>OY728139.1:1193029832-1198029832 GCA_963277665.1 Viscum album
ATCTTAGATCATGTCATAGCTACAAGATGATGAGGAATATTTAGTGATGTTTTCTAGTTTTTCATGTTTTGGTACTCGAGACACTTCTTAGTTGTCGCAAGCATCATATGCTTCGACAGGACGAGAACAATGGAATCAGTATCATCCATAGAGTAGAGCTAGATATAGTGATTCTAGGAATACCCTGACTCATCAACCAGGGAAATGTCATCAAGAAAACAAGGAGAAAAATGTAGTGACAAAACAATTGTATGGAGTTGAGTTGATTATTTTCGATGATCAGTCTAGACCATCAATAGTGGGAGGTATGATTCTTCTGAACTCTACCCTTGTGCAAGTTCTCTTCGATACTGGTTAATCACAATATTTCATTTCTTATTGTGCTGTTGTTTTTATATGTTTAAATATGGAAATGACACCATCAGTTTTATAACATTAAGCACTTCTCAGGGAAAGAGAATTTCAATCCATTGTGTATAGATCATGTTATATAATTGTTGTTAGAGATGAGATGAAATGGGACATCTCTATGTTTTACATGGATGTTTATGATGTAATAATTATTTAGTATTGCTTGACAACATGCAAGGATCACATCAACTATAATAGGGGAGAAATTACTTACCTGACTATGTACGATATCAAACATCTCTTCAGAGGAGAGAAGATGGTAATGAAAGTTGAAAAGTTCTTATAGGCACCCACGCTTGGAACGATCTCTTACCAGTTAGCGGTGTTGAATTTAGCATCAATGTAAGTGGTCAATGAAAATTATTTTCTGAAAGTTGTGGATCAATTACCAAATGTATTTCTTGAGAACTTCTCAGTGTTACGACTTGTAAGGGAAGTGGAGTTTATGATTGATATTATTTCAAGACCTAGAACTATTTCCCCTCAGTATTATAGTATTACTCCAATGGAGTTATAAGAATTGAATGTTATTTTGTAGGAACATGAAATCAGTGCTTTCATTCAACCAATTACAACTTATTTTGCATCCCTAATCATGTTCTTAATGAATGGGGATGGAACTCATAGTACCCATCATTTGATGACATATTATCAATGTTTGATTTTTTTGATACAAGAAGTACATTTTATTTTCCATGTATTTCATGAAAAATTAATTTCCCTTGATCCTAAAAAAAATTTATCTCAAGGAAACCACTCAAGAATTTCTACGAGATACACATTTTTCGTGGTCTAGCTAGGTACTACCAGTGCATTGTGTGTTCATTCATAGGACTTCCATCATCAATGACATATCTAAAAAAGAAGAATGATCCATTACAATGGAAAAAGGAATTCCATAAATTTATCCAGGAACTAAAATATCATCTCACATCATCACCTATCTTGATTTTCTAGAATCAGGAATGGGGAATGTGGTGTACTGTGATTCATCAAGATCAAGGTTGGGTTGTGTTCTCATGAAAAGAGACAATGTGGTTGTTATAGATCAATGTATATGAGGATGAATTAGAGGAATTACCCAACACATGATTTGGAGTTAGGATCATTCGTCTATGATTTGAAAACGTGGAGACATTGTCTCTTTCGTGACTAATTTACTTTGTTCACGAACCACAAAATATGGGAAAAAAAATTTTCATAGCGATATTTGAATCTGATTGAAAGTATATAGATTTAATTTATCGAAATGAATGACTATGACTTTATGTATACACACTGGAAAGGAAATTTAGTGGCAGATGCATTAACTAGAATGTTTTATGCTCAATTGGTGGAAGATGCTTTAGATGAATGGTAGTTGATGTCGGTCCTATCCAATATGTATGTGGAATGTGATGAATGAGGTGATGTGGCCGTTTTTTCAGTTATTCATGTTCTTGATTTGATAAATATGGTCAAAGTGGCACAAACTTTTGATGCTGAATGTCTGCTGATGCGTTTGGAGATTAATGAGGGGGCATAGAGGGCTAGAAACATTATGGGTGTGCAGTTTTATATTTTAGAGATCAGATGGTTGTAACTATGTATTTTCAATAACAACTCTTTAATGCTTACCTCCATTCTAGATGGGCTATACATCTAGTCACACAGAAGATTTATAAGTCATTTAAGGCATAGCATTGGAGAAGTAGCATGAAAGGAAAGGTGTATTGATTTGTCTCATGATGCTTAACTTGTCAGTAGGTTAAAACTGATAATCAAAGACCAGCATTAATATAGTTGTGTTTACCTATCCTAGTGTGGAAACAAGAGCAGATATATATGGATTTTATTACAGGTCTTCCATTAATGGTTTGGAAACTCAATTCCAATTGGGTGATAGTGGATCACCTTAAAAACTCTTGAAATTTCATTCAAATTCATGGAACTCATATGGTGGATATAACACCCGAGATTTTTATCAGTAATATTTTGTTTTTAGGTTATATATATCATCAAAGGAATCTTTCACTACATACTAGCTTGGCTTACATTACACGCAATCGTGACGTTCCTCGATAGCTTGCGTTGTACGCAATACCGAGTTTCACTAAACGACGATATGTTATTAAAATATTATTTAAAATAGCCGTTAAGAATAGTAATAACCACTTTTTGAAATTTTATCTTTCAAAATGGACCTCATTTTTGGATTTTGAATAATGAAATTAGCCTAGGGTGAAATTTTGGTATTTTTCTGAAAAATTTCAATTTTTGATGAATAGTGAAACCACTAAGTGGTAGGTTAAAAACTGAATTTTGCATAAAACATAATTTTACCGCTTCTGTGAATGGAATTTCGAAAATACGACAGACACGGTTGATATCAGTAAATAAAATGTGGTTCAATGAGATAAAAATAATTTTTTGGTGAATAGTGACTTTTTACTTTTTTTACAGCGGTTAATAGTAAATAGGGTAACTAAGGGTAAATATAATATGACTATTACCCTAAAACATGTCTTAATTCTATTGGATAAGTGTAATTCGACCAAAAACAACCTTATGAATATAATATGACCATTTAGGTCCACTTGGATTAGATTATGACATTTAATATTATTTTATTTAATGAATAGTTAAAATAGTTAAAATCAATGTTTAATAATTAAAATATTTTTAATATGGGGTTATACATAAGATAAATTCGACTATAAATATTCATTAGAAAGATAAAAATATTTCCTACATAATTATATTTTATTTATAATTTTTAGACATTAGATAAATTTATTTATTTTTGACACAACGATGATGCAGTAATTACCCTTTTAAGGAAATGTTAACATAATTGATGTTATAAATGCTCAAATAAATGTAATTTGAGACATTTTATGAATTCAACTAATTTTATAGGTTACTATGATATATTAGTGTTGATTTAATCAACTTGGTTAGAACATATAATTCTGTTATGACTTTCACAAAAATCATATATCAAATATTATCAAAATTGACACAAAATAGTTTTTAAATCAAATATTATATTATTAATTGTTATTTTATTCCTAAAAATCTAATGATCGGCCAAATGACTTATATAAGGATATATATATTAATAATAATCAAATTGGGGTTCGTTTGGCATGTTATAGTAAGTATATTAACCATATATTGTAAGAAAACAAAAAGTCACGGTAAAAGTTAAATTATTTAACTTAGAGTTAAATCTAATTGATAAGGTTAAAATAAGAACCTAAACTTGTCTAAATCCAATTGGTTGATAGGAGTTCGACCCATACCCACATTACATTCTAAATAAGACTCTTTGGAACCATTATCAACCGATTTTGACTTTAATATAAAATAATATTTTGAGATATTCCTAAGGTGCCCCTCTCCTCCCTTATAAAAGGGCACCTCCTCCCCCTCCTCCTCACACCAATTTCAGCACTCAAGCTCTTCCAAACCCTGAAAAATCACTTCTCCACTTCCCTAGAATAATCCTAGAGGTCTTGGTATTCTTCAATGACCAATCTTAGTTCCCTAAGTGGAGGATTCAAAGAGGCGTTTCAAAGAAGAGTTAATATCCATTACCGATCTTTTCAATTTCTTTCTTCTTCAACTTATTCTTCTTTAGTTGTTTCATGATAAAGTAATAACATCAGTATTACTTACATACTGATATGTTATTATAAATATGAAACAACACTAATTCACCTTCTATACATCCTACGGAAAAATGAAATCACCGCGCGTGCGTACGTACAGAATACCGTCTCCACGCCGTGGTGTAATCTATTTTCCACCATCACCTTACAAGGATGGGTATAATGGTGTAATGAGTAACTATATATTATTATTATAAAGTGATATTGATACTGAAATAGAATAAATACACTTAAATACAATTCCACGATCATTGAACAATATCATCGCTCGTGCGTACGTACGGAATACCGTCGACACGATGTGATGCGACTCGTTCTACATGATCATAATTACATTGTAATTATATAAATGAATTGAATGAATAAATATGATATATGTTACACTAATACCATTCTGGATATAAGGTATCTATAACCCTAAAAGAAGAATAATAATTTATTTGGCAAAACACGCATAAGAACAAAATTCAATAAAGACCTGAGTAACAAGTAACAATGAAATATTACTAATACGAAGCTAAGAATATGACCATATATGATATCATATCAATATGTATGATTCTGGAATAAGTCAATAACATTATTTAAACCATTATACAGGATCTTTGGACACATACAAAGCAAATCGGACCTAAGGTAAGGGAAATATCACAATTTCATTTTTATCCGAGATTGTTTATACATTGAAATTTAATGGGGTGTATTTTATCATCCACATCCATACATCCTCAATATGTAATATTTATGTCCTTATACAATATTTTATAACCAATTTTACCATTCAGTGAGTTTTTAGTAAAAGATATGAAAGGAATCTTTTGTTGTTTTTCATACGAGGTACTTTTTTGACTTTTCTGAAAAAAGTACAAAGAATGTTTTTTTAACTTATACGGCATGAATGGATTTTTAGAACATTATTTCCAAGAAGCTTACTTTACAAGTTTTCAAGTTTATTTTTAATCAACTTCTTTTAGTTTAAAATTGTATGACATGTTAGGAAAGGAAAAGTGTTTTTTAAGTAAAAAGGATATTTTCCTCAAGAATGAAGTTCAAATGTTTTATCAAAATTATTTTCCATCTAAGATAATATAGTGTTCTATTTTTATCCCTATTATTGCATTGATTTGATTATGTTTTGAGGGAATTATTTTTATGAAGTCATTTACCTTATATGATTTGTTTTATGATGTCATGATGTTTCAAGAATCCCATTTTTGTTACATGTGTTATGCGATGAAGTTTGATTTATGATTATGTGGAACACATAAGAAAGGATTCATTATAAGATGGGTGGGACCTATATCTCCCTCCAATGCATTAGGTAAAGATTTATATCTCATGAGATAGACATGGCTGGAACAGAAGGTTATTTCGGTTCAGTGATACAGGACTGAAACGAGGAGTGAACTCGGTTCAGAAATGGACTTTGTCCGCTAAGATAGTCTTGGCAATGAGTCATGACTAACAAGAAATGATTTTCCATGATTATGTGTGCATGCCACAAAGTTTCAAGTTTTATGTTATGATTATGGGGATCTCATTTTCACTTCTATGATTTATTCCCTGTTAAGATATTATGATCTGTTTTGCAGGTTATGATTTTCAAAAAGATATGAGATGATTTTTATTTCATTTATTTTCCCTTGCTGAGCATTTGAGCTCACCCTTTTTGTATGTTTTCTTTTCCCCAGGCCAGGAAGATGGATATTAAGTATAATATGCTAAAAGGGACCCTAGATATGATGAAATAAATGGGAGACACTATAGAAGATTTATGAACCAGTTGTTTATGTTTCCTAGTTTTTAAAGACACTATACCTATGCGGTCTTTTGTGGTTTTGTCATATGTTGTAATAAGTGTGCTTCAATTTTGAAGTATTAACAATTTATGTAAAGTATGGGTCGTTATAGTTGGTATCAGGGGAAAGGTATAGTCAACCTTTGGAAACTAGGATGTGAAAGCCTTAGTAAGAACCCTAAGGATAAGTCTAAGCATAGAACACAATCTTAGTGTTTTAGAAACGACCATGAATAACCTAGGATAAGACCTTAAGCGTAAAAATTTTATTCTTGAATTATGTGGTTTTCCTATTATAATTAGTATTGTTCACACTATTCTTCTTGGTTTTAGTCAATGGCTAGAACCCGAAGGAACCGTGTTAATGAGGAATGTGATGGGCAATGCAATGATTGTCCCCATGAGCAACCAAATGATATGGGAGCTGGAATGGAAAATCTTGTATCCATGCTCACACAACATTCTCAAGCTATGAATCACGCAGGACTTCCAAACCAGCAAAGGAAGGAGCAACATTATGTTGAATCCTTCATGAGGTAGTGTCCACCTTCTTTCAGTGGGTCTACTGATCCATTAGTTGCTGAAAAATGGTTTAGTACTACTGAAAAGATATTTTCAGTTCTTCAATGTTCTGAACCTGATAAAGTCATCCTAGCAGTGTATCATTTGGAAGGAGATGCTGACCAATGGTGGAATCTTATTAAGAATACAAGGAAAAGGGATGAAATTGAGTCCATGGAATGGGACGAGTTCAAGAACTTATTTTTCAATAAGTCTTTCTCTCGTATTCTCCGAACAAATATGGAGAAAGAGTTTCTTGAACTGAAGCAAAGGGATGATGAATCTGTTGGTACCTATGAAGCAAATTTTACAAGACTTGCAAGGTACGCTTCTAGTATTATTATCCAACCTGAGAGTAAGATCGATCGATTCTTTAGTGGCTTAAAACCAAGTATTCGAAGGGCGTTAGACATAAGGAACTTCAATAGCTATGAGGAAATCGTTCGATGTGCTCTCAAAGTCGAGATGGAGATTGGAGTAACCCATCAGTCATATGGGTTTGATAAGAAGAGGAAAATCGAATTCAAAGGAAAATATAAAGAGTACACTAAAAAGAAGATGAGCTTTCCCTTATGCTCAAAGTGTGGAATGAAACAGGGAGGGAGTTGTCTTAAAGGGACAAGTAAATGTTTCAAATGTGGAAAGGAAGGTCATCGGACATTTGAATGCCGCGATAATGGGAAGAAGATGTCTAATGATGCAAACAAAGGAAGGGATACACGGAATGAACCTAATACACTTCAATTTTTCATGTGCAAGGAGATGGGGCATTATGCCAATCAATGCCCAAATCCAAGGGTTGATGATGATGGTCGACGCCAACAAACTCTTAAGGATAAAGACAAAGGAATGTCACATCCAATTTCTATCAGCGATGTGGAGTACGATAACGAAGTGGTTAAAGGTACACTTACCATCCACTCTAAAGTAGCAAATGTTTTATTTGATTCTCGATCCACCCACTCTTTTATTTCGGAAGAATTTTCTAAGGGTATCACCGTATTACATAAACAATTAGATGTTGAGTTAGCTGTGACAACACCTAATGGCACATCAATCGCATCAAAAGTTTATAATTCTTCTCCAATTGACGTTTATGGGAAAGTGCTTCCTGGAAATCCTGTGATCCTTCTTTTAGTGGAATTCGTTGTGATTCTTGGCATGGATTGGCTTTCTTTATACGGAGCTCATATCAATTTCCAAAGAACGGAAGTCACATTTCAAATTCCAGATCAATCTATGATCGTCTATCAATGGAAGGATAAACATAACCTTCCAGTGGAAATTTCTTCCATTTTATGGGTATTGATTCCACTAAATTAAGGTTATTTGTCTGAAATGGTTGGTGAGAAACTCACGATTAAGAATATGCCCATCTTACGGGAGTTTGGTGATGTCTTTCCAGAGGAATTACCAGGTCTTCCACCAAATCGTGAAGTTGAGTTTTCAATAGAACTCGTACCGGGTGCTTTGCCTATTTCAAAGACACCTTATAGAATGGCCCCAATTGAGTTGCAGGAATTGAAGAAGCAACTCCAAGAGAATCTTGATAAGGGATTCATACGCCCTAGTGCGTCACCTTGGGGATCACCTGTTCTATTTGTTAAGAAGAAAGATGGATCAATGAGACTCTGCATTGATTATCGAGAACTTAACGAGATCACTATCAAGAACAAATATCCTCTCC
Organism: Viscum album; assembly: GCA_963277665.1. Classification (NCBI taxonomy): domain Eukaryota; kingdom Viridiplantae; phylum Streptophyta; class Magnoliopsida; order Santalales; family Viscaceae; genus Viscum; species Viscum album. The sequence goes on from OY728139.1 coordinate 1,193,037,943, forward strand.
CGCGCATTGATGACCTATTTGACCAACTACGCGGAGCTCAATATTTTTCGAAGATTGATCTTCGTTCAGGGTATCATCAATTAAGGGTCAAAATGGAGGATATACCAAAGACGGATTTCCGTACAAGGTATGGACACTATGAATTTATAGTGATGCCATTTGGTCTTACTAATGCCCCTGCTATCTTCATGGATCTTATGAATAGAGTCTTTAGAGACTATATTGATCAATTTTTGGTAGTCTTTATAGACGATATTCTTGTCTATTCAAAGAGCAAGGAAGAACATGAAGTTCACTTGAGAATTATATTGAAGACCCTGAGAAAGGAGAAGCTTTATGCCAAACTTACCAAGTGTGAATTTTGGCTTCAAAAAGTTGCATTTTTGGGTCACATAATCTCAAAATAGGGGATATCTGTGGATCCAGCAAAAAACAGAGGTTATCAAAGATGGTTGAGACCAACAACAGTAACTGAGATCGGAAGTTTTCTTGGTTTGGATGGATATTATCGACGTTTTGTAAAAGATTTTTCATGATTATCTAATTCACTCACCAAGTTGACTTGGAAAGGAGTTAAGTTTGTTTGGACAGAGGAATGTGAATAGAATTTCAAGGAGTTGAAAAGAAGGTTATCCAGTGCACCTGTGCTCACACTGCCTTGTAGTGGAGAAAGGTTTGTGATCTACAGTGATGCATCCAAGAAGGGATTGGGGTGTGTTCTTATGAAAAATGATATGGTGATAGCTTATGCCTCACGACAGTTGAAATTCCATGAGCAAAATTACCCAACACATGATTTGGAGTTAGCTATGGTAATATTTGCATTAAAGATTTGGAGGCATTACATTTATGGTGAAAGGTGTGATATTTATACTAATCATAAAAGTTTAAAGTATATTTTCACACAAAAGGAGCTGAATATGCGTCAAAGAAGATGGTTGGAGCTGATTAAGGATTATGACTACTCAATCCATTACCACCCTGGGAATGCAAACAAGGTGGCAGATGCATTAAGTCGACAAGACCATGCTAGTTTATCCATGATGAGGATCACAAAAGATCCAATATTTATGGATTTACAAAGGATGTATCTTGGAATTATAATGGAAGGGGAAAAATCATATCTTTCTCAAATGAATGTTCAACCATCTATACATGTGAAGATTAAAGAGGCACAGAAAGAAGATGGCGAGTTACAAAAGAAGGTGAGAAATGTTCCTGAATTCAACCTTGATTGTGATGGGATAATAATGTTCAGGAATCGGGTTTGTGTTCCTCCCATCCCCGAATTAAAGAAGGAGCTGCTGGATGAGGCTCATAGTTCTTCATTCTCTATTCATCCTGGAAGCACGAAGATGTATAGGGACCTGAAAGAGTACTTCTGGTGGGATGGCATGAAAAGAGATGTTGCTGAATATGTCTCTCAATGCTTGGTTTGTGAACAAGTTAAAGCTGAGAGACAGAAGTCTAAGGAGATGTTACAACCATTACCCATACCCGAATGGAAATGAGAAAACATCACTATGGACTTTGTCACAGGACTTCCTAAAACATCCAAAGGCAATAATGCTATCTGGGTCATAGTTGATCATCTTACAAAGTCTGCACACTTCATTGCTATTAGAGAGGATTTCTCTCTAGATCAACTTGCCAGGATATATGTAAAGGAAGTGGTAAGATTTCATGGATTACCACTTTCTATTATATCTGACCGGGATCCGAGATTTACCTTGAAGTTCTGGCGAAGTCTTTAGCATACTCTGGATACAAAGTTGAGTTTCAGCACTGCTTATCATCCTCAGACAGACGGTCAGTCTGAGAGAACAATTCAAACCCTAGAAGATATGTTGAGAGCTTGCTCTATGGATTTCAAAGGAGGTTGGGATCCACACCTAACTTTGGTGAAATTTTCTTATAATAATATCTTTCACTCCAGTATTCAGATGGCTCCTTATGAATCTCTCTATGGAAAGAAATGCAGGACTCCAACTTGCTGGGATGAAGTTGGGGAAGGAAAGCTGTTATGACCTGATCTCGTTGATGAAATTGAAGAAAAAGTCAGATCTATTCAACAACACATAAGAGCAGCTCAGAGTCGACAGAAAAGTTATGCCGACAACCGAAGAAAAGACCTAGAGTTTGAAGTGGGTGATAAAGTGTTCTTACGAATATCTCCCTGGAAGAGGGTTATGAGATTTGGAAAGAAGGGGAAGTTGAGCCCTAGATATATCGGTCCTTTCGAAATACTGGATCGTGTGGGAAGGTAGCTTACCGATTGGCGCTTCCACCGAATCTCTCTCTAGTTCACGATGTGTTCCATGTATCTCTCCTGAGAAAGTACATACCTGATCCTTCACATGTACTCAGCTCAGAAGTTGTACCGCTGGAGGAAGATCTTTCTTATGAAGAACAACCGATAGAGATTCTGGATCGTAGCGAAAAAATTCTACGAAACAAGACCACTCGATTGGTGAAAGTTTTATGTAGGAACCACCAACTTGAAGAAGCTACATGGGAGCTTGAGGATATGGTGAGGGAGAAGTATCCTCATCTGTTTGTTACATAGTGACGAATTTCGAGGACGAAATTCTTTTTAAGGGGGGTAGAATGTAACACCCGAAATTTTTATGGGTAAAATTTTGTTTTTATGTTATATATATATCATCAAAGGAATCCTTCACTACACACTATCTTGGCTTACTTTACATGCAATCACGGCCTTCCTCGATAGCTTGCGTTGTACGCATTACTGAGTTTCACTAAACGACGATATGCTATTAAAATATTATTTAAAATAGCCATTATGAATAGTAATAACCACTTTTTGAAATTTTATCTTTCAAAATGGACCTCATTTTTGGATTCGGAATACCGAAATTAGCCTAGGGTGAAATTTTGGTATTTTTCTGAAAACTTTCAATTTTTGATGAATAGTGAAACCACTAAGTGGTAGGTTAAAAACTGAATTTTGCATAAAACTTAATTTTACCGCTTCTGTGAATGAAATTTCGAAAATATGACAGACACAGTTGATATCAGTAAGTAATATGTGGTTCAATGAGATAAAAATAAATTTTTTTAGTGAAGAGTAACTTTTTACTTTTTTTACCGCGGTTAATAGTAAATAGGGTAACTAAGGGTAAATATGATATGACCATTACCCTAAAACATGTCCTAATTCTATTTCATAAGTGTAATTTGACCCAAGAAAACCTTATGAATATAATATGACCATTTAGGTCCACATGGATTAGATTATGACATTTAATATTATTTTATTTAATGAATAGTTAAAATAGTTAAAATCAATGTTTAATAACTAAAACATTTTTAATATGGCGTTATACATAAGATAAATTCGACTATAAATATTAATTAGAAATCTAAAAATATTTCCTACATAATGATATTTTATTTATAATTTTTAGACATTAAATAAATTAATTTATTTATGACACAACGAAGATGCAGTAATTACCCTTTTAAGGAAATGTTAACATAATTGATGTTATAAATGCTCAAATAAATGAAATTTTAGACTTTTTATGAATTACACTAATTTTATAGGTTACTATGATATATTAGTGTTGATTTAATCAACTTGGTTCGAACATATAATTCTGATATGACTTTCACAAATATCATTTATCAAATATTGTCAAAATTGACACAAAATAGTTTTTAAATCAAATATTATATTATTAATTGTTATTTTATTCCTAAAAATCTAAGGTTCGGGCAAATGACTTAGATAAGGATATATATATTAATAATAAACAAGTTGGGGTTCGTTTGGCATGTTATAGTAAGTGTATTAACCATATAGTGTAAGAATACAAAAAGTCATGGTAAAAGTTAAATTATTTAACTTAGAGTTAAATATAATTGATAAGGTTAAAATAATAACCTAAACTTGTATAAATCCTATTGGTTGAAAGTTTTGCGACCCATCCCCACTTTACCTTTGAAATAAGACCCTTTGGAACCATTATAAACCGATTTTTACTTTAATATAAAATAATATTTTGAGATAATCCTAAGGTGCCCCTCTCCTCCCTTATAAAAGGGCACCTCCTCCCCCTCCTCCTCACACCAATTTGAGCACTCAAGCTCGGCCAACCCCGGCCAAAATCCCTTCTACACTTCCCTAGAATAATCCTAGAGGTCCTGGTCTTCTTCAAAGACCAATCTTAGTTCCCTAAGTGGAGGATTCAAAGAGGCATTTCAAAGAAGAGGTAATATCCATTACCGATCTTTTCAATTTCTTTCTTCTTCAACATATTATACTTTAGTTGTTTCATGATAAAGTAATAACATCAGTATTACTTACATACTTATATGTTATTATAAATATGAAACAACCCTAATTCACCTTCTATCCATCCTACGGAAAAATGAAATCACCGCGCGTGCGTACGTACGGAATACCGTCTCCACGCCGTGGTGTAATCTATTTTCCACCATCACCTTACAAGGATGGGTATAATGGTGTAATGAGTAACTATATATGATTATTATTAAGTAATATTGATACTGAAATAATATATATATATACTCCAATACAGTTCCACGATCATAGGAACGATATCATCACTCGTGCGTACGTACGGAATACCGTCTCCATGATGTGATGCGACTCGTTCTACATGATCTTCATTTCATAATGATTATATAAATGAATTGAATGAATGAATATGGTATATAATACACTAATAATATTCTGTAAATGAATTATCTATAACCTAAAGATAAGAATAAGAATTTATTCGACAAAACACGCATAAGAACAAAAGGCAATAAAGACCCGAGTAACAAGTAACCATGAAATATTACTATCAAGAAGCTAAGAATATGAACATATATGATATCATATAAATATGTATGATTCTGGAATAAGTAAATAACATTATTTAAATCATTATACAGGAGCTTCGGAAACGTACAAAGCAAATTGGACTTAAGGTAAGGGAAATATCACAATCTCATTTTTATCCGAGATTGTTTTTACTTTGGCATTTACTGAGGTGTATTTTATCATCCACATCCATGTTTCATAAATATGTAATATTATTTCCATCCAACTACAATTGTTTAAATCCAATTTTACCCTTCGGAGAGTTTTTAGTAAAGGAAATGAAAGGAGTCTTTTGTCGTTTTCCGTACGAGGTATTTTTTGATTTTTCCGACAAAAGTACAAAGAATGTTTTTTTTAACTGAAATGGAACGAATGGATTTTTACGGTTTTATAAAGCCTTATTTTCATGAAGCTTCCTCAAAAAGATTTCATGACTATTTTTAATAGAATCTCTTTCTTTTAAAATTGCATGATGTTTTGTGAAAAGAAATTGATTTTGAAGAAGAAAGGATATTTTCCTCAAGAATTCATTTCAAGTGTTTTATCAAAATTATTTTCCATCTAAGATAATAAAGGGTTCTGTTTCTGTCCATATTTTTACATTGATTTGACTATGTTGTGATGGAATTATGTTTATGAATTCCATTATCTTATATGAATGGTTTTATGATGTCATGTTGTTTTAAGAATCCCATTTTTATTACATGGGTTATGAAATGATGTAAGATTTATGATTTTGTGGCACACATAAGAATGGTATAATTATGAGATGGGTGGGACCTATATCTCCCTCCAATGCATTGGGTAAAGATTTAATATCTCATGAGATAGACATGGCTGGAATGGTAGGTTATACCGGTTCAGTGAAACAGGACTGAAAGACTCCTTTCATTTAAATAGTATAAATACACTTAAATACAATTCCACGATCATGGGAACAATATCATCGCTCGTGCGTACGTACGGAATACCGTCTCCATGATGTGATGCGACTCGTTCTGCATGATCATCATTACATAGTAATTATATAAAAGAATTAAATGAATAAATATGATATATGTTACACTTATACCATTCTGGATATAAGGTATCTATAACCTTAAAAGAAGAATAATAATTTATTCGGCAAAAGACGCATAAGAACAAAAGGCAATAAAGACCCGAGTAACAAGTATCAATGAAATATTACTAATAAGAAGCTAAGAATATGACCATATATGATATCATATCAAAATGTATGATTTTGGAATAAGTCAATAACATTATTTAAACCATTATACAGGAGATTTGGACACATACAAAGTAAATCGGACCTAAGGTAAGGGAAATATCACAATCTCATTTTTATCCCAGATTGTTTATACATTGAAATTTACTGGGGTGTATTTTATCATCCACATCCATGATTCCTCAATATGTAATATTTATATCCTTATACAATAGTTTATAACCAATTTTACCCTTCGGTGAGTTTTTATTAAAAGATATGAAAGGAATGTTTTGTTGTTTTTCGTACGAGGTACTTTTTTGACTTTTCCGACAAAAGTACAAAGAATGTTTTTTTAACTTATACGGCATGAATGGATTTTTAGAACATTATTTCCAAGAATCTTCCTTTACAAGTTTTCAAGTTTATTTTTAATCAACTTCTTTTAGTTTAAAATTTAATTACATGTTAAGAAAGGAAAAGTGTTTTTTAAGTAAAAAGGATATTTTCCTCAAGATTGAAGTTCAAATGTTTTATCAAAATTATTTTCCATCTAAGATAATATAGGGTTCTGTTTTTATCCCTATTATTACATTGATTTGATTATGTTTTGAGGGAATTATTTTTATGAAGTCATTTACCTTATATGATTTGTTTTATGATGTCATGATGTTTCAAAAATCCCATTTTTGTTACATGTGTTATGCGATGATGTATGATTTATGATTATGTGTCACACATAAGAAAGGATTCATTATAAGATGGGTGGGACCTATATCTCCCTCCAATGCATTGGGTAAAGATTTATATCTCATGTGATAGACATGGTTGGGACGGAAGGTTATTTCGGTTCAGTGATACATGACTGAAACGAGGAGTGAAATCGGTTCAGAAATGGACTTTGTCCGCTAAGATAGTCTTGGAAATGAGTCATGAAAAACAAGAAATGAGTTTCCATGATTATGTGTACATGCCACAATGTTTCATGTTTTATGTTATGATTATGGGGATCTCATTTTCACTTCTATGATTTATTCCCTGTTAAGATATTGTGATCTCTTTTGCAGGTTATGATTTTCAAAAAGATATGATATGATTTTTATTTACTTTATTTTCCCTTGCTGAGTATTTGAGATCACCCTTTTTGTATGTTTTCTTTTCCCCATGCCAGGAAGATGGATATTAAGTAGAATATGCTAAAAGGGACCCTAGACATGATGAAATAAATGGGAGACACTGTAGAATATTTATGAACCAGTTGTTTATGTTTCCCAGTTTCTAAAGACAGTATACCTTTGCGGTCCTTTGTGGTTTTGTCATATGTTGTAATAAGTGTGCTTCAATTTTGAAGTATTAACAATGTATGTAAAGTATGGGTCGTTATAGTGGAGGATCTGTCAAAAATCAATATCTGAGAAGTGGTAGAGAGGAATGGTGTACTAGTTTCAATAGTCTCGGATAGAGCTCAGAGGATCACATCTCATTTATGGAAATCCGTACTATAGGCCCTGGGGACTATGATGAATATGAGCATGGCATATCATCCATAGACGGATGGGAAATCAAAGAGGACGTTACAATCATGGGATGAAAATTTTCAGGTCTGTGTAATGGATTTTGGAGGATCATGGTGGGTCAATATATACTTTACAGGGTTATAAAACAATAATAGCTAAAAAGACTCAATACATATGTATCTGTTTGAAGCACTGTATGGGTGTTATCGTCGTTCCCCACTATGCTAGGTGGAAACATGCGAGACATCACAAGTTGGGGCATCTCGTGTCCAAGAAAAAATAACGAATTTCTAGTAGATTATAAAGATGATGAATATGGTTCAGTGTCGTCAGAAATATGATGCAGATCACCATAAAAGACCATTTTTATTCGCTGTCGGTGATCATGTCTTGTTGATGATATCTCGAAGGCTTGGAAATCGTCGTTTAGGGAAGTAGGTCATGTCTACTCCTTGATACATTTTCCCTTTAGTGATATTGTAATGGATTAGAGAGTTGGATTATTAGTGGTCAATTCCACCACAGTTCTGTTCTATTCATAATGTGTTACATGTATCTCATTTCACAATGTATAATCATGATCCTGAGCTTGGGATCAGATGGGATCACGTCAACCAAGAGAAAGATGCTTCATTTGTACATATCCCAGTATGAATTGTGCATTGGAAAGAGAAGTACATTTGAGAAAAAAGTATCCGTCTAGTGCGGCATTTATTGAAGCATTGTTAGATCCATGAAGAGACATGACAACGAGAGAATGAGATGAAAGAGAAGTGACCAGAACTCCTTCACATCGATGATGATTTTCTACTTTCAAAGGATTAAAATACCAATGATGGGGAGAATGTATTACACTTTATTTATCATAGTTAGCCCATAAATGATTTATTTTGGGTTTATAATGTTTATGGGTGATGTATGGGAGAGTTGGGAGAACTTTTGATTTGTTTTGGGGGATAAATTGAAGTCGCGCGTACAGTGCAAGATTTTCTTAATCATATGGCATGATCGTGTGCTGGGGTCCTTGTGAGGAAGTCTCTTTAACATGGATGGAGAACGAGATGGGAGAACGTTCAAGGGGAGTCCATGTGGACAGGGTCTACCACAAGGTTATCACATGGTTTTCATAACTATGTGGTCAAACCATTCACAGAGTCAGAATGAGATCCTTAAAAATAGGATCTCACCTATTTTTCAATAACTCCCTCGTTTTTTCCAAAACTATCTCTAACATCGGATTTTTCTTCGCATAAGGTTATAATAGGTAATCCCATTAGTTTAAACGAAATCCAATGGATTCCCTTCAGGAATCAAAGATGGATTCTTTAGGTATGTGATCGTTCTTCATTGTTCTCGATCTGTTTCTTAGATCTACTTAGATCTAAATCTCTTGTCCTCATGGTTTCGTGGATCTATTCTTGTTATGGTTATATCTAGGTGTGTAGATGATAAATATGTTTATTTTTTATCTTTAACCTTCTAGGACTAGAGATTAAATGATGGTTTATGCATAATTTCCCCATTTTTCATTTGTGTTTTTCATTCGTTGGGGTTTTCATCAAAACCATCATGGTAGGTGACATATTTATCGACTCCACTTAGTATAAGTAATTGTAATTATTTCAAATTTAAGTTGTGGTGTTGAATTTATTTTTATTTTGTAATTGAACACTTGTTGAAAACATTTGTGATTGATGGTTCTGAAACCTGTAAAATTGGTTGTTTGAGTAATGTGTTTTTTCTCATGGTTTTAATATATGGATTTTTAAATAAATAATTTTCTGGATTTCTAGAACAATAATTTATTTTTATTTTTCAATAAAAGGCAATGATTTATTAAAATTAAATTTTTCATGAAATTGATTGGTCATCATATTTCAATAAAAGTTCAGTTTTATTAATGTTGTTTATTTTGGTTATGGAAATATTTGGCATAAATGGTTTTTGTGGGATTTCATCCTTAACGAGCCCTTATTAGGGGATGAGTACCATTAGGTTACATGGGACATGACCCTAAATTGGTGGCATGTGTAATTGGGACACAAGGTAATTGGATGAGAGTGTTCTCATGAGTATGGAACTATCAAAAGAAGTATGAATGTGTGAGTGTGTTGTGAACTATAGAATTGGTCTGCCAAATATTAATAAGAATTGGTTCTAAAGAATTGATTAGGAATTTTTCAGGAAAAATAACTTGGTTGAAATTGGTTTCATTGATTTTGGTTTTCACATGGTTGCAAAAAGTTTTTTGAACTTGTTTATATTTTGTAATAATCTATTTTGGTAAATTGTTTTATATAAAATAATTTATATAAATATTGTATACATTCCTATCCTCATGGTGTGAGTAGGGAAGTCATTCTGGATGACCTACAAAGTTTTATACTCACCCCTAATTTAGAACCATGGTGATTTTGCTGATGTTATCTTCCCAGACAACGGAAAGGGTAATATTTCCCATATTTTTAGCATAACCTCATGAAACATAGGCTCTTTGTTTATTGTGGAGCTTGGATCTTGTATGGAATGATGTCTTGTGGATCATGGAGTCTTGTGGCCTCTTGAGAGTCTATGGTTGTTTTATCTATTGGTTACATTGATAAATGTTTGGTCTTCCACTTTTTTTCACGTTGATGTGGTTTTGAGGTATATGAAATTATTTTTATTCATTCCATTTTTTCATGCATTTTTGAGTTAATTGTTTGGTTATGGGTTATAGGTTTATTGGTTTATTTCATTAAGGCTACATCATCCCCTACATGTATTTGAAACCCTTTGACATTTATTGCTTGCCTTTGGCATCTTGAGAATGTTACTTAAGGACATGTAATGACTCGTTGTGCTCTTAAGACAATGAGGATTAGTGGGTCATTAAATTTTGGCAGAAAATAATGTTCTTTAGAGGTGTGAGGAAGTTTATGTAAATTGGGAGAATTATAATGGATGAGGAGTTAGATCTCTTGTAATATTTTAAAATAATGGAACCCCACCAACATTTAATTATTTCAAGTGGATTAAAAATAGTATAATGTCAATCCAAGGGTGAATTGGGAAAATATATATCTAGAAAATAGCTTTTGGACCTTTTATATGTAGATTTCAGACTTAAGGTTATTTTTTATTCTATTTTTATGCTTATTTTATCCTTAATCAATGTAATTAATTTTAATTACATTCCATAATCATTTTGGTAAAAAATAATTGCACCTTATTAGAAATTACAAATGATTATGATTCCAAATATGGAATACATTTTTCAAAATTATAATCACATAAGGGGCATAATTTAAATTTAAATTAATCCTCCAGACGGGATGACAATACAGGGTTTTAGAGTAAATATATTCTAAAGATTAATTTTATTTTTTAGTCAATTTCAAATTGAAATTTATTACAATGAACTAAATTTAATTAATTTATATATAATAATCTAATGAAAATTTAAAAAAAATTTAAATTATGATTTAACTATATAAATAAAATAGATGAAAAAGATGTTTATGATTAAATTTCGGTATTTTTCATTATTCTTTAAAAAATTAAATATTACCAAAAAAGGAAAAAACATCACCCTAAAATAATTAATGTTTCACTTCGTATTAAAATGCTTTTTTAACTTTCAAATTTATTAAATTTTAAAAAATTTCTTTTTAAATTTGTTGTCCATTAAAAAGAGGTAAAATTACATAATAGTAATATAGGATTTTATGTATAATATTGAGTTTTTTCATATCATATTCCTATCGAATATATTGCATGATTGTAAAATATAGTTTATAGCATATATATTTCATTAATATCATTCACTAATTTTAATTTATATATTTTTTTATTAAGGAAAAATTCATTTCTGAGTATAAAAATAATAATATTTCATTTATATTGAAATGGTTTATATTTTTCTTTTCTAATTAATCATTAACCTAATAATTCATTTTATATTTTTGAAAACCATATATTTTCAAAATTTTGTTCACAATTTTTATAAACAATAATTTTAATATCTTGATTATATCTTATTATACTAAATAATACTGTTTTATTAAATTCAGTCTTTCATGTAACTAATGCTAACTAGGTATTAAATGAATCTAAAAATATCGAATATATCAAATAATTATAAAATAGTAACAATATTTAAAATTATTAGGTTATTATATCCCCTTACATGCTTGGTTTTGTGTGAGGAACACTATCATATATATGTAATGTACCTTTATAATTTTGGGGAGTTACAATTGAAAACATTTTCCCTATGTGGACATATAAGGGATGTCGAGACAATGAAAGTGACATTTTGTAAGTCTCATTTATTTACATAATATATATATAATTTTCAGGAAAATGTTTTTATTAAAAAACTTAATTGAAATCATTATTTTTTACGGAATCAATTATCTTAATCCAATGAAATTTGGTCCAATGTTAGGGTAATTTTATAGTCATTATTTTATTTTGAAAATAAATTACCTAATTTACCCAATACCATAGAAACAAATTTTTTTGTAGATAACTATTCATATTGGATGAAAATAAAATGGTTGTATTCTATAAATTTTCACATTTTTAATCCATGTTTGGAATCCGTATTTCAAACTTAAAAACATAAGAGTATCATAATTTAATTCAAAATAACCAAAACACCATTTTGAACATTTCTTTTTGTAAAAAATTCCCTTTGAAACATAAAATGGTTATAGAATAAATTAATGCATAAAAAAGTTTCAAAAAATATATTAAGATTATATTAAATTAAAAAAATCTTTTAAAAAAAATAAAATAATAAGAAACATAATTTTACCTAGTATATATTTGAATATAAAATATAGTTTCCAAAAAATCATCATTTTCTCTATTCCATATAAAATGTTTTGAGATAAAAACTTTAGAATAAAAATTCTATGATAACTTTGATATTAAAATATAGACTATTAATTTAAAATTTTTCAAATAAATTTTCTTAAAAAATTAAAAAATAACATTCATTAATAAGTAGATGAAAACGCATTTTTGACAAAAATAAATTTTTTAAGAATAAAGTAATTTTACTAAAATTGTATGAATATTTACTATGTAATTACATATACATTAATTTTGAGTTAAAGATTTGTATTTTTTTCATAATTTATTTATTCAATTTGTCCCCCAAAACTAATAGCTTGGTTTCTAGTGTCTCATGGTTTGTTTAAACTCACGGGTGCATGTAATGAAAGAAATTGAAGAATTAAATTATTTAAAGAGAAATATTTTATAAAATATCAGTCTGCTACATTATAAACCTTTTTAAAATGAATATTGCCACAAATTTTCTTACTATGATACAAAAAATAAGGATTTTCATGCTTTATCACATCCTCTAGTTTTGACGTAGCTTTCTCAATTTTGTGGTTAATACATAAATATGTAACCAAACTAGAGGATTGGTCTGTTGACCTTCTGTTCTTTAATCTAGAATATATATTAGTATTTAATCATAATAAATATCTTGGTCCATCACTATCCATCCATCCAATAAGAAGTTTTTGTTTCATTTGGGAAAATTCCAAGATAAGACAACATAAAACAACATCATGATGGTCTAAAGTAATGAAGACAGAGAGAATCCACATTAACAAAGCTACAAAATCTGGACAATGTGCCCCTAGACTGGAAAATAAAATTCTACAGTTTTTATTATCCCAAAAATAATCAATTCAGTCTGCAACTTTTTTCCCCTCCCTCCATGTATGGTAGGTGTGAACTCACTAATCAAGGATCATATTCATTTATTCATAAGGTAAATAGTGGACTAGGGATTTTGATGGGTATCCTACAATGATCTCATAATCGTAGATGAACCAGTTTATTTAAACATCATATGAATGTTTTCCAAGTGACAATGTTCAATACCCATCATTATTTCTTTAGCCTCATCCAAAAGGGAGTCACTCCATTCAACATTTTCAAAAAATTAGAATAGAACCTTAGTTTTCCAAACCCCCCCGAGTGACACCATTATAACACTCTTCCTCTATTTTGATTTTAAAACCACTATCTAGAGGCCTCAATCTCTCCCAACATCCCCACCTAGTACGAATATTGGTAGTAAATGAGGTGTGTGACCATTCCATGTTCTTTTTGTGAAATGAAGATACATCACAAAATATACAAATCAGAAGCCATTCTACTACAATTATTTTAGATTTAACAATAATCAGTAGAGAAGTATTGGAAATGATATCTTGATGTCTATAGTCACTTGAGGTCCTAATTCTCCAACCACTAGTAAGGTATAGTCTAACCAAAAACCTCCACCCGCACTCATTATTATTCGTCGCCATAAATAAAGCCTAAGAAATGTCTCTCGATTGTTGCCTCAATAACCCAGACCGAATTACTAGCATAGTGAATTACACATTGTCTCCACTCATCCGAACTCAAATAGGATAATATTAGAGGTTTATTTATTAGGTCATCTATAATAAAAACATTTCAAGTTACGAAAACTCCATTTTCTATATATGATCAACAATAGTAAAATTACAGTGGTACTAATGCCATATGAAAAAGTTAATTTTTTGGGTATATCATTGAACCCGATATCTTTATTCCATGCCTCATGAGTGTCATTTGATTGAGAGAGATACATGGAACACATAATGAACATGATATAGATTAAATGGACTGAAAAATATATAGTCATCATTCCCAACACATTCATGAATTTCAAAAAACAGATATACATTGGTCTTATCATCCCCTTATTTTTAAATATCATCATTCTATTCCATGTATATAATCATTGAAATACATTATCACCCAATTCAATCACTCAGTGATTTCATCGATTATCAAAATAAAACATTTTCATCTCTGAGTATCAATTATGTGTTATTGAATTGATCTCACTATCTCTTGTATTTCCAAGATGAAATTGGGACTCGATAGATTTTTTCCCATAAATTCATTATAGAATATCGATGTTATGCACATATTACCATATTGTAATTGATATATATCCCTCAAAATACTAGAGTGAAAACTATAATTGTAAGAAAATTATTCCAAAGGATTGTTTATATCCCTTCCACCTTTGTAATCTAGATAGACAGCTCTAAACATGTAATGTAGAGGATGAAATTTTCTCTCAGACAAACAATATTTCTGATGATGATAAGTAGTTAATAATCATAACCCTACATCTAGATCCAAAAAATGAATTCCATTGAACATCGAGGTATGCCTTAGATACCAATTAGATAAAATGGAATGTGTTACTCCTTGAAATAAATCCACTTCCACTATATATATTCGGGAAATATGATCAAGGGAGAAGTATTCTACGATAAATATAAAGTGGGGAAACAACCTAAAATGATCAACTATAACCCATATAACATTATGGACATTATATATTTTGGGAATTTTAATGATAAAATCCATTGTGATGTTTTCCCATTTCCAGTTTAGTTTACTTAATAGTTGTTACATCCCCTTATTAATTTATTTCTCAGTCATATGTTTATTACAAACCAAGCACTGAGAAACATATTATACAACAAAATTCATCATGTCATCCCACTAGAAAGACTCTTTTAGGTCCATTTACATCTTTGTGATTACATGATGAATATATAATGATGAACAATTAGTCTCATCCAGCTTCTCCAACTTTAAATAGGGTGTGGAATAGATACAAACACTTTACCTAACCGTTATTATTATATGATTATAAATAGTGATCTAATGAACATTTATCACCTTATATTTCATATTTGCATCTTCTATATGTGATTCTTTAATCATCACATATATACATGGTTGAACATACATTTGAGTTATATAATATTTATCCCCATACATGAGAACTTCCATATTAGGCTTTTGAATATATATAAATATTTGATTTTTTGTGATCTTTATCACAAACATGATTGCATGATATTTTTAATAAAAACATCTACCACCTTCTTCTCATTAACTGAGAGGTAATGTATTGAGTAGTATTAATCTTTCATAAACCCCAAACATCTCCATTGGTGCATATTCATATCCTTTGGAGTGAAAATATTCCATAAATGTTTATTACAAGAATATATATAACACCATTACCCATAAAATTAATGTCTTCTTATCATTGATGTAAATATTACAACTACTAAATCGAAATATTGAGTTTGTTAATTTTTCTAGTGTATTTTTAATTATAATCAGGAATAATCTATCAACATATAAATTTGCATGACAACACAACCCAACCAGTTATTTTGGGTATCACTATTAATGATAATTCATTCTCAACTATAGTGTAGTTTGATTAAAGGCTAACAGAATAAAATTATTTTCAGCTACATGGAATTTTCTTGACATTCCTCCATCTATATAAATGTACCTCATTTCAAAGTCATCTTCCTGAGAAGGTTTGATAATTTATAAAATATTATAAAAAACATTGAAACTATCCAATCAAAAAAAGAAAACTAAAGATCTGATTTACAGTTACTAGAATAGGAAAATGTTCAATAACCTCTTTACTTGATGGATCAATATATATCTACTATCTTTAGATAATTTTACTAAAAAATTAACCATTATGTATTCAAAATTCACAATTTATAATTGTATCATAAATCTTCACTTTTCAAAGTGTATTTAGTACTACACTCAAGTGATCTTAATGTTACTATATTCCATATGAATTTACAATAATATCTTATTTAATGAGTACCAAAAACTATTTAATATAGCCTCTAATGACTCTATTCATTAAATCCCAGAATGTAGTGGGGAAAATAGTAAGGCCAAAAGGCATAAAAATAAATCCAAAGTGTCCATACCTTGTACGGATTGTTTTCTTGGTTATATCCTCATTCCTAATCCTCAATTGATGATATATAGAATGAAGATAAATCTTATAAATGTATTTATCTCCATATAGATTATAATTTAAATCATTCTTGAAGGGTAAGGGATATTTTCTCTAGATAGTTATCTTTTTAAGTTATCAACAATGAATATAGAGACTCATTGATACATCTATATTCTTGGAAAATAGAAAAGGCTCACCACAATGTGGCAAAGTAGGGTTTTTGAATCCATTTTCATTAATCTCATGGAGTTAATTCTTCAATTCCAGAAACTCAATCAGATCCACTCTAAAAGGATTCTTTGAAATTGGCATAGCACCTAATATGTGTTTTATTATAAAATACACTTCGATATTTGGTAGACGACCAAGAAATTCTTCCACAAATAAATCATTTAACTCGTATACAATAGGTGTATTATCAATTCTGAGATTTACCCCAACCATATTACATAGATATAATTTGTTTATATGAATAAAGACACATAATATTTAATTAAATTAAACTGGATATTCTTATTCCTTATTCCCTCCATGGATGATAATAGATTCATTCAGAATATGAAATGTGACATCCCTTCCTCAGAAATTGATATGAGATACATATTGTGAAATATAATCGAAGCCATGAATTGGATATAATTTAGATCATTGTAGATCACAATATATTCATGATTCACTTTCTTAAAATCTTCAACTAGAGAAGATTTATAAGCTTAGGATGTTGTCATTGTTCCATTAAGTGTATTCAAACCTAAATCAATATCTACATGTTGTGGTAATATGGTAATACCCATACAAAATTAATTAGAAATAAATGAATATCTAGATCTATAATCTAATAAGAAATTAGCTTTTTTAGAGTGTATGGTAAGTGTATTTTTCACTACATCAATTTCTTACATGAAATCTCCATTTCTGATCGCATGATAATCTCATTTTTATTTATGTCACGACTCATCCCCATGGGGGGGTCCAACTTGGGATAACATGAAGCCTTCGTCCAATAGGATAGGGGGTGGTGACTATCATTGAGTAGGAATAGCTCACAAATGGGAGTCATTAGCCTCAAATACCTTTACACATGTACACATCTTCAATCCAAAAAATCATGAACTGTAAATCTACTTAAAAATGAATTATTTCATATAATATCCCACAATACAGTATGATAGTGAATCGTTTTAAATATAAAAGGGCACAAAAAATTAGCACCAGAAAGAGTTAGTAACTCATCTCTAACGAATACTATGGATGTTCGACATGCTCCAAAGGCAAAGACTAAGTCAATGTTTTTCTCCTGGTAAACACCTTGGTCTCCCCACCACTATATTTTATCCACCCGCTCTTGGTCATCATAGGATGCCATAAAATGGGTCATCATCCAAAGAATACATGACACATGATGAAAAACCTCAATCAGGGGTGATTATAACAATACTAAATAAGATACACCAAAAACACTAAATATGAAGCATCAATTATATTCAACTCAATGTGAGATGTAACATTTTATAACAGAAAAAGGAAAAAATAAAATGTATATACTCAAATGAGACCCCTACCATCAATATGTCATATCCAACTACAATCCATAAGATTCTAAAATATTTAACACTTGTTCTTGGAGAAATCACTCATCGAGCCACGATATCATTAAAGAAACTCGATCAAGAAGTCTAGATCAATTGGGCCCTACCAAAAGAGAAATCATTGGTGTTTAAAAAAGATGATTTAAAAATAGGGGTCACACCCAGAACAACTGAGGTGCACCATGAACCTTTTCTGGATCAACCTGGTATATACGAGAGCATGTGCCAATGATTCTACAAAACCTACTGATGCAGGATTCAAGATAGTGGATTTAAATCGTACTTAAAGAGGTCACACAAGTTTCATAAACTCCATTATGGTTGATATAAGATCACACTCCAATATCATAGAGGGACACCACAACTCTATTTGAGACTCATCCTCTAGAGGGGATTACAATCAAGTTGTGTCTATGAAATTCCACATTATACCCACATGTAATAGACTAATGGAACACAATCAACCTATAATGGTAAAAACTAGTAAAAATAAGAGCCCCGATTACTCTTTATTAGATTATACAGCATGACCTAGGGTGTACATGGTGTGACCAGCAATCCCAGGTCATGCCTGTGTGGAACAACCTCACATGGCATGCATTCTCAATGTACAAAGCATGTGGAATTAGTAAAAAACATGTAGATACACATGGTCCCTTTCCAATGTCACATGGCTGTGTCTATGTACCAAGCCCATGTCCATGTAAAGGTCCATGTATGAAAAGTTGTGTTTGTGTATGATTACGTGGAGTGTATGTGGTTGTGTACACCAAATAATGTTTGTATACTTCCCAAAAATAAGATGTGTCATTGGGTATGTCACACAATATGTGATGGCTATGACATTCTATGTCATCCTTATCTTTGGCCAAAACCCTAGAGCCAATGCCATGGTCCCCACATGACGTTTTGTTTCACAATATACGCTTTGTTTCATTGAAATTACTAGATCTATCAGGGATACACTTTTTGTCAATCCGTGTGCTACTGAAACCTGTGATCTAGATGGAATCATAAGATTAAGGTTCTTACATTCCTCTAGTCGCCATATATATGGGCTTCAAGTTTGATTCCGCTCAGAAATCTCCATCGCTATTCCACAAATTCCTTGCGTCAAAACTTGTATTAACAGATGCGACAATTTCATTAATATTTAAATATAGTCATAAAATTCCATCATCACTTCTTGATCGCATCACTGATCATGAAACACACCCATTGTATCAATCCTCTATGCCATATAACAAATTCACAATGGTCGATCACTAGTTATTTAGTGGAATCACGGGCCAAAAGGAAAATCCCATGATGGATGTGTGATGAATGGAGTGATAAAACCAGAAACAAAAAATGAATGGAACGATCCATAGTTGTTGTTCATTTTAATCTATTATTTATCATAGAACAGAATTTTAGGAGGGGTAATAAATGAACCAAAAATAATCAATTTAATCCAATTATAATATACAGATGAGGAGAAGATAAATTCTTGTTCGTTGAATTGACCCAAATTTTTCAGGGATTATGAAAATGATGAAATTCAAAATAATAAAACCCTGCCTTGATTTGGATAATTCATCGAGGAAGATTGGTCGTTCTATTATTGTCATTTACTATATCTTCCATTATTGGCAAGTGTTCATCACCAATTCTAGGTTTCACCATAGTACATTGCCTACTCAATTGAATTATCTAGATATCTTTTGTTAAATTGACTTGAAAATATTCCTAGTTTATATGAAAAATCTTGCATCCCTATAGATATTTTTATTTAAGGATAATCATATCATTGGGTCACTACTTCATCAAATGAAATAATTTTTTTAAAAAAATTTTATTCATCTAAACACTCATCACAACTATTCCACAAAAACCTATGTTGACCATTGTTAGTTCATGCCTAGGCTAAATCCACCATTCAAAATATAATTCTTCCCTCATATTTCTAATATAGGAACATGTTTATGAGTTATTAAACATTTCAGGTAAACTGCACTTGTGTGCTATTAAATATTTCAACATTTTTTATACAATTATTCAGGGACCATAATTCCTTGGAAGAACATTCCCTCTTAGTGAATTTTATTTAAAATGATCGATATAATATCTTATAATAATACCTAAAAAAATTTATACATTACATTCTCTCCTCCTTTTGTCTTTACGGCCCTGAAAAGCCATAACAAGGGTTACTCAAATAGATGAGGATAATGAGCACAACTATGAGCTTCCCACTCATGGGTTATCTTCTGAAGATTCATGTGCTGCTATCAGAAATTTACCAACTAAATTAATCAACCATGATAGATCCTCTATTAACGATCCTCGATATCCACTACATACTCCTCAAATGTCACTACATCCTTTATGTACATCTCACCGTAGTAGATGTTTTGTGATGGGTCATGTACTTAACTCCCTAGCTACGACCCCGGGAAGACATCGTGTACCTGATCTAACTATATTGGAAGAGCTAGTGGTACTCCAGATCACCAAATATTTGAAATTATCTATAATGGTGTGATGAACTTGAAAGATAGCTTACAATACCGACCATATCATTGTTATCCCCATTAGGGTGACACTCTAAAGAACATATGGTATCATTCCAAAAACTAAAAAGGCCTTAATCACCTATCATAAAAATACTTATGAAGGCTCTGCACCATCATAATATTATCTTAGATGATCTATACATTCTATATAGTTGTGCAAACCATGTCAGGTCCCATGTGTGTCGAATCTCCTTGGTCATCCAAACTAGGTGTTGGCCTAGAAGGTCTCTTGTGCAAGGCCTTGAATGGTTCCACACCAATGGTGGAATGGTTGTTGTTATTTTACTCAAACATCATTAGTAGTAAGTGATCCACCCAACAACGTCAAATTTACAACATGAAAGCTCATATAATGTCTTATAGGACCTAATTAGTCCTTCCATCATTGTGTCAAATGTTGTTCTCCAGCGTACCTGGGTCCCAAATGCCTCCTATATTCCCTTCTAAAAACAAGATTTAAATCAATATAACAATCAGAAAAAATTGTCAATGGAAAATCATGGAGTCAAACTATCTCATGAATATAGAGGTATCCCAGGCTCTCTATTGAACATTGTTCTCAGATAGCTAGAAATTGGGACATCATGGTGGGTATGTTGACGATTACCATAATTAGATCATGCCCCCTGGAATAATATTGTAATCCTATCATCAAGTGAATAGATATCTCATCCAAATTCCATTCTAGAACCTTTAGGGGGTTCAGCTAAACCCTTTGGAACAAGGTCCTCAACCTTCACCTACTGAAAAGTAAAGCATTAATAAACAAACATTGAAACTTCGTTCTTCATACCTGGCCACCAAAAATAATGTTGTTGGTCTTGGTATATCTTCACCAAATCTTCATTTACCACCAAAGTAGGTGTATGATACACTCTCATAACCTCCTCCCACAACACCACTTTTAAAACATTATTCCCTATGAATAAAATGATGTGCACCCATGATTTTGAAAATCAATCAGGAGCACACCTTGTTGAAATCAGAGCACATAGGACCTCACAGTCAGTATCGCCATGTTGTGCCACCCAAAATCGATGAAAGAGTGGAGGGGTGACATTTGTAAAAATGATGAAATCTTGCACATCCACATCCATGAGGTACAATAGAAATTATTCCAACTACTCTAACGCCTTCTCTAACAACTGTGAACTACATCTCCTACCAAGAGCATCTGCTACCACGTTCTCCTTCCCAGGTCTATAGATAGTCTCCAAATCATATTCTTGGATGAACTATAGACAACACCTATATCTCAAGATCAAATACATCAATCAGATGATATAATTGAGACTCATGTGGTATTAGTAGATGAAAAAACAATAACCTATTAGGTATAGTCACCAGATATGCATAGAGAACAGTACCACTGCTAAATTAAGTTCATTGTTTGGGTAATTTTTTTTACTGTGGACTCAAATTGTGTGAATTGTTTCCAATCACCACTTTATTATCTTTCAGAACATAACCAATCCCGGTTCATGATCCCTTGAAAAATACCACATACATGGCACATTCCTCTTGTAACATCATGATGGGATTGATCTTTAACATCTACCTCATCTCTTGAAAGAACATATAGAACTTTTACATGAAATCAAAAGGAGTCACATCCTGGTCAAGATTTTCAATGGTTATACCACTCTGAAGAATATGGGTACCAACCTCTAATAGTACCCTACCAATCCATGGGAACATCTCATCTCGGTAACACACTTGGGTGAGTCTATAATAAATACTACCTCAACCTTCACTAAATCCTCTGCAACTCTAGACTCTGAGATGGAGATTCACATAAAATGGAACTCTTATATGATAATCTAGAACATCAAGAGAATCCAATAAGTTTTTTTCTCTTAGAGTGTGTCTAATACCATCCTCAGGTGTCTCATATTCTCCTCCTCATACATTTAATAAACAAGCTTGTTAGTGATGATTAATAACTTGAACTAGTCTATGAATGATTGAAAGATTAATTTCATAAGACCCGTGAACACTACACAGTCATTATTCATGATAGGGACAACATCCATTTCTCATAGTTTCCATAAGGACATCTGACAGGCGTCTCCGGTATTTCCTCATCTTGTACTCATAGCGGGTGATTTCTTATTTTGTGGTGAATCATTGGAAACCATTACAATCCTTTAAACTAATCAATGAGGTCATAAATCCTATCAAGTGAATACTTGTTCTTTACAGTCACCTGGCCAATGAATTATAATCCAAACATATCCTCAATCTTCGATCTATCTTCTTGGAAAGAAAATTGGGGTTTCCCATCATGTAACACTGGTTCTCATGTTTCCCATCATCTGCAAGTCCCTTAATAGCACCCTCACTTTATAATGCTATGTAGGAGACATAGGATATGAAGGTGTGGATATCTCTTATGTCCTGGGGTGTAGATCAATGCAAAATTCTATCTCTAGATGGGTAGGTAAACCTGTAACCTCATTAGGAAACACATCCACATACTCTACCGCAACTGTAAGAAACCGAGGACTCATAAAATTCACTACATTGAGGGTCATCCATCCCAACATGTGATTAATTTGCTGCACCCTCTAATGTGGTAGACCATCATGCACTATCTAGAATTCATTTTCACCATTAAAGGATAACATTGTCGCATCACTGTCAACTCACTGCAATCTTTTCCTAAAACGGTTTGAGCATGAACATTGGATAACCAGTCCATAGAATGAATGAAGTCATAAGGCATCAATGCCACTACCAAAAGATCCCAACACGAACTCTCACCTATAAGAGTCAGGTCTCACTATCTGCAATAGTGTGTGATCATTGAGTCTCCTCTTATAGGGGTCTTCATGCGTAATGGTAAAGTCAATAGTTCAACAGAAATCTATAAGTATCGAACAATATTTGTGGATGATTAAAATGAATATATCTTATGTATATGAAAACTGCATTTATGGTGGAAAATACACTTATTTTACCTCATATCATCACTAGATCCTTGGGGTTATAAGCCTCAATAGCATGTAGTTGGACTCATCCCCACCCACCAGCCCCCTGATCCTGGTGTTACCACAAGGGGTGGTAGTGGTAATTAGTAGAACCTTTGACCAACTCATACACCACTTCCTACCCTTCCTCCACGTTTTCCACCCCATAGACCACCCTAATCCAATCTATGTCTCTATCTTAGTGGTCTATCAGATGCATCTCGAACAGCTTTGTGATAGGTTGGGTAATCTCGTGCTAGATGTCTCCGACCATCAAAATAGAAACACAACTCGTCCCTTTATAACGACCCAATTTTTTATCTATGGAAATAAATTCGTATAATTATACTTTATCGTAAAATCACTATATGAAGAACAACTAAATATCATGATACTAAGGGATCATTAAACATAATGATCCCACTTGTATGTTTTTAATTTTGAATACATGACATACATAGTTGCGATCAGAAAGATGTTTGGAGTTCAATAGGATGAAATTTATTTTTGGCGGATAGTAACCTGTCTTTATGAATAATAACCTACAATTATGAATAGTATTATGACCCTTATGAATAGTAAATCATCCAAAATAATAGTAACCATATCCAGGGAGGATTAATTAAAATTTAGGTATCTTATAAGTGACAAATTCACCATAGTTAAAGTATTGGAATTTTTGTAAGTCATAAATAAATAATTATAATTAATTAATTACACTAAAAGAAAATTTGTTTCCTTGAAATGATTCCATAAATTAACTATTCTATGTCTTTTGGTTTTATCATAATTTTATAAGAAATTTTTTAATTTTTGAAAGCATTATAAAATTAGTTTTAATTTTTAAAACTTTACATTTAAAGTAAATTATAATTTTATTTAACAATTTAATTAATAATATTTAGTAATTTATTTTTTCTGAAAATTTGAATTTGTTTTTGTATTCTACACATAAGAAAGGGTTACAGTGAATTACTGGGATTTTCTAAAAATAAATGAAATTTCTATGAATAGTGAAAACCAAAATTTACAAAATAATCTAATTAAAATAATTATATTTCCATGTATGATCTTATATTGATTTAAGACCAATTGGTTTGGATTCACAAGATAACATTAATTTAATTAGTCATAGAAGACTAACTATAACTTGTCTTGTGGTGAAATAATAAATTAATGAATTTAATATTGGTAATACCCCTCTCCCCTCCACTATAAATACCACCCTTCACACCCTCATTTCCTCACCCCTCTCAAGCTACAAGCATTGCCTAAACTCTACCCTAATATATTCCCTAGACCCCCCATGACCAGGATATCTTTTCCTTATCAAAAGACCTAGCCTAGTATCTTTATGGATGATCTAAATAGGGGGATTGAATAGGTAATTCCACTCTCTTTTTTTCATTTTCCATCCTAATGTTTTTCTATTATTATCTTTTCCTCAACTTCTCTTATCAAAATTTCATGATAACTCTAGTGTGCTTGATATACTGGTATGATATCATGTTAATGGAATATTTCCCATTATACTCCTCCTTCCCTCTCTTTGTTAATGATATGAAATTGATTCCCATCATTTGTTAATTTACCTAAATCATGGCCGATGCACTTCTTTTTTCAAAACAATCTTTCAAGGCAGCCAATAAAACCACCAAATTGTTGAAAATATATTGTAATGGGTATGTCTTATCTCCATTAATGTTCTGGAACTATCTTATTGTAACATCCCAGTTTTTTTATAAGAAAATAAATTGAAATGAATGAAACTTTGTTTTAAGTAGATATTTATAAGTAGAAATTAAAACATAATTTTTTCACTTCTATGTTTTGAATTTCAAGAAATTGTCATCTACAATTGTTTTCAGTATATTAATTGGAGTCTTTTGGAACCAACTTCTTTTTTTGATGAAGAGTGACATACCCTTATGAATAGTAATATGATTAGTAATATTACTCTAATGAATAGTAAATTTTATTATTATTTTATTTCCTTAAGGCTTTAATATAATGACATATTGGTTAATTTTTCATTGGTATATAGAAGCAGTTATAGAATTAGAATTTTTAATTTTTTAATTAAGAATTATTTTATTTAACGATTAAATTATTAATATTTAAAAAATAATTTTCAAAAAATGGACTTTGTTTTTTAATTATACACGTCAAAAAATTGTTAGGGTAAATTTTTGGGATTTTTTTGAAATTCTTTACTTTTCAATGAATAGTGAAATATGATAAAATGTCGTACAATCGAATTACCTGTGAAATTAACTATTTATGGCATCATAAGTGATGAAAGTCCCCTTGGTTAGAACTCACATGCCATTATTACTGTTTTAGGTCACATTAAATAATAATATTAATAATCTTGGCCTACTATCTTATAATAATGATTCAAATTATGAAAAATAACCCCTCTCCTCCACTATAAATACCACCCTCAATCCCCTCTTCTTCCAACACCTCTCAATCCTTGAGAGAAGCCTAGGTTCTTCCCAATACTCATCACAAGGATCTTCCCCACGTTCTAGATCTTATGGTCTCACCAAAAGGCCAAAACCGAAGCCCTTGAGAAGGATCTCAAGGAGAAAAGATCAAGAGGTAAACATCCACTTTTATTTTATTTATTTTTCTTTCATTTTATGTTATTTTCTTCCAACACCTTTGGATTATGCGGGGATATTTAATTCCATATCCCCATTACTTTCCATATTATATATGAGTTATGAGATATCATCTTTCTCTCATAAAACTATTTTTATGAAATTTTAAGAGACGCCATTAGGTTGACAAAATTTCGTGTGAAATTTCTCATGTTTTCTTTTATTTCAAGATTACTTTCTTTTCTTCTTATTTCCTCACATCATCTTAACCAAGAGTCATGAATGCTCTAGAATCTTGTATATTATATATGTTCTAATTTTCATGTAAAATTCACCATCAATATTCATATCTTCTCCTGATAGTTTAAGGAATTAAAAACATAGTCAGTAATGTGTCGAATTACTGACATCGTTGACGATGTGATTTAAATTTTCTTTAATTTCTTCAATTCAGGTAATGAAACCATTTTTATAGTTTTAAAAGGTTGTAATATATTTATTATGTCTCATACATGGTTTTTTAATTATTTTGTACACATGGTTTTAATTTATAAATCAAAATGAAGTCGTTATTATCAAAGAACCACTAAAATGATCTAAACGAACATCATTAATCTTATAAATTTTGAATCATCCTCATGTATGAATTAAAAATTATAAATGGAATAATTTATGTTACATCATATATGAAAATACTACTGTATTCCAATTATATATTTTCACTTCTAATCGACAAGAACATCCACCATGAACCAGTCATGGAAATCATCTTAAGAACTCACCCAAAAATAGTGCATGGTTAAATATAATAAAAATTAAAGGGTGAAATGATGTTATGAAATGATCATATAAGATGTTATAAACATAAAAATGTTAATATATAATACTAATAACACTCTTTTATCCTTTATACAGAAATTTTAAACAAGTTGTAAGTAAGGTTAGCCAGAGGTAATGGAATGCTTAACCTGATATCCATTATTTGGATTAACCTTCTACTTCATTATTTATGTAGTATTAAAATTGTTTGTGTGATGAAAATTGTTTATATATTGATTATTTGTGTGTATTTAAAGGGTATATACATATTACATCCACTATATTAAGTCTCACTTCAATTATATTATATTTATATAGGAATTCTTAACGCGATTTCAATTCTTTGGGTTAACCATCTACTTCATTGTTACATGGTATTGAAACTATTTTTTGATGAAATTTGTTTATAATATGATGAATTATGTGTATTTACATAGTATATAAATATTAAATCAACTCTATTAATCATATCTTAAATATTATGTAATTAATAAGTGGCCTTATTTTTTAAAAACCATCTTTAAAATTCTGTTTTATGAAATTCCGAAAAAATGTTTAAATGGAATTATTCAAGTTGAATTTTGATGTTTTAGTTCTTGAGAATTGATTAATATTAAGGGTGGGACCTATATTTCCCTCTAATTCATTTGGTATGTGTGATTTGTAGGTTGGACATACGGTTACTCCATCTGTAACATCCATGGTTACAAAAATAGTAATGTAGCCGTGAGGGTTACAAATTATAAGGTAGCCGGGAGGGTTACAAGATTATATAAGTAAAGCCCCAAGATACCTTTATGGTTATACTTATGTTCTAATTTATTTTGAAAATATCATGTTTAA
Source organism: Viscum album (assembly GCA_963277665.1). Lineage (NCBI taxonomy): Eukaryota > Viridiplantae > Streptophyta > Magnoliopsida > Santalales > Viscaceae > Viscum > Viscum album. Next base: position 1,193,065,751 of record OY728139.1, read on the forward strand.
CAATGTATGTATATATATTTATAGGTGAAATGTATGTCTTCTGATAATGATTTCATAGGTCTAATGTGTTCTCCGCTTATTTTTATATCCCTTACTGAGCTTTTGTGCTCATCCAAAGTTTTTAAATGATTTTCACAGGTTATAAGAATGTTTAAGAAAGTGAAGGAATCCAAGATAAATTTTTGTATAACTATCAATTAAATCATTTTTTATTTGAAAAGTTTAATATTTTGGAAGGAATGAGTTCTATTTTAATGATATCCACTATGTAATAATTGGCAATGTAATGAATGTATTGTCCTAATTATCTAAATCTCTAAACTCGAAAAGATCCTCAATGTTAAAAAGTATGTTCTTTCATGACTAAATTATAGATTATGTATGTAATCAAAATGTTTCCTTATAGTTGGTATCAGTGGAATGGTTTAGACAACTTTAGGGATTTCGAGTTTTTGTTAAACATATAGTTAGTATGTATGTCTATTCTTTATGTTGAATCCTTGTTTTATAACTATTAAGATTAAGTAAATTAGGTAACAAATGGAAGGAGGAAGATATCAAATGACATTACTATCTCTTTCTGATGACTTTCTTTCTATAATTATTGCAAAGTCATGTCCAGATGACTTTCAAACATTTTTTAACATGCAATTGATATGAAAGCAATTGTTTGAGATATCAAACACATCCCATGTAACTCGATACCATCATGGATAATGGGTTGTATTTAATCAAATAATATTTTCTCAATAATCTCATATTTTCTAGAAAGGTAAATATTATAAGTAATTTTCAAATATTTTACCTTATCAAGAGATTTTGAAGCATATTATCATTTTGAAAGAGGTGATAAAGAAGGAGACCCTTACGCAACCTATTTATATTTTCTTTTACAATATAATCTATCATCACAAACTTATTCTATTTCAGAAAGTACCATTCATTGAATCTTTCAACTCAAACTTGTTCCGACTGTTTTACAAAAATCATGTTTTATATGATGTTTTGAAATTATATGTCATACATGATTATTTTCCAAAACTATTTCTTCATGGACACCCATATGACCCATGTTGTACAATGTGTATTTGGATAAAAGAAGAAAATGATTTTGAAGGATATGAAAATCAATTTTTTAATGCATGGAACTTCTATTTACATCAGAAAGATTATGATGAGACCAGGTGGACCCCATGATCAAGGTACCCTCACTTGTTTAATAAGTAAATAAAATTGTGGGGATGAAATTTCCGAAAGGTGGGGATAATATATCGTCCCAATTTAAAAAAAAATAAATTGAAATGAATAAATATTTGTTTTAATTAGATATTTATAACATGCCTTTAAACCCTATTTTGTCCACTTCTATGTTTTGAATTTCACGAAACTGTCATCTACAATTGTCTTCAGTAAGTTATTTGGAGTTTATTAGAACCTACTTGTTTTTTTGGTGAATAGTGACATATCATTATGAATAGTAATATGACCCAATGAATATTAAATATTATTATTATTTTATTTCCTTAAGGCTTTACGATAATGACATCTTGGTTAATTTTTCATCATGATATAGAAGTAGTTATAGAATTAGAATTGTTATTTTTTGAATTAAGTATTCTTTTATTTAAAAATTAAATTAATAATATTTAGGAAATTATTTTCAAAAAATGGACTTTGTTTTTGAATTCTACAAGTTGAAAAATATATAGGATAAATTTTTGGGATTTTTATGAAATTATTTAAATTTCTATGAACAGTGACATACGATAAAATATCATATAATCAATTTATCGATGAAATTCACTATGTATGAAATCATAAGTGATGCATGGACACTTGGTTCAAACTAAAATTCCATTATTACTATTTTAGGTCACATGAACTAAGACTATTCATAATCTTGGGAAAAAATATTATAATAATGATTAAAATATTGAAAAATTCCCCCTCTCATCCACTATAAATACCAAACTCACTCCCCTCATATTCCCACACGTCTAAAGCATTGATCCATTCCTAAGTTCTACCCACTACTCATCACAAGGATCTTACCCACGTCCTAGCTCTACTGGTATCACCAAAATACCAAAAACAGAATCCCTTAAGAAGGATCTCAAGCAGAAGAGATCAAGAGGTAAACATCCTCTTTTATTTTCATTCTTTTCTTTCATTTTATGTTATTATCTTCCCTTCCCTTTGGATTATGTTGGGATATTTAATTCCATATCCACCAATACTATCCATATTATGTATGATTGATTAGATACCCCCTTTCTCCCATCAAACTATTTTTATGTAATTTTAAGAGATGTCATTAGGATGTAGAATTTTTGTGAGAAATTTATCAAGTAATATTTTATTCCAAGATTCCATTGTTTTCTTCTTATTTCCCCACCACCTCTTAACCAAGAGTCAAGAATGCTCCAGAATATTGTATATTCTGGGTTTTATCATGTTTATGGAAAACTCATCAATAATATTCTTCTCTTCCCCCAGTTGTTCAAGGAATTAAAATCATTGTCTGTGATGTCTCGAATTACGGACATCATGGATGATGTGATTTCAATTTTCATTAATTACTTCAAGTATGGTCATGAAACCATTTTTATGGTTTCAAAATGATATAATATATGTATAATGTCTCATAAAAGGTTTTGGAATTCTTTTGTACTCATGTTTTTAATTTATAAAACAAATTGAGGTCGTTGTTATCAAAGAACCACTAAAATGATCTAAACGAACCTCATTAAAGTTTTAACATATGAATCATCCTCCTGTAATAATTAAAATTGATAAATTGTATAATTTATGTTACTAGATATATGAAAATAATACTCAATTATGATTCTAGATTTTCACTTACAATTGACAAGAACATCCACCATGAACCTATCATGGAAATCATTTATTGAACTCACCGAAAAATAGTGCAAGGAGAAAAATGATAACAATTAAATGGTGAAATGATGTTATGAAATGACCATATAATTTGTTATAAACATGAAAATGTTTCTGTAAAATACTAATAACACTTTTTTAACCATTATACGGGATGTTTAAAAATGTTTGAAGTATGACGGGCCTGAGGTAAGGGAATTTTTAACCCGATTTCCATTCTTTGGGTTAACCTTCAACTTCATTATTTTTGTTGTATTAAAACTTTTTGTGATGAAAATTGTTTCTATTAGTATTTTTTATATGTATTTATAGTTTATATACATATTCCATCCACACTATTAAGTCTCACTTAAATTATATGATATTTGTAAGGGAATTCATAACACGATTTCCATTATTTGGGTTAACCTTCTACTTCATTGTCAGATGGTATTAAAATTGTTTGTTTGATAAACATTATTTATACTATGTTGAATTATGTGTATTTATAGAGTATATACATATTAAATCCCGTATATTAAGCCTATCTTCAATTGAATGTAGTTTTAATTGGATTTCCTTTTTAAAAACCACCATTAAAATTCAATTTTATGAAATTCCAATGAAAAGTTTTTAATGAAATATTCACATTGTACGATAATTTTTTTGTTCATGGTCATTGTTAATTATGAAGTGTGGGACCTATATTTCCCACATATTCATTGGGTATGTGTATGTTGGAGGTAGGCTGTATGGTTACTCTAAGTGTTACTATAATTGTTACACAAATAGTAAGGTAGACGTGAGGGTTACAAATTATAAGGTAGCCGAGAGGGTTTCAAGATTATGTAAGTAATGCCCCAAGATACATTTATTGTTATAATTATGTTCTTATGTATTGTGAAAATATCATGATTCAAAATGTAAGTATATATATTTAAAGGTGAAAATTATGCCTTTTAGAAATGATTGTATATGACTAATGTGTTATTCACTTCTTTTTATATACCTTACAGTGGTTTTGGGCTCATCCCAAGTTTTTAAATGATTTTCACATGTTATAAGGATGTGTAAGAAATTTATGGAACCCAAGATAAATGTTTGAAGATCTATCCAATAAATCACGTGTTATTTGGAATGTTTTAAATTTTGGAATAAATGGGTACTGTTTTTATGGTATCCACTATGTAATAATGTGTAGTGTTATGAATGTATTTTCCTAATTCTCTAAAGCTCTAAACTTGAAAAGAACCTTATTTTAAAAAGTAAGTGTTTTCCTGACTAAATTCCAGATTATTTATGTAATAAAGATGGGACCTTATAGTTGGTATCAAAGGAAAGGTTTAGACAACATTAGGGATTAAGAGTTTTTGTTAAACATATGGTTAGTCTGTATATCTATTCCTTAAGTTAAATTGTTGTTTTATAACATTTGCGATTAAGGAAAATCAGTTAAAAATGGAAGGAGGAGGATCTCAAATGACATTCATATCTCTTCCGGATGACTTTCTTTCAATAATTATTGAAAATTCATGTCCATACGACTTTGAAACATTTTCTAACATACAACTCGCATGCAAGAAATTGTTTGAGATATCAAACACCTCGATTATACCTCGTTTCCATTACGGATCATGGGTTGCATTTAATAGATTCCTATTTTATCAATATTCTCATATTTTTATGAATGTTATATATTATCAACGAATTTATAAATATTTTACCTTATCAATATATTTTGAAGCATATTATGATTTTGAAAGAGGTGCTGAAGAAGGATACCACTGCGCAACATATTTATATTTTCTTTCACAATATACTATATCAACACATACTTATGGTATTTTAAACGTACCATTGATTGAATGTTTCAACTCAAACTCGGTCCAACTATTTTATCAAAATCAAGTTTTATCTGATGGTTTGAAATTATATGCCTCACATGATTATTTTCCAAAACTATTTTTCTATGAACACCCACATGACCCAAGTTGTACAAGGTGTATTTGGATAAAAAATGAAAATTATTTTGAAGGATCTCAAAATAATTTTTTCAATGCATGGACCTTCTATTTATGTGATCAAGATGATGATGAGACCAGGTGGACACTATGATCAAGGTACCCTCACTTTTTTAATAAGTAAATAAAATTGCAAGGACTCAATTTCTGAAAGGTGGGGATAATGTAACATCCCAGTTTTTTAAAAAAAAATTATTTGAAATGGATGAAACTATGTTTTATGTAGATATTTATAAATAGCCTTAAAATAATAATTTTTTCACTTCTATTTTTAGAATTTCAAGAAACTGACATCTATAATTGTGTTCATTATGTTATTTGGAGTCTATTGAAACCAACTTTTTTTGCATGAATAATGACATACCCTTATTAATAGTATTATGAATAATAAAATGACCTTAATGAACATTAAATTTTATTGATATTTTACTTCCTTAAGGATTTACGATAATTATATCTTTGTTAATTTTTTATTGTGATATAGAAGTAGTTATAGAATTTGAATTGTTTATTTTTGAATTAAGTGTGATTTTATTTAAAAATTAAATTAATAATATTTAGGAAATGATTTTCAATGAATGGATTTTTTTTGGATTTCTACACGTCGAAAAATGGTTAGGGTAATGTTTTTGGTATTTTTCTGAAATTCATTAATTTTTTATGAATAGTGAATTATGATAAAATACCGTATAATCAAATTATCAGTAAAATTCACTATTTATGACATCATAAGTTATTCAAGGCCCCTTGGATCTAACTCACATTACATTATTACTATTATAGGTCACATGAACTAGGACTATTCATAATCTTGGGAAAAAATATTTTATTAATAATTAAACTAATGAAAAGTATCCCCTATCCTCCACTATAAATACCACCCTCACTTTCAACTTCTTCCAACACCTCTCAAGCCTAGATCTATGCCTACGTTCTGCCCAATACTCCTCCAAGGAACTTCCCCACGTACTAGAGCTTATGGTCTCACCAAAAGTCCAAAACCAAAGCACTAAGATGGATTTCAAGGAGAAGAGATCAAGAGGTAAACATCTTCTTTTTTTCATTCGTTTCTTCCATTTTATGTTATTATATTCCATTAACTTTGGATTATATTGTGATATTTCATTCCATATCGTCCATTTCTATCTATATTATGTATGATTGATGAGATATCCACTTTCTATCATCAAACCTATTTTATGAAATTTTAAGAGATGACATTAGGCTGGCGAATTTTCATGAGAAATTTCTCAAGTTTTCTTTTTATTTCAAGATTCCTTTATTTTCTTCTTATATATTCACCTCATATTAACAAAGAGTCATTAAATATCCATAATATTGTATATTCTAGATATTCTCATGTTCATGGAAAATTATTCATCAATCTTCTTCTCTTCCCTCACTTGTTCAACGAATTAAAAACATTGTCTGTGATGTGATGATTTGTTGAGATCGTGGATGATGTGATTTCAATTTTCATTAATTACTTAAAGTCAGGTTATGAAACCATTTTTATGGTTGAACCAGGTTATAATATATATATTATGTCTCATCCATGGTTCTTGAATTTGTTTTTACACATGGTTTTAATTTATTAAAAAATGTGTTCGTTATTATCAAAGAACCACTAAAATGATCTAAACGAACATCATTATTGTTTTAACATATGAATCATCCTCATGTAAAAATTCTAAATGATAAATGGTATAATTTATGTTACTGTATCTAGTTAAATACTACTCCATTCTAGTTCTAGAGTTTCACTTCCAATCATTATTAACATCCACCATGAACCAATCATAGAAATTATGTAAACAGCTCACCCAAAAATAGTGCAAGGAGAAAAACAATAACAATTAAAGGGTGAATTGATGTTATGAAATGATCATATAATATGATATAAATATTAAAATGTTCCTTTAAAATACTAATAACACTTTTTTAACCATTATACATGAATTTTAAACAAGTTTTTAGTAAGACAAGCCTGAGGTAAGTGAATTCTTAACCCGATTTCCATTCTTTGGGACAAACTTCTACATTATTATTTATGTGGTATTAATATTGTTTGTGTGATGAAAATTGTATATATTATTATTATTTGTGTGTATTTTCAGTTTATATACATATTCCATCCACTCTATTAAGTCTCAACTCAATTATATGATATTTTTAAGGGAATTCTTAACCTGATTTCAATTATTTGGGTTAACCTGCTACTTCATTGTTACATGGTATTAAAACAGTTTGTTTGATGAACATAGTTTATACTATGTTGAATTATGTGTATTTACAGATTATATAAATATTAAATCCACTTTATTACGCCTCTTTTCAATTGTATGTAATTTATAATTGGTTTTCCTTTTTCAAAAACCTCTTTTAAAATTTGGTTTTACGAAATTCAAAAGAAATGTTTTTATAGAATTATTCATGTTGTATGATTATGTTTTGGTTCTTGGTCATTTTTTGTGATGAAGGGTGGGAACAATAATTCCCATAAATACATTGGGTATGTGTATGTTGGAGATCAGCCATATGGTTACTCCAAGTGTAAATTCAATGGTTACACAAATATTAAAGTATCCGTGAGGGGTAAAAATTATGTGGTAGCTGAGAGGGTTACAAGATTATGTAAGTAATTACCCAAGATACATTTATAGTTAAACTTATGTTATTATTTATTCTGAAAATCTAATGTTTCTCAAAGTAAGTATATATATTTATTGGTGATTATTATGTCTTTTGAAAATGATTTCGTATGACTATTGTGTTATTCCCTTCTTTTTATATCCCTTATTGAGCTTTTGTGCTGATCTTGTGATTTTAAATGATTTTCATAGGTTATAAGTATGTGTATGAAAGTAAAGGAAACCAAGTTAAATTTTTGAAGATCTATCAAAGAAATCATGTTTTATTTGTAAAGATTTAAATTTTGGAAGGAATGAGTACTGTTTTTATGGTATCCACTCTGTAATAAAGTGTAATGTTATGAATGTATTGTCCTAATTCGCTAAAGCTTTAAACTTGAAAAGACCCTCAATTTAAAACTTATGTGTTTTATTAAGCTATGTTGAACATTATGTATGTAATAAGGATGGGTCCTTATACTTATTTACATTACACTATGTGATAAAATAAAAAAATTCATAGTGAACAAAAAAACACCAAAATTAACCAAAAAATATCATCATTATACTTTATCTAAGGATTCATCCTAATGGTAAATAACCAAATTCCTTATATGATCAGTTATGTATCATTAATTTCACAAATAATATATATTAACAATTCTATTTTTTTAAAAGGTAATGCCTTGGTCAAAGACCAAAGCACCATTTATTAATTAAAGAAACAAAAGTTTTCAGAAGACGGAACGATGGGATTATTTTACAATCTCTGTAAAAATGATGAAATAAATCAGCTCATAGGGTATCCAGCCATGTCATGTTCTGATGAACGCCTTTGTTGGCAATAGAATCAGCAATTTCATTTGCTTCACGGAAGGCATGAGTGGCTATGTAGTCAATCCCATGGAGCGATTTTAGGCAATTCATCCAGAGAGTAGTAAGCGGCCAAGCCAAATGAATAACACCATTCCATATGGCATGGCCAATGGTGGTAGAATCACTTTTAATCAAATGCTTTCTCCATCCTATTTGAAGCGTGAAATCAACTGTGTGGATGACTCCCTTCATTTCAGCTTCCAAAGATGAAGAAAGACCACATGCACTATAGAAGTAACCCTGACACTGGCTAGAGGAGTCTCTAAAGATAGGTCCACAACTAGAAGGGTCTGGGTTTCCCTTTGAGGCACCATCAACATTCACTTTGATCCATCCTGGCATTAGTGATTTCCAAAACACTTCAAAGGAACGTCTAGGCTGCAGAAAAATACCCAGAACCCGGATATGTTGAAGGATCTCAATGTCACCAATAGAGTTGTTGCAAAAACCTTTTTGAATTGAATCAGCTTCATGGATCACAATGAGAATTCATGATTTTCCTGCATTGAGACTGAATTAGTGTTTATTATGAATAATATCATTTCTGACGTACCAAATATCGTGCAGGAGTTCCGCCACTGCCTCAAGAAATATATTGTTAACTTGTTGAGAGGCTTCATGTCTTGTACATTTTTTCAAGAACGAACAAATCGAGTCAGATAAGGAGAAACTGAAATTAAACAAGTCAAAAATATAATTCCATAAAGTAGAGGCTGTAGCACAAGATAATAAGAGATGATCAGAATCCTCCCTGTATTGATTACACAAATGGCATTTAGAGAAGAGTTGAATGCCAAAAGATTTAAGGCCAGTTTAAGTGGGAAATCTATAATATGAAATATTCTAAATGAACATCTATTTATTAATACAAGTGAACTTTTAATAAAAGATATGAAAATTATCAGTCTTAAACAATTAATTTAAGCTCTATAATGGATTCAAAGGCCCATAAAAAATTAATGAAACCATAGTAAACCATATTCATGTATAAGATGATCTAAAATTTCTAATTACTGAATATATTGTCATTATAAAGGACATTAATGTGAAGAATGAATTCATATACAAGGTAAGGGTAAATTCTCATACCCATCTTTTGTTCTTCAGATTCTCCCACTTTCACTCCATTTTCAGTATGGTTACTCCATGAAAATTATTTTTTCATCATTATATTACATATTCTGGTATATACATGTTCTCCACTAGATTTAATATCAAACACAATTTCTTCTAAAACAACTCCTCTTTCAAGAACACAACGTTTACATCTCACTCAAGGTTGATTGTTCTTGTATCAAGTATGTTATTCCCTCTTTATTTTGGGAACACAACGTTTATGATTTTATGAATATGAGTTGAAACGAATTCATTTAACTTGTTATTATTTACATATGTACTATGTAGCATGAAATATAATGAAAATTTTATGATGTGACAGGTGAGACTGAAATTATATAATGCGATATGAATGATTGAATGTGACAGATGTGCCTGGAATTATACAGTGCTCTAATGAATTGGGTAATGTTATGAATCTCATGCGTAAAAGTGAAATGATATGTGAACATGATTCTAGAATTTTTTCACATATACTTTTGTTACATAACCACTATGACATGATGTTTTATTTTTATGTTTTTCCACATTTTAAGTATTTTTTAATGATTACTCTCATGATTTTTATGATGAAGTTATGATTATGCTCACTCAATGTTATATTTTTCTTATCAATCAACATACTTGTCTTTTAGATCACCCAATTTTGATGTATATCCTCAGGTGAGTATATGTAATAAGGAGAGGTACCTTCCAATAAAAATCTAGAGAAGAACCAATTAAATAAATTTTTAGGCATGATGCTGTAATTATTATGTATTGTCCTAGTTTTCCAGGACACAAAACTGTTGGATAATCAATGTGTAATGCTATTTTTTATCTTTATAATGATGTAATAGTAATGTAAAAAAAGGTATGGTCATTATAGTTGGTATAAAATTCAAGGTTTAGTTAATTTGGGAATTAGGATTAATGAACCCCATATAAAACCTCTAGTATGGGACTTGGTTCAAATATGCACAAAATAAAGATTACATAGGGATCCCATAAGTAATAATTTAAGTGCATATTTGAAAAATTAATATTTTATTTATTAATGAATAGTTTACTTATGTTTTGTTCAAATATTTCTATTTTATAAAATGGTGGGAAAAAGGAGAAACGAGGCCTAGAATATGAGTTTGGAATGCAATGATTCCCCAAAGGAAATCTCCAATGATTTTATGGTAGTTGTTAAAAAATTCATGGAGATGCTTACCCAAAAATCTCATGTTACAAAAAATAACCAGTATAATGTGGAACATCCTCCAACACCAAAGAGGGAGAAACTATATATCATGTGTTTTATACAGCAACAGCCACCGATGTTTGGTGGATCTTCTTATCCACTAGTCGTGGAACAGTGGGTAAACATCATGGAGAAAATATTTTTGTTGTTACATTGTTCTGAGAAGGAAAAGGTGACACTAGTTGTTTATCTCTTAGATGAAGAGGCATATCAATGGTGGGATTTGATTAAGAACACTAATCCATGTTATAAAATTCAAGATATGTAATTGAAATACTTTACGATCATATTTTTTAAAAATTTATTTCCCATGAACTGTTGATATGATGATAGATAGAGAATTAATTGAACTCAAGAAAACACAAGGAGAATCTGTCACAACCTACGAAGAGAATTTCAAAAGTCTTTCCATGTATGGTTCCTATGTCGTTATCAACAATGATAGAAAAATTGATATATTCTATATTGAATTAACACCACACATTTTAAAGGCTCTTACAATTCATGAATTTGGGAGTTATGAATAAGTTGTTTGATGTGATCTCAATATGGAGATAGAGTTTTGAGAATGTCACCATGGCTATGGTGATAAGAAAAAAATGTTTTATTTTCATGACGGAGGATTGAATGATAATGGTGGGAAGAAAACTCAACGAACCACATTCCAAAAATATGGAAAGATTCATCAAGGGAAGAGTATCAAAGGGAAGGGGAATCGCTTCATGTGTGGGAAAGAACGAAACAATGCTTAAGAGTGTTGAAAAACACATTAGAAATAAGGATAATGTGGTGGATGAAAGAATAGAACCACCCATGGTTCAATGATTGAACTGTATGGAGCAGAGGAACTATGCATGAAAATGCAGTAAACATGGAGTCCTCGAGGTTAATCAACGTCATCGTCCACTGAATACAAATCAACAAAGGAAGGATTATCCCATCCCAACAATGGAATTGGATAATGATAATGAAGTATTGCTAGGAACACTTCCAATTCACTCATGAATGGATAAAGTTTTATTTGATTCAAGTTCAAACAATTACTTTATATTTTTCATGTTTTCTAGAATTATAGAATTGATGCCATGAAACCTTGAAGTAGAGATATATGTAAACACACCACTTGGTGAAATAATTTCAACTAATGTGCTTGAATCTTCTCTTGTGGCATATGTTGGATGATTCTTCCAGAGAATATCATAATACTTCCCTTGGTGGAATTCGACGCTATCATGGGAATGGATTGTCTCTAGTTATATAGATCACATTTCATCTTTCAAGAAAAGGAAATATCTTTTCATATTCTGGACCATCCAATGCTCATCTACTAATGAATGGATTATCATTAATATCCATTGAAAAATCCATCAATGGTGTGGTTGATGATACCCTATGAATAAGTATACATCTCCAATTTTTTTTAAAATCAATGTGACAACCTTGTAGATATGCCCATCGTGATGGAATACGGTGATGTACTTCCCAAGTAGTTACCTAGAATTCCCCCGAATTGTGATGTATAGTTCCCAATAGAACTCATACCTAGAGATACTACTATCTAAAAGTGTCTCTATAGGATGGATCCTATCGAACTATAGGATTTAAAGAAGCAACTACAATAGTACTTGGACAAAGGGTGCATATGACCCGGTGCATCACCTTGTGGTGCACTAGTGCTCTTTGTGAAGAAGATGGATGAAATAATGTGGTTGTGTATTGATTATCGGGAATGCAACAAGATTAGAATAATGAACAAGTATCCTCTTCCAAGATTTAATGACATGTTCGATCAGTTAAGAGAATCTCAATAGATCTCAATGGTCAAAAAACATTCTGGATATCATCAGATAAAGCTGAAGAAGGAAGATATTTAGAAGGTTTACTTCTATACATGGTATGGGAACTATGATATTCTAGTGATGCCCTTCAAGAAAACTAGTTCCCTTAAAATCATCATGGATTTTATGAATATAGTCTTGAGACATTACCTCGACAAATTTGTAGTGGTCTTTTATTGATGATATTTTTATATACTCTGAGTGAAAGGATGAAAATTAAGAACATCTAAGACTTGTGGTGGAGACTTGGAGAAAGGGGAAGTTCTATTCCATGTTAAGAAAGTGTGACTTTTTTATGAATCTAGTCACATTCTTGGGACATTTGATCACATGTGAGGGAATGTATATGGACCCTTCCAAAACCTAGGCGATTGAGGAATGTCCTAGGCCATGTAGTGTCAATGAAATCAGATGTTTTTTATATTAGCTGGGTACTATCAATGTTTTGTGTGGAATTTATCATGGTTGTGAAGCCCACTATCTAAGTTAACAAGGAAAGGGGTAAATAATGTCTATATGTAGTAATGTGAGTGATGGATCAAGGATCTAATGAGAAGGCTGATCAATGCATTTTTACTCGTTGTACAAAATAGTGGAATAAGTTTTGTGATATTCCATGATGCGTCAAATAAATGCTTGGGTTTTGTAATAATGAAAAATGACAATGTGATGTCATATGCCTCATGAAAGTTGACGATCTATGAGTAGAACTACCTGACGCATGAAAAAGAGTTTTCAGTGGTGATTTATTCCTTGTAAATATAGAGGAACTATCTTTATAGTGATAAGTGTGACATATAAAATAACAAAAGGAGACTAATTTAAAAATTCACACAAAAGGGGCTCAACATGCATCAAAGGAGTTTTCTTAGAGCTAATCAAGGACTATAATTACTCTATTCACCATTATATAGGAAGGAAGACAATGTAGCTGATGTTATAAGAAGAAATGAACCAACTACTATATCCTTTCTCTAGAATGAGAATGATCCTAATCTCTTGGATATTCAACAGATGGATTTGGAAATCATAAGGTAAGGGTATACATGCTACCTTTTTTAAATGATTTCACAACCATGAATCCACAAGAAGATTAAATAGGCACAAAGGGATGATCTAGTGTTACAAAATAAGGTGAATGCATCAATGGAAGTGAGGCTGCATGAGTTCCAGGTCGATGATGATGGTGTGATTCGATTTGGAACATGTATTTGTGTGGATTCATCACCCTAGATAAAGAAGGATATATTAGAAAATGCACAAAGCTAAACATTCTCTATTTAGCATGGGAGTACCATGTTGTACCGTGATCTTCTAGATCACATCTGGTGGGATAACGTGGAAAATAACATTGAATAATATATATCAAGGTGCATGTTATGTCAAAAAGTTAAAGTAGGGTGACAAAATTCCAAAGGGATTATGTAACCATTGCCTATACCCATTTTGATATGGGGGAATGTCACTATGGAATTCATCATGGATCTCCCAAAGACGTCGAATAGAAATAATACAATATGGATTTTGGTTGGCTAACTCATAAAAAATACCCATTTTATCGCTATTTAGGAAAGACCTATTACTTGGAAAACATGTAATTATATTTGTGATGGAAGTTGTGGGACTTCATGGTGTTTCACTATATATTGTATATAACCGTGATCCAATGTTCACATCTAAATTTTTGAGGAGCCTTCAATGTTCTTTGAGTAATGAATTAAATTTCATCACGGTCTATCACCCCAAAACTGAAGGCCAATCAGAAAGTACTATTCATATGCTTGAAGAAATTCTATGATCTTGGTCTCTATAATTCAGAGTTGGATGGGATTAAAATCTCCCATTGGTCTAGTTCTCATACAATAATAGCTTCCACTCGATTATTCAGATGGCTCCATATGAAGCTCTATATAGAAATCGATGTAGAACTCCAACTAGTTGGGATGAAGTTGGAGAAAGAAATCTACTTGGACCTAAACATATGGAAGAGATGAAAAAGAAGGTTCAATTCATCCAGAAACAAATAAAAGCTTCTCAGAGTCAGAAAAAGAGTTATGATGACAACCGTTTAAGGGACTTGGAATTCGACGTTGGGGATAGAGTCTTCTTTCAAATATTAGACTCATTTGGTTTGGAAAGGAATGATAAGCCCTTGGTACATTATCCCCTTTGAGATCCTAGACTTCATAGGAATCACAACCTATTGGCTTTCACATAAACTAAATATGGCTCAAGATAATGATGTGTTTCATGTATCACTCTTGAGGAAGTACATACCAGATCCCACACATGTACAGAACTAAGAGGTGGTACAGTTGGAAGACAATATCTCTAATGAGGAGTAACAAATAATGATTCCAGATCGGAGAGATATTGTTTTATGCAATAAGACAACCCATCATGTAATAGTCTTGTGGAGGACCGATATGTTAAAATAATCTACTGGTGAACCGAAAGAGGCGATGAAGAAGAAGTACCCTCACAAATTTGACTAAAAGGAAATTCTGGGGGCGAAATTTCATAATGAGGGAAGAATGTAAAGACATAATGTTTTTTCCAAAGATATCTCTTCTTATAATTATGTATTATCTTATAATACCATTAGTAAGAACCATGAAATTTCATGGTACTATGTGATTGTTAACCATAATTTTTCGAATTCTATGTTTTGAATTTTGAAAATATGACATTCACAGTTGCAATCAGTAAGATGTTTGGAGTCTGATAGGACAAACATAACTTTTGGTGAATAATAAGTTATACTTTTTAATAGTAACCTACCCTTAAGAATAGTAATATAAACCTTATGAATATTAAATCATCTAAAATAATAGAAAACTTACCCATGAATGATTAAATAATATTTAAGGATATTATAAGTGAAAAAGTATACCATTGAAAAAGTATTGGTATTTTTTCAAGTCATAAATAGTTAATTGTAATTAATTAATTAATTTAAATGAAAATTTATTTTCCTAAAATGTGTCCATAAATTAACAATACTATGATTTCTGGTTTTATGAAAATTTTATAAGACCTTTGGTAAATTTTAAAAGCATTATAAAATAAATTTTAATTTTTAAAATAGTATTTTTAATGTAAATTTTGATTTTATTTAACAATTAAAATTTTTATATTTAAAAAATTATTTTTGAAAAATAGACATTAATTTTGGATTTAAATGTAGAAGAATGCTTACAGGGATTTTTTTGGGATTTTTAAAAAATAATTGAACTTTTTATGAACAATGAAATGATATAATTTGAAAAATATTCTAAAAACACTAATTGTAGAGTCACGTATGATGTTATACTGATGTAACCATAATTGGTTTATATTCATGTTATACAATTAATATAATTAGTAATGGAAGACTCATTATTACATGACTTGTGGAGAAATAATAAATTAATGAATTTAATATTTTTAAAACCCCTCTCCCCTCAGCTATAAATACAAAAATTCACACCCTCATTTACCCACACCTCTCAAGCTTCAAGCCTTTCCTAAACACTGCTTAATGCTCTTACAAAGCCCATCCCCCATGAATCGGAGCTCTTTTACTCATTAAAAGTACATGCCTAGGATCTTTAAGGATGAACTCCAGAATAGGATTCAAGAGGCAATTCCTCTGTTTATTTTTTTTCATTTTCCTTTCAAATTTATTATCATTTCTTCTCAAATCCTCAACTTCTCTTATCCAAATTTCATGATAACTCTATTAGTCTTTATATACTTGTATTATATAATGATAATGTAGTATTACTCACTATACCAATCCCTACATCTATCTGTTCATAAACTTAAATTGTTTCCCATGATGTGTTAATTTCCTTAAATCGTCGGTGAAGCACTTACTTTTTCCTTCAAATACATCGTTGATTCCAATTAAACCATAAAATGGTTGAAAAAAATTGTAAAGTGTATTTATTATCCCCTTATTTGTTTTGGAACTAACTCATTTAGATGACACTATTTTATAAAATAAAACAAGTAAATTGTGATAAAAAACCACCTAAATTAACCAAAAATGGTCATCATTAAATTTTATCTAATTATTATTCCTAATGGTAGGCAAAAAAATCATTATAAGATCATTAATATATCTATAATTTTTCTAATAATATATATTAATAATTCTTGATTATCAACCACAATTCAATCAATCATCTGTTTATGAATACAAGTGAACTGTTCATAAATGCTATGAAAATTAATACTCCCGAACAATTAATTTAATCTCTATAGCTATTTAAAAAGCCCATAAATGAACATAATGAAACTATAATAAAAATAGAAATGTAAAAAATTATTTTGAATATTTAATTAATCAATATAATGTCACTATATTGGATACTAATGTGAATAAAGTGTTTGGATTCAAGGTATGTGGAAATTATCGAACCCAACTTTCATTCTTTGGGTTCTCCCACTTCCACTCTATTTTTAGTATGGTTTCTCCTAGAAAATAATTTTTCATCATTATATTACTTATTTTAGGATATACATGTCATCCACTGGTTATTATTGCAAACACAATGTTTTCAAAAATAACTCTTCTTGCAATAACTCACTATTTATTTCTCACTCAGGGTTGATGGTTCTTGTATCTTGTATGTTAATCACTATTTCTTTTGGGAAACCAATTTTTATGAGTATTATCTTATGAGTTGAAACCCATTAAATTCCATGTTTATTATTGATATATGTTCTATGTGACAACCATGATAATTAAAATGTTATGATGTGATGGGTTCACCCAAAATTATAAAGCACAATATGAAGGTTAGAATGTGACAGGTGGGCCCGAAATTATACAGTGCTCCAATGCAATGGGTAATGTGATGAATCTCATGAGTAAAAGTGAAATGTTGTGTTAACCTATTTCTCTAATTGTTAAAAACTATGTGTGGTAGTAATCCACTAAGACATGATGTTTCGTTTGTATGCATTTCCACAGTTCATGTCATTTATTAAGGTTTCCTCTCGTGATTTTGATGATGATGTTATGATTTTGATCACCCTATGCTACATAGTAATTATCTATCCAACTACTTAGATTATAGCTCACCCATTTTTTGATTTATATAATTAGGAGATTACATGTACTAAGGAGAGACAAAGTCCCAATAAGAATCAAGAGAAATGGCATTAAATAAATGTATATGCTTGATGATGTAATTGTTATGTAAGGTCCTAGTTTTCTGAAGACACTAAACCTCCAGATCCTATATGCGTAATACTATTTTGTTTTTTATCTTTATAAATATGTAATATTACTATATTAAAGGGAAGGTTCACTATAACCTTGGGAGATTCGATCCTCCCTGAGAGCCAAGCCTAGCGGACCATGATTCATGGGATCGCCTCTGGATGCTGTTGGGTCACATGGATCATTGTGACTGGCATCAACTATCTACTACCAAGGTCTCATCTACCTAGTTCCCAATGTATTCTCCTAAAAGTATTTTTGACACCTCAAGAAACCATTCTACTAATTGGGCTCACTCAATTACCCCAATGTAGATAAAAATGCTATGGGATATCACTGATGCCCTGATGTCTCTATACATGCCCTGCTCGAAGGTCTGACCCTAGAAGAACAGGTCACATACCATATCTAACGTGTTGAGTGGGAGATCTGTAATCATAATTTATTAAATATCCTTGGTCGTACTTCCATGTTTTAAATTCATAAGCTCATATATGCATACTAATCTCAATATGGACAGATAAAACTTTTCCCTTAAGAGACGCTCAATGACTGCCTAGGATAGAGTTGTCTCATCATATCATTGAGTCACCAGGCTCCTCCATCTACCCATAGGTCCCGGAAGAATGACTTTCACAAGGAATTCCATCTAGTTGGGAGGCATACTCACAACACAGAAAACTCTAGTGACTAACTCCAGCCAATCCTCTACCACATAGGGGTCTGGATCACACTGAAATCTACGAGGTAACTGCCTTTGAAACTACTACAACACACTCAGCCTCTGTGGATCCTTAGTTTTTCATAATATTAGTTGCTAAAATAGTATTGGTGGTGGTATAGATGAAAACCCACTCTGAGGTGCTATATTGGGTACAAGAACCAACAATATTGCCTCATCACTAGTCAGATCATCCTCATGATCACGGGTTGGAATCCTTAACGACTGTCTATGTGGAAGAATACAAAAATTAAAAAAGATATACCATGGTCCATAGTGTATATATGGGGAGGTGACTCAAGAAGGACATGGAAAACACATCCATTTTTATATGATTCATGTTAAAATGTATTAACCATCAACCAGTGTTCTCATGTACTATGTTGAAAATAAGGTGATCAATGTCTTGGTGTTTGGATTTACCATACATCTCACCAAAAATAGAGTCTATAGCCTAAAATCGAAACTCAAAACACTTTACACTATTTCTCCAAGAAAACCTCATAGATTCTTGGTTCTCAATTATAACCAACCGCTTTTATAACTCATTTTCAAGATCCATCCCAGAGGAGGGTCTGACCTATGACTACCCCTGGACAACCTCCAACATGTTAGGGTCCGGTGAATGACCCCGAATCGGCATATCACAAAAATGGGAGGCATTATCCTAAATTACCAATTCACACACACATCTCTAAGGCACATAATGTTGAAATGTTAGTCATCTGGATTAATGCTTGATTACATATATGATCCCACAACAGAGTATGGATGTTATGTGTAGTAAATAGAAAAATGGTCCAATACAAGCTGGCCACAAGGATCCAGTAAAAAAAGTTTAACTCAATCATTAGAACTCAATCTTTTTCCTAGGGTCTGAACTATGTCCAAGGCACACATATGGTAAACACTATGATCTTTCATTATCTAGCTATGTTCAACCTATCATGGTCCTACTAGGACACCTTCAAAATAGGTTTCATCTTTACAAGACACAACACATGCCAAAAAAACCCATGTAGGGGTGAGTATAACAATACATAGTAGGATACCCTAAAAACACTAAACTCGAATCACCAAGTATAGTAATCTAAATACAAGATTTAAAATTGAATAACATATACACAATGTAAGAACTTAGATATACTCAGGAGAGACACATGCCATCATGAGGTCATAACCAACTACCAGACATTGGATTATGCTCATTGAAATTAACGTTTAGGATGATCTCACTCCTTGAGAAATGATATTATGATGGACAGTTGGAAAAGTGGTATTTTTCATTTTCGCCCAGCCCAAATAGAATTCATTGGTCTCCAAAGATTATATTTCACAGATAAGGGGTCATGCCCTAAACCGCAGGGGGACAACACAAATCCAATCTAGATCAACACACTACGTATGGAACTCTACACAAATGATTCCGCAAACTATACTAATGTCGAACACTATATGGATGATCAATTTATTTCTCTTGGAGGTCATATCGATTCCAAAGAAATCCACTAGGGATGATAGATCATCACAGTCTAGTCTCAAGAAGGGACACCACAACACAATTTTAGAATCAATATTTATAAGGACTTATAATCTAGTGATATAGATGTAATTGTGAACTAGTCCCATGAGGAAGGATAAAGTGAACTCACTCAACTTATAATGATTTAGAATAGAAAATAAAAGTTCCTCAAGAACTCTAATTTAGAGTACATGATGTGTACTAATGTTATAAAACATTTCTAGTTATCCCAAATCATACTGGTGGGGATGAACCTCACACATTCTGCAGTCTCCATATAAATATAGTGCATGATTTGTACATGGTGTGTAGAGAAACAAGGTTCCCTACCAATGTCTCTAGGCTATGTTGGTGTACTGAAGTAATGTCATTTTACTTGGCCATGTATGCTATGTCAGGTATGTGTGGGAATACAAAACATTTGTGGCCATGTACACCTACCAATGTCAGTGTACATTCAAATAACACATCAAAACATCTGGGGATGCGCACACACCATGTGATGGGGTTCAAATTCCATGAGATACTTAAATATGAAAAAACACTAGTGCCTTGGACAAGGGCCCCAAATAGAATGTCGTTCCACAATAAATGATGTGATTCTCTCAAAGTTTCTAGATCCATGAGGGATCTCCTCTACACCGATCATTGGGCCACTAAGACCTCGGATCTAGCTACAATTTGTAGATTTGGGTTATGTTATTCCACTAGTCACCAATTATATGGGTTTTATGTTCTAATATTCATAGAAATAGACATTTCTTTTCAAAACAATCAAAGCATTAAAATGGGTTTAAATAGATTCAATATATCCATTCGTATTTACATTTGGTCGTCAACTGCATTCATCACATCTCGATCACATCACAGATCACAAATTACACCCAAAATGTCGATCAATTATGTCGTAGAGCGGTTATGTAGTGGTCAATCATTATGAATTTTTTTGAATCATGGTCCTAATGAAAATGCCCATGATGAACATGTGAATAATGGAGGGGAAAATCCAAAAACCATGAATGTTGGGAACAGACCTTTTATGTTTTTTGTTTGGACGTGAATCAATATAGAGGAAGGATAATCGAGGCGGGGTAAATAACTAGCCATAAATAATAAATTCTATCTAATTGTAAACTACCAATGAAGCACTGATTAGTTCTTTTTTGATGAATTAATCGATGATCACCTAGGATTAAGAAATGATTGGATTTCAAAAATAAAATACAATACCTCAATTTTTATTAGTCGTTGAGTCATTGTCTTGGGTGAGATCCACCATGATTGGTGTGTGTCGATAACCAATTAAAGGTTTGGCCGAATTTTGTCACGTAATTGAGGTAATTCTCTAGTTCTTTATCCTTCCAAAGTCTCTAAAGGATTCTAATATTATGATGAAAACCCTAGGTCATTGTAAAATTCTATATTTAATAATAAACATATCACTGTGTTAATATGATACTAATTATATAAAATAATTTTTCTAAAATTGTTTTATTCCATAAAAACATGTGAATATTTCCTACAAACTACTCATGTTGACCAATGTTAGGTTGGTCCTAGGGTAAAACTGCCATTTTGAATCAAGAGGTTCCCTCAGATTTCTGATCCAACACTTTGTTTAGGAGTTACTACACTTTTTAAGGAAAAATGCATCTACATGTTATTATATATATTAAGATTTTAGAATCATTTCGTATATGAAAATTGGGCCCCATAATCACATTCCATCTCAATACTTAATCTCAAAATAATCCATATAATATCAAAAATAATATAGGGAATATCTAAGATATTAAAATTTTTTACTTTAGAGGATGCTGACATTGATCATCTTTAATAAACCTCCAATTTATACATTTGCTATCATATTTCACATTTTTCATGCAATTTAATAATTGATGAGTGGGAGCTGCATTCTGTGTAGACTTTTCTCCATTGAAATCACTTGTTATAACATTCCCATCACTTCAAAATTCAATTTCTGGATGTCCTTTTTTTAACACGTAATGCATTTAAAATTACTTTTTTTGTTGTTCCCTCCATGTTTCATTCCAATAATTCAGAATAAAGGAATGATCATCTTCTTTTCACCATGATTTTTAGATTTTTACTTGAATAACATTTGTATCTTCTTATCAAACCCCTAAGACTGATTGATAACTCCAATTTCTATCACATCCTTGAGTTTAAATCTAAAAATTTCCTCATAGGTAAAAATGACTCTTTTGGATAATCCTATTCAAAGGCATGGTTTTAATCCACTGAATAATTGATCAACCATACTGCCAGGTTGGATGATAATTCTAGAAGCCATCCTTAGAAGTATTTTAAAATATTCCTTATAGGTACCAATCGAATCATCAATATTTTTCTTAATATCAAATAACTTTCTCTTCATATTCATTCTATGAATATAGGGGAAGAAAATACTAAAACATATGTTATGGGAATCATTCCATTATATGTATCCAATTTCATCTCATTTCTACAAATTATCGGTATGATTCCACCATTTAATTTCTCCACCTACCAAATGATAGACTGCCAAAATAAATTTCTCGTTTTATGAACATTGTGGAATTAAAAATATATTTTCAGTGGTACTGATCCATAATTCACCCACTCGTGGATCTTAAGAACCCTATAAAGAAAGTGGATGGTTCGTCATGAAGGAATCAACATTATGTTTTTCCTTCCTATGATCATTTGGATGTTCAACATGATTCTTATCTTGAGAATGTTGTGATAGTATAAAAAAAATATTTTTAATTATTGATCTTGTAGAATTCAGTTCCTTAAGAGGTAAATTGTTGTATTGGACATTTCATTTTTCGTTAACATTATTCCTTCATGTTTCATCCATTGATTAAAACTAAAAGTCATGGTGTGAGAAATACTAATCATAGAGGTAAAACTACTTAATAAAAATATATTATTAATAAAATTTTAATTAAGGGAGCCTTCTATTTTATCTTAGGTTAATCATGATATTCACTAGAACACTTATAAAATATAAAATACCTAGACTTGTATTTAGTGTCATTTGTATATTTTCTCATCCTAATTTATAATGAATTTCTATACCTTTCTTTAATTCAACTATAATGACCCATAATCTTCATACTCGGGCATTAAATTTGAATAGAATAATGACCCTTACATAACAAAAATAAACCATGACAAAAGTTATATGTATAGTTTCTTAGGAAACATGGAATCAGAACTACTTAATTCATAAAACATCTATATCATCTCCCACACATTCATTCATAACTAAACCCTTTTGGACAAATCTTTCTTAAATATTTATTCATATCTTGGGGAAAAGGAAAAAATAAAAAGTGATCTCAGATGCTCAATAACAATAAAAAAGGGATATATTATTCATATCATAATCATAGTACATACAAACATAAAAAAAATTTAAAAATTATACTCTGCATTTCAATTTTCATAATCTCATGTGTCAGAATAAATCACAAAAGTTTAAAACAAATTTTTTTTAATATTCCATTAGAGAAAATCATAGGAAATGAAATTGTCTCATAAAAATAATCATATAAAGCATTTACATTTTATTTAATACTAATTTACAATACCATCATAATGGATAGTATAATTTAGTGAACCACGTTTTCTCCATAATTCACCATTATATTGTTGAAATGATCTCACTTATCATTCTAGTCCAGTCCATCTCATTAGATATAATTTGAAACCAAATGAATTTGATGGAGTTATAGGTCCCACCATTCATATAATGAAAACTACACATATTTTTTTTCGAAATGAACATAATTTATTCATCATTCAATAACCCATAAAAATTAATGGGATTCATAAACATCATTCAATCAGAACTTAAATCATGAAAAATAAATGGGTTTCATTATTATTATTACAACATGAAATTAAACCATCCATAGACATTATATGTATACAATAGATAAAAAATATTCCCAATAAATCATATTTAATATCCAGTAATGTTATCATAATGGTAGAATAATATTGAGAGGTCACATTAAAATAATATTTTAGAAAAATATCCTTTCCACATTAAAATAATTTCATTAATTATAAGGTCATGAAATTTTAAATGTGATATTTTTATTTGAAAATAATCATGTAATTCGGTAATGAAATATACATGGAATTATGGAATCATGAAAGTGATAAAATATATTAATTTTTTATATGTTAATAAAACAATCTTTTTGTACTTTAAATGGAAATGTAATAGCGTACCTTCTAATGAAAATGAAAAAAATAATCATTTTAAAGTGTTTAGTAAAAATCCAAAAATGGGTAAAAAGAACATTAAAATATCATAGAATATAAGAAAAAAAAATTGAAATTTTTTTAAGAAACATAATCCAAATCTTATATATACCTATAAACAATTCTAAATTATACTAATATTGTGGAATTAACAATTAACTAAGGTATGATTTCCTTTGTACATAACCAAGCCTCCTCTAAAATGGTTTAAAAAATGTAACTAATTTATACTAGAATAATAATCATATTTATCATATTATATATGATCTTCTTATATTATATTATCACCCATTTATTAATAATATTTCATTATTACCCTTCTCTTATTAGTTAACTATTTATTTTCTTATACATGTTTTGTCATATAAGACCTAGTTATTGTGCACAGTGTATAATTATTTCAATTATAGAATTAAATTATGGTAAAATATATACAATATTTATTCATTATATAAATTTATATAATCATTATTGAATAGTGAACATGTAAAATGAATCACATCGCATCACGGAGACTGTAGGTTGTATGATTATATGAGTGGTGGTATCAATCCCTTAATAGTGAAATGTTAAGGATAAAGGTGCTATATTATTTTATAGAATCAATATATTTTCCTCATAATCATATATATTTATATATTATTTCTATCATTATACTCATCGAGAATGTTTGGTGATGAAAAACAGATTACACCACACTGTAGAGACAGTAAGTCATACCCACACATGGGAAATTATTTTCATTATAGGATGGATAAAAAGTGAAATATGTTAATTAGATGACATTAAAAACATCATATAATATAGTTGATAATGTACTTATTAAATTATAATGGATACAACATTTGAAAAGCTTGTATAAGAAGAAATAATCTTGAAATAGTCGGTAAAGACGATTACCACTCCGTTGAATGTATTCAATTTGATCTCATATTAGGGACACTATGGGGGTCTTTTGGGATGAAAAAAAACCTCAAGAACGTTTATATAGAAGTTCTGAGGAGAAATTGGAAGGTTATGGTCGATCATGAAAGCTCAATGTGATGTGAAGAGTGAAGGAGATAGTTCCCTTTTATATTTGAGGTGTGGTGCAATTTTGAAATTTTCTCGCAATATTATGTAATAATAAATTAAATCTCAATCAAAATACAACCAAAAGAAATTTTTTTAAGAAGATAAAATGGGTTAAAATTGTAATCTTACAGACCAATTAATTTTAATCAAGTCTTCATATTATTTTAAACTGAATCATTTTAATTAACACTTAGTCAACCAATTTTAAATTTTTACTAAGGTAAAAAAACAATTCAATATTAAAAGGTTTTAATAATTAATTATGTGATGAAAATTAAATAATTATCGAATGATTCATAACATTTTATACCATGTTTTAATTATTAGTATTTTTAAATATTTTTAATCATTTTTAAATAATGTTATAATTTATTATCCTAAAAATATTGCATTATTATCAATTTTGACACTATTCATTCCATGGAATTTTAAAATATTAAGATAATATGTTAACATTGAAAATAATAATTTAATATATCCTAATATGGTCAAAGTTATATATAAATTTTGTGATTACATTATTTTTCAAATCGCATGTTTATCTTAATATGTCTAGTATTTTTTTATATTTCCATTAATAAATAATATCTACATCATGGTTGTGTAATTATTTAATATAATCATTTATGGCACGACGGCTTCAGTGGTGTGTTCCCTTCGTCGGTTCCTTCAGGATTGTTGGTGGCTCAAGCGGTGGAAAATCTGTTGGATCTGGAATCTTGCTTCCAGGTATGTTCTGGATCTGATGAAGGCTTCCCTGGTGGTGCGACGGTGGTCTTGGCGGGTGCTGGTCTGCGTATTTCAGGGGAACATATGCTCCTTGGGGGCTTCAGCTGGGGACGGGGTTCTATGGTGAGCTCCCGGTGGAGGTCACGACAGTGCGGGTGTGTTCAGGCGGCGACATAGTCATGGATGAGGCGCATGCCTTGGGCTTCGGTCGCCCTCAGCAGGGCAGGTGACGGTGGTCCACGCAGCACTACGGCGGTTGATGATGGCTCAGGGGTGTGTCGATCTTCAGCCGTCAGGGCCAGATCTTGCGGATCTGGTTGCATTTAACTCAGATTCGGCTCCCACCGGTGCATCTCATGGGCTTGGCGGCGTTGCGGTGCATCGACAGGAGCTGATCCGCTTCAGGCGGACTGACCGCTTATGGCGGTGGGTTTTCAGGTATGAGTGCTTCTGTTGAAGGCAGAGGTCGACTGTGGGCAGCGACTGCATCAGCGCTTCCTACGACCTCCCGGCTGTGGCGTGTGTCGATGCATCGGACAGTGGTGTCGGTGCGATTCTCGGCGGTCACGGTAGCGACATTGATCGATGTAATAGTGGAAGATGGAGTTAATTGGGTTGTCTTCTCACTTTTTATGGGCTTTTCCCTCTTTTGGGACACTCTAATGGGGTTGTACCGATTTGTAATGGGTTTGATCCCTCTGAGTCTATACCCTTGTAATGTGGTTTCCCTTACTCGGTTTTGTTGACTTTTGTATCTTGAACCTATGGCTGGTTGCCTTTGGCCTTCGGGCATGTAATGGGTTACCCTCTCCCACTTAAAGAGGGCTTTTTTTCTTTTCGTTTAATAAAAAGGGTTATGCCCTAAGCTTTCTGAATCTAAATACTTATTTGATAAAATATTTCGAATATAAATACTCATATAAGTGGACCAAAAAGAAAAAATAATCTTATCTTAAAAACATGTGTTTATGATAAATATTTTCATTTATATGCATTCATAACATACGTACTTCCCCTTGTGGACACATAAGTCATATTTATGTAAAATGAAGTTACATTTTGTGACATTCATTGATTTAAATATTATATAATCATTTTCAAAGGAAAATCTCTATTCCTCTATGTAATTTCAATCTTTTTTTATAAAGGGTCCAATTATCTTCGCCCTATAAAATTTGGTAAAATTTTAGGGTAATATTATAGTCCTTATTATTTTATTTTTAACTGAAACTATCTAATTTACCTTTAACCTTTGTAACAAAATTTAGCAAAGTTACTATTCATATTTTCCAAAAATAAAAGGGAACAATTCACTAAATCATGAAATTAAGAATCAAAATTTGGAATCCATATATAAAAAATTAACAACAAAGAAGTTTCATAATTTAATATAAATTTCTAGTGGTAAAACTCTATGAAAAATAGCTTTTTGGAAAAATCCACATTAAAATATAAAAGGAATATATAATAAATTAATGAATAAAATTATTTTTAAATATTGTATTTAAATTATTTTATATTAAAATGATATATTATAAATTTAAAATAATCACAAAACATTTATTTACCTTTTATAGATTTTAATGGAAAATAATGTCTCCAATAGAAATTAATATTTTCACCATTACATAAAAAAATCAATCTTTACAATTAAATAATAATAATAAAATATTTTTATGATAATTTTGAATCTATGACATCAAAAATTATTTTAATTTTTTCAAATATATTTTATTAAACATTTAAAAATAAATATTTATTTATAAATAGAAGAAAGACTCATTTTTGAAGAAAACATTATTTCGATGATTAAAGGGATTTTTTCTAAAATTGGGTTATTAATTTTTATGTACCATACAATACATTAATATATAGTTATAGATTTATATTTCATTCAAAAATTATTCATTCATATTTATTATTATAAATTTTAATATGTGGTTATTGTGTCTCACAGCTTTTTTAATCTCACAGTTTCTTGTAACATAAGCTATTGATTAATTAAAATCATTTATAATGGATATTTTAATAAAAATATTGGTGTTAAATAATGTGGAAAATTCATGAAATTAATCATTTTAATAATTATAATCACATTTTTTTTTAAATAATAGAAAACTTTTTTTTTAAGGAAGTGGGGTTTCGACTAAAGAGATAAATAAAGATGGTTTTTCTTAAAAACATAATTTTGAAATTATGGGTACATAATGAGATGAAAATGAAGTTAAAAAATTTATTATACATAATTAAATATTTTATTTTCATTTTCATGATTTTCTTGAGACATATTTTATAATATTTCATCATTGGAATGATAAGTAATAAACAATCTCAATAAATGATGAGATTTTAATATTCAATTATTACCACATTTATAACATAGAATCCAAATAACCAGGAAACAATTACATTAAATTAATCCTATAATACCAAAAAAAAATTAGAGATTCAATATATTAAATATTAAAGGTTTTGAATATAAAAACCATTGAATAGGATTTGAGCATAACAGAAAATTGGTGTCTAAGAAGGCGATTTGAGACAAAACCCATTATTGCTATAGCAACTTATGAACCATAAACCCAATAAAATAAAGAAATAATAATTTATATTTAAATCCACATATTTTTTATAATAATAATAATAATAATATAAATTCATTTTTAGTATGTAATCTACTTAAAATGAGATGATGGTGAATTTTTCTAGTGTCTTACATTAAATAAAAGTGAGACAGAAATCACATAAAAATATAGTAATAATTTGGGTCATAATCCAATATAAATAATAAAATAAAATGAAACATAAATATCCTAAAAGTAATATGAATAATTATATACCATGTTATGTGGGAAGTACATAATCATCAAATAAGAAGATAAGTTCATAACAAAACATTGTACTCTAAGAATGAAATTTCAGTAAAAAATCTATTACCTCTTGGAGAACATTGGAACCTTACCCCCATGAATGTGTTATACAATAATAGATATTTAATTCTTCGTAATTATAAGGATAAGAATAATTAAATAAATTAATCTATAGTATATATCCCACATAAATGAAACACATTGTGAATACGGCCTCTATCTCAAAGAAAATAATATATTGACATAAATCTCTGTATACTTTAGTAATATTTTGGATCATATGACCAAATTAAGAATAATATCAAATAAAAAATTTAATATCATCATTAAAAAATAGATTACTGATATAATATTTCAAATTTGTTGTATATACTCTTACAAAAGAAATTATGTTCCTAAGTTTTAAATCTCTCCCATAAAAAATGGGAGATTATATATACATTACCATATGTATTTAATTGATTCATAAATTTGAAAATGTAGTTTAAAATGAATAATTTATCATGAACCATATTTTAAATAACCATAAATATATATATACTAAAATATATTATTTATTTATAATAATTTATTATAGGTTTATTAACAATTCATTGTTAAGATAACATTTCAGGTAATTTCCACTTTGTTTTTGTGTGTATGTTTTGAATTAATATTTTCAGTCTCATGAAATTGAGTAAGGTTACATAATCTCCAGAGTTTTAAAATTATCATAAATATCATATTTTATTCATTATATATGTATTTATAAATATCTATAAAATTAGGTTATAGAAATTGAAATACACAATTCATGGAGACATTAGGTTGTTCGTAAGCATCAAAGTTGATTCCATACTCTCAAGTAGTGAAAATAATGAATGATAAATAAAATATTTTCATTATAGAGTAATAATTATTTCAAATGTATAACATATTTTCATTAAACCCATATATATGAACTTCCATGTAATGCGCAAATGAATCATATCTCTTTGCAAGCCAGTAGTCTGTCTGTACAAAGGAACTTTGTTATCAATTCCTACATAATGGAAATTAAGTAGTAAAATTCAATAAAAAGCATAAATTAGAATTAAAATATCATAAATATTATATATTTATAAATACTTCATTATCTATAGATCTTATAGGTATTTATGGAAAATTAATAACATTGGATCCTAAGGCGTTAGTATGTTGTACACACAAATGATGATTTTAAAACCCATTTGATGAATGTGGAGAAAGACTTTTGTTATTACCATAACATAATACAATATTATAACATGTAATATACTAAGGATATGGTATAATAATGGGTTAATAATTATTTATGTTATTTCAAGAAGAAATAAAATAAAAATATTGGTTATGGACCTTTTCCCTTTTTAGAAAATATCATATGTTTTTTACTCAAAGGTTAAATAGTATTACTTTATGAGAAATATAATATTATTGAATGAGTGGAAGGATGATTTTATATGATTGTTTTTAGGATTATATAAACGAATATAGTTTTTATGTTTGAATTTTATAGGATTGTTAGTGTGTTTCTATTAGTGCGGTGAGTGACAAAATAATTATTTTTTAAATGAAAAAATTCTACCCAAATTTTCAAATTTCAAAATGCTCCCAAATTATGAAATATAAAAACAATAACATATGTGGTTTAAATAAGTCAATAAAATGTATGTTGAAAATTTTCTATTTAATTTTTAAAGCATCTATGTTGTTTAAACCTAGGTAAAACCTCAATTTACCTTAACTACGATAAATAATTTTTATTATTTTACTATTCACTATGGTATAAAATTCAGTTGACCATATTAGATAATATAAATTATTTTCAATTGAAATTTTAAATATATTTTTATAATTTTATTTAATATATGGTTCAATATTTAATTTAAAATCAATGTTGTTGTCATGATGATAAACTGGTTTTCTAAAGGGAAAACGTTCAAAAGTTCAAAAAATTGTTAGATGAAAACATAATTTCAAATTTATTCCAATTAAATAAAATAAATAAATATATATATAATAAAAAAATACATTACATTTTTTTTATGTTTTTAATTTTTTAAAATGAATAAAAAATCTTCATAAAAAAATATCATCATTATTCAAAGAAAAATTTTTCATTTTGGAAAAATCAAAAATATTTATTTCAATACAACATAGAAATGATTATTTGAAAAAATTAATTATATATTTCATATTAAATTTATTAAAATTGTATTAAATTAATTTTTAAATTTGTCTTCACATGGTGAAAATTCTACTTTGTAGGGACATAGTTTTATTAAGAGAAATTTGTATTAATTCTAATATAGGGTATAAAAAACATTAGATAATTGTTAGAGATTTTATTGAATATATAAAATATATATTTGACAGAAACTAGTGACCAAATGTGATTTTTTAAATGTATTATGTAAAAAATGTTTTTTTTCATAAGAATAGTTTTTTTATAAAGAATGATTCATTTATTATAAAATTCATTTTGATATTCATTTCTAATTAATTAATGAAAAAATAATTCATTTTATAAAAAATTTCATAACATATATTTTAAAATTTTATTTTATCATATTCAAGCCCAACAATCCAATGGTTAGGTGATAAATATCATATTTAATTAAAACATTCTAATAGTATTCCCTTTTTTTAGTCTCAATGTTTTATGTCACACAAGCTAAACTCATTGTTTCCTATAACACATGTAAAAATAAATGATTAGTGTAATGAAAGAAAAAAAAAATTGTGTTTAATGTAAAGTATAAACAATATAAAATTAATTTTAAAATAAATATTTATCAGAAAACACTTAGGGTGTTACATTCTACCACCCATAAAATGTAATTAACTATTGAAATTAATAACATTGGAACTGTTAAAATAGGATTCTTCTCTATTAATACATAACCAAGATTCCACATTGCCTCTTCATGATTGTAGCTTCCTAATAAGACATTTTCCAGGTGAGTGGTTATGTTTTATAGAACATTCTCTACCCAATTATCAATCACTAACTATTGTTCCTCATAAGAAATTTAATGTTCCTATGGTATGGCCTCAAAGTTTATTATATGTCATGGATCATGTATATAATTCCATTGGATAAATACTTCGAACACATCATGAACCTAAAAGAGGTCTTTTGGATGGTATAATTTATATTATATCATCCTTATACAATCAATAATATCAAAGACGATGATATACATAGGGATTATATTTCCTTAGTATTGTTACAACATTTTAATCCTTTAGTTGAGATTTAATAAACTTCCAATTTATCCTTAAATTAAGATAGATTTTGTTTCCTGAATCACTATCAAATCAAATGATCCAAAATATAATGATAGTTTATTGGTCTACATATAGTTATAATTTATTGTTAGTAATACTAAACCTATATGGATAAATAGCCATATGGTGATTTAATACAATAATCTCCTAACAATCATTGAAATTATAAAATAAAATTATTGAAAAATAATTATTTTTATAACCCATTTAAAATTAATTATTTATAAATAAGGCCCCTAAATTTATAAAAATCCAAATATCATTAATCCCCCAGTTATAATAAATTATCTCTTAATTTTAACAAATAAAATATGTGAATACATTAGACATATATTTTCCAAAATAATGGTAATACCAAAAATTACCATAAAAAATAAATGAAAACATACATATATCCTCATTAATTTAATAAATTATTTTTTAATATATTCATGAATTCAAATAACGTGGTAAACTCCTTCAATGATAAACTATTCCACAATATCAATAAATCAATTATTATTTTCATAGTCATAAACAGTATCAAATTTTTTGTATTCATATCATTCATCACATTATCCAAACTATACACCATTTTCTAAAGATCAAGAATATAATAATTGTTATATTCCATTAATCTATATATTTGTATTCCATTAAATCACAGTTGAAAATCATCAGAACCATTCAACAGATTTTTGAAAATCGTTAATGAAAAAAATATACTAATCAATCATTATATAATTCATAATTCATATAATATATTTCATGAATTCCAATTCCAAAATTATTCAATAGTCCATCTTCCTTGTCAGACCATAAAATAGGATTCAAAATATTATTCCTGAAACCCACATTCTTAAAATATTAAATATGAATAAAATTTTTACCTTCATCTAAGAAATATAATCAAGCTTCCCACATATAACATAAAAATAATGGTTGTACAACCCATATCACTCATATGTAATTTTTCATCTCCTAATTGTCAAAATTATTTCCATTACTCATACCACCTTGATAACTATCATTAAGATGTTTACCATAATGCATACATTTTAATAATATACATACGTTCCACATTTTAAGCATTCAACCATGAATGATATATTAAAGAGGCCATTATTATCATCCATTATGCTAACAGATCATATAATTTTTCCACTAAATTTAGTTTCTTTGGTCCTTTATCTCCACAAAGAAAACATCTACCCATTTCACTGAGAAACTAATTTGGGTTCCTCTTTTCATAATATCAACATTTTCAATATAGAATATTAATCCATCTATTGCCTATACGACTAAGACTCTCAAAAAAAATTATCCTACTCTTTTTTAGTGAGTCTGAGAGTTTTTCATGGTGAATGTTGTTAGAAATACATCATGATAATTCTATAAGAATACTCAAAAATTAAATCACTCAAGTTTACATTATGTTTGTTTTCCTTAAAATAAATTTTTTAACACTTTTAATGTTGATCAATTTACATTTGTTTCTTGCCATTTAATAAAACCATAATGCATTTTCTGAGTAACAATATTCTTTTTGGGAAACAAAATAATAATTAAATATAACATATATGATGTATAAATAAAAAAACCTTATTTTTAATCCAGGTAAACTTTTGAAAATACTACAATATTCAAGGGTTTTATTTAAATCCTTCATTATATATCGATATGTGTTCCAGAAATTTAACAGAATATCCTTCGAGAGATTAAAAATATTTGTGAAGAATGGACAATTTCACGAAATATGTGATGATCATGTCCAACTAAATTTACAAATATTTGATTTTTTGTCCATGTATACCACCAATTCTGAGCCACACCCACTTTAAGAATCTCTATAATTATATAATATATAGCGAACCACTTACTATATTCTTAACAAATATTATATGAAATTTTTGAGATTGAATAATCCTTAGGATTATAAGTAGAGACATTCCAAGACATATCTTTATAAACACCCATCAATATAACACTAAATTTAACTTATCCTCATTCCAAAATCTTAAATTATAATTTACATTATTATCAACTATAATATTACTAAATTTTCATACACAAATATAAATTTTTTTTAAATAATTATTCATTACATTTAAAAAACACACACATGAGGATCACAATGGTTTAGTGTATTTTGATACAAGAAACACAATCCTCTTATATTTAATATTTTTTTTTATTATCTCCAAAAGGATCACATCACAATTTACTCTTCATAAGAATACCCTGCCTAAACATTAATTGATAACATATTGAAGGAAATATATGAAATGGTTTTCTCATATTATTTATAAGAGAATACCTAAATGATACTAATATATTGTGTAGAGACTTGGGATTTTGCCATACCAGACTTTAGAATATTACTATGAATAATTCCAGAGCTGGGTGTGAAGACAGCAAGCTATTCCAAGTCCCGGTGTGCCCAAAATTAAATTTATAAAAATATTAATTATTTTAATACTATGCATGTGGCAGGGTTTTGTTTTCTCTTAAACGGTAGCTCGAATCAGAAATTTGAGGGCACAGTTGCGTCAGGAGCGTGCGTTTTACCCAAGGCGGGGTGTAAACTTAGCGGGCATGGGCCTATTATGGGAAAATCCACCAAAGGAATTCTTTTAAATAAATGGAAAAGTTTATTTATGGATGTCTCATTCAATAATTTTTGAACGGTGTCTCGGATCGAAATTCTTGACACTGCAGTTGAGTTCAGAATGTCGTGTTTACCCTATGTGTGACATAATCTTTGTCGGCACCAGGTGTCGGGTCGGGGGGTGTCAGGCTGAGGAGTGGAGCTGATATTTGTTTTAAAAAGATATCTAATATTCTCTCCCCCCCACTTGTACATGCAACACCCCTTACCTCCTCCTTCTCTCAATGAACTAACCAAATCAAGAAATCAAGGTGTCGTTGTGCTTAGATTTTGAATGCGGTCACTCCTAGATCAAGCATCCGCAGTAGTGGAGCGCGCAAAGCGTCAAAGTCCCACCAAAAGGTATGTGGTTTGAGTTTTATAGTCCTGGATCTTATTTATGAGTTTTTGTCTTCAAATATTCATAAGGGTTGTGTAGTGTGGGTCCTGAGCTTTCCAAAACATGTTACAAATCTGTATTTGGAAAACCGGGGTGCTCCCGGTGGCTTCTGGAACTTTTCTGGTAGAAATTCTGGTCTCCGATGGCGACCATGGTGGATTCCAGTGAGGGCAGTAGTGGAGCGGTGGATTCTGGAAAGAATGGCAGTGGTGTCGCATATTCCGTCGGTGGCGCGGTGGTTTCCGGTGAGGCAGGCGGTGGTCTGGCCAGAATTTTCCAGGGGTTCGTTAAACCCCTATAACGTGCAAACTATAAGTACAATTTTTGAGCCGTTTGCGGCGATGTATTTCATGCATCATGATTCACCTTTTGAACTCACATTGAAAAATTTATAAGTCGAATTTGTTTCCTAGGTATATTAAACGTTGAAATAATTATAATATTTGATTATTATTTAACTTCGACCCGCTGTAACTTTTACACGGAGGGTCCGATTGATTTTTCATCAGTGGCATTGTGATCTTGATAGTAAATTGGATTTTCCAGGATAGATTTTGGGTTCTGGGACAAAGATCATGTTGTGGGCCCCATGAGGTTGGTTTTGGTAGTTTACGGAAAATGCAACCTTTTCGTCAAGTGTACATTTTGGATGAATGAGTAGTCGTTCTCATGCGTTTTTCTGAGGGGATCACAACGGCACAGTTCACAGGATGAGTTTCGGGATTGAGGAGTGTTCCCCAACCGATCTAGCTAAGGTGAATAGTACCTTTTTCATCGGTTCTCCATTTCAGTTGAGTAAATAGCAAATCGTGTGTGTTTCTCTGTGTAGATAATGGTGGTGGCCTCGGTATATACCTAGGAGGTGTGTAGTGTCACGATGTTGCGGGTCGCTCAGGTTGGTTATTTTTGGACCAGCATTGGTTGAGTTTATTCCCTTGGTTCGTTCCCATGAGGGTTTGTGAGGCATTATAACCTTAGTATAGGTTACTAATCCCCCTGATAGGAATGAATTTCTAGTAGAGTAGTGGCATCCCTCTTGTGGGTTTAGAGCGAGATCCTCTAGTTTCGCATCCATAGATCAGGTTCTTGGTATCACTATGACCTATTATCCATGGTCAGCAATCCCCTATCTAGAAGGTTAACCCTGTAGGGTTTGGGGCATTATCGGGAATATGATCCACAACATAGTGGTCTGATCACAGTAGGTTTGTGGCATTATTGGTTATACGATCCCCTACTCAGTATGTAGTCTGTAATGGGATTGCGACATCATTGGTTACACGATCCCCTACTCATCATGTGGTTTCTAGTAGGGTTGCGACATCTTTGGGTATATGATCTCCTACTCAGTGTGTGGTTTCTGTAGGGTTTTAGAATCATTGGTTATATGATCCCTTACTCGGCGCTTGGTTTCGGTAGGGTAGGTGCAATGTCAGTTTGATCCCGTACATCGCAAGTTATACCAGATGGGGTTTCTGGCATCATTATGACCATCTTTACATGGGCGATGATCTTCTATCTGAGTGATGTAATCTGTGGATCACAAGATCAGGTTTTGGTATCCCCCAGCAGATCCTTAGCGTGATCCCCTATCTGTAAGATCATCGATATACCATAGTGGGTTATTGTATCCCCTAGCGGACACTAGGAGTGATCCGCTATCCGAGAATATTGGTGTTTCTTCTGTTTTAGCGTGATGTTCTTAGTGAAAAAATATGATGAGTGTGATCTCTCAAGTGGGAATCTGGGATGTTGGTGTGAGACCCGATGAAGGGTATCTCTCAGACAAGTGTCATATAAAATGGCAGTTCTCCTGGAGTGTGTTCTCCTGGCATCATGTAGAACTTGTCGCTGGTTATGTGGTTGGAACATCATGAGGCTTGGTGCGTGGAATAGGTATATCTGTTTTCTTATCGTATATGTATTGTCATGTACATGATCAGATATTCATGGGGTATGTATGGGAATGCATCTGAGATGAGGTGACTAGTCGTGTTTAGCTGAGGATGGTCTTGAGATGGAGTTTCACTCTCGTTTGGGTTCCCTCTGGCTGGGATGAGCTGACTGTTTCCTTTCAATTGCTACATTTTCTTTTGGGGTTTTTTGGGTGACTACTTAGTTTTTTAAACTCACCCCTGCATGGTCTTTTTATTTTACGTGTTTGTGTCTTGTGAGGACCACCGGTCTTTTGACGGAGTCTTAGGAGGACCCGGAGCAGGCAAAGCTTAGTGAGCGGGACTGACCGAGGAGTTTACTAGAGTTGGGTCAAGGATCATTCTGGCGGGTGCATTTGGCAGCGTTTCCCTTCTTCGGGGTAGACTGGATGCTTTGTAGTTTTCTTTTGGTAGGACATGTTTTCCCCTTATGTACTTTTTCTATACTCTAGTTGTGGGTTATATGTATGCACGCCTTTCTATCCAGTTTTTATATATATCTCTACCCAGTTTCATGGAGGTGTATGTGGGTGAATTTTATAGGTACCATAGGATAATGCCTCCCATGTGTGTGATAGTATACTCGACACTAGTCACCAACCCCTGGCCAATTGGAGGCGGTCTTGGGGAGTCACAGCTCGAGCCCTGTTGGATCTGGTCATTACATATTATCATATTAATGTATAATATATTTACAAGGGTATGTGATCATGAACATAACTTAAGAATTTCATACCCAACATGTCATTGATCATAATGATGGATCATGGCTAAAAATATCATCTATTAGAATTGTCATATAATAGTGAGAAATTATCCTAAATTAATCATAAAAAATAATATCGAAAATTTTTCTCACCATCATAAATATTAAAAACCATTTCATATATCAAGGTTAAATAACAAGATCATAAATATGGGGGATCAAGACTCATCACATATTTCCCATTATGGATGATGATGTACCTATATCTGATAGTATATTAGGAAGCAGTAGTTTCCAATAGTGGATCAGTACTAAGTTATCTCCCATAGTCAAATATGACCATCGACTTGTTTCCCATTGTTATTTCATGAGATATAAATCATTACCCAGTGAATTGGGTGGATATATAGGTCCCACACATATCATAACGAAATCCATACTAATGTGTTTCCTAATATCATTAAATATTATTCATATCATCACATAATAACCCATGTAATGGAAATGGGCCTCATTAACATTTCATTAATATAATCATTAACTATCGAGAGAATGAAAAAGATGTTATCATACACTATTATACAATGTAAAGTGTATGTAAAAACAATGGATTTAATATGGGATTAAAAATGATTTTGAATGATAAAGAGAATCATTTATTGAGTAAAATATCATTTCCACATAGGAAAAAAATGTTTATAAAATAAAAAAAATTCAGAGACATTTCATTGAAAATAACATTGAATACTTATAATGGAGATTTAAAAAAAAATATGACATTTATTAAGATAAATTTCTTTCAATTTGGAATATTTTTTTAAAAAATATAACATTTTAAAAATATTTTTTTTAATGAAAATATTAATAAATATAAAGTAATATATAAATTGATTCATGACTGTGGTAAATTCTGTTCATGACACACACATTAAAATAGAGATTTCATTCACATTATCTAGGAAATTTCATTAGGTATTGTTTGGAAAAAGAAATAAAATGCATTTTTGATATGTTTTAAAAATTCAAACATGGGGGGAATGTTATTTAATAAATAATTTTTTAAATTTTAAAATGATATTCAAAACATATTTGGAAAAAATTGTTTCAGATAAAAAAATGATTTTAACGGAAGGGAGAAATAATTAATATTTATTTGAAAAGAATTATTTGAATCTATGGAGTACATAAGTATAGCAATGTTAATTGGAAAAAATTATTCTACAAAAATAAAAAATA
Source organism: Viscum album (assembly GCA_963277665.1). NCBI lineage: Eukaryota > Viridiplantae > Streptophyta > Magnoliopsida > Santalales > Viscaceae > Viscum > Viscum album. Next base: position 1,193,104,939 of record OY728139.1, read on the forward strand.
GGATAATAAATATCATGAATTTAATGATTGATAGATTATAAAATTTAATCATTGGAAGCTAAATCATAAATGATGATATTGTTACATAAAACAATTAAAAAATTGGTAACATTAAGTCATAATTGACATAAATTAATAAAATTTAATGCATCATATAATATCATTTAATAATGATATTAATGATAGAAAATGTAAAAGGGGAAATATATACATCTCTTAGAAGAATATGGGAGTATAACATAACTCTGGCATCCAAAATGTAATTTGAATAAAAATATCCATTACCATTATGATAAATTTTAAACTATAAATCCAATTAAGTATATATATGAAAATACTTATGTAAATATACCTATTAATATGAATAATAATCATAAAATACATTCATGGGGTGTATATACAGTACATTAAATTAACATGTGGTGAATATATGATACAGAAATCCCATACAATTTAATAAATTTTTTATTCCCAAGCCCCAGTAACGAATAGCATAAAATAAATCATTAAATATCATGAAAAATAATATATTGGTGATATAAATTTTCCAATTTTCCATATACAGACCATACAAATGAAACACGGGTTAAAAGTTTATTTGTCTCCGAGAAAAAAAGAGACCGGAAATACCATACGTTATGTCTCTAATTCCTTCATAAAAACTCAAACATATAGTATAATAAATATAATATTACTGTAAATTGATTAAATCACGATAATTATATATATAACACTATATATAATTTTCCTATGACAATTTATTACTTTTTTATTTACAATTCCCTGTCATAATCACTATTTTGGGTTATAAATGAATTGTTTTTTCTGTTGTAATTTTTTTGTTTTTGGTCCACTTAATTTTATTATAGATCCAACATCTCCATAATTGTAAAAAAGATCTAAATATGAAATATATTTATCATATATATATATATATATATATATATATAAATATATATATGATACTGATATATAATGAAATGCACCATTTATAGAGAGGTTTAGATGTACTTATGTATGAATGTTGTTTTCACTTTATTGGATGGGTTAAATAATGAATGATAGAATAATATATGTCCTTGAAAGAATTATTTTAATGTCATATATATCTTATATTTTCATTAAACCCTTCTACATTACCTTAAATGTAATTAGTGAATGAGTCACATCACTTCTCTAGGTGGTATTTTACTGTACAGACAAACACCAATATCATATTCTCACAGAATGGATATTATGAATAACTATTTTTCCATGATTCAGAAATCATAATAATACAAAAAATATAATATATATTAAAAATAAATCCTTCATTATATCTATCCTGTGATGTGTTCATGGGAAAAATAATATCACTTTGTGATGTGGTAGTCCACCGTACACACGATTGATGATTTCATAACCAAATTGATTGAATAAGATAAGTATTAGTTTTTTAAATTAATATTATAAAAAATCATTATATATAATATATTATGGTAATTATATTAACTTGTTTTAATAATAAGGTTAGGTTGTGGAGGATAAGTTAAAATAAAATTCTCATTTTGGGATGTTACCTATTCTCTGGAAAACATCTTTTATTTTGAATAAAAAAGATAATAGATATGGAATTTTGAAACAATAAGACATCTAGGATGGGATTAGATAATTAAAGATTCTATATTTAATCTTCATGACCATACAAAAGTGTTTTGGAAGTTAGGAGTATAATGGAGAGATGGTGGCCTTTTAAAAGAGAGGTGAGTAACACACTTGTACTTTTTCAAATTGAAAACACATACCCATTTTTTCACAATATCGAATGATAAAATAGCACAATTATATAAACTACAAGATATTAAATCAAAATAGGGATATAAAATGGGTATTGGAGAATTTTGGTGTGTTATTTTGACCCTGTTATTGTTTTATAACGGAATAGTAAACCCATTTTTAGTTTTAATATATTAAAAAAATTCACTATGTTTACAAATATTATGGTCAAAAATTACATTTAACATATATATAATATAATATTATTATTATTATAAACATATAATACAATTTTCAAATATTATTTCAAGAACTGAACAATGTTAATTTAAAATTAATTCCACAATCATGGAGAAAAAGTGCTCTTCTAAATAGAAAATGATCCAAATTTTAACATGTATTTATATAAAAATTTAATAATAAATTTATAGAAATAAATTAAATAAGATGATTTCGGTTTGGTGGACGTTGGATTTCTAGGCGTTGTCGGAGTCGGTTATCCTTGTTTGGGTTTCATTCTTGGTTTCCTGCTTCTCGGGTTTCTCATACTCAGTTGCCACACCTTGCTCTGACCTAGGGTTCCATCGCTCCTCTCCAAGTCGGATTTGGAGAGATGGATGCACAAGTGTTTTGGGCCTTGTAGTGCAGCGATCATGGGGTCCCCCTTTAGGGTTCCATCCTCGACTTTCTTCACCTTTTCTTCTTTTGGTTTCTTTAGGGTTTTATCCCCAATTTTTCTTTTCCATTCTTCTTTTTTGGGTTTCAATAAAAGTTGCCCCTTGTTTTCTTCTGGTTTATTTAGGGTTTCATCCCCGGATTCCTTGGTATTCTTCTTTTTCAGGTTTCATTCCCTGTTGGATCTTGTTTAGGTATTGTTTTGGGATACTACCCAGGTTTCGTTGATGGCGGGCTGTGCTCTATGTTGGTGGTCTTGTTTTCTGGGGTTAGTCATTGGTGGTGAGGTCATGAGACAGTGGCGACGGTTTCATGTAGATGATGGGATTTGTCATTATGGTGGGATGTTTGTGTAGTGGTGACGATCATGGTGGCAGATCAGAGTCAGAGAAAATGTCTGGTGTTGGTGAAGAACGTCAGAGAAGTGGACGACGACGATGATCAAATGATGCTGATGTTGAAGGTGATGGAAAAATGTGATGGTGGCGTAGGTGGCGAAAGGATTAGGTCAGCGTAGTGATGATTGTGGCTATATATCGGGTGGTGGATTTCTTTGACGATAGCGATCATGGTTGGCGGTAGGCAGTGATGTGGTGAGTGAAGCAGGATGGCACGTGGGTTGTGATTACGTTTTGAATTTTGTAATTTGAAATTTGGGAAAACATTTGGCCATGGTTCATTTGTTTTTTGAAGTGGGCAGGATTTCACTTACTAGTTGGATTTGTATTTGGTTGTTTGGATTGTGTTGGTTTCACAATTTTCCCTTAAACGTGTCATTTGAAAATACAAAAAAATATGGATTGTGGGGGTGTAATGATTGAGAAACTGAACATTGTGCAGCACACAATCCAAGCTCCAAGTTACATGTAATGAAAAATAAAATATGTGTAGTGTGTGATGAAAATTAATAAATAGATTTGATTTATTTTAAAGATAATATTAATAAATATATCATGGTGTTACAATTATTGATCAATATAAAAAGTTAGAACACATCATCTCTATTAGGGATGGTTTAATTTTTTTTAGAATTTATAGTATATACATTAAGGATTTTTTTTAGATTATATGGAGTAGAAAAAATTATTTATTATAATTAAGATCCATGTATTGCCCTAAATTTTGGGGAATTAATATTTTTTCATTGGATACAAGGAAATGTTTCCAAACTACTAGTCATCCTCTAACTGGTGGTCTATAAAAAGGAAGAATTTAATACATAGAATATATTTTATGATCTTAAAATATGGATTACAGAGGTTCTTCAGATCAACACATTCCATTAGTTGAGTTTTCTTAATGTAATCATATTTTACATGAGAATTCAAATGACTAATTATGATGCCCTTTATAGAAAAAAGTGTAAATCTTCGATGTGTTAATATGATGATGGAGAATGAAATATATTTAACAAGACATGGATAAATAAATATATGAAATGTTTAGATCCCTTTAATAAAAAATAATCAAAACAAAAAGATGGTATAAAATTTATAACATCAATCATTGTTTTGATAAGGAATTTTATGTGTGTAAAATAATTTGTTTATTAATTTAACCATGAAAGAACATATTTATATTTATAAATAATATTAAACAAATACATAACCATATCAGACACTTTGAAATTTTTTACTGTATCTAGATCATAGATTCCTTATTGGAACTTCCACTGAACCTCTCATAGGTTTACTGTGTCTTCCATATATATCTCAGGAGGAAGTACAAAAATAATTCATCACAAGTATTAAACTCATAGGTCAATCTACTGGATAATAATTCTTTCTTGTAAAGAACTATCAGTGATGATTTTTTAACATAATGTTCCAAAAATAATACCACTCACGTGACAAAATTTTTGTGGTGAAACCTCCAATTTAAGGAAGATATATTGGATCGTTGGGAAATATTACGGAAAAATTATTCAATGTCTTTTATACCAATGGGATGAATTTGTTTGTGTAAATATATTTTTTGGGAAGTCTAATGTGACACCATTATATTTTATTCCTTATTTTTTGTACTAAATATAATATCTTTTATGTATTGAGTTATACACAACACCTAGTTTTAACAAACCATAGAGAGTTATTAATATTTTTAATTAAACAGTAAAATAATTACACATCTTTTTAGTATGTATGAATAATTAGGATAATGAAATTTTGATTATTATTAAAAATATTTTTCTATAAATAAATAAATATTGATTAAAAAGAACTCATTTTTTGGAAGTCCAAATATTTTTCGAAAAAAATATTTTTTCAAAAAATGTTTTAATGGTTTTTATGCACAAATAATAAAAGTAATATTATTAAAATATTAGAATTTTTATTCTATAAAGTAAACTATAATTATTAATTATATCATTTAAAAGTATATATTGGTGAATATATTTAATTATTATGAAAATATTAATTTAATAAATTTGACATAATTTTTTTTATAACAAATAGTAAAAATTGTAAAAATTGATTTCCTCAAATAATGTTAATATTGGGTTCATGGGGGTTAAGCTAAAGGGTAATTGAGTAAATTCATCATAAAACATGAAAAAAACCCATTTTTGGAAATATTTCTACCTTATAACCTCTAACTCATTAAAATGCAACATTTATTTGTATTTTGACATGTTAAACATATGGGTAGACTTAATTAGTTTCAAAAATTTCATTTGTGTCATATGCATAATTTATTAAATTCCGCCCACTCTTATCTTCTTAATACCTATTAAATACATTGGTTAATCCACAAAATACATTGATATATTACTTGAATACCTCTAATCGTCACATAGTACTCTGTGAGAGAAAAAATCAATTCTATGACTGATTTGGTTTAAACCAAATTTGGTTTTCTAAAGAAGATGTAATGTTTTAAACTATGAGTATTTTCTTGAAAAATTTTCTTCAAACTCCTTAAAATATTTTAATGTTATTTGGTTATATGAAAACATTAATATATACTATACTTATGTTTTTTATTATTATTATGGAATATCTAATATACAGGTCATCTTCCATAAATTTGAAAACAATAATGTCATTCGTGGGTGTGGCAGACTACCACCACATGAACTGATGTTATGTGTTTTTTCATTAATGTTTTAAATGGATGTTAATATGGATATTTTTATATAAAAATGATTTTATTAGTTACAATATTATTATTTTATAATTTTGATATTATATATCCTACTTACCTTCCATCACATGGGGATATTACAATGTCATTCTTGTGTAGGGACATCTTCAACATCATGAAGTGATGTGATTCTTTTTCCACATATGATATAAATGGAATGTTGAAAGGATAATATTAACGAATTTATATGATATTTATAACATAAATGTAGTTATTATAATATATTAACATATCTAAAATCATACATTACAATCTATTGGAAAACACGATGTTGGTTTTGTGTACTTATAGACTACCTCCTCTACATATTGATGTGAAATGTTTTTCATTTTTTACACAGATGTTAATAAGATTTTATTAGTCTAATATAAATGATATATATAAAATAAATTTGATTATATAACGGTAATATATTTTTTACCTTTATTTCCTTTCATCTATCGAGAATATTGAATCATTATTCATTATTACTTACAACCAACCATCTCGAAAAAAAATTCATTACCTATTATAACTTATATAGATTACAATAAATAAATATTTTATTATTATATATTATACATATATCATCACTATAATTATGGATATCAAGGAACAATGATCAATTTAAGAGGACATAAAATAAAAAAATTCTAAACACGCACAAAAACCAACACCGTTATTAACTAAAACACGATTTTGACAAGGAATTGTTAATAAAATGACATAAGTAAATCATATAGGGAATTATATATATATTTACAGTTTTTATTTGATTTTATTTAAGCAAATTTTTATTTTATAGGATGTTCAATTACATAAAAAAGAATTTAAGATTTATGGTAAGGGATTCTTGTCTCAATTATTCTTCTTTGTGGGAATACGTGATTTTAGTTGACTATTACCCTTAAAGATGTGCATAGACATAGAATTTTGATATATAATATCATTAATCTTTATATTATCTTGATATTTTATGTTATTTTAATTTTATTCCTTCATTGGTCTTATAATTTAATGTCTTTCAATGTAGTAAGGGATTTATAATACAACTTCTTCATTTATCAATATTGTTGATGTTTATGCTTATGATGATTAAATCATTTGATCAACCTCTCATGATTCTCCTATATTTTATTATCCATGGGTTATTAATTGAAAATACTTGTTTACAATTCATTTTTTTCTCTACATATTCTTATGATTTCAAAATAACATTTTCATTAAAACCATTGTTTTAATATATTTGGTCAAAAAAACTTTTTACCTATCCATGTTTATAAAAAACCAATTAAAAATGTTATAAAATAATCCAAAATATTTACTCGTAAAACAATTACACCTATGTAACTTTTTTATGGAAAAATCATCGTGTTTTTTTTTTCAAACATGGAACATTTGGATTGTACCAAAATATGAATGGAATATCTGTTTTAACATATATGACAAGGATACAGTTCCCCATCACCAGGACAACTATTTTCACTACATATTCATTTATATTATTACATGTTTATTTCAAAATATTTTTTTTATTATGTTTATATTTTATAAATATATTTTTATAGTGAAATGTTTTTTCTCTTGAATCCTTTTAATTTATCATCAATGATTCCTTTATAATTTTATAAAGTTATTTTTCAATGAAATGTATTTTTTAAATGTTTGGGGTTTTTCAATTATTTATCAGATTAGAAGGGGTATTTTTCTCAAAAAAAATTAAATTTTTTATTAAATATCTTTTTATAAATTTTAATGATATTTTTCAAATAAACAGTTCAAAAAACACTTTATTCATTTTTAGTTTGATAATTAATTTTCAAAGAAAGGTTTTTTTATATATAAAATGCATCAAAAAATTTGTTATAATAATTTTAGATTAATAATGAAATAATTTGATGACCATCATGATTTACTTGGGTATTATCTATTGATACCATCTTTATTATTTATTAGGTTTTTTTCATGATGATGTGATATTTTATATGGAATTTTATTTTAAAAGGGTTATGAAATGGGAAAATTTTTTATAAATCCCATAAAGTTTCATGATTTATGATATAAAATATAAGTTTTATATAATATTTTTTTTGTTGGGATCTTATTTTTTTTAATGATTTATTATCCCTTGGAACATATTTTTTTATTTTTATTACGTGACTGGTGGGACCTATATCTCCCTTCATTTAATTGGGAGAAGATTAAAGTTATATGAGCTCAATAGTTACATGAGAGGTCATCAATTGTTTAAAGAAGGGTATACTGAATATTGTCCAAAATCTTATTGAAGGTATATTATTAGTTTTCCAAATCATAACATGTTAAAAATGTCTTGGTGGATAGTCTTGAAATTAAATATTATATTATTATGTTTATGCCACAAGTCAAAGTCTCATATTAATTTTATCATTTCAATGATAGTGATCTTGGATTATATTATTATTTTTTTCATATGAACAACCCTGATTTATTCCATGACATGCGTTAATGATATATGATAAATAGTGTAGGGTTTTAAAATGTTATTCTCATGTTAGCATACCCATATTGTCATGTTACATTTATATCTCCCCAGTTTACCCTTACTAAGAATTTGAGATCACCCTTTAGTATGATTAATCAACACATGGTATGAAGAATGTTTTTTAATGTTATTCTCATGTTAGCATACCCATATTGTCATGTTACATTTATATCTCCCCAGTTTACCCTTACTAAGAATTTGAGATCACCCTTTAGTATGATTAATCAACACATGGTATGAAGAATGTTTTTTAATGTTATTATTATGAAGGGTGAATGTTATGAAGAACTATGTGGGTGATGATATATAACTCTTACGAACCATTTTTTTATTTTCCTATGATAATAATTGAACTATACCATTATGATCAATAGGATTATGTTTTTCTGTTATAATGAATATCCATAAAATTTAATAAATTTGTATTAAAATCCAATTATTCTACAAATAAGCGGCTCATCAATAGATCTATATAGTAAATTTGAAACCAATATTCACATTATATATAATATATCGTGTAACACTATGTAATAATTCCACCCAATGAGACTTTTTTTGGATGTCATAGTGCTACTTTGGTCTCAAAATTCATTATTCAAAAAAACAATTTCATCAAAAATTGTAGAATAAAAACATCAGTATTCCCCAATTATCCAAAAATTTTGCATTATATGACTTCCATTAATCCTATCCATCTGATAGTGATTAATCTAGTGAAACATTATCTGATCCATTATTTTCACATTATTCATCTAATACTGAATGATATGGGATCCTTGTGGTACCATGGTGAACCTATATTCTACATACTCCTTCATCTAAAACCTCTCTAAAAAACAGTTAAAATTATTTGTCTATCTAATGTGTCATCCCAATTTTATTTTTATATAATGATCATTTTGAAATGATTTTCCTAGTTATAGATCACCCAATCCACTTCTTCCTTTCTACATATATTGTTTTAGCTTCGTTCGTTGCTTTAGATCCACTTGTTACCCCAACAACATCTAGTAATTATTTTTATTAAAAATTATTACCAATTTATCCTATATTTTAATATTATCTGGAGGTTATTTCTTATAGTGGAAATTATTTGTCACTTATTTTCATTCACATTTAAAAATTGTTTCACCAACTTGTATAGTTCAATCACCACCATTATATTTATTCCCTTCCACATGACTGTGTGAGAACTCAAAAATATATTCCCAACCATATCAAATATATAATTAAATATTCTTGGTATATTTGATTTCTCTAGAAGGCCTTTTCAAAGGTTTAGGAACAACTAAGTAATTTACAATGTTACTTGATTATCTATAAATTCATTATAATTTAAAATTGGATTTTATTAATTGAAATGATTTAGTTCTAACTCAAATTTCCACCAATTAATAATATTGAATATGCTATATATGTTCTTCAAAGATTCATTTTAGAATGGCTACATAACACATTTACTTCTAATGGTGATAACTTGATCTTCCATCATAAATTCATAAGAACATCATCAATTTCAATAACTAGATACTTCCTCTGTCCATTGACATGCTCCACAACTATTCATTCATTGACTTTTCATGGAAAACTCTGAACGATGAACATTATAAGAGAATAATTTTACATTGATCATGAAAATGTTCATTTAGTGGACACCATTCAATAATCCATTTTAGATTTTCTTTAACAAACTTCCAAAAGGCCTATTCATCTATCTAATGGGTCCTAAAATGTTGTTAGTACCCATATTTCCAGTTAAATATAATTGATCTTCTATAATTTTTCTTTGTGATGATTTTCTATAAATCTATCCGATTACGTTATAATACTCATATATATGAAATTGTAACAAAATTTGTCTGATATCATCACTAAGAAACATCAGTTAGATGCAACTATTTAGAAGCCTCATAATCTTTTGTCTTTTCTGCTTTCATGGAAACATTATTTTTGTGTAGTATCATTGAATCATCAATTTTATGAAATCATGATTTTTTTCCAATACATTTCCATCCAATAAATCGTTTTCCTTTCATTACAGTACCACTCGTCTATTAGAATTTCATTTCCCTAATATCCCATCATTTTATAAATATGAATCAATTCCATAATACTATAAAACCCGAAACAACATTGATGTTATATTTTTACAAACATAATATTATTTTTATATCTATATTTCTTAATTATTAATTATTATTTTTTGAACTCAATCCAAATAATACATAATTACCATTATTATAGAGGATGTATACGTATAATTATTAACTTTAGTAATAGTTTATTTTATATTATTTTCTTGGATCTGTATCCTTGTACGTGTCCATCTGAATGGAATTCATAAAACTCTTATACCAATACGACATAAATATCTTGAATAAAAAAGTGTCATTAGGATGTTTTATCAAACAATATAACATCAGTTAGCATCATATAATTTTTTTTCTTCTAAATATTATCTTTCAAATGTATTTTTTCAATATAATTAACGAATCATATTTTTACTCTTCTCATCAGACTTATTCCATCCTTAATAATAGTCAATTTGTAGTGTCAAAATTTTGTTAGAGGTACCAAAAAATAATTTATCCATTTATAGTTTTCATATAACCCCTATATTGGTGTTGGTGATTTTGGTAACATTCTTAAATTGGTAATACTTATAAACCATCACAAGAGTAACATATTAAAATCAAATTCATCGAGTCAATTTTTGAAAATGTTCCATCATATACACTATACCGATATATTTATCTTTAAAATGAAAAATGGAATCTCTTAAGGAAGATTTCTCCATTATTATAGGTATTTTACTTAAGGAAAACTCATAAGGTATCATTCTCACTTATGATTAGATATTTTTTATGAAAATCCATATGGTAAACTCTATAATATGAACTAACATTTTTATTATATAAAAAACATTTAACATATCATAGATATTAACAATAACTCATCAATTGGATTAAGCTAATTTTAATGTCTTTAAAAAATGTTATCTAGATAATACTAATTCAACTATTCCATTCACCTATAGTATTTTATCCATGATATATGATAATATTTCATAGGATTTGATTATTTAAATGTGTATTTTGATTTATTATTTTATATAATATTAATATATTTCCCTTAATAAAATAATTATATAACATTGAAATCCATTTACAACCAATAAAAAATATTTACAACCAATAAAACATTCACACAAAATGTATTTAATTATATTATCTAATTTAGAGGGTTCCCATGTTTTCATTAATATTCCCACATAGTTTTTCAAATTTTTAGGGAATTCACTAAATTTGTGATAAAAATGGCTTGAAGAATTTGTTTTAAGAATGGTAATATGTTTTTTAAGAAGACCACTTAATATAAAAAACTTCCCAAATAATGAATTTACTACACTAACCATTTTTTTGTAGTAAAATATATTAGACATGATGATCATTAACATTCATGAAGTTGAAAAGATAAGATAATTTGGGTGTAAATATTAAAATTGTGTGAAAATATAAGGAGGGTATAAATTTTCATACTTGGACCCCAAATTAGAGCACCAAATGTTTTTCCTCATACAATTACCCTTAATGTATAAGAAGTCTCTTATAATGCCTTTAGAGTGTAAATTCCAAAAATAATTACAAAATAAAATAAGATACAATTAATTTTGTTATAGTTTTACATATGATGTTGCTACATAATTGTGGTATTTTAATTTGACAAAAAAACCTAATAATATGTTAAATAAATAGGTTTATAAGAATAAATTTATCATATGTATCTATTAGTGTTGGATAACAATAAATTATATTAAACATATATTGTTTAACGAATTCATTGGTATCTAATAGATGAAGTCATTACACCAACAAAATTCAATTATTTATTCTCTTTTTAATGATAGGTTTTATCATCTATGAATAAGGGGATCTCTTTCATGATAACTCGAAGTTAGAGCTTCATTGTAGCAAAAACGTAATTTTCTTAATTATCCAAAGGTGAAGAATAAAATAAATCAATAAATGAAACTATAAAATATAAGAAACAGGTAATGGTTTAAATAAAATATAACAGAATCTAATTGCACCCATGAAACACTCTAAAATCCAAAAAATTATTTTCTTTTCCTACAATTGATGTGAACCCCTCGAAAATATGTGGGTTTTTTACTAATAGAAGTTATATTAAATAATAAAAAATAAAAAAAAAACTATACCATTATTGTGGGAATGGATTTAGACACTCAGGAAAAAAAGTGTTTATGAAGTACATGATAATATATAATAAAATAATTTATAGTTAAATTATAGTTATTTATTCAAATTATAAGATGAAAAACAATGTATAGTGAAAATACATTAATAGAATATTACAATGTAAGAAAAATATAAAATATCAACAATCACAGCACCACCACTACCTTAGTTAGGAATTCATGGATTTATATGTTAATCTATCATTATTTATTTGAACCTAATTAAATAGGGTTTCTATATATTGTTGGAAATTAATTTAATTGATTACTTTAAAATGTTTGGCCATATAATTAGAGATAGCTTTCAACCCCCTTCTTGATGCTTTATAATGTCTTAAAAAATTTCTAAATTTACAATGGTCATAGAATAAAAACATGTTTCCCAAGTTTTTCCTAAATTTATTGAAAAATGTTACCCTAATTGGATTTAATATTTAGATGTTATGGTTGAAATGATGTGATGGTATTTTGGGTCATGAAATTAAACACACACAGTATAATTAATATTTTGTCACATGTATAATATTCCAATAGAAATATATCTCCACTATTGTTTTTTAATAGAAATTTACTCATATTATATTATTTATTGCATTAAAATTTCGACTTTATATGAAATCAATTTTTTTTCATGTATGTGTTTGGGGAATGATTCCTAATCAACTGCCCCTCGATATTTGTGCAATAGAGGTCCGATTATTCCATCATCTTTAATGAGTCCTTTATCATAAAAAAATAAAAAATTAATACAGAATAATTTTTTTAATAATATCTTAATTTTTTTACTTTGAAATAAAAAATTTAATTTTTTAAAGGATATGTTAAAATGGGGAAATATTATTAACTTTTATAAAAATTTCCACATATTCTGAGAAATGACGTTGAAATTAAAAAATAAAATTACCATAGATTGTATGAACATTGATACATTTTAAAAGGAAACAATAAATGAAAATTAGGCATTTTAGTTTCTTATCAAACCATAAAAAGGAGTTTTTCTACAGTAGAGAAAATTACATCACATAGGGGTTATATTTCAATTACCCTATCTAAAAAAATATAATGGAAAATAATTTCCACAATCTTGTCACATAAAATAATTCAAAATCCATGATCAATTATTTAAATAAATTCATATATAAAATTATATCCCTTACCGAAGTCCATTCCTTTTTTATAAAATTCCCAAGCACACTTCAAAAAAATCCAAATTCAGCTTAAATATGCTTTGGGAATGTCAAATGAAATAGATTTCTCCTTTTTCATTGATAAAAATGATATTTCATGGTATATATAAATATAAATCTTTATATTTCATATCTATTTTTTGTAATTTTTTTTAACCACAATAGAAAGGATAATTATAATTCTGTGAATGAAAAACATAGATTCATCATCCAAAAGTGTAATATTTGACACATTATTTCAAATTAATGCATTATGATTGAGATAAAAATCCCAACTCTATGAAATATAACAATGAACTCACTATCCACATGTTTGGAATGCCAAAAATTAAGACTATTCATTTATCTACGCAACTATTTCTATTACTTGTTTTTCAAATGTTTTTGATAAATAAAAATAAATACAAAGCAATCCTAAATCTTGTGAAATAAATAATGGAATCCATGAGAAAAAACACAAAAACCCATTTTGTAATGTATATAAATTGTAACATTCTGATAAAATTGCATATGAATTTGGACTATCAAATATCACATCAGACAAATATTCTAAAACTTTATACGCTAAAGGACTTAAACATTCATAAAATTTGAATAATGGAATGAAACCCCATATTATATTATGTTTTATTGTTTTAAAAATTAGTTTATCACTTTATGTATATAAAAATATTATTTTCCATTGAAAAATTAATTTTTTTAATTTGTAAAAAGATTTTATTCATTATTCCCACCCTATCCTCAATAAGGAAGGGAAATTCCCTTAGTATTAAAAGAAAATAGGAGAGAGTGCTAGAATTATGAATAATTAAGTGATGTTTATATCAATAATTTTATTTCAATTGAATTCATGGAACACAATCAAATTTATTTTACGAAGAATATCAAATAATAATATTATGATAATTTTGACTCAATATAAAATTTTTAGTCCATATAAAAAATGATAGAATGGGTTTGAATCTAGAATGTAACTGTTAAATAATTAATTACATAGATCCCCATAATCATACAATAAAAGTAGTTAAAAACAATAAAAAATTCAAGGGGATATCTTAAAAAAATTAATACAGAAAAAAAATAATGAAATGAAAAATCTAATTTCCCCCAAGAAGTAAGTTACAATGTCCCGGTTCCAAGTTCCTTCCAAGGGTACCCCATACCGGATTGGTCACATAACCTCAAGAGAATTTCCCTAAATGGCTGAGTTTTCTTTCTAGCAATGAGGTACAAGGTCTGATAATGAGGAAACTCTGCTCTAATTGGCAGAATATACAGAGAATAATAACAAATTGTAAACCATAGCGGAAGTAGTAATACCATACAAAAACAGTAAAGTACAAAAGACTGATAAGAAAATATAAACTAGATCATATGTAATTTATTCTTGTTACATGTGTCTAGGAACACATCCAAAAAATTCCAAATCTTGTTAATACAATAAAGAACCAATTTATAGAATAGAAAGTAAGCTCTAACAGCATGGAAAGCCTCAAAATGGTCACATGCACTCCATATCCAATATTAATAAAGTGCCTGATGAAGATGGGATTTTACATTGTATATACCAACAACAACAAAATCTACTTGTGTCCAAAAGTATTACCTAAATAGGGTGTGAGATGAATCCTAGTAGGAAGTAAAAACAATTCCAAAAAGTCAATGAATATATATCTGGTAATATGCAGAAATGAAGCAATATTTTGGGAGGTACTCAAAAGTAAACAATCCTATAGTTTTCATTTACATTCATTTAAATTTTATTATTATTCAATCTGTTGAATAATGAAATCCATATCTCTGACATATGGTATAAATCTCATTGTGTAATAGTATAAAAAATATTTCTTTGATGATAATCCCAACAATCATGTTAGACTGAGTCCAAGCTTGTGCTCTGTCTTGGAGACACGTCAAATTCATTAAATCATCCCAAAATGACCCTATGAGAGATATCTCACTATCAAACCCCTATGGTCTAATATAGTGTAGTGTAATAATAAACAACCTCCTGGGTAACACTTATGGTCAATAACCCTGGGTCTACAAAGCATCAATAACATATAAATGGCCTCTGAATAGCTCTCAAGATCAATACACCTTGGGTCAACCTATCATAAATAATCAACAAACAACCTCTGAGGTGTCTCTCACAGTCAATACCACCTAGGTCAACATATTGTAACCAATATATAAATGACCACTGGGTATCTCTTACGATCAATATCTCCTTGGTCAATGTCTACATTAAGAATCTCATGGTCATGTGTAAATAAACATGGATACCACAAATGTTTTCCTAGCCTAAGGCTCTCATGGGCCACTAGAAAAAAACACACATATCATATCAATGTAAAACATGTAAGCTATAACTACTTAATGGAGAACATTCACCTGCATACCACATGGAGTTTTTATAGTCAATTAAACTCCATCCTAAACAAAAAAATGAAACGAAATGAAGTTCATCTCTTATGAAAATTATGTCAATCTTCCATAATTAGAAAAACTAGGTAAACACAAAAATTGGGTGTCCTGTAAATAAGGCATCTAACATTACACAAATGCAACAACCCATTTAAAATCAATTAAACCATAGAAGTAAAATACTAGAGTGAAATCCTCAATCGTGAAATAACACAAATGTGGGACGGGGAACTTTTATCTTATAAAACGTAAATAAGAACAAAAAATGGCACAAACCACCAAACTTGATATCATTTGATCGATACTCTTGATCATTAGACATTGAATCATCATAGAATGAAATAGATCTACCAAAAATGGTAATCATGTTCAACCGTGAATTACCCATGAGAGAGGAAGAATCCAGAAGAATGGCTCTAGGGGAAGTGAGAAATCAACGGTAGGAATCCAATGAAATTAACGATGTCTCAATCAGATCTTAGATGGAGAACCAGGAGGAGGTCTAGGTTTGTAGTGGTTCTGTCACTATCTTGTATAAAACAGTGGGGGAAATGTCTTTTCAAAGGATGATATGTATCCCTACACTGATTTATCAAATAAAAACAAAATTACATGGTGTGTTCATTTAGTGTACAAGTTGTGTATTATCCTCAATCGACCCCCACATTTGGTTGTTTTCCTAGTCACCTACAGGGCCATGTACATGGATATTCCATGGCTAGTACATGTCTATACACACTAACAAAATATAGGGTGAGTACCAAAAAATACATGGCATGTACATAGAATATTTCCCATTTCTTCTTTTTCCTAAAAAACCTAGAAATAAATATCTATACCTGAAATGAAGATCCATGTTATTACAAACATCCTCCCTTAAATGAATTCATCCACAAAATTTCCCTTAAAAGGGTGGTAAATAAGGATTTTTAAGCAACTCTAGACATTGTGATCATACCTCAGCCTCCCACTCCCAAGTATCATCTTTTACTCTCTTGTAATGCCTTAGCACCCTTACCAGAGGAACAGACCGACCATGGAGAAACATCATGCTGCAATCGAGAATTTGAGTGTGTTTCTCTTATAATGATACATTCACCTCCAACTCAACCTCCTCATGATGGAAAACATGAGATGGGTCTAAAATAATTTCGTAGATGAGAAACAAGAGAGACTTCATGCATATCCCAATACCAATTAGGTAACTAGAATTAAAAGGAAACTGGCCCAATTCTCCCTATAACCTTAAATGGAGTGACATATCTCGAAAAAAGCTTTCCCTATCTCATAATAACACTTTTTACCAACCATCATGTGACGTGTAAGAACACCAGATCTCTAACCTTGAACTCCATAGTTCATCTCTCTATATTAGAAAACATTTCTTGGGGAGACTGTGCAGTATCCATCCCTTTTTGAATCTACTCCACATGCTAAGTAATCTTCTAGACAATACAAGGTCCCAGCATAGCTGCCTCTCCTGTCTCCAACCATTATATGGGTGATCGGCATGTCCTACAATTAAAATCCTCATATGTTTCCATATGAATTATTTCAGAAAAACTATTATGGTAGTAAAACTAGACTATGGGTATGTGTCTCTCCAATGATCCATTGAAATCTAGGAAACATGCTCAAAGCATGTCCTCCAAAAACTGAATTCTCTTCTCAGAGTGGACAACTACCTAGGGATAGTAAGCTATTCTCTTATGTATAGGTATACTCAAATACACATATAGTAAATTCCATACAAGAGAGGTAAACTATGAGTCCATGTATGAAACAATAGAGTGCAGAACCCCATGAAAACGATCAATCTATCAGATGTGAAACCTTCCAAGATCATGAACACTGATGATTTTTTAATTGGTAAGAAAAATGAAACCACTGTCAGTTTTCCAACAACAACCCATACAACATCATTTCCCCATGGTGACCTTGGAAAATTTTTCATGAAAACTATTGCGACATTATTCCACTTCAACTTGAGAATGGATAATTGTTGTAACTACCCTGTTATTCACTAATACTCTTCCTTCACCTACTTATTGGTGGAAAATATAAAAAAACCAACAACATCATACTTCATGAATGGACACCAATACTGATGATGTGTATTTCGATACATGATTGTGACACCAGGATGAACTTCCCATTTTGAGGCTTGAAAATCTCAAAAAATAATCTCGCGTATGTCTGCTGACACCATTATGCTCCCATGAAAACTCAAAAACATTTCATCTCCTACAGTCCACCTAGGAGTAGGGTCCTCTTTTGACACACTCTCTAGTATGTATAGGACTTTGGAATCTGATAGCTACATTACTCTCACTTGATCTATATGAATTGAGGCAACATCTTTAGAAGAAAGAAACATATTACACTATTTTTCATGCACCTCCAAATTCATCTCAGAGAACAGATCCATATGCAACCACTCACTACTAGTCTCTTGATCTGCATGTATCTTAGTACTTCTTCTCAACCCATCAACCACTATGTTTTATTTCCTAAGATTTTAGATAATATATATGTCAAAATACTTAATGTAATCAACCCACCTTCACTATCTCAAATTAAGATCACTTTGAGTAATGATGTACTTGATGATTTATTGGTTTGTGTATAATTCAAAATTACCCCCCAATAGATATTGTCACCTTTAACATAATGCATTAAAAATAGTAGATAACTCATGATCTTGCATCAGGTAATTCCTCTCTTGTGTCCATAACTACTGAGACTCGTATACAACGACTCATTTCCACTGCATAAGCACATATCGTAGTTCAATACCTAAGGATTCAAATTAAATGGTGTAACTCTTTCCCACCTCTTGAAAAATTAGTATTGGTGATAATGTCAATCTACCTTACATCTCTTGAAAGGATGAGTTTTAGGATTCTTTCCACAAGTACTTTTCATCATACATATTCAGGCCCATCAGTGGAACTGTTAAGCATGAAATGTGCTGAATTAATAGCCTGTAGTAACCAGATAGCCCTAGAAAACTTCATACCTCGAATAATATCATCGGATTCTCCCAGGAAACTACTACTCACAGTTTCTCTGAGTCAACTGATACTTCTGTATCTAAGATTAAAATACCTACGAAGTGAATCTACTCCACCCAAAAGCAGAATTTTTAGAGATTAGTATATAACTAACGCTCTATTAGTTTACTCAATTCTATCTCAATAATGGTGGGGTGGTCATGTCAAGTTTGTGAGTACATAAATATATCATCCACAATGACTACCACCAACAAATCCATGTAAGGATGGAACACTCAGTTCATCAGTTTCATGAAAACATATGATGAATTCGTGAGAACGAATGGCATAAGAAAATATCCATATAGACCATACCTACTCCGAATGGATGTAAGAGGTATATCTGATTGACTAATTCAAAATT
Source organism: Viscum album (assembly GCA_963277665.1). NCBI lineage: Eukaryota > Viridiplantae > Streptophyta > Magnoliopsida > Santalales > Viscaceae > Viscum > Viscum album. The sequence continues at coordinate 1,193,124,305 of OY728139.1, forward strand.
AATGATAACTAGATCTCATGTCAATCTTCGATAATATCTAAGGTTCTCAAAGATGATCAAAGATATCATCAATATTTGGAAAGGGATATAACTTTTTAACTGTCAACTCATTTATCTTTTGATTACCCACACAATTTCTGAGGGTACCGACCAAATTATTTACAAAAAGGACAGGTGATCCCAAGGGATAAGTACTAGGTCAGATAAAACCCTTTTCATGAAACCCCTCTTATTGCTTCTTAAGCTCCTTTAACTCTTTTATAGCCATCCAAGAAGGTTGAATGGTATTAGGTACAACTGTGAGAACAATCTAAATAAAGAAATATAGCTCAATATCTAGAGGTAAATATAGAAACTCATTTGGGAAGACATTTCAAAAATGGTCCACCACTATTGTAAAGCCCTTCTATGACGCCCCCTAGTCATCCAAAAATAAACTAGAAATTTGGATTGTAATTCCTCCCATCCCAGGATGCTTGGGTCCCACTATGCTCTCCTGTACATCACATTTTACCTTTTGTAGAAAATTCCCACCATCCGGTAACGTGAAACACACCCTCCAGTTAATAAAATGAAAAAAAAACTTCACAAAGGAGACTAACTAGTCAATTCAGGAATGACATCTAAGCCTACCATCTCTAAGACATTCACGTCCCACAAGAGGTGACACTGACGAACCTCGAGAGGGAACTCCTTTCACTAACAAACACTAGGCGTCCTAATCCCAAATAGAGTGTCTAACATCATAACATCATCAGAAGTTAAGATACAAAGCCTAAGGATCTCCACAAGGAAAATAGATATGAAACTATGGGATTCCCCTATATCAAAAATATCATAACATAAAACTGAAGAAAATAATATTGTACTTCTAACCATATAGGGTTCTGGATCCTACTCCTACTTGGTCTACTCTATCACAAATATTTGGCATGTACCACGACCCTACGACCTTCCCTAACTACCTTGTGCTAATCCAACCTACTAGCTCTGAAAACCTATCGTTTGGCTACCATGGCCATGACCACCTCCTCAGCTTGAACGACACAATGAACTCTAGTTCCATGAATGTGGAGAAACTCGTGGTCCTACTCTTTAATGGGGAGTCATAATAGAAAATCTATCAATAGATACTGTTTAGGAAAACCAGAAAAATCTTTGATGATGACCCATATTTCTGCAAGACTGCCACTCAACAGGGTCTCTCAGGCACTATAGTCTCAGGTTCCCACTCTTCCAACACTTGTTTCACCATTCCTTCATTCCTGTAGATATATCCATGCTACTGATATCCCTATATTAAGTCCCCGTATGGTGCTTCCTTCTATCAAATGAAGGAGTAACATCCCCAGATTCTCATCCTTCCATGTTCAAAGCTCCCAACTCCCTCATATTTCACGAAGTATTAAGAACCTGATTTACTATAGCAGTCGTCGAAGTTATCCTGAAAACATTCACCAATGATCGAATTTTGTACATGAGACCATCCTCAAACCGCCTAGACAAATATTACTCATCACCTCCCATAACAGGTAAAGAGAACTAAATCTCTGTGAAACATGATGATTAATCCATCAAGGAAAGAGATCCTAACTCCAAATGCATGATATCTTGGGATGGATCGTCCCTCAACATCTTAGGGTAGAAGTAGTCATAGAAATTTTTCTAAAACACTTCCCAAGCCAGATCTCAATGAGCACTACCTATGAGATATCATCCCACAATAACTAGGAGTAATCACGTAGCATGTACGTCATAATGCTCACCTTCCACTCAAGAGGCATCTTCAGATATTCGAAGATAGTAAGTATGGACTACAACCATTTCACTAATGCCTGTGGTCCACCATCCTTTGAAAAGGTGAGAGGATTCCGCTACTGGAACACCCACATCAACACATCCATTATTATTGTTGGATGTGGTTCTCCTTAGAATTTCATCATTATCCTCATAAAGCCTTAATGAATTTGTTAATTAGAGCTTGTTTCTGGTATAACATTTGTGTATATGATGATCATGATGAGAGGATTTGCTAGTAGTCCTTGTTCTACTATTTCTAGCTTCAATTCATTACTATGTACCTGGTGTAAACTCAAAGAATATCTTGGCGGCATGACTCTACATGGTCAAGCGCACACATCATTTCATGATTATCAGGAAAAAAATTACATGTTAGAGAACAGAACAGAAGAAGTAAAGAATTCATGTTTTACAAAATATGGTTACGTGGCGTGCATAAAAACCACCTGATGTGTTCTATTTAATCCCTAGCATGGGCTTGTAAGTCTTACAAACCTGGTCATCTAAAACCCCTACACACTGAGTGTGTCTCCTGAGACACAGTGTGAACTTGAACATTCACTCCTTCCCAATTTCTTCTACATGGAAAAAACTTCAAGGTTCTATCATGGTGTAACACTACATGTTTAGTTCACCCGAGACACAACATGTACCATTTATGTTCTTTCCACCCATTTCATTAGTCAAACAGATTATTAGTACACAATGGGCATAAATGAGACACATTGTATACATCCTAAGTTTCATCCAATCGCATTGTCATTCAGAGAACTGGACACAAAGTTCATTACTACATGACATGTAAAATCTAGACATGTTATGTTCTACCAAAATTTTCCCAACCTCATTCTTATTCTCACAAAGTCAGTCACATATTTATGAATTACATGAAGTGTATTCCCATTCCATGGTGTGTATATATTAAAATTCATTTTTCTAAAACATAAGAACACATGAAAAGTGTTCATAACATCACACGCCTTGTTTTTTGGGTTTCTGGAGAATAACACTATAAATTTTTTCTAAAACCCTTAAAAACATAAAATTTTAGCCCAGTAATTCCATGTTATGATTCTTGAGAGAATGTAATCCCTTAATTTATAAGTTTGGCAACATATTTGTTATCATTCCCTAATAAAATTTATTTAATGTTCCAACATGATCCTCCAAACTCCAACCCAAGAGTGCCCATAACACCTTCGGGACCAATGTTTGGCATCCATCTAGATGAAAAATTACATATCCCAACACCATATCAAAATAATAGGTATTCCTATCATAGAATCTCTCAAAAAAACATGAATATCTATCACAACATCTATCACAATAGTATGAAATCGGTAATTCACCATAAATGACATAACAAGAATGCATGACATGTGATATCTTGAAAGCACCTATATGATAGATGATATGGAATACCCTCATCTCATTGGGATTAAATAGAAATATAACCACAATTATGTAAATAGATACATCACAAGATATGTTTTTCCCTGAATGGTGAAATAAATTTATCTGTAACAATTTCAAAATCTGGAAAATTGCAATATTATATTTAACATGGCATTTATCTATACACGGGTTAGCTCCCCATAGGTATATATTATTACCAAATACCTACTCATTCCTATCCCTATCGGTTGGCCCCAAATAATAAGAAAAATGTGATAAGATTATCTTATTATACAACATTGTAATGTACTGGTTCTGGGTGCCACCCAAGGGTTCCCTATAACCAGTTGGTCACAAAGGCCTCAAGCGAATTTCCCCATATAGTAGAGGCTGCCCACTAGAAGCAAGGGCCATGTTCTGATAATGGGGGAACTATTCTCCTATTGGAAGAGTATGCACAATGGAATAAAAAATTGTAAACAATAACGGAAGCAATAATATCATACAACAATAGTAAACAGCAGAAGATTGATAGGAATATAACAAGTTGAGCATACGTAAATGATGCATGATACGCATGTCTTTGAAAAGATCTAAATAAATCACAACTCTTGTAATAAAATATTGAACCACTGTATAGAAAATCAGGTAATCTCTATCAACATTACAAGCCTCATCATGGTCCCATGCTCTCAAATTCCAACTAAAATCATGTACTTAATGTAGAATTGTGCTTTACATTATTTATACCTGAAACAATATAATATTTCTGGGTCCAAAAGAATGACCAAAACATTATGTAAGATGAATTCTAGTAGAGAACCACATTAAAATTTGTTCCAAACTGTTAGCGAAAATATATAGCATGTAATATGAAGAAATGAAGAAATAAAATTGGAAGTACTCAAGAGTAAAAAATCGTATATTTTTCAATTACATTCATTTATATTTATTTATTATTCAATCCAATGAATAATAAAATCATAGGATCTAGAATATGATTTGTATCCCCTGTGTAATAGTAACCAAATAGATCTCTTATAAGACCATCTCAATAATCAAGTAATACTGAGTCTACACTTTTGATTTGGCTGGGAAACACATCAAAATCATTCAATCATTCAAAAATGAACCTTTGGGGATGCTCTCAAGGTTTAACCCATATGGAGCCAAAAAACATAGAGTAAAGATAAAAGATATCCTGGGTAGCTCTCATAGTTAACACCCTTTGGTATACAAATCATCAATAACATATAAGTTTCTTATGGGTAGCACTCATGATCAATACCCCCGGATCAACATATCATAAATAATTTATAAGTTACCTCTATGTAGATCTCTTGTTCAATTTCCCATGGGTCAACATATCATAAATAATTTATAAACAACCTCTCAGTAGATCTCACGGTCAATACCCCATGGTTCGAAGTCTACACCAAGGATCTCACTATCCAATGTAAATAAAAATGGAATCCCCCCACAGTTTTCTATGTCTAAGGCTCTCAGAGTCCATTAGAAAAAACAGTGCGCATATCATATCAATGTACCACATGTAATCTATAACTACTACATGGATAACATTCAAAAGCATGACACATGAAATTTATATAATCAATCAAACTCCATCATAAACAAAACAAGGCATGTAAATAAGGAATACCTCATATGAAACCTAGGATAAAAGTCCATGAACATTAAAACTAGCGAAACACGCCCATGGGGTGTCCCGTAAACAATTTATCATAATTTACATATATTAAATAACCCCTTTTCAATGTAGTAATCCATAGAAATAAAATAATAGGATTAAATCCCCAATCACACAATACCCCAATCATGGTTATTCGACACTTTTGTCATATATAATCCAATGACTAAAAAAAGGCCCAAACCAGCTACCTGGATATCATACGATTGATACACGCGAACATTTTTAGTTGAATCGTCCTAGAATTAAGTAGATCTACAAAAGGTAGAAAACGTTCAATGTTAAATACATCATGAGAGATAATAAATAAGGATGGAAGGCTCTATAGTAAGAGAGAAATCACCAGTGGAAATAAAATGCAATTGATGACGTCTCAATCCGGCTCAGATGGGGAACTGGGAGGAGCTTGAATTTCTTGGTCATTCTATCGCTCTCCTATACAGACCGATGGGAGAAGAAGACATTTTTGAGGATAATAAATGACCCCACAATGATTAATCAAATAAAAAATGAACATTATATGTTAATTTAATGTATAGACCATGTATTCACCTCAATAAGCTCATGCATTTGGCGGTCTTCTATGTTAACTACATACCATGTACTTAGCCGTTACACAGTCAGTACATGACTATTTGTAGAAACCTGGTACACCACGTGTACCCAAAAGTACACAGCATGTATGTAGAGAATTCTCCATTGCATCATTTTTCCTAAAAAAACTACCTAAAATATGATCTTATACCTGAAATGAAGATCCATGTTCATAAAAAAATAGTTTAATGTTGTTATTTGTAAATGAAACATAAAAGATAAAAATTAATATCTTTAAAAATCATAAGGATTTTCTTTTGAACAACTTTCTCTATATGATGATTAAATTTATATTTCATTTTATATAGATGTTTAAAATATGATTCAGGAAAAATATTATGTGTTATAGTGAGAGTGAAATTTTCAATAATATTATAACGGTTCAATCTATATACATATTTATTTATGATTAATACATTATTGAAAATTATATCTTTGATGGAATCATGATTATAAATAATGGAGAAATAATATTTTTTGGTTATATCATATGAAAATATATTTGAAAGATAAATAAAAGGCCATGAGTTCATGATATAGTTACTAATAATTACATGAATTATGTTGGGAGTTTTATTGAGGATTGATTTAATTTTTTATATTTCATATAAAATTTTACTCTATTAAAAGTTATATTCCAGTACCCATAATTTCTTCTTCTCTACAATGAATTAATTTTACTAAGAGATCATAATTTTTCATAATGATTAAGTGATTGGTGGTTCCAAAAAATTATCATATTTATTCTTGCAGTGTGTTCAATCCATAGAATGTATATTTTTGTGTTTTCAAGGACAATGTAGTACTTATGGTTAATAAAATTAAAAATCTTTTCAAAAACAACATGTCAGATAAACTTGCATTCTCAAACCCTTTGATCAGAAAGTTATAGAATTACTATTTTGGGATTTAGTTCCATAATATCTAATTGAAAATATATGACATATGGAATGATGATAATTGTTTATCATTGTTCACATATAGCTTTCAAAACATTTTCATTCCAATATCAATATTGTTGTATCAATAATTTCTTTTATTCAACATATGAGCATGGTTCCCAAAATTGTAGTCCTTATGTTAGAAGCTAAAAAGACATGGGTTTTGTGTGATAATTTCTTTTTTAAGTACATAAGTACATAATATACATTGATTTCATATAGATTTAATGTAATTCATCAATAAGTGGAATTCCTAAATTAACTGAGATAATTTTTCCATTAATTTGTCAGTAAACACATGTTTATATTTTCCTATCATTCATTAATATAATTGATTTTCTTCTGTATTTTTCATAGGAAGTGGGGATTAATATATGTAAAACCAATATTTTAATGAATCAAAGAAATTTTCTCCCAAATTATATTTTCATTTTGATTCCCACAATGGTTTATAGACTACTGATTTTAATTTTCCAATGGGTTTCACTCCCTATAAATTTTTAATTTTTTTGTTTTTCATGAGTGGGTTGTTTGTAACATTATTCGCCATTAATGATTTAGGATGAGATAACGCATTTTATCATTAGTTAATTAATGTTTTTTGGATATTTAATTCAAATATTAGTGATTAAATTTCATAATTCATTCCATCCATTTGTTTACTCGTTTTACAATGCCATGTCTGTTGATAACATTATTTTGGGTTTCAAATTCTTGGATCATCTGATTGGGAAATTTATATTGTTGGATAGAATGTTTCATAACGTGCTAGAATTGTACAAAAATTTGATCGAATATATGTATTAATATTGAATCGACAAATTAGTTTTAATATTTTGTCTATTAAATTTATTTGAACTATTATGTTGATTTAGTAATTTTATTTCCCTTCTAATAGATTCCTGGATATTTATTAAAAAATGATATGAAATTATTTTTTTGTGACTTTTTTATAATTTATATAATTGGATATCTATAATGATTATCTTATAATAATATTCTTGATTGAAGGAATTATTTTGAATTTATCATTACTATGGAATTGATTTCCATAAATTCTACAAAATGGGTACTATAGTTTCAATATCAATATAATTATTAATTTCAATCTCCAAGACCATCCTGTGATGCATATAATTTACAAATAAGGCTTGGAATATCTATATTTATGCTCATAAGCCTAAATATTGGTGGTATGTATTAATTGTTTATGTTTTACCATCATTGTTTATATCAAACAATACCTCTAGATAAACATGATTTTATTTAGTAGATTTGTATCCAAAGGCTTTATTACATATAATATCAAGAAACTATTTTTTCTAGGACATTGCCCATTATAAAGTATTCAAACTATTTATAAGACTATAAATCAATTTTTGGATACCATGTTTAGTGTATATTTAACACTTTACTATTTTCGTAAAATGATTCCACAACAAATCATTCTTGCTTAAAGATTAATAACAATGACTTAATCACCTATTTTTTATAATATTATTTTGTATTAGTAGAATATTGATTTATTTTATCAATTAATATATCGTCAACTTAAATAATTTCCCTTCACAATGTCCAATCCACATTGTTCCAATTCCCCTAATGAATTACAAGAAAATGGTGAACTATACTTGAAATTGTTCTATGTGTTGGACGTCATGTATTAAACCATCAATGAAGATATCACCACCTCTGATAGTGATTGTTTTTTGATCATTTTACAACAGTGAGATATATATTTTTTATCTAAGAATTATTTTCATTATTATACATTATGATAAAAAATTTATTAATATGGTGCATGGATATGTTGTTAGGCCATTATGATCAAGAATCCATGTTGGATGGAGTTTGACTCCACAATGATGATATTCATTGGAACCATAATATATATATCTACATTTATTAATGTTATTATTCTATTTCAATCAAAAACATAACCATTTAATCCAATGAAGCAGATTTATTTACATAGTTGTTTTTTATATCAGAGTCTGATTATAAAAGACCAAAAAATCTCTAAAGTAATATTTTAATTAGTGATCATGTGTAAACCAATTGATGGATTTTTTAAGAGATTATTATGCTCTTATGATGGTGAAATTAATAAAATCTAATTTTATGTTGATTGTTACAAAATTTAATTGTTTTATAATCATGACAATTGACATGATCATAGAGAATCATGTGACGAAAATGATTTATAGTATTGATATAAAAACAATTATAGATAATTTATTAAGCATGTCATGAGGAATTCAATTTCTTTTCAAAACCAATAGGTACAATCCATCGATTTTCTTTTTGGATGATAAATTATTTCAAAAAAATAATGATTACTGATGTGGTTGATATTAATAATTAATTTTGTGATATTTTTATTCCAATAGAAGTTAAAAATGCCAACCTTTCTTGGATGTCACATAGACCCGGAAATTTCATGAATTTTATTCACTGTTTTTATGTTATAAATTTATTATATAATTCTTTCTGACATGTAATATGAATATTTATGTTGTGGTATATTATGAATATTCAATTTAGAAATCCATAATATTCATAGTATGCATTCAATAGAAGATATTATTCAAATACTATGTTTATTTTGGGGGTTAGTGACTATCCAATGGTATACTGTAAAACATTTATTGAATTATCATATTATTATTAATAGATGTATGATGTGTGATTGTCGTAATTCTATTATTAGAGTGGATAAAACTAAGGAGTCTATCTCATTGAGAGGGATGGTTTGATAATGATGTTAAACTGAATAAAATTAGTGTTGATGTATATATGTTTATACCTAGTGGTATCTTTAAAGGTAGATGTTAGTGTAATGATTTTTGGATGGATTATCATTCTTAAATGATATAAACATATTTTTATAAGTTAACAATTTATGTGGTATGATAATAAAGATAGTAGTATATATAGTAAGGATCCTTGTGATATTAAATTTTTTTAGTGATGTCCATTAAATGAAAAAAAGAGTATGAGATTATGTAAAATTATTAATTTTTATTTATAATTATTTTTCAATCATAAGTTAAAATTTATTTATAGAAAATCCAAATCCTAATCATCTTTTTCCCATGAGACAAAATATTTTAAATTAATGGTGGATTGACTAAATATCTAGAGTAATTTTAAAAACAGATCCCACTATGTGGTATATAAAAAATTTGTTTTCTACATAGATCATTTATATAGTAATTTGGATAATAGATAGAATTTTATATAGTTTTGTTGTTAAATAAGGTGGGTGATAGTGTATTAGAAGTTAATGATATGAATAATATTCAATTAGTGGTGTTTATGGGTTCCATAGTTATATTTTTCTAAAAAATATAATATATTATATATATATATATATTATGTCAGTGTTTTTATGGTGAGTATAATGATAAAGAAAATCTTGAAAAATTGTTATTTATAATGAAAATAATACTTTAGAATGAAGTATATATTTCTATGGCTATATTTAAATTTACAAAAAATGATATATCACTCCTTGATGTTTCACTAAGACAAACCATTAAAGATTATGATTTATGAAGGATTATACTATGTACTATGATTCCAATACATTGATAATTATAAATTAATGTCCTATAAATGGTTCAACATTAAGGGATGACCTATAGATTATGCTGATATAATCACTCCAACCTTCAGAAATAGGTTTAGAAAACATTATTTTCAGTGATTTTGTTAAATTATTTGCATAATGATTGATATTGACAGATTGTTTTCTGTAGTTGGGATTTTTCATGTTGTACTATGGAATATAAACTATTTGTGTTTTATTCATTTTATATTGAATTATTTTGATGGAAAAATGTTGGTTCAATATTATTTTTTCATATACAACTAAGGGAAAATAAACATTTCTATTACATTCTTGTTGTGGTGTAATTGTGTTTCATCCATAGTTATATATTATTGTATTATTTTATTATATGAAAAAAAATTTATTATCTTTTTGCATATAATTTTGAAAGGAATTTCATATCATTAATTGTTGGTGATTTTTATTTTATTTTATGGTATTTAATTATTTCTATTCAGAGTGTAAGTATTCTAAATTGTGGGAATTATACCTTTTGATTTAGTTTCCAAACTGTGGAAAATAATAGTTTTGATTCGAGGGTAATGCATTTTTCTATAAATAGACTAGCTTTTTTATTGGTTAAATTAATTCGTAAGAGTAACATATCTATTCATTTGATTGATATCATTGTTAGTGTTTGGATATGGACACATTAAATATTATTATTGTTATAAAAACATAGTTAATTTGTTTAAAATAATTTAGAGTTTAGTATGATAAGAAAAAAACCAATACACAATATGGAGTAAATTTTAATCACATGTAATGTATAAATTCTTCATATGCATGACTGATGTACATAGATCATTAACATCGAGGAACTGTACTGTTGGTATACATATAAAATAATGATCAAAATATGATATGTGTTTATTTTTTCATAGTGGGTGTGGAATTTTTTATTATATGATCATGAAAATGATGAAGAATGTTTTTGGGGAAATGATTTTATTGTACTGAAGACATCTAAATCATGTATATATTGACACACACTAGAGTCCAATCTAGTGGATGAGAATTCTCATTATAGTGGATTGTTTACAATGATTCATATATTGAAAAATAAAATTTATCGGGATGCGTGTGGCCCAAAAAAATCAAAGCCTTGTATGGAAGATATAGGTACAATAGTGTTGAAAATAAATTATATATTTTTTGGGTCTTATTTTCTTGTGGTATTTTGGTTTAATTGAATTATAAAATACCTTTTCACGGTGTTTTTTAAATTTAAACTCTTTTTTGAATTTTCATATTCTAAAATGATATTAATTAGGTTCCCAATTCTTAAGGGTAATAATTTTGACATTATTCTAAAAGTATTGAGTAAGAGAATGATCATATTGGTTGGAATAGAATATGATATCCATAAACCACCAAAAAATGCTCAAATTGGCATATATTATGGCATTTAGATACTAAATTTTTAATTTCTCATTCCATGATGGTCTGAAGTTATTAGAGGTTTCATTATTCTAATGAATTAGTTTTTCATTGTAGAGTTGAAATGTCTCAAGGGGGTATAATATATATTATTATTATAAGGATGTGTTATCTAAATAGTATATTAATTTACTAGGCATATGTAATCTAGGATACATGTTTAATATGTTAATTCTTGATGGATGAGATTAATATTTATAATGTACACTATTATCGAATTGGTGTCTACAAAATTATAACTGGTAGGTTAAATTATCCAAATGGTCATCACAATTCCATTATTAATTAAAACTATGGGATTGAAAATTAATTAAATGAATTTTAATAAATTTTAAAATTTTCTATCATCTTTATATTTATCTAATGTCTTCTCCATGAATTCAATTAACATTTTCAGTTAACAAAAACCACTTTATTTCATCACAATATTCATTCAAAATCTACATTAATGTTTAGTCTACAATAAGTAAATGTTATATGTGATGACCTATTTCTAAATCCTAAATTGGATTCTAAAAAATATATTTCATCTAAAAATAACAGATGGAATGATTTAGAGCTAAATTGTTATTCCAAGGATAGAGAGAGTATAAACGTTTTTGTAAGATTTTAAATTTTATTTAAAATTATATATAATAAAGAAATCATAGTGTAGTTCTATGAGAATTTATTTATCATTAAAATTTTAATTTATAAAATGTTTATTATAGATAACTCTATTGTTGTAATATCCTATAATTTTGAAGACTCTTTTCTCAATGATGTAAGGGTCATTTTTCTTCAATGAGATGTTATGTTAGATGAAGTTGGAATATCATCTTCATATGAGGAATGATGAAAACAACAATATTATATTGAATCACATTACAATAATGATCATTTATTCTAATGTTCTTGTGGTTTGTTTTTCTTTGATGGTCTATATCATTGCTATATGAAATGAGTGAATCAATAAATATCTGTTAGGTAAAATGGAATTAATCATTCATGAATTTTTTTTCACCATTAATTAATTTTATTATTATTTCTTTAATTAAATATTTTTTACCACTATAGATCTATTTTGAACATTTAAATTTAAATTTTTAAAAAACATCATATTTTCGTATAAAATATTTTTTAATGGATTGTAGAAACTATACAGATATAATTCATGTAGTTATGAAGTGTTAATAAATATATTTTATATGGTTATCACAAGGTTTTCATGACCATGTATAAAAACTGTGCATTATTCCTTAATTTGAGCATTATGACTTGCACAATTGGTGGATGGTTTCTTTATGATGATTTACATGTAGTGGGAGACATCGTGATAGTTATATATTTGATATTACCATTATAGACACCATAGAATTTAATCCCAAACCATATACTCTCATACACAATTCTAACCCCATAGAATGTGGACCTCTCATGTATTGATTTCTCATCCTCCCATGTAATTTTAGTGTAGTTTTTCATGAATTGGAAAAGAGACATAGGTATAATAACTTCCTTAATTTCTCTCATACTTCTCTTCTATATTAATATTTTTTCTATTACTTTATTAGGGTGGGGGAGAGATAGTATTTAACTATACTTCTATCTAAATTAATGTTTTCTTGGATTCAGGATTTTTGAGGGACCTTCATGATTTTCTTTAGAAGATTTAGCTATGTAATAGTGGATTTACACATTGGGTTTTTAAAATTGAAAATATTAATGGTATGTTTCACTATTATATATACATTAATGATATAAAAATGATTTAATATCCATTTTAATTTACTTTTATTCATTTTAAAACAACTAATAAATATTTACAGTAAGTAAAGATAAATGAAAATTAGTTACTCATTGAATTGAATTGGGTGTGAAAGGGGGTTATAATTGTGTTATTATATAATATATTATTTTAGAATACTATATATACCCTGTGTTTCATTAAATTATAGTTTTTCTCATTTGGTGGAATTATCAGAATTGAAAAGTTGTTTATTTAATAAAACATATTTTTAAATTTTATTTTTTAAGGACAATTTGAGTATTAGTCATTAAAGGGTCTTGAATTATATTTAAGGATATGGAATATTAAGATCATTAAATGTTTTGTTTTTTTAATATTCACTATATGGACAGTTTTTTAAAGTATATCTATAGGTTAGATTGGATCCTTGAAATAATCTTATATTAATATTGGATTGTACTACATACAACTAGTTTTGATATAAAAAATTTATGGTTCTTTACATTTTTATTTTTTATCAATTGGAGATGTTTTTATATTTATATTGCACTTAAAATTTGGTTAGTTTCTATAAAGGGTGTTTTGCTGTGAGATTGAGATTTATTTCATATTTATGAGATTATAGTGTATATAATGTATAATTTTTATCAACATGTATTTTATTAGGGGAAGTTATAAATATATTTTTGGGAGACCTAATGACACTTGTTGATCTAGTTTATGATCGTTTCATGGGCTAGTGGCCTTATTTTTAGAGTTCTGAAACATAAGGAGTTACCCCTTTGGAATGAAATTTTATGGTAAAATTTGTGAAAAGGTTGGTCATAAAAGTTGTTAGACATTATATCCATTAATGTTTTTTCAAATTTTTCATGTTCATTAATAGGGGTTTAAGGTTCTCATGATTTCAATACATTATTTATTAATGTTTTTAGTTTTTTAATTTCGTTCCATAGTTAATTTTTTTTTCTTTAAATGTCATAGAGAGAGTCAATTCATACATTATAAGATAATATTTTATTTTTTGAAAAAAAATCATATAAAAAATTACTCATGACTTAATTTTTTTAATTTAATGATTTTTTGGGATAATTTCATAGAATTAGAAAATAGTTAAAATATAATGATGAATAATAAAATTAAAATGGAATGTGATTTATTTTATTAAGATTAATTGTAGTACATATATTCTATAAATAGACCAAACATCTATAAAGTTATTTTTTAGGATTTTTTATTGGGCATGTGGTGGAAACCTATATAAAATTTTATGTACACACCTAAAATATTTTAATTATAGTCCCCTTTACATGGATATCGAAATGTATTATTAGTTTCATAGTTTGGGATTGGTGTTTATAGAAAGGGATTATATTAAAAATTCACATAGAGTTGAGTGTATGTTTTTCATTTAATGTCTATGTATTGTGGTTGTATTATATAATTTAGCATCCTATATTTCCTCATATCCTATTTTATTTTTAGGTTTGAGAGTTTTGGTATTGGATTATTATATATTTTGTGGTTTGTTCCCCAAATTCCTTGTTTAGATTCCATTTTATTTTTAAAAACATATTATTTGGGTGTGGAACATCTAATATATAGGGGGTCATTTAAAACAACAAGTTGTGACTTCATGTTCATTTAATTAATTTCCATTAAAAATATTACTATATTGTTTAAAAGATTCTCTAGAACAATTTAATAGTTCATAAGGGTTGATATTTACTTTTTAAATATTTCATGAGCTACATCAGGGACTTGTATTTGGAATATTTAAGGTTATGTCATGAGAAATGGATTCTGAGAAAATTCCATACATGAAGTAAAAAGTGAAAAAATCGGATTATGGTTTATGGGAAACGATTGGATATTTTGATTTATAGGGGTAGAGAGGTTAATACCCAAGGAGAATACATTCATAAAATATTAATTATTAACAAAAATGTAAGAAGGTCAAAATTTTATTTATATAATTTATTTTATAAAAACGCCACAGTGATGAATGATTGTATTATATTAGTGTCAGGATGAGTGACATTTGGGGTGATTACTTGGGTGTGTGAGAGTGAGAAAAAAAATTGAGTACACCTATGATTATAGGTGAATAAATTAATGATTCTGATTATTGACAATTGTGATAAATAGAATATAATTTTTTAAGGAAACTAATGGACTATATGACACAAATGGTGTTATATGAACAGTTTCATAGATTATGGAGTTTAGGTAATGATACTATCATTTAATATATTAAATAAAATCTATTTATTATTCCTGTAAATTATAATTTTTTATAAAACAATATGTGGGAACCCTTACAATACATTTTTATGACTAATTTTTTGTTACCACTAATAAAAAACCAATATAATTAAACTTATAAAAAATAATAATAATGAAATGAGGATACTATCACAATAATTAAATACAACACTCTCTAAAAGTTTTTTAATGGTTATATACCATTACCAAAAGATTCCAAACTAATAGTGTGTGTCACGATATAATTTCATGTGGTAGAGAACATGAAAAATAATCGAATCCAAGGAATCTCACCTAAACAAATTACATGATACATGAAATAAAAATATATTTATATAGAATTATTTCAATGGAGTTGAGGTAATAGAAAATAGTGCCACATATTGATCTTGACCACTCATAAGTAACCAAAATTGATTGGTTACATGGCCTTAAGAGCTCTTCCTTATATGCTAGAGGCTATCGATAATTAGAGGGAGTTTAATGGTTATATAGTGGACAGATTATATCATATGAATGAATTGTACAAATAGTGGACATGATAATAAATGGTGGAATAAGATGATAGAAATGAAGCAAAATATATAACTATAATTTTACTTCTAGGTAATGCAGGTATAATCCTTCCACGGAGGAACATTTAATACTAAAATATATATCTCCATAATATTAAAAAAATTAATTCATATATAACAAAAAACTCTTAATAATTAAAATTAATAATGACCATGAATCCCATATGCATCCTGATTACATACTCAGCCCCCTACTATATGTATGAACACAATTCCATGAGAGTAATTGCAATAAGCACAATCAATGATCTTGGAAAAAAAGTTACAAGATATTTATGGGTACATAATGGTGGCTAGAATGGGGCATGTGTAAAATTCATTAGGTCATCACAAATAGTGTTTAATGAAATTGTATAAAATAGGAGGCCGACCATACCGACTTACAACAAAAACTTTATCTATAAATGTTTATAATCACACACTCACATATATATATATATTAGTGGGTACCTTATTGTTATAACCAAGGCACCCATGAATAATATAAAATAGTATTATATTTTTAATTCGGTGAAATTATCCCTAGCATTCAAATTTGGGACCCGGAGCTCCAAGCCGTTTAATCCCAATAAATTATCTAAAACATCATTTACAAAATCAATATCAATGATGAGAAGTATCATTTCAAACATACATATTAGGGGGATTATGATTTTATGTACGATAACCAAATAATGTTGTGATACACATTTTCCAACTCCTAAACCAATGGGATTTGAGGCACCAAGTCCAATAACCCTTACTAAAGACTCTAGGTGATAATTTAGGCATCATGATTGAGTGGGTGTGAATAATTATTTTTCACATCCCTAAACGTGGTGTCCATATATAATCATACATAACATAGAGAAAACATATAAGATAAACAAGTACCCCAATAGTAACCTTCTATCAAATCTATAATCACTGACCACGATGAATGTCCCATCTAATTTAAAATTCAGTCTATATTATTTTTTAATATAATTTATAAGTAAATAAGTAGAAAATGGGAAAATTAAATTCCAAAATACAACTCATAGCGATCATTCTATTAATTAACATATTCACATAAATAATGAGGTCCATTTAACAACACATTACATAGTACAATTCAAGTGATTTATTTTCGGTCGGTCAATCATGAAAATCTATCATGTAGTAAATGGTCAATGATAAAGGGGTATACATCCATCCCTATAATTACTTTTATTATTTAATCCATTTATGGTGACCATGTAATGGTATTCGACCATTTAATAATTCAACAACTGAGTGGGGAAATTTTTTCAATAAGGGAAGACTCAAGATTAATATTAAATAATCTAAAATGCTAATTAAGTTTTCTTCACTGCTCATAATAGGAATAATTATATTTAAACATAACATTTAATTATGTGGAATTAAAAAATACATTAAAAGGTTGTTAAATTTCCTACCTAAGGAAAAGGGTCTGTGGGAAAGAAAACCATGCATATCCTAGGACGGTTCGAGTCGATGTGAACAACCTCTAGTAGTGAAAAATATTGAATAATAGATATCTAATTTGTGAAATTATAATATATATATATATATATAATAATTCATTTAAGAGGAAACACATAGAATAATATTCTGATTACATAATGACATATATTATAAACATTCTTTTTATTTTGTGATAAACAATCGACCATATACCTAATTTAGATGAATAATCAAAAATCTATTTAAGGAATTTGATTCATGAATGAATAGAAGATATTTGTAGAACCAAAAAATTCCATAAAATAAAGAAACATGATCTCACATTATGATATAACTACAAGTGAGATAATAAACTAAGAAAATGGGTACTATGAGTTAGAGAACCACCAATAGGATTTCAATTCCACATATGATGTTTGATTCAAACTGATGTAGAGGGATTTATCCCCACGATTAGGAATATATCCAAAAGGGAGTAACCCACATGAAAACAACTATGAATATGAAGAAGAAGAATGTTGGAGGATATAATAATGGAGGTAGGTGTAAAATAGTAATTTGAAGCACATTTAATGTGAAAAATCACTTGGATGTGTGGTTTGGCTAGATGTCCACCAACCATGTGGAGTTGTTATCTAAAATGGAAACCCCTCGTATGGCTGGGAAAACATCATTTTATAAAATGTTCATGTTGCATGATTCTCCACTTTTATTTATTACAGAGTGTTCTAATCAACGTGTGGACTTAGGTTTGGTGTTTCAAAAACATTGTGATACCCTATAAAGTATGGATGGTTGTTTGGAACATCATAAATTATTTAAAAAAATAGTGTACCATATAAAAATAGGACACATGGTTCTAACACATATTTAGAACAAATTATATTCTGATCATTCATAATGTCTCCCCCCTTCGAAAAAACATATTTTTTGTCCCAAAACCTCATAATTCTCCAAAATAAATTAAGATACATTATAGGGCTCATTCCACATTTGGTAACAACACTTTTATGTGATCCAAAACCCAAAATTCCATTCAGATTCATGGTTCAATGTTAGTCACATTAATAAAAATTGATTTTTAGTAATTTTATGCACCGTAACCTTTATTAATAAAAATTAATTTTCAATCAATTTAACTCATTCAAAAATATCGGATCTTATGTCCTCCACACCATTAATATTCTCATCCCCTAGAAGCCTAGGGTAATATTGAATCCTCACCCTACATATATTGGTCAAAAACATCACTTCAAACCGCCGAATTACCTTTTTATATGCCTAATATGCCACCATGAAATACTTTAATCATATTATAAAAAATTACACTATAAAAAAATAAAACACATGTAACTACCCAAAACCACCCTATTGAAACCCATGGATTCACTCAGATGTAAAAACATCTCTCTGATCACTATATTGGATGATTTATCTGCACCCATTTAACCTATGCTATCTAGGTTGTTCTTCCATCATTTTTTTCGGCTATGGTAAAATATATTTTACTGCGGGGCTTCAATGGTTGTCTCCTTGTTAAATCATTTTTAATGAATAAAAAATAAAAAAATAAAAAAATAAAAATTATATATATATATATATTAAAATAGTTATCCCCATTTCACCCCATTATAAATAATTTTATTCTTAAAATTATCAATTAATAAGGACCATTTAACTCTTCATCAAATAAACTCAAAAAATATGATGTTAACCATGTTCACACTCCTCATAATATACGACTTTGATTTAAATTTTGTGAAAACAAACCAATTAACTAAATGAATATATATGGAAAAATCTATTATATAATCCTTCTATTATGGATTATCAATCCCTCTATTTGGATTTGTTGTTAATAAATAACTCTCTCTAGTTATTTAAAATTATAATCAAGTAGGTATGGGACAAAAAAATATTATCAAAGATGATGGATCATTATTTCAGAATCACTATGTATTTATAGGATATCTCTTTATTGAAAATATTAGTGATTAACTCAATCGTCAAAGTTGTATGTAAAAAATTCGATTTGTATATCTTATATAAATAACCGAACACATAAATTAAAATATTTTAGGGTATAAAGAAATTTTTTATCACTATGTTGGAAATATCTCATTCAAGATAAAAAAATTACATAAAGGTGGATTCTAAAAAATGTCATGCCATAGTATCTGAGGGTACAATGTCCTCCCATTTATTGGCTGATCTTTTAAAAAGACTCAATTGTGAAGGGATGATTTGAAATATCTAAAATCTAATATTTTGATTAAAAAAACGTTTCAAGTTAACATAAACATTTTTTTATATAAAATGATAGTGTAAAAAAATATTTTAGTATGTGGAATGTTGTACTTTATTTTTCCAAATATTGATAGTTATTCGATTATCACATATGAAAACTAATTTTTAATCGTCCTCATCATCTTAGTGAAATCCAATGTGTTATAAAATATATTAAACATAATTTTAACTTATTAAAATATATCATGTTTATTTGAGATCCATGGAAAACATTTCTACCAATAAATAAAACTCCACTAAATGTGGACTTATTGTTAGCAGTGGATTTGTCCAAATCCTCTTCTTAAAACCTCTTAAATCCTAACAAAAAATACTTCATTTATACTAGATGAAAACATTTAGTATTATAAAAATTTCTCATTATTAACTTTTATTCAAATAAATTATATTTGATAACATCATATTGGAATCTGGCCCAAAGTGTTATCAAAAACACACTGTTTGTCTTGAATATTGATAAATACAAGATACATCCAATGAGTTTTCTAGACTATATCCCATTCACTTACCTAAAATCATCATAATTTATCCACATAGTTAACACTTACATTGACACAGAACATCCTATTTATTTAATCATTCATATCAATTTCAGTAGTCTTCTAGTATATTTTTCATGATAAATGAAACCATGACAATTAGTTAGGGTTATCTATTACTTTATGAAGAATCTCATTTCACAATAAAGTGAAATCACAGAAATTTTCATTATTTAAATAATATTTTTTTTACAAAAAAATTCTTCCTCAAAAGAAAATATAACATAATTAATACATATATAAATAATTATGTAGTGTTGATATTAATTCTAAATATTTTTTTTTGAAAATGTACTTTCTTGAATTCATTACATCAAAATTTCTATTCAGGATTGAAGTACCATTCCATTTGATCTTGTTTAATTCCAAAGTGATCTTATCTCGTTATCATTGTACTATCACCATAATCCAATTAAAATCCCTATGCATATTCCTTATAAAATTATTTTTTATTTCACCATTCTCGAAATAATGAGTTCAGATGCATATAAATGTATTTTAAATTTCTTTTAGTAAAAATTCCAGGAAATATTATTATAGTTCCATGTATAAAAACTGGGTAAAATGTATCATCAAACTCAATTTTCTCATATTGATAACATCCTTCTCACACAATTTTATCTATATTTATTATAAAATTTTCATACTCATTTAATTTTTTCATAAATATAAATATTTGGAGAAGTAATTATTCTCCATATTTATTAGTAGAGGATCAAATATTTTTATTTCATAAAATTTATCTATTTCAGTAGTCATAAACCTTATAAAATCCTTTTATTTAATGTTTTCTTTATACTTTTGGGGTTCAATTTTTGCCGAGAAATAAGGTTCTGGTAGTTGCCATAAATTATCATCTAGTTTTGAATCTTATATTTTGTTCCTAAAATATTTTTTTTCAGTATTAGATTTTTACTCTCACTTGTAGATATGTCTATGAACATATACATTCCTTGTTAATCTATTCTATATTCAATGTAAAATCAGTATATTTTGGACCAATTAAAATATATACTAATTTTTGTATCTTTTGTCACATACTGCAACAAATTTATACAATCAACAATATATTATTACTAAATTATTAATAAATATATAAAAACTATAATTTGATAAACAATTAATATTTAATACATCAAAATGGTAAATAATTTAGAATATTTAATATTTAAAATTTTCTTTCTGATATAAAATGTTTTCTTTTTTATTATTTATTTTTTAAATATAAATTATCATATTTTAGAATTTAAATATGATAATGTGGAGTTAAATTTCTAATTACTCACAAGAAAAATAATCGTGGATGTATTTCTGAGGCATTCAAAAAATAATTAATTATTAGGTGAATAACGAAAAATTTCGATTTTAGTTACGTCATCCCATTTATTAAATTTAATTTTTATATTAGTACATAGAATTTTCAAGAAATATTTTATAATAAAATAATATATAATAAGGAATGAAAAATAAATTTAAAATTAATTATTAAAATTATAATCATATGATCAATATGTAGATTTCATATATATCGATTTAATGAAAACAATTTCTAGACATTGTTTTTTAAATTATAATAAAATGACAAAATATTGATTTTGACTTATTTTTTTTAAGTAAATAATTTTTTTTGGAATAAAAATTTTATGTTCTTTATTATTAATTTTATTGATAACTCAATCATCAATATAAATATTTTTAAAAAAAATTATTTTTTTATGAAATTATTTTTTGCATTACATGCACTAACGTTTTAAATAGTTTTGATATACATAAAAAGTTAATTTGATAATGTTGTTCTTATATTTTCTATATTAATTTTCATACAATTTAGTACTAATAATTACAGTTTTATTTTTAAAAACATGATCATTAGTGTTATTTCAATTTACCAAGATAATAGTAAAACATTTATTTCAAAATAATTGATCTATTATTACCTATAAATTTATAACAATTAAATTAAATAATAATATATTAAATAATTATTATAATTTTATTTATTAATGAATAAATAAATATATTACAAGACTATTAATTGTGGAAGAATTTTAAATAATAATAATAATACATGATGTTAAAAATGTCTTTTGGATTCTATAACAGTTTTTCAGCAAATTATCAGAATTAATTTAAATCATAACCTTATATTATTTAAAAATTGAATTGAACTAATTGATGCCATATTTAGATCCATAATTACTTAGTTAACATATCTAGATTTTTTTACCAATGAATCAATAAAACCACAATATTAAGAAGAATTTAACTTGTTAAAAGTAATAGAGTAAAATGTAAAATCATAATGATAATAGACTTGTAACATGTTTCAAACATGTTTGATAAGACATTGTTTCTATTTATAGAGCCAAAGTTACCTCGAAATCAATATTTTTAATTATTTTGATCCAAATGCATTGTAATTGGGTCATGAAATTATCAAAATATAAGGTGTGCTTCAAGGAGTTCCATTTTCCTCTCTTATAAAAGTTGGCCTATTAATCCCATTCAAAAAAACTGACTTTAGAATCCCCCATGAATCTATGAAATTTGTCTCTCCCTATAACCATCTACAAAAAAAATCAACCAGTCACTCATATTTATCATAATCCCTTCAATTTTAATGGATCTTTATAAGAAAAATAAAATCTCCAACATATATATTATCTCCAATGACGATTTTATTATTAATCTTACTCATTCACATATGTTATAAAAATAGGAATTTTCAGACATTAAAATCATTAGTATCCATAATCTTTTGAATTTTGAAACATTCATCAATATCAGATATTTTCAGTATATATGAATTTATATAAATATATAATTGTTAGTAATAAAAAACTAAATACACTATTTTTTGAGACAGTAGGTTGTATGTAAGCATCCATGTTGGTTCCATTTTTTCGATGGGTTTAAATAAATAATGATAATAAAATTTTAAATTAGAATATTATTTTTATTGCATATTTATATTATAGTATCATTATACACATCCATTTTAAGATCCATGTAATGCGTGGATGAAACATGTCTCTTCACATGGTAGTAGTATGTCCGTACAAATGGACTATGTTATCATATTCCAGCAGAATAGTAATTATTAAAGAAAATACAATAAAAAGATTTCATAAGTATAAAAATATCATTAATATCATATATAAAATTAAAATCAGTCACTATATATACCCTTTAGAGGTTGTAATGGTAATCGATTAACAGTGGTTCCTGAGGTGATGGTACGCTAAACAGACAAATAATGATTTTACAACCCATTTGATGAATGTGGAGAAGGATAATTGTTATTAAATTAATATAATCAAATATTATTAGGTGGAATAAACTGAGGATATTATATCATCACGGTTTAATGATATTTTATGGTGTTTCATGAAGAAATTAAAAAATATAGATTAGGGACCTTTCCTCTTTTAATGAAATCATCATTTTGTTTTTACAAAAAGGATTAATAGTTTTACTTTTTTTCCAGTATAATATTTTAGTATTAGAGGATGGAATTAAGGATGTAATTTTTTAATTACTATCCAAATGAAATGAGTTTTTATGTTTTAATTAGAGAGGAGACTTGGTGGGTTTTCACTAATGCGGTGATTGACACAATTATTATTTTTTAATAATAACCATTGTACACAAATTTTCAAATAACAGAACAATCCAAAATGAGAAACTATTAATACTTGAAAATATAAGGTTTACATACTTCTAGAAAATTTATATTTGAAATTTTTTGTATAATTTTTAGCCCTTATAATTTTTTTAGCCCCAAGTAAACCGACTTTTTACATTAACTACAGTTAATAATTTTTACTGTTTATAATATTCACCAGGGTAAAAATTTATGTTTCCCATATTAGATAATATAAATTATTTTCTTTCCAAATAAGAAATCTATATTTATAATTTTAATTAATATAGGGGCCAATATATGATTTAAAATCAATCGCTTTTTCATGATGGGAAACCTAGTTTCCAAAGTGAATATGATCCATAGTTCAAAAAGTAGTTAGGTGAAACATTAATATAATCTTGATTCTAATGAACTAAAATGAATAAATAGATATATAATTACAAATATATTACATTTAAAAAATATTATTTTTTGGATTTTTTAAATGTTTTAAAACAAATTAATATTCTTAATAAGAAACAATATATTTACAATACTATAAAAAAATTCATTTCAGAACATTCTTTAAAATTTACTCCAATATAACGTAGAAATTATGAATTTAAAAATTAATATTTATATTTGAAAATAAATTTATTCAATTTGGAATAAATAAATTTTTACATATGTGTGCAAATGGAGACAAAACAACATTATAAGAAAATAGTGCTTTTATGATAAAAATGGATTAATTATTATCTCTTATTTAATAAAAATTATATGAATATTATAAATTTTATTGAATATATAATATATATGTTTCACAAAAATAAGTCACCAAATTTGATTTGTAATATTCTATCGGTAAAACACCTTTGTGTTGATAAGAATAGTTTTTATTAAAAAAGATTCATTTATTTTAAAATTATTTTTTGTTTTTTTGTAATTAATTATTCATGAATGAATTTATATAATAATACAAATTTTTTTTAAAAACTTATATTTACAAATTTTTTTATTACTATTCATACCCAACATTCCTATGGTTAGGTGATAAATATAATATTTAATTATAACATTGTATCATTATTCCCATTTCATTTAATCTTAGTGTTTCAGGCCACCCAAGCTGAACTCAGTGTTTCCTATAATGCATTTTAAACTTAGTGTCTAGTGTAATGAAATCTAAAAATCATGTTTTGTTTATTTTAAACTATAAAAAATATTAATTTATTTTGAAAAAAAGTGTCTTTCAAAAAATCTTAGTGTGTTACATTCTTCCACCCATAAAATGTATTTTACAATTTAAATTCATTACATTTTCATAATTAAAATCGGATAATGTTCTATAAATATATCCTTGGGCTTCCACATAGCTTCCTCATAATGGATATTTCCAAATAGAACATTTACTAGGTGAGTGGTATTGTTTTATAGAACATTATCTATCAAATTAGGAATCACTAAATATTATTCCTTATAAGAAATTTCATGTTCCAGTGGTATGATATCAGAGTTTATTAAATGTCATGGATTATTTATATAATTCCTTTTGATAATTACATGGTAGACATGAAAAACCTAAGAGAGGTTTTTTTAAGATCTAATCGATAGGATATCATCCTTAAAAAATAAATAATGAAAAAGTCTCTCATATAATTATGGATTAGATTTCCTCAGTATTGTAAGAACATTTTAATCCATTAGTTTTTCTTCAATCAATTTTCTTTTAATCCCTTAATGCAGAATGATATTTTTTCCTTAAGCTCTAAGAAATCTCATGATCCATAACATAATGATTGTTCACTCTTTTAATATGATTTTATAAATAATGTTTAACAATAGTTATCCATTAAGGATAAATATTCATATGGTGAAGTAATAGCTTAATCTCTTCAAAATCATAAAAATTATAACATTAAATGTTTCAAAAATAGTTAACTATATAATCCATTAAAAATTAAATATTTATAATTAATTTCACTAAACATAAAAAAATCAACATATCATTAATCCCCTAATAATCATAATGTAGCTATTGATTGTCACATATATAATATGGAAATACAATAGTCATATATTTTCTTGAAAATGTTAATACAACAAATTACCATAAAATCATTATTAAAACATACATACTTCCTCATTAAATGAATAAAATAAGTTATTTAATGAATATATTCCAAAAATCCAATAACGTGGTAAACTCTTTGAATGATAACATAATCCACATTTTCAATAAATCATTATTTATTTCCATGGTTATAAACACTGAAAATTTTATCTATTGATATCATTCATCTCTTCATCTAAACTAAACATCATTTTTTTAAGATCGAGAACATATTATTGGATATCTTCCATTAATCTATGTATCACCATTCCAATAAATAACTTTTCA
The DNA here is from genome assembly GCA_963277665.1 of Viscum album. Classification (NCBI taxonomy): domain Eukaryota; kingdom Viridiplantae; phylum Streptophyta; class Magnoliopsida; order Santalales; family Viscaceae; genus Viscum; species Viscum album. The sequence continues at coordinate 1,193,150,683 of OY728139.1, forward strand.
AAATCATCCACACCATTCAATATAATTTTAAAAATCATTAATGAAAAAATATATGGGATAATCCTTAAATACATCATATTTTATATAATATATTTCTTGAATTCCAATTCAAAAATTCCTCAATCATCCCACTTCCTTCCCAAACCATTAACTATGATTCATCTTATTATTCCATAAAACCTCATTCCAAATATATTTTATATGAATTAGGTATTTAAATTAATCTACCAAAATCTAATCATTCTTTACCCATATAAAAAAATAACATTTAAACAACCCATACCATTCATTTTTAATTTGTAGTCTCCTCATTATCAAAATTATATATATTACTCATACCAACTTCATATTTATCAATTTTATCCTTCCCATAATGAATAAATTTAATATTTCCCACATATTCTATATTTTAAACATTCAACCCTGAATTATATATTAAGGATACTATTATGTTTATCTATTGTGCTAACAAGTATGTTAATTTTTCCTCTAAAATTAGTTTCATTGTGTCTTTAATTTCCACATTAAAAACGTCTTCCCATTCCTCTAAGATATTAATTTGTGTTTCTATTTCTATAATATCAACATATTAAAAAAATAATTTAAATTAATTTATGGTCTCCACTACCCTGATTCTCAACAAACTACATTGTACTCTTATTTGGTGATTCTAAGGGTTCGTTATGGTGAAAGTGATTAAAAATATATCATGATAATTTATTAAGAATAATGAAAATATAAATCACTCTTGTTTTCATTCCATTTGGATTATCATAAAAAAATCTATCACTTTAAATGTTAATCCAGTTCTTTTTGGTTCCCCTCATTTAGTAAAACCATAAAGATTTATCTGAGTAAGAATATTTATCTTGGGAAACCAAATAATCATTAAAAATAACTTATCGGATGTATAAATCATAAAAACATGTTTTTAATCCATGTATCCTATGGAATATACAATTTCATTCAAGGATGTTATTTAAATCTGTCATTATAGTTCAGTAAGAGTTTGTGATTTTCAAATCCATATCCCTTGGGAGTTCAAAACTAGGTGTAGAGAATGCCCCATTTAATTAAATATGTGATGATAATATAAATATAAATGTACTTTAATTTGGGTAATTACCCCTATATACCTCTATTCTAGAGTCGCATCCACTTATAGTATCTATAAAAGGATAGAATATATTGGCATCCACTTACCTTATCATTTACCAAAATCACTTTTCATTTTCTGATATTAAATCATCCGTAGAATTATACATACACACATTTCAAGGCATATATTTATAAATATAATTAGGGATATCAACAAACTTATCTTATCCCCATTTAAAAATTTTAAATAACAATTTACTTTATTATCAACTATAATGACCCAATTTTCTATGTTACCTAGATATAACATATTGTTAGATGAAAAATAAATATATTTCACAAAAACATACCTAAGGATCATAACGGTTTATAGTATTTTGAGAATAGAAAAAAATATTCATATTTCATAATATTTTTTAATGTATTCCAATTGATCTACTCCTAATTTACTCTTCTTAGGAGTACCCTTCTAAAACATTATATTATAACCATGGTAAGGAATGATATGAATGGGTTTTCTAAAATTATTTATATTGTTAAAGCTAACTGACACCAACCTATTATCATATTAGTTCATCCCAAATCAATAAACACAAAAATATAAAAAATGCATCTATGCAAAATAAATATTAAAAAACATTTCATATAATAAGGTTAAATACCATGTGCCTCAATATTGGGGACCCTGGCTCATTACCAATTTCCCATTGTTCATGAAGATGCATATATATCTGATAAAAGATTAGGATGCACCAGTTTCTCATATTAGATCAGTATTCACCTATTTCCCACAGTGGAACAAGCCCATTGACTTTTTTCCTATTTTTATTTCATGATATATAAATTTTTTCCAAAAGAATTGGGAGATATATATGTCCCACAAATATCATAATGAAATCCATACGTAGGGCTTTCAAAATACGATTAAACATTAATCATATCATCACATAACAACACATGTAATTGCAACGAGTTTCATAAACATTTCATCAATACACAAATTAACCATCCATCAAATGAAAAATATGCTATCATTCAATATTATTCTTTTTAAATAATAAAAAAATAGATTTAATATGAGATGAATTTTTTTCTAGAGATAACACAGATAATTTATAGATTTAATTATAATTTCCATGTTGATAAAAAATATTTATACCCAAATCATTTTCAAAATACATTTTTTCTGAATAACATGGAAAACATATAACAGATGATTTTGAGAAACATTAAGGCATTTATTAAGAGATATATTAACTTATATTTGAAAATAAATTTTAAAAAAATAATATTTTGAAAAAAAATTCCATTAATGAAAATATGATAACATATAATGTAATGTTAATAAAATTCATGCCTATGGGAAATTCTGTTCATGTCATACACATTAAGACAGTGTTCCCATTCACATTTCCTAAAAATGTTAAATGGGAATTTTTTGGAAAATGACATGAATGTTTATATTAAATGATTTTTTAATATTAAAACATGGGGGAAAAGTAGTTTAATTAATATTTTGATTTATTTAAAAAAACATTATTCAAATCCAATTTACAAAACATAGTTTTGGAATAAAAATTGTTTTTGACTAAAGAAAAAAATAATGAATATTGTTTTTTGAAAAAGACATTTTTAACTCTTGATTATATAAATTTAAGAAAATTATTTGAATGAAATTATTAAAAAAATAAAAAATGGAGAATTAATATCATGAGTTTCTTGAAAGATAGATTCAAAAATTTAATCATTGGAAGCATAAATCATAGACGATTATACGGTAACATAAAACACTTATAACATCTGTGACATTGAATAATAATCCAAATAATTTTATAACATTAAAATAATTAGATAATATCATCAAAATAATTATATTCATGATAGAACATGTAAAATGGGTATTATATACATCTTATAAAAGAATATTGGAGCATAACATATCTTAGTTCCCCAATAATGAAATTTGAATCAAACAAATACTTTCCCTTTCTGATAAAATATGAACCATAAACCCCATTTAAGACTTATCTTCAAATAAATATGTAAATAAACATATTAATAAGTATAATAATCATAAAATACATTCATGCGATGTATATACCATATATAAAACTATCATGTGGAGAACATGTGAGATATGAATCCCTTATCACTATAGAATTTTTTTGGATCATTATCCCAATTAAATAATACTATAAATTGAAACAATAGATATCATGAATATAAGTATATTAGTGATATAAAATTAAAATTTTTCATTATACAAAAAATAAAAAATAAATAAGGTCTATAATTTTAATTATATCCTAGAAAATAAAAGAACTAGAAATATTTTACCTTATGTCTCAACTTCAATCACAGACATTCAAACCTATTTAATGATAAATATAATTTTACTATAAATCAATTAAATCGCCATAATTAATTATATACCACTATATATAATTTACCTAAGACAATTTATTACGTATTTATTAACAATTTTATGTCAGAATGAATATTTGGGTCATAAATGCATTGTTATTTGTATAGGTTTTTGTTTTTTATTTGTGAAATCTATAATTTTATTTTAGATCCAACGTCTCCACAATTTTACCCATGATCTAAAAAACATATATATTTAGTATATATATATTTACATAAATCCTTAAATGATACTAATGTAAAATAAAATACACCATTCATTAAGTGGGGTTTTCATAATTACTCATGAATTTTATTTCCATTATCTATGCTAGTTAAAATAATGAATTATGGATATCATATAAACACTAAAGAATTATTTTTATGTAATATCTATCTCATATTTTTATTCCCTTTTATTTTCCAACATAATAGATATTAAGAATGAAAATTTTTTTATCATGAATCTAAAATCCTATTAATTTAATAAATACCATATATATATTAAAAAATAATTCCATCATTATATTCATTATTGGGATGTGTTGATGGGAAAAATAATATTAGTTAATGAGGTGGTAGTCCACCATATACAAAAATGATGATTTTGAAACCCATTTGATTGAATAAGAGAATGATTATGTTCGGAAATTAACATTATAACAATTATGTATATGAAATATTTCATGGTTATTATATTATCATTTTGTTATAAACAAATTTGGAGGTGGTTGATGAAGTAAAATAAAAATATCATTTTGGGAGGTTACCTATTATTCGGAAAATTTGTTTTATTTTAAAACACAATGATAATTAATATATATTTTATAAATAATAACCCATATAGGATGCGAGTGAATAATTAAAGATTTTATATTTAAATGTTATGGCCAAAACAATGCTTTTTGGATATTTTGAGATGAATGGATTGTGGGTGGCCTTTCATAAGTGAGATGAGTGACACACTTCTGATTTGAAAAATTAAAAATACTTACCCATTTTTTCTCAATAATAAGAAGATAACAAATCTCATTAATATAAAATATAAGATATTAGGTAAAAATATGGCCATAATATGGGTGTTTGATAATTTTTTTGAATTTTTTAACCGTTCCATTTTTAGTTTAACCCCATAGAAGACACATTTTTACCTCAACTCTAGTAAATTATTCTTCCTACTTTTATTAATAATTATGGTAAGAAATTAATTTTTTCTTCAATAAAATATAATTTATTCTTATTCTAAACATGGAATAAAATTTTCATTTTTCATTTATAGAATTGGAAATATTTAATTTAAATTTAATCCCACAGTAACAACGAAGAAGTTGTTTTCCCAAGAGAAAATGCTCAAAAGGATAAAACTTTTTTATATAAAAATTTGTTAGGAAATTTATTAAAAATAATTAAAATGGATGAATAGATATAAAATTAATCTAATTTTACAATTATAACAATAATAAATAATTTTATTAAATTTTTAAAAGATTCAATATACTTTACAATTCAAAAAATGGTATTTTGTACAATATATAAAAGAACATACCTTGTTATAAAACACTCAAAAAAAACTACAGGATAATTTTGAAATTAATGTTTCATATTTAAGGATTGTTTTCAAAAAAAGTATATAGAAGTAAAAAATAATAATTTTTAAATTATTACACAAATGATGGAATATTTTATATTTTTAAAATATTGTATTTTTTAAGAAAAGACATATATTATTTATTATCTCATGACTAGGAAAATAATAATAATGATATATATTTTGTTAAATATATAACATATAACTTTAATTAAATTAACTAACCGAATGCGATTTGTTTAGTATATTTCGATAAAACATGTTGTTTAAATAAATATAATTTTTCAAAAAAACATTTCATGAATTTTCAAATAATTATTATTTTCATTTCTAATTGTTTGTTTATCAAAGAATTAATATTATATACTTGATTATAAATAATATTATCATAATTTAGTTAATATTTTTCGTACCTAGAAATTCAATGATTAGATGGTAACCCACAAATTAAATAATAATATTATAATATAATTTCATTTGTATTTGAATCATAGGGTTCCATGTAACAGATGAAAAAATCAATGTTCTGTGTGACACAATCCATGCTCCATGTTACATGTAATGAAATAAAAAATCAGTGTTGCGTGTAATGAAAAATATAAAAAGATTGAATTTTATATGTAGGATAATATTTTCAAAAATCTCATGGTGTTATAATTGTTGATTGATATACAATGTTAGAACACATAATCTCCTTTATAAAGTACTTCACTTTGGTTAGAATTTATAGGATAATAATTTATGAAGTTTTAAGATTATATAGAGTACGGAAATATATTTTATATAACTGAGATCCATGTTTTACCATAGATTTTGGGGAATTATTTATTTTTCACTGGACACAAGGATATGTTTCAAACAAAATATACTTTCACTGATGGTCAACATGAGAGAAGAATAATAATACTTAAGATTATTATATGATAATAAACTATGGGTGAAAAATGTGGTTCTGATCAAAACATTCTTCTTGTTGAGTTTTATTAAAGTTAAAATATTTTAAATAAGAATTCAAATGACTCGTTATGAAGTCATTTATTTATATACATGTAGAGCTATAACATATTTGGATGAAGATGGAGAAAGAAATATATTTATACATGACATGGATGAATAAATTAATTATAAGGGTAGATACATTCAGCAACAAATTATAGAAACACAAAGCTGATATAATATTTATACTGACAATAACTAGTGTGATAAAGAATTTAAAGTTAGTGGAAACATGTTTTTAAGACGTTATACATGAAAGAAAATAATTATATTAACAATTAATATTAAAAAAATACATTAGCATATCAATTATTTTGATTTTTTATAGTATCAAGATAATTTCCTATCAATTGGCGCTTCCACCAATCCTCTATTTGGTTCACAGTGTTTTCCATGTATCTCTCATGTGGAAGTACATACCTGATCCATCACATGTACTAAACTCATAGGCAAATATACTAGAGAATATTTATTTCTTATAATGAACTATCATTTATGATTTTTGATCATATAGAGAATTTTCTTAAAATAAGACCACTCACCTTGCAAAAATATTGTGGTGAAACCACCAACTTGAGGAAGACATATGGGAACTTAGGTAAATATTACGAAAATGTTAACCACATTTTCTTATACCAATGGGATGACTTTTTGGATAAATCTATCTTATGGGGAGTATAATTTTACACCACTATATTTAATTCCATATTATTTTCTAATAAATTTAATATCATTGATTTATTGATTTATAAGTAATATTGAGTTTTCATAAACCACAGAGAATTATTAATTTTATTATTTATAAAGGAAAATTATTACACATCTGTTTATCATGGTGAATCTATAGAAATAATGATATTTTTAATATCATTTTTAATTGTTTTATATAATGTAAAAGTATTGACTAAAAATCACTCTATTATTGGTAGTACTTATATGTTTCAAAAATACTATTTTCACAGAAAATGTTTTTTTTATTTTTTTGATATAATAATAAATATAATTATTGAAACTATTAATATTTTATTCCATAAAATAATCTATTTTGTTTCTTTATAATATTTAAAATTATCATAGGGTAAATAGTTTTAATTATTAAGAAAATATTAATTTTTTATGAATAGTTAAAATGTTTGGTTCTAATTGAAAAACTCCATTCGATTCAAGAATGATGAAGGTTAATGTTTTAAAACAATGTGATAACAAGTATAATTATTAATATTTTTTATTTATTTTTCAAATTTATATCAATGTAAATATTTTCAAATTTAATTTTTATTTAAAACCTATTTTTACATATAAACATGATCTCTTTGGAAAATATTTTTCTCGTCGCAACTACGAGTTGAGTTTAAAATTAAATTTTTAATGTATTGTGAATAGAATTTAGAAACATAGATTCAATATTTTTAATGATAATAATATATATTATACAATAAATTCCAAATAAATTTTATCATAGAAAATTGTAAAAATAGTAAATATTGATTTCCTTATATAAGGTTAAAATTGGTATTTTTAGGGGTTAATTAAAAGGGAAATGGAGAAATTTGATCAGAAAACATGAAAGACACCACTGTTAGGCCATTTTTAGACCTTATAAAACATAATGGTAAAAATGGACCATTTCATATCAATTTTTCTTCTTAAACATATGGGTACACATTATTATTTTCCAATATTACATTTTTGTCATCTCACTCACTTATAAAAGGATACCACTCTACTCTCTTATTCACACCTACGAAATCCTTCGTTAAAGACAATACACACAATTTTATCTTTAATGAAGACATTTAAACATATCATTTATCTTTGTGAGATAAAAAATAAATCCTATGAAGGATTTGTTTTAAACATTATGTGGTTTTCAAAAAAATATGTAATGTTTTATTCTATGTGCAATTATTTTATTTTTTCTTAAAACTCGTTAAATTATTATTAAGATATTTAGATATAATAAAAAAATTCTTTTACATATACTGCTAATTTTTTTATTATGTAACATTTTATGTCTAGGTCGGTTTCCATGAAATTAGAAAACACTAAGGTCATTCTTGAGTGTGGCGGACTACCACCTCACGAACTAATGTGATGTGTTTTTTCATTTATGTTTTACATGAATTGTAATAAAAATGTATTAAATTAAAATATATGTTATTTTTTAAATTATTATTTTTCATGAATTTGGATATTATAAATACTTATTTACATTCTATCCCATATAGGATAAGATAATGTCATTCTTGTGTAGGACATACTGCCGTGTCATAATGTGGTGTTATTTTTATTTCATACGATATACATGGATGGTAGTAAGGATAATGTTAATGAATATATGTGATATTTATGGCATCAATGTAATTATTCTAATATAATATCATATCTAACATCTTATATTCTAATCCATTTGAAAAAATGATGATGCTCATGTGTACTTGTAGACAACCACCTCAACGTAGTGATGCGAAATATGTTTTATTAATTTACTTGGATGTTAATATAAATTTATTTATATAATATAAATGATCTATAAGACATCAATAGTATTATTCAAAGGTAATATATGATCTAACTTTATTTTTCTTCAAATACCGTGAATATGGAAACATCATTCATGAATATTTCTGACTTACCATTTATAATAAAAATGAATTTCATTACATATATATAACATATATGGATTACACTATATAAATATATAATGATTATATATTATACTTATATCATGGTTATAATTATGGATATAATGGAACTATGATCAATTTTATATGATTTAAAATAAAAGAATAAAAAAAACACGAAAACCAAAGATAGGAATGACCGTATCATGATGTAAACATGAATTTTAAATGAACGGGTAATAAATTTACATAAGAAAATCATATATGATATGATATATATAATTATGTTTTTTTAATTTTTTTTAATAATCCAATATTTATTTTATAGGCCATTCAGTTGTGTAAAAAATAATTCAGAATTTATTATAAGGATTTTTTTCCACATTTTAGCTTCTTTTGGTCAAACATTATTTTATACACATATTTTCTGTAATGATGGCTATACACGTATAATTTTGAAAAATAATATCATTAATTAATTTATTATAATTATATTTTATGTTTCATTTTATCATATTCCTTCACAGGTCTTATAATTTAGTGGCTTCAGATTGTTAAGGGATTTACAATTAAACATCATTATTTGTAGTGATTGGTTATGTTTATACTTACGATGATTAAATCATATGATAAATCTATAATGAAACTCATGAATTTTATTAAACACTTGTTAAAGTATAAAACACTTTATTTTATTTTACGCTTCCATGTGAGTGGTTGTTGGTTGAAACTACTGCATGGGAGTAGGAGGTGGGACCACCACACCCTAACCTCCGATGAAAGGTTATGGTGGTGGGGCCTACCCGACCATAACCTCCCGTGAGAGGTTACGATGTGTGGACCACACGAGACTAAAACTACCCAATTAATGGGAGGGTGGAAAATCCCCCAACTCCCCTCACTAATGAGGGGGAGTCCGTTGAATTCCTCTACCATTAATTGGTGTCACATTCCCCTTTTAATTAATTGTGCCAGCACTCGTGGTTTAATTAAGGGGAGACTACGTAATTTAATTATCTATTTTGAATTACATGCCAAAATTAAAATAATATAAAATCTATTATTTTTATTTGGGTTGGAATTATCTTTTGGTGGAAGCTTGGGAGAGGAAGAGATCTTGGAGAAACTTATCCTCTCCAACGAAGAATGCCCCTCCCAACGAAGAACGCAAAGAACGCCGGAGACATTTCTTCTTTGACCTTCTACCCCAGAAACCTAACAACATACACTCTGCAATTTCATTAAAAAATCGACGCATCTCGGAATTTGGGACGTGTCACGGTCACGATGAATGATGATCTTCATCATCTTCCTTCCATGACTCCGCCAATGAGCTACGAACAAGAGGTAGTGGGTTTATTACTTGTTGATGATTTACATTTTCCATACCTTCATTTGAAGATAAAATGGGATTGTTGTGGACGTATTAATGATAATGATGGGCCAATTGATACCTTCTTAAATGAGGAGGGTGTGGGCCAACCTAACATGGCCCGATATCCTCCGTCGTTTTCTATGTTCTTGTGGAATTCTACGGCATAGCGATGAGGAGAAGACAACGAAGGCGGCAACGATGATGGTCACGCTACCCGTGGCCTCCGTGAATCCCATCGCCCCCGCGGTGCACCGATTGTTGCGGCCGAACAATGCCTGCCCGAGAAGCACTCGGCCCACCTACCAGCTACCTCCCAGCGCCCTTCCCAGTGCATCGCCCTCCTGTAGGTGGCCCCCAGGCACAGTGCCCGGAGTGCAGCCCGCCTGCTTGTGGCCTCTCAGCGCTCTGCTCGGCGTGCGGCCCGCCTCCCTGCGGCCACCCTAGCCTACCTGGCGCCCTACTGGTGCCCCCGCACCCTACCCAGCCACTACTGCACCCTACCGAATGCCACCTCGCCCTACCCGACTCTCTTCCTGGCGCCATGATGGTGCCCCCGCGGGCTGCCCAGCCCCTGTCGCGCCCTGCCCGGCACCCCCGTGGCATGCCTGTCCCCTTCCACGCACTACCTGTCACACCCGCGGCCTGCTCGGCGTTTAGTCGGCCTTCCCACACCACGTACGATGTACCCGCGACCTGCCTGCACCCCGCACTATCGTCGTCCTTTCGGTCGAGTCTCCTACATGGTGACCATCATACCGAACCACTCATGGTGTCTGCTGGGTCGGGCCCAGCACACCAGGCCTAACCTAGAGGGCTGATCGGGTCAGCCCAATCTGGGTGGGGCCAAGTCGGTCTGATCGGGTCGGACTGGGACCATGCCCATTACCGAACTCATTACCTTCTGGGGCCATATCTCTGGCACCGATCATCCGTTTGCGAACTGTTATTGGTGCCAGTATTCATGGAGTGAATACGTCTCTTTGATTATACCCCATTGGAGTTCGGGGTATAGTTGAGTTACAGTCAGGTTGGATCGTACACGAATCCATAAGGCCCCCGGACAAAAAGTATAATAACTAACATACTTGGCATTTGATTCACGCACCGTCTATTGCGTTGAGACCCTTATGACATGGTGGAACATTGAGATAATTTTTCGTGGCACTTCGTGACTGTTGGAGTATCGATCAGTAGCGCGTGGAGCAAATACTTCTTGAGGACAGCGTACAGAGTACAGAGACCTTGTAGCTGGCTGAGACCTGATGACTCCTTGACCGATTAGACTATCAGTTACTCAACTATCCCAATGAGGAGAGCCTATGTGTCATGCAGTAGACCCACGGTGGGGAGAACCTCTATGTGAGTGTAGAAGACCCATAGTTTTCGATAGGAGGAGTACCTCTGTAGGCTACGGGGGGGCGCCTCTGTGTGAGTGTAGCAGACCCGTGGTAGGAAGAGCCTTTGTGTGAGTGTAGTAGACCCACGGTAATCAATAGGCGGAGTACCTCATCAGTACAAGGATAGTCAGAAGTGCCTCTTTGTGATGCGGCAGGACCACTATAGTCGATAGAGGATGAGTACACCACCATCCATGGTTTCGATAATAAAAATTCTATTTTGAGTAGAGTTAATGAATTTTGTGTTTTCTTCATGATTGAGATGGGTTACTAGATAACATAGGTATATGTATGGGAATATACCTAAGTAATGGTTTTCCCTTGATTTCATACTTTTTGGTTGAACTTTATTGGATTTTTTGAGACCATAAGGGTCTCGGGGTCCATACTGAGTATCGTTATACTCACCCTTTCATGAGCTATGCATGTACCTCGTTGTGTTGGTTGTAGACGACGGACAATGCTGACTGAGTTAGAGAGTAGCAAGACTAATTGGTACTCTGAGGTGGACCACTTAGTGTGATGGTACACAGAGGAGACATACGGGCATGGAGTGTTGAGGAGGCCATATATACCTACCTTTCTGGTAGGAACCCTAGAGAATGACCTAGTAGCTTCTTTATTTTTCTTCAGTTGTACTTGCTTTCAGTTGTACTTGTACTTTCCAGTTGGGCTTGTATTTCTGGCCCCTTTTTACCTTCCAAAACATCTTTTGTATACAATGTTACTTAGTGTTTTGATTCCAGTTGTGTACTCTGATGTGTTTTTTTATAGTTATAAAGGAAATTACTTCCATGTTTAGGGATTTACGCCTTTGGTTCTAGTCTCCAGCCCCAGGACTATGGAAGCGGGCTTGGGGTAGTCACGATATGGGCCCTGGGGGACGGGTCGTGACAAATTGGTATCAAAGGAGTCGGTTATTCCTAAGAAAAGATAACGTCGATCATTCTTTTATTTGAAGCGATGGTGTTAAGGGTACTAAGTGAGGTTTTCAGTTCTGGGTGTCTACTATTGGTTGGACGGCCGAATTATCCATAAACCAGGAGCCTGACTTCTAATTTTTGACTAAGTGCCAAAAAACACAGATTGCATGTGTGTTTTCAAAATTTTTCTTTTTGTCAGCTCAACCAGTTCTGATCAAGATGTATAATATTTTGACCGTGTTGCTTCTATTTCTGTCTAGATGCCTCCCCACGGACGACCAGTTAGAGCCCTGATAGAGGAACGTATTGACAGCCCACCGAGTGATGAGGCCTCAGTGAAGGGCCCTTTTCCAGCGGAGGCACCAGGGGTACCACTTCTTGTTGGTCCACCGATGCCACAAGCCCCAGCATCAGACAATGCACGACTCTTGAGCGTGTTGCACGACTTCCAGTGCTAGAGGCCATCCAGGTTTAGGGGTGAGACGGACCCACGGGAAGTTGAGGATTGGATCGAGGCTATGGTGAGTGTCTTCAGGCTATTAGGGACACCAATAGACTTCATGGAGATCCTTGTCGTGAGTATCCTTCAGGAAGCAGCAGCTAGATGGTGGAGGCTGATGCGCCAGGTGCATGACTAGGTGAAACTAATCTGGGAGGACTTCGAGAACCCATTTTAGGCATATTTTGTTCTAGATTCACTCTACATAGTGTGGATACAGGAGATACTGCATCTACAGCAGGGTAGCATGAAGGTGGTGCAATACTCAGTGTGGTTCACCGACCACTCGCGCAACTCCACAAATATGGGAGGGACCCATTCTTCAGGGCCTGCAACCTTGAGCAGGGTCTCAGGTGAGAGATCAGATCTCATATTATATCACTTAGAACCCCAATGCTGACGAGGGAGCTAGAGAGATCCCTCTTGGTGGAGATTTTCCTTGATGAGAAGTCTCCAGCAGCAAGACCCACCACTAGCCGACATGTGGCAGAGTCTCCTATAGCATCCAGTAGACAGATGTCACAGAGGTCCAAGAGGACCAAACCAACAGGTGTTCGACCACATGACTCAGGATCAGTTGTGCGGGGCACACGGCACAGATACACGCATGCCAGTAGTAGGCAGTGTTACTCATGCGTCGGGCAGGGTCACATGACTCGTGATTGTCTGGCCCTCCATTCAGATGATCTCCAGAAAGTTGAGGGACATCCCAGTCATAGGTAGAGGTTCTAACGAGGTGTTCCTTAGGGAGGAGGCGGATGTGGAAGAGGATCTAGACGTGCATCTAGTGGTGGACGATGTTATGAGGTGTCACCACCACCACCACGATGAGGCCCACCCCGACTGCAAGGAGCGGGTGGACTTGGGAGAGCTCAACATCAGGCAGCTGAGGCCTACGATCACGGTTCTCGAGAGATAATTTTAGGTACAATCTATGTCTACGCCCCCTTTTCAACTATTCTTATAGACACAGGTTCCAGTTACACATTCATTGCCACTGCCCTTATTCTGATCTCCGAGATTCTGACGGAGCTGTTGGCTCCATCCTTAGGGATAGATATTCCTATGATATCTGATTCGATGATTACACACTGGTGCCAACAGTGCGAGCTTACTCTAGGAGGTGAGAGTTTTTGTTGGTATCTGCAAGTAGCAGCATCGAGGCCTTACAATGTCATCTTGTGCATAGAATGATTATCTATATTCCATGCTCAGATTGACTGTATTGGGCAAAAAGTGAAGTGTGTCTTCATGTATGGGACAAGGTTTACCTTCACCGGGGAGAAGGGAACCTTTTCAGTACAAGACAGACTTCTTCGGAGGAGGGTTTAGCCAATAAATCGCCAGATGGCTTGACTTACCCTTAGAGAATTTGATGTAGAAAGTTTGACTTATCTTGTAGTGGTGTACCGGTACATGGATGTTTTCCCTGACGATGTTCCAGGAAAACCTCTTCACAGAGAGGTGGACTTCTACATTGAACTATACCCCAAGACTGCACCGATATCTATAACACCATACCGGATGGCTCCCTCTAAGATTCGTGAGCTACGGGTATATTTTGAGAACATGTGGGGGAAAGGATTCATTTGGCCCAGTGTTTCTCCCTGGGAAGCCCCGATCCTGTTCGCCATGAAAATGGATGGGATCTTGAGGATTTGTGTCGAATACCTTCACCTGAATTAGGAGATCATGAAGAAAAAGTACCCACTTGGGAGGATTGATGACCTCTTTGATCAGCTGAAGGGAGCTCAGTGGTTCTTGAAAATAAACCTCAGATCAGGTTATCACCAACTCAGAGTTCGAGACGAGGATGTGCAGAAGACAGCCTTCAAGTGTCGGTATGGCCACTAGGAGTTCTTGGTTATGCCCTCTGGCATAAACAACGCTCCAGAAGTGTTAATGTGACTAATGAATATGATCTTCCATCCATAACTAGATCTATTTGTCATAGTCTTCATCGATGAAATTTTGATTTACTCGATTACTGAGGAGGAGCATGCCTACCATTTTCAGGTACAACTGGACACACTCCAAGTGAACTAGCTTTATGGTAATCTGTAACACCCTAAGTAAATAAAGAATATGACATTTTTATATTTATCCATATTTGTGAATAAAATATTAATATTACATTAAAGGGGATTCTATGCTCGATGGCGTACCCAATACGTAACAACGAGTTTCTTGGGAATCTTACGTTGCATTCTAATAATAAAATAATATTATTTTAAATAGTAGTTAATGCCTAACCGTTGTAATGGCGGGAATGAACAGAACTAACTACAAAATGATTATATATGTGTGTCAAATATTTTTACACTTAACAATAAATGTTAGAGGATTAAAAATGTGAATTAATCCAATTTTCAGCGTAGACATTCTAACATTCTTTAAAAGGCCTATTAACCACCTTTTAAAGGCGAACCTCATTTAAATCCAATTTTTGACAATATTATGGGTTATATTTGACAAAATAAAATTCATATTTAGAATCAGGACAACAAAATTTACTTTGTTTAAATTTTTGATATCTTTCTGATAAAGTTCATTTTTTAATGAATAGTGAAAAATGTTGTATTTTAATTCAAAACCTCTTTTTAATCTAATTTATTTATATTATTAGAATATATTTTGGATTTTTTTTAATGTAAAATTAGAATATATTTTTACCATTTAATCCAATAGTGTTCATTGGAATTAATTTCACTTTGAAATTGGACTAAAACTAGTGCCAATCTTTGGATACTTATTGTTTCATAAAAACACGCTATTTGCTCTGACCGCAGGAATTGATAATAAAATTAATTAATGCAACTTTTATGTTATGAATTTGGTCAAATAGACATAATTTTTGAATTTATAATATCAAATATAGCTTAGGGTGAATTTTTGGAATTTTTCTGAAAATCTTCAATTTTTGATGAATACTGAAACCACAAAGTGGTGGTTACAAAATTTGATTTTTCGTTTAAATGGGACTTTACCACTTCTGTGATTTGAAATTAAAAAAACCAATTTAAATGATTTTAACTGTTAAGTAAAATGTGGTTCAATGGTATGAAAATAATTTTTTATGAAAAGTAACTTTTAAGTTTTATTAATCGCAATTAAAGGTAATTAGTGTGATTTAAGGTAAAAATGATATTATAATAAAATGAAAATATATTGACACTTTTCTTAACCCTATTCGATGAGTTGTGGCCAACCAATACAACCTATGGGTCGATTTTTGGTACCCCATGGAGCCACTTGGGTATGATAATGACATTTATTCCTTTTATTTAAAGTTAAAATAAAAATAACACAAACATGAAATGTTTTACTAAAACAATTTTTACATGGGGTTATACAAGTAATATTTTTGACTATAAATATTGTTTGGAAAGATAAATAGATTTACTACATCATAGTATTTTTTTTAATAATTTTTAGACATTATATATATTAAATTATTTATGACATCATGATGATGCAGCGATGACCTCATTATTTAACGATTTAAATAAAATGGAAAGATAATGCAAAATCTAGGAACTACACATGTCAAAAACCTATTGGATGGGTGGATTTTAAACCCTTATCACCTTATCCTCGAAACACATCAATGTGGGACCATTAAAATCCAAAAACCATTTGAAAATAAAGTAACATTTTATACTTTTCCAAGAGTGCCCCTCCTCTCCTCTTATAAAAGGCCCCCACCTCTACCACCTTACCCACACCTATAAAGCCTTTGGTTCAGCCAAGATCTGATCCTTTTGTCTCTCCAAATCTCTCTCCTCATTCTAGAAGCCTTAACTTATGCAGTAAGCTCTTTAAGAAACCACATTGGTTCAAACCAAAGGGAGTTACCGGATTTTAAGGTAACGTCTTCACTTGTGCTCTTTTGTTTTATTTTGCTTCTCCAACCGCCTAAACTCTTTTTATTCTTTTCTTTTGTAAAAAATATAGTATCTTCAATATACTGGGACGTTTTTATAATATGGATTCGAGCTACACTTACACACACCATCATCTAATGGTTAAAGAACATACTGTTTTTGTGGATGGAGAATTTCGGCCTCACGAAACGATTATTGTTCAACACTCATATAACCCCTTCAAAGGTGACCATTAAGATGTCACTATGATTATATATGATATATAATATTTTTATGTTTTACTTAAGATTCTGTATTTTTCATTTGTGGCATACCTTTATGGCTTCCATTATGGGTATACACGATATCTTCATTTTAGGAAGTGCGGACTACCGCCCCCTAAAAGTGATTTGATTTGTTAATACCATATGTGGGATGTATAATGAATGGATTTAAAGTTATTATATATGATTTTATACTGAAATTATAATATACCTTTATATAATTATTGTTTTCCTTCCATTAAAGTATGATATAGAAATGAAAGTAGCGTTCATGCGTACGTACGGCTTACCGTCTCCATGAACGGTGCATTTCATTTCTTATCCTCAAATGTAATGTACTATTATAAGTACATATAATGGATATATATGATGTATGATACATATAAAGGATGAATAGAATTCTGGAATTAAAAATATATATATCTCTCATTTAGTTTTAATTCCATTAATATGACATAGAAATTAAAGTAGCGTTCATGTGTACGTATGGCTTACCGTCTCCATGGACGGTGCATTTCATTTCTTACCTCTAAATGATTATGTAATAATATAAATACATGTATATTATGGATATATATGATATATATGATAACCAAATCATTAATATCATTCTGGATATAATGAGCCTTTGACCACATGAACAACATGTAATTGTAAGATGTCCACTTTTGACTTAAGAACCAAATATCAACAAACAAACATTATTAACTTAAATGATTACATAATGTTTATAACATGTCAATAAGTGATATAAAAGGAATAATGAACTTGAAAAAGGTACTTAAGCAAGGATAAATTAACTCAAGTTCATTATTCAGGACGTTAAAGAACAATCGAGTCAAGTCGGACCCGAGGTAAGGGATCCAACTCCTCTCTTTCTTTTTAAGTACGCTCTTTTATATCATTCCTTTTAAAGATCATCTTTATTATTATTGGGGTGTTATTTTATATTAATCTTAATATAATTTTATATGTTCATATGAATAGAGACCCTATTCTCTCTCATTAATCCATTTTGGAAGTTTTGAGTGGCGCCGTTAGGCTGCTGAATTTTCGTAAGAGATCTAACCTCTCTCTTTATTTTTAAGTACTCTACTTTATGTGACTTATTTTAATATCCTCTATGTTATGTTGGGGGATGTTATTTTATATTCCTCTATATATAAACTTTATGTTAATATGATGAGATACCCTATTTGATCTCATCAATCCATTTTTGTATGTTTTATGTGGTGTCGTTAGGCTACCGAGTTTTCGTAAGGGATTTTTTATCTCACTTTTATTCCCGTGAGATTTATGCTACATTTTCCACAATTTCCTTTGAGTGGTGTATGTACTGCCCATTATTTTACTCATTGTGTAATATACTTTCATTTATGAGTATTTACATCAATGTTGTATTGTCCTTCTTTGACGGGATGTATGTTTCAAAAGATACCCATGTCGGTAAGGGAACCATTCACCATCCTTTTTTTAAAAGACTTATTTTGTTATGTCATTTAATTCACATACTATTATGTTGGGATATGTTCTTATATATCCTTATTGATGTATATTTTATTTCCATGTGATGATATACCCTTTTTATCTCTCATCAACTCATTTTCTGAATTTTGTAGTGACGCCATTAGGCTGTAAAATTTTTGCAATAGAACTTCTTAACCCAAATTTGATTCTTTGGGATAAACTTATACTCCTTGAATATGTTGTTCTATGAATATGTGTGAATTACCACTGATTTTTTTACACTTAATATCCACTTATATTTGTTGTATTCGTTTTTCACACATAATTATGTAATTGATTTATCCTTAAACAAAGGATACCGTCTTTGTAAGGGACTTCGTCTCAATATCCTTTCATTGAGGCATAATTCATTTTATACACAACCTTATTTTATACGGTGTATAAACCCCTTTGACTTTTACTTTTATAAAAAAGGAATCTCTTTCTAGAAATTGTTTTACTAAACGGCAAAATGTAATGTTTCTTTTAACGTATGCGGTGACAACGACCATTTCCGCCGCCGCGAGTATTATTTGATCTTTGGCTTCCTCAACTAGCCGTAATGTTTTTAGAAATAAAATAAATACCATATACTCTTTTATGTATTTTGGTATTGAAAATGGTTTTGATAAAGGATTCTATTTTTTCAATATATTTAAATGATATATTGTGATTGAAATGTGGAAATGTTATCATTCCTTTATATTGGTTTTATGTGTTATAAATTTATAATGGTACTTGGACATTTTATGGGTGGTTACGTGATAAACCATATGACGGGTGGTGTCGTGAATACCAGGACGGGTGGATACGTTATAACCTACAATGCATTGGGTATGTAAGTCTTCTGTATTGCTATTCCATTAAGTATGTATAGAAGTAGGGCGAATGGCTATTCCATTAAGTGATATGTGTGGAAGTCAACCTTATGGTTATTCCCCTTAAGTATGTTTATGTCCCAAGTTACCTTTATAAGTTATGTGATCTTTATATGGGTTTTATGGTAATATTTTGGTTACAGAAGGGTAAGTAATGAACTTTTATTCAGTGAAGAGTTTTTTACTACTTCGAAAAGGTGAAAATTATTACTTTGATAAAGTATACATAGTTTACTTGTTGTTTTGAAAAACTAACAGTTTTCATTCTTTGTGTATCCCTTACTGAGCTTTTTATGCTCATCCCAAGTTTTTGAAATGTTTTTCACAGGACTTAACGTGGAATAGGGTCAAGGATGGGATCAAGGGAAAGTCATGCAACCTAAAAACATGGAACTGGACATGTTTCTTTTTAAGAGTTTTTAAAAGTTTCTACTTTGTAATCTTTTGAGATGTAATAGTTATGTCCTAATTCTCTAAAAATCTAAACCTAAAAAGATCCTCAGTGTTAATTATTCATTTAATTCAATATTAAGTAAGGTTTAAGTTCGGGGCCTTATAGTTGGTATCATAGGTCGGTTTAGATAACTTTAGAGGTTAGGGTATTCTTTAAGCATAAGTGACATGAACATAATGGTTAGGATATCATAAACAGTCCTAGTTTTAGATAAAGTGAATGAGTAATTATATATTAGTGTTTATCTTCCTCATTAGTACATGATGGTTTTGTTGATATACTCACATTGACCTTTTTGGTTTTAGTAAATGGCTGGACGTAGCAGGCACCAAAGTAACAGTGGATGTGAAAGAAACTGTGACAGTGTTCTAAGTGAGCAACTGAATGATATGGGAGCTGCAATGAGAACTCTTGTGTATATCCTCAACCAACTATCTGGAGTCATGATTGACCACCTAAACCTTGGTAATTTCTATAAGGCATCACATATGCGAGAAACAAATCCTTACGGAACTACAGGTAATAATCATAAAGGTAAGTGTGTTCAAAAACCTATGTGTCAAAGATGTGGAAAGAAACACCTACGAAAATGTTTCAAAGGGACAAAAATATTCTACAGATTTGGAAATGAAGTTCATAAGGCAAGAACCTTCCATGGAAAAAAGAAGCATCCAGTTGACTCGAGAAAATGGAAAGAAGTTCTTTCATGAGGGATCAATTGAATGTTTTAAATGTGGTATGCATGGTCATTATGAAAACACATGTCCTATGAAGAATTTTCGTGAATGGGATCACCAAGATCGTACAAATACTCGTTTACCAATACCTAATTTCATTCCAATTGAGGATGAAGAAACAGACAATGACCAATCAAATGTATGGATTATTTCTTAACTTTTGTTTTCTATTTTGGAATATTAGGATATGATTCATGATTTTGTGTGTAGGAAAGAAGTATTTCATAATAAGTTGGAAAGGAATGGTTAATGGATCAAGAAGAATTTTGAATGAGTAAGAAGTCAACATATAAGGGCTTCAAAAGTTATGGTGAAATTCTTATGAGTATTAAGTCTCTTTTGAGGATGGGGTACATTAGAAGTGTTTTTATAGTATGTGTAACACTGATGTTTGATATATGAAAATTTTATTCAAAGAATAGTAATCTGTTCTTTTGTGGACATAGTTATAAAGAACCATTTGGGGTTTATATGATCCTTACTTTCGAGGTAATTATTAGTTACTATATGTAATGATGGAAAGTGAAAGTCATGAGATAAAATTGAGGTTAAATTACATTATGGTTATTTTTGAAGATTTTATCTCATTATTGGGGAATGTTTTAAGAATTATGTAGCTTTGGAAAAAGGACAACACACAGACCGTGTGAAAACCCGTCGCATCGGACAAAGCTGCAGGAATCGAACCCACAACCAAAGTGCAATGGGTATTTATCGCCGACCACTGGGCTACGTAAAGTCCCTGGTTAGTTTGAATAATTCTTTTTAGTTAAATGATTTTATGAATTAATAATATGTTGATTTTGGGATATCTATGGAAATTTATTAACAAATCATGGAGGATATGTGATTAGGTTAATTACTTTTCAATACGAGACTTTAGGAGCAACTGATGTTGTTTGGAGATAAATGTTACCATTTAACTTGGAAGACTATGTGACTAAATCCTTCAAATATTTGGGTTTCAATCTTAGTTTGGTTTACTTTGAAGAATTTTATGGACAAATTTTTTATCGAATGGTCCTCATTGAACTTTGGGTTTTTTTGGGAAAATTTTGAGAGTAAGAATAGATTTTCTTTTTATAAAGGGTTATCCTTTTCAGGATTATCTGATCTTGTACTAACCTTTTTGGTTTTGGTTAGAGTCTAAAAACATGGGAAGTATATAGTTCTCTTTTGTGGTTAGGTGATTCTCTGGAAATATATTATAGTACTCTTAATGCAAACAAGTCTTCCTAAATACTCGTCTTTTGGAGAAAATATGAGTTTGATTAAAAAATCTAGTAAAAGTTGGAAGTCTACGTGACAAGTTAGTATGTTTTATTATGATTTAGTTAGGATCAAAAATAAATTCCTCAATGAAGAGTAACTTAAAACAAAAATGTTGTCTGTTAACATTTCCTACTGGGGAATCGAATACCATTAAACCCATCACAAGTTTGTGATTTTCTTGTGGTTAACTTTATCCTAAACAAGTTTTCTATCACTCTCCATCAGAACATGACCCTATATTTTCTCCTCCATGTCCATGTTTTCCTATATGTAATCCTAGTATGGGTTAACTCGGGTGACCTCTGTACTTATCTTTCTTTATTTTAAAGTGATTTTTTTACCGACTCTTGTTTCGATGTGGGACTTTCAAGGATATTTCCAAGCCCAATTTTAAAATTGTGAGGATGCAATTCCGAAAAGGGGGGAAGGATGTAACACCCCAGGTAAATAAAGAATATTACATTTTTATATTTATCCATATTTGTGAATAAAATATTAATATTACATTAAAGGGGATGCTATGCTCGATGAATACCCAATACGTAACAACGAGTTTCTTGGGAATATTACATTGCACTCTAATAATAAAATAAAATTATTTTAAATAGTAGTTAACGTCTAGCCATTGTAATGCCGGGAATGAACAGAACTAACTACAAAATGATTAAATATGTGTGTCAAATATTTTTACTCTTTACAATAAATGTTAGAGGATTAAAAATGCGAATGAATCCAATTTTAAGCGTAGACATTCTAATATTCTTTAAAAGGTTGATTAACCGCCTTTTGAAGGACAACCTTTTTTAAATCCACTTTTTGACAATTTTATGTGTTATATTTGACAAAATAAAATTCTTATTTAGAATCGGGGCATCAAAATTTAATTTGTTTAAATTTTTGGTATCTTTCTGATAAAGTTCATTTTTTAATGAATAGTGAAAAATGTTGTATTTTAATTCAAAACCTCTTTTTAATCTAATTTATTTATATGATTAGATTAGATTTTGGATTGTTTTTAAAGTAAAATTAGATTATATTTTTACCATTTAACCCAATAGTGGTCATTGGAATTAATTTCACTTTGAAATTGGTCTTAAACTAGTGTCAATCTTTTGATACTTATTGTTTCATAAAACGCGCTATTTTCTCTAACTGAGGGAATTAATTATAAAATTAATTAATGAAACTTATATGTTATGAATTTGGTCAAATAGGCATCATTTTTGAATTCGGAATATCAAATATATCTTAGGGTAAATTTTTTGTTTTTTTCTGAAAATCTTCAATTTTTGATGAATAGTGAAACCACAAAGTGGTGGTTACAAAATTTGATTTTTCGTTTAAATGGGACTTTACCACTTCTGTGATTTGAATTTCAAAAATCCAATTTAAATGATTTTAACTGTTATGTAAAATGTGGTTCAATGGGATCAAAATAATTTTTGATGAAAAGTAACTTTTAACTTTTATTAATCGCGATTAAAGGTAATTAGTGTGATTTGAGGTAAAAATGATATTATAATAAAATGAAAATATATTGACACTTGTCCTAACCCTATTGGATGAGTTATGGCCGACCAAGACAACCCCTGGATCGATTTTTGGTACCCCATGGAGCCACTTGGGTATGATAATGACATTTATGCCTTTTATTTAAAGTTAAAATAAAAATGACACAAACATGAAATGTTTTACTAAAACAATTTTTACATGAGGATATACAAGTCCTATTTTTGACTATAAATATTCTTTGGAAATATAAAAATATTTCCTACGTCATATTATTTTTTTATAATTTTTAGTCATTATATATATTAAATTATTTATGACATCATGATGATGCAGCGATGACCTCATTATTTAACGATTTAAATAAAATGGAATGATAATGAAAACTCTAGGACCCACACATGTCAAAAACCTATTAGATGGGTGGATTTAGAACCCTTATCACCTTATCCTAGAAACACATCAATGTGGGACCATTAAAATCCGAAAAACATTTGAAAATAAAGTAACATTTTATACTTTTCCAAGAGTGCCCCTCCTCTCCTCTTATAAAAGGCCCCCACCTATACCACCTTTACCACACCTATAAAGCCTTTTGATCGGCCAATATCTGATCATTTTGTCTCTACACATCCCTATCCTCATCCTAGAAGCCTTAACTTAGGCAGGAAGCTCTTCAAGAAACCCCTTTCGTTCAAACCAAAGGCAGTTACCCGATTTTAAGGTAACGTCTTCACTTATGCTCTTTTGTTTTATTTTGCTTCTCCAACCCCCTAAATTCTTTTTATTTTTTTCTTTTGTAACAACTACAGTATATTCAATATATTGGTATGTTTTTATAATAAGGATTCGAACTACACGTACACACACCTTCATCTAATGGTTAAAGAACATACTATTTCTGTGGATGGTGAATTTCCGCCTCACGAAACGATGATTGTTCAACACTCATATAACACCTTCAAAGGTGGCCATTAAGATGTAAATATGATTATATATGATATATAATATTTTTATGTTTTACTTAAGCTTCTGTATTTTTCATTTTTGGCATACCTTTATGTCTTCCATTATGGGTATACGCAATATCTTCATTTTAGGAAGTGCGGACTACCGCCCCCCTCAAAGTGATTTGATTCGTTAATACCATATGTGGTATGTATAAAGGATGGATTTAAAGTTATAATATATGATTTTATACTGGAATTATAATATAACTTTATATCATTATTGTTTTCTTTCCATTAAAGTATGAGATTGAAATGAAAGCAGCGTTCATGGGTACGTACGGCTTACCGTCTCCATGAACGGTGCATTTCATTTCTTATCCTCAAAAGTAATGTAATATTATAAGTACATATAATGGATATATATGATGTATGATACATTTAAAGGATGAATATAATTCTTTAATTAAAAATATACATATCTCTCATTTAGTTTTAATTCCATTAATATGACATAGAAATGAAAGTAGCATTCATGCGTACGTACGGCTTACCATCTCCATGGACGGTGCATTTCATTTCTTACCTCTAAATGATTACGTAATAATATAAATACATGTATATTCTGGATATATATGATATATATGATAACCAAATCATTAATATTATTCTGGATATAATGAACCTTTGACCACACGAACAACATGTAATTGTAAGAAGTCCACTTTTGACTTAAGAACCAAATATCGACAAAACAAAAGTTATTAACTTAAATGATTAAATAATGTTTATAACAAGTCAATAAGTGATATAAAAGGAATAATTAACTTGAAAAAGGTTCTTATTAAAGTAGAAATTAACTCAAGTTTATTATTCAGGACGTTAAAGAACGATCGAGTCAAGTCGGACCCGAGGTAAGGGATCCTACTCCTCTCTTTCTTTTTAAGTACGCTCTTTTATGTCATTCCTTTTAAAGATCGTCATTATTGTTATTGGGATGTTATTTTATATTACTCTTACTGTAATTTTTATGTTCATATGATGAGAGACCCTATTCTCTCCCATCTATCCATTTTGGATGTTTTGAGTGGTGCCGTTAGGCTGCCGAATTTTCGTAAAAGATCTAACCTCTCTCTTTCTTTTTAAGTACTCTCCTTTATGTCACTTATTTTAAGCTCCTATTTGTTATGTTGGTGGATGTTCTTTTATATTCCTCTTTCTATAAACTTTATGTTAATATGATGGGATAACCTATATGATCTCATCAATCCATTTTTGTAAGTTTTCTGTGGCGTCGTTAGGCTGCCGAGTTTTCGTAAGGGATTTTTCATCTCACTTTTATTCCCATGAGATTTATGCTACATTTGCCACAATTTCATTTGAGTGGTGTATGTACTGCCCATTATTTTACTCATTGTGTAATATGATTTAATTTATGAGTATATACATCAATGTTGTATTGTCATTCTTTCACGGGGTGTATGTTTTGAAAGATACCCATGTCGGTAAGGGAACCTTTCACCCTCCTCTTTTTAAAAGACTTCTTTTGTTGTGTCTTTTAATTCACATACTATTATATTGGGATATGTTCTTATATATCCTTATTGATGTAAATTTTATTTTCATGTGATGAGATACCCTTTTTATCTCTCATCAACTCATTTTCTGAATTTTGTAGTGACCCCATTAGGCTGTCAAATTTTTGCAAGGGAACTTCTTAACCCAAATTTGATTCTTTGGGATAAAATTATACTCCTTGAATATGTCGTTCTATGAATATGTGTGAATAAACTCTCATTTTTTTACACTTAATATCCACTTATATTTGGTGTATTCGTTTTTCACACATAATTATGTAATTGATTTATCCATAAACCAAGGATACCGTCTTTGTAAGGGACTTTGTCTCAGCCTCCTTTCATTGAGGAATATTTCGTTTTATACACAACATTCTTTTTATACGGTGTATAAACCCATTTGAATTTTACTTTTATACAAAAGGAATCTCTTTCTTGAAAGAATTTTACTAAATGAAAAAAGGAATGTTTCTTTTAACGTACGCGGTGACAACGACCTTTTCCGCCTCCGCGAGTATTATTTGAAATTTGGCTTCCTCAACAAGCCGTAATGTTTTTTAAAATAAAATAAATACCATATACTCTTTTATGTATTTTGGTATTGAAAATGGTTTTGATAAAGGATTCTATTTTTTCAATATATTTAAAAGATATATTTTGATTGAAATGTGGAAATGTTATCATTCATTTATATTGGTTTTATGTGTTATAATTTTATAATGGTACTTGGACATTTTACGGGTGGTTATGTGATAAACCATATGACGGGTGGTGTCGTGAATACCAGGATGGGTGGTTACGTTATAACCTCCAATGCATTGGGTATGGAAGTCGGTCGTATGGCTATTCCATTAAGTATGTATGGAAGTTGGCTGAATGGCTATTCCATTAAGTGATATGTGTGGAAGTCGGCCTTATGGTTATTCCACTTAAGTATGTTTATGTCCCAAGTTACCTTTATATGTTATGTGATATTTATATGGGTTTTATGGTAATCTTTTGGTTACATAAGGGTAAGTAATGAACATTTATTCAGTGAAGAGTTTTTACTACTTCGAAAAGGTAAAAAGTATTACTTTGATAAAGTATACATGGTTTACTTGTTGTTTTGAAAAACTAACAGTTTTCATTCTTTGTGTATCCCTTACTGAACTTTTTATGCTCATCCCATGTTTTTGAAATGTTTTTCACAGGACTTAACGTGGAATAGGGTCAAGGATGGGATCAAAGGAAAGTCATGCATCCTAAAAACATGGAACTGGACATGTTTCTTTTTAAGAGTTTTTAAAAGTTTCGACTTTGTAATATTTTGAGATGTAATAGTTATTTCCTAATTCTATAAAACTATAAACCTGAAAAGATCCTCACTGTGAATTATTCATTTAATTCAATATTAAGTAAGGTTTAAAGTCGAGGCCTTATATAATCTCTCGAAGTGACAGTTATGGATTCGATAGGTTCACTTCATAGGGACACATCATCTCAAAGGCTGGAGTTGCAGTTGATCCAACTAAGATCGAGGCGGTACATTCTTGGGAGCCCCCCAAGAGTGTGAAGGAGGTACAGAGTTTCCTTGGTTTGGATGGGTACTACCAGAGTCTCATTCCAGAAATCCCCAAAGATGCAGCACCACTATCAACCTTTATGAATAAGGGGAAACCCATTGTGTGGATGAATAGATTCTAGCAGAGCTATTAAGATCTAAGGCATAGGCTGACTAGTGCCCCCATCTTGAGGATTCCAGAGGAAGGTGTAGGGTACGTAGTCTACTGGGACGCATCAGGTACCGGACTAGGGTGTATCCTAATGCAGGAGAAAGCAGTGATTGGGAATGGTTCTCGGTAGTTGAGACAACATGAGGAGAACTACACTACCCATGACAAGGAGTTAGTAGTAGTGGTCTTCACCTTGAAGATGTGGAGGCACTATCTGATGGGAGAACGTTTTAAAGTGTACTCTTATCGCATGAGTATCAGGTATATCATATCTCAGGAGGACATGAATCTAAGACAGTGATGTTGGCTTGATTTCCTCTAGGACTATGACTTCGAGATATTCTATACTTTTGGGAAATGTAATTTTTTATAGATGCACTCAACAGGATGACTGGTATACAACTGTTCGGCGAAGCGATAGAGCAACTGCCTTCTTTACATATATCCTTTGTGGATAGAGACAGAGTATCATTTCTTCAGTCTCTTACAGTCTCTCCCCCACTTCTTTAGCGAGTCAGAGAGGCACCTCATGGAGATGCTGACTACGAGATGTGACATGCTCAAATATCCACAGGGCAGGCACCTGATGGATTCTCTTAAGGTGGGGAGAACGTCAACCTCTTTAGAGGACGTACCATGGTACCAATGGAACTTCAGGAGGAATTGGTTAGGGAGTTCCACACATCCCCTCTAGTGGTACATCTAGGAGTATCATAGTTGTATCAGGACCTTCGATGACAGCACTGATATCCCGGTATGAAGAAAGCTGTAATGAAGATTGTATCACGGTGCCTCACTTGTCATCAAATGAAGGTGGAGAACCAGGTACCAGCAGGCTTGGTTCATCCCTTATAGGTATTAGAGTGGAAGTGTGATTGGATATCCATGTACTTTGTGATAGGACTTCCACATACATCTAGGGGTCATGACTCGATTTAGGTGATCGACGACCGACTTACCCAGTCGGCCCACTTCCTACCGATCAGAGAGAAGGGTGCAGTAGAGAGCTTGGGACACCTCTATGTGTAAGATATTGTGTGTTTACATGGTATTACTTCGATGGTTGACCCCGAACGTGACGCATGATTTACTTCTCGGCTATGGAAGTGGTTGTAGGAAGATTTTGGGTCACAACTTCAATTGAGCACCGCCTTCCATCCTCAGATGGATGGTCAGACCGAGCGGACCATTCAAACCCTCGAGGACATGCTCCGTGAATGTGTCCTCAACTTCGGTCACAGCTGGGGGGATCACTTACCTTGGTTCAAGTTTTCCTACAACAAAATATATCACTCCTCTATATAGATGGAACCTTTTGAGGCCTTGTACGGGTGGCCATGCAGATCACCATTGTGCTAGACAGCCCCAGGGGAGTCAGCACTGGTGGGACCAGAGATGGTACGAACTACCATGGAGAATGTGTAGATCATCCAGGAGCGGATGAAGAGTACACAGAGCATAAATAAGTCGTATGCTAATAGGAGACGTAGACCTCTGGAGTTCGAGGATGGAAACCACGTCTATCTATGGGTCTCACCTCGACGAGGTCTACAGAAATTTGGCCGAGGTGGAAAGTAATCTCTGAGATTCATCAGACCATTCCAGGTCCTCAATAGAGTAGGCGAGGTGGCTTACCGCTTAGCTCTTCCACCTCAATTGCACCGGGTGCATGACGTCTTCCACGTATCTTAGTTGTGGAGATTAGTGCACGACCCTTCCCACATCATCGACCATGGAGAGCTGGACGTCGACGATGGGGTGACTTTAACGGAGGTTCCAGTGGAGATAGAGGATCGATAATAGAGGGTCCTAAATGGACGCTCGATACCTCTGGTGTGCGTTCGCTGGAAGTACGAGAACCTCTAGGAGAGCACATGGGAGATGGATGCTCAGATGCAGGGTTAGTACCCCCCTTTGTTGCCATAGTTCAAGTTGTATCTTACGGGGATGTAAAGCATTGTGGTGGAGAGAATGTAAAGATGCTGAAATTCTGTGGAAATATTTTTTCTTAAATACCTAGTATATTTACGAGTCCAAGAAAAATTACGGCGGTTGATTCCGAGTCTCGGTGTGCTAGGAATCAATTTCTGAAGTTTTTTTCGGGTACGTTCAGTAAATGTACGAGTGGGATTTTATAACTATTGAAACAGTACTCGGAATTGAAATATGAGGGAACCATTGAACTTGCAATGCTGGTATTCACTTCAGAAGACTTCCCCTCGATGGAAGATTTTCGAGAGTAAAAGCTATTTTTTAGATTTTTATATAAAATAATAAAATAAAGTGTACAACACTTTATTTTATTTTAAGCTACCATGCAAGTGGTTGTTGGTTAAAACCTCTACATGGGGGTTGGAGGTGGGACCGCCACAACCTATCCTCCCATGAGATGTTATGGTGGTTGGGCCCACCCGAACATAACCTTCAACGATAGGTTGTGACATGGGGACCATACGAGTCTAAAACCCCCCAATTAATGGGAGGGTGGAAAATCTCCCAACTCCCCTCATTAATGGGGGGGGAGTCCCTTGACCTTCAATACCATTATTTGGTTCCACGTTCATCGTTTAATTAATTATGCCAACACTCGTGGTTCAATTAAGGGGAGCATACGTAATTTAATTCTCCATTTTGAATTAGGTTCCAACATTAAAATAATATAAATTCTATTATTTTTTGTTGGGTTGTCATTCTCTTTTGGTAGATACTTTGGAGAGGAAGAGCTCTTGGAGAAACTTATCCTCTCCAACGAAGAATTCCCCCCCAGCGAAGAACGCTGACAATGTTTATTCTTTATCCTTCTACCCCAGACAACTATCGAGCTACCCTCCACAACGTCGTCAATGAACTGACGCAGCTCGGAATTGGGGACGTGCGGCGGATGCGACGAACAACGTTCTTCATCTTCTTCCATCAATGACTCCACCAAAGAGCAACCCACAAAAGGTAGGGGTTTATTACTTGTTAATGTTGTACCTTTTACTTACCTTCTTCAAAGGATAAAATGGGATTTTTTTGGACGTATTAATGATCATGATAAGCCAATTGATACCTTCCTAAATGTGGAGGGTGTGGGAAAACCTAACATGGCACGACATCCTCCGCCATTTTCTCTCTTATTGTGGCGTTCTACGGCAAGGTGATGAGGCGACGACGACGGAGGAGGCAACAACGAAGTTCATGCTAACCGCAGCCTCTACGAATCATGCTGCCCCTGCGGCACACCGATGCTCCCAGCCAAACAGCGTCGCCCGGCCCACCTACCCGGGGCCTCCCGGTGCCCTGCCCGGTGCGCGGCCTCCCGGCGCTCTTCCCAGTGCACGGACCGCCTGCCCGCGGCCCCCGCGGCCTACCCGACACCCACCCCAGTTCCATGTCGGGGCCCCCATGCCCTGCCTGGTGCCCTTTCGGCACCCCCGCAGCCTGCTCGGCCACTGCCTCGTCCTGTCGGCGCCCCAACGCCCTACCCGGTGCCCTCGCGGCCTGCCCGGCACTTGTCGCGCCCTACCCTGTGCACTCGTGGCCGGTCCGGTGTCCAGATGGCCTACTCATTCCCCCACACAATTTTCCCGCAACTTGCATGCGCCCTGCGTGGCCCTGGTCGAACCGGCACTGACCTTCTGTCCGAGTCACCTACATGGTGACCTTCGGGAAAAACCACCCCCACAGTCCACTGGAATGGGCCTAGAAAACCATGCCTAACCTAGCGGGGTGACCCACACAATGGGTTGGGTAAGGCCATGTGGGTCTGATCAGGTCAACCCAGACTGGGTCAGCCCAGTCTTGGTTGGACAGAGTCTGTCCACCCGGGTCGGATAGGGCCCAGACCCATTACCGACCCCATTAACTTCATGGGGCATATCTTTGGCACCAGACGACCATTTGAAGAACCATCAGCGACACCAGCAT
Source organism: Viscum album (assembly GCA_963277665.1). Lineage (NCBI taxonomy): Eukaryota > Viridiplantae > Streptophyta > Magnoliopsida > Santalales > Viscaceae > Viscum > Viscum album. The sequence continues at coordinate 1,193,182,237 of OY728139.1, forward strand.
TCTTGGAGATAATCCATCTCTTTGAGTATACCCCACTGGAGATCGAGGTATAGTTGAGTTACAGTCAGGTTGGATCGTACACAAATCTAACCAGGCCCCCGGGACAAAAAGGCTAATAACTAACAGACCGGGCGTCCGATTGATGTGCCATCTATTGTGTTGAGACCCTTATGACGTGGAAGACCTTTGAGATACTTTTCATGGCTATTCGTGACAGTTGAAGTATCAACCAGTAGCTTGCAGGGAGGATCCTTCCTAAGGCGAGCAGACAGTGTATAGAGACCTAGTAGCTGGCTGAGACCTGATGACTTCTTGACCAATTCAACTTGGAGTGACTCGACTAGCCCAGTGGGGAGAACCTCTGTGTGAAGCGGGAGACCCACATTGGGGAGCGCCTTTGTGTGAGCGCAGAAGACACATGGTACTCGATAGGAGGAGTACCTCTGCAGTATACAAGGGGGAGCACCTCTGTGTGAGCGCATCAGACCCACGGTACTCGACATGAGGAGTACCTCAACAGTCCGAGGATAGTGGGAAGCACCTCTGTGTGACGCGGCATGCCCACTATACTCAAAAGAGGATGATTACACCACCAACTGTGGTTTCGATAATAGAAATCCAGGTTTGATCTGATTCAATGACGTTTGTGTTTTCCTCATGATTGACATAGGTTACTAGATAACTTAGATATATGTAGGGGCATATACATAAGTAATGGTTATCCGTTGATTTCATAATTTTTGGTTTATCCTTGTTTGATTTTGTGAGACCATGAGGGTCTTGGGTTCCCTACTATGTATCATTATACTCACCCATGCACAGGCTATGTCTGCACCTCGTTGTGTTGGTTGCAAATGATAGGAATCCCTTACTGAGGTATAGAGTAGCAGGACTGGACAGTACCCAGAGGTGGACCACTCGGTGTGATGGTACACGGAGGAGACAGATGGATGTGGAGTGCTGAGGAGGCCATATGTATCTACCCTTCAGGTAGGAACCCCAGAGGACAACCCAGTAGTTGCCTTACTTTTCTTTAGTTTTACTTTCATTCATTTGTACTTGTAATTTTCATGTTGAGATTCTATTTTCGGCCTCTTTTTAATTTCCATAACATCTTTTGTATATAGTTTTACATTGTTTTTTTCTTCCAGTGGTGTACTATGATGTGTTTGTTTATAGTTGTAATGGAAATGCCTTCCCAGTTTAGGAATTTACGCCTTTGGTGCTAGTCTCCAGCCCTGGCCTATGAAAGGCGGGCTTGGGGTAGTCACGATACGGGCCCCTGGGGATGGTTCATGAAAAATATTGAAGTGAAAACAAACTTTATTACTCTTTTTGGTCAAAAAACGTTTTTATATTTCTATGTTTATGAAGAACCTATTACGAATTGCTTTAAATTTTTGTAAAATATTAATTAAATAAACAATTACCCATGTTTTACTTTTTAAAATTGTTTTTAAGAAGTAGTATTCCTTTTTCTTAAATAGAACATTTGGGTTTTACAAAAAATTGAATGGAAACACTATTTTATCATGTAGTACAACGATAAAATTTCCAATCATCAGGACCATTATTTTCATTAAATATTCATATTTATGATTTAATTTTTTATTTTCCTTGAAATGGTTATATGAATATAGTTTTATATTATAAAATGATATTTATATATTGAAATTTGTATATTCTACATGAAACATTTTAATTAATCATCAATGATTCCATCATTATTTTACAATTCCATTTTCAAAGAAAACTATTTTTATACTTTTTTTTGTGTTTTCCAAATATTTTAACAATGTGGAAATGATATTTTTCACATGATTTCATTAATGTTGATTTTTGGTCATTTTTTATAAATTTTAATGTTTATTTTCAAATAATCAGTTTAAAATATATTTAAATATTTTTATTTTGAAAATATCATTTCAATGAAAGTTTATTATTTCATGAAAATAGTCAAATGATGTTTTAGAATCATTTTACATTTTTAATGATACCATTTGATGACCCTTATGTATTTTGGGGGATATGATTCAGTGATACCATCATTATTTTATATTTTTATGGATTTTTTTATGATGGTATGATGTTTTGGAAGGATTTTTATTTTTCCTTGGTTATGAAATGGGGATATTTTGTTATAAATACCATATATTTTCATGGTTTTAGATATGATATTTGTGTTCTAGATCACTGTTTTTTCATGGATTCTTATATTATTATTGTTTCATGATCATTTTGCACACATTTGTAAGATTTTTATTATGTGACATGTGGGAACTATATCTCCATTCATTAAATTGTGTAAATATTAATGTTATGTGAGCTCAATGGGTACATGAGAGGTTATCCCAAGACCGAATAAGGGTATATTGAATATTAACTGAAATCCCAGTGTATGTATATGAGTACTTATCCAAATCCTAACATATTGAAAATGTATTGGTGGATATTCATGAAATTTAATAGCATATTAATATGTTTATGTCATAAGTCCATGTCTAATAGTAATGTTATTATCTCATTGATAATTTTATTTTTTTACATTATGATTTCATTCATTTAAACTATGATGATTTATTCAATGAATCATGTTTATGATCTATGATATCCATGTTATGGTTTTAAAATGTTATTCTCATGTTCGCATACCCATATTTTCATGTTACCTTTATATCTCCCCAGCTTACCCTTACTGGGCATCTGAGTTCACGGTTTACTATGATTCATTAGCCCATTATATAAGGAATGGTTTTTTATATTATATTCTTATAAAGGTTGATAGTTATGAGGAACTATGTGGGTGATGATGTATAACTCTTATGATCCAGTTTTTAAGATTCCATGATGAAAATGGAACAATACCATTATGATCCTCTAGATTATGTTTGTCTAATATATTGCGTATTTAACAAAATTAATATATAGATTTAAATCCTAGGTTAATTTAAACAAGAATATCCTCAATGGTTCTATGTTCACATATAAATAAAATATTCATAATATTTAGAAGATACCATGTAAAAGCAACAAATTATTCCCATGGATGTGACTTTTTACGGATGTCACACAACTACTTTGGTCTCACAATACATTATTCAAAAAAATTAATAGAAAATAGAATTAAAAAAATCTCTTTCTTCCTCATTCATCCCAAAAAATTTATCCGATGAGTTACCCTAATCCTATCCACTTTATGGTGATTCGTCTTGTAAAAATTCATATGATCCATCATTTTGAGATTGTTAATCTAATTCCAAATGATAAAAAAATATTGAATCTTATTGAACCTTTCGTCATTATACTCCATCTAGAACATATCCATCCAATATTTGATCTGACTTATCTATCTGATTTCTATATCGGATAATTTTCATTCCATAATGATCATTAGTAATGATTTTCCTTGTTATATTTCACCCAACCCTCTTCTTCCTTCCTAAATATGGTGCCTTATATTTTTTCAGTGCTTTAGATCCATCTGTTACCCCTACAATATGCAATATATCCTTTTTTGAAAAATATTACCAATTTATCATATATCTATATCTTTTTTGTAAGATCATTCTTATAGAGAAAAATATTTGTCACTAATTCTCATTCACATTTGAAAAGTGTTCCACCTACTTGTATAGTTCAATAAACCCCATTATATTGATTCAAATCTTTTTTATTTTTTGATAACTCCTAAATATTTACCAACCATATCAAAAATTAATCTTATAAATTTAGGTCAATTTGATTTCATTGGAAGGCCTTCTCAGAGGTTTAGGAAGATCAAATTCATTTACAAGATTTCCAGAACATCAAAAAAATATTTATATTTTCAAATTGCAATTTTTTGATTGGAATTATTTAGATATAACTACAAATTCCGACAATTAATACTTTTAATGAATAAATAAATGTTCTTTAAAAAGTCTATCCAGAATAACATCATAAAACATTTTACATCTAATGATAATAACTCGAACATCCTTCATAACATCCTATTAACATCGTCAAATTCATTCAAAAGATAATTCTTTTTACCATTGAAAATATCCATGGATATTCATTCATTTCCTTTGTTAGGAATCCTCTGACTGATGGAAATCACAAGTGAAAAGGATTTCATTGATCCAGCAAGTGTTTATTCATTGGACACTATTTAGTCATCCATTTGAGAATTTATTTAACAATCATTAATAATGCATCTTCCTATATCAAGGGGGTTCTCATATTTTTTTATTACTCAACTTTACAGTGATATATCATTGATATTACCTACTTTTTATATCTTATGAATTTGTATAAATCAATTTGATGCCTTTTTAATACTCATATCGATGTCAGTGTAGTAATTTTTTTCCAATAACATCACTCTTAATCATATATCTGATTCAACTATTTTTAAACCTCATCAAACATTATCTTTTTCGCTTGCATAGAATATTATTTTTCTGTAATATCATTTAATCATACATATGATGAAATCATGATTTTGATCCCATACAAGTCCATCCAAAAAATCATACTCCAACGATTATAGTTCCACACATCTATTCATATTTCTTTTGTCTAACATCTATTCATATGATAAACATGAACCCATACCATAATTTTATATAACCCTTAAAAACATTGATGTTTTATTTTGAGAAACATAATAATATTATAATATCTATCATTTGGTAATTAACAAATTCATGGAGATGCTTACCCAACAATCTCAGGTTACGAAAAATAACCAATATAATGTGGAACATCCTCCTACAACAAAGAGGGAGAAACTATATATCGGGTGTTTTATGCACCAACGACCACCGATGTTTGGTAGATCTTCCTATCAAATAGTTGTGGAATAGTGGGTAAACATCATGGAGAAAATATTTTTGGTGCTACATTGTTGTATAAAGGGGAAGGTGACACTAGTTGTTTATCTCCAAGATGCAGAGGCCTATCAATGGTGGGATTTGAATAAGAATGTAAAGACCCTTAAAATTCAATGGAAATTTTTTTATTAATTTTATTGGGAATTTTACAAGAATGCAGTTTCTGACGGCACCTAATTCCGAGGCCAGGTGTGCCCAGAATTTCTATCCAAAGTTTATCTCGGGTACGTTCAGTGAATGAACGAGCGGGAATTTCTATCTTTTGAACTGGTGCTCGGAATCAAATTCTGAGGGCACCGATTGATTCGCAGTGTTGGTAATTGCTTAGGAACACCTTTTCTGGAGTTGCGTTTTCACGAGAGAAGTTGATAAAAATTGTGGAAGTTAAAATAAAAATTTAAATACAATTTTTATTTTCTCTATGTGGATTTAAGATTTGGGTGGAAGTTGGATAACTACCCAACTTCCCTTGGGAGGTTATGAGGGTGTTGGGGTCCACACGAACCCCACCCCTTCACATTCCTTAACTCCCTCAAATCACAATTAAATTTGATAAATAAGTTTTAATAACTTATGATATTAATGAAATGAATTTAATGTGAGTTTTATAATTTCAAACTAATGTCAAGTTAATAAAATATGTGTGGGATTATTTTTTTTTGGAGTCTTGTTGCTTTGAGAGCCTTTGGGAGAAAAGCTAGGAGTTTGAAAAATTTCTTCCTCTTCGTCGAAGAACACGAAGAACGCAAAGAATGCAAAGAACACCAGATTCCTCAGAGGTCGACGTCTCCTTCCGTGAAGTCTCCTTCCGCGACGTCTCCTTCCGCGACGAATCCTCATTCGACGAACCTCCGTTCAAGCTATGCTCAAGGTAGGGGATTCAATTATTTTGTTCGTGATTACTACCTTGACATTCTTCGTGAATATGACTAATTTATATCGATTAACGAGAGGGGGTCGGACCGCACAAACACGGCCGACCCTCCTCCCATACCATTTTTATTGTTTTTATTGTGGATTGGAACGGAATGGCGTGGTGTCGTCGCACCGCGCATGATTGTGCGACAAGAAATGCGCGGCACCGTCGCGCCGTGTAGTGAAAACGAACAAGGATGTGACGCCATCGCGCCAGGTCGGAGATACCCGAAGATACCGTGGCTGGAGCAAGGTCGCGTCGGAGGGTCGCGGCACCGTCGTGCCGCGCCGGACGATCCAAGGCCACGGCCGGTTCTGGGTCGCGGCGGAGCAGGGTGACCGGCGGTCGGTTCCGGGCCGCCGGTGTCGGAGCAGGGGGGACCGGCCGTCGCAGGTCCCATGGCTGCGGAAGCCTTCTAGACAAGCGGTCCAGCCAGACAAGGGAAGGCCAGGGGGATTCGAACCCCCGACGGCCAGCTGAGAGGCCCCCATTAATGGGGGCCACGGTTACAAAATCCAGGGGGGTAGCCCCCCCCCCCCCCCCCCCCCCCCGCTTTCAACGGCTCTGCCGTTTGGCCAAGCGCCTGGCCAGCGCGCCGTGCGCCAGGCCGGGCCAGCTGCCTGGTCGGGCCGCACCCAAGCGGACTGAACTCGGACCCGGTTCAGGTCCACCCGGTTCGGGTTGACCCTGGGGGTATCGGGCCGGGTCGGACGAGGCCTGAACCCCTTAATACCGAATCTTTTCCGATCGGGCGCCCATAACTTTTGCTACGGGCCTCCGATCGATGCACTGTCATTTGCGATGCAGTCCTTGAATTGAGACGGTCGTTTCGGTATATCGCACTCAAGGTTTCAAAATACTTTTGATTCGGCTGAGTTGGATCGTACACGAAACCAACCAGGCCCCCGGAGCGGAAACACTCATAACTTAAGCTCCTGACGCCCGATTGACGTGCCGTATAATTTGTTGAATAACTATAAGTGAGACGGATCTTTTGGCTTACTCTTCCTGAGGTTTGGACATAGGTGGAGTATGTTCGGGTGGGCTTTGCCTTAAAAACCAACCGGGGCCCTAAGACGAAAAAGCCAATAACTCTCAGACCAGACGTCTTATTGACGTTCCGTCTGCGATGCTGAGTTCTTGTTGGCGATACGGAACTTTTGGATACATCAACTCTGGACTTTGTGTTAGTTGATGTATCAGCCTCTCAGCTCGTGGAGCGGATCTTCCCGAATGAGCTTGCTGTGTGCGGGAACCCTAGAACTGGTTGTGTTTGCGACTGTGACGACAATGATGACTATACAGAGATCCACAGTGGATTCGACGGTGACGACTACAGCACTCAGTGATCCTACGTGGATCAGTGCTACCGATCCTGTGTGGGTCTGATCCTGTGTGGGTCTTTGCGGGGTTAGTTACCTATCGGTCCTTTGTGGGTCAAATCCTTTGTGGGTCATTGAAGGGGTTAGTACCTATCGATCCTTTGTGGGTCCGATGACTTAGATGAATCAGTGGAAATATCTGATCATCTCTATCGTCATACAAAGATGTATACCTAAGTGAGATGAATCCTGTTTTGGTTTCCTATGTGGATGTTTTTGTGCTATCCTATATGGATTTATATTTTTCTTTACTGTGTGTATTGGATTGTACTTGGGCTCGGAGGTTGGAGCGAGTTGGAATTGATGACTTAGGTATATGTACGGGCATATACCTAAGCAGTGTCGGATGTTACTTCGTTATTACATCTTTCCTTTGTGGATTATCCTTTGTAGATTCTGGGAGACCTTCGGGGGTCTCGGGGTCCCTAATGAGTGGCTTATACTCACCCCTGCACGGGCTATGCCTACACTACGTTGTGTTGGTTGCAGGCGACAGACAATACTGATCGTGGTTGAGGCCTGCGGAGCAGGACGGTACCTGGAGGTGGACCACTGGGCGGGACGTACTCAGTGCGGTCGGCTGGACCCGAGGAGTAGTGTTGGCTATCTGTACCCACCCTTCAGGTGGGACTTCTAGTGGATGGCTCGACGCAGTGACTCTACTTTACAGTTGTTGTTTTCCCTTTCCAGTTGTACTTTACATTCAGTTTGGGTTTGTATTATGGCCCACATACTTTTCCGCACTTACTGTAATACTCAGTTTTTACTTAGTGTTTACTTCTACTACTTTCTTTCTATGTGGTGTTTGTTTACTTTACAAAGGCAATGCCTTCTCTTTTTACAGGGAATTACTCCTTTGTGCTAGTCTCCAGCCCCTGTGCTATGGAAGGCGGGCTTGGGGTAGTCACGGAATGGGCCCTGAAGATGGGTCGTGACAAATTGGTATCATAGGAGTTTGGTTCTACCGCATAATTTTGGACTCTGATCTTTTTCTATGTGAAGCAATAGTGTTAAGCGTATTGGGTGTTGTTATCAGTCTAGGGAGTCCAGTGTTGGTGTGGTGGCCGACGTATCCGTACACCTGGACCCTAACTTCTGATTTCCGACTTAATGCACGAAAACATTGATTTTATTGTGATTCAAGTTTTCTTTGTGATTACTTTGTGTCAGCTCACCAGGTATACTATTCTGGTCGGGGTGCACCTATTTCCTTTTTAGGATGGCCACACGATGGCAGTCAGTTAGGGTTTCGAGAGTTGATCGTGACGACATCCCACCGAGCGATGAGGCCTCGGTGCAGGGCCCTTTGACAGCTGAGGCACCGACGGTACCTTTACCCGCCAAGCCACCAATGCTTCCAACCCCAGCCGCTGACGATGCACATCGCCTTAGTGCACTGCACGAGTTCCAGTGCCAGAAACCGCCCAGGTTCCACGGGGATACATACCCCCAGGTAGCCAAGGACTGGCTGGAGGCAATTGTAAAAGTTTTCCGGTTAGTGAGGACACCAGCAGACCTCATGGTGATCCTAGCGGCGAGCCTACTACATGCGGCAGCAGGCCAATGGTGGAGCTTGATGCTCTAGGTGCACTATGAGGCATCTTTTAACTGGACGGACATTGATAGTCTCTTCCACTCGTAGTTCTTCCCAGCCACCCTCCGTGCGGTGTGCATCCAGGAGCTTCTATAGCTACGGCAGGGCAGCTTGATGGTCGCCCAGTACTCGGCGAGATTTACCGATCTCTCGTGCTACTCGACAGACATGGTATGGGACCCATTCTTCCATGCCCGGACCTTTAATCAGGGGTTGAGGCATGATATCAGGGCATCGCTGATCTCCCTCAGCATTCTGACTCAGGCGAGAGTACTGGAGCGATCCCTTTTGATCGAGAGATTTCTTGTTGAGCCTTCATCAGCGCCGAGACCCACTGCAGGGCCGCAGGTAGCAGAGTCTTCTGCAGCAAGCTGTCGACGAATGACTCATGGGTCCAGGTAGACTAGACCCTCAGGAAGACAACCTCAGGACACTGGCTCAGTAGTGTGGGTCACACAGCGCGGAACCAGTCTTTCGAGAGGCAACCAGTGCTACTCATGCGGCGGGCAGGGCCACATGGCTCGTGACTGCCCGACCCGCCATGCCGAGAGGCAGTAGACGGTTTAGGGACCACCCTGGCAGAGGCAGAGGGTCAACTGTGGTGGTCCGCAGGGAACAGGTGGATGAGGCATAGGATCTGGCCGAACAGCAGGTGGTGGGCGATGCTTTGAGGCTCTACCACCACCACCACCAGGAGGTCCACCCCGACCACAGGGAGCTGGCGGGCAGAGACAGGCACAGCTCCAGGTAGCAGAGGCCTACGACCACGGCACGCCCGAGATGATTCGAGGTACTATCTGTGTCTATTCCACCCTTGCTGCAGTTCTTATAGATAGAAGAGCGAGTCACTCTTTCATAGCTGTTGCCCTTGTTCGGAGTTTGGAGATTCTGACAGAGCCGTTGGCTCGATCCTTATGGCTCGAGACTCCTACGGGAGCAGACTCGACGATTACGCACTGCTTCCGGCAGTCTGATCTTACTCTAGTAGGCGAGAGCTTCGGCTGGGATCTTCTTGTAGCGGTGTCGAGGCCTTATGACGTCATCTTGGGAATGTATTTGTTATCTACAGTCCATGCTCAGATCGATAGTATTAGGCACAAGGTGTGATGTGTACGAACCGACGGGAGCAGGTTCACCTTCACCAGTGAAAAGGGAGCCTTCGCACCACAGGATGGACTTCCGTAGAAGAGAGGACAGCCCTTCACTCATCAGTTGGCTAGCCTCATCCTAGGAGTAGTTGACGTGCGGAGACCTAGTTTTCCTGTAGTGGTGGATCAGTATGCAGACGTTTTTTTCAACGATGTCCCAGGGCTACCTCCTCACAGAGAGGTAGAATTTTATATTGACATGTACCCCGGGACAGCCCCGATATCAAATCCAGCATATCGGATGGCCCCTGCTGAGTTTCGAGAGCTACGGGTACAGTTGGAGGACTTTCATGGCAAGGGTTTCATCTGACCCAGTGTTTCACCCTGGGCTTCCCCGATTTTGTTCGCCAAGAAGGTGGACGAGAGCTTGCGAATTTGTGTCGTCTATCGTCACCTGAACCAGGTGGCAGTGAGGAAAAAGTATCCGCTATCGAGGTTTGACGACCTCTTCGATCAGATCAAGGGAGAACGGTGGTTCTCAAAGACAGACCTCAGGTCAGGCTATCATCAGCTCAGTGTTCGGGATGAGGACGCGTAGAAGACGACCTTTAGATGTCGGTATGGACACTATCAGTTCATGGTTATGCCATTCGGCGTAACTAATGCTCCAGAAGTGTTCATGGACCTCATGAACAGGATCTTTCAGCCATACCTTGATCGATTTGTTGTGGTTTTCATCGAAGACATTTTGATTTACTCGACGACTGAGGAGGAGCACACCTACCACTTGCGGGTTGTGCTAGACACACTCATAGAGCACTAGCATTATGGTAAGCTCTTGAAGTTCCAGTTCTAGATACGTGAGGTCCACTTCTTGGGACACTTCATCACTGAGGCGGGAGTTGCAGGGGATCCTGCGAAGATAGAGGCAGTGCTAGCTTGGGATCCACCGAGGAGCGTGACGGAGGTGCGGAGTTTCTTAGGGCTAGCTGGATACTATCGGAGATTTGTTCCAAACTTCTATAGAGTTTCGGAACCACTCTCAGCTTTGACGAAGAAAGGGAAACCCTTTGTGTGGTCAGACAGATGTCAACAGAGCTTCCAGGAGCTTAGACAGAGATTGACCAGCACACCAATCTTGAGGTTGTCGGAGGAGGGAGTACGGTACGTAGTCTACTGCGATGCATCAGGGACCGGACACGGATGTGTCCTAATGTAGGAGCAGGCGGTGATCACCAATGTATCACGTCAGTTGAGACCGCATGAGCATAACTATGCTACCCATGACCTAGAGTTATCAGCAGTGGTCTTCGCTCTGAAGACATGGCGACACTACCTGATGGGCGAGCGCTTTATAGTATTTTCTGACCATCAGATTCTCAGGTACATCTTCTATCAGAAGGACCTGAACCTAAGACAGCAGTGATGGCTCTAGTTCCTCCAGGACTATGAATTTGAGATAGTCTATACTCCTGGGAAGGGGAATGTGGTAGGCGATGCTCTCAGCAGGAGGACGGGCATTCAGCTACTTGAGGAGGCGACAGAGCAGCTAGCCGCTTCGAAGATATCCTTCATGGATAGAGATGGGGCTGCCTTCTTTCAGTCTCTCACAGTCACTCCTCCACTACTACAGCGAGTCAGAGAGGCACAACGTGGGGACGCTGACTGTGAGATGCGGTGTGCGTAGATATCCTCAGGACATGCACCTAATGGTTTCTCCTTTGGAGCAGAGCACGACGTCCTTTTCAGAGGACGTACCTTGGTACCAGTTTCATTACGTGAGGAGGTGCTAAGAGAGTTTCACACTTCTCCCTTGGAGGTACATCCGGGAGTGGCGAAGATGTACCAGTACCCTAGACGACAGCACTGGTGGCCGGGCATGAAGAAGGTTGTGACAGAGTTCGTTTCTCGATGCCTCACCTGCCAGCAGGTGAAGGCAGAGCACCAGGTACCAGCAGGCTTGGTACAACCCTTGGAGGTCCCAGAGTGGATGTGGGACGAGATATATATGGACTTCATGACTGTACTTCCACGCACTTCCAAAGGCACGACTCTATTTGGGTGATTGTCGACCGACTCACCAAGTCGGCTCACTTCCTACCCATCAGAGAGCAGGGATCAGTTGAATTCTTGGGGCGTCTCTACGTTCAGGAGATTTTACGACTTCACGGTGTGCCATCATCTATCATCTCAAATCGAGATGCTCGCTTTACTTCCTGGCTTTGGAAGGGGTTGCAAGAGGCGTTCGGGATGCAGCTACGTCTGAGCACTGCCTTTCACCCTCAGAAAGATGGTCAGATGGAGAGGACCATTCAGACTCTCGAGGGCATGCTCCGTGCATGTGTCCTCAACATTGTTCATAGCTGGGAGGACCATCTACCCTTGGTGGAGTTCGCATACAACAACAGCTACCATTCCACCATCGGAATGGAACCATACGAGGCGTTGTATATCCGACCTTGCAGATCTCCATTGTGCTGGATAGACCCTGGGGAGTCAGCACTTGTGGGACCGGAGATGGTCCAGGCCACGACAGAGAAGGTCCAGGTCATCCAGGAGTGGATGAGGACAGCTCAGAGCCGGCATAAGTCATATACTGATAGGAGGCGGAGGCCACTGGAGTTTAAGGATGGCGACCCCGTCTTCTTGCGAGTTTCACCTCGACATGGTATACGGATATTTAGCCGAGGCGGAAAGTTGTCACCACGCTTCATCAAACCATTCCAAGTCCTTAGTAGGATTGGCAAGGTATCTTATCGCCTAGCTCTACCACCTCGGTTGCACCGGGTGCACGACGTCTTCCACATATCACAGCTGAGGAGATACGTGCACGACCCGATGCATATCATTGACCATGGGGAGCTGGACGTTGATGATGGGGTGACTTTTGTGGAGGTCTTAGTGGAGATCGAGGATCGACAGGAGCGGTTCCCACATGGACGATCGATTCCTCTAGTGCGAATCAGATGGCAGCACGGGAACCTACAGGAGAGGACTTGGGAGCGGGAGGCTCAGATGTGTGGACAGTACCCACATTTGTTCCCCTATTTTTTGATGTATCTTTACGGGGACGTAAAGCCCTGAGGTGGGAGTAACGTAAAGACCTATAAAATTCATGGGAAATTTTTTTCTTAATTTTCTTGGGAATTTTACAAGAACACATTTTCTGAAGGCACCTAATTCCAAGGCCTGGTGTGCCTGAAATTTCTATACGAAGTTTAGATCGGGTACATTTCGTGAACGAATGAGCGGGAATTTCTATCTTTTGAACTGGTGCTCAGAATCAAATTCTGAGGGCACCGATGGATTTGCAGCGCTGGTAATTTCTTAGGAACACCTTTTCCGGATTTTCATTTTCACGAGAGAAGTTGATAAAAATTGTGGAAGATAAAATAAAAATTTAACTATAATTTTTATTTTCTCTAAGAGGATTTAAGCTTTGGGTGGAAGTTGGATAACTACCGAACTTCCCTTGGGAGGTTATGACGGTGGTGGGGACCACACGAACCCCACCCCTTCACATTCCTTAACTCCCTCAACTAACAATTAAATTTGATAACTTATGTTTTAATAACATATGATATTAATGGAGTGAGTTTAATGTGAGTTTTTGAATTTCAAACTAATGTCAGGTTAATAAAATAGGTGTGGGCTTATTTTATTTTTGTTGGAGTCTTGTTGCTTTGAGAGCCTTTGGGAGAAAATCTAGGAGCTTGAAAAACATCTTCCTCTCTGTCGAAGAACATGAAGAACACGAAAAACGCGGAGAATGCTGGATTCCTCAGAGGTCGACGTCTCCATCCACGTGGGATCGTGAGATAAGAAATGTGTGACGCCGTCGCGCCGCCCCATGAAAACGAACAAGGATGCGACGCTGTCACGCAGTGTCGGAGAAACCCAAAGACACCGCAGCCAGAGCGGGGCCGCGGCGGAGGGGCGCGGTGCTGTCGCGCCGCACCGGACGATCCAAGGCCGCGGCTGGTTCCAGGCCGCGGCGGAGCAGGGTGACCGGCGGCCGATTCCAGGCCGCAGCAGAGTAGGGTGACCGGCGGCCGATTCCGGGCCACCGGTGTCGGAGCAGGGGGGGACCGGCTGTCGCCGGTCCCGTGGCAGCGGAAGTCGGCTGGTCCCGTGGCGGCAGAAGCCGGCCGGCCAAGCGGGCCGATCAGACAAGGGAAGGCTGGGGGTTTCGAAACCCCAATGGCCAGCTGAGCGGCCCCCATTAATGGGGGTCGTGGTTACAAAATCTAGGGGGGTGGGGGGCAGGCGCCCCCCCCCCCCCCCTTTCAACGGCTCGTCCATTTGGCCGAGTGCCTGGCCAGCGCGCCCAACGCCCCACCCGGAAGGCCGGGCCAGTCCGCCAGGTCGGGTCGCGCCCAAGCCGGGTCGGGCCGTGCCGGGCCGGGCCGCACCCAAGCGGGCCAGACCCAGACCCGGTTCAGGTCAACCCAGTTCGGTTCGACCCTGGGGGTATCGGGCCGGGTCAGACCGGGTCCGAATCCCTTAATACTGAATCCTTTCCGATCTGATGCACATAACATGTGTTACGGGCCTCTGATCGACGCACCGTCAGTTGCGATGCGATCCTTGGATTGATGCAGTCGTTTCAGTATATCACACTCAAGGTTTCGGAATACTTTGTGTTCGGCCAAATTGGTTCGTACATGAAACCAACAGGGCCCTTGGAGTGGAAACACTCATAACATAAGCTCTGGACATCCGATTGACGTGCCGTCAACTTTGTTGGATACCTCTATGTGAGATGGATCTTTTGGATTACTCCGCCCGAGGTTTGGACGTAGGTGGATTATGGTCGAGTTGGTTTTTCCTTAAAAATCAACTGGGCCCCTAGGATGAAAAAGCCAATATCTTTCAGACCGGGTGTCCGATTGACCCGCCGTCTGCGACGCTGAGTTCCTGTTGGCGATACGGAACTTTTTGATACATCAACTCTAGACTTTGTGTCAGTTGATGTATCAGCCTCTCGGCTCATGGAGCGTATCGTCCCGAATGATCTTTCTGTGTGTGGGAACCCAAGATCTGGCTGTGTTTGCGACTGTGACGACGACCATGACTGTACAGAGATCCACAGTGGATTCGACGAGGAAGACTACAACACTCAGCGATCCTACGTGGATCAGTGCTACCGATCCTGTGTGGGTCCGATCCTGTGTGGGTCAGTGCTAAGTGGTTCTGTGTGAGCCAGCGCCTACAGATCCTGTGTGGGTCCGATCCTTTTGGGTCTTTTCGGGGGTTAGTTACCTATCGATCCTTTGTGGGTCAGATCCTTTGTGGGTCATTACGGGGGTCAGTACCTATCGATCCTTTGTGGGTCCGACGGCTTAGATGAATCAGTGGCAATATCTAATCATCTCTATCGTAATACGAAGATGTATACCTATGTGAGATGAATCATATTTTTCTTTCCTATTTGAATTGTGTTGTGTTCTCCTGTGTGGATTTACGTTTTGCTTTCCGGGGTGGAATGGGTTTTACTTGGGCTCAGAGGTTGGAGTGAGCTGAAATTGATGACTTAGGTATATGTATGGGAATATACCTAAGTAGTGTCAGATGTTACTTCTTGATTACATATTTATTTTTTGGATTATCCTTTATGGATTCTGGGAGACTTTTGGGGGTCTCGGGGTCCCTACTGAGTAGCTTATACTCACCCCTGCACGGGCTATGACCGCACTACGTTGTGTTGGTTGCATACGACGGACAACGCTGATCATGGTTGAGGCTTGTGGAGCAGGACGGTACCTGGAGGTGGACCACTGGGCGAGACGTACTCGATGCGGTTGGCTGGACCCGAGGAGCAGTGGAGGCTATCTGTACCCACCCTTCCCGTGGGACTTCCAGTGGATGGCTCGACGCTGTGGCTCTACTTTACAGTTGTTGTTTTCCCTTTCTAGTTGTACTTTATATTCAGTTTGGGTTTGTATTCTGGCCCACTTACTTTTCTGCACTTACTGTAGTACTCAGTTTTTACTTATTGTTTACTTCTACAGCTTGTTTGCTCTGTGGTGTTTGTTTACTTTACAACAGCAATGCCTTCCCTTTTTACCCGGAATTACTCCTTGGTGCTAGTCGCCAGCCCCTGCCCTATGGAAGGCGAGCATGGGGTAGTCACAGCATGGGCCCCGAAGACAGGTCGTGATAAAGAACACCAATCCATGTGATACAATTGAATATACCTAATGGAAAGACTTTATTATCATATTATTTTAAAATTTATTTCCCACGAACTCTTGATACAAAGATAGATAGATAATTAATTGAACTTAAGAAAACACAAGGAGGATCTATCACAACCTACAGAGAGAATTTCAAAAGGCTTTCCAGGTACGGTTCCTGTGGCATTATCAACAATGAAATAATTATTGAGATATTCTTTAGTGGATTAAAACCACACATTTGAAAGGCTCTTACAATTCATGAATTTGGGTGTTATGAACAATTTGTTTGATGTTCTCTCAATGTGGAGATAGATTTTGGAGAATGGTACCATGGCTATGGTGATAAGAAAATAATGATTGATTTTCAAGATGGAGGATCGAATGATAATGGTGGCGGAAAACCTCAATGGCCCACATTCCAAAAATGTGGGAAGATTCATCATGGGAACTTCCTCAAAGAAAAGGGGAAGTGCTTCATGTGTGGGAAAAAAGGAAACATTTCATAAGAGTGTTGAAAAAACATGATAAGGATGGATAATGTGGTGGATGAAAGAAGAGAACCACCCATAGTTCAATGCTAGAAACTGTAGGGACAATAGGAACTATGTAGTCCAATGCACTAAACCTGGAGTCCTCGAGGGTAATCAACGTCATAATCTACCAAATACAAATCAACAAGGAAAGGATTATTCCATCACTACTATGGAATTGGATAATGATAATGAAGTATTACAAGGGACACTATCAATTCACTCATGAATGAATAATGTTTTATTTGATTCTAGTTCAACAAATTACTTTATATTTTTCATGTTTTCTAGAACTATAGAATTGATGCCCTGAAACATTGAAGTAGAGATATCTGTAAACACACCACATGGTGAAATAATTGCAACTAATGTGTTTGACTCTTCTCTTTTGGCATATGTTGCAAGATTCTTCTAGAAAATATCATAATACTTCCCTTGGTGGAACTCGACGCTATCTAGGAATGTATTGTCTCTATTTATATAGAGCACAATCCAACTGTCGGGAAAATGAAATATCTTTTCATATTCTAGACCATCCAATGATCATCTATAAATGAATGGATTATCATGAATCTCCATTGAAAAATACATCAAAGGCATGGTTGATGATACCCTATCAATAAGTATACATATCCCAAATTTTTCAGTCAAATGAATGTGAAAACCATGTAGATATGCCGATCGTTATGGAATACGGTGATGTATTTACCAAATTGTTACCCAGACTTCCCCCAAATTGTGATGTATAGTTCCCAATAGAACACATACCCTGAGCTAATCCTATCTAAATGTGTCTCTATAGGATGGATACTATCGAATTATATGATTTATAGAAGCTGCTACAAGGGTACTTGGACAAAGGGTTCATACGACCTAGTGCATCCCCTTGTGGTCAACCTGTGCTCTTTGTGAAGAAGATGGACGAAATAATGTGGTTGTGTATCGATTATCGGTAACACAACAAGATTACCATAATGAAAAAGTATCCCCATCCAAGGATTGATGAATTTTTAGATTAGTAATGAGAATCTCAATACATCTCAGAGGTCGACAATCATTCTGGATATTATCATATAAAGGTGAAGAAGGAAGATATTTAGAAGTCTACCTTCTGTATAAGGTATGGGAACTATCAGATTCTCGTGATTCCCTTTAGATATACTAATGCCCCTAATATCATCATGGATTTGGTTAATAGTCTTTAGAAATTACCTCAAAAAAATTTTGGTAGTGTTTATTGATGATATTTTTATATGCTACAAGGGCAAGGAAGAAAATGAAGAACCCCTAAGACTTGTGTTGGAGACATGGAGAATGGAAAAGTTGTATGCCATGTTAAGAAAGTATGACTTTTTGATGAATCTAGTCACATTAATGGTACATGTGATCACATGTGAGGGAATTTCTATGGACCCTTCCAAAACCAAGGCGATTGAGGAATGTCCTAGGCCATGTAGTCTCAAAGAAATCAGATGTTTTCTTAGATTATCTGGGTACTATCGACGTTTTGTGTTGAATTTCTCATGGTTTTAAAGCCTACTAACTAAGTTAACAAGGATAGGGGTACACAATGTCTGTATATAAGAATGTGAGGGATGCATCAAGGATTTAATGAAACGGCTGATCACTGCATTTGTACTCACATTACAGAATAGTGGAATAAGTTTTGTTATATTCCATGATGCTTTAAATAAATGCATGGGTTTTGTACTAATGGAAAATGATAATGCGATTGCATATGCCTCATGAAAGCCGAATATCCATGAGTAGAACTACCTGACACATGAGCTAGAGTTTTCAGTGGTGATTTTTTCCTTGTAAATAAAGAGGCACTACCTTTATAGTGATAAGTGTGACATATACACTGACAAAATGAGCCTAAATTACAAATTCACACAAAAGGAGCTCAACATGCATCAAAAGAATTTTTTCGAGATAATCAAGGACTACAATTTCTCAATTCACTATTATATAAGAATGGAAGACAATGTAGCTGATTCTCTAAGAAGAAATCAACCTAGTACTATATCTTTGCTTTGGATTGAGAATGATCTGATCCTCTTATATATTAAACAGATGAATTTGGAAATCGTAAGGTAATGGTATACATCCTACCTTTTTCAAATTATTTCACAACCATGAATCCACAATAAGATTAAAGTGGCACAATTGGATGATCTAGTGTATTAAAAAGAAGGTGAATTCATCAAAGGAAGCGATGATGCACGAGTTACAAGTCGATGATGATGGTGTGATGCGATTTGGAACATGAATTTGTGTGGCTTCCTCACCCGAGATAATGAAGGATCTATTTGACAATAAACAAATCTCAACACTCTCTATCCATAATGGGAGTACCAAGTTTTACTGTGATCTTTGAGATAACTTCTGGTGGGATAACATGGAAAAGAAGATTGAAAAATATATATCTAGGAGCATATTCAATTAGCAAGTTAAAGAAGGTCGAAAAAATTACCAAGGGATTATGTAACCATTGCTTATACCCATTTGGATATGTGGGAATGTCACAATGGAATTCGTCATGGATATCCCAAAGACGTCAAAGAGAAATAATACAATATGGGTTTTGGTTGACTAACTAACAAACACAACCCCTTTTATCGCTAGTCAGGAAGACCTCTTCCTTGAAAAACATGAAATTATATATTTGAAAGAAGTGGTGGGACTTCATGGTGTTCCAATTTCTATTATATATAACTGTGATCCATTGTTCACATCTAAACATTGAAGCATCCTTCAAAATGCTTTGTGTATTGAATTAAATTTCATCACGGTCTATCCCCCCAAAACTGAAGGCCAATCTGAAAGTACTATTCAAATGCTTGAAGATATGCTATGATCTAGGTCTCTAGAATTCAGAGTTGGATGGGATTAACAACTCCCATTGGTCTAATTATCATACAATAATAGCTTCCACTTGAGTATTCAGATGGCTCCATATGAAGCTTTGTATGGAAAGCGATGTAGAACTCAAACCAGTTGGGATGAAGTTGGAGAAAGTAATATACTTGAACCTGAACATGTGCAAGAGATGGAAAAGAAGGTTCAATTCGTCTAGAAAAAAATATAACCTTCTCATATCTATAAAAAGAGCTATTATTAAAACCATTTAAGGGACTTCTAATTCGACGTTGGGGATAAAGTCTTCCATTGAATGGTAGAGTCATTTGGTTTGGAAAGAAAGGGATGTTAATCCCATGGTACATTGGCCCCATTGATATCCTAGACTATATAGGATCCACAACCTATTGAATTTCACTTACACTAACTGTGGCTCAATTTCATGATGTGTTTCATGTATCACTCTTGAGGGAGTACATACCAGATCCCTCGCATGTACAGAACTCAAAGGTGCTACAGTTGGAAGATAATCTCTCTTATGAGGAGTAACCAATAATGATTCTACACTAGAGAGATATTTTTTATTCTATAATAAAACCCATCATGTAATAGTCTTATGGAAGAACTATATGTTTAAAGAATCTACTTGGGAACCAAAATGATGCAATGAAGGAGATGTACCCTCACAAATTTGTCTAAAATTAAATTTTGTGGACGAAATTTCATAATGGGGGAAGAATGTAAGGACCTAATGTTTTTTCCAAGGATATATCTTCTTATAATTATGAATTATCATATAATCCCATGAGGAAGAAAAATGACATTTCATGGAACTATGTGATCATTGACCAAAATTTTTCCACATCTATGATTATAATTTCAAAAATATTGCATACACAGTTTCAATCAGTAAGATGTTTGGAGTATGATAGAACAAACATAACTTTTGGTGAATATTATCCTATCCATTTGAATAGTAGCCTACCATTATGAATATTATTATGAGCATAATGAATATTAAATCATCCAAAATAATAGAAAACTGACCAATGAATGATTAAATAAAATTTAAGCATCTTATAAATGAAAAGTTTACCATTGAAAAAATATTGGTATTTTTGTAAGTCATAAATAGTTAATTATAATTAATTAAATAATTTAAATATAAATTTATTTTCCTGAAATCTGTATATAAATTAACAATACTATGATTTCTAGTTTTATGATTATTTTATAAGTCTTTTGGTAATTTTTAAAATCATTATAAAATCATTTTTAATTTTGAAAATAATATATTTAATGTAAATTATGATTTTAATTAAAAATTTAAATTATCATATTTAGAAAATTATTTTTGAAAAATAGAAATTATTTTGGGATTCTACACGTAGAACAATGGTTATGGTGATTTTTTGGATTTTTCTAAAATAATTGAACTTTTTATGAACAGTGAAATGACATAATTTACAAAAAAATATAAATACACTAATCATATAGTCATGTGTGATGTTATACTTATGTAACCATAATTAGTTTATATTCATGTTATAAAATTAATATAATTATTAATGGAAGACTCGTTATTACTTGTCTTATGGAGAAATAATAAATTAATGAATTTAATATTGGGAAAACCCCTCTCCCCTCAACTATAAATACAACCCTTCACACCCTTGTTTCCTCACACATCTCAAGCATCAAGACTTGGCTAAAATCTACCGAAATATCTTCTTAAGCCCATACCCCATGAACAGGAGCTCTTTTACTCATCAAAAGTCCAAGCCTAGGCTCTTTAAGGAGGAACTCTATAATAGGACTCAAGATGTAATTCCTCTTTCTATTTTCTTTCATTTTCCTTTCAAATTTATTTTCTTCTCTTCTATAATCCTCAACTTCTCTAATAAAAATATCATGATAACTCTAGTATTATTGATATACTTATATGATATCATGATAATTTAATATTACTCACTATACACATCCCTCAATTTATTTTTTCACAAAATTAAATTGTTTCCCATGATGTGTTCATTTCCCAATATCATGGGTGATGCACATCCTTTTTACTTAAAATACATCATTGATGCCAATTAAACCATAAAATGGTTGAAAAAAACTATAATGTGTATTTAATATCCCCTTATATGTTTTGGAACTATCTAATTTACATGACACTATGTGATAAAATAAAAGAAGTTCATTTTGATTAAAAAATCACCCAAATTAAGCAAAATTGATCATCATTAAATTTAATATAATTATTATTCCTCACGGTACACAAAACAAAATCATTATAAGATAATTCATATCACTATAATTTCACTAATAATATATATTAACAATTCTGTATTATCAACCACAATTCAATCAATCGTCTATTTATGAATACAAGTGAACTGTTCATAAAAGCTATGAAAATTAATACTCCCCAACTATTAATTTAATATATATAACTCATTAAAAGGACCATAAAAGAACATAATGAAACCATAATAAATAATAGAAATGTATAAAATGTTCTTTAATATCTAATTAATGAATATAATGTCATTATATAGGATAATAATGTGAAGAAATAGTTTGGATTCAAGGTATGGGGAAATTATCGAACCCAACTTTCATTCTTCGGGTTCTCCCACTTCAACTCTATTTTCAGTATGGTTTCTCCTTAAAAATAATGTGTTTGTCATTATATTACCTAATAAGGGGTATACATGTCCTCTATTGGATTTTATTTCAAGCACAATGTTTTCAAAAGTAACTCTTCATTCAATAACACACTATTTATTTCTCACTCAGGGTTGATGGTTCTTGTATCATGTATGTTAATCGCTCATTATTTTGAGAAACCAATGTTTATGAGTATTTTATTATGAGTTGAAACCCATTACATTCCATGTTTATTATTGATATATGTTATATGTGACAAGCAAGATAATGAAAATGTTATGATGCTTTGGGTTAATCCAAAATTATACAGCACAATATGAATGTTAGAATGTGACAGGCGGGCCTAGAATTATACAGTGCTCCAATGCAATGGGTAATGTGATGAATCTCATGAGTAAAACTGAAATTTTGTGTTAACCCGATTCTTCCATTGTTCAAGACTATGTGTGGTAGTTATCCACTAAGACATGATGTTTTGTTTTTATGCATTCCCACAGTTCATGTCATTTATTAATGTTTCATCTCATGATTTTGATGATGATGTTATGATTATGAACACAGTATGATACATTGTATTTATCTATCCACCTACATGGATTATAGTTCACGGATTTGTGATTTATATCCTTAAGGGACTACATTTACTAAAGAGATGTAATGTCCCAATACGAAGCAAGAGAAGATGGAATTAAATAAATGTATATTCTCGATGATGTAATTATTATGTATGGTCCTAGTTTTCAGAAGACACTAAACCATTAGGTCCTATATGTGTAATAGTATTTTTTTGTTTATCTTCATAAATATGAAATATTAATGTATGAAAAGGAAGGGTAACTATTCCCTTGGCTGATTCGAGCCTCCCTGAGAGCCAAGAACATGCCGACCATGATTCAAGTGATCACCACCGGATGCTCTTGGATCACATGGATCATTGTGACTACCATCAACTAACTACTACCAAGGTCTCATCTACATAGTTCCCACTGCATTGTCCCAAACCTGGTGTCGATTCCTTAAGAAAACATTCTACTAATAGGTCTCACTCATTTACCCCAATATAGATAAAAATGATATGGGATACCATTGATTCCCTGATGTCCCAACACAAGCCCTATTCGAAGGTCCGACCCTAGAAGAACAAGTCACATACCATATCCGACGTGTTGTGTGGGAGATCTATTAAGATAATTGATTAAATATCCATGGTCATAATCCCATGTTTCAAATGCATAAGCACATATGTGAATACCAATCTCAATATGGATGGTTAAAACCTCTCCCTTGAGAGACGCTCGATGACTGCCTAGGAGAGAGTTATCTCATCATATCATTGAGTCACCTGGCTCCTCCATATACCCAAATGTCCTAGAAGAATGCTTGTCGCAAAGAATTCCATCTGGTTGGGAGGAATACTCACAACATAGAAAACTCTATTGACTAACTACAACCAATCCTCCACCACATGGGGGATTGGCTCACCCTGAAATCTGCGAGGTAAATATCTTTGAAACTACTACAACACACTCAGCCTCTGTAGATCCTTAGTTTTTCGTGATGTTAGTAGCTACAAAAGTATAAGTGGTGGTATAGATGAAAAAACCACTCTGAGGTGCTATATCGGGTACAAGACCCTAAACTGTTGCCTCATCACTTGTCGGATCATCCTCATGATAAAGAGGTGGAAACCCTAACGACTATCTTTGTGGAGTAATACTAAAATTAAAAAAGATATTCCATGGTCCATAGTGTATATATGGGGAGGTGAATCAATAAGGACATAGAAAACACAACCATTTTTATATGATTCATGTGAAAATGTTTTAACCTTCAACCAATGTCCTCATGTACTGAGTTGAAAATATGGTGATCAACGTCTTGGTGTTTGGATTCACCATAAATATCACCATCAATATAGACTATAGCCTAAAATAGAAAATCAAAAAACGTTACACTATTTCTTGAAAACAACCTCACAGATTCTTGTTTCTCAAGTATAACCAACCGCTCTTATACCACATTTTCACGAACCATCCCAGAGGAGGGTCTGACCTGTGACTACCCCTGGCCAACCTCCAATATGTTAGGGTCTAGTGAATGAACCAGAGTAGGAATATCCCAAAAATGGGAGGCATTATCCTAAATTACTAATTCACACACACATATACAAGACACATAATATTGAAATGTTAATTATATGGGATAATTATTGAATAAATATATGATCCCGCAAAAGAGTATGAATGTTATGAATAGTAAATAGAAAAAGGGTCCAATACAAGCCCACCACAATGAGCTGGTAACAGAAGTCTAACTCAAAATTTAGAAGTCAATCCTTCTCAAAGGGTCAGGACTATGTCCAAGGTACACATATGGTATACACTATGTTCATTCATGCTCTAGCTATGTTCAACCTATCATGGTCCGACTACGACACCTTCAAAAGAGGTTCCATCTTCACCAGACACTACACATTCCAAAAAACCCCATGTAGGGGTGAGTATAACAATACATTGTAGGATACCTTGAAAACACTAAACTTGAATCACCATGTATAGTAATCTCAATTCAAGATTTAAAATTGAATAACATATACACTAAGTAAGAACTTAGATATACTCAGGAGAGACACATACCATCATGAGGTCATAAAAAACTACCAGACATTGGATTATGCTCATATAAATTCACATTTAGGAAGATCTCACTCCTCTAGAAATGATATTATCATTGAATCTTGGCAAAGTGGTCTTTTTCCTTTTGGCCCAGCCCAAATAGAATGCATAGGTCTCTGAAGATTATGATGTGCAGATAAGGGGTCATGCCCTGAACTGCTGGGGGACACCACGAATCCAATCTAGATCAACACACAATGTATGGTATTATACACAAGAATTCCACAAACTGTACTGATGTGGACCACTATATGGAGGATCAATTAGTTTCCCGTAGAGGTCATATCGATTATGAAGAACTGCACGAGGGATGATAGAGAATTACAATCTATTCTCAAGAAGGGACACCACAACTCTATTTTAGAATCAACATCTATAGGGAAGTATAATCTAGTGATGCAGATGTAATTTTGAACTAGTCCCATGAGGAAGGAACAAGTGAACTCAATCAACTTATAATGATCCGGAATAGGAAATTATAGTTCCTCAAGAACCCTTAATTAGAGGACATGATGTGTACTAAAGGTACAAAACATGTCTAGTTATACCAAATCATACTGGTGGGGATAAACCTCACACATTTTTTAGTCTCTATATACATAGAGTGTGGGATTAGTACATTATGAGTAGAGACACAAGGTTCCCTACCTGTGTCTCTAGGCTATATCGGTTTACTGAAGTAATGTCATTGTTCTTTTCAATGTATGCTATATCGGGTCTGTGTGGGAGTACACAACGTGTTTGTGGCCGCGTACACCTGCACATGTCTGTGCACATTCAAATAACAGAACGACTTATCTGGGGATGTTCACACACCATGTGATGGGGTTCATATTCAATTTGATTCTTAAATATGGAAAAAAACACTAGCTCCTTGGACAAGGGCCCCAAATAGAATGTCTTTACACAATAACTGATGTGTTTCTCTAAAAATATTGAGATCCATTAGGGATCTCCTCTACACTGATCTTTGGGCCACTAGGACCTCTGATATATCTTCAATATGTAGATTTGGATTCTTTCATGCCTCTAGTAACAAATTCTATGGGTTTTATGTCTGAATCTTCTTTGAAATCAACACTGCTGATCAAAACAATCAAAGCATTAAAATCAGTTTAAATAGATTCAACATATCCATTCAGATTTACATTCGGTCATCAACCACAATAACCATATCTCGATCACATCACAGATCAAAAAACATCACCTGAAATGTCGATCAATTATGTAGAAGAGTGGTCATGTAGTGGTCAATCATCAAGAAATTTTTTTAATCATGGTCCGAATGGAAATGACCATGATGAACATGAGAAGAATGGAAGAGAAAATCCAAAACCCATGACAGTTGGGAACATACCTTTTATGTTTTTTGTTTGGACTTCAATCATTATAGTGGAAGGATAATGGAGGTGGGGTAAATAACTAACCATAAAAAAATTCTATCTAATTGTAAACTAATCAATTCTTATTCGATGAAGTGATCGATGATCATCTTGGATTAAGAAAAGTTAAATTTCAAAAATAAAATTCAATACCTCAATTTGGCTTAATCGTTGAGCCATTGTCTTGGGTGAGATCCCCCATGATTGGTGTGTGGAAATAACCAATTCATGGTATGACCGAATTTTGTCACCTACTTGAGGTAATTCTCTAGATCTTTCTCCTTCCAAAGTCTCTAAAGGATTCCAATGTTATGAGGAAAACTCTAGGTCATTGAGAAATGATATATTTATTAATAAACCTATAACTGTGTTACTATGTTAATAAATTATATAAAATAATTTTCCGAAAATTATTTTATTCCTTTAAAAACATATGAACATTTTCCTACAAACTACTCACGTTGACTAATGTTAGGTCTCTCCAAGGGTAAAACATCCATTTTGAATCAAGAGGTTCCCTCAGATTTTTGATCCAATAACCTGTTTAGGAGTTAACACTGTTTTTTAGGAAAAATACATCTACACGTTATTATATATATTAATATTTTAGAATCATCTAATACAGGAACACTAGGCCTTAGAATCACATTCCCACATAATACTTATTCTCAAAATAATCCATATAATATCTAAAAAGAATATACTGAATATCTAAGATATTAAATTTTTTACTTAAGAGGTTACTGAAATGGATCATCTTTGATAAACCTCAAATTTATACATTTTCTATCATATTTCTCATTTTTCATGAAATTTAATAATTGATGAGTGGGAGGTACATTTTTTGTATACTTTTCTCTATTGAAATCATTAGTGATATCTTTCCCTTCACTTCAGAATTCAATTTATGGATGTCCTTTTTTACTATACAAAATGCCTTTAAAATTACTATTTTTGGTGTTCCCTCCAAGTTTCATTCCAATCGTTCAGAATAAAAATTGATCATCTTCTTTTCCACAATATTTTTTGATTTTGAATTTAATTCTATTTGTATGTTCTTATCGAAACAATATGACTACTTAATAACTCCAATTTATATCACATCCTTGAGATCACATTTAACAATTTCCTCATAGGTAAAAATATATCTTTTGGATAATTCTCTTCAAAGACATGGTTTTAATCCACTGAATAATTGATCAACCATACTGTCAGGTTGGATGATAATTCCAAAATCAAACTGTAGAAGTATTTTAAAATTTTCCTTATAGGTCCCAATCGAATCATCAATACTTTTCTAAATCCCATACCATCCAGTTCCTTAAGAGGTAAAGTTTTGTATTGGACATTTCATTTTTCATTAACATACTCCCTTCAGGTTCCATCCATTGACTAAAATGAAAAGGCCTAGTTGAGAAACACTATTCATAGTGGTAAAACCACTTAATAAAAATAAATTATTAATAAAATATTTATTAAGGGAGCCTTTGATTCTATCTTAGTTTATTCATGATCTTTACTAGAACACTAGGAATATATCCACTACATAGACTTGTATTTAGTTTCATTTGTATATTTTATAATCCTAATTGATATTGAATATTTATACCTTTCATTAATTCAACTATAATGACCCATAATCATCATACTCGGGTATTAAAGCTAAATAGAATAATGATCATTACATAAAAAAATAAACCAGGACAAAAACATATTCATATAGTTTCTTTGGAAACATGGAATAAAAACTAATTAATTCATAAAACATCTATATCATCTCCCATGTATTCTTTTATAACTAAACCCTTATGGAAAAATCATTCTTAAATATTGATTCATATCTTGGGGAAAAGAAAAAAAAAGTGATCTCAGATGCTCAATAACTTTAAACTAGGGATATATTATTCATATCATAATCATAGTACATACAAACATAACAAAAATTTAAAAATTATTCCCTTCATTTCAATGTTCATAATCTTATGTCTTGGAATAAATCTCAAAGGTTTACAAAATCAATTTTGATATTTAATGAGAAAAAATCATAGGAAATGGAATTGTCTCATAAAAATAGGCATATAAAAGCATTTTCATAATATTTAATACTTATTTACAATACCATCATAGTAGATAGTATAATTTATTAAACTGAGTTTTCTCCATAATTCAGCACTATATTGTTGAACTGGTCTCACTTATCATTCTAGTCCAGTCCATCTCATCATATATAATTTGAAACCAAATGAATTGGATGGAGTTTTAGGTCCCACCATTCATATAATAAAAACTATACATATGTTTTCTAAAAGAACATAATTAATTCATAATTCAATACCCCGTAAAAAATAATGGTATTAATAAACATCATTAAATCAGAACATAACTCCTGAAAATTAAATCAGTTTCATAATTATTATTACAACATGAAATTAAACCAACCATAGACATTATATGGATATGATTAATAAAATATATTCCCAATAAATCATATGTAATAACCAATAATATTATTATAATGGTAATATAATATTCAAAGGTCACTTGAGAATAATTTTTGAGAAAAACATCTTTTCTACATTGAAAACATTTCTTTTATTATAATGTCCTTTAATTTTAAAAGTGATATTTTTATTTGAAAATAATCATGTATGTTGGTAATGGAATATCAAAGGAATTATGAAATCATGAAAGTTAAAAACTATATTAATTTTTTATATGTTTAAAAAATAATCCTTTTTTAATTTTAATGTAAATATAATAATTTACATTCTAATGAAAATTAAAAAAAGTACTCCTTTTAAATTGTTTAGTAAAAATCCACATATGGGTAAAAAAATATAATATCGTAGAATATAAGTAAAAATATTTTTGGAAAAAAATTTTAATAAACATAATCCAAAGCTTATATATACCTATAAACAATCATAAATTATACTAATATTGTGAAATTAACCCTTACCTAAGGTATGATTGCCTTTGTACATAACCGAGCCTCCTGTAAAATGGTTTTCAAATGTAACTAATTTATACTAGAACCATATTCGTATTTATAATATTATATATGATCATCTAATATTTTCTTATCACCCATTTATTAATAGTATTTCATTATTACATTCTCTTATGAGTTAACTATTTATTTTCTTATGCATGTTTTGTCATATAAGTCCCAGTTATTGTGCATAGTGTACAGTTTTTTCAATTACAGAATTACATTAAGGCAATATATATATATTATTTTTTCATTATATAAATTTATATAATCATTATTGAATATTTAACAAGTAAAATTAATCACATCGCATCATGGAGACTGTAGGTTGTATGATTGCATGAGTGGAGGTATCATTCCATTTATAGTGAAATGTAATGGAACAAGGTGCTATATTATTTTATAGAATCAATATAACTTCCTCATTATCACATATATATATATATATATTATTTCCATGATTATAATCATCTAGAATGTTCAGTGATGAAAAACAAATTACACCAAACTGTAGAGATAGTAAGTCGTACATACACATGGGCAATTATTTTCATTATAGGATGGATAAAAGGAGAAATATGTTAATTAAATGATACTAAAAACATCATATAATATAGTAGACAATGTATTTATTACGTTATAATAGATTCAACATTTGAAAAGGTTATAGAAGAAGAAATAATCTTGAAATAGTCGGTAAAGACGATTACCACTTGTTTAAAGGCATTAAATTTGATCTCATATTAGGGAGACTATGGGGGTATTTTGAGACTAAAAATACCTCAAGAACATTTTTATGGATGTTTTAAGGAGAAATTGGAAGGTTATGGTTGATCATGAAAGATCAATGTGATGTGAATAAGTAATGGAGATAGTGCCCTTTTATAATTGTGGTGTGGTGCAATTTTGAAATTTTCTCGCAATATTAACTAATACTAAATTAAATCTCAATCAAAATACAACCAAAATAATTTTTTTAAGAAGATAAAATAGGTTTAAATTTCAATCATACAAACCAATTAATTTTAGACTAGTCTTTATATTATTTTAAACCATATCATTTCTATTAACTCATACTCAACCAATTTTATATTTTAAATAAGGTAAAAAACTATTCAATATTAAAAGGTTTTAATAATTAATTATGTGGTGAAAATTAAATCAATAATGAATTATTAATAACATTTTATACCATATTTATAATTTTTTATAGTTTTAAATATTTTCAATGGCTTTTAAATAATGTTATATTATATTATCTTGAAAATGTTTCATTATTATCAATTTTGATACTATTCATTCCTTAGAATTTTTAAATATTAATATACTAAGTTAACTTTGAAAAAAATAATTTAATATATCCCAATAAGGTCAAAGTCATATATAAAATTTGTGATTACATTATTTGTCAAATCGTATATTTATTTTAATATTTCTGGTGGTTTTTTTATATTTCCCTTAATAAAATAATTTCTATATCAAGGTTGTGTAATTATTTAACATAATCATTAGGTGACTAAAAATTAAAAATAAAATATCCCGAAGAATATTAACATTCCGGATTTCAAAACAATTTTTATTGGTGAATATATTTTTTTGGTAACCTTATATTAGAAATGAAATAGTATTTAAAACATGAATGTGATGTCTCTAAATACTTATTAGATAGAATATTAAGAATATAATAACTCATATAAGTGGACCAAAAATTAAAAAAAATGTTATCTTAATTACATAATTTTATGTTAAATATTAGAATTTATATTCATTCATAACATACGTATTCCCCTTGTGGACACATAAGTGATATTTATGTGAAATGATGTTAAATTTTGTGACATTCATTTATTTAAATATTATATAATCATTTTCAAAGGAAACTCTCTATTCCACTATGTAATTTCTATCTTTTTGTATAAAGGAACCAATTATCTTCACCGTATAAAATTTGGAAAAATTTTAAGGTAATATTATAGTCCTTATTATTTTATTTTTAACCTAAATTATCTATTTTACCTTTAACCATTGTAACAAAATTTACCAAGGTTACTATCCATATTTTCCAGAAATAAAAGGGAGCATTTCAGTAAATATTGAAATTAAGAATAAAAATTTAGATTCCATTTATAAAAAATTAACAACATAGAAGTTTCATAATTTAATATAAATTTCCAGAGGTAAAACTCTTTGAAAAATAGTTTTTCATAAAAATCCTCATTAAAACATAAAATGAATATATTATAAATCAATGTATATAATTATTTTTAAAAACTATAATTGGATTATTTTATAAGAAAATGATATATTAGAAATTTCAAATAATTACAAAAAATTAATTTACCTTTTATTGATTTTAATGGAGAATAATGTCTCCAATAGAAATCAATATTTTCACCATTCCATAAACAAATTAATTTTATGAATTAAAAAAAAAATAATAATATTTTTAATATAATTTTAAATCTATGACTACTAATGTTATATTAATTTTTCAAATATATTTTATTAAACTTTTAAAAATAAATATTTAATTATAAATAGAAGAAAGACTCATTTTTGAAGAAAAAATTATTTTGATAATTAAAGGGATTTCTTCTAAAATTTGGTTATTAATTTTTATGTACCATAAAATATATTCATATCTAGTTATATATTTATATTTATTTCATTACATATTCATTCATATTTATTCTTAAAAATTTAAATATGTGGTAATAGTGTCTCATAGCTTTTTTAATATCACAGTTGCTTATAACATAAGCTATTGATGAATTAAAATCATTTATAGATGAATATTTACATAATCATTTTGGTGTTAAAAAATGTCGAAAATTAAGGTAAATAATAATTTTTATAAATATAAATAATCTTTTGAAAAAAATTAATAGAAAACTTTTTTTTTGATTGAAATGGGTTTTCGACAAAGGAGATAAATAAAGATGATATTTTATAAAAACATAATTTTGAAATGATGGGTACATAGTGTGATGAAAATGATGGTACAAACATTTATTATACAGAATAAAATATTTTATTATAAATTCCATGATTTTCTTGAGAGATATTTTATAATAGTTCATCTTTGGAATGATATGTAATAAACAATCTCAATAAATGGTGAGATTTTAATATTAAACAATTACCACATTGGTTTCTTGGAATCAATATAACCATGAAATAATTACATTAAATTAATCCAATAATATCATAAAAATTTGGAGATTCATTGTATTAAATATTAAAGGTTATGAATATAAAATTAATTGAATAGGATTTGAGCGTAACAGAAAATTGGTCTATCAGAAGGCGATTTGAGACAAAACCCATTATTGCTTTGGCAACTTATGAACCATAAACATGATAAAATATATAAATATTAATTTATATTTAATTTCAAATAATTTTAATAATTATTATTATAATAATGATATAAATTCATGGTTATTATATAATCTACTTAAAATGATAAGATGGTGAATTTGTCTATTGTCTCACATTAAATAAAAGTGAGATAGAAATCACATACAAATGTAGTAATCATTTGGTTAATAATACAATATAAATAAAAAATATAATGAATCACAAATATCCTAAAAGTAAGATGAATAATTATATAACATGTCATGTGGGTTGTATATAATCTTTAGATAAGAAGACAAGTTAATAACAAAACATTGTACTCTAAGACAGAAATTTCAGTCAAAAATCCATTACCTCTTGGGGAACATTGGAATCCTAACCCCCATGAATGTGTTGTACAATAACTGATATTTAATTCCTCATAATTATATGGATATGAATCACTAAATAAATTAATGTTTACTATATATCCCACATAAATGAATCAAAAGGTGAATATGGCCTCTATCTCAATGAAAATAATATATTGACATAAATCTATGCATACTTTAGTAATATTTTGGATCGTCTAACCCAATTAAGAATAATTTCAAAAAAAACATTTAATATCATCATTAAAAATATTTAAATGATATAATATTTAGAATTTGTATTATATAATCTTCTAAAAGAAATTGAGTTGTGAATTTTTATATCTCTCCCATAAAAAATGGGAGACTATAAATACATTACCATGTGTATTTAATTCATTCATAAATTTGAAAAAATAGTTTAAAATAAATAAATTATTATGAACCATATTTTAAATAACCATAAGTATATATATACAAATATATATTATTTAATTATAAAAATCTATGATAGTATTATTAAATATTCATTGTTAAGATTACATTTCTAGTAATTTCCACTTTGTTTTTGTGTGTATGTTTTGAGTTAATATTTTCAGTCTAATAAAATTTAGTAAGGTTTCATAATCTCTAGAGTTTTGAAATTATCACAAATATCATATTTTTTCATTATATATGTATTTATAAATATCTATATAATTTGGTTATAGAAATTGAAATATAACATTCATGGAGACTGTAGGTTGTTTGTAAGCATTAAAGTTGATTCCATATTCTCAACTAATGTTAAGAAGGAATGATAAATAAAATATTTTCCATAGAGAATAATAATTATTTCATATGTATCAAATATTATGTATATAAAAATACGTCATTATCTATAGACCTTAGAGGTATTAATGGAAAATTAATAACATTTTCTCCTGAGGCATTAGTAAGTTGTACACACAAATGATGATTTTAAAACCCATTTTATGAATGTGGATAAGGATTTTTGTTATTACCTTAACATAATACAATATTATTACGTGTAATATACTAAGGATACGGTATAATAAGGGGTAAATAATTACTAATGGTCTTTTAAGATGAAATAAAATTAAAATATCGGTTATGGACATTTTCCCTTTCTTAGAAAATATCATATGTTTTTACTAAAAGGTTAAATAGTATTACATTATGAGAAATATAATATTATCGAATGAGTGGAATGATGATTTTATGTGATTGTTTTTAGGATTATATAAATGAATAGAGTTTTTATGTTTGAATTGGAGAATATTTTTAGTGTGTTTCTATTAGTGTGGTGAGTGAAAAACTACTTTTTTTTAAGAAAACATTGTACCCCATTTTTCAAATTTCAAAAGACTCCCTAATTATAAAATATAAAAACAAGTACATATGTGGTTTACATAAATCAATAAAATGTTTGTTGAAAATTTTCTAGTTAATTTTTAAACCATCTATATTTTTTAGCCTTAGGTAAACCCTCATTTTACCCTAACTACAGTTAATATTTTTTATTATTTTACTATTCAAGATAGTAAAAAATTCAGTTGTCCATATTAGATAATATAAATTATTTTGTATTGAAATTTGAAATCTATTTTTATAATTTTATTTAATATATGGTTCAATATTTAATTTAAAATCAATCCTGTAGTCACGATGATAAACTAGTTTTCTAAAGGGAAAATGTTCAAAACTTCAAAAAATTGATAGATGAAACTTTCATATCAAATTTATTCCAATTAACTAAATTCAATAAATATATACATAATATAAAAATTACATTTAAAAAATATAATTTTTTTTATGCATTCAATTTTTTAAAATGAATAAAAATTCTTCATAAATAATAATAGCATCATTATTCAATGAAAATTTTTTCATTTAGGAAAAATAAAAACAATTTATTATAATATAACATAGAAATAATGGTTTGAAAAAATTAATTTTATATTTCATATTGATTTTATTTAAATTGGATAGAATTAATATTTAAATTTTTCTGCACAAGGAGAAAAATATACTTTGTAGGGAAATATTTTTATTAAGAGAAATTTGTATTAATTGTAATCTAGGGTCTAATAAATAGTAGATAATTGTTAGATATTTTATTGAATATGTAATATATATATTTGAAAAAAAAAGAATTCACCAAATGTGATTTTTTAAATATATTATGTAAAAAATGTTTTTGTTCATAAGAATAGTTTTTATAAAGAAGTATTAATTTATTATAAAATTCATTTTTATATTCATTTCTAATTAATTAATGACCAAATAATTCATTTTATAAAAAATTTCAGAACATATATTTTCAAATTTTATTTAATCCTATTCATGCCCAACAATCCAATGGTTAGGTGATAAAGATCATATTTAATTAAAACATTTTAATAGTATTCCCATTTTGTTTAGTCCCAATGTTTCATGTCACACAAGTTAAACTCATTGTTTCTTATAATGCATGTAAAACTAAATGATTAGTGTAATGAATGAAAAACATGATGTTGTGTTTAAAGTAAAATATAAACAACATTAAATTAATTTTACAATAACTATTTATCAAACAACTCTTAGGGTGTTAAATTCTACCACCCATAAAATGTAATTCACTCTTGAAACTAAGAACATTGGAACTGTTAACAATGAATTATTCTCTATTAATACAACACCAGGATTCTATATTTCCTCCTCATGAGTGTAGCTTCCAAATTAGACATTTTCCAAGTGATTGGATTTGTTTTATAGAACATTATCTATCCAATTATCAATCCCTAACTATTTTTCCTCATAATAAATTTAATGTTCTTGTGGTAGGACCTCAGAGTTTATTAAATTTCATGGATCATGCATGAAATTCCATTGGATAAATACATAGAACACATCATGAACCTAAGAGAGGTTTTTGAAGTTCTAATTGATATTATATCATCCTTATACAATCAATAATGTCAATGAGGATGATATACATAAAGATTATATTTCCTTAGTATTGTTACAACATTTTAATCCTTTAGTTGTGATTCAATAAATTTCAGCATTATATCTAAATGAAGATAGATTTTGTTTCCTAAATCACTATCAAATCAAATGATCCATAATATAATGATAGTTTATTGTTCTATTTATAGTAATAAATAATGTTTAATAGTAGTTAACCTATAAGGATAAATAACTATATGGTGAAGTAATACCATAATCTCCTAATAATTATTGAAATTATAAAATAAAATGATTAAAAAATAGTGATAATTAAACCCATTTAAAATTAATTATATATAAATAAGGCCCCTAAATTTATAAAAATCAAAATATCATTAATCCCCAAGTGATCATAAATTTTCTCTTAATTTTAAAAAATAAAATATGTGAATAAATTAGACATATCTTTTCCAAAATAATGGTAATACCCAAAATTACCCAAAAAACTAAAGAAAACATACATAAATCATCATTAATTTAATAAAATATTTTTTTAATATATTCTTGAAATCAAATAACGTGGTAAACTCCTTCAATGATAAACTATTCCATAATGTCAATAAATCAATAAATATTTCCATGGTCATAAACAGTACCAAATTTTTTTATTCATATCATTCATCACTTTATCCAAAATATACACAATTTTCTAACGATCGAGAACATATTAATTTTTATCTTCCATTAATCTACATATCTCTATTCTATTAAATCACAATTGAAAATCATCAGAACCATACAACAGTTTTTTGAAAATCATTAATGAAAAAAATATATTGATCAATCATTATATAATTCATAATTCATATAATATATTTCATGAATTCCAATTAAAAAATTATTCAAGCATCCCTCTTCCTTATCAAACAATAAAATAGGATTCATCATCATATTCCTTAAAACCACTTTCCTAAAATATGAAACATGAATCAATTTTTTACCATCATCTAAAAAATATAATCAGGCTTCCCAAAGATAACATAAAAATAATGGTTGAACAACCCATATCACTCATACGTAATTTTTCATCTCCTCATTGTCAAAATTATATCCATTACTCATACCACCTTGATAATTATTATTAAGATCTTTACCATAATGCATACATTTTAATAATACACATACATTCCAAATTTTAATCATTCAACCATGAATGATATATTTAGGAGGCCATTATTATCATCGATTATGATGACAGAGCATTTAATGTTTACACTAAATTTAGTTTTATTGGTATTTTATCTCTATAATGAAAACATCTACCCATTCCACTATGAAATTAATTTGGGTTTCTCTTTCAATAATATAAACATTTTCAAAATAGAATATTAATTCAACTATTTTCTATACCACTGAGACTCTCAACAAAAATTATCCTACACTTTTTTAATGAGTCTTAGAGTTTTTCATGGTGAATTTTGTTAGTAATACATCATGATAATTCCATAGGAATATAAAAAAAATCACTCATGTTTACAATCCATTTGTTTTCCTTTAAATAAAATTTATAACACATTTAATGCTGATCAATTTCATTTTCTTTCCTTCTATTTAATAGAACCATAATGCATTGTTTGAGTAACAATATTCTCTGTGGGAAACCAAATAATCATTAAAAATATCATATAGGATGTATGAATCATAAAACCTTATTTTTAATCTAGTTAATATTTTGAATATACAACACAATTCAAGGGTTTTATTTAAATCCTTCATGATATATCGATATGTGTTTGTGACATTTAATAGCATATCCCTCGAGAGATTAAAAATATGTATGAAGAATGGACAATTTCACGAAATATGTGATGATCATGTCCAACTAAATTTACCAATATTTGGTTTATTGTCCCTGAAAACCTCCAATTTTGAGCTGCATCCACTTTGAGTATATATAAAATTATATAATATATAGAGAACCACTTACAATATTCTTAACAAATATTATATGAAATTTTTGAAATTGACTAATCCTTAGGATTATACGTAGAGATATTCCAAGACATATTTTTATAAACATCCATCCGGATAACACTAAATTTAATTTATCCACATTCCAAAATCATAAATAATAATTTACATTATTACCAACTATAATATTCCAATACTTTCGTAAAAAAATATAACAAATTTATAAATAATTATTCATTACATTTAACAAACATACACATGAGGTTTATAATGGTTTAGTGTATTTGGATATAAGAAACACAATCATCATATTTAATAATTTTTTTAATATCTCCAGAAGGATCTCATCACAATTTACTCCTTATAAGAATACCTTGCCGAAACATTACTTGATAACCTATTGAAGGAAATATATGAAATTTGTTTATTAGATTCTCTATAAGGGAATAGCATAAAGATACAAATATATATATACCGACTCAGGTTTTTGTCATATCAGACTTTAGAATATTGTTATGAATAATTCCAATGTTAGGTGTGAAGACGACGTGCGATATAGAGGCCCGGTGTGCCCATAATTAATTTAATAAAGATATTTGGTATTTTAATACTATTCAAGTGGTAGGGTTGTGTTTTCTCCGAAAAAATTGCTCGAATCAGAAATCTCAGGGCACAATTGCGTCAGGAGCGTGCCTTTTACCCTAGGCGAGGTGTAAACATTGCAGGCACATGGATGTTGTGGGAAAAGACACTAGGGGAGTTTTTGTAAATAAATGGAAATGTTTATTTATGGACGTCCCATTCAATAAATTTTGAAAGGTATCATGGATCGAAATTCTGACACCATAATTGAGTTCAAAACGTCGTGTTTACCCTAGGTCTGACAAAATCTTTTTTGGTGTTGGGTGTCGGGCCAGGGGCATGTCGGGTCGGGAAGTGGAGCTGATATTTGTTTAAAAAAACAAATATCTAATATTCTCGCTCCCCCCTTGTATTAAAAACACCCCATCCCTCCTACTTTTCTCAATGAACTGACCAAATCAAGCAATCAAGGTGTCGTTGAGCACCGATTTTGACGGCGGTCACTCCTGGATCGAGTAGTGGCAGTATGAGAGGGCACAAAGCATCAGCTTTACACCAAAAGGTAGGCGGTTTCTGTTTTAAAATCCCGGATCCCATTTACTAATTTTTTTTCTTCAAATCTTCATAAGGGTTGTGTAGTTCGGGTCCTGAGCTTTTAGGAAAATATTACGGATCTGAATTTGGAGAACAGAGGTGCTCCCAGCAGCTTCTGGAACTTTTCCGGTAGAAATTCCAGTCTTCAGCAGTGGTCATGGTGGATTCCGGCGAGGGCAGCGGCAGAGTGGCAGATTTCGATGAGATCTGTGGCGGCATGGTGGATTCTAGTGGCTGTGCGGAGGTTTCCGGCGAGGTAGGTGGTGGTTCGGCCAGAATTTTCCAGGGGTTCTTTAAACCCCTATAACTCAAAAATTGTATGTCTGATTTACAAGCTGTTTGCAGCGACCAATTGCTTGCGTTAAGACACAACTTTTGAACTCACTTGGAAATTTTATAAGTCAGGTTCGTGGCCCAGGGCTACAAAACATTGAAATAATAATAATATTTTGTTATTATTCAACTTCGACCCGCTGTAACTTTTACACGGAGCGTCTGATTGATTTGTCATCAGTGATGTTGTGATCCTGATAGTAAAGAGTATTTTTCAGGATAGTTTTCTGGTTCTGCGACAAATATTAGGTTATGGTCCCCATGAGGTTGGTTTTGGGAGTTTACAGATAAACGTGACCTTTTCGTCGGGTGTCCATTTTTGAGGAATGAGTAGTCGATTTAGTTTATTTTTTTGATCGGATATCAATATCGCAGTTCACTTGATGAGTTTCGGGATCGAGGCGTGTGCCCCACCCGATCTAGCTAAGTTGAATAGTAACTTTTTCATAGGTTCTCTATTTCGGGTGAGTAAATAGCCTATCTTGTGTTCTTATCCGTGTAGATCACGGTGGTGGCCTCGGTATAGGCCTAGGCATTGCAGAGTGTGGTGATGTTTTGGGTGTCTCGTGTTAGTGACGTTTGGACTAGTATTGGTTGAGTGTACTCCCTTGGTTCGTTCCTATGAGGTTTTGTGTGGAATTTCAACCTTAGTATAGGTTACTGATACCCCCGATAGGATAAATTTCTGGTAGAGTTCTGGCATCCCTATAGTGGGTTCAGAGCGAGATCCTCATGTTTCGCTTCCATAGATCGGGTTCTTGGTATCACTGTGACTGCTTATCCGCAGGCAGTGACCTCATGTCTAGAAGGATACCCCATAGGGTTTGAGGCATTATTGGGAATATGATCCTCTACATAGTGTGTCGTTCACAGTAGGGTTGTGGCATCATTAGTTATATGATCCTCAACTCAGCATGTGGTTTGTATTGGGATTGCGGCATTGTTGGTTACACGATCCCCTACTCCGCATGTGGTTTCTAGTGGGGTTGAGACATCATCGGGTATATGATCCCCTACTCAGTGTGTGGTTTCAGTAGGGTGTCAGAATTGTTGGTCATATGATCCCCAACTCAGTGCATGGTTTCGGTAGGGTTCGTGCATTGTCGGTTCGATCCCGTACATCGCGAGTTATACCAGATGGGGTTTATGGCATCATCATGACCATATTCACATGGGGAACGATATTCTATCAGAGTGATATAATCTATGGATCACCAGATTGGGTTGTGGTATCCCCCAGCAGATCTTGGGAGTGTTCCACTATCTATGAGATATTCAAAATACCAGAGTGGGTTCTTGTATTCCCTAGCAGACCCTAAGAGTGATCCCCTATCTGAGAAGTTTAGTGTTTTCACTATTTCAATGTGATGTACTCAGTGATAAAATCTGATGAGCTCGATATGTCAGGTGGGCTTCTGGGACGTTGGTGTGAGACCCGATGATGAGTATCTCTCAGATGAGTGTCATCTATAATGACAGTTCTTACAGAGTGTGCTCTTCAGGCTTTGTGTATAACTTTTCGCTGGTTATGTGGTTGGAACTTCATGAGTCTTTGTGCATGGAATGGGTATATATGGTTCTTAATGGTATATGTATGGGCATATACCTGATCATATTTTCATGGTGTATGTATGGGCATACACCTGAGTTGAGCTGACTAGTTGTGTTTAGCTAAGGATAGTCTCGAGATAGAGTTTCAGTCTCATTTGGGTTCCCTCTGGCTGGGATGATCTAAATGTTTCCTTTCAATTGCTCCCTTTTATTTTGGGGTTTTTGTGTGACTACATAGTATTTTTATACTCACCCCTGCATGGGATTTTTCTCGTACATGATTGTGTCTTATGCATACCACAGGCCTTTCAATGGAATCCCAGGAGGACCCGGAGTAGGAAGAGCTTAGTGAGTGAGACTGACCATGTTGTTTACAAGAGCTGTGCTGAGGAGCATACATGTGGGTACATTTGGCAGTGTTTTCCTCCTTATGGGCAGGTTGGATGCTTTTGTTGTTTTATTTTAGTGTGCCATATTTTTCCCTTATGTACTTTTTATGTAAACTAGTTGTGGGTAAGATGTATGCATGCATTCCATTCTAGTTTTTATATATATATCTGCACAGTTTCATGGAGGTGTATGTGGGTGCGGGTGTACAATAACCTTAGGATAATGCCTCCCATGTGTGTGATAGTGTACTCGGCGCTGGTCACCAACCCCTAGCCTATTGGAGTCGTGCTTGGGAAGGCACAGCTCGTGCCCCGTTGGATCGGGTCATGACATATTATCATATTAATGCATAATATATTTATATAAGGGAATGTGATCATGAACATAACTTATGAATTTCATACCCAACATTTCATTGATCAAAATGATGGATCAAGGCCTAAAAAAATATCATCTAAGAAAAAATGTCATATAATAGTGAGAAATCATCCTAAATTAATCATGAGAAATAATATAAAAAATTTTCTAACCATCATAAATATTTAAAACCATTTCATATTTCATGTTTAAATAACAAGAGCATAAATATGGGCGATCAAGATTTGTCACCAATTTCCCATTGTGGATAATGATTCACCTATATCTGATAGTATATTAGGAAGCACCAGTTTCCAATAGTGGATCGGTACTAACCTATCTCCCATAGTCAAATATGACCATCAACTTGTTT
Organism: Viscum album; assembly: GCA_963277665.1. NCBI lineage: Eukaryota > Viridiplantae > Streptophyta > Magnoliopsida > Santalales > Viscaceae > Viscum > Viscum album. The sequence goes on from OY728139.1 coordinate 1,193,224,173, forward strand.
CCCATTGTTATTCCATGAGATATAAATCATTACACAATGAATTATGGGGATATATAGGTCCCACACATATCATAATGAAATTCATACTAATGTGTTTCCTAATATCATTAAATATTAATCATATCATCACATAATAACCCATGTAATGGTAATGGGTCTCATTAACATTTCTTCAATATAAAAATTAACTATCTAGAGAAATAATAAGATCTTATCATTCAATATTATCCAATGTAAAGTGTAAGTAAAAACAATGGATTTAATTTTCAATTAAAAAGGATTTTTAATGATAAATAGGATCATTTATTGACTAAAATATCATTTCCACATAGGAAAAAATGTTTATAGAATAAAAACATTTCAAACAAATTTCATTGAAAATATCTTCGAATACTTATAATGGAGCTTTAGAAAAAAAAATTACATTTATTATGATAAATATCATTTGTTGTTTTATTTTAAAAAAATATAATATTTTGAAAATATTTATTTTAATGAAAATATAAAAAAATATAATGGAATCTAAAAAAATTATTCATGATTGTGGAAAATTCAGTTCCTGACACACACATTAAAATACAGATTTCATTCACAAATCTGAATGGAAATTGTTTGGAAAATGATATAAAATTCCTTTTAAAGAATTTTTAAAAATTAAAACACGGGGTAATATTACTTAATTAATCATTTGATTAATTTAAAATCGATATTAAAAATATATTTAGAAAAGACTATTTTAGATATAAAAGTGTTTTTGATTGAATAGAGAAATAAAGAATATTTATTTGAAAAAAATCATTTGAATCTCTAGATTACATAAGGGGAGTAAAATTAATTTGAAAAAATTATTATATATAAATAAAAAATAGGTTATTAAATATCATGAGTTTATTGAATGATAGATTATAAAATTTCATCATTGGAAGCATAAATCATAAATGATGAGATTGTTACATAAAACTATAACAAAATTGGTAACATTGAAGCATAATCGACCTATAATAATAACATTAAATGAATCATATAGTATCATTAAATAATGATATTAATGATAGAAAATGTAAAAGGGGTAATATATACATCTGTTAGAAGAATATGGGAGTATAACATAACTCATGCCTCCAAGAATGTAATTTAAATCAAAATATCCATTACCATTATGATAAATTGTGAACTATAAATCCAATTAAGGAGATATATGAAAATACCTTTGTAAATATACATATTGATATGAATAATAATAATAAAATACATTCATGGGGAGTATATACAGTACATTAAATTAACATCGGGGAAATATGTTATACACAAATCCCATACAATTTTAGAAATTTTTTTATTCCCAAGCCCCATTAACGAATAACATAATATAAATCATTAAATATCAAGAAAATAATATATTAGTGATATAAATTTTCAATTTTTCAGTATACAAACCAAACAAAATAAACATGTGTTAAAAGTTTATATGTCTCCTAGAAAAAAAATGGACTGGAAATACCTTATGTTTTGTCTCAACATCCTTCATAAACATTAAAACCTATAGTATAATAAATATAATATTACTATAAATATTTTATATCACCATAATTATATATATACCACTATATATAATTTACCTAAGACAATTTATTAATTTTTTATTTATAATTCCCTATCAAAATAACCATTTTGGGTTATAAATGAATTGTTATTTTTTACGGTGATTTTTTTATTATTTGTCCACTTAATTTTATTATAGATCCAACATCTCCATAATTTTAAACAAGATCTAAATATGAAATAGATTTATTATATATATATATATATATATAAATATATAAATGATACTGATATATAATGAAATGCACCATTCTTAGAGAGGTTTGGCCGTACTTATGCATGAATGTTGTTTACATTTTCATGGATGGGTTAAATAATGAATGATAAATAATATATTTCCTATTAAGAATTATTTTAATGTCATATATATCTTATATTTTTATTAAAACCTTCTATATTACCTTAAATTTAATTAGTGAATGAGTCACATCACTTCATGAGGTGGTATTCTAACGTAGAGACAAACACCAATATCATATTCCCACAAGATGCATATTATGAATAACTTTTTTACATGATTCAAAAATAATAATAATACAAAAAATATAATATATATAAAAAATAAATCCTTCATTATATATATCTTGTGATGTGTTTATGGGAAAAATAATATTAGTTCGTGATGTGGTATTCCACCTTACACACGAATAATGATTTTGAAACCAAATTGATTGAATAAGAGAAGTATTAATTTGTGAAATTTATATTATTACAACACATTATATATAATATATTATGGTAATTATATTAGCATGTTTTAATAATAATTTTAGGTTGAGGAGGATAAATTAAAATAAAAAGCTCATTTTGGGATGTTACCTATTCTTCAAAAAACGTCTCTTATTTTGAATAAAAAATATAATAGATATGGAATTTGGAAATAATAATCCATCTAAGATGAGATTATATAATTAATGATTTTATATTTAAACTGAATGACCATGTAAATTTGTTTTGGAAGTTAGGAGAATAATGGGGAGATGTTGGACTTTTAAAAGAGAGGTGAGTAACAGACTTGTAATTTTTCAAATTAAAAACAGATAACCATTTTTTTTACAATAAAGAATGATAAAATACCTCAACTATAGAAACTAAAAGATATTAAATCTAAATAGGGCTATAAAATGGGTGTTGGAGAGTTTTTGTGTGTTTTTTTGACCCCATTAATGTTTTATAACGCAATGGTAAACCCATTTTTACATTAACTATATTAAAAAAATTCACTATTTTTACAAATTATTATGGTCAAAAATTACATTTAACATATATATAATATAATTTTATTATTTTTCCAAACATAGAATAAAATTTTTAAATATTTTTTCAAGAACTGAAAAATGTTTATTTAAAATTAATTCCACAGTCAAGGAGAAATAGTGGACTTCCAAAGACTAAATGATCCAATATTTAAAATGATTTTATATAAAAATTTAATAATAAATTTATTGAAATAAATTAAATTAGATGAATAGATAAAAAATTCATCAAATTTTAACATTTTAAAAGTAATAAACAATTTTATAAATTTTTAAATGTTTTAAAATATATGAAAATGCATAAAATACAATTTTTTACAATTTTATAAAAAGCTTATCTTGTCATAAAATAATCAAAAATAAAATACAAGATAATTAAAAAATTTATGATTCAATGTTTGAGATTTTATCTTTATTATTTATATAAAACCTGAAAAAAATAATTTTAAAATAATTACACAAAAGGAAAAGTTTTTTAATATTATAAAATTGATTTTTAAAAGAAATCGACTATTAATTATTATCTACTAAAATGAAAAAAATAATGATAAATATTTTATGGAATATATAATATATAAATATTAAAAAATAACTCACCAAATGACATTTGTTTAATTTATTGAAGTAAAATATGTTTATGTGAACAAGAATAGTTTTTTATGATAAATAGTTCTTTAATTTCCAGACCGTTTTTATTATCATTTAAGATTGTAAGGTTAGTAAAGAATTACTTTTATATACTTTTGTAGCACAATTATTTAAATAGTTGAGTTAATAATATTCATACAGACAAATTCAATTGCTAGGTGATAACTATCAAATTAAATAATAATATTTTAATATAATTTCTACTTTATTTTAAACTCTGTGTTACGTGTAATGATAGAAAAACTGAACATTTTGCAGGACACAATCCATGATCCAAGTTACTTGTAATGAAAAATAAAATATTTGTAGTATGTAATGAAAATTAATAAAAATATTTAATTTATTTTAAAGATAATATTTATAAATATCTCATGGTGTTTCAATTGTTGGTCGACATAAGATGTTTGAACACATCATCTCTATTAGGGATGATTTAATTTTTTTTAGAATTTAGAGGATATACGTTATATATTTTTTAAGATAATATGGAGTAGAAAAATCTATTTATTATTATTAATATCTATGTATTACCCCAAACTATGGGAAATTAATATTTTATCACTGGATACAAATATATGTTTCCAAACTACTAGTCATCCTCTGACAGATGGTTCATATGAAGGAAGAATTCAAAACATAAAATATATTATATGATCTTATAATATGGATTACAGAGGCTGTTCAGATCAACACATTCCTTTAGTTGACTTTTCTTAATGTAATCATATTTTACATAAGAATTCAAATTACTAATTATGATGTCCTTTATAGAAATAAGTGAATATCTCTATTGTATTAATTTGAAGATGGAGATAGAAATATATTTAACAAGACTTGGATTAATAAATAGGAGAAATGTTTAGAGCATGTTAATAAAAAATAATCAAAACAAAAACCTGGTACTAAATTTATGACGTCAAACATTGTTGTGATAAAGAATTTGATATGGGTAAAATAATTTGTTTATTAATTTATCCATGAAAGAACATATTGATATTTATAAATAATATTAAACAAATACATAACCATATCAAACACTTTTAAAATTTGTACTGTATCTAGATCATATCTTCTCTATTCGAACTTCCACTGAACCTCTAATATTTTTACTGTTTCTTCCATATATATCTCAAGACGAATTACATACATAATCCATCAAATGTATTAAACTCACATGTCAATCTACATGATAATTTTTCTTTATTATAAAAAACTATCAGTGATGATTTTTTAATATAATGTTCTAGAAATAAAACCAATCACCTGACCAAATGTTTGTTGTGAAACCTCCAATTTAAGGAAGATATATAGGATCCTTGGGAAATATTAAGGAAAAATTATTCAACGTTTTTTATACCAATGGGATGAATTTTTTATGATAAATATATTTTTTGGGTAGTATAATGTGACACCACTATATTTTATTCCAAATTTTTTCTAATAAATTTAATATCTTTTATGGATTGAGTTATACACAACACCGAGTTTTAACAAACCAGAGAGAGTTATTAATGTTATTATTTAGACAATAAAATAATTAAACATCTGTTTAGAATGTCGGAATAATTAGAATAATAATATTTTTATTATTGTGTAAAATATTTTTCTATAAATAAATAAATATTGATTAAAAAGCACTCATTTTTTGGAAGTCCTAATATGTTTCAAAAATAATATATTTTCAAAAAAAATATTTAATGATTTTTATGAAAAAATAATAAATGAAAGTTCTTAAACTATTTGAATGATTATTCTATAAAATAAACTATAAATATTAATTATATAATTTAAAAATATATATGGGTGAATATATTGAATTATTATGAAAATTTTAATTTAATAAATTCGACATAGTTATTTTCACAAAAAATAGTAAAAAAAGAAAAAATTGATTTCCACATATAATGTTAATATTGGGTTCACAGGGTTAAGGTAAAGGGAAATTGAGTAAATTAATCTAAAAATAGGAAAGAAACCCATTTTAATGCCATATTTCGACCTTATAACCTCTAACTCTATAAAATGCAACATTTACGAGTATTTTCACCTATTAAACATATGGGTACACATTATTAGTTTCAAAAATTCCATTTGTGTCATATCCATCACTTATTAAATTCCCACCACTCCTATCTTATTCACACATATTAAATAAAATGGTTAATCCACAAAATACAATGATATATTACTTGAATACCTCCAAAACTTACATAGAACTCTGTGATATAAAAAATAAATTCTATAAAATATTTGGTTTAAAACAAATATGGTTTTATAAAGATGATGTAATGTTTTAAACTATGAGTATTTTCTTGAAAATTGTTCTTCAGAATCCTTAAAATATTTTTATGTTATTTGGTTATATGAAAAAAATCATATTTATTATACTTATGTTTTTATTATTATTATGGAATATCTAATATACAGGTCATCTTCCACGAATTAGAAAACAATAATGTCATTCGTGGGTGTGGAAGACTAACACCACATGAACTGATGATATGTGTTTTTTCGTTAATGTTTTACATGGATGGTAAAAAGGATATTTTTATATAACACTTATTTTATTAGATACATTATTATACTTTTAGAATTTTGATATTACATATCCTACTTACCTTCCATCACATGGGGATATGACAATGTCATTCTTCTGTAGGGATGACCTCCACGTCATGAAGTGATGTGAGTATTTTTCCACAAATGATTTACATGGATGGTTGAAAGGATAATATTAATCAATATATATGATATTTATTACATAAATTTACTTATTATAATATAATAACATATCTAAAATCTTACATTCCAATCTATTGGAAAAAATGATGTTGCTTTTGTGTACTTGTATACTACCGCCTCTATATATTGATGTCAAATGTTTTTCATTTTTTTCACAGATGTTAATATGATTTTATTTGTCTAATATAAATGATATATATGAAATAAATTGGATTTTATAAAGTTAATATATTATTTACCTTTATTTCTTTTCATTTATCGAGAACATTGAATCATTATTCATGAATACTTATGAACTACCATCTTGAAAAATAAAACGAATTTCATTACCTATATATAACTTATATAGAGTATAGTCAATAAATATTTACTTATTATATATTATATATATATCATAATTATAATTATGGATATCATGGAACAATGATCAATTTAAGAGGACATCAAATTAAAAAAAACTAAACACACACGAAAACCAAAGTCGTTATGAACTGAAACATGATTTTAAAAAGGAATTGTTAATAATATGACATAAGTAAATAATATATGGAATTATATATATAAATAAATTTTTTATTTTGTTTTATTTAAAAAAATATTAATTTTATAGGATGTTCAATTCCATAAAAAAATTCAAGATTTATGGTAAGGGATTTTTGTCTCAATTATTCTTCACTGGGGGAATACGTTATTTTATATAACTATTCTCCTTAATGATATGCATAGACATAGAATTTATATATATAATATCATTAATTTTTATATTATCCTAATATTTTATGTTCTTTTAATTTTATTCCTTTACTGGTCTTATAATTTAATGTCTTTCAATGTGGTAAGGGATTTATAATAAAAATTATTCATTTATCGAGATTATTGATGTTTATGCTTATTATGATTAAATAATTTGATCAATATCTCAAAATCCTCTTAAATTATATTATCCATAGGTTATTTATTGAAGATACTTGTTTTCCACTCGATTTTTATCTACATATTCATATGATTTCAAAATAACATTTTAATGAAAACCATATTTTTTAATATTTTTGGTCGAAAAGAATTTTTACCTATCCATGTTTATGAAAAACCTATTAAAAAATGTTTTTAAATAATCTAACATATTTACTCGTAAAACTATTACACATGTTTAAATTTTTTATGATGCAATAATTGTGTTTTTTTAAACATTGAAAGTTTGGCTTTTACCAAAAAATGATTGGAATCTCTATTTTAACATGTATGACAACGATACAGTTCCCCATCATGAGGACCATTATTTCACTACATATTAATTTATATTATTACATGTTTATTTCCAATGATTTTTTTAATTTTTTTATATTTTATAAATATATATTTATAGTGAATTTTTTTTCTAATGAATGGTTTTAATTGATCATAAATTATTCCTTTATAATTTTATAAAGTTATTTTTCATATAAAAGTATATTTTAAATGATTGGGGTTTTTAAATTATTTGATCAGAGTAGAAGGGGTATGTTTCTCAAGAATTTATTAAAATTTGTTTTAAATATCTTTTTTTAAATTTGAATGATCATTTTCAAATAATCATTTCAAAAAGTTCTTGATTCATTTTTACTTTGAAAATTAATTTTCAAGGAAAGGTTGTTTTATATATAAAACGCATTAAACAATTTTTTTTGAATAATTTTACATCAATGATGAAATAATTTTATTACCATCATTATTTACTTGGGATATTATATATTGGTATCATCTTTATTATTTATTGGGATTTATTTTGTTCATGATTATGTGAGGTTTTATATGGATTTTTTTACATGGGTTATGAAATAGGAAAATTTTTTATGAAGTCCATATAGTTTCATAATTTTTGATATAAAATATCTGTTCTATATACTAGTTTTTTTGTTGGGTTCTTGTTTTTTTATTGATTTATTATCCCTTGGCACACATTTCTTATTTTTATTATGTGACTGGTGGGACCTATATCTCCCTTCATTGAATTGGGAAAGGCTTAAAGTTCTATGAGCTCAATGGTTACATAAGAGGTTATCAATTTTTCAAATAAGGGAACACTAAAGATTATCGAAAATCATGTTGAAGTTATATGATTAGTTATCCAAATACTAACAGGATACAAATTTCTTGGTGGATAGTAGTGAAATTAAATATTCTATTATTATGTTTATGCCACAACTCATCGTCTAATAATAATGTTATCATTTCATTGATAGTGATATTGGTTTATATTATGATTTTTTTCATATGGACAACCATGATTTATTCCATGACTTGCGTTAATGATCTATGATAAATAGTGTAGGGTTTTAAAATGTTGTTCTCATGTTAGAATACCCATATTTTCATGTTACATTTATATCTCCCTAGTTTACCCTTACTGATAATTTGAGTTCACCCTGTAGAATGATTAATTAACACATGATATGAAGAATGTTTTTTTAATGTCATTATTAAGAAGGATAAATGTTATGAGGAAATATGTGGGTGATGATCTATAACTCTTAAGAACCATTTTTTATTTTCCTATGATAACAATGGTACTATACCTTTATGAACAATCATCTAATTTTTTCTATTATAATGAATATCCATAAAATGTAATAAATTTATATAAAAATCCAAAGATTTCACTAAGAAGAGGCTCCTATATAGATCTATATAATAAATCTGAACAAAATATTCACATTATATATAGGATATCGTGTAACACTATGAAATAATTCCACCCGATGATACTTTTTTGGATGTCATAGTTCTACTATGGTCTCAAAATTCATTATTAAAAAACCAATTTCATCAAAAATAGTAAGAAAAAAACTCATTATTCCTCATTCTCAAATTATTTTGCATTAGATGACTTCCTTTAATCCTGTCAATCTGATGGTGATTAATCTTGTAAAACATTATATGCTCTATTATTTTCACATTATTCATCTAATACTAAATGATAAGGTCTTCTTGTGGTATCATTATGAACCTATATTCTGCATCCTCTTTTATCTGAAACCTATCTGGAAAACATTTCAACTTATCTGTCTATCTGATGTGTCATCCCAATTTCATTTTTCTATAATGATCTTTTCTTAATTATTTTTCTAGTTATAGATCACCAAATCCACTTCTTCCTTTCTACATATGGTGTTTTAGCGGCGTTCGACTCTTTTTCTCCACCTGTTACACATACAACATCTAGTAATTATTTTTATAAAAAATTACAACCAATTTATCCTATACTTCAATATTATATGGAGGTTCTTTCTTATAGTGAAAATTATTTATCACTTATTCTCATTCACATTTGAAAATTGTTCCACCAACTTGTATAGTTCAATCACCACCATTATATTTATTCCCTTCTATATGATTGTGTGAGAACTCAAAAATATTTTCCCAACCATATCAAATTTAAAAATAAATATTATTGGTATATTTTATTTCTCTATAAGGCCTTATCAAAGGTTTAGAAACAACTACTTCATTTACAATGTTACTCAAGCATCAATAAATTCATAATAATTTAAATTTGTATTTTATTAATTGAAACGATTTATTTATAACCCAAAATTCCACCAATTAATATTATTAAATATACTATATATGTTCTTCAAACATTTATTCTATAATGACTATATAACACATTTTACTTATAATGGTGATCACTTGAACATCCATCATAACTTCATAGGAACATCATCAATTTAATTTTCAAGATACATCCTCTGTCAATTGAAATGCTACATTCCTATTCATTCATTTACTTCTCTAGGAAACCACTGAAGGATGATCATCATAAAAGAAAAATTTTCCATTGATCCTAAAAATGTTCATTTAGTGGACACCATTCGATAATCCCTTTTATATTTCCTTTAACAAACTTTCAAATGGCTTATTCCTCTATCTGATGGGTCCTCATATATTTTTAGTACCCAAATTTCCAGTTAAATATAATTGATCTTCTATAATTTTTCTATGGGATGAATTTCGATAAATCAATCTGATTCCTTTTTAATACTCATCTTGATGTCATTGTAACAAAATGTTTCTAATAGAATCACTAAGAAACTTCAGTTAGATGCAACTATTTAGAATCCTGATAATCCTTAGTCTTTTCTGCTTTCATGGAAACATTATTTTTGTGTAATATCATTGAATCATCCATTTGCTGAAATCATTTTTTTATCCAATATATTTCCATCCAATAAATCATTTTCCTTTCATTACAGTACCACACATCTATTACAATTTCTTTTTCCTAATATCCCTTCATTTTATAAACATGAACCAATTCCATAATACTATAAAACCCTAAACAACATTTTTGTTATAATTTTATAAACCTGATATTATTGTTATATAAATATTTTTTTAATTATTATTTCCTTTTTTTGAACTCAATCCACTAATGCATAATTACCATTATTATAGATGACTTATATGTTAAATCGTTATCTTCAGTAATAGTTTATTTTAAATTATTTTCTTTGGATATGTATCCTTGTACATGTCGATCCGAATGGAATTCATAAAACTCTTATTCCAATATAGCATAAGTATATTGAATAAAAAAACTTGTCATTGGGATGTTTTATCAAACAATAGAACATCAGTTAGCATCAACTAAATTTTTTTTCTAAACATTATTTGTCTGATTTATGTTGTCAATATAATTAATGAATCAAATTTTTACTCTTCTCATCCAACTGATTCCATCCTTAATATTAGTCAATTTATTGTGTCAAAAAAATTTTAGTGGTACCAAAAATATTAATTTATCCATTTATACTTTTCATATAACCCCTGTTTTGTTGTTGAAGATTTTGGTAACATTATTCAATTGGTACTACTTATAAATAATCACCTGAGTAACATATTACAATCAAATTCATCCAATCAACTTTAGAAAATTTTCTAGATTCTACACTATACCCATGAATTTATCTTCAAAATGTCAAATGGAAACTCTTAAGGAAGATTTCTCCTTTCTACTAAGTATTTTACTATAGGAAAACACATAAGGTATATTTTTCACTTATGATTAGATATTTTTTAAGAAAATTTATATGGTAAATTATATAATGTTAACTAACATTTCTATTATATAACAAACATAGAACATGTTATAGATATTAACAATAACACATCAATTTGATTAGGCTAATTCTAATGTCTTTAAATATTTAGCTTGATAATACTAATTTAACCATTGCATTCACCTATCTTATTCTATCCATGACATATGAAAATTATTACTAGGATTTGAAAATTTAAATGAGTATTTTGATTTCTTCTTATTTATAATTTCAATATATTTACTTTAATAAAATAATTATATACCATTGAAATCCATTTACAACCAATAATAAATATTTACAACCAATAAAACGTTCACCCAAAATTTATTTAATTATATTATTTAATTTATAGGGTTCACATTTGTTCATTATTATTCCCACATAGTTTTAAAATGTTTTTATGGAATACAATAAATTGGTGTTAAAAAATTACTTGAAGAATATGTTTTAGGAATAATAATATCAATATGAAGAAGAGCACTTAATATACAAGACATCCCAACCAATGAATTTACTACCCAAAAAAAATTTTGTAGTAATATATATTGGACATGTTGATCATTAACATTCATAAAGTTGAAAAGATAAGATAATTTGGGTGTAAATATTTAAATTCTGTGAATATATAAGGGGGTATACATTTTCATACTTTTACCCCAAATTAGAGAACCAAATATTTTTTACTCCTATAATTATCCTTAATGTATAAGAAGTCTCCTATAATACCTTTAGAGTGTAAATTCCAAATATAATTACAAAATAAAATTGGATACACTAAAATTTGTTTATAGTTTTAGATATTATGTTTCCAAATAATTGGGTTTTTTTAATTTAAAAAAACCTAAAAAATATGTTATATAAATAGGTTTATAAGAATAAATTTATCCTATGTATCTATTAGTGTTAGATTACAATAAATTACATTAAACATATTTTGTTTAATAAATTCTTGAGATATGCAATAAATAAAATCATTAAAACAAAAATATTCATTTATTTGTTCTGTTTGTAATGATAGGTTTTATCACCTATGAAAATGGTGATCTCTTTAATGATAACTCGAAGTTAGAGCTTCATTGTAGCACAAAGTTAATTTTCTTAAATATCCAGAGGTGAAGAATAAAATAAATGAATAAAGGAAACTGTAAAATATAAGAAACAAGTAAAGGATTAAATAAAACATAATAGAATCTAATTGCACCCATGAAGCTCTCTAAAATCCCAAAACTATTTTCTTATCCTTCCATTGATGCGAACCCCTAAAAAATATATGGGTTTTTTTCTAATATAAGATGTATTAAAGAAGAAAAAACTAAAAATAAAAACAACTAATCCAGTATTTTTTTAATGGATTTAGACACTCGAAAAACAAAATAAAATTGTTTATGAAGTACATAATAATATATAGTAAAATAATTTACATTTAAATTATAGTTCTTTTATTTAAATTACAAGATGAAAAACAATGCATAGTGACAAAATAGTAATAGAATATTACAATGGAAGAAGAATAAAAAATATCCACAATCAAATCACCACCACTACCTTAGTTAGGAATTCATGGATTTTCATGTTAATAAATCACTATTTAATTGAACCTAATTAAATAGAATTTTTATAGATTTTTGGAAATTAATTATAGTGATTACTTTAAAATGTTTGGCCAAAAAATTGGATCTAGCTTTCAACCCCTTCTTGATTCTTTATAATGTCTTTAAAAATTTGTAAATTTACCAAGGTCATTGAATAAAAACATGTTTCCCATGTTTTTCTTAAATTTATTGAAATATTTTACCCTAATTGGATTTAATATTTAGATGTTATGGTTCAAATGATGTGATGGTATATTGGGTCATGAAATTAAACACACAATTAAAATTAATATTTTGTCACATGTATCATATTCCAATAAAAATATGTCTCCACTATTGTTTTTTAATATAATTTTACTCCAACATTATTATTTATTCCACTAAAATTTCAACTTTATAAGACATAAATTTTTGGTTTCACGTATGTTTTTGGGGAATGAAGCACAATCAACTCTCCCTCGATATTTTTGTAATATATGTTCGATTTTTCCATCATCCTTAATGAGCCATTTATAATAAAAAAATAAAAATTTCATACAGAATAAATTTTTTTAATAATATCCTAATTTTTTAACTTTGAAATATAAAATTTAATTTTTTATGGATATTTTAAAATGGGGAAATATTAATACGTTTTATAGAAAATTTCACATATTATGCCAAATGACTTTCAAATTGAAAAATAAAATTACCATTTATTTTATGAACATTGATACATTTTAAAAATAAAAAACAAACAAGGAAAATTAGGCATTTTAGTTTCTTATCAAACCATAAACATGATTTTTTCTAAAATAAAGAAAATTACATCACATAATGGTTATATATCAATTCCCCTCTCAAAAAATATAATAGAAAATACTGTCCACAACCTTGTCACATCAAATAATTCATAATCCAGTAACAATTATTTAAATAAATTCATATATAAAATCATATCCCTTACCCAAGGCCATTCCTTTTATATAAAATTCAAAAACACACTTCACAAAACCCAAATGCAGCTTAAATATTCTTTGGGAATGTCAAATGAAATAGATTTTACCTTTTTTGGTGTTAAAAATGATATTTCATGGTATATATCAATGTAAATATTTATGTTTCATTACTATTTTTTTTAATTATTTATTTTTTAACCACAATATAAATGAGAATTATAATTTTCTGAATGAATAATGTGGATTCACCATCCAAAAGTGTATTATTTGACACATTATTTCAAATTAATGCTTACTAATTGAGACATAAATCCAAACTCTATGAAATATAACAATGAATTCACAATCCACATGTGTGGAATACCAAAAATTAAGACAATGCATTCATCTACACAACCATTTTTATTACTTGTATCTCTATTTTTTTTATAAATAAAAATAATTTCAAAGTAATCCAAAATCATGTGAATTAAATAATGGAATTGATGGGTAAAAACACTTAACCCCATAGTGTAAAGTATATAAATTGTGACAATCCTATAAAATTGGATAGGAATTTAGACTATCAAATATCACATCATATAACTATTCTAAAAAATTATATGCTAATAGACTTAAACAGTCATAAAATTTGAATAATGGAATGAAACCCCATATGATATTATGTTTTCTTGTTTTAAAAATTAGTTTATCACATTATGGATATAAAAATATTATTTTCCATTGAGAAATTTTTTTTCCTATGTAAAAAGACTTTATTCCTTAATCCACCCTATACAAAATAAGTAATGGAAATCCCCTTAGTATTAAAAGAAAATAAGTGAGTGTGCTAGAATTATGAATAATGAAGTGATGATAATATCAATAATTTTATTTCAATTGAATTCATGGAACATAATCAATTTATGTTATGATGAATATCAAATAATAATATAATGATCATTTTGACTCAATATAAAATTTATACTCCATGGAGGAAATGATATATTGGGTTTGAATCTGGAATGTAACTGCTAAATAATTCATTTCATAGATCCCCATAATCATACACTAAAATTAGTTAAAAATAATAAAACATTCAATGGGTTCTCTTAACAAAAAAATTAATACAGAAAAAAAATTAATGAAATAAAAAATCTAATTTCCCCCAAGAAGTACGTTACAATGTCCCAGTTACAGGTGCCTTCCAAGGGTTCCCCATACTTTATTGGTCACATAACCTCAAGATAATTTCCCTAAATGGCCGAGTATTCTTACTAGCAATGAGGGACAAGGACTGATAATGAGGAAACTATACTCTAATTGGGAGACTATGAAGAGAATAATAACAAAAAGTAAACCATAGCAGAAGTAGTAATATGATACAATTATAGTAAACTACAAAAGTCTGATAAGAATCTAAAAAATATAGCATATGTAATTGATGCTTGTTACATGTGTCTTGAAATGAATCCAAAAAAGTCAAAATGCAGGTAATACAATAATGATCAAATTTATAGAATAAAAAGTAATCTCCAATAGCATGGAAAGCCATTGAATGGTCCCATGCTCTCCATATCCAATAGTAAAAATGTACCTGATGAAGAAGATATTTTCCATTGTATATACCAACAACCAAAAAATCTATTTGTGTCCAAAATTATTACCCAAATAGGGTGTTAGATGAATCCCAGTAAGAAATAAGAAAAATATTTGTTCTTAAAAGTCATTAAATATATATATAAGGTAGTATGTAGAAATGAAGAAATATATTGGGATTTACTCAAAACTAAACAATCTTATAGTTTTAATTAACATTCATTTACATTTGTTTATTATTAAATTAGTTGAATAATGAAATTCAGATCTATGTCATATGATATGAATCCCCTTGTGTAACAGTATCAACAAATATTTCTTAGAAGACAATCTCAAAAATCATATTAGACTAAGTCCAAGCTTGTGCTCTGTCTTGGAAACACATCAATTTCATTCAATCATCCACAAATGGCCCTCTGAGAGATCTCTTACTTTCTAACCCCTATGGTCCAATATAGTGTAGTGTAATAATAAACAACCTCCATGGTAGCTCTTATGGCCTATAACCTTAGGTATACAAAGCATCAATAACATATAAATAACCTCTGAGCAGCTCTCAAGATCAATACACCTTGTGTCAACCTATCATAAATAATCTATAAAAATCCTCTAAGGTATCTATTGCAGCCAATACCCCCAAATTCAACATAATGTAACCAATTTATAAATGACCACTGGTTAGCTCTTATGATCAATACCTCCTAGGTCAATGTCTACACAAAGTATCTCATGGTCCTGTGTAAATAAACATGAATACCACCATAGTTTTACTAGTCTATGGCTCTCATGGTTCAGTAGAAAAACCACAAACATATCATATCAATGTAACACATGTAGTCTCTAACTTCTAAATGGAGAACATTCACATGCAAACCACCTGGAATTTATATAGTCAATTAAACTCCATCCTAAACAAAAAAAAAGGAATCGAAACAAAGTTCACCCCATATACAACTTATGTCAATCTTCCATAAATTGTAAAACTAGGGAAACACAGTGATGAGGTGTCCGGTAATCAAGGAATCTAACATTACGCAAATGCACCATCCCATTTTCAATGAATTAAACCGTAGAATGAAAATACTAGAGTTAATTCCTCAATCATGAAATAACCCAAATGTGGGATGTGGAACTTTTAGCATATATAATGCAAAGACGAACAAAAAATGGCACAAACCACTAACCTTGATATCATTTGATTGATACTCTTGAACGTTAGCCATTGAATCATCCTAGAATGACATAGATCTACAAAAAATGGTAAACATGTTCAATCATTAATTACTCACGATATAGGAAGAATCCAGAAGAATGGCTCTATGGGAAGTGAGAAATCACTTATGGGAATCCAATGTAATTAACAACGTATCAATCAGATCTCAGATGGAGAACCAGGAGGAAGTCAAAGTTTGTAGTTGTTCTATCACTATCTTGTATAAAACAATGGGAGGAAAATTCATTTCAAAGGATGATACGTAACCCTGCAGTGATTTATAAATTAAAAAAAAACTACACAATGTGTTCATTTAATTTACACGTTGTATATTATCCTCAATCGGCCCCCACATTTGGTGTTTTTCATAGTCACCTACAAGGCCATGTATATGGATATTTTATGGCTAGTACAAGAATATACACAGAAACATAATATAGGATGTGTACCCAAAAGTACATGGCATGTACATAGAATATTTCCCATTTCATCTTTTTTCCTAAAAAACTGCAAAATAAGGATCGATACCTAAAATGATGATCTGTGTTTTTACAAACATCCTACCTTAAATCAATTCATCCCCAAATTTCCCATCCAAGGGTGGTAGAAAATAATCTTCAAGTAACTTTAGCCATTAGGATCATACCTCAGCCACCCACTCCCAACTATCATCTTGTATTGGCCTGTAATTCCTTAGAACCCTTACCAGAGGAATGGACCAACCATAGAGAATCTTCATGCTAGAATCCAGAATCTGAATAGGTTTCTCTTCAAAGGATACATTCACCTCCAACTCAACCTCCTCGTATTGAAAAACATGAGATGGGTCTAAAATAATTTCATAGATTATGAACATGAGATACTTCATGCATATCTCAATACCTATGAGGTAACTGGAATTGAAAATAAAATCACATGATTCTCTCAATAACCTTAAATGGATTGACATATCTTGGTAAAATCTTTCCCTATCTCGGAATAATCCTTTTTCCAAACCATCATGTGACTCGTAAGAACAACTGATCTCTGACCTCGAACTCCAAAGGTCATCTCTGTCGATTAGAAAAAGTTTCATGGTGAGACTGTTCAGTATCCATCACTTTCTGAATCAACTCCACATGCGCAGTAGTCTCCTAGACAAAACGAGGTCCTAGCATAGCTACCTCTCCTGCCTCCAACCATTATATGGGGGATCATAATATCCTAAAATAAAAATCCTTACATGGTTCTATTTGAATAGTTTCATAAAATATATTATGGTAGTCAAACTTGACTAGGGGTATGTGTCTCTCCATGGATCCATTGAAATACAGGACACATGCTAAAAGCATGTCATCCAAAAAACTAAATTTTTTACTCATAGTAGACAACTACCTGGGGAAGGTAAGATACACTCAGATGTACATGTCAACTCAAATACACATATAGTCCATTACATACACTAGAAATAAACTAGGAGTTGAGGTTTGAAACAATAGAGTGTCGAACCCCATGAAAACGAACAATCTATTAGATGTAAAACCTTCCAAGATCATCAACACTAATGATTTTTTTAATTGGTATGAAATATGAAACCATTGTGAGTTTTTCAACAACAACCCATACAACATAATTTTCCCATGGCGACCTTGGTAAATTTTTCACGAAATCCATCGTGACATTTTTCCACTTCAACATGAGAGTGTATAACTATTGTAATAACCCTATTATTCACTAATTCTCTTCCTTTACTTGCTGAAAGGTGGAAAATCTCATAACAAAACCAACAACATCACACTTAATGCATGTCCACCAATACTGACGATGTAGATCTCGATGCGTCATTGTGACTCCAGGATGAACTTCCCATTCTGAGGCTTGAAAATCTCAAAAAATTATCTCGTGTATGTCTGCTGACACCCTTATTCTCCAATGAAAATTCCACACATTATCCTCTCCTATGGTCCACCCAGGACTAGGGTCCTCTTTTAACACACTCTCTCATATGTATAGGACTTTGTAATCTGATTGCTACATTATTCTCACAAGATCTAGATGAATTGAGGTAACAACTATAGAAGAAAGAAACATATTCCACTATTTTTCATGGACCTCCAAATTCGTCTCAGAGAACAGATCCATATACAACCACTCGCTACTAGTATCCTGATCTGCATGTATCTTAGTACTTCTTCTCAACCCATCAACCACTTTGTTTTCTTTCCCAAGAGTTTAGGTAATCTCAAAGTCAAAAGACTAAATGTACTCAACCAACCTTCACTGTCTCAAATTAAGATCACTTTGAGTACTAATGTACTTGATGCTTATGTGGTCTATATATAATTCAAAATTACCCCCAAGAGATATTTTCACCTTCAACGTAATGAATTCAAAATAGTAGATAACTCAGGATATTGCATCAGGTAATTCCTCCCTTGTTTCCTTAACTACAGAGACTCTTATGCAACGACTCATTCCACATTCATAAGCACTGCTCCTAGTTCTATACCTAAGGCTTCACATTAAATGGTGTAACTCTTTCCCACCTCTTGAAAAATCAGTATTGGTGAAAATGTCAATCTACCTTCTAACTCTTGAAAGGTTGCGTTGTAGGATTATGTACACAAGTTGTTTTCATCATACATATTCAGGCCCATCAGTGGAACTGCTAAGCGTGAAAACTACTGAATAAACAACCTATAGTAACCAGAGAGACCTAAAAAACTTCGTACCTCAAATAAGATCTTCGGAATCTCCCATGAAACTACTACTCCTACATTCTCTAAGTCTACTGAAACTTTTGTATCTGAGATGAAAATACCTATGAATTGAATCTTCTCCATCCAAAAGGACCATTTTTAGAGCTTAGTATATAACTAATTCTCTATTAGTGTACTAAATACGATATTAATATTGGTAGGGTGGCCATTTCGAGTTTTTGAGTACATGAATATATCATCCACAAAGACTACCACAAAAGAATCCATGTAAAGATGGAACACTCAGTTCATCAGTTTCATGAAAAAATCTTGATGCATTCGTGAGACCGAATGGCATAACAAAATATTCATATAGACCATACCTACTCCGAATGGATGTAAGAGGTATATATGATTGAATAATGTGAAATTAATGATAATTAGATCTCATGTCAATCTTTGAGAATAGCAGGGGTTCTCTAAGCTGATCAAAGATATCATCAATATTTGGAAAGGGATATAAATTCATAACTGTCAAATCATTAAAATTTTGATAATCCACACAATGCTTGAGGGTACCATCCAAATTATTCAAAAAAAGGATATGTGATCCCCAAGGAGAAGTACTCGGTCAGATGAAACCCTTTGAATGAAACTCATCTAATTGCTTCTTAAGCTCTTGTAACTACTGTATAACCATCCTAGAAGGTTGAATGGTATGAGGTACCACTCCGTGAACAATCTAAATAATGAAATATAGCGCAATATCTAGAGGTAAATATAAAAACTTATTTGGGAAGACAAATCTGAAATGGTCCACCACTATTGGAAAGCCCTTTTATGACATCCCCTAGTCATCCAAAAATAAACTAGAAATCTGAGTTGTAATTCCTCCCAACCCATGATGCTCGGGTCCCACTCTGCATGCCTATACATCCCATTTTACCTTTGGTAGAAACGTCCCACCCTCTAGTAACATGAAACACACCCTCTAGTGATTGAAATAAAAAAACACCACAAAATAGACCAACCAGTTAATTCTAGGAATGAAATCTAAGCCTATCATCTCTAAAGCATTGAGGTCCCACAATAGGTGACACTGACCAACCTCGAGGGGAAACTGCATGCACTGACTAACAGTAGGCATCTTAATCCCCAAAATTGTGTCTAAAATCATAACATCATCAGAACTTAAGATACAAAGTCTGAGGATCTCCACGATAGTAATAGATATGTAACTATGGGATGCCCCTATATCAAAAATATCTGAATATAAAACTGAAGAAACTAGAATTATGCCTCTAACCATAGAGGGTATGAGATCCTTCTCCTACTTGGTCTACTCCATCGAAAAAGTATGGCATGTACCATGACCCTATGACCTTTCCTAACTACCTTTAGATAATCCAACCTACTATCACTAAAAACCTGTCATCTGGATACCACGACTATGACCACCTCCTCACCTTGAATGACCCAATGAAATCTAGTTCGCTAAATGTGGAGAAACCGTTGGTCCTAATATTGAATGGGGAGTCATAATAGAACATCTCTCAATAGCTACTGTTTAGAAAAACTAGAAAAAACTTTTATGATGACCCATATTTCCGCAAGACATGCACTCAATAGGGTCTCTCAGTCACTATAGTCTTGGGTGCCCACTCTTCCAACACTTGTTTCACCATTCCTTCATTCCTATAGATACATCCATCCTACTAATATCACCATATGAAAGCTCCCTATGGTTCTTCCTTCTATCAAATGAAGGTGTGCCAGCTTTGGATTCTGATCCTCTCTAGCTCAAAGCTCCCAACTCCCTTAGATTACACTCATTAATAAGAACCTAATTTACTCTACAAGTCACCAAATTCATCCTGAAAACATTCACCAATCATCAAATTTTGTACATGAGACCATCCTAAAACAACCTAGAAAAAGATTACTCATCACCTCCCATAACAGGTATGAAGCATTAAAGCTCTATGAAACATGATGAGTAATCCATCATGGAAAGAGATCCCTACTACAAATGCATGAAATCTTGGGATTGATCGGCCCTCCACATCTTAGTGTAGAATTAGTCATAAAAATTCCACTAAAACACTTCCCAAGCCAGATCTCGATGACTCACTTCCTGTGAGATAATGTCCCACAATATCTTGGAGGAATCACGTAGCATGTACGTTGTGAGCCTCACCCTCCACTCAGGAGGCGTCTCTAGATATTCAAAGATAATAAGTATGGACTATGACCATTTCTATGAAGCATGTGGTCCACCATCCGTAGAATAGGTGGGAGGATTCTACTACTTGAACACCCACGTCAACACATCCATAGTTAGTGTTGGATGTGGTGCTCCTTGGAATGTCGACATCATCCTCATAAAGCATTAATGGATCTATGCATTAGCACCTGTATCTGGTTTAACATTTGAGGATATGATGATCATGATGGGAGCATTTTCTGGTAGTCCATGTTCTACCATTTCCATCTTCAATTCATTTCTATGTACCTGGTCTACAATTGAAGAACAGCTTAGTGTCATGACTCTACAAGGTCAAGCACAAACCTCATTTCATGATTTTCAAGGAAAAAAATTATATGTGTGAGAAAATAACAGGAGAAGTAATGCATTAATGTTTTACAAAATATGGTTTTGTGGCATGCATAAATACCACCTGACGTGTTCCATTTAATCCATAACATGGGCTTGTAAGTCTTGCAAACCTGGTCATCTAAAACCCTTACACACATAGTGTGTCTCCTGAGACACAGTGTGAACTTGAACATTCACTGCTTCCCAATTTCTTCTAGATGGACAAAACATCAAGGTTCCATCCCGGTGTAACACTACATGTACTATTCACCCATGACAAAACATTTACTAGTTATGTTTTTCCACCCATTTCATTAGTCACACATGTTATTAATACACAATGGGCATAACTGAGACACATTGTGTACATCCAATGATTCATCCAATCATGTTTTCATTCACACAACTAGACACGAAGTTCATTACTACATGACATGTAAAATCTAGACATGTTATGTTCTACCAAAATTTTCCCAACCTCATGCCTCTTATCACAAATTCAGTCACGCAGTTATGAACTACACAAAGTGTATGCCTAGTCCATGGGGTGTATATAATAAAATTCATTCTTCCAGAATAGAAGAACACATGACAGGTCTTCATAACATCACATGCCTTGTTTTTTGGGTTTCTGCACAATAACACACTAAATATTTTCTAAAACCCTTAAAAACATAAAAACTTTTCCAACTCATTCCATGTTATGATCATTGAGATCATGTAATCCCTTCATATGAAAGTTTGGAATCTTATTTGATATCATTTTTTAATAAAATTCAATTAATGTTCAAACATGATCCTCCAAATTCCAACCCAAGAGCGCCCATAACACCTCAGGGACCAATGATTGGCATCCATCCAAATGAAACATTACATATTCCAACACCATTTCAAAATAGTAGGTATTAATATCGTGGAATCTTTCACAACATCCTGAATATCTACCACAACATCTATCGCAATAGTATGAAATCGGTAATTCACCCTAAATGACATGAAAATAATGCATGACATGTGATATCTAGAAAGAACCTATATGATAAAGGATACGGAATACCCTAATATCATTATGATTGAAGAGAAATATAACCACAAGGATGTCAATATTAACATCACAATATAAGTTTGTCACCCAATGGTGAAATCAAATCAACAATTTAAAATTCAGGAAAATTTCAATATTATATGTAACTTGGAATTTTTATATACACGGGTTAGCTCCCCCTAGGTATATCTTATTAACAAATACCTACTCATTCCAATCCCTGTCTGTTGCCCCCATATAATATGAAAAATATGAAAAGATAATCCTATTATAAAAAATTATAATGTGCTGGTTCTGGGTGCCAGCCATGGGTTACCTATAACTAGTTGGTCACAATGCCTCAAGTGCATTTCCCCAAATTCCAGAGGCTACCCACTAGAAGAAAGGTCCAAGGTATGATAATGGGAAAACTATTCTCTTATTGGTAGATTATGCACAATGGAATAACAAATTGTAAACTATAACAGAAGCAATAATTTCGTACAATAATAGTAAACAGCAGAAGACTGATAGGAATATAACAAGTTGAGCATATGTAAATGATGCATGATACATGTGTTTACGAAAGGATCTAAAAAAATCACAATGATGGTAATAAAATATAGAACCAAGGTATATAAAATCAAGTAATCTCTATCAACATTGTAAGCCTCAAAATAGTTCCATGCTCTCCAGCTCCTATTAAAATCATGTACATAATGAAGAAGTGTTTTTTTCATTATCTATACCTGAAACCATATAATATTTTTGTGTCCAAAATAATGACCAAAACATTGTTGGAGATGAATCCCAGCAGATAACCACATTAAAATTTGTTCCAAACTGTTAGTGAATATATATAGCAGGTAATATGAAGAAATGAAGAAATAAACTTGGATGTACTCAAGAGTAAAAAATCCTATATTTTTCAATTTCATTCATTTATTTTTATTTATTATTAATTCCAATGAATAATAAATTCATAGGATCTAGAATATTCTATGTATCCCCCTGTGTAATAGTAACCAAACAGATGTCTTATAAGACCATCTCAATAATCATGTAATAATGATTCCACACTTGTGATGTGGCTGGGAAACAAGTCAAAATAATTCAATCATTCAAAACTAAACCTCTGGGGAATCTCTCATGGTCTAACCCATATGGCCCCACAAAACATATAGTAATGATAAAAGATATCCTGGTAGCTCTCATAGATGACACCCTTGGGTATACAGAGCATTAATAACATATAAGCATCTTATGGTTAGCACTCATAATCAATACCCCTGGATCAACATATCATAAATAATTTATAAATAACCTCTATGTAGCTCTCTCGTTTAATTTCTCATTGGTCAACATATCATAAATAATTTATAATCAACCTATCAGTAGCTCTCACGGTCAAACCCCATGGTTCAAAGTCTATGACAAGGATCTCATGGTCCTATGTAAATAAAAATGGAACCCCCCCCCCCCACAGTTTTCCAAGTCTAAGCCTCTCATAGTCCATTAGAACAATAGGGTACATATCATATCAAAGTAGAAAATTTAATATATAACTACTACATTGCTAACATACACAAGAATGAAACATTAACTTTATATAATCATTAATACTCCATCATAAACAAAACAATGCATGTAAATAAGGAATACCTCATAGGAATCCTAGGATAAAAGTCTATAAACATTAAAACTAGGAAAACACACCCATGTAGTGTCCCATAAACAATTTATCATACCTTACATATATGAAATGACCACTTTTCAATGTAGTAATCCATATAAATAAAATATTAGGTTTAAATCCTCCATCACACAATACCCCAAATAGGGTTATTTGATACTTTTGTCATATATATTCCAATTACTAATAAAAAAGGCCCAAACCAGCTACCTGGATATCATATGATTAATACTCTTGAACATTTTTAGTTAAATCTCCCTATAATTAAGTATATCTACAAAAATTAGAAAACATTCAATGTTAAATACCTCATGAGATATAATAAATAAGGATAGAAGGCTATATAGTAATAAAGAAATCACCAGTAGGAATCAAACACAACTGACGACGTCTATATCGGAGCTCAGATGGAGAATTTCTAAGAGCTCAAATTTCGTGGTCATTCTATCACTCTCCTGTATGGACCGATGGGAGAAGAAGACATTTCTGGGGATGATAAATGACCCCACATAAATTAATCAAATAAAAAAACGAACATGGTGTGTTAATTTATTGTAAATACCGTGTATTCGCCTCATCTATCCCATGCATTTGGCGTTCTTCTAGGATAAATACATACCATGTACTCAGACATTACACAGTTAGTACACAACTCTTTGTAGAAACTGGGAACATCACGTGTGCCAAAAATTACATGGCATGTATATAGAGAGTTTTTCATTTCATCATTTTTTCTCAAAAACTACCCAAAATAATGATCTATACCTGAAATGAAGATTCTGGTTCATACATAAATAGTTTAATGTTGTTATTTGTAAATAAAACCTAAAAGATAAACAATAATATCTTTCAAAATCCTAAGGATTTACTTTTGAACAACATTCTCTATGTGATGATTAACACTATATTGCATTTTATATAGATGTTGAAAATAAGATTCAAGAACAATATTTTGTGCTTTAGTGAGAGTGAAAATTTCAATAATATCATAACAGTTCCATCTATATTCGTTTTAATTTATGATTAATACATTATATATAATTATATCTTTGATGGAATCATGATAATTAATAATGGAGAAATAAATATTTTTGGTTATATCATATAAAAATATATTTGAAAGATAAATAAAAGACAATGAGTTCATGATCTAGTTACTAATAATTAAATGAATTATGTTGGGAGTTTTCTTGAAGATTGATTAAATTTTATATATTTCATATAAAATTTGACTCTATTAGAAGTTATATTATAATGCACATAATTTCTTGTTCTGTACAATGAATTAATTTGGTCTAAGAGAACATAATTTTTCATAATGATTAAGTGATTGGTGGTTCCCAAAAATTATCATAATTATTCTTGTAGTGTGTTAAATCCATAGAATATATGTTTCTGCGTATTAAAGGACAATGTAGTACTTATGGTTAATTAAATTAAAAATCTTTTCAAAAACAACATTTCATATTACCTTGCATTCTCAAACACATTGATCAAAAAGTTACAGAATGACTATTTTGGTATTTAGTTCCATAATCTCTAATTGAAAATATATAACCTATAGAATGATGATAATAGTTCATCATTGTTCACATATGGCTTTGAAAACATTTTCATTCCAAAATCAACATTTTTGTGTCAATAATTTCTTTTACTCAACATATGAGCATGGTTCCAAAAAATTTAGTCCTCATATTAGCAGCTAAAAAAACATGGTTTTTGTGTGATAATTAACTTTTTTAAGTACATATGTACATAATATACATTGATTTTGTATATTTTTAATGTAATTCATCAATAAGTGGAGTTCAAAAATTAACTAAGATAATATTTCTATTAATTTTTCAGTAAACACATGTTTATATTTTCCTTTCATTCATTAATGTAATGGAGTTACTTCTGTATTTTACATTGGAAGTGGGGTTTAATCAATGTAAAAAAATATTTTAATGAATAAAATAATGTTTCCTCCAAATTATCTTTTCATTTTGATTCCCAAAATGGTATATAGACTGTTGATTTTAATTTTCCAATGGTTTTCACTCCCTATAAATATTTCATTTTTTTTTGTTTTTCATGAGTGGATCTGTTGTAACTTTATTCACCGTTAATGATTTAGGATGAGATAACAAATCTTATCATTAGTTAATTAATGTTTTTTGTATTTTAAATTCAAATATTAGTGATTAAATTTCATAATTCATTCCATCCATTTATTTACTCATTTTCCAATTTCATGTCTGTAGATAAAATTATTTTGCGTTTCATATGCTTGGTTCATCTGATGGGGAAATTTACATTTTTAAATAGAATGTTTCATAAGGTAATATAATTGTACAGAAATATGATAGAATTTATGTATTTAGGATTGAATTGAAAAATATGTTTTTATATTTTTTGAATGAAATTTTATTTGAATTGTTTTGTGGATTTAGTTATTTTTTGTCCTTCTAACAGATTTCCAGATCCCTACTAAAATATGAATTGAAATTATTTTTTTGTGACTTTTTTAAAATTTATTTAATTGGCTAACTATAATCATTACCCTATTATAATATTCATTATTGAAGTAATTCTTTTGAATTTATCTGTACTATGGAATTGTTTTCCATAAATTCTACAAAATGGGTACTATAGTTCTAATGTGATTATAATTTTTAATTTCAATCTCCATGACCATCCTGTGATGTATATAATTTATAAATAAGGCTTGGAATATCTATATTTTTTCTCATCACGCTAGATATTAGTGGTATGTATTACTTGGTTATGTTTTAGCATTATTTCTTTTATTCAATAGTACCTCTAGATAAACATGATCTTATTTAGTATATTTTTATACAAAGCCTAAATTATATATAATATAAAGAATCTATTTTTTCATTAATTAACCCCTTATAATGTATTAAAACTATTTCTAGGACTGTAAATCAATTTTTTGTTACCACGTTTAGTGTATATTTAACTCTTTACTATGTTTTATAAAATGATTCTACAGAAAATCATTATTGCTTAATGATTAATAACAATGACTTCATGACCTATTGTTTATAATAATATTATGTATTACTAGAATTTTAATTTATTTTACGAATTAATATATCATCAACTTAATTATTTTCCCTTCACAATGTCCAATCTACATTGATCCAATTCCCCTAATTTATTACATGAAAATGATGAACAATACTTGAAATATTTCTATGTGTTGGCCCTCATGTATTAAACCATCAAGGAAGATATAACCACCCCTGATAGTTATTGTTAATTGATCATCTTACACCAGTGATATAAATATTTTTTATCTAAGAATTATTTTCATTGTTATATATTATTATTAAATTTTATGAATATGGTGTGTGTATATGTTGTTAGGACATTATGATCATGAATCCATGTTTTATGGAGTTTGACTCCACAATTATAATATTCAGTTGAACCATAATATATATATCTACATTTATTAATCTTATTCTTACATTTCAATCAAATATAGAACCATTTAATCCAATTAAAGAGTTTTAATTTACATAGTTGTTTTTTATATCAGAGTCTAATTATAAAAAAACCCAAAAAATATCCAAAGAAATATTTAAATTACTGATCATGTGTAAACAAATTGATGGATTTTGTTTGAAAATATTATGCACTTACAATGGTGAAATTAATAAATTATAATTTTAAATTGATTGTTACAACATTTAATTGCTTTATAATCATGAAAATCGACATGATCATGGAGAATATTGTGAGGAAAACGATTTATAGTATAGATATAATAACAATTATAGATAATTTATTAAACATGTCTTGAGGAATTTATATTTTAAAAAAAACTAATAGGTACAATCCATCAGTTTTTATTTTGGATAATAAATTAATTCATAAATATAATGATTACTGATGTGGTTGACATGAATAATTCATTTCGTTATACTTTTATTCCACTAGAAATTAATAATGAAAAATTTTCTTGGATGTCATATAAACCGGGAAATTTCATGAATTATATTTAATGTTTTTTTATTATAAATTTATAATTTGATGTATTCTGACATATAATATGAATATTTATGTTGTGGTATATTATGAATATTCATTTTATAAATCCATAATTTTCATAGTATACATTCAATAGAAGATATTATTTAAATACTATGTTTATTTAGGTGGTTAGTGACAATCCAATTGTATACTGTAAAACATTTATTGAATTACCATATTATTATTAACAGTTGTTTGATATGTGATTGTATTAATTCTATAATTATAGTGGATAAAACTAAGGAGTCTATCTCATTGAGAGGGATGGTGTAATAATGAAGTTAAACTAAATAAAATTAGTGATGATGCATAAATATTTATCCCTAGTGGTATCTTTAAAGGTAGATGTTGGAGTCATGATTTTTGGATGGAGTACAATTATGAAATGACATATACATAATTTTATAAGTTAAAAATGTATATGGTATGATAGTAAAGTTAATAATATATATATTAACGATCCTGATGATATTAAAAAAATTAGTAATGTCCATTAAATGAAAACAAGAGTATGATATTATGTAAAAAAATTATTTTATTTAGAATTATGATTCAATCATTGGTGAAAATTGATTTATAGAAAAGCTACTTCCTAATAATATTTTTCCCATGAGACCGAATATTTTAAATTAATGGTGGACCGACTAAATATCTAGAGCAATTTTAAAGATACATCCCACTACGTGGTATATAATAGATTTGTTTTCTATATAAACTATTTATATAGTGATTTGGATACTAGATAGAATTTGATACGGTTTGGTTGTTAAATAAGGTGGGTGATAGGGTATTAGAAGTCAATTATATGAATAATATTCAATTAGATATTTTTATGGGTACCATAGTTATATTTTTTACAAAAATATATTAATTATTATATTTTTTTAATGGTCAGTCTTTTATGGTGAGTATAATGATAATGAAAATATTGAAAAATGATTATTTATAATGAAAATAATACTTCAGAATAAAATATACATTTTGTGGCTATATTAAAATTTATATAAATTGATATATCACTCCTTGATGTTTGACAAAGACTAACCATTATATATTATGATTTATGAATGATGCTACTATGTATTATGATTCCAATACTTTGATAATTATAGATGAATGTCATATACAAGGTTCATCGTTAATGGATGACCTAAATAGTATGTCGATATAATCACTTAAACCTTCATAAATTGGTTTAGAAAACATTATTTTCATTTATTTGGTTTAATGTTTTTCATAATAATTGATATTGATAGAATGTTATCAAGAGTTGGGATTTTTTCATATTGTACTATAGTATATAAAATATTTTGGTTTTATTCATTTTATATTGAATTATGATGATGGAAAATGATGGTTCTATTTTATTTTTTCATATAGTGGTGTAATTGTGTTTCATCCATAGTTATATATTATTGTATTATTATATGGTATGAGACTAATATATTTTATATTTTTTTCATATAATTTTGCAATGAATTTTATTTCATTAATATTTGGTGATTTTCATTTTATTTTATTCTATTTAATTATTTCTATTCAGAGTGTAAGTATTATAAATTTCAAGAATTATACCTTTTGATTTAGTTTCCAAACTGAGGTAAATTAGATGTTTGATTAGAGGGGAATGATTTTTTTGTAAATGGACTAACATTTTTATTGGTTAAATTAATTAATAAGAGTAACATATCTAATCATTTTATTGAGATTATGGTTAGAGTCTGAAGATGGACACATGAAATATTATTATAGTTATAAAAATGTAGTTAATTTGTTTAAATTAAGTTAGAGTTTAGTATGATAGCACAAAAATCAAATAGAAAATTTGGTTTAAATTTTAGTCCTATATAATGTATATATTCTTCATCTGCATGAATCATATACATAGATAATTAACATCGAGGAACTATAAGGTTCGTATATGTATAAAATAATGATCAAAATATGATATGTGTTTATTTTTTCATAGTGGATGTGGAATTTTTTGTTATATGATCATGAAAATGATGAAGAATATTTTTGGGGAAATGCTTTCATGGTACTGAAAACATATTAATCCTGTAGATGTTTACACACACTAGAGTCTAATCCAGTGGATGAGATTTCTCATTATAGTGTAGTGTTTACAATGATTCATTTAATGTAAAATAGAATTTATTGGGATCCGTATGGTCCAAAAAAAAGAATCCTTGTATGGACAAGATAGGTAGAGTAGTGTTGAAAATATAGTATATATTTTTAGGGTTTTATTTTTTTGTGTGATTTTGGTTTAATTGAATTATAAAATAACTTTTTAGAGTGTTTTTTAAATTTAAACTCTTGTTGAATTTTCATATTCAGAAATGATATTGAGTAGGTTCCCCATTGTTAAGGGTAATAATTTTAACGTTATTCTACATGTATTGAGTGAGAGAATGATCCTATTGGTTGAAATAGAAAAAGATATCCATGAACCACCTATAAATGCACAAATTGGCACATATTGTGGCATTTTGATACTGAATTTTTAATTTCTCATTCCATGTTGGTATGAAGTTATTAGAGGTTTCATTATTCTAATGAATTAGTTTTTCATTGTAAAGTGTAAATGTCTCAAGGGGGTATAATCTATATTATTATTATAGTGACGTGTTATCTAAATAGTATATTATTTCACTAGGCTTATGTAATCTAGGATACATGTTCAATAGGTTAATACTTGATGGATGAGATTAATATTTATAATATACACTATTATCGAATAGGTTTCTACAAAATTATAATCGGTAGGATAAATAATCCAAAAAGTTTTCACAATTCCATTAATAATTAAATCTATGGGTTTGAAAATTAATTAAATGAATTTTAATATATTTTAAAATTTTCTATCATCTTATGATTTATCCAAAGTCTTATAAATGAATTTAATTAACATTGTTAGTTAATAAAAACCACTTTATTTCATCACAATCTTCATTTAAAATCTACTTTAATTTTTACTCTCCAATAAGTACATTTTTAATGTAATGTCCCATTATTAAATCCTAAATTGGGTTCTAAAAAATATATTTCATCTAAAAATAATAGATGGAATGATTTAGATCTAAATTTTATTTCCCAGGATATAGAGAGAATAATTTTTTGTATGAATTTAAATTTTATTTAAATTTATATATAATACGGAAATCATTGTGTAGTTATATGAGAATTTATTTATCATTAAAATTTTAATTTATAAAAATTTGATAATGGATAACTCAATTGTTGTAATATCCAATAATTTTGAAGACTCTTTTCTCAATGATGTAAGGGTCATTTTTCTTCAATTAGATGTTATGTCAGATGAAGTTGTAATATCATCTTCATATGAGGCATGATGAAAACAACAACATTTTATTGAATCACATTACAACAATGATAATTGATTCTAATGTTCTTTTGGTTCATTTTTCTTTGATGGTTTATATCATTGCTACATGAAATGAGTGAATTAATATATATATTTTAGGGAAAATGGAATTATTCATTCATGAATTTTTTTTGCACCATGCATTAATTTTTTTATAATTTCATTAATTAATTATGTTTTCACCACTATACATCTACTTTGAACAATTAAATTTCATTTTTTTAAAACATCATATTTTTTGTATAAATTATTTTTTAGTGGATTGTAGAAACCATACATATATAATTCAGGTCATTATAATGTATTAATAAAGCTATTTAATATGGTTATCACAAGGTTTTCAATACCATGCATAAAAATTGTGCATTATTCAATGATTTGAGCATTATAACTTGTACAATTAGGGGATGGTTTCATTATAATGATTTCAAAGTAGTGGGAGGCATCTTGATAGGTATAAATTTTATATTCCCATTATAGAAACCATATAATTTAATACCAAAACCATGTACACTCATACACAATTCAAACCCCATAGAATGTGGATCTCTAACGTATTGATTTCTCATCCTCCCATGTAAATTTAGTGTAGTTTTTCCTGAATTGGAAAAGCGACATAGGGATAATAACTTCCTTATTTTTTCCTTTACTTCTCTTCTATATACATATTTTTTCTATTAATCTTTTAGGGTGGGGGAGTGATAGGGTTTGACAAGACTTGTTTCTAAAATACAGTTTTGTTGGCTTCATGATTTTTGGGGGCCCTTCATGATTTTTTTCATATAATTTATCTATGTAATAGTGGATTTACACATTGGGTTTTAAATTTGAAAATATTTATGGTATGTTTTACTATTCTATACTCATTAAAGATATAAAATTGATTGACTATCTATTATAATTATTTTTTGAGCATTTTAAAACAACTACTAGATATATATAGTATGTAAATATAAAGGGAATGAGTTACTCATTGAATTGAATTGGGTGTGAAAGGGAGTTATATTTTTGTTATGATATAATATATTATTTTGAAATTCTCTGTACACCATGTGTTTCATTAAACTCAAGTTTTTCTCAATTAGTGGAATTATCCCAATTAAAAAGTTGTTTTTTTAGTAAACCATATTTTCAAAATGTATTTTTTGAGGATAATTTGATTATTATTCACTAAATGGTTTTGAATTATATTTAAGCACATGGAATATTAAGATTATTAGATGTTTTGGTTTTAAAATATTCATTGTGTGGACAGTCTTTCTAAAGTATATCTATAGGTTATATTGGATCCTTGAAAAACTATTATATTAATATTGGATTGTACTACATATCACTAGTTTCGATATGAAAAATGTATGCTTTTTTAAATTTTTATTTTTTATCAATTGGGGATGTTTTTATAATTTTATTGAACTTAAAATTAGGTCAGTTTCTATATGGGTATTTTGATGTGAGATTGAGATTTATTTCATATTGATGAGATTATAGTGTATATTATGTAAAATTTTGATCAACATGTATTTTATTATGGGAATCTATAAATATATTTTTTGGATACCTAATAACACTTGTTGATCTAGTTTACGATATTTTTATTGGCTAGTGGCCTTATTTTAAGAATTCTGAAACATACAGAGTTACCCCTTCGGAATTAAATTTATGGTTAAATTTGTGGAAAGGTTGTCATATAAGTTGTTAGACATTATATCGGTTGATTTTTTTTCAAATTGTTCAAGTTCATCAATAGGGGTCTATGGTTCGCATGATTTCAATACATCATTTATTAATTTTTTTTAGTTTTTCTAATTTCGTTCCATAGTTAAATTTTTTTCTTTAAATGTCATAGGGAGAGTTAATTCATACATTATAAGATAATATTTTATTTTTTGAAAAAAATCATATATAAAATTACTTATGACATAATTTATTTTAATGTAATGATTTTTTTGGATAATTTCATAAAATGAGAAAATAGTTAAAATATAATTATGAATAATAAAATTATAATGGAATGAGATTTATTATATTAAGATTAATTTTAGTACATATATTCTATAAATAGATCAAACTAGCATAAAGTTAATTTTGAGGTTTTTTTATTTGGTATATGGTTGAAACCTATAGAAAATTATATGTGCATACCTAAAATATTTAAATTATAGTCCCCTTTACATGGATGTTGAAATGTATTATTAGTCTCATAGTATTGGATTGGTGTTTATAAAAAGGTATGATATTAAAAATTCACATAGAATTGAGTGTATGTTTTTCATTTAATGTCTTGGTATTGTGGTTGTATTATCTAATTTAGCATCCTATATTTTCTCATATCCGTTTTTATTTTTAGGTTTGAGTGTTTTGGTATTGGTTTATTATATATTTTGTGGTTTGTTCCCCAAATTCCTTGATCAGATTCCATTTTATTTTTAATAACATATTATTTTGGTCTGGAACATCTAATATATAGGGGTTCATTTAAAACAACCTGTTGAGACTACATTTTCATTTAATTATTTTCCTATAAAAATATTATTATATTGTTTAAATGATTCTCTAGAACAAGTTAATAGTTCATAAGGGTTGATATTTCCTTTTTAAATATTTCATAAGCTAGATCAGGGACATGTATTTGGCGTTTTTATGGTTAGGTCATGAGAACTGGATTCTGAGAAAATTCCATACATGAAGTGGAAAGTGACTACATAGGAATTTGGTTTAGGGGAAACGATTGGATGTTGTGATTTATAAGGGTAGAGAGGTTAATACCCATGGAGATGACATTCATAAAAGATTAACTAGTAATAAAATGTCAGAAGGTACACATTTTATTTATGTAATTTATTTGATAAAAACACCACAGTGAAGAATGATTGTATTATATTGGTGTCAGGATGAGTGACATTTGGGAAGATTACAAGGGTGTGTGAGAGTGAGAAAAAATAAAACTGAGTACACATATAATTATAGGTGAATAAACTATTGATTCCAATTATTGACCATTGTGATTAATAGAATAATTTTTTTTGAAGGAAAATAAAGTTCTATATGACACTAATGGCATTATATGAACATTTTCCTAGATTATGGTGGTTAGGTAATGATTCTATTATTTAATATAATAAATAAAATCAATTTATTATCCCTATAAATTATAATGTTTTATAAAAAAATTTGGGAACCCTTACAATACATTTTTAAGACTAATTCTTTGTTCCCACTAATCATAAACCTATATAAATAAACTTATACAAAATAATAATAATTAAATGAGGATATTATTGCAATAATTAATTACAACACTCCTGAAAGTATTTTCAATTGTTATTTACCATTACAAAAATATTCCAAACTAATAGTGTGTGTCATGATATAATTACATGTGGTAGAGAACATGAAAAATAATTGATTCCAAGGAAACCTTCCTAAATAAATTTCATGATAAATGAAATAAAAATATATTTATATAGAATTATATAAATGGAGTTGATGTAATAGAAAATGGTGCCACATATAGATCTTGATCACTCATAAGGTACCAATATCGATTGGTCACAAGTCCTTAAGATCTCTTACCTATATTCTAGAGGTTATCTACTAGTAGAGAGAGTTTAATGGTTATATAGTGTAGAGATAATATCATTAGAATGAATAGTAAAAATAGTGGACATGATAATAAATAGTGGAATAAGATGATAAAAATGAAGCAAAATATATAACTATAAATTGATTTCCTGGTAATGTAGGTATAATCCATCTATGGGGGAACATTTTATGATAAAATATATATACCCATAATATTAAAGAAATTAATTCATATATTATGAAAAACTCATAAAAAATAAAAAAAATAAAGACTATGAATCTTGTAGGTATCCTGATTACATACTCGGCCCCCTGTTCTATGTATGATCTCAATTATATGAGAGTAATTGAAATAAGCATAATCAATGATCATGGACAATAGTTACAAGATATGTATGTGTACATAATGGTGGCTATAATGGGGCCTGTGTAAAATTCAGTTGGTCATCGCCAATAGTGTTTAATGAAATCATATAAAATATGAGGCCGACCATACTGACTTAGACCTAAAAATTTATCTATAAATTTTTATAATTATATATATATATTAGTGGATACCTAATTGTTATAACCAAGTCATACATGAAAAATATAAAATAGTATCATATTTTTAATTATGTGAAATTATACATAGAATTCAAACTAGGGACCCAGAGCTCCAAGACGTGCAATCCCAATCAATGATATGAAGAATCATTTCCCACATCCATATCAACAATGAGAAGTATTATTTCAAACATCCATATTAGGGGGACTAAAATTTCCTGTACAACAACCCAATAATGATTTGATACAAATTTTCCAACTCCTAGACCAATGGAATGTGAGGCACCATGTCCAATAACCCTTACTAAGGACTCTTGGTGATAATTTAGGCATCATGATTGAGTGGGTGTGAAGAATCATTTATCGCATCCCTAAACATGGTGTCTATATAATCATACATAACATAGAGAACACATATATGATAAACAAGGACCCCAATTATATCCTTCTAACAAATCATTAATCATTGACCACGATGAACGTCCCTTCTAATTTAAAATTTTGTATATATAATTTATTAATATAATTTATAAGTAAATAAGTATGAAATGAGAAAATTAAATTCCAAAATATAACTCATAGTGATCCTTCCATTAGTTAACAAATTCAAATAAATAATGAGGTCTAATTAACAACACATTACATAGTATAATTAAAGTGATTGATTTTCAGTCGGTCAATCATGAAAATCTATCACGTAGTAAAAGTTAAATGAT
The DNA here is from genome assembly GCA_963277665.1 of Viscum album. NCBI lineage: Eukaryota > Viridiplantae > Streptophyta > Magnoliopsida > Santalales > Viscaceae > Viscum > Viscum album. Next base: position 1,193,261,090 of record OY728139.1, read on the forward strand.
AAAGGGGTATCCATCCATCAATAAAATTAATTTTATTATTTAATCCATTTATGATGACCATGTATTGGTATTATACCATTTAATAATTCATTAACTAAATGTGGATATTTTTTTCACTAAGGGAAGACTCGGGAGTAATATTAAATAATTTAAAATTCTAATTGAGTCATCTTTATTTCTCATAATAGGATTAATTATATTTAAATTTAACATTTAATTATATAAAATTCCAAAAAAATCAAAATGTGGGTAAATTTTCTACCTATGGAATAGGGTCCATGGGAATGAAAATGACACATATCATAGGATGGTTTGAGTCGATGTGAAAAATATCTAGTAGTGAAATTAAATGAATAATGGATATCTAATTCATGAAATTATAATATATAAATATACATAATTATTCATTTAATAGGAATCACATGGAAGAATATTCTAATTACATAATGACATATATTATAAACATTCTATTTATTTTATGAAAATCAATCGACCATATACCTTATTCAGATAAATAATCACTAATCTATTTATGGAATTTGATTCATGAAAGAATAAAAGATATGTTTAGAATCAAAAAATTCCATAAAATTAAGGAACATGATCTCACATAATCATATCCCACCAAGTGAGAGAATAAAATGAGAAAATGGGTACTATGAGTTGAGAACCACCACTAGGATTTCAATGCCAAATATGATGTTTGATTCAGACTAATATAGAGAGATATATCACCCTGATTAGGAAGATATTCCAAAGGGAGGAACCCACATGAAAACAACTATGCATATATATTAGAATAATGTTGGAGGATATAATAATGGAGGTAGGTGTAAAATAGTGATTTGAAGAACATTTAATGTGAAAAATCATTTGGATGCATGGTTTGGCTAGTTTTACACCAACCATGTGGAGTCATTATCTAAAATGGAAACCCCTCGCATGGCTTGGGAAACATGTTTTTATAACATCTTCATGTTGTGCGATTCTCCTCTTCAATTTATTACAGAGTGTTCTAATCACCTTATGGACTTAGGTTTAGGCTTTCAAAAACATTATGACACCCTATAAAGTCTGGATGGTTGTCGGGAACATCATAAATTATTTCGAAAAATAGTGTACCATATAAAAATAGGATACATGGTTGTGACACATATTTAGTAAAAATTATATTATGATCATTCATAAAGTATCTCCCCTTTGAAAACACTTATTGTATATCCCAAAATCGCATAATTCTCCCAAATAAATTAAGATAAATTATAGGCTGCATTCCATATTTAATACCAACACTTTTATGTGATCCAAATCCCAAAATTCCATTCAGATTCATGGTTCAATGTTAGTCACATTAATAAAAATTGATTTCCAGTAAGTTTATGCATTGTAGCCTTCATTAATAAAAATTTATTTTTAATAAATTTAACCCATTAAAAAATATGTGATGTTATGTCCTCCACACCATTAATATTCTCATCCCCAAGAATCCTAGGGTTATAATGAATCCTCACCCAACCTACATGGGTCAAAAATTTCTATTCAAACCACTGAATTTCATTTTTATAAGCATAATATGCCTCCATGAACTACATTAATCATATTATAAAAATTAACTATAAAACAATACAACAAATGTAACTAGTGCGGAATGTATAGTATTATGGAGGGATATAAATTTGGTCCTTTATCCCCTTAAATTCAAACATCTCTACATGTGGTATTATGTTTTCTCATGGGGTATAATTAATGATATAGAATATTTCAATCTCATCAGATGTGGTAAAAATATCTTCTATGGAGTAATTTAAAATTTTCTTTTCATTTATTTAAAAAAATTAATTATTAATTCCAAATTTTTTTATAGAGATTGATTTATTATCCGAAGGTGGAATATTTTGATGTGGTGGACTTATATTCACTGATGTGAGAAGTATATATTTTTAATCAATGAGAATAAATGAATCACCACTTGGGATCCCACATCATATTATCATGAAACATTGATCTTCTTAATAATGTAAGACCTTCCATCTACCTATATGTTATTATATCGAGGTCATATATTGGATACACTTTGACACACTCACCTTATTGGGTTGATGCTACCCAAAACCGCCCTATTGAAACCAATGTTTCACTCAAATTTTAAAACATCTCTCTAATCACTACAGTGGATGATTTTTGTGCACCCATGTCTCCTAGGCTATCTAGGTTGTTATTCCATCAGTGTTTTTGGCTCTAGTGAAATATATGTGACTATGGGGTTTAATGTTTGTCTCCTTCTTTAATCATTTTTAATGAATGAAAAATAAAAAAAAATATATATATATATATATATATAATTTACAATAGTTATCCCCATTTCGTCACATTATAAATAATTTTTATCATAACATTATCAGTTTATAAAGACCATTTAATTATTCATTAAATAACCTCAAAAAATGATGTTAACCATGTTCACACTCTTCATAAAATAAGTCTACGATTTTTAATTTAGTGAAAACACACCAATTACCAAAATGAATATATATTGAAACAATCTGTTATATAATCCTTCTATTATAGATTATCAATCTCTCTATTTGGATTTGTTTAAAATAAATAACTCTCTCTAGTTATTTAAAATTATAATCAAGTATTTATGGGACAAAAAAATATAATCAAATCTGATGATTCATTTTTTCAGAATCATTATGTATTTATACGATATCGTTTTATAGAAAACATTAGTGATTAACTCAATTGTTAATGTTGCATGTAATCAAATCACATTGTATATCTTACATAAATAACTGAACACATAAATTAAAATATTGTATAGTATAAAGATAACATTTGTCACTATGTAGGAAATATCTCATTCGAGATAAAAAAAATAACATTAAGGTGGATTCTAAAAAAACTCATACCATAGTATCCAAGGGTACAGTTCCCACCCATTTTGTGGTTGATCTTTTAAAAAGCATCAATTGTAATGGGATGAGTTGAAATATCTTAAACCTATAATTTTGATTAAAAAACAACTTTTCATTGTAAGATAAACATTATTTTTGTATAAAATGATAGTGTACAAAAATGTTTTAGGATGTGGAATGTAGTACTTGATTTTTCAAAATATTGACAGTAATTCGATTATCACACATAAAAACTTGTGGATATTATGTGTGCATATCCCTAACCTAATATTTTTTAATCATCCTCATCATCATAGAGACATCCAATGTATTATCAAATATATAAAAATTAATTTTATCTTTTTAAAAATATATCATTTTTATTTTTGATCCATGGAAAACATTTCTACCAACAAATAGCACTCCACTAAATGTAGACTTTTTGTTAGTAATGGCTATGTCCAAATCCTCTTCTTAAAACTTCTTAAATCTTAAATAACAATAAATTGTTTATAATAGATATAAAGATTTAGTATTATAAAAATTTCATATTATTCTCTTGTATTCCAATAAATTATATTTGATCACATTATATAGGAATCTAGCACAAAGTGTAATCACGAACACAGTGTTTGTCTTGAATATTGATAAATAAAAGATACTTCCAATGAGTTTTCTTGACTATATCACATTCACTTGTTTAAAATCATCATAATTTATCAACATAGTTAACACTTACATTGACACAAAACATCCTATTTCTTTAATCATTCATATCAGTTTCATTAGTCTTCTAGTATATTTATCATGATAAATGAAAACACGACCAGTATTTTGTGTTATCTATAACTCTAAGTAGAATCTCATTTCTCAATAAAGTGAAATCACAAAAATTTTCATTATTTAAAAAATATTTTTTCACAAAAAAATTGTTCATCAAAAGAAAACATAACATAATTAATATATATATACAAATAATGATGTAGTGTTGATATTAATTATAAATAATTTTTTTTAAATGTAATTTCTTGAATTAATTACATTAAAATTACTCTTCAAGAATGATGTACCATTCCCTTTGACATTGTTTAATCCCAAAGTGATATTATCTCTTTATCATTGTGCTATCACCATAATCCAATTAATATCCCTATGGTTATTCCATACAAAATCATTTTTAATTTCACCATTCTGAAATAATGAGTTTAGATGCATATAAATGAATTTTACATTTATTTTAACAGAAATTCCATGAAATATTATTATAGTTCCATGTATAAAAACTGGGTAAAATGTATCATCAAATTCAATTTTCTCATATTGATAATATCCTTCACACAATATTTTATCTATATTTATTATAAAACATTCATACTCATTTAATTTATTCATAACTATAAATATTTAGAGATGAAATTATTTTCCAATTTTATTGTAGAGGATCAAATGTTTTTATTTCATAAATTCTATCTAGTTCAGTAGTCCTAACTTTTATAAAATCTTTATATTTAATGTTTTCATTACACTTTTGGGGTTCAATTTTGGCTGAGAAATATTTGGTTTTGGTAGTTCCCGTAAATTCTTGTCTAGTTTTGACTCTTGTATTTTGTTCCTAATTTTTTTCAGTATTATATTTTTACTCTCACTTGTACATATATCTATGAACATATACATTCCTTTTTAATCTATTCTATATGCAATGTAAAATCATGACATTTTGGACCCATTGAAATATATACTAATTTATGTACCTTTTGTCACATGCTACAACAATTTTGTACAATCAAAAATATATTATGATTAAATTATTAATAAATATATAAAAACTCTATAATGATAAACTATTAATATTTATCACCTAAAAATGTTAAATAATTTAGAATATTTAATATTGAAATGTTTATTTCTGATATAAAATGTTTTATTTTTTATTATTCAATTATTAAATATAAATTATCATATTTTAGAATTTAAATATGATAATGGGAAGTTAACAGTCGAATTACTCATAAGAAAATTAATTGTGGATGTATTTCTGAGGAATTTAGAAAATAATTAATTATTATGTGAATAATGAAAATATTTATTTTATTAATGTCTTCCAATTTATTTATATTTAATTTTTAAATTAGTACATCGAAAGTTCAGGAAAAAGTTGTTAATAAAATAATATATAATAAGGTATGAAAAATAATTTCAAAATTAATTATTAAAATTATAATCATATGATCAATATGTTGATTTCATATATTTCGATTTAATGAAATGAATTTCCTGACTCTATTTTTTAATTTATAATTTAATAATAAAAAGTTGATTTTGACTTGTTTTTTGTTATGTAAATAATTTTTTTCAGAATAAAAAATGTACGTTCTTTATTATTAATTTTATTGATAACTCAACCATCAGCATAAATATTTTTTTAAAATTTTCCTTTTTTATGAAATTGTTTTTTGCATTACATGCACTATTGTTTTAAATAATTTTTATATACATAGAAAGTTAATTTGATAATGTTGTTTTTATTTTTTCTATATTCATATTCATACAATTTAATACTAATAATTTTATTTTTATTTATAAAAAAATGATCATTATTGTTAATTCAATTTACCAAGATAATAGTGAACCATTTATTAGAAAATAATTGATTTATTATTAAATTTTAATTTATAACGATTCAATTAAACAATAATAAATTAAATAATTAATATATTCTTGTTTATTAATGAATAAATAAATATATTACATTCCTTTTAATTTTGAATCCATTTTAAATAAGAATAAAATTCCATGATGTAAAAAATGTATTTTGGCTTCTATGACAGTTTTTCAGAAAATTATAAGTATTAATTTAAAACATAACCTTATATTATTTAAAATTTGAATTTAACTAATTTATGCCATATTTAGAGCCATAATGACTTAGTTAACATATCTAGATTTTTTTGCCAATGTATCAAGAAAACCACAATCTCAAGAATAATTTAACTTGTTTAAAAAAATAGATTATAATGTAAAATCATAATGATAATACACATATAACATTTTTAAACATGTTTGATAAGTCATTTTTTCTATTTATCAAGCCAAAGGTACCTCAAAATCAATATTTTTAATTATTTTGATCCAATTTTTTTATAATTAGGTCATGAAATTATCAAAATATAATGTGTTCTTCAAAGATTTCCATTTTCATCTCTTATAAAAGTTGGCAGGTTAATCCCATTCAATCAAACTGACTTTATAATCCCCCATGAATCTCTGAAATTTGTCTCTCCGTATAACCATCTACAAAAAAAATCCACATGTCACTCATATTTATCATAATAACTTCAATTTTAATGGATCTTCATAAGAAAAATAAATTCTCCAACATATGTGTTATCTCCAATTACGATTTTATTATTACTCTTACTCATTCAAATATGTTTTAAAAATAGAAATTTTGAGACATCAATATCATTAGTATGCATAATCTTTTGAATTTTAAAACATTCATCAATATCACATATTTTCAGTATATATGAATTTATATAAATCTATCAAAGTCAGTAATAAAAATGAAATAAACTATTTATTAAGATAGTAGGTTGTATGTAAGAATCTATGTTGTTTCCATTTTTCCAATGGGTTTAAATAAATAATGATAATAAAAATATTAAATTAGAAAATTATTTTTGTTTTATTTTTATATTATTGTATCATTAAACCCATCCATTTTAAGATCCATGTAAAGTATAGACGAAACATATCTCTTCACATGGTAGTAGTGTGTCCGTACAAATGAACAATGTTATCGTATTCCCACAGAATAGTAATTATTAAGGAAAATACAATAAAAAGATTTTATAAGCATAAAATTATCATTAATATCATATATAAAATAAAAATCCATCATTATATCCATCCTTGAGAGGTTATAATGGTAAAAGATTAACATTGGTTCCTAAGTCACTTGTATGCTGAACAGATAAATAATGATTTTACAACCCATTTGATGAATGTAGAGAAAGTTTTTTGTTATTAAATTAACATAATCAAATATTATTTTGTGGAATAAACTGAGGATATTATATCATCATGGTTTAATGATAATTTATGGTGTTTCATGAATAAATAAAATAAAAATATAGATTAGGGACCTTTTCTCTTTTAAAGACATAATCATTTGGTTTTTACTAAAAGGATTAATAGTTTTACCAATTTACCAATATAATATTATAGGTTGATAGGAAGGAAGTAAGGATGTAATTTTTAACTACTATCCAAATGAAATGTGTTTTTATGTTTTAATTAGAGAGGAGAGTTGGTGTTTTCACTAGTGAGGTGATTGACACAATTATTATTTTTTAATAATAAACATTGTACCCAAATTTTCAAAATAAAAAAGAATCCAAAAGGAGAAACAATAATACTAGAAAACATAAGGTTTACATACTTCTAGAAAATGACTGTTGGAAATGATTTGTGTAATTTTTAGCCCTTATACTTTTGTTTATCCCCAGGTAAACCGACTTTTTACTATAACTAAAGTTAATAAATTATACTTTTTTTAGTGTTCACTAGGTTAAAAAATTATGTTGACCATATTAGATAATATAAATTATTTAGGTTTCTAAATAAGAAATCAATATTTATAATTTTAATTAATATATGTGTGAATATATGATTTAAAATCAATCCCTTTTTCATGATGGGAGACTTAGTTTCCAAAGACAATATGATCAAAAGTTCAAAAAGTTGTTATGTGAAACATTAATATAATCTTGATTCCAATGAACTAAAATGAATAAATAGATATATAATTACAAATATATTATATTTAAAAAATATGATTTTTTTGGATGTTTTCAAATGTTTTAAAACAAATTAAAATTCCAAATAAAAAAAAATATCTTTATAATTCAATAAACAAATTTTTATTTCAAAACATTCATTAAAATTTACTCCAATATAACGTGGAAATTATGAATTTAAAAATTTATTTTTATATTTAAAAATAAATTTATTAAATTTAAAATAAATTAATTTTTACATATGTGTGCCAATGGAGACAAAACAACATTATAAGTAAATAGTGTTTTTATGATAAAAATAGATTACAACTTATCTCTTATTTAATAAACATTAGATGATTATTATTAATTTAATTGAATATATAATATATATTTTTCACAAAAATAAGTCACCAAATGTGATTTGTGAAATTTTTAAGGTAAAACACATTTTTGTTCATAAGAATAGTCTTTATTAATAAAATAATTCATATATTTTCAAATTCTTTTTTGTTTTTATTTGTAATTAATTATTCACAAAAGAATTTATATAATAAACATGTTAAGAACATATATTTTCAAATTTTAGATATTACTATTCAAACCCAACATTCATATGGTTATGTGATAAAAAACATATTTAATTATAACATTGTATCATTATTCCCATTTCATTTAGTCTTAGTGTTTCATGATATACAAGCATAGCTCAGTGTTTCTTATAATTCATGTTAAACATAGTGTTGAGTGTAATTAAATCTAAAAAACATATTTTGTGTAATGTAAACTACAAAAAAAAATTAATTTATTTTGAAAATAAATAATTTTCAAAAAATCTCCAGGTGTTACATTCTACCACGCATAAAATGACTTTTACAATTTAAATTCATTACATCGGCACAATTAAAATTGGATATTTTTCTACCAATACACCCTCTGTCTTCCACATAGCTTCCTCATAATAGATTTTTTCAAATAGAAAATTTACCAGGTGAGTGGTCTTGTTTTATAGAACATCCTCTATCAAATTAGGAATCACTAACTATTATTACCCATAAGAAATTTCATGTTCCAGTGGTATGACCATAGAGTTTATTAAATGTCAAGGAATATTTATATAATTCCTATGGATAATTACATGGTAGATAGCTCAATCCTAATAGAGGTTTATTTTAAGATCTAATCGATGTGATATCATCCTTAAACAATCAATAATATAAAAGGCTCTGATACACTTATGGATTAGATTTCCATAGTATTATAAGAACATTTTAATCCATTAGTTGTACTTCAATGAATTTTCTTTTTATCCCTAAATTAAGATGGATTTTGTTTCATTAAGCTCTAAAAAATCTCATGATCCATAATATAATGATTGTTTACTCTTTTATTATGATTTTATAAATAATTTTTGACACTATTTATCCATTAAGGATAAATATTCATATGTTGAAGTAATAACATAATCTCTTAAAAATCATCAAAATTATAACATTAAATGTTTAAAAAATAATTAACTATATAATCCATTAAAAATAAATATTTATAAATAAGGTCACTAAAAATAACAAAATCAACATATTATTAATCCCCCAATAATAATAAAGTATCTATTGATTGTCACATATCAAATATGGGAATACATTAGTCATATATTTTCTTAAAAATGTTAATACCAAAATTAACATAAAATCATAATTAAAACATAAATACTTCCTCATTAAATGAATAAAATAATATATTTCTATAATATATTCCAAAAATACAATAACATGGTAAACTCTTTAAAGGATAAGATAATCCACATTGTCAATAAATCATTAAATATTTCCACGGTCATAAACACTATCCAATTTTATGAATCTATATCATTCATCTCTTTATCCAAACTAAGCATCATTTTTTTGAAGATCGAGAACATATTAATGGATATCTTCCATTAATATATATATCACCATTCCATTAAATCACTTTTCAAAATCATCTGCACCATTCAATATATTTTTATAAATCATTAATGAAAAAATAAAAGGGACAATCTTTATATACTTCATATTTTATATAATATAATTCTTGAATTCCAATTCAAAAATTATTCAATCATCCCACTTCCTTCACAAACCATTCACTATGATTCATAATATTATTCCATAAAACCTCATACCAAATATATTTAATATGAATTATGTATTTAAATTCATCTACAAAAATCTAATCATGCATCACACATATAAAAAAATAACATTTGAACAACCCATAGCATTCATTTGTAATTTGTAGTCTCCCCATCATCAAAATTACATACATTACTCATACGATGTTCGTAATTACCTTTTTGATCCTTCCCATAATGCTTAAATTTAATAATTCCCACATATTCTACATTTCAAACATTCAACTGTGAATCATATATCAAGTAGACCATTATGTTCATCCATTGAGCTAACAAGTATATTAATTTTCCTCTAAAATTATTTTCTTTGGTTCAATTATTTACACATTAAAAACATCATCTAATTCCTCTAAGACATTAATTTGTGTTTCTGTTTCTATAATATCAACATATTATAAAAATAATTTAAATTCGTTTATGGTCTCCACTACCCTGATTCTCAACAAACAATATCATACTCTTATTTTGTGTGTCCGAGGGTTAGTTATGGTGAAAGGGATTAACAATATATCATGATAATTTATTAAGAATAATAAAAATATAAATCAATCATGTTTTCATTCCATTTGGATTATCATAAAGAAAAATCTATCTCTTTTAATGCTGATCCAGTTCCTTTTGGTTCCCTCGTTTAATAAAACCATAAAGAATTATCTGAGTGAGAATATTAATCTTCGAAATCCAAATAATCATTAAAAATAAAATATTGGATGTATAAATCATAAAAACATGTTTTTAATCCATGTATCCTTATGAATATACAATTTCATTCAAGGATGTTATTTAAATCCTTCATTATAGTTCAATAAGAGTTTGTGATTTTTAAATCCATATCCGTTGGGAGTTCAAAACTAGGTGTAGAGAATGTCCCATTTAATGAAATATGTGATGATAATATAAAAATAAATGTACTGAAATTTGGGTAATTATCAACATATACCTTTATTCTAGAGCCGCATCCACTTATAGTATATATAAAAGGATAGAATATATTGGAAACAACTTACTTTATCATTTATCAAAATCACATTTAAAATTATGATATTAATTCATCCATAGAATTATACATACACACATTTCAAGACATATATTTATAAATATACCTAGGGATAACAATATATTTATTGTATCCCCATTTAAAAAATTTAAATAACATTTTACTTTATTATCAACTATAATGACCCAATTTTCTTTGTTACCTAGATAAAAAACATTGTTAGATGAAAATTCATTATATTTCACAAACACATACATGAGGATCATAACAGTTTATAGTATTTTGAGAATAGAAACAAAATATTCATATTTCATAATATTATATAATGTATACCAATTTATCTACTCATAATTTACTCCTCTTAGGAATACCATTCTAAAACATTATATTATTAACTTGGTAAGGAATGATATAAATGGGTTTTCTCAAATTCTCTATATTGTTAAAGATAACTGACAATGACCTATTATCTTATTAATTCATAAGATATTTATAAGGTTATGTTATCATAAATATTAATTAATAAGTTTCTTCCCAACACATCATATATCATAAAGAATAATCATGGCCAAAAATAATATCATTTACGAAAACATGGCCCATAAGATTGAGAATTCATCCCAAATCAAAAAAAATATTAAAAATGAATCTATGAAACATAAATATTAAAACCCATTTCATATAATAATTTTAAATACCAAGTGCATCAATATTGGGGACCCTTACTCGTCACCCATTTCCCATTGTGGATGAAGATTCACGTATATCTAATAAGAGATTAGGACACACCAGTTTCTCATAGCGGATCTGTACTCACCTATTTATAATAGTTGAACAAACCCATTGACTTGTTTCCTATTTTTATTTCATGTTATATAAATATTTTCAAAAATAATTAGGGGATATATAGGTCCGACAAAAATCATAATGAAATCTATACATAGGGCATTCAAAATATAATTAATCATTAATCATATCATCAGATAACACATGTAATTGAAACAGATTTCATAAAAATTTCATCAATATAAAAATCAACCATCCAACTAATGAAAAATATGCTATCATTCAATATTATTCCATATACATCGTAAATAAAAAAATAGATTTATATGAGATGAATTATTTTTCTAGAGATAACATGGATCATTTATAGAGTTAATTATAATTTCCATTTTGATAAAAAATATTTACACATAAATCATTTTCAAAATAAATTTCATTGTGGATAACATGGAAAACATATATCTGATGATTTTTTGAAACATTGAGACATTTATTATGAGATATATTAACTTCTATTTGAAAATAAATTTAAAAAAATATAATATTTTGAAAAAATATTCCATTAATGAAAATATGAAAACATATAATGTAATGTTAAAAAATTCATTCCTATGGGAAACTCTCTTCATGTCGTGCACATTAAAACAGTGATCCCATTCACATTTCATAATAATGTTAAATGGTAATTGTTCGTAAAATGACATAAATGTTTATTTTAAACAATTTTTTAAAATTAAAACAAGGGGGAAAAGTTATTTAATTAATATTTTGATTTATTTAAAAAAACATTATTCAAATCTAATTTACAAGACATTGTATTGGAAAAAAGGGTTTTCGACTAAAGAGAAAAATAATGAATTTTTTTTTGGAAAAAAACATTTTGAACTCTTGAGTACATAAATATAGGAAAATTATTTGAATGCAATTATTAAAAAAAGTAAAAATAGGTTAAAAATGTCATGAGTTTCTTGGGAGATAGATTCTAAAATTTCATCATTGGAAGCATAAATCCTAGATGATTAAATTATATCATAAAAAACATATAACATTTATGACATTAAATAATAATCCACATAATTTAATAACATTAAAATAATTATATAATATCATTAAAATAATTATATTCATTATAGAACATATAAAATTGGTATTATATACATATTATAGAAGAATTTTGGAGCATAACATATCTTAGTTCCCCAATAATGAAATTTGAATTAAAAAAAATACATTACCTTTATGATAAAATATGAACCATAAACCCCATTTAAGACTTATCTTCAATTAAATGTGTAAATAAATATATTAATAAGGATAATAATCATAAAATACATTCATGGTCTGTATATACAATATATAAAACTATCATTTAGTGAACATGTGAGATAGGAATCCCATATCACTTTAGTATTTTTTTGGATTGTAATCCCTAGTAAAGAATACTATAAAATAAAACATTATATATCATGAATATAAGTATATTAGTGATAAAAAATGTAAATTTATTAGTATACAAACAATAAAAAATAAATAAAGGATAACATTTTAATTGTAACCTAGAAATTAAAGAGACTAGAAATACCTTACCTTATGTTTCAACTTCCTTCACATACATTCAAAACTATTTAATGATAAATATAATATTACTATAAATCACTTAAATCACCATAATTAATTATATACTACTATACATAATTTACATAAGAAAATTTATTACCTATTAATTAACAATTCTGTGTTAGAAAAAGCTTTTGAGTTATAAATTCATTGTTATTTGTCTTTGTTTTTGTTTTTTATTTTTGCTCCGCATAATTTTATTTTGTATCCAACTTTTCCATTATTTTACCCATGATATAAAAGAAATATATATTTAAAATATTATTATTTATAGAAATATGTAAATGATTCTGATGTAAAATAAAATACATCTTTAATTAAGTGGGGTTTTTATACTTACTCATGAATGTTATTTCCCTTATCTAGGCTGGTTAAAATAATGAATGATAGATAATATATAAACACTAAAGAATTATTTATATGTAATATATATATATATCATATTTTCAATCCCTTTTATATTAAATTCCATTAAAAAATTGAATGATTTACATCACTTTATGAGGTGGTAGTCTACCTTAAAGACAAACACTATTAGCATTTTCCAACATAATAGATATTAAGAATAAAATTGTTTTCATCCTGAATCTAAAATCCTAATAATATAATAAGTATCGTATATATATAAACATTAATTCCATCATTATATTCATCATTGGGATGTGTTGACGGGAAAAATAATATTAGTTCATGAGGTGGTAGTCCACCATATACATAAATGGTGATTTTGAAACCCATTTGATTGAATAATAGAAGGATTATGTTTGTAAATAAGCATTATAACAACTATTTATATAGAATATTTCATGGTTATTAAATTAAAATTTTGTAATAAAAATATTTGGAGGTGGATGATGAAATAAAATAAAATTCTCATTTTGGGAGGTTACATATTATTTGGAAAATATCTTTTATTTTGAATCACAATGATAATTAATATGGATTTTAGAAATAATAACCCATAGAGAATGATATTGAATAATTAAAGATTTTATATTGAAATTTTATGACCAAAGTAATGATTTATTGGATGTTTTGAGATGAAAGGATAGTGGGTGGCCTTTCATTAGTGAGATGAGTGACACACTTCTAATTTTAGAAATTAAAAATATTTACCCATTTTTTCTCAAAAATAAGAAGATAAAAATTCTCATTAATATAAAATATAAGATATTAAGTAAAAATATGGCCATAAAATCGGTGTTTGAGAATTTTTTTTTATTTTTTTAACTGTTCACTTTTTAGTTTAACCCTATAGAAGACACATTTTTACCTTAACTATAGTAAATTTTCTTCCTAATTTTACTAATAATTATGTTAAAATTTTAATTTTAAATTCTATAAAATAAAATTTATTCTTATTCCAAATATGGAATAAAATTTTCAATTTCCATTTCTAGAATTGTAAATCTTTAATTTAAATTTAATCCCACAATAACAACGAATAATTCGTTTTCCCAAGAGAAAATGATCAAAAGGATAAAAAGTTTTAATATAAAAATTTAGTACGAAATTTATTATAAAAAATTAAATTGGATGAATAGATATATAATTAATCTAATTTTACAATTATGTCAATAATAAATAAATTTATTAAATTTTTAAATGATTCAATATATTTTACAATGAATAAAAATGGTATTTTTTACAATATATAAAAAACGTATCTTGTTATAAAATACTCAAAAATAAACTAAAAGATAATTTTGAAATTAATGCTTCAAATTTAACGATTTTTTTCAAAAAAATTCTATAATACAACAAAAATTAATTTTTAAATTATTACACAAATGATGGAATATTTTATATTTAGAAAATATAATATATTTTTAAGAAAAAATGTATATTCTTTATTATCTCATCACTAGAAGAGAAAAATAATGATATATATTTTATTAAATATAAAACATAAAACATTAAATAAAATAACTAACTAAATGCGATTTGTTTAATATATTTCGAAAACGAAAGTTGCGTAAATAAATATAATTTTCAAAAAAACATTTCATGAATTTTCAAATAATTATTATTTTCATTTCTAATTGTTTGGTTATCAAAGAATTAATTTTATATACTTGTTTATATAAAATATTATCATAATTTAGTTAATCATTTTCGTACCTAGAAATTCAACGACTTGATAATAACCCTCAAATTAAATAACAATATTATAATAGAATTTCATGTGTCTTTTAATCACAATGTTCCATGTAACACATGAAACAAATCAATGTTCTATGTGGAAAAATCCATGCTCCATGTTAAATATAATGGAATTAAAATTTAGTGTTACATGTAATGAAAAATATAAAAAATTAAATTTTATATAAAGGATATTATTTTCCAAAATCTCATTGTGTAATAATTTTTGATCGACGTACAATGTTAGAACATATAATCTCTATTATAGAGTACTTCACTTTGGTTAGAATTTATAAGAAAAACATTTATGAAGTATTACTATTACATAGAGTATAGAAATATATTTTATATAATTGAGATTAGTGATTAACCTTTGATTTTGGGGAATTATTTATTTTTCCCTTGATACAAGGATATGTTTCAAAACTAAAAATAATACTCCCACTGATGGTCAACATGAGATAAGAATTATAATATATGATAATATTATATGAGTATAAACTATGGATTACAAAGGTGGTTCTGATCAAAACATTCATCTTGTTGAGTTTTCTTAAAGTTCAAATACTTTAAATGAGAATTCAAATGACTCATTATGAAGATATTTATTTAGAGACATGTAGAGCTCTAACATATTGGGATGAAGATGGAGAAATAAATATATTTAGACATGAGAGGGATGAATAAATTAATGATAAGGTTAGATACATTCAGCAACAAATTATTGAAACACAAAGCTGATATAATATTTATAATGACAATCACTAGTCTGATAAAGAATTTTATGTTCTGGAAACATGTTTTTAATATGTTATACATGGATGAAAATAATGATATTAATAATGATTATTAAAAAAATACACGAGCATATCAATTATTTTGAATTTTTTATTGTATCAAGACAATTGCCTATCAATTGGCGCTTCCACCAAACCTCTCTTTGGTTCAAAGTGTGTTCCATGTATCTCTCATGAGGAAGTACATACTTGATCCATCACATGAACTAAATTCATTGGTCAATCTAATAAGGAATTTTTTTATTTCCTATAATGAACTATCGCTGAAGATTTTTGATCATATAGAGAAGTTTCTCAAAATAAGACCACTCACCTGGTCAAATTATTGTGTTGAGACCACAAACATGAGGAAGATATATAGGAACATAGGGAAGTATTAAGGAAATATTAACCCCGTTTACTTATACCAATGGGATTATTTTTTTGGAGAAATCTATCTTATGGGGAGTAAAATTTTACACCGCTATATTAAATTCGATATTTTTTTCTAATAAATTTAATATCTTTGATTGATTGATTTATACGTAATATTGAGTTTTAATAAACCATTTAGAATTATTAATATCATTATTTATAATGGAAAATTATTACAAATCTGTTTATCATGGTGGATCTATAAAAATAATGAAATTTTTAATATTATTTTTTATTATTTTATATAATGAAAAAATATTGATTAAAATCACTCAATTTTTTGTAGTACTTCTATGTTTCAAAAATTTTATTTTCAAAGAAAATGTTTTTATTGACTTTTAAGATCTATTAATAAAAGTAATTACTGAAACTATTAATATTTTATTCCATAATATAATTTATATTTTTTCTTTCAAATATTTAAAATTATCTTAGTGTATATATTTTAAAATATTAAGAAAATATTAATTTTTTTATGAATAGATAAAATATTTGGTTTTAATTGAAAAAATCTATCTGATTCATGAATTATGAGGGTTAATGTTTTAAAAGAATGTCATAACATTTATAATTTTTTATCTTTTACATTTATTTGTCAAATTTATTTTCATGTAAATATTTTCAAATTGACGTTTTATTTAAAACATTTTTTCATATATACACATTATCTCTTTGGAAAATATGTTTCTCGTCGCAACTATGAGTTGAGTTTTAAATTTTATTTTTAATCTATTGTGAATAGAATTTAGAAACATAGATTCAATATTTTTAAAGATAATAATTTATATTATATAATAAATTCCAAATAATTTTTTTCATAATAAATTGCAAAAAGAGAAAAAATTGATTTCATTATATAAGGATAAAATTGGTTTTCCTAGGGGTTAATTGTAAGGGAGATGGAGAAAAATGATCAAAAAACATGAAAGACACCACTATTATGGCCATATTTATACCTTATATCACTTAATGATAGAAAATGGACCATTTCATATCATTTTTTCATAATAAACATATGGGTACACTTTATATTTTTCCAATATTACATTTGTGTTGTCTCACTCACTTATGAAAGGACACCACTCTGCTCCCTTATTCACTCCTAAGAAATATTTTTTTAATTGCAATACATACAATGGTATATTTAATGAATACATCGAAACATTTCATAGATGTTTGTGAGATAAAAAATAGATCCTATAAAGGATTTGGTTTAAACCTAATGTGATTTTTGGAAAAATATGTAATATTTTAATCTAAGTGTAATTATTTTATTTTTCCTTAAAACTATTTAAATTATTATTAAGATATTTTGATATAATAATAAATTTTTTTTACATATACTAATATTTTTTTATGTAACATCTTATATCTAGGTCTTCTTCTATCAAATTAGAAAACACTAAGTTCATTCTTGAGTGTGGCGGACTACCACCTCACGAACTGAGGTGATGGGTTATTTTATTTATGTTTTACATGGATGGTAATAAGGATATATTAAATTAATATATATGTTATTTTTTAAATTATTGTTTTTCTGGAAATAGGATAATATAAATACTTATTTAATTTTATCCCACATAGGATACGATAATGTCATTCATGTGTAGGAAAGAATACCGTGTCATAAAGTGGTGTGATATTTTTCATACGATTTACAAGGATGTTAATAAGGATATTGTTAAGGAATATATGTGATATTTATGGAAACAATGTACTTTTTGTAATATAATATCATATCTAACATCTTACATTCTAATCCATTTGAAAAAATGATGATCCCATGTGTAGTTATAGTCTACCACCTCAATGCAGTGATGTGAAATATTTTTTATTCATTTACTTGGATGTTAATATATATTTATTTATATAATAAAAATGATATATATGACAGCAATAGTATTGTTTATATGTAATATATGATCGGCCTTTATTTTTCATCATCAATCGTGAATATGGAAACATCCTTCATGAATATTTCTTACTGACCATTTCTAATAAAAATGAATTTCATTACATATATATAACTTATATGGATTACATAATATAAATATATAATGATTATATATTATACTTATATCATGGTTATAATTATAGATATAATGGAACCCCGATCAATTTAGTGGGACTGAGAATTAAAATAATCAAAATGAACATGAAAACCAAAAACGATAATGACTGAATCATGATTTTTACAATGAATTCTAAATGAATAGGTAATAAATTTACATAAAAAAATCACATATGATATGATATATATAATTTTGTTTTTTAAATTTTTTTTAATAAACCAATGTTTATTTTATAGGACATTAAAATGTGAAAAAAATAATTCAGAATTTATTGTAAGGGATTTTTCCTCGTTTTAAAATCTTTGGGAGAAACATTATTTCATACACATATTTTCTATAATGATGGATATACACATATTATTTTGAAATATAATATTATTAATTTATTTATTATAATTATATTTTATGTTTCATTTAATCATATTCGTTCAGAGGCCTTATAATTTAGTCACTTCATAGTGTTAATGGATTTACAATACAACATCATCATTTATAGGGATTGGTTGTGTTTATACTTACGATAATTAAATCATATGATAAATCACTAGAGAAAGTTAGGAATTTTATTACACACTTGTTATTTCATTATTATAATTTTTTTCACATAATTTCTTTCTCTTAATATTTTTATGATATCATAATAATATTGTAAAGACCTAGAAATTATATGGAAATTATTTTTCGTAAAGACATGGGATTTTACGAGTCTGGAAAAAACTTATGGTGCTTGATTCTGAGGCTCGGTGTCCCCAGAATCAATTTCTGAAGATGGGTTTGGGTACGTTCAGTAAACATAGGAGCTGGATTTTATAACTTTCGAACAGGTGCATAGAATTGAAATATGAGGGAACCGTTGAACCTGCATCACCAGTATTCCCTTAAGATGACATTCCCCTCGACGGCAGATGGTCGAGAATAAAAGTTAGTTTTTGGATTTTTATAAAAAAATATAAAATAAAGTGTAAAAAACTTTATTTTATTTTAAGCTGCCATGTGATTGGTTGTTTCTTAAAACCTTCACTTGGGAGTTGGAGGTGGGACTGCCACACCCTAACCACGAATGAGAGGTTACGGTAGTGGGGCCCACCCGAAAATATCCTCCCGTGAGAGGTTACGACGTGGGGACTACACAAGATTAAAACTGCCCAATTAATGGGAGGGTGGAAAATCTCCCAACTCCCCTATTTAATGAGGGGGAGTCCCTTGACCTCATCTACGATTAATTGGATTAACCATCCCCTTCTAATTAATTGTTCCAACACTCGGGGTTTAATTAAAGGGAGCCTACGTAATTTTATTCTCCATTTTGAATTTTGTGCCAATATTAAAATAATAGACAATCTATTATTTTAAGTTGTGTTGGAATTCTATTTTGGTAGAAAATTAGTAGAGGAAGAGCTCTTGGAGAAACATATCCTCTCTAACGAAGAATGCCCCTCCCAACAGAGAACGCGAATAACGCTGGTGACGTTTCCTCTTTGACCTTCTACCAAGGACACCTACCGACCAACCCTATGCAATGTCATCAATGAACCGACGTAACTCAGAATTGTAAATGTGTGGCAGACGTGACGAATAACGGTCTTCATAGTCTTCCTTCTATGACTCCCCCAACAAGCGATGAATAGGAGGTAGGGGGTTTATTAGTAATTGATATTGTAACTTTTTTTACCTTCATCAAAGGATAAAATGGGCTTGTTGCAAACATATTAATGATAAAGATGGGCCAATTGATACCTTACTAAACACGGAGGGTGTGGGCCAACCTAACATGGCCCAACATCCTCTGTCATTTTCTCTCTTCTTGTGGCGTTCTACGGAAAGGTGAAGAGGCTCTGACGATGAAGACGGCAACGACGAAGGTCACGCTACCCATGGTCTCTGTGAATTGCACCACCCCTATGGTGCCCCGATTCTTCCTGCCAAATACTTCCCACCCAAGCAGCGCCTGGCCCGCCTACCTGTAGCCTCTCGGCGCCCTGCCCGACGCGCGACCCGCCTGCTCGCAGCCTATCTGGTGCCCTTCTGGCGCCCCCGCGCCCTACCGTCGCCCCCGCACCTTGCTGGTGCCCCCTCTCCCTACTCGGCTGCTGTAACGCCACGACCCCAGCTACCCAGAGTCGGTGCATTATTGCGTAACATTGGAATGATCACAAAAGATCAAGTCTCGAAAGACCGATTAGTTTAGTAGCCTTAGAAACACTAGATACATTCATAAATGTTACATTACATCACAAAGTGAAAAACTACAATAACAAAGTCTCCATAGTCCACACTCATATCCTCTTCTGACTATCCCTGCAGGTCATTCATAAAATACTTCTTCACATCCTGGAAAATATTAAAACATTGAAAGGGGTGAGCTCAGATGCTCAGTAAGGATAACAATATTGCGGAATCTTTCATAAATAAACATTAACATTTAAGGCAATGTATAACTAAAACAAAAGACTTTTTAAACTTGAACTTCAGCATGATATGGCAAAAATAAAATTAAATATTTCCATTTACTTACTCAACTGGATATTCTACTATTCGATTAATCCCATGCAATATAAATAACAACTTTCATAATGATGGAATACATAATGCCAGACTATTATAACCACGTAGTCAAAACCTCGTGCCAAGACCACAAATAAGATTTTGTCAAGGCCTCGTGCCAAGACACTAATTTTTCTCATGAGAGCTACCGATGCATCGAGGAGATATAGCGGGCTCCACCCGTCACTTATTAAGTCCAATTCATTCCTCATATGAATAGGTTTAAACATATAATATACCATAACATAATCGTATCACATAAAACATGCATAAAGGAAACATAACATTTCCATATTTAAATCACAAGATATCAATACAAACCATTGATATAATAAAAACACTTTCAAACCCATTTTCAATACCAAAATAAGAGAAAGTTAAAACTTTGTATTTATTTTTCATTAAAAAAAGTTATGGCTTGTAGAGGAAGTCGAAACTCAAATAATGGTCACGGCGGCAGAGAAGTCTTTGTCGCCGCATATGTATGGCAAGAAAAACAATCCCTTTTTGTCATTTAGTAAAACTCTTCGTATAAAAAAGTTTCATTTTGAATAAACGTAAAATTCAAAGGGGTTTATACACTGTATAAAAGAAAGTTGTGTATAAAACAGAATATGCCTCAATGAAAGGAGATTGAGACGAAGACCCTTACAAAGATCATTTTTTTAAATAAAGTATATCTATTATGTGTATTCACTATAAGTAAACATAAATAAATTACAAATACAAGATAGGACATAATTATATAATGACATAATTTGAAAGTAGGAGATTAACCCAAAGAATACAAATTGGGTTAAGAAGTTCCCTTACCTTGCGTCCTGTCTTGACTCGACCGTTCTTTAACCTCCTGAATTATAAACTAGAGTTAATTTATAGTTTCTTAAGAACCTTTTCATGTTTCTTATTCCTTTAATATCACGTATTACCATGTTATGAACATTATGTAATTATTTATGTTTATAACGGTCGTTTTGTCGATCTAAGGTACTTGAGTCAAAAATAAACTTCTTATAATTACACTTTGTTCATGTGGTAAAATATCCATTATATCCAAAATTATATTCATGATGTATATATCATATAAATCATATATATATAGTATATACATTCATTTATAATATTACATAAAATTTAGAGGTAAGAAATAAAATGCACCGTTCATGGAGACGGTAAGCCGTACGTACGCATGAACGCTACTTTCATTTCTATTTCGTATTTAATGAAATCATAATGATATAAAGGTATATTATAATTCCAGTATAATATCATATATAATATCATTTACTCCATCTTTATACATCCCACATATGGGATTAACGATTCAAATCACTTTGAGGGGGCGGTAGTCCGCACTTCCTAAAATGAAAATTTCACGTTTACTCATAATGGAAACAATAAAGGTATGCCATAAATTAAAAATACAGAACCTTAAGTAAAACATAAACATATTATATATCATATATATAAATATAGTGACATCTTAATGGCCACCTTTGAAGGTGTTATATGAGTGTTGAACAATCATCGTTTCATGAGGCAGAAATTTGCCATCCACAGAAACAGTATGTTCATTAACCATTAGATGTAGGTGCGTGTAAATGTAGCTCGAATCCCTCTTATAGAAACATCCTAGTATATTGAGGATACTTTAGTTGTTACAAATAAAATTAATAAAAAGATTTTAGGGGTTGGAGGAGAAAAATAAAACAAAATAACATAAGAGAAGACATTACCTTAAAATCTGGTAACTCTTTTGATTTGAGCCAAAGGCTTCCTTGGGAAGCATTCTGCCCAAAGTGATGCTTCTAGGAGTAAGGGAGAGAAGTTGGGGGAGTATTTGGGCAGAGGTTGGCCGATCCAAAAGGCTTTGAAAGTGTGAGTAAGGTGGTAGTGGTGGGGGCGTTTTATAAGTGGAGAGGAGGGGCACTCTCGGAATGTAATGAAATGTTACATTATTATATAATGAGTTTCGGATTTTAAAGGTCCCACACATAAATAATATTAGGATAAGGTGATAAGGGTTAGAAATCTACACATCCAATAGGTTTTTGTCCGGTGTAAGCCTTAGATTTTACATTATCATTTCATTTTATTTAAATCGTTAATTAATGAGGTAATCACTGCATCATCATGGTGTCATAAATAATTTAATTTATTTAATGTCTAAAAATTATAAAAAAATATCATGATTTAGGAAATATTTTTATCTTTCTAATGAATAATTATAGTCAAAAATATTATTTGTAGAACCCCATTTAAAAATTGTTTTAGTAAAACAACTTATGTTTGTGAAATTTTTATTTTAACTTTAAATAAAAGTTATTTATGTCCTTTTCCTACCAAAGTGGCTCCATGGGGTCCCCAAGTTGACCCATGGATTTTCTTGGTCGGCCATGACACATCCAATAGGGGTAGGACAAGTGTAAGGGTCATTTCATATTTTTATAATACCATTTTTACCTTAAATTTCACTAATTACCTTTAATCGCGATTAATTAAACTTAAAAGTTACTATTCACCGAAAATTTATTTTAGTCCCATTGAACCACATTTTACTTCCTAATGACAACCATGTATGTCGGATTTTTAAAAATCAAATCACAGAAGTGATAAAGTTTCATTTTAATGAAAAATCAGTTTTTTAACCACCACTTAGTGGTTTCACTATTCATCAAAAATTGATGTTTTTCATAACAATGCCAAAATTTCACCCTAAGCTATAATTGATATTCCAATTTCAAAAATGATGTCTATTTTACAAAATTCCAAACATATATGTTGCATTAATTAATTTTATAATCAATTCCCGCTGTCACAACAAATAGCGTGTTTTTAAGAAACAATATATATCAAAAGATTGACAATTGTTTATGTCTAATTTCAAAGTGAAATTAATTATAATGAACACCATTGGATAAAATGGTAAAAATATATTCTAATTATACTTGAAAATAACTAAATATTATAATTGTTCACTATAAATTATTTTGATTAAAAAAGTTGTTTTTATGTATTTTTCACTATTCATAAAAAATTGGAAGTTCTCAGAAAATTACAAAAAATTCAACTTAGGATAATTTCGATATTATGAATACAAAAATGAAGTCCATTATTGAAATATATAATTTCTATAATTTTAAAATGTGGGTATTACTATTCATAACGGCTACTTTGATTAGTCGTGGTGTGTTAGAACTCGAAGTTGCGTACAATGAAAGCTATAGCATTATTGAATGAGAAGCGTATTATGGATGCTCGGGGTGTTACATTCTCCCCTCCTTCAATAAATTGCGTCCTCGCAATTTGAAAATTTTCTTTGAAAATAAAAGGTTGAAAATAGAAAATACCTTTGTGTAAAACCCACATTGGAAATAAGGTGAATAAAAATATAACATTAAAAGAAATAAAGAGAAGTACAAAGGTCACCTGAGATAGCCCATACTAGGATTATATGAAAATATGGATATGGAAGAAAAACAAACCATCAAGTTTTGATGGAGAGTTGTAGAAAACAGGATTAAGAGAAAGTTAACCATAAGAAAATCGCAAACTTGTGATTGGTTAAACGGTCATTGAATCTCCAGTTGGAAAATTTAACCGGCAACATTTCTGTTTTAAGTTACCTTTTATAAAGATGAGGAATTTATTTAGGAGATTTACTATGAACGTAAGGGAATATACATACATGTCATGTAGACTTTCATTCTTTAATAAATTTTTACCAAAAACCCATCTTTCACTCTAAAAGGTAATAGAACTCGAAAATATTCTATTTATCATAATTGTATAAGGTTCCAAATATTAACACATACCATTTAGATTAGGAAAACTTTTTTTAATAACCAGGGACATCCTGTAGGCTAGTGGTAGGTAGTAAAGGCATGTCGCACAATGGTTGTGGGTTCGATTCCTGCAGCTTTGTCCGACGCGACGTGTTATGACCCACCCTGCAGGTTGTCCTTTTCCTAAAAATATAGTATTATAATATTCCAAAAATAATCTTCAGAAATGTTTTAAACTTAAATAATACTATCCAAAGTTCATCTTAATCCATGTCAACCATTATAGTTATCCAAAATACCTATGTCCAGACTTTCTCTAAAAGGTCTCTTAATTCCAAAATCAATTTATCAGATTCCCCAAACAAGGTAAAGTTTCTCTTATTATCACATACTAAAAATATGATTACCTACATCATATTAAATCCTTAATGAAAACAACAAGTACTGCAGTACAATCCTTATATATATCACATTATTCTTATAACCAGAATATAATCCTTGAGTCCAAAATCACCAATACATTAATTATTCCGCATCAGATGTATTCACAGCATAATATTTGCCTTGATCCCTTGGCCTTTTCTGAGGTAAGTTTCGCTGATGCTTATGACATTCCTTTTCATAATGCCCCATTTCTCTATAATTGTAGCATTTAACATTGATAGCCTCTTTCTTTCCCTTGCAATCACGCGCCTGGTGACCTTTTTCTCCACATTTATATCAAACTCCCATTCCTTTTAGGCAAGTACCAGGGTGATTCTTCCCACAGTTATCAGATAATGGAAAATCCTTCTTTCCCTTTTTCCCTTTATCTGTCACTTGTTCCACCGTTCTCTTCTTCCCCTGCATTACTTTATAGTCATAAGACTTAGAGAATTCCTTTTCTGTCTTGATAGCACATGAGACAATATCTTCGTATGATGAGTAGGATTATGAGACTAAGACTCGATGGAGAAACGGTTTTAACCCATCAATGAAATGATCAATCTTACTTCTTTGGTTACGTATATAATATGATGCATGCATCGCTAACCGTGTAATGTTATACTCATACATTGCGACATTCTCATCCTCCTTCTACCTTAGACTCAGAAATTGTCTTTCCATATCTGCTCTATGGTCACGGGGAAAGTACTTTTCTAAGAACCGCTCTTTGAACTCCCTCCATTCCATATTCGATACTTCATCATATTCCTTTGTATTTTGAATCAATGACCACTATCGATCAGCATCTCCAGTGAGGTGGTAGACTGCCATGATAACCTTTTCCCTTTCACTACTCCCCAAGGTATGAAATATTTTTTCTAAGGAGTTTATCCATTGCTCAGATACTAATGGATTTGTAGCCCCATTAAATTTTGGTGGTTGTTGCCTCATGAAGCGGTCTAACGTTGATCCTCCACATTGCGGATTAGGGTGATCCATACGAGTAAGGTTATTATTCATAACCTGAGTGAGTTTTCCCAGTATGGTAATAAGTTGATCAGCACTAGTTGTATCTCCAGATCCATAATAATTATCTTGATCAGGAGGGAAATCCATGCACGGAGTGCGTGCATTGATACGGTTTCCATTCCTTCCAAGAGGCACCATTTCTAAACAATGGCATAAACTAGATTAGTTTATGAATCAAAATATATAATTCCATACTTATAAAATACTTAACATAAATTGAACTATTTATGGATATAATCCATAATCATAAAAATGTTTTCTTTGAGAAAGTATATACTCATAACCCTTCATAGTGGTTTTTAAAGAAAACGTGAATTATCCTAAGCATATCCCCCGGGAGTTTCGTAACCAAGAGTGCAGCAAGGCCCGTTGTCGTGCACCAGTTCCCGTTCAAGTCTAGCTCAAAGCGGTGTTTTCGGGTTTTACCCCTAGGTACATCTGTGTCATAGCCACCTCAAACTGCTCGTATCCATACAGGGATGTATTGCTCGGAAAACTCAAAAATCTCTATAATACCAAAATTCTAGGAAGTTCTTCTATACTAATCCTCAAAGTCTATCTTTGGG
This sequence comes from Viscum album, assembly GCA_963277665.1. Classification (NCBI taxonomy): domain Eukaryota; kingdom Viridiplantae; phylum Streptophyta; class Magnoliopsida; order Santalales; family Viscaceae; genus Viscum; species Viscum album. The sequence continues at coordinate 1,193,288,113 of OY728139.1, forward strand.
CTTTGTGCTCTAATCATAGTTTGTCTAAATCTAGCTTCCAAGGTTAGTACTAAACTGCCTCTGATACCAATTGTAACGCCCCGACCCAAGCTACCCAGAGTCAGTGCATTATTGTGTAACATTGGCATGATCACAAAAGATCAAGTCTCGAAAGACCGATTAGTTTAGTAGCCTTAGAAACACTAGATACATTCATAAATGTTACATTACATCATAAAGTGAAAAACTACAATAACAAAGTCCCCATAGTCCACACTCATATCCTCTTCTGAATATCCCTGCAGGTCATTCATAAAATACTTCTTCACATCCTGGAAAATATTAAAACATTGAAAGGGGTGAGCTCAGATGCTCAGTAAGGATAACAATATTGTGGAAGCTTTCATAAATAAACATTAACATTTAAGTCAATGTATAACTAAAACAAAAGCCTTCTTAAACTTGAACTTCAGCATGATGTGGCAAAAATAAAATTAAATAAATCCATTTACTTACTCACATGGATATTCTACTAGTCGAATAATCCCATGCAATATCAATAACAACTTTCATAATGATGGAATGCATAATACCAGACTATCATAACCATGTAGTCAAGGCCTCATGCCAAGACCACAAATAAGATTTTGTCAAGGCCTTGTGCCAAGACACTAGTTTGTCTCATGAGACCTACTGATGCATCACGAAGCTATAGCGGGCTCCACCCGCCACTTATTAAGTCTAATGCATTCCTCATATGAATAGGTTTAAACATATCATAAACCATAACATAATCGTATCACATAAAACATGCATAAAGGAAACATAAAATTTCCACATGTCAATCACATGATATCAATACAACACATTGATATAAAAAAACACTTTCAAAACCATTTTCAATACCAAAATAAAATAAAGTCAAAACATTGTATTTATTTTTCATTAAAAAAATGTTATGGCTTGTAGAGGAAGCTGAAACTCAAATAATGGTCACGGCGGTGGAGAAGTCATTGTCGCCGCATATATATGGAAAGAAAAACATTCCCTTTTTTCGTTTAGTAAAACGCTTCGTATAAAAAATATTCATTTTGAATAAACGTAAAAGTCAAAGGGGTTTATACACTGTATAAAAGAAGGTTGTGTATAAAACAAAATATGCCTCAATGAAAGGAGATTGAGACGAAGACCCTTACAAAGATCAGTTTTTTTTAAATAAAGTAGATCTATTATGTGTATTCACTATAAGTACAGATAAATAAATTACAAATACAAGATAGGACATAATAATATCATGACATAATTTGAAAGTAGGAGATTAACCCAAAGAATAGAAATTGGGTTAAGAAGTTCCCTTACCTTGCGTCCTGTCTTGACTCGACCGTTCTTTAACCTCCTGAATAATAAACTAGAGTTAATTTATAGTTTCTTAAGAACCTTTTCAAGTTTCTTATTCCTTTAATATCACTTATTACCATGTTATGAACATTATGTAATTATTTATGTTTATTACGTTTGTTTTGTCGATCTTAGGTACTTGAGTCAAAAATAAACTTCTTATAATTACACATTGTTCATGTGGTAAAATATCCATTATATCCATAATTTTATTCATTATGTATATACCATATAAATAATATATATATATATATAGTATATACATTCATTTATAATATTACATAACATTTAGAGGTAAGAAATGAAATGCACTGTTCATGGAGACGGTAAGCCGTACGTACGCATGAACGCTACTTTCATTTCTACTTCGTATTTAATGAAATCATAGTGATATAAAGGTATTTTATAATTCCAGTATAATATCATATATAATATCATTTACTCCATCCTTTATACATCCCACATATGGGATTAACGATTCAAATCACTTTGAGGGGGCGGTAGTCCGCACTTCCTAAAATGAAAATATCGCGTTTACCCATAATAGAAACAATAAAGGTATTCCATAAATGAAAAATACATAACCATAAGTAAAACATAAACATATTATATTATATATATATATATAAATATAGTGACATCTTAATGGCAACCTTTTACGGTGTTATATGAGTGTTGAACAATCATCGTTTCGTGAGGCAGAAATTCGCCATCCACAGAAACTGTATGTTCTTTAACCATTAGATGTAGGTGTGTGTAAGTGTATCTCTAATCCTTCTTATAACAACATCCTATTATATTGAGGATGCTATTGTTTTTAAAAATGAAATGAATAAAAAGAGTTTAGGGTGTTGGAGAAGAAAAATAAAACAAAATAACATAAGAGAAAACATTACATTAAAATCGAGTAACTCTTTTGATATGAGACAAAGGCTTCCTTGGGAAGAATTCTACCCAAATTGAGGCTTATAGGAGTAAGTGAGGGAAGTTGGGAGAGTATTTTGGCAGATTTTGGCCGAGCCAAAAGGCTTTGAATGTGTGATTAAGGTGGTAGTGGTGGGGGCCTTTTATAAATGGAGAGGAGGGGCACTCTTGGAAAGTAATGAAATGTTACTTTATTATATAATGGGTTTCGGATTTTAAAGGTCCCACACTTATATAATTAGAGTATAAGGTGATAAGGGTCAGAAATATACTCATCCAATAGGTTTTTGACAAGTGTAAGACTTAGAGTTTACATTATATTTTCATTTTATTTAAATCGTTAATTAATGAGGTAATCACTGCATCATCATGGTGTCATAAATAATTGAATTTATTTAATGTCTAAAAATTATAAAAAAAATATCATGATGTAGGAAATCTTTTTAGATTTATAAGGAATATTTATAGTAAGAAATATTACTTGTATAACCCCATTTAAAAATTTTTTTAATAAAACAACTTATGTTTGTGACATTTTTATTTTAACTTTAAATAAAAGTTATTTATGTCATTTTCCTACCAAAGTGGATCCATGGGGTCCCAAAGTTGACCCATGGATTTTCTTGGTCGACCATGACACATCCAATAGGGTTAGGACAAGTTTAAGGGTCATTTCATATTTTTATAATACCATTTTTACCTTAAATTTCACTAATTACCTTTAATTGCGATTAACTAAACTTAAAAGTTACTATTCACCAAAAAAAATTATTTTAATCCCATTGAACCACATTTTACTTCCTAATGACAACCATGTATGTCGTTTTTTTGAAAATCAAATCACAGAAGCGATAAAGTTTCATTTAAATGAAAAATCAGTTTTTTAACCACCACTTAGTGGTTTCACTATTCATCAAAAATTGAAGTTTTTCATAACAATGCCAAAATTTCACCCTAAGCTATAATTGATATTCCGAATTCAAAAATTATGTCAATTTTAAAAAATTCCAAACATATAAGTTGAATTAATTAATTTTATAATCAATTCCCACTGTCACAACAAATAGCGCGTTCTTAAGAAACAATATATATCAAAAGATTGACAATTGTTTATGTCTAATTTCAAAGTGAAATTAATTATAATGAACACCATTGGATAAAATGGTAAAAATATATTCTAATTATACTTTAAAGCCACTAAATAGTATAATTTATCACTATAAATTATTTTGATTAAAAAACTTGTTTTTAAGTATTTTTCACTATTCATTAAAAATTGGAAGTTCTCAGAAAATTACAAAAAAATAAACTTGGGATAATTTCGATATTATGAATACAAAAATGAAGTCCATTTTTGAAATATAAAATTTCTATAATTTTAAAAAGTGGGTATTACTATTCATAACGGCTACTTTGATTAGTCACGGTGTGTTAGAACTCGAAGTTGCGTACAATGCAAGCTATTGCATTATTGAATGAGAAGCGTATCGTGGAAGCTCGGGGTGTTATAGCTACCGCCGCACCCTACCCAAGACCCCCACGCCCTGCCCGGCACCCTATCGGTGCCCCCCACGCCCTGACTGGTGCCCTACCGGCACCCCCACGCCCTGCCCGACCCCCCTTTGGTGTCCCCACGAACTTCCAGGCTGCTGTCGCACCCTATCGGCGCCCCTACGGCCTGCCCGGATGCTTTCGCGCCCTCCAGGCGCCCCCACGGCCTGCCTGGTCCCAACCGCACCCTACCCGGCAGCCCCGCAGCATGCCCGATCCCTGCTGCGCCCTACTTGGTGCACAGATGGCCAGCCCAACGTCCAGCCGGCCTACCCACACCCCACGCGCTCTACATGTGAACTTCCTGCGCCCTGCGTGGCGCCGACCATCGGGTCGAGTCGCCTACGTGGTGATCTTCAGGATGAACCACCATCGCAATCTGCTGGGTGGGGCCAAGCAGACCGGTCAAAACCTAACGTCATGACCGGGATGACCCAGACCTGGCCATCCCAGTCAGGGTGGGGCCAAGTCGGTTCGACCGGGTCAGACTGAGCCCAAGACCATTACCGAACCCATTACTTTCTAGGGAAACATCATTGGAACCGAATATCTATTTGACAAGCCGCGAGCGGTTCCGGTATTCATGGACCGAACCTGTCCCTTTGAGTATACCCTACTGAAGTTTCGGGTCTATTTGAGTTACGGTCAGGTTGGATCGTACATGAATCCAACCAGGCCCCAAGGACAAAAATGCAAATAACCAACAGATCAGGAGTCCGATTGACGCGCTGTCTATTGTATTGAGACCCTTATTACATGGAAGACATTTTAGATACTTATTCGTGGAACTTTGTGATAGTTGGAGTATCGACCATTAGCCCATGGAGAGGATCCTTCTAGAGGTGAGCGAACAGAGTACAAAGACTTATTAGCTGGCTGAGACCTGACGACTGCTTGACTGATTCAACTCGGAGTGACTCCACTAGCCCAGTGGGGAGCGCCTTTGTCTGATGCAGTAGACCCACGATGGGGAGAACCTCTATGTGAGCGTGACATACCTATGGTACCCAACAGGAGGATTACCTCTACAGGCTATGAGGGGGAGCGCCTCTATGTGAGCACAGCAAACCCGTGGAAGGAAACGCCTCTGTGTGATCACAGTAGACCCACGATACTCGACAGGAGGAGTACCTAAGCAGTCCAAAGATAGATGGAAGTGCCTCTGTGTGACGCGACAGGCCCACTGTACTCGATAGAGGAGGAGTACACCACCAGTCGTGGTTTCGATAATAAAAATCTTGGTTTGAGCTCAGTCAATGACTTTTGTGCTTTCCTCATGATTGAGATGTGTTACTAGATAACATAGGTGTATGTATGGCCATATACCTATGTAATGGTTATCCATTGATTTCATAATTTGTGGTTTATCATTGTTGGATACTGTGAGACCATGACGGTTTGAGGGTCCGTACCGAGTATCGTTATACTCACCCCTTCACAAACAATGCATGCACCTCGTTGTGTTGGTTACAGATGAAGGACAACGCTGACTGAGGCAAATAGTAGATGGACTGGATGTTACCCAGTGGTGGACCACTTGGTGTGATGGTACACGGAGGATACAGACAGATATGGAGTGGTGAGGAGGCCCTCACTACCAACCATTCAGGTAGGAACCCGGGAGGATGACCCAGTAGCTACTTTACTTTTCTTCAGTTGTACTTGGTTTCAGTTGTACTTGTACTTTCCTGTTGGGATTCAATTTCCAACCCATTTGTACGTTCTAGCACTTCTTTTGTATATAGTTTTACATATTGTTTTGCTTCTAGTTGTGTACTCTAATGTATTTGTTCATAGTTATAAATCCAATGCCTTCCTAGTTTATGGATTTATTCCTTTGGTGATAGTCGCTAGCCCCTTCCCTATGGAAGGCAGTCTTGGGGTAATCACTATATGTGCCCCGAGGGACGGGTCGTGAAAAAATGGTATCAAAGGAGTTGGTTATTCCAAATAACTTAGAACTCCGATATTTATTTTCTTTGAAGCAATGGTGTTAAGGGTAATAAGTGTGGTATTCAGTTCAAGGAATCTACTATTGGTGTGGGCAGCCAACGTATCCATACATTAGGACCCTAACTTCTGATTTTTGACTCAGTGCAAGAAAACAATGATTGCATGTGTGATTTTAAAACTTTTCTTTAAGTCATCTCAACCTGGTCATCTCACCAATTATAACATTTTGACCATGTTGCATCTGTTTCTTTCAGGATTCCTCCCCTCGGATGACCAGTTAGAGCCCTGTGAGACGTACATACTGACATCCCACTGAGCGATGAGGCCTTATTGTAGGGCTCTTTTCCAGTGGAGGCACCAACGATACCACATCCCGTTGGGCCACCGATGCCACCAGCCCAAATAGCAGATGATGCACGCCACTTGAGAGCATTGCAGGAGTTCCAGTGCCAGAGGCCACCAAAGTTTAGGGGTGAGATGGACCCGCATGTGGTTTAGGATTGGATGGAGGCTATGGTGAGTGTCTTTAGGTTAGTAGGGACACTAGCAGACTTCATGGAGATCCTTGCTGCAAGTCTCCTTCAGGAAGAAGCATGCACATGGTGGAGCCTAATGCTCCATGTGCATGACGAGGTGACGCTACTCTGGGAAGCCTTAGAGAGCCTGTTTCAGGTGGAGTTTGTCCCAACCACTCTCCACACAGTGCGGATACAGGAGCTACAAAAATTACAGCAGGGTAGCATGACGGTGGTGCAGAACTCATTGAGGTTCCCCAACCTCTCATGCTACTCAACAGATATGGTGTGGGACCCATTCTTCAGGGCCTGGACATTCAAGCAGGGGCTCAGGCGAGAGATCAAAGCTCCGATGATCTCACATAGCATCCGGACACAAACGGGGGTGCTAAAGAGAGCTCTCTTGGTGGAGAGTTTCCTTACTGAGTAGTCTCCAGCAGTGAGACCCACCACTAGGAGACAGGCGGTGGAGTCTTCTACAGCTACTAGTAGACAGATGTCATAGAGGTCCAAGAGGACCCAACATACCGGTGGTCGACCGCATGACTCAGGATCGGTTGTGCGGGGCACACGGAGTAGAGACACACATGCCAGTAGTAGGTAGTGTTACTCATGCGGTGGGAAGAGTCACATGGCTCGTGACTGTCGGGCCCGCCATTCAGATGATCTCTAGAAAGATGACGGTCCTCCCAGGCAGAGGTAGAGGTTCTAACGAGGCGTTCCATATGGAGGAGGTGGACATGGAAGAAGATCTGGATGTGCAGATGGCGGTGGATGACATTACGAGTTGTTAACACCACAACCACCTAGAGGCCCACCCCGGCCACAGGGAGTGGGTGGATAGGGGAGAGCTCAGCTTCAGGTAGTTGAGGCCTATGATCACGATGCTCCAGAGATGATTTGAGGTACGATATATTTCTACTCCGCCTTAGTTTTAGTTCTTATAGACATAGGTTCTAGTCCCTATTTCATTATCACTAACCTCCTTCAAAGCTCTTAGATTCTGACGGAGCCTTGGTCTCGATCCTTAGGGCTAGAGACTCCTAGAGGAGCTGATTCAACGATTATGCACTGGTTCTGGTAGTGCCAGATTATTCTATGAGTAGAGAGCTTTAGCTGGGATCTCATAGTAGCAGCGTCGAGGCCTTACGATGTTATCATGGGTATGGACTGGTTATCTATATTCCATTCTTAGATTGACTATATTAGGAAAAAAGGATGGTGTGTCTGAATGGATGGGAACACGTTTTCCTTCACCAGTGAGAAGGGAACCTTTGCAGCACAGGATGGACTTACTCGGAGGAAGGTGCATCCGATCACTCACCAATTTTAATGCCTTACCCTCAGAGAAGTTGATGTGGAGAGTCCGAATTATCCTGTAGTGGTGGACCAGTACATGGATGTTTCCCTGAAAATGTTCCAGGACTACCTCCTCATAGAGAGGTGGACTTCTACATTGAATTTTACCCCGGGACATCACTAATATCTACACCAGAATAACAGATGGACCTTGCTAAGCTTCGTGAGCTGTGGGTATAGCTTGAGGACTTGTGGGGGAAATGATTCATTCGACCTAGTGATTCTCCCTGGGCATCCCCGATCCTATTCGGAAAGAAGGTGGATGGGAGCTCGAGGCTTTTTGTCGACTACCTTAACCTGAACTGGGTGATTTTGAGGAATAATTAGCCACTTCTGAGGATTGAAAACTATTTTATCAGCTGAAGGGAGCTCAGTGGTTCTCGAAGATAACCCTTAGATCTGTATATCACCATCTCAGAGTTCTGGAAGAGGATGTGCAGAGGACATCTTTTAGGTTTCAGTACGGCCACTATGAGTTCTTGGATATGACCTTTGGTGTAACCAATGATTCAGTAGTGTTTATAGGACTAATGAACAGGATCTTCATGCCATACCATGATCGCTTTGTCTTAGTCTTCATCGATGACATTCTAATCTACTTGACTATTGAGGAGGAGCATGCCAAACATTTGTAGGTACTACTGGACACACTCCGAGAGCACCAGCTTTATGGTAATCTCTCAAAGTTCCAGTTTTGGATTTTAGAGGTTCACTTCTTGGTACATGTCATCTCAAAGGCTGGATTTGCAGTTGATTCAGTGAAGATCGAGGTGGTGCATGCTTGGGAGCCACCCAGGATAGTAAAAGAGGTATGGAGTTTCCTTGGTTTGGCTGGGTACTACCGAAGTTTTGTTCCAGACTTCTCCAGAGTTGCAGCACCACTATCATACATTATATAGAATGGGAAACCATTCATGTGGTCGGATAGATGCCATCAGAGCTTTCTAGAGATGAGGCAGAGCCTGACTAGTTCCCCCATCTTGAGGCTTCCAGTGGAAGGTGTAGGGAACATAGTCTACTATGATGCTTCAGGGACCGGACTCGGGTGTGTCCTGATACAAGAGAGAGTAGTGATTTCTTATGGTTCTCAGCAGCTGAGACAACACGAGAAGAACTATTCTACCCATGACCTAGAGTTAGAACCATTGGTCTTTTCCTGGAAGATGTGGCAACACTTTCTAATGGGAGAACATTTTATAGTGTACTCTGATCACAAGAGTATCAGGTAGATCTTCTCTCATAAGGACCTGAATCTTAGAAAGTGATGTTGGCTTGAGTTCTTCCAGGACTATGACATCGAGATAGTATATACTATAAGGAAAGGGAATTTTTTTGTATATGATCTCAATAGGATGACTGGTATACAGTATTTATGTGAAGATATAGAGCATATGGCTGTTTACAGATATCGTTTGTGGATAGAGATGGAGCAGCCTTTCATCAGTCTCTTATAGTAACTCACCCACTTCTTCAGCGAGTCAAGGAGGCATAGCGTGGAGATGCAAACTTCAAGATGTGATGTGCTTAGATATCCATCGGGTAGGCACATGATGGATTCTATGAAGGTGGGGAGCACGTCATCTTCTTTAGAGGATGTACCATGGTACCAGTGTCACTTTAGGAGGAAGTGTTGATGGAGTTCCACACATCCCCTATAATGGTACATCCAGGAGTAGTGAAGATGTAACAGGACATTCGACAACAGCACCGGTGGCTTGGTATGAAGAAGGCAGTAACAGAGTTTGTCTCACGATACCTCACTTGTCAGCAAGTGAAGGAAGAGCACCAGGTACCAGCATTCTTGGTTCATCCCTTAGAGTTATCAGAGTGGATGTGGGATGGGATATCCATGGACTTTGTGGCGGGTCTTCCACGTACATACAGGTGTCATTACTCGACTTGGGTGATCGACGACTGACTCACCAAGTCAGCCCACTTCTTACCGATCTGAGAGTAGGTTTCATTAGAGAGATTGGGACACCTCTATGTGCAAGAGATTGTGCATTTACATGGTATTCCTTCGATGGTTGTCTCTAATCGTGACACGTGATTAACTTATCGGCTATGGAAGGGGTTGCAGGAAGCTTTTGAGACACAGCTTCGCTTGAGCATCGCCTTCCATCCTCAAGTGGATGGTCAGACCGAGCAGACCATTCAGACCCACGAGGACATGCCTCGTGCATGTGTCCTCTACTTCAGTCACAGCTAGTAGGATCACTTACCTTTGGTAGAGTTTTCCTACAACAATAGCTATCACTCCACCATTAGGATGGCACCTTTTGTATCCTTGTACAGGCGACCATACATATCACCCTTGTGATGAATAGACCTAGGGGAGTCAGCACTGGTGGGACCAGAGATGGTACGAGCTACCACAGAGAAGGTGCAGATCATCCAGGGTCGGATGAAGACTACACAGTATAGGTAGAAGTTGTATGTTGACATGAGAAGGAGGCCTCTAGAGTTCGAGGATAGCGACCACATCTTTCTACAGGTCTCACCACGATGAGGTCTACAGTGATTTGTCCGAGGTGGTATGTTATCTCCGAGATTCATCGGAACTTTCCCGGTCCTCAGCAGAGTAGGTGAGGTGGCTTACCACCTAGCTCTTACACCTCTATTGAATCGGTTACAGGACATTTTCCATGTATCTTAGCTGAGGAGATACAAGTATGACCCTTCCCACATCATCAACCATGGAGAGAAGGATGTCGATGATGGGGCGACTTTCACAGAGGTTCCAGTGGAGATAAAGGACTGACAGGAGAGGGTCCTACATGGACGATCGATATATCTGGTGCATGTTCGTTGGCAGCACGAGAACCTCTAAGAGAGCACATGGGAGCGGGAGGCTTAGATGCATTCTCAGTACCCCCATTTTTTCCCATAGTTTGAGTTGTACCATACAGGGATGTAATGCCCTGAGGTGGAGAAAATGTAATGACCTGGAAATTCTGTGGAATTTTTTTTTCCTAAATACATGGGATTTTTACAAGTCCGTAATAACTTATGGTGCTTGATTCCGCGGCTTGGTGTGCCCGGAATCAATTTCTGATGTTTCTTTCGGGTACGTTTAGTAAACGTATGAGCATGATTTTATATCTTTTGAACCATTGCTCAGAATTGAAATCTGAGGGCACCGTTGAACACGCAACTCCGATATTCGCCTAATAAAACTTCTTCTTGATGGTAGATGGTCCAGAATAAAAGTTAGTCTTCATATTCTTATAAATTATAATAAAATAAATTGTACAACACATTATTTTATTTTAAGCTTCCATGTGAGTGGTTATTGGTTAAAACCTCCACTTGGGAGTTGGAGGTAGGACCATCACACCCAAACCTACCATGAGAGGTTATTGTGGTGGGGCCCTCCAAAACATAACCGCCCCTGAGAGGTTACGACATGGGGACCATAAGAGACTACAACCCCCCAATTAATGGGAGGGTGGGAAATATCCCAACTCCCCTCATTAATGAGGGGGGAGTTCCTTGACCTCTACCATTAATTGGTGTCACCTACCCCTTTTAATTAATTGTGCCATCACTCGTGGATTTATTAAGGGGAGCCTGCGTAATTTAATTCTCCATTTTGAATTATGTGCCAACATTAAAATAAGACACAATATATTATTTTTAGATGGGTTGGCATTCTCTTAAGGTTGAAACTTGGGAGAGGAAGAGCGTTTAAAGAAACTTATCTTCTCCAACGAAGAACTCCCCTCCCAAATAAGAACGTTGGTGATGTTTCTTCTTCGACCTTCTACCCCTGACACCTACCTACATACCCACCACAACATCATCAATGAACCGAAGTAGTTCGGAATTGGGGACATGAGGCGGATGCGACGAACGGTGATCTTCATCCTCTTCCTTCCATGACTCTGCCAACGAGTGACCAATAAGAGGTAGGGGTTTATTACTTGTTAATGTTGTACCTTTTCCTTAACTTCATCAAAGGATAAAATGGGATTGTAGGGGATGTTTTGATGATCATGATGATTGAATTGATACCTTCCAAAACGTAGAGGGTGCGGGCCAACCTAACATGGCCCGATATCCTCCATCATTTTCTCTTTTCTAGTGGCGTTCTACGGAAAGGCGATGAGGCGATGGTGGTGAAGGCGGCAATGAAGAAGACCATGCTACCTGCAGTCACCGCGAATTGTGCCACCCCCGCGGTGCACCGAAGCTTCTAGACGAACACCGCCGGCCCGAGTGGTGCCCAACCCGCCTGCACGCAGCCTCCCGACGCCATGCCCGGCACAAGGCCCGCCTACCCGCGGCCTCCCGACGACCTGACCGGCGCGTGGTCCGCCTGCCCACATCCTCCCAGTGCTCTACTCGGCTTGTGGGCCGCCTGCCCGCGGCCCCGTAACATGCCTGGTGCCCTACCTGGCTCCCTACTGGTGCCCTCGCGCCCTTCCCGGTGCCCTGTCGGGTCCCCCGCATCCTACCCGACTGATGACACGTCCTTACGGCCCCCCTCCAGCATGTCTCGCGCCCTCACGGCCTACCTCAGCCCCTGTCGTGCCCTACCTTGTGCACCTGCAGCTTACCCGGTGTCTGGTCGGCCTGCCCGTGCCCCCGCGTGCTCTGCCCGCGACCTGCTCGCACCCCACGCAGCCCTAGTTCAACCGCCACCGGCCTTCGGGCCGTGTTTCCTAGGTGGAGACCTTTGGGCCAAACCACCCTCGCAGTCCGTTGGGCTGAGCCCAGCGGACAGTGCCAAGCCTAGAGGGATGACCCACACAATGGTTCGGGTCAGACCCAGCGGGTCTGACCGGGTCGACCCAGACCGGGTCCGGCCAGTCTTGGTTGGGCCGAGTCGGTCCGATTGGGTCGGATTGGGCACAGGCCCATTACCGACCCCATTACCTTCTTGGGCCTTATCTTTGGCACCAGACGGCCATTTGACTAACCGTCAGTGGCGCCGGTATTCTTGGAGGGAAGTTGTACCTTTGAGTATACCCCACTTGAGATCAGGGTATAGTTGAGTTATGGTCAGGTTTGATCGTACACAAATCCAATCGGGCCACTAGGACAAAAAGTCTAATAACTAATAGACCGGGGTCCTATTGATGCGCCATCTATATCATTGAGACCCCTATGACATGGCAGTCCTTTGATATACTGCTTCATGTCACTTCATGATAGTTGGAGTACTGACCATTAGCACATGGAGAAGATCCTTCCTAGGGAAAGCAGACAGAGTACAGAGACCTAGTAGCTGGCTGAGACCTGACGACTACTTGACGGATTCGGCTTCGAGTGACTCAACTGGCCTAGTGGGGAGCTCCTATGTGTGACGCGGCAGACCCACGGTGGGTAGCTCCTCTGTGTGAGCACGGAAGTCCCACGATACTCGATAGGAGGAGTACTTCTACAAGCTACAAAGGGGGAGCACCTCTGTGAGAGCACGACAGACCCGTGGTGGGGAGAACCTCTGTGTGAGCACAGAATACCCACGGTACTCGACAGGAGAAGTACCTCAGTAGTCCAAGGATAGTGGAAAGAGCCTCTGTGTGACATAGAAGGCCCACTGTACTCGATAGAGGAGGAGTAAGCCACCAGTTGTTGTTTCAATAATAAAAATCCTCGTTTGAACTGAGTCAATGACTTTTTTATTTTCATCATCACTGACATGGGTTACTAGATAACTTAGGTATATGTATGGGAATATACCTAAGTAATGATCATCCGTTGATTGTATACTTTTTGGTTTATCCTTGTTCGATTTTGTGAGTCCATGAGGGTCTCAGGGTCCACACTGAGGATCGTTATACTCACCCATGTATGTGCTATGCCCGCACCTCATTGTGTGGGTTGCAGACGATAGACAGCACTGACTGAGGTAGAGAGTAGAAGGACTGGACGATACCCGGAGGTGGACCACTCGGTGTGATGGTACATGGAAGTTACGAACGGACGTGAAGTGCTGAGAAGGCCATCTGTACCTACCCTTCAGGTGGGAACCTCGGAGGATGACCTAGTAGATGCCTTACTTTTCTTTAGTTGTACTTTCTTTCAGTTGTACTTATACTTTTCTTTTGGGCTTGTATTTTCGGCCTCTTTTTAATTTCAATCACTTCTTTTGTATATAGTTTTACATAGTTTTTCTTCCATTTATGTACTCTGATGTGTATGTTTACAGTTATAAAGGCAATTCCTTCCCAATTTAGGAATTTACGCCTTTGGTGCTAGTCGTCAGCCCTGGACTTTGGAAGGCAGGTTTGGGGTAGTCACGATATGGGCCCTGGGTGATGGGCCATTACAAATATTGAAATGAAAACCAACTTTATTACTCTTTTTGGTCAAAAACCCTTTTTACATATCTATGTTTATGAAGAACCTATTATGAAATGTATTAAAATTATCCAAAATACTTATTAAATAAAAATTTACCACGGTTTTGGTTTTAAAAATTATTTTTAAATAGTAGTATTCCTTTTTCTTAAATATAACATTTGGGTTTTACAAAAAATTGAATGGAAACACTATTTTATCATGTAGGACAAGGATAAAATTTCCCATCATCGGGACCATTATTATCATTAAATATTCATATTTATGATTTCCTTTTTATTTTACAGGAAATGGTTATATGAATATAGTTTTATATTATAAAAATATATTTATATATAGAAATTTTTATATTCTACTTGAAACATTTTCATTGATCATTAATGATTCCATCATTATTTTATAATTCCATTTTCAAAGAAAAATATATTTACAATTATTTTTTGTTTTCCAAATATTTTAACAAAGTGGAAATGATATTTTTTTCCTAAATTAATTAATATTGATTTTACGTCTTTTTTATAATTTTAATGTTTATTTTCAAATAATTAGTTTAAAATATATTTCAAATATTTTTATTTTGAAAATTTATTTACAAACAAATGTTATTATTTCATGAAAATCGTCAGATGATGTTTTAGAATCATTTTACATCTTTAATGATATCATTTGATGACCCTTATGATTTTTGGGGGATATTATTTAGTGATACCATCATTATTTTATATTTGTATGGATTTTTTTATGATGATATGATGTTTTGGAAGGCTTTATATTTTCCATGGGTTATGAAATGGGGAAATTTTGATATGAAGACCATATAGTTTCAGGGTTTTAGATATGAAATTTGTGTTCTAGATCACTATTTTTTTTTCTTGGGTACTTATATTAATAGTGTTTCATGATAGTTTTGAAGACATTTGTAAGATTTCTATTATGTGACTAGAGGGAACAATATCTCCATTCATTAAATTGTGTAAATATTAAAGTTATATGAGCTCAATGGGTATATGAGAGGTTATCCCAAGACCGAATAAGGGTATATTGATTATTATCCTAAATACCATTGTATGTATATGAGTAGTTATCCAAATCCTAACATGTTAAAAATGTATTTGTGTATTTTCATCAAATTAAATATCCTATTATTATGTTTATTCCACAAGTCCATGTATAATACCATTGTTATTATCTCAATGATAATGTTATTTTATTACATTTTGATTTCATTCATTTGAACTACCAGAATTTATTCCAAGAATCTTGTTTATGATCTATGATATCCATGTTATGGTTTTAAAAAGTTTTTATCAAGTTCGCATACCCATATTTCCATGTTACATTTATATCTCCCCAGTTTTCCCTTACTGAGCATCTGAGTTCACTGTTTACTACGATTCATTAACCCATGATATAAGGAATGGTTTTTTATACAATATTCTTATTAAGGTTGAATGTTATGAGGAACTATGTGGGTGATAATGTATAACTCTTATGAACCAGTTTTTATGTTTCCATGATGACAATGGAACTATTCCTTTATGATCCTCTGGATTATGTTTGTCTAACATATTGAATATATAAAAATAGTAATATATATATTTATTTAAATCCTAGGTTGATTTAATCAAGAATCACCTCAATCTATCTATATTCTAAATCTGAATAAAATATTCAGAATTTTCAAAAGATAATGTGTAACAGGAAGAAATTATTCCCACATATGAGACTTTTTTTGGATTTCACAGTGCTACTTTGGTCTCACAAAACATTATTCAAAAACATTATTGGAAAATAGTAGGATAAAAATTCCTTCTTCCTCATTCATTCAAAATGTTTCTGTTAGATGACTTACCCTATTCATATCAACTTTATAGTGATTCATCTAGTAACAATTCATATGATCTATCATTTTGACCTTGTTCATCTAATTCCAAATGATAAAATCTCAATATGGTATCTTAATGAACCTTTATTCATCATACTCCTTCATCTAGAACATATCCATCCAAAATTTAATCTGACCTATCTATCTGATTTGTACATTAGAGAATTTTCATTCCATAATGATCATTAGGTAAATATTTTCCTTGTTATATTTCACCCAATCCTCATATTCCTTCCTAAATATGGTGCCTTATATTTTTTCAGAGCTTTAACTCTATCTGTTACACCTACAATATCAAAAAATTCCTTTCTTGAAAAATATTACATATTTATCATATAACTATATATTTTTGCTAGGATTATTCTTATAGAAAAAATTATTTATCACTAATTCTCATTCACATGTAAAATGTGTTCCACATACATGTATAGTTTAATAACCCCCATTATATTGATTCAAATATTTTTGATTGTGTGAGAACTCAAAAATATTTACCCACCATATAATACATTAATTTTAAAAATCTAGGTCAATTTGATGTCTCTAGAAGGCCTTCTCAGAGGTTTAGGAAGATCAAATTCATTTACAATATTTCCAAAACATCAATAAATTCACTATATTTTAAATTTGATTTTTTTAATTGAAATTATTTTGATCTAACAAAAAATTCACAAAATTAATACTTTTAATTAAACTATATTTGTTCTTTAATAAATCTATCAAGGATAACATCATAAAAAATTTACTTCTTATGATACTAACTCGAACATCCTTCATAACGTCCTATTAACATTGTCAAATTCATTAAAAAGATAATTTTTTTTACCATTGAAAGGATCCATAGATATTTATTCATTTCCTTTTCTAATAATCCTCTGATCGATATAAATCACAAGTGAAAAGGTGTCCATCGATCCCGCAAGTGTTTATTCAGTGGACACTATTTAGTCATCCATTTGAGAATTTATTTAACAATCATTAATAATGCATCATCCTCTATCGAGTGGGTTCTCATATTTTTGTTAGTACTCTACTTTATAGTGATATATCATTGATATTACCTACTTTTTCTATCTTATGAATTTGTATAAATCTATTTGATGACTTTTAAATACTCATCTCGATGTCACTGTAGTAATTTGTGTGTGATGAGATCACTCTTAATCATCTATCTGATTCAACAATTTAGGAATCTCAACAACCGTTATCTTTTCATCTTTCATAAAAAATTATTTTTGTGTAATATCATTGAATCATACATATGATGAAATCATGATTTTTATCCAATACATGTCCATACAAAAATCCTTCTCCTACGATTATAGTTCCACACATCTGTTCGGATTTCATTTGTCTAATATCTATTCATTTGATAAACATGAAGGCATTCTATAATACTATATAACCCTTAAAAACATTGATGTTTTATTATGAGAAACATAATAATATTGTAATATCTTTCATTTGGTAATTAATGTTTAATTAAAATAACTCAAAACACTGATTTTATGTTAATATTATTATAGAGCACTTAATTATACAATCTTTAACTTCATTAATTGGTCATTTAAAATTATTAATGTTGGATCTGTATCCTAATAAATTTCCATAAAAATGTATTTCATAAAACTCTTATACACGCATAGTTTAAATAACTTGAATCACAACACAATTCATTGTGATGTTTGATCAAATAATATAACCTCAATTTGCATCAACTAAAATATATTTTTCCAAAAAAATCAGTCTCATGAATGTTTTCAATATAATTAATGAATCAATTTTTTACTCTTCCCATCTGATGGATTACATATGGTAACATTAGTGTATTTTAGTGTCAACATTCCATTGGTGGTACAAAATAACTAATTTATCTGTTTTGAGTTGTCATCTTACAGACATATATTTGTTGGAGAACATGGAAACCTTCTTTAATTAGTATTACTTGTATACCATCATCCGAGTAAAATATTACGATTGAATTTATCCAATCCTTTTTGTGTGATCAATTATTTGCAATAAATTTGGTCATCATACATATTCCCATTAATATTAAATATCCACATTAATTCATCATCAAAAACATCATATGGAAACTCTTATGGAAGCTTTCAACATTCATCTAACAATTCACCACGAGGAAAATCCATAAGGTATCTTTGTCCATTCTATTTAGATTTTTTAGGAAACTCCTTATGGGATCATCTATAATGTTAAAAAAATTATTATATTAACAAAATAGATAATAAAATATATATTAACAATAAATAGTAAATAGGATTAAGATAATGTTATTGTTTTTAAATAATGTTATATATATATTAAGAATTCAACCCTTGTGTTCATCAGTTATCTTCTATCCAAGACGTATCATTCTAGTTACTAGGCCTGGATAATTTAAATGATAATTTTAATAGAATCTTATTTATAATTTAAGAATATTGATTTTGATAAAATAATTTTATATCATTGTAATTTATCTACAACCAGTAACAAAAGATTATAAAAAATTACAACTAACACAAAAAACTATGTTAATTAAATTATCCAATTTAGTGAGTTCCCATTTTATTATTGTAGTTCCAACACTATTTAAAAATTTGATTTTGTGGAATACCCTAAATTAGAGTTAGAACATGATTGGAAAAATATGTTTTAGGAATGATAATATCTATAGGAATAAGACACTATGATATAATTGAAATCATAACAAAAAAATTGATACCAAACAACAGTTTTTTTAATTAAAATGACTAGTACATATAGAACATTAATGGTTATAAAGATGAAATGATATGGTAGATTCAGTGTGTATAATGAAATTGAGTGACAATAGAATGAGGGTATAATATATCAAATTTGGGTCCAAAATTAACGCATCATAATTTTTTATTCATATAATTACCCTAAATGTATAATAATTATCTTATAGTACATTTAGAGTGTAAATTCCAAAAATAATCGAGAGATAAAATATGAGACACTTGAATCTGTTTAGAGTTTTAGCTACGATGTTTATAATTAATTTCAATATTTTAAATTTAAGAATAAATATAATAATATATTAGTTAAATGAAATAATGATAATGAATTGATCATATGTTTATATTAATGATATATAACATGAAATTATTTTAAAAATCTATTGTTTATCAAATTATAGAAGTATAAAATTAGTTTAATTAGTACACTAATAAAATTAATTGATTTATTGTCTTTTTAATGGAATGTTTAATAAATAATTATAAAGAATATCTCCTTCAGGAACAATTGATGTAGAGGTTCATACTAGACTCAATGAATTTTTTAAATTATGAAATGCTGAAGAATAAAATAAATCCATAAATGAAACTATGAAATCAAAGACTAAATTAATGGTTAAATGAAAATTTAATGGAATCTTATAGAACACATGAAATTCTCTAAAATAAAATCTTTTTATACTTATTCTTCTATGGATTCAAACCCCTCAATGAAATATATGATGTTTACTAATTGAAAATTAATTGAATAAGTGAAAAAAAAATTCAAAAACTAGACCATTATTGTGTGTATTGATTCAAAATAATGGAAAACTAAATCAAAGTGTTTATAAAGTACATAATAATATAGAAGAAAAGAATTTACCAATAAATTATATTTTTTTATTGAAAAAAAAATTGAAAAAGAAATCATTGTGTTGAAGTACTAACATAATATTACAATGGATAAAAAATATGAACTCACACTAATAACATCACCACCACTACCTTGGTTAAAAATTCCTAGATCTATATGTTAAGACACCATTATTCAGTTAAACCCAATGAAATAGGATTTTTAATGTTTGGTGCAAATTAATTAGAGTGATTAATTTAAAATGTTTGACCAAACAATTTGGCACCAACTTTCAACCCATAACTTGATGCTCCCAAATGTCATTTAAAATTATTGAATTAACCAAGGTCATATAATAAAAAAATTGTTTCCAAAATATTTAATAAATATCACGAAATTGTTTACCCAATTTTAGTTTTAATATTTTTATGTAATGTTTGAAATGATGGGTTGACGTTTAGGGTATTGAAATTCATCACAAATATTAAAATTCATATTTTCTCAATTATATCATCTTCCAAACGAAATATATCACCACAAATTTATGTAATTGAATTTTCCTCCTTAGGTATTATATATTCCATTAAAATTTCAATATTTTGTGACATAATATTTTGGGTTCACATAAGATGTTGGGACATGATGCCAGTCAACCATTCATAGATATTTTGGTATTAGAGGTTTTATTTTTTCAAAATTATTTATAAGTGATTTATCATCATAAAAATTATACCGATTAATTTTTTAATATTATCCTAATTCTTAAATTTAAAATTATAAATGTAGTTTTTTGTATGAATATGTTACACTAAGCCATTATTAATAACTATTAAAGAGAAATTCTATAGATTATTAGAAATGAAGTTCATATTAAAAAATTAAATATCCATTAATTTTATGAACAATGAAGAACTTCAAAAATCAAAAAAGAAATTAAAATAATTCATTCATGTTTCCTATCACACCATAAATGTTTGTTTTTCTACAGTATATAGAATTATATAACATCATGGTTATATTTCATTTACCCTCTCCAAAAACGTCCTAATGGATAATAATATCCACAATAACATTACATCATGTAATTTAAAATCCATTAACAATCATTTAAATCAATTAACATATATAATCATATCAAATACCCAAGACCATTCCATTTTTTAATATTCACCAATCCACTTTACCATATTCCAATTTAGCTTGAACATTCTTCTTGAACCTAAAAATACATAGAAACCACTATTTTAAAATGATAAAAATGATATTTCTTGGTGTAAACCCATGAAAATACTTCTGTTTAACATAATTATTTTTTTATTTTTTTTATCCACAATAGAGATGAGAATTATAATTCGGTGAACAAAAAATATGGATTCACTATTAAAAATTGTAATATTCAACACATTATTTAAAGTCAATGCTATATAATTGATATATACATTTAACATTTATGAAATATGACAATGTATTCAGTATCACCATGTATTGAATGGATAAAATTAGTTCCATCCATTTCTCTACAATTTTTTTTCTTAGTTGTTTTTCAATTATTTTGATAAATAAAAGTAAACTCTATGTGATCCCAAATCATGTTAAATGAAAAATGAAATTCATGTACTCAAACACACAACTACACATTCTAAAGTAAATAAATTATCACATTATGTAAAAAGGGATTAGAATTTAGACATCCAAAAATCATAGTTGAAAACTATTCTTGAAAATTATATGCTAATGAGCTTAAAAATATGTAAATATATTAATAAAAGAATAAAAACTGTATGATATTTTGTTTTCATGTTTCAAAAATTATTCTATCACATTATGGATATATATATATATATATATATATATTATTTTCAATTGAAAATTAAAAATAAACATCATTTCGATGTAATGAAATTGTATTCATTTTTTTCACCATTTCATCAATAAAGAATTGAACTGCCCTAAGTATTAAAACATAATATAAGAGAGTGTTTAGAATTATGAATATTGATGATTTGGTAATATCAATAATTTTATATGAATTTAAATCAGTTAACATAGTCAATTTAATTTATGATGAATATCCATTAGTAATCTAATGACTATTTTGACTCAATATAAACTTTTTCCCCCATAGTGGAAATAGTAGAATGGGTTTGAATCTTGAATATATATGATAAATAATACATAAAATAGAGCCTCCTAATAATACACTATTAGTAGTTAAAAACAATTAAAACAACAACGATATACCATAAAAATAAATAATATAGAATAATAATTAATTAAATGAAAAAACATTATTTCCACTAATAAGTACATATTTTAATGATCTTAGTTTGAAATGCAAACCTAAAACATAAAAAATAATATATTTCAACATCAAAAGTATTTCCTTTTGAAAAAAATATTTTATATGTGGATTAAGTCTCTAATGAATTATATATAGAGGATTAAAATATGATTCAAGAACTATATTACGTGTTTCATTGGGTGATATAATTTTAATAATATCGTAATTGTTATATCTATTATCATAATATATATACTTAATATTAATAGAGAATTTTATATTTGATGGAATAATGAGACCAAATATTGATGAAATAATGTTTATGGTTATACCCTCTTAAAATAAAGATGATTGAAAAAGAAAAGCCAATGAGTTCATGATCTAGATACTAAAAAATAAATGACTTATGTTGGGAGTTTGATTGAGGATTGATTAAATTTTCTATATTTCATAGATTAACTGAATCTATTAGAAGTTATATTTTAGTGTACATAATAACTATTTCATTGCAATGAATGAATTTTGTCTAAGAGGTCATGATTTTGTATATGGATTAAGTGATTAGTAGTTCCATAAAATTATCATAACAATTATAGTTGTGTTCTCAGTCTATATGATTTATTTTTTTTTAGTTTTTCAATTAAAATGTTGTCATTATGGTCACTAAAATTATAAATATTTTCAAAAAATCATTTAAGATACCCTTGGGTACTCAAACCCTATGATGAGAATGTTATAGAGTGACTAATTTGGGATGTAATTCCTTAATCCCTAACTGAAAGTACATGATTAATGGACTGATGATAATTGTTTTCATTGTGTACATATGGCCTTGAAATCATTTTATTTCAAATATCAACATTTTTTTATCCATAAAGAGGGTCATTAAACATAGGGGAAGTGTTCCCTAAATGTTTTTTCTCATCAGTTTTGTGTGATAATTTCCTTTTTTGGAAGTTCACATGTTTTTAATATACATTTATTGTGTAGGATTTTAATGTTTTTCATCAATTAGTGAAATTATAAAATTTATTAAGTTAATATTTCCCATTATTTTCCAATAAACACATGTTTATATATTACTATAATTTATTAGTGGAATGAAGTTTTGTATGCAATTTCATGGGTAGTTGTGTTTACTAAATGTTAAATGTAAATTTTAATGAATATAAGGATGATTATTCCAAATTTTAATTTTATTTTCATTACTATAAATGTTGATAGACTATGGATTTAGGTTTTCCAATGATTTTCACGCTCTACAAATATTTCTTTTTTTTTATATTCATGAGTGTCTTTTTCATACCATGATTCCAATTTAATGATTGAGGATGAGATAACATATGTCATCATTAGTTACACAATTTATGTACTTTCAATTCCATTTTTAGTTATTAAATTTCATAATTCATTCCAACCATTTATTTACACATATTACCCTGTAATGGTTGTAGATAAAACTATTTAGGATTTCATATGCTTGGTTCTTCCCACTGGGAAATTTTTGTTATTAGATGGGATGTTTTATATAGTGTTAGAATTGTTTCAAAGGTTTCTAAAATTTATAAATTTGTGATTAAAACCTATAATGACCTGTAGTATTATGTGTATGGAATTTATTTGAAATGTTCTGTTTATTTAGATATTCATTAACCCTCTAATAGTTTTTTTTATCATTATTATAAACTGGATTGAAATTATTTTTTGTGAATCCATAAAATTTACATAATTGACCGTTATTAATGATTCTCCAAAAAGAATATTCTCAATTGATGGAATTATTGTGAAATTATTTTTACTATAGAAATTTTTTCCATAAATTCTACAAATGGGGACTATAGATTGAATTTCAATATAATTCCAAATGGAAATCTCCACGACTATCCTTGTGATGTATATAATTTATCCATCAAGTTTTCAATATATCTATATATTCTCATCCCACTAGATATTTTTAGTATGTCAAAATTGGGTGGGTATTACCATGATTGGTTCTATTATACAGTAAAATTAGATGCACCTGATGTTATTTTGTGTATTTTATTATAAAGGTTCAATTACAAAACATATCAACGAACTATTTGTCTCAATGACATACTCTATCATAAAGTATTCAAAATATTTCATAGATTGAAAATCACTTCTGAGGTCCCATTTTTAGTGTATATTTAACACTTCCCTAAATTTTATAAATTGATTCCACATTAAGTAATTCATGATTTATCATTATTATAAATTATTTCATGGCTTGTTGTTTTTAACAATATTTTTAGTGGAATATTTTATTATTTTATCAATTATTATACCATGGATTTAAATACTTTCCCTTCACTATGTTCTATCCACATTGATCCAATTCCACTAATATTTTTTATTGAAAACAGTGAATGATCCTTGAAATCAAGCTATGTGTTTGCCTTGATGTGTGTTATCATCAATGAATATTTCCACACTAATGATAGTGATTGTTAGTTAATCATGGTACACCAATGAGATATATTTTTTTGATCATGAAATTATTTTTATGAATATATATTATAGTAAATTTTTATGAATATTATTCATGGATATATTTTTAGTCCATTAGGATAATGAATCTGTGGTGGACGGAGTTTGACTCCATGATGATGGGATTCATTTTAATCATAAAATATATATATTTTATTTTAAATGGAAATATTCCATTTTGATAAAACAAATTCAAACATTGAATCCAATGAAAGATTTATTATTTACATAGATGTTTTTTAGATCAAATATTAATGATAAAGAAACCCAAAAAAATTGAAATTAAATATTTAAATTAATTTTCATGAGTAAACCAAACATATGGAATCTATTACTAAATAAAGTGACCTTATGATGGAGAAATTAATAAAATAATATTTTAATTTGAATGGTACAATGGTTAATGGAATTATAATCATGACAGTCGATATTCTCAAGGATAATATAGTGGGGACAAAGAATTATAGAATAGTTATACTACCAGTTATAGATCATTTGTAAAACTTGTCATGAGGAATTTTCATTTCTTTAAAAAATTTGGACAATTAATTGAAAATTATTTTGAATAATAAATTTTTTCCTAAAGATAATGATTACTGATGTGCTTGGTATGGATTATTAATTGTGTGATTATTTAATTTCACTAGAAATTAACAATGATGAACTGTTTTCTATGTCACATAGAATGTGTAATTTAATAAATTATATTTATTTTTCAGGTTATAAATTTTTTTTATATATTGTGACATGTAATAAGAATATAGTAGTTATGATACATTGTGTAAATTCCTTTTAAATGTCCATAATTTTCAGGTTATGTATTTAAGGGATAAAATAATACAAATACTAATATTCATTAATTCATTGGTTACTATCTTATAGTTTACTATAAATCTTCTATTGAGTTATCATATTATTATTAGTAATTTTTTTATGTGTGATTGTCTTACTATAGTTATTATAGTAGATAAAACTACAGACAATATCTCCTTGAGTAGAATGATAAGATGATTAAGTTGAAATGAGTACAATTAGTGATGATGTACATTTGTTTCTCTATAGTGGTATATTCCTATGAAGATGATAGTGTCATGATTATTGATGGGTGTATCTTTCTGAAATGATATATACATATTGGTATAAAATAAAAATCTAAGTGTTATGATAATGAATCCAATAGTATAATTAATATTGATCCAGATGATTTTAGAAAAAATTATTTAGAAATGGTCATTAAATGATAAAATAATGAAATCATATAAAATAATTGTTTTTTAATTTATAATTATGTTTCAATCAACAGAGAATATTTATTTATATAAAAACACTTTCCATTAATTTTTTCCTAGTGAGGCTAAATATTGGAAATTAATTCTAGACCAACTAAATGTCTTGACTAATTTTCAAATCACATCCCCCTGTGTGGTATATAATATATTAGGTTTCTATATAGACCATTTATATAGTTATTAGGTTACAATAAAGATTTTTATGTGTTTTGGTTATGAAATAAGGTGTGTGATAATGATTTTGAAGTTAATTATTGTAAGAATAAATAGTTATGGGTTTTTATGGGATTTGTTGTTATATTTTAAAAGATTTATTATTATTTATGTTTTTTAATAGTTAGTTTTTCTTATGGTGAAAATATTGATAAAAAATTTTGTAAAATGGGTTATTTCTAATGAAAATCAGACTTCTCGAATGAAATATACATGTATGTGGCACCATTAAAGACTTCAAGAAAGAGATATATAACTCAATGAAGTTTGACAAAGAATAACCCTTATATATTATAATTTATGAATAACTAAAATACATACTATGATTACATTACTTTAATAATTATAGATGAAATTCATATACAAGGAATAACATTATGTGATGACCTATTGATGATGTGTATATACTCACACCAACCATTATAATTTGGTTCAAAAGACATTGTTTTCATTGTTTTGGTGAAATTTATTTAAGGAAAATTATTGACAGAAGTTGGTTAGTAGTTGGAATTTTTTCATGCAGTACAGAGGTATATAAAAAAATTGTTCTATTAATTTTAGATTGACTTATGTTGATATAAAAATGTTGGTTTTTTCCATTTTTTTAGTATACTACTAAAGAAAAAATTCATTTTTATTTTATGCTTGTTGGGGTGGAATATTGTTTCATCCATTGTTATATATTATTATATAATAATATGGTATGAAAATAAAATATTATATAATATTTTTCATATAAATTTTTCAGGAATTTATTATAATTTTATATTAGTGGTATTCATTTTATTTTATAGAATTCCAATGTTTCATTTAGAGTGTAAGTATTGTAAATTGTGAGAATTATACCATTTGAGATAGTTTCCGAACTGAGGAAAATTAGGGGACAGATTCAATTGGAATGTAGTCTTTTATAATTGGCCTATGTTTTTTTATTTATTAAATCAGGTCATAAGATTTAAAAATCTATTCATTTGAATGAGAACATGGATAGAGTTTGCAGATGGCCACATTATAGATTTTTATTATTATAAAAATAATGGTAATTTTTTCAAAATATTTCAGATTTTAGTATGATAGGACAAAAATTAAAATACTAAATATGGTGTAAAATTAATTCAAATATAATGTAATAATTATTCATATTCATTAATCATATAAATAGATCACTAACATAAAGTAATAATTAGCATTGTATATGTATAATAGAACAATAAATATATGATTTGTGTTCTTGATTTCTTTGGGGATAAGTAATTTTTTATAATATAATAATTTAAATGTTGCAGAAATTTTCTTGGGAAAAGAGTACATGGGACTAAAAATACCTTAACCATATAAGAGTTGAAATTATCTAGAGTCCAATATAATGGATGGGAATTGTAATGATAGTGGGGATGTTTCCTAAGATTCATTTAATGATAAATATTATTTATTGGGATGTGAATGGTACCAAAAATTGAAGCCATAGATAAATGAGATTTGTATATTAGTGTTGGAAACAAATTATATATTTTTAGGGACTAATTTTCTTGTGAGACTTTTGTTTTATGGTTTTTTGAAATAAATTTGTCTGTGTTTTTAGAAATGAAATACATTTTTTATATTCATATTTGAAAATTATATTAAATGGGTTCCCAATTATTAAAGACAATATTTTTATCATTACTCTAAAATCCTAAATTGGTAGAATGATCCTATAGGATGAAATTGAAAAATTATCCATGCACCTCCAATAAATGCACAAAATTTCACATATTGTTGTATTTTCATGCTGAATTTTAAATTACATATTCCATGTTATTCTGAGGTTAATAGATGTTCCATTTATCTGATTAATTAGTTTTTATGTATAGAGTGGAATGGCCCAAGGGGGTATGATCCATACTATTTTTATAATGAGGTGTTATCTAAAAACTTTATTCATTCAGTTGGAAGATGTAATTTAGGTTACATATTTAAAAGGCTGATACATGATGTATGAGACTAATATCTATAATATATACTATAACATAATAGGTGAATACAAAATAATAATCTATAATTTAAATTATCCAATGGGGTATGAAAATAAATTTATAAATAAAATCAATGGGATGGAAAATTATTTCAAAAAAATTTAATGAATTTTAAAATTTTCTATCATCTTGAGATTTCTCTAATGTATTCACCTAGAATTATATTATCTTTTTTGGTTCAAAAAAACAATTTCCTTTTCACCACAATCTGAATTCAAAAGACACTCTAATGGATACTCACCAATTAGTACAATTTTATAGTAATGAGCCATTATTTAATCCAAAATTGGATTCTAAAACAACACATGTCCTCTAAAAAGGATAAATGGAATGATTTATAGCTAATGTGTATTACCGCAGATATAGGGAGAATTTGTTTTGTAAGAATAATGATTTTATTTGAAATTTAAGATAATAAGGCTATCACATTATAGTTTCATTATAATATATGTATAAAAAATTGAATATAAAATATGATTCTTATGGATTAATCCATTATTATAATATCTTTTAATTTTTATGGTTAATTTCTAAATGATGTAAGGATTAATTTACTTCCATGCGAAGGGATATCGGTTAATGTTGGGCTATCATATTCATATGTGGAATAATGGAAAAAACCACAGCAATGAATCCCATTACAACAATGATCACTGATTCTAATTTTTGTGGGAATATTTTTTATTTTAGGGTCTATATATGTTATACATTGAATGAGTGAATCAATAGATATATCTTAGGGAAAATGGAATCACTCATTCAGGGGATTTATTTTTCACAGAGTTACCATTAATTTTATTGTTATTATATTTATTAATTTAATTTTCACCACTATCATTCTATTTTGAACCATTAAATTTCATTTTTAAGAACAAATAGGGGTTCAATTATAAAATACTCTTTTAAGGGATTAAAAAAAATACAAATAAATTAATGTAGTTATATATATTTAATAAGTCTATTTCTTATGTTTATTTCATAGTTTTCATGACCATGTATAAAAAATGTGCATTGTTCCTTATTTTGAACATTATGTAATTCAAAGTAGCTGGATGGTTTCATTAACATGATTTCCACGTAGTGTAACAAGTGTATATAATTATAAATTTGTTATTAAAATTATATAAACCATCGATTTAAATCCCAAACCACATCCTCTAATACCCAATTAAAACACCATAGCATGTGTACCTCTCAATATTTGATTTATCCACCGTGATGGGGATTTTGTGTAGTTCATCATGGATTTAAGAAGAGTCTTAGGGATAATTACCTTCGTCTTCCATACCTTCCATCACTTCCACATTCATAATTTTTCAATTAATTTGTCATGGGGAGGAGAGTTAGGATTTAAATTGACTTGTTTATTAATTAATATTTTGTTGCATTCTAGGTTTGTGAGGGCCCGTTGTGACTTCCATTAACTGATTTACCTGTGTTATAGCGGATTTCACCTTGGGTTTTAAAATTTAAAATAATTACATAATTTTTCTATATTTTATATACCAAAAACACATAAAAATGATTGACTATATGTTTTTATTCTTGTTTTATTATTTTTAAAATGGTTATTAAATATATATTGTATGTGTAGGTAAAAGAAAGTTGGTTACTCATTGAATTAAATTGGATGTGAATGGGGGTTCTATTTATTTTTTAATATAAAATATTCTTTTAAAATACTATGTACAACAAGTATTGGTTTAAATAAAAAAATATTTCATTTAATGGAATTATCGTAGTTGAAAAGTTATTTTATTATTATAAAATGTTTCTAAAATGGTATTCTCTAAGAATAATTTAGAGTCTTATTCATTTAAATGTGTTAAATTATATTTCAAGATTTTGGATTTCATAATAATTATATGTATTAGTTTTAGAATTTTCTATATGTATACAATTGTTTTAATGTATATATATATATAAATATATATTGGTTAGACTGGAACATTGACATGGCCTTCTATTAATGTTGGACATTAATACATACCACTTTATTGGATAAAAATAATTAATGAATTTTAAAAAAATTTGGTTTTATCAATTGGGGTCGTTTTTGTTATTATATTTCACATGAAATTGTGGAATTTTCTATAATGGGTGATTGATGAGATATTGATATTTAAATCACATTGACGAGATTATAGTTTATATTTTGGGTAATTTGGATGAACCCATTTTTTATTATGGGAAGCTATAAATAGTTTTGTGGGAGACCAAATGACACTTGTTGATCTAGTTTATAATCATTTCTTGGGCTAGTGGACTTATTTTTAGAGTTCCAAAAAACAAGGAGTTACCCATTGGTCATGATAAATATTTTATAATTGTTTTTTGGGTTGGTTATATTGGTTGTTATTCATTATATAAGGTGAATGGTTTTCAAATTGATCAGGGTTATTAATAAGGGTATAAGGTTCCCACTATTTCAATGAATTATCTATTAATATTATTGTTTTTATAATTTCATTCCTTAGATAAATTTTTTTCATTAAATGTCATGAGGAATTTTTATTCAATCATTCTAAGATATTATTACATTTTTTGAACAAAATCACATCAAAAATTTACTTATGACTTATTTGTTTTTTATTTAAGGAATGTTTTGGGGAACAATTTTCAAAATTAGAAAAAAATTAATATATAATTATGATTAATTAAATTTTATGATATTGTGTTATAATTTATTAAAATTAATTTTAATATATATTTAATATAAAAATATCAAAAGAGGAGAAAATGGTTTTATTTTTATTTATCTTCGTTGAGTATATAGTGGAATCGTGTAGGGAATTTCAGGTACAAACCTCAAATATGTCAATTATAGTGACCTTCACATGTATGTTGTAATGGTTTTTTATTTTCATAGTATGGGATTAGTTCTTGTTATAATGGATTATATTCCAAATTCATATGAAGTTGTGTGTATTTTTTTCCTTTAATGTTCTTAGTATTTTATTGGTATCAGCTACTTTAGCTTTATATATATCATTATATCTTCTTTATTTTTAAGATGGAATTTATTTGGAATTGGTTTATTATATTTTTTGATGTTTGTTCCACTAATTACTTGTTATGAAACTAATTTATTTTGAACAACATATTATATGTTTGTGGGCCCACTAATTTATTGGGGATCATGTAAAACAACAAGTTGATACGTCTTTCTCATTTTGTAATTTTCCCAAAATAGTATAACAATACAGTTTAAATGATTCTATAGAACAAATTAATGGGTCATATGGGATGATTTATCCTTTTGATCTATTTTATGAGCTGGATTAGGGGCATTAATTTGGGTTATTTATGGTAAGGTCATGATAAATGGAATTAGAGAAAATGCCATACTATAATTGAAAAGTGACTACATAGGATTGTGGTTTGTGGAAAACAAATAGGATGTTGTTATTTATAATGGTATTTATGTTATTACCAAAAGAAAATTAATTCATAAATTATTAATTAGTATTAAAAGTTTCAAATGTCCCACCTTTATTTTCTGTAATTTATCACATAAAAACTACATAGTTAAGGATGCTTGTAATATATTTGGGTCACGATGGACGACTTTGGGGATGATTTATGGGGTGACTAATACTAAAAAAAATAAAAAACACATATGAATATAGTTGAATATATTACTGAGTCTAATTAGTGACAATTATGAATAATAGACTATATTTTGTTATAAAGGAAACTATAATACTATTTGAGACTCATGGTGTCATATGACCAATTTTCTAGACTAGGGAGGTCAGAAAATGATACTATCATTTAATATATTATATAAAATCTAAGTATTATAAATAGAAAATTGACATTTTTTATAAAACTATATATAGAAACCCTTACAATAAATTTTTACGCTTAATTTGATGTTTATACTCATAAAAACCTATATAAATAAACTTATAACAAAAGGATAATAATACAATGAGGACACATAAGTTCATAATTAATGAACACATTCCTAATGTTTTTCCAATGTTCAAAGACTATTACCCAAACATTCGATACTAAAATATTGTGTCAATATGGAATTACAGGTGGTAGAGAACATGAAAAAATATTGATTCAATGGAATCCTACCTAAAAATGGATGATACATGAAATAAAAATATAAAAATATAGATTTATATAAATGGATTTGATGTTAAATAATTGAGTGTAACATCTCAGACCTTAATAACTCATAGGTAATGAAACTCTATTGGTCATTTTAATTTTAAGAACTCCTCTCTATATGCAAGATGCTACTGACTTGTAATGGGAGTATAATGGTGTTACAAAAGGGAGAATATACCATCTTGGTCAATAATAAAAATATTTAAAATAATAATAAATAGTGTTGTATGACGATATAAAATAAAAAAAGTATAACTATAAATTGATTTCCTCATAATTTCAGTATAATCCATCTATGGATAAACATTTTAAGGCAATAAATACAAGGCCATAATATAACAGAAAGTAATACATTCAGTAGGAGAGACTCATTAAAAAATTAATGTACACGAATACATTAGGAAACTTGATTACATGCTTGTCCTCCAACTCCTTGTATAATCGCAATATGTATAGATTAATTGTAATAAGCACAATCAATAATCATGACCTACAGTCCAAAGATATGTCTGGGAACCTAATGGTGGCTAGAATGGGGTCTGTGTAAAACTCAGTAGGTCACCGCAAGTTTTGTTTAATGAAATAATATAAATTAATAATAAATTAATTATTGTATATTTATAATAAATAAGTAGTGAATAAATAAATTTAATCCAGTTGGGATCATGTAGCTCATTGGATAGTAGACTGCCCATACCTGCTTCGACCTAAAAATAATAATCTATAAATGTATATAGTATAATAGATATATAAAAACAAAACAAACACAAACACACACACATATATTATTGAGGAACTAATTATTATTACTAAGGAATACATGAATAATATAAAAGACATTCATAATTTTAATTATGTGAATTTATCCATAGAATTAATTCTAGTGACTTAGAGCTCCATGAATTATTATCCCAATAATGATATGATGCATCATGTCCGAAATACATATGAATAATGGGAAGTATCACGTCCAACATCTAAATTTGGGGGATCAAAATTTCATGTCCAAGAACCGAATAATGATGTGAAACACTTTTTACAATGTCATAGACAACTGGGGTGTGAGGCACCATATCCAATAACCCTTATTAAGGAAAAATAGTGATAATTTAGGAATAAAGAATGAGGAGTGTGAAGAATCATGTAGCACATCTCTAAAAATTGGTTGGAGATAATCATACATAAAAAGGGTACATCGATATGATATATAAGGTCCATAATAGTCACATTATTTATTAATTGTTAATCATTGTCCATGATGAATAACCCTTTTAATTTACAATTCAATCTTTTTAATTATTTAATTTCATTTATATGTACCTAAGTTGGGAATGGAAATTTTTCACACCAAAATATGTCTCATATTGATTATTCCATTAGTAAACTCAGTCATGCAACAAGTATGTCCATGTAACAACACATTCCTTTATAAAATTCAAGTGAATTATTTTAGGTATTTCCATAAAGAATATCTTACATATAGTTAAAATTCCATGATGAAGGGGGAATGAAAAATTCTCTATAATTAATTTTATAGTTTAATCTATTTATGAAGACCAAGTGATGGTATTCATTCATTTAATAATTCATTTACTGAATTTGAATATTTTGTCTATAATGAATTACTCGTGAATAATATAAATGAATATAAAATTATAATTTTAGTCATCTACACCACTCATAATAAGAATAATTATATTCAACCAATCCATTTAATAATGTGGAATTACCAAAAACAATAAAATGTGATTAAATTTTCTAGTCAAGGCATAGGGGATATGAGATGTAAACAAATCACTCCATGGGATTGTGCCGAGGAGAAAAACCTCCACTGGTGAAATTAAATGAAAAATCAAAATCTAATTTATGAATATATATATATATATATATATATATATTAATTTAAGAGAAAACACATAGAAAAATATTCATCCAACATAATGACATATTTTATAAACATGCTATTCATTTATGGAAAATCAATTGGGCATCTACCTTATAAAAATGAATCATCTCCCATCTATTTATAGTTTTTGATTCATGAAATAACATAATAAATTAGTAGAATAAAAAATTTCCATAAAATTAAGGCACATGTTCTAAGATAATTCAATCCCTAAAATTGAATACATAAACTGATATAAAGAGTAATAATAGTTAGAGACTTATATCTAAGCTTTCAAAGAAACAAATGATGTTTGATTCAGACCATGTGAGAGGGATTTATCACCACGCTTTGGAGGAGATCTAAACGGGGGGAACCCGCATGAAATATACTATGCACGTCGAGAAAAATAATGTTTGAGGAAATAATAAAGTATGTATGATTAAAATAGTAATTTCACATAATTTTAATGAGACCCATATTTTAGTTTCACGGTTTTCAAAACTGTTCGCCATCCTAGTGGATTCGCTATCCAAAGGGACACCCCTTCACATGGTATTGGAGAACACGTTTTGAAAACATGTTCATGTTGTGTGTTTCTCCTATTTAATTTATTATAGAGTGATCTAATGACTTTGTGGACTTAGATTCAAGGTTTTGCAATCTTTTTGATACCATATATAGTTTTGATAGTTGTTTAGAACATCATACATGATTTCAAAAAATATTGTTCCATATCTGAATGGGTCACATGGTTTTGCACATTTTTATTAAAAAATGTACACCAATCAATCAAAAAGTATCCCTCCATCCAAAACATCTATTTTAGATCCCAGACCCTCAATATTCTCCCAAATGTAATAAGATTCCTTCATATACATGTTCTACCTCTGGTAACAACAATTATTTTTCTTCCAACTCCCATAATTCCATTTACATTTTTGGTACAATATTTGACCCATCTAACAAATGAAAACACAATTTTCTTTTGAGTTTTTAACCAATTTTATATTATGAAAATTTATGTCCTTCACACCATTAATCTTCTCATCCCCAAGAAGCCTTTGATAATAATGAATCCTAACCCAACCTACCTAGGTCAAGAACTTCTATTAAAATAACCACATTACATTTTCAAATTCCCAATATGACATTCGACACTACTTTAATGATATTATAAACAATCCACTATATATAAATACGAAACTTGTAACCAATGATGAGATATTTTGATTTTTGTTTTTCAAACCTTTTAAACCCAACACATGAACATGTCATCATATTTTTCATTATATATCATACGATTCTCTCCACCATAGGTTCTAGATTTCAATATCTAATTACCTTCAATTATACTTCAACTATAGAAATTTCATATAGAAGCATGTACTTATGGTTTTAGAAATTTTATAGATATGATTCATTAATTCATTGAAATCCAAAATCCCAAATCAACATCACTTCACATTATCTTAAAATAATTACCTTGAAGAGACTCATCCTACAAATATACTGTATCCTCAGGACCTCATAGTGTAAAAAATAGGTAATCTCAGAGAGAAAAGAATCTTCATAAAAGAACATAAGTTGATCCTCTGCTGGATGATAAATTTTGAAAATACATGGATTTAATTTCCAATGCATCCAAACTGGTTCCTGACATCCATAATCTGCGGAATATGATGTCACTTTAAGAATCACCACTGAATTTCATACCCAAAATCATTTGACATATCGAGGAAAAACTATATTATAATCCTTTTCATTACCATGATATAGTATTAACGAAAGTTTGATCCTGCTGTATTATCCTCGTATCCTTAAAATTTATCCCAGGAATAACACAGACAAATATACTTCACTCTAGTGTTTATCTGAACATGTAGTTTTCATTTTTCTAAAAAATAAGAGAAATATTTCTTGACTTATCCAAATATAATATGGATGGAATCTAATGTCCATATACTAGTCTCATGATTATATAACCCCTCACACATGTTGTTCACCACTAGTGACCGACTTATCTTCCCAACATTAGGTTTATTTTCATTATCATTTAATTTAATGAAAATATTATTATCATGTCCCATGCTCCATCCATACATTAATTTTCTGAATGGATTGTATAATATCTCTCTCAGACAGTAGGAGTAAACCAAACATTATCCATCACCCATTTCCTCTTCCCAAAAATGTTTTCTATGGTGTTTTATAAAATTAAATCATATAGATCATCACCACAAGGATCTTATCCATCAATATATATATATATATATCAGAATGTAGGTATCATGAAATATAAATGATACTCTATTAGTATAATTATGATGATTTCATGGTATTGGTAATGATCTTCTCTAAACTATGAGTACTGTACAATTTCATTACTAGGCATGTTAAGTTATTCCTTAGACATGCTCTTATAAAAAATGGAATATTTCACATTATGAATGTGTTGAAATTACATCTCGAAAAAATGTTATTCCAAGTCCAACCACATGTTATCCATATCATGGTATATATTTTAGTTTTGAAGAATGAACAAATCATAAGGAAATTTATATAAAACTACCCAAAAATCTATGTTTTCATGTCCGCAAGAATCATATTTCAATTACTAGATCATTTTCATACACTTTTCCCCTCACTGAAGTGAAACATAAAATGGTTTAAATGATTAATAGCTTCAATATAATATTATTATACATTATGGGTTTATAATCTCATTACACCCAGTTCAATACCTGACTCACTCTCTTACAAGTAATCCATTAAAATGTCATGGAAGACCATGCTATCAATAATTTAATTCTTTTTATATCATATGCTGCAATGAAACTCCTCTTAAAAATAGATCACCTCACATATTCTATGATTTATTGAATTATCACACACCTCATAGAGTTATTGAAAATATTAAATCATTAACCACAAAACCACTTGACAATATGGCCAGAGACATGAACAATCCTTCCCATTGAAGAAAACATCATTACCCAATATCACTATAAGCTTCTTAGATACCCTCATTAATTACCATTCCAAAAAATGATAAAATTAGTAACATATGTGCACAGAACATGAAATGAGTGTACTTTAGACTAACGACATTTATGGTATACAAAAACCTAAAAAAATATTTCATAGGTTACCCTTGATAAATCCAAATGTTGGTGGATTATTAGGTCCCAAGTAATATCTAAGAGTATATTTGTCTTCCACATATTCATATATCCTGAATTTTAATATAGGGAAACTATGTCTACCATTAGGACCTATGATGTCTCTTATGAGAACTATACACCCCTAAATTGTATATATGCCCTAACACATAACATGCATTGAAAATATATATAAAAAAGTAATAACAAAAATTAATGTAAAAATATCATAGTCTAACATGGTATAATCTTGTCATCATAAGCATAGAAACATCACTATCTAAGGATTTCCCTTCCATTCCCTAACCCACTATAATAATACACATATGTAATAGCTCAATATAGTGTTATTATATGAAAATGAAAATAATAAGGAGATGACACTTAGTTGTTATTCCAAATAATAATACTCCCTCTTGGTATAACTTAATATGAAATCACCCATCTCCCATGGGAATTGCATCATTAACTAATTATTCTACCAAACTCAAAACATCAAAAATAATTCACATAACATACCTCGATACATAGATGAATATTCAACTGATTATTTATTTCAATGGGAGATTCCTCAAAGATTATAACCCCAAAATTTTACGTTTGGCATGAAATTTTAAATATAGAGTTATCGAAAAAATGTTACTAGGATGTAAAACCCATCTTTTAGCACAAAAATAACATAAAATACACTAAATAATAGGAAAAATATTCATTTTTACATCCATGGGGATAGTTAATGAAATCGTAAACTTGTACTTGAGGGTATAAGATATCAACATCATCTAATAATTTATCTAATACATTTCATGATTTAAAAGTTATTATAAACATTTAAGAGTTTTGAACAATTGAAATGTGAAGTACCTGACATAGATGGAAATGTTTTGTGACTATACTTAAAAAATTATACAATTGAAACCATGAAACATTTGATAATATATCTCAAAATTTAATATTATATCATCATTTTTTAATCCATAAGTTTCTTATAAATAGGTTAATTTAATGAAAATTTAATTTCCAATCTATAGGGGATAAGGAACCTTATTTTTAAATTTTAATTTTTATTAACTAACACATAATATAAAAAATATGAATACCATACTAATGGTTTTTCATTTATTAATAAGAATAGTCTCAATAAGATGACACCATACATTTATACATAAAAATTCATGTTCATTCTATCTATTTATATAAAATCCCATTATATTAATAATAATATCCCCATGTGATTAAGTATCATTGAACATGGGAAGCAATTTGACCCATTAGGGTTCCATCATGTCAATCTAGGTTCAGTTATATGGGTTTCCGTTCCTAATTTATGGAGAAAACCCTTGATAAAATATAATTGGCATCCCATTTTTGAGAAATAAAATAGTAGTTGATTTATTAAATATTTAGTACACCATTTCTAGGATTATATTATAATCATATAATTCCAATACTAAATACATAGGATGATTCAAGCATAATTATCCTTCTATACATGTCCATATTAAAAAAAATTAAAGGTAAAATACGATATAAGTTGTAATTGACACAATATTTAACTCACATCTATAACTGCTCATTTTAATATTATTAAGAGGTTTCTATACTGTTAGGACTCAGTTATATGGATATACATTCCAATCTTATAGAAGCATCCACTATATAATCTATAATTTGCATCACGTGTAACCATCATCTACAAGATATCACATAAATTTATAAAACAATTCCAAATACTCTTTATTTTATGAATTGAATTTATTTTAATTCATTAACCACATAAAAAAATTTATTTCATTCACATATTTTATGATATTTGAATAGAATTACTCTAGTGTGATTTAATAGGGAAAAATTTAAGTTGATGCAAACACATTATTTACCCCTTAATATAAAATTAATATAAGAAAGTAATAAATCACAAAAGAAAATATTATTGGAAAATACGCCATCAACCACGCATGAATGGTGTACATATAATAATTCTAAATAATAAATAAACATGAAATAATGATTTAAATGTCACGAAATCACACAATCATTGAATGAATATAATCATGTTAATCATGAATTTTTATAATGTTTATAAAATGAAACATGAACATGTCACATCTCATTAAATGAAGAACCATGATGTAAATCCACTAATAAATAACCTATAAAATAGTACAATAATCAATTATGGGGAAATTGTAATAAAATATAATAATGAACCACCCTGAACAAAATTATCATCATTAGAAACATGATCTCCCCCCCTTGTTTAGGTGGACTCAACCAAGACACAACATATCTACCAAGTGTTGACACATTACTAATATCTTTTACACCTTCTAAGAACCAAAATCAGATGGAAAAATAATCATTTAAATCACTTGAAATGTCATAGACCAAGCTCACATATATGTAACTGAACCCAGTAGGAAATGTGGGATCAAGCGTTCATCCCCATATTCCAGAGCATACTAACTATTAGTGATTTTATAATGGTTATATAGTGAGGTGGAAATACCCTCATGATTAGAAATATATAAAGCACATTAAATATGAAATGAATATTGTAGAAGATATAAATAAAATTGTATCAGTATTAATAAATAAAAATCCTAGCAATGCCAATAAAACCAAAAAATCTATGAACATGATATGACAAAAAATACATGGAAATAATCATAAAACATGTAATATAAAGAACATGAACATAAACATAATATATTAAATAAATAAACTCACTCACATTTTATTCTAAGGTATATGCTCATACTCTAGTTAAAATACAGGTCCAAGTTCCCAAAGAGCAGCAAAAATTAACACATAGTAAGATCATGACTTCCAATCTTGAGATATATTTAGGTACCAAATGGTTTCAAAAAAACGTTTAGGTAAAACATAAAAGGTCACCACCAATTTTGTGTAATTAAATCTATTTTATTAATATAATTTAATTTAGTTTACAAAAAAATACCTAGTGAATAAATAAATGTAATCAAGTCCGGCCTGGATTCCCCATATGAAACATGTCCAAACATACCTACAGGTTCTTAAGTCATGTATTAGATAATTTTTTATCAATATATGTATATATATATATATATGTATATATATATAAAACCATATATATATATGTGTGTGTGTGTGTGTGTGTGTAATTAAGGACCTTTGAATTATTACCATAATTACCACCAATAGGATAAAAGAGTCACATAATTTGATGAAATGGAAATCAACCCATGCATTAAAACTCGGGATCTGAAGCACCATGCCCGAAAATCCCAACATATGATGTTAAGTGTTATTTCCAAAATATTAACCAATGATGGGATGTTTTGTTTCATATATTTTAATCAATGATATAAATCATTCTATCCATGAACTGAATTAGTTCGTGTGAAGAAACATGTCTAAACCCCGATAATGATATAAAATACATTGTCTAATATCCCCAAAAAAGTTTTGTGAAACACCATATCTAAAAAACATAACATAGTTTCAAAATGATATTGAATGTGTTGCTCCCAAGTGGAGGAAGTAGTCATCATGTCCAACAGCCCCCACCATGATCTATGTATAATCATACATAACATATTCCACTACATTATAATAAACTAAGTCTATAAATTTGAGGCATGCTACCCAAAATAGTTAAACATCATCCATGATTAGTAACCATACTAATATAAAATTCAATCTATAAAATTTTTCCAATTATTTATAAAACATTTAGAAGGACGTGGGATACACCCATTCCATAAATACTTCTATTCATGTTCGTTCAATTAATTTAGCCTATTACAATGATAAAGAGGTATGTATAACTGCAAATTCAATATAAACATTTATGTAATTTATTTAAAGCCATTTTATCATTAAAATATAGAATGGTGATAATCATGATTTATAGTTTTTAATATCTATTTGAAGCTTGGTTTGGAAGGTAAAAGGGGGGATTCATAGAGAGGATAAATTTTTAGCGAATCTAATAATACTAAAAACAATCATTTTAATATTGTAATATTTATGTGCTAGAGGATATGGAGATAAAAATGATGTGTATGGTGATAAATATTTATTCCTAGTCTGGTTTTTTGTATATTTTTAAACTGATTAATCATAATAATAACATGAAAGATATATACTTTTTAACCATGTCTCACACATGTTTGCTAATTTCTATGAACTAGAACTTATATTAGTTTTGAAATTGTATTTTATTAATAGTTGTGGGATTAGATAGTGGTTTTTGTGGTTATTGTCACACCAATAAAAATATATGTGTATTTTTCATAAATATAGAACATTAGAGTGAATTATTGAATGTCCTCGAGTCAGTAAAATTTAAATACAGAAATCAAATGATATGCATAGTTTTGTTGATAATAGATTATTTGACTTCTTTGAACTATTAAATATCAATTTTTGGGGATTTATATCCAAAATAATTAACTAA
Source organism: Viscum album (assembly GCA_963277665.1). NCBI lineage: Eukaryota > Viridiplantae > Streptophyta > Magnoliopsida > Santalales > Viscaceae > Viscum > Viscum album. The sequence continues at coordinate 1,193,329,501 of OY728139.1, forward strand.
TACGGATGGTTCTTCTGATTTCAATTCAATATAATTATGGAATTAAATAAATGATGATTGAATGTGGTAAATTTATCTTGATGTATACTTTTGAAAAAAAATTATTAGTATTTGTCCTTTATAAATCATTGATTAGAAAAAAATAAAAAACCATTTAAGTTTCATGATATATTAACAAAAAACTCCAATCTTGTATATATTCACCCAAATAATTCATGGGAACTTGATTTTGGATTCGATATAGATTCAATTGGAAAAATTTGAAATTATGTTATTGAATGCTGGTAAATGTGGAATTTCTTCACATTTTAATAAATATTTTGTAATTCTTATAGATATCACACGATGAATTAATCATTGACTTTAAAATTTAAATAAATCATATAGTTTGTCTATTTGGTGAATTGGATTGGAAATAAAAGAAATTTATATTTTTTCTGGACATCCCATGAATTCCCTAATAATTATATAAACCAAATAACATATTATTAAAAAACACTATCATGAACAATGATTTTTATAATGATTTTCAATATTGTTTGGTTGTGAAATGTTATATTGAATAGATATAGGAAATGATATTTGAATTATAAAATGATGTTGACGTCAATGTCAAAAAATATATTTTACATCAATAAGGATGTGAAAAAAAATGAAGAAATCAATTTTTACAACAATGTTTGAACAATGATATGATAGCACTGATGAAAAACAACTTGTTTCATGCTTCATGTATAAAATAATTCGTAATATAAAATATTGATGATGAAGAATAAAAGATAAATCATAATGTTTGATTGAATTCCCAAAAATAATAAAAAAACCCTATATGATAAATATTAAATATTTATCTCCAGAGAGACCTACATCATAACAAAGACATTAATAAGTAAAAAGAATATAATCTTAAAGATAAATAATATTTACATTAATATCTTGAAGTAGTGTCAAAATTAAAGAAAAAATTTATTAATAAGATAAAATATTTAGTGAACTTAATTTATTTATAAAATTAAAAGATAAAAGGACTAAATACCAAGAATAAGAGGAGTTTTCCACTATCAAAAAATTATTTCGAATATAAAATAAAGCAGTAAATATTTTTTTTTTCCAAATTTGACATATTTAATAATGAAAGTTTCCAAGGTAAATCCATTGAATCGTTATAAAATCTCAAATATTATTTAAGAAAAATATATGTATATGTTACTCGTAACACATATAATGAATTTATCGATAGTCCACCAATGTTATAATATATGAATTAAATCTCACTAATCAACTATAAAAGGGAATAAAATGATTTGAGAAGACTCTAAAATACATTTATCAGTTTTATACATATTTTTTTGATGCAATGGTGATAATTAGGGAAAATAATTTATAATTCATTAAATAAAAAAAATTTGGCCACTTGGATCACATTCTTACATAATTAATTATGAGAAGAAGTTATCAATGGGTATTATATGTTATGTTCACCAAGAAATGGATAATGCAGTATTCAACAAATAAATTGAAGTTTTAAATAAATTTATTTTATTAATTTTTTTAATTATGGATATAAAAATATAATATAAGAAAAGTAGATTATAAACCGAATTAAAAAAAATCACATCAAATTTGTTTGGTGAAGTGATAGAAAATATTCCATTAAATAAAAATAAATTTTTAACTAATGTGGATGAAAATTGTGATAATATACTAGTAGTGAGGAATGATATGTGAACTAGTTATTCCTCAAATTCATCATGAACCCCATTTAATGGATACAATAATAATAAAATGGAAACATATCTCAAAACATCTTAATGGAAAAATAACATTAATACATGGATAAATAAAATGGGTATTCAATCCATTTGATTGGAAACGTAGGATTATTAATGTCATTGAAATATTATATTTATGAAATAATATTATTTGGAAATGAATAATAGTTGAATATTAAGGGACATATTTAGGTAATTGATATCATAAAATAGGATTAAAATATTTATATGCATTTTTTGGATATTCTTCTTAAAAACCCTATTACTAAGAGTTTAATTTATGTATTTAGGATTTATGTAACATTAACAAGAGGTTATTCATTATCAAAAGGAATGATTATTATGTTTCAAAAAAAGATATAATTTAATATAAAAATATTTGTTATGTGGATAATAACATACACGTATTTCCTTGATATTATATAAGAAATTTCATTATTGAAGTAATTTTTTGACATTATAAATAAAAAGTTATAGAAACCATTTTCATTAGAAACATATTTATGTACATATATATTTAGATTTTATAAAAAATGTTATAAGACACTTGATTCATTCATGATAGAAAAGATACCTAAAAATCCATAAAATTGATAGAAAAATACGAGTCATACTTTCTTTTTTTGGAGTATATAGATTTTTTATTTTTAGATGATATAAAATAAATCCAATGAGAAATGTATTAAATTTTTTCTATAAAATAATATAATAGGATAAATTATGTCAATAATATTTACATAATCAAGAATGTGGTAAAATACATCAAAATATTCTACTAATTTATAGTAAACAAAATTTTAATTATGGTAAAAACCATATAATAGACCAGTATAGTAATAGCCCTTATTAATGCTGAGAACTAATAAATGATTCATCCAAAAATTTATGTGGAATCATTGATGGAAACAAAAATATAAATTATTGTACTCATAATAATGGATCTCTCAGAAAATAATATAGAAAATACTAAAATCAATATGTGTATAATTTGATTGAATTATTAGAAAGAAGAGATGAACCATATAAATCAATATGATATGTGTTATAGAATGAAAACAAGAGTGTGTTTAATGGTGAGATGCGCCCCTTCCACATGAGATTGAGCTCCCTTTTCATTACTCATTTGATGTTTGCGGATGACACCATGGTTTTCATGAATGCCAGTAGAAGCTCAGTCAGAGGTTTTACTAAGGCCCTGGAGACCTACTGCCAATGGAGTGGGCAGATTGTTAATTCCACCAAGAGTAACTTCTTCATCTCCAAAAAAATGTTCAACGAGACATGCCTTGTACTTGTGTAATTCCCTTGGCATGCAGAGAGGGAACTTTTCGATGGACTATCTGGGAGCTCCCATTTCCTCGGGCAGGCTTCGGATTAGGGACTTCAACCATGGGGTGAGCAGAATCTTGGGTAGAGTGCTCAACTGGAAGAACCAGTTTCTCTCCTTTGGGGGTTGGATTACTTTATTTAATAGCATACTGTTAGCTACTCTGGTTCATGTGATTTCTTCAGCCACATACCCAAGGGAGTTATTTCCAGGATCGATAGGATTATTTCAAACTTCATTTGGGATGCTATTTAGGAGGGAAAAAGGCATTGGGCTTCTTGGAGAAAAATGGATCTCCCTGCTCAGCAAGGAGGAATCAATGTTCGGAGCCTTTGTGAAACCATCCACTTCATGCATACTAAATTTTCTTGGGAGGTCCTTGAGCAGCGCTTGCTTTGGGGGAAATCCATAGAGGGTCGATGGCGCATGGGACTAGATCAGGGCTCTCATTGTGCTACTCCCTTCTGGTCTAGTATCCTCACTCTTATTCCATCCATTCATCCCCTTACCTGCTGGATCGCGGGGGATGGGAACTTATCATTTTGGCACCAAAACTGGGCTGGTATTCCCATTGGCTTTGCGGGTGCCCTATTTCTGATATCACGTTCAAAAAAGCGGCCACACATTCGTCCTTCATTTCTGTTGTACTTGATAAGGATCAGAAGGCACTGTTTGTATTCATCGTTATCACCAATGTGGAGGACAGATGTGTTTTTACTCCATCCCGCTCAGGAACCTTCTCTTCCAAGGACATTCTCCATGTCTTGAATGTTCACCCTCCATCAGATGGTTGGAATAAAACCTTGTGGTGCAAAATGGTACCAATGATGTTTAACTTCCTCCTCTGGAAGATCAGGAACAATGCTCTTACCTCAGTGGCCAATATCGAATGTTGCGGCATCAATATGGTGTCCAGGTGCTATTGTTGCAAGATCACCAAGAAGAATCTGTGGTGCACATTTTATTTGAGGGTGATTGGTAAAATGAGGTATGGAATTATTTCGGCCAATTCACTGCTTTCTAGACTTCTTCCAGAACCAAGGCCTCATTTCTGGAGTCCTGGTACAGTGGCACGAGTTCTACTGGCGCAGAGAAGATAGCCCACACTCTGGTGCTTCATTCTTCCTGCTGGTGTTTATGGAAAGCTCAGAACAAGATGGTTTTTGAGGGTATCAAAACCTTTGGTAGTTCCATTATTGTGCATATCAGAAAATTTATTATGGATATGGTTGTGCTTTTTACTGGATGGCGGGAGGCACCCACCTTGCAGCACCTTCTTCTCAATGTACCAGTGCCTCTTCAGCCAAATAATACTCCTTGATCCCTTTGGGTGTGGTGGAATACTCTAGCTTGCGGTTTGAAACTTAATACTAATGGCACATGTCGCTCGAGAACCATACATGGATGTGGGATTGTTCGGGACTCCAAAGGCGCATTCATTATGGGATTCTCTTCCTATCTCGGAAGTGGGTCCTCCATCTAGGCATAGGCCAATACCACTCTCACTGGCCTCACCCTTTTCCAATAGGCCAACATAACTCTCTCTAAGGTGGATACTGACTCCCTCATTCTGCATAATGCTCTACATGGTATAGGTTCAATCCCATGGTCAATATCCTATATAATTAGGAGGTTTCTGGGCATGCTTTTCAATAACAACACCAAAGTGCTTCACACATGGCGTGAAGGGTACAAAGTTTCATATCACCTTGCCTCTGTGGCCGAGTGCAACTCCAACATTTACTGTGTCTCGAATGTGGATCTCTTGAAACTAAAGAGTGTAGCTCTCCTTCAGGGGGATGCACTTGGGTTACATTATTTCAGACCTCCTTACTCTTTTGGTAGCCTTTTTATTGTCCTTGGGGGTGCTTCCCCCCCCCCTTTATCTCTGAATAAATAAATAAATGATGATGATGACATTAAAATATATGAAATAATTCAAAATAAATAATATATAATCCTGATTAAGGATGGAAAAAATGAGAGATATTTTGATATAAATGAAATTAAATATATTTTTCTCTTATTCAGATAGAATTGATTTTGAATACATCATAGAAAAATTATAAAAAAATCCATTGATATAATTGTTTTTCTCTAGATAAATTGTTATAAATTTTTGAATATATCATGTAATTATAAAAATTGATGAATTTCATAAAAAAATATTATTATGGAATTTTCACTGATGAACCAGATCTCATATCTCATGAGAATGATTTTATGATTAAATCCAATTATGATGATGGATTATAGAACATGCATTCACCAAGTAGAGTATAAATTAAATGACAATGGTAAAATGTTTTAGAATATAATAAATGTTTTGATACAATGGTATAATCATTATGAATGATAAATATTGGCAAAGTAGTGTTGTAATCATATGATATTCGACATAATTTTATTGAATGGAAAGGGATGAAGGATTGTTTCTATAAGAGAATGAATAACTTAATAAAATTGGGAAAATATACATAAATTTATATGTGATTTATAAAATTATTTTACTTGTTTGAAATGGATATAAAAAATTATGGGAATCAAAACATAATATAAATTCACAATGGAAGCTACACATCGATCAATATAAAATTGTTAGATTATGGAAGATAATAACTGGTTAAGGATCTAAATAATTGTTTTTTAAAATATAATCTCTAGTTGATTAGTTAAAGAAAAAATACATTTCTTGAAAATTGTCATATTTTAACATGGAAATGAAAAAAAAATCATCAGAATAAAATGTTATATGGATTTAAATAGGGTCCATGATCTCGTTAAAAAATATTAGATGAATAAATTGAGAAGTTTAAATATTATGGAGATAAGATTTTGTATAATTATTATATAATTCTCTCATTTAATAAATAGTATATACATATTTTTTTGTCATTGTGGCATCATATATGGTGATTTTTTGAGAGAAATGGTTTGGGATGTATTATAAAATAATAACATTGATGGTAAGAATTTATTTGATTAGTGAACATATATATTTTATTGTAGTACTAGAGAAATAAATTTATTTGTACAAATTCTTTTAAAAATTAAAATAATCTAATTACTTATTAAATAATATTAATATTCGTGATTGTATCCTAGTCACATGTATAATCATTATTTTACGAACTAAAAATATATACCCCAATTTTAACTCTATAAAATTCATCAAAATAACAATTCCATGGTGGATAAGAGAAAGGTATATGAAGGGAAAAATAAAAGAATGATTAGTGGCAGTTAAGAATGATTTGTCGTTATAGAATTAATATGAGTTACTAAAGATAATCATAAATTATTAACTATGTGGATTTATCTTGAATTTTTAATTAATAAATGGTTGAATCATACATGTAATAAAATAAGAACATTAAAAATGATTAATATAAATAATTATGATTATTAAGATATTAATGTTATATTATATGAAACATAATTAAATAAATTAGGTGAAATAAGAAATTTTTTAAATTTTTCTTGAAATTTAATTTAATGTTATATATTTATTGGATTAGTGAAAATATATTCTATTATTGTAGGGATTTAATTTTTGAAATAATTATATATGATTAATAGTGGAATTTCATAATATAGAATAGTATTGGGGATGTATGTGAAATGGAAAATTATATTTATATGTTTATTTAGATAAAAAAACTTATAAAATTTACTATATATTTATTGATATTTTTTCAATTCATGCACATGATTTTTAGAATTATTTCTTAACTAGTTAGAGAAAAATTATAAAATGTAGAGATTGATGTTTTTTCATCTTTTCCTCTAGCCATTATATTTTTTATATTATTAAATAGAATTTTGTTTATCAATAGGTGAATATGTATTAAGATATATGGTATTTATACATATCACACTATAGATGTATTCCCCTAGAGGTAATACGGGTGGTTTCGTGTTCAAGAATCCCTGGGTTCATGGATGATTTTTATTTATTTCTCACAAACTCTTCACTAACTAATTTATATGTATGTATATTAGATATATTTGTTAAGTAGGTAACATATCCTTATGATATGGCGATGGTGATTATCAATGGATGTCAACATACTCATTTACCACCCATCTAACTTTCAAAATGGGGAGTGGAATCCAATAATTTTCCTTTAGAAACTATGTGATTTTTTTCAATTCACTAATCATGGTTCCCTACACACTTTTAAAATCCTTTACCTTATCCTAAAGGTCTATATTCATCATTTTGGGTCTTTAGAGCTTCCACATTCTCTCTATAAAGTAAAAAATGGAGTTCGATAATAATGATCATTCACTGTTTACCCGATTTGGTTTGTTTGTACGTTATTTTAATACTTTTATAGACTCAAAAAATATTTTCAGGATTAACAGTTCAGATTAAGAATGCTTTGTTCGACACCCTACTATTTTATTATTTAATTATTTTTTTGGATGATAAATGTTTTATTTTGGTGGAATTTTCAGTTCCATATTGATATAGTCAATTCCTACATGTTCAAGTGGAGTAACAGACATTATAGAAAGTGATATCCCTAATGGAAATTTATGTTTTCTCATTAGGATTACCCCATATCATTCAAACCCCTTCTATTAATTAAATGTTGGGAAATATGGTGGGAAGATTTTTGAGATTTAATATTTGGATGAAATTGGTTTGATACACTATATATCTCAGAACCACATCGATCTAGATGTCTTCATATCTGTGGTTTAACCAATGTTGATACTTTTTTGGGAGTAATTTCATTTTTCATGTTTGGTTTATTTTTAATCAAAGGGATAATTATTTTATTTCTATAACATGTTGGGCCAGCTTTCCTAAGGGTGTCTAAAGTGACTAATTTTGGAGGGGGGTTTGATTGGTGATATCATGATTTGAATCTTGGAGGATAATAACATTATTAATCCATAAAATAAATCTCCTCTGATTAGGAATTAAATCAATATTATTATAACAATCCTTCCCCAAAATCCTAGGGTATGTGCCTTAGCTTACTACATTAGGATGATTACATAGAATCCAATCCCAAAGGTCTAATCATTTTTATAGTTTTTGAAAACAATATTATATTCATGATACCAATATTACATTGTAAAATTGGAAATTAAACCTGATACAGAATAAAATAAAATGAACAGATTCTTGGAAATATTATTCAAAAATTTTATTTTATAATATAATGTAATGAAACAAAATTAGGGCATGATGAAACACTCATTAAAAGTTAGTTATAGAGTAATAAATCAATACTTAATAGTGAATAATCAATATATGAAGGTAAATAATGGAACTCATATTTCATTAAATATATGGATAAGTAAAAATTAATATGAAAAGGTAAGTAACTAAACAAACATTCCATTTAATCAATAAACTGACAATTAGAATGAATGTATAGGTAATTTCAAAGCAATAATCTCATGGAAAACAATAATAACAATGGAATTATAAATAATTTAAATTCATAGTGATTGGAAGATAGGTTTCACATGGACATGATACAGTTTAAATCCAGATCTTTCCTCAAGATAGTTTACAAAATACTGGGTATTATCACATCTGACTTGGCCTATTGATTTCCTTTCATGAGAAAAATTATTCATCGAGGGGCTTCAAATAATCAGTCCCCAACCCATGTATTTCATTTCCAATGGGCTCCACATATATTAAATACTATATATATAAATAAATATTCCTTAATATTATATCTCTGTATTGATTTTAAGACACATGACTAATAAAATTTCCATAGATTATCAAAATACATTCAAAGAGAACCTCATATATAAAATTGGAATATAATTTTGGAAATTATAGTATCTATTTCATGCAAATATGGATATTTATAATGTAATAACATGGATTTCACTAAACCTATCCTTTATTAAATTCCGATGTTTGAGGTGTTCTGGGAGTTGTCAGTGGATCACATGAATTTTTTTCTAAATCCCCAGTTTTCTTTCGGCATGTATGTGCATCGGTGATCTAGGGGAGTTATCATCAGTGATTTAGTGGCATAGACATCAATGAGTTAGGTTCATCTACATTATCAATTCATAGGAATCAGTATCGGTGAGTCGAGGGTGTCATCATCGATGATTTGGGGCATCGAAATTGATGAGTTAAGGTCTTCACCATAGGTTAGTCGAGGGGGTTAGTGTTGGTAGGTCAGTGCGTCAGTATTTTGAGGCGTCGGTAGGTCATTGCGCAGATAAGACATGTTTTTGGTATCTCATAATCTATGGATCAACATCTGTAGGCCACGTCAGTAGCTCAACATCAATGTCTCATTGATGGTAGGTCGCATCTATGGCTCACCGTCATTGGATCTTCATCTGTAGGTTGCGTCGGTAGTAGAACCGTCTATGGAATAGCATTTTTGAAGCACCTAATGGTGACCCATTTTTGGTTTTCCTATTTTTTCAGTTTTCTAGTTTCTCCCTTCTTACATTATATTTTATTTAAACCATGTTTAAAGCCTCATCCATTCATTTTAAGGGCATTTAGAAGGTTATTAACTATATCTCTAAACATCCTAACATCCAGGGAAAATAACATACTAAAATAATGTAATCTTGATCATGATTTCATGAGGAAGTCTTTTAAAACTGTTCTTCCTTTAATGTAGGATTATACTATTTAATTCTAGGATCTTACATTCTATGTATGTTTTCTATTTACCCACTGTGCATCTAGAGCCTTCCTCCCAAGATAAGTTGAATGCATGTGCAAGAGACCCTCCTCCTTAGTTTTCTTACTGTTCATCAAGTGATACTCATGAAATCCCATATTCTTGGTGAAAAGATGAACATTGACACTTCAATCATCTAATAGGAATTTCTTTTTCCTTCCATTAATTATGAATCATGTGGTGTGGGTGTAAAAATGAATCCTTGTGAGGAACAACTGAATAATGTTCTTAAAAAACAATAAATAGATAAGAACTAGATTTGATCAATAGATATAATAGGTAATGAAGATAGTGGGTAGAGATAAGTTTTATATTAGTCGTTTGTTTTCTTTTTTATACTTGAATATTTTATAGATAATTATGGGTGTAAATCTAACTGATAATCATGGATGTTGGTGGTCTTTTCTTGTGTACTAGTGATGTTTTGTTTTGTTGAGCTGCTAGACTAATGAATGTAACATTAACTCTTCTTAATCATGTACACTGGTTGAGTAAATGGTGTCCCCAAAGAACAAGCATGTTGTGTGATCACCCTGGTAATAATTATGTTGAATTTAAGATCCATTATTGGTTATATTTGAATATATTCACATCTTGTTGATAAGTATGGTTGAGTGCTTTGTTCTGTGGTGTTTTTTAACCTTGTTTGAGTGGTGTGGTGCTGCTGTTGGGTGTGAAATTGTAGTAAAGGGTTAGAAAGAGGATTTGGATACATGAGTAGTGGGTGGTATGTGTGTAAAAAATGGTATGGGGTTAATAGTGGTTGTCGTAGGCTCTTTGTGTGGATAAGTACACGGGGTGTGATTGTATCCAAATCTTATAGATTGATTGACTGTGAAATGGATCAACTTATAGGATGGATAACTGTCTTTCTTTGGGTCATGGTCTTCAAAATGGGATGGGAAGTGGAAATGCGGCGTTGTTATGAACTTTGATTTAGTGGGGCTGCATTTGAGAATTGTAGGGCAGTGGGTCTGTGTATATGGGTTGTGATAGAAGGATTGTGATGTATAATTTTGAAGAATGGTTGTTAAAAATGACTGAATAGGTGTCTTCAAATTTTGGGGGTTTGTTCAGTGGTACTACAGTTTGATATTTCTTAATATTTTTTTGTGGTTGTGGTTGATACTTGCTTAGTAGTTATAGAAAAAAATAAAGTGAACCCCTTACCTAATAAATGTAATTATATTGATTGAAAATGGGGTTAGGCTTGTTCTTTTTTGTGGTTTCTCATGAGGTTGTGCATATAGGGTTATCCTCAAAGGTGGTTGTGTGGGTCTGTTGCTTGTTTGGAAACCCATAGGCTTAGTTGAGTTTTTGTTTACCTATATATATTTATGGTATTTTTCATTGATTTTTATACACACCCCACATTTGTTGATCACTATTTGTCTAACACCTACATTTCATGGGGGAGTGTGTCTTTCCCAACATCCCATTGAGTGGGCAGATGGATGGTTACTGACTATATTCCTCGCACCCTCTTCCAGGTTCTTACTACTTGAGCATATCTAGGTATGATTTAATTTCCTAAAGCTTACCGTAGTCCAGGATTCATCTGGAAATTTATTGATGTAGATGAGAGGCCTAGGGGTTTTCAATCTCGGTTAGTTTTCAAAAGTTTCTCTGGGATGTGGCCTAAGTTTCTTCAGTGGAGAGGTGTGGTTGTTGTGGCCAAGGAGTATGAGAGAAGGGTTTTGTGTGTTTTAAGGCCCAAATGTATGTGGGAGGGGTCTGGATGTGGCACTGCTATGGGAAGAGTGTTTTTTCCAAGACTTTATCCATTATGGATGAGCATCTAACCAGTTCGAAAGTGGTGTGGGGTACCCAAATATCGATGTGCATATATTATTACATTACTTAACTTGCCTAATTTTTAATTAGATCCTTGGGGGGGTTGGGATGGTTAGTATTCTATGTTAGGTTATTTGAGGTTATAATATTTTCTCATTGTGAAATTGAATATTTCCTCGCTTGTTAATGGGTGGCATTATATTTTCCTATTGGTATACTTGTATACTCATCCTATATATGTGAAATTGTTTTCATGTTTTTAGGGGAACTTTTAAGACCATGATTGACTATACTAGCTAGGTCTTTAGTATTAGTTGTTGTTTCTGCTTATTATTATTTCTTTTAGTACTTTACATTGGTGTTTTGTTGTACCTTGAATCAAATTTACATTCAAACATGCATGTGGGAAAAGGTTACCAGATTTACTTATACTTTTGGTATTCAGAGTAGCTTGGAATTTACCATCATATCCCCAGATTTTGTTTTATAACAAGGGAAATTCCTTCCATATTACATGGAATTATATAATGTTTATGCTAGTAACCACTCCAGGGTCTATTAAAGGATGGACTTGGGGGGTCATTTTCTCTCTGTGTATTTGAGGAAGGAATGGAATAACACTTTGTTACCCCATCCAAGATCATGAAGAAGTTGGGTTACGAAACAATGGTATCAAAGGTAGGTTTCATACACATGAGAGATAGGATGGAGTTCAGTATTAGGAATAGTATGTTTATCAAGGGATGGCAGGAAAATTATATTAGGAAATCATGGTCTATGAGATAGTCCAGGAAAGATTGTCTAGGACATGGGAATTTAGGGCCCCCATGTTCCAATGCAAGGGCTCTAAACCTACTAAATGACCATGTGTGCTGATACCAATTGATGAGTAGAGACCCTAAGAATGGTACATTGATAATAATGACTTATGTTCTTATGTGTCCTATGCATTTTGGGAATTTGAAAAAAAATGATTACTTAAAATAAATTTACCTGAAGATTTACACACTACTCGGTCAGAGGAGTTCCTTGTTTCCTTTACTTCTATGGAACCCAGACATTTCCCTTGTGTGGTATAACAAGTAAGGGGATGAGAAGTTGACACGATATATCATCAAAGGGAAGATCGAGAGGATAATGTTGACTGGTGGTAGAAGACACTTTGTGGCTTTCATTGGATGAATATGGGAATGTATGAGGGAAGTATATCCGACATGGAAATAAAGAGATGGATAGAGGTGTTGGTGATAACATTCATCTTGTTCTTGGCACTGAAAGAGTACTGGGTTCCTCTATAGGGGATCCAGTTGATGGGATAAGTGCATCAGTGGTGGACGCTTTACCTTGGGAGTGGATAAAAACTGAAGTTTCAGGGTCTGATATTGAGAAGGAGTTCTAAGAAGAATTCATTTCTTCAACAATTAAGGATGATAATAGGCTTGAACTACTCTCCCTACAACTGGGGATTATGTCGATGAGGGAAATGAGGATCATGTTCAATGATCTCCTCCACTTCTCACTAGATCTCTTCCCAGATGAGGAGTCCCTAGTTAAATTCTATGGGGACACACATTGACTTTCTCATCATTATAGTTTTACTCTGTTTACTCTACTTATGTACATAGAGGTTTTGAAGAAGGCTGAAGTGGTGGAAAGGATGCACTCACTAGGTGGTGTTCCAAGAGAGGGGAGGCAGTTGAGTTCATCAAAGGTTAAAGCCATTAGTAACAGGTCTCCAGCATTAGAACCTTCCATGTTTCAGCCAATGTGGAAGAGGCTTCAACCCTTCTAGTTACAATATACTAATCCTCACCAATTCCTTATAGACTAAGGACTATGGTGATTTATTTTGGGGGCTAGAGAGATATAAAAAACCGGTGACCAATTCAAGCATTCTACAATGGTGGTGGGGAGGTTCAGTTCCCTCCTCAGCATCTTCACTTTCCAATTAGGCCTTTCTAGAAAGAGGGGAAATTAGGTACTTCTCCAAAAAAGTTAGATGGTTCATTGGGATGTTGGGCTCAAGTTACAACTTAATGAACCAAACTAGGGTTTGGTTAGGGATGTGGTCAGTCATGGAGATGAATAAGAACTGAGCATGGGTCGTTGCATGTCGCATAATTAGATGTTCCTATAGTGCCATAGTTTGTTCGAGCTACAATGAGTTTATTTAGTACACATGCATGTTCTTAGTTTGATTTAGGATCCCCACCCTCCTTTTTATCACATGTACTAGACCATTCTATGGGAAAAGATGTAGATACACTTTCTATGCCCCTAGTGTTTAGTACACCAGCTATATGTCACACTAGTTTCATTGACATTTTTTTCGTATGTAGGTGGAACATAAGGTTGCATCAGTCCAGTGGGGATCGTTTTTAACTGTAGATGAACCCCTAAGATGTTATCCTAAGAATCAAATGGTTGATTTAATTTCACACCATTTTCAATTACTTCCATAGAAGAGTCACATTATCAGATGTGGAAGACCAATGTGTAGATTTAGTTGGTGAGCGAAGTTGGCCGGTGGAAAACCAGAATGTAGAGAATATTCTTTAATCTTTAGCTAAAAAGTTAGTGGAATCCGAAGATATAGAGCTGGCGGATGTTCTGTGAGTTTTCAGTGAGTTCCCAGGTGACTACACCAAAGAGGTTGTGACACTACCCCCTCGAAATGATGTTGAGTTTGGGATATACTTGAAGCCTCGTGCCTATCTGATTTCAAAGGCTCAATATCATATGGCTCCTTATTAGTTTTTTTATTTGCATATTCAGATTGAAGACCTAATTAAGAAAATTTTTATCCAGCCAAGTGTGTCACTATGTGGTGATACAGTTTGGTTTTTTGAAGAAGGAGAATGGTGTTCTAGGAATATGTATAAACTACAGAAGAAAAGATGAATTGATTTTCTAGAACCATTACCCCCTTCCGAAAATCAATGGTCTTTTTGACTAGTTTAATGGTGAATGTTGATTTAATAAGATAGATCTATGGTATGGAGATCACTAACTAAGGTTAATGGTGGGTGGAAACACAAAGACTAATCTCAGATGCCAGTATGGGCACTTCAGGTCTATGGCTATTCCCTGTGGTGTCATGAATTATCCATCTGTGTTCATGGGGATTATGAACACTATTTTCCATGAGTACCTAGACTATTTAGTCATTGTGTTCATCAATGACATCTTGATCTACTCTAGGTTAGAGGAGGGTAACGTCAGGAATCTAAGGATTATCTTGGAGGTCCTATGACACCACCATCTCTACAAAATGATATCCAAGTGAAATTTATAGATACGGGATGTATGGATCCTCTAACCCATGGTGTCTCAACAAGGGATAAAAGTCGACCCATCAATGGTTTAAGTGGTTGTTTCTTTGGTAGCACCCACTAAGTGGAAGAGGTTCATAGTTTCCTATGTTTGGTCGGATATTATTAGATGTTAGTACACGAACTATCTCGATTTCCATCTCCATGGAATGATTTGATAAGAAGGGACTAGGTCATCATGTGGAGTGATCAGTGTCAGACAGCTTTCACCTAGTTAAAGTTGTTCTGGTAAGTTTCTCATTGCATAGATTATTAAAAGAAGGGGTGATGATCGAGGTGTTTTGTGAAGATTATATCCTATTCATAGGATGTTTGACAATGCAGTAGTGAGGGGTAATCTCTTCTGGGTCATGGATATTATTTCCCCACAAATGTAACTACGCCATCCATGATCTAGAGCTTGCAGTGGTCATGTTCACAGTAAATTTGAGGAGTCATTAACACATTGGGGAGAGCTTTGTGGTCTTCAATAATAACTAGATCATTAGGTATAACATTTACCAATGAGACTTCAACATTCTAAATTTAATATGGATGGAGTTTCTCAACCATTACGACATCAAAATATCTTGAATCCTAGGTAATGGGAATGTGGTGCTCGATGACTTGAGCAGGAAGTCTCAGAAAGAGTTAGTTCGTAAATCCATATATGCTTGGAAGACAATGTAGGATTTGGATACTTTGTGCCTAGACACTAGGCCAGATTATGGAAGAGGCTACCTATTTCAGATGACAATGACATATTCCCTTATGTGGTAGGTAGAGGAGTCTCGTTGGGGCGACTTATTGGGTGAAGTGATGCGTGATCGTGTTGTTCAGGGTGATGATCTGGAGGGGTGGTCGGAGGATAAAAATAATCTAATGTTGTTTCATGCGAATCTATTTGTCTTATGGGAAATTTTCGAGGGAGTTCTCTATGAGTTTCATATCTCACTGGTGGCATAGAATCTAGGAGTCTCTCTAATGTACTGATGACTAAGGGAGTATTTTGGATGGCCAAACGTGAAGAAGGTAATGGTGGATTCTGTGGCAAGATTTCTAGTGTGTCAGTAACTAAAGTCCAATCACCATGTTCCTCAAGGCCTGTTATAGCCCTTGGATGTTCCTATGTGGAAATGTTATGACATCTCAATGGATTTCATCGAAACTTTACCTTGAGATCTGGGAGGATGGGATTCCCTTTGGGTAGTATTTGATCTATGGAATAAATCAGCACTATTCTATGAAATTAAAGAGTTGAGCTTTGTGGATGAATTAGCATAGAGGTACATATGTGAAGTGGTGCTACTGCATGGAGTTAAAAGATCTATTGTCTGAGATTGGGATACACATTTCTTTTCACAATTATGGAGTGGATTCTGGCCTGATTTTTTCACCTAGTTATTCCTTAACACTTATTTCCATCCTCATATAGATGGGTATACATATATGACCATCCAGAAATTGGTGGAAATGTTGTGGGAATATGTCTTGGACATTGGAGAATCATGGGTACCTCTATTTACCCTAGTAGAGTTTTCTTATAATAACAGATATCAATCTACCATTGGCATGGAATAGTTTCATGTCATGTACAAATAGTCACATTGTTATCTAGTGTGCTAGGCAGTGTTAGGGGAATCAACCCTTCTTGGACAATAGGTATTTAATATCACAATAGTGAAGAAACATCTTGTCTGTGAGGGGAAGAAGGTGTCTCAGGACTAGAAAAATGTCAAATGTTGATCATAGTAGGAGACCATTAGAGTTTGTGGTTTAGATATACATATTCTTAATGGTATCCCCTCACTGTGGATAACAGAGGATTATAAAATGAATAATAGTTTCTCCCAATATCATTAGATCTTTTGAGGTGTTGGTATGTGTTTCCAAGGTGGAATATCAGCTGGCATTACCACCATGGTTGGACAGGATCCATGACAGCTTCCCTGCCTCTTATCTCAGTCTGTATCTACTTGATGACTTCTATATCCTATACCGAGGGGAGATGTATATCAAGAATGACTAGACGTTCATGGAATGAGCTGAAAAATTCAGGGATCATGAGGAGACGGTGCTGCTTGGAAGGTCCATTCCATTGGTTCTTGTGTTATGGAGGCATGGTGGCCACAATAAGAGTAATTGGGAATGGTTGGAACATATTTGTGCCCAGTACCTTGATATTTTTTGAGTTTCCCTTGTGTTTTTTCTTATAAATTTGTTTTTATGTAATTGTTTACCATTCTTGGGGTGTGATAAGTTATTTACATGTTCTCTAATATTGTGTGAAATGTCTTGTCTATGGGGATGGGTGGACCTGATCCTGAATAAAGAACCATTAATGTAGATGTGATCAATCTTGTACGTGTAAGAGAGTTCTATCCAATGTGGATTGTTTCTTGAAATGGATGAATGAGCTCCCTAATTCATGTTTCTGGATGCTGTGACTTTTTTTGTTTGTGTGGTTAATTGAGGGAGTGGAGCGATATGGATTATACAGTTTTTTGGGAGATAGATGATAAACAAGTGTTTTTGTATATAAAGGTTATCACACCAGTATTTGAACAACTGAAGGAGGTTTACAACTGAGTGGTATCTCAAGGAATGGTTTTTTGTATATCATTTATTCTAGGTTAGTTCTGAAATTCATAAGGATTATAATTATTTGAGAGGTATCTGATGTAATAACCTATATTTCCCCAGAGCCTTCCTTTGTTAAAATAAAGTGTTTGAGGTGTTCTAGGATCTGTCACTAGCTCACTTCATGATCTTTCCAAACCTCCAGGTTTTCATTGGCATGTTAGTGTTTTAGAATTTCAGTGCATCTCTGAGTCAGGGGCATTAGTATCGTTGAGTCAGGGGGTTTGGCATAGGTGATTTTGGGGCATCGTCATTGGTGAGTTTGATATTTCTTCATCGATGTGTTGAGGGAATCAGAATCAGTTATTTGATGGATTTGGGGTCCATAGGTTAGAGAATCAGTAGGTCATGGTGTTGTTAGGCTGATGGGTTGGTAGTTTGTAGTGCTGGTAGGCTTTGGAATCGGTAGCTCAACATTGGTGGCTTAGTGTCAGTAGTTCACTTAGGAATCTCACCGTTGGAGGATTATAACCAGTAGGTTGGTTTAGTAGCTCATCATTGGTATGTTGTGATGGTATCTCACCCACCAGTGGCTCAACATCATTGACCCCCATTGGGGACTCATTTACGGTTTTCCATATTTTTCCCAGTTTTCTAGTGTTTTTTATCTTATGTTTTATTCAACAAAAACCATATTAAAATCCTAATTCTCCAATTTTGGGTCCTTTCATAGTGTATTAATTGTATCTTTAAAGATAATAACATCCTGGGTGATTGAGATACTCAAACCGCATAATCATGACCATGATCTCAGGGTGATTCCCTTTAAAACAGTTCTTCCTTTAAAATAAGATATGACCCTTCAAATCTAGGATATTCCCTTACTTGTGTGTTTTCAATTTATTCTGATCTTTCCTAGATCTTTTATCCCTAGACAAGTATTGCACCTTTTCTATATCCCCTCCTACATAATTTTCTTGGAGTTCTTCCCATGATACTCATGTGATCCCCTGCTCTTGGCCCAAGGAGGAACATCAATCCTTCGATCATCTGGTAGGGATTTATTTTCCTTCCCATTAATTGTTCTTCATACGTGATGAGTGTAAAAATGATCTCTTGTGAGTAACTACTAAATAAACATCTTAAAAACTAGAAATATATAAGAACTGGATTAGATCCGTAGACAACATGGGTAGTTAAGATAATAGGAAGAGAGTGGTTTGATTTTGATCATGTGTTTCATCTATTATCCTTGAATTTTTGTGGATTGTTGTGTCTATTAATACTTATGAAAATCATATCCCATTTCTGGCCTTTTTTGGGATACTAATGATATTCTGTTTTATTGAGAAGCATGAATAATTATTGTATCTTTAAATCTTCCCAATCACATATAGTGGATAAATAAATGGATTCCCCCTGTATTTTTCCTATTCTGTGACCACCCTAGTTATAACTAAGTGGAGTTAATGAACCAATGCTTGTTAAATCTGAATATATACACAACTTTTTGATAGGTGTTCCTGAGATCTATGTTCTGTGTAGTTTTGTAACCATGTGAATGTTGTGTGGTGCAACTGTTGGGAGCACAGTTATTGGTACAAGGTTGGACATAGCAGTTGGTCCATGAGAAATTTTTGGTACGTGTGTATAGAAGGATTTTGCGATAATAGTAGTTGGCATGGGCTATGTGTATGGGGGTAGTACATGGGGTGTGTTCGTACCATAGTCTGATATATTGATGGATTGGGGAATGGATGAACTTGTAATTAACAGAACTGCGTTATTATTGGTAGTGGCCACTATAATGAAATGGGAAGTGGGACTGTGGTGTGGTTATGAACATGTATGTAGTGGGACTGTATCTGGGAATTTTTTGGAAGATGGGCTACGGTGTTGGGTTGTGAGAGAAGGATTTTGCGGTATAATTTTTAAGAATGGTTATTGGAAATTACTGAATAGGTGTCTTGTAAGGTTAGGCATTTGTGTAGTATGATTTTAGTTTGGTTTTAGTTATTGTTTTGAAGTGGCTGTGGTTGAAAGTTTCCTTGTAGTTCTAGAAAAAAATAAAGTGAACCCCTTAATTAATAAATAGAAATAGATTAAATGAAAAAGTGATTGGGATTCTGTTTTTTTGTGTCTTATTATGTTGTCATGCACATATGGGTAGTAGTAAAGGTTGCTATGTGAGTTGGTAAATTATTTGAAAACCCATTGGTTGGGATGACTGGTATTTTACATATATATATATATATATATTATAGTTACTTGTTATTTCTATAAGAACCCCACACTTGTTGAGAACTATGTTCTGAAAACCTATACTTCATGGGGGATGTTGACTTTCAAATCATCCTAGGGGGAGGAAGGATAGCTATTTACATTCTTCCTGGCACCATATTCTAGGTTCTTACCACTCAATTGTAATGATGAAGGCTGTAATGGATTGAGGATTACCATAGTCCAATATTCCTTGGTAAAGGGGTTGTTGTAAATGATATGCCTGGTGGTTTTTAGGCCAGGTTTGTTTTTCCAAGTGTCTTTGGGATGAGGCTCAGGTGTCATCAAGAAAGGGGTTTTGTTATTGTCGACCAGCTATATGTGGGGTGGATTGTGTGTGGTTTGAGGCCCATTTTTATGTGGTTGGGTTGTGGTAGTGGTACTACTTTTGAGAAGAGTGGTAGAGTCAACACAATAACTTTTAGTAATGAGCAGTGGACCAGTAGGAAAGTGGAGCAGCGTACACCAATTTTTATGTGCTTATACTATTACCTTACATTATGTGAATTATATTGTGAGTGTGCATTGGTGAGGTTAGGCTAGTTTTTATTTCATGGTAGGTTCATTGAGGTTCTACTATATTCTCCCATGGACTTTAGTTTGTTCCCTCACTTGTGCTCGAGTGGCTTTAGATTTTCCAACTAGGTATACCAGTATACTCACACTACATATAAAAAACAATTTTCATCTCACTAGTAGGACATTGGGGACCCTTTAGGATTTCACTAGCTCAGGTTTCAAGAAAATTTTCTTTTACTTCTTAGTCTTTTTTCTTTTGGTACTTTACTTTGGAGTTATTTACCTTGTAGCATCTTTACTTTTAAACATGTATGAGGGAAAAGGGATATGGAATTACTCTATTTTTTGGTATTTGGAGTTTCAAGGGATTTACTATCTTATCTCCCAATATTATTCTATAAAAATGGTAATTCATTACAAATTATGTGAGAATTTATTCCCTTAGTGCTCATCACCACTCCATAGACTATTGAATGTTGGAATCAAAGTTCCTTATATCTCCTTCAACGTGACAAATGAAGGGCATGTCACTTTGATTCCCCTTCCATTGTATTGAGGAATAAAGGGTCATGACATATTATAAATATAAATTAAAATAAAAATTATCATATGGAATCATTTCCTTCAATAAAAAAATAGAAATCAGAAAATATTGTGAAATTGCAAAGATTACTTTTAAAACAATGTATTTTTGAGTCCAATCCCACTTAAGTGATATTTTTCAAAGAGATAAAAAAATTAAATTATATTTTAGTGAATTATGGTATTAAAATATAATTTGTTAATATATAAAAAAATAATGTTAATTGTTTCATAACCAAAAAACCTCCATGGAATGTAAATCGAGATCAAATCTCTAACCATATTCTTCTTTTTAGTTTTTTGTATTTAAACTCCTATATAGTTATTTAAAATATGTTAATACCATATTAAAGAACCATTATAAAATTTAAAATATCATATATGATCCAATTATAATATCTTATTAACAAATTTTTACTAATCATTCTTTTTTTGGATCTTTTGATGTGTTAATTGTCATGTTTTTTTTTGAATGTTATGACTTGTTATCTTAGATTATCTAATATTGATCATTATTTCGTCATTTAAACGATTTAATAATTATTTAAATATCATATATATTTATTATATATTTAGTTCTTTATAATAATCCATAAAATATTGAGATATAAAATAAATACACCTTTCATGGAAATGGTATGTCATTTGTACACATTAAATCTACATCCATTAATTTTTCGAATGAAAAAACTATTCTATATATATGTATTATCAATACATTATCATATTTATTTCATCTATGTAAAATATGATTATAAAAAACATCTTTAATTCATTCCATGTATATAATTAATGAATCATGTCATTTTTAGGAGGCGATATTCCACATTTCCCCCAACGAGGTCCACACATTCCCAAAAAATGGAATACATGAAGGTATGTACTACATAAAATTTTAAGGAAATTAAAGACATTAAAAATATGATATATCTACTATGTATAAAAGAAATCTATCATTATTCAGAAAATTTAATGTTGGTAGTGGAAGAATGAATGACATCACGTCACGAGGCAGAAGTCCTGGTTACAAATGAATAATGATTGTGAATCCCATTTGATGAAAGTGTCTGTTGTTGTATGTTGTGACCTTATCATAAAAAATTCATAGTATTTTTAGTATAATGAGGATATTATGTAAGAAATATATAATAATATCTAAAGTTGTGGACAACTAATATAATCAAAAGTGATCATGGAATAAATATCCCTCTTCTTCAGGTATATCCTATTGGTTTTTACCAAAATACTTTCTTGGTCTTCTTATGTCCATTTTGAGGATAAAATTATTTGGTTATAAAAGTGGGGAGATTATAAGGGTAGGTAATGGATGTGGATAAGGTCTTTATATGTGTGAATAAGTTGTAAGGATGAGTTCCTTTTTATAGTAGAGGAGGAGTGAGATTCTTAGAAATATTAAATGGTTAAAAATATTGAGAGGTATCTCATACATCATGTGCCATCAATAACAAACCCTATCCTCTCCATGGTATTATTTGAGATAAATACTTCCATTTAATATATTTTAGACATGTTTATTGGTCATTGTTTCCATTAAGATTATGGTTTAGTCCCTTGTTAATCTTATTTTTCTCTTAATCATCATATTTAATTTCAATTTAATTTACAAATAGTTTTTGTCGAATAATATTTTGAAATTATTAGAATATATATATTATACAGATTCTAGATGTTTAATACATTTTTTCATATTCCAATCACAATAGTTGGAGAAATTAATTTAAAATTAATCTCAAGGAAGGTATGAGAAAGTAGTCTTTTTAAAATAAGAATGATATGTAGTTCGAACTATTTTTATATCAAAATTCAACAACAAACGGATCCCAATGACTTAAATTGGATTATAGATTTTATATTTATCATATTAAACTTTAATAAATATTTCAAAATATATCTTATCTGTAAAAATAGAAAACATGAGAAATCAGTTTTCAATTAAAATTTACTATTTTTTGCTATTAGTAAAAATTAAGTCATCTCAGAAAAATAAAAACAATCCATCCTTAAATAAATTGAAACATTTAGCTTAAAAATTAAATAATATTTTGAGAAATAAAATTTATAAAATTTGTAAAATTTTTATTTTAAAAATAATGTTCTATTAAAAGGATAAAAAGTGTAATTTAGAAAAATATATATTTTTTCTTTATAAAACTGGATTTGTTTTTTATCTTATGCCTATAAAATATATTGGAAAACTGTAAAAAATATTTTATTGAATATAAAATATATATATATATATATATAATAAAATCAACTAATATTAATTGATTTAATTATGATAAAATGCATTTTATGTATAAAAATATTGTTTTATAAAATCATTTCCATTATATTCATTTCATTTTTATATTAATTTCAAATTAATTTTAATAAAATAAATTGAAAAATATATTTTCAAATTTTAAATAGTACTATTAATAAACGATAATTTAATTTTTGGGTTATATGTTTTATTTTAAATAATAATTTTAACAGTGTTCGGAAATATTTTGTCTTCCTTGTAACGTAAGCCATCAAATAAACTCATTGCTTACATCACAAGGAAAAATTAATGTTTCTAGTATGTGCATATATATATATATATATTAGGTTGAATCTACTTAAAATAGAAAATATACTATAAAGTCACAATATATTATAGTCCCTTATTCACTTGGTGTTTTATGTCATACACGATATCATATACAATGTTCTTATTTTATATTTTTGATGTGTTTCATTCTCTCTAAGATAAATTAATCAGGTCCTCCCTATTTAAACATAATATCAGTAATTTAGGGAATGATAATAGGCAATTTCATGTTTTTTTAATACCCCAAATTGTAAATAGGATTATCAATACATATTATTAATTATAGGGAAAATAAAATGTGGTGGTATCCGGAAAAATAGGTTTTCAAATAAAATAACATTATTGAAAACATGTATAAGGAAGAAAAATCATGCTATCATGTTCTAAGAGGGAGTGATAAGGAACATGTGTATATGAATGCAAATGAACCCGTATTCTTAACACAGTGATACTAGAAAGGTCATCGATGTAATCTAATATTATTAAAAGTATATAACCTTTTTGTTTGAAGAATGGTTTTCCAAAATTTGATGAATCCATTCACATTCTAAAAATTAAAGTAAATATTCTTACATGATATAAATTTAAACAACAATGTTATCCTTGGCTCATGCCTTGAACTATTTCTACCAATTTAATAATAATGGGTTGAATCATATGGTGAAGAAAAATAATAATCTCAAAATCCTTATACAATGTTTAATATAAACTATTTAATAAATGGTTAACCTTATGAACCTACCAGGTATTATAATCAGTTACATAATAATTACTTTTTTAGAACTTAATAGTATTCAAAATAAATTTTCCATATCAATCATCTTATTATAAAAATATCATTGTATCAATTAAAGGATAATATTAGGGGTTATTGTTCCTTCAACTATTAATTTTTGAATAAGGATTACTTTTTATTGAATCACTCTTTGTGATACCATTCAACTTATAATATCAAATTCATTATGAAATAGTATAGTATAATAATAATTTTATATTTTTTAATTCATAAAAACCAAACATAACCAATAAAATACTTTCAAAAATTACTTATTATATCTATATATAGATGTATAATTATAATTTCAATTCACTTGGGTCTATATCATAAGATTAACCTCGATCAAAAAGATTTTTCTTAGGCATGTTCTCTTGATTCTTAGGGAATCGGTTTACATAGTTTCTCAAATCCTTATTTTTATAAAAGTGAATAAAAATCATTGTATCCTTCCAATATCATTATTTTTATTTGTGAACCATATATAATCATTTATAACAAACTCCCATTACCATTACAAAAGTATCATGGTAGTTTTATCTATAGCTATCACATGTGGGAAAATTATTCATTCCAATCCACCCATTATCCATGATTTCATCATTTTTTTTACTTCATATCATTCATACCATGGAATCCATATAACATGGACAATTTATTATCTTTCTTGGTATCAAGTGAGACCATTTCATCATATGGATAAAATGTTTGATACAATAGTTCCCTTAGGATACATAGCTCGATCCCTTGAAATAAATTACCAATATCGAAATACTTGTTTCAGGTAAACTCCATATCATACATTTCTAAAATTATAATTGTATATTTTACAACCTAATATTTTCTTCATACATTTTCATTAAAACATTAAACATCATATTCATCTATGTCTTTTGTTCACGAGGGAAACAATTGTCAAATAATGTTCCCTTAAAATAATTCCTTTCAATGAGTTTTATATACTCTTCCTCCCTATAATTCTAGATCAAATACCACCAATGATGAAAGTCGCCATTGAGATAATACAATGAAATTGTAACCTTTTCTATTTCACCACATCCAAACTCCATAAATATATCCTCCAAAAACATAATTCAATTCTCATATTCTTTTATATCAGTGTTCCCACTAAATGATGGGGTTATGTGTCACATGATGTGATGAAATGATAGAGAATATCACTATAAAATATGATACTCCATAATGGAAATTTTATGTGTCATAAACAGATTAAAATACTCAAATTTATCATTTACATGCTCAGATCCAACACCAGCTATATCATCTATTTTCATATGGAAACCTCTATAATGTTTATGAGTGTTGATACCCCTCTTCGATACATATACCATTTATAAAAAATGGAAAATACTTGATTAGTTAGAAAAATTAGGCACATTAATTAGTTTTATATATGAATTATCACATAACTTAAATTGAAAATTTTATTCATAGATAATTTAATAATCCAAAACATGGTTTATTTGTGGATGTCATTACTTTCAAATTGTTAATTATGAATTCTTAGTAAATCAAGAATTAACCTAGGAGTATCAGCTGGGTGTGTCAAACTAGTAAAAAAGTAAGTCCCGTCTTCATGTACCATGTTATGCTTAAGACAAGCGTGATGCACCTTTTCAGAGTTGTTACCTCTTGGTATATCTGTAACATATCCATTTCAACATTCAGTATCAAGACATGGATTTATTGTTAGTAATAACCATATAATATATACTGTTCCGAAATTCATGGATGTCCTTATATATTTACCTCAAATTAAATAATAAGTTTATATTCTTTAATCAACATTTTTCTAAATATTTGTTCTATGGTTTCTAATAAACTTCCTTTGAACCGACCGAAACACCCAAACCCCAGAAGCTCGAAGATGGTGCCTTACATTATTACATTGGCATTATTACGAGTAATTTCATCTCGGAGAACCAATATATATAGATATTATTGAAATCCAAATTTTATACATGATACCCATCTTAAATTATAAAATTCAAAAAAACAAGATGTATAATAAAAGTAAATTAATTGAATCCTTGAAATAATATTCACATATTTCTTCTTCGTATCCTATATAAGGGAATCCAATCAATGGTGAGATAAAATTATCTATGGGTTAATTATATCTGAATCTATAATGAGTTAAAAATGAATAATTAATATGGGAAGGTAAATAGATTAACACACATGACATTGGAAAAAATCAATAATGCGTAATCAATATTGAAATATAAATAACTGAATAGACAAGCCAATTAATCGAAAAATTGAGATTGAAAATGACCCCATATATACTGTCAATGAAGAAATATCCTGGATAATAATAATAAATGAATTGCCAATTATTGGAATTATTATTTAGTAGAAGTCATATTTTCAGGAAACAATATACCATTACCGTCATGATATATCATCAACATAGTTTCAAACATACATGGTTAAATCACAACTAGTTTTACCAACTGATTTTATATAGTAACACCACCGATGTGGTTATGGGAATGAAATAACAAACCACCATCCAATGTAGTGCACCTCCAAAACAATACTCATATATAAAATCATTTATTTAATTACATAACAACATTCAACATCAAAAAATATCCATATTTATTAAATGATACAGATTTATCAATATTTTCCTATTTAATTATTTTACCATCTATTTGAACAATATATGAAAAAAATGGAATATATATTATGAAATAATAATTTCCATTGAATGGGGAAATGGTTATTGAAGAAATTTTTATAATATAATAAAAATGATTATTATTAAGTGATTGTTTTAAGACATAGTTAACAATCACTAAAGAAATTGATATTGCAAATATAAATTTTGTCGTAAGGTAATTTTCATGTCAAACACCATAGGTGAGATAGTATTAGTTAAAAATATAATATTATGATTAAGTATTGAATCATGATATTATTTCATTTAGGGGTATTATATAAATCTCCTTAAAGTGGTTTGGTTTATAATAATAAATATGACTAAATGGAATGTAAATTGAGACGAAATCCATTACATTATGATTCTTTCTAGTTGCATGGTATTTAATTTCATTTAAAGTTCTTTAAAACATGTTACTAACTTATAATTAAACCATAATCATAATTATAAAATCATATATGATCGTATTATAATATCTTATTAACCATTTGTTAATAATCAGTCATTATATTAAGAATTTATATTTTTAATTGCATCGTTATTCGAGTATTTTTTGAAATTTTATTTTTGATCCTATTTCTTAGATAGTAATTTAATAATATCATAAATTTAAAACATTATATAAATATATTATATATTTACTAAATATGAATTTATATGCATTCATAATTTTTGGTGATAGGAAATGAAATGAAACGTTCATCGAGGCAGTAGGTTGTACATACGAATAAATGCTAATTCAATTTCCCTATCATTTTTTAAACATAAGCGATATATATATATATGTGTGTGTATATTATAATTAAATATTTATATTTATATCATATATCTCAAATATGTTTAATAAATAATTCATTAATACATTCCTTATATAGTTTGAATGAATCAAATCCCTTTAAGGATGTGATAGCCCACCCGTCCAAAAATGAGCATATCATATTCCCTCAAAATAGTAACAAAAAATGTCTGTGTTATGTGAAATTACATAAGTATAAATACATTATAAATACATTATATATCAAATATAAACTATAAATCCATCATTAGTCCCAAAAATGAATGGTGGTAATGTATGAAGGAATGGAATCAGTTTACGATGTGATAGTCTGTCATACACACAAATGATGACATCATTTCATATGGTATGGAAGTGTGTATATGATTTGGTTATATACATAGAAATAAAAAATATATTAAAATTAAGGATATATAGGTTATTATATATTATATATTTAATAATAAATTGAGTGGATAATGAATTAAAATAAAAGTCATTGTGGTGGAGAATTATCTCTTATTCAGCTAAATGCATTTGATTTGTACCAAAAGGCTTACTTCAATTTCATTAATAAAAATGTGAGGGTTATAGTGTTAGGTAAGGGAAGTTTGGAGATTATTTGGCCAATATTTGGATAATAAAAAGTTTTGAGAGGTGAAAATAATTGAGTGGGGTGAGTGCCTTTATATAGTGGTTGAGTTGTGGCATTCTTGTAAGTATAAAAATGTAATCATTGTTTACAGGCATCCCTTAAATGATGTGCCTCCAATAATGAACCAAATCCGACCCAAGATATTATATGTTCTAAATAAATTTGTAAAGAATGTTTTTTTCTTGTTTCTAGTTTATTTTTCTCTTATGATTAATTTTTAATACCTTATTAAGCTAGTTTTTCAGTTATTCAATCTAACTAATTTTAATTACTTTCACTAATATTTTTGGTAAAAAACCAAGATGATCTTATTAGTAATTATAAATTTTTCTGAATAAAAATATGCAAAAAAAATTTCTATATTCCAATAACATATATGGATGAAATGAATTTAAAATTAATCCTTCAAATAGGATGAAAATGTGGTTTTTGAAAATGTTAAATATTCAAAAAATTGAAACGGTTTTATATAGATATTTATTAAAAATTGATCCCAATGTCATAAAGATATATTAATATATTTAAAATTTATCAAATATACTTTAAAACTAATTCAGAATATAATTTATAAATATAATATATTTATAATAAAAAATAATCTTTAAATAAAATTCTGTATTTTTAATATTCATCAAAAAATGAAACAATTTAGAAAAATCTTGAAAATTAATAGTAACATAATGTAAAAAAATTTCAACTACAATTTAATTTAAATTTTTATAATAATATTTTTATATTTTGAATAATTTGGTTTTATAACTTGTGCACAATTAAAATGTTGTATACTAGTGTTTAGAAAAATATAACATTTATTAATAAAGATTTATTTGTTCTTGTCTTTTTCCAATAAACTATATTTTCAAATTTTAAAAAATATTTGAGGGAATATATATTAAATATATTTAATTAAATTCATCCTAAAATATTAATTAATTTAATATTGATAATATTCCATTGAATCATAAGAATTATTTTTATAAAACCATTCAAATATTATTCATATTGATTCAATATTAATGTCTAATTAATTTTTATCAAATAAATTAGAATATATTTTTAAATTATTTATTTAATCACCATCAAAATTAAAAAAATTATGGCCAGGAGATAGTAATGATTTTAAATACTTATATTAATAGTGTTCAATAAGATTCATTGTATTGTGTAGCACATACAATAAAAGAAAACTAGTTTCATGGAAACACAATATAAAATCAATTTTTTGTGAATTGAAATAAAAACACAGATCAAATTTATATGAAATATTAAATATATGATAATTTATCAGGATTTTATATTCCAATATTATCTTGGAGTTTCATGTCAAACTTGTTAACCAATACAATGTCCTTATTATAGAATTTTTGGTTCTTCCAATTTTTACTGGCTATTTCCAAACTATTATATTGTTATATATTGATCTTGAAATTAGGAATGATCTATTCCAAGTCAATCACATATTTTCAAGGTCTATTAGACCTTCTTATTATATTGTCCATCCAGAAAACCCCACAACCCCTTATATAGTTGTTTTTGTGTAGATGGAAGATATTAAATTTATTCCAATATAGGATCCTTCAACTTCTTTAACTGCTTCTAAGAATATGATTAGTCAAGTTGCTTGGGGATAATAAATTCTAGGTTCAAGGTGTTGTTGATTTGGAAAATGAATTCCCTAGAGTATTGAGGAATCTAAGTCAAAATAAAATATGAATCAACATCTCAGTAAGATTCAAAAGGTTGACAGAATAAGGCATTTATTTGGAGGCATAACTAATGAATTTGATATTCAATGAGATTCAGAACTCTAATAAGCTATTACAGATTACAAATTGGATACACATATTGGTGATTTTCAATTTAACTATTTATAATTTAAAAATGAGAAGAATTAATTATATAAGATATACTATCAAAAAATTTAGAAAACCCTTGATATATAAGGATTATTCTAAATTACACATGTTAATGGTAATTGGACTAGCTTTAATAATAGATGATTCCACTATATGCTTCTCTTTGAATAATAATTTGACTTACAGTGTATGCAACTTCGAGTTCTCACACACCATGACCAATCAAAATATTCATTATGAATAATAATAACATATTTTTAAAATTTTATAAATATTTTTTTAAATGGAAATTATTTTTGGATTCATAATATCAAAATTATCACAGGGTAAATTTTTGGTATTTTTATGAAAACATTCAATGTTTGATGAAACGTTAAAAACACTACGTTATTGATTAAAACCAACTTTTTATTGAAATAAATATATATTTAATTTTATTTTATTTTAAGCTAAAATTGATACATAATGATTATATTAGTTTAAATTAATTCGTTGGAATCATTTTATAATAAGATTAGATTTATAAAATTGTATTTAACTTTTTATCATCTTTTACCCACATACTAATCACATTAGTAAATTTTTATTATAATAAATCTTACCAATTTTGTGAATTTAATTTCAAAAAAATGATAAACATGGTTGACATTAGTAAGTAAAATGTCATTTAATTGGATGAAAGTAATTTTTGGTGAATAGTAACTATTTGAATATTATTTACCATGGATAAAATTATATAGGGTAATTAAAGGAACAAATTATATTATAATTACCCTAACAGATGTCTTAGTTCTATTGGGTAAGTTTATTATGACAAAAATCAACCTTAGTAATAAAATAATATCCTTTTGGTCCACTAATATTCGATTAGGACATTTATTATTATTTTATTTATTGAAGAGTTCACAGTGTTAAATTCAAAGATTAATAACTTAACCATTTTTAATATAGGGTTGTACATAAGATAAATTAGACTATAAATATTAATTATAAAGATAAATTTAATTCCTAATTAATGTTATTTTATTTATAATTTTTAGATATTAAATAAATAAATTTATTTATGACACTAAAATGATGCAGTAATTACCTTATTATTTAAAGATTAAAAACATTAAAATTCTAAATATTATTATAATTGTAAATTGAAACTTTTGATTTCTTCCATGAATTTCCAATGTTAGTATCACATGTTAGGGTCAATTTAAAAAAAATTGATGTGATAATGTATTTATGACTTGTACAAAAACCTAATACTAAATAGTGTCAAAATTGACAAAAATTTGTTTTTAAAACAAATAATATATTATTAATTGATATAATATTCCTAAAAATTGTTTGTTCCACCAAAGTACATTGATAAGGTTAGATATATCACTTAGAAACCACTTGGGATTCTCTTTACTTTTATTATATATTTTTTAACCATTTATTTTAATAATAGAAAAATAGATAGTAAAATATAAAATATTTAAGTAAGAGGTAAATCTAAAATTTAATATTAATATAGTGATCTAAACCTGTTAAAAACCAATTGGATTAGAGGTTTTAGAACACTACCCACCATATCCTTAAAAAATATTCTTTGGGATCCATTATAAAAAAATATGATTTTATAATAAATTTATATTTCAAACTATTCTTAAAGTGACCTTCATCTCTCTTATAAAAGGTACATCCCCTTCTCTCAAAATCACATCTCCAAATCCATTTGGCTAGGCCAAGCCCTGCTCAAATATCTACCCATCTTCCATCAATTTATCCTAGATACCTTACATTTATTATAATACAACCTAATGAGCCATTTTGATCAAATCAGAAAGAAGAATTGGAAGAAGAGGTAATAATTTCACCACCTCTTTCAAAGTACTTTTCATCTTCCTCTTTCTATTTCATTTTTGTATCTATACCAAAATAATAACACCATAACCTTATACATACTGTGATGTTATTATAAATATGGTACAACCATATTCACTATTATATCCATCTTATGAATGACAAGTCACAATAAGTTTGTACGTACAACTTATCATCTCCGAGTCATGGTGTAGTTTTTCATTCAACACTTCCTTATTGGGATGGGTAAAATAATTAGTATAAATGTTGTAAATAATAAATATAACATGTTAATTATTCTTTATATATGATATAACATCACATTAAAAATGATTTCACCATAAATATAACGATATTATTGCTTGTGCGTGCGTACGTATTACCGTCTCCATGAAGACAGTGAGATTCATTCCACATCATAACCATTCAAGAATAATTTTCATTTAATGATTAAAAATAATTCTTAAGAAAATAATATCATTCTGTATATGAATTAAACAAATCATATCCATAACAAACATGGCTTACATAACAAATCATATAATGGAAAATGAATTAGTTAACACTTGAAACAATAATAATACAGAAATATTATTAACAAAGCAATATTATTAGATAATATATGATATCGTATTTATGTATGTGGTTATTGTATAATTTAATAACATAGATTTAACTATTATATAGGAGGTCAATGTACCATTTACTAAGGAAATGTAAAAGGTATGGGTTAATTCTACAATCTCTTCATTATCTAAGGTTGTTTATACATGAGTATCTACTAGGACCTCTTCATCATCCACATTCGTGTTTCATACAAATTTATTTCATAACATTTTAACTATTTCTGAGAATATGGGTTATGTTCAGTTATACAAATTTTTTACTTTTTATAAAATGTTTATAAAATAATCATTATTTAAATTTCCAAACAAGTTACTTTATGACCTTTTGGACAAATTAAGTTTAGAATATTTTTTTAACGTATACGGAGGGTCTGTCTATTTTCTACCATTGTAACTTTCTCATAACATCCCTTACAAGAAAAAAAATATTTTCAAAATAAATGTTTTCTTTTAAAAATATGTGACTTTTAAATGATTTCAAAATAGAAAGGGATATTTCTCTCAAATGGAATTGATTTCATCAAGGTCAATATCCATTGATGGATTTCACACTTTTTTAAAGTGGATTTGTTTTGATACAATCTACCTTATTGTATTGAAGGTTTTGTGATTTGTCTAACTGTAGATGTGAAAATTTTATACAATTTATGGTTTATGGTTAAAGTATTAAAATATCTTATGCTTGTTTTAATATGAATTTTTATGTTATGTTTTATCCTTTTCATATGTGGAATGCTTTAGACTTAGTATGTGACGGGTGTATCTCTCAATATCTCCTCGATGAATCGGTAGGTCTCATGAGACAAACTAGTGTCTTGGCACAAGACCTTGAGAAAATCTTATTAGTAGAATTGGAATGAGGAATTTACTATGTGGTTATGATGTATTACATTGTTCATTCCACCATTATTAAATTAGTTATTGATATTACATGTGATTATTCAACTAGTAGAATATCTACGTAAATAAGTAAATGTAATTATCTGATTTATCTTTTTCATGTTATGTTGAATTATATGTTTAAAAGCCATAGATTTTACTCTTATACATTGCCTTAAATTTTTATTCTTATTTATGAAATTTCCCACTATATTGTTATACTAACTGGGCATCTGATATCACTTATTTGTATGTTTTATATTTCCCATGATGCGAAGAAGTATATTATTATTTACTTGCATGAATAGGCTATGGTATATGAGTGTTTTCAATGGGGACACAATAATGATGTTTTTTATTTCATAATGTAATGTAAATCTTATATATGTATCTAGTACTTCATAGGATACTAAAATAATTTGTATTTTGGGATTTGATCCCTTATGATCATGCCATTTTTATATAATAATTCACCTACTATAGGTTTCTAGGGTCGGGGCATTAAAGTTGGAATCAGAGTATGTTTAGGACATATCTTGGAAGCTAGATTTAGAAAAACTCTGATTACAGAACATTACCCAAAGATTGAAATTGAGGATTATTATAGAAGAACTTCCAAGAATTTTGTTAATATAGAGATTTTGTGTATTTTCCATTACATCCATACCTTTCTGGATACGAGTATGTAGAGGCAGCTCTATCACAGAAATACCTATGAGTAAAAACTCTGGCAAGAAGTTTCAGGTTTGACCTAGGGTATCCTGGTACATGACAACGGTCCTTACTGCACTCTTGGTTTCAACACTCCAGAGGGGTATGCTTATGATATTTCACATTTTCTTTACAAACTATTATGAATGATTTATGAGTAATTACTACCTTCAAAAAAATTATGATTATGGATTATATGCTTAAACTATTCAATTTATGTTAGATATTTTACTAGTTTGGATTTATGTATTGTGATTCATAAATTATTATACTCTATGCCATTATTTAGAAATGGAGCATAGTGGAAGGGATGGAAAATATATCAACACATGCAATACTTGTATGGATTTCTGTCCCACTCAAGATAATTATAGTAGAGCAGGTTATGCAAGCAGTGATGATCAACTTATTGCTGAAATAAGACAACTCACTCCTGTTATGAATAATAACATTACCCGTATGGAGCACCCAGATCCACAACGTGGAGGGGAAATGTTAGGCTACATCATAAGGAAACAGCCACCAATATTCAATAGGACTAAAAATCCATTTGTAGCTGAGAAATGGATAAGTTCCATATAGAAACTATTTCAATATTTGGGGAATAACAAAAGGGAGAAAGTTGTCATGGAAGTTTATCACCTCACGGAAGATGTAGATAAATGGTGGTTATTAATTCAAAACGAAAAGAAGGAAGAAGAGGTATCAAATATCGAATAGAGGGATTTTAAATAAAATTTCTCAGAAAAATACTTTCATCATGACCATCGAGAAAATATGGAATGAAAATTTCTATGTCTAAGGAAAAAGATGGATGACAATGTCGAAAAGTATGAAACTATCTTTACAAGGCTAGTAAGGCATGAATCAGATTTTATACATAACCCAAGGAGTAATATTTATCGATTCGTTGATGGGTTAATACCATTTTTTCATCAAGCATTTGTCTCACAATCCATCTCATTGTACAACGATATTGTCTCGTGTGCAATCAAGACAGAAATGGAATTATATATGTCATATGATTTTAAAGAAAAGAATGAGAAGAATAGATTTTTTGAACACTCTGGAATTGGAAATAAGTAAAAAAAGAAAAAAATTGAATTTCTATCCTGTAGTAATTGTGGGCAGAAACATCCCAGTACTTTCCTGAAGGGAATGATAGTTTGTTACAAGCATGGTGAAAAAGGCCACAAAGCTCTTCATTTTATTGAATAAAAGAGGCAGTAAATTTTGAATTCTAAAATTTGAAAAATAATGGGGCATTATGAAAATAAATGTCCTATGATCCAAAGAAACATATCTCTGAAATGGTAAATGGATTAAAACCAATCTTATGCAATCAATAATGCTATGGTTGAATCTTAGATTGAGTTGGTGGCAGGTAATTTAATGGTTTCCTCAAATTTATCAAAAAATTTATTTGATTCTAGATCATCAAATTATTTCAGACCTTCCCAGTTTTCTATAAAAAATAGATATTTCCAATTTTATTTAACAAGGGAGTTTTCAGTCAAATCATATAAGGGAAGTATCATTGCAATAATGTTTTGTGAATTAGTTCCCATTAGGGCATATAAACGTGCTTTATCTGCTAGTGTCATTGTCATACCCCTGATTGAATATGATATAACCCTCGGTGTGTTTTTTATTTCGATCCATGATGTGAAAATTTATTGTAAGAATAAGGAGGTTACAATTTTCTATGATGATAAGGAGTACCTTAACTTTTGAGAAGAAACATCATCATCTGATTCTTATCTAGATACATTCCATGTAGATCTACTAAATAAAATTATTCATGAGTAAGAGTGTGAAATAACTATTAGTGAGGAAAGGAATGTTCAAATAGATTATGTACCTATTGTGCATGAATATATTGATGTGTTTCCATATGATCTGCAAAGATATCCTCCAGAACAATAATTTGAGTTTTCCATTGTTTTAATTCCTCGGTCAAGGCCCATATCGAAGACCCATTATAGAAAGGCCCCTTTGGAATTATTGGATCTAAAGAAACAACTAAGGTAATTAAGTAATAAAGGATTTATTCTCCCTAGTGAATCTCCATTGGGATCCCCTATTCTTTCTGTTAGGAAGAATGATATAACTAAGAGGTTTTACATTGACTACAGGGATCTCAATTCTATAACAATAATGAAAAAATATCCCCTACCTTGCATTGACGATTTATTTGATCAACTTCATGGAGCTCAATATTTTTCAAAGATTGACCTTCTATCTGGATATCATCAATTTTGTGTAATGAATAAATACATTCCGAAAACATCATTTCCAACTAGGTACGGACATTACGAGTTTACTTTAATTCCTTCTGGACTGACAAATTTCCACACTGTTTTCTTAGATATAATGAATAGAGTTTTCAGGAAATATCATGATGAATTTTTATTGGTAATTATTAATGATATCATGCCTTAATACAAAATGTATGAAGATCATTAAAATCACATGGGAACTATTCTAAAGACTCTTAGAAGAAATGATTTATATGATAAGTTTAACACGTGTGAATTCTAGCTTCAAAAGATTTATTTTCATAGCCACATAGTCTCTAAGGATGGAATCTCTGTTCATCCTTGTATGATAAGAGCAATACAAGAATTTCCAGCACCATTGAGTATAATTGAGGAATATCGTTTTATTGGTTTAATAGGTTATTATCAGCATTTCGTCCATGATTATTCCAGATTGGCTATCCCATTAACAATGATCACACATAAAGGGTTTAAATTGTTTTTGGACAAAAGTGTGTGAAGAATGATTTGATGAATTGAAGTGAATATTTGGAAATGCTCCTATATTGAATCTATTATTGGGGAATAATGGGTTTTTCATTTATAGTGATGTTTCAAATAAATGACTTAGTTGTGTCATTATGCATAATGATAGATTTATTTCCTATGCATCACGACTGCTAAATATTTAGGACCAAACCATCCCACTCATGATCTTGAATTAGTAGCTATAATTTGTGTTTTGAATATATGGAGGCACTATCTCTATGGTAAAAATTGTGAGATATATAATGATCAAAAGAGTTTGATATATATTTTCTCACATAAATAACTCAAAATGAGGAAAAGGGGGTCATTTAAACCACTCAAAGATTATGATTACACTTTACACTATCACCCATGGAAGGAAAATTAGGTGGATGATGCTTTGAGAAGAAATGATCTTGGATTTTTGAACCAAATGAGATTTGGAAGGTATTATATGTTCATGGAACTAGTAAATATGGTTATGTGAATAATCATGGATGGTGAAACATCAATACTTTTACAAATGGTCTCCAAACCATCATTAATAAAATTGATAAAAAGTTTTCAGACTGATGATGAGGAGTCTCAAAAGAAAAATAAAGATGTGAATGGTGGGAGATTGAGAGAATTCATAAATGAACATGAGATATTCAGCTTTTGGAAGGGACATTGTTTTCTAGGAATACCTAATCTAAAAAGGGAATTGGTGGATGATTCTCATAGATTCAATTTCTCTATAAACCCAAGCAGCACTAAGTAGTATAGATATTTGAAGGAACATTTTTGGTGGGACAACATGAAGAGGGAGATTGAATATTTAGTCTCAAGATGTATGGTTTGTCAACAGGTTAAGGCTGGAATACAACATCCTCAATGATTGATGTAACCTATTCCCATACATGAGTGAAAATGGGATGATATTACTATGTAATATTTCATTGGACTTCCCAATACTCCTAGAAGGAATGATTCAATATGGGTCATTTTTCTTCATCTTACCATGTCAGCATATTTACTTTTTATACGGGAAGACTTACCACATAAGGATTTTGCAAGACTATATATTAATGAATTTTTAAGACATTATGGTGTACCCCTATAGATTGTTTCTGATCATGATCCTCACATTGCATCAAGATTCTAGAACAATATTCAGTAGGACTTGGATACTAAACATCGTTAGAGCACTACCTACCACCCTCAAAGTGATGGACGATCAGAACAGAGTATTCAAACCTTAGAAGAAATGTTGAGTTCTTTCTCACATGAAATTCAAGATATGTTGGATCAATATTTACCTCTGGAAAAATTCTCCTATAATAATAAATTTCATTCAACTATTCAGATGGAACCACATGAAGCATAGTATGGAAATAGGCATTGCACCCCAATTTTTTTGGATGATTTAATTGAAATAAAACTTGTATTTCCAAAACATGTTGAGGAAATAATGGAAAGGTGAAGATTATCCAAACACACATCAAAGCATATCAAAGTAGGCAAATGACCTATGCGGATAACTAAATGAAGTATTTTGAATTTCTATTAGGAGATCATGTTTTTATGAATGTATCTCCCTGGAACGGTGTTATACAATTCGGTAAGAAGGGTAAATTAAGTCACATGTACATTCGAACTTTCAATAGTCTAGAATGAATTAGAATTGTATCTTACCCTTGGGAAATGCCTGCAAATCACTCCAAATTTCATGATGTGTTCCACATATCACTGTTGAGAAAATACATGTCTAAAACAATGTATATACTCACCTATGAATAAATAACACTGGAACCATATATGTCTTATTGTGAAAAGCCAGTCAAAATTCATGATACTAGAGAACAAGTGTTGAGAAACTGGATGACTCCTATGGTAAAAGTTCTATAGAGAAACTATATGATGGAAGAGGTAGTATGGGAACTTGAGGAATTAATGATGAAGAACCACCCAAATCATTTTATGCAAAAGTATTATAGAAATTTGGAGGAAGAAATTATTTGGAGGGAAAAATATAACACCCCATTCTTCCACGATACACTTCTCTTTGAATAATGAAATAACTTATATTGTACGCAACTTCGAGTTCTATCACTCCATTACCAATCAAACAAGCTGTTATGAATAGTGATACCAAATTTTTTAATTTTTTGAATTTTTAGAATGGTCTATATTTTTGGTTTGAGAATATCAAAATTAACTTACGGTGAATTTTTTGTATTTTTCTAAAAATAATCAATTTTGTATTAATAGTGAAAAACTATACGTTATTGTTTAAAACTGAGTTTTTATTTAAATAATTATTTATTTTATTTAAATTTATTAAAAGTCAAAACAGATACATAATACCTATATTAGTTTAATGCAATTCATTGGAGTCATTTTATATTAATATTATATGTATTAAGTTTTATTGAACATTTTAGTGTCCTTTGCCTACCTTCTTGGCATGTTAGAAAATTTTCATAATTTTTTTTACCACTTCATTGAATTGATGTTCAAAACTCTAAGAGTCCCAGTTGACATCAGTATCTAAAATGTGGTTCAATATGATGAAAATTGTTTTTTGTGAATTGATACTTTTGAATATTATTTACCACGGTTAAAAGTAAATAGGGTAATTAATGGTAAAAATGATATTATAATTAACCTAATAAATGTCCTAGTTCTATTGGATAAGTGTATTTTGACCAAAATCAACCTTCGAAATAAAATATTGTCTTTTTAGTCCACTAGTATTATATTTGGACATTTGTTATTATTTTTATTTAAAGAAGAGATAAAAGTGTTAAATTCAATGTTTAATAACTAATCCATTTTTATTATAGGGTTATACATAAGATAAACATTACTATAAAAATTCATTATAAATCTAAAAATAACTCCTAAATAAGAGTATTTTCTTTATAATTGTTAGACATTAGATAATTATATTTATTTATGCAAAAAAGATGATGTAGTAATTACCTTATTATTGAAAGATTAAAAGCATTGATATTATAAATATTAATGTAATTGTAAATTTAGACTTTTAATGTATTAAGAAGAATTATATAGGTTAATATGAAATATAGGGTCGATTAATTTTTCTTATGTTATAAATTTGGTATGTCATTTCGAAAAACCAAACAATAAATAGTGTCAAAATTGACTTAAATGAGTTTTGAAAACAAATGGTATATTATTAATTGATATAATTTTACTAAAAATATAAGGATTGGCCAAAGGACTTATATAAGTTTATATCTTTCAATAATGAACCACTTGGGACTCTCTTGTATTTTTATTGTATGTTTATTAACCATTTATCATGAAAATATATGAATACATAGTAAAAGTTAAACTATTTAACTATGAGTTAAATATAAAAGATAAGGTTAATACGGTGACCTAAACCTATCTAAAACCTATTGTTTGAGAGGTGTTGGTCCCATACCCACCTTATCATCCAAATTAATTCTTTTTGGAGGCATTATAAACCGAATATGATTTTATAATAAATTAATATTTCAAGATTTTCCTAAAATGACCCTCAACTCTGTTTTAAAAGTTTTCATCCCCTGCTTTCAAAATCACATCTCCAATTCCATTGGGCTTAGGAAAACACTTATAAAATATCCTCCCAACTACCCTCAAATCAACCTATAGGCCTCACATTGATCACAATCCAACCTAAGGATCCATTTTGGTCAAATCAAAAGAAAGCACCTGAAGAAGAGGTAATAATTTCCCCCCCATTTTCAAAGTTTTTTTCTTCTTCCACTTCTATTTATTTGTTGTTTCCATACAAAAATAATAACTCTAGAACATTATACATAGTGATATGTTATTATAAATATGGTATAACCACATTCATAATTATATCCGTTCTATGAAGGACAAGTCACCATACATGTGTACGTACGGCTCATCGTCTCCATGTCGTGGTGTAATTTTTTATTCAACACATCAATATTTGGATGGGTATAATAATGATTATAAATGATGTAACTAATAAATATAACATTTTAATGATTGTGTATATATTATATACCATCCAATTACATAATAGTTTACCATCAAAAGAATGATATTGTCACTTGTGCATACATACCGATTACCGTCTCTATGAACACGATGAGATTCATTCCTCTTCAAAAAAAATTCATAAATAATTTTAATTTTATGTTTAAAAATAATGCTTAAGAACATAATATCATTATGGATATTCATCCAAAACATCCGATCCATAACAAACATGTCTTATGTAATAAATCATATAAAGAAAAATTGATTAGTTAACTCCGGAAAAAATGATAACACAGAAATATTATTTACAAAGAAATATTAAAAGATCATATATAATATCATATTTATGTAGGAAGTTCTTGTATAATTTAATAACAATGATATAACTATTATACATGAGGTTAACATACCCATGACCTTGGAAAAGTTCAAGGTAAGGGTTAATTCTACAATCTCTTTAGTATCTGAGGTTGTTTATCTGTGAGTATCTACTGGGATATCTTTATCATCCTCATTCGTGTTTCTTAAAAAAGTATCTCAAAAAAATTTACTATATCCTAGGCTACGGGTTAAATTAATTAATACCCTTGTATCAATTTTTATTAAAATTTTTATAATGGAATCTTTTCATCATTTTCTACATAAGGTACTTTATAACCTTTTATACAAAAAATGGTAAGAATATTTTTTTAACATATATGGTGGATGTGGCTATATTCTGCCAATATAATATCTTTGAAGCATCCCTTACAATAATATAAGAATATTTTCAAAATAAATGTTTTATTTTGTAATTATTTGACTTTTAAATTATTCCCGGATAGAAAGAGATATATCTCTAAAATAGTTTTGATTTCATATATGTCACCATTCGTAGATGGATTTAGACTTGTTTAAAATTGATTTATTATGATACAATATTCGTTATTTTATTTAAGGTTTCATGATATGTTTGACTGTGTATGTGTTATTTTTATACCATTCATGGTTTATGGTTAAATTATTAACATTTCATATTCTAAATTTAATACAAATTTTTATGTAATGTTTCCACCTTTTCATATGAGGAATGAATTAGACATACTATGTGACTGGTAGAGGCCACTATAGCTCCTTGATGTATTGGTAGGTTTCATGAGACAAAATAATGTATTGGTACAAGTCTTTGAAAATATCATATTTTTAGTCTTGGAGGGATTCCATGACTATGTGGTGATGATGTCCGAAATTATACATTCCCTCATTAAAAAATTATTTATTGATATTTCATGCGATTATTCGATTGGATCCATGTGAATAAGTAAATAGAATAATTGGATTTATCATTGACCTATTATTATGATGTTTATGTTTAAAAGTCTTTTGTTTTAGTCTTATACAATGCCTTAAATTTTTATCCTTATTTATGATGGTTTCATAAATATTTTTATCCTTACTAAGCATATGAGCTCACCCCTTTCTATGTTTTATTTTTTCTAGGATGAAAAGAAGTATATTATGATTAACCTGCAAGGATAGAATAAGGGATATGAGTGTGTTAATGGGAGACATGATGTTGTTCTTTTTCATTTCATAATTTTATGTAAAACCTATGTATATAGCTAGGACATTCAAGAATACTAAACAGATCAATATTTAGGGATTTTATCCCTTGTGATCATTCCAATGTTATGTAATAATGCACCGACTCTGGTTTACTAGGATTATGGAATTACACTAGTAAGGAAAATTATAATATAGTGTTGTGTGTTAAATCTAATGGTAATGATTCTTTTCAAGTAATGGAGTTAAAAAAATTATAATATAATAGTCGCAATACTTGTAATAGGTGATGATATTATTCCTGATTCTAAGAGACTCAATTATAGATAAGATAAGGAATCATTTTCTGTACTTAGTCCTTATCAAAAATTAATAGAGTTTGTACTAGAAAAATATTAATATATAAATGAACATAATTTATGAAATCCCATTGTATCAATTTTACAGTTAATAGAAAAGGATTAAGTACATATAACCATTTCCCATATTGAACCTATTTGAATCAGTATTGTAGTAGAGCTTATGGAAAGGGATAAACTAGAACTATCTAGACATCAATATGATCCCATGTCTCAAGGAAGTCTGAATAGATGCTATTTCCCATATGTATAACATTTTTAATAATTATGTTTACCATCATTGATATATTTTGTAAATAATAATTGGAAAATATTAAATATAAATAATTAATATGGTTTTCTATCACTCATGGTGAAATATAACTTCCCATTGAAGTGGTTGACTTGCAGTCTTCTTGGAAACAAACCAAAATAGTCTGATTTTCCACTCAGTGTTACCTTTGATGACATAGAATTAGATCATTCTATTTATTATGATTTTCTAGTGTCCCTTTATATTATCACCTATAATCTTTAAGATAATCATCCGGACAATCAAGTGAAAAAAATTAATGGAGATTATAAAAATCAAATATCCCCTATTGGACCATTACTTAATTGTATTAGGCGCCTTCATTTTGTGTAGGATTTTAGTCCTTATTGGGTCTATGTTAGGTTTCTTGATAACTAAAGGTGACATGATGAAAATCAAAAAAAAAATGATAATAAACGGTGGTCCTCCCATAGGG
Organism: Viscum album; assembly: GCA_963277665.1. Taxonomy (NCBI): domain Eukaryota; kingdom Viridiplantae; phylum Streptophyta; class Magnoliopsida; order Santalales; family Viscaceae; genus Viscum; species Viscum album. The sequence goes on from OY728139.1 coordinate 1,193,373,173, forward strand.
AATATGGGTCATTCCACATCTAATGGTAGTTTTTATTTTCTATATTGTAGTGTATATGGGTTATAGAGTTTTATAATGGTCATATCATTATATAATGGTGGTTATTCTGTATATCGAATACTTTAGTCTTAAAAAATTTATCCTTATTCTTTCATCATAATGTATTGTTTATCATTTTATATGAGAGTATAGTTTTGATAAGGAATATATCTATTATAAAAAATTATAATTTTAAATTATTTACTTTGATTAATTTGTGATTATGAATGATTTATGGAATGATGAATAATTATTTATGTATGTTTTTCAAGAAGGGAAATAGACAGTGAAGTGGTTTTGGAATTTTTATTTAATATGATATAAAAAATGTTAATAGAGTTGTGAAAGACACTATATGTTCTTATTTAGGGTACATATATGTGTCACTGTGGTGGAATATTTTATGGTTTTATATACAATGTATGATGAATTTATATGTGTATGTGAGGTTGGTCAAGGGGAGAGAAAATTAAAAGGTAGTGGTGTGATATAATTTTAAAGGCTCTCGGATGATTGTAATGATGTTTATGTTATAATGAAGTAGTTTTTATGATTATTAGTATTTAAAATGTTGGTGTAAATAAAAAAATAATATATTTCATTAAAACTATATAGCTTATGACAGTGTATTTAGAAGAGTTTATTTGATATATGTATAGGTTATAGTGCATAGAGTCCATGTAAGTGGAAGCTATGTAATTGAATTGGTTGGTATGGAGGATTGGTAGAGTTAAAATGGGGAAAATAATTATTTATTATACTATGGGTGGTTTACATAATATGAATCCTGATATTGGTTTTGATTGGTGTTTTACATTATAGATAACTATTAAACTTTAATATTTTATTTACATCTTGTATAAATTGATTCATGTTATTCATTCATATAAACACCTGAGAGTTTTCTTGATTAGACTATGTCATATAACATTATGTTCCTCGATAAATCATATATTGTTTTTTTGGATTGTCTATGTATAGGGTTAGGTGGTTCAATTTGAGATTAATGCAAATGTGAAAACAAGTTTCATATTTGTTTCTTACAATATATCTGATGGGATAACATAATTTATTATTTTTATTATTTTTCTATCATATTATTGAATTGTATGAGATAATTTTAATTTATTGAAAAATATAAATTAAATTTATATGACAGTATTTTCTTTGATTATATATAAGGATATTATGAGATTTTCTCAAAAAGTGTAATACCATGCATATATAATGATGATATAACCTTGTAGATAGAATATAAATCATGTATTATTTAATTCTAAATTTGGGTGATATGAATTATTCTCGTCTATTTCACAAGTGGATTCCGAAGGACTTTAGATCACTATAAATAACTTATCATTTTATTGTATAAAAATTATATTCAATAAATAGTTCTCATGATAATAATTGGAATTTCTCAAATCATGTTGTGGAATATGAGGGGTATTGTTTATGGATTATGTCATAAAACATTATTTCAATAAAATTTAATGGAGTAGAAAATTAAATATGTGTGTAGGATAAAAAAATACATTTTTATTGAGTATTTGTTGATGTGTGATGTAAGAATCATCATAGAGATGATCATTATGATATTGATTGAGATGCAGATATCATGGAAACAATGTTAGTCAACGAAGGAGTATTCAACAAAATATGTATATTTATTTTATAGATAAAATAATATAATGAGTAAATTTCAATTAATACTACTAAATAGGTGCACAGTTTTTTATAAATTCATTTACCCGGCTAGTCTTTATATGAAAATAGTGATTTTATCACAATATGACTTTGATTGATCATATAGAAATCATAGAATTGAATTCATAAACTCAATATGTTGATATTTAAATCCATTTCATCAAATTTAATGGAGAATAATATATTTTATATTAAGATAAAATTATAAAAATCGAGTGGTTATAGTTCATTTCATAAAACTATTTTCCATCGAAGTATTTGAGAATTATAGGTAAAATAATCATTATCGACAAACTCAATCATAATAAAGTGTTTTTTAAACTTATATATTTATAAATAATTGTTTTTAAATCAAATTCCGTGAAGATATATAATTATGAATGATTTCCATTGGATTTATTTACAATGTTGTATAATAGTGGGGTCTTAAATTTTGTGTGGGGTGTGTTCTTACAAAAGATGAATAAAAATATTGTGATACATGATTAAAGGGGAATATATTTTTCCCATTATTGATCGTGTATCAAAATTTGGTATAAAATATTCATAATTTTGGGTTACAAAGAATATTATTGAAAGGGAAAGATACATGGTACATGGACTTAGTAAATCTAAAATATTAATTTATTTTATCATGAGTGCTATTTTTAATAAGTTCTATATGGTGTTTAGTTTTCTTAAAAATTAGAATCATCATTATAGTTCATATAATGAAAATTTAGTATACTATGGAATTTGTTTCTCCACATTTTCCGACATCCAATATTAATCAATTAAATATAATACAATAGTAATCAATTAACATTGTCATCTAGTTTGTTTGGAAAAATATAGATGTGAGTATTGATTGATTTTTATTTTTGCTACTTTAAATTAATAGGAAAAACAATATAACCTATAGAAAGTAATAATTTTTAAACAAAGTGTCTCTTAAAAATTAATAGAAGTTAATCACTAATACACTTTAGTAAAATATTGGGACTCATATTTTACCTTAGATGAAAATTTAAAAATCCATTAGAATAAATGATAAAATTGATGAATTTATGTAATTTCCAATATTATATGATATTTAATATTTTTTTAAAGAAATTCATTGAATGTTACTAAAATTATATATGTTAAACCATTATAATAAATGAGATAGATTAATATTTAATGATAAAAAATTTAAATAAAGATGATATAATGGATATTTTCAAACCATGTGATGACGTGATGTGTTTTGGAATCTATTTTTTTGTTTGTGGAAATGCAAGATTTTGCTGTCAGAAACTATTTAAAATTAGAAATAGAATTACACCATATAAAATTTATATATGTTATTATGATGAAATTTCAAAAACAAACTAGGACTACTGATAAAGTGTTTTTTTCAATGATGTTACTAATAATTACATCAATAGAGATTCATACCACAGTGATGGTAATTTTTAAATAGGGTGGAATAATAAATTCCTTTTTAGAAAATCTTCTGAATTAATTTTTTAAAAACCGAGATCTTCGTTTCAGATATGTTATTCCTTTTCTGTTCGTTTTTGTGAAAAATAGGAAATTCTTGAAATTTCAAAAGTTCACGATGTGTACTTTCTAAGTACACGTTGTGTACTTCGATTCCACGTAAGGTCGTGTGTTGGCCGTGTCCGGGCCACACACACGGTGTGTAGGGGCGATGTGGAGGCCGCTTAATGCAGTGTATGGAATGGTATTGTACACACCGTGTACTTCATAAGTACGCGCCATGTACATTCTTTTTTTCATTAAACAGACTGGGGTCGCGCCTAATTGACAGAATCGTCTTCTTCTCCAGGTTCTTCGACCAAGAGCATCCTGTATGGCCGCAAACATCCTCTGAGCCCCCAAGCCTCAATTTGTTTTCCAAATCAATCATCATTGATTGCATTGGAACCGTAGCGGTGAGCTCTTCCTTCTTCTTGAGTTTCATTCCATGATTTTACCTCTTTCTCAAGATATCATGGGTTGAATGTTTTGTGCGTTTTTTTATATCTACAACATTATAAGGATAATCCAGCCTCGTGGTTCAAGTATATTGATCTCCTAGCATCAAGGTAGGTTGTTTTTGCCTTACATTTCGAAGTCTTTGAATTTTATGTGCAAATCTCCAACAATACCCATGAACGGGGTATTTTGTGTTTACTGTTTTCTCCCTATTGTTTTTCTTCCTTGCTTGTATACATTTGTAGAGGAAAGTTGATCATGTTTGAGAATAATTGCTGTGCTTGGATGTTTTTTCCATGCCTTTTTCTATTTATAACCTTTTGGTCTTGTTAGCCTTTGGTCGTTATACATTTTTTCAATGCCTTGTGGCCGTTGGATGGAATGATATTCTTGACAAGCTAATTATTCTGTAGACTAGTTATCCAAGTAGCTCTATAGGTTTACTTTATCCTTATAGCATTATTATACATGGACTCGCACGGGACTATGAGAACCTGGTGCTATAGACTATAATGGATAGACCGAGTGAGATTCTTAGATATTAATTGACATTATAGACTACATGGGATAGACCGAGTGAGCTTCCCAGAGAGTCTTGGACATTATAGACTTCAAGAGGGTAGACCGAGTGATCTTCCTCAGAGAATCTATACTTTTTGATTTTCCTTAAACCTTTTGAGGCTAGAGGAGAAATTGACCAAGCGAGATTCCTCAGAGATTCTGTGATAGACTTGAGACAATAAGAGGATTGACAGAGTGAGCTCCTCAAAGTGTTTCTAGAACTTGGGGCTATAAGAGGGTTAGACCGCGTGATCTTCCTCAATGAGTCCCTAACTACCCTATACTATAAGGGTAATTGATCGAGTGAGATTCCCCAAAGAGTATTATAATTTCATATGCCCAAACAAAGGGGTTAGGCTGAGTGCACTGCCCATAGGGTTGTTGGAACATCTTGGATAGGACTAGAGGGGTTGGCTGTGAGTAATTACCAGAGCGGTGCATGATGTGGTTAGCCGTTTGCTTCACTACAGCTTGTTGATTTGTTTACTTACCATTATTGTATATCATCCTATTACTGTTTACTATTTAATGGTTGTTGTTTACTACTTACTATTTTCTGGTTGATTTTTACTGCTTATTGTACTATTACCAGCCATATACTCACATACTATTAGGCACAAATCTTTAGGTGGTCGCCTTCTAGGATTTAGTCTCACACCTTATTTGGGTCATGCTTTTGGGCCCAAAAAGACTATGTTGTTGCAGGTATAGTCAAGGGAAAGCGCCCTTTGTTTTCGTGTACTTGATTCCTTTGGAGCAGGAGAGCATGGGACCAAGCTTAGTCTTGCGATGCTATGGAGCTGTTTATCTTTTCTTTTATATTTGTTTTGGTATTGTTTGTATTTCCAGCAGTATGGCATGTTTGGTTTTTTTCCTAGTTATGTATCGTGCATCATTTCATATATACATATGTTCTCCAATTGTTCACTATTTTAGCCTTCCAATGTTTATTGTTGGTGGATATTAACTGCTTACGCTATTTCATGATTTGTTTACTTCCGCTATGTACTATGCCAATGAGTGCATAGTTTCCTCACTATCACACCCAAGGCCCTCTCAACTAGTCAGCAGCCTCTGGAGTTTGGAGAAATTCACTTGAGGCCATGTGACCAACCAGGTACGGGGTGCCTCTGGGTGGATTCCGAAATTGGGACATTGCAAAGTGGTATTAGAGGGGTTCTATTCTCAAGATTTACTGTTTGGAGCCTTTAGCCAGGATAGGAAGGATTCGGTACTTGGTAATAAGTTGTGCCCAGGAGTAGCTAACCCGTGTACAGGGAAAAGCCAATCTACCTCATTATTTCCAATTTTATGGTTTTGAGAGTGTACGGTTTATATGATTTGACCTTGAGTGATTCCAATGCCTTATGTTGTTATTGTTGTGCTATTGCGGTTCTATTTCTGTAGCAAACCGATGAGATTAGGGTATTCCATCTCATTCATCATATAGGAACTTGTTATAAATCATATGCCATGCATTCTTACCCTGCCATCTATGGTGAATTAGTGATGGCATGTTGTTGTGATAGATGTTGTGTAGATTATGCATGATGTTGTGATAGATGCTTTGATAGAATCCCAGCAGTTTGATAGATAAATTGTTTGTATAATACCATGCTTAAATAAACACCAAATTTTGGTTCTTGAGGTGTTATGGGTCCTCATGAAATGTAAAATTGTGGATCTTTGACTTGTTTCTCATGTAAATGACTTGTATAAGATGCAAAGAATTGACTCATGGGGAGTATGGACCCTCACGGATCAAAATTTGGCACCTCTATGTTTTTTTTCAGTGTTTTCTGGGCTTCGGTGCAGTTTTTGAGCTACTGCCTGAAAAAACCCAGAATACATCGCGTGTTGTTTATGGAAACATGCTGTGTTGTTTTTAAACCATGTCACTGACTGTATGGGCAGAAATATCGGGTTTTTCAAAGTCTTCAAGAACACTCCGTGTACGATAGGTGCACGCCGTGTAGTAGTATTTCGTGTACCCGGTCATGTCACTAACAATACGGGTCGGGGAAGCTCATGTAGTACACGCCGTGTTTGGTACGAACATGATGTGTAGAATTGTTCAAGGTTCCCGGCCATGTCACGAACAACATAGGTCGGTGTTATCTTCTTCTATACACGTCGTGTTTGTTCGGAACACATCGTGAAAGGGTCATCCGTGTATCCGGCTATGTAACTAACAACATGGGTCACTGAAACCTTGTCTAGTACACGTTGTGTCCTTAGTAAACATGCCGTGTAGTCAAGGGTTAATAGGGTTGTGTGATTTATCTATGTAAAGATACTCAGGAAGGGGAATGGAGTTCAAGTACATGCCGTGTGTGGGGATAACAAGTTGTGTAGTCTAGGGTGTTACACGACCAGCTGTGGCAGAGGTACACGACCATGTGGATGGATTTAAGAAATATTCCATATAGTTTTATACACACCATGTAGTCGTGTTTGGTAAAAATGTGTGTTTCTATCTCAATTTAACGTTTTGTACTTTTGTGTTCTCTGTCCTTGAAAATACAGATCTAAGGTGTGCTTTGATCTTTCACAGCTATGCCTCCGAGATGTCCCCCGATTGTACGCCAGCTGCTAGATAGTGATCAGACACCGGATATGGCAGAACAGGAACCTCCTGCAGATCCTCCTGCTGTGCCAGCCTTGGCACCAACAGTTATAGCTGTTGCAGGTGCCGATGTGCAGTTCAGGGAGGACATCCTGAGGATGATGCAGACCTTTCCGGGAGTACCACCTCCTACCCCGTCAATGGATGAGTTGACACGGGCTTTCCAGCAGTAGTAACCTCCTACATTCGCAGGGGATGAAGGAACTCAGGCTGCAGAGTCGTGGCTAGAGGCCACACTAACGATCTTTGAGCACCTGGAGATACCTCTAGAGAAAAGGGTAAAGTTGTCTACTTATATGCTCTGAGACACCGCCATGATGTGGTGGAAGGTGATCTCACAGTCAGGGCACCAGCATATTATGACTTGGGATGAGTTTTGGTGCATCTTCTATGATTAATTTTATCCAGAGACCTTGAGGGTCGACCGAGCCTGGGATTTTATGATTCTTGAGCAGGGTACTCTTTCTGTTATGGATTACCCGTCTCGCTTTACCGAGTTGCAGCACTTCAGGCCAATTCCAATAGGTGATGAGTTGGTACTTTCTAGGAAGAGTTAGGACAGTATCATTCAAGAGATCCATTCATAGGTGAATATCTTCAGGTTGACTTCTATATTCAATATCGTCAACCAGGCGCTGATCACTGAGTGTAATCTAAGAGATTCTGGAGCAGTGGTCCAGGGAGGTTCAACATCCAGAGTTAGTATTCCTCCTACTGATTGCAGGAAGCACCACAGAGAGTCTGCTCGAGGAGATCAGAGTATGTGGAATGTATCTTCAGGCAGCCAGGTTTTATGCTACCAGTGTGGTAGGAGTGGTCATACTAGGCCTCAGTGCCAAAGAGACCCGATGGAGTGCTGATCTTGCGGCAAGAGGGGTCGTCTTCAGTGTTTTTGTCAGATCTTCTCACCTACAGCTGGTGGTAGGGGTTCTTCTATGACCCCGAGTTTAGGGAATGCATCGTCAGTTTCTCACCATTCTTATAACTGGAGTTCTTCCGGTCATTCGGGATGAGGTGGGGGTCGCAGTCATGGTGATCAGTCACCAGGTTACCAGCGACAGCAGAGTGGATAAGCTCAGAATAGTCAGATAGGGGCGCAGGGGTGCAATACAGGCCAGACATTCTCCATGGAGAAGAACTATCAGAATCAGTATCTCGTCCCTTCCACAGATCGAGGTATGATCTTAGTAGCTTTAATTTTATCTTCATCCCTTTTCGATACTGGTGATTATCATAGCTTTATCTCAATTGCTATTGTGGAGAGCCTTGGGATCTGTATCTTTTCATATGTCGACATGTAGACTCTTGAAAAATCGTTGCGAACGAGGACGTCTAAAATACGTCAGTGAAGAGAGTTCCCTCTTGAGGTTGCAGAGTGTCACTTCTTATGGGACCTCTATATCCTAGAGATAACAGGCTATGATGTCATTCTTGTTGTGGACTAGTTAGTTCCCTTCCATGAAGTCATCGATTGCTATCACTGCCAGGTGAGTTTCGTAGCACCAGAGGGTGGACCATTTCTTCATAGAGGCAAGTGGGATGTCCAGGTGGGTAGAGCTGAACCAGAGCATCAAGGGATAGGAGGAGTTACATCTCATATTGCATGTCTTTATCTGTATGACCAGGGGACTTCACAGTTAGACTATCCTCCAGTTGTGCATCTTTTTAGGGATGTCTTTCCAGAGGACTTTTCATGTTTTCCTACAAAGCGTGAGGTAGTCTTCTTGGTTGAGCTCATGCCAGGAGTGGAACCGGTGTCCATTACTCTTTATAGGATGGCTACACTTGAGTTGTCGGAGATCAAGATGCAGTTGGAGAAGTTGCAGGCAAAGGGTTTCATCTGACCCATTACTTCACCTTGGGGTTCGTCGGTCCTGTTTACGAATAAGGCTGACAGCACCCTTAGGCTTTTCATGGATTATCGGAAGCTCAACCAGTTGATAGTCAAGAACTGATATCCCTTTCCGAGGATCGATGACCTCTTTGATCAGCTTCGAGGAGCCTGGGTGTTCTCGAAGATCAATTTGAGGTCCGGTTATCATCAGTTGTGTGTTAGACAATCAGATATACCTCTTATAGCCTTCAGGAGCATGTATGGTCTATACGAGTATATGTTCATACCATTCGGTCTCATGAATGCACCAGCAGATTTTATCGCACTGATGAACCGAGTGTTCCATCCATACATGGATTCCTTCATGGTGGTTTTTGTGGACGACATCTTAGTGTACTCTCACACTAGACACGAACATTCTACCCATCATGAGATCATTCTGAGAACACTGGGAGAGCATCAGTTATCTGACATACTCTCAAAATTCCACTTTTGGATGGATCAGATTCAGATCTTGGGTCACGTTCTCTCAGAGACAGAAATATTAGTAGAACTAGAGAAAGTGAGAGTTGCATTTTCCTAGGAACAGCCGAAGAATTTCTTTGAGGTGCAGAGTTCTCTAGGGCTTGGTGGATACTACAGGCATTTCATATGGGACTTTTCACGCCTTTCATCACCCCTGACTGGTCTGACCAAGAAAGGTGTGATGTTCTTATGGTCAGATTCCTATGAGTCAGCCTTTCATTAGCTGAAAGGGAGGTTGACGTCAGCACCGATACTAGTCTTCCCAGAGCCGGGAAAGAGCTATACAGTGTACTGTGATGTGTCAAGTGTAATACTGGGAGCTGTGCTTATGAAGGGAGATGGATTCGTTGCGTAAGAGTCTCGGTTGTTGAGGCCACATGAGAGAAACAAATGAACGCATGATCTAGAGTTGGCAGTTGTTGTTCATGCCTTACATTGTTGGAGACATTACCTTCTTTGTAACACCCGAGCCTTTTATGTTATATAAATCATCAAAGAAATATTTTTCTACACAAAACACTTGCTTGGCTTGTTTTATACGAAATCGTGACCTTCCTTGATAGCTTGCGTCGTACACAATACTGAGTTTCATAAACAACGATATACTATTAAAATATTATTAAAACTAGCCGTTATGAAGAGTAATAACCACTTTTTGAAATTTCATAAATTTTATTTTTCAAAATGGACTTCATTTTTGGATTTGGAATATAGAAATTATCCTAGGGTAAAATTTGGGTATTTTTCTGAAAACTTTCAATTTTTGATGAATAGTGAAACCACTAAGTCGTAGTCAAAAAACTGAATTTTTCATAAAACTTAATTTTACCACTTCTGTGAGTGGAATTTCCAAAATCCAAGAGACACGGTTGATGTCAGTAAGTAAAATGTGGTTCAATGAGATGAAAATAATTTTTGGTGAATAGTAACTTTTTACTTTTATTTACTACGGTTAAAAGTAAATAGGGTAATTAAGGGTAAAAATGATATTATTATTACCCTAACACATGTCCTAATTCTATTGGATAAGTTTAATTCGACCAAAAACAACCTTATGAATAAAATATGACCATTTAGGCCCACTTGGATTAGATTAGGACATTTATTATTAATTTATTTAAAGAAGGGTTAAAATAGTTAAAATCAAAGTTTAATAAGAAAATCATTTTTAATATAGGGTTATACATAATATAAATATTTATTAGAAATCTAAAACTATTTCCTACATAATGATATTTTATTTTTAATTTTTAGACTTTAAATAAGTTAATTAATTTATGACACAAAGATGATGCAGTAATTATCTTATTAATGAAATATTGACATAATTGATGGTATAAATACCCAAATAAATGTAATTTGAGACTTTTGATGAATTACACTAATTTTATAGGTTAATATGACGTGTTATTATTGATTTAATTAACTTTTTTCGAACTAATCATTCTGTTATGATTTTCACAAAAATCAATTACTAAATAGTGTCAAAATTGACATAAAATAGTTTTTAAAACATATATTATTTTATTAATTGTTATTTTATTCTTAAAAATCGAAGGTTCAGCCAAATGACTTAGATAAGGTTATTTATATTAATAACAAACAACTTGGGGTTATTTTGGCTTGTTATAGTGAGTTTATTAACCTTATAGTATAAGAACACAAGAAGACACGGTAAAAGTAAAATTATTTAACTTAATGATAAATCTAAATGATAAGGTTACAATAGGACCCTAAACTTGTCTAAATTCTATTGGATGAGAGGATTGCGACCCATACCTACCTTAGCTTTGAAATAAATCAATTTTGAGCGATTTAAAACCGAACATGACTTTATAATAAAATAATATTTTTAGTTTTTACAAAGGAGCCCCTCTCCTCCCTTTTAAAAGGGCACCTCCTCCCCCTATTTCTCACACCACTTTGAGCCTTCAAGATCGGCCAACCCCTGACATTTTCTCCTCTCCACTTCCCTAGAGACATCCTAGGGGACCTGGTATTCTTCAAAGACCAATTTTAGTGCCATAAAAGGAGGTCTCAAAGAGGCGTTTCAAAGAAGAGGTAATGTCCGTTACCAATTCTTTCAACTTTATTTCTTCTTCCACTTCTTCTTCTTTAGTTGTTTCATTATGAAGTAATAACATCAGTATCACTCATATACTGATATGTTATTATAAGTATGAAACAACCCTATTTCACCATCTATCCATCCTACGGAAAACGAAATCACCGCGCATTCGTACGTACGGAATACTGTCTCCACGGCGTGGTGTAATCTATTTTCCACCACCACATTACTTGGATGGGTATAATGATGTAAATAATGACTATATATTACTATTGTAAAGTGAGATTGATTCTGAAATATTATAAATATACTCCAATACAATTACACGATCATGGGAACGATATCATCGCTCATGCGTACGTACGGAATACTGTCTCCACGATGTGATGCGACTCGTTCTACATGATATTCATTGCATAATGATTATATAAATGAATTTATTGAATAAATATGATATATCGTACACTAATACCATTCTGTAAATGAGGTATCTATAAGCTAAAAAGAATAATAATAATTTATTCGACAAAACACGCATAAGAACAAAAAGTTATAAACACCCGAATAACAAGTAGCAATGAAATATTACTACTAAGAAGCTAAGAATATGACCATATATGATATCATAACAGTAATTATGATTCTGGAATAAGTCAATAACATTATTTAAATCATTATACAGGAGGTTCGGACACTTTCTAAGCAAATCGGACCTAAGGTAAAGGAAAATATCACAATCTCATTTTTATCTGAGATTGTTTATACTTTGGTATTTACTAGGGTGTATTTTATCATCCACATACATGTTTCCTCAAAATGTAATATTATTTCAATCCACCTACAATTGTTTAAATCCATTTTTACCCTTTGGTGAGTTTATAGTAAAAGATATGCAAGGAATCTTTTGACGTTTTTCGTACGAGGTACTTTTTGACTTTTCCGACAAAAGTACGAGAAGAATGTTTTTTTAACTTATACGGCATGAATGGATTTTTAAAAAATTATTTCCAAGAATCTTCCTTTACAAGTTTTCATGTTTATTTTTAATCAACTTCTTCTAGTTTAAAATTTTATGACATGTTAAGAAAGGAAAATGTTTTTGTAGTAGAAAGGATATTTTCCTCAAGAATAGAGTTCATGTGTTTTATCAAAATTATTTTCCATCTAAGATAATATAGGGTTCTGTTTCTATCCCTATTATTACATTGATTTGATTATGTTGTGATGGAATTATTTTTATGAATTCCTTTATCTTATATTAATTGTTTTATGATGTCATGTTGTTTAAGAATCCCATTTTTATTACATGGGTTATGTAAGGATGTATGATTTATTATTTTGTGGCACACATATGAATGGTATCATTATGAGATGGGTGGGACCTATATCTCCCTCCAATGCATTGGGTAAAGATTTTATATCTCATGAGATAGACATGGCTGGAACGGCAGGTTATACCGGTTTAGTGAAACAAGACTGAAATGAGGAGTGAACTCGGTTCAGAAATGGACTGTGTCCACTAAGATAGTCTTGGCAATGAGTCTTAACTAATAAGAAATGATTCTATATGATTATGTGTGTATGCCACAAAGTTCCATGTTTTATGTTATGATTATTGGGATTACATTTCACTTCTATGATTCATCTCATGGTATGAAATTATGATTTCTTTTGCAGGTTAAGATTTCCAAAATGTTATGTTCATGATGTGATTGATTTTTCTTTTGTTTACCCTTACTAAGCATTTGAGCTCACCATTTTGTATGTTTTATTTCCCCAGGTCAGGAAGAAGGTTATTAAGTAGGATATTCCAAAAAGGGACTCTAGATATGATGAAATAAGTGGGAGGAAAAGTATATGTTTTATGAACTATTTCTTTATGTTTCCCAGTTTCTAAAGACTTTATACCTATACGGTATTTTCCTGGTTTTGTTATATATTTTAATAAGTGTGCTTCAATTCTGAAGTAATAACAATTTATGTAAAGTATGGGTCATTATAGATGGTATCAGAGTAAAGGTATAGTCAACCTTTGGAAACTAGGATGTGAAAGCCTTAGTAGGAATCCAAAGGATAAGTCTAAGCATAGAACACAATCTTAGTGTTTTAGAAATGGCCATGAACAACCTATGATAAGACCTTAAGTGTGAAATTTTATTCTCGATTATATAGTTTTCCTATTATAAATAGTGTTTCTCACACTATTCTTCTTGGTTTTAGTCAATGACTGGAACCCGAAGGAACCGTGTTAATGCGGAATGCGACGGGTAATGAAATGATTGTCCCCCTGAGAAACCAAACATTATGGGAGCTGGAATGAAAAATCTTGTATCCATGCTCACACAAATTTCTCAAGCTATGAATCATGTAGGACTTCCAAACGAGAAAAAGAAGGAGCAACATTCTGTTGAATCCTTCATGAGGCAGCGTCCACCTTCTTTCAACGGGTCTACTGATCCATTAGTTTCTGAACAATGTATTAGTACTACTGAGAAGATATTTTCAGTTCTTCAATGTTCTGAGCATGATAAAGTCATCCTAGCAGTGTATCATTTGGAAGGAGATGCTGATCAATGGTGGAATATTATTAAGAATACGAGGAAAAGGGAGGAAATTGAGTCCATGGAATGGGATGAGTTCAAGAACTTATTTTTCCATAAGTACTTCCCACGTATTCTCCGAACAAAGATAGAGAAGGAGTTTCTTTAACTAAAGAAAAAGGATGATGAATCTGTTAGTACCTATGAAGAAAATTTTACAAGAATTGCAAGGTACGCTTCTGGTATTATTATCCAACCTAAGAGTAAGATCGATCGATTCTTTAGTGGCTTAAAACCAAGTCTTCGAAGGGCGTTATCCATAAGGGACTTCAATAGCTATGAGGAAATCGTTTGATGTGCTCTCAAAGTTGAGATGGAGATTGGAGTAACCCATCAGTCATATGGGTTTGATAAGTTGAGGAAAATGGAATTCAAAGGAAAATCTAAAGAGCAAACTGAAAAGAAGATGAGCTTTCCCTAATGCTCAAAATGTGGAAAGAAACATGGAGGGAGTTGTCTTAAAGGGATAAGTAAATGTTTCAAATGTGGAAAGGAAGGTCATTAGGAATTTGAATGCCGCAATGATGGGAAGAAGATGTCTAATGATGCAAACAAAGGAATGGATACACAGAATGAACCTACTACACTTCAATGTTTCAAGTGCAAGGAGATGGGGGATTATGCCAATAAATGCCCAAATCCAAGGGTTGATGATGATGGTCAACGTCAATAAACTCTTAAGGCTAAAGAGAAAAGAAATTCACATGCAATTTCTATCAGCGATGTGGAGTATGATAACGATGTGGTGAAAGGTACACCTACCATCCACTCTAAAGTAGAAAATGTTTTATTTGATTCTAGATCCACCCACTCCTTTATTTCTGAAGAATTTTCTAAGGATATCATTGTATTACCTCAACAATTAGATGTTGAGTTAGCTGTGACAACCCCTAATGGCACAACAGTCGCATCAAATGTTTAAAATTCTTCTCCGATTGAAGTTTGTGGGAAAGTGCTTCCTGCAAATCTTGTGATCCTTCCAATAGTGGAATTTGATGTGATTCTTGGCATGGATTGGCTTTCTCTATATGGATCTCATATCAATTTCCAAAGAAGGGAAGTCACATTTCATATTCTAGATCAATCTATGATCGTCTATCGATGCAAGGATGAACATAACCTTCTAGTGGAAATTTCTTCTATTTTATGGGTATTGATTCCACTAAATGAAGGTTATTTATCTCAAATCATTTGTGAGAAACTCACGATTAAGAATATTCCCATTGTACAGGAGTTTTATGATGTCTTTCTGGAGGAATTACCGGGTCTTCCACCAAATTGTGAAGTTAAGTTTTCAATAGAACTCGTACAAGGAGCTTTTCCTATTTCAAAGACACCTTATAGAATGGCCCCAATTGAGTTGCAGGAATTGAAGAAGCAACTCCAAGAGAATCTTGATAAGGGGTTCATACTCCCTAGTGCGTCACCTTGGGGAGCACCTGTTCTAATTGTTAAGAAGAAAATGGATCAATGAGACTCTTTATTGATTATCGAGAACATAACAAGATCACTATCAAGAACAAATATCCTCTCCCACACATTGATGACTTATTTGACCAACTACGCAGAGCTCAATACTTTTCCAAGATTGATCTTCGTTCAGGGTATCATCAATTAAGGGTCAAAAGTGAGGATATACCAAATATGGCTTTCCGTACAAGGTATGGACACTATGAATTTATAGTGATGCCATTTGGTCTTACTAATGCCCCTGCTATCTTTATGGATCTGATTAATAGATTCTTTAGAGACTATCTTGATCAGTTTGTGGTAGTCTTTATAGACGATATTCTTGTCTATTCAAAGAGCAAGTAAGAACATGAAGATCACTTGAGAATTATATTGAAGACCCTGAGAAAGGAGAATCTTTATTCCAAATTTACCATGTGTGAATTTTGGCTTCAAAAAGTTTCATTTTTGGGTCACATAATCTCAAAATAGGGGATATCTATGGATCCAGCAAAAACAGAGGTTATCGAAAGATGGTCGAGACCAACAACAGTGACTGAGATCCAAAGTTTTCTTGGTTTGGCTGGATATTATCGACATTTTGTGAAAGATTTTTCACGATTATCTAATCCACTCACCAAGTTTACTCAGAAAGGAGTTATGTTTGTCTGGATGGAGGAATGTGAAGAGAATTTCAAGGAGTTGAAAAGAAGGTTATCCAGTGCACCTGTGCTCACACTGTCTTGTAGTAGAGAAAGGTTTGTGATCTACAGTGATGCATCGAAGAAGGGTTTGGGGTGTGTTCTTATGCAAAATGATATGGTGATAGCTTATGCCTCATGATAGTTGAAAATACATGAGAAAAATTACCCAACTCATGATTTGGAGTTAGCTGCGGTAATCTTTGCATTAATGATTTGGAGGCATTATCTTTATGGAGAAAGGTGTGACATTTATACTGATCATAAAAGTTTAAAATATATTTTCACACAAAAGGAGCTAAATATGCGCCAAAGAAGATGGTTGGAGCTGATTAAGGATTATGACTGCTCAATCCATTACCACCCTGGGAAAGCAAACAAGGTGGAAGATGCATTAAGTCGACAAGACCATGCCAGTTTATCCATGATGAGGATCACAAAAGATCCAATATTTATGGATTGACAAAGGATGGATCTTGGAATTATAATGAAAGGGGAAAAATATTATATTTCTCAAATTAATGTTCAACCATCTATACATGTGAAGATTTATGAGGCACAGAAAGAAGATGTCGAGTTACAAAAGAAGGTGAGAAATGTTCCTGAATTCAACCTTGATTGTGATGGGATAATAATGTTCAAGAATCAGGTTTGTGTTCCTCCCATCCCCGAATTAAAGAAGGAGCTACTAGATGAGGCTCATAGTTCATCATTCTATATTCATCCTGGAAGCACGAAGATGTATAGGGACCGGAAAAAGTACTTCTGGTTGGATGGCATGAATAGAGATGTTGCTGAATATGTCTCTCAATGCTTGGTTTGTCAGTAAGTTAAAGGTGAGAGACAGAAGTATAAGGGGATGTTACAACCATTACCCATACCAGAATGGAAATGGGAAAACATCACTATGTACTTTGTCACTGGACTTCCTAAAACATCCAAAGGAAATAATGAAATCTGGGTCATAGTTGATCGTCTTACAAAGTCTGCACACTTCATCGCTATTAGAGAGGATTTCTCTCTGGATCATCTTGCCAGGATATATGTAAAGGAAGTGGTAAGATTGTATGGAGTACCACTTTATATTATATTTGATCGGGATCCGAGGTTTACCTCAAAGTTCTGGCGATGTCTTCAGCATACTCTGGATACAGAGTTATGTTTTACCACTACTTATCATCCTCAGACAAACGGTCAGTCTGAGAGAACAATTAAAACTCTAGAAGATATGTTGAGAGATTTCTCTATGGATTTCAAAGGAAGTTGGGATCAACACCAACCTTTGGTGGAATTTTATTATAATAACAGCTTTCACTCTAGTATTCATATGGATCCTTATGGAAAGAAATGCAGGACTCCAACTTGTTGGGATGAAGTTGGGGAAAAAAGCTATAAGGACCTGATCTCGTTGATGAAATGGCAGAAAAGGTTATATCTATTCAACAACACATAAGAGCAGCTCAGTGTCGACAGAAAAGTTATGCCGAAAACCGAAGAAAAGACCTAGAGTTTGAAGTGGGTGATAAAGTGTTCTTACGAATATCTCCCTAGAAAAGGGTCATGAGATTTGGAAAGAAGGGGAAGTTGAGCCCTAGATATATCAGTCCTTTCGAAATACTGGATCATGTTGGGAAGGTAGCGTACCGATTGGCGCTTCCACCGAATCTCTCTCAAGTTCACGATGTGTTCCATGTATCTCTCCTGAGAAAGTACATACCTGATCCTTCACATGTACTCAGCTCAGAAGTTGTACCGCTGGAGCAAGATCTTTCTTATGAAGAACAACCGATAGATATTCTGGATCGTAGAAAAAAAGTCTTACGAAACAAGACCACTCGATTGGTGAAAGTTTTATAGAGGAATCACCAATTAGAAGAAGCCACATGGGAGCTTGAGGATATGATGAGGGAGAGGTATCCTCATCTGTTTGTTACAAAGTGACGAATTTCGAGGGTGAAATTCATTTTAAGGGGGTAGAGTGTAACACCCAAGACTTTTATGTTGTATAAATCATCAAAGGAATCCTTTTATACACACAACACTTGCTTGGCTTGCTTTACACGAAATCGCGACCTTCCTCGATAGTTTGTGTCGTACGCAATACGGAGTTTCACTAAACAACGATATACTATTAAAATATTATTAAAACTAGCCGTTATGAATAGTAATAACCGCTTTTTGAAATTTTATAAATTTTATATTTCAAAATGGACTTCATTTTTGGATTCAGAATATCGAAATTAGCCTAGGGTGAAATTTTGGTATTTTTCTGAAAACTTTCAATTTTTGGTGAATAGTGAAACCACTAAGTGGTAGTTAAAAAACTGAATTTTTCATAAAACATAATTTTACCGCTTCTGTGAGTGGAATTTCAAAAATCCGAGAGACACGGTTGATGTCAGTAAGTAAAATTTGGTTCAATGAGATGAAAATAATTTTTGGTGAATAGAAACTTTTTACTTTTATTTACCACGACTAAAAGTAAATATGGTAATTAAGGGTAAAAATGATATTATTATTACCCTAACACATGTCCTAATTATATTGGATAAGTTTAATTAGACCAAAAACAACCTTAGGAATAAAATATTACCATTTAGGCCCACATGTATTAGATTAGGACATTTATTATTAATTTATTTTAAGAAGGGTTAAAATAGTTAAAATCATAGTTTAATAAGAAAATAATTTTTAATATAGGTTTATACATAAGATAAATATTAATTAGAAAGATAAAAAGATTTCCTACATAATGATATTTTATTTTTAATTTTTAGACTTTAAATAAGTTAATTTATTTATGACATAAAGATGATGCTGTAATTATCTTATTAATGAAATATTGACATAATTGATGTTATAAATAACCAAATAAATGTAATTTGAGACTTTTTATGAATTAAACTAATTTTCTAGGTTAATATGACATGTTATTATTGATTTAATTAACTTTTTTCGAACTAATCATTCTGTTATGATTTTCACAAAAATCAATTACTAAATAGTGTCAAAATAGACATAAAATTGTTTTTAAAACAAATATTATATAATTAATTGTTATTTTATTCTTAAAAATCTGAGGTTTGGAAAAATGACTTAGATAAGGTTATGTATATTAATAATAAACAACTTGGGGTTCGTTTGGCTTGTTATAGTGAGTTTATTAACCTTATAGTATAAGAACACAAGAAGACATGGTAAAAGTAAAATTAGTTAACTTAATGATAAATCTAAATGATAAGGTTTACATAGGAACCTAAACTTGTCAAAATTATTTTGGATGAGAGTATTTCTACCCATCCCCACCTTATATTCTAAATAAATCAATTTGGAGCTATTGAAAATAGGACTTGACTTTATAATAAAATAGTATTTTTAGTTTTTCCAAAGGAGCCCCTCTCCTCCCTTATAAAAGAGCACCTCCTCCCCCTCTTCCTCACACCACTTTGAGCTTTCAAGCTCGGCCAAACCCTGCCCATTTATCCTCTCCACTTCCCTAGAGACACCCTAGAGGTCCTGATCTTCTTCAAAGACAATTTTTAGTGCCATGAAAGGAGGTCTCAAAGAGGCGTTTCAAAGAAGAGGTAATGTCCGTTACCAATTCTTTCAACTTTATTTCTTCTTCCACTTATTCTTATTTAGTTGTTTCATTATGAAGTTATAACATCAGTATCACTTATATACTGATATGTTATTATAAGTATGAAACAACCCTATTTCACCATCTATCCATCCTACGGAAAACGAAATCACCGCGCGTCCGTACGTACGGAATACCGTCTCCACGCTGTGGTGTAATCTATTTTCCACCACCACCTTACTTGGATGGGTATAATGGTGTAAATAATGACTATATATGACTATTTTAAAGTGATATTTATTCTGAAATAGTATAAATACACTCCAATACAATTACACGATCATGGGAACGATATCATCGCTCGTGCGTACGTACGGAATACCGTCTCCATGATGTGATGCGACTCGTTCTACATGATCTTCATTGCATAATGATTATATAAATGAATTTAATGAATAAATATGATATATAGTACACTAATACCATTCTGGAAATTTGGTATCTATAACCTAAAAAGAAGAATAAGAATTTATTCGACAAAACACGCATAAGAACAAAAAGTTATAAACACCCGAATAACAAGTACCAATGAAATATTACTACTAAGAAGCTAAGAATATGACCATATATGATATCATAACAATAATTATGATTCTGGAATAAGACAATAACATTATTTAAATCATTATACAGGAGTTTTGGACACTTTCTAAGAAAATCGGACCTAAGGTAAGGGAAAATATCAAAATCTCATTTTTATCTGAGATTGTTTATACTTTGGTATTTACAGGGGTGTATTTTATCATCCACATACATGTTTCCTCAATATGTAATATTATTTCCATCCAACTACAATTGTTTAAATCCATTTTTACCCTTTGGTGAGTTTATAGTAAAATATATGAAAGGAATCTTTTTTTGTTTTTCATACAAGGTACTTTTTGACTCTTCCGACAAAAGTACGAGAGGAATGTTTTTTTTAACTTATATGGCATGAATCGATTTTTAAAAAATTATTTCCAAGAAGATTCCTTTACAAGTTTTCATGTTTATTTTTAATCAACTTCTTTTAGTTTAAAATGGTATGACATGTTAAGAAAGGAAAATGTTTTTGAAGTAGAAAGGATAGTTTCCTCAAGAATGGAGTTCAAGTGTTTTATCAAAATTATTTTCCATCTAAGATAATATAGGGTTCTGTTTCTATCCCTATTATTAGATTGATTTGATTATGTTGTGATGGAATTATTTTTATTAATTCCTTTATCTTATATGAATTGTTTTATGATGTCATGTTGTTTAAGAATCCCATTTTTATTACATGGGTTTTGTAAGGATGTATGATTTATGATTTTGTGGAACAGATATGAATAGTATCATTATGAGATGGGTGGGACCAATATCTCCCTCCAATGCATTGGGTAAAGATTTTATATCTCATGAGATAGACATGGCTGGAATGGCAGGTTATACCAGTTTAGTGAAACAGGACTGAAATGAGGAGTGAACTCGGTTTAGAAATGGACTTTTTCCACTAAGATGGTAATGGAAATGAGTCTTGACTAATAAGAAATGATTCTCTATGATTATGTGTGTATGACACAAATTTCCATGTTTGTGTTATGATTATTGGGATTACATTTCACTTCTATGATTTATCCCATTGTATGAAATTATGATTTCTTTTGTAGGTTAATATTTCCAAAATGTTATGTTCATGATGTGATTGATTTTTCTTTTGTTTACCCTTACTAAGCATTTGAGCTCACCCTTTTGTATGTTTTATTTACCCAAGTCAGGAAGAAGGTTATTAAGTAGGATATGCCAAAAAGGGACTCTAGATATGACGAAATAAGTGGAAGGTAAAGTAGATGCTTTATGAACCATTTGTTTATGTTTCCCAGTTTCTAAAGACTCTATACCTATACGGTCCTTTCCTGGTTTTGTTATATGTTATAATAAGTGTGCTTCAATTTTGAAGTAATAACAATGTATGTAAAGTATGGGTCGTTATATTCTTGGAGAGCACATTCTAGTTTGCACCGACCACAAGATTCTCAAGTACATCTTCACTCAGTGTGATCTGAATCTGAGATAGTGTTGGTGGGTTGAGTATCATCAGTC
Source organism: Viscum album (assembly GCA_963277665.1). Taxonomy (NCBI): domain Eukaryota; kingdom Viridiplantae; phylum Streptophyta; class Magnoliopsida; order Santalales; family Viscaceae; genus Viscum; species Viscum album. The sequence continues at coordinate 1,193,394,940 of OY728139.1, forward strand.
CTTTGACTTTGAGCATGCCTATACATCGGGAAATGGCAAAAAAAGTGGCTGATGAGTTGAGCATGAGAACTCAGATTCATGCAATTCAGGAGGCTAGCAGTGAGTCACATTTTATGGATCTATTCTCTGAGATGCATTTGGAGGTGCATGATAAATAGGGGAAGACTTTTCTATATTCTATAGTTGTTACCTCTACCCTTCTTGATCGAGTTCGGATGAGGAAGCTATCAGACTCAGAAGGCCTAGTCCTGCGGGAGATTGGGTCAGGAGGGGACCCTCATCCTGGATGGACAGTGGGTGAGGATGATATCTTGTGTTTCCAGGGATGCGTATGCATGCCAGTATACATACATGAGGAACTTATGCATGATTTTCAATCTTCAGTTTGGGCAGTTCATCCTGGCATCACCAAGATGTATCGTGATCTACACCGCTATTACTAGTGGCCAGGTATGGAGAGAGATATTGCTGGGTTCTTCATGATGCATTATACTTTTGAGCTGGTGAACACATAGCATCAGTGACCAGAAAGGCTTTTACAGTAGTTATCCATTCCAGAGTGGAAGTGGAATGACGTCGCGATGGACTTCGTGACCAAATTACCAAGATCTCCTCGAGGGAGTGATGTTGTTTGGGTTGTCATCAACAGGCTTACGAAGGAATATCACTTCTTTCCAATAAAGGAGACCTTCATTTTTGATGATCAAGGGTGGTTGTACGTTTGAGAGATTGTACGTCTGCATGGAGTTCCACACTCTATTTTTTCAGACAGGGATGTGTGTTTTACTTCTCGGTTCTAGTAGGGGCTTCAGAAGGCTTCGGGTACACAGATACTTTTGAGTACAACATACCATCCCCATACAGATGGTCAGTCCGAGCGTACAATCCATGTTCTTGAGGATATGCTTCGAGCTTGCATTCTAAACATTGGCGGTTCTTGGGAGAAGCATATTCCTCTTGTGGATTTTTCCTATAACAACAGTTTTCAGGTGACTATTCAGATGGCACCTTATGAGGCTTTGTATGGTAGGCCATGTCGATCACCTTTGTGCTGGATGGAGGTGAGAGAGGCAGCTTTGCTAGGACCTCATCTTGTTTCGGAGACCTCAGGGTAGATAGAGTTGATTCGGAATAGGATGACTATAGCACAGTCTCGACATAAGTCTTATGCTGATCAGTGGAGACGACCTCCGGAGTTTGAGGTCAGGGATCAGGTTTTCCTGCATGTCACAACAAGGAAGGGACACAAGAGGATTGAGAGACAGGGTAAGCTTTCACCATGGTACGTCGGGCCGTTTGAGGTGTTGGAGAGAGTTGGTACGGTTTCCTATCGATTACAGTTACCTCATAGGTACCGAGCTATGCACGACATCTTCCACGTCTCTCAGCTCTGATGTTACTTTTCAGAACCATCTCATGTCTTTCAACCCGAGGAGGTTGAGCTCGAAGTGGAAGGGTCATTTGAGGATTATCCTATCCGGATTGTCGATTGCCATACGAAAAATCTTTTTGGCCGGTCTGTTCCTCTGGTACGGGTGCTATGGCAGGATGAACGAGTACTGGATGAGACCTGGGAGAGGGAGGCCGATGTACGATCGTTGTGGCCTTAGTTGTTCGGGGTTTCTTCTTCTACGCCTCTCTAGGGAAATTCAATGACAAATTTCTTTAGGGGGGTAGTTTTTAAGAACCCGGATCATCATTTTAGGTATTTTTTCCTTTTCTGGTCATTTTTGCGGAAAATAGAAAAATCTGGAAATTTCCAAAGTACAGGCCGTGTACTTTATAAGTACACACCGTGTACTTCCATGTCGCGCAAGGTCGTGTGTTGGCCGTGTCCGGGCCATACACACGGTGTGTAGGGGAGATGTGGATGCCACTTATAACGAAGTATAGAAAGTCCTAGTAAACACTATGTACTCCAGAAGTACACGTTGTGTACTTTCATTTTTTCATTAAACAGACAGGGGTCGCACCTAATTGACAGAATCATCTTCTTCCTCAGGTTCTTCTTCCGAGAGCATCCACTAAGGCTGCGAACATCCTCTGATCCTCTGATCCTATGTCTGTTTTCCAAATTGACCGTTTTCTATTGCATTGGAACCGCAGAGGTGAAATCTTCCTTATTCATGAGTTTCATTCCATGATTTTCATTCTTTGTCAAGATATCATGGGTTTAATGTTTTGTGTGTTTTCATTGATCTACAACGTTCTAAGGATAATCAAGCCACGTGGTTCAAGTATATTGATATCCTATCATCAAGGTAGCTGGTTTGTGCCTTACCATTCGATGTCTTTGAGTTTTATGTGAAACTTTCTACCAATACCTATGAACGGGGTATTGTGTGTGTATCGTTTTGCCCCTATGATTTTCCTGCCTTTCTTGTGTGCTTGTTTAGAGGTAATTTAATCATGTTTGAGGATAATTTATGTGCATGGATGTTTTTTCCATGCCTTGTTCTGTTTACGACCTTTTGGTATGGTTATCCTTTGGTCGTTATACCTGTTTTCCATGCCTTGTGACTGTAGGTTGGAATGATATTCTTGACATGCTGGTTAATCTGTAGACTGGAAATCCAAGTATCTCTATAGGTGTACTTTGGTCATATATCTTTATTATGTACTTACTGTCATAGGACCAAGAGAACTTGGTCCTATAGACTATAAGGGATAGACCTAGTGAGCGTCCCAGAGAGTCTTGGATGTTATAGACTATTGGGGATAGACCGAGTGAGCTTCCTAGAGAGTCTTGGACATTATAGACTCCAGGAGGGTAGACCGAGTGAGATTCCTCAGAGAGTCTTTACTTGTTTGATTTTCCATAAACCATTCAAGGATAGAGGGGGAATTGACTGAGTGAGCTTCCTCAGAGTGTCTGTGATAGACATGAGACTATAGGAGGATTGACCGAGTGGGATCCTCAGAGAGTTTCTAGACCTTTGGGCTATAAGAGTGGTTGACCACGTGATCTTCCTCAGAGAGTCCCTCACTACCCTAGACTATAAGGTTAATTGACCAAGTGAGCATCCTCAAAGAGTCTTATAATTTTGTATGACCAAACCAGAGGGGTTAGGCTTAGTGCACTACCCAAAGGGTTGTTGGTACTTCTTGGATAGGACGAAAAAGGTTGGCTGTGAGTACTTCCCAGAGAGGTCCCTATTGTGGTTAGCTATTTGATTCACTGCTTCTTTTAGATCTGTAGATTGATCACTATTGTATATCACCCTGTTACTGGTTGCTGTTTACTGGTTGTTGTTTACTACTTACTGTTTCCGGGTTGTTGTTCACTACTTACTATACTATTACCTACCATATACTCACTGACTATTAGGTACAGATCTTCGGGTGGTTGCCTACTGGGATTTAGTCTCACACCCCATTTGGGCCATGCTTTTGGGCCCAAACAGACTATGTTGTTAAAGGTACATACAAGGAAAAGTGCCCTTCGACTTCAGGTACTTGATTGCTTTGGAGAATAATAGAATGGGACCAAGCTTATTCTTGCGATGCTGCGGAGCTATTTATGTTTTCTTTTATACTTGTTTTAGAACTCTTTGTATTTCCATAATTGTGACCTATTTGGATATTTTCCTAGTTTTGTATCATACATCATTTTATATATACATATGTGATCCAGTTGTTCACTCTTTTATCCTTCTTCTGTTTATTATTGTTGGATATTTACTACTTTCTCTATTATATGTTATTTTTAATTCCATAGTGTACTCTGCCAATGAGGGAATAGTTTCCCCACTATCACACCCAAGGCACACACTGCTATTCAGCAGCCTCTGGCATTTGAGGAAATGCACTTGAGGCTATGTGACCAACTGGGAACGGGGCACCTCTGGGTGGATTCTGAAACCAGGATGATACAAATTTAAGGGAAAGATAAAAGTATATTTTTTTAAACATGGTTAAATTTTATAGTAGTGACAATAAATTATTTTTGATAGTAATAAGGAGGAATAATTTATTATTTCCATTTTAAATATAGAAATGAATGTTATCATTTCATAGGTTTATAATAGATGGAAATAATGATACATTTTCATTAAAAAACAAAGACTTTGTGTATAAAAACATCCATAGAGATGTATAGGTACATGATATTAGAATACAGAAACGATTTATGTTTTATATGAATGAAGATATGATGTTTTGTTAATCAAGGACAACTCTATGATAAAATAAGCATGTAATGATAGAAAATGTTCATTTGATGACATTTTATAGATTGATAGATATATTTCATTGTGACTTGATATTTTTAAGTAAATGTTTCATGATATTATGGTATTTTTCATTACCTATAGTATATTATTTAATGACACTTAATTAAGTAAAAATCTAGGAGGAAATCTTGGAGGTATCAACTAACATGTTACCAAAGAAGAGGTGTTATAATATAAATTTTTGATTTATAGGGAAAGAAAAGTAAAATATAATTTTTCTATATTATCTTCATGTGATTTTATGAAAAAATTATTAATACAAAGAGATACAATTGGTGTTCATAGTGAAAAAATGGATAAATATTTTGTGTGGTTTATTACTAGAATTTCATCTAATAATTATAATGGCCCCTAAGACTTACCCATTCTAACCTTATGTGAAAGATATTTTTATAGATATAATAACATGTAATGATCCTTAGACTAAATATTATTCAATTCATAATCAATAAAATCATATGTTGTGGTTATATAATGTACTCATATTTTTGTATAGTGTTATTCTACATCTTTTTGGATGTATCGTATTTGAGTAACCCAAATAAAACCATATATAAATAATCATCAATTTCATTACATGTATTATAAAATTTGTTTTTAGATTACGTACTCATGAGTTCCTTATATAATTATAACAATATTCATTTTGTTAAAACAATTTCCACCAACTCATGAGTTTTTTAATACATAAACTCTACCATAGAATATAAATGATGGGATGTCGAAATAAAATAAGAATGATTTTAGATTAATAATATATATATATATAGACATATGATTCTTGTAATTCCATTAATTTAGTTGAAAATATAACAATATTCATTTTGTTAAAATAATGTCCACCAACTCATGTGGTTTTTAATACATCGATTCTACCCAAGAATATAAATAATGGGATATAGAAATAAAATAAGAAATATTTAACATTTTTTTCATTTCATGTACTGATTTTAACTATTTAGTATCAGTATAGTTTAGATAGAAGAGAAAATTATTTTACAAATATTTATAAACATCTACCAATGAAAATTTTATAAAATTTTAATCTTCTTTAAACACCATACATAATAGTACTCATCAATGCATGTGGTTTTTAAACACATGAAATGGTGAGATCTAATTCTCTTTAAATGTAAAAATGAAAAATATCAATCTAATATCATATTTTTTTTATAATTTGAATCTCTGGGAATTTGAGTGTAATCACATTATATAGACATATTATACAATACACATACTAAATAAAACATGGATCATAAATATGGAACTATACCATTTTACTTTTGGACTTCCATAAAAAAATTCATTGTAGTCATTAATTATAGAATTAAAACATGGTTCATCAGTCTATACCCATGTAAAAAAATTAATTTGTTTTATCATTGAATTCTAGCATAAAAATACCACATAATATTATTTATTATGCCAATGATAGCTGCAAAAACCAACATCACATAGTTGATGGACTCTCATCACATTGGGGGTTGAATTCAATCTCAAGTCCACTACATATCATTTCATTAGATATAAACAATTACTGAATGCATTAGATGGTTGTATATTATTTATAAGACTCATTATATAGAGATAAAACATACATACGTATCTTCTATAAACATGATATCATTTATATAAAAACCACAACATAAATAACCCATTAGAAAAAATGGGTTTAATAAAAAAATCAATATTAATAAATTAAAAATCATATAAAGAAAAATGGATTATTTCATTAAATCATAACCCTAGTAAAGCCTAATAATTATTAAATGATTGTCAGTATTTAGGAAAAATAATAAATATTACAATAAAATTATTTTAGTAAATTATAAGAAATTCAAATTAATTTTTTGGAACAATAATTATATACGAAAAATATTATTAAATAGTAGTTTCAAAATTTTATAGAAAAATTATTTAAAAATTACATAAAAAATTTATGAAAGAGCAAAAACAACAAAGAATCAGAATGAAAAAAGTAATGTAGTAGGAGAACGTGACCATATAGAAACGATAAATAACTATACATTCTCAATTTTATTGAAAGAAATTGAAATATAATCAAAAATGAACATAAATAATCAAAAATTTTGAGGACAATGAAATCCAAAAAATTATTTAAAAACATGTACATAAAATTAAAATATTCCTAATAAACAATATGTGCTAATTTCAGTCCCATATATTATCATCTATTTGATTGAATTCAGAACCAAATAGAGGTGTAATTGAATGGGGATTTGTAAAATTGATAAATAATAATATAAATATTTAATAAATATGGTTTTAGAGTAAATTTATATAAATTATCCAAATATTTGAATTTAGACATAGGAAATTTTGACATTAAATTTGAGATTACAAATGACATCCATGCAATGTAATATTTAATTGTGTAAAAATAAATTAAAAATGATTTTATGATAAATGAATGTTTGTCATTATAAAAAAGTGAATGCAAAAAATAATACAGTCATGAGGAAGAGAATTTAAATTGTATTTCAATGTAGCATATAAAGTAGTTAAATAACATAATAAAAAGAGATGTCACAAATGATACCCATTAATTCACTAAAAAATACAACATAACTCCTCAATGATTCTATAAAATTAATACGAAATATACAAAAAAATTATTTGATAACCATATTTAAATTTATTACCTTTTATAAAATTCAAATATAATAATTTTTTTGACATATTTTAGTTTTTATTTATTTATTATCATCATTTGATATCATTATTTTTGATTATTTTTTTCATGTTTATAAATTGTAATATTAATCATAGTTCATGAATAAAAGGTTTATAATTCCACGATAATTAATTATAATGTAATATATAGGTTTTTAAATTATTTTTTAATTAAAATATTATAGTGATTTAATATATCAGTATTTCTTATGATAATTGAATATATGACAAGAACATTTTTGTAAATTTTCCAAAAAAATAAGGACTTACTTTATAATGTGTAATAATAATTATTTAACCCTTCATTAACTATATTAATAAGCCAAATATATATTTAAGAACATATACTAAAATTAATATTGTAACTCCTAATCTCCAGTAAACCGGAATATTTGGTTATCATACTACATTTAAAAAAAGATACATGAGATCATGTCTTTTAACACCATGATTGTTAATGAATTAATTGTTTTTAAATAAATTAAATCTATTTGATGCTTTGCATTGCACGCTTCACAATATAATTATTTATTTATACGATACTTCAATATATGATTTCACTACATGAAACACTTTGAGTAACTTCTAATATAGTCAGCACTAGGCTTATATTATTTAACACATAATTATATTTTCCTTATATAGCTTTTATTACACACAAGGCCGAGTTTTATGGAACTGTAATGTAATATTAATTTTTTATCAATGTGTTGTTATATTTTTCACCATTCCATTGGAATGAAATATATAAATAATAATAATAGTATTTTTGAAAATAAAAAATGTTTAAAATATGAATTCATTGTTTATAAATTTATTATAAATGGAAAAAATCACAAATTGTATATAAAATAAGCGATTTTATGGGAAAACTATTTTCCCAGAAAATAGTTTTATCTAAATAAATTATATTTATCACTATTAGGAGAAATATTAATGGTATATATATTATAAATTAAATAATTTTTTAAAAATATCCAATTTTTTATATGAATAGAATAAGGAAATTTCCAATTTCAACCATAAAACATTAGTTTTCAAAAAGGCATCTTCAACGATTTTTTGTGGAAGGCATGTTTTATAATTAATTTTTTAAAATTTATTAATTTGTACTTTAGATAGTAAAAATTGTATTTGAAATAGTAATATAAGAATTTATATTGAAGAATTTTTTGTAATTTTTTGGGAAGTTCCATTTGTTGATGAATAAGGAAAAATATTTAATTTTAATTAAAAATTGACTTTTAATATATTTTGTTTATATATTTAATTTATATTTATAATTGGTTTTGAAGTATATTTATAAAAACAATACATATATTAATAAAATTTTGTTTATTGGATTAAATCTGAGATTGAAATAAAATATATAAACATTTGAAACATTTGAAAATTTCCACCTTAAAAACATATCAATATGTCTTTGCTTCTAGATTAATTATAAATTAATTTCTACAAAAAAAATTTCGAGTTTATAAAATTGGATTACATTATTTTGATATAAATTATTTATAATTTATATTAATGTAATCATATAGTTTGACCGGAAAAAGTAATAAAATAAAGTAAAATATATTGTAGTGATTAAGGAACAAATGTGTTTCCATTACGGTTAAACATTTATCAGAAGGGGCCAAATGATCTATATGTTTGTCAAAAATAAATTTTATATCAAAATTTATAAAATATACTACATTGATCCTCTAATAGAACATTATTTAAGGTGCATTATGTAAGGGATACCTCTCAATATTCTTTACCTTTTTGAATTAATGAGAATGACTGTCATCCCACAATATATAATGGCACTCACCCTCACTTTTTCACACACATCAATACCATTTTATCATAAATAAACTACCAATATATGATCCAAAATTCTGACCTCTTCACCCAGAATCATCACTTGATAGGAAATCCAACCAAAGAATCTATTTTCATTAAACCAAAAGGACTTACCTGAAGACAATGTAATGTACTTCAGTGAAGAATTTTGTTTATTTAATTCCACTACATTAAAATTTTCTTATATAAATATTATATAATGAACTTATTATCATAAATTATTATCTTTTGGGTATGGCTACGATATACTCATTCAACCACTTCGATAAAATGGGATTCGAAGAAATCGTGCATGTGTATTATGGACTGCCGCCTTGAGAACTGATGTTGTTTATTCTTCCACTAGCACCTCTCATGGTTGAGAATAATTTTGGTACAAATTTTTTTATATTATATTTATTATAATTATGATATATTTTTTATTCTATAAGTATTACATGATACCTACTTTAATGTTATCCATTTTTTAGAATACGATAAGTTTGTTTGTGGACGTATAGGCAACCACCTCAGTAAGGGGACTATAACAACATGATATTTTATAAGATATATTCATTTTAATTTATTTCATATCTTCTATTGTATGATACACCAACATTATCTTGTGCTATACGCAACACCGTATTAGCTTGTAGTATATGCAACACTATTCTTTGATTGTGTTACACATAATTTCAAGTTCGTTTGATAATAGTCACTCTACGCAACATTGAGTATATATATATATATATATATTCAATGTATAAATGAAAAATGGATGGATTCTGTTATAACGAAACAAAAAAGGTGTATTTAATAACACGCAACCCTGACTCGGCTTGCATTACACGCAATCGCGACCTTCCTCGATAGCGTGTGTTGTACGCAATACCGAGTTTTACTAAACAATGATATATTATTAAAATATTATTAAAACTAGCCATTATGAATAGTAATACCCACTTTTTGAAATTTTGTAAATTTTATTTTTCAAAATGGAATTCATTTTTGGATTTGGAATATCGAAATTAGCCTAGGGTGAAATTTTGGTATTTTTCTGAAAACATTCAATTTTTGATGAATAGTGAAAACACTGGGTTACTATTTAAAACAGACTTTTTATTTAAATAATTATTTATTTTATTTAATTTTATTTTAGGCCAAAATAGATAAATAATACCGATATAAGTTCAAAGTAATTCATTGGATTCATTTTACAATAATTTTAGATATATAAAAAGTTTATTGAACTTTTTACCGTCTTTTACCCACCTCCTAGGAAAATTTGAAAATTTATATAAAACTTAATTTTACCGCTTCTGAGAATGATATTTAAAAACTCAGAGAGACACAGTTGATATTAGTAAGTAAAATTTGGTTCAATTAGATGAAAATAATTTTTGGTGAATGGTAACTTTTTACTTTTTTTACCACGGTTAAAAGTAAATAGTGTAATTAAGGGTAAAAATGATATTATTATTACCATAACACATGTCCTAATTCTATTGGATAATTTTAATTCGACCAAAAACAACCTTAATAATAAAATATGACCATTTAGGCCAACTTTTATTAGATTAGGACATTTATTATTAATTTATTTAAAGAAGGGTTAAAATAGTAAAATCAAAGTTTAATAACTAAATCATTTTTAATATAGGGTTATACATAAGATAAATTCGACTATAAATATTCATTAGAAATATAAAATTATTTCCTACATAATGATATTTTATTTTTAATTTTTAGAGATTAAATAATTTAATTTATTTATGACACAATGATTATGCAGTAATTATCTTATTAATGAAATATTCTCATAATTGATGTTATAAATACCCAAATAAATGTAATTTGAGACTTTTTATGAATTAAAATAATTTAATAGATTAATATTACATGTTAGTATTGATTTTATTAACTTTTATCGAACTAATCATTCTTTTATGATTTTCACAAAAATCAAATACCAAATAGTGTCAAAATTGACAAAGAATAGTTTTTAAAACAAATATTTTATTATTAATTGTTATATTATTCCTAAAAATATAGGGTTCGGCCAAATTACTTATATAAGATTATATATATTAATAATAAACAAATTGGGGTTCTTTTGGCTTGTTATAGTAAGTTTATTAACCTTATAGTGTAAGAAAACAAGAAGACGAGGTAAAAGATAAATTATCTAACGTAAAGTTAAATCTAAATGATAAGGTTAAAATAGATACCTAAACTTGTATGAATTCTATTTTATGAGAGGGTTTAGACCCATCCCCACCTTATCTTAGAAATAAATCAATTTGGAGCTATTAAAAACCGAATATTACTTTATAATAAAATAATATTTTTAGTTTTTCCAAAGGTGCCCCTCTCCTCCCTTATAAAAGGGAACCTCCTCCCTCTCTTCCTCACACCACATTGAGCCTTCATTCTCAGCCAAACCCTACCAAATTCTCTTCTACACTTCCCTATAAACATACTAGAGGTCCTGGTATTCTTAAAAGACCAATTTTAGTGCCTTAATAGAATGTTTAAAGGAGGCAGTTCGAGAAAGAGGTAATACCTTCTACCGTTTTCTTCAAGTTTCATTCTTCTTATACTCCATCTTCTTTAGTTGTTTCATTATGAAGTAATAACATAATTATACATAATATACTGATAATTTATTATAAATATTAAACAACCCCATTTCATCTTCTATCCATCCTACGGAAAATGAAATCACCGCGCGTGCGTACGTACGGAATACCGTCTCCACGCCGTGGTGTAATATGTTTTTCCAACACCACCTTACTTGGATGGGTATAATGGTGTAAAGAATAACTATACATAGTTATTATGACATCATACTAATACTTATATATTTTATCATCCACTCTAAATCAATTCAATAATTATGGAAACGATATCATCGCTCGTACGTACGTACGGACTACCGTCTCCACGACGCGATGAGATTCATTCTCCATATTAACCATTAAAAATGATTATAAAGTATATATAAGCAATAATAATGAAATATATAAAATTATAAAGCTACTTGATTTATTTATATAAATTTATTTATGTCATCTACTTAATTCCATTCAACTCAATAAGGAAACGAAAACAGCGTTCATGCGTACGTACGGCCTACCGTCTCCATGAACGATGTATTTCTTTCCATTTATCGATCTATTATATATATATATGTATATTATAAATATATATTATATATAATTCATGTTTTATATTCTGGAATTAAGTAATCCTTATCTAATTAATCATATTAATAATTACAAGTCAAAACACGGACGACAAATGAAACGATTTTACCCAAAACACTCTTTAACATGGAATTTACAAAAGAACGGGTAATATAAAGTCATAAATGAACCATATATGATATCATAAAAATGAAGATGATTATGTAGTAATTCAATGAAATTATTTAAATCATTATTCAGGAGGTTTGGATACATACGAATCATATCGGACCTAAGGTAAGGGATAATTATTCGAATCTCATTCTTATCCAAGATTGTTTACTCGTAATTATTTACTGGGGGTTATGTTTATTATCTATGTCCTTATACTCTCAAAATATTTTCATAAAATTTTTACTTTACTTCCATGTATGTTTAAGACATTTTTACCCTTTTCTTACTTTTACCACATCATATGGAAGGAATCTTTCTTTTGTTTAACATATGAGGTACTTTTTGACTTATCCAACAAAAGTACTAGGAGATTGTTATTTTTAACTTATACGGCATGAAAGGATTTTTACGGTTTTATAAATCATTATTTTCATAAAGATTCCTCCAAAATATTTCATGACTATTTTAAACAAAATCCTTTTCTTTTAAAATTGCATGACATTTTTTGAAAAGAAAATGATTTTGAAGAAGAAAGGGTATTTTCCTCAAGAATTCATTTCAAGTGTTTTATCAAAACCATTTTCCATCTAAGATGACATTATTTCATATGTGTATATTTCAAGTATAATGTCTTTATGATTTACATGGTTTCACTTTTCTTATTATGAATTGATATCCATTTCTTTTATATGGATTATGTGACGATGGGATTATGTTTATGAAACCCATTTTATTTGTTGGGTTATTACGAATGATGTATGTTTATTTTAAGGAACAAGTAAGAATGATTTAATTATGAGATGGGTGGGACCTATATCTCCCTCTAATGAATTGGGTAAAGATTTATATCTCACGAGATAGACATGGCTGGAACGGTATGTTAATCAGGTTCAGTGTTACAGGACTGAAACGAGGAGTGAACTCGATTCAGAAACGGACTTTGTCCACTAAGATGGTCTTGGCAGAAATGCATTGGCTACTATGGAAATCATATCAGGTGCTTAATGGTTTCCATAATTACATGTGTTATTCCCATTCTATTTTATCATGATTGATGTTCCATTATGATCTATGCCTTATGTACTCCCATGTTTTATCTCATTGCTCAAGATTTTCATGTTTAAACATTATGTTCATGTTTTTAAGTTCAAATGTATATGGTTTGTTTTATTTTATCCATGCTTACCATTACTGAGAATTTGAGCTCACCCTTTATATGTTTTATTTTCCCCAGGATTTGAAGAAAGGTTTTAGGTAAGAAAACCAAAAGGGGGAGATCTTTATGGGAGATGTTGAAGATCTTTCATCATGATTAGAAGATTATGATCCGAGTTTCCAAAGACACTAAACGGTTACGGTCCATGTGTGTCTGTTTTTGTTATGTATTAAGTATTACGCAAAAGTAATGTAATGTCCATGTACATTAAGCTTTGGGTCTCTACAGTTGGTATCAGAGGAAAGGTTTAGTCAACCTTTAGAAACTAGGATTTGAAAACGTTAGTGAGATCCCTAGAGATATTTCTATGGTATGTCTAGGGATGTCGCTAAGGATAAGTATACGTTTAGGATATAGTCCTAGAACTATAGTAACGATCTTAGAATTGTACCTAATATGTTAGATATTGATGGTACTACCCCTTTACTATGTTATTTTCCCTAGCATGATTTTTTCCTCTCACACTATTCTCTTCTTGGGTTTTAGAAAATCGTTGGAAACATGATGATTCACGATAATGGAGGATATGATGGTAAAAGGAATAATATTCTTCATGAGAAACTAAATGAAACAGGATTTATAAGTCCAAACATCATTGTTATGCCTAATCAGTAATCTCATAATATGATCAATAATTTCAACTTTGGTAAGTTTCTCGACTCAGATAATAAGAGAATGATGGAGTTTCATGTTGATCATAGAGGAAAGAAAGTTCAATTTCCCTCATGTAAATCATGGGGGAAGAGGAATCAGTGAGATTGTTTAAAAGGAACTGGAAGATGATTTGGGTGTGGAAAAGAAGGACACAATGCCAGTAAGTGCAAAGGAAAAGGTTCAGTTAACACCATGGACAAGGATAATGGTATTGCTACGACATCAACAATGATTAGATGTTTTAAATGAGGAATGTATGGGAATTATGAAAATCAATGCCCTAAGGGAAAATCTCATGAAGAGAATCAACATGGTCATATGGGTAGTATTTATGTGGATGATGATGAGGAGACTACAAATGATATATGAGCTGAAAGAAGTGTTGAAGCTCAGTCAGTTGTTTAAGAAGGTATTGGAATGATTGTATGTTTATCAAGTGTTATGTTGTATAGTTAATGGTACTATGGAATAAATAATCATCTAAGGATTGTTACACTATTGTTTTTCCTAAAGTACATGAAAGTATACGTTGAATGGTACCTGTAACCATGGAAGGTTATTCAGATATTTTTGGAAAGTAGATGATATGAGCATAATGAAGGGATAAAAAGATAATGAGATGTTTGATTGTATTCACGAGCTCATGATTGATATAAGGACTAAGTGATATCATGGTATGAGTATATAGAATTTTGAGGATTTTGGTATGTGGAAAGTGTTAACTTTTAACTGCATTCATGTTTTCACTAAGGTTCAATGGGTATTCATTCTTCAAGAGAATACATGATTAAGGTATTCACATGTTTGTAATTTGACCAACAAGATATATCTTATGATATATGTGGTATATGTAAAGACCCGTAAATTTCAAGGAAATTTTTTTTCTTAATTTTCTTTGGAATTTTACAAGAACGCAGTTTCTGACGGCACCTGATTCCGAGGGCCGGTGTGCCCGGAATCATTTTCCGAAGTTTGGCTCAGGTACGTTCAGTGAACGGATGAGCGGGTTTTTCTAACTTTTGAACTGGTGCCCGGAATCGAATTCTGAGGGCACCGATGAAATTGCAGCGCCGGTATTTGCTTAGAAACGCCTCTTCCGGAGTTGCGTTTGCTCGGGTGTGGTTTTTAATTTTCGGGCTTAATGTTAAGAAATAAAATATTTGTTCGACAAACTTTATTTTATTTCTCTTAAGCCACTTGAAGCCACTTGAAAGCCACTTAATCTGAGTTGAAACGGATATGGTGCTATCCATAAATATCCTACCCTCTTGGTAGGATATTTGTGAGGTGGGGCCCGCACGAGCCCCGCCGTTTCATTCCACTAAGTAGCGCACCCGCGAAAACCCATCATTATGAAAGTCAACTAATGCGTTTTCTTAAATCCTTAACGCACCATTTAATTGGGCGGTTTTTTTTCGTGAATTAAATGGGCGGTTTCATTCGTTGAATTAATTCAACGAATTGATGGGTCGTTACTTACCTTTTTCGTTTGTTGGCGTAATAATAAAATAAGACCAACAAGTCTTTTTGGAGGATTACTCGTTGAGAGGTTTTGTCAGAGTTATTAAGCCTTCATCCTCCTTTGTGAAGAACGCGAAGAACACGAAGAACGTCGGCCTCCGACGAAGAACGCTAAACCTGCGGAAGTCGACGACGCGACGCCGTGTTCCGGGACGCCGACGTTCCCTTCCTGCAACGTTCTTCTGTGACGTCTCTTCATTTGCAACGAAATCTTCGATCAGCTGTTTGAGTTCGCCGACTCAACGCCGGATTCGGCGACGACGCGACGCCCTTCCGCGACGACGCGATGATCCCCTCCTTACGCGATAAACAAATCCGCGAAGAACGTGCGTACGACGACGACTACGAGGTAGTGGTTGTTGTGATTATTTCCTTTTTCCCGTGATCATTTCTTTTAAAGTTGAAGAACTGGACAATAAGAACAATTTTAATCCATTAAAATAGTTGATTCATGTGTTGAATATATTTTTCCCCCATTTTTTATCTAACGCGGAGGGTGCGGACCAAATGAACACGGCCCGACAACCCTTCGCCGTTCTTCGTGGTGTGCGGTTTTGACGGGCGATGAAGGAACGTGCGGCAACGGATGTTTGATGGTTTCGCAGTGAAGAACGAGTCCCGGGAGGAGCAGGGGCGCAGACGGGAACGGAATCGGACCACCGGAGCGACTCTGGTGGCCGACGAAAGTCGCCGGCGGCGCCGGCAGCCGGGGGTGGCGGCGCGCCGCCGGACAGGGCCGCTGCAGCTGAAGCCGCGGCGGCGGTGCCCGCGGACCCGAGGCCGCGTGGGTCCGGCGCGCGCGGGACGCGGCTGAAGCCGCGTCCGGTTTTCCAGGGCGACACCCCGCAGGTGTCGCGGGGTTGTCACGCGGGGGCGGCTGCTCCCCCCCCCCCCCCCCCCGCGTCACTCGGGTTGTCCAGGGCGACACCCTGCGGGTGTCGCGGGGTTTTCACGTGGGGGCGGCATCTTCCCCCCGCATCGCTCTGGTCATCCAGGGCGACACCCCGCAGGTTCCGCGGGGGTGTCACGCGGGGGCGGCGGCTCCCCCCCGCGTCGCTTGGCCGCTCGGCCGAGCCAGGACGGGCTGGCCGAGCCAGGCCGGTCCGACAGGCCGGGTCGCGCCCTGGCCTGGCCGGACCGGGTCCGGACCGGGTCGACCCGGTTAGGCCGACCCAGGGGGGTCGGGCCGGGTCGGCCTGGGCCCGGACCCCCCGTCTTCGGACCGTTTAGGTCAAATGCACGTAACATGAGCTATGAGCCTCCAAACGTCGCGCCGTCAGCGGAAACGCGATCCCTGGATCGAGACGGTCTTTTCGGTATATCGCACTCAAGGTTTCAGAATACTTTATGTTCGGTCGGGTTGGTTCGTACACGAAACCAACCGGGCCCTCGGAGCGGAAACGCTCATATCTTGAGCTACGGACGTCCGATTGACGTGCTGTCAGCTTTGTTGAATTCCTCTAAGTGAGACGGATATGTTGGATCACTCCGCCGGAGTTTTAGACATAGGTGGAGTACGGTTGGGTTGGTTTTGTCTTAAAAACCAACTGGGCCCCTGGGACGAAAAAGCCAATAACTCTCAGACCGGGCGTCCGATTGACGCGCCGTCTGCGACGTTGTGTTCCTGTTGATGATACGGAACTTTTGGATACATCAACTTCAGACTTTGTGTCAGTTGATGTATCAGCCTCTCGGCTCGTGCAGCAGACCCTCCCGAACGAGTTTGCTGTGTGCTGGAACCCTAGTGCTGGATGCGACTGCTATTTCGACAACGATGACCGTGCAGAGATCCTCAGTGGACTGCGACGACGACTGTGCAGAGATCCTCAGTGGACTGCGACGACTACTGCACTCAGTGATCCTACGTGGATCAGTGCTACAGGTCCTATGTGGGCCCGATCCATTGTGGGTCCGATCCTGTGTGGGTCAGCGCTCAGCGGTTCTGGGTGAGCCAGCACCTACAGGTCCTGTGTGGGCCCGATCTTGTGTGGGTCTTTGCGGGGGTTAGTACCTATCGATCCGTTGTGGGTCCAACGACTTAGATGGATCAGTGGTCATCTTTATCATAATCCGAAGAAGTATACCTGTGTGAGCTGAATCCTGTTTACTCTCCTTTGTGGATTGTGTTGAGCTATCCTGTGTGGATTTACTGTTTACTCTCCTTTGTGGATTGTGTTGTGCTATCCTGTGTGGGTTTACGTTTTGCTTTCCTTTGTGCACTGGGTTGTGCTTGGGATTGGACGTTGGAACCGAACGGGAATTGATGACTTAGGTATATGTATGGGCATATACCTAAGCAGTGTCGGTTGTTACTTTGTGATTGTATCTTTCCTTTGTGGAGTATCCTTTGGGGATTCTGGGAGACCTTCGGGGGTTTCGGGGTCCCTACTGAGTAGCTTATACTCACCCATGCACGGGCTTTTCCCGCACTACGTTTTATTGGTTGCAGACGACGGACAGCGCTGATCGTGGTGGAGGCGTGCGGAGAAGGACGGTACCTGGAGGTGGACCACTGGGCGGGATGTACTCGGAGCGGTTAGGTGGACCTGAGGAGCAGTGGAGGCTATCTATACCCACCCTTCATGTGGGACTTCCAGAGGATGACTCGATGCCGCAGCTTTTCTTTTTAGTTGTTGTTTTCCCCTTTCAGTTGTACTTTACAGTTGGGCTTGTATTTCCGGCCCCTTTTACTTTCAGCACAGCTTGTTACAGTTTAACATAGTGTTTACTTTTCCTCTTGCTTACTCTGTGGTGCTTGTTTACTTTTCAAAGGCAATGTCTTCCCTTTTGTTGGGATTTACGCCTTGGTGCTAGTCGCCTGCCCCTGGCCTATGGAAGGCGGGCTAGGGGTAGTCACGGCACGGGCCCCGAGGACGGGTCATGACAAATTGGTATCAGAGGCGGTCGGTTCTACCACAGACTCTGATATTTCTTCAATGTGAAGCAATAGTGTTTAGCCTATTGAGTGTGGTTATCAGTCCAGGGATTCCAGTTTTGGTGCGGCGGCCGACGTATCCGTACACCAGGACCCGGACTTCTGATTTCCGACTTAATGCACGAAAACATTGATTGCATGTGTGTTTCAAGTTTTCTTTGTGATTACTTGTGTTAGCTTACCAGGTATACTATTCTGACCGTGGCGCACTTGTTTCCTTTCAGGATGGCCCGGTGACAGCAGCCATCTAGGGTTCCGAGATTAGAGCGCGACGACAGCCCGCCGAGCGACGAGGCCTCGGTACAGGGCCCGTTGATAGCAGAGGCACCGGAGGTACCTTTACCCACCGAGCCCCTGATGCTTCCAGCGCTGACCGCTGATGATGCACGATGCCTCAGAGCTCTACACGAGTTCCAGCGCCAGCGACCACCCAGGTTTCGTGGGGAGACGGACCCCCAGGCAGCCAAGGACTGGCTGGAGGCGGTCGTCCGAGTTTTCAGGCTAGTGAGGACACCAGCAGACCTCATGGTGATCCTCGAGGTGAGCCTACTGCACGCAGCAGCGGGACGATGGTGTAGCTTGATGCTCCTGGTGCACGATGAGGCCTCTCTCATCTAGACGGACTTCGAGAGCCTCTTCTGCTCAGAGTTTGTCCCAGCCACCCTCTGTGCGGTGCGCATTCAGGAGCTTCTTCAGCTGCGGTAGGGAAGCTTGACGGTTGCCCAGTACGCGGTGAGGTTTTCCGATCTTTCTCGCTACTCAACCGACATGGTGTGGGACCCCTTCTTCCGGGCCCGGACCTTCGAGCAGGGATTGAGACACGAGATCAGGGTATCGCTGATCTCCCTCAGCATCCCGACCCAGGCAGGAGTGTTGGAGCGATACCTTCTAATCGAGAGAATTCTAGTTGAGTCCACAGCGAGACCTACCGTAGGGAGGCAGGTAGCAGAGTCTTTGGAAACCAGTAGCCGACGGACGACTCAGGGTTCCAGGCAGACCAGACCTTCCGGCAGACGACCTCGGGACACTGGCTTAGCAGTGTGGGGCACACAGTGCGGAGCCAGTCTTCTGAGAGGCAGGCAGTGCTACGCGTGCGGCGGGCAGGGCCACATGGCTCGTGACTGCCCGACCCGCCATACCGAGGAGCAGAAGACGGTGGAGGGGTCACCCAGGCAGAGGAAGAGGGTTGACCGTGGTGGTCCGCAGGGAGGAGGCGGATGAGGCAGTGGAGATGGCCGAGCAGCAGGTGGTGGGTGACGCTTTGAGGCTCTGCCACCACCACCACTAGGAGGTCCGCCCCGACCACAGGGAGCTGGCGGGCAGAGACAGGCACAGCTCCAGGCAGTGGAGGCCTACGACCACGGTGCGCCAGAGATGATTCGAGGTACGATTTGTGTCTATTCCACCCTTGCTGCAGTTCTTATAGACACAGGATCGAGTCACTCTTTCATAGCTGCTGCCCTTATTCGGAGCTCGGAGATTCCGACAGAGCCGTTGGCTCGACCCTTACGGCTAGATACTCCTACGAGAGCAGACTCGACGATTAAACACTAGTTTCGGCAGTGTGAGATTACTCTAGGAGGCGAGAGCTTCGTCTGAGATCTTCTTGTAGCGGCGTCGAGGCCTTACGGCGTCATCTTGGGCATGGATTGGTTATCTATAGTCCATGCTCAGATTGACTATTTTAGGCACAAGGTGCGGTGTGTGCGCACCGATGGGAGCAGGTTCACTTTCACCAGCGAGAAGGGAGCCTTCGCAGCACAGGATGGACTCACGCAGAAAAGAGGGCAGCCCATCACTCATCCGTTGGCTAGCCTCATCCTTGGAGCAGTTGACGTGCGGAGTCCTAGTTTTCCTCTAGTGGTGGATCAGTATGCGGACGTCTTTCCCGATGACGTTCCAGGGATACCTCCTCGCAGAGAGGTAGACTTTTATATTGATCTCTACCCCGGGACAGCCCCGATATCCACTCCAGCGTATCGGATGGCCCCCGCTGAGCTTCGAGAGCTACGGGTACAGTTGGTGGACTTGCAAGGCAAGGGGTTCATCTGACCCAGTGTTTCACCCTGGGCTTCGCCAATTTTGTTCGCTAAGAAGGCAGATGGGAGCTTGCGACTGTGTGTCGACTATCGTCGCCTGAACCAGGTGATGGTAAGGAACAAGTATCCTCTACCGAGGATTGATGACCTCTTCGATCAGCTCAAGGGAGCACGGTGGTTCTCGAAGATAGACCTCAGGTCAGGCTATCATCAGCTCAGAGTTCGAGACAAGGATGTGCAAAAGACGGCCTTCAGGTGTCGGTATGGCCACTATGAGTTCTTGGTTATGCCTTTCGGCGTAACCAATGCTCCAGCAGTGTTCATGGGCCTCATGAACAGGATCTTCCAGCCATACCTAGATCGATTTGTCATGGTCTTCATCGACGACATTTTGGTGTACTCGACCACGCTGGAGGAGCACGCCTACCACTTGCGGGTTGTACTAGACACACTCCGAGATCACCAGCTTTATGGAAAGCTCTAGAAGTACCAGTTTTGGTTATGTGAGGTCCACTTCATGGGGCACGTCATTTATGAGGTGGGAGTTGCAGTGGATCCTGCGAAGATCGAAGCAGTGCTAGCTTGGGAGCCACCCAGGAGCATGACGGAGGTGTGGAGTTTCTTGGGTCTAGCCGGATAATATCGGAGATTTATGCCGGACTTCTCCAGCGTTGCGGCGCCACTCTCAGATTTGACGAAAAAGGGGAAACCCTTTGTGTGGTCAGACAGATGTTAGCAGAGCTTTCAGGAGCTGAGGCAGAGATTGACCAGCGCACCTATCTTAAGGTTGACTGAGGAGAGAGTTGGTTATGTAGTCTACTGCGATGCATCAGGGACCGGACTCAGGTGTGTCCTGATGCAGGAGCGGGCCGTGATTGCCAATGGATCATGTCAGTTGAGGCCGCATGAGCAGAACTACGCTACCCATGACCTGGAATTAGCAGCAGTGGTCTTCGCTCTGAAGACATGGCGGCACTATCTGATGGGCGAGCACTTTACAGCCTTTTCTAACCACCAGAGTCTCAGGTACATCTTCTCACAGAAGGACCTGAACTTGAGACAGCGGCGATGGCTCGAGTTCCACCAGGACTATGACTTTGAGATAGTCTATACTCCTGGTAAGGGGAACGTGGTAGCCGATGCCCTCAGCAGGAGGACGGGAATCCAGCTACTTGAAGTGGCGACAGAGCAGCTAGCCGCTTTGCAGATATCCTTTGTGGATAGAGATGGAGAAGCCTTCCTTCAGTCTCTCACAGTCACCCCTCCACTACTGCAGCGGGTCAGAGAGGCAAAACGTGAGGATGCTGACAGTGAGGCGCGGCGTGCACAGATATCCTCGGGACAGGCACCAGATGGTTTCTCCCTTGGAGCAGAGCATGACATCCTTTTCAGAGGATGTACCTTGGTGCCAGTCTCTTTACGAGAGGAGGTGTTGAGAGAGTTCAACACTTCTCCTTTGGCGGTACATCCTGGAGTGGCGAAGATGTACCAGGACCTCAGACGACATCACTGGTGGTCGGGCATGAAGAAGGTTGTGGCAGAGTTTGTTTCTCGATGCCTCATCTGCCAGCAGGTGAAGGCAGAGCACCAGGTACCAGCAGGCTTGCTACATCCCTTAGAGGTCCCGGAGTGGAAGTGAGACGGGATATCTATGGACTTCGTGACTGGTCTTCCACGCACTTCCAGAGGTCACGACTCCATTTGGGTGATTGTTGACCGACTCACCAAGTCGGCACACTTCTTAACCATCCTAGAGCAGGGCTCAGTGGAGAGCTTGGGGCGTCTCTACGTTCAGGAGATTGTACGGCTCCATGGTGTTCCATCGACTATCGTCTCTGACCGGGATGCTCGTTTTACTTCCTGGCTTTGGAAGGGGTTGCAGGAGGCGTTCGGGACGCGGCTACGTCTGAGCACCGCCTTTCACCCTCAGACGGATGTTCAGACGGAGAGGACCATTCAGACTCTCGAGGACATGCTCCGCGCATGTGTCCTCGACTTTGGTCGCAGCTAGGAGGACCACCTACCCTTGGTGGAGTTCTCATACAACAACAGATACCACTCCATCATCGGGATGGCACCATACGAGGCGTTGTACGGCAGACCTAGCAAATCTCCTTTGTGCTGGACAGACCCTGGGGAGTCAGCACTCGTGGGACCAGAGATGGTCTGAGCCATGACAGAGAAGGTCCAGGTCATCCAGGAGTGGATGAGGACAGCTCAGATCCGGCAGAAGTCATATGCTGACAGGAGGAGGAGGCCATTAGATTTCGAGGATGGCGACCACGTCTTCTTGCGTGTCTCACCTCGATGTGGTTTGCAGAGATTTGGCCGAGGCGGCAAGTTGTCTCCACGCATCATCAGACCTTTCCAGGTCCTCAGCAGGATTGGCGAGGTGGCTTACCGCCTGGCTCTACCACCTCAGTTGCACCGGGTGCACGACGTCTTCCACGTATTTCAGCTGAGAAGATACGTGCATGACCCGACGCACATCATTGACCATGGAGAGCTAGACGTGGATGATGGGGAGACTTTTGCGGAGGTCCCAGTGGAGATAGAGGATCCACTAGAGTGGGTCCTATGTGGGCGATCGATTCCTCTTGTGCACATCAGATGGCAGCACGGGAACCTCCAGGAGAGCACATGGGAGCGGGAGGCTCAGATGCGTGCTCAGTACCCACATTTGTTTCCCTAGTTTATGATGTATCTTTACAGGGACGTAAATCCCTGAGGTGGGAGTAATGTAAAGGCCCGTAAATTTCAAGGAAATTTTTTTTCTTAATTTTCTTCAGAATTTTACAAGAACGCAGTTTCTGACGGCACCTGATTCCGAGGCCCGGTGTGCCAGGAATCATTTTCCGAAGTTTGGCTTGGGTACGTTCAGTGAACGGACGAGCGGGTTTTTCTAACTTTTGAACTGGTTCCCAGAATCGAATTCTGAGGGCACAGATGAAATCGCAGTGCCGGTATTTGCTTAGAAACGCCTCTTCCGAAGTTGCGTTTTCTCGGGTGTGGTTTTTAATTTTTGGGCTTAAAGTTAAGAAATAAAATATTTTTTCGACAAACATTATTTTATTTCTCTTAAGCCAGATGAAGCCACTTGAAAGACACTTAATCTGAGTTGAAATGGATAGGGTGCTATCCAGAAATATCCTACCCTCTTCGTAGGATATTTGTGAGGTGGGGCCCGCATGAGCCCCGCCGTTTCTTTCCACTAAGTAACGCACCCGTGAAAACCCGTCATTATGAAAGTCAACTGACGCATTTTCTCAAATCCTTAACGCACCATTTAATTGGGCGTTTTTTTTCGTGAATTAAATGGGCCGTTTCTTTCATTGAATTAATTCAACAAATTCATGGGTCGTTACTTACCTTTTTCGTTTGTTGGCGTAATAATAAAATAAGACCAACAAGTCTTTTTGGAGGATTACTCGTTGAGAGGTTTTGTCAGAGTTCTTATGCCATCATCCTCCTTCGCGAAGAACGCAAAGAACGCCGGCCTCCGACAAAGAACGCTGAACCCGTGGAAGTCAATGACGGGACGCCGTGTTCTGTGACGCCAACGTTCCCTTCCTGCAACGTTCTTCTGTGACGTCTCTTCCTCCGCAACGAAATCTTTGATTAGCTGGTTGAGTTCGCTGACTCAACGCCGGATTCCGCGACGACGCGACGCCCTTCCGCAACGACGCGACGATCCCCTCCTTCCGCGACGAACAAATCCGTGAAAAACGTGCGTACGCCGACGACTACGAGGTAGGGGTTGTTGTGATTATTTCCTTTTTCCAGTGATCGTTTCATTTAAAGGTGAAGAACCAGACAATAAGAACAATTTTAATCCATTAAAATTGTTGGTTCATGTGTTGAATATATTTTTCTCCCGTTGTTTATCTAACGCAGAGGGTGTGGGCCAAACGAACACAGCCCGACAACCTTTCGTCGTTCTACGTGTTGTCCGGTTTTGACGGGCGACGACGGAACATGCCACAACGGAAGTTTGATGGTTTCGCAGTGAAGAACGAGTCCTGGGAGGAGCAGCGGCGCAGACGGGAACGGAATCGGACCACCGGAGCGACTCCGGTGGCCCGCGGAAGCCGCCGGCGGCGCGGCGGCGCCGGCAGCCGGGGGCGGCGGCACCCCGGCGCACCGCCGGACAGTGCCGCCGCGGCTGAAGCCGCGTCTGGTTGTCCAGGGCGACACCCCGCGGGTGTCGCGGGGTTGTCACACGGGGGCGGTGGCTCCCCCCCGCGTCGCTCGGGTAGTCCAGGGCGACACCCCGCGGGTGTCGCGGGGTTGTCACGCGGGGGCGGCGGCTTCCCCCCGCGTCGCTCGGCCGCTCGGCCGAGCCGGGCCGAGCTGGCCGAGCCAGGCCGGTCCGACTGGCCAGGCCGCGCCCTGGCGAGGCCGGACCGGGTCCGGACCCGGTCGACCCGGTTTGGCCGACCCAGGGGGGTCGGGCCGGGTCGGCCCGGGCCCGGACCCCCCGTCTTCAGACAGTTTCGGTCAAATGCCCGTAACTTGAGCTATGTGCCTCCAAACGACGCACCGTCAGCGGAAACGCGATCCTAGGATCGAGACGGTCGTTTCGGTATATCGCACTCAAGGTTTTGGAATACTTTGGGTTCGGCCGGGTTGGTTCGTACACGAAACCAACCGGGCCCTCAGAGCGGAAACGCTCATATCTTGAGCTACGGACGTCCGATTGACGTGCCGCCAGCTTTGTTGAATTCCTCTAAGTGAGAAGGATCTGTTGGCTCACTCCGCATGAGGTTTGGACGTAGGTGGAGTACGGTCGGGTAGGTTTTGTCTTAAAAACCAACCGGGCCCCTGGGACGAAAAGGCCAATAACTCTCAGACTGGGCATCCGATTGACGCGCCGTCTGCGACGTTGAGTTCCTGTTGATGATACGGAACTTTTGGATACATCAACTTCATACTTTGTGTCTGTTCATGTATCAGCCTCTCAGCTCGTGGAGCGGACCCTCCCGAACGAGCTTGGTGTGTGCGGGAACCCTAGTGCTGGCTACGACTGCTACTTCGACAGCGACGACCGTGCAGAGATCCTCAGTGGACTGCGAC
This sequence comes from Viscum album, assembly GCA_963277665.1. Lineage (NCBI taxonomy): Eukaryota > Viridiplantae > Streptophyta > Magnoliopsida > Santalales > Viscaceae > Viscum > Viscum album. The sequence continues at coordinate 1,193,420,487 of OY728139.1, forward strand.
GACGACTGTACAGAGATCCTCAGTGGACTTCGACGACTACTGCACTCAGTGATCCTATGTGGATCATTTCTACAGGTCCTGTGTGGGTCCGATCCTGTGTGGGTCAGCGCTCAGCGGTTCTGTGTGAGCCAGCGCCAACAGGTCCTGTGTGGGCCCGATCCTGTGTGGTTCTTTGCGGGGGTTAGTACCTATCGATCCTTTGTGGGTCCAACGACTTAGATGGATCAATGATCATCTTTATCTTCATCCGAAGAAGTATACCTGTGTGAGCTGAATCCTGTTTACTCGCCTTTGTGGATTGTGTTGAGCTACCCAGTGTGAATTTACTGTTTACTCTCCTTTGTGGATTTTGTTGTGCTATCCTCTGTGGGTTTACGTTTTGCTTTCCTGTGTGGACTGGGTTGTGCTTGGGCTCGGAAATTGGAGCCGAACGGGAATTGATGACTTAGGTATATGTATGGGCATATACCTAAGCAGTGTTGGTTGTTACTTCATGATTGTATCTTTCCTTTGTGGAGTATCCTTTGTGGATTCTGGGAGACCTTTAGGGGTCTCGGGGTCCCTACTGAGTAGCTTATACTCACCCCTGCATGGGCTTTGCCCACACTACGTTGTGTTGGTTGCAGATGACGGACAGCGCTGATCGTGGTGGAGGCGTGCGGAGCAGGACGGTACCTGGAGGTGGACCACTGGGCGGGACGTACTCGGAGCGGTTAGGTGGACCCGAGGAGCAGTGGAGGCTATCTGTACCCACCCTTCATGTGGGACTTCTAGAGGACGGCTCGACACTGCGGATTTTCTTTTTAATTGTTGTTTTCCCCTTTCAGTTTTACTTTACAGTTGGGCTTGTATTTCCGGCCCCTTTTACTTTCAGCACAGCTTGTTACAGTTTTACTTAGTGTTTACTTTTCCGCTTTCTTACTCTGTGGTGCTTGTTTACTTTTCAAAGGCAATGCCTTCCCTTTTGTAGGGATTTACGCCTTGGTGCTAGTCGCCAGCCCTTGGCCTATGGAAGGCGGGCTTGGGGTAGTCACGGCACGGGCCCCAAGGATGGGTTATGACAGTATAAATGATGGCATTCACGTGACTGTTATGTGACATTTCAAGTAATCATTTTCTTTATACTATGAGCTTGGACCGAACAATTTTAGATATGCCTAAAGATTGGAATTTATTGTGTTGGACATAATTTAGTATTATTTAAGGATAGAACTTTTTTCGACATTATTGATGGGATGTTATAGTAATGTAGTTTTAGAAAAAGTACAACCTTTAGGATGAGCGATAGCCCTTCGCGTCGGAAAAGTCTGTGGGAATCGAACCCAAAACTAAAGTGCGACTGGCCTTTATTGCCTACCACTGGCCTATAAGAAGTCCCTGGTTAGTATAAACTAGTTTTATATTATTAAGTGGTATGATATATGAAGTATAAGTCCATTTTTGGAATTATATACAATAGATGGTCTTATGTATATAATATTTCTAACCTTTTGATTAAGACAGACGGAATGACCCATCATTCTATCACATGATCTGCTAACACTTCACGAATGACAAATTCAACTTCATTTCTTTAAGAGATGAAGTGAAAATTGTTCAAGGCACGAACAACGGTGAGATTATATCAAAATAAAGTCAGTATTTGTTCTAATTAAAATTCGTAGAGAAATAATCTTGAAAACCAAAAATGTTGTCCTATTGCACTTATATCTGATGAATCAGATGCTACCTTAGATCATCACAAATTTATGGCTTTGTGATTGTTGGTGTTTTCAAATCCATGTTCTCTACCACTCTCCATAAGAACTTGATGGTTAGACTTCTCTTCCATATCCATATTTTCACCTATGTTTTCCTACGTGGAAACCCAGTGATGAGTTAATTTGGGTAACCGTTACGTTTCACACTTTAGTTTTTAATGTTATGCTTTGGTATTTTATTTTACGATATGGGTTTCTATGAATAGTAAATGATTTATGACCCCCAATGAATTTTGAGGGAGAAATTCATTTTAAGGGGGGTAGAATGTAACAACCTGAGATTTTATAAGATATATTCGTTTTAATTTCTTTCATATCTTCTGTTGTATGATACACCAAGATTATCTTATATTAGTCATTATACGCAACATTGAGTATAAATATATATATATATATTCAATGTATAAATGAATAATGGTTGAATTCTGTTATAACGAAACAACAAAGGAGTCTTGCACAACACGCAACCTTGATGTGGCTTGCATTACACGCAATCACGACCTTCCTCGATAGCGTGTGTTGTACGCAATACCAGGTTTTACTAAACAATGATATATTATTAAAATTTTATTAGAACTAGCCGTTATGAATAGTAATACCAACTTTTTGAAATTTTTTAAATTTTATTTTTCAAAATGGACTTCATTTTTGGATTCGTAATATCGAAATTATCCTAGGGTGAAATTTTGGTATTTTTCTGAAAACTTTCAATTTTTTATGAATAATGAAAACACTAGGTTACTATTTAAAAACCAACTTTTTATTTAAATAATTATTTATTTTATTTAATTTCATTTGAGGTAAAAATTGATACATTATACCTATATAAGTTCAAATTAACTCATTGGAGTCATTTTATAAAAATTTTAGATATATAAAAATTTTAATGAACTTTTCACCGTCTTTTACCAACCTCCTAGGAGAATTTTCCAATTTACATAAAACATAATATTACCGCTTTTGTGAATGGAATTTAAAAAATTCGAGAGATACGGTTGATGTTATTAACTAAAATGTGGTTCAATGAGATTAAAATAATTTTTGGTGAATAGTAACTTTTTACTTTTTTTACTACGTTTAAAAGTAAATAGGGTAATTAAGGGTAAAAATGATATTATTATTACCCTAACACATGTCCTAATTCTATTGGATAAGTTTAATTCGACCTAAAACAACCTTAGGAATAAAATATGACCATTTAGCCCCACATGTATTAGATTAGGACATTTATTATTGATTTATTTAAAGAAGGGTTAAAATAGTTAAAATCAAAGTTTAATAACCTAATCATTTATAATATAGGGTTATACATAATATAAATTCGACTATAAATATTAATTATAAAGCTAAAAGGATTTAATACATAATTATATTTTATTTTTTATTTTTAGACATTAAATAAGTTAATTTACTTATGACACAACGATGATGCAGTAATTATCTTATTAATGAAATATTCACCAAATTGATGTTATAAATACACAAATAAATATAATTTGAGACTTTTTATTAATTAAAATAATATTCTAGGTTAATATGACATGTTAGTATTGATTTTATTAACTTTTTGTGAACTAATAATTCTGTTATTATTTTCACAAAAATCAATTACCAAATAGTGTCAAAAATGACATAAAATAGTTTTTAAAACAAATATTATATTATTAATTGTTATTTTATTCCTAAAAATCTAAGGTTCGGCCAAATGACTTATATAAGGTTATATATTTTAATAATAAAAAACTTGTGGTTCTTTTGTCTTGTTATAGTAAGTTTTTTAACCTTATAGTGTAAGAAAAGAAGAAGACACGGTAAAAGATAAATTATCTAACTTAGAGTTATATCTAAATGATAAGTTTAAAATAGATACCTAAACTTGTCTAAATTATATTGGATGAGAGGATTTAGACCCATCCCCACATTAGATTAGAAATAAATCAATTTTGAGCTATTAAAAACCAAATATGACTTTATAATAATATAATATTTTTAGTTTTTTCAAATGTGCCCCTCTCCTCCCTTATAAAAGGGCACCTCCTCCCTCTCTTCCTCACACAACTTTGGGCCTTCATGGTCGGCCAACCCCTGACAAATTATCTTCTCCACTTCCCTAGAAACATCCTAGAGGTCCTGGTCTTCTTTAAAGTCAAATTTTAGTTCCCTAAGAGAAATTTTAAAGGAGGCACTTCGAGAAAGAGGTAATACCTTCTACCGTTTTCTTCAAGTTCCATTCTTCTTCTACCCCCTATTCTTTAGTTGTTTCATTATGAAGTATTAAAATAAGTATCCATAATATACTGATATTTTATTATAAATATTAATCAACCCCATTTCACCTTTTATCCATCCTACGGAAAAATAAATCACCGCGCGTGCGTACGTACGGAATACCGTCTCCACGCTGTGGTGTAATCTGTTTTTCCAACACCACCTTACTTGGATTGGTATAATGGTGTAAAGAATAACTATACGTAGATATTATAAAATCATACGGATTTTGATATATTGTATCATCCACTCCAATTCTATTCAATAATTATGGAAACAATATCATCGCTCGTGCGTACGTACGGACTACCGTCTCCACGACGCGATGAGATTCATTCTCCATGTTGACCATTAAAGAATGATTATAAATATTATATAAGCAATAATAATGAAATATATGACATTATAAAGCTACTGGATTTATATATATATATATATATATATGTATGTATTTCATCTTCTTAATTGCATTCAACTCAATAAGGAAATGAAAATAGCGTTCATGCGTACGTACGTCCTACCGTCTCCATGAACGGTGTATTTCTTTCCATTTATCGATCTATTATATATATGTATATTATGAATATATGTTATATATAAATCATGTTTTATATTATGTAATTAATTAATCATGATCTAATTTATCATATGAATAATTATAAGTCAAAACACGGACGACAAATGAAACGATTTTACCCAAAATGCTCTTTAACATGGAATTTTCAAAAGAACGGGTAATATAAAGTCATAAATTCACTATATATGATATCATAACAATGAATATGATTATGTAATAATTCAATGACATTATTTAAATCATTATACAGGAGGTTCAGATACGTACGAAGCATATCGGACCTAAGGTAAGGGATAATTATTCCAATCTCATTCTTATCCAAGATTGTTTACTCGTATGTTTTTACAAGGGGTTATGTTTATTATCCATGTCCATATGCTTTAAAAATGTTTTCATAAAATGTTTACTTTACTTACATGTATGATTAAGAAATTTTTACCCTTTTCTTACTTTTACCACATCGTATGGAATGAATCTTTATTTTTTTACCATACGAGTTACTTTTTTACTTTTCTGACAAAAGTACGAGAAGATTGTTATTTTTAACTTATACGGAATGAAATGATTTTTACAGTTTTATAAAGCCTTATTTTCATGAAGATCCCTCCAAAAACCTTTTATTTTAAAATAGCATGAAATTTTTTTATTTTCAACAAAACAACAAAATCCTTTTCTTTTAAAATTGCATGACATTTTGTGAAAAGAAAATGATTTTGAAGAAGAAAGGATATTTTCCTCAAGAATTCATTTCAAGTGTTTTATCAAAAACATTTTCCATATAAGAGGACATTATTTCATATGTGTATGTTTCATGTATAATGTCCCTATGATTTACACGGTTTCTCTTTGCTTATTATGAAATTATATCCATTTCTTTTATATGGATTATGTGATGATGGGATTATGTTTATGAAACCCATTTTATTTGTTGGGTTATTATGAATGATGTATGTTTATTTCGTGGAACAAGTAAGAATGATTTCATTATGAGATGGTTGGGACCTATATCTCCCTCCAATGCATTGGATAAAGATTTATATCTCATGAAATGAACATTGCTGGAACGGTAAGTTAATCCGGTTCAGTGTTACAGGACTAAAATGAGGAGTGAACTCGGTTCAGAAAAGAACCTTTTCCACTAAGATGTTCTTGGCAGCAATGCCTTGGCTACTATGGAAATCATATCATGTGCTTAATGGTTTCCACAATTACATGTTTTATTCCTATGATATTTTATCATGATTGATGTTCCATTATGATCTATGCCTTATGTACTCCCATGTTTTATCTCATTGCGCATGATTTTCATGTTTAATCATTATGGTCATGTTTTTAATTTCAAATTTATATGGTTTATTTTATTTTATCCATTCTTACCCTTACTGAGAATTTTAGCTCACCCTTTATATTTTTTCTTTTCCCTGGGATTTAAAGAAAGGTATTAGGTAAAAAAACCAAAAGGGGAAGATCTTTATGGGAGATGTTGAAGATCTTTCACCACGATTAAAAGATTACGTTCCGAGTTTCCAAAGACACTAAATGGTTACGGTCCTTGTGTGTCTGTTTTTGTTATGTATTAAGTATTCTGCAAAAGTAATTTAATGTCCATGTACGTCAATCTTCGGGTCTCTACAGGGATGAGATTCAATCATTCTTTACATTAAACATATTAAAGTTGGATTTAATAAAAATATTTCAAAATTATTAAATAATTATAATACTGTGAGGAATATATATATATATATATATAATTTATATCTCTTTCATTCAAAATATGTCAATAAAATGTAAATAATGTTCATTCATACGTACGACCTAACGTCTCAATGAACATTCTATTTCATATCATATATACAACTTTTATATGATATTTTAAATAATTATACACTGAATATATATGTTTTTTATATAATTCATGACATTAATGAAATATGTAAATCATGATCTATGTATTAATAACAAAAAAAGTCAAAATATATATTAAAAAAATCATATCTTACATGAAATGTAACATTACCTTGGAATTCTTAATAATAGGGTTATATGAAGTCATGATGAAATCATATATGGTATTCTATATATTAATATTATTATGTGTAAAATATACAATAAAATTCTATTTACATTATAACAGAATGGAACATGTATAAAAATTTCCCGACATATCGTAGGGGATTTCTAACATCACTTTTATTTTTGTGAGTCATCTGCCAATTTCACACCACTTTTCATTTTTCTAGTTTTTATACATATCATTATTTAATTTTAAAATTATTATCATTTTATTTATAGGTATATCTATATAAATTTATACATTAGACATTCATGGGTTTTTTGTGTCAAAACATACCAAATCAGTAAGGTAATTTTGTATCAATTCACTGTATCTAAAAAATATGTTATGTTATGCACCTAAATTATTTTATGAAAAGTATATACAAATATTTTACAAGATATATCATGAATATTTTTATTTTTATTATATTTTATGCTTAATTTAATATTATTATATAATAGGTATTATTATTAAATGTTACCAAAGTGGTTAGAGTATATTTCTACAATCCAATTGTCTATGAAGATTGTTTTTTATTATGCTTCCTTTGATAAAATATTATGATCAATACCTCAAGAAAAGTCTTGAATTTTCTTATCAATTTTTAATTCTGTATATAATCATAAATTTTTACCATTTATCAACTACTTAAAACATTATTTGAGTATGATAATGTTTTCAATAAAATTTTATATTATGTCTCTCTTCTATCAGGAATTGTTTTATTAAAAAAACCATGTTTTAAAAAAATTAAATAATAATTTAAGGTATTTTTTAGGAAATGATTTTGTAAATTTTATATGTTTTGATTTTTCTAAAATCGTTTTCAAACATCAATTATAAAATTTATTGGTTATTCAAAGAATAAATATGTTTTTCATTGTGTTTAATGTTTTAAAAATAAGCTTCAAAATTGAATGGATATTTTCCTCAATAATTTTTTTAAAATATAATTAAAAATAAGTTTTCATCTAAGATGACATCAGTTGGTGTTACCTACTTCTTATTAAGGATATGATATATTAATTCCATTTAGATTATTTATCAAAATGATTTATGTTGTGATGGTATGATGTTTATGACAGTCTTTCCTCTTTTACATTTTAATTTATGATAAAATGGTTATGATGCCCACTTATTTTCACGAGTTATGATTTGATGAAATGATTATGGAACCTATATATTTTAAATAGTTTATTATATAAATTCATGTCTATGATACATATTTCATTTCATGGTTTATAATGTGACGTTTATGAAACCAGATTCTTTTTTATGGGTCATGATATGATGAATGTTATATTTTCTTTTGACACATGTATGTATGATTTAATTATTTTATGAGTGGGATATATATCTACCTTTAATTAGTAATGTAGAGGTTTTTATCTCATTACATTAATATAGGAAACAAGTCAACAGGCTTAATCTAATAAGGTAAACAGTTGTGTCCTGGTCCATAATGAAAAACTTGTATATCCTGATCCACATTGTTAAATACGTTTTGCGTAATAAAAAAATTGGAAACTGGTTTGTCCCGATCCAATATAGGGAAAAAGTGTGTCATGATCAACAATGTTGATGGTATTATTAGTAAACCAATACAAAAGAACAATATTTCTGTATTCATTATGGTTCTAAACATATATGAAATGAGATTATAGTTCGTGATAGATATATGAGGTCTTTTGACACTTATGATTCTTGTCTTATAACCTATAAATATTTATTCCATGACTCATGTATATTATTATTTATATGAACGATATGTTCATAAAATGTTATTATCATGTTCTATTACCCTAATAATCATATTAGGCATAGATATCTCCATTATTTTTAACCTTAATGAGTATTTGAGTTCACCCATTCCATTTATTCCATTCCTTAGGTAATGAATAATGGATATATGTATTTGAAATAAAAGGAATTATCATTAAGAGATATATTGATGATCATTAACCAAACTAGAATAATGAGTACCATGTTTCCAAAAATAGTAATATATCATGGTCCTCAAAAATGTACTTTTGGAATTTGTGGAATATTCATCTAAATTATCTAATTTCCATGGATGTTAATTTTGGGTCTCTATATAACCAAAATACTCAAGTAGGATTTATGTATTTAGAGACTATACATATACATGAATATCAAATTATATTTGAAAACATGAAATAAAACAAAAAATTATAGTGATAATTTAATTTTGAATTAGATTATATCAATCAGATCATTCAATTATCATTTCACGGTATCCCACTAAAATGAAAAAAATAATAAATATTGTTATCAGATGCTTGGTATTGAATATCATGGGATATAAATATCAGAAAAATTAATTTATAATAATAATTTTTTAAAAAAATATAATAAAGTGTACATTTTCAAGATAAAATATTCATTCCATAAAAATAAAAGGTCCAAAAGTCAAAAATAAAGTCATATCCATACAGGTGTCAAATATATAATAAACATCATGATTTATAACAAAGGCATGTGGAATTATAAGAATATGAAATAATGATGAAGAAAAAAATAATGAAAAATCATCTACATGCCTTATATTGTGGTCAAAAATAGATTAAATCATACCCACAGAACAAATTTTGTACATAGATATTCAAAATCAGGTCAACACATAATATTAAGAGCATAAACATAAGGATTTAAACTCACATGTCAATATTTAAACATAGATATTCCAAATCAGTTACAATGATATAATAATCATATAATTATACATTTAAATCACATTAACATATTCATCTTAGGGACATAATATAATATCCAAATATTTTTTTTAAAAATCTCATTATATAATTTATCTTTTTTGATAGCTTCGGTTAGATGCAACTGTGTTTGTTGATGAAACCCATCAAATTATTACGATATTATGTGGCTACTATTGACTATCCATTGGATTTGTGGCTAGGAATATAATTAATTAAATTATGGAAAATATAGGTTAAAGACATTTATTAAATGAATTCATTGCATATAAAAGGATTTATATCTAAACACTATATTGTTTGAAAATAAATCTAATGTCATTTTCGAAGAAAATAATTATTCATGCAATGAATTTATGTTAATAAATTAAATTAATTAATATATATATATATGCATATTATTATTTTTTAAATTGATATAATATTTACTTGATTTAATGTTTTATTTATTAAAAAACATTTTTAATTAATAGGATAAGAATAAATCCAATTTTAATATGTGAAAAAATATTTTTTCAAAAAAGATTTGTTTTCACTTTTTGAAAAATTATATTATAATTTAAATGTAAAATATATTTTAACATAAGTATACAAAATGAATTTCACATTTAAAACCAACATCATAAAGTTAGGTAAATATGCCCCATTTGTATTTAGATAATATTAACTGTAGTCGTGGTAAACATTATCAAATTGGTCAAAATTAAATCATATTAATATTGATTAAAAATAAGTAATATAGAAATATTATTTAAACCTAATTATTAATGGATAAATATATATATATATATCCTTACCACATAAGGACATAAAATTAGTGGTTTAAGGGAGATATTTCCTTGAAAAAAGATAAATATACTATTTAATTACATCTAATATACAAGAGGAAGATGTTCTCTTCTGATGTGTACAATTCGATCAATATTAGTTTAGATCTAAGAATAAGACTAGTGTAGCCACGAAAATAATGAGCGATGTTGTTGGCACAACAACAGATGTGTCGACCGTTATGGTTGATGTGAGCAGATCTGCATTTTTTTAGTGTTGCGTGACATATATTGATACGGTCGGCGTGAATATTTCTGTAAGTATGGTGTCTGATGTGGGAAATGTGGGTATTATGTTTTCGGTGGTGGGATCTAGTTCTATAGGTGTTAATACAACTATGGTTCTTGGTGCGGTTGGCGCGAGCGGTGTGGTGGATATAACGACAATGATAACTTCTATAGTGGTTGGTCTGCATTTAAGAATCAATGGAACATGAACTGTGGTAGTAGAGAATTTGGATCTGAGCATTGTTATTGCAGGAAATTTACCAGATGAGGTTACATGACCATTTGATTTCCATTAGGGGTGAAGAATTTGTGACATATGAATATTGGAAAATCTTAATCTGACACTCTCAATAGAAGGTATTTTTCATATGTACAGGATAATGTTCCGGAGAAAATAGTCAAAAATGGGATACTTCTCATGTGACTGATAATCTAAAATCTGTTATTGAAATAGTTAAAATCTGTGAACACTCCATAATTTATAGGCATGTTCTTATCATTATAAGAATTTCTTGGAATGTTGAGGATTTAGTTTGGAAGCTAAATTCAATATGGGGCTTTTCTGGTTAGAAATGGATTCCTCTTGGTTGGAGATTTTTTCACATCATTTTTTCCATAAGATGATATAAAGTGAATTGTGTGGGGTTTTGGCTAAACAAAATCGAATCCACGTATGATTTGTTTTAATGTTTGGGATTTTCGTTTTAATCCCTTTTCCATTAAAAATACTAGAGCTCATATCTAGAACAAAATAATTGGCCTTAATTAGATTTTATGGAATCCTAAAATTGTATTAGATATTGTATCTAATGTGGGAATTCCTATCAAAATGGATAGGAATACTAAGATTTCCAAATTTTGGCATCATTCATGGATACTAGTGGAATTCGTCTTGACCTCTTGCTTGATCAATAATGTTGTTTTATTAGAACTAGATGATGACATTCAATTGAATGTAAAATTTTAATGACTTCCTAAATTTTTCTCTAAGTGTCAGATTATTAGTCATGCTAATGATAAATGTCACAGGAATGTGGTTTTCTCTTTTTTTACTTCAAAAAGGTATCATAGGGCCCCTTTTAGGAAGAAAGCAGGGATGAAACAAAACAATGTGGACCGACTTGGTGATAGAAAATCCTATTTTTGAAGAAAACAATATGCATGCTAGAGCTGATTCAACACATTTGACTAAGGGATTGCGACCAAAGATTCATGGGTTAGGGAGACAGAGTGAGGAATCAAACAGATGAGGATGGCTTTATTTCGGGTGTTACTTTAGAAGGGGGGTAGAAAAATCTGAGTGATGAAGGTAATTTTTCAGGGATTGGAGAAGAAATTAATATATTAAGGGATACCCATGGCATCAATGGATGTTGGGGTGATAGGGAGGATGGTTCCCAAAAAAAATAATCCTATATTCAGGTATTTTCCAAAGGGAAAATGTTATTGTGGATAATGATTATATTTAACCAGTTCCTACCAAGAGAGTGAGACGCAGGAAAGACTATTCCTATCTAAATCTAATTATGGTTACAAGGTCTCATGGTCCCTTAAAATCTGATTCTGAATGGTGTGGTGATTATGAAGATTCATATCTTTTTTATTATGATATTTTATATATTTTGTTATCTCTTGGCATGGGGTCATAATGCTTGTATTACCCCATCCATCTCTTTTCTGTACATTCCTTGTTTTTTAATAAAAGGGCTCTGCCCGAACCTTCCAACTATATGTCCACATGGGGAGAAATGTTAGTAATGAATGAATATAAGTGTTTATTTATATATTAATATAAATATTCTATTTTAATGAATTTATTTTTATCTTTTAGTAATTATATAATAACATTAATTAGTCATGAACAACTAGTGCGACAGTTCTCTATTTTACAATATACATAATATTTTTTTTACAAATATTAAAAGTGATATTATTTGAATGAATTTTTGTCACCAAATGATTTTATAGATATGAATGAAATATTATTGAGGGGTTATTTAATTAGATTCCAATTTATCCTTTTTCTTGAGTTATTTAATTTTGTATTATATTAATAGTGTAAAAATTAAAAATAATGTTATTTTATCAAATTTATAAACAATTAAATAAAATAAAAAATCATTAAAATTTAAATATGATAATATGGATATGATATAGTCTATAATATTATTAATGTTTAATTTATGGAAAATTTTTGATATTATATATAAAAATTACAACACTTGAATTTTGAGAAAGTTGTCACTATAGTTAAAATTAAAATATGTTAACTATGGTTTAATCAAAATGATAAGGTTTAAAATTACACTTCAAATAATATAAAGTATATTTTTACAGGACTAAAACAAATTAATATTTTAAACATCAATATTCTTTCTATTTTTTAGGTATGGATTGAGAATGAATTTGTTATAATTCAATCTTTTAAAAAATTCCAAATGTTTGTCTAACATCAAATTCAAAAGGGCACAACATCCATAACTACATAACAAAACTTTGATCTTTAAATTTCAATAAAAAAAATTCAATATATACTGTAAAAATATTATCCCTGTTTTTCTATTTTTATACTCAAAATAATGTCCTTAGGAATATTAATTAAGTATCTAAATGTGGTTTTCCCATATAAGAGGTTATCATCTTTCAAGACCTCTTTCAATTTTTTTCTTCATATAAATATTCAAAGTATAGGTTATTTATAATAAAATCATTAAATAATTATTATATATATAATTAAATATCCTGATTTTGATTAATCCACATTGAGTGACCATATATTTTATTAAATAGGGGCCAACTATATCATTCATGTGTAAGTACGACATACCATCTCCATGTAGTGAAACAATACAATTTTCAACATAATATTTTAATTAATGGGTGTTAATAGGATTTAAATTTTGGTATGTGTCAATTATGAAAAAATTATAATTCATTAATGATAATATTATATCATCATTTTTACCTTCCAACCCATTGGAGATGATAACATCACTTGTGAATATGTGAGGACTACTTTTTCCATAAAGCGATGTGATAAATTTTTCATTTCCATTACAATTTCATAGTAATGTGAATGAATATTATAAATAAATATTAAATATATTAAATAATAATTATCTTAAAGGATAATTAATATTTACCATTATTCTTTTCAATCCATCATAAAATGAATATAACGTTCATCAATAGGTACGATCCACCATCACCATGAACAATTTAATTAATTTTTGACCACATTTATCAATAGATGAATATAATTATTTATATAATGAATATATTTATGATATTAATATATAATGATTAATATTCATGATGTTATGGAACTAAGATAAATTCACATGGACCAGAACAACTCAATTGAAAAACACATGATAAACGAAACTATTAACTCATCAAAATTGGAGTATAATAAGTAGTTATTGATAAAATGGGTTGTTAAAATGATGTCGAGGTATCCCATATGATATTATATTTATAAAAATTAATGTAGAATATAATTATAGTAAATTTAAATTTCTTATATAGATTGTCAAAGTGCACTCATAGAAAAGAAGATGTGAGGTATGTTTTTTCATTCACAATATCAAAAATATTTTAAGATTGTCAATGTCTAAATCTCTATTAAAGAATATTTCTATAACATATTCATGTTTTCTGAATATTTTATAAATTATTTTTTAATATTATTAAATGATTTTTTAATTGCATTTTTACCCTTGACTGTCTATTAATAAAAGGGTATGATATGAATCATCTTATTATTCTACAAAAAAAGATACTTATGGAATTTTCAAAAAAAATAGAACGAAAATATTTTTAAATTATACAACATGAATAGATTTACTTCCATCAAGAATATTATTTTCTTTGAAAAGTCCATTATTATTTTACAGGTTTTTGGAGAAATGTTTTTGTTTTATTGGCATATAATATTATTTAATGAACTTATTACAAAATGGAAAGTATAGATTTGTAAGGTATTATTCCAAGGGACATTTTAATATCATTTTCCCTCTAGGATTATATCCTCTAATGATACTTAATATTTATTGTTATTTTTATCCAATTGTACAACCTTTATTACTTCTATTGATGGATTATGATTATAATGATAATATGTTTCTGAATCCCATTCATTTTTCCAAAGGTAATACATTATGGTAATGTTTTTGAAATATTTTTTATTTCCTGAGATATAAGAATAGAAATGTTATATGATATTATGGAATAAATAGGTATGATTTTATTTATATTATGGTTTTGAACTATATCATCTTCCAATGAATTGGGTAAATATGGGTATCTCTGGATTTAAATGTGTTATGAATGAACGTGATTTTCATGTTCATAATTTCATGTATATACATGGTTTTCATGATTATAAGATTAATCATGGATTTGGATATCATGTCCAGAATATCTTGGGTGGATATATATTTCATATTTAATAGATCAAATATTCATATTTTTTTATGTTGATAAGTATATAAATTTTCCTAATTTCCGGTCCTTATAATAATGAGTGACCATGTTTCAATTTTTATATGTTCAAAATGTTATATGATTAAATTAATACCATATTTCGACGTCTGATGCAATTTATATTCTCATACATCTCATATTTCTAATACATAAATGATTAATGTCATATATAAATATATGTGTTATTTCATGACCCAAGATTGTGATCTATGATGTGTATGGTTATGATTCCAAAATTTATTTTCATGTTCTCACAGACTAATTCATGTGTTATGCATATATAATCAATGAAATTCCCCTTTTAACATATTACTGATTATATAAGCTCACACTTTATTATGTTTTCGTTACCCAAATTATGAATAATATATTTTTTATGTGATATGTATAATAATGGTTAGGGATATGACGATGGTTTTGGGAGAAGATATAGATTATTCTTGTTCCAGATTATTATGTGACCATGTTTCCAATAGAACATGACCTAGACAGTTACAGATTTGATTGAAATGTCATGTAATGAATATTCATATATTTGGATTTAATATCTATTTTTTTAAAGTATTTTTCTTTATATATAAATTATTGAAACATCTGATAATATTAATCCATTCAAATGTATGCAATAATTTTTTGAAAACAAATATCATTTAAACATAGATTAACTCATTGAAAATAAATCAGACTTCATCATGTTTTCATAATCATAATTAATAATCATATAAAAATTTAATAAGTTTGTTATCATTAAAGAATATCCCCAATGAAACATATATATAATCAAGTTCTGTTTTCATAGAAAAAAAATACTATTAATATATCAGAAGAAAATTTATTTATTAAATACTCTTCGAATTTTTAATCAATTACATATTGTCTCTATATATCAAGAATATTAGAGGAAAATATTTTCATTGAAATAAAAGTAAAAAATTATAAAATAAGATTAAATTAAAAGATAATAAAGGTGTTTTTTATAATTACATCATATGATATATGATAAAAATTTATTATATTCAGACCTTTGATAAAAAAACACCTCATTCAGAAAATGACATGAATAGTTTATTAAAATAATATAATAAAAAGATAAATATGGTTTTTAATGAAATTTATCAATAATTTGATTTTATTAATAACTTTTTTGAACAAAATTAAATGGAAATATGGATATGTAAGAAAGGGATAACAAACCAATGAAAATAGATTCAAATTTTCATTAAAAAAAATCTTAATTTTTTTTACCTATGGGAAAAAATTAGAGGGAAATATAAACCCCATAAATATATATAATTGATGAAATTATATGTGGTTTATATGGTATGTATCATATAATTTCCCAAATTTAAATTTACTATAAATAATTCATAATATAAATGAGATTTTATCATAATTCGGTTAACTGTTTGGCATCTTTTGAATCATATCTCCCATGAATGATATAACATAATGTTACACCCTAAAATTATAAAATAAGTAAACTTTTATTCAAAATATTTTAAGAAGAAAAAATTTATTCTATACTTTATTACACTCACAACTATATTTAGATTTCATTATATGAAACACTATGTTATTCTTTCATTACGCGAAAAAATGATTCTTACCAAACAACAATAAATATTAAAATTATTTTTTAATTTGATAGTTATTACATAGATTTTGTACTAGTGGTTATTAATAGTATTACATATATTTTTAGAATATATATTATACACATTATTATTATTTATTTATTTATTATAAATAAAATTATAATTATAATAGAAAAAAAATGTTTTCTAAAAATAGAATTTTTTTTCTAATTAACAGATTTGACACACTTTCCACATATAATTTATAATTAATTTATAACACTATAATAAAATTTATCTGATAAAATAATCATTATTTTTTGAATTATGTTTACTAAAATTATCTTACTGTGAATTTGTTTGTATTTTTTGTTAAACTATAGTTTTTTATGAATTACTGAAAATATATAATTTTAATTAAAAATATACTTTTTAAATTATTTAGAATATAAATAATATTAATTTTATTTAACCTAAAATAAAATAAATTTATATTTTAGTAAATCTAATTTAGGTAATTTTAATAACTTTTTTAGTATATTTTAAATAATAAAATTGTGATTTTTGAAAACATTTCACGTAAAAATGCCTCTTCTTCATCATGTATAAGGGATTAATTTTTAATTATATTCATCTGATTATGTGAAGTGGATTTACCAAAATGGATTTATTATTTAGAATCATAATATTTTGTAATGTCCATATTGGTAAACATAATTTTTTTTACAAAATGAATATAGAATAAAATAAACATTATTTACTATAGTTTAAGTATAAATGTATTTATGATAGAGTTAAATTAGACAAATATGAGTGAAAATGACACAACAAATTTTCATAATTTTATTGAATGAATTTATTTCAATATTTTACATAATATTCTCTATAATATATATATTTATTTCTAAATTACATTGAATATAAACAATATAATTATTTACGTAATGAAAAATACCAATAACAGAGTTTTCTCACTTTTAAATTTTACAATGCATATGGATAGGTAAATAACAATGTATTTTATGTTATATTAATACCTTTAAAAGAGAAATTATTTTCTCTATTGTTAATTTATTATAAATTTTTTGACAAGAAATAATTACTAAATGCTTAATAAATATTGACATAGTAATTATTTTTTTTTTTTTAATAATATGAGAACCTTATAGATAACGTGTACCCTTTATAAAAAAATAACAAAGAATAAAACAAGTCAAAAAGAAGGAAAATTACATTTGTCTTGAAAGAAAATGGGGAAAACACAAAATGAAAGATGACCAGACCAAATGAGATTGTTCCCATCAACACCGTTTTTGGAATGAATTTAAAACAAAGTATTCCCCTCCCTTGAGACAATAGTTATAATTTAATAAAATGGATGAATGATACTTTAGACAATCCATATAATAGGAATCTTCAAAAGAATATAATAATAATCAGATGAGATAGCACACACAATAATAGTGGAATCAATATGTAACCATATCCTATTCAGACCTATTTGTTTATAAAGTTCCAATGTGATGGTAATACCAATCATCTCATATTATGAAGAGGATACAGTACCACAAGAGTCAAAAAACAACCAACTGAATCCCCAAAACTATTCTGAAAGACATCCCCATAACCTGAAAGACCCATATTACCTCTGAAAGCGCCACCAGTGTTGATCTTTTTCCATCCAAAAAAAGGGGATTTCTAGGAGAACTTCATAATACCCATCATAGGCTGAAAATTACCCTTAATCTTGAGATGCCTGAGAATATATTAGTCTTGTATAGAATTCCAGTAATGAAAATTCCTAGTGACCTTAATAGGCCACAAATAAGCAAAAATCCCAGCCAAGGAAGCCTGTGAATTAAAGACCACCACATCGTGAAGAAAAATGTTCAATCATTGTCTTGATATTTTAAAATGTATTTTATTTTAATAATAGAAAATGTAAATTAATGTTACTTAATGAGATATTATATCTTATTAAATGATTTAAAATTAATAAAATTACTATATTCATTTTAGTGATAACTAAATACAAATAAATCTATTCAAAATCCTACTAATATAATCATTTATCCTTTATAATGAATATATTGAACCCAAAATTGTAAGATATTTGTTAGCATGGTTAATGAAAAGGCATTTTTTTCATGATACATTCAATTTTAGAAAAAAAATAATTACAAGAGCACATATGATTTGAAATTTATAAGTTAGATATAATATTTAAATTAATTATTTATAAATTAGATAACAAGGATCAATTTATTTTTTTTATTAATGATTAAATTTCCTTGGGTAGTAAATTATTTACCGTAGTGAAGCACCGAAATGGTAAAAAAGGAAACTTATTGAGTATGGAAATAAATGTTTAAGACATGTGTTTTATAGTGTGTTGAACGTTTAGATAGACCATATCATCCCTAAAACCCATTTATTATAATGTTTTATCCACTTTAGTTACTATTGACCTATGAATAGTGAATACTTCTGAATTTTTATTAGAATTCGAGTTTGGATGAACTAAGAAAGGAACTCACAAACCTCTCTTATTCAAACATTAAAACAAATTTTGTTCAAACAATTTCTAAACAAAAAATTAAAAACATCCCTAAGATCTTCCTAGAATATTTATTTTGGAAATAAGTCCCTAATAGGAAATATTTAGTGAAAACCAAAAGAGGATACCTGAATAAGTGGTAATGTTCTTCATCCAGAATCCTTGATTTACTTCCTTCTCTACCTCCATATGTTTATATTAAATATAGATAATATAGTAACCCAATTATATTACATATAATATAATGTTTTTATAATATTTCCATGACCTAAAACAATCTCTAATTATATTAAATTGGTAATGAATTCATTTTTAGTACATATGGAGGACTACCGCATCATGAGTCATTTTCGTTCATTTTTCAATTTCCACATCTCATGGTTGTGTTTGATGATAGATATAAAATATATATATGATATTTATAAAATATTTATATTAATTAGGTCACTATATCTTATATATATATATATATATATTATATTTCATTCCTTATGAGATATGATAGCACCGCTCAGTCAAATGATAAAAAACAATTCGTGAAGCGATGTGATTTTTCTGGAACTAACTTTTCACATTGAATGTGATAAAGATAAAATTAATTATTATATGTGATATAAATCACTTATTTATTATATTGATAACATATTTATAATTTAATGAAGGTAATATATATCATTTTCACTCATCACTTTTCACTCGTGTTAAGATAACATCGTTCATGTACATGTGGACTACCACCTTCATTATGCTATGTGAATCCATTTTAATCACCACACTAAATGAATCAAAAAAATAATTATATAATAATTTATATATAATATTATTATATTTATGGAATTTATAAATATTAATTTCAAATTTTCCTTATTAATCATTGAAAAATGGAATCGTTACTCATGCGTACATAAGACATACAATATTTATGATCATAACATACCTTAGTTTTCATACCATTCATTAATGTTCTGTTTTTAATGTATAATTTTTATAAAAATATAACAATTATTTTTTTATTATTATTCTTGATTTGATATAATTATATAATATCCACATTTACTATATTATTTAGGAAAAAAACAAAAGTTCAAACAATGTATCTAAAAAAATAATTAAAATAATCAATTATTATTAATGAATGGTTAATAAGATTCTATAATAGAATAATTTATGTTATGATAACAATTATTATTTTCCTTTAATAAGTTAATGAAATGTTTAATAAAACCATACCTAAGATTAAATTATGTATAATTAAATGTAATCTTGAGGTAATGGTATTCTAAATTAAGTTATATTCATTGGTTTCATATTCTTCTTCATTGATTATGTCGATATAAGATTTTGTATATAATGAAATTTTATTACCCTATATTGTATTTACACTTTTTTTATGTGGGTTTACAATTTCTAAAAATTTTAAATTTAGTGACTAATTCTCACTTCAATGTTATGTTAATTAAAATATTTTATTTGAAAATATCATTCTAATATAGATTGTTTTCTCATGAATTTTAGTTGATGGATTTTATTTTCATACTAACTAATATACATATCCCATTTTATTTAGTATATTTATTAATGATTTTTTCCAATATTTTATAAAAAAAATAATTAAAATTTGTTTTATAAAACCCGACCTTATTTCCCACATCTGTTTGAAATTTTTTTTCTCCAATATAATTTTATTAACATTTTTTAAAAATGTTTTAAAAATTTTATAAAAGATTTATAAATTTATTTTTAGAACATTTTTAATATTTATCAAAAAATTTATATGGAATCATTTAGCATCTCAAAATAAATATTTTCATGATTTTACAGAATAGTGAAACAAAAAATTATTTTAACTTCTACAAGATGATCATAATATCCAGAAATCATGAACACTTAAATGATATAATGATTATTTTATAAGATTGGTATGTTTTTTTATAATGATATTTAAAAAAATCAGATATTCTATTTTAAAAAAGTAGTTTCAAATTAATATTTGAAATTCTAAGTAAACTTTCCTCAAGATTATGTTTGAAGATAATTTTATGGTATTTATATTCTTCATTAACACATTTTTTTAATCTAAATCTAATAAGTATACATTGATATCATCCTTAGTCATCTTTTGGTTGTTTTATTATTATTTGGACCACGAATAATATTCAAATTCAGTTCCTTGTTTCATAATGATGTGTGTATCTCAATCTTGAAATTTTCACATTCCTGTAATAGTTGGAAAATAAATTTTCTCCAAATATCAATATTATTTATCATGGATATATAATCATAATTAACTATATATAATATTTATATAAAATTTTCTAAATATAAATTATGTTGTTTATCTAATAAATATTGATGAATTAATGTTTTTAATGAATACATTTATTTGATGATAAAGTAAAAAATTCATTAATTAAATTGATTATTTGATATAATAGGAACTATTTGGAACTAAATGGATGGGTGGGTCATAGAATAATATATCCCCTCAATGCTTTAGTAGATTTGATATGAAAAAATAGGAAAGAATGAATTAAATAAGTAACCTATAGATTAAATTATAATGTGAATGGTCGTGATAATAGAGTAATAATGGGTCCAATGATCATTGCATACAATAATTAATAACTACCTTTATTATGTCTTAAAATATTAATATACTATAGAGTTTCACAATTATTTTATCTATAGGTTCATTTCATTCTCAGTTAGTTACCTTTCCCTGTTGATTATGGATTATCCATTGTTTGAAATGGAATGATTGCTTAGTTTATTTTCCTTCCAGATTAATAAAACCTTATCTATATACATAAATTTCATGCGTGTTATGTTATTTACCATTCCATATTCATTATTCTTATTGACTCATGATAGCTTCTATTGTACTTTACCTATATTGAGTATTGAGATAGCCCTTATTCTATTTCTCTTCTCATAAATCCATGATGTTTACTATGTTTGATATACAAAGATATTCCATAAGAAATAATTTTATTTAAAAAATAGAAAAATTTCATAATTTTTCAATTATCATTTAGTGAAAAACTCATTTATTTATTTAGTTTATCAAAGAATCTAAAATATTTGGTTCGTTGGGATGTGAATCCTTATATCTTAAGCCATTATTGTAAGGAAAACACTGACTCTGGTCTTATGGTGCATGAATTTATACTTTATAAATGAATTATTGAATACAAATAATATAAATAGTTTCATTACATAATATATAAAAGGATAAATATATAAAAAACAAGAATAAAACATTTGGTGAATGTGACCTATATCTCTAAGAAAAAAAAATAAAGACAAGAAACCCTTAACATAAGTCTACTCTTTCCTTCGATGCGTTAAAAATTCCTTATAATAAATATATATTTATTGTGTGTATAAATATTTAAAATAGAACTATATTAATAAATATAATATTATTCATTATTTTATTATAATATTTTGTGGCCCAATTATTTACAATTCAATAGTAAAATCACTATTCAGGGTGTCAATTGTTTATTTTTTCATGCAAGTTTTGGTGAAATAGTCTTGAACATTTTACTTTTATCATTGTTCGTTGAGCTCTAAATTTTTAATAATTTCATAATTATCATATTAAATCAGTATGTACACATTTTTAACTATTCAAATAAATTGGTAATAAAATGTGAATTGCATGACATCTTGGAGGTGGTTATCTGCATATAATTACATATAAATAATTTTTGTTATTTCAAATTTAAACTTCTTGAGAAACGTTGGATGGAAATCAAATTACATAATAAAAGAACATATAAAAAAATTATTTCAAAAAACAATTATAGAAAATTTTAAAAACATTTGAATCGTTCACCGTATATGATATCCTTTGAATTATGTCTACCTTTATTTTCAGGTCATCCATGATAATGTACTAGAAGTGGTATAAAATCATGTCTTAAGACTAAAAATACTCATTTGGATTCATCATCATCTCACTGAATTGTTGTATATAAATCATATCATATTTATTGATAAAAATATCTTTATTGACATTTAGATCAACTCAAATCACTCTCTCCAACAATCCATTACCACCTGCCTATAATGAATTGATAGATATATACTCCCCCATTGTATCTTCTATAATAGGAAGAATGATATCAGGGTATTATAATTTATCTAATTTCTACTTTCATATAGCCTTCTTAATATATACAACATGAGTTCCTGAGAATCTAATTCATTCTTCTGGTATCCCTACGGCAATTCTGATTTTGAAATAATATTTTATTCTCCCAAAACAATCGATCCTTCTAACACATGATCATAGAAATTATTATATTCACATGACATATAAAACATTTGGTTTTCATCCTGAGATGTAATACAATTTTGGGATATCATTCTAAAAAATTTGGTAATCGGAATGTACACAAGAATAATGTTTCAACTTATTATGGACAAAATGAAAGAAAGGTAAATCATATTTCAACGTTATAGAATCATTTTTATCTCATAAATATTATATATATTCAATATATATATATTGTTATTAAAATCTATATTATTTTGATATGAAATGTGAATCTCATCACTTCATGGATATCATAGTAGGAATGTACACTCGTGTGACGTTATCATTTTCTAATAGATCAGAATTTAACACGGTACATGTGATCATATAACTATAGATAAATAATAATGTAATAAATATCCTATTTAACCATTAAATACATGTTTTTATTTATCATTTAATGTAAGAGATGTAAAAAAATATATAGCAGCTAGGTTTGTGGTTGTCCACATGTACACACACACAAAAATTTCCTTTCCCTTTTGATGGATAAGGGGATGAATACTTTTCATTAAATATTTATAATAACATCAAAATATATGGATTATATTTAATATATTATTTTATCATTGTTAATATTTTTATTATTTATATATCCGGAAAAATAAAATATAAGTACATGATATAGAGTTATACATCCTCTTTGGAAGAAAACTTTTGGGTTACACTACATGATATTAAGGGTTTTATTTTTCTAATACTAGGACATCTTTCACATTTAGATAAAATACAGGGATGTATTTTATCTGGGGTATTTTGAGATACATATCTCAAGATTTTAAAAGAAGATATGATGTGTTCTATGCTAATATGAGAGATGATATGGGAACCTTTGGAATTACATATGTTTTAAATAAATATAAATTAATCACCTAGTTCACATGGAAAAAAATTGAAACAAATATTTGTGTTTGACATAACTATATTATGTCAAAATTATCCCACCCAAAAAATATATATGTGTGTCTTGGTTATGTTTTTTCACTTATCTCTTATTTTTAACTCCCTAAACAATTTGGATGATTTCCAGAATATCGATAATTTTTTACATTAGGGATAATTAGATACTCAATAAAAGGAAAACCGACCGATTAGTGGGAAATAGTGTATATTATCATCCTTATCCCATTATTTTTATAATAAAAAATATTTCAATGAATCTTAAATTTTTTATTTTTTTAATATGATATCCCATGAAAGGAAATTTAGGAATTATTCACAGATTAACTTTTATGAAATTAATATTGTAGTTGATTTTTATTATAAACATTTAAAACATTAATGATATGTTATATATATAATTTTTTTAAATGTGGTGACTTGGTCAAATACCAAAGCAAAATATATATTACAAAATAAGAAATTACCAGCGTCTAAAAGATGATATTATTTTACAATCTCTATTATAAAAGGGTAGTAATTCAACTGGAAGTTCCTCCAAACATGTGGTGACATGGTTGACTCCCATGTTTGCAATACCAACTCCCACATTGTTTGCTTCACAAAAGTCATTTGTAATAATGCAACTGAAGTCCATGAGTGAATGATGACAATCTATCCAACAAGTTGTAAGAGGTCTCGCGAGGTGCATCACACCATTCCAAATGGCCTAGACAATAGTAATTGAGTCACTTTCAATCCAGATGTTGTTCCATCCACGTTTCTTGGAAAAAGAGATATCATAGATCACACTCATCATTTAGGCCTCCAGAGCTGAGGAGATGCCATAAGATCCATAAAAGAATCCATTAATCTACCCGGGGTGATTTCTAAAATGGTTCTGCTACCTGATGGGTCATGGATTTCTTTAGAAGCATTGTCCACATTAACCTCGATCAATCCTGGGAGCGGATCTAGCCAAAACACTTCAAAAGTTTGTATAGGTTGAGGTTAAATACCATTAACCCCATGCTGATGCAGAATTCCGAAGTACTTCATTGTGTTGTTGAAAAATCCCTTTTGTATCGAATCTTCTTCCCAAATATGAATGAAGGTCCCCAATTGACCTGTATGTATGCTAAGTGCGTAGTTTTTATGAATAATAACAGTCCATTCACACCAAAGTACATGTAAGATTTCTGCAACATTTGAAAAGTGGTTCTTGATTACCTAAGAGGCATTAACATCAACACAAATTTGTAGTCGATAGTTGATTGAATCATTATGTACCCATATACACTCAAAAAGATCAAGCACATAATTCCAAAAAGCAGTAGCAGTATCACAAGAGAGAAAAATATGGTTAATGTCTTCATGATGCTTGTTACAAAGATGATATTTAGAGAAATGATGGATCTCAAAAGGCTGAAGGCAAGTGTCAGTGGGAATCCTCTTCTGAGAAATAAGACAAATCAGAGTGACTCTCGAAGGTTTTAACCATAATATATCAAAAAATATTTATCCAACTAATAGTGTCTTCATAATTAATTTGATCTTTGTTATAAAAAGTCATTGAGTTGAGAATTCCATTATGATCAGGTTCCAATACTAAAAAATAATCAGTGTTGGTAAAAGCGTAGTTTTCAATGACATGATTGATACTATTGAGAAAATTAATGTTTTGGGAGATAACATCCTCCTTGATGTTATGGTAAGTTCGATCAGAAGTTTGGTTAGGTGGAATCATAGAAATGAGAGGAGCACCAGCCCATTTTTCAAGATATAAATTCATGGAAGATTCTCTTCTCACAATCCACATAGAGTTAGGCATGGTGTTTGAAAAAGAATTATTAATGGAAGTCAAAATCGAAGAGCTCATGTAATTCAAATTTCCCTTCTTCCGTTTGTCAATAAATCTATTTGTATATAATGTAATAGAGTTATAGTTGTTATGAAAAAGATTCAAGTTGAGTCTATTTTGTAATGTTTTATTAAAGTGTTTGAGATTTTTTATACCATGGCCACCCTTCCCTATAGGTTTGCAACTAGTAGACCAAGAAATAGCCACCAGTTTCATTTCAAGCGTTCTTCCATTACAAACAATGTTTTTGAAGGAAAAATTGATTTTTTTAAGATGACTAGAAGGCCATTTTTGAATCATCAATGAGCATATCATTTTAGAGACAATCGTCGATTTGAAAATACAAATCTTACAGACCATAGAGAGTGATATTCCTTTCAAAGATGACACTTGTTGAAAGAATTGGTCAATATTAGTAGAAAAGTATCATGCTTTTGGTCTTCCACGAAATATGGGAACACCAAGACAGGTAAAGGGAAGGGAACCTTCTCCAATACCGAAATCACTAATAAATTTAGATTTTCTGTTAACAAGAAACCTTTTACCAAAAAAGGTAAAGGATTTGTTCAAAGTAATTATTTGTAAAGAAATCACTTCATAGTGTGAGAGGGCATGTTTGATATTTTGATAATTCCATTTATCCCCTTGAAAATAATAATAATATCATCTACATATAAAAGGAATGTGGGAACATTCATATTCCTAGAAGCCTTAATAAACATAATCATTTTTTGTTCGATAAGATGTGTAATCAATCGGCTTATGTAATCTTCCGAAATTTAAAATATCATGGCAGAAAGATGGTCACCTTTTCTGACACCTTTGGTGCATTTAAAATAACCCTTATGATATCCACTAAAAATAATTGATATGTTGGCCGAGTAGAAAATAGTTTTATTTCTACTGATAAGTTAATCAATAAACCCAATGTTCTGAAGAACCTTGAAAATAAAATCCCAATCCATGGTATCGATGGCCTTCCAGATATCTTGATTAATGGAAATATTGTCTCCCCTATTAGTTTTATTTAAATAGATAGTGCATTTATATGAAAGAAAAAAACAATCTTGAATGGAATTACCCATAACAAAGCCCAATTGATTCGATGAATCGCAATTATTAATAATAGAAGAAAGTGTATTGGAATGAAGTTTGATGATAATTTTATTTAGGGTATTGATTAATGGAATGGGTATGAATTAATGGATTCTTGAAGCATTATAAACTTTATGATTCAAGGAGATAAACTAGGAATCAACCCTTGTTGTATCAGACCATTAGAGAAGAAATTCCTAACAAGCCAGCAAACATTAGTTTGAACGACATCCCAAAATTGAAAATACATACCATTATTAAAGCCATCAGGGCCTGGAGAACTATCAGGATTTAAGATAAAGACAATGTCTCTACTCTCATGATCAAGCAGGAAGATAGTAAGAAAAGAGTTATCCATATCATTAACCACAATAGGGATGACATCAGTAAGAAGATCCTTTATAGAGGCAGGACCATTGAAGATACTTTAAAAATAAGATACTACATGATTTTAAATGTTATTTTAATTATTAAAGTGGGTGTCCCCCTCTCTCAAGAAGGAAATCGGTCTATTAGAATTCCCGATTATTTGAATGGATTTGTCAAATTTAGTGTTTCTATCACCATCTGTGAGCCATTTGGTATTGAAAATTTGTTTTCTTGTGTTATCATTAATGGTGAGCAAGGAAAAAAATTCATAGAAATATTGATTTTATGTTATGGATCAGTGAAATAATTGGTGTCGGTAGTGATGTTTTGATGTTGGTTAAGTTCTTATTACAAATGAATAATTTCTTTTTCAATTTTCTTGAATTTAGTAAAAAAACAACATTTAAAGATCTGTTAGAGATTTTTTAATTTTGTGGTACAAGAAAAAGCATCTTATAAATGATGCATAGAAGCTGAAGAATGATTAATAATTTTAACACCATCTGGTTCCGAAGACCAAGTGTTGTTGAATATGAAGGGAAAAACAAGCTTCTGGTTATTTATGGATATATTTATAAGGACTGGATGGTGGTCAGAGTTTAATTTTGAGAGGTTTGATCTAGATATGGGGTTCTGCTTATACAAATCTATATCAGTTGTAAAAGCTCTATCTAATTTTCTATCCACCACCCTCTTATAATGCATTATTTACCATGTATACATGGCACCGGTAAGATTAATTTCAACACGGTATTTATCCTCAATAGAATATTTAAACTCCCTTGAAGAAATAGTAGAGTGAGTTGGTCCCTTTTTTCACTTGGAGCAAGAATAGTATTAATGTCAGCAACCACAAACCAAGGGTTCTGAAGACAATTTCCTAAGTAAGATTTCTCATTCCAAAGATATCTTAAGTCTTGGTATCTACTCATAGAATATATTTATGAAAAAAAATCTTTCAGTGGTCAACAGTAAAATTACAAGTGAACTTCTACTCTGATATATGGAATGTATTGAAATTTTTAAGAGTATCGTGAGTAATTATACAAAGGGTTTAAATGGAAGAAAAGTTTTTATAGGCACCTCAAAAGAAATAACCAAACTAAAAAAGGTGGGAAAATGAGAGGAGAAATATATCATAGAATCATCAATTGAAATAACTATTTTATGATCAGAATTAATAAATAATTTAAAAAAAATAAAAGTGTCATGGTTCCCCATTCCCTGAAAATTCCAAAACCAAACATTCATTAGAACCTATTTTTTGGGGTTGGAACCCAATTTTTCTTATTTCCGGAACCCTTCCTCGTAGAAGATCTTCTAGAGGATTTTTTCAAGATTGGATGTTATATCTCTCCCTACTTACTCCCAGTAACAACAGGACAAATGTTAGGAGAAATGATAACAGAATCCTCATAAACCGCAACATTTGTAGGAACCTGAACTGTAGTCGATTCCTTGCAAGGTAGAGTATCTGCAATTAAACTGAAGTGTGTGACTTCAAATAGTTTAGTCGATTTGATTTCACTATATGCATCTGAAACCTAAATAAGTGTGTTTCATGTTACCTCAGGAGAAGTAGGAACACTGTCCTATTTAAGAGTGGGTTGTGTCTCCAAAACAGTAGTAGAACTAGTGTTATCCCTATCCTGTAAAGAATTATAGTTGAATTGGACCTGAGAAAGGAAAGGGACCCCTCCCCCATTAGCTGTGTGTAGTGGGATCCAAGAACATTGGTCACCAAAACCATAAAAGATAACAAGAGGTCCTATTATATCCTTATGATCAGTGGGTGTGTATGAGGAGTCAGGGAACTGCTTGTTAGAGATAGTAGCCTTCATGTGTGACTCAGTCACCACAGTTTCATGCTAAAGTTGAGACTGTTAAATGATCTCCATAATTATAGATTAGAATTCCTCAATAATGTAATGTTAATCAACTTCTTGATCATCTTCTTCAACTAATTCTTTCCATGGATTTCATACATTATTACCATTGGTAATCAAAGTCAATGACTTTTCATCCATTATTCGGTTTTCCTCATGGAGGGCTCTGGTTTATCAAGGGAATGACCATTGTCATTCTTTTGTCTTCTAATTTCAGCCTATCCAGATTCAATTGGTTGGGTGGCCTGTTTCTTCACCACTATATAGATTAAAAATGAGTTTCATATGATCTTACAAAGGTCACAAAATGTGGGATTATGCTCATTCCCAATTCTAAATTTTGTTCTGTAGTCATCTTTATTGAAGGTGACACTCCATGGGAGTTTAGATTCTAAATTCACTTCTATAATAACTCTAAAAAAGAGTCCTAGCTCACCATTCAATGTTCACTGATCTATCTTATGGGGTGTGCCTATGTAAAAGAATATGTCAATTAAAATTTTTGGCTGCCAAAAATAAATATAATTAGCCTGATTAATATGTTCATTCAACCATAAAAATATAATTTTTAACATAATTTATCCTCTCTTTATATATTATAAAAATATGAGGGATATCTGAACATAGTGAAATTGTTTATTTGTTCTTCATATAAAATAATATTAAGGTAATATAAAAGGAAATTCGAAGTAAATTTCCACATATTAGAATTTTAGAGGAGTATGGTTTAAAAATACTCACACATTTAAATAATAAAATGTTTTTCTATATTTTTAAATCCTTGTTCAATAGTAATTATCATGTTTTAACTATTTGACCCTTACTAAAGTGACAATTGTTTTTTCAAAGGCTTCCATTCATAAGGACATAAAATAAAAGAGACATAGTTAACAAATTTGGTCATACAAATTCAAAATATGGAATCAATTTTTCAATATATGTTTTTATTAGTTGAATAATTAATTTAATATTCAACACTAAATATGAAATGAAAAACCAAAATATAGAAAACTAAATTTTATATATAAAAATATATTTTCATCACAATTATGAATAATGAAAAAATAATTAACATTATTTTGATTATATAAAATAAAAACTATTTAATTAAATTTTACAAAAATTTGATAATATTGTGTAATTTTTTATATTTTAAAAAAATTTAGTTTTTCTATAAAATTGATTTTAACTATTTACTAAATAATAAATATTTTTAGAAAAAATCTAAAAAATT
The DNA here is from genome assembly GCA_963277665.1 of Viscum album. Taxonomy (NCBI): domain Eukaryota; kingdom Viridiplantae; phylum Streptophyta; class Magnoliopsida; order Santalales; family Viscaceae; genus Viscum; species Viscum album. The sequence continues at coordinate 1,193,451,199 of OY728139.1, forward strand.
TACTGAATAAAAATTCTTATATTTTGATATGAAAAATCATTTATTTTTTATCCAATATAAATTATTAATATTGGAATAAATTAATTATAATATTCATTGAAATTAATTCAACAAAATCCTTTTTTGAAAAAAGAAATATTTTTTGGAATTATAGAGTTACATTACAATAAATTGAGTACATGTTTACTATGAATTTATAATTAGGATAATATTTTTGTTAAATAATTATATATATTTTTTTTAAAAGGTGTTTTTTTCAGTTCATTCCTTGAATATAACATCTAAGTCATAATGATTAAATTTAAATAATAATATATTTATAATATGTCAATGTTTTCTAAAAGCATTATTTTATGTGTCTTGTATATTATCAAACATACTATTATTTTGATATTTCTAATTGTTACATTCTCTCCCCTTTAAATATATTATGTCCTCATTAATTTTTTCACATAAATCAATGATTAGATATTTAAAAATGCATTTTTTAAAACTCACATTATAATAATGTATATTATATCTTCCATTAAGATGGGAATGTGGGAAACCTTATGGTTACTTGAAATAACACATAACAGTGTTCCTAGGGAAGAATAATATTAGTGGGAAGTGAAAATGTATACATGGATGAGGGAAATGACATTATAGAAATAATATATTGATATAAATCAAGAACATGATAATTTTTTTAAAAAAATACATAATTTAGTAAGGAATAGAAAAGACAACCAATTCATCATAAATGATGGTAATATGTTAAAAATTTTATTTCATCATCCTTTTCTTATATTTGATAGATTATTAAAGAATTGAGATAGAGAAAAAATGAAAATATAATTCCCATATTTCATTATATTTTTTAATAATTTTTCCATCCATAAGTTATTCCTTGATCAATTTTTCTTCAATTTTATCTCTAAATAGGGGAAATAAATATTTTGGATGAATTATTCATTCTGGAAACACAAAAATTATCATTTTATGGGTCATAATATCCATAAATGAATTATTATTCATTAAATTTATCTTTATATTTCTATGAATATCAATATGGATTAGATAATTTATCAAATATGGAGAAATATTTATATGATATAATAATACATAAATTAATAAAACATTAAAACTGCCTTTATAGATTAACATAAACCATACCAAAAATTTTTTACCTTAATATTCCTCCAAAATATTCCAGAAAAAAATTAAAACCAAAAAATCAAAATGATATGACCCCAAATTTTTCATCCAATATCAAATTTAACATTTACCCCCATAAAAATAATTTACCTCATTTTGTCAAATTGAAAAAAATGGAAAAAATGATCATATATTCTCTTAACAAAGAATATTTATTTATAAAAATACTCCTAATCATTTAAAACAATAATAGAATTATAAACTTTTCCTTATATTAACATAATATAAATTCCTCATATTATTTCTACCTTAATCATATAATGTTTTATATATTAATTCCCACACAAAAGAATACCATTTATCACTTATTCATTAAATCACTTACTAATTCTTTATTTTTCACCAATATAAATCATATTATTCTAAAATATGATAAATATATAACCACAATTTATAATATTAGCATCAAATATGATATCAAACCTTAATGTTATCAATACCATTCAACCTATGTCCAAAATATTTGAAATTATTCTTCTTAAAATAATCATTTCCTTAAAATAAATAATAACCTTAATGATTATATTCACATAAATATATCCAAAGACTATCCTTAATCATTTAAATATACAATTACTATAAATCACAAAAAGGTATCTAAGAAGTTAAAAGTACGAACAACCTATGACTTTTCAACCCCTAACACTTTATAATTATCCGATCTCAATATGGAACATCATAGGATTACAAAGGTTCTATTATTCTATTTACCATAATGATTTATAAGTAAAATTCAAATTAATGCAATATTATCCCTAGGGACTATATCTCAAGGAGTGCATATGTTCACCCAGTGATAATATAGTTGAAATAATCGATTAAATAACCACCCCTACTATTTATCCCGAGGTGAATATGTGACACAACCTCATCAAATTTTCATTAAACAAACATGAATATTTATTCTTTGAAACCAAAAAATTTCAACATAACTAATGATTTATCATAATATAATATATGTAGTATTATCCTTGAAAATAATTCATATAGATATTATCACTAATTGATTTTTTTTCAAAAATATATTTTCCAACAGTCATATTAATCATCCCCTAACATCAATTATAACAACCTAAATGTAGTAACGATGAATTGGTTTTTATCTTACAACACTGTCATAAAATACAATAGACCACAACCCATAGGATTGAATAATGTGGAAGTCATGGGGGAAAAGTTTGATACATGATTCCCATATTATATTTCAAAATATGAAATAAAACATATTATTCCAAGGAATTCATTATTATTTATTCTAGTATATATATTCAATTATTCATATAACCCTTATTTTTATCCTTTGGATAGTGAAAAATAATAAAGGGTAAATTCAAATCTACATTAAGTGTAAACATAGTAGATATCACTCATAATAGTGCATAAGATGATCATAAGGGTATGATAACATAACCAAGTGCATTTTCTCAAGGTAAATTATTTTTTGTAGATAATAATATATTAATTTAACCTTAATCGATTCATATCTAGAAGCATGGTTAATTTGGGTATGAAATTAGTAATCAATATTCAAGGGTCACAATATAGGCGTGTGGAATTATAAACATAGGGAATCATAATATTATGAACACGGTTATTCATATTCATTTCCTTAAATAATATTTCAATAATATCTTTAATAGGCCATATTCTCATAAACAATATTAGAATAGCTATTGTAGTCTTCTCTAAGCATAATCCAGAGAGCATACCTATGATAATTCATTCTCACATGTGAGAATGTAGCCATATCTATTCAAAATAATTCCCAAGATCATCATATTCATCATCATATGTGATATATATATCACACAATTCAATTCATTTGAGGTATTTAATAGACCCATCCATCACAAAATAATAATTAATTCTTATGTATTCCACTATTTTATTAAAATATTTATCGTTACAGAATATCATAACCCTTATAATTGAAATTGAGTTTCATTAAGATTATCTCACCACAATGAATCACAATCCAGGGTAAAAATCTTTTTGGTAACATGTTATCATATCCCCATTAAAGCAATAGGAACATCTATGGTTTCTATCATAGATGAACATAAAATTATAGGATCACTGAAATTTATTAATGAAAATATAGTTTTCATTTATAAATCACTTATTTTTGGTAAACAATTATCTAGAATATTATAAAACTGAATTTATATTAAATCAACATGGGAAACATGTATGGGAATCATCAATGAATATTGTATTCCAAAAGAAAAGAAAAATCATTCTTCTTATATTCAGGGGGACAAATATTTTGTTCATACCATTGGTGAAATGTATCTCATTAGAAAAATGAATATAATATTATTTTTAATGTTTTTTATATAATTTAAAATATTTTTAAAAACTAATATTTAAAATAATTATATAATTTATATGAAATTATTCATTTTTTTAATGAAAATATTTACATGAATGAAAATGATTCGAAACATAAGAGGAAATAATATCAATGTTTCGTAAAAAACATTTATCAATCATTATATACAATAAATTGAGTAAAAAATTAAAACATTAAAACTGATTAAAACTTATCATAAAAGAACATTGATGGGATTTAATAGGATAATGACAATATAATTTATCTCACTTTAAATTTTATATAAAATACCAAATTTAAATTATATTTTATCATGATTCTCTTTCTGTTTCTCTATATCATGATTCATTAAAACAATAAAATAATTAACAAAAAAAGAATCCTTAAAAAAATAATATAATTATATTCATGATAAAAAAAGTAAAATATTCATCATATACACCACTTGTAAAAAAGAGTTTTGAATATTAAAAATTCCTCACAAAACCAAAATGTTTGTTAGCGAACACTTATAGAATCTCTCATCATTATTTTCATCTGTTAGAAACTCTTATATATAAATATCGATTTATTATACATATATAAATAAAATTCACATAATTAATACCATATATTATATACTTATTTATTATTATAACCATTTATTAATAAAACATTATAATAAACATTTTTATAAATGATAACATTTTTATTTTTCATTTATATTTTGTATTACAACTCCTTTAATGTGTACTTTGATCATTTTTAAATAATATATATAATATTAATAATTTTATAATAATAATATGTAAAAATATATAAAATTATATTCATATTCATATAATTTAATAATGAAAAATTAATTATTTTACTTTGTGGAGACATTAACCAGTATGTACACATGAGAAATATTTCCACTTTTAGTTGGATAGAGAAAAAGACTAGTAAAAAATAATTTACCACAATATAATTATTATAAAATCATACATATCATATACATTAAATAAACAATTCATTATTACTATCCATGAATAAATTAAATTAATAAAGAATCACATTTCTTCATGGAGATTGTAGTAAACACATGTGTACGATATATATTATCATTTTCTAACTAATGGGAAGTTATGAAGTTAGAAAATATTTTAGATTTATATAGGAATTATTATTTAAAATTTTTCATTTTTATCCATTAAATCCATTTCTATAATCATATATGAATTTTGGGGAGAGATAATTAATTACATCAATACATGTTGAGGTAGTTTTTTTGTAAGAACAGATGATAGTTTCATATCTATTTCGATAGAGAATGTGAGGAATAAAGGTTTTACATAAACATATTAACATCTAAATATGTAGAAGATACTGATATTATTATATTTGAGGGGTTTGGACAAATTTTAAAAAACATTTAAAGAAATAAATCGATGGTATATGATTTAGAGATATAGCTTCCTTTTAAAAACCTATATTGATATATATATTAATACTAATAGGTTGGTATTTTAGTGAGTGCTAAATATTTTTGTTGTGGGTATCATTGATTTTATTTTATTTACATACATATTAGTTATTCTACATTTCTCATTATGTGTGGGGAATAAATGAGGAAAGGGGACCTTATATAAGAGAAAAGAGGCAATGTTTAAAAAACATAAAATATTATAAATTAATATTCATGTTCATTTGGAAAATTTATAAATTAATAATATTATGAAATAACAAGTCTAAATATTATCATATAATAAAATTTATAGTCATGTATGTTATGTTTTTACCCTTAACTCTTTCTTTTAACATCCCCCTTTAATAATTTTGATGATTAGCATGATAAGAGTATTTTTCAAACATTAGGGATTTGGAATGATTCTATTAAATAAAATGTTACTCCCTAGGGATAATGGTTGATATTAAAAAACATATACCACAATAATGAAAAAAAATATATATTTATAAATTTTAAATCTTTTAATAAATTATTATTTCACATTATAGAACATTAAATTCATTATGGGTAATATTTACATATATTGGCCACAAAAATTACAGGTATAAAATTAATTTAAATATAAACATTTATAAATAGTAATAAAGTATTCTTATCAAAACAAATAATTGAACACACTAATTCATATTGTTTTGTATTATTTTGGGGGTATTTAAATTAATCTGCTAGAGTTTTCATTTACCTGAACAAAAACCATGAATACATTTCATAACCAATTATTTTAAAATTTTCATTACTAAGAAATAAAAATAAACTACCATGGAAATGAAAATTAATTCATAATTCAAATAACCATTTATAACTAATAAATAGCCTCCTTGTATCTTATTGAAAAATATTTGATAAATTTATAAAAAGAGGTGAACATTATTTATTTATTCTTTACATAACATATTATTATGGTCAACATAACTGGAATGTAGAAATAAATTTCAAAATTTTTAAATTTTTATTGACTATGGTCTAAAATAGTCAACCAATTAAATATATTCTCATTTTTTGGATTTTAATGACATATCCGATTGTTTTTATATTTATTTACCATTTTTACACATAACATGCTGGCAACATTTTACCTATGTTAACTTCTAATAATAATAATAAATAAAAGATTTCTATTTAAAAAATTAGAAAATATTGATTCCATGTGTGGATTGAAATTAAAATAATTCAATTTATTTCATGGTATGAAATTAATTTTTAAACAAATAAAAAAATCTGATATCAAACTATTTTAATGTAAAAATCATGTTAATTTTAAAAATTCTTTTATTAAAAAATTATAAATAATGGTCGTTTCAATTAAATTAGTTTTAATATGATTTATCAAAATTAATTAATGAAATTTTGAAAAATTTTAAAAAAAATGGTCATTTTAAATACTGAAAAAACTATTCGTTTCAACAAAATCATTATTTTCATTATTCAATTTAGATTAAATATTTTAGAAATAAATGACAAATAGAAGCCAACTATAAATTTTATATGATTATTTAAAATTTTATATTCTTTTTATATTATACTATATATAATGGTGGAACAATTGTTTCATTATATACAAATAGAAAATGAAATGAAATCCAATTGTCAAGAAATGAAATTTTTGAAGCATAAATTAAATTTATTTAAAAAATTTAAATATTTTTTATGAATTAATGAATACATTTACATTATATGAAAAATTCTAACATATTTTTGAAAATGTGTTTACTTATATTTTCCCCATATAAAAAATAATATTTTTTATATCACATTTCTGTTAAATCATAGAGTGTTGTGTATTGTATGACATCAAACAAAATAATATTCTAATATAATTTTTTATTAATATTAATTTAATCTTACTATTAAACCCATAAATTCCCTAATATGGGATGGGTGAATCAAGGAATCATCATTTTCATTTAGATCTTTTCCAGATAATGGTAAAAAAAATTGAAACTATCTTATTTGGAATGCACATACACCCAAAAAATTAGTTTCGATATAAAATAGAACACAATATTTTTTACATGGTTCATCACTGTGGGATAGTCCATCGAGAATACTTTGATGATTTTTCAATTATACTATAATTAACCAAATATCCACTAGCTTTAGTGGATTATAATTTTTCATCAATGAGAACATTGTTCATGGATCACTTCTAATTAAATAATTATGGTAGACAAATAATTTCATGTGGATTACTTCTGTAAAATTCTTTTTTCTCACTGCCACTATTAGTTTCTTCCGTAATTTAATGTAATAATGTTTACCAGGTGTGTCTTTAATATAGTATTTATGAATTTCATTGTAGAATCTAGAATATGATTCTCCATATATATCCTTGAACATGAATAAAATTGTTTGATAACATTGCATTTCTAATATTATTAAAATACCATTGAATCAATGTTTATCTCATAACCCACAAAATTAACTATTTTGTAAAATCCTAAGTGGATAACTAGATAATGTAATATCATGTGAAATACCCTAGTTACATAATATATTTAGGATACCAGGATTCTTTTAACCCCAATAATGAGAAGCTGATTTCAAGACTATTGTGTGTATCACCTTTGTGAGATTATGTGGCGTGTAACCCCAGGTCATGTGAAATTGTGAAATAAACCATTCTATATATCAAAATCATACTAAAATATCTAGATAAATCCTAAAATCATCATTAGTCCGGAAGATAGTTATCAGAGTGCTTTATATAGGTAATATATCCCATATAAATCATACCACATTTAAATCAATATGAAAAAGTCTTATAGAGCAGTGACTAACTCAATCGCAAGAACATAGCCAAACCTGATTAGAAAAGGTTTTTCTAGGCAGATTAATATGGAAAAACATTTGAGGGAAAATTAACCAAATAAATCCATTCGAAATCTCTAACAAATTTACCTAGATTCTTGATCATATTACCATTGATTGTATGATATTACTTATATTGGTCTTTGATTTCCATCACCTGACATCTAACAAATCGTTACTTTTTGGTTATATAATAGGGATAATATTGCATGTAAATTGGAATTTCATAATCTAATCATGTTATAAAAATATTTTTATTGTATTCATTATCCTTAAATAATTTCCATCCTCACATTATTTTGGAATGTTTTTTTTCACATCAAAAGTTCTCTTTCACCCATTTCACTCATCATCCCCCACTTGTCAAGACATAAAGACATCAACATTTTATTCATTTTACAATATTCAATCACATGTTTACACTATAGAAAAATTAGGAAAAATAACAAAATATCAACATTAATTACCTTGTTTTCAATACATACCCATTCATGTTGAAAAATATGAATATTCTATTGTATTATTCATATAAGTGGATTAAACCACTATAACATAAAAATTTTGTACAATGTATTGAGTAATATTATAGTTTTATATCACATAAATTTCATTTAAATAGAACCATAATAATTTAAAAAATAATTGAAATTTGTTGGTGAATTTTTTTTACAAATGATGGAGATGGGAGCCTAATTGAAAATGATGTGCAATAATATAATAATTGATTTGAGTAATTCAGCCATTCCCAAAATGAGATCCTTAATATTGAATGACATATTAATATTAAAATTACTAAAGGATACATAGACATTAATAATAACATAAGATGTGGATTTTGTGTCATGAATCAATATAAAATAAAGTGAAATTGTGGACTGAAGTGAGTTGTTAATATGTCCTTTTATATGTGATCTTGAGTGAAATTCCCAAAATATCCATTCTATATTATGTAGTACATGTATTATTATATTGAAATCAGATTATTAATTTTAAAGGGGTTATGGGAGGTCAATCATGAACTCATTTACATATTACTATATAATATTTTGTTATATATTACGAATTTACCCCTAACTATAACTCATTTACCACAGATTAACTTTTATAGCAATAACTCACTTTTAAATCAATACATTATTTTTCCAATAATTTAAATTATAACTATTTAAAAATTCTATTTACCTGATTCAAAATAATAAATTAAAGTATTTGAAATAAATTTATAAAATTTATTTAAATAAATAAATATCTTATAAACACAAAACACATAAAAAAGTGTTTAAAAAAGATATTTAAAATAATAAAGAGAGTTTATACTTATTCGATAACAAAAATTAACAATAATTGAATACTATTATTTCTATATAAAATCATTTAATAAAATTAAATTTATAATCTAAATCTTAGAAACTAATAATTTATTTATAAAATATACTATGTATAATAAAGAAGGGTTTTTAACAAAACATTTTTCCTTAACCATGAACTAATAAATTCATATTCTTCAAATGACCATAATTATTTATTAAATTATATTTATATCTTTTAAAAATAATTCTGAAAATGTTGTCAATTTAATTAACTATATGATTTTTAGAGTTAGAATATTTATGTGAAAATACATTATGTGATAAATAAATTTTTTTTAATATTCAAATAATATATATTTAATTTAAAAAAAATCATCCATATCAATTATAAGTCAAATATTTTTTGAGTTCTATATAATTTACATCTAAATATAAAATAATCAATATACATTTTTCAAATAAGTATACCTAATGAAATCATACCCAATAAACATATATACTTTGACCATATAAAAAACACTATATAATTATATATATATATATATATGGTAGAGGGGATTACATCATGCAATAAAAACATACTAAAGAGCCATAATCTGTCAACCCACATCCCTATATATTATGAAAAACATGAATATGGTAGAAATATTATATTATATTATTATTACTTGATGGGATTGGATCATAATAGACTTATTTCCTATCAAGATATTCTCTAAAGTCGCATAAAGAGTAAAAATAAATGCATGAATGAGGAGATTTCATCATGTTGATTCACTATCCATACACCATGACATCCCTATGATAGAAGTCATGTCACCTTATTACGAGTATGAAAGTTTTTTCTCCCCTATAAAGAAGCCTTTATTAGTTATACACTCTTATCAAATATATTTGGTCATCCCTTTAATGATAATTTTTGTTTTTTAACAAAGAAAACTACCAAAATTTCCTCATTGACTAAAGGGGATTCTAATTACCAATGCACTACAAACCAGTTTTTTAGGCCTCAAATGAATCACTTTGTGAAGGATTTTTTCCTCATGTAGTGATAAAATATATTAGAACATTTTTGAAGAGTGGGAAATGAACCATCCATTATTTATAGTTCTATAAATTATCAAACTTATAATAAACCAATGTAAACAAATACACAATCAATACATAACCAACAAAAGAAACAAATATTGTTTCGTTAAATATGAACATCATCTATATGTAAAAACTAATGGAATGGAAAAAGTATATAAAATAAAAAAACATAAAAAACTACTTGATCTCCTTGTATAATATTTTTTTCTAAGATTAATTCCACTAAAGGAACAAGAGACACACTTGAAAAAATATCCATGGAACCTCAAGTTTCTCAACACCACTCAACACTTTACATGCCTCCATCACGGAATAATTCCCTAATCAAATAATATATTATGAACCAAATATATATATATATATATGGTAAAAAATATTAGTTGGTTACCACCCTCTGAGACTATGTAAAAAATTTTATAAGGTAATTTATAAATTATACTTTTATAATATAAGAAGAAAATAGTATTTCAACTCAGAAGTGGAAAAAATATACTCAAAAGTCCATTAAACCCTTTCAAAACATTCAACATAATCTTATTAAAATTAAAACATTGTCTTTTGAAACATTTCCACTAGCCAATGACATTTTGAGACAACATAACCATTCACACTTCTTAAAATACATCCATTTGTATATATTAAAGGAAATTAATCACTTCGTTTATATTTTTTCAAATAAATAATTCTCTAATAAAAATAATTACATCGTGAGATACAATTTAAAATACAATGAAATGTTTTTTTATTTCATAATTGGATTTCTAATAATCAATGAAAACAATTTCTCAAAGGAAATTACCAAACATATAATGGTTAAGAATGATTAATAATAAAACACAAGTCGTAATGCATACAATTATAGATAGAAATATATAGGTTTTCATGAACCCCTCACAACAATGTGTTCCCATCCTGGGATATAAATGGGTGGCGAAGTATCGTGACCCCCAAGCCCCACCTCTAGTAGGTCCCGGGTTGGTGACTACCACTGAGGGTATTGTAAACACACAAATTGGATACAATACCCTCTATGAGAACTCAATAGAAAGAGATAGATAATATAGACACCAACCAACTCCCACTCAAAACAAAATAAAAAATTAATCCCAAATGAACATATTTAATGTCATTAAATAACAACTACAAATGAAATGGGAAAATGAATGTTCTAAAAGAAAGAAAATGACATCGACCATGAACCCCAAACATGTCCTTCAAAAACCACATGCTAGTATTAACCATCCTAATGTCTCACCTACTCCACCTGACCTAGAAACAGTTTATATAATTTAGGTTGAGTATGATAGTATACTCAGTAATATTTTCCTTAGAGCCGCTATTTCAAAAGTGTGGAAAGAGTTCTAAATCACAGTGAAAAAGATGTGAAAGTAATAAGTAACCTAAATAGGTTTACTATGTTCCCAGCCTCACCTTCGCTGATCTCACAATGTATCACATACGTGACCATATTATAGAATAAATAATATCAAGGCTACCCCGCAACCACTTTTCCACTAGTTATCCTCTTTTCCCAAACTAAGATCATCCTAAGCATCTCCCTCCAAAAAGGATAGCCCAAAGACACTTGATTGAAGCACTACAATATGCACCTTATGCAACTCAACCAATATGTCCTCATATCCAAAAATAACATGATAGTTTCCAAGAGCAACCACATGTTTTATAACATGTATGATACCTCATAAATTATACCTCAAGCCCATACATCTCAATACCCCAAGTTAGGATCATCAAGAAATCACAGAATATACATGTTACACATATATTAGTCCCTAGGAAACTATATCTAGAATAGATTTGTTGGAAATAACCACAAACCATTACATCACTCTACACTCATATATGGGTTAAACTAACATCCATGTTGACCATCACAAGTAATTAACAAGAGAAAAGTGTGTGTTCAAAGAGGGTAGTCATTTGTACATCCTCCCACTAAGATGTTGGGTAAATGACCCCAAAGGGTTTAGAATCCTCTGGGAATTAGTCTCCTTAAACCACTTGGCATATTAGTATATAAAAACACAAAATTTATGGTATATAATATAGCTCACATCCACACTATGGGAATATCTTATTCTGAGACTCAACAAATAGATAATATCTCTCACACTCATGAAAATGACCATTAAGACTAGAAATCCTAAAAGCACACAACCATTTTTAAGATATTTATTAAGTTTTCATATCTCATTTTATTGGTTTCACATTAGGTAAATTAATTATATAACCATTATCAAATTCCACAATACATTTTATTATAATTATAACTATGTTCTACTCCCTGTAGCAATAACCAAATCGATTCCACATCATCTTAAAAAAGAAAACCTTATCGTTTTATCCCTAATATATCCAACCCCATGGGGTAAACTATTATTCTGTTATTAGAGACATTACCAATTCCATATTTTTATATTTCCATTTCTTCTAGGAAAACATTCTATACTCCCAAAAACAATGGGGTTATACATGGTGTTTAGATGAACTACTCACAAACTGTTCTCCACCTATAGGTAGAGAATATACCCTTCCATCCTCTAGAATCTAATCGCAGAAAGAACATGGAATAAAATATAAGTCCTCACCTATATTTGAATGATATTAAGAAAACTAGATATATCAAGTATTTGTAAGTGTAAACTATATAAAAAAATATTCATCAATCATCTGACATTCATATCATTAGGTAATCCCTAATTCATCACATTCCATCATCTCTCATGACCTCCATGAAACCGACATGCATAAACCCATGAATATCTCCACTCTGAGAATCAATTGTTGTGATAGAACTTGGCCTTCAGTCCCCAACATACCCCAACACACGTTTAGGATCATCCATCCTAGGATCACATCACATCACAAGTATTAGGAAACAATCATAGAAACCATGATATTTGTTATAAAAAAGGCATTATTCGTTCACACACAATGAGCTCTCACATCTCCAAAACATAAGGAATGTGGCCTTCCCTTGAAGGTCGGTGACTAAGTCTCTATAAGGAGTTATCTGTTCATCACACAATCAGTTCTTATTGAATCTTGAATTAACTAATTCATTATCACAGGTTCCATCTATAGGAATCCAAAGAAACAACCTTCTTAAATCTATCAAAAATTAATTAAAAATTTAATGTAACATTTCATTAGAACTTTTATCTACAAGAATCATCATGCTTCATGTTCCTTAACCAATTATATTATACATGAATAATTGTACCCATTTTATTATCATAAATTTATAACAACAATGATTTCACTCACTAACAACCCTCTTTAAAAAGTTATCCATTCAAAAAAATAATATTATCATTATATAATTTACCAATTTCCTTCAAGAACACTATTATTAACAATAAATTCATAGATATAAATCTATCTGGAAAATCAAGAAGAAATAACATCTCTATGAAATCGATACCAATTATTTAATCCAATTCAAATATTTATTATGTGAATTACATTTTGAATCCAAAATAGATAAATCATTCTAACTATGTGTTTTATTTTAAATATATGGAGAACCAGAGAATACCCTACCTCAAAAGTTCTTCAATGTTTGTTGCAAGATAATGGGAAAAATAATAGATCACAATCACCTCTCCTACAATGACTATGTCTGCTCGGGGATGCTGAGACACCACAACACCACTGTTAACCGTGAAATCCATATTAGAATACTAGATATTACATGGCATCACATAGAAAGGATATATTAAAGGAAACATATATTGGAACACAAAATAACAGATTTAGAACATACGTTATATCCAATATGGACTGACACATCACAGTTGCACAAAATAGAGGGTACACACGCCATAGGAAAACTCTATGGGGATAAAGATCCAAGTAAACAACATAACACATGACTACATTGGGAGGATTAAATATGGGAATACAGTACAAAAGAATAAATAAATTAATGAATGGAAGGACCTCAACAAACAAGGACTACATCCTAGACTCATGGGATATGAAATCGTTATTAAGTTCTTTTAAATTGAGATCTCAACAAAACACGTGGTCTTACCATGTAAAGGCACCCAAACACATATGAAAATTTATATAAGAGTTATTGTATTTGAATTGGCCCTAAATATCTTTAAAAAAGTAATTAAATTTGTTTTACGTTACTGAAAATATAAAAGGGGTGAAACTACAACAAACTAGAAAACTATAAAAAACTAGAATTTTGACAAACTATTGGAAATGTTTAACCGTTTGGTGAATCACCGTTCCATGTTAATGGTGGATGAGCCATCGTTGTGTGACTCACCATTAGAAATGATATCTATTGATGATTCACCATTGGATAAGAAACAAGTGGATGAGTCACTATGGTGTAACTCCATGTTGGAAGATTCATTGTTAGATGAGCCATTGTTTGAGTTACATTGGAAGATAATGGTGTAAGTCATTATTTGTGAGCTACATGTATGATTAACGATTGGTGAGATACTGTAATTAGTCATCATTGGTGAGATACTGATGAGAGTCACCCTTGGTGAGCTAACATTGTGTTTAATAGTTTTATAGATACAGGTGCTACTCACCACTATGACACATCATTGGTACTCACCATTGAAGACATACAGTCGCCACCTAGCATTCCCGACACACCATTGAATAACAATATTTTTTAAAATCTCTTGAAATGAGTCATTATTACCACCCACAATAGCTCAACCACCATTTTTTCACAATATAATAGGCCAGGGATGTCCAATAAATTACATCAGATACCTCTCAAAAAATTATCATCCCAAATAATCGAAAACCAACCAAGAGAGGAAATAAGAAATGGGTCGTTTAAAGATCCACCCCACGAGATACCTTTAAAGGCTCTCACCACCACATAAATTCAACTAGTTCATATAAAAGTTTGAATTCAAAAACCTTCTCCAACCACAACCATCTCCGAAAAAACTATCTCGGGGGATTTTCGTCTCAAAAGAGAGAAATAAAAAATGAGAATAAGGATAAATCCATATCTCTACCAAAAGGGTATAAAACCAATAAAGGAACAAAATTACAAGAGAAGAGATAAATATCAAAGAGATTTGGGTACGGATCCTGTATCTACAACTCATGTTTCCATGTATTCTACTCTATGCCATCATTCCTTACTAGACATGAACCAAGGGGATAACATGCCATCACAACACATTCTTCATGCAGTCCAGTATCTCTACAATCCATTCATCAAATTTCACATCATTGAAATCATCGATCTCACCCCAATATATGATGTGAGAGACATCATGAAGATAACCACATAAATACAACACATAGAAAACATCATGTATTTGAATCATCTATAAGGGTAGTTTTCCCTAAGAATCTACATCTCCTAAAATAGATGACAACTCTATAGGCCTAAAAATGAGGAGTAAGCATACTCTCATGACCAAACCTCCATTGTACTAGATGGGGATTCACTATATGAAACACATTATCCCTAACATCAATCTCTAGGGGTATCCAATAATGATCATCATAGGAACTCTAATGATATTATTCTACCTTCATCCACTTGAAAATCACCAGAACTGGCTTTATCTTACACTGTAATACTTCTAGCTCTAGAATTGCTAACTCTCCAACCCAATTCCCGTAATAATAATAATGTAAGGGTCAGCTATACAAGGATTAAAATGGTTCTGTACTGATGGTGGAATGTAAAAAAATTATTTTAATCTATCAAGGGTAAGTTCCTTATCAACAAACCGTAAAAATCCATGACACATGGGTACAACTTGTCATCATGAGCCTGGGTGGTCCATTCCGTCTGACCATCCCTCTACGAATGAAATGTAGTTCTATGGTATATTTGAGAACAAAATGCATGATAGATACCTCTACACACCATAGAGATAAAACGAGGATCTCTATCGGAAATTATCATCATGAGGACTTTATGAATCCTCACCACCTCCCCCATATATTTCATCGAGAAACCTCCCCATAGCTTAACTCCTTGATCTCTTTAATGTGGAATGATTTATTTTCAAATGATCCAGTATTATACATATAGAATCATAGACTCCCTAAGATTGAGGTAAAATAGTAAAACATCCCATTGATATATCATACGACGTGCATTGAGGGACATCTAATGGATTGAGAAAATTATTAGGATTGTCGTCCTCACCCTTCCCCATCTAGAAGACCAAATATCGAGACATAACATTGCTATTACATGTGTCAATCAAGGCCACCAAAATTGACTCCTGAAAGCATGGTACATATATTTCATGCCAGGATGTACTGCCATGGGTGAACTATGGAACTCTCTGAGAACCATTTGACAAAACTCTAAAGTAACAAATAAACATCCCTAAAACAACACCCAATTTTGTTCTTGCTCAGACCAAACATCAGTGGCATCATGACAAAAAAATCATTCTCTCTATACTTCTACCTTAAGGTCCCCCAACTATTACTCTTATACTTTTTTGCACTGGAGATGAAAACATCGTCATCTGAAGAAGCCATCCTCTAACCCAAACAGCTCCCATATACAGATGTAATGTTGAATGTTCTTCCATCACTCTCCAAAAATCAATGGATTCATGCACAATATAATATTTCTACATCTGGCTCAGTGCAATATCTACAACATTATCCTTTCCATTTGTATATGAAATTTCCAATTCATAGTCCTATAAGAACACCATCCACTGACATTACAGCATGATAATGTCATGATAAGTGAAAACATACCACAATATCTTAAGATCAGTGAAGACCACAAAACACATTCCAAAGTGGTAATGTACAAATATAATTAGGGAAAAAAAAGTTACCCCAAATCGATATTGTTTGTGGAATATTTACATTTGTGGGGACACTGCTAATGGTACCCATAAGAAATGGCTGATATCGACTTCATTAGAACAAAGCCTAACCCAAGACATGAAGTATCATAAAAACCATCAAATTTAACACATTTTTATAGAGGAAAAATAATAGTAATTATGACAAAATTATATACTTGAAAGCTTTCTGAAATCGATTTGTGCACACGAATGACTGATCCTTTGAGATCAATGAAATTAAATGATTCACATCGTGATATAAATTGGACATGAACCACCTATAATATCCTGGAAGGCCAAGGAAACAACTTACTTATTCCACTACCTTGGGGAATACCTAAGACCCAACTACTCCTATCATTAACGGATCCATGGCTACCCCTTCTGGGATTAAACATTCCACATGAAATAGATTTATCAAGGCCAAAACTCACACTTCAAAAACTACCCAAAAATATGTTGTTGATGATGAAATCTCAAGATGACACACATATGATCGGCATGATCATCTTCAGATGAGGAGTACATAAGGATTTCATTGGTTAAGACCACTAAAAAATATCTAGGAACTCATGGGATTGAGTTTTCATCATCCCCATGAACACATATTGTGCATTAGTCTCATTGAACAACATCATAATGATCCCATAATGCTCATAACAACAAAAAAATGTAGACATGAGGATATCATCATCCTTCACATGCATCTGTTGATATCCTGAACATAAATCGATATTTGATAACCAACATGAACCCTTTAATTGATCAAATAAATCACCAATTCATGGAATTGGACAGCGGTTCTTCACCGTCACTTGGTTCCAGTGATAATAATCGATACAGATCTACAAAACACCATCATCCTTCTTCATGAATTAAATTGGTGCACCCCATTATGACACACTGGGACAAGAAAAAACTCACTAAAATAGTCCATGGAGTAGTACACATAGAAATCACAACTAACAAGGTTCCATATAATACAGAGACATCGTGAAATGATACATTCCTACTTCTTGATCAATCAGGAACATGATCTTTGGTCGAGGGGGTAATGATACAAACTTCTCTGGAAACACATTAGGGTAATCTTCTACGACTCTGGGAACCACCAAATTTTGACCTTCCAATGAACACAGAAACATCTCAGTCATCAATGATGATAATGAATAATCACGCATCGTATTCATTATAGGGGCTCTCTAACGAAAAACACTAATGGTTCTATATCCACAATGAAGAAAACCACTTTATTTTTAATGAAATCCTCAAGAGACTGCACTAAATACAACCAATCCATGTTGGGAATGAAATCATATGGTTGTATTCATAAACCTAGGAAATATCACAATGATTCATTCTACAACACCACTAGATCACATTATATACATACATCAAAAATTCCATCTCGACTTCCAACTGGATAAGTCAATGCCAAGGGAATTGCATGCCTCTTTACCTCAATTCCCATGGCATAGAAAAGGGTAGGTGATATGAAGGACTGTGTCACTCCAGAATCAAACATGGAATGAACCCATGTAGGAAACAAGAAAAGGGTCCCTTGAAAGACATCTTTCTCGCCTATGATGAAAATTATATCACATGAAGATGACTACATCCTGCTCCATGACCTCTTTGCCCCTACTGAGAACCACCTCCACAGACAGTCTCTTCTCTCTGTGGATGGGGAGACTCTCAGGGTTATCCCCTATATACCTAATCCACTCTCTATAGATCCCAAGCAGGTGAAACCTGTTTTTGTCATCCTGGATGGAACTACCCTAATGATGAAACTGGGTGGGGAACACCTAAAACATGCTGACTACTCAAAAATTTTGTGCACTCATACTGCTACTGAACATGGCCACCATAAGAACAAAACTGCATGATCCATTAGCATTGGTATGAGAACCAATACCCCAGAGAAATGAGACATTGAATGATGGGACCTACCTCCAGCTGATTAAAATATCCTCTTCCATACAAACTATGAACCCTTGGCCATATCTCTTCTACATGAAGAATCTTTATGACTCCCATCTCATGAAGATCTATTTCTATAAAACATACTCTCAATGGAAGCCTCTCTTTTTAGTACCTTGAGATATTTCATTACCATAAACCAGGTTACTTGGAACTAGATATATAGATGCAAATCCTCCTTGAAATGTCTCTCCCTAGCCTCCTTATTTAGAAATAGGTCTGAACCATATCCCAAAAGGTTCCAAAAATAGATCTTGAACTCTCATACACTAAATCTCCCTTGCTGAAGGGTAATAAGCTCTTGGAAACTAGTTGCCTTCAAGGTCGAAGAAAGAAACGCATCACTGAACTGGTCTCAGAACTCCTCCCATGAGTCTATTTATCCATCATGATCCCCAAGGAACAAGAACCAACACTACCTCAGTGCCCACATGTTGCATCATCATAACAAAACGATACCCATATCTAATTAAAATAATAATTCAAACTGATGGATATCTTGACTTCTTCCAACAATTATTCCATGACTACATCTAAATGTGATCCCCCATACTACTAAAAAATATATCACTGAAAAACTTAGATTTTCCTCTTTGATGTGTTGTCATCGTCATCCTCAAAACTACGATGATATTCTGGTGTAACTTGGTGAGCATATTCTCTTTGAAACTGATAAGGAAATTGTCCAAGATCCATAACTACCAATCAAAAAATATTTAGAGATATAAAACATAGAATATGGATTAAATTTACATTAATTGTGTGTTTTCTTTTTTCATGTTAGGTTAACCTATCCCAGGGCCTACCCATGCTATCATAGGCTCAAAGAATATTGATTCATGATCATTTCAATGGTCATTATCCTAAAACCGGTATCACCTCATTTAGTAGACATAATAAGGTTTAAGGGTCAAGCATCAGGCCTAAATACCCATGTATCAATTGGTATCAAATGTTTAATGCACTTTCTAAACATAGGTTATGTTGTTTCATGACCAAATCATGCAACCTCACCTATGCCTAAATATAACTCCATACTATCCTTCAACCATAAATCTAATACCATTATGTCATGACCCCCTCACCACAATGTGTACCCCTCTTAGAAACCAAATGAGAGGAGAGGGATATTAACCCCTGAGTCTCGCCTCTAGTTTTCCCTATGATGGAGACTAGCACCGAAGGTATAAAGAATATATTGATGGGGCACATTAACCTCTAATATAACATATGAAAATGAGATACAAAATAAAGGCAACAACAATATTTTCTCATACTGCATTATAAACGAAATATGAACTGAACACATGCAATGTCATGCAAGAACTGCTACAACTGAAAGTGAAAACCGAACGTACCCAAAGAATGTAAAACGACAGTGACCCTGAATCCCATACAGCTCCTACAAAAGCAAAAGCTATTATTAACCATCATGTTCTCCAACATATTCCTACTGATTTGAAAAATCATTTATATAACATTGGGTGGGTATAATAGTATACTATGGAAGATCCTCCACAAATCCACTTCTACAAGAGTATTGAAATAAATTCAAATCAATGTAGACTACAAGGAATCTAATTTGTCACCTAAAAATATATATTAGGTTCCCTACCTCACCACTATTTATCTCACCAATAATCACATAATGGAGCCTATTATATAATAAATAATATCAAGGGTTCCCCGCTATTACATCCCCACTAGTATGTCTCTTTTCCCTAACATCTCACATCCTAGGCATCTCTCCCTAAAAAGGAAAGCCCAAAGAAACCTAGGAGAACCACCACAATATGAACCTTGTGCAACTCAACCACTATGTCCACATATCCATAAATAACAATGTAGTTTCTAGAAGTAACCACGGTTCTTATAGCGTGTATCATACATCGGGTATTATAACTTAATCCATTACAACCCATGCACCGACTAATGATCCTCAAACCATCACATTATATACATGTCATGCATATAGTATTCCATAAGAATCTATATCCAGAATATGTGTACGAAATAACCACAAACCATTACATCCCTCTACACACATTTATGTGGAAATCTAATCATTGTCCAAAACATCACAATAAAATACCATGTGTAGAGTGTGGGTTCTTAATCATAGATAACTATCCACACTCCCACCGGTATATGGGGGAAAACACCACCACCCCTATGGCTCATAATCACTGGAGTGTCAGTTTCCCTAACTGAAAGGGTTGGGTAGTGTATAGATTCACAAAAATTGCATGAAATTATATAGCTCATAACCACACAATGAGAATAACATAGTCTTAGACTCAATAGTATGTAATGTCTCTCAAACACCTAGTTACCAGTATTAAGACTCGATATCCAGTAATCACATAACCATTATAAAGATCATAATTATGTTACTTTATCCCTTTTTATTAGTAACACAATATGTTAGTAAATTATTTAACTATTAAATAACCATTATAAAATTGCACATTACAATTCATTAGAATCACAACCATGTTCCATGCCCTCTAGGAATAACCATACCAAATCCAAATCATCTCATAATCACAAACTAAACATTGAATCCTAGCAATCTCCAACCCCATGAGATAAGAAATTATCCATTTATTAGTATCTTTACCACATCTATATTTCCATATTTTAAAGTATACCTGGAAAACATTCTATGCTATCAAACACAAGGGGCTTAACATGGTCAGTATATGAACTTCAAATTGAGTCTTCTCCCCCTATATCAGAAAAATATACACATACATCCTCATGAAGATAAAATTGTAAAGCGTGGGGAATATCCTACACGTCTTCTCTTATTTTGGAAGGTGAGTAAGTAAAATAAGCTTCCTTGAGTGGTGAAGAGAGTAATGTAGAAAAACATTACATAGATTTAACAAGAATACAACTTTCACATCAATGGGTAAGCCTAGATTCAACCCATTCCATCATCTCCAGTGTCCACCCTGATACCAATATGCATAAACTGATGCTTCTCTCCACTCCAGGCCTTAACTTCTTCCACAACCACTAGGCCTTAGTACCCCCACATACTATGAAAACCCTCCAAGATCAACTAACCTTGGATTATATAACATCACTAACACCAAGAAACATAAATAGAAACTAGTCACATTGCACAAAACAAGGATTTTATCCTTCACACACAATGATCTTCCCTGACTAATGACAACCTCTCCCACAACGAATACATCCAACTCAGGATATCGCGACAACACCACACCTACCATAAAATGAGAAAGATCCATTAGAGGAACAAAGATTACATTCAATCACATGGAAAGGAGAATGGGAGGAAACAGATTGAGGAATCTAAATGAATGGAGGTAGAACATACCTTATATTGGTTTGTGGTAAAATTGGTTGAGATGTGTATAGGGACCCTGACATTATATATATATATATATATATATATATATATATATATATATATATATATATATTAATATATATGTAATTAATGGAATATTTAATACATGTTAACATGATCTATTAACAAACTGTAAATGATGAGTGTACTTTGAGACCTGATATGATAAAATATTACCAATTAAATTCTTTATTATCTATCATAAATTTATTCTCAATTTTAATACATTTTTACATACCCTACATAAAAAATAATCATAGACTTTGGAAACTAAAATTAATAATGAGTGATATGAGATGTGATTATGGGTTGACAAGTGAGATATCGATGATCACATAATCAAAACA
The DNA here is from genome assembly GCA_963277665.1 of Viscum album. Classification (NCBI taxonomy): domain Eukaryota; kingdom Viridiplantae; phylum Streptophyta; class Magnoliopsida; order Santalales; family Viscaceae; genus Viscum; species Viscum album. Next base: position 1,193,473,984 of record OY728139.1, read on the forward strand.
TGAGAATTAGTGTTTGAGAACATGAAATATTTGAAAATTTATAATTCAATATAATAGATAAAAATTACTAATCATGCTATTAAATGAGGCTGTTATGCAAGCATGAATCATAAATTAATCAACGAACAAGAATGATGATCACGTAATATTGGAATAGAATATATGTTTATTGTATACACATAATCATTAAAAGTAATTTCCTCATTCATGGGTTGTTACCAAAACTATCATTTTGGTCTGGGATCATCACCCATTCTATCATATTCATAGACTAGGTTCACTCCCAACTCTATCACTATTAATAGATTCTATAACATCCCAAACCCCAGTATCCTTGATTTGGTGGTCGTTTTATTTAAATGGAATATATAAAAGATATAATGTCACCATGGATATATAACATTAGTATTGTTCAAGAAACAATGAATATGCATGATTCCTTAATACATTGGTAATAAACATAGTACATAACAAAATAAAATAAACTACTAAATTTCATTTATTTAGATATTTTATCCTCACAACCTAGGGAAGGAAAAAATAAATTGGTGCACTCAAACAACTAGTAATTGATATATGAAACAATAATAATTAATTTAATGTCAATAAGTAATAGATAGTATGGAAATATAAATAATATAAAAGACACATTCCATCAATAATGTTATAATGAAAATGCACAAATAGATATTATTATATTGAAAATATTATGGAATGTATTAACTGAAAATAGAATGATGAAGTTTTTTATTATTTGGATGTAATGTATCTAGCTCATGATCTATTAAACCTTTAAGGAAAGTTGTGTCTATTGGTAAAAACATAAGTCCAATTATTCATGGAAACAAACACGATGGGTTTTTTTCCTATTATTGTATATTATGAGACCTTCAATATATTGAAGGTATATAACATGACCAAATAATCAATACAATTCCAAATAATTATTCATACATAGATTAAATTCATTAACAATATGGATTAAAAATTTCCATATTAAGTAGAGAATATAAATTTATCAATGTTTCATTATTAAAAGTAAACACTATATGTAAAAAATTGTATAACGTTTATACAGTAATCATATAAATAATAAAAGAAAAAATTTATATTAAAAAGTAATATAATTTGAAGTGAAATAATTTCTGAAAGGTTTTGTAGATACCACTTAAAAATTATTAGGTTCAGAATACCAAGTATGTCTCAATGAATTTTAAATTAAGTCGAATTCCCTTACTATATTTTTGAATGTGTTCTGCAATTGATCGTAATGTCCTGATAATTATATTAAATCCATTAATTAATTAATTAATAACGTATTTCAACATTTAAATTATTTATTATAATTCTATTATGTGTTTTATAGCCTTTTTATGATTTATATGTTATATATTTATCATTCGCATGCATTCATTTCCAAATTTTTCATGAATGGTTACTTGTATTCATGTATGAAAGATCATGTATAATGGGAATAATTACCCAAAATAGAATGTATATGTAACTAATTAAAATGTAGTAGATTAAATGGTTATATATGTTATTTGGTAATATGGGGAGAGGATAAATCATTAGATAAGGCCATTGTGATAATTATTTAGATGATATTGGAGTCTTTTTAAATATCAAGAACTAATCTTGTTTTATTGTTTAATATTATGAATATATACTACTTCTAGAACACTAAATATCTTTTAATATAAATTTATGATTCTTTTTTAACCATTATCATAATTTTATGACTTGTGTCATTGTTGTAATGGAAAATAAAAACACAATATCCATGATGGCGGTAAATCAGCACATGAGGATGTCTTAATTTTTAGAATTAAAGGGGAGGAAGAGAAAATATTATGAATTATTCTATTAACATAATAACATTAAAATTTAAATTTTATTCTAGATTAATTTTACATATTTTGGTATAGTATGTGAGGTATGGATAATGAAATAAAACTAAATAAAAGAAAATGATAGTTATGGATTAAGGATTTTACCTCATTGAATTCTTCTCCTTGAGAACCTCCTTAAGGGACATTGGATTTGTATTCTATTAAGATAAAAATATCTTAGAAATTGGGAAATAAATTAGGGAATTTTTCGGGTGGGAATTTTATAAATATTCATGAATTTAGTTGTGTGAGGATAATGGGTGGCGAGGGGTGGTATTTATAGTTGTGGAAATGGGTGTTTGTTTGATTACTCTATAACATTTTTAAATATTTTGTATGAAAAAAAGAAATTATTATTATCATTGAAACTATATACAGTAACCAATGAACGTGGGATCATGATAATTTTTCTTACAACATTCATACATCATCTATAATTCAATAATTCATGTATTCAGATTATACCGCATATTAATGTCTTTCGCTACTCACCAAAAATTCAACTATTTTATAAAAAACCCAAGAAAATCCTAACCATTTTTCTACACATACGATTTAAAAATGAAATATATTTTATGAAAATAATTTTCATAATATTTTTAATTAGTGGTTTAATTAAAATCATTATTTACTCTAGACATACTGCTTTTAATTTTATAACACATTTTATAACATAATGAAAAATTAACTATGGTCTAAAAAAGTAATCACATAATCATAGGACCAAAAAAATATTACTGTATGTTTTCATTTTTTGGAAATAATTTTTTATTTAAATCATTTATTTATTTAGAAAAACATAATTAAGAATTTCTATTTTTAAAAAATAACAACACCTAATTTAACATTTTCGAAATATTTTTTACATATACTATGATATATTTATATCATATTTTTATTTATAAGGTGCTTTTATTTTATTTGTACATTAATTGGTGTGGATACTATTTTATTAGAATAGTTTCAAATATGAAGGGTTACATTTTTATTCCAATGTTTATGAAACTATTTTATTTGTATATATACCTAATTTCTAGAAAAATCCTCTTATTTGATTCGTTATTTATTTATAAAGTTATTTTTGTGTTCTCTGTTTGATTTTACCTGACATATAGTCTATGAAATAATTTTGTGTGTAATGTAAGCTATTAAATGAATTCAATCTATTTAAAAGGTTACAATGCATAAAATATTGTGGTGTTATGTTCTTCCCTCATTAAAAAATTTCATCCTATAAATTTTTATAAACATTTACTTCTAAACAAATTATGGTGGTTCTTCTTTATAAAATCAACAGGCTCCCATGTTGCTTCATTCATTTTATTGTTTCTCTGTAGAACCTTTACTAGTCTTGTCAACTGATTTCTCAATATTTTCTCTAGTGTGTCATGAATTTAGATAGTATCTTCACCACAAAACAATCCATGTTCCATTTCTATTTAATCATACATGATTACTTGCATTGGGTCTTCCATGTACTATATTAATAAGGATATGTGGAACATATCATGAACATTGGAGAGACATAGAGGAAATGATAATTAGTAATCTAAAACTAATATTGATTACAAAATTTCTTATGGTTTGATGTACCAGGGGATTATTTTACCTTTTATAAGGATCATTATAACATCCTTCCAAGAATATACATTCAGAAAGGCATAATATCAAAATTAAAATTAAAATTCATTCTCTGGTTGTTAGAATAATGTATTTCCTGATATTTAGTTGCATTAATATTATCCAATATAGTCATTAACTTTTTCTTTATCTCCTCAATAAACTCTGGGACATTAATTTTACTCACACTAACATCATCCCAACATGTTATAATTTGATATCACTTGTAATATAATGCTTAATATGGATCCCTTTGAATACTAGAATGGAAACTATTATTGTAGGAAGTCTTTTTCAAAGGTAAATAAAGATCCCACATACCTAAAAATTCAACTAATCTATATATCAATATGCCTTCCAATGATTTAGCAGTTCTTTTAAGATGGTCCTCCCATTTGATGGTGATAATAAGTACTCATATGAATCATAGTATCCAGAGCCTTTTAGGGAAAATTATATAATTTTTATATAAAATGGGGATATTGATTATAATTAATCAATAGAGGTGTACAATGAAGTCTGAGAATGTCATTGAAATAGTGTATTTATTAGTTATCATTATATAAATCTTCTCTTATAGAAGAAAATGAGTCAATTTTTTGAGACCAACAATAATAAACTATATTGTATCATTTCTTCTAGATGTCTATGGTAATCTGGAAATAATGTCCATTGTAATTTCTTCCCACTTCCACATATAAATTTTTAGAGTTTTCATGTATCCTTTGAGGTGTTGTCTATGAACCATCACTTGTTAACAAACATGGTATGTTGAAACATAATCAACCATTTCCCACTACATATTATCCGTCCAAAAATGATCCTTAAGATCTCTCTACATCTCGGTACTACCAAGGTGTATATAGAAATTTGATCTAGTAGTATCATCTAAGAGTTCCATTTTAATCTCAAGTATTTATTGATCACATAATAATATTCAATATTTAATAAATCAATCATCACACATGGTGAATGATAATATATCATCCCCACCCAATTAAACTTCATAGAAATTTATCATCATCAGATTAAGTGTTTTTTATCTTCTCTAGTAAATAATTTTTTGCAATCATTTTAATATTAAATGATGTTTCATCTTCCATAAAAATTTCTATAAAATTTTTTATTATATCCATGATCATATTATAATTTTTAATCCCCATTTGGGTTATTACTCTATGATATTTCAAACTTAAATTATACATTAACTTATTTTCCATTATTGGGTGGTAGTGTATTGAGAACTATTAATCAGTGAGTAACTCAAACCATCGACTTTTACTCATATTTAGATATTTGTTTGTAAATATTATTCACACTCTCCTCCTCCAATGGCCTGAAGGCCTTCATTTTTTATTGATTTTTGATAATCCTCCATTAAATGGGTGAGGTGGAACCCTTACAAGGATCTTAGGTGTAAGTATTACATGGCCCATAGGCCTCAGAATAATTAATTACTCGTAGGCTTGAAACATTACATACAACTCAGACTAACTACCTGGAACTACTCCCCCCAAATATATTCACCATAGAGATAGTGTCGCTATATCCTCAGATAAAATATTAAGGCTTATTACTCAAGATCATGAATTTGTCAAATAAAATATGAGTCTTCAACTACTTTGAAAAATAAGGAACAATATTATCATAATCCATAAGGAAACAAACCAGTCCATTCTTCAATACATCACTGTATATCAAAAACACATCATTAACTAACGTTAGAGTCAGTATTAGAGAATTAACCAATCTTCTCTTTATTTATTAAATCAAATAAGTACCTTATTTTTTCCATACAAACATAACCCCATAATATGTGATCATTGTTAATGGGTTATCCAATCAATAAATATTATGAGTGAAATGTTGATAGTAACCTACTAATGTAATAAAACAATATACCTTGGATTTGTTATTTTCATAAGTTATAATTGTATTTAGTTTTTCTTCATAGGATCAACTGAAATTCCATCCATAGAGACAATGTAGCCCAGAAAAAAATCTATTTTAAGTGATAATTCACACTTTCTAAAATTACTATATAACTCTTTGTGTCTAAGATTCCTTAGAAAAATCTATATGTGATTCTCATGGTCCCTATATCTTTTTTAATGTATCAAAATATCATCAATAACTACCACAACAAAATCATAAAGATATTCCTTGAATACTATGGTAATTATAGCCTTAAAAATAATGGTGCATTAGTCATTACAAATGAAATTACATGAAACTCGTAATGTCCAAACCTGGTATAGAATGATTTCATAGGAATGAATGAAAATTAAATTTTTATTTGGTTTTAAAAAATTCCACTTTATGGTTGACTGATAATAATCACACCTGATGAGATACAAAAATCAAAGGATATATCCTATAGAAAATCAATATTTAATTTTTTTTGGAGAAATGGAGTTACAGATATCAATATTTGAGATTCACTCAAGTCAGTCGAGTCATTCCATAAATCTATAATATTAGAAATAACCATTGTTACCATCACCATCCAATCACCATTGAAATTGTCACTATCAAAACACATCACTTGCTTTTAATGATTTCTATAACAAAGTTTAATCTTCCAAAAATATTGAGCTACATGTATTTGATCAAATAAATCATCAATTCCAGGAAGTGGATAATTTTTATTTACTATAACATCATTTATTTATCAATATCCAATTCATAACAGTCATGATTCATTATTCCTCTTAATAAAAAATAGGGGCTCCCCATGGGGAACCCCTAGGGTGAATAAATTCCTTATTACTCAACTCTTCTACTTATATATTCATCTCCACTAAATACACATTGACCATTCAATAAAGCATATTTGATATTGGTTAGGAATCTGAATTAAATAAATTGTTATCGTAATTTCATGTTTTGTGGTGTCTTGGTAATCCCTCTGCAAAGACATAAATTTATTACTTAACAATTTTTATATTGTCAAATTGATGATGAATTTCATTATACCTATTTGATTTTTCCCTTCACCCCTGAAAATTTCATTTAGTATATCTATCAGAATTTGATCTAGAGAAGAATCAGATGATTATTTTTCTACTCTAATGATAAGGGATTCTACATCTTCTGCAGAAATAATAATTTATTTCTTTGTGAAATAAAGTATCACCTCATATTTTGAATTCTAGTCCATACCAATGATTATATCAAATTCAACCATAGGTATGATGACAACATCAGTAACTAAAGTACATTAATGTTTAATAAATTTGTATGACATACACATTTTGTTGAAATGAAAATTCCCTTAGTAGTTTTGAATAATAACCACATTTTTAAATCCAGTGTGAAATGTATACTTTTATTTGCAAAAAAGGTGGATATAAAGGACTTCAATAATCCAGAGTCATGTAATGACTTCACTAAATTTGATGATAAAATTAATATATATGACACCCCATCATAGGGTAATTATACTTTATCTATGGTGATTTGATAATATTTTCCATCATTCTTTATCAAATTCTGTGTTAAATTCCTTTGAAACATGGAAATTGTTTTTGGAAAAATACCCATTTTATTAAAGATGATGAATTGAAAAAAATTGATATGTTTTATCCCCTTGTATTCATTAGATGAAGGACCCTTTTCTATGGACTAATAGAAAACTCCCAATCCTGTGGAAAATTTCTTCTGATTATTCTTTCAAAAAAATTTACATAATGTAAATTTCTTCATTGATATTTTTTCTTTGATGATTCTATTTTGAAATGGTAATAATAAAAACTATTATTCTTTTTATTTCCAATAAAAAAATAATATCATTCAATTTCCATAACCTTCTTTATGGAACATAATACTATTTCATCATATGATTAAATTTTTTGAGATTCGAGTTCCCTTTGGAGTCTTGGATTAAGATATTAAATGAACTGATTAATGTTGTATCCCAAAACACATCTGTAATCTATGGCACACCAAGATAATCATGTGGTGGTAGCCTCATACTGTGAAACACTCTATTCTTCCCTTTTTCATAAGATAAATAAACTTTTCTTCAATTTAGTTTGTTTCTCAGGATGGAATTATTTTTTGAAGAATTTTTTCATTAAATGATATTAATTTAATATCTAATATTTCTTTATCCTCCTTAGTATTGAAAATCAAATACCACCATTGATCATAATATACCTTGATGAAATATATTTCCTCTACTTCCTTTTAATTTATATTGCATCCCAACAATATAAATATCTTTTCAAGGCACTTGATCCACTGATCATATTCCACTTCATTAGTAGTCACACTAAAATATGGGTGTTTTGTCGAATGAAATGATCAAACATTGGTTAATAAAATTGATTCATCATACCCTTGGAATGTTTCACTAATATTTTTATGATCTTCTCAACCACAACATAAATTATGTTATTTTTATAAAAATAGAAATCCTAGAATTTTCCACAGGTATTGATTTCATTCCATCTATTAGGTTCAATTTATAACCAATTACATACAATAAATTAGGTTATGAATCCAGATGGATATTTTGGAACCAAAAAAACTAATAATGTAAACTAAATATTTATTCATAGCTATTCACATTGTCATAAAAATTGTTTCTTTGGAAGAATAGTTACTTTTAAATCTATTTTAGTGGGTTTGAAGGAGAATTTGAATTATCATAAGAATATATCACATGGTTTATCAAAGAATGAGGGAAATAACTATTGTTGTTGAGTACCATGTTATGTCATGTAAGGTTTGACACCCCATGTAGGTGTTGTTACCCCTAGGTACATCTCTGTCAGAACCATGTCCATTAGTGGTATCTAGAAAGGGAATTATTTCTTGGAAGACCAACATAATCTCTAAAATATAAATATTCTAGGATGTTATTCTATGATTATTTTAGAGGTCAATATTGGGGATATTTTCCCCAAACTATGTTTTTTAAATCTGGTGCCAAATTCTTCTACTAAACATTATCTGATACTAACTATAAAAACATGTACCCTAATCGGATAAATTCTATAATCATTGTTATAAAATTTCATATATACAATATATCACCTCATAAAATATCTATTAGTTTATTAGTATTGAAAAAACAGATATATACATGTAAATACCCAGAATTTTTGTGGAATTTTTTTTTCTTATATACATGGGAATTTTATGAGTTCGTGAAAATTTACGGCGCTTGATTCTGAGGCCCGGTGTTCCCAAAATCAATTTTTGAAGTTTAGTTCTAGTACGTTCTCTAAACATACGAGTGTGATTTTATAACCTTTGAATTGCTGCTTGGAATTGAAATTTGAGGGCACCGTTGAACTCGCAGCGCCGGTATTCTCTTGAGAAGACTTTCACCTTCACCGCAGTTGCGTTCTATCGAGAATGGAAATTTGATTTTTGGATTTTTAATTAGATAAACGAAAATATGTATAGCTTATTTTTAATTTGTGGTGGTTAAAACCTCTAAGAGGAGGTTAGTAGTGGGGGTCGCCACACTACAACCTCCCATGAGATGCTATTGTGGTGGGGCCCACCTACACATAACCTCCCTTGGGAGGATATCATTGGTGGGGCCCACGTGGGATTTAAACCTCCTTTAACCCCCATTTATGTGGGAAAATCTCTTCACTTTTACCCATTAATTTAATGTTCCTACCCTCATAATTAATTAATTGAACTCTTTCATTTATTAATTGGAACCTTTTAAATTCTTTTATATTCATGCCAAAAATTAAATTATAGATGAAGCTGTTATTTTATTTTGGTTGGCATATATTCATTTGGTGGAGCTTTGAGAGGGAACTTGGAGAACCCTTGGAGAATTATCTCTCAATGAAGAACACGAAGAATGCCTCTTCATCCTCCACCAAATAACGATGAACTCTTTCTTCGATCTTCGACCGATCCAAAAGAAAAGGATCCGACCATGAAGAACACTGACGATGCTTCTTCCTCGGTCTCCTACCTAGGATGCTTCTTGAAGTGGACAGAATGACATCTGCCTTTCCGTATCCTCGACAACGATTATCATCATATAAGGTAGGGGTTGGATTTTGAGTATGACTATACACCTAAGTTCATCTTTTTAAAAAAAAAAGAACGCGAATTTTTTCTCTTGTGGGATGGGAATAATCTTTGCAGGAGGTTATGGTTTGATGATTTTATTTTATGTTCTGGTTGAGTCGTCTATTACCGCTCTAATACAGAGGGTTCGAGCCAAACTAACATGGTCTGACCCCTCTGTCTTTCCACTTGTATATTGTGTTAATCGTGGTGGAAGGTGGAGGCTTTGTGTTGCGATGAACAATGGAGAACCCCTTTGATCCACCAAGATACCACTTCGATGTGCCTCCAAAACAAGCTAAAGAGCTCCCCCCAACTTCAAAAAAACCAGAAATCTGGCATGAGGCATCAGTGGGAAGAAGAACGGGGGTAAGACTAGAAATCTTGAGTGGATCGGGACTTAAAACACTAATTTTATTAGGCCACACGGATTAGGAAATTGTGTGGTAGCCACTGTCCCACCTGGGGACTTCGCACAGGTTGGCCACACATTTTTTCAAACCGTGTTCCAACTATGTTTTTGACACTGTCACACCCGGTGGCTTGCATGGCATGGCCGCATGGGTTTTTAAACGGTGCGCCAACTATGTGGTTGCTACTGTCTCACATAGAGACTTCGCACGGCCTGGCCGCACGGTTTGTTTAGACCATGTGCAAACCATGCACCCCTGCACAAACCTCTATAACTTTGGAACTGGGTGTCCGTTTGAAGAACCGTCAGTGGTGCTGGAATCCTTGGAGTGAGTCAGTGCCTTGAGTATACCCCACTTGAAATTTGGGTTGAGATAGATTATGGCCAGGTTTGATCGATCACGAATCCAACTGGACCCTAGAACGGATATGCCAATAGCTCAGAGACCAGGCGTCTGATTGACGCACCGTCTGTTGCGTTGAGACCCCTATGACGAGGCGGACCATTGAGATAGTTTTTTATGTTTCTTCATGGTTGTTGGAGTATCGTATTGTAGCTTTTGGAGTGGATCCTCCTGGAGATGAGTGAGTGGAGTACGGAGACCTAGTAGCTGGCTGAGACTTGACGATAGCAGACCATTAAACTCGGAGTGTTTCGACTAGCCCAGTGGGAAGTTCCTATGTGTGATCACAGTAGACCCATGGTGGGGAGCGCCTCTGTTTGAGCATGGCAGACCCACGGTACTCGACACGTAGAGTACCTCAGCAAGCTTCCAGGGGAGCGCCTCTGTGTGAGAACAACAATCCCATGGTGGAGAGCGCCTCTATGTGAGCATAGAAGATACACGGTACTCAATAGGAGGAGTACCTCAATAGTCCAATGATAGTGCTAAGAACCTCTATGTGACGTGGCAGGACCACTATACTCGAAATTGGAGGAGTACACAATCATCCTAGGGTCCGAAAGTGTGACTGGGGTTGTTAAATGATACTACCACCAAAAATAAAATCTTAGTTTGAGCTGAGTCAGTGACATTTCTATTTACGTCATGATTATGATGGGTTATTATATAGCTTAGGTATATGTATGGTCATATAACTATTTAAGGTTTATCTGTTGTTTATTGACTTTGTGGTTATCCTTGTTGGATATTGTGAGACCTTGAGGGTCTTGAGGTCCAAAATGAGTATCGTTATACTCACCCCAGTATGGGCTATGCCCACACCTCGTTGTGTTGGATGTAGATGACGGACAGTACTGAAGGAGGTCAATAGTGCCAGTACTTGATGGTACCCGGAGGTGGACTTTTGGAAGAGTTGGTACATAGAGGATTCTGACATATGTGGAGTGCTAAGGTGGCTATATGTACCTACCTATTAGATAGGAACCCCGGAGGATGATCCAGTATCATCTCTTTACCTTTCAGTTTTTGTCCCATTTTCAGTTGTACTTGTACTTTACATTTGGGCTTGTATTTCCAGCACCTTTTACATTCTATCACACATTTTTATACCTTTTTTTCTTATTGTTTTGATTCCATTTGTGTGCTCTGATTGTGTGTGTTTAATTTTATAAAGGAAATTCCTTCCAATCATAGGGATTTACTCCTTTGGTGCTAGTCGCCAGCCCCTGGTCTATGGAAGGCAGGCTTCTGGTAGTCACAGAACGGGTTTCGAGGATGGTTCGGGAGAAATTGGTATCAGAGGAGTCAGTTCTACATTAGAACATAGGACTTTGACTTTTCTTTTCTGTGAAGAAATAGTGTTAAGGGTACTAAGTGTGGTTTTCAGTTCAGGGAGTGCAGTGTTGGTGCGGGCGGTCGATGTATCCATATGCCAGGACCCATACTTCTGATTTCCATCTCAGTGCATGAACACACTGATTGTGTGTGTGTTTTCAAATGTTTTCTTAAGTCAGATCAACCAGGTCAGCTCACCAGGTATAATCTTTTGACCATGTTGCGTCTGTTTCTTCAAGATGCCTCCCCGCAGAGACTGGAGAGTTGTACGCTCTGACAGCCCAACTAGCGACGAGGCCTTGGTGTAGGGCCATCTTCCAATGGAGGCACCAGTGGTAATACTCCCCATTGGTCCACCGTTGCCACCATCCCAAGCAACAGATGATGCACTCCATTTGAGCGTGTTGCATGAGTTCTAGCGCTAGAGGCCACCAAGGCTCCTGGGAGAGATGGACCCATAGACGGCTGAGGATTGGCTGGAGGCTGTGGTGAGATTTTTCAGGCTAGTAGGGACATCAGCAGACTACATGGTAATCCTTGTTGCCAGTCTATTTCATACAGCAATAGGCAGAAGATGTAGCTTTATTCTCTAGGTGCATGTCGAGACGACACTTCTTTGGACAGACATCGAGAGCCCGTTCTGGGCGGAGTTTGTACAAGCCACCCTTCGAGCGATGCAAATACATAAGCTACTGCATCAACAGTAGGGTAGCATGACTAAAGCTCAGTACTCAGTGAGGTTCTTCGACCTCTCTTGCTACTCCATAGATATGGTACGGGGCCAATTCTTTAGGGCTCGTACCTTCGAGCAGGGTCTCGCGTGAGAGATCAGGGCATCGATGATCTCCCTCAGCATCCCAATGTAGGTGAGGGTGTTAGAGAGAGCCCTCCTTGTGGAGAGTTTCCTTTCTGAGCAGTCACCAGTAGCGAGACCCACCACTAGTTGACTTGCAGCAGAGTCTTCTGCATCTGGTAGTAGACAGATGACGTAGAGGTCCAAGAGGACCATACCCACAGGTGGTCAACTGTATGACTCAGGATCAGTTGTGTGGAGAACATAGAACAGAGACACACATGCTGGTGGTAAGTAGTGTTACTCATACGGTGTGTAGGCTCACATGGCTCATGACTATCTAACTCGCTGATCATATGATCAGCAAACAGTTGAGGGACCTCCCAGGAAAAAGAAGAGATTCGATCAAGGCAGTCCGCAGGGCGCAGGCGGTTGTGGCAGAGGAGTTGGACATGTAGCAGGCGGTGGGCGTCATTTCAAGGTGCTTCCCCCACCATCAATAGGAGGTCCACCCCGACCTTAGGGAGCAATTAGATAGGGGTGAGCTCAGCTCCATGCAATTGGGACATATAACCATGGTGCTCCGGAGATGATTCGAGGTTCGATCTGTATCTACTCCACCATAGTTACAGTTCTTATAAACCCAGGTGCCAGTCACTCTTTCATTGGCACTGCCCTTGTTTGAAGCTCAGAGATTCTGACAGAGCCGTTGGCTTGATCCTTACGGCTAGAGACTCCTACGGGAGAAGACTCAATGATTATGCACTGGTTCCAGCAGTGTGAGCTTACTCTAGGAGGCGATAACTTCGACTGGGATCTCCTCATAGAGGCGTCGAGGCCTTATGATGTCATCTTGGGTATGGACTGGTTATCTAAAGTCCATGGAAAGATTGACTATATTAGGAAAAAATTGTGGTGTTTCTGCACGGATGGGACAAGTTTCACCTTCACTGGCGAGAAAGGAGCCTTTTCAGAAAAGGATGGAATTTCTCATAGGAGGGTGCAGCCGATCACTCACCAGTTGGCTTGCCTTACCCTCGGGGCAGTTGATGTGGAGAGTCTAACGTATCATGTAGTGGTGGACCAGTACGTGGATGTTTTCCTTGACGATGTTCCAGGAAAACCTCTTCGCGGAGAGGTGGACTTATATATTAACCTGTACCCATGGACGACACTGATATCTACTCCAGCATATCAGATGGATCCCACTGATCTTCGCGAGCTGAGGGTACATCTGGAGGACTTTTAGGGGAAGGGATTCATCCGGCCCAGTGTTTCTCCCTGGGCATCCCTGATTCTGTTCGCCATGAAGGCGGATGCAAGCATGAGACTTTCTGTTGACTAACGTCGCCTAAACCAGGCGACCGTGAAGAACAAGTACCCCCTTCCTAGGATTGATGACCTCTTTGATCAGCTCAAGGGATCTCGATGGTTCTCGAAGATAGACCTCAGATCAGGCTATCACCAGCTCATAGTTCAAGACGTAGTTGTGTAGAAAAAGACCTTCAGGTGTCGGTATGTCCACTACGTGTTCTTGTTTATGCCATTCGGTGTAACCAATTCTCCAGTAGTGTTCATGTGGATCTTGAATCATATCTTCAGGCCTTACCTCGATCGCTTTGTCGTGGTCTTCATCGACGACATACTGATCTACTCGACTACCGAGGAAGATCATTCCTACCATTTGTAGGTAATATAGGACACACTCTTAGAGCCCCAGCTTTATGGTAATCTCTCCAAGTTCCGGTTTTGGATTCGAGAGGATCACTTCTTTGGAAATGTCATCTTGGAGGCTGGAGTTATAGTGGATCCAGCAAATATTGAGGTGGTACTTGCTTGGGAGTCACCCAGGAGTGTGATGGAGGTACGGAGTTTCTTGGGCTTGGCTGGATACTACTAGAGAATTGTTCTAGACTTCTCTAGAGTTGCAGAACCATTATCTTCCTTGACTAAGATGGGGAAACCCTTCATGCGGTCTGAGAGATTCCAGTAGAGTTTTCAAGATATGAGGCAGAGGTTGACTATTTCCCCAATCTTGAGGCTTCCAGAGGAGGTAGTAGGGGAATTTAGTTTACTGCGATTCATCAGGGACCAGACTTGGGTGTGTCCTGATGCAGGAGTGAGTAGTGATCACATATTGTTCTCAGTAGCTGAGACAGTATGAGAAGAACTATGCTACCCATGACCTAGAGTTAGCAGCAGTGGTCTTCGCCATGAAGATGTTGCAGGACTTCTTGATGGGAGAACGTTTTACCATGTACTCTGATCACAAGTTTCTTGGGTATATATACACTTATAAAGACCTAAACCTGATACATCGGCATTGGATCGAGTTCCTCTAGGACTATGAATTCGAGATTTTCTATACTCCTAGGAAGGGGAACGTTGTAGAAGATTCTCTTAGCTGGAGATCTGGTATACAGATGTTAGGAGAGGTGACAGAGCAGCTGGATGCCTTACAAATATCCTTTGTGGATAAATATGGGGAGGCCTATCTACTTTCTCTTACAGTCACTCCCCCTTTACTTCAGCATGTCGGGGAGGTGCAGCATGGATACGCTTACTGTAAGACATGACGTGCTCAGATATCCGCAGGGCAGGCACCTGATGGATTTTCTGAATGTGGGGAGCACATCATCCTCTTCAAAGGATGTACCATGGTACCAGTTTCACTTCAGGAGGAAGTGTTTATGGAATTCCACACTTCCCCTCTAGAGGTACATCTAGGAGTGGTGAAGATGTACCAGGACCTTTAGCGACAGCACTGATGGCTAGGTATGAAGAAGGAAGTAGGGTAGTTTGTCTCACGGTGCCTCACATGCCAGAAATTGAAGGTAGATCACAAGGTACTAGTATGCTTGGAATAGCCCTTAGAGGTACCGTAGTGGATGTGGGATAGGATATCCATGGATTTCATGACAGGTCTTCCAAGTACATCAAAGAGTCATGACTCGATTTGGGTGATCGTCGACCGACTCACCAAGTCATCTCAATTCTTATCGATCAGAGAGCAGGGCTCAGTAGAGAGCTTGGGACGCCTCTATGTGCTAGAGTTTCTGCATTTACATGGATTACCATCTTCTATAGTCTCCAACTTTGACGCATGGTTTACTTCCCGGCTATGGAATGGGTTGCAGGAGGCTTTCGGGATGCAGTTACATCTGATCACCACCTTCTATCCTCAGACAGATGGCTAGACCGAGTGGACCATCCAAACCCTTGAGGAAAGGCTTCGAGCTTGTGTCCTCAACTTTGGTCGTAGATGGGAGGATCACTTACCTTTTGTAGTGTTTGCCTACAATAGTAGCAATCACTCTACCATAGGAATGGTACCTTTCGAGGAGTTGTACGGGCGACCTTTCAGATCTCCACTGTGCTGGATAGACCCAGGGGAGTCATCACTAGTGGGACCAGATATGGTACGAGCTACCACAGAGAAGGTGCAGATCATCTAGGAGTGGATGAAGACTGCACAGAGCAGAAAAAAGTTGTATGCTGACAGGATACGGAGGACTCTAGAATTAGAGGATGGAGACCACATCTTTCTATGGGTCCCACCTTGATGAGGTCTACGGAGATTTGTCTGAGGTGGAAAGTGCCCTCTGAGATTCATCAGACCTTTCCAGGTCCTCAGCAGAGTAGGCGAGGTGTCTTAACGCTTATCTCTTCCACGTCAGTTGCACTTGGTGCACGATGTCTTCCACGCATCTCAGCTGAGGAGATATGTCCACGACCCATCCCACATCATCGACCATGGAGAGTTATACATCGATAACGGGGTGACATTCATGGAGGTTCTAGAGGAGATAAAGGATCGATAGAAGTGGTTCCTACGTGGACGGTCAATACCCCTGGTGCGCATTCACTGGAAGCATGGGAACCTCCCGGAGAGCACATGGGAGCAGGAGGCTCAAATGTGTGTGCTCAGTACCCCCATTTTTTCTCCTAGTGTGAGTTGTAGCTTATGGGTAAGTAAAGCCTTGAGGTGGGGAGAATTTAAAGACCTGGAATTTCTGTGGAAATTTTTTTCTTAAACACATAGGAATTTTACGAGTCCGAAAAAATTTACGATGATTGATTCTGAGGCTCGGTGTGCCCGGAATCAATTTTTGATGTTTTGTTCTGGTACCTTCCGTAAACGTACGAGTGGGATTTTATAACTATTGAAATGGTGCATGGAATTGAAATCTGAGGGAACCGTTGAACTCACAGCACTAGTATTCGCTTATGTGGACTTTCCCCTTCACTGCAGTTGCATTCTATCGAGAATGGAAGTTATATATTGGGATTTTTAAAAAGTTAAATAAAAACAAGTGTTGCTTATTTTTATTTTGTGGTGGTTAAAACCTCCAAGAGGAGGTTAGTGGTTGGGGATACCGCACCATAACCTCCCATGGGAGGTTATGGTGGTGGGGTTGACCCGCTCATAACCTCTCTTGGGAGGATATCCTTGTTGGGGCCCACACGGGCTTTAAACCCCCTTTAACCCCCATTTGTGTGGGTGAAAACTCTTCACCATCCCCCATTAATTTAATTTTCCAACCCTCACAATTAATTAATTGAACTCTTTCATTTAATTAATTGTAACCTTTTGAATTCTTTTGAATTCATTTCAACAATTAAATAATAGAAGAAGCTATTATTTTATTTTGGTTGGCATCTATTCATTTGTTAGAGCTTTGAGAGAGAACTTGGAGATTATCTATCAATGAATAACAGGAAGAATGCATCTTCATCCTCCATTGAAGAATGAAAAACTCTTTCTTTGATCTTCAACCGAGCCAAAAAAACAAGGATCGGACCAGGAATAATGCTGATGAAGCTTCTTTCTCAGTCTCCTACCCCAGTCGCATCCCGAAGTTGACAGAACGATGTACGCCTTTCCGTGACCTTGCCAACGATTATCGTCATATGAGTTAGGGGTTGGATTTTGAGTATGATTATATTCCCAAGTTCTTGTTTTTTTAAACAAAGACGCAAATGTTTTCTTTTGCGGGATGGGAATAATCTTTGCGGGAGGTTTGGGTTTGATGATATTATTTTACATTCTTGTTGATCCACATGTTACCGCTATAATGTGGAGGGTGCGGGAAAAACTAAAATGGCCCGGCCCCTCTTCCATTCTTCTTGTATGATGTGTTCATCGCTATGGAAGGTGGAGGCTTTGCGTTGTGGTGACGAATGGAGAACCCCCTTCAATCCACCATGAAACCTCTTCGATGTGCCTCCAAAACGAGCTAAGAATTCCCCAACCTCTAAAAAACCAGAAAACCCTCATGAGGTACGAGTGGGAGAACGATTGGGGGAAAGATTGGAAATACTAAGTGGACTGAGACTTAAAACCCTAATTTTAAGTGGATGAATGGCTTGGCCACACAGATTGTGAAACTGTGCGCCAATCATGTGGTAGCCACTATCCCACCTAGGGACTTCGCACGACTTGGCTGCACGGTTTGTCAAACCATGCGCCAACAGTGTGGTTTCTACTGTCACACCCAGAGACTTCGCACTGCTTGGCCACATGGTTTTTCAAACCGTGTGCCAACCATGTGGTTGCTACTGTCTCACCCAAAGACTTCGCACTGCCTGGCCGCATGGATTGTTTAGACCATTCGCAAACCATGCACCCCTACACAAACCTCCATAACATTGGCACTGGGCGTCTGTTTGACGAACCGTCAACAGTGCTAGAATCCTTGGAGCAATATGGTGCCTTGAGAATACCCCACTTGAGATTTGGGTTGAGATAAAGTAATGTCAGGTTGGATCGATCAAGAATCCAACTAGTCCCTAGAACGGATATGCTAATAACTCACAGACCGGGCGTCCAATTGACACACCATCTATCGCATTGAGACCACTATGATGAGATGGAATTTGGGGATACTTTTTCATGGGGATTTGTGATAGTTTTAGTATTTTCATGTAGCTCTTGGAACGGATCCTCCTGAAGAAGAGCGAGCGGAGTACGGGGACCTAGTAGCTGTATGAGACCTGATGACTACTAACCTGTCGAATTGGAGTGTTTCTTATAGCCCAGTGGGAAGGACCTCTGTGTAAGCACGGAAGACCCACAGTGGGGAGTGCCTCTGTGGGAGTGCGGAAGACCCGCGGTACTTGACACGTGGAGTACCTCAGCAGGCTTCCAGGGGAGCGCTTCGGTGTAAGCACAGTAGACCAATAGTGGAGAGAGCCTATGTGTGAGCGCAGCATATCCACGGTACTCAACAGGAGGAGTACCTAAGCCATCCAAGAATAGTGGGTAGCACCTCTGCGTGACGTGGTAGGCCCACTGTACTTGATAGAGGAGGAGTACACCATCAGCCGAGGTTCCGACAGTGTGACTGGGGTTGTTACTTGATACTACCCCGTAGAATAAAATCCTACTTTGAGCCGAGTGAGTGACATTTGTGTTTACATCATGATTTAGATGGGTTACAAGATAACTTAGGTATATTTATGGGCATATACCTAACTACGGGTTATACGTTTTTTTCGTTACTTTGTGGTTATCATTGGTGGATATTGTGAGACCTTGAGGGTCTCAGGGTCCCAACTAAGTATCGTTATACTCACACCTGCACAGGATATGCCTTCACCTCATTGTGTTGGATGCAGATGACAGAAAGTGCTGACGGATGCTGAGAGCGCCAGGACTAAATGGTACCTGGAGGTGGACCTTACAATGAGTCGGTACACAGAGGAGTCTGAAAGATGTGTAGTGCAGAGGTGACCATATGTACCTACCCTTTAGGTAGGAACCCCAGAGGATGATCCAAGAGATGCTCATTACCTTTCATATGTTTTTTCCTTTTTCAGTTGTACTTGTACTTTACAGTTGGGCTTTTATTTTTGGCCCCTTTTACTTTCCAGCACACATTTTTTATACAATTGTTTCTTAGTGTTTTGCTTCATGTTGTGTGCTCTAATTGTCTATGTTTACTTCTATAAAGGTAATGCCTTCCCATATTAGTGAATTATGACTTTAGTGCTAGTCGTCAGCCCCTGGCCTATGGAAGGCGGGCTTTGGGTAGTCACAACACTGGTTTCGAGGATGGGTCATGACAATACATGGTTCCTTATTACATTGGAAATTAAACATAGTACAAAATAAATGAAAATAAACTTCTTATTTAAACTTATTCAATTAATTCATCTTCACAACATGGGGAAGGAAGAAAATAAACTGGTGATCTAAAAAACAATTTAAGGGTTATATGAATCAATAATAAGTGAACTAATGTGAATAATGAATATATATTATGGAAAGGAAAATAATATGAGAGATACATTCCATCACTAACTGGGAATGAAAATGCTACCTTATATTCTGTCATAGTAAAAATCTCCTAGAATGTAATAACTAAATGCAGAATAAATATGATGCTTATTTACTGAACATCATGTATTTAGCACATGAACTATTATACAATCAATAGAGTTAATGTTGGTGGGTAAAAACTTATCTAATTATTTCTGTAAACAAACACAGAGGGTTTTTTTCTAATTAATATGTCTTGTTTAAAAGGTTGATTCATTAATGGGCTATAAAGGGCCCCAACCATCATTTTAAGTAAAAATTATGATTCATAAATAGATTCTATTAATGAAAACTACAACTTAAAAATGTCTCTTTATTATGAATAGGATATAGATTTATCCATATTTAACCATTCAAGGTAAACACCATATGTAAAAATTATATATTGTTTTGAAAATAATCTTATCTATGATTAATGATAATCTTGGCATTTAAAATGAATATAATTTCATATGTAAAATGATCTAAAAGGTGTAACAAATAAACAATATAAAAATTATTGGGTGCATAATACCATGTATGTCTCAATGAAAACCAAATTGACGGGAAATCCCTTACCTTTTGTACGAATATATTATTCTATTTCTCTTAATGTATTAGATAATCATATTTAATCCATAAATTAATTAATTCATAAACATTTCTAGATTCATTTGGTTTATTATAAGTTTATAATGTTCATTTATGGCCATTTTAAGTGTAATAAGATACAATGTTATCATTATAGGGTGATCGTTTCCTTAGTTTTCCTGATTTGTTCATCGGTATTCATGTATGAAAGATCATATAAGATGGGAATGGTGATCCAAAATTGAAATTGTATGTTATCAATGAACATTTAGATGAATTAGTGTCTATATAAGTCATTTTGATTTATGGGGAGAGGATGAATCATTAGAAAAGATGTTAGTGACAAATTTTTAGATTAATTTGGAATCTTTTCGATCAACAAAAACTAGTTTTATTTTATTATTTAATTTAATGTTTATATAGTTGTATCAATGAAAGATAATATCTTCCTTTGATGGAGGAGTCGCATGGCGGAGCGCCTGGGGGGAACCCTAGTCCAGATGAGCATGACTCGAGCGCGCCGAATGCTGCTGATCCATTGCCTGAGAATGTTTCTTCGATTACTAAAAGTTCAATTGTGTTAGTCATAAAGAGATGTTTTGGTGTTCTCCTCTGAAGCAATCAGTGGATGCCTCTGGTTCTTAAGCATCATGCCTGAGGAGGTTTTTGGATGTCATGAAATCAGTTGGAAAGATCCCTGATTTTGAATGCCCTTTTCCTGGGAGAATCATTAAAAAAGGTCGAATCGCACATGTTTCTGTGGATCATATTGCGATCGAAGAACAAGTGAATCTTTTCCGCTACTCGATTATTGCTTGGGTTGTTCTTATGAAGTGTGGGTCGCTTTGGGAATTCAATGATATTTCTCAAAGACCCTCTCAGATCTGGGGGTTTGAATAGTGGACGATGATTTCGATAGGTCGTGGCTATTATCTTGTTCTCTTTTCTTCGGAGGAGTCGAAGCGAAGGGCATGGAGCTTCAGGTATGTGTTTCTGAAACCTGGCATTCTTTGAATTCAAGAATGGGTCAGAAACATCGATCCTGAGAATTTAAAAGATACACACGCCCAATTTTGGATCCGTATTCGCAAACTAAATTGGTTGTATTGGCATCCTCGGGTCATATGGTATATCACCTCGTCGGTTGGCATCCCAATTTGGACGGATAAGCATAAATATGATCCTATGTTGTGACACTTCATGAGGGTTCTTGTGGAAGTGGATATGGCCTCGACGCTGGTGGAGGAGGTTGTTCTTACGACCAGGGATGATCGCTTCAACATGGAAATTCAGAATGAAAGATGGCCTCGCTACTGTCTCAATTGCCACTTCTTCGGGCACATGGATTTCGAATGTAACAGAAACAAGACTTGCGGTCTGTTCAAGCATAAGGGTCACACAAATGAGCTCTTCCAGAAGGGGAAGTCCAAGGGAAAGGTGCAGGATCCTGGAATTAATGTTGTTCCTATTGTTAAAATAGGTTCTCAGGACTATGTGCAGGTTGCTGAACCTGATGGTCAGGTGGCAATACAGGGTAAGGTCTCTCATGCAGCTCATATTGATGCCCCTCGTGACTCTCTACACAGTGCTGGTGTAAAAACTCCAATGAAGGGTGGTTCTGCTGTGGCTCCCCAGGGCTCTTGCCCTGTGAATGAAAATTTGAATTCCTTGATCAGTGATGTTTCTTCTCATTCTAGAGGGCAGGATCAGAATGCTGCACATATTGATGCCCCTCGTAACTCTCTACACAGTGATGGTGCTGCAAATCTAATGCAGGGTGGTTCTGCTATGTCTCCCCAGGGCTCTAGCTAGGTGAATGAAAATTCTAATTCCTTGATCCGTGATGCTTCTACTCAGTCTGGAGGGCAGGATCTGAATGTTTGTTTTTCTAATCAGTGATCTCCACTCGGGACAGTGCAGAAGAAAAGGACCTGACTCCTCAGGCAGTTCAGGGTCAAGTGGAGAATGCAGTAAGCATTGAGCCTCCTGTTGGGTCTGTTTTACATGGGTCTATGTAGGATGATGGTGGGTCTACTACAACAGTTGATACATATTAGGTTGTTCATTTGGGCCTGAAGTCTACTAGACAAGCTGGGCAGAAAAATGATGTTCTTCCTGTTGATATTATACAGGGGCTGAAACAGGTTCCACTTGCAGTGAATGCATTAGATCCTCCTTCTACTGAGATTGTTATTGGTGAAAAAAATGATGATTGATCCTTCTCTCAGGTTCCTTTGTCTAAGGCTATGAGGAATCCTTCTTTGCAAACCATTCTGGAGCCAGTTGTTTCATTGAATAAGTTTACACCTTTGACTGGTATTTTTTGGTCTGATGATAAATAAGATATTATCAATGAGGAACAGTCTTGACCTTTGAAAGGTCCAGGCCCCATCACTGGTTCACTTGCAGATTCAGATACTAAAACATCAAAGAGGAAGGATGAGAAGAAAGATAAAGTAGTGAAATTGAAACGGGATAGTGGGCCTATAACCAGGTCCAAATCCTATTTACAATGAATATTTTCTTCTGGAATTTACAAGGGTTTGGGAATTCTCCCACGGTCACAACCCTTAGGCATTTTATTATGGCCAATGAGCCTCTGCATAGGAATTGCTGATCCTTGGATGCCCTTCTGTAAATGGAAAGCCTTCAAATGGTCAACCCTTGGGTACTCCTTGGTTTCCCATAATGCTAATCAGAGTTCATCAGAGTCTCTTTGGGGTTTGAAGCATGATAGTCTCTCTTTGATATCTTCCGTTTATGACCAATAGTCCATCACTCTTTCTGTTGAGATAGGTGGTTATGGAATGTCTTTCACATTTATTTATTCTTTGAATCAGTATAATGGGAGACACACTATATGGGAATCTCTTGAAAGCATAGCGATGGAAATGCGGAAAAATTGGGTCATTATTGGTGATTTTAACTCATTGCTTCGGCCTGATGAGAAGACATGATATTCTTTTAATAGGTTGGTTGCGTCTGATTTCTTTGCTTGTATTGATGCTTATAATTTGATTGAAGTTCCAATCATGGGGGCTGATTTTACCTGGTGTAGATACACTCTAAATGGGTGACAAGCCAGTAAGCTTGATAGGTTCTTCCGTAATGTTGATGGGGGATCTCAGGATTTTTCTATGTCTGGTATTACTCTTCCAAGGGATAATTCTGATCCAAATCCAATTTTAATGGATTTGAATCTCTGCAGCTTGAGATTTTATCCCTTACCTTTCAGGGTTAATAATGCCTGGTTATATATTCAAGGTTGTAGGCAGGCTGTCATTGAGGCTTGGGACACTACTGTGATTGGAAATCCCTTTCATATATTGGTTTTAAAGCTGAAGTCCGTGAAAGAAAATCTCAAAGAGTGGAGTAATCAATCTTTTGCATGTCTTTAAAATGATATCCAAAATGATGAGGATAATTTTTTTCATTGTCAAAGGATCAATGAGGGTCATGATGTTATGTCTGGGGAAGAGTTTCTTACTCTTTCTAAATTTAATGAGTTACTAGCTTTAAAGGAAATTCTTTCTCATGCTCAATATAATGCCAGGTGTCTGAAAGAAGGGGATAGAAATACAAGCCCTTTTCATTGCTTACACGGGGATAAAAAAGCGAAGCCTGGCATGAATGTCCTAATGGTCGATGGTGTTCTTCTAAACTCTGAAACAGACATCTCTGATGCTGCTTATAGATATTTTGAGAAGCTTTACACTGAATCAGGGCATGATAATACTCAAAATATGTTCAGCAATATTATTTCTTCGGTTCAGGCCATCCAAAATGATATACTCACTACTATACCTACAGAGAAGGAAGTCAGGAAGGAGGTTTTCTCTATGAATCCTGATAGTGTGGCAGGTCCTGATGGTTTCTCCAATAGATTCATTAAGGATTATTGGGATATTCTTCACACAGAATTTTTCCATGCGATTAGAGGATTCTTTTATGATTATTATTTCCCTTATGGTGTCAATGCCAGCTTTATTGATTTGATTCCAAAGTAGGATAATTCTCTTGACATTCGGTATTTTAGGCCCGTGGAAATAGGGAACAATATTCCAAAATTTATCAGCAAAATCATGGCCAACAGATTGGGACGTATTGCTAAGGGATTTATTTCTACAAATCAATTTGGGTTTGTGCCTGGAAGGAACATTCAAAACTATTGGTACACAACGTCTTATTGTGTTAATGTTATGATGAAAAAGGTGAAGTATGGGAATATGGATTTGAATGTTGACATCTCCAAGGCTTTTGATACGATGAAATGGTGTTTTATTTTTGCAGTGTAAAATATGCATGTATTTTCCACTGGCTTCATTAAGTTGATTAGCTGCATCCTTCAAAGTTCGATGTTATCGGTTCTTGTGAATGGTTCTCCCAGAGGCTTCTTTAAAAGCTCCAGGGGAGTGCAGAAAGGTGATCCCTTATCTGGCCTCCTTTTTTCTATTACAGAGGATTATTTGAGTATATGTATTTCAAATCTTGTTCATGCTGGTTTGTACCAGCAAATGACTGTTGGTAGGAATCTTTTTTCTCCCTCACATCTCTTTTATGCTGATGAAATTCTTCTGTTTAGTAAGGCTGATAGATGTACTATTCTATATATTAAGGAGGATTTTGAGCATTATGAAATTGTTTCTGGCCAGGTTATTAGTTGGGATAAGTCCTTAGTGTTTTTTGGGGAAGGGTTCATCTCATCAAAGCAAAACAGAGTTGCTCGGAAGCTGGGGGTTAAAACAGGGTCTCTACCTTTTAACTATCTTGGGGTTCCCCTATTTTGGTGTGCTGATAAAAGGTGTTACTTTTAAAATATATATCTCAAAATTATAAATCAAATGGCTACATGGAAAGGTAAATCTATGTCTCAGGCAGGGCGGGTCTGCCTGGTTAACTATGTTATCACCTCTATGTGTGTCTACGTTTTTTCCTTATACAGATGGCCTAGAACTCTTCTTAATGATTTACAAAGGCTGATTCGGAATTTGATTTGGAATGTCTCAATTCATGAGATGGATCTTGTTACAGTTTCTTGGAGTGATTGTATTCGGCTTGTTGACATGGGTGGTATGGGGATTAAAGACCTCAAGCATTTTAATGAATCTCTCATCAAAAAGTTTACTTGGTCACTCTTAACCTCTAGTGATTTCTCTTTGGAGTTTTTGTGTAATAGATTTGGATCCAAGTTGCTCAATGGGAACTCCCTTTATTTCCCTTCCTCGATATGGTCATCAATTAAGTATTCTTACCTCAACCTTGCACAATCCTCTAAATAGGTTGTTTTTCAAAACTCTTCATTAAACCGTTAGAGAACTTTTTGGTTGTCATGGGCCATTACTGAGCTTACTAAAATTCCATCTTCATTGATGGATCTTTCAATTGGTGACTTTCATAATAATGTATTGGCTCAGGGGTTTCTTTCTAATTCACTGAAAATGGAGTTGGCACGTTATCAGTATTCTGTGATGGATACTTTAGTCTAGTTGCCTAGTCTTACTGGAACTTTCAGCACTAGGGAGGATTATAGATTCATGTGTACTAAGCCCCTGATGGTCCCTTATTGGCTACTTATGTTTCATGCTGCTTATATCCCACCGACTCAGTATTTGCTTATGTGGAGGATTTTGAAGTGTAGATTACCTCTAAAACGGATGATACAGCGTGCTGGATTTTCTCTTGCACATGCTTGTTTTCGTTGTCTTACTACTGATGAGACTATTAATCATGTATTTATATCTTGTTGCTCTGCCTCTGGTTTATGGGATTATTTTTAAGTGGTTTTTGGATGTCATCTGATCTTAAAAGGTTTTGGACAGCTTATGGATTCTATTTATTGAGCTGATTGCAGTTCTCAGGTGAAACCAATGCTCCTCTCTGTCATCTCAGCGGTTTTTTCTTTTATCTGGAGAGCTTGAAATGCTCTAGTCTTTGACAACAGAAATATTCTGATTTCCATCGGCATTCGGGAGATTCGTACTTGTGTTCTTGCTTCAGCACGAGATCATAATGGAGTCATGAGGAATGATGTTTCCGATCTGGTTATTTTGCGAACACTAGGTGTTTTTGGCAGGTGTAAGAATCCAATTGTGATGAAATATATCCTGTGGATTCCTCTGATATTTCAGTGTTTGAAGGTTAATGTGGATGGAACAGATTCAGGTTCAATGGGGCCTTCCAGATGTGGTGGTGTTTTCCGCACTTTTTGGGGTTTTATTAAATGTTTTTATCACTTCTTAAGAAATGTCTTGGCTATTGAGGCGGAGTTATGGGCTATGATCGAGTTTGTTCAGTATGCTTCTTTTCATGGTTGGATGACCTTATGGATGGAGTCTGATTCACCTCTGGCGGTTGATATTATTCGAACGCATTCATGGAATGTCCCCTAGAAGATGCTTTCTGCTTGGGATGACTGTCTCTAGGTTGTGGATCAGATTTGTTTGGTTGTCACTCATGTATACAGAGAGACAAATCAGGTTGCTGATGCTCTGTCTAAGCGTGTGATTGAGGAGGTTTTCTATTTATGGTCCTTTGTTACACAAACATTCTTTTGTGGTTTGGTTGATACTGATGTGTGTGGTGATGTGTTTACACGTCTTTGTTGAATCCATGTGTCTCCTCTTTTGCTATATTTACTTTTCTCTATATAATCTTTTTTGGGAGTAGGCTTTCCTGGTCTTGAGTATTCTGATTATATAATTGTACCAAAACACTAAATATATATTTATATACATGTAAAATTATTTTTTACCCATTATAAATTTATATTACCATCCTTGAAAGAGGTAATGGAGAATGAAAACACATCATCCCTGATTGCTGTAAATTGGAACATCATGAATAATGATTTTATTTTTATAATAAAAGGTGAGAGGAAAATAAATTATGATAAATTATTCCATTAAAAAAATAAGTATATATAATATAATGGAGTTTTAATCCTATTTTGTTTAGAGGAGTAGATGTTACGTTAATAATAGAATCAAATATAAAATAAAATGAAATGTAATGATTAAAGGGTGTACCTATTGAATTGTTCTCCTTGAGAACCCCTTTAATGGATTTGGGTTTTAAATTTTGTTATGACCAAAGGATACTTGACATGGTGGAGATACATCAGAATATGATTTGGTATTAATTGGATATGATTCATTGCTTTGGCGGTGTGAGGAGAAGAGGCGGTGAGGGGTGGTATTTATTATTGAGGGGAGAGGTGTGTTTTTATTATTATGTCAATTATTATAATATTTGGCCTCAAGACAGAAATAATAATGTTTGTTATGAATAAATACAGTAAATAGTGCATGTGATTTCTATCCAATGGTGGTTATATCAGCCATAAATCATGTTTGAAACATTAATTCATGTATCTATCTTATAATGTTAATTACCATATTTCACTATACATTTAAAATTCAACTATTTCAGAAAAATCCAATAAAAACACGCAACCCATTTTTCGATGTGTAAATTTCAAAAATGAATGCCATTTTATTAGAATAAGTTTTTGAATATTAGAAATTTAATATTTCCTTAAAATAATCATTTACTCTAGAAATACCCATTTTAAAATTATAAATTATTTTATAGCACATGAAGAATTAAATAAGGTCCCATAAAATTATCTTACAATCATAAAAAACAACATTAATTTTTGATTCTATTATATGAGAATAATTTATCATTTAAAATAGTATATTAATTATAAATGGTAAATAAACATTTGTGTTTTATAAAAATATCAACATTTAATTTATCATTTGGAAACTGTTTATTTAGTTTTACAATTGTATATTTATATAATATTTTTATTTATAATATTCTTAAATTTTATTTATACATTCATAGGTATATTTACAATTCTGTTAGTCGGATTACTCTTCCTAAGGGTCGCACTACCATTCAAAAGTTCAAGTTACTATGTCATTGGTAACTGTATTATAATTTCTAGAAAGGCCTTTAATTTCATCTATTCTTCTTTTATAGAGTTTTTTTGTGTTCCCTATGTGATTTTATTCCATTTATACTATATGAAATAATTGATTTTTAAATATAAGCAACTAAATTAATTGAATTTATTTGAGATGATAAATACTATAACATTTTGGGGTGTTTTAGATTCCCTTTCTAAACAATATTTTCTACACATACATCCCATATTATTGCATGCGATATCCATCAATACCCAATTCATTAAATGGATATATGGTTTCAGGACCACCTATAAATTAATTTCAATATATAAATATATGTTCATTATATGGTAAAACAATTTTTATATGTCATATCACATGAAAAAAATGAGATACAAAAATAATTCATAAATTCACCATTTCTTAATTAGATGAAAATAAATATGTTTCATAAAAATATCATTATAATAATCATAAAATATCTAAATAGAGAATAAGTATGGTATAATTTTTTTATATCCTTATAAAATAAAAGTATTACAGAAGTAATAAATAAATGGGTTTTATTCATTTTAATGATTCGCTGGAATATTTCATCGGATAAATACCACTTTCAGTTGGAAGTCACCTATTTGAAATCTAAAAAACCCAAATATTATTGAAAATTTTTACATAAAAAATAACCCTAGAAAAATGTAAAGGAATCTACAGTTCATTAGGTGGTCATGAGTGTTTGAAATTCTATTCATGTCATATTTGTTAAAATAATGATTCCATTAATGTTATATTCAAATTTTCAAAATTGCATCATGTAGATAAGGAAAGGATGGGTTGTAGACCATTATGTTAAATGTTATACGAGGAAGAAAATGAATTTACAAATTCATTGTATATAATTAATATAATTCATTAAAACATTTTTATAGAAAATAAAAATGGGTGAAAAGGAATTCTGTCCAAAGGGATAAATAAATTCATATTTACATAAAAATATTATTTTTGAATCTTGAATACATAAAGAGACGAAATTTAAGTAAAAAAGATTCAAATTAAATATATATATATCAAAATAAAATTAATTTGAATATTGAATAGAATATCGAGATATTTAATTATTGGAAACATAATCATAAGCAATCCTTGTAGACAATGATATTATAACATAAAACCCATACCTCAGGTTGGAATTTATTTAAAAGGGATTAATCATTCTATATTAAAATTTTAAATTTATTTTAATTATAAAATCTAATGATTTATATATTTATAGTATCATATATTTTCTTATAATAAAATTTTAATACCAATTTTTAAATATTTCATAATGAATGATTTCATTTAAAAGTGATACAAATTTCGTTCTACATTGTAGTTTCTGTTCGGAATTTCTCATCCCTTAATGGTGATCATGGTTCCATAAAATCCAAATTATTAATCATTATATAAATATATTATATATTCATTATATAAATATTTACAATTATCCGTAGTAGGGATATATAGAAAAACATTTCACAAGGTTCATGGAGATGATAGTCTGTATGTATACGTGAATTCTATTTTCACTTTTTAATGGATGGAACGAGAGAGAGGTAAGTAATAATTTAACATTATATAATTGAAATTATAATATATATATATATATATAATTTAGTAAATAATTTTATCATTATTAATATCCTTATAATATAAAAAAATTAAAATGGTCGTTATTGCTTCATGGATGTGCATGTCCACTATTGGCTTACACATTATGCCACTAGTTGAACGTGTTTTGGTAAGATTAGAAGATATATAGTTAATTAAATAAATATAAAATGATATTAGTTAGGGGTTTTATGAGATATGAGGTTCACACATTATGAATAATTATAAAGAGGAGGTTCCCTTTCCTATGTGAGTGGTGGGGAACTCATGGAAATTCTTACCCCAAAAATTTATTATAATATATGTTTTATGAAACAATGGATCAAAATTTATATATATAAAATATACGGTTTGGATTAGTATAAATTTTCTCATTCAAAAACATATGGTGTATTTATTTAATAATATTTACCCATGTTTATTATTTTTAACACATATTAACACTTCTTACAATTACCATGATATCAATGTTTTTTGCACGTTATGGGTTGTGAATGTCACCATAAAATACAATTTCTCACGAAATAGTCCATGGTTGATTTATTAAACATTATAACATTATATTTTCTAAAGAAAATATTTATATGAATTTTAAATTATTTAATTAAATCTTATTTTTTATTAAATATAATTAATTTTAGTTTCCAAAGTATTCCTTTAATTTTACCCTAAAAACAAAATCAAAGGAAGTTAATTTATTTCTAATCCTTTCAGATAAAGTAAATTTTTTTAAATAATTGAATTAATTTTTCAACTAATGGTAGAAGCATTGTGTCATCATCGCATAATCATTTAAAGAACTTATTTTATCACTAAAAATTTAAAATCAATTCACATTATAAAAATATATATTAATAATTTATATAAACATATATAACTAAAATATTTTATTTTTATCCTTTCAAATATATATATATATATATATATATTAAAATAAAGAATGTGTTATTTTTGAAATTATCATTAATATATATTTTATAACATTAAAAATAAAAATTAAATAAATTTATTTTCTTCCTTTTTTCAAATTACATATGAAGCACTTGAGCCTTAGCCTGGTTGGTAAGGACTCCTTAACTGCATCCAAGCGATCAAGGATCAAATCCAGGCGGGGGTAGAATTTCTGGGTACTGTAGAAATATTGTAGCAGTGCTGTAGCAGGTACTGTATAGGGTACCATAGCATGCACTATATGGCACTGTAGCAGTTGGGAATATGCCCCCGTTTGGGCCTTCGGGCCACCGATTTAGTCCATGAGTCTTTTAAGGCCTTCAGGACACCTAGGCCTTTGGGTCAGTAAGGCCTTATGGCCACCTCAAGGCTTTTAGGCCACCGTAAGTGCAGATGCAAACCAGACATCCTACAAGGAACAAGCTCTACATGGAGGATGAGAAAGAAGCTTTCACCACATCAGAAGCTAAACGGATTTCAAGAATGAGAGGGTATGGAACCTGCCATCGGGACAAGCCTATGAATGCACCGGAATGCCTAGCCGAATAGCAATGTGAAGTTGGAGAGATGATTTCAAGATGAAGATGCTGGGGAGGAGCAGTTCCAAGTAGTTAGTATTAGTTGCATGTAATGTTTGAAGCCTACAGGCAATGAATTCCTCTAAGGCTTATGAGCCATGTAATCTTACACCTACGGGCCTTGTAAGGGTTCCCCCTCACCCCTTGAAAGGTGGATTATCAAAAATCAATAAAAATTAAAGTCCTTCGGGCCATTGGCGGATATGAATATGAAATAAATAGTTACATATAATTAAAATAAAAAATTTGTTAGAATTTTTTTGAATCCATTTACCTTTTCATTTATCGTTAATTATAAAATTTTACATTTACCATATGAACAAAATTTTAATATGGTTTTTATTCATATTGGTGAGAATGTAAAATAGAACAATTACCAAACTTCAGAGAGCCTTATTTCGTATATGTAATACATTTTTTACGATTCAACATCTACATGTCTCATATTACTTTTAATATTATCCCACAAAACAAGATGAGATGAATTTTTCTAGATTCTTTTTTCTTAGGTATACTATTTTTTATATTGAAATAATTTATAAATTTATAACTATTGGCCATTATTTGATTATTAGTTGTATTAATGTACTAATTTTTCTTTAATCTAATTTTATGATACAATGAATAGTTTTAAATTCCCTAAACAAGAATTAAATGTGTAGTAAAAATTATTATTTTTCACTGTTATATAAAAGGGTATTATTTTAAGAAAATTCCCAAAACAAAAAATATATTCTATATATGATATTATATTTTAAAAAAATGATATTAACTTTTCCAATAATTATTCCAAATATTGAATAATTTACTAGTAATATTTTTTCAAAATAAAATATTTTTTTGAATAATAAATTAACCTTATTAAAAATTATGTGCTTATTTACTACGAAATAACAAGTAAATATATATTTACTATGTCATTTTTTTATCTATTATAATATTTGGTTAACCCTATTCAAACCCTCTAATTCAATGTACATGGGAAATATAAAATAACAAGAATGAGTGAGAAACTGACCAAACATGTCAATAAATAGCCACATATAACATAGTAATGAGGTACATGGTAGAACCAAGGAGCTCATCAATAATCTAGAACATGATATACATGTGACTTGTCCTGAAGGAATTCCCTACCAAATGATTCCATAATCTTCAAATTCCCAAATGTCACCCTAACTGGCCGGACAGAGGGGACCAGTCCCAAAGAAATGATAACAAAATAACCACTTACTATGGTCCACTAGCTAGATAAATAACCAGTACTGGTGTAGAAAACATTCATCGAGAATTCACTCACTATGATAGGATACCATGTTTAGAATAAAAAGGGTTGAGCCAACCAATGACAACCAAGAATCCAATCATATGCACTTTCATCAATCACAATAAATACACCCATCAATGTCACCCCAGTCACCCCAATGATCAAGTCCCTCACCTTTCAACTATTTGATCTCAAGGGAGTCGTACACAGTGGAACCCCCACAACATACAACATAATCAAGTCATGTGGACCCACAAAGGAGAGTTTTCAAGAGAACATATTTTAAAAAAAATTCCAACTTGTCCTCACATGACTTTCACATACCAAATAATTTCTAATGAATCAAATAAAATTAACATTTAAATACATAACATTTGAAACCCCATTAATAAAATTTATTTTTACCATCAAAAATCACATTTTCAACCAATTTTATTATTATGAAATCCATGAATCACTTATAAAGGCCAACCAAAAAATTTGATAAACACTCTCTATGAAAACCCAAATAAAATAATTCATACAAAATTGTACTAGAGGGAAAAAAACTTCATTTCACATCAGATAATATTATTAAAAATATTACAAAAAAATCATTATATAAACTAAGTATAAAAATCAATAAAGTAGTAATTAATTAAATTTAGTGGCTAATACATAGGGAAAATAACCTCTATAGGGGAGTGAACCATGACGAGACACTTCGGCGCTTAAAAAATTAGGCGCCGACCACTCATAAGCAGCCTCTACTCACACACACACACATACATAAATATAGTCCGATGAACATATTCCCCAGACCATTGGGTAATACGTACATGGAGGACATATATAAATATTATATGTATATATATATATATTTATTTCTAAACACACATTCCATAATTATATGCATGTGCACCCTCAAAAGTTGATCAAAACTACATAAAACATATCTAATAATCACAAAAACATAGAGGCATGGATCGACACACCTTAAATATTACCCAAAGAGAATAAATAATGAATAAATGACCGAAGGCCATTTACAACTCATATTTTAAAATGGACACATAGACGATACATCAATATTAACCCTTTATCCAACACATTTTCTATTACCCACACAACTTTTAAATCTACATTTGACAAACATAGGAAAAGAACTCAATTGTTCAAATAAAACCATGGTTTAAGCCCCCCATCTTATAAAATTCACACATAATCAATGGAAAATTAAAAAACATTATTTTCATATTTAAAATAATTCCACATCATATTTATGTTTGAAAAACAAAAAACAACACAAAAAAGTAATCTATATATCCATTTACAACCCACAATGAATATATGTGAAAAATAAGTGACCTTACAAACCCATTTTTCACCTTTAACATGAGCCATAAAACCCTTTTTGAGAAACATCACAATAAAAAATACACAAAAGAACCTTACCGTTTATTTATAATATCCGTTCAAAATGAACAAAAGTCAAAACACTCCAAAAATATATTTTCCAAGACATAATTAATATATAGAATATCATTTAATATAGATACAAGAATATTAAAAACATCAATAAATGTAAAGGCATTGATCGCCTACCTCAGGTAAAGAAATAACTTAAAAATTATTTAAAACTCCAACCACACCATAATTGTAACATCACGAGGAATGTTCGATCCATAATCAATAACATCGAACCCAGATAGATCATGATCTTTCCCCAAAAATCAAACCTACCCACTAATGCAACCAAATACCCAATGAAATCATGTAAAACCCTATATCAGTAGAGGGGAGGCTTACCCAAAGGGGCAGATGCCAAAGGAATGAGGTGGGGTCAGTCGGTGGGTGTCACTGGAGGTGAACTATTCCAGATGTGGCTTCACTAACATGGGAAAGAAGGCTAGTCAGTGGGTCACACAATGGGGGGGAAGCGACCGATATAGAGTAGGGTGGCAGGCTGGGGGTTTGTTCCATGTAGTTTTTTTCGGAAGATTGGCCGACATGGGATGACATGCATATTAAGGAGTGGAGGGAGGGAAGCATTCTACAAGGAGAAGGGGTTAAAGTATGACAAATTGGGGGTGAGGGGAGAGGGAACTAAAACCCTAAACATAAACATAATAAATTAAAAAATTAATAAGAATAATATTATTATTTATAGTGACAATAATAATAATAAATTTTCTAATAATAATAACAATAATATACTTCATAATAATATATTTAATAATTATATTATTTTTATTCATAAAAAGAAATGTATCATTACTATTATATTTAGATCAATTTATTTTTAGTTCATTTTACTTCTATTTGATGTTTTATTTATTAAATTTTAAACATAAAAAACTCAAATATAAATAAAAAAACCACAATCATTATGTTTCGGGTCAATGTTTGACTAAACTCCCCACCATAACATTTTCCTACCCCAGAATGACACAATATTGCTTCACCTAAATGTAGAAACTGATACCCCTTCACAGTCCAATTATATTAGCAATAAAAAATTGACATGAAAAGGCAATAAGACTATCAATAATGATAGATACATACAAATCAAAACCAAGAGACTCAAAATGGACCCCTTGTTCTGTGCCACTCGCCCACAAAAGTGAAAAAACCTCAAATTGATCGATCATAGGAAAAGATCATCTGAAAACACACTACCTAACCTCTAATCATAAACACCCCAGACATAACTAAATGAGAATTAAGCTAGAATCCTAAAGTGGGAATAAATAATCAAACAACATCATGATAAATAATCCCATGATTTTAATTCAAAAAAACTGTCATGTGTGCTTGAGTCCTTTATCGAAACCTATCTCCATGTCAACACCAAAAACAAAAATGAATTTATAAAACAGGGAGGAAAAAATAGACTCCCCACTAAAAGAAAAACTAACATATATGATGGTGTCAGAGGACCAACATAGGGAGGTCTGAATAGACTCCCCACAATATGGAAAATGATACATCAAACCATTTCAGTGGAAATTCAGGAAAACACAAGGTGGGTATCCGCACTATAAAGTTCAACTAAATTAACCTTGTGGAATGAACTAACACAAATATACTAATTTGATGATCTTGGGAGCTTCCCAAACACCAGTTCCCTAATCGTATGGGACCCGATTAAAGAAACCACAATCTAACTAGAAGACACTACTTGATTCACAACTCCCACAACATTACCATTATCAGATGATCCCAAATCAAAACTAACATCAACATAGACTTATAAGGCCAACCATACATATAAATCCACATAGAAAGTCACATAAACAATGGAAAAAGAATAAATATTTGATAGGATGATCCAAATACACCTCTTATATCTATGGGAAAACACTTACACCAAAATAATCCATAATGTGGTAACGAGGTTCTCACTCCACCTTTCACTAAACAGAACCATTTTAATGGAGTTTCCACTCTAAAAACTGAATCTCTCTCCACCAAACTTGTAGGGGAAAGATGTTAATCCATGGTTCTTTACACCCGTGGGGTTCCTAACATCACGCCAGCTTCACTTAGGGACCTACGACTGGATCCCTAATGTTTGAAGCATCTCTCGCTTCCCAGTTTGTCATTGAATACTCCTGAATGGAACTTATACTTCTTGTTTCACATGAAACAACACCATATTATAGATAGATCCACCAAAACAAAACACACTCTAAAACTCATTTTACTCAAACACATTAACGCTGCTGATATAAGGGTTTAGAATATGCACACACATTCTACTTTCACCTCGAAGGAGGAACTTGAAGGAAATGATGTATAGTGAGAAATTTTCATCCAAAACTGTAAATCGTAGAAATCTTGGAGTAATTATATGCTTTTTTCAGAATAGATATCCTATAAAGGATGATAAACAACCAATTTTTCATTTTTTTAAAAAAAATACGGCATCTTCAGCTGCCACGGAACATGACACCTAAAAATGGGGGGAAAGTTATATAGAGAGGGATCTTATATTAGTCCCCAACAAGAACACAATTCTTGAATGTAGATATAACATCCTATATGAACCAAAATGACCACCTCGGTGTCCTAGAATGACCTTATCTAGGTGAAACTGATGAATGATACAAAGATAGCTTTTTTTTAATCTACTACTGTTAATAACTTCAGATCATGTGTCCTCACTTCTTAATAGAAAAATTCCCTCCACCACTTTCATATTGAACTTTTAGACACAACAACGTCATATTTACCCTCAAAAACTCAGACCAATAGAGAACCTAATACTTCCTTCCACCTGATTATCATATTCCCTCTCACTATGAGAGGATTATCTCAACCAAAAAACGAAAGAGGGGAATTTGAGTTCAAAATTTAGAGACATAAATCATTTCATTGATCAACGTGAGTGTTTTCCACTGCGGAGGTAACCCATAGCCACATTCCAATTATATCATAGAGCTGTTCATAATGGGAAACATGTGTCGAAAGGTGACATGGATATATGTTTGGAGTTCAAATGCCAGTCACACCACTATCATGAAGAGTAATTTAGGATTATTTCCCCATATACACATGGATTTCCAGGCCCTGTGATATCACTGAGGCCATATGTCCATCTCAATTTTCAATTCGCAACACCAAACAGGCCATAAAAATCAATGGACACATATAAACCAGAACATACCATAGTGACCCAGGGTATCAAATGATCATGGGTTCGTGATACTATTATCATTCCTACTTCCTGAGTCCCAACCACCCTACTCCATCTACCTCGAAATCCCCAAGTAATAATGGGCAATCTAAAAATAATGGCTCTCTAATGATTCGATATTCTCAGATAACATTGTGTCATGAACCAATCTATAATAAACATGAATTGGTCATCCTAGATGATATATGGAAATGACCAAGAGGCATTCCTGATCATCGATGGGATGCCAAAAGTTCCAAGGGCATTAATGGAGTGACGATAGGAATGACTTCTCCAAATATAAAAAATCAAAAGTAGAATAATAATAAAAGAGAATCCTAAAATAAATAAACCAAATAAAATGACTATGGAAGAACTAATAAATAGAACTAACTAACCATGATGACCACTAAAACTCCACTTGACCCCATAGGTCAAAGTCTTATCAAAAGACTCAACATCACCCATGGTGATATTGATAAAGCTAAAACCTACACCTGAGACTATAACAAGGAAATATGTGTAGCCAGGATTATTAAAACGAATTATGTGCGCCAAATATATCTATTCCAAAATTTATTTCCTTTATATAATGACACATTAATTTTTGTTTATAATAAAATATATAAAATTATATTATTCTACACATTTTTCATTTAATGAAAATAATGATTCATTTTCATTTTTATCATAAATAATTTTTTATTCAAGAAGAATGATTTAACCATTTAACGAAAGATCGATTAAGAGGAAGGAAGTGTATAAATTTTCAAAAACATTTTTCCTAAAAAAATATGAAAATAATTTTATCACATTAAGCAAAGAGAAGATTCATACAATAAGGAAAAATTAATGATCAAACAATGAAAATGGAAAAACGAATGTAAGTGTGACCAACTGTCAATTCCCTAAAATCATTCACAGTAGACAACTAAGTG
The DNA here is from genome assembly GCA_963277665.1 of Viscum album. Lineage (NCBI taxonomy): Eukaryota > Viridiplantae > Streptophyta > Magnoliopsida > Santalales > Viscaceae > Viscum > Viscum album. The sequence goes on from OY728139.1 coordinate 1,193,512,326, forward strand.
TTTATGTACATAGGAGAACGTATGAGCTTTTTAATAATATAGAACTCACTATACATGTGACACATATCGATGGAATTACCTATAAGGTGACATCATAATTCCCAAAAACTCAATTTTTGTCCTACCAAACCTCACCAAGGCTCCCAATACCATATCAATGAATACAATAACCCCCTACTATGGGCCACTAGCTACTGAAATAACCATGAGTTGTGTACTAATCATTCCCCAAAAAATTCGCTCACTATTATAGGTTCCAATGTTCTCACAATAATGTGGGGTGAGACAACCAATTCCAACCAAGAATCCAATCACATTCACTTTCATAACACATAATAAACCCATGACATCAACAAACAAATCAAATTCACCCTCAAGTCATGCAAATAAAAAATTCCATCACCTTTCAAATATTTGATCATAATGGAATTCTACATGGAGGACCAAAAAAACATAAAACCTAATTAGGGAAAGTGTATCATCCAAGGAGAGTTTTCAAGATAAATAGTTTAAAAAATCCAACAAAGCTTCACCTGACATTCACAAACCATTGAATCAGATATGCACCACATTCAAATCCAACCCATTTAGAGGCTAGTTAAGAAATCCATTTTTACCATCCAAAACCACATTTCCAACCCTCGTTAGTATTTCAAAAAAACCCCAAAAATCACTAATAAAGGCCAACCAAGCAGTTTTACAAACACATTGTGTGAAAAATCCAATTAAACCATTCCATATTACATATTTAAAGTATGAAACCACTTTGTCTCAAGCCAGAAAATTATTATAAAAACAGTAAATCAATAATTTGTATAGAAAATATGTTCATAAATAATTATTCAATTTTAAAGGCTAATACAAAGGGAATCCTACCTTAATAATGGATAAGACCATGATGAGTCACTTTAGAACTTGACAAATTAGGCAGAAGCCACTCATACCAGCCCACACTCGTATTCACACACACACAAATATATATCCATAATCTAATTCACTTATACCTATAGAGATGAGGGAATGCGTTCATGGAGGACAAAAATATATACATAAAAATAATGAACTGATGGATTCTGGATTTTCTCTGACGTAATGATATTGTGGTTGTATTCTAATAGGATTTATGCTCACAGCCAACTTTTTACGTTGGTTGGTTGTAGAGATTGTATTACATTATCCAGATAATGTGAAGGGTGTCTTTTATATTTTCTGTTATCTTATTGTCACAACCTTCAATTCAAAATTTTTTGGTGGTGGGGATTGTTCACATGGGGAAATATTTATTTTATCTAGATTTTATTTCCTGTTTAATCCTTTTTTCATTAGATTTTTAAAATATTAATTTATCACTATTTCATTTTTTTTACTCTAGTTGAATGCGTTCTTTTTTATATTCAAGAATAGTTTTCTTTACCATGATTCACATCACTATCATAATCAGCCAGATCATGTTGTTTTTTTAGTTCACTTAGGTAGGTTCATTAGAAATGGATTACTTCATGTGGGTTGATTTGAAACATAAATACTCAATATAATAAGTATAATTTATTATGTACTATATAGAGGCACGCTTGATGTTATATCAAATGGTTTTTCAACTCTAACACCACAATGAATCTAAACATGGAAAAGGAATTTTGGTGGGAGCCTAACATTCTTCATAAACCACAAAAAAATAATCTATGGGGAAATTTAAAATCATACATTGAATCCAATGTCCATATCAAGGTTCCAATGTTAATTTTATTCAACTTTATCTTGTTGAATATAATGATCTCTGATGTTTGGTGGAGTAGAAATGTACTTGATTATCATTTTTTTAACCAATTATTGTTCTAATGTATTATATTCTTCATCATTATCCCAATACAATGAAATTATAACCATCCTCCCATACGTCGACTCATAATTATCCATCTGAATGGGTTAGTGAAACCAATTTTTAAATGTCAAATTAACATGTGGAATACGTTAATCCCATCATTATTTTAAGTCCATAGATAAATATAACGTGTAATGGTATATGGGTTGAACTATATTTTTAATAACATTATAATAGAAAAAAATATAAATTGAGCCTTATTTATTGTTAAAGAAGTGGACTATAAAGACTCATGGTTAGGAACAATGAAATGTAAATCACATCAATATGTTCCCTTCTTTTTTTCATCATTCAAATATTCCATTTCACATGTGTTTATTTTATAGAAATGATTGTAAATATGTATAGTACTAGGCATAAGTTATTTAGATAACCCAACCACCAAATTTAGAGTAATTCACAGAATCATTGGGAATAATAAAGAAACATGATATTTTATATAGTTTTTTCCAACAACATAAAAAAGCATCATTATATAATCATTTGAACAATAGAATATTTCTCATGAGATGGATTTAACAAAGATAATTATTTATTCTCATTTCCCTTTTATAGATTACAATAATAATTCGGGTCATGGGTAAAATATTACCTTTCCAATAGCTATATATATAATGATAGAAACTTAATTACCAATATAGTATAAAATCATAAGAAAATAGTATAACTACATTTTTTGATACTCTCATATATAACCTGTAATCATATTATGTGCTATGCTATTATAAATAGTGATTGTATCATAACATATATCTAAAGGATTCTCCATAGAAGATGTGTGTTTTGAGTTGCCTCTCTGGAAGAAAGGAATTTTAAACACTGAAGCTATATAATATTCCTATTAGAAAATATTCATATGAATTTTAGATTTTAATAAAATAGCTCTCCATATTATATTATAGATTATTATGTCAAAATGAAGGTTAGAGGATAAATAAATTTATAAAAAACAGTCAAATCCATTGAATCAGCATCCCTCATATAATGACGGTGTCCAATGATCATAAAATACATAGTCTGATGTGATTTTAACGAGAATATGCATTATAGAACATTTTTTTGATGAACGAAGTTCATAAAAAGTTATGACATGTAACAAGGATAATACAAGAGGATTTTGTCATCTCCATCACATTTATGTAGGCATGAGATGTTTTAGAAAATAATTAACACTATTCATGAAAAATGATCTACTAAGTGACATCTAGAATTGTTAATCATATAATCAAGTGGAATTTTTGATGTGGGAATTGATGAAATTACTCTACGATGATATAAAAATAACCACAAAATATGTCTTATTGAAAAGGGTTTATTATTATTTTTACTTCCTCTATAATATATGTTTAGTTCATGAAATGTTTATATAGATACACTACACCCCTAAGGAACATGAGATTCCCACACATATTCTCTACCCTGTTTCTTGGAGGGTTAAAATTTATCCAAAATAATGATTTTAGTAATCTATTTTCTGAAAAATGGTAATACTACAGTGTTTGTGGCTATGAAACAAAGAGATATTTGAATTAAGGATTAAGAGGAGATCATTATAGAGATCATGAGAGAGTAATGGTGGAGTAAATTTGTTAGATGTGTTAATATATTTAACAGTATAATTTTTTTTCACATGACAGTATTCCATTAAGTATTGATCAATTATATTCTCCAGTCAATAATTTTATGGTGTAGAAAAGGCATCAATGTGGATGGATGTTTTGTAAAATCAAGGCTCACTCCAAAATAAAGAAGTTTCAGTTAGATGGATGATTCAACCTGATATTAAAATAATGAGTTTTTTATTTTATTTCTATGTTACAATATCATATTTTATAAAAGATTTTTATCTCAATAATAATGTTAGTCACTTGGAATAATCATGGAAAAAGAATATTTTATCACACCCATTATAATGAATGGAAATGGATTATTTATCTTTCAAAAATGACTATAGTTGTTCATGAGAAATATTTTAACATGTGTCCTCATTGGGAGATATTATTTTCAATGAGGAACAATATGGAATTATTTATTTTCCTAAGAATATATTTAGAAGTACATATCTTCTACATAAGATATTTTCAAATCTAGAAGAAAACATTTTTTGATGTGATTTCAGGTGACTTTACAAACAATTATATAATGATATGAAAGTTGATTCCATGAAATCCAATAGAAATATATTGATCCTAAAGGTGGTTTTCAAATTAGTATTTTCGAGGATAAAAATAACATCAATAGAACCCATATATAAACATTTTGAATATAAAAAAAATAAGGGGATATTTTTATTTGGCTACATGAAATCTTTTTATATGTTCCATAGTACAGAGATTCAAATTATAGATGAAATAGGATGTGATCATTAGGTGGTATTTTACGAATGAAAAATGTTAGGGGAGTTAGTTGGGTGTAACATCCCAGCATAGGTTCCACACACTGGTTCCCCGAGCTAGTTAGTCACGTGACATCAAGCACACCTTCCTTTATGCCATAGGCTATCAACTAGTAGTGAGGTTATAATATCAGTTGTGGGGAGACTATCAAATCATTGGTAGACTAAAAAAATAGTTGTAAATAAATAAACAATTACCAAATATATAACCATAACAATATAAATGTCAATATAACATGATGACCAAAACTTGATATACAATATCAAAACCATTAAATAGATATGAAATGCTATAATGATTTCCAAATATCAAAATGAAAATCAAAATTAAATACACTAAAAACTTCCAAGAGGGACCTACAACACCTCTGGTTCCATCATACATACTCCATTCTGATTCATCTACATAACACCTTGAATTTTCCCTTATCTTGTCATGTAATATTGAAATATATTTAGATAGTGATCAGGGGGAATTAGTAGGGTGTTAGTACAAATCAACATTCCACCGCCATTGGGGTCTAAACAATATATAGTCAAATACATTATACAGCTATATAAAAAAATAAAATTTAGAATTTTTTTTAAATAGTTTACATTCATTCAATTACTGTATATTAAACACCTAGAACAGCTGGTTTCCATGGACACCCAATTCTCAATAACTAAATAGTCCTATGTTGGAGTCTGAACCATGTCAAATATATAGTTGTAAAATAATTATAACGAAATGGGACTTCATTATCCATTCATTTTTATTCACAACATGGCCTCTTGGAACCACAATCAAATGCTAGTATCATGGGTGTATAATTCCATTTCAAGCACCCTGTGGATATTTGAAGCTTCTATCCATGTCCTATACTTCAATATCAAATTAGTATTTAGAGTTCCAATCCTATTATCAGAGACACTATCTCCAATGGTTATTTGGAGCCTTAGTCAATGTCCCTCACATATTTACCACACATATGGATATTTAGATCTTTAGTCCATACCCAAGACACAATTTACTCATATATATATTTGGATCCTCAATTTCTATCATATAAACATTTTACATATAGATAAAAATAGAAAAAAAAACCCATGTGTCACAATATCAAATTAATTAATTCATAAATTAATTAATCAAATTTATAAATTTTATTTTTAGATCAATCTGTTAATTAATTGAACAATAAATTATTCAATTTTATAATGTCAATATCCCTATAATTAATTCATCCATTAATTACCCTAATTAAAAATTGTCAATATGAGATAATTAATTAATTAATTAATTAATTAATTTCATTATCAGAATATCTCACTAAATAATTCAAAAATGAATAGTTCTTTCTTGATTTATTCAATATCCGCAATATAAAAAATCCATTAATTAATTTTTCAACCGAATTATTTTATTCAATGTAGGAAAACTAAACTTATAATAAACCAATAGAAATTCAAAAATTACATACAAGTAATAAAATCAAGACATTTGGGTTTGAATTATTGACCACCTACCTCAAGGTGGATGAATGACAATAACCAATGGAAATCCCCAATTCAAATGTAATACAAATGTAAAATGATATTTGTATCTTAAACATAAATTCATGATCATATGATTCGTGATCACTAAATTATAGATAAGGATCTACTTTACTAGATATAGATCAATCCAAAAAATGAATAATAAAACTATAATGGATTGTAGAATGATGGGAGATATATAGGAAATTAGTCATGATGAAACCACATACCCAAAGTGGTGAAAATCTGCCAACCGAGCATTGAATCCACGAGAATATTGATCATACGACATTGGAATCCCTCTGGGTGAATCTTTAATTGATTTAAATTTATTATGGTTTATTCTAGTGTGGTTGGGGTATTAGATAGGGGTTCATGAAATATTTCAATAAAATTAGGGGGATTAAAATCCCTTATGCACAGTTTGCTACACGAGGTGCATGATTACTCCTTACTATGCACCTCAATTGTGTCTATCTTCCTGGGGGAGTGGGTCACAATTTCTCTTTACTATGAACAACTCATGTAGTTCCCTCTTTCATTCATTTTTTCTCAAAGTTTCTCCCATAAAAATCGTAATGTTAATCCTAAAAATGATGTAATCAACAAAAGGAAAATAGTACCTATAAATGATCCCCAGATATCCCCATAAGGGGAAGTGGTTTTATAATCTCCCCACCTTTTAAAAACTCATCCTTAATATGTAATACCTAGTATCTCTATGATTTTGAGTCAAATAATATTGGTCCATTGAACCCAAGTATTTTCCTCTATATCCCATGTTTCTTCCTAAACACGGCCATGTTTCAACAATAAATGAAGTATTATAATTATCTTCCCCCTCAACAAATTCTTAATTCAATAAAACACAAATATAAGGTGTTCCTCAATTGATTAATCTATCTGAATATCAACACCATACACGTCGAAAAAATGAAAATTCTTTTAGAGATAACGCTAAAGTTATGGCACATGTAAAACATCATGAATTACATTGTGTCTCTATGTAAGAGCCAATCATTATTCCACAAGTTGAATTCTCTCCACAACATAAAATAGTCCAACAAACATGAGTTCCCACATGTGCTATCGGAAAATCCTATAGTTTCAAAACCTAGAAGATTCCCTAATGTATTCATGATCACCTTATTTGAACTCTTGGGGTCAATTAAATCTATTAAAATAATACTTATTTTTACTATGATCCATATCCATTGACATCTGAATCAACGATACATGCTTCAATGTCTCTAAAATGAGACACAGTTCCAACAACTCTGACTCACCTACCCCCATCCAATATAGAGGTTATCAACACAACCTACCATAGATATCCTTGTATGGTTCCATATGTATAGTAACTTGATAACTATTAAAATAGTAGAACTCCTCTAGTTATAGGTGAAACTCCCAATACTCACCAATGTCATGAACACATGGTTGTAGAATATACTCTAGCACCAATATTGTACTCTATGATATCCTGTCTATCTTTGGGTGGAATGTTGTTCTCGACAAGACCTATACACCAAGATACTTTTGTAATCCCTACAGGAAACATGAAGTAAAACTCTAGTCGCAGTATGAAGTAATATTATGTGGTAACCCATTTTGATAGAATATGTTTCAAAAATACAGATCTCTCAACTACTCCACTGAAAAAGTGTACCATATAGGATATAAATACTCTAGCATCGCCAGTCTCTCAAAATTTTTCCAAATATATTCATTTTTAAAAGGAATTAATGGGATAAAGACCAAAAAATTAATATTTATTTCAACCCACATACATTATGAAACATATAAAATTATATTAAACCTCATAGTCATTGATTCAAGTCCATTTCCTAAAAATAGGTGTTGCGTTGGGCCACGAACTCTGTACTCTTGTTTTAAATTGTAACAACCAAAAAATTTGATCTCGATCATGGTAAATATTTGTAACACATGGATATATAGATCATATTGACTCATGAAACTCACACATCAGCTCCTTCAACATGGTCATTGGAACCAAAACATGATTTCTGATATAAACTATCTCAGCCACAAATATCGTTCAGTGTCAAGGTGACTCCCCACCTTGAAGGATTTACCTCAAGACCAAACCCTATGGACACTCAAACTATCTATATCTGATCCATATCAAAAGTTTATACTACAGTGAAACTAATAGAAGAGTAATATTTTAATGACTCTCTTAAACAAAAACATGCATCTCATCTATTAAAGTCAGTATCTTTCTATCAAAACTAGACTACAGAACTGTCTGAGTCTATGTTTTCCTTCTCAAAACATCAGCAACACTATTTCTATTTATGATAATACATGCTTCTTCAAAATCTGAAGACATCATATACTCAACCCATATCCATATCTAAATATTCATATCTCATTTCCAAAAGATAATCATCAAGCTCATTTAATCTATACAAACCATAAACATTTAACCAAATAGTTAATTTCATAAACAATTCAAATCATATACCACTGTAGCTAACATGTGGTAATGCATAGGGTCACTCTATTAATGTTCCCTCATATATTGAGACTCATACACAATAAATTGATCTCCCTGCAAAAACACTGATTCGTGTCTGATCCTATAATCATAAAGAACATCATGTACTCCTCACATAATTCAATAAGGTTTAAGATTTGTACTAATGTAATGTGCTTAATAAACTTATTGAAGGAATTTTTACATACCCTAGACCAGTCAGACTTCAATCCATTTTTTCTCAAGAGAGAAATTGGAAGTGAAAATTGGGAAATTTCTTTGAAGATACCCCAATAATTTGTATGCAATAATAGAAATCTTTGGATATCCAAAACATTCTTATTCTACTCACAAGTAACCCGTAAATGAACCTTCTCTAGATCCCTTGAAACACTGTCCTCCGAGATGCTGTTTCCCATGAATTGTAGGTGATAAATCCATAAAAGACACTTTAATCGATTGGTTCATAGCTGATGAACTATCAGTGTACTCACGATGATGTCAAGTTGTTGGGAGTTATTATCAGGAGTCTTTATGTAAAATGAGATTTTATCCACAAAACCACCACAAACTGATACATGTACAAATGAATTATTTTTTCCATTAACACCATTACTTACATTTTTTTGTTCTTCATCCCGAACAGATGAACATAGAAATCATACAGTCTATACCTCCTTATAAAATAAGTCATCGATATATTACTAGTTCAAACACTCAAATAATGATACCCTGAACATTGTTAGTTCCTTATGAAAACACAATATCCACTAAACTATTCAAAAAGATCATTAATACATAGGTATAGATACAAGTTCATCACAGTCATCTAGTTCGACTTTTGGTAATTTCCACAATAGTGTATATTTCTGTCAACCATCCTAGAAAAAAATATCAGAGAGCCCCTTGGATATGTACTAGATTAGATAAACCCATAATCTTCAAACTCCACTACTTGATAATTTATATCATGAAGCACTTTCAGTTCCATTATCTACAACTGAATAAAAAATGTCTTATCCCTAAGAATGACATCAATAGTAAACACCACGTCTCTCTCAGGTGGTGGCCCATAGAGGTATTTGGGAAGCACATCTTGAAACCTGACCATTATATGTTGAAAGACATCCTACATTACACATCCATAATACAATAATAGACTAAGAACCTTGGTTGAGATCTCTCCCAGTTATAAATGAATTGGACATGTTCGGGCCGACTATATATTCAATTCTAATTATAAAAAACTTTTCAACCTAATGATATGTGAAATTCAATCTCATACGGTAACAATATACCTTGTCTCAATATTCCACTAACCACTCTGCACCCAAAATTTGGCTCATGCATGACATGTCATGAATATTGTGATCTAAAAAAAGATACTCTCAAAAAACGAGAGAACACCCATTTGACAAGTATACCTATCCCAACCATACTCGGAATAATGAATTGGTCATCAACACCCCACTAATTAATTTCACATCCACATTCATACCATTGATAGGTAATGTAGAAATAAAGTAATGAGTGGCACCCTTATCAAATAAGTAACCAGATAGCATAGAATCTATAAGATTAATACCACTCACTGTCGATGGTCCAACCTATCTTTATATAAGAGTTGTCTATATGGCATGAAACTGTCCTACACCATTTATATTAAACATAGTATGACACCCTTGAGATGCACCCCTTTTCTAGTTTGTGTACCCTTACCCATAAGTTACCATTCTACTTAATTTACCTCCACGCCCAGTAGAACTCCAACATCTAGAATGATAGAATGTATAAGATCCCCATTATTCACTCTTGTTTAGTAATGCTCCTCCATCACTACCTTTCTATAGAATATTTTTTTCAGAACTTTTATGGATGGAATATCTTTCCCAAATATTGACACTCTAATGGTGGTTAGGAACAATGTTTACAAAAGTTTCATATCCAACCGCTTTAATGGAAAATCACATGTGTAAGTTCTTGTGTAACTAATCATCCTCCACTAACCACTCGACTTCAAACTTCCATTGGTAACAATCTCATAATAACACTTCCAACTCTAGAATTAATACTTCATGATCATATAGATGAAACCACACATCCACAACGTGAAGATTTCTTTAGGTTCCCCTCTGATATGTGAACCATATTTAGAAATTTTTAAAAAATCTTTAGATAGATGATATTAAACATGTATTTATTCTACATTTAATCCCATATTGAAACCTTTTTTTTTCATAGTATCCTAATATTCCTCCAATTATAAAAAAAAATCATTACAAATCTGTGAATCTTCCTTTATATTCCATCATGGAAATGACTCCCAGAGTAAGCCTCATGAACTCAGGTACTATCTCATGGCTCCAAATATTTACATAGAATTACTCTAATAACTTCTCTTGAATGTCCTTACACTAAATATTATCTTCATATCCATCACGGGTATGGATGTACCCCTAACACTTCACCAGACCACATAACATATAAGTATCCAATTTAACTATCTTATCTTCAAGATTCTCCATGTGGTAATGTACATTCTGGATAGACTCAATATTGACCTCATCTCCCTAGTGTACACCCTTCCCAATAAAAGTTGGTTGGTTCCCATACTAGAATTCACTCATCATTTTTGACAAAATCTTCAAAACCATCTATGGGTCCCATTATAAAAACCACATGAAGGGAGATAAGTTCCCACAAAACTTCTCTGGTTTTTTATCATCTATCATTATCGGTGAATCATGTTCCACTAATGGTTAAGAATATTCTACCATAACCTGTAGACATCCTATCATGAATCATCATCATGGAGGCATATCTCTACAATTCCAAACAAACAAATCAAGACCAAATACAAAATTTTATCACATTTATATACGAGAAAAAAAGGATCAACATATATTTTCCTATTACTCTACCTCACATTCCCACCTGAGGTTCTGTCACAACCATTAACCATAATAAATCTAGGTCACAATCAACATGGGTAAACACATTAAAATTAATCATGTTTATCATTAGATATCAATTATTATAATATTTACCTATTTAAAAATTCTAATTTCCATATAGGGTATATTTTAAATTCAATTTAAAATGCAAGAAAAAACATTTCTCATTCAAAATCATACCAACAACCAGTTTTCCCATATGTTCCTAAAATGTGTGTCATAATAATATTGAGTTCCTAGTACAATGTATTGAAACATAACTCTCCTGACATACTAATCCATGAGACAATTATCAATAATTTATCATAAAAAACGATCACATTATGTAATAAGTGTGTCATCCATGGTTAAATAACATCATCTCTAACAAAAAAACTATAATAACCACAAATACCACCATCTTTACATAGGTTATCCCCCATACATTGGTTAGCTACAAACATCCATGATCATAAAACCAAGTCTATAATCTTTGTAACACCCCGAGATTTTATGAAAAATATTCTTTTTAATTTCATTGAAGTCTTGTGTTGTACGCTACACCAAAAGGAGATTGCACTGCACACATCCATGACTTGTCTTGCATTACACTCAATCAAGACCTTCTTCGATAGCGTGTGTAGTATGGAATACCGAGTTTCACTAAACGAGATATTATTATAATATTACTATGAACTAGCCGTTATGAATAGTAATACCCAATTTTTGAAATTTTTTCAATTTTATTTTTCAAAATGGACTTCATTTTTGGATTTGGAATATCGAAATTATCCTAGGGTAAAATTTTGGTATTTTTCTGAAAACATTCAATTTTTGATGAATAGTGAAAACACTGGGTTACAATTTAAAAAACCGACTTTTTATTTAAATAATTATCTATTTTATTTAAATTTATTTTAGGTCAAAATTGATACATAATACCTATATAAGTTCAATGAAATTCATTGGATTCATTTTAAAATTTTTTTAGATATATAAAAATTTTATTGAACTTTTCACCGTCTTTTACCCACCTCCTAGGAGAATTTGCAAATTTACATAAAACTTAATTTTACCACTTTTGTGAGTGGAATTTTAAAAATAAGAGAGACACGGTTGATGTCAGTAAGTAAAATGTGGTTCAATGAGATGAAAATAATTTTTGGTGAATATTAACTTTTTACTTTTTTTTACCACAGTTGAAAGTAAATAGGTTAATTAAGGGTAAAAATGATATTATTATTACCCTAACACATGTCCTAATTATATTGGATAAGTTTAATTAGACCAAAAAAAACCTTAGGAATAAAATATGACTATTTAGGCCCAGTTGGATTAGATTAGGACATTTAATATTATTTTATTTAAAGAATAGTTAAAATAGTTAAAATCAAATTTTAATAAGTAAAACATTTTTAATATATGGTTATGCATAAGATAAATTCGACTATAAATATTAATTAGAAAGATAAAAATATTTCCTACATAATGGTATTTTATTTATAATTTTTAGACATTAATTAATTTAATTTATTTATGACACAATGATGATGCATTAATTATCTCATTAATGAAATATTGACATAATTGATGTTATAAATACCCAAATAAATGTAATTCGAGACTTTTTATGAATTAAACTAATTTTATTGGTTAATATGACATGTTAGTATTGATTTAGTTAACTGTTTTTGAACAAATGATTCTGTTATGAGTTTCACAAAAATCAATTACCAAATAGTGTCAAAATTGACATAAAATAGTTTTTAAAACAAATATTATATTATTAATTGTTATTTTATTCATAAAAATCTAAGGATAGGCCAAATGACTTAGATAAGGTTATATATATTAATAATAGACATCTTGGGGGTCTTTTGGATTTTTATAGTAAGTTTATTAACCTTATAGTGTAAGAAAACAAGAAGACACAGTAAAATAACAATTATTTAACTTAAAGATAAATCTAAATGGTAAGGTTAAAATAGAAACCTAAACTTTTTTAAATTCTATTGGAAAACCGTATGTAGACCCATACACACCTTAGCTTTGAAATAAATCAATTTTGAGCTATTAAAAACCGAATATAACTTTATAATAAAATAATATTTGTAGTTTTTTCAAAGGTGCCCCTCTCCTCCCTTATAAAAGGGCACCGCCTCCCTCTCTTCCTCACACCACTTTGAGCCTTCAAGCTCGGCCAAATCCTGACATATTCTCTTCTCCACTTCCCTAGAAACATCCTAGAGGTCTTGGTCTTATTAAAAGACCAATTTTATTTCCCTAAAAGGAGGTCTCAAAGAGGCGCTTCAAAGAAAAGGTAATGTCCGTTACCGATTCTTTCAACTTTATTTCTTCTTCCACTTCTTCTTCTTTTGTTGTTACATTATGAAGTAATAACTTCAGTATCACTAATATACTGATATTTTATTATAAGTATGAAACGACCCTATTTCACCATCTATTCAACCTACGGAAAACGAAATCACCGCGCGTGCGTACGTACGGAATACCGTCTCCACGTCGTGGTGTAATCTATTTTCCACCACCATCTTACTTTAATGGGTATAAATGTGCAAATAAATAACTATATATGATTATTGTAAAGTGGTATTGATTATTAAATAGTATACATACACTCCAATACAATTCCACGATCATGGGAATGATATCATTGCTCGTGCGTACGTACGGAATACCGTCTCCACGAACGCGATGAGATTCATTTTCCATGATTAACCATTCAAGAATGATTTTAAAGTATATATAATGAATAATAATGAAATATATGACATAATTAAGCTACTGGATATATATATATATATATATATATATATTTCATCTACATACTTCCATTCAAGTCAATAAGGAAATGAAAACAGCATTCTTGCGTACGTACGGCCTACCATCTCCATGAACGGTGTATTTCATTTCATTTATCTATATATTATATATATATTTATGTATAATGAACATATGATATATATATCATTATTTACATTCTGGAATTAATTAAATCATGATATAATTAGTAATAATATCAAGAACAACAATGGAAAACACGTACGATAAATAAAACGTTTTACTCAAAATGCTGCTTTGACATGAAATTTACAAAATAGCGGGTAATATAAAGTCATAAGTGGACCATATATTATATCATAACAATGAATATGATTCTGTAATAATTCAATGACATTATTTAAATCATTATACAGGTGGTTCGGATACGTACGAAGCATATCGGACCTAAGGTAAGGGATAACTTTTCTAATCTTGTTTTTATCCGAGATTGTTTATTAGTAAGTATTTACTTGGGTTATATTTATCATCCATGTCTTTGTTTCTAAATTTTTTTTCATGTATGTTTAATGTCCCTTTTACCCATTTTTGACTTTTACTACATGGTATGTATGGAATCTTTCTTTTACAAGGCACTTTTTAACTTTTCCGGCAAAAGTATGAGAAGAATGTTTTTTTAACTTATACAGCACGAACGGATTTTTACGGTTTTATAAATCCTTATTTTCATGAAGCTTCCTCCAAAATATTACATGACTATTTTCAACAAAATATTTTTCTTTTAAAATTGCATGACATTTTGTGGAAAGAGAATTATTTTGAAAAAGAATGGATATTTTCCTCAAAAATTCATTTCAAGTGTTTTATCAAAACCATTTTTCATCTAAGATGACATTATTTCATATGTGTATGTTTCAAGTATCATGTCTCTATGATTTACATGGTTTCAATTTTCTTATTATCAAGTTATATAAATTTCTTTTATATCGATTATGTGATGATGGGATGATGTTTATGAAACCCATTTTATTTATTGGGTTATTATGAATGATGTATGTTTATTTTGTGGCACAAGTAAGAATGATTTCATTATAAGATGGGTGGGACCTATATCTCCCTCCATTGCATTGAGTAAATATTTATATCTCATGAGATAGACATGGCAGGAATGGTAAGTTAATCTGGTTCAGTGTTACAGGACTAAAACGAGGAGTGAACTCGATTCAGAAAGGGACTTTGTCCACTAAGATGGTCTTGGAAGCATTGCCTTGGCTACCATGGAAATCATATCATGTGATTAATGTTTTGCCACAATTACAAGTTTTATTCCCAAGAAATTTTATCATGATTGATGTTCAATTATGATCTACGCCTTACGTACTGCCATGTTTTATGTCATTCCTCAAGATTTCAATGTTTAAACATTATGTTCATGTTTTTATGTTCAAATGTATATAGTTTGTTTTATTTTCACCATGCTTACCCTTACTGAGCATTTTAGATCACCCTTTATATGTTTTCTTTTCCCCAGGATTTAAAGAAACGTTTTAGGTAAGAAAATAAAAGGGGAAGATCTTTATGGAAGATGTTGAAGATCTTTCACCATGATTAGAAGATTATATTACGAGTTTCCAAAGACACTAAACTATTACGGTCCTTGTGTGTCTATTTTTGTTATGTACTAAGTATTCCGCAAAAGTAATGTAATGTCCATGTACATCAAGTTTCCGGACTCTACAGTTGGTATCAGAGGAAAGGTTTAGTCAACCTTTGGAAACTAGGATGCGAAAACGTTTGTGAGATTCCTAGAGATATTTCTAAGGTATGTCTAGGGATATCCATAAGGATAAGTATACGTATAGGATATAGTCCTAGTACTACGGTAAAGATCCTATAATTTAACCTAAGATGTTAGATATTGATAGTAATACCCCTTTACTATGTTGTTTTCCCTAGCATAATTTTTACCTCTCACAGTATTCTTTTTGGGTTTTAGAAAATGGCTACAAACCAGAAGATCCATGATAATGGAGGATATGATGGACAATGGAATGATATTCTTCATGAGAAACCAAATGAAAATGGATTTGGAAGTCCAAAAATCGTTATTATGCCTAATCAGCAATCTCATAGTATGATCAATAATATCAACTTTGGTAAGTTTCCCGACTCATATAATAAGAGAAAGATGGAGTTTCATGATGATCATAGAGGAAAGAAAGTTCAATTTCCCTCATGTAAATCATGTGGGAAGAGGCATCAGGGATATTGTTTCAAAGGAATTGGAAGATGCTTTGGGTGCAGAAAAGAAGGACACAAATCCAATAAGTGCAAAGGAAAAGGTTCGGTTAACACTTTAGAGAAGGATAATGGTATTTCTACGACATCAACAATGATTAGATGTTTTAAATGTGGAATGTTTGGGCATTATGCAAACCAATGACCTAAGAGAAAATCTCATGAAGAGAATCTGAATGGTCATATGGGTAGTATTTATGAGGATGATGATGAGGAGGCTACAAATGATATATGAGATGAAAGAAGTGTTGATGCTCAGTCAGTAGTTTAATAAGGAAGTGGAATGATTTTATGTTTATCAAGAGTTATGTTGTATAGTTAATTATACTATGGAATAAAGAATCATCTAAGGATTGTTACACTATTGTTTTTCCAAAAGTATTTTAAACTATATGTTGAATGGAACCGGTAACCATGAAAGGTTATTCAAATATTTTTGGAAAGAAGATGATATGCGCATAATGAAGGGATAAGGGGGAAATAATATGTTTGATAGTATTCATGAGCTCATGATTGATATAAGGGCTAAGGGATATCATGGTTTGAGTATATAGAATTTTAAGGATTTTGGTATGTGGAAAGTGTTAACTTTTAATTGCATTCATGTTTTCACTAAGGTTCAATGGGAATTCATTTTTTTAATAGAATATGTGATTAAGGCCTTCGAATGTTTGGAATGTGACCAACAAGACAAATCTTATGATATATGGGGATCAACGATGGTATTAACATTCTTATTATATGAACTCTCTAGTAATCATTTTCACTATAATATGAGATTGGACAGTAGTATTTTGGATAAGCATAAATATTGGAATGGATTATGTTGGACATAAGTTAGTATTGTTTAAGGATATAACCTTATCGATATTATTGATGGAATGCTATAATAATGTATTTTTAGAAACAAAAGGACAACCTGTAGGACGGGAGACAACCCATCGCATCGGACAAGGCTATGGGAATCGAACCCACAACTGAAGTGCGACTGGCCTTTATCGCATACCACTGGCCTACAGGAAGTCCTTGGTTAGTAGAAACTAGTTTTAATTTATTAAGTGGCATGAAAGATGAAGTATAAGTTCATTTTTTGGAATCGTATATGATTAACCTTACCATAGATGGACTAATGTATATTTGATTACTTTTTCTAACCTTTTGTTTGAAACGAATGGAATGACCCATCATTCTATCACATGATCTGTTAACACTTCAAGAATAACAAATTAAACATCATTTCTTTAAGAGATGAAGTGGAAATTGTTCAAAGCACAAACAACAATGAGATTGTACCAAAATCAAGTAAGTATTTCATCTAATTCAAAATTTTCAACTTTAGGGAAATGATATTGAAAACAAAAAATGTTGTCCTAGTGCTCTTATATCTGATGACTCATATGGTACCTTAGATCATCACAAATTTATGGCTTTGTGATTGATGGATTTTTCATAGCCATGTTCTCTACCACTCTCCATCAGAACGTGATGGTTAGATTTTTCTTCCATATCCATATTTTAACCTATGTTCTTCTATATAGAAACCCAGTGATGAGTTACTTTGGGTAACCGTTACGTTTCATACTTTAGTTTTTTAAGATAAGTTTTGGTATTCCTTTTTACGATGTTGGTTTCTATTGAAAAAACTTTCTAATAGTAAACCATTTATAACCCTGAAAAATTTCGAGGGCGAAATTCATTTTAAGTGGTGTAGAATGTAACACCCCAAGATTTTATGAAAAATATTATTTTTAATTTCATTGACGTCTTGTGTTGTACACTACACCAAATAGAGCTTGCACTGCACACATCCCTGACTTGTCTTGCATTACACGCAATCAAGACCTTCGATTGCTTGTGTAGTATGCAATACCGAGTTTCACTAAAAGAGATATTATTATAATATTACTATGAATTAGTCGTTATGAATAGTAATACCCACTTTTTTAAATTTTGTAAATTTTATTTATCAAAATGGACTTCATTTTTGGATTTGGAATATCGAAATTAGCCTAGGGTAAAATTTTGGTATTTTTCTGAAAACTATCAATTTTTGATGAATAGTGAAAACACTGGGATACTATTTAAAAACTGAGTTTTTATTTAAATAATTATTTATTTTATTTTAATTTATTTTAGTTCAAAATTGATACATAATACCTATATAAGTTCAATGCAATTCATTGGAGCCATTTTATAATTATATATATATATAAATAAATTTTATTGAACTTTTCACTGTCTTTTACCCACCTCATAGGAGAATTTGCAAATTTACATAAAACTTAATTTTACCATTTTGGTTAGTGGAATTTCAAAAATCAGAGAGACATGGTTGATGTCAGTAAGTAAAATGTGGTTCAATGAGCTGAAAATAATTTGTGGTGAATAGTAATGTTTTACTTTTTTTTACCATGGTTAAAAGTAAATAGGGTAATTAAGGGTAAAAATGATATTATTATTACCCTAACACATGTCCTAATTCTATTGTATAAGTGTAATTCGACCAAAAACAACCTTAGAAAAAATATGACTATTTAGGCCCACTTGGATTGGATTAGGACATTTAATATTATTTTATTTAAAGAATAGTTAAAATGGTTAAAATCAAAGTTTAATAAGTAAAACATTTTTAATATGGGGTTATACATAAGATAAATTCGACTATAAATATTAATTATAAAGATAAAAATATTTCCTACATAAAGTTATTTTATTTATAATTGTTAGACATTATATAATTTAATTTATTTATGACACAATGATGATGCAGTAATTATCTCATTAATGAAATATTGACATAATTGATGTTATAAATACCCAAATAAATGTAATTTGAGACTTTTTATGAATTCCACTAATTATCTAGGTTAATATGACATGTTAGTATTGATTTAGTTAACTTTTTTTTAACTAATCATTCTGTTATGATTTTCAAAAAAATCAATTACCAAATAGTGTCAAAATTGACATAAAATAGTTTTTAAAACAAATATTATATTATTCGTTGTTATTTTATTCCTACAAATCTTTGGTTCGGCCAAATGACTTAGATACGGTTATATATATTAATAATAAACAACTTTGGGTTCGTTTGGATTGTAATAGTATTTTTATTAACCTTATAGTGTAAGAAAACAAGAAGACACGGTAAAATAAATATTATTTAACTTAAAGATAAATCTAAATGATAAGGTTAAAATAGAAACCTAAACTTGTCTAAATTCTATTGTATGAGAGGATTTAGACCCATCCCCACCTTATCTTCTAAATAAATCAATTTTGAGCTATTTAAAACTGAATATGACTTTATAATAAAATAATATTTTTAGTTTTTCCAAAGGTGCCCCTCTCCTCCCTTATAAAAGGGAACCTCCTCCCTCTCTTCCTCACACCACATTGAGCCTTCAAGCTCATCCAATCCCTACAAAATTCTCTTCTACACTTCCCTAGGAACATCCTAGATGTCCTGGCCTTCTTCAAAGACCAATTTTAGTGCCCTAAAAGGAGGTCTCAAAGAGGCGCTTTAAAGAAGAGGTAATGTCCGTTAACGATTCTTTCAACTTTATTTCTTATTCCACTTCTTCTTCTTTAGTTGTTTCATTATGAAGTAATAACATCAGTATCACTCATATACTGATATGTTATTATAAGTATGAAACAACCCTATTTCATCATCTATTCATCCTACAGAAAATGAAATCACCGCGCGTGCATACGTACAAAATACCGTCTCCACGCCGTAGTGTAATCTATTTTCCACCACCACCTTACTTGGATGGGTATAATGGTGCAAATAAATAACTATATATGATTATTTTAAAGTGTTATTGATTATTAAATAGTATACATACACTCTAATACAATTCCACGATCATGAGAATGATATCATCGCTCGTGCGTATGTACGGAATATTGTCTCCACGAACGCGATGAGATTCATTTTCCATGATTAACCATTCAAGAATGATTATAAAGTATATATAATGAATAATAGTGAAATATATAACATAATGAAGCTACTGTATTTATACATATATATATATATATTTCATCTACATACTTCCATTCAAGTCAATAAGGAAAAGAAAACAGCGTTCTTGCGTACGTACGACCTACCGTCTCCATGAACGGTGTATTTCATTTAATTTATCTATATATTATATATATATATATGTATACTGAATATATTATGTATATATCATGATTTACATTCTGCAAGTAATTAAATCATGATATAATTATTAATAATATCAAGAACAACAATGCCAAACACGTACGATAAATAAAACGTTTTACTCAAAACGCTGCTTTGAAATGAAATTTACAAAATAGTGGGTAATATAAAGTCATAAGTGGACCATATATGATATCATAAAAATAAATATGATTCTGTAATAATTCAATGACATTATTTAAATCATTATAAAGGAGTTTTGGATATGTACGAAGCATATCGGAGCTAAGGTAATGGATAACTTTTCCAATCTCATTTTTATCCAAGATTGTTTATTCGTAAGTATTTACTGGGGTTATTTTTATCATCCATGTATCTGTTTCTAAAAATGTTTTCATGTATGTTTAATGTCCCTTTTACCCATTTTTGGCTTTTACTACATTGTATGTATGCAATCTTTCTTTTATGAGGTACTTTTTGACTTTTCCGGAAAAAGTACGAGAAGAATGTTTTTTTAACTTATACGGCACGAACAGATTTTTACGGTTTTATAATGCCTTATTTTCATGAAGATTCCTACAAAATATTACATGACTATTTTCAACAAAATCCTTTTCTTTTAAAATTTCCTGACATTTTGTGGAAAGATAATTATTTTTAAGAAGAAAGTATATTTCCTTCATGAATTCATTTCAAGTGTTTTATCAAAACCATTTTTCATCTAAGATGACATTATTTCATATGTGTATGTTTTAAGTATCATGTCTCTATGATTTACATGGTTTAAATTTTCTTATTATGAAATGATATCCATTTCTTTTATATGGATTATGTGATGATGGGATGATGTTTATGAAACCCATTTTATTTATTGGGTTATTATGAAAGATGTATGTTTATTTTGTGGCACCAGTAAGAATGATTTCATTATGAGATGGGTGGGACCTATATCTCCCTACAATGAATTGGGTAAAGATTTATATCTCATGAGATAGACATGGAGGGAACAGTAAGTTAATCTGGTTCAGTGTTAAAGGACTGAAACGAGGAGTGAACTTGATTCAGAAAGGGACTTTGTCCACTAAGATTGTCTTGGCAGCAATGCCTTGGCTACCATGGAAATCATATCATGTGCTTAATGTTTTTCCACAATTACAAGTTTTATTCCCAAGCTATTTTATCATGATTGATGTTCAATTATGATATATGAATTACGTACTGCCATGTTTTATGCCATTTCTCAAGATTTCGATGATTAAACATTATGTTCATGTTTTTATGTTCAAATGTTTATGGTTTGTTTTATTTTCTCCATGCTTACCCTTACTGAGAATTTGAGCTCACCCTTTATATGTTTTCTTTTCCCCAGGATTTAAAGAAACTTTTTAGGTAAGAAAACAAAAGGGGAAGATCTTTATGGGAGATGTTGAAGATCTTTCACCACGATTAGAAGATTATATTCTAAGTTTCCAAAGACACTAAACTATTACCGTCCTTGTGTGTCTGTTTTTGTTATGTACTAAGTATTTCGTAAAAGTAATGTAATGTCCATGTACATCAAGCTTCGGGGCTCTACAATCTTCATAGTCGGCCATATAAATTTCTTAAAAAAACATAATAAAAAATAAAATAAAATAAAAATGGGCTCTGATATTAATTTTTAATGCCCTAGCCTGGGTTTCACACATTGGTTCCCTAATCCAGTCAGTCACATGACCTCAAGCGCGCCTCCCCTTATGAAAGAGGTTGTCAACTATTATAAAGGGTAGTATATCATTCATGTAGATACTATACACTTTTTGGATAGATTAAAACACCATTATAATATAATAAATTAACTAAATATATAACCATAACGAGAAGGATTCCAATATCACTAGGGAACCAAAAGTAAAAATACAGTATACAAACTAAATAGTAGGAATTCCTTGGTTAAGTACATGTCATCTATCAAAATGAAACTAAAATGTATAGAAACATATAACACTCACGATGGTACTAAAATACACCTTGTTATCTCATCAATTCCCCATCACGACTCAACCACCTAACAAAACTCCATTGTCCCTATCATGTCCTGTATCTAAGAAATCGATTCGGGTACCGAACAGAAATCAGGAGTATGGTCTGAGTAAAAATAAGAAATCCACTACTAATGGTTTATAATAAAATATACAATCAATGAATATATATAGGTATGTAATTTATAAAAAACAATAATAATTTAAATTTTTTACATTTATTTGATTACTCGTTATTTAACCACATTTACCATCAGGTTCCCATGGATACTAAAATATCAATAACTACATCGACCCATGTAGGATTTAAAACCATGTCAAATATTTAATTCTGAATTAATACTAATGTAATGGGATTTCATTATCCATTTATCTGAATTCAAAACACAGCCATATGTAACCATAGTCTAATGCAAATATCATGGGTATCGAAAGCCTTATTCAGCTCCCCATGGGATTTTGGAGCCTATGTCCCTATCCCAAATGATGATATCTTAGGGGTAATTGGAGCCATAGTAATTTTCCAACACTCAATATCTCATATGGGTATTTGGATCCCCAATCCATGTCACAAAAATATTTATCACTCAGATGGGTATATGGAGATTTAGTCCCTGTCTGAAAGACATTTAACAAATATGGGTATATGGAGAATAATTTTATATCCAACATAAATTTAACAAATAGATAACAATATCAAAATTTTACAGTCATAACAATATTATATTAATTGATTCATCAATTAATTAATCATATTCGGAAATTTCATATTCAAATCAATCTATAAATCAATTAACAAATTAATTAACTACTTCAAGAATATTAATTAATTTAGAAATAAATTAATCACATCAAATACATTAATTAATTTTTAAAAATAATTAATATAAAAAATCATATAAACACAAAAAAATTACCTTATTTAATTTAATAATTAGTCAATCAATCTTCAATCCTAATATCCCATAATTAATTTAACAATTAAATAATAACTTTTATAATCACTTTATCTGTATAATTAATTAAAAAAATTCAAAAATATCAATATAACGTAACTAAAAAAAATTTAGTTGTATAATATAAATACCACAATATATTAAAAATTAGTTAAACGATTATTTATTCCATCTCTATAAATTGAATATCCCCAATTTCAAAAATCAAATAACTAATTAATCTTCCCAATAAATTAATTCAATTTAAGAAAACACAATTTCTTATCAAGTAATATCAATTATAAAATTACCTTCAATTAATGAAATAAATACTTTGGGATTTCAATAACAGACCACCTACCTCATGATTAAAGTATAACACATGCCAACATAAATCCAAAATTCGAACATAAAAACAACTTATAACGTGATCTAGATCTTAAACCAAAAGTTATGATCATATGATTAATGATACCACAATAATAGAAAAAGATGTGTAATCCTATATCTATATCCAACCCTAAAGAGGGAATAATTCCTCCACAATGGATGAAATAATATTTAGAGAGAGATGGGAAATAAATTACGAATAAACCACATTATAGAAGAGGTGTAGATCTTCTAATCTGGCTTAAAATCACTATGGAATGAGGTCAAAAAACATTGTAATCTCACATGGGTGCTCTACAATTGAGGGAAATTGATTATGTGTCGAGTTAGGTTTTTTGGGGTAATTAGTGTGGTGTTAATGAAATATATTAATAAAATATACAAGATTAAAATCCAATATGGACGGTTGTCTTCATGGGGCACATGTTTTCTCCTCACTGTGTGCCTTAATTATCCCCCTCCTCATGGGGATTCAAGGTTCTTCCATTTAGGGTCTACAATTTGCGAGATTGTGATCTAGTAGTGTAAAACAACTCTATACCTAGCTGAAAGATTTTCATGGCCATGACGTATGGTTATGGAAAATCGTTCACCACCCTTGCATTTTCTAATATAAAAAGTATTTATCAAAATATCACCCCAAAACATCCCATAGTAAAACCCCAACCTAAATTAATGAACTAATGAAAAAAATTATTATTATTTAGTCCAATGCATATCTTTAAAAGGAATTGGTTTTACACATGGGTGGGAGTATCCTATATAAACCCAAAATGGAGAACTTATTAGGTTATGTTTTCATGTTCACATAATCAATTGCATGATCCACGGTTGTTGAGCTTTATAATAATACTTTTGTATATGTCCCTGATTATTTTATTTATCATAAAATAATTTGGAAAATTTATTCAAGAAATAACTAGAATATTTGATCATGGGATAACCAAGTGACAAGGAAATATATTCAATGAAAAAAAATATAATAAACAAGGTGACCATTCTGAGAAACATGTCCATATATTTAGAGATGTGAGAGTGGAAAAAAAGTGATGAAATTAGAATATGTTCATAAATTTTAGTTAACCCCATATGGAATATATTACATGTGTACAATTACAGACCATCATTTGAGAATATGATGGATTTAAATTGTATGATGGTGAATTACATTAGATATTTTTTAAAATATGATATGATTTCCACTACATGAATTTTTTTGACCTTTTAATAGTAAAATAGTATTATTAAAAATTAAATTGAATGGGAAGTTAGTTTAGGTTTTCCAAAGATAAGGGATTAAAAATCCATATATGTTATATATTACATATTAGAAATATAAAAAATATAAGGATATATTTTAGTAGAAAAATATTAATATCATATTAAATTAAGATCTTTTCAGTGAGTTCAAATTTCAATATGGGTGTCCAGTTAAGTGTTTTGTGAATAAGGACATGCATATGGTAAGGATTGAATATTTCATAACAATTATATAATGTACCATTAATATGTTAGATCGAAAAATCATCCATACATTTAAAATGAAATTTTCTTAATATCATGAAATGTTTCATTGCTCTGGTGAATTAGTGGTTAGTATATAAAATGTGATTGATCGACAACAATTATTCTATATTAACATTTTATTTTTTTATCTATAATATTAAGTTTCTATTCTCTGAGAACTATTATTATTATTATTTTCCCTTATTAATAAGAAAATGTTTGTGGGGTTTCACCTTTCAGGGTATCATTATGGGATTATTCAATTATTATACGTAACTCGTGTAATGGTTGTTGTTTTCACTAAACATCCACATTAATGTTCAAATTTATTTATTTAATATATGTACATATAATTATTCATTATGATATTATTATTGTCATATATTCTATTTTTGGTGATCCTATTTTTTATATTATATTTCAATTTGGCTACATAAAAATGATTATGTTCACGGACTAAAATTCAATTTCTTAAGAGATTTATCAATATAATAAAATATTTAATTAATAGAATTATTTTAAAATTATATTTTTTGTTGGAATTATCTATAATGAATGATGGGAATGAATTATCACACATTAATTTTTTGTATAATCATATTTTACGTTTTTTAAATGATATTGTAAATAACTTATTCATATATTATATAATGTTTTTGGAATTTATTGGTGAATCTATTTAATTATAATGGTTATTTTTAGGTATTATAAAATATAAGAATAAAAAAGGATCAATTATAGATTCTCTATCTATAGATATGATAATTAATAAAAATAATTGGATTAAATGAGATACGAAGGGGGTTCGTGAATGAATATAAATTTTTTAACAATAAAGAAGGTATTTTTTTTTATTTCAAGGAAATTTTTTTCCTGAGTTCTCATGGTTTTCTAATTAACACTCAGGGATGTTCTACTTACTCATTCCATATTTTTTATTAGAGATCAAACTCTTTAAAAATATAAGTTGATTTAACATTCTAAAATATGTTTTATATTATAAAAAAGTTGTTTTTAAAGGGAATTATTCAAACAATTATAATATGGTTAAATTTCCAATTTTTTTATTTATTATATTCCACTTACTATTCCTCATCTTCTATTACTATCTTTATAAACTATTATTATATTGATAAAGTATTATTATTAATTATAATGTTGAAAAATTTATTCTTACCTATTTTTTTCAGTAAGGAGGATGGCCTATCTCATAATGAGTGTAGATTAATGGGGAATATTTATATTTTTATGAAAATATTGTGTTTTTTAATGAAAGGGGTTTTATATTTCTCGAATCCTAAAAACCTATAAGGTCCCACGGTTTTAATTTATGATATATTTGTATAATGTATGTATCTATGTGATGGTTATGTCTATGTATTTATTGTTTGTGTTAGATAAGAGTTTATATTACTATAAAGGATAGTATATTCTAGATGGGGTATAATATAAGAATTTTAGATTCCCCCATGGGTTATGAATATAATGATAAAATATATATTTAATGGAAATTTAATTATTTTGAGGACTTATTCTAATTGATTTTTGAGAAAATTAATGATTATTTACTACTTTTTATTGTCCTTTAGAAAGACGAAAATTTTAAATAATAGATACATGTTATTGTACATACATGATTTTATGATGATATAATTATGGATCACAAGGTTATTTTATTTTTGCAGTATAATTTCGGTTGTACAAATTACATGGGTGGTTTAAAAGTTACTCTGTTTCGTAGTTATAAAATTTATTATTCAGAAATATTTTCCATTTTATAAAAATTAAAAAAATTTGGTATCAATATAATATTGTTTGCATTATTATTTTATGTATATTAAATTGATATTATTTTATGTAAATTTAATGTTTTTATTTTTTGAAGCATATATAATTAATTCTTATTTTTACATCATGGCGATTCATGTTATATTGGTGATGTATTATTATATTATTTCCTTTGAGAATAGTAAGGGGTAAATTTTATGACATTTTATGTTCATTAATTTTTTTTATAAATGTTACATTAATATTAAGACAGAACATGTGATCATATATTTTATTAATTTTTTTACGAAATTTTTTAAGTATATTGTCTATAAAATATTTCATGATTTTTTTCGGATTTAATGTAATGTAAATTTTGAACTATAATAGGTGAGAAATGTGATTAATAAATCATATATTTTGATGATTAATGTATTAATTTTCACATCATGGTAACATATTATTTTATTGGGAATTATCTTTATTAATGTGTTTGTTTTAAATGATCATTGTTCAATGGGAGAACCTGATATAATTAATAATGAAAACTAATTTATATTCTATGAGTAGTAATGCAATGAGAAAACATAACATGTTATAATTATCATAAGTCATAATTGAATTTTTATAAATTTTGTTCAAATATATATTTTTTAAATATCTATAAAACCAAATCAAAAAGAATAGTACTTTCTCTTAATTATGTATTAACTGAAATTATTTTTACAATTTCATGCTAATGTAATTTTAAAAAAATGTACTCTAAAATCACCTGAAAATAATGTATGAAATATCAAACACATCCTACATACCTTGAAATTTCATTTTATTATTTATTGTTTATGATATGATTTTAAAATCTCAACTTTCTATTTTTGAAATTGGATGATATTATTATTTTATTTATAACTTTTTCCATGTATTATATAATAATAATTCAAATTATAAATTGTAAAAATTTTAAAATGAAAATGTTATTTGTCTATCCAAAATGTAGTTAGTTATAAATTTTTGTATTTTTTGGAAATTATTTTTTATTTTTCAAAATAATCCATTTAAAATTTGCAAATATAATTTTTTCATAATAAATTATAAATAATGTTCAATCCGGTTTTTTACATTTATATTTATGAACAAACTATATTTTAAAACATATATATATATATATTCATTAATTATTGCTAGATTATAAATTATGTACTTCTGAACAATTATTACATGGTTTAAAAAATAAATTAAAATTATATTTCACCACATGGATCACCACACATTTGTAATGATACAACATTGACTATTAGGGATTCTTCTAAATGATTAATTGGTTTTCGCATATTATTTTATTATATTTAAATTATAATTAGTCTAATGTAAATAGAATAATATTTTTATTTATATTATATTTGTTAAAAATTCACAGAAAAATTAATAAGAAAAAATTATATTCTTCAATATTATGTACATATATTCTTTATGGAGCCTAGATTCGTCCTTTTTTCAATCATAAAAAATGATATAATTTATATTTATAAAATTGAAAATGTAACAACCATGGTTTTGTATGAAATAATTTTTTATAAATTATATTTTTACTTGATAATTGTTATAAAATAAATTCATGTTTACAAAAAGAATAATTTAAATTAATTTAGAAATATGACATTACATTTGATGAGTATAAGTATAATGGGTCAATAATAAAATATTTATATATATATAAGTACAAGATTGAAGAATAAATATTCATGATCTACCACAAATAAAACTCAATCGATGATAATTTTATAACGTTAGAAAAATATAAATATCAATGGAATTTTGAGGCTTGATTGAGTGAATCAAATATGTGGTTTTATTGTAAAAAATATAACCATTATGAGTTTATGTTTCATATATGATAATGTTTTCTTTAGAGTAAATAATTATATGATAAATAAAAACAAATTTATATGACATAATATATTATTTTTAATTAGTTTTTAGTCCATTTTATTGAATATTATTAAAAAAGGATGATATTTAAATGTGACATTATTTTTAATTTAGTATACATTTTTATGCAGAATTTTATATTTTGAGATCGTTATATTTTAACATATAGAAATATATCTAAATAAATATATTCTAGGAAGAGTAATTTTTACAAAGGAATAATATATTACATTAAAAATATATCTAATTTATTTTATTATATATAAAATCAGTAAGTAATGAATATTTAAATTTTGAAAGAGTAGTGGATTATTTCTTATCTCTTTTTTTACATTTAAATATTTTAATACATATTCATAATCTTTCAAATTCTCAAATTGAATTAATCATAAATATCAAATTGTTGACCATTAAAAAACACTATTTTTTTGAAGACTCGATATATTTGAAATGATAAATACATTTATTTATGAAATATTACTCTTTTATATTATATTTACCACTTTTCTGCTATTTATTCAAAATATCCCAAACTAATGAGACTAATTTATTGCTAAACTTATATTTTCATATTATAGTGCATTTGATGAATTTCCATTTGTTTATTTTATCTACTCAGGGTGACCTTTACGTATTGATATAAATTCTATAACATATTAAGGGACTTTCTCCATTTTACTATATATTCTTCAATTAATTTGTTTCGATTATACATTTATTCTTTAATATTTAATAGATTATAAATGTTACTCATATGTATAATTAATTGTTTTTCATTTTTTAATTTTAGTTCATCATCTATCAAGGTGAAGTCATTGTATATATGCCAAGGGTTTTCATATAAATTATGTAACCCTTTATATTCCTTATTTAGGGATACATCACATTATCTATAAAATTTTTGAACAATTATATGTTGAGATGTTTTGAAAAAATGATTATGTTCAATTTAATACTATTACATTTCAATGTGTGTCCTATTACTTTAGGAAATATGAACATGAATCACATTAAAATAACAAATTTTCAATTGGGAAATCCCTAAAATTATCACGCCATAATCATTATAAATCTATTTAATTATTCATCAATAGAACATTGGGATGAAATATTATTTTCATAATAAGAGTAAATACTCTCTATCCCATGATCAATATAGTCACAATATGACATCTCTTATCAAGTCATGGTCAATTTATTAATCATTTATTATCATATAATCCTTATATTAATCTCATTTCTCGAAAAAAAATCAAGGATATTTTTGGATTGATAATGAGTAATCATTACATATTATATTTATTAACATTACTAATTTTTTTCAAACAAGATTCAAGAAAACATATGTATTTTATATGTGTTTTCCCATTAGAAAATACAATATCAAATTCTAATCATAAAAATTTTTTAATATAAAGTCATTCTATAAGTTTGGTATATATTACATTACATACTTAGTATAATAATTTCAATATATAAAGAAGCATATATTTGTGAGTAATATTTTAATTATGAGAATGAATCATTTTAAAAAAATCTAGGTTATTTTAGAAGTGTAATAAATATAAAATAGTCTTTTTGGAAATCATGTTTTCTCTTCAAAATTCTTATCCCCTTAGATATTTAGTATAGTCATATAAATATATAAACATCTTATGATCATAAAATATATCTACATTAAAGGTTAGTTTTATATTATATGTGTGAAAAGTAAAATTAAAATTATTTTAATAACAGATTAGTATATATCTTGATGAATATTTAAGTTGGTAAGAACATAAAATTGTATTATATTAGAAAACAGTTTAAATGTTTTTCATAATTAGGGTCATATAATCTAATAGATTCACATATCCAATATTTTATCATATTTACTATTAGTTTCACTATTTATAATCTTAGGAAATATTTCCTAAGAAAATGATGAAACGTAAATTGAATGAAAATAATAGTATGGCCTTATTCCAGAAAGATGAGAGTTACGATAAGGAATATGACAAAAAAGATAAAAATGGGGATATGTGAGAAATATTTTATAAAAAAACTATAATAATTTTATTAAATTATTCTACATGAACAATTAATTACAAAAAATGAAATCTTTTATTCATATAGTAAATTAAATTATGTATGTATGATAGGGGTTTATCAGTAAAATAATCACATGAACCACTATTTTTTATACATATTTTTTTATATTTTAAATCTACATTCCTATATAATTCAACTCCTATAAATTTTATAGTAATTTTATTTATTTTAATCATATGAATGAGTTATTAAGGTTTCATAAAAAAGAAACTCATTAAAGGGGGGTTAAATCTATCGATGGAACTCTTTGTATGGGTGGTTTTCTTCAAGAAATACAATTTTATATTATTTTGTATTTTATTAAAATATTTCTATCAATTTTTTTATTATGAAACAATCTTTACCTATATTTTATGCATGGATAACTAATAATTTTGTATTTATTTTTATTTGGTTTTTCTAAAAGAACCTCTGTTT
Organism: Viscum album; assembly: GCA_963277665.1. Classification (NCBI taxonomy): domain Eukaryota; kingdom Viridiplantae; phylum Streptophyta; class Magnoliopsida; order Santalales; family Viscaceae; genus Viscum; species Viscum album. The sequence continues at coordinate 1,193,543,884 of OY728139.1, forward strand.
ATAGAATGACATTTATTATTTGATATTTATTTATTATATGAATTTTTTTTGATGTGTCTTATTCATGTTATGGTACTAGTGAATTATAGATGATATTATATGGGTATAGTATATAACCACTTAATACATTGGGATATGATTTAATCTGCAGTGTAATGATGTTAGAAAAAACTAAAGTAGTTATTTCATATTGATGTTGAAATTTACACGAATGTATTTTCTAATCCAATGGTTTTAAAAAGGATGAAAACAAACCTGATTCACTAATATTATATAATATGTACTCTATGAAATATTATTATATTTAATTGAAATCATTATATTTACAGAGAAAAATAATTTGAGATCATAAATGATGGTATATTTAAGGATTTTTAAAATGATAGATAATTATATTAGATGGAAAACATTTTTCACGAGTTCCAATGTTTTCTAAAGAAACTGTTAGGAATAATCAATGAATTGCGGTCTACATATGTATTGAGAGAGAAGATACATTATGACTATTACATTTATTTTTTTTAAATCTAAAACACATTTATACACATTTTATTTCAAAAAACTTCATGTCCAATGGTTTTTAATTTTTTTTCCAATAATATAAAACATTACCATACATAGAATTTGTTTTAATGTATTCATGAATATAAAAATACATTATTCATTTCTATTATAATAATGATTATATATCCTATAATTATCAAATTCAATATTATCAAATCATATTTAATGTTTTTTTGTTTTTTCTTCATATTAATTTTTTTAATAATCTAACTTTATATCAGATGAGATAACATCAGTATCATACACAAAGAGAAATATGTCATGATATTCTGATAGCTAATTCATTAGATTCACTATAGGTTAAATTATTAATATGGAAAAAGATATTCTCTTGTATGGGAATACATTATAAACTATAATGATGTAATTAAAAATGATGTTATACATTTTATTATGATATAGACTTTGATGATTCAGCTACCCATGTCATTGGAAAATACTCGGAGAAAATATAATCATTAGAAAAAAATGACATTTCGAATGTTTACCTATAATTACCCAGTCATTTTTAGTGATTTGAGAAAATTTTATCTATTTATGGTAAAGTTTATTTCACTATAATTTTATTTTAATGCTTACAAAGAATGAATAACTTTTTTATAGTAACATGTATTTCATTACATAGTACCATTATTAATAAATCCTTGTCATTTTGTCTCCTTGGGAAATAATTTTCTAATTTCAATGTGCATATGATTGTGTGAATATGATCGAGGGCTTCCATGTCTAGAAAAATATAGATCTTATCTGACTGATTGAGGGAACACGTCGAATGTTAAATAGATTCTTGTTTATTTTATTGAGGGATGCTGAAGATTGGTAGGCATAGAATATGTTCATTTAATCAAGGGGTTTCCGTTAGGAGGAAATACTATATTTTATTATTTATAAAATTAATTACCTTTAACAATGTATTTTGGATAACTTGAAAATAGGGATAAAAGAGATGTATTCCTTTTAAATATAAGTTATTCATATTTTGTTACATTTTTTTTACATGTTTCTTACAAGTTATTTTAATATTGATGTGAATTTAATGTCTTAATTTTATTTCAATGATACTCTTTATGATAAATACAATATTTATTACTTAATCATATCTTGTTTGGATACAATACATACTAAATTATTCATATTTAAGTTGAATATGATATGTTTATTCTGATTTTATATTTTTTGTTACGATTCATATACATTGTTATAATCATATCCATCAGAATATAATATATTTTTTTACTAATTTTTTTAATATAACGTTATCATAACATATATGATTTTTAGACATTGATAAAATTTGACTGAGGGCCAAGTATGAATCTGATTCTATTTCATAAGAAGGATTTTTGGATTTTTTTAGTGTAAAATCATTTGAAAAAATGTTTTTAAATCTATAAATCACCCCATATTCAAATTGATCCATTTTGAATAAATTCGTAGATCCTAATAACAATATAAATCATATTGTTATCTATAAACTGGTAACAGAGTCGGATTCCACTTCTTATATTCTTACTCTACTTTTTATCATCTTCACATTTCCCAACCCTTTTAGATTTTCTTATAAACTTTTTTTGTCAAATTGTATTAGGATAATGTGTATTGTGAAATGATTTTTTATCTCATTTTAATTTATTATTGGACATAATGTTGGATCTAATGATAATGTTAATATTAATAGACCACTAATTGTTTATGGTTATAATTATGAATATTGGAGGGAAAAATGAAGACTTTTATGATCAACACATTATTAGATAATTTTATCATCCTGACTGGTTTTTATAAAGTACATGATAAGGGTGTTAGATTCTCACTAATAAAGAGAATCTATAATATAATTTAAATTATAATTTAAGGAAGACTTTTTTATCTTACATTAAAAGCAAAATATATCAAAAACTTTTCTTATGAAGTAAATAATAGTATTTAGATAAAGATAGTAGTTACACAATTTGGGACCTCAAATGTTATTGAAACCTAAAGAGACATGATTAGAGATGACTATCAAGACATTGAATTTAAATATGGTGAATAACATGTTATGATTCATCAATTATTATTTGTGACTATTAATATTCCTTATGATATTTGATAAAAAATAATTGATTATAAAATTATCATTGAGAAAAATCATTTTTATTTTGATAAAAGAATTAGAGACTATGTGGACAACATTTTTTGAAAAAATAAATGTTAGTAATACTAATATTTATGAATTAATTGTTACACTTATGCAGCATGAGGGTATATTAATGAGAGTTATTTATAAAGCCAAACAAATGGATGTGTTTTTTTCAATAGCACTAAAATTCGTGTTAAATCATATACACCAGGAAAGGAATCCATGTTTTGAAGAAATAAAAAGTTTCTAATCAAATTGGATTCTAGTATTTATGAAGAATCTGAAAGTAAAGTATCTAATATTACTAAAAGGATGAAAAAATATAGTTATTATAAAAGACATTAATTTTTGTTAATATAAATGTAACATGGTATGAAACGAAAAGAAATATTCTGAGGTAAGTTTTTATGAGTTTAAGAAAAATGGAAATTTTAGACCAGATTATCAAAATCACCAAAGGAATGATAGTAAAGAATCACATAGATATAGGAATCAGAAAAGTTACTAAAATTAAAAAGGATATAATTTATTTAAATCCAATTATTACAGGAGGTCAAGTGTATGAGATTATTAAAATAATTCTTAAGACAATGAATATTCTAGATAGTGGAATACTTTCTCCTTTTCCAAAATTAATTCTAAATATCAATGCATTGTGGATAAGCTACAAATTGATCAATCAAAAACTAATATGTATTTATGTACTAATTACCAAAATGAGGAAAATTATATATCCTCGGATGAAGAATCTAACATGGTTGGGGAAACCATTCTTCTTTCATATAATGAATTATATCATTTTTCAAACCATATTGAAAATGAAAATTGAATGGTTTGTAAAAAACAAAATAAAGAAAATTATAGAACAAGTGTTTAAAAAAAGATGTTTTAGATCTTTCAAAATATCTTAATAAATCTATTTCTGGGAGATATATTATTTCTATATATTTATTGAAATCTTATTTTTGAAAAAGGTTTTTTAAAAACATATTTTTAAAAAATTAATTCCATAAACATTACTCAAATAGATATGGATTTACTTAAAAAACAAAAATCCAAAATATTTTATTTCAAACATTACTTCTGCAATGTTGGTTATGATAAAATTTATAATGACCTTCATCCCCACGGAACAAGTGAAAAATGGGTTATACATGTAAAAATAGTTTGTAGTAAGAAATATTTTTTTCCAAAAAAATCCCCTTTATTAGAATTATTCAATGCAGAGAACATTTGAATGTGAATTTTTACCTTAATGTAGTCTGATCATAATATTTATATAATGAATTTTTTTAAAAAAATGTGGATTCCAAAAAAAATTACGTACAAATATTTCAATACCCAAGAAGTATTAGGGTACCAAAAGTATAATTTTTATGTTTTCATGAAAACAAAGGATGTTCAAATAATAAAAATATTTAGTAAATGGGTAGTGGGTTTTATAGACATGTGAAGAGATTAAAATATTTCCTGGAAAATATTCTCGACATGAAGGGTGGTAATTTTACCTTCAGAGATAACTATCAAAGAGAGATTTTAAGTATGGTAAATTTTGTTCTTCATAGAAATGCATTAATTTCAAATCTATAGATTGTTAAAGTTTGTAAGCACAAATTTTTAAGAAAAGTAAAATTTTGTGATTAAGGATACAATGTGAATTTTAGAAATGATAATTGAGTAGTACACAGTTCCCAGTATGAATATAATCATTCTTACCATTGGCATGAGAATATATACACACATAACTTAGAAGATGTCAGTATCCAGGACTTATCATGCATTAGAGGAATTGAATACTAGTCTTGTTTATCAAATAAATGGTTAGGAAATAATAACCTTAGAACCATATATAATTTTACTGTGAAAATAATATTTTAGGATCTATATGATATTAAGTTTAATTCATTAAAAGATTGTGACCCTTTTCAATATAATAAGAAACAGAAGTCATTTTTTCCATATTTTAGTGATGTATCATCTTCTGATGTGTTACAATTAGTACACATGGATTTATTCATTATAATTAAAATTTTATGTATTTGTGGAAAGTATTATGTATTTTTTTTGGTTGGTGATTACACTGGATATACATGGGTTTTTATAGAAATTATATCTGAAGAATTTTCATATAATTATAATACTGTATACAAATTTAAAAATGAGAAATGCATTCCCTTCATAACTATTTGTAGTAATCAGGTTAAAGAATTTATAAATTCTGATTATTATTTTATTTAAATAATAAATGCATTAAAAATAACATTTTATCCCCTAGAACTCCTCAAAACAATGTTTTTTAGGGAATAAATCATTTTAATCATGAAATAATAAGAACTTTGTTGCGTGAATTCAAAATTTCTAAAAAAATTTGTGATGGAGTGGTTATTACATTTTAAAATAATACAAATAGAGTTTTAATAAGACTTATTATTATCAAAACTTCTTAAGAATTTTGATCCTGTTGAAATCAAAAGGATTCTTACCTCAGAAAATGTGGATAGAAAATATTCATCTGGAATATGAATTATTATTTACATATATTCACTAAAAAAACAGTTAAAGGTATATTTTTATGTTATTCCACAAATTTTAAGACATGTAGTGTTTTAATTAAAAAATTATTATACTATTGAAAAAACAATACTTGTTATATTTTCTGAAGCTGGCCCTTTTGTTTTTAAAAACATCAAACAACATCCTCCTTAGATATGTATTCTAAAATTAATATTAAACCATTTTTATAAAATTATTCTCATAAGGAAAATACTTATGAAATATATACTGAAGTATAAAATCATGAATATTTTCTACCTTATGATGATTAAATTTTTATAAAACCCATATGAGGTCTTTCTTTGGAATCATCCTACTTATAATATCATTTGTGATGTTAACCAACTAATTAGAATAAGAAGTTACTTACAGAATGAAATAGAACATATTTCTTCCCTTTCTCAATTTGAACCAAATAATCCTAATGATTCTTTAAGTGATGAGGATTGGATTATAGAAATGTAAGATGATATAAATTTATTTTAGAAGAATAAGTTCTGGAAAATTGTTTAAAGAATGGAATAAACCACTATAATTGGAGTAAACTTAGTTTTTTGAATCAAATGTTATTAAAATTTAATAATCATTTAAAATAAAGTAATAATTTTGGGAAAACGTTAGAACTAAAAATAAGGAAGAACCTTTTAATATACCAATGTACCCATTTATAGACATGGATATATTAATATTGCACTATATTTTGAAGCATTATTTAATTTGAAACATTTTCCAATAGATGTGAAGTTTTCTTTACTTAATGGATTTTTACAATGGGATGTTTATATTGAGAAACCCCTTGGTTGGGAAGATACAAATATTCCTATATATGTTTAAAAAAATAAAAAAATCTTTATTCATACTTAAATAATACCCTAAAACATGGAATGATAGGTCTATTGTATTTTTTGTTACAAAACAATTTTGTTAGGGGATATTCTGATCCAACCCATTTCTAATGAATGTTAATAGTAATATTTTGATTATTCCAATATATATTAATGAAATTATATTCGGATCAACTCAAAAATATTTAACAGATTCCTTAGAGGATCTTATGAAATATGAGATTGATATTAATATGACAAATGAGTTAGCATTTTTTTCTTGGTTTTCAAATTTCATGAAAAATAGATGTACTTATATATATTAGTAGAATAATATAAAATATTTTCTTAAAAATATTTAATATGAAAAACTAAAAGTATTATTTCTTCCTTATGTACCTTAAATACATTGGATCTTTATGAGGCTGGGCAATAATTTTATCAAACCACTTATAGAGGTCTGGTAGGACGTTTACTATATATAACAACCAATCATCCAATCTTAATGTTTTGTGTAATCTTATGAGAAAGGTATTGGGATAATCCAATGGAATCACATTTAAAATATTTGAAAAGAAATTTTCGTTATATAAATAGAACAATGGATTTGTGACTTTTTTTTATTAATTTGGAAAGTATTTTCAAGCAAATTGGTTTTTGGATACAGACTTTGGAGGTTGTATAATTGATACAAAAAGTACATTTACAACATTCCATTTATTAGGAGATTTATTAGTGTCTTGGTCTTAAATGAAACAGTACAAAGTAGCACATTCCACTACTGGAGCTGAATATATGGAAGCAAGAAATTGTTGTTCTCATGTGGTATAGATGCAGAATAGACAAACTATTTATGGCATGAGTTATATGGAAACTAAAATACTCCAAGTTATCACTACATTGATTTATTTAACTAAAATATTGTACATAAATCTCATGCAAAAAATATATACATTTGGAATAAATTTCGTAGAGATAACACACATAAAGGATATATCATGTTACAATTTATCAGAACATAAGAACAACATGTGGATTATTTCACAAAACATATAGATTATGATAGATTTTAAAATATAAAATTGATACTGATAAATATTAGTGTAATTTAATCTTTCATATCTTCCTCTTTTTTAAAACTTTATCATTACATTAGGTTACTCTTTTTCATATGGGGAATAGATCTGATTGATGTTTTTCAATCGTTTTAATTTTTAAAAATTTCATTATTCCTAAGAAGTTTTCTTATTCTGATTTCTATAATAATATTATTTTATGATGTTATTTTTCATAAAAGAAACATATATCTCTAAAAATTGTACAAAATATATGGACTCTATTATTCTAAATTTGTTGGAGAGTGTAATATTCAATAATAACCATATTGTATTGGATTATATTTTTACTTCTAAAAATATTTTAATCATTCTGTAAATTATTTTTCTTTTATTTTAAATCATAATTTAAATAATTTTAAAAACTCAAGAATAAAAACTTGAAAATACCAACTAAACTCCCAAACATTGAAAGGTATTCATCATATCTTTTTATTTTGATGTTATTCCATTAAATTAAATATTATAATTATTTTTTCAATTCCTTTAATGTTTTTATTATCATTTCTCCGATTTTTGAACTTTTATAATCATATTTTATCCTAGTATGATAGAGTGTTTTTAAACATCAAGAGTTAAATTTCATTTTATTCCACTTTATATAAATCTCTACCATCAAATATTTAGGTTCTTAATCATAACTATTTAATGAGATATCTATGTTTAACCATCACTCAAAAATGCAAATAAAATGGGGGGGGGGGGACCCCCATGTCGCATATCAAAAATATCTCATTTGGTCGATGTACTACTCTTTCAAAAGCCTATATTCCAATTTTACTAGGATGATTTCTCTTCATGTTTGAATTATCAACTTCTACCGAAAATATGATTCCCACAAATTCATATTACAATGAGTTGTTTGTGTTTAGAGAAAGGATTTTTGACAAAGACTTCAATAACCAATACGAATCCAATGTAAATAAAATTAAATAATTAAATGAAGAGAAATCTATTTTTGTAGTTGATTCTATTTAGAATTTAGATTAGGTTTTTTTGATCTCTTAAAAAATTTCATTAATTTTTTAGATTATTTCATATATTATAATCAAAAAAATTCATTGATGGTTCATTAAGAAGGTAATATGACTTATACATAGACTATGAGTCTTTAAAAAATTCCATCAGATGTAGATTCTTTACACTGATCCCACATGTGATTAAGAGAAAAATATTATTTTTATAATAAATTACAAAAATATTCATAGTTATATAATTAAAAAAAATATTAAAAGGTCAATCAACTAATAGCGCATAACCACTTTTGACCACATGGTTGCAAATATTTTTTATTCTGAGGAAAGGAGATCGTGATGCTTTTATTGTCACTAATGTGTCAATTTTCTATTATCACGGGAATGTGAAAAAATAGACCTTATCAGTATAATTTTACAAACCACAATCAATATCAATACTGATTTTATTGATTCTCAATTATTGATATTTCTAGCTATTTTGAGTATGTTGTTTCTGGAATTCATGATATCCTTAAAAATTGAAAATAAATCAAATCTGGGAAAACAAATCCCCTACCTCAGTTATGAAACTATGAAAAGGATGATGCTTTACATTTATTCATAATCAATTATGATTGTTTATATATTTATATTTGAATACTCTAGGAATGATAATAAGGTTAGTCATGATCTGAAATGAAAAGTTGAAGCATATTATCCTCAAAAAGTAAATAAATGAAAGAACGATCAAGAATAAGTAGTTATAGAATTGAGAAATAAAAAGGTTGAGATAAAATAAGTAGATCCAAAAATATTCCATGATCTTGTAGAAGCTATATATTTAAAAATACATAGTGATAATGTGTAATAAAAAGACGGAGAGAAAAGGGAAAATTAGAAGAAATCCCAAGATGCAATAGTTACAGACTATTTGTTGAAACATATAGAGGATAACTCAACCAAAATAATTCTTACTTCCTTAAATTTGGATGATGGATTTTTTTCCATGAAATGGTTATTTTCAATACAAAACATACCCTTTCACAAAAAACATAGTGGTTGTAGTTATTGATAAAGAATCAATACCATCAGAAGATATTGAAAAAAAATATCAATGTCAATCCACTTTGGGAAAGGAGACATAAGAATGTATTATTGGATTCTTGTGTTATTTTTTAATGAAACGGAAGACTGTGTTTCAGAAATAGATGAATTTTCCAATTTATAAAATTAACAATAAAAATTAGGCAATAAATAATAAAAAATAAAAGAGTATGAAAAAGAATAAGAACCTAAAGATGAACGAAGTGAAATAATGGAAGAAGGAGATGAGAAAAATGATGAAGAAGATGTATAAAATAAAAAAATAGATAAATAATAACTTCTATACAATTATCATTAATGATGACATTATCATTAATCTTCAATAGAATTACTTTCCTTTGGAAACTACAATTAAAAGCCTGATAGTACGAAGATGAAAAACTCACCATCATATCAAGAAGTAAAATCATCATCAAATAAAGTTATTAATGAGAAGAACTCTAATGTATAAGGTAATATATGTATTGATAAAAATATCAATTATATTTTTTATGGATGGAATTATAGACAAAGAGATGAACATTTTATGTCAAACAATGTTTATCAGGAAAACAACTAGTGAATGTTGGAACCACTAATCCTAAATTTTTTATGATTGACATATATGATTTGGTGGATATGTACATTGTTTTAGGAGATCACTCTAATTCTGAAGAATTACAGAGACATGAAGATAATAAAACTAACACTACTTGGATAGATGAAAAAGGTTGATTTAATAAATTAAAATTAAATTTATAAATCATAATCATCAAAATTACTATGTGACAGAGTTGTTCTAAATGAGGTTGATCTACAAATACATCAAGAAAATGTTCAATCTGAAAAAATTCTAGTAAACATATTTTGAAATGGTCAAATAATGTTGATATTAAAATAAATATACCAAAGTAATCCATTGAATTGTAAATGAAATACGTAGATTAATTTATAAAAGCATACAACGACTTATCCACAATCATGGATGAGAAGTTAAAATTCATGAAGCAATTTATGAATATGCTTGATAATCAATATCAGGTTATCAAAGAAATCAATGTTTAGTTAAAATACTTTAACATATAGATTTCTAGTAATAAAAAATATAATGATTAAATCAGTACATTGAATAAGTAGAATGAATAATTTACTGATGAACTCCGACTGCAAGGAGATAAAAATCATATTCAATATCAAATATACCATATTTTAAAAGAAAATAGTTAGTCCAATGAATAGATCATAAAAAAAATTAGGAGGATATAAATGATTTCATGAAGTTTAATAAAATTGTGAGATCCTTCAAAAATAGCGATTAAATTATTTTCTCATTTCAAACACTTGTTCTAATCATTTATTAATTTTGATAACCCTTTTTCAATGAATTATATCTTCATATAAAAACATTTTATTTAATAATTTCCCAACTTTTTTTAGATTAGTATTATTTCATAGTTCTTTTCCACGAATAGGTATTTAATAATATTGATTATGATATTTTTTTAATTATGTTCAGTAATTTAAATACATTCCCCATTTCTTTTTGATAATTAAAAATGAGAAGAGTTTTCTGGAAAGGGGGAGATGTTTTATGTAAGTATGATAAAAAACTCTAAATAAGAAAATAATGTCATTATATTGATTTGTAATTCTGAGATAGAGTTAATAATATTCATTATTGTTTCTTGATGAGTTTTAAAACCCATGGATTGATAAATATTATTTTTTTCTATATACGAATATCCTATACAGAATAATGGACATTAGTTTTTCAATGTTATATTATATTTAAGCCTTTTGGTTTTATCTTTCCAAAATGGGGGGATTTTTCGGGATAATATATTATTTATGAATTTTAAATTCCTTTTGTTTTTGAAATATAAAACACTTTCTTAAATATTTTATTTAAAAATATTAATGTCCAATATGTTTTATAATGTTTTTATAAAAAACATAAACTTTAACCATACATAGAATTATTTAAAAATTATTCTAGAATATAATATTAATTTATTCATTACTATTATCATAATGAGAGTAGATCTGATAATATATTATGCAGATTTATGAAATAAAATTTTATGAATTTATGTCATGTATTCATACTGAAAAAAGTTTTTATAATCATACTTGACATCATAACAGATAAAATCAAAATCATTCACATAAAAAAATGTAACGATATACTATATTGAAATAAAATGGATTGATTAAAGGTTAAATTATAAATATAGAAAGATATATTCTATTGATTTGGAATACATTTTACACTGTAATTGGGTAAATAAAAATGATGTTGGAAATTCTGTTATGATATAGCCATTGATGTCACACCTTTCCAGGTCTTTGTCAAAAACAAAATGAAAATATTACCATTGTAGAAAATATGATTGTTGGAAGGCTTACCAAAAAATAACTAGTCATTTGAAGAGTTTTGAGTAGAAGTAACTATTGTGATAGTTGATTTTATTTTTCTCTTGTTTTTCTCTAATGCCTATAAATTGTTGATAGATTCTTGTTAATCACTTTTATTTCTTTAGAAGGATTCCTTATTAAGGAAACATAATGAGGTTGTATCCTTATGAAATTGTTATGTAATAAATTTGTTTGTCGAATGATGTGAATACGATCAAGGGATTTTGAGGCTTGGAAGCAAGCGATAGACTGATATAAAATCTGATATTCATATCAAGGGCTTTCCATGAAGAGGAATGATATACTTTATTGTATGTATAATATAAGGTCCCTTTATACAGGGTCATTTGGATTCCTTACTACTAATGTTTAAGGATATTTATTCCTTTTAAATGGATATCATTCTAATTTGGATATGTTTTCTTACTTGTTTATTAAAAGTTATTTCAATTCCATGTTTCATGTAATGTTTTGATTTTAGCATATTAATTCCCAATAAGAAAAATAAAATATTTATTACATAACCAAATCTACATTGAAGGGATGAAATACTCAATTAATCATATATATCTTGAATATTATCTATTTACTCTGATTTGAACTTCTGTTATTTCGATTCATTAACCTTGATATAATTTTATTCACTTTGAATATGATATAATCAATTAATTGAAATTGTTTAATCTTATATTGTCGTAACTATGCAAATTATGATATATTGATAAAATTGGACTGAGAGAAAATTTGGAATATGATCTTATTTGATGAATATGTTTTGTGAATTGCTTTCGTATAAAAAATTTTAATCTAATTATTTTAAAACTATAATTCACCCCCTTGTAATTAACCCATCATTAATAAATTCTTCAGTCCTAATAAAAATATAATTTATATTATTATCTGACAATATGAGTTTTATTATAGAAACATTTGATAACATAATTTGATTTTGTGTATGAAATTTTATATTATATGTGTTCATTGTCAATTTTTTAAATGGATTAATCATATCAGTTTTCTAGTATTACAATTACTTATCTTGTTTTCTCTTTCATTTACACACCTTACTCAGAATTATCTTATCATACCATGTTTTCAAATTATTTTTCAAAGGTTGGTGAATTTATACGAATTATAATTAAGTAATAGGTCATGTTATGTGTTCTAGACATAAACAAAGTAGATGTATCCTATAACATGTTACGTTATATGAAAATCGACTCTTTAGAATAAAAATTAGGGGTGTTTTATATAATAGATTTTATTAATTCTCTAAAACACTAACACTAAAAAGTCTTGGGTGAGAATTTGATGAAATATTTAATATAAATCGTTTAATTATGGTATGGTATTATTAATGAAATCATAAAAATACTATAATAAACAAATAAAAACCCAAAATACCCATCATAGATGAAATTACATTTCCATAGACCACCCGAAATATCCACCATAGTCATCGAATATGTTTTTTTTAATATCATATTGTTTTCCCAAAAAAATGATGCATGTAATCTAAAAGGGTAATAAATTTAAGTAAAAGATCTTAAAATTTTCATTCCATATCTTGATGTCAAACTAACAAAATATATGATTTTATTATCTATAAATATGATATCAGTCCTAAATTTGTTAAAATTCAACAACTTATATAATTATTTATAATACAATCAAAATGAATATATGAATATTAATCAAAACAGATGTTTATTTTTTAAAAAAAATTGTAATATATAAAAATTCTGTATATAAAATATATGAATCATGAAAATTTAATAAAACACATTTTATTTTTATTAAAATCCTTATAAAACATTAAATTATGTTATAAATGAATACATTTTTACAAAAAAAAGGATCATGTAACATTTAACATAGCTCAATGTATATAGAACCTTAATCCTTTCAAAATATCCATCTTAAAAAAACAAAAAATCCCTAAACCTATACCCATAAAAAGGTTCCCTCTTATCTAATCATTTGAATACAATGATCAAGTATATTAGAAATAACTTGGTCATTCTATCCACATAATCCCTTCAGTATGTCTGACCCAGAATACATGTCTATAACATCCATTCCTAATAATACCTAAATTTTAAAGATTAAATGGGATGAATTAAAATGTAAATTGTAAAATATCATTAAAAAAGAACCCTCTCCCAATACAACTATTAGAAACCACTCAGAAATAAAACAAGTACCATGGTATGACGTTCTATCTATAAAAATAAATTACAGAACATAAAAATAATTATTTAAATTCAGAATTATTGTTATTTATTTTTATTATGACCCTCAATGTTGTGGTCCTATTTATTGGTGATGTTTTAAATAATGATAATGTTAAAATTCAATATTTTTATGAGTTTATTTGAACCAATTCAGATGTAGATGCATCGTATTTTAATAAAATCAATTTAACATCATATATTATAATGAAATGTATCTAATACCTCTGTAGTTATATTAATTATTGTGAAATTAAATTTTCCATGAGATATAGGTCAACATATTTTCCCTCTATAACACAAAAACAACTATAACTCAATATTATCTTATTAACAAAGAAATTATAATTGTAAGTGAAAATAATAAAAATATTATGATTAATATATAAAAATATATATAAAGGAAAAATATAGAAAACAATATCACCCTTGTGGAATTCCAATGATGTTCATGTAAATATTAATGATATACAAAAATATACAAATAAAAAACAACTTATTTTTAATATTTTTTAATTTCATTTTCAAAGAAACTAGTGAAATCACAATAATAATATTCATATAATTCCATATCTCTATAAATAAAATCATGTAAAGAAATACATTGGTACATGATATGCGTTGAGAAATTATAATTTCATAAATATTTCAAAATGTTTGATATATAAAAATTATTTCCCCCACTAACAAAAATAATAAAAAATGTGGATTAAAACTCACCGCACCCCAACCCCAAATATATTTATTAATACTTTTCAGTTAGAGTAATGTAAAATTTAAAATTATAAATAATATCTATCTAAATAAAAACATAATATTTGAAAAATAACTTTCTTTTACAATTTATATCCCCATAAAATTGAATAGAATTAATTTTATAAAATCATAAGAATTGAAATCCAAGATTCCTATAAATTTAACCACTATTGATGTATAATTCTCATTGATACTCTGGATATATTTTCTTATGAATATTTATGAGTCCCCTTATTAGAGATAATATTGTTAACCTTATAAAATATAATAAATATAAATATTTTCTTCCTTTTCAGAGGAACTAACGTTAAAATAATGAACCATCGTGCCAGAATCTGTTATACAATGTATAAACATGATATTATTCATTAAAAAATTTTCCTATGAAAATTAGAATAAAAATATTTATATTCAACTTTCATGATGTAATAGATTTTGGAAAATACATAAAAATATTTTAATTTCATATGAGTTAAATAAATATGATAGAAAAGATAAAACATAAATTTATTCAAAGGTACTAATTTGAAAAAAGTAATAAAGTTTTATAGATATATTTTTTATGAATATAAACATTAAACTATAAAAATATCCTAAAAGAACATTTGGCATTATTTATAGTAAAATTATTAAAATAATGAATACATATCATTTTTCATTAATTTTTTTGACATCAAAACAATTGTTCAACAAGATTTTAATTCACAGTCACATAATATATATATTATCCAGAATATATATAATGTATTCAATTATATAAGAATATATATCTTTAATTAAAATTCTATTGGGATAATTTTCTATTCGGAAAAAAATATTCAGAAATATTTTTTGTGTTATCTCAATATAAAATTTGTTTGAAATCTATGTGATATTATTTCTAGTTTTGAAGTATATTCCAAGTTATATAATGTATAATAGTATAATGAAAAACAATTGGGGTTTCAAAAATATTCAATCTAAAATCCATAATTATGTTTTATATCCACATCAATTAATAGAATTGTCATCTATCTATCACATATTTTTAATCTGTAGTGAACAGTTAAACCGAGTAGGTCTTGTTAATATATGATGTAACTAAATATTTTCTTAGTATGATTAAAAATTATATAGAAGATACATCTATGAATTCTAAAGTCATAATTTCTGTAACTATTGAGTGAAAAATCATTTTTATAAGTATAAATTAGAAAAGTACTAGATTAACATTTCATGTAATGGAAAATTCCCTTTATTTCCATTAAATGTGATTTCTTTATATTTTCTAGGAATTGTGCAAAAAAATTATTAAAAATATTATATATAGCCTATTATCCCTTAAATATGAAAATTTTCTCATTATTACTCTATATATTTTGGATCGACCTATTCGATAGATTTTTTCGGATAATGTTTTATTTTGTACCCTACAGTGTAATAATTATCAAGGAATTATAGATCATTTTTTCATGTAAATATATAATATATTTATTTTCACTTAAAAAGATTCCATCTAATTTTTTTAGTTTCCAAAAAGTGAAAAGTTATTTTCACCCAATATTATCATTACAACTCTCACATCATATAGTTTAAAAATTTCCTTAAGATGTAATTTTTCGGTGTGAGAAAAATAATGTCATTGGTTTAAATTTTAGAAATTATTATACCTTTAAAAACATTCATTATAAAATGTGTCAGGCCAATATGTGTCTTAATTTTTATTTGAAGTAAAAATCCACGAATTAAATCATATTGAGATCATGTAGTTTTCCAAATACCATAAATTTTTATAAAAATATTATATACATATTTTAAATATATTATGTCATTGATAACAATAGGTTATTATTGAAAACTTCATGTGAAATATAAACGTTAAGAAAATTAACATTCACATCAATTTGAAATGAGTTATAATTCATTTTTTTATATAAGAATATTTTATTTGGATAGACTCAATCCATGTAATTGTTTTGAAGCACTTATATATTCTATTTCATATTTTTGAAATTAACACCTAGCTACAAGCCTTGTTTAAACATTATAATTATTACATTTTCATTGAATTCATTTCAAAAACAACATTTTGCCTCAACCTCCAAAAGATCATTTAGCCATTTAACCAAAGTCATTCTTTATAATATTTTAATGTATTATGATTTAATTATATTGGATTTATCCAACATTTAATAAAAGAGGTATAATATTCCATTTTAGTCTCAAATATTGAATGCAATGTATGGTTCAGAAATTAATTTCTTATTAATGTTAGATTTTCATGTTTGAACATGTTGACATACATCTTAAATGGTATTATTAGTGGTATGATTATTTCTATTGATCTAGTTAATAGTCAAAAATAATAGATGAAAAACTATATATTCTTATTATTCCATTGAATAATATTCAATATTTTTATAATCTATTAATATAAATTTTGAGGATTTATTTCTG
The DNA here is from genome assembly GCA_963277665.1 of Viscum album. Classification (NCBI taxonomy): domain Eukaryota; kingdom Viridiplantae; phylum Streptophyta; class Magnoliopsida; order Santalales; family Viscaceae; genus Viscum; species Viscum album. The sequence goes on from OY728139.1 coordinate 1,193,560,939, forward strand.
ACTATTCTTTTTAAAATTATTGTATAATAGATAGACTTTCAAAAACTAAAACTGGAGGATTATATTTCTGATATTTTAAAAAATAGAAAGAGTAGTTTCATTAAAAAAAATCAAAAATATTAAATAATTTATTATAAATTCATTATGGATTAATAATTTTACTATGTCGAAGAAAAACTTTATTGAGGGATTTATGTTCAAATTTATGATGAAGATCATTGTTATTCAATATCAATACATTACACTCAAAAACATAGAAGAATGGTTATTTTTTAATTGTTATGATTTATAATACATAATTTTTTTATTATGAAATGGTCGAAGTAAAACTAATTTTATTATTTAATATATAATACCCACAACCTCAATGCTTATTTTATGTGTAGTATAAACAAACATAAAACATTAAAAATAATAAAGCAGTAAAAGTTGATATATCATCAATATGTTAAGAACTATAAATGTGTTTCTTCCCATATTAGAAAGGATAACACATCATTGATGGGGTAAACATATTTTCTAGTATAACTGAAATTATATATTTCATAAAATGTTTTTATATAATTTTATAGTTATAGGGAGATAATTGTCTTTGAAAATTACATGAAAATATTCAAAAATATAAATATTAAAAAATATAATTCCTATGATTTTTTATGCCATGTGTGAAAGTATTATCATTTTTATTATAATATATATAAAATTTACCATTAAAACATTTCAAATTAAATTTATCATTCCAAACATTTAATAGGTATACCATATCCTATGGATTGATTATATTTATAAGGTTATGTTTTTCATTTAACCACATAAAACACAATAAATTATTGATTTAAAAATAAAATAAATAAAAATTATTATCATGATTCTACCCTAGGAATTGTTTATAAAATTAACATGTCTAAATTTTAGATGTTAAGTGTTTCGGGTGTTAGTCTGGTCTACATTCTTGGGTCATGAATAACTAGTGTTTATATACCACATATTTGGGTAATTGGTACAATTTTTTTTCATGGTAATATTAATATTAATTATTTAAACCGAATCATTAGTGGGTTCAGTAGTTTATGAATATAATAATTTTAGGGCACACCTACATATAAAACCATTTTAATGAACATAATTTACTTAATTATAAATAAAATCTTTATTCAAACTGATAGGTTAAACATGATATAAATAGTAAAATTCTTCATTTACCTCTGTTTAAAATTCTGTTGAAATTTTTCACTTCAATATATTATATTTTTTGAAAAAAAAAATTAAAAATATAATAAACTCTATTAGAAGTTCTAAATATTTATATTATTTTATAAACCTAATCTAAATATTAATCAACTAAAGTATAGTTATGAAATAGGTTCATAATAATACAAATTTCATATGTATGGTTAAAAACTAATATATATTCATCCAAATGTGAAAAAATGAAGGAAAAACTCTAATTTTAATTATAGAGTTGAATGTTATAACGTATGTATTAAAGTTTAATTACTATATTTACAAACATTATTTTTAAAACTGTAATAGTTATTCTTATTATTTTTATTCCCTTTATCTACAAGAGTTATAAACTACACTATTTAATCATTTTTTGGAAAATCATCTCCATTATTTGATAAATTTAAATTTTCCACATCTAATGATGATGAATAATTATCACTAGATGTGTAAGTTTAATTTTTTTACTAAAGTAAAAAAATTATGTGAATCAGTAGTTACTACATACTGAATACATTCTATTATTATTATAAATATTATTTTACTAACCACTAATCATTTCATTTTCTTTATCACTTTTATCCAATGATTTATTAGGATTTTCCTTACCTTTCATGTTGTCCAATTATTCAAGTATTTTAGAAATTACATTACCATCCTTAATGAAGTTCTCCATGAATTTATTATTTTTCGAAGAAATCATTAGAATTATGGACATACATGACCAATACTTATTGCATTCATAAAAAATAAAATTTATACATTCCTTCTTATAATACAATTCCATTATAAACATTTGATAATAAAACCTAATATGTTTAAATAATATTATTTTATTAATCTATCTTTTAGCTATGAAAATTGACATTCATTAGATTAGAAATTTATATTATCTAAAATTATTTTAAATATATTTTTCTAATGTTTAGATCTATGATTTATAATTGAAAATGTAATATAATAGGAATTAGAAATGAAATCTATTATATTATTATACTAATCCTTGTCAAAATCCCATCTAAACAAACACTCATATTATATGATATTTGAAATAAAAATTCATGAATATTCATAGTTAACTGTGTAGTATAAAAAATAGTTGTATATTTATAATCACACTACATCAAAAATATTTCTATTGATGTTTCAACCAACTGATCATCCTATATATTTTTCTCCTGATGGGATAATAAACTATTTAAAATAATTATAAAATACATATTCAACTGATACACAGAATCCCTAGATAGAAAATCATATCCTTATTTATTTTCTTCTGACATAGCTCTTATGGTTTAATGAATTTTGGATTTCCCAAACAGAATAATCATAATTATCATTCAAATTTCACTAGTAGGTTCACATAAATATATTAGATAGCAAATATTTATCATCATCCCAAATAGAATGATGTTACTAATTTTTTATTATTCTGGAAACTCAGGATTCACGTATATAAATTTTTTAAATATATGATTTTATGGAATCTTATAAATTAAATTCATTGTAATATAAATCTACACTTATGAGTTAATTATAAATTTCTTTAAACGATAATTATATTACTTAGAATAATAACAATAAAATACAAGTAGTTGACTAAGATTTAAATATTCAATAACAATAATTTTTACCTCCCATTATAAAATAACATTCCCCTATGATAAAAATACTATAACGAAACTAGGATATTAAATTATATAAGAAATATATTAAAATAAAATATAAATCCACACATAGTATCAATCATATATAACTACTCTGATGCTAATTCATTTTTCCATAAAAAATAAATGGAATAGATATCATGAACAACATAAGTAAATATCTGATACCAAATTGTTTCCTAGAAAAAAATAGTTTTGAAAACAATAATTTGAAGGTAAATTTTTATAGTGAAAAACACATGTTTTTCTCCATCAAATGACATAAAAACTAGAATATAGCATCGTATGATCAACCCAAAATATATTAGATTAAAAATAGGTAAAATGTTTTGATCAATAAAATTGATTAAAATTCAATTGAAATATAGATTTATCAAATAATCACAATTGAATATTATTTTTATAAAAAATTGTAGAAGATAAGATAATTTAATTACAACAATATATATACACACAATATAAATTTAAAAAATACACCAAGTATTATATAAAAATCTTAATACACAAATGAAGGGTGTATTAAACTATACTTTTATCCAATTTTGTAGAATAATATTTTTAAATGATATATGTTCTTAAAATATTTAAACCTATTGTAAGGTCACACATTATATCCTTAAAATAAATCAATATAAACATTGTTTCATTTTTTCTCTATTTTTATTAAAAGTGTTACATGATCAAGTCGATTGGAAAATCCAATCTCTTCATGTCCTAAAAATTCCTTGGTCATTAAATCTTAAAAATAATAATCTATTTTTTCCAATACTCATAAGCACCAGAATAAAATAATCATAATTATAATTAATACAAAAGGAATGTTTTAAATTGATTTCCAATTGGAAACATCGTATAACATTGGTATTATAAATAAACATAGAAAAAAATTACACTGATCCAAAACCACCTTATAAAAAGTCAATTGAAAAATATAAAAATAATGAGATACAATCAGAATAATAATTAACTCTTATTCTTATTATCTATAAATATTATGACTTATTTTTATTAATTTTTTAGGAAATTCAATTTATTTAATTCTAGATTCATCAATTTTGGTTGTAACTAAAATAGAAGAAGTTTCATTAACATCTAATGAACTCATCATAACATCACAACCTCAAAGTAAATTAATGGTTCACCACAATATTTCTTGTACATCAGAAGAAATTTAATATGGTAGCTATATTTAGTTCATCATACTTGTACTCAAAATATATGAGATAATTAGAAAACAATATAGAATTATTAATCAGTAAATGTTGGTTTCAAAAACAAATCAAATGATTAATATCCTAAACAATTATCTGGTATAAAATTCATAAAAAATAAAATTTGGGATTAGCTAAACTGAGACCAAATAAATATAGTTTAAAATACCAATATTAAGAAAAATAGCTTTTAAATAACTCACCACCTTCATATTTAATAGTAGTGGAAGGGGAAATATTTTTTTTATCGATTGAGAATGAAAATTCCTTATGAATCTTATGATACATCTTTGATTTAATTTCAAACATAAGTTGTATCATAGTAAGAAATGTATACCTCATTTATAGCCCTAATGAAATCATGTTGGATATCATTTGGGAAATTATGAAATATATTCTATTTATAGGATGGGTTGAAATACACTATCATATTTTGGTGAATCAGTGCAACCAAATGTGAAATTAAGGGAAACAACATCACATACTATATAATGTCACATATTATAGACTAGGAAAAATTTTCATATAAATATTAATTTTACCATTTATTGGATGGGTTGTTCTCTAAACCAATCATCAAAACCTAAATATTATAATTGTAATACCTGAGGGTGGTGTTTTTTGATGATTTTGAATCGTTATTTGGTATCCCTGGGTTTTTTGAGTTTCGAAGGAATCAATATCTAAATTTCTCTATTTTTTTGTAGAAATAGATTGTGGTTTAGGTAAAGTTAATTGTTAGTTTTACCATGTGAATCAACTTCGCATCCCATTTTAATAAGAGGAAAAATTAGATGAAAAATTGAAACCTCTCTTTCAATACTATGTGACATATTGCATGTGTTCATGGGTGACCTACATGGGTTGTACATGTTTCTCCCAAACCATGGGCCAATTTTGCACCCATAATACCACAAAACATGTTACTATGTATTATATAGAGTATGGTTTTGGAAATCAAAAATCTAAAATATGCATACCTTTTAAATGGGTATGGATTTGGGAAGTATAACCCACACAGTTGGAGTATGGTTAGTGAAACCATGTGGCCTAACCATGACCCTCTTAAAAATTAGAATATATTAAATATTTTTCCCCTTCATTTTGTAAAGTGTTTATCCCTTCAATTTTTTTCTCAACAACACACTACTGGGAGGGCTGCTCCATATCCTTATCATATCCTCCTTACATGGATAGATCTCATCCACATATACTATGTTACATGTTTCGTTCATTATTTTGAACGAATTTCTATTACTAAATTACACCTCTTTACAGTTTTTATAAATAATCATATCATCTCATGTGTTGTCTTTGTGTGAGCTAATTCACTCCTTTCTTAGGGTGTATAATGATTTAATTGATTTATTTCTAAATGCCTCAAATAAAATTATGATATTTGATAAGTGAGCCATATTAAAAATGAAGTGTGTGTTTATAGATTTTCCCATAATGAAAATCATGTTTATAAATTAAGTTGTTGTGTCACACATTGTATTATCTATATTATTACATTACGATGTGAAATTAATTATGTAAGAGCTAATGAAATAAATTATATTTTTGTTGTTCTTAAAATGAACCCACTGGAGGTTGTCAACCCTAACCCGAACCACCCATTTGGATGTGTTCCTTATCATCCCACGAACTCTATGATAGATTATGTAATTAAACCACACATCAAGGTTTTATATCATATTACTCATTATTATAGGGCTTATTTACTCTTGTTCTCATTTTTATATGTAATGGATTAAACCTATTGTAATCGATCATAAAATGAATTAAATGAACTAAAATTGTATAATTTTCCATGTTTTATAATAAAACAACCTGTGAGGAATGTTTTCTTCATTAACGAAATTGGGAAATTAAATAGTGATGTTTGAAGTGATGAATCAATTTCTTAATTATATGGATTAATTATTTTATAATTTAAATGAAGAATGGGATCAATAGTATTTTGTATAATTGAATTGTGATATAGAATGTTTATAAACATGGAATCAAATTAAATTTAACCTGACTGATTTAGACAAATCATGTATTCCTTCTGATATACATTGATTCCCATGTATGAAATCATTAGATAGGATCATGTGATCGATGAGACATTATTAACCCTGAGTGATATTGGTTTCAATAGTGGATTACATTTGATGAGAATAGTAAAAAATGTTGTTATACCATGCCATGAGTGATATGTGGCTTCATTATGGGTTACTCAGTATAGACTCATATGATTATACCATTATTGCGCACTTGGAGTGATTCTAGTTTTCTAATATATATTTCCTAGTATGGACAGGTAGGTTAATTGATTTGTTGAACACCATTATTTATAATTGGATTCATTGGTATGAATTCCTTAGAGAACCTTGTAGGCTAAAAACAAAAATTCACATGCTCAAACTGATACGTGGGCTTATTTTTTTATAAAATTACATTGACCGTCTCTTAGGTATGTTTTATGTAATGATATATACAAGGGTTTCCACTTTATTGGATTCTAGTGAATTTAAATTTGAATTAAAATAATTACATTTATCCATTTGTGATATATGGGACCATCATGACTAGATTCCATGGATGGGAGCAGAAGATGAATGATTTATATAATGAATATTTATATGTACATATGTCTAGGTGTTTCTCTTATTATATTTATTAAACTATGATGCATTGAGAATATTCCTTGGGTCCTAGACCAACAAATGGTTATTTTTTATGTCAAATGTGATAACCCAAATTCATTTTTTTGTATTAGAGACTATAATGCATGGATGCATGAGGTACACCTTATATCCTATTTAGTACCACATAACTATATATATGTTTATATTTTTACACACATAGTGTATATATTTATACGTATATATTTATATATTTACACCTATGGTTACTTGGTGAATTCTATTTAGTGAAATTATGGCTTAGTCTAGAGTATGTATGGTCACACTGGTGTCCCTAAGGAACCAAATCAATCATTTTTATTTTTAGTATATTATATATTAACAAACATTAATGAAAATAGATTTATTTTATATTATCTTATTGTATATATTTGAAACTATTGGTTGTGTCCCCATTAGTATATCTCATAAATTATTTGGACCACCGTTTCAATGGGGTAACTAAACATACTTCATGATTTCATGTTAAGAATCATTGGATTATGATTTTTTATTGTGATTGTAATATGGATATGGGAGAACAAGACTGAAATGACGCTAAAGATACTCATGGATAAATCCATTTGATATTTGGTTATTTTTTATGCCTATACAATATTTTATCTCTTAATTAATTCTAACGACATGTACACCATAGAATCATCATGATATTCATGCATGGACATACATATTTGGTTCTTGAAATTTAATGAATTATTATCTTTACCTTCAATTATTCTATCTTTTATTTAAAATACATATATTTTCTATCGATTTATTTTTCATGACATCGTTGGGATACTCTATTCATGACGGTATAGTCTCTCCACCATACCCACTCTAAAAACTCTCTCTTGGTCTTGATCATTATGTTTATAAGGAGGGGAACTTGAGACCATGTGACCGACTGGTCATGCTACTATTTATAGAAGAATTCAGGTCTGGATGTTACAATGTGGTATAAAATAATTTCTTTCCATTGTATTAGTTTTTTTAGACATCATAAAAAGGAGACTAAAATTGTTTTAGAACATGGTAAATTTATATGCATAGTAGTGATCACCCCATGAATGGAGAAGTTACCAACTGGTTTGGGATTTGGTTATTGTTCATTTTAGGGGTTATTATTATTAATTAGGATATAACATTGACTAAATGGTGTTTCAGACACTTTCTTTGGGACAAGCGCATCCGTCTATCAGGGATCCACAACTGTTTCCCCACATTCATACCTTACAAAGTTGAGCATCATCCAATGATTTTTAAGAGACATTTTATCCTTGATCGAAACAGGATTAAAGGATGTCGGTTCATCCTTCATTGGATTCCTCTTCAGAACTCATTACCTAAAATGTGTCTCTCTTATAGATTTGAGTCATGGTTCATGAATATCGTTCTCGATTCCAAATCATTGTGGACGTCGGTTAATTACACTACTTTCATAAGGACATTCCATGGGGTCTTGACTAGTATCAGCCTTCTGTTGGACTAGATTATAACATTCAGAATTTTAGGGAATATCAAGATGCATGGACATTGGGTAACCTATGTTCCTCCTCATAAAAGGGCATCTCAAGCATCCCGAACCCGAGGCATCCAATGTCAGTCGTGGGATATCTTATGCTGGAGGCATGTCTCTGAGGTTTTCCTTAAAATACCACGTTTAACACATGATATTCCATGATTTTAACATCTTGCGAAGATGGTTATGCCAAAGGCATGTCTTTTGAGGTTTTCCTCAGGCATTTCATGTTTACCACGAGGTAGGCCACGAGTTTAACATCTTGCATTGATGGAATGATGGTGATCAGAAAGTCCCATAGAGACAGATCAAGTTGATACATCCCAATGAGGGAGAACTGGGAAGGTTTACCATATTGATCGATTAGAATGCCCAATGAGGACATATCTGAGTTGTTGTGTGTAACACCCCAAGCTTCTACGGTACGATTCTCTTTGAATAATGTGATAGCGTGTGTTGTACGCAACACCGAGTTCTAACACACCATAACTAATCAAACTAGCCGTTATGAATAGTAACACCTACTTTTTGAAATTATATATATTTTATATTTGAAAATGGACTTCATTTTTTGATTCGGAATATCGAATTTAGCCTAAGGTGAAATTTTGGTACATTTCGGATAACTTTCATATTTTGATGAATAGTGAAAATTACTAAATTTTAATTAAAAACAACTTTTTTAATCAAAATAATTAATAGTGATAAATTATGAATTTGAGTGGTTTTAAAGTATATTTAGAATATATTTTTACCATTTAATATAATGTTGGTCATTGGACATAATTTTACAATTAAACCGAACATAAACAAGTGTCAATCTTTTGATAGTTATTATCTCTTAAAAACACGCTTTTTGTTTTGACAGCGGGAATTAATTTTAAATTAATTTCTGCCACTTCTGTGTTTTGAATTTAGGAAAATGGATTCCATATTTGGAATCAGGATGTCCAAATTATTTAAATAGGTAACTTTTATTTTTACACATTTTGAATAATTACTGCGGTAAATATTTTATTTACCATGGTTAAAGGGTAAATCCGGTAAATAATGGTTAACAAATAATATTATAATAATACAAAATTACCCTAAAACGTGTCCTAACCTTATTGGTGGACACATACCCGACCATGGGCATCCTTGGGTCAATTTGGGGACCCTTTGGAGCCACTTGTATGTGGTAGGGACACATTATAATAATAAAGTTAAAATAAAAATAAAAATGGCATAAGCTTACATCCTTTAGAAGAACAATTTTTACATAGGGTTATACATGTTGGATTTTCGATTATAAATATTCATTAGAAAGCTAAAAAGATTTCCTACATAATGATATTTTATTTATAATTTTTAGACATCAAATAATTTAAATTATTAATGACACAATAATGATGCAATGTTTACCTCATTAATAAATCATTTAAATAAATTAGATTATAATGATTAAAATATTATCTAAACCCTGTCCAATTCTTATTGGTTGATGTTATTTAAAATATAAGTCATCTTATCTTCGACTTCAATGATTTTTGGACCATTATAAACCGAATATAATTATATTATAAAGTAATACTTTCACTCTTTCCTAAAGAGCCCTCCTCTCCCTTATAAAAGGAGACCACTTATACTCATTCCTCACACCTATAAAGCCACTTGGCTCGTCCAAACTCTGCCCAAATAAGCTCCCCACATCCCTCTCCTCCTCCTTGAAGCTTCCCCTTAGGCAGAAATCATTTCAAGAAGTCCTTTGGTTCCAACCAAAGTGAGTTACCTAAATTAAAGGTAACGATTTCTCTTAAATTATTTTCATTTATTTTGCTTCTTCAACCCCCAAACTCTTTTTATTTCCTTTCTTTTGTAACAAAACCAGTATCTTCAATATACTAGGATGTTGTTATAAGAAGTATTCAAACTACACATACACACAACTCCATCTAATGGATGATGAACATAATGTTTCTGTGGATGGCAAACTAACGCCTCACGAAACGATGATTGTTCAAATACATCTTACCGCCTCTCATGGTGGCCATTATGATGGCACTATAATTAAATATGATATTAATGATATATATTTTATATATAAGCTTCTGTAATTCCATTTTATTTCATACCATTATTCGTTTCATGTTGTATATACATACGATAATTTCATTTGAGGAAGTGCGGACTACCGCCCCCTTAAAATGATATGACTCGTTCATACCACACATGGAACGTATAAAGGATGGTGTTAATGAACTTAAGTAACATGTATAAAATATTATATTATACTGGAATAGTAATATACCTATGTATCATTTGTATTCGATTCTTTTAAAATAAAAATTAAATGGAAGTAGCGTTCGTGCGTACGTACGGACTACCGTCTCCACGAACGCGATGAGATTCATTCTCCATCGTATCCATTCAAGTATAATTATCATTTGATGATTTAAAAATGATGTTTAAGGACTTGATAACATTCTGGATTTGAATAATATACAACTTATCCTTTACAAACATGTCTTACGTAACAAAACATACAAAAGCAAACAAGTAAGTTCACACCCGAAACAGCGATAATACTAAGATATTATTATCAAATAAATATTAAAAGATCATATATGATATCATATTAATGTATATGATTCTTGTATAATTTAATAACAATTATTTCACCATTATACAGGAGGTTAACCTACCCCAACCAAGGAAAAGTACAAGGTAAGGGTTATTTCACAATCTCTTCATTATCCGAGGTTGTTTATACGTAATAATCTACTGGGATCTCTTTATCATCCACATCCATGTTTTCTTAAAAATGTATTTCAAAACATTTTTACTATTTACAAGAATATGGGTTAAAGTCATTTATACCCTTGTTTGACTTTTTATAAGAGGTTTATAAAGGAATCTTTCCGTCGTTTTCAAAACAAGGTCCTTTTTAACCTTTTTGACAGAATTGAGGTAAGAATGTTTTTTTTTTAACTTATACGGCGGGTGCGGTTATTTTCCACCGTTATAAAATAGTCGAAGCTTTCCGTACAAGCTTATAAGAATATTTTCAAAGAAAATGTTTTATTTTATATGGATCTTAAATGATTTTAAAATAAAAGGAGATACTTCTTTAAAAAGAATTTTGATTTCATCTATGTCAACATCCTTTGATGGATTTTAAGATTATTTGAAGTTGATTTATTATGATACAAAACTTCTATATTGTATTGAAGGTTTTGTGATATGTTTGACTGTGGATGTGCTATTTTTATACCATTCATAGTTTATGGTGAAATTATTGACATTTCGTATGCTAGTTTTTATACGAATGTTTATGTTATGTTTAAACCTTTTCATATGGGAATGCATTGGACTTAATAAGTGACGGGTGGAGCCCGCTATAGCTCCTCGATGCATCGGTAGGTCTCATGAGACAAACTAGTGTCTTGGCACAAGGCCTTGACAAAATCTTATTTGTAGTCTTGGCACGAGGCCTTGGCTATGTGGTTATGATAGTCTGGAATTATGCATTCCAACATTATGAAAGTGGTTATTGATTTATGCATGTGATTATTCGATTAGTAGAATATCCATGTGAATAAGTAAATGGCATTATTTCATTTTATTTATGCCATACCATGTTGAAAGTTCATGTTTAAAAGGCTTTTGTTTTAGTTATACATTGCCTTAAATGTTTATTCTTATTGATGAAAGTTTCCGCTATATTGTTATCCGTACTAGGCATTTGAGCTCACCCCTTTTCTATGTTTTATTTTTCCCAGGAAGTGAAGATGTAAGTTATGAATGACCTGCAGGGATATTATGAGGGGATTATAGTGTGGACTGTGGAAACATTATGTTGTTGTAGTAGTTTTTCATTTAATGATGTAATGTAAAACTTATGAATATATCTAGTGTTTCCAAGGCTAATAAACCAATCGGTCTTTCGAGATTTGATCTTTCTTGTAATCATGACAATGTTATGTAATTAATGCACCGACTCTGGGCAACTGGGGTCGGGGCGTTACAGTTGGTATCAGAGGAAGTTTAGTACAAACCTTGGAAGCTAGATTTAGATAAACTCTGATTAGAGCACGTAGACCTAAGATGAACTTTGAGGATTAGTATAGAAGAACTTCCTAGAATTTTGGTATTGTAGAGATTTTGTGAGTTTTCCGAGCAATACATCCCTGTCTGGATACGAGCAGGTAGAGGCGGCTCTGGCACAGATGTACCTAGGGGTAAAACCCGAAAACACCGCTTTGAGCTAGACTCGAACGGGAACTGGTGCACGACAACGGGCCTTGCTGCACTCTTGGTTACGACACTCCCGGGGGATATGCTTAGGATAACTCTCATTTTCATTACAAATCATTATGAAGGGTTTATGAGTATATACTTCCTCAAAGAAAACATTTTTATGATTATGGATTATATCCATAAATAGTTCAATTTATGTTAAGTGTTTTATAAGTATGGGATTATGTATTTTGATTCATAAACTGATCTAGTTTATGCCATTGTTTAGAAATGGCGCCTAGTGGAAGAAATGGAAACCGTATCAATGCACGCACTCCATGTAGGGATTGCCCTCCTGCTCAAGATAATTATAGTGGGGCTGGTGATGCAACTGGTGCCGATCAGCTAATCACCATACTGGGACAACTTACTCAGGTTATGAATAATAACCTTACCCGTATAGAGCACCCTGATCCGCAGCGTGGAGGATCAATGTTAGATCGATTCATGAGGTAACAACCACCAATGTTCAATGGGAGTACAAATCCCTTAGTAGCTGAGCAATGGATAAATTCCCTAGAGAAAATATTTCAGGCTTTGGGGAGCAGTGAAAGGGAAAAAGTTATCATGGCAGTTTACCGCCTCACTGGAGATGCTGATCAATGGTGTTCATTGATTCAAAACATGAAGGAAGATGATGAAGTATCAAATATGGAATGGAGGGAATTCAAAGATCTGTTTTTAGAAAAATACTTCCCTCATGACCATCGAGCAGATATGGAAAGACAATTTCTGAGTCTGAGACAAAAGGAGGATGAGAATGTCACAGAGTATGAGGCTAACTTTACAAGGTTAGCGAGGTACGCTGGTGATTATATTCGCAACCCAAGAAGTAAGATTGATCGTTTCTTTGATGGGTTAAAACCATTTCTCCGTCGAGCATTAGTCTCACAATCCTTTTCATCGTACGAAGACATTGTCTCATGTGCTATCAAGACCGAAAAGGAATTCTCTAAGTCTTATGACTTTAAAGCAAAGCAAGAGAAGAAGAGACCTGCTGATCAATCTGGGAATGGAAATAAGGGGAAGAAGGGAAAGGTTGAATATCCATCTTGTGGTAAATGCGGGAAGAAACATCCTGGTACTTTCTTGAAGGGAATGGGAGTCTGTTACAAGTGTGGTGAAAAAGGCCACCAAGCTCATGATTGCAAGGGGAAGAAGGAATCTACCAACGTTCAGTGCTATAATTGCTGGGAGATGGGGCATTATGCAAATTCATGTCCTAAGCGTCAGGAGAACTTACCTCAGAAAAGGCCAAGGGATCAAGGCCAGGCGTATGCTATCACTACTGCTGAGGTAGAAGCTCCGAAAGACGTGGTGGCAGGTAATTTAATGGTTTCCTCAAGTTCAGCAAATGCATTATTTGATTCCGGATCACCGCATTGTTTCATATCTTCCCAGTTTGCTAAGAAAATTAGATATTTCCAATTTGATTTAATAAGGGAGTTGTCAGTTAAAACTCCTAAGGGAAGTATCGTTGCAACAAAGTTTTGTGAATCAGTCCCCATTAGAGCACATAAATTTTCTTTATCTGCTGATCTCATCGTCATACCTATGATTGAGTTTGATATAATCCTTGGTATGGACTGGCTTTAGGACTATGATGCGAAGATTTATTGTAAGAAGAAATAGGTCACGATTCTTGATGATAATGATAAGGAAAACCTTATTTTTAGAGCAGAATCGTCACCACCTAATTCTTATTTAGATCCACCCTCAATAGCTCAACTAAATTCAATTATTGGGGAGGAAGAGAATGAAATAACTGCGGGTGAGGAAAGGAATGTTCAAATAGAGGATGTACCTGTTGTGAAAGAATTTGTAGATGTATTTCCAGAAGATTTACCTGGACATCCTCCAGAACGAGAAGTTGAGTTTTCCATTGATTTGATTCCTGGATCAAGGCCTATATCGAAGACCCCTTATAGAATGGCCACTGTAGAGTTAGTCGAACTAAAGAAACAACTAGAGGAATTGAGTAATAAGGGATTTATTCTCCCTAGTGTTTCTCCATGGGGAGCCCCTGTTCTTTTTGTTAAAAAGAAAGATGGATCTATGAGGTTATGTATCGACTACAGGGAGATCAATGCTATAACGATAAAGAACAAGTATCCCCTACCTCGTATTGATGATTTATTTGACCAACTGCATGGAGCTCAATACTTTTCAAAGATTGACCTTCGATCTGGATACCATCAGTTGTGTGTGAAGAAGGAATACATTCCGAAGACAGCATTTCGCACCAGGTACGGGCATTACGAGTTTACTGTAATGCCGTTTGGATTGACTAATGCACCCTCTGTATTCATGGATCTGATGAATAGAGTTTTCAAGGAGTATCTCGATGAATTTGTGGTGGTATTTATTGATGATATCTTGGTATACTCCAAAACCTACGAAGATCATGAAAATCACTTGCGCATTATCTTGAAGACTCTGAGGAGGCATGAATTATATGGGAAGTTTAGCAAGTGTGAATTCTGGCTTCAGGAGATTTCTTTTCTTGGCCATATTGTCTCTAAAGATGGAATCTCTGTTGATCCTTCTAAGACCAAGGCAATCCAAGAATGGCCAGCACCTACGAGTATAACTGAGGTACGTAGTTTTATTGGTTTGGCAGGTTATTATCGACGTTTCGTCCAGAATTTTGCCCGATTGGCTAACCCATTAACGAAGCTCACACGTAAAGGGGTTAAATTTGTTTGGACAAAAGGGTGTGAAGAATGTTTCGAATAACTGAAGAGAAGATTAGTCAATGCTCCTATATTGACTCTACCATCATGGAATGATGGGTTCATTATTTATAGTGATGCATCGAAGAAAGGACTTGGCTGTGTCCTTATGCAGAATGATAGAGTTATTGCCTATGCATCACGACAGTTGAAAATTCACGAACAAAACTATCCTACTCATGATCTTGAGTTAGCAGCTGTGATCTTTGCTTTGAAGATATGGAGGCACTACCTCTATGGTGAAAAATGTGAGATTTATACTGATCACAAGAGTTTGAAGTATATTTTCTCACAAAAAGAACTCAACATGAGGCAAAGGAGATGGCTTGAATTACTCAAGGATTATGATTGTACGATACACTACCACCCGGGGAAAGCAAACAAGGTGGCAGATGCTTTGAGTAGAAAAGACCATGGAGTTTTGAACAATATGAGAATTGAAAGGGATCCAATTTTCATGGATCTAGTGAAGATGGACATGGGAATAACCAGGGAAGGTGAAACATCAATTCTTTTTCAAATGGTTGCCAAACCATCTTTACTAGAAAGGATTAAGAGTTCTCAAACCAATGATGAAGAATTTCAGAAGAAGATTAAAGCTGTGAACGATGGGAGAGTGATAGACTTTGTGTATGAACATGGAATTTTGAAATTCGGGAAGAGACTTTGTGTTCCCAATATACCTGATCTAAAAAGGGAATTGCTGGATGATTCTCATAGTTCCAATTTCTCTATACACCCTGGGAGCACCAAAATGTATAGAGATTTGAAAGAACATTTTTGGTGGGACAATATGAAGAGGGAGATTGCTGATTTTGTGTCAAGATGTATGGTTTGTCAACAAGTGAAAGCTGGAAGGCAACAGCCTGGAGGAGTCATGCAACCTCTTCATATACCGGAGTGGAAATGGGACAATATTACGATGGACTTTGTCATGGGGCTACCAAAGACTCCTAGAAGGAATGATTCAATATGGGTTATTGTTGATCGTTTTACCAAGACAACACATTTTCTTGCTATAAGAGAAGATCTACCCCTGGAACGTCTAGCAAGACTATATATTAATGAAGTTGTGAGACTTCATGGAGTACCCCTATCGATTGTTTCTGATCGTGATCCCCGTTTTACTTCAAGATTCTGGAAAAGTCTTCAGAAATCCCTGGATACTGAACTTCATTTGAGCACTGCTTACCACCCTCAGACAGACGGACAATCAGAATGGACTATTCAAACCTTAGAAGACATGTTGAGATCTTGCTCACTTGACTTTCAGGGTATGTGGGATCAATATTTACCTCTGGTAGAATTTTCCTATAACAATAGCTTCCATTCAAGTATTCAGATGGAACCATATGAAGCGTTATACGGAAAGAGATGTCGTACACCAACCTGTTGGGATGACGTTGGTGAAAGAAAACTTGTAGGCCCAGAACTGGTGGAGGAAACGGTGGAAAAGGTGAAAGTAATCCAAAATCACATCAAAGCAGCTCAAAGTAGGAAGAAGAGCTATGCCGATAATCGAAGGAAGGATTTGGAATTTCAAGTCGGTGATCATGTTTTCTTGAAGGTATCTCCGTGGAAGGGAGTCATACGTTTTGGTAAGAAAGGTAAATTGAGTCCCAGGTACATCGGACCTTTCGAAATTCTAGAACGAATTGGGGTTGTAGCTTACCGATTGGCAATGCCGCCAAGTCTCTCCAAAGTTCACGATGTGTTCCACGTAACTCTATTGAGGAAATACATGCCTGATCTGATGCATGTACTCACATATGAGGAATTAGAACTGGAACCCGATCTGTCTTATTGTGAAGAGCCCGTCAGGATTCTTGATACAAGAGAACAAGTACTGAGAAACCGGACGACGCGTCTGGTAAAAGTTTTGTGGAGAAACCATAAGATGGAAGAGGCAACGTGGGAACCCGAGGAACTTATGATGAAGAACCACACGAGTCTTTTTATGCAGTAATACCCTAGAAATTGCGAGGACGCAATTATTTGAAGGAGGGGAGAATGTAACACCCCAAGCTTCTACGGTACGCTTCTCTTTGAATAATGTGATAGCGTGTGTTGTACGCAACACCGAGTTCTAACACACCATAACTAATCAAACTAGCCGTTATGAATAGTAACACCTACTTTTTGAAATTATATATATTTTATATTTGAAAATGGACTTCATTTTTTGATTCGGAATATCGAATTTAGCCTAAGGTGAAATTTTGGTACATTTCGGATAACTTTCATATTTTGATGAATAGTGAAAATTACTAAATTTTAATTAAAAACAACTTTTTTAATCAAAATAATTAATAGTGATAAATTATGAATTTGAGTGGTTTTAAAGTATATTTAGAATATATTTTTACCATTTAATATAATGTTGGTCATTGGACATAATTTTACAATTAAACCGAACATAAACAAGTGTCAATCTTTTGATAGTTATTATCTCTTAAAAACACGCTTTTTGTTTTGACAGCGGGAATTAATTTTAAATTAATTTCTATCACTTCTGTGTTTTGAATTTAGGAAAATGGATTCCATATTTGGAATCAGGATGTCCAAATTATGTAAATAGGTAACTTTTATTTTTACACATTTTGAATAATTACTGCGGTAAATATTTTATTTACCATGGTTAAAGGGTAAATCCGGTAAATAAGGGTTAAAAAATAATATTATAATAATACGAAATTACCCTAAAACGTGTCCTAACCTTATTGGTGGACACATACCCGACCATGGGCATCCTTGGGTCAATTTGGGGACCCTTTGGAGCCACTTGTATGTGGTAGGGACACATTATATTAATAAAGTTAAAATAAAAATAAAAATGGCATAAGCTTACATCTTTTAGAAGAACAATTTTTACATAGGGTTATACATGTTTTATTTTCGATTATAAATATTCATTAGAAAGCTAAAAAGATTTCCTACATAATGATATTTTATTTATAATTTTTAGACATCAAATAATTTAAATTATTAATGACACAATAATGATGCAATGTTTACCTCATTAATAAATCATTTAAATAAATAAGATTATAATGATTAAAATATTATCTAAAACCTGTCCAATTCTTATTGGTTGATGTTATTTAGAATATGAGTCATCTTATCTTCGACCTCAATGATTTTTGGACCATTATAAACCGAATATAATTATATTATAAAGTAATACTTTCACTCTTTCCTAAAGAGCCCCTCCTCTCCCTTATAAAAGGAGACCACTTCTACTCATTCCTCACACCTCTCAAGCCACATGGCTCATCCAAACTATGCCCAACTAAGCTCCCCACATCCCTCTCCTCCTCCTTGAAGCTTCCCCTTAGGCAGAAAGCATTTCAACAAGTCCTTTGGTTCCAACCAAAGTGAGTTACCTAAATTAAAGGTAACGATTTCTCTTAAATTATTTTCATTTATTTTGCTTCTTCAACCCCCAAACTCTTTTCATTTACTTTCTTTTGTAACAAAACCAGTATCTTCAATATACTAGGATGTTGTTATAAGAAGGATTCAAACTATACATACACACAACTCCATCTAATGGATGACGAACATAATGTTTCTGTGGATGGAAAACTAACGCCTCACGAAACGATGATTGTTCAAATACATCTTACCGCCTCTCATGGTGGTCATTATGATGGCACTATAATTAAATATGATATTAATGATATATATTTTATATATAATCTTCTGTAATTCCATTTTATTTCATACCATTATTCGTTTCATGTTGTATATACATACGATAATTTCATTTGAGGAAGTGCGGACTACCGCCCCCTTAAAATGATATGACTCGTTCATACCACACATGGAACGTATAAAGGATGGTGTTAATGAACTTAAGTAACATGTATAAAATATTATATTATACTGGAATAGTAATATACCTATGTATCATTTGTATTCGATTCTTTTAAAATAAAAATTAAATGGAAGTAGCGCTCGTGCGTACGTACGGACTACCGTCTCCACGAACGCGATGAGATTCATTCTCCATCGTATCCATTCAAGTATAATTATCATTTGATGATTTAAAAATGATGTTTAAGGACTTGATACCATTATGGATTTGAATAATATACAACTTATCCTTTACAAACATGTCTTAGGTAACAAAACATACAAAAGCAAACAAGTAAGTTCACACCCGAAACAGCGATAATACTAAGATATTATTATCAAATCAATATTAAAAGATCATATATGATATAATATTAATGTATATGATTCTTGTATAATTTAATAACAATTATTTCACCATTATACAGGAGGTTAAACTACCCCAACCAAGGAAAAGTACAAGGTAAGGGTTATTTCACAATCTCTTCATTATCCGAGGTTGTTTATACGTAATAATCTACTGGGATCTCTTTATCATCCACATCCATGTTTTCTTAAAAATGTATTTCAAAAAAAATTTACTATTTACAAGAATATGGGTTAAAGTCATTTATACCCTTGTTTGACTTTTTATAAGAGGTTTATAAAGGAATCTTTCCGTCGTTTTCAAAACAAGGTCCTTTTTAACCTTTTCGACAGAATTGAGGTAAGAATGTTTTTTTAACTTATACGGCGGGTGCGGTTATTTTCCGCCGTTATAAAATTGTCGAAGCTTTACATACAAGCTTATAAGAATATTTTCAAAGAAAATGTTTTATTTTATATGGATCTTAAATGATTTTAAAATAAAAGGAGATACTTCTTTAAAAAGAATTTTGATTTCATCTATGTCAACATCCTTTGATGGATTTTAAGATTATTTGAAGTTGATTTGTTATGATACAAAACTTCTATATTGTATTGAAGGTTTTGTGATATGTTTTACTGTGGATGTGCTATTTTTATACCATTCATAGTTCATGGTGAAATTATTGACATTTCGTATGCTAGTTTTAATACGAATGTTTATGTTATGTTTAAACCTTTTCATATGGGAATGCATTGGACTTAATAAGTGACGGGTGGAGCCCGCTATAGCTCCTCGATGCATCGGTAGGTCTCATGAGACAAACTAGTGTCTTGGCACAAGGCCTTGACAAAATCTTATTTGTAGTCTTGGCACGAGGCCTTGGCTATGTGGTTATGATAGTCTTGCATTATGCATTCCAACATTATGAAAGTGGTTATTGATTTATGCATGTGATTATTCGATTAGTAGAATATCCATGTGAATAAGTAAATGGCATTATTTCATTTTATTTATGCCATACCATGTTGAAAGTTCATGTTTAAAAGGCTTTTGTTTTAGTTATACATTGCCTTAAATGTTTATTCTTATTGATGAAAGTTTCCGCTATATTGTTATCCTTACTGGGCATTTGAGCTCACCCCTTTTCTATGTTTTATTTTTCCCAGGAAGTGAAGATGTAAGTTATGAATGACCTGCAGGGATATTATGAGGGGATTATAGTGTGGACTGTGGAAACATTATGTTGTTGTAGTAGTTTTTCATTTTATGATGTAATATAAAACTTATGAATATATCTAGTGTTTACAAGGCTACTAAACCAATCGGTCTTTCGAGATTTGATCTTTCTTGTGATCATGCCAATGTTATGTAATTAATGCACCGACTCTGGGCAACTGGGGTCGGGGCATTACATTGTGTCCCGTAGAGGGAAGATATCACACTGTTATGGATGATCAGGACACCACCGAGGGTGGATCAGAAAGGGTGCACCCTAGAATTGAGAACATTGGATGGATAGTTAATAATGCTTAATGAGGGATGAACTAGGGTGGTGTGTCTTATAAAGGGAAGATTCCACACCATAAAGAATGATATAGACACCACTGAGGGAAAATATGGGAGAGTGAACCCCAGAATGGGGAACACCAAGATTTACAACTGGTTAGGATTGAACCTTGTCGCTTTTTCCAATGATCCTTGTGCAGACAATAGAGATAAAAACCCATGTAGTTTGATGTGGTGATTAATTGGGGTGTAAAAAATGAAAAAAAACCGAATACATGATGGGGCTTATGCACGGTTAGTAGCCCATCACAAGAGTGAAACTCTTGGTTGGATGAATAGGGATTGTGTGGGTATTATGCATGGTTAGCTGGACAAGTACTTCTAGGAGTAGTGAGGAGGTAGATGACATGATCCCACCAAGATGTGGTAACCTAGGTAATAAATAGGGTGGATGATGGAGAGTTGAATGAAGTGGAGGGAGAATGAGATGGAACCGACATGGGGATGTTAGTGATGTTGGGCTTGAGACTTGAATATACTTCCTACATATCCTCGTGGTATGAAATCAATGCCCACGTAGTTTGGGGGGACAATGGGACACCTGAGTAGGAAGCGCATGATAATGGATGCATGGATGAGATCTGGAGGAAATAGAACCTCTAGGTTGGGGGATGATCTTCTTGAAACACATGGGATTAAGTGATAGATCAGGATGAGACATGAGTGATGGGCTTCAACATCAGAAAGGCTACATATGTACCCAGTCTAGGATATAGGGAATCAAAGTCCATGTAGTTCATTGGAAGATGTGTTACCATTGATTGGGGACATCAATGGATTCTCGTCGATTTGGTGACTTCAACGGCTTACCACCGAATGGGGTTGACAATGGCTTACCGCAGAATGGGGTTGACAATGGCGTACCGTGGAATGTGGTTGACAACGGCTTACCAAAAAATGGGGTTAACAATTTATTACCACTGAATGGGTTGAAAATGTATTACAGCTGAATGGGGCTGAGCCACATAGAGGATTGCTACGTACCTTGTCTAAGAGATAGGGATCAAAGGCCACGTAGTATGAACGGGTATAGTTTAGCATCATGCGGGACGGAAAGGGGGGATATAGTTTAACATCATGAAGGATAAGGGTGGACCAATGTGAAGAGGTCGGGACTAAAGGCTATTGGTCTTGAACCTCAGGGACGCTTCCTACGTACCTCACAAAGGAGTCAAGGATCAATGTACACATTATTCAGGATTGTTTGGTGAACTGATGTAAAAGGGGTCAGGAACAATAGGTGTTGGGACTGAACCTCAGGGTGGCTTCTTAAATACCATGCCTTGGTAGGGATCTATGTCTGCATAGTTCAGGGAAGTTGGTGAACCGGCGTGAATGGGTTGGGACTAGTAGGTGTTGGGATTGATCCTCAGGGAGGCTTCCTATGTGCATTGACATGGAAAGGATCAAATTCCACATAATTTAGAATGGTTTGGTAAATCAACATGAAGGGATTCGGTACCAATGAATGTTTGGATTGAACCACAGGGAGGCATCTTATGTACCTTTTCTTAGCAAGAATCAATGTCCCCATAGTTTGAATGGTGATGGTGAACCGACGTGTAGTGGTCAGGACAAATATTAGATGGGCTTGAACCTCAGGGAGGCGACCTACATACCATGCATTTTCTAGTATCAAAGTCCACATAGTTTGGAATGGTTGTGGGGATTACACTATAGGATTCCCAGGAAGGAGGCCATAGTCAATTCATAATACTCTAATACCATGTGAATTGTGCTGGGTATGTGAAACAAGAGGCAGCATGGACCTAACAATAATGGAACAAAGGCTCATCTGTAAAAGGTGGTGAATGGGGCTTACGCATGGAAGTTGCCTGGGTGCCGCTATGGAGTAGCAATTGTGAATGGGGTTTATGCAAAAAGTTTCTCGGGTGCTGCTGTAGAGAGAAAATGGTGAATGGGACATATGAAAGGACGCTTCATGAGTGCCATTATTGATCGGAAATGGTGAATGGGTTTTATTCAAGGAATTTTCTCAAGTGCCGCTATGGAGCGGTAATAGTGAATGAGGCTTATGCAAGGATGATGATTAGGTACCCCTATGGAACGGTAATGGTGAATGGTGATTATGAAAGGAAGGTTCCTAGGTGCCATTTTGGATTGGAAATAGTGAATGGGGCTTAAACAGGGATGCTGCCCGGGTGCCGCTATGTAGTAGAAATAGTGAATGGGGCATATACAAGGAAGATGGTTGGGTGTCTCTATAGAGCGACAATGGTGAATGGGGATTACACAATGATGTATTTTGGGTGCCACTATGATGTGAAAATGGTTAATGGGGATTATGCCAGGAAGCTAACCAGGTGTTTCTATGGAGCCCCAATGTTGAATGGTGCTAATGCAAGGAACCTTTTTGGGTGCTTCTATGAAGCGTCAATTGGGAATGGGGATTACACATGGAAGTTGCGCAGCGCCGCTATGGAGTGAAAATTATGAATCATGGCCTATGCATGGTTGATTTTTGGGTGTCTTCCTCATGTATGGTCATGAGGGAATCTCAAATCGCTGATGGGTAGAGTCATATAATGGAGGATTACACCCTTTCACTAGTGCACAAGCGGGATAATTCCAAGGCCATTGGAATCAGTCTAAACAAAGGGAGTTAAAAAGTGTGAATCACATTCCTCACATTTCGAACATAGTGAGAGTGGCGTGACGATGGAGGATAACTATTGTCTATGTTCGAAACAAAACATCAATATTGTGTTAGCCAAAATGGGGACAAACAAATGAGGTTCGAGTGCTGACCATGTTCGAAACATAGGACCTGACACAAAGTGACGTCCAATGTCTTCGGGGGTGTTGGCCCCGAACAATAGGTGAGCATGAGGATTAATGAGTCCAGCCCATTAGGGGGTCCCTTTAAACATTAATGTGGGTAAATATTCGAATGAAGGACACATGAAGCATGAGGTGGAGTGATGGAATGTTTGAACGGATTCCAATGCTCTTGAGATTATGCCACTGTCATCATGATATGAGGTATCGTATGATTGTCACATTAGGAATATCTTTTTTAGAATAAGAGGAAATATATTATTGAATAATATAGAATGCTACAGTTTATTGTCATGTAGGGAGGACTATTGAAATCTTATGCTTGGAGGAAAAGGCATATCTTGTTTGGAGTAAGAGGCATCCTATGTTTGGCACATAGGGTGTACAATAGCTAATAGTCACGTACGTAGGACTGTTGGAATCATATGAATGGTGAATAAGGCATCTGTTATTTAGAGAAAAAGGCATCCTATATTGTCATATAGGGTGTACTACAGTATATAGTCATATAGATATGACTATTAGGAAGAAGACACCTAGTAGTGGTTGGTGTTGGGACTTAAACAAGAGCGACTAATTTTGGTGGATCCTAGCATTGGAGTTAGGTGATGGGGTTTGGAGGAGTTTCTTGAAGAATAGTTCAACACAAGGTACATATGGATGTGATCATGAGAATATCAAATCTGGACATGTGAAAAGGACTAAGTTGGATATGTTGAATTAAGGTGTTTCATGGTGTGCAGATGAATATATCAAATCATGGTATTCCATAGGCGGAACATGGGGTCTTGTAAAGTAGCATTGCGATGGTTATATACTTGCTGAGGCTGGAGTCGATGAGCATAGGGGATCATGGAGAATAGACTCATGAAGTAAAGGGGATCAAGGAGTGAATTGGCTCACGAAGAAAAGGGGAAGACATTGTATAGTGGCTCATGGAGCAAATGGGATCATGGAGCAAAGTGTCTCATGGAGCAAAGAATCTCACGGAGCAATGCATCTCACGGAGCATAGTGTCTTGCAGAGAAAGTCATCTCATGGAGAAAAGTGTCTCACAGAGCAAAACCTCTCATAGAGAAAAGCCTCTCATAGAGTCGGGCCCCACACAGAGCAAAGCCTCTCTTAGTGCAAAGCCACTCGTATAGCCCTTTGTGAAGGGCATCACTTCGTGGTGCCCTAGAGCTCCGTGAAATGGGATATTGGACGCCCAAGGGGAGACATGACCATCTTTATGAAGGGGGGTGAGCCAGGTATTTATAGGTGATGGAGGCCGGAGGAGCGTGCTGCAAAGCACAAATGCATTCCGTGAAGAAAAAATGTGTGCCATGAAGAAAATTTTGCTCCATAACTGGAGGGAATTCCATCTTGTATCTTGTAATCACGGAGGTGACTGTGATCATCCATCACAATGCTCACTGACACTCTATTCATGTTCCCTCATGTTTTTCATAACTGTGGAGTCGACAATCATTGAGCTTCATGGTGCTCGCGAAGGCTCCGATCAAGTTCCTATGCTCCACGATCACAGAGGGAGCTTCGTGGATGGGCTTCGCGAACCAGTTTTCCAGCCCAACATCAAATGTCCATAACTCATAATCTGTAACTCTGTATGAGATCTATAACCTGTCAAATCGAATATTACGAAATAGGCTATGGTATTGGATCATTTATGGAAGCATTTGGAATATTTTACAAACAAATTTTTCAGTTCCCACATATGGTGCAAATTTATTTTGATACTGAATTATTATATTTATATTATATTATCCTTATCCTAGTGTTGAAATGATTTAGCCTTAAATTCATCATTATTGGAACATATAAAATCACATTACAAGCATATGGGATTCCTAGTGTGATGTGTTATTAGACGTCATGTTATGGTGTTATATACCATCAGTATAAATCCAACGATATATGATTTATATAGAAAACGTAAATATAGATAATGTTTCTAGAATTATTGTTTCATGCAACATGATAATTTAGATACTCATATTTCTAATAGTTGTTAGCTAATTAATTTTCTACCATCCATTTATTTAATATTTTTTATACCATGTCTTGATTTAAATTTAATGTACAATATAATATAAAATATTATCTGTCATCTTAAATGGTATTTTCTCATATACATTGATGAAGGCAGATTAAATAACAAATCATAGCATGTTTGATCTAATAACCAATGGTTTCTTGGATAAAACATATATGTTATGATTAAATGGGGGATAATTTGAAATATACAAAGTGTATGTGTTCATTATTAATTAGTAATGTTTGACCATATAATCTATCTATCATATATTAGCATTTTATGTCTTGATATCTTCATGTAAATATATATGTTATTATATTTTCAATCTAAATGAGTTGGTTTCTTGAAGACCATTTACATTATTTGACCAATCAATGTTGGGATTAACCAATTTTGGAAATAGTATAGACACTAATTCACCATAATATGTTTTTCATGATGCAATATTCTTGATAAATAAATCCACTAATCGGTGTTTTATAACATTTATTTATTAAAATGTTTTGGGTTGGATTTAAATGGACCCATAATGGCCAAAGGAAACCCCCATAGGCCACCTTATATCATAAGACATAGTACAAAACCCAATGGGGCATGTTTAAGTTAAAAATAAAATTTCATTTAGAGAGTATGAAATCACTTATATGGTATCACATATAAATTTATGGTGGGATATTACATGACAAGTCCCCTATTTAATTCAAAATAGACTTATTATCTACTTATGATATGTAAATATATGAGGTGTTAGTAAATTAAAAATAGAATTACTATCCAATGGATGTGTCCCATGATTGAGTGGAACTAAATATTTTATTAATTATGGTTGTTTTGAAGGCTTATGAACAAATAAATGATTATTATAATGGAGTTTTGTGATAAATTTCCTAATAATTACATTATAAAAGTTAAATAAAGTAATCCAGAAAAAATGATTCATAAAACAGTTTAGTTTTACTTTTGGCTTTTGATAATAAATTTTTCTATGTATATCTTTCCTTTTTAATTGTATTTTAATTTTTTAATATGAGACACTAAATTTTTTGAGATCAAATTTAAATATATGAATCAACTCAAAAAAACATTATAGTGGTGTTTTATCATAAATCCTCATGTAAGGGTGTTTTAAATATTTCTTTTATAACTCATGAGAATTATAACTTCAATGATTTGCATTGGATTCAATAATTTTATATATGTTCCATTAATCCTAATGTATATTTCTCAGAGAATATTGACAACATTAGTATGACCTACATATGGCGTCATCAATTTCTTCTTTTAAGAGGGTCTAGAAAAATATAAGAAGCACCATAAAAACATTAAAAAACAATGAATTCATGAGAATCACTTCATATGTGTGGTGGAATTTAGGTCTGATTTATAATGAGTACGACACTTAGTTTTTAAAATGGAACTCTGTTCGGATAGGTGTTCATGCAATATTGTGCCCTTTTTTATTGCAATATGCATCCTCTAATGACTGGTTTAAGATGGTTAATAATTCCTAAGGATTTTTTGGACTATAATTATGATTTTTTACCTTTTTATCATTTTTTAAGGATGACTATGTAGTCATTCTACTGGATTCGTAGTTTCACGGAGTGATACAAATCCAGGATATAGATTCTTTATGATCCATTATATATTTGGATGAATAGTGATGATAATCTTAGGGATTTTATCAAGGATGTGACAGTTACCTACTGAAATATCAGGGTATCATGTGTTGATATATCTGTTACCTATCATGTTGATAAAATTGCACAATGAGAATATATTTTTGATGGTAATAATTCAGGCCTTGATCTATATGTCATTGGTCTGATGTCATATCTAATATATAATTACGTAAGAGTTAATGAAAAACTGACTTATCCCAATGATTAGGATGATGTTGAAACATGAACTAGTTTTGTAGCACCACACGTTAGGTTGGTTTGGCTTTTATGTCTGATGTTAAAACACACATGTAAATACCTTAGTGCTAATTTTCAGACATACATCTCAAGTTGAATTTTATCTTGATCACTTTTAGGTGAATGGTTTCTATCTCCTATCATTTTAGATCTAGGTTAAATCTTGTTTTCTTTTTCCATGAAGCACATTCAATTTTCAATGGACCATGTGCAATACAATGAGTTTCTATTTTTAGTAAATTATTAGTTGGAGAATGTTAAGGGAGGTAGAATCACATTGATCATGGAAAAATTGAAACCTTCAATAAATAAGAAAAAAAGATTAGAGGACTATTTGGGAGTGATTATAATTATTTTTAAATGACATGGAGATAAAAAAAATTTGAAATTTTTTTGGTTCATTCATCATAGCCTCATGATAAAATTGTTGGTTGTGTACATAACCTTTAAAGACTTTGTTAGCCGCGTGTTCTTTAGTAGTCATTCTTGAGGGATTATGGGGTTCCTTGAGAGGAAAAGAAACTCGTTTATGATAATGATTCAAAAAAGGTATTAATGAAATTATATGGATGTAGACTGGAAATGGATCAACCGTTTCTATTTCTGGATGATGGATATGATTGGTTTAATGAAATACTATTCACACCATTTTGGATATGGGGGAGTGTCTCAGGTCCTACCAGTAATTCTTTATGTCATATTAGTGTTCTAATATTTTAATGATTCTTATTTCCCCAATCCTGTAATAATATAATATACTCTCAGAGAGAGAGTTGGTTACCTTACAAGAAAAATTAAAATTCCCTTATGTTTTGATAAATAGTTTATTTTGTAGTTTTTTTCAAAAACATGAATTGTATATAGTAATGGATATACCTTAATGGTACTTGTGTTCCCATATATGAATTCCATGGTTGAACTCATAGACTCTAGTAGGTTTTTTAAATTGTTTTTCATTGGGATCAATCAACATTTTGATGCATGATCATTTTAGATTTATACTGATATCTCACTTGTTAACACAAGAGTATAGAATACATTGGATAATCTCCATTGAGTATAGTTGATGATTATGTGGTTCCTTAATAACATAGTCAGTCTATAAAGACATTTTCTAATGATTGTAATCCAAATAGGATTTTTTGGGTATACACCCATATTCTTGAAAGTCCCAATAACATAAATTGATGTTGTCGATTGAGATGCCCCCACAAGCTAATTAAAATTTTCAGTGGAAATTTAGGAGTATATTCTAGGTTTATTTGTATAAATAATCATGAGTTGGTTTGTGATACACTAGCCATATAAGACCATAATTTTTACAATAGTTATTCAAAATTTGATCAATGTTCTTTATCTTATTTTGTTAAATGTGGTATGTGAGGAAGTATTTCATGCCCCATCAATTGGAAGGGGAAAGGGAATATTTCATTATCAGAGGGTTTTAAAGAATAGTCATATGGACCTGGATAAATGAATTCAACTAGAATTCAACCATGTTATTAAGACAAGTATTAATCATAGTGGGTTGTCAGAAATATATGGTCTTGTTAAAATAATAAATTCCTAATGGTGGAGATACCACGTCTCATAATTGACCATTAAATTGTTTAACATGTGGTTGTAAAACCCATGTGATGATGAAAGAGGGGGTGGAATGATCATGACTTTGGAATGCTGGGATTCTCTAACTACGGTATCGATGATTTAGTGGGGAATAAAAGTGTTGCATTGATTTTTAATCTTATATCTATCATATTGATAATAGGATCTATAGTGATTTATTGGGTATATAGAAATGAAATGTACCTACCTAAATGAAAACTCATATCCCATGTAGTTCAAATGATGTTTTTTAGTTCCCCATCCCTACTCAGGTGTGATAAATTCTATAGAGGGGAGATTCTAATGTCTTTTGATTTTGATTTGATGAAATTTATGAAGGATTGTTAATTTTTTAATTTAGTGGAAATGTGGATCCATAAAAAGTGTATAAAAATCTATATATGAGAAATGGAACACATAATGGTGTTTTTTTGGATTAGGTTTAATCTCCATATTGTTATATTGAGATTTTGGTTTAGTTTCAGAGCCATATGGATATGAAATCCTCTCTTTTCTACGAAACTAAATAAGGCACACAGTTAGGGCATGATTAAGTTAACCATTTAGATAAACCATGTAGCCCCTTTTCTTAAGAGGAATGGTTAGTTTAAACCTCCTTAGATTAATAATGAAAAAATTGAGTTTATTTTCAGGGGTGAATTGTGTGGTCTACAAATGGTTTTCCCAACCCATGCACTTAAACCTCAACTTTAGTTACAAATAAAAAATTGTGATGGCTGCTTAAGAACCCAGTTTATCCAATTATTCTGCCCAACTATGACCCCCTTTAGTTGGGATGTTTCTATGGCTAGTAAAACCAAAACATTTGGTGCTAGGTTGTCCTAACCATATATCCAATGTATTAAACACTTAAAAATGGAACAATGGTGATTATTTTTCATGCGGGTTAAAATGATGTACTCGTTTGTTTTCATACAAGGTGAAAACAACAGGGAGGGTTTCTCAAGATCCTCATCCTCTCCATTATCCATGGGGAGATCTCCTCCCTCTTGACTCTATTTTGGTTGTATTTCATATTTTCCAAAGTGTATAGGTGAGTATATGACTCCTCCATATTCTCTTTATCATTTATCTTTTCATCTACAATGTTACCTTTATGATACTTAATTCACCCTATTTAGATTATGTTTAATGATTTGATTAATTTCTATCAAATTATCTTGAATCAAGGACTAATATTGGATGAGTGGACCATCCTAACTATGAGGTAAGTTTCATATATATTTTATTATATTATAGATATTTTATGAATTGTACAAATTAACAACATATCATATTCTCCATGCCATTAATTTGAATACTGATATTAAAAACATAAGAAATAAAGTCAAAAAATATACAGCCTTCTATGTTTAAAAAATTATTGAAGGTTTTATACCTAAACCCATACCACCCCTTTGTGTGTAATCATTATCTTCTCAAGGAAACTATTCATAATTATGAAATTAAACATCCCTTCTAGAGTTTTTCTCATATTGACCATATGTTTCCAACATATTTACTCTATATCACCTTTTCAAGAGGCATGGATAAACCCTATTTTAAGGGATAATTACTTGAATAAATTGAAATATAATGATTTTATTTCAATAGTATTATAATAAATCCACCAATGATGTGTGTTGAAATCCTTAATAAATTGAGACATATTGACAGTGATGTTCGAATTGATGAATCAAATGCTTTTGTAAATTGGTTATTTTATTATTAAATTAAAAAATGTAAAAGACCACTTTTTTATACTTAAATTGTGATAAGAAAAGTTTATAATGATGGAATATTATGAATTTTTCCTTAAATGATTTAAATGAATCATGTTTTACATGATCCATAAATGCAGTCCGATGGTTAGATTAATTTTATGGGATAATATACTATTTTACACTATAGTACCACTATGTAAAATCATCTTCCCTAGTAGATTAACATAGATGGCCTTAGAGATAACTTCCACTATACTATGAAACAAGTAATACATAGTTCTCTAGTGGGTTACATAAAATGATCTTAGAGGGTTATTGTAACATCCCAAGTAAGTATAGAATTATGTATTTTCATATCAATGTCTATTTATGAATTATATAGTGTTTTAGAGGCTTAAAATGAGAATAAATCCAATCTTAAGCATATACTACTCTAATACTTTTAAAAGATTGTTCTACCGCCTTTTGATGGAAAAACTTTTTTAAATCAAAATATTGAAAATTTTATAATCTCTATTTTTATAAATAAACTTATTCCTTAGGATTGGGACATTGAAATTTACTTTGGATAAATGTTTTGTATTTTTCTGACAATGTTCATTTTTTAATGAATAGTGAAAAATACTGCATTTCACTTCAAAACTTTTTTTTCATATAATTTCATTATATGGATAGATTATCTTTTTAATTTTTTTTAAATTTTAATTAGAATATATTTTTACAATTTAATCTAATTTTGGTTATTGTAATTAATTTCACATTGGAATTGGGCATAAAAAAGTGCCAAACTTCTGATAGATATTGTTTCAAAAAAACCAGCTATTTGTTTTGACAATGAGAATTATTTTTAAATTAATTACTTAAATTTATGGGTTTTTAATTTGGTAAAATGGATTCCATATTTTGAATCAGATGTTCCAAATTATGTAATTAAGAATCTTTTTTTTGGACATTCTGAATAGTAACGGCGATAATTATCATTAATTATCGTGATTAATTAGTAATCGGGTGGTTAAGGGTAATAAAATAATATCATAATAATATAAAATGACCCCAACATGTGAAATAATGATACTGGTTGTGTCATGGACTACCATGGGATGCCTTGTGCAAAACTCTGGGACCCCATGGAATCACTTTTGTGTGATAGTGACATTTTATCATTTTATTTTTAAAGAAAGGAAAATATAACAAAAGTATGTATCACCCAAGTAAAACAATTTTAGTTTTGACTATGTAAACTATATCTTAGAAAATAAATAGTCATTGGAAATATAAAAATATTTCCTACATCATAGTATTTTTTTATAATTTCTAGACATTAAATAAATATATATATTTATGACACCATGATGATGTAGTGATTACCTCATTAATGAAAGAATTAAATAAAATGAAATGATAATATAAAATTTAAGACTTACACTTGACAACAACCTATTTTATGGGTGGATTTCGAGCCCTTATCAGCTTATCCTTGAAATATATCATTTTTGGACCTTTAAAATAAGAAAATAATTTTGTAATAAAGTAACATTTCAAGAATTTCCTAGAGTGCCCCTTCTTCCTCTTATAAAAGGCACCCACCTCTACCCCCTTACCCACACCTCTCAAGCCATTGGCTCGGCCACACTCTACTCATTTTATCTCTCCACATCCATCTATTCATCATATAATCCTTACCTTAGGCAGAAATCTCTTCAAGAAACCCTTTTGGTTCAAACCAAGGGGAGTTACCAGATTTAAAGGTAATGTCTTATCTAATGTTATTTTGATTTATTCTGCTTCTCAAACCCCATAAACTCTTTTTATTACATTATTTTGAACCAAAACCAGTATATGCAATATACTAGGATGTTTTTATGAGAAAGATTTGATTTACGCTTACACATGCCTCTGTCTAATGGTTAAAGAACATACTGTTTCTGTGGATGGCGAATTACTGCCACACAAAACGATGATTGTTCAATCTTCTTTTAACACCCTTCATTATGGAAATTAAGACGTAACTCTATTTATATATGATATATATTATGTTTATGTCTTCCTTGTGATTCTTTATTTTTCATTTATGTCATACCTTTATGGTTTCCATTATCGGTAAATGCGATAATTTCATTTTAGAAAGTGTAGACTACCACCACCTCAAAGTGATTTGAATCGTTAATGCCATATGTGGGACGTATAAAGTATAGAGTCTATGATATTATATATGATATTATACTGGAATTATAATATAACTTTATATCATTATGATTTCATTACAGTAAATACAAAATATAAATGAAAGTAGCGTTCATGCGTACGTACGGCTTACCGTCTCCATGAACGGTGCAGTTCATTTCTTACCTATAAATGTTATGTAATATTATAAATGCATGTATATACTAGATATATATGATATATATGATATATAAATCATGAATATAATTCTGTATATAATGGATATTTTACCACATGAACAACTTGTAATTATAAGAAGTTTATTTTCGGATCAAGTACCAAAGATCGACAAAATGACCGTTATTAACTTAAATAATTACATAATGTCCATAACATGGTAATAAGTGATATAATAGTAATAATGAACATTAAAATGGTTCTTAAGGAAGTTGAAATTATTTCTAGTTTATTATTCAAGAGATTAACGAATGATCGAGTCAAGTCAGGCACGAGGTAAGGGACTTCATCTCAATCTCCTTTCATTGAGGCATATTTTTATATTATACACAACATTCTATTATACAGTTTATAAAACCCTTTGACATTTATTTTTATTCAAAAGGAATCTTTTTATAAGTAGCATTTTACTAAATGTCAAAAGGGAATGTTTTCGTCTTACGTATGCGGCGACAACGACTTCTCCGCCACCGTGACCATTATTTGAGTTTTGGCTTCCATTAAAAGCCATAACTTTTTTTAAAAAGAAAAATAAATACCATGCATTAATTTTATTTTATTTTTGTATTGAAAATGGTCTTGATAATGTTTTGATTTTATCAATGTTTTTTTGATATCTTGTGATTGAAATGTGGAAATGTTATGTTTCTTTTATGCATGTTTTATGTTATACGATTATGTTATGGTTCTTGGGCATTGTTTATGAAGACAGGTGGTTCCATGATAAACTAAGGGCTGGTGAGCCCGTGATAGCTCTCCAATGCATTGGGTAACGCGAAGGGGTTAAACGCTAAGGTTTATCTGAAGAGATTTAGGGAATATCCTGTGATGGGTATTCCAAACAAAACCATGAGGGTTACTCCCTATGTAAGAATGTTATGAATGCCTCAAGCTACCTTTATGTATTATGATTTCTTTGAGTTATTCATGAATCTTATTATTTCATGAGGTATGTAAAAGTGCTTATGTCTTATGAGTAAAGTATGATTTCATTGATTCTTATGTATACATGGACTAATGTTTTTATTCCGTACTTTTTTATATCTCTTACTGACATTTTTATGCTCATCCCATGTTTTTTAAAGATTTTTCACAGGTCAAGGGAAAAGTACATGATGTGATGATGGTTTCGAGGAAGTGTCAAGAAATAATCCATGTTTTATTTTAAATATGTTTCCTTTAGTGAGAAAAGGGAATATTTTTGTTGATGTAACCACCTTGTTTAAATGTGGAATGTAATGCATGATTTATGATGTAATTCTCTAAAACTATAAACCTAAAAAGATCCTCAATGTGTATTCTGGAAATAACTCCATATTAAGTAATGTTTAAGGCTGGGGCCTTATAGTTGGTATCAAAGGTCGGTTTAGATAACTTTATGAGTTATAATTCTATTAAATCATTATCCAAAAATATATTTTTTATGGTCAAATTAAAATGATATAGCATTTGTAGATTACCATGTTGCTTCATCTAAGACATGTTTTTTCAGAATAGTTTTCCGTAGAGGAAACAGGGAAGTAGTGCTAGGAAGGCATAAAGAAGGAAATGACCGTCCAAATCAGCATCCTAAGATGGTCACAATTGGAACTGAATAGTTCGTTGCAGTAATGGCGCTGTTGAATCAATATATAAATGGTGGTGGTATCCATGCATGAGATCTTCTAGATCAACCGCAGAGGAACATGTCAGTGGTGGAACATTTCATGAGGCAACATCCCCCATCATTCAGAGGATCATCTGACCCTGTGCTAGATGAAAGGTGAATTAAAGTACTGGGGAAGATTTTTGATGTTATGGGGTGTTCAAACAATCAAAAGGTTAGTCTTGATGTTTACCATTTTGAGGGTGAAGCAGATCAGTGGTGGTCGATGGTTAAAAATTTCAGGGATGTTGATGAGATTAATGATCTTGACTAGGATGAATTCAAAGGTATATTTCTTGAGAAATATTTTCCACCTGTTGTTCAACTTAGGATGGGAAAACAATTCTTGGAATTGAGGAAAGGGGATTACTCAATGGCTGCTTATGAATAAAATTTCACTCGATTGGAAAGGTATGCTCCAAATTTTATCTAAGACCTTGGTAGTAAAATCAATCGTTTTTTACACAAGATTAAAGCCAAAATATCGTAGGTCATTATCTTCTCGTGGGTTCAAAAGTTATTAAATGCTTGTTCGATGTGCTGAGAATGTGGAAATGGAGTTTTCCGATGATCAAGTGTTCTACAAAAACCAATAGAAGAAGAGAACGAGGTTGAAGGAGAAAGGGAAGAATCTTTCAAAAAGGTATTATGGTAAGAAAACTAAGTTTCCAGTTTGTGATAAGTGTGGTGAAAGGCATGTTGGGGAATGTCTTTTTAGTTCTAGAAAGTGATACTAATGTGTTAAGATGGGACATAAGTCTCGTGATTGCACTGGGATATATCAGGGTGATGGTAAGACCAAATTTGATTTACAGTTAGTGAAATGTTTCAAGTGAAATGATATGGGTCATTATGCAAACGAGTGTTTGAAAAAGAGCTCGATTGATGGGAAGCAGTCAAACTTCAAGTAGAATGGTGTGTTGAAATCCTTTGCAACTACTTCAGCAGATGTTAGGCCATCAAATGAAGTGGTGTCAGGTAATTTTTTTGTTTTTTCAGATTATGCCATTGTATTGTTTGATTCTGGATCAACACATTCTTTCATCTCTGAAAAATTTTCTAGTAAATTGGGAATTCCATCTCAAGAAATGACTCCTTGAATTTTGGTAAAAACAGCTGGGGGAAATGTTGAGGCAAAAAGAATTTATAAGAATCTTCCTATCCTTATTCGTGGAAAGAACCTACTTCCAAACCTTATTGTTTTACCACTATTAGAGTTTGATGTTATCCTGGGTATGGATTGGATCTCTATTTACCATGATAAGATTGATTGTAGAGATAAAGAAGTTTCTTTTCAAAAAGACTTTCAGATTGTGTACAAGAATGAACCCTTACTATTGATAACATATCAAGAGGCTGATAAACATGTAAAGGATGGAAATGAATGTTACCTTGCACATATTTTTTAAAACAAAGGAACCGTTTAGATTAATGATGTGCTAGTGGTAAATGAGTATCCTGATGTTTTTCTTGATGAGTTGCCTAGAATAATACCAGATCGGGAATTTGAATTTACTATTGATGTAGTTCCTCATGCTAAGCCAATTTCAAAACCCCCTTATCGAATGGCTCAAATTAAAATTTTAGAGTTGAAGGAGCAATTTAATGATTTATTAGAGAAAGGTTTCATTCGACCTAGCACATCTCATGGGGTTCTCCTAATTTTTGTTAAAAAGAAAGATGGTTTAATGAGACTTTTCATTGATTATAGAGCCTTGAATAACATCACTGTTAAGAAAAAATATCTTTTGCCTCATATCAATGATTTATTTGATCATATCCAAGGAGCTCAGTATTTTTTAAAGATTGACTTGAGATTGGGGTACCATCAGTTGAAGGTAAAGGAAGCAGATATTCCGAAGACCACATTTCGTACAAGATATGGCCATTATGAATTTGTAGTAATGCATTTTGGGTTAACCAATGCACCTACTGTATTCATGGACTTTATGAATAGAATTTTCCATGAGTTCTTGGATAAGTTTGTGGTTGTTTTCATTGATTATATTTTGGTGTTTTCAAAAAGTAAAGAGGAGCATGAAAGTCATTTAAGGGTTATTTTTCAAACATTAAAAGAAAAGAAATTGTATGGAAAATTTAGAAAGTGTGAATTTTGGTTGCAACAAATTTCTTTCCTTGGTCACACTGTTTCTAAATTTGGAATAACTATTAATCCTACAAAAACAATGGTTGTTGGAGAATGGCCAAGACCCACAAACGTAACTGAGATTTGTAGTTTTCTTGTTTTGTAAGGCTATTACTGAAGGTTTGTTAAAGAAAATTCACGGTTATATAGTCTAATGACTAAGCTAACTCGAAAGGGTGTCAAGTTCATCTGGACAAAATAATGTGATGATTGTTTTCAGGAATTGAAAATAAGATTGGTGAATGTGCCAGTTTTGGTACTACCTTCCAAAAATGGTGAGTTTGTTATCTAAAGTGATGCTTCATTGAAAGGACTTGGTTGTTTCCTAATGCATGATAATCAGGTAATTGCTTATGCTTTACATCAGTTGAAAACTTGTGAGGTAAATTACCCTACATATGATTTGGAATTACCTTCTGTTGTTTTTGCTTTAAAAATTTGGAGGCATCATTTGTATGGAGTAAATTGTGAAATATATACCGGTCACAAAAGTTTAAAGTATATATTCACTCAGAAATAATCGAACATGAGACAGAGGATATGGCTAGAATTAATCAAGGATTATGATTGTACAATTAATTTTCATCCGGGAAAATACAATAAAGTGGTTGATGCTTTGATTTGAAAAATTAATGATTTATTAACCATGTTACATTTGGAACGTGATCCTTTGGTTACGGATTTTATGAACATTGGCTTAGAAGTTGTTGGTTCATTATGTTATTCTGTTTTGTTTCAAGTATCAGTGAAATCTTCTCTATCATACAAAATTAAGCAAGCATAGAAGCAAGACACTGAGATGTAGAAAAAGGTAGAGCTGGTTCAGAAGGGTCTGTTACCTGAATTCAACATTGATAATGACTGTGTTTTGAGATTTGGGAAGATATTGTGGTTGCCATGTGATTCACAGTTGAAGAGAGAGTTGTTATGTGATGCTCATAGTTCTCAATTTTCAGTTCATCCAGGCAGTACTAAGATGTATAGAGATCTTCAGGTGTATTACTGGTGGGATGGAATGAAAAGAGATATTGCTGATTATAAAATGAATAGTTTGACTTGTAAAAATGTTAAAGTAGAGCGGCAGTTACCGAAAGGGATGCTTCAGCCTTTACCAGTGCCAGAGTGGAAATGGGATAATATATCCATGGAATTCATTTTGGGATTTCCGAAGACACCTCGAGGTAATAATGAAATCTGGATTATTGTTGATCGCTTGACTAAATCTTCTCATTTCCTTGCTATAAGAGATAATTTATCCCTAGATAAACTTTCTCATTTATATCTTAAATAGATAGTCAGGTTACATGGAGTTCCCCTCTCCATTGTATCTAATCGTGATCCTAGGTTTACTTCTAACTTTTGGAAAGGCCATCAGAAGTCGTTGGGTACTGAATTAAATTTTAGTACAACTTTTCTTCCTCAATCAGATGGGCAATCAGAATGAAAAATTCAGACATTGGAGGATATGATACGTTCTTTTTCGATGGATTATCAAATAATTTGGGTCCAACATCTTTCATTGGTTGAGTTTTCTTATAATAACAGATTTCATTCCAGTATGCAGATGGCACCATTTGAGGCATTATATGGGAAGCGGTGTCCAATTCCAGATTTTTGGGTTGAAGTGGGTGAAAGGAAGTTGATGGGACCAGAATTGGTAGAAGAGTTGGCAGAAAAAGTTTAGCTGATACAGAAACACATAAGAACAGCTCAGAGTAGGCAGAAAAGTTATGCTGACAACAGGAGGAAGGATCTCTCTTTTGAGGTAGGTGATCATGTCTTCCTCAAAGTTTTACCATGGAAAAGTGTGATTCGAATTGGTAAGAAAGGAAATTTGAGTCCAAGGTTTATTTGACCATATGAAATTCCGGAGAGAGTTGAATCAGTTGCATACCGAGTGGATTTACCTTCGAGTTTATCTCAGGTACACAATTTTTTTCATGTTTCAATGTTAAAAAGGTACATGCCAAATCCATCCCATGTTTTGAGTCCAGAGGTAGTTCAGCTGGAAGAGAATCTATATTATGAGGAACAACCGGTCCAGAATCTAGACTACATGGAGCTGGTATTGCGGAATAAGGTGATTCATCATATAAAGGTTTTGTGTAAAAACCACATGATTGAAGAGGCAACATGGTAATATGAAAATTAAATAAGGGAAAAATACCCCCACTTATTTGATAAGTAAATAAATTACGGGGATGCAATTTCATAAAGGGGGAAGGATGTAACATCCCAAGTAAAAAAATAAGGATTTTCATATCTATGTCTATTTATGAATTAGATAGTGTTTTTGAGGCTTAAAATGAGAATAAATCCAATCTTAAGCATAGAATACTCTAATATTTTTAAAAGATTGTTTTCCCGCCTTTTGATGGAAAAACTTTTTTAAATAAAATTTTTGAAAATTTTATAAGATCTATTTGTCGAAATAAACATATTCAACAGCATTGGGACATTGAAATTTACTTTGGATAAATTATTGGTATTTTTCTAATAATGTTTATTTTTTAATGAATAGTGAAAAATACTGCATTTCACTTCAAAACTGCTTTTTCATATAATTTAATTATATTGATAGATTATCTTTTTAGTTGGTTTTAAAGTTTAATTAGAATATATTTTTACCATTTAATCCAATGTTATTACTTGTAATTAATTTCATTTGGGAATTGGTAGTAAACAAGTGCCAAACATCTGATAGATATTGTTTCAAAAAACCCCGCTATTTGTTTTGACAACGGGAATTATTTTTAAATTAATTACTGTAATTTCTGTGTTCGTAATTTGGTAAAATGGATTCCATATTTGGAATCTTAAGGTCCAAATTATGTAATTAATACTCTTTTTTTTGGACATTATGAATAGTAACGATAGTAATTATCTTTAATTATCATGATTAATTAGTAATCGGGTGGTTAAGGGTAATAAAATAATATCACAATAATATAAAATAACCCCAACATGTGTCCCAATGCTACTGGTTGTGTCATGTCCGGCCATGGGATTCCTTTTTCCATACTTTGGGACCCCATGGAATCACTTTTCTATGATGGTGACATTTAATCATTTTATTTTTAAAGAAAGGAAAATATAACAAAAGTATGTATCACCCAAGTAAAACAATTTTAATTTTGTCTATGTAAACGATATCTTAGACTATAAATAGTCATTTTAAAGCTAAAAATATTTCCTACATCATATTATTTTTTTTATAATTTTTATACATTAAATAAATAAATATATTTAGGACACCATGATGATGTAGTGATTACCTCATTAATAAACGATTTAAATAAAATGATAAGATAATGTAAAATCTAAGACTTAAACTTATCAAAAACCTATTGGATGGGTGTATTTCGAACCCTTATCACCTTATACTTTAAATATATCATTTTGGGACCTTTAAAATCTAAAAATCATTTTCTAATAAAGTAACATTTCAATAATTTCCAAGAGTGCCCCACCTCCCTCATATAAAAGCCCCCCACCTCTACCCCCGTACCCATTCCTCTCAAGCCATTGGATCGGACAAAATATGATCATTTTATCTCTACACATCCCTATCTTAATCATAGAAGCCTTAAATTAGGTAGAACTCTTTTCAATAAACCCTTTTCATTCATACCAAGGGGAGTTACCCGATTTAAAGGTAACTTCTTCTCTAATGTTATTTTGTTTTATTTTGCTTCTACAACCCCCTAAACTCTTTTTATTACATTCTATTGTAACAAACCCAGTATATTAAATATAATAGGATGTTTTTATTTGAATTATTTCATTTACACTTACACACACCTCCGTCTAATGGGTAAAGAACATATTATTTCTATGGATGGAAAATTATTGCCTCGCGAAACGATGATTGTTCGATCTTCTTTTAACAATTTTCATGGGGGACATTAAGATTTCTATATATTTATATATGATATATATTATGTTTATGTTTTTCTTATGATTCTTTATTTTTCATTTATGTCATACCTTTATGGTTTCCATTATCGGTAAATGCGATAATTTCATTTTAGAAAGTGTGGACTACCACCCCCTCAAAGTGATTTGAATCGTTAATGCCATATGTGGGACGTATAAAGGATGGATTTTATGATATTATATATTATATTATACTGGAATTATAATATAACTTTATATCATTATGATTTCATTCCAGCAAATACAAAATATAAATGAAAGTAGCGTTCATGCGTACGTACGGCTTACCGTCTCCATGAACGGTGCATTTCATTTCTTACCTCTAAATGTTATGTAATATTATAAATGCATGTATATACTGGATATATATGATATATATGATATCTACCTCATGAATATAATTCTGTATATAATGGATATTTTACCACATGAACAACCTGTAATTATAAGAAGTTTATTTTTGGATCAAGTACCAAAGATCGACAAAATGACCGTTATTAAATTAAATAATTACATAATGTTCATAACATGGTAATAAGTGATATAAAAGGAATAATGAACTTGAAAAATGTTCTTAAGCAAGTAGAAATTAACTCTAGTTTATTATTCAGGATATTAAAGAACGATTTAGTCACGTCAGACACTAGGTAAGGGACTTCGTCTCAATCTCCTTTCATTGAGGCATATTTTGTTTTTTACACAACATTCTTTTATATGGTGTATAAATCCCTTTGACTTTTAATTTTATTCAAAAGGAATATTTTTATACGAAGTGTGTTAATAAATGACAAAAGGGAATTTTTTTATCTTACGTGTGCGGCAACAATGACTTCCCTGCCGCCATGACCATTATTCGAGTTTCGGCTACTTCTACAAGCCATAACTTTTTTTAAAAATAAAAATAAATACCATGTTTTAATTTTATTTAATTTTGGTATTGAAAATGTTGTTGATAATATTTTGATTTTATCAATGTGCTTTTTATATCTTGTGGTTTAAATGTGGAACTTTTATGTTTCCTTTATGTATGTTTTATGTGATACGATTATGTTATGGTTCTTGAGAATTGTTTATGAAGACGGGTGGTTCTGTGATAAACTAAGGGCAGGTGAGCCCATGATATCTCTCTAATGCATTGGGTAACGCAAAGGGGTTAAACGCTAAGGTTTATACGAAGAGATTTAGGGAATATATTGTTATGGGTTTTCAAAATGTAATCATGGGGGTTACTCCCTATGTAAGAATGTTATGAATGACTCAAGTTACGTTTATGTATTATGATTTCTATGAGTTATTCATGAATATTATGATTTCATGAGGTATGTTAAAGTGCTTATGTCCTATGAGTAATGTATGATTTCATTGATTCTTATATATACATGGACTAATGTTTTCATTCCGTATTTTTTTTATATACCTTACTGAGATTTTTATGATCATCCCAAGTTTTTGAAATGTTTTTCACAGGTCAAGGGGAAAGTACATGATGTGATGATAATGTCGAGGAAGTGTCATGAAAGAATCCATGTTGTATTTTAAATATGTTTCCTTTAATGAGAAAAGTTAATATTTTCTTTGATGTGACCACCTTGTTTAAAAGTGGAATGTAATGCATGATTTATGATCTAATTCTCTAAAACTCTAAACCTAAAAAGATCCTCAATGTGTATTCTTGAAAAAACTCAAGATTAAGTAATGTTTAAGGCTGGGGACATATAGTTATTCCATTATGTTTCACCTAGATTGATTCCAGGTTCAGGATAAGAATTTATTAGGAAGGACTATCGGGCTTTTTGATTTTTTTTATCACCTTGATTGAAACATGGATTAATATGTAGGAATTAATTGGACAATATCATAGGTGAGATAATATTCCACACTATCTTGATAGATACTTATGTTTTTGTTTTATGGAAATCCATGGCTGGGATTTTATGGAATTTAGATATGATAACTCATACTTGGGTTTTCTCCTTAGGGTAATCCAAGGACAACTCATTAAATTTACATATTTATATATCTCAATGGGTGATATACGGGTCCTTCGTTAAGATATTCCTTGGATGGGTACATAGGATTAATAATTAATATCATGAAAGTTTATATGTATATATATATATCGATGGGGTATATTTTATCAAATTTATTAAAGTTGGACACCCTATGTACATACATTATTTACTCAAACAACTAATGTCTCTATGTCTAGTTACACATGACTACAATGATTTATCGTTGTAATTAGAGACTCCTTTTCATGAAAGGTTGAGTTACATATTAGTTCATGGATAGTATGTATTTACTATATAAATGTATATATAGGTTATGAAACACTGGTTACACACACATATATACCTATATATCAATATATATAATCCTATGGATACATGATGACTTTAGTTTAGAGGTATTTTAGATTAGACCAAAAGATGTATGTTTGGCGAGTTGTCCCTTAGGAACCAGAACTGACTTCTTTTTTTATTTAGGTGTAGTTTTACCTATGTTTCATAGACAATTCTATATTTTATGTTCAAAAACATGATAGCATTAGAAACCCTTTTCGGCCGCCTATTGAGTACATATCAAACCTTTTTTGGGCCACAATAGAAATTTGGTACCCAAATAGACCTCATGATTAGAGGATTAGGGTCGTTGGATTATTATTATGATGTTGGACTTGTACTAGGGAGATATGAGCACATGAATGAGAATGGTCCACACATGCTCCTGGAGAAATCCCACTTGTAATTTTTCCATTTTTTATATGTGTACGATATTGTATCACCATTTTCATTATATTTTATTTCACATTGTAATGTCATATAGACATGCATACATCATTATACATATTTTTGGTCCAATTTACTCGCTATTATATTTATCTTCATATTTTTTATCATTTATTTAAAATTATTCTACTATCAACAAATTTATCTATCTTAATACCATTAT
The DNA here is from genome assembly GCA_963277665.1 of Viscum album. Classification (NCBI taxonomy): domain Eukaryota; kingdom Viridiplantae; phylum Streptophyta; class Magnoliopsida; order Santalales; family Viscaceae; genus Viscum; species Viscum album. The sequence continues at coordinate 1,193,605,179 of OY728139.1, forward strand.
GTTACTCGAATCATGATGTTATAGTATCCCCACCATTACACATCTAGACCTTTGATGCTTGTCTAAAGCCTTTTGCTAACATGGAGGAATTATCGGGTCTATTTGATAGATATATCTAACTGTTATTTAAAGAGTGAGGCAGGTTACAAAATTACATTATAAAAAACAAATTATTATTCCTCTACATAATACACTTAAATACTTTTTTAACTTGGAAAATAGGGTTTCTGATCAACTTGGAAATCCTCTTCTTCAATTACATTTCATGGATCAACTTTTGTAACCAAAATATTGGTTAATTTTTAATAATATTTTTGATATTTGGATTTTAATAATAATTTACTCTATATTGTGTCTTATATATTTTGTTGGGAATATCTTATGAATTAATATTACTGCCTATGATTTCATCTGTATTTTATTCTTTTATTGTAATGATGGTAAGATAAAAAAACATCAGAACATTAATATATCCCTTGGATGTTCACTATCATATTAAGATAAATACCCCTACTAATTCAACCAAAATGGTAGTTTTAATTAATGAATATAAATTTTCCTTCAACCATATTACTTTTAATTATTTTGGAATTTCACTAGAATCTTAAATGATTTATTAGAATATGGGAAACAAAAAAATTATTCAATGGAGAAGTCACATTTTCGATGAACTCCTTAACTTCTCTTGTTACTCTATTAAAATAGAATAAAAAAGAAGTATTGAATAATTCTATAATAATTAAAAATATAACATTCCTTAATTTATGTTCTCTCTGATTCATCCCCATTTAAAAATAGGATACCCACAAAAAGTATAGTCTATATTGTAGTCAATAACAGAATCTTAGATATTTTTTTCATAACTTTTTATTCTTATTCAATATAAATCATATATTTTTTTTATGGTTATTAGAATAATCATCATCAATGAATATATATTCCATTATTGAATGTACATTTTTTATAATGTAAAAAATTATTTCTATAGAAATTGTATTCTATGAGATCAAGTTGATAGAGAATCAAATAGTTATTATACAATAAGTGAAATCCTATAATATGAATCTAAATTTTAGAAAGGGAGGAATATGTTATTCCATTATTATATATGGTATAAATGTATATATGGATGTGAAATCGATTCATTCTTCTATATGAAATATATCAATTTTTTCATATCCTTATAAGGAGCTATATTTTTCTTGATTTGATTAGTAATTGGCAATATATGAACATTCCTATCATTCAACTTCAATTATATATTTTTTGTATATATGAGAGAAGTAAATTGATGGCTTATACTATAAGAAAATTTGCTATATCATGAATATATGTGATTCAATATCATAATAAACATCTAATGAATATAATTCAATAATAGGATAACAATTGAGATTATATGGAACCTTGGGAACAATATGAAGAATCAATTTATTGAAGCGATGAAACCTTAGTAAATTGTGGAATCCAATCACGAAGTTATTAATTCTGATTTGTGATAGTCAGAAAATATTATAGAATAATTGAATCTATACCACATTATAACTACATTTTAGGGAATAATGGTTCTTCCAATAACTCATTATATATTACCTAATTATAAAACACATGATTACTTATACATAACATAAATATTAAGGTAATATTTTTTATTCAATTTTTCATACTCTATTTCATAGGAAAAATTTTCTTTTAATACTCATGAATGTGACCCAGGTAACTAATACTTCCACAAATATCATTCAATAAATAAAACAGACCATTGAGTTTAGGTTATGAATTTTCAAGATAATTACAAATTCATTTTCCAGTATAAATTTATTTCATACTAAAATGTATCATGTTAACACATATAGAATTTATAAAATATATATAGCTAATCCATTAATTAAGTTCTATATTATTATTTCATCCTTAACAAAAATATTATCTAAAAATGATAATTTTCTTGAAAAAATATATTCATTTCATGTTAGTTACACATGATTTATAATATTTATATTGAATTATTCCATCTTGACATTACAAACCAAAAGTAAATGATTTTTATAAATTTTATTCTTTATGTCATGATGTTTTTCACATGTATAGAAATATATTTATAAAAAATATTCATCACATTTCAATTTTCCTAATTTTTAGAAATAAAACATTTATGGGTTAAATAATCATTATTTTTCTTTTTACTATAACACCCCGAGCTTCCACGATACACTTCTCTTTCAATAATACAATAGCTTGCATTGTACGCAAGTTCGAGATTCTAACACACCACGACTAATCAAAATAGCCATTATGAATACTAATACCCACTTTTTGAGATTATATATATTTTATATTTCGAAATGGACTTCATTTTTGGATTTGGAATGTTGAAATTAGCCTATGTCTAATTTTTTGTAATTTTATGAGAACTTCCAAATTTTTATGAATAGTGAAAAATACTTAAAAACAAATTTTTTAATCAAAATAATTTATAGTGATAAATTATAATATTGAGTGATTTTAAAGTGTAATTAGAATATATTTTTACCAATATATCTAATGGTGGTCATTATAATTAATTTCACATTGAAATTGGACATAAACAATTGCCAATCTTTTGATATATATTGTTTCTAAAAGACACGCTATATGTAGTGAAAGTGGGAATTAATTATAAAATTAATTAATGCAACATATATGTTTGGAATTTTTTAAAATAGACATATTTTTTGAATTCGGAATATCAATTATATCTTAGGGTGAAATTTTGGCATTGTTTTGAAAAACATCAATTTTTGATGAATAGTGAAACCACTAAGTGGTAGTTAAAAAACTGATTTTTCATTTAAATGAAATATTACCACTACTGTGATTTGATTTTCAAAAATCCGACATACATGGTTGTCATTAGGAAGTAAAATATGGTTCAATGGGATTAAAATAATTTTTTGGTGAATAGTAACTTTTAAGTTTAATTAATCGCGATTAAAGTTAATTAGTGAAATTTAAGGTAAAAATTGTATTATAAAAATATGAAAGGACCCTTACACTTGTCCTACCCCTATTTAATGAGTCATGGACCACCAAGAAAATCCATGGGTCAATTGGGGACCCCATGGAGTCACTTTGGTAGGAAAATGACATTAAATTTTTTTTATTTAATGTTAAAATAAAAATGTCACAAACAATAGTTGTTTTACTAAAACAATTTTTAAATGTGGTTATACAAGTCATATTTTTGACTATAAGTATTCATTAAAAATATAAAAAGCTTTCCTACATAATTATTTTTTTATAATTTTTAGACATTAAATAAATTAAATCATTTATGACACCATTATTATGCAGTGATTACCTCATTAATTAACGATTTTAATAAAATGGAAGTATAATGTAAAGTATAAGCATTACACTTGTCCAAATACTATTGGATGATAATATTTCGAACCCTTATCACCTTACCCTCGAATTATATAAGTGTGGGACCTTTAGAATCCGAAAACCATTGTATAATAATGTAACATTTCATTACTTTCCAAGAGTACCCCTCCTCTCCTCATATATAAGGCCCTGACCTCTACCACCTCATTCACACTTTCAAGCCATTTTTCTCGGCCAACCTCTGACCAAATACTCTCCCAACTTCCCCCTCTTACTCCTAGAAGCCTCAAATTGGGCATAAATCTTCCCAATCAAGCCTTTGGCTCAAATCAAAAAGAGTTACCCGATTTTAAGGTAATGTCTTCTCTAATGTTGTTTTGTTTTATTTTTCTTCTCCAACCCCCTAAACACTTTTTATTCATTTCTTTTGTAACAACACCAGTATCCTAAATATACTAGGATGTTGTTATAAGAAGGATTCAAGCTACACTTACACACACCTACATCTAATCATTAAAGAACATACTGTTTCTGTGGATGGCGAATTTTTTCCTCACGAAACGATGATTGTTCAACACTCATATAACACCTCTAATGGTGGCCATTATGATGAAACTATTTTTATATATGATATATATTATGTTTTTGTTTTCCTTATGATTTTGTATTTTTTATTTATGGCATACCATTATGGTTTCCATTATGGGTAAACGCGATATTTTCATTTTAGGAAGTGCAGACTACCTCCCCCTCAAAGTGACTTGAATCGTTAATACCATATGTGGGATGTATAAAGGATGGATTAAATGGTATTATACACTATATTGTACTGGAATTATATTATACATTTATATCATTATGATTTCATTCCATTAAATACGAAATAGAAATGAAAGTAGCGTTCATGCGTACGTACAGCTTACCGTCTCCATGAACGGTGCATTTCATTTCTTACCTCTAAATGTTATGTAATATTATAAATGAATGTATATACTAGATATATATGATGTATATGATATATAAATTATGAATATAATTATGGATATAATGGATATATTACCACATGAACAAAGTGTAATTATAAGAAGTTTATTTTTGACTCAAGTACCTAAGATCGTCAAAACGACCGTTATTAAGATAAATAATTACCTAATGTTCATAACATGCTAATAAGTGATATAAAATGAATAATAAACTTGAAAAAGGTTCTTAAGAAATTATAAATTAACTCTAGTTTATTATTCAAGAGATCAAAGAACGGTCGAGTGAATTCGGACATGAGGTAAGGGAACTTCTTAACCCAATTTTCATTCTTTGGGTTAATCTCCTACTTTCAAATTACGTCATGATATTATTATGTCCTGTCTTGTATTTTTACTTTCTTTATGTGTAATTATAGTTAATACACATAATAGATCTATTTTATTTCCAAAAATGATCTTTGTATGGGACTTCGTCTCAATCTCCTTTCATTGAGGCAAATTTTGTTTTATACACAACCTTCTTTTATACGGTGTATAAACTGCTTTAACTTTTACGTTTATTAAAAAGGAATATTTTTATATGAATCATTTACTAAACGACAAAAGGAAATTTTTTTGTCGCACGTATGCAGCGACAATGACTTCTCCGCCGCTGTGACAATTATTTGAGTTTCGGCTTCCTCTACAAGCCATGCCTTTTTTTAAAAGAAAAATAAATACCATGTTTTACTTTTCTTTTATTTTGGTATTGAAAATGGTTTTGAAAGTGTTTTTATTATATCAATGTGTTGTATTGATATCTTGTGATTGAAATGTGGAAATGTTATGTTTCCTTTATGCATGTTTTATGTGATATGATTATGTTATGGTTTATGATATGTTTAAACCTGTTCATATGAGGAATGCATTAGACTTAATAAGTGACGGGTGGAGCCCGCTATAGCTCCTCGATGCATCGGCAGGTCTCATGAGACAAACTAGTGTCTTGGCACGAGGCCTTGACAAAATCTTATTTGTGGTCTTGGCACGAGGCCTTGGCTACATGGTTATGATAGTCTGGCATTATGCATTCCATCATTATGAAAATGGTTATTTATATTACATGTGATTATTCTACTAGTAGAATATCCATGTGAAGAAGTAATTGGAATTATCTCATGTTACATTTTTCATATTATGTTGAAGTTCAAATTTAAAAGGATTTTGTTTTAGTTATACATTTCCTTAAATGTTTATGCTTATTGATGAAAGCTTCTGCTATATTGTTATCCTTACTGAGCATCTGAGCTCACCCCTTTCAATGTTTTAATATTTTTCAGGATGTGAAGAATTATTTTATGAATGACCTGCAGGGATAGTAAGAAGAGGATAAGAGTGTGGACTATGGAGACTTTGTTATTGTAGTTTTTACTTTATGATGTAATGTAAGACTTATGAATCTATCTAGTGTTTCCAAGGCTACTAAACTAATCGGTCTTTCGAGACTTGATCTTTTGTGATCATGCCAATGTTACGAAGTAATGCACCGACTCTGGGTAGCTGGGGTCGGGGCGTTACAGTTGGTATCAGAGGCTGTTTAGTACTAACCTTGGAAGCTAGATTTAGATAAAATCTGATTAGATCACATATCCCTAAGATAGACTTTAAGGATTATTATAGAAGAACTTCCTAGAATTTTGGTATTATAGAGATTTTGTGAGTTTTCCGAGCAATACATCCCTGTATGGATACGAGTAGGTAGAGGCGGCTCTGGCACAGATGTACCTAGGGGTAAAACCCGAAAACACCGCTTTGAGCTAGACTCGAACGGGAACTGGTGCACGACAATGGGCCTTGCTGCACTCTTGGTTACGAAACTCTCGGGGGATATGCTTAGGATAATTCTCATTTTCTTTACAAACCACTATGAAGGGTTATGAGTATATACTTCCTCAAAGAAAACTTTTTTTATGATTATGGATTATATCCATAAATAGTTCAATTTATGTTAAGTATTTTACAAGTTTTGAATTATTCATTATAATTCATAAACTAACCTAGTTTATGCCATTGTATAGAAATGGTGCCTAATGGAAGGAATGTGAACTCCAGCAATACGTATGATCCAAAGCATAAGAAGGATCATATCTTTCACGGTATTAAGCCAACATTTAGAAGGGAAATAATCTGCCATGTGTTCTCAACATATGAAGAAATAGTATCATGTGTTAATAAGATAAGTAAAGAATTCAGTGAGTCTTATGGCTTTGAAGGGAAGAAATAGAAGAAAAGGATGGAAGAGAGAATGATGGAAAAAGGGAAGTGGGAAAAGAAGAATTTTCCAATATGTGATAACTGTGGGAAGAAACACCTTGGAACTTGCCTGAAGGGAATGAGAGTTTGTTATAAGTGTGGAGAAAAAGGACACCAAGTGCGTGACTGCAAGGGTAAGAAAAAGGTTTCAAATGTACAATGCTTCATCTGCAAGGAGTGGGGACACTACGCAAACCAATGTCCAAATCATCAGAGTGTGCCCCAAATGATGTTATTGGATAATAATCAAGTTATGATACTACCACACATGAGGAGGAATGATTAGAGTTCTTATGTTGTTATTAAAGAATTTTGTAATTTGAGTGTTGTATCAATGATGTACTGGTTATAATAATTATGGAGTATATAAGGATTGTACTGCAGTACTATTTCATCAAGGACTTGAGATTGTGTGGAACCAAGAAAAGTGACTCCATAGTAGGATAAATTTTTGGAAAATATATGGTTGAGAGAAAGATAAACCATAATATGGTTCTGATACCGAGATAGTGATTTTTGAATAAGACATGATTGATTTGGATAAATTATATTGGATATTCTTAACTTCCTTGAAACTGATTGATGATTTGTATACATTTTTGGATAGGAGGAGTATATCTAGTATTCTATAAGGAATAATGGATCATGGTAATTCAGGATGTTGTAGTGTTTTAAAAGAATACATGATGAAGGTGTTCACATGTTATTACACGGAAAAAAGGGTATCTTCATTATGTTTACCTTCCTCATAAAATTTGGACTGTGAGTTGGACAAAAGTATTTTGGATAACTATAAAGGTTGGAATGGATTAAGTTGAACCTTGGATAGTAATGTTTAAGGTTAAAACATTCGTGAATATTATTTTTGGAATATTATAAAAGGTTTAGAAAAAGGACAACCTTTAGGTTGGGCGATAACCCGTCGCTTCGGACAAAGCTGCAGGAATCGAACCCACAACCATATTGCGACAGGCCTTTATGACCTACCACTAGCCTACAGGAAGTCCCTGGTTGTTACAAAATAGTTTTCGTAATCTAAATGGTATGTGTTAATATTTTGAACCATGTATGATTAGGGTAAATATAATATTTTTGAGTTCTATTATCTTTTTGAGTGAAAGATAAGTTTGTGCTAGAAATTAGTTGAAGGTTGAAACTCTACTTGTCAAGCATAAATATATATATATACCTATATCTTATTCTATGAATAAATTAATTCTTAATCTTTAGTAAAGGGATATTAAAACAAAAAAAAATTGTTATCCTAATACCTTATGTCTTATTGAACTGATGATATTTTAAATCAACATATATTGAAGGCTTTGAGGCCCTCAATATGACACTTGTTTGTGATTGATGACCTCAATCACTCCCTACAAATATTTACGTTTTTCCTCCAATTATTTGTCTCCAATTTCCACCAATTTACTCCTAATCTAGATCATAATTGGGTGGTGACATTTTCATTTCCATTTCCCTCTTATTAAGGCTAAATTTTATTAACCTTATTTCCGATGTGGGTTTTCCACAAAGGTATTTTCTATTTTCAACCTTTTATTTTCAAAAAAAACATTCAAATTACTAGGAAGCAATTTATTGAATGAGGGGAGAATGTAACACCCCGAGCTTCCACGATACGCTTCTCTTTTAATAATGCAATAGCTTGCATTGTACGCAAGTTAAAGATTCTAACACACCGCGACTAATCAAAATAGCCATTATGAATAGTAATACCCACTTTTTGAAATTATATATATTTTATATTTCTAAATGGACTTCATTTTTGGATTCAGAATGTCGAAATTAGCCTATGTCGAATTTTTTGTAATTTTCTGAGAACTTCCAAATTTTTATGAATAGTGAAAAATACTTAAAAACAAATTTTTTAATAAAAATAATTTATAGTGATAAATTATACTATTGAGTGGTTTTAAAGTATAATTAGAATACATTTTTACCATTATATCCAATGGTGGTCATTAGAATTAATTTCACTTTGAAATTGGACATAAACAATTGTCAATCTTTTGATATATATTGTTTCTAAAAAACACGCTATTTGATGTGACAGTGGGAATTAATTATAAAATGAATTAATGAAACATATATGTTTGGAATTTTTTAAAATAGTCATCATTTTTCAATTCGGAATATCAATTATATCTTAGGGTAAAATTTTGGCATTGTTCTAAAAAACTTTAATTTTTGATGAATAGTGAAACCACTAAGTGGTAGTTAAATAACTGATTTTTCATTTAAATGAAATTTTACCACTTCTGTGATTTTATTTTCAAAAATCTGACATACATGGTTGTCATTAGGAAGTAAAATGTGGTTCAATGGGAATAAAATAATTTTTTGGTGAATAGTAACTTTTAAGTTTAATTAATCGCGATTAAAGTTAATTAGTGAAATTTAAGGTAAAAATTGTATTATAAAAATATGAAAGGACCCTTAAACGTGTCCTACCCCTATGGGATGAGCAATGGACGACCAAGAAAATCCATTGGGTCAACTTGGGGACCCCATGGAGCCACTTTTGTAGGAAAATGACATTAAAAACTTTTTATTTAATGTTAAAATAAAAATGTCACAAACAAGAGTTGTTTTACTAAAATAATTATTAAATGGGGTTATACAAGTCATGTTTTTGACTATAACTATTCATTAGAAAGATAAAAATATTTCCTACATAAATATATTTTTTTATAATTTTTAGACAATAAATAAATTAAATTATTTATGACACCAAGATGATGCAGCGATTACCTCATTAATTAATGATTTTAATAAAATGGAAGGATAATGTAAAATATAAGCATTAAACTTGTCCAAATCCTATTGTATGAGAATATTTAGAACCCTTATCACCTTATCCTCGAATTATATTAGTGTGGGACCTTTAGAATACGAAAACCATTGTATAATAAAGTAACATTTCATTATTTTCCAAGAGTACCCCTCCTCTCCTCTTATAAAAGGTCCCCTCCTCTACCACCACATTCACACTTTAAAGCCATTTGGCTCAGCCAATATCTTCCCAAATACTCTCCCAACTTCCCCCTCTTACTCCTAGAAGCCTCACATTGGGCAGAACGCTTCCCAAGGAATCCTTTGGCTCAAATCAAAAAGAGTTACCCAATTTTAAGGTAATGTCTTCTCTAATGTTGTTTTGTATTATTTTTCTTCTCCAACACCCTAAAAACTTTTTATTCATTTATTTTGTAACAACACCAGTATCCTCAATATACTAGGATGTTTTTATAATAATTATTCGAGATACACTTACACACACCTACATATAATGGTTAAAGAACATACTCTTTCTGTGGATGGTGAATTTTTGTCCCACGAAACGATGATTGTTCAACACTCATATAACACCTCTAATGGTGGCCATTATGATGAAACTATTTTTATATATGATATATATTATGTTTTTGTTTTCCTTAAGATTGTTTATTTTTCATTTATGGCATAACTTTATGGTTTCCATTATGGGTAAACGTGATATTTTCATTTTAGGAAGTGTGCACTACCGCCCCCTCAAAGTGATTTGAATCGTTAATACCATATGTGGGATGTATAAAGGATGGAGTAAATGGTATTATATGATATATTATACTGGAATTATATTATACATTTATATCATTATGATTTCATTCCATTTAATACGAAATAGAAATGAAAGTAGCATTCATGCGTACGTACGGCTTACCGTCTCCATGAACGGTGCATTTCGTTTCTTACATCTAAATGTTATGTAATATTATAAATGAATGTATATAATGGATATATATGATGTATATGATATATACATCATGAATATAATTATATATATAATGGATATATTCCCACATGAACAAAGTGTAATTATAAGAAGTTTATTTTTGACTCAAGTACCTAAGATCGTCAAAACGACCGTTATTAACATAAATAATTACATAATGTTCATAACATGGTAATAAGTGATATAAAATGAATAATAAACATGAAAAAGGTTCTTAAGAAATTATAAATTAACTCTAGTTTATTATTCAAGAGATCAAAGAACGGTCGAGTGAATTCGGACACGAGGTAAGGGAACTTCTTAACCCAATTTCCATTCTTTGGGTTAATCTCCTACTTTCAAATTACGTCATGATATTATTATATCCTATATTGTATTTGTACTTTATTTATGTGTAATTATAGTGAATACACATAATAGATCTATTTTATTTAAAAAAAATGATCTTTGTATGGGACTTCGTCTCAATCTCCTTTCATTGAGGCATATTTTGTTTTATACACAACCTTATTTTATACGGTGTATAAACCCCTTAGACTTTTACGTTTATTAAAAAGGAATCTTTTTATAAAAAGCGTTTAATAAACGAAAAAAGGGAATGTTTTTGTCATACGTATGCGGCGACAATTACTTCTCCGCCACCGTGACCATTATTTGAGTTTCGGCTTCCTCTACAAGCCATACCTTTTTTTAAAAGTAAAAAAATACCATGTTTTACTTTTATTTTATTTTGGTATTGAAAATGGTTTTGAAAGTATTTTTATTATATCAATGTGTTGTATTGATATCTTGTGATTGAAATGTGGAAATGTTATGTTTCCTTTATGCATTTTTTATGTGATACGATTATGTTATGGTTTATGATATGTTTAAAACTGTTCATATGAGGAATGCATTGGACTTAATAAGTGATGGGTGGAGCCCGCTATAGCTCCTCGATGCATCGGTAGGTCTCATGAGACAAACTAGTGTCTTGGAACGAGGCCTTGACAAAATCTTATTTGTGGTCTTGGCACGAGGCCTTGGCTACGTGGTTATGATAGTCTGGCATTATGCATTCCATCATTATGAAAATGGTTATTGATATTGCATGTGATTATTCGACCAGTAGAATATCCATGTGAAGAAGTAATTGGCATTATCTCATGTTACTTTTTCTATATTATATTGAAGTTCAAATTTAAAAGGATTTTGTTTTAGTTATACATTTCCTTAAATGTTTATTTTTATTAACGAAAGGTTCCGCTATATTTTTATCCTTACTGAGCATCTGAGCTCACCCCTTTCAATGTTTTAATATTTTTCAGGATGTGAAGAAGTATTTTATGAATGACCTGCAGGGATAGTAAGAAGAGGATATGAGTGTGGACTATGGAGACTTTGTTATTGTAGTTTTTACTTTATGATGTAATGTAATACTTATGAATGTATCTAGTGTTTCCAAGGCTACTATACTAATCGGTCTTTCGAGACATGATCTTTTGTGATCATGCCAATGTTACGATGTAATGCACCAACTCTGGGTAGCTGGGGTCGGGGCGTTATATTTACTCTATAGTTTTTCTCCATTTTCCATTTTCAAAATAGTCTTTTATGTCCGTGGAATTTGATTCACGGTGATTAATGATTTTAATAAAATTATTTTATTTTTCATCTGTTATCTCAATTTTATTTTAAATATTACTACTACCATGAATTGAATTATCAATATATTAAATTATTTTATTAAAATTATCTTCTATATCCAATATATTTATCTAAAAATAAACATTTTATTTTAAATATTTATTTATTTTTTCCATTTTTCTAATTATTAGTCTTTTAATACGAGGAACAATATTTATTTAACCCCCTGTTTCCATCACCAACAACAACTCAATTACTTAATTGGATTCATTAAAATCCAAAAAAAATTTATATACCTTATAAATCAACTTACTCTCCTTCTATAGTTTATATATTTTCATGAGAAATTGTAACGCCCCGACCCCAGTTGCCCAGAGTCGGTGCATTAATTACATAACATTGGCATGATCACAAGAAAGATCAAATCTCGAAAGACCGATTGGTTTAGTAGCCTTGGAAACACTAGATATATTCATAAGTTTTACATTACATCATAAAATGAAAAACTACTACAACAACATAATGTTTCCACAGTCCACACTATAATCCCCTCATAATATCCCTGCAGGTCATTCATAACTTACATCTTCACTTCCTGGGAAAAATAAAACATAGAAAAGGGGTGAGCTCAAATGCCCAGTAAGGATAACAATATAGCGGAAACTTTCATCAATAAGAATAAACATTTAAGGCAATGTATAACTAAAACAAAAGCCTTTTAAACATGAACTTTCAACATGGTATGGCATAAATAAAATGAAATAATGCCATTTACTTATTCACATGGATATTCTACTAATCGAATAATCACATGCATAAATCAATAACCACTTTCATAATGTTGGAATGCATAATGCCAGACTATCATAACCACATAGGCAAGGCCTCGTGCCAAGACTACAAATAATATTTTGTCAAGGCCTTGTGCCAAGACACTAGTTTGTCTCATGAGACCTACCGATGCATCGATGAGCTATAGCGGGCTCCACCCGTCACTTATTAAGTCCAATGCATTCCCATATGAAAAGGTTTAAACATAACATAAACATTCGTATTAAAACCAGCATACGAAATGTCAATAATTTCACCATAAACTATGAATGGTATAAAAATAGCACATCCACAGTCAAACATATCACAAAACCTTCAATACAATATAGAAGTTTTGTATCATAATAAATCAACTTCAAATAATCTTAAAATCCATCAAAGGATGTTGACATAGATGAAATCAAAATTCTTTTTAAAGAAGTATCTCCTTTTATTTTAAAATCAATTAAGATCCATATAAAATAAAACATTTTCTTTGAAAATATTCTTATAAGCTTGTATGGAAAGCTTCGACGATTTTATAACGGCAGAAAATAACCGCACCCGCCGTATAAGTTAAAAAAAACATTCTTACCTCAATTCTGTCGAAAAGGTTAAAAAGGACCTTGTTTTGAAAACGACGGAAAGATTCCTTTATAAACCTCTTATAAAAAGTCAAACAAGGGTATAAATGACTTTAACCCATATTCTTATAAATAGTAAAAATGTTTTGAAATACATTTTTAAGAAAACATGGATGTGGATGATAAATGGGTCCCAGTAGATTATTACGTATAAACAACCTCGGATAATGAAGAGATTGTGAAATAACCCTTACCTTGTACTTTTCCTTGGTTGGGGTAGGTTAACCTCCTGTATAATGGTGAAATAATTGTTATTAAATTATACAAGAATCATATACATTAATATGATATCATATATGATCTTTTAATATTGATTTGATAATAATATCTTAGTATTATCGCTGTTTCGGGTGTGAACTTACTTGTTTGCTTTTGTATGTTTTGTTACGTAAGATATGTTTGTAAAGGATAATTTGTATATTATTCAAATCCATAATGGTATCAAGTCCTTAAAAATCATTTTTAAATCATCAAATGATAATTATACTTGAATGGATACGATGGAGAATGAATCTCATCGCGTTCGTGGAGACGGTAGTCCGTACGTACGCACGAACGATACTTCCATTTAATTTTTATTTTAAAAGAATCGAATACAAATGATACATAGGTATATTACTATTCCAGTATAATATAATATTTTATACATGTTACTTAAGTTCATTAACACCATCCTTTATACGTTCCATGTGTGGTATGAACGAGTCATATCATTTTAAGAGGGCGGTAGTCCGCACTTCCTCAAATGAAATTATCGTATGTATATAAAACATGAAACGAATAATGGTATGAAATAAAATGGAATTACAGAAGCTTATATATAAAATATATATCATTAATATCATATTTAATTATAGTTCCATCGTAATGGCCACCATGAGAGGCGGTAAGATGTATTTGAACAATCATCGTTTCGTGAGGCGTTAGTTTTCCATCCACAGAAACATTATGTTCATCATCCATTAGATGGAGTTGTGTGTATGTGTAGTTTGAATCCTTCTTATAACAACATCCCAGTATATTTAAGATACTGGTTTTGTTAAAAAAGAAAAGAAATAAAAAGATTTTGGGGGTTGAATAAGCAAAATAAATGAAAACAATTTAAGAGAAATCGTTACCTTTAATTTAGGTAACTCACTTTGGTTGGAACCAAAGGACTTCTTGAAATGCTTTCTACTTAAGGGGAAGCTTCAAGGAGGAGGAGAGGGATGTTGGGAGCTTAGTTGGGAAGAGTTTGGACGAGCCAAGTGGCTTGAGAGGTGTGAGGAATGAGTAGAAGTGGTCTTCTTTTATAAGGGAGAGGAGGGGCTCTTTAGGAAAGAGTGAAAGTATTACTTTATAATATAATTATATTCGGTTTATAATGGTCCAAAAATCATTGAGGTCGACGATAAGATGACTCATATTCTAAATAACATCAAACAATAAGAATTGGACAGGTTTTAGATAATATTTTAATCATTATAATCTTATTTATTTAAATGATTTATTAATGAGGTAAACATTGCATCATTATTGTGTCATTAATAATTTAAATTATTTGATGTCTAAAAATTATAAATAAAATATCATTATGTAGGAAATCTTTTTAGCTTTCTAATGAATATTTATAATCTAAAAGACAACATGTATAACCCTATGTAAAAAGTTTTCTTCTAAAAGATGTAAGCTTATGCCATTTTTATTTTTATTTTAACTTTATTAATATAATGTGTCCCTACCACATACAAGTGGCTCCAAAGGGTCCCCAAATTGACCCAAGGATGCCCATGGTCGGGTATGTGTCCACCAATAAGTTTAGGACACGTTTTAGGGTAATTTTGTATTATTATAATATTATTTGTTAACCCTTATTTACCGGATTTACCCTTTAACCATGGTAAATAAAATATTTACCGCAGTAATTATTCAAAATGTGTAAAAATAAAAGTTACCTATTTACATAATTTGGACATCCTGATTCCAAATATGGAATCCATTTTCCTAAATTCAAAACACAGAAGTGGCAGAAATTAATTTAAAATTAATTCCCGCTGTCAAAACAAAAAGCGTGTTTTTAAGAGATAATAACTATCAAAAGATTGACACTTGTTTATGTTCGGTTTAATTGTAAAATTATGTCCAATGACCAACATTATATTAAATGGTAAAAATATATTCTAAATATACTTTAAAACCACTCAAATTCATAATTTATCACTATTAATTATTTTTATTAAAAAAGTTGTTTTTAATTAAAATTTAGTAATTTTCACTATTCATCAAAATATGAAAGTTATCCGAAATGTACCAAAATTTCACCTTAGGCTAAATTCGATATTCCGAATCCAAAAATGAAGTCCATTTTCAAATATAAAATATATATAATTTCAAAAAGTAGATGTTACTATTCATAACGGCTAGTTTGATTAGTTATGGTGTGTTAGAACTCGGTGTTGCGTACAACACACGCTATCACATTATTCAAAGAGAAGCGTACCGTAGAAGCTTGGGGTGTTACATTCTCCCCTCCTTCAAATAATTGCGTCCTCGCAATTTCTAGGGTATTACTGCATAAAAAGACTTGGGTGGTTCTTCATCATAAGTTCCTCGGGTTCCCACGTTGCCTCTTCCATCTTATGGTTTCTCCACAAAACTTTTATCAGACGCGTCGTCCGGTTTCTCAGTACTTGTTCTCTTGTATCAAGAATCCTGACGGGATCTTCGCAATAAGACAGATCGGGTTCCAGTTCTAATTCCTCATAGGTGAGTACATGCGTCGGATCAGGCATGTATTTCCTCAATAGAGATACGTGGAACACATCGTGAACTTTGGAGAGACTTGGCGGCATTGCCAATCGGTAAGATACAACCCCAATTCGTTCTAGAATTTCGAAAGGTCCGATGTACCTGGGACTCAATTTACCTTTCTTACCAAAACGTATGACTCCCTTCCACGGAGATACCTTCAGGAAAACATGATCACCGACTTGAAATTCCAAATCCTTCCTTCGATTATCGGTATAGCTCTTCTGCCTATTTTGAGCTGCTCTGATGTGATTTTGGATTACCTTCACCTTTTCCATCGTTTCCTCCACCAGTTCTGGACCTACAAGTTTTCTTTCACCGACGTCATCCCAACAGGTTGGTGTACGACATCTCTTTCCGTATAACGCTTCATATGGTGCCATCTGAATACTCAAATGGAAGCTATTGTTATAGGAAAATTCTACCAGAGGTAAATATTGATCCCACATACCCTGAAAGTCAAGTGAGCAAGATCTCAACATGTCTTCTAAGGTTTGAATAGTCCGTTCTGATTGTCCGTCTGTCTAAGGGTGGTAAGCAGTGCTCAAATGATGTTCAGTATCCAGGGATTTCTGAAGACTTTTCCAGAATCTTGAAGTAAAACGGGGATCACGATCAGAAACAATTGATAAGGGTACTCCATGAAGTCTCACAACTTCATTAATATATAGTCTTGCTAGACGTTCCAGGGGTAGATCTTCTCTTATAGCAAGAAAATGTGCTGACTTGGTAAGACGATCAACAATAACCCATATTGCATCATTCCTTCTAGGAGTCTTTGGTAGCCCCATGACAAAGTCCATCGTAATATTGTCCCATTTCCACTCCGGTATGGGAAGAGGTTGCATGACTCCTCCCGGCTGTTGCCTTCCAGCTTTCACTTGTTGACAAACCATACATCTTGACACAAAATCAGCAATCTCCCTCTTCATATTGTCCCACCAAAAATGTTCCTTCAAATCTCTATACATTTTTGTGCTCCCAGGGTGTATAGAGAAATTGGAACTATGAGCATCATCCAGCAATTCCCTTTTTAGATCAGGTAAATCGGGAACACAAAGTCTCTTCCCGAATTTCAAAATTCCATCTTCATACACAAAGTCTCTCAATCTCCCATCATTCACAGCTTTAATCTTCTTCTGAAATTCTTCATCATCGGTCTGAGAAATCTTAATCCTTTCTAGTAAAGATGGTTTGGCAACCATTTGAAAAAGCATTGATGTTTCACCTTCCCTGGTTATTCCCATGTCCATCTTCACTAGATCCATAAAAATTGGATCCCTTTCAATTCTCATCATGTTCAAAACTCCATGGCCTTTTCTGCTCAAAGCATCTGCTACTTTGTTTGCTTTCCCCGGGTGGTAGTGTATCGTACAATCATAATCCTTGAGTAATTCAAGCCATCTCCTTTGCCTCATGTTGAGTTCTTTTTGTGAGAAAATATACTTCAAACTCTTGTGATCAGTATAAATCTCACATTTTTCACCGTAGAGGTAGTGCCTCCATATCTTCAAAGCAAAGATCACTGCTGCTAACTCGAGATCATGAGTAGGATAGTTTTTTTCATGAATTTTCAACTGTCGTGATGCATAGGCAATAACTCTATCATTCTGCATAAGGACACAACCAAGTCCTTTCTTCGATGCATCACTATAAATAACGAACCCATCATTCCCTGATGGTAGAGTCAATATAGGAGCATTGACTAATCTTCTCTTCAGTTCTTCGAAACATTCTTCACACTCTTTTGTCCAAACAAATTTAACCCCTTTACGTGTGAGCTTCGTTAATGGGTTAGCCAATCGGGCAAAATTCTGGACGAAACGTCGATAATAACCTGCCAAACCAATAAAACTACGTACCTCAGTTATACTCGTAGGTGCTGGCCATTCTTGGATTGCCTTGGTCTTAGAAGGATCAACAGAGATTCCATCTTTAGAGACAATATGGCCAAGAAAAGAAATCTCCTGAAGCCAGAATTCACACTTGCTAAACTTCCCATATAATTCATGCCTCCTCAGAGTCTTCAAGATAATGCGCAAGTGATTTTCATGATCTTCGTAGGTTTTAGAGTATACCAAGATATCATCAATAAATACCACCACAAATTCATCGAGATACTCCTTGAAAACTCTATTCATCAGATCCATGAATACAGAGGGTGCATTAGTCAATCCAAACGGCATTACAGTAAACTCGTAATGCCCGTACCTGGTTCGAAATGATGTCTTCGGAATGTCTTCCTTCTTCACACACAACTGATGGTATCCAGATCGAAGTTCAATCTTTGAAAAGTATTGAGCTCCATGCAGTTGGTCAAATAAATCATCAATACGAGGTAGGGGATACTTGTTCTTTATCGTTATAGCATTGATCTCCCTGTAGTCGATACATAACCTCATAGATCCATCTTTCTTTTTAACAAAAAGAACAGGGGCTCCCCATGGAGAAACACTAGGGAGAATAAATCCCTTATTACTGAATTCCTCTAGTGATTTCTTTAGTTCGACTAACTCTACAGTGGCCATTCTATAAGGGGTCTTCGATATAGGCCTTGATCCAGGAATCAAATCAATGGAAAACTCAACTTCTCGTTCTGGAGGATGTCCAGGTAAATCTTCTGGAAATACATCTACAAATTCTTTCACAATAGGTAAATCCTCTATTTGAACATTCCTTTCCTCACCCGCAGTTATTTCATTCTCTTCCTCCCCAATAATTGAATTTAGTTGAGCTATTGAGGGTGGATCTAAATAAGAATTAGGTGGTGACGATTCTGCTCTAAAAATAAGGTGTTCCTTATCATTATCATCAAGAATCGTGACCTCTTTATTCTTACAATAAATCTTCACATCATAGTCCGAAAGCAAGTCCATACCAAGGATTATATCAAACTCAATCATAGGTATGACGATGAGATCAGCAGATAAAGAAAATTTATGTGCTCTAATGGGGACTGATTCACAAAACTTTGTTGCAACGATGCTTCCCTTAGGAGTTTTAACTGACAACTCCCTTATTAAATCGAATTGGAAATATCTAATTTTCTTAGCAAACTGGGAAGATATGAAACAATGCGATGATCCAGAATCAAATAATGCATTTGCTAAACTTGAGGAAACCATTAAATTACCTGCCACCACGTCTTTTGGAGCTTCTACCTCTACAGTAGTGATAGCATAAGCCTGGCCTTGATCCCTTGGCCTTTTCTGAGGTAAGTTCTTCTGACGCTTAGGACATGCATTTTCATAATGCCCCATCTCCCTGCAATTGTAGCACTGAACGTTGGTAGCTTCCTTCTTCCCCTTGCAATCATGAGCTTGGTGGCCTTTTTCACCACACTTGTAACAGACTCCCATTCCCTTCAAGCAAGTACCGGGGTGTTTCTTCCCGCATTTACCACAAGATGGATATTCAACCTTTCCCTTCTTCCCCTTATTTCCATTCCCAGATTGATCAGCAGGTCTCTTCTTCTCTTTCTTTGCTTTAAAGTCATAAGACTTAGAGAATTCCTTTTCGGTCTTGATAGCACATGAGACAATGTCTTCATACGATGAAAAGGATTGTGAGACTAATGCTCGACGGAGAAATGGTTTTAACCCATCAAAGAAACGATCAATCTTACTTCTTGGGTTGTGAATATAATCTCCAGCATACCTCGCTAACCTTGTAAAGTTAGCCTCATACTTTGTGACATTCTCATCCTCCTTTTGTCTCAGACTCAGAAATTGTATTTCCATATCTACTCGATGGTCGCGAGGAAAGTATTTTTCTAAAAACAGATCTTTGAACTCCCTCCATTCCATATTTGATACTTCATCATCTTCCTTCATGTTCTGAATCAATGACCACCATTGATCAGCATCTCCAGTGAGGCGGTAAACTGCCATGATAACTTTTTCCCTTTCACTGCTCCCCAAAGCCTGAAATATTTTCTCTAGGGAAAATATCCATTGCTCAGCTACTAAGGGATTTGTATTCCCATTGAACGTTGGTGGTTGTTGCCTCATGAATCGATCTAACATTGATCCTCCACGCTGCGGATCAGGGTGCTCCATACGGGTAAGGTTATTATTCATAACCTGAGTAAGTTGTCCCAGTATGGTGATTAGCTGATCAGCACCAGTTGCATCACCAGCCCCACTTTAATTATCTTGAGCAGGAGGGCAATCCCTACATGGAGTGCGTGTATTGATACAGTTTCCATTTCTTCCACTAGGCGCCATTTCTAAACAATGGCATAAACTAGATCAGTTTATGAATCAAAATACATAATCCCATACTTATAAAACACTTAACATAAATTGAACTATTTATGGATATAATCCATAATCATAAGAATTTTTTTCTTTGAGGATGTGTATACTCATAATCCCTTCATAATGATTTGTAAAGAAAATGAGAGTTATCCTAAGCATATCCCCCGGGAGTGTCGTAACCAAGAGTGCAGCAAGGCCCGTTGTCGTGCACCAGTTCTCGTTCGAGTCTAGCTCAAAGTGGTGTTTTCGGGTTTTACCCCTAGGTACATCTGTGCCAGAGCCGCCTCTACCTGCTCGTATCCAGACAGGGATGTATTGCTCAGAAAACTCACAAAATCTCTACAATACCAAAATTCTAGGAAGTTCTTCTATACTAATCATCAAAGTTCATCTTAGGTCTACGTGCTCTAATCAGAGTTTATCTAAATCTAGCTTCCAAGATTTGTACTAAACTTCCTCTGATACCAACTGTAACGCCCCGACCCCAGTTTCCCAGAGTCGGTGCATTAATTACATAACATTGGCATGATCACAAGAAAGATCAAATCTCGAAAGACCGATTGGTTTAGTAGCCTTGGAAACACTAGATATATTCATAAGTTTTACATTACATCATAAAATGAAAAACTACTACAACAACATAATGTTTCCACAGTCCACACTATAATCCCCTCATAATATCCCTGCAGGTCATTCATAACTTACATCTTCACTTCCTGGAAAAAATAAAACATAGAAAAGGGGTGAGCTCAAATGCCCAGTAAGGATAACAATATAGCGGAAACTTTCATCAATAAGAATAAACATTTAAGGCAATGTATAACTAAAACAAAAGCCTTTTAAACATGAACTTTCAACATGGTATGGCATAAATAAAATGAAATAATTCCATTTACTTATTCACATGGATATTCTACTAATCGAATAATCACATGCATAAATCAATAACCACTTTCATAATGTTGGAATGCATAATGCCAGACTATCATAACCACATAGGCAAGGCCTCGTGCCAAGACTACAAATAAGATTTTGTCAAGGCCTTGTGCCAAGACACTAGTTTGTCTCATGAGACCTACCGATGCATCGAGGAGCTATAGCGGGCTCCACCCGTCACTTATTAAGTCCAATGCATTCCCATATGAAAAGGTTTAAACATAACATAAACATTCGTATTAAAACCAGCATACGAAATGTCAATAATTTCACCATAAACTATGAATGGTATAAAAATAGCACATCCACAGTCAAACATATCACAAAACCTTCAATACAATATAGAAGTTTTGTATCATAATAAATCAACTTCAAATAATCTTAAAATCCATCAAAGGATGTTGACATAGATGAAATAAAAATTCTTTTTAAAGAAGTATCTCCTTCTATTTTAAAATCAATTAAGATCCATATAAAATAAAACATTTTCTTTGAAAATATTCTTATAAGCTTGTATGGAAAGCTTCGACGATTTTATAACGGCGGAAAATAACCGCACCCGCCGTATAAGTTAAAAAAAACATTCTTACCTCAATTCTGTCGAAAAGGTTAAAAAGGACCTTGTTTTGAAAACGACGGAAAGATTCCTTTATAAACCTCTTATAAAAAGTCAAACAAGGGTATAAATGACTTTAACCCATATTATTGTAAATAGTAAAAATGTTTTGAAATACATTTTTAAGAAAACATGGATGTGGATGATAAAGAGGTCCCAGTAGATTATTACGTATAAACAACCTCGGATAATGAAGAGATTGTGAAATAACCCTTACCTTGTACTTTTCCTTGGTTGGGGTAGGTTAAACTCCTGTATAATGGTGAACTAATTGTTATTAAATTATACAAGAATCATATACATTAATATGATATCATATATGATCTTTTAATATTGATTTGATAATAATATCTTAGTATTATCGCTGTTTCGGGTGTGAACTTACTTGTTTGCTTTTGTATGTTTTGTTACGTAAGACATGTTTGTAAAGGATAAGTTGTATATTATTCAAATCCATAATGGTATCAATTCCTTAAACATCATTTTTAAATAATCAAATGATAATTATACTTGAATGGATACGATGGAGAATGAATCTCATCGCGTTCGTGGAGACGGTAGTCCGTACGTACGCACGAACGCTACTTCCATTTAATTTTTATTTTAAAAGAATAGAATACAAATGATACATAGGTATATTACTATTCCAGTATAATATAATATTTTATACATGTTACTTAAGTTCATTAACACCATCCTTTATACGTTCCATGTGTGGTATGAACGAGTCATATCATTTTAAGGGGGCGGTAGTCCGCACTTCCTCAAATGAAATTATCGTATGTATATACAACATGAAACGAATAATGGTATGAAATAAAATGGAATTACAGAAGCTTATATATAAAATATATATCATTAATATCATATTTAATTATAGTTCCATCATAATGGCCACCATGAGAGGCGGTAAGATGTATTTGAACAATCATCGTTTCGTGAGGCGTTAGTTTGCCATCCACAGAAACATTATGTTCATCATCCATTAGATGGAGTTGTGTGTATGTGTAGTTTGAATCCTTCTTATAACAACATCCTAGTATATTGAAGATACTGTTTTTGTTACAAAAGAAAGGAAATAAAAAGAGTTTGGGGGTTGAAGAAGCAAAATAAATGAAAATAATTTAAGAGAAATCGTTACCTTTAATTTAGGTAACTCACTTTGGTTGGAACCAAAGGACTTCTTGAAATGCTTTCTGCCTAAGGGGAAGATTCAAGGAGGAGGAGAGGGATTTGGGGAGCTTAGTTGGGCAGAGTTTGGACGAGCCATGTGGCTTGAGAGGTGTTAGGAATGAGTAGAAGTGGTCTCCTTTTATAAGGGAGAGGAGGGGCTCTTTAGGAAAGAGTGAAAGTATTACTTTATAATATAATTATATTCGGTTTATAATGGTCCAAAAATCATTGAGGTCGAAGATAGGATGACTAATATTCTAAATAACATCAACCAATAAGAATTGGACAGGTTTTAGATAATATTTTAATCATTATAATCTTATTTATTTAAATGATTTATTAATGAGGTAAACATTGCATCATTATTGTGTCATTAATAATTTAAATTATTTGATGTATAAAAATTATAAATAAAATATCATTATGTAGGAAATCGTTTTAGCTTTCTAATGAATATTTATAATCGAAAATCCAACATGTATAACCCTATGTAATAATTGTTCTTCTAAAAGATGTAAGCTTATGCCATTTTTATTTTTATTTTAACTTTATTAATATAATGTGTCCCTACCACATACAAGTGGCTCCAAAGGGTCCCAAATTGACCCAAGGATGCCCATGGTCGGGTATGTGTCCACCAATAAGGTTAGGACACGTTTTAGGGTAATTTTGTATTATTATAATATTATTTTTTAACCCTTATTTACTGGATTTACCCTTTAACCATGGTAAATAAAATATTTACCGCAGTAATTATTCAAAATGTGTAAAAATAAAAGTTACCTATTTATATAATTTGGACATCCTGATTCCAAATATGGAATCCATTTTCCTAAATTCAAAACACAGAAGTGGCAGAAATTAATTTAAAATTAATTTCCGCTGTCAAAACAAAAAGCGTGTTTTTAAGAGATAATAACTATCAAAAGATTGACACTTGTTTATGTTTGGTTTAATTGTAAAATTATGTCCAATGACCAAAATTATATTAAATGGTAAAAATATATTCTAAATATACTTTAAAACCACTCAAATTCATAATTTATCACTATTAATTATTTTGATTAAAAAAGTTGTTTTTAATTAAAATTTAGTAATTTTTACTATTCATCAAAATATGAATGTTATCCGAAATGTACCAAAATTTCACCTTAGGCTAAATTCGATATTCCGAATCCAAAAATGAAGTCCATTTTCAAATATAAAATATATATAATTTCAAAAAGTAGGTGTTACTATTCATAACGGCTAGTTTGATTAGTTATGGTGTGTTAGAACTCGGTGTTGCGTACAACACACGCTATCACATTATTCAAAGAGAAGCGTACCGTAGAAGCTTGGGGTGTTACAGAAATAATTTATGTTTTTTCAATATGAATTAAATGTATGTTTCATTATGATCTCCTTTATACTTTATTATATATATATTCCTAGGAAATTATCTATTTTTCATCATGATTCCCTGATGAAGAATCTTATTAACATTCTATATCATTACACTCTTCATATTCCTCTTCCAAATCCATATATTATGTTTTTATTTTGAATATTTCCATTCTTTTTCCATATTGGTGTACATATTGATGCATAATTTTGATTTCTTTTTCCAAATTAACTTTTATTTCAACTTCTAATCATATTCTACCAGCTCTAAATTTAACTGTGGATAATTTGATGAAAAATTTCAGAATTATCACTTTATAAAATAATTTTTTTTATATAAAATGGAATCAACCATTTACATTTCCATAACTTCTTATGACAAAGAATATACATTTTTTGAATTTCATATTCAAGTCTCCATCCAAATGTAAATCTACATCATCATCATTAGTCTCCTTAAAAATATTCTATTTCGATAAATCATTTGAAATGATCTCATTCTCACCATTACATAACATCTTAAAAAGTAGCGTCCCTCATCTCATATTATACGAGTGATCTAAAAAAGTTATATAATGTAAATGAATTATGATCATGATCTTAATGTAAATAAACATTTTCATCTAATTCTTCATGGAATTATATGTAGATACTATTGTAATATTATTTATTTATCTAGTGATTTCCCTAAATAAATTTTAAATTTCATTACACCCATTAAATATTTTAATGAATGTTACAATTATTTATCAATTAAAAATAAGATTAAGTTTAAATTAATAATTATGGATTTGGATTTTATATTTCTTTAGTCAAATATCCCTTCTAATGATATATTAGAGAATATATTTAGATATAAAATCTTCTCATATATATATATATATATATATATTTCATCTTCTTATATAAATATTCATTTTATTTGAAAAATAAATTCTTGTAAACCTTGGTTGTTTTGTGCTTTTAGAGATCAAATAAACTAGCTTATTATTTCATAGAATATATTCAATGTCTCTAATTAATATTTGTATATTTAGTACCCATTATGGCATATCCATCTTATATACTCCTTTCATAACCCCGAAAATGGAAAAATAATAAAGGGAGAGCTGAAAGGCTATGTAAAAATAAACAAAGGAGATAGAAATATATCAATATCATAAGTTTATGTGAATATTATAATAGAATTTTAAAATTTTACCCTACATATCAAATTTTTTTAACATAATACATGATATAAATCAAGGCAGTTCAAAAAATACGAATAATGAATGAGTCAATGAACATATTTCATCAATATTATGAAACATGGAGTTGTTTCATACACATTGGAATAAAAAATCTTTTCTCATGGATATATAAACATACATTTATATCAAGTTAGGATTTTTTGTTCCACACAGGTACCATCCTTATACATCAAATAATAGATCATCCACCGTCTTTAAGGTGTGGTAGATCCTACCTTATACCCTCTTTTTTCATTGGGTTCACCTATCATTTACCCACTGATAATAGATAATATTTATCCTTACTCATTGAATTTGAGAGACATACAGGTCCCACCCATCACAATAAAGAACCATTTGTGTTCTATAAGACTATAAAACATTCCTCATAACCTGCCTCATTAAAAAAATTTATTTTATAAAAAGATAATCATATCATCATAAAATATCACATTATCAGAGGTAGTCATTTCATAAACATATTTTCATAGAAAATATAAAAATTTCAATGAATGAATAAGATTTATATCTATAGATCTTGTCCCTAGTATGTCATGATTTATATGAAAGGATGTATTTTAATTTAGAAAAACATTTCATATAAAAATCATGGGGGAAATTTTATTTGAAAAATTTCAATTTTTTAACAACCTCATTTTTAAAACATGAAATTCAGAATAATTGTTTGAAATCATATTCATTAAAAATTTATTCTAAAACAAATAATAGAATATTTATAAAGTGTTTCAAACCTTAATTTGAAAAAAAATTATATTTTCCCATTTAAATAAATCTTTAAACAATACATAAAATTTTGATAATACCATTCAGTGATATTTTCTATATAATCGTGTAGAGGAATCATTTCAAATTAATTTAAAACATTTCTTGAGAAAAATACCCTTTCTTCCATGTTGTTTTTAAATAAAACATTTTGAAAATTATTTTCATTAAAAATAACTCTGAGAACATTTAATCTAATATATAAAAAATATATATAAATTATGTTGAAGAAAATATCCTTTTCACTTTGAATGAAATTTTTTAAAACGTAAAATAGTATCAAAATCCTTCAACTTTAAAGTTACTATAGAATATTATAAATGAAGGTTTAGAGGTCATTTAAAAACATTCATCGAGAAAATATCCCTTCCACTTTTAAAACGTTATTAAAAAATTCCAAAATCAATTTTATTTAATATAATATTAGAAAATTATTACGGATGATTAAAAAATGATTTAAAACATTTCTTGAGGAAAATATTGATTCCAATTTGAAAAATTCTTTTAGATAACATAATACTTATTCAACATATATTTTGTATAAAATATCATTTTAAACATATAATGGTATAATTAAATAATTGATTATTTATGACAACAAGAAATGTATAAATTATTATTCATATATTCCTTTCACATTTTTAGTAAAATAAAAACATGAATTGTTTTGAAAATGAATAGAATATTTATTTTTAAAAAATTCATATAACATAAAAAATGGTATAAATTACATTATTAAATCCTATTTTATCATGGATAATTGTTTGATAAATTTTTTAAAACCATGATATAGAAGGGAAAATGGTTTCTCCATAAAGAGGGAAATAACATCTATTTTCATTTAAAAAATATTTTGAAATAAATATAAAATAAATGAAGTAATATATTTTAATAAAAATGTGTTCTCAAGATATAACCATATGATACAAAATTTCATGTTTATTTTGAGATTAGTATCATATTATTTCATCATCAAAATAATAATCATACACAATTTAAATAAACAATGAGATCGTAAAATCAAACCCTAACCATTTTGGTGCCCCTTGAATCAGAAACCCAAATTAATGCATATCATCAAATGATACATTAAATATATTGAATATAAATATATTAATTATATAAAACATATAAAAGGATATATATATTCATCATAAATTATGATAGGTTAAAAACATAATGCATGTCCAAAAGAAGAGAAATCGAGAAAACATCACATACCACTTTGAAAACCGTTGAACTGTATACAACATGAAATTGAGATCATAACATGGATATGTATATAAATATAATTTCTGAGAGAAACATTATAAAATTAATTCATTGTATTTGCATACCCCATATTAAATTAACATGTGGTGAATATTGCATGTCTCCCAAAGAAAATAAATGTTAGATAAAAATCGATTACATAACTATACACTTCAATAATACAAATTTTAAACTAATTTATAATTAAATTATCATTATTATAAAATAAAAAATTACCATAAATATAAATAACAATCTCTATATTATTTACTTATGTTCAGGTATTACCAGGTTATTGAAAATACTTTTTTGAAATCACTTTTTGGTTAATAACTTATCTGTTTTACATGTATGTTTTTATTTATTACTTATAACCCTTTTAAATTAATAATGGTTCCATAATAAATGGAATGTTATAAATTTTCAATATATTTTATGTATTTTGTTCTTATTTGTTTATATGCTCCCAGAACATTAATAAATAGAAAATGACAAAAACCATTCATGGAGACGGTATGCTATACGTAAGCATAAAAACTGATTATATTTTTAATGGATAGAAAAAAGTAAATTATATTTCCACATTAAAAAATAATTATGTTGTAATTAATATATATAATATATTTCTATACATTATAATTATTAACATCCATCCAATGAGTTAGGGAAAAACGAATCACATCACTTTATGAGGGAGTATATCGTCTTACAAACAAGTGATAATCATATCAACCAAATAATAGAAAGTAAAAAAGAATAAGTGATATAACTTTTAAATAGAATTATTTTGTTATAAATAGTATATATATTCATTCAATAAATATTTACTACCATATAGGTATTATTTAATTGGATAAAGTTATCACATCGGTTCATGAGCTTCTACTCTATTCTAAAACAGATATAGGGTTTTGTTTCCCATTTGATGGGAGTTGATATGAATATTGGTTAGTAAACTGTCATAATATCTTATTATTATAATGGATATATTATTTTTATTAAATCATAATTTATTAATTTGATTAAATGTGGTGAATGAAGAAATAAAACGAAAACTGACGTTTAATAATTTTACCTCTTCTTTATAGAGCTTCTTTAGGTTTACACCTACGACCATTATATGATATCATTATAAACAATATAAGGACTAGAAGATGAAGTTTGGGATGTATCTAATGAATATAATATAATATTTTTGAATATAATGGGGTTTTATGTTTACATAGGATAGTAGAGAGGGTTGCTATTTATTTTTTTTGGAGTGGACAAACATTAAATTTTTGAAAAGAAAAAAGTTTAACAACGTTGTTTAAATTATTTTTTTTAATGGGTAATTATCAAATAATTGAGTTAATAATGTTTTTATATATCCATATAATTATGGTTTGACAGATTTCTTGGTCATATTAATTCATATCATTTTGGATTAACACCCAATGTCACCATCCCATGTTAACCCGTTTTATCATTAAATGGAGTAATTAATTTTTACTACTTTTATTGTTCTTGATGATCAAAAATAAAATTCTCCATGTTAAATAATATAAATAATTATGAATCAATACATGGAATAATTTTTATCAGCTTTTATTCATATAATCGAAAAATTATAATTTAATATTAAACATGGAGACACAACGAGATGTTGGTTCTCCAAAGACAAAAGTTCGAAAATTTTAAAACGTCTAAATATAAAAATTTAAAATGAAATTGATACAAATGACCGAAATTTGATATATATATATATATATATATTTGACATTTAATTAAATCTTAAAATTATTTTTAGGTTTTAAAATTGATTAATATAAATTTCGTTTTTTTTAAAGTTACATTAGTTTTTTAGTCATAAATAAATTACCATCTCCAAAAATTATCAAAACATACCTATATGTTATTTTTGAAATTTAGATTTAAAAAATTTATTAGTTTTTGTGAATTTAATTCTATAAATATCTAAAATTATAATTTTATTAGTGACTTAAATAAATGTAACAAGAAATTTTTTTAGAAAAATATCATTTTGAAGAATAAAAATGCAATTTTCATGTAATGATATACATACAATATTTAATTGGATTTTGTAATAACATTGTAATCATTTGGTTGTGAGTTTTTAAATTTTGACATCATATAATACTCTGGGAGAAAAACTTTTTAATGACTAAATCAATAAATGTTAACATGATCTTTAAAAATAATAATCCATTCCATCCATATCTAGTTAATATCAATAAAAAATATTATGGATGTTATCCAATATACATAAAAATTAATATAGTAATATAATAAATTAATCTGTAAAATCATATCCAATTTATATCATAAACTATTCAACAATATTTATCTTTATAACACCTCAAGGATTAAAAATATATTAATAAGTCACTAAATTTTATACATTAAACTTATTAATAATCACCAAATATCATGATGTTGATCATAACAGTTACACCCAAAATATATGAATACATTGGTCATATATTATTCTAAATCAATGTATAAATTATAATAACCATAAATCCTCATTTAAAACATTCATTCGTTTCCAATACAAAAATAAAAACACTGATTATTTAAAACTATTCATGAAATCCAATAATTATTTTGACTCCATCAATGTTAACATAAACCAAATGTTAAAAAAATAATTATTTTGTTCTATGGTTTCCTATATTATAAATTTTAATTTATCCAAACTTATCATCTATTTACCACAACAAATAATCATTTCCTAAACACCTGTAACATATTATGCATCATATTTCCTTAATCTTGGGATTTCTTATAAAATATCACTTTGATTTTAAGTCAAATTTATTGATCCCCAGTACCATTAAACATATTCTTGAAAATGAATAATGAAAAATATATACCGACCAATGGTTATATATTTCATAATTATGGAATTAAAATACATAAAATCATCAATCATTCATCTTCATTCATAAAACATCAATGGGGATGAATAATCATATTCATTAACACCATCATAATTTCATATTTCATTTTTAGTATCATCTTTATCAATAGAAAAACCATTGCCCAAATATCTTTATTGATCCTCAACAAAATCATTCACTATAGAAAATTGATTTTAAAAATTCCTATACATTTCATATTTGAATCATTTATCTATAAGAAATAAATTATGAATAAAAGTATTATCGTAGATTGTTATAACTGAATTATTATTTTCCTCGGTAACTAAATGATGTGTTCCGTTATTCTAATAAAAAAATGAACATCACATTCCTCAAAGGAATCCCATTGAGTGATACTTTCCCTGTTATTTTAATTTATCATATTGTTTCATAATTCCTAAATGGTGTACCCAATCTCTCTATAAACTCTTTCATTATTTTCATTAGATATATCATGAATTGGTTATGGTTGAAGTTATAAATATTATATTAAGATAAATGATTGTGTTTAATCATAATAGACATATGTCTAATATTTAATCCATCTATGTTCTCATAAAAAAATCATATTGCATTCAATGTAAACCCATTTCCTACTAGATCCATCCATTGACTAAAACCAAAATGTATAGTGTGAGAAACAATAATTATAGTGGAAAACCACATAATCAATAAAATAAATTATTGTTATTTTTAAGTCATGAAAACTAATTTTCAGCATAAGACTCCAAAGTTTAAACATAAATGATTTTTATTAATTATTCAAATCCACCATGTTTTTTTGTAATGTGATTATTAATATCCATACATATCACTAAGAAGTGTCAAACTATATATGTAGTGTGGAATGTTATCATAAACCGGGATTCACTTGAGTCAATCCCAATGATTGTTTTTTTATAATTTAAACACATTGGAACATTTAGTCTACAAAAACATCCACTTATAGTATCCATATAGGGAAATATTTTATGAGAATCCACTTTCCATTTGTTACCATAACATATGTAATTATCTTAGACATATTATTATCATAAGGGTCCTTGCTAATATTTTCTCATCCTTGTTTCCTATGTTTAACTAAAACAACGTTTTCACACTAACTGTATTGACCGAAAAACCTCATAAAAAATATAACATATTTTTAAATAAATATAAATTATATTTAAAACATACATGACCTTGGGCCATATAGGTATGTATTTTTTGAAGACTAGATTGAATATAATTTTATTTATGGAATGATTTTCAATATCTCTCAAAATGATCTTCATATTTAGTAATCTTCATATACATACCATTCTTAAAACCTTTCTTGGATACCAATGGAATGAAAAATAGGAACGGGTGATATGAAATTATCAACAAGGCTAATCAAGTGAGATATCAATATAACATCAGAATATGTGATTTTGAACATGAGAATAAAAATTTAAAACCATACCCCATATTTCATTGTTCATAAATATCCTACATGCAATAAATCTAAGTTGTTCATAAGATATAATCATAATAGAATCAAGGAACATAATCCACTATAGTATAAGACATGGAGTTGTGGAATATATATAAAAATATAATAATTTATATAGAATATATCTTTCATGATATTCATAATACGATGGGATTGGGTTAACCACCCATGTACCTAATTCTATCCTATTATAACCTCTCGTGTACCCCATTTTCAGATTGGGATATTCCTTTAAGTGTGGGATTAAACTATGGGGTTCCATTTGAAATCTTATAACATTAATCACTACACAATGAATATGAGTTATATCTAGATTCCAACAATCTCCAAAACTATTCATTTGTTTTCAAAATATCAAAATAAATTCATTATATCCTAACCCATAAATATAAATTTGTTTCATAAACATTTCATTTTATAATCATAACATAACCCTTAGAAAATGAATAAATTTAAAAAAAATATTCTCATCATAAACCCAATACATTTAGAGCAATAATAATAATGGAATCTTTTAAATTATCCCCAATAAATTATATGTTAGATCGATGGATATATTCTTATATGGAATATTATTTAAAATAAAAATCACTCGTATATTTTCTTTAGGAGAATAAAATTTCATTGAAAATAAACTTTTAACAACTAGAAATTAATAAAATATTTTGGAAATATATTTCATTGAAAATATCCATGTAAACAGATAATGATTAATATAAAAATCATTTATAATATTTTAGTCATAAAATAAATTTTCCACTTTAAATATTACATGTTATCAAATAAATCATTTTAAAAAAATAATTCTTAATTAAAATAACATTGGAAAATTATAAATCAACTATAAAATATAATTTAAATTTTTTTGATAAAATATCATTTATAATTTGAATAAAATTTAACTTATAAAAAATTATGAAATTATTTTCTCTGAAAATAATAATGTTTACATAAAAATTATGTATTATACTTGAATTAAAACATTTCATGATCATTATATCATTCCAATAATAAATATTGTTTATAAAATAATAAATGTCCAAAATGATTTTCTTTTAAAATAATATGTAAAATTTATAACTTGTTATTTAAAATTTTTTAATTATCAGTTGTGTTATCTATATTATACCCATATAAAAACAAATTTTAAAAAATAAAACATCTTTATAATCCTTTTGTTCTATTATAACGAAGTAAACCTACAAAGGATACATTAAAAATAATATAAAAATTTTATGGGGAAAAGTATGCTTTCAACATTGAAAAAATTATAGCATAAAATAGTTTCAAAATTCAATTGATTGAATATAATATATGAAAACGATTTTTTGGAGAATTAAACCAATCAGCGATTATGATTGTGTGAAATATTATTCTAGTTAAAACAATTATTTCATCCACATCTTCCAATGTTTAAATAGGTCACTCTATTGGGAATCAGTTTGGGGATGATAAGCCATGTTGTAGTTCAACAGAGTTCTTAGAGCATGTTTGTTACTTTTCAAGAACTCTGAGGTGAATCACGTATCTCTGTATGATACAATAGATAGTGGTACACTATAGAACCTTACCAACTCATTGATATATATCTATTCATGTCGATCCAAGGAGTTTTTCTATCAAATTTCATTAAAGTGAGATGTTTTTGTAAAACAATCCACAATGACCCATACTGAATTGTTTCTTTTATAGGTCCTTGGAAGTCTAGTGACATATCCATGGTAATGTGAACCAACTTCCATGTTAGTATGGTTAGTGGTCACATCATCCCCTTAGAGTTTTTTCTTTCATCCATCACTTTTTCACATACCAGACACTTTGATTTATATTCTGCAATATCCTTCTTAATATTGTCCCACCAAAAGTTATCTCGAAGATCTCGATACATCTTTTTGCTCCCTTACTGAATTTATAAGGTTGATCTATGTGTAAAATCCATATGATCCTTCATTATCTTTGGATCAAATGGTGCACATAATCAAGACCCAAATCATACAATGCATTTACCTTTGATATTGATCTAATAGGATATCCCTTTTTTAATAGCTTCCACCCTTTTTAGACCATACACATCCTTTCGTTGAGAATCCATTATTTTCTCTATAAGGGATTTATATTCAACAATTTGAGAAAGGATTGATGGTGTTCCACTCTTTATGAATCCCACTTCCATACTTTGCAAATACAATAGGATTGGATCCTTCTCAACACTCATAATTAATAAAGATGCATGCTTTTCTCTATATAGAGCATATGCCACCTTATTTTCCTTACTAGAATTATAGAAGATTGGGTAGTCCTAATAAATTATAATATCTGACCATATTCAATGGTGAAAATTAATATCCATGTATGTTAAAATATATTGGAGACTCTAGTGATCAGTATATATCTCACACATCTCCCCATAGAGATAATGCAACTGTATTATCAATGCAATTATAACAACTACCAACTCCAGATCATGTGTTTGATAGTTTTGATCATGAATTTTAATATTTTTTGAGGATTAGGTTATCACTTTATCATTTTCATTAGTGATCTACCTAATACTCTCTTTTAAGAATCACTATATTGCACAAATAGTTCTCAACTTGTTGGTAGTGTGAGTATAGGTGTAGTGATAATCTTCTCTTTGAGCTCTTAAATGCTTTCCTCACATTCTCTATTCGAGACAAACATCACACCCTTCCATGTTAGTTTTTTTTTCACAGGGATTGAATATCTTGAAATGTTCTTCAATAATCATTGGTAATACCCATCTAGACCAAGGAAGCAACATATCTCTGTTACCAATGCTATTATGTTCCATTCTTCGATTGCCTTTATTTTGTACGGGTCTATATATACATATTTGATGGAGATAACAAGACCATTGAATGATAAATCATCCATAAAGAACACACATTTAATGTAATTTTTATATATTTTATCCCATTGGTAATTCATTAGAATGGTATTCAAATGGTCATTGTACTCCTCCTTGCTCTTAGAGTTTATCATAATACCATCGATGAAAACAACCACAAATGTGTCAAGGTAATCTTTAAAGACTCTATCCATTAGTTCCATTAAAATTTCAGGACCATTAGTGATTTTTAAGGGCATCACTATGAACCCATTCTTCCCATACCTCACTCAAATATCAATCTTGGGAATATTTTATTTCCTACCATATAATTAGTGATATCCTAACTGAAGGTCCACCTTAGAGATATAACAGTCCCCATGAAGCTAATCGAACAAGTCATCTATTTAGGATAGTGTATTATTTTAATATATTGTTATTTTACTAACCTTCCAATAATAAATATATAGGATCATTGAACCACCATTATTCTTGACAAAGAGGACTATTTCTCTACAAGTTTAAGCACTCGGGATTATATAACCATGGTCTAGACTCTCCACTAACTGCTTTTTCAGCTATTCCAACTATATGGTGTTCATTATATAATGTGTCATTGATAGGTATTGATATCTAGAAACAAGTTCAATTGTGAACTCAAACTATCAATCATGAGGAATAATAGGAAAATTTTCAAGAAAACATAAATATAGTCTCTTAAATTGGGTATGTCTTTGAGAAAGAATCTCTCCTTTTCCATAATCATTTGATCTATACATGCCTACTTAGAAGGAAGAAATATCCACACATGATACAATGATTCTAAATGAGACTTATATTCCACATTATACTTGTTACTAATTTGAGTCTTCTTCTAGATGTGAAGTGTGATCTCCATTTCCCAACAATTGTTGTTGCATTTTTATAAATATTGTCAATCCATGCTCAAGATATCATCAAACTCCACTAAAGGATGTATGAGGAGATTTTTTGGGATGTTTTGTTGACGAACATTATATAGGGACGAGTTATATAATTTTGATGTTCTAATTTACCCTTTTTTTATTCTTGTGGATAACTCAATCAAAATATTTTGACATGGTGTTTGAATAGTTCTACAAAACATTCATGATATTAAATAATATGTATCACTAAAATCAAATAGAATGTTCTCTATTACTGAATAAAAAACTATTGTACCTATGGACGAATCATTTTCTAGCTCCACCTCAATAGTAGTTATACAATATTCCATTATTTATTTCATTGGATGTTTTTGTTGATTTACTATGACAATCATTGGCTTAGGGAATTTTATAACTTAATACCCATATTCATTATAGTTGAAACACAACACTACTAGTTAATCATTGATATGAACATTCCTTTATTCTTCCACATTAGTGGGATTATTCACATAACATCTGCCATTCATAGCCAGATGACACATTCTTCTACCTTTTAAGCAATTCACGGTTCTCATTAGATAGTTCTCAGGTTGTTTCTTCCCACAATTTTGACACATGGTATTTTTGATCATCTTTTGGTCATGGGATTTACATGCCGAACCGCCCAGATAAGACTCCATTTCCTGATTTCTTTCACTAGTCTCATACGACCATTGAGAGTCTTTGATCCCCATTTCAACCTTGAGGGCACATAAGTCAATCTCCACATAACCATTAGAATCTCAAATTGAAAACAATATTCATACACTCATCTACATTCCACTAAATAAATTGTCTAATTTGATTTAGATGTTCATGACAAATCTAGAGGTGTATCTTCAAGAATTTTGATGTTAGCCTCATATTCCCTGATGGACTCATCTTCTTTCTACTTATTTTTTAGGAACTCATTTTCCATATTGACATGATAGATTCTGGGAAAATATTTATTGAAAAACATTTTAGTGAATTCCTCCCAATCCACTAATTCAATTTGTAAGGCCCCAACCCCTCTAGATCAGAGCCGGTGCATTACTAATTACATTGGAAATGATAGAAGGAATGAAAATTCCAAACGAATGATTAGTTCAATAGTCATGAAGAAACTAAAAACATATGTCAAACTCAAATTACATTGGAAAAAGTTACAAAATACAATACAAAACAAAAAACTAATAAAATGCATCCAAGTAAACTCAATAAGGTATCTCCTCTTTATCATCAGTTGATGGTAAAAAAATGAAAAGGGTAATCTCAAACACTCAATAAAGGTTACAAATGGAGGAATAATGATTCAATAATAACTAAATCATAAACCATTTGACATAATTAATAAGGGATGGGGAATAAATGAAAAACTCACACCATTAATAAACTGAAAATAAAACTACATCCATAAGTTTTGTTATAGTGAAATCCTCATAGATAGTGATAACTGATAAAGAATAAATAGAATTCTTAATGGTTGGACATCATGTATCTATCACATGATACCATAATATCATATAAACGTGTATGTTTTGGGGGTAGAAACCCGTCTGATTTTTGGAAACAAACTCGAAGGGTTTGTCGCCAACTGATTTGTTTCATGAGACCTACCGATGAATCGAGGGGATGTAGTGGGCCCCACCCTCAGCTGCATGGCCAAATAATTGTTAATACATAGATTAAACACAAGTTCAATATTACTTTACTTTATCTGTATAGAATAGAGGATACAGATTCATCAATATTTCCATAGTCAAAACAAAATTAAAAATAAATACCGTATATAAAATCATATACGGCTTAGAAAATAATCATATAAATGATATGAAAATATATATATTTAAATAGAATATAAATTCAATTGAAATGTGATCTCAAATTGTAAGTAGGTACACCACAAAAGAAAGATTATGTGAGCAATACTTACCAAGTCACAATTATGTGAAAATAGAGACAAAGATCGTTACCATATTGTAACGAATTTAGTCATATGACTAAAAGTTAATAACCATCAAATGTATCATAGAATTCCATTAATATAATTTCAATCATGTTCATATATATCAAATGAATATACACCTATACCACATGTAGTAAATAAGAGGCAAACAATAGATAACCCATAGAATTGAAAGTGAGATGAGAAAACCCTTTACATACATTTTGGCATAGTAATGAGTGTTCTTGCAAGGGTTTAATGAGTGGTAATGGGGTATCCCATTATTAATAAATCATAATGGAAGTATGGGTAAGGTGATAAAACATACCCCATCATTAGTAATTAATAATAAAAGAGCCCAACATATGAGAGAATCTTGAACAGAAGTGAGAGAGAGGATCCCTTACGTTAAGCTAGAAGTTGTTATTGATTGTATTTAATGACCTGAATAATAAAATTTAGCATCATTAATTCATATTTCCAGAACCTCATAAACATGTAATTTATATTTTATAACCTTATCAAGTTCATTAATGGACGTTTTATGGTTTTAAGAGATTCAATTTCATTGTTTTGGAAGATTTTTCTTATATGGTTTTCATGATTCGTTTACTTGTATACATGAATGGATGTTTATTTAAATTGTGGTTAAACATACTGAATCACTAATATATGTTATTAATTACATTATATAGATATTAATGATCTTATAATAATTCTGGTTATATACCATGAGAACGAATCATTCGATGAGTTAAAGATAAACCCTTGGGTTTGGCTTGGCAGTTCTTTGCACAATGATGTTGTTTTGTATTATTATTCCATTTTATGAGTGTGTAAGGATTAAATAACATTAAAAATGATAAAATTAATATATATTTTGATATTGATCCACCATTTAAAAGGTTTCATTACTATTATTGAAGATATTAATGCAAATTTAAAAATTGTATTCCTTAAGAGTGATAAATTAATACATCTCAGACGGTGTTTGCATTTTTAATATAAAAGTAGGGGAAAGCGAGATTATAAGGAAATATTCCATTATCACTAAGAATATTCAGTACTTCTGTGGTACTAGAATTTATCATGTCATTTGAATGAGGTTATATGAGAAGAGTGAACTAGATAATGGAACTTTATAATGGAATTGAAATAAAAAGGAAGAGAGGTTCTACTCTTGATTACTCCTCTTTGAGAAACTCCTAAAGACAAATGATTTTGAACTTTTGGTGAAACCAGAAGGTATTGGACGTGGGGGTGGAGGTTAGGGAGATATTTGAGAAACAATTAGGCAAGGCTTGAAGCATGAGTGGTGTGGGAGGAAGAGGGGGTGAGGGCTGTCTTATATAGTGGAGGGGAGGAGAGTTTTCTTAATATTATAATCATTAATTTATTATTTCTTCTCAAGATAAAAATAGTGAGTATTCCATGACATATAATATTAATAAGATCATGTGAGTTATAGATTTGGGTGCTTACATCACCCATGATTCTAGGAATATTTAATTTAATTTATAATGTTTTTATACGGTAAATTAATGTATTTTACTAATCACAAAAAATTCAAGTATTTTATAAAATTACTAAAAATTCACCTAAACCATTTTTTGGTGTGTTGAATCCAAAAATGAAGTCTATTTTTCAAAAATAATTTCCTAAATATGATTAATTTAATATTTAATTAAAATAAATATTTGATCGAAAAATATAAACACTTATTTTATTTATCTTCATTTTATAGTGCTTAAATTTATTTATACATTCATGGTTATGGATTGCATTCATAAGAGTCATATTACTATAAATATGGATATGTTACAATTCATAAGGGTAGGTTACTATTCATAAGGGTAGGTTTCTATTCATAAGGGTAGGTAACTATTCATAGAAAATTATGTTATTTCCATCAAACTCTAAATAACTTATTTATCCCAACTATATAAGTCATATTTTAAAAATTTATATCTTAGATCTGGAAAGTTTATGTTTAATTTCTAGGTTATAATTAAGTGGTGTTTGGTTGGGAATCAGTGTTTCATGCATTCTATATTAAATTTATATTTAAATTCTTGGGGTGTTACATTATCCCCACCTTTGGGAAATCGCATACTCACAATTTTATTTACATATTAAAAAAATGAGGGTACCATGATCATGGTGTCTATATGGTTTCTTCATCATCTTGATAATGTAAATAAAAGGTATAAGAATTTCAACAATGATATAGAGATCCTTCAAATCATTTTCTTCCTTTATCCAGATACACCCTATACAACTTAGGTCATATGGGTGTTCACAAAAAAGTAGTTTCAAAAAATAATTATGTATGACATATAATTTCAAAATATCTGATAAAATGTGATTTTTATAAAACAATCTGATGGAATTTGAGTTAAATTTTTTAATCAATTGTACTTTTAAAATTACATATGTCTATGGTGAAAGATTATATATCAAAGGAAAATATAAATAATTTTCACAAGGATCTCCTTCTTCCAAAATATTTTCAAAATCATAATATGCTTTAAAATCTTGTGATAAGGTAAAATATTTGAAAATTCCTTGATAATATTTACCATTCTTGAAATTATGAGAATATTGAGAAAATAGGATTTGATTATATACAACCCATGATCCAAGATGTTATCGAGGTATAGTGGAGGTGTTTTATATCTCAAAAAATTTCTTGAAAGTGAGTTTTATATTTGAAAATGTTTCAAAATTGTATGGACATGACATTGTAGTAATTATTGTAATAAAGTAATCATGAAGGGTTAGAAATGACATTTGAGATCCTCCTCCTTTCATTTGTAACTGACTTTCTGGGATCTGAAAAGTTATAAAACAATGATTTAACATAATGAATAAACATATAGGCTAACCATATGTTTAACAAAAACTCATAATCACTAATGTTTTATAGGAGTATTGATTCCCCTTCTTCCATTAGGTTCCATTTCTAAATAATGTCATACAATAGATATGTTTTTGAATCTAAAATAGGAAAGAACTTAACCTATATTGAAAATCTATACAAAGATAATCTCATAAACATTGTATTTATGAGGAAAAATTTACATTTCAATCCTTCATAATTGCTTATAAATAAAATATTAATTATCCTAAGCATATCCCCCAGGAGTTTCATAACCAAGAGTGTAGAAAGGCCAATTTTGTTGTACCAGGATACCCCGAGTCAAGCCCAAAACTCTATGTCGAAGCATCCACTCCTAGGTACATCTGTGACAAAGACACATCTAACTGCTCGTATCCAGACATGGATGAATTTTATATAAATATAGACAATATCTTTTCCTTACCAAAATAATAAGATTTTATTGTATTTTTATGCTCAAATACTATCTTAGAGACTCTTCCCTAATCTACGCCTTCTAATTATTGTTTCCACATTTCCTTCTAAGCTTCCTATGATACCTACTGTAATGACCAGACCCCTCTAGACCAGAGCTGGTGCATTACTACTTACATTTTCATGGTTAGCAGGAATGAAAATATTGAAGGAACAATCGGATTAGTAGTCCTAAAGAAACAGGATACATAGATGTAACTCAAATTACATTGGAAAAGGATACAAAATATAATTCATAAAAAAAACTAATAAACTGCATCCAAATAAACTAAATAAGGTATCTATTCCTTGTCACCTATTGAAGGAAATAAATTAAAGGGGTGAGCTCAAACACTCAGTAAGGGTTACAAATGGAAAAGGAATGAATCATTAATAACTGAATCATAAACTATTTGACATAATCAATATGGTATGGTGAATAAATGAAAAATTTAGGCCATTAATAAACTGAGAATTAAACTACATCCATAGATTTTTTCATATTGAAAACTTCATGGATAGTAAAAATTGATAAAGAATAAAATGACTGATTATTGGTTAGAAATCATGTATCTGTAACATGATACCATAATACCATAAAAACGGTATTGTTTTGTGGGTAGAAACCCATCGGATTATTGGAAACAAACTTGAAGGGTTTGTCGCCAACTGATTTGTCTCATGAGACAAATTGAAGCATCAAGGGGTTATAGAGGGAACCACCCACCTCTGTATGTCCAAATAATTATTTATATGAATATTAAACAAAATATCAATGTGCCTTTAAATTATTCATATTGAATAGAGGATATAGATTCATCAATATTTCCACAGTCAAAACTACAATCGAAATAGATACCCTATGTAAAATGGTATACGACATAGACAATAATAATATACATGATATGAGAATATGGAAATTTAAAAGGAATATATTTTCAATTGAAAAGTGGTCTCAAATGGTTAGTTAGAACAACACATAAAAAAGAGTAGGTGTACAATACTAAGCAAGTCATAATGAAGTGAATATAGAAACAAAGCTCGTTATCATGTTGTAATCAATTGTGTCGTATGACCAAAAGTTAATGACCCCCAAATGATCCAAATAATACTATGAATATAAATAGAATCATTATAATATATATCAAATGGATGTACACATATACCAAATATAATAAATAAGAGGCAAACATTGGAAATTCCACAGAATTGAATGTGGGATGAGAAAACCCCTTACAAAATTTTTGGCAAGGTAACAATTGTTCTTGCAAGGGATTAATGATGGGTAAAGGGTTATCGCATTATTTATATATCATAATGGGAGTATGGGGAAGGTTTGAAAACATAACCCACCATTAGGTATTAAAAATAAATTAGCACAACATAGGGGAAATTCTTGAACAAAAGTTAGAGAGAGGATCCCTTAACTTAAGTTCAAAGGTGTTCGTGATTGTTCTAAACAACCTGAATAATAAAATTTAGCATCATTAATTAATTATTAAAGAACCTCATAAATATTTAATTATTATGGAATAAATTTATTATGTTCGTTAACATACTTTTTTATGGGTTTAAGAGATTCAATTTTATTGTTTGGGAATCATTTTCTTACTTGGATTTCCTGATTCTTTACTTGTATTCAGGAATGGAAGTTCATTTGAAATGTGGTTAAAAATCCAAAATCATTAATATATCATAATAATGACATTATATAGATATAAATTATTTTATTATAATTATGGTTATATACCATGAGTATGACTCATTCGATGAGTTAATGATAAACCCTTGGGTTTGGCTTGGTAATTATCTTCACAATGAACTTGTTTTGTATTATTACTCCATTTTATGAGTGTGTAAGGATTACAGAAAATAAAACATGTTAAAATAAATATAATATGATTTGGTTCAACCATTGAAAAGGTTTCATGACCAGTCATGAAGATTTTAATATAAATTGAAAACATGTCTTCCTTCATTGTGAAAAATTTAGACATCTCAGACGGTGTTTGCATTTATAGTACAAAAGGATTGAAAACGTGAGATTAAAATGAAATATTCTAATAGAAAAAAGAAAATAAAGTAAATTAATGGTACTGTAATTATCATTGCAATTGGATGTGGTGAGGTGAGAAGAGGGAAAAATATAACATAACTTCAAAAAGGAATTGAAATAAAAAGGAAGAGAGGTTCACCACTTGAGTACTCCTTTTGGAGATACTCTTTATGAACATTCATTTTGGCTTTTTGGTGATACTAGAAGGTATTGTACATTAGGGAAGAGGTTAGGGATCTATATAGGTTTATTTTGGAAAGACATGAAGCATGAGTGGTGTGCGAGGAAGAGGGGGTGAGGGGTGGTTTATATAGTGGAGGGGAAGAGGGTTTTCTTAATATTATAATCATTAATATATTATTTCATCTCAAGACAAGAAATAGTGAGTATTAATTGACCTATAATAGTAAGAAGAGCATTTGAATTCGTGATTTGGGTGCTTACATCCCTCATGATTCTAGGAATAGTTAATTTAATTTATAATGTATTTGTATAGTAAATTAATGTATTTTAATATTCACCAAAAATTCAAGTATTTCAAAATAA
This sequence comes from Viscum album, assembly GCA_963277665.1. Classification (NCBI taxonomy): domain Eukaryota; kingdom Viridiplantae; phylum Streptophyta; class Magnoliopsida; order Santalales; family Viscaceae; genus Viscum; species Viscum album. Next base: position 1,193,649,181 of record OY728139.1, read on the forward strand.
ATTAATCCAAACCATTTTTTGTTGTGTAGAATCCAAAAGTGATATCCATTTTTTAAAATAGAAATTCAAAATATGATTAATTAAATATTTAATTAAAATCAATATTTAATCGATAAATATAAACACTTAAATTATTCATCTTAATTTTTAAGGTGCCTAAAATTATTTATACATTCATGGGTATAGATAACATTCATAAGAGACATATTAATATTCATAAGGGTAAATTACTATTCATAAGGTTATGTAACTATTCATAAGGTTATGTAACTATTCATAATGGTGGGTTACTATTCACCTAAAATTAAGTTAATTCCATCAGACTCTAAATAACTTATTGATCGCAACCGTGTATGATGGTTTTCAAAATTCAAATCACAAAGCATGAAAATTGAAGTTTAATAGCTAGGTTATAACAAATTTCTGTTTTTTAGACACTCAATGTTTCATGCATTCTATATTAAATTTATTTGTAAATTCTTTTTGTGTTATTCAATTTCCTCATGGTACTTAGTATTCTTGATTAGTGTTCACCACTGATCAACTTCCCCATCAAAAAAATAGACCCCCATCATGATATTCTCTTATTCTAAGCATTGAATGATAGAGAATATCATTTTAAAAGAGTTAATCTATCATTTCATGTAGATAAGATGGGAATATATAATAAACATTCGAGGCTTTTAAAAAAATAAGGATTTGACGTCAAATTTCTCTTTCCATGGAGGTAGAGGGTGTTCCCCGTGATTTAAGTTATTTTTAAAAACATTATCTAGCTGAGCTAGTTCTATCATAATGTTTTCAGTACCCATTCACATCATATCTGGCACATCATTAGGGTAATCATCACATTTCCTATATCATTGAATGTTGGAACATGTTCTTCTATTTTTCACCATTATCTAAGAGAAAGAATGTACAGTTATGGGGAATTAATACTTATTAGTTAAGCATTTAAATGCAACTATAAACATTAAAGGGTAAACTCTTAAAGGAAAAGTATTTCCAAAATAAAAATTCCCTATATCTCAACATAGGTAACCCATTATTTGTTTCATTACATTTGTTCTTATGGGGTTCTTTTTTTCCCTAAAAATGGTTCTTATGAAGCTTATGAATTTACCAAAGGATCTCCCAAAGAATTTCATGTCAGGAGTGCAGCAAGGACCATTATCATGCACTAGTTCTCATTCGAGTCTACCTCAGTGTCGAGTTTTGGGGTTTTACCATAGATACATCTATAATAGAACCAAATCCACTTGTTCATATCTATACATGGATGTATTTTGTTGATAAACCACATACTCTATGCTTACCAAACATTTAGAAATCTTTTCTTATACACACTCTAACCACCAAGGTTGTTTCACATAATGTATCATGAATCTCAATAATTACCCATTAAATTGGTGGGCTATCTAGGTTCACTAATCATAACATGTTCATGGATATTGATTATACATGAAATATCATATATAACCAATAATACATAAACATTAGGGATACCCATGGTTACAATTGGGAATCATAATCATGTCATGAAGCATAAAAAACAAGAGTATCATAAAAATTTCAATAAAGGAAAGGAATTGTATTGTGAATGGACAATAATATGGTATAATAGGAATATAAGATGAAACTTTTTGTCATATTTAATTAATAACATGTAAAAAGAGTACATAGGAAATGTTAGAATTAAAACATTTTAATGTGATTAAAGGTAGATGTCAAAGGTAATTGAAAACATAAATGGGGAAAATCATTTATATTAAACCAGATCTGAAAAAAAAAATCTTAATAAAATAGATATTTTATAAAAATAATTATTTCTGAAAATATATTATATTGTGTACATTAAAATGGGTATGAATTTTGGAAATTCCCTTAAAACAGGTTTGCTTTTTGAGATGTTTGGAGGAGGGAACCATTTAAAACATGTACATACATGAAAAATAATTATTAATGGATTTTGATACATGTATTTATAGCATATAAATATCATTTATAAGATGTAAATAAAAATTTAAATATAAGCTTATTTGGGTAAAAAATGATAAATCAACCTGAAGGACTAAAGTAGGTTCTGGTAAAATCTATTTCATTATGTCCAAATGTGTCCTTTAAAAAAATTTAATGTCCTTGATAACCAAATTAAATTAATTAATTAATATTTTTATAACCTTATCTACATGTAATATATTTTTTCTAACCTTTTTTTGTTCATTCATGACCTTTTTCATGGGTTAAGTGGTTCAATTTCATCATTTTAGAGCATTTTTTCCCTTAGTTTTCATGATTGGTATACATATATACATGTAAGGATATACATGTATAATGCTAATTGTGGTACAAAAATGATGTTTAACATTATTATAGAATATATAAAATATTAAACGTTCATATAATTCCTTTTTTTAGTGATGATGATTAATTATATAAAACATTAATGATAACTATTTTAGTTAATTGGCGGTTTTTTAACACATTTTTCGTTATATATTTAAAGAATGAGTACAACCTAATCCGGTAAAAGATATATTAAATAATAAATATTTTATTGTCTGGTTCAACCATGAAATTTTTTTGATGACAGTAATTGAATATGGTAAAATATATTGAAAACTCATCTTCCTCGAATGTGATGAATTAACACATCTCATATGGTGCTATTATTTCTAGTATAAAATTGAGGGATTGAGGGGGAGATGATGAATTAATCCATTACCATATCAAAATTTCATTTAATTTATGTAACTGAAGTTATCATAACATTTGGATGAAAGGACGTGAGGAAATAAAATGAAAGAAAAGAAACTTGAATGAAATTAGAAGAAATAAAAAGATGAATTTACCTCTTGAATTTATTTTCATTGATAGCCTCTTTATGGGAGTGTATTTGGTCTATTAAATAAAAAAAGGGCTGATGGACGTTTAGAGGAGCTTGGGATGGAATTTTCGGTGTATTTATATATGGAACAAGGCTTTAGAAGAGTTTAGAGAAGAGGGGGTGGGGTGGATTGTTATAGTGGATGAGATAAGGTGTTTCCCAATGTATTAATCATTAGTTGAATATTTTTTAGAGTTGATTGTTTTGATTATTCTAACAAAAAAATATTAAATAAATCATGTGGGTTTGAAAAAGGGTTTCTTCCATCATCCATGATGTCAGGAATAGTGTATTTAATTTATAATGTATCTATAGGATAAATTACAGTATTTCACTATTCATAAAATTTTTCGTATTTTAGAAAAATCCAAAAAATTCACCATAACCATTTTTAGATGAGTGGAATCAAAAAATTAATTATACTTCTAAAAAATAATTATCTAAATATGAAAAAAAAATTAATTTTTAATTACAATAATAATTTACTTGAAAAATACAAATTTTAAAATTTAAACTCCATTTCAATTACTTTGAAAAATTAATTAAGGTCTTATAAAATTATCTTATGGTCTCAAGTCCTCAAAATAATAATTTAAGAATTAGTTTTTTGAAAATAAATTATCATTTAATTTATTAAAAATATCATTAAATTGTAATTAAATAAACAAGGTTTACCGAAATACTAACACATAATAAAAAATATTTAAAATATGTATTTATTTATACTTTTATATAATTATATAATAGTGTCACTTATGATATAGATAAATTTTATTTATACATTTATTGGTGAGGTTACTATTACATTGTAAGGATTACTATTTATAATGGTCACATTACTATTACAAAGGTCACGTTACTATTTTACTGGTTCTTGTTCCTTAACTTCAAGAGAATCCTTTTATTTTACTCATTATATATTTATAAGATTTACATTTTGTTCTTTAAGTATTATTATGTGATTATACCCTAATATATATTTATAATAATACAATTCTGTTAATAAAAAATTGAGTCATTACACATTACCCCATCAACTTGAATTAAACTTGATAACTTCAAAAGAAACCAAAAATGGTCTTATATAAAAATTATAAAATAACTACCACAAATTATATTGTCCTTTAAAATAATTATTCATTTATAGTGTTGAATAAGTTTGTAAAAATATTTTTTATTATTGATTAAAAAAATATAATCAATTGATAATAAAATTATAAATATTTTTTCTTATAATATTAATATTCAAAAAATATATCCATGAATTTAACCAATTTAACTTCCCCATTTCACATTAACATATTCTGAACCAATGAGAACACAATTATATACTCATTTCAATATCAAGATATAATTACCCCTTTAATGGTATAGAATGGAATCATCCATTAAATGAAGATCTACTTTTCGAAATTCAATGGTTAAAAATGATCATGGTTTACCCATAAACGCATGCCTATATAAAATAGTACATATAAGTGTGATGTGTTATCTCAAAGAACAATATAATTAAACATGATATGGAATATATTTTATTTTCTTATCCAAAAAATCAATATCGATTCTATAGTGAAATTAGTATAAAATATATTCTTCCCTTGAATTTTGTTAATTCTCACATAATAAAGATTTGATAATATCATCATTTACTATAAACTAAGAAATAAAAATTTTGGATGAAGATTCATTATTTTAAAAACATAAAGAAAATATTCACTATAAATTATGTGTAAAGAAACATTTAATCTATTTATAATTTTCTTTCATCAATATTATATATATATTCTACTCTAATAAATGAGTTAGAAGTGAAAAATAAAAACATCAATTTACTAGATTTCATATTCACCATATCTATAATCTAATCATAGTTAATAACTAGTTTAAGAACACTATAAATAAAAAAATATTTTATATTTTAATTTCAAATTCGATATCCAATACCAAACTCACAATCCAATTTCATCCATGTCCATTTCATCCATTTCTTTAAATAGAAATTCCACATTACATTTTTCAATTGACACTTTGAGAGTCATTATTGATTTACTCAACTGCTACACAAATGTGACATCATAAATTTCACTTAAATAATTAAATTTATAAATACTATTCCATGGTGAGTTACATTCCATGATGTTTTTTATTATAAATATCTCAACTATAGTGGAAATATTTTATAATAATGACCAAAGAGGAGAAATAATTACATGCCACTTACCAAATTTCCCCACTTACAATCGAGAATCAGTTCAAAAATATTGTTTGTAACACCATTAATTCCACTACCATTCACCATGAAATCATTTTCTTTTCTTAAACATAGTTACTTTTCTGTTTTTTTATGATCTAAAAAATAATTCATAAAATTATTTCAACACAAATAAATTATCATTTTTTATTACCAACCTTACTTGAATCCTTAAGTCACGTTGTTTTTTTTTACTTTCTCCTAATAATTTATAATTTTTCACCACACACCTTGTAACGACTTTGAATAAAATTTAGAATGTAATAGGTTTTCTCTAAATAAACTATAACATAAAAAATATATGTTTATTCAAGGATGTGGTTAAAACAAAAATTGGAATTAAAAAAATTAATATTCAAACAAACTTTCATTTATAAATTAATCAAATAAAATTTCTCTTAGTATTATTTATTGATAATTTTCATAAATAGTTGATTTTGAGGAGAGTAATAAAAAAATATTGACTAATAAAAGTATGATTTATGAAAATATAATTATATTATAATAACATTGATGTTTATAAAAACATTTTGAAAAGTAAAATATACATTACTGAATTAATTAAATCATATAAATTTATTATATTGATTTTATAAATATTGCCTTAATTTTTTTGAAAAATAATTGATGTTTTTTTGATATAAATGTGCTTTAGATATCTTTTTGATAAATTATTTATATGGCACCATTCATATTTCGTTTTCTTTAAAGAAAAATATGTTTAATTTTTTTCTGTAATCAAATTATTTATATTTTAATCAATATTATAATTTATTATGTTGTAAAATTATTTTTTTGATTAAAATAATCATTCTCATAAAAATAGTTTTCATTTCATTATACTATCTTATATTAAATGTAAATTTAAATCTTCTTATAACTGATTCCTAAAAATTAATTTCATATTTAAAATAATCAGGATAAATTTATTTTGGTGAGTTAAAATTAATTTTTATTGATAATTAATGGTAGCCATGATAAATATTTTTCACCTATGTTATTTGTAAAATGAGTTAACAGTGATAAAACAAAAGTGATAATTATTCATAGTGACACAAAAAACATTAAAAAACATATCTGTTGGTTGTTTTTAGACTGTAACCTTATACTATTTTAATATATGACAATTATTTATAGAATTTACAAGAAAATGAGTTTATATTGTTAAAATCACTAAATTAATTCCATGGTTAACTCCTATTATTATAAAAGGGAACATATTCTCCATAGTGATTTAATATCATTGACCCCCAATCTCAACCATTAAATACCGAAAACTTCCCTTGACTGACTACATTAATTATTGGGATTATTTTATTTTCCTATGTCCATCATAGAATGGATTAATCTATAATTTAATAGTCGACTCAAAATGTAGAAGAAATTATATTTACAAGACCATTCAATGTGTGTTTATTCTTTTACATCCTTTAAATTTATTGTAACTAATGTAACATAATAAATTAAATACCATTAATATATTGATATGTTATTCTAATTATGTTACCACAATTATCCATCTCCATTCCAACAAATTTAAAATGAAAATCATGCTCGTGTGTATGTATAGCCTACAGTCTTTATTTACCAGTGTAATTTATTTTCATTGCCACATTAATTAGACAGCTATTAATAAGGAAATTATGAACATATATTATTTTAATAAAATAATTATGTTAGTAAATATGGGATATTTTTAATCTTCTTCCCTTCCAGTTGTTAAAAATGATGGCTTCCCTCTAGTATACGTTTAAAATAAAACATATAAATAGAAATAACATACATATTTTATGTTATAATTTCATTTATGAATATACATATGTATATAATTAATATATAATTCATTTATACCATTTTTTTGATTATTGAGTGTATAGAGCTATGATAAAAATGGATGTACAATTACATCTGAATCGAACCATACAAGATGAATTAATCAGTTAAAACACATAATAATGATGGAAATTCTTGATTTTAAGGAACCGGTGTTGAAATGAAATATGTTTATCATATATGATATTATATGTATTTATATAGTTCTTGTATAGAAATAATTTAAATTTAAATTTTTTTATACATGTTATTGAAATAACTTATGTGGAATGTAGAACTAAATATATGGGATTTCTTTTAAAATATCAATTAATTTTGGGTTTCATTATGTTCAAATTAAATTTATATAAATTACATAATATGAATATATTGAACATAATATATATTTTTATTCTCTTGTTATGTTTTTGTTTAATAGGAATATCATTCATTTCCTCTATTATTTGATTGTTAATGAACAACTAAGTTACATGTTCATGACATTCTTTAAAAAATATTATTTTTATTTCTTCATTCCATCTATATTATTCCATGTAAAAAAATTATATAATTGTATTAATGATTCATTTTAATATTCTATATGTATTTAGTAAATTAATATATACCCCTATAAGACATTATATAAAAATGATTAATGGAAATATTTTAGATGTTTTTTAACAAATCCAGTTTTTTACTATAGGGAAAAAATATATTTGTTTTGACATACATCACATGAATGAATTTTCATTTCAGTCTGAATAATATATTCATTGAATAATCCATTAAATTTCTCCATGTATTTTTTAATGGAAATTATTTTCTCAATAGTTTTTTATCTTTTTAGTTTAAATAATATTAGAAAAAATGTGTTTTATATTCTTAAAGGAATGGAAATAATTATGAAAAATTATTTATAAATCTATTTTTTAATAATCTACAAAGACATTATTTTTAATTTATTCTTTATAGTTTCTTTTGTAATGTCTATTATTTTACTAAAAAAATTAATGAATCGATTTTATTTTATGATAGTTCACTAATATTGGTTTATAAAATATTTTAATATATTTTCAATTTATTTTTATATTATTCTATATTACTCTCTATTATTTATAGGGAATTTATTTTCTATTTTGTGTACATATTCTGAAATCATAGATCAGTTAATAATAATTTATTTACAGTGGTGATATTTAAAATATATACCATTTCTTTATAAAATATCAGTAGAAGTATGTAAATTTATTAAATTATTTAATTTTCTAAGAAAAATATTTTTATATCATAACCTTGATACAATATTGATAATTGATGATTTATATGTAATTTATGGAATTAATTTTATTGATCATAACGTCTGGAGTGATTATGATGAGAAACGGTAATGTGTTTTTGGGTTACAGACACAACCTTATTGCTTAATATGTCTCATGAGAAAAAAACATCATGCATTATATATTAGATGAGTAATTAGACTACGCATACCCATATATTAAATATGATTTCAAATTTTGAGGCTTTGACAGCAATTTCGAGGATATCTTATCTAAGAGGCCTATAATGATGAATTTATTAAAAAATGAACCATTCTTATTATGTCATATTTAATTAGTAATTTAAATAAATAATCATTTATGTCTCTAGTTTTCCAAAACATATACACTAATAGATAAGTCATGGTGACATTATTAATTTTTTAAAACAATGAAAAAAATGTAAACATCAGTTCTATGTTAATAGATTCAGGATGTCAACATAGGTATTATATAATGTTTAAAAGGGTCTATAGGAGCTATCTTTAAATGATCATAAGTGACATGAAAATTATGATAATCACATATGGTATTCGAGAAATTTTATTATTATAGTGATTTTTGTGGATCAATATACATGATGATTGTGACATAACATAATTTCTTCCATTATTCATTGATTTTAATTAATAGAAGAAGGATAGTCAACACACTTAGACAAAAAAATATTTCCATACATAGAAATACAAGGTAGATTGAGTTGGAAGTTAGTATATCCTTTCTATATTAGAGAAGATGAACTAGGTTATGATGAATATGATTTCCCACATAGATAAAAATTTTATTACATATCATATTTATCGTATGATTATTTTCTATATGGGAAATAATCCTCTATCATCTAATGGAACTACAAATTATATGGTAGCTAGATAGTGTATTGAGTCCCTTGAGAATTTACTATTTTCATTGTAAAGTAATAAAATTTAAAAGGTTCTTCTAGAAGTTTTATGTGAAGGGATATACTGATAAATAGTTTCCATTGATCTACAGTAGTAACGTGTTTAATGAAATTGAAGTTATGTAATTGATAACAATTAATGTGATATTATTTAAGAAATAGCTTCCTCAAGAATATATAGGGGAAATATTGAGGAATGTCCTCACATTAATGTATATGTTAGAGAGAATTATTGCAAAGTATAATGATCAATTAGAAATATTATCCTAGTATTATATAGACCATATTTGTATTTATAGTATCATGATTGATCATTTCATTAATATAATTATGTTGTGTCTCAAATTGTTCATGTTTATGGTGAATTTTCATTATATAATAATATAGTATCATGTTCCATCAAGAGAAAATGAATTCTCTATATTTTATATCATGAACATAAATCATGAGAATGATAGGACCTCTAAGAATCAAGAAACTATAAATGTGTTATATAATAATAATGGGAGTTTTTTATTTCAAACTTATTTTAATTGTCAAAATAATAACCCAAGATCTTTATAAATGATTAATGTCGTTTTTAACATATTAAAATAGGATATAATCCCCTTGAATTCATGATAAATAAGGAAACCACTTTTATCTATTACTTCATCTATATTAATATATGGAATTTTCACAACAATATCCCCTGAATTATGGAAACTTACTGTAGAAGTGGTCATTATGATAAGGTCAAGAATATGTTGTTACTATATTTAAGATATTAGATCACAATGATATGGTGGTAAGTACTTTGATCATCACAAAAAATTTATATATTTATTAAATTGACTATAGATCATTACAAAAAATTATATCTTACATTATTCCAAATAAAATTATATATGGTCTGGTCACCCTTAGAAGGGACCTATATATCAGAACTCCTAGTGGAGTTTTGATGGAAAAAAGGATGTGTTAGTCAGTTTCTATTAGGAAATATAAAAATTCCATACTTTCAAATATAATAATAATACCTACGTTTTAATTTGATATAATCCTTGGTATGAAGTGTATTTTTAATTATAATAAAATATTATTTCAAAGAGAATGTGATATTGATTCATGATAGAGTATTGGGATCCCTTAAATTATGAGAAGATATTGTATTTATTGATTCATGTCGAAATCCACTACCTATATCTATCCATAACTAAATCACTATAGGAGATGTGTTTATATAAACATTAAATGGGACAAGTAAACTTATAATATAATATGTACATATTGTAATGTAATAAATTGATGTGGTTTCTTGAGAACTAATTGGAGTAACATATGAGTGTTATGTCGAGTTTTCTATTAATCTCAAACCCAATTTAAAACCTATATCTAAGACTCCAAATAATATTTCCATAGTTCAATTGGTCTAACTGAATGAAAAACTATATAAATCGAGTGATATGGGATTTATTGGACCTATTGTTTCACCATGGGGTGTACCAATTATTCTTGTTATAATGAAAAATTAGTACTTGAAGTTCTTCATCAATAATCAGGAAATAATTTACATTAATATAAAGGTCATGTATCCTCTTCCCCTGCATTTTGACATGTTTGATCAACTGTAGTTTTCTCAATATTTTTCAATGATTTATCTTTATCTATGGTATTATAAAATGTAATAAATGATGGAATAATTTCCATGGTTGTCATTTCAAAAATGTTATAGACATTAAAAATTTATAGTAATTCACTATGGATAGATTGAAACACCTCAGTTTTAATGAATCAAGTGAGAAATAGGTTCAATAATTATCCTAATAAATTCAGTGTGTTATTTTTAAAGTAATTAATGATAAAAGATAAAATATTTAATTACAGTAATAGTTATTTGAATATTATTATTATTATTTTTGATAAAATTATTTTTATTTATAATGTACGAATTATTTATTATAGATGTTTATATAAATATCTATGTTGTTTCTAGGGATAGAATATAAATTATTTTATTTAATATAATTTTAGTAATTTATATTATAAAACAAAAATATATAAAAGATATAGATATATTTATTGGCTTATTAGGTTACTATCATGGATTTTTTGCAAATTCTATTTAATTAGATAACACATTTACCAAGATAACAAATAAAGGGGTTGTATTCCTATGTTAAAAAAAATATAAATAATTTTTTTTTGAAATAAAAAATTGATTTTCCATGTTACAATAATGACATTATCATTGCTATGGAATAGATTTGTGATATATAGACATGAATCACTAAAAGAAAATAGTTATTTCCAAATAAAGAGTGATAATGTTGTGTCCCATGAATCATGTAATTTATTGACTCATGAATTGAGTATTCAATAACAATATATAGATTTTTTAATTATTATATTTTCATTTATGATTTTCTGGAATTGCATTTATGTTTAATGGTATGAGATTTCTATTTAAACAAAATTATTAAAATATAACAAATCATTGAAATTTCTCAACAAGAGGTAATGGAAATGTATGTAATTACACAAGGATTATGATTCCATAATATTAAACTACCTTTGGAAGAAAAATATTGTGGGTGATGCGTTAATTATGAAATTTCATGGGTTTTGGCCTCAAATTAAATCTCAGAAAGAAACATATATTAGCAAATTTAGTAAATATGGATATAGGGATCATAAATAAAATTCGATCAAAACAATTATCACTAGAGAACGTAAAATTATCCCATCATGATGAAATATATCATCAAAAGAATATAATTGTTTACAATGATGAGATATTGGTAGCCTTTGGCTCTGATGGTGGTATATTTTCTTTTGAATAAGGGATATGTGTTTCATATATTCCTGAGTTAAAAATAGATTTCTTATTTGAATCTAACAAATCAAATTTCACTATACAACATGATAAAAAAAATTTAATGATTTTATAAAAAAAATTGAGGAATAATATCAAAAAGAAATTGAATACCATATTTTTGGTTTCATTGTTTTTCAATTGTTAAAGGAGGTGAGAAAATTACATAATTGATTTATAAAACCGCTACTTATTTCAATAGTAAAACGAGATGATATTATGATGGAATTTTACAATTTATTTTCAAATACTATGAGAATAAATTATTTTATATTTGTTATTATGGATCTCCATACTATGTCGACACATTTTCACTTTATATGTAAAGATCTAATTATTGAGTTCCTCATGAAACTGTTTATTCTCAATTTTTAAGGGATTTATGATGAAAATATTTCAATTTTATTGGATCATAATCCTCTATTTATTTCAATATAATATAAAAATATCATGATGTTTTGTTAAATCAAGATATATTTGAGTAATTTTTATCATCTTCAAATTGATGAAAAATCATAATGGAAAATAAATACATTAAAAGACATTTTGAGTTTATTCTAACGTAACAATCAATGTACATAGGATTAATATTTTCATTTTGTAGAATTTTCATATAATAATACCTTTCATTTGAGACTTCAAATGGAACCTTTTGTGGAATTTTATAGGAATATATATCACACACCAACTTTTTGGGGGTAAAGTTGGGGAAATGAAACCTTATGGGCATGAAATTATTGATAAGACTATAGAGTAGTTGAGAACTATTCAAGGTCATTTCACAACACCTCTAAATAGGTAAGAGTGTTATGTGGATGTTTCCTCTGGAATTGGGGATGACCTTGTGGATTTAAGGTTCAAACATTCCAATCGGTTTCTAATGGGTTTGTTCGTAGAACCGGAAACATCCAATGATTCTATATCCATTTGGACCTAATTTCCAAAGGTAGGTGCTCATTAGTTATGGACCGATGAGGCTTAAGAATTTGCATTGGTCGAGAGAATGGGAGTTCAGACTCATCACAACTTTTTGGGGGGAATTATTTTCTACTTCGGGACTCTCTTTATAGATTTAAGTTATGTTTGCGAATCCTTATTACACAACCAAGTATGAAAATTGGAATTCCATAGATGTGACAATCAATGATTGATATGTAGGAGATTTAGAGAATCTTTTATATGTATTCTAGGTTCTTCATCGATAGAGAAACATCTTTATTTGTTTAGAGATTATTAGCCAATGGTATCCTTCAATAAATTATAAAAAAAGTCTCTTGGTCATTATGATGACCATACTGGTTTTAAAGCCACTTAGTGGGGCACTTGAAGTTTATTGTGGTTCAGAAGGACATGGATTATTTCAAAGTTGGTATCATACCTGCATATGGGCTACCAACGTATTCTTATTTAGAAAAGGAATCAGAACCCACGTAGTTCTAGTAAAGGAGTATGATGTTTATGCATGATTGATGGCTCATAGAAAGATGTCATAATTACTTTTACACTCTAAGCTCACGTGAGTCATGCTCGGTGTACGAAACAAGAGGTATTGGTAAAACCAGACAATTGTGCCATGAAAGATGCAATAATATGGGGGCTTATGTATGTATAACTGCCCAGAATAAATGAGGATTGAGATTTACTTTAGGGAAGAAATCCGGAAACAGGGTCCATAAAGGTATATGTGCTTTATGGAGATTTGGATACTTAACTTAAGGATTACTCCTGAAAAAGGATGCCCAAATTAGAGGGGACTTATGATTGGGTTTTACTCCTGAGAAGGAAGACTGAATCAAAAGTAAATTAAGAAAGGTTAAGAAAAAATATGACTGGGGATTACTCCTGAGAAGGAGGCCCAGGTTAGGGAATTATGATTGGGGATTACTCCTGAAGAGGAGGCCGAAATTAAAGAAGCTTATGATTGGGACTTACTCCTGAAATGGAAGCCCAGGATAAGGGAATTTGTATTTTGGGAACCTGGGGATTACTCCTAAGGACGATGCCCATATGAAAAGAATTATGGTTGGGGCTTACTCCTGAAGAGGATGCCCAAAATTAAGGTAACTGGAAGACTGGGGCTTACTCCTAAAAAGGAGGCCCAGGTTAGGGGACTTGGGGCTTACTCCTAAGGAGGATGCCCAATTAAAGAGAAATTGGACTGGGGCTTACTCCTGAAAAGAAGGCCCATGTTAAGGATTCTCTCATCTTTAAATGACGAGGTTTAATGAATGAAATATCTAATCCTTAGTGACATAAAGATGTGTAGATCACTAGGTTTTGAGAGATGTTCCACATAATTCCTTTCAGATAAGGAATCCAAAAAAGGAACCACACCATAAATAGATTTGAAGAGGGTTTTGAATGCTAAATCTTGAATAGGAGAGGTGGATAAGCATAAGAGAGGTTAAATGTGCAGGAAGGGCACCCAAAAAGGGAGGGGCGCACAAGTCTTGAGTGGGCACGCAAGTCTTGGTCGTGAAGGTGTACCTGCGTGACACATGGGTACTGGCATGATGGTCAACCCTTAAGATCATACTTTGGTGAGACTAGGCTCAATCTCTTAGTACTATCCCTAGGGGCTTCCATAAGGGTGGCGTGCAAGTTCTGTTGAAGGGGTAAGGATGTGCGCAAGTGTGTCCATGCCTCTTAAGGGTTGGCCACATAGGTGCGCAAGTGTCTATGAGTTTTAACACTTAGGCCTTACTCCCCCTCTTTAGATCTTCCATTCTAGGTAAGAAACTGCCTTAGAAGTGTTCGGAAGCTTTGAGAAGAGACTAGGGAACCTGGAGCTCAAATCTGAGTTTCTGGAATTTTCCCTCCTCTAATGGGGGGCCCACTGGGGGTATTTATAGGCTGGTGAATACCTTAGGCGAAATTAATATATGGCGTGCAAGTCACCTGCGTGACCATTGGGCGGCGTGCAAGTATACTTGCGCGACCTTTATAGAACCTGCGCGGCCCAAGTGCAAATGAATCCTTGTTCATGCCTTTGTCAATTTTTGATCTTTCTTCAAAGAAAGAATCACTTTCGGTTCAAGGTATTTCCCTTTTCATTCGTTTAGAATTTATAATAGAAAGGTGTGTCAACAAAAGTCCCCCCTCATAGTTGGATCTGAAATAAATAAGGATGTGAATCTAAGGTAAATAAGAAAACCAAGGAACATGTGGCGCGCAAGATTTGAATGCCTAGCCGGCGTCGCGTAGGTGCGAGTCGCACAGGTGTCGGATCGTGGGGTTGCGCGCGCTGGCTTTTGGAATGTAGGGCTGAGGCCTGGCCTATATATATGTGTCCATTCTCGCGCAAAGCACTCAGATTTTAAACATTCGAGCTCTCACTGTGCAAGTTGCCTTTTCTGCGCAAGTTGATCTGTTTTCAACTGTTTCTTTGCTGTTTCGCTGATGTAGAGGTATTTGGAGTTGCACGGTGATACCTGCATTCCAAAACTTGTGCGACACTCTGATACTTTCACACCAACTTTGGGACTTGCGCACCTTAATGCTTTAGCCATTTTTTCACTTTTCTTCAAAAAAATTATGAAAAATCAAATTACTTAAGAGTTAATTTATTCCACTTTTGTGAAGATTAAATGGCTCCCAAGAGAATCGGAATAGCTGATGAACTGGCTAGTAAGCGAGTTGATGATATGATGAGCATCATTGGACAAGATTATTATACTGTCTGCGACAACACTCTTCCATATTTGGACAAGTATCTGAAGAATTATCATCTTCACTTCCCACATAGCATTTATCTACCTTTGTATGGCTATGGTCATCAGCGAGATGTCACCATTACAGATGCAAAAAACTATCTCCCAATTTCTTGGTTTCAGAATTACACCAATTTTTCTTCAGCATATATCTCATGTGGAGGAGCATTTATAAATACCGAAACAGTGGAGAAGGCCTACATAATGCATCATAGCCCATGTACCTCAAATCTGAAAACTCACAAGCCTAAGCTACAACCACATTGTTATCCCTCAATCTTCTAAAACTATCATATGGATCAATCCAAAGGCTGTAAGATGAGTTGGGACTTTCATCCCGGAGGAGGTGTGAAGCCAACTTGGATGTGGGCATACTAGGTGCAAGATAATTGGGCAGATTTTGTTGAAGATTTGAATGGATTTGTAATATATGAAGCCGTCTGGGCGGGGAAAACATATGTTTATAGGAATGATGACTTTGTGCTGGAGATACTCATCCATTGAATCCCAAGAGCCAATTCTTTCCATCTAACTCATGGAGAAGTAGGCATCAATCTGTGGTATGTCCACAAGATCTCAGGGGCTCCAATTTTGGGTGACATGTATGATGAATTCATTACTCCCAAGGTGACATGGAATGATTCTGAGAAGACTCAAGCTATGGCTAAGAAATTATTGAAAATCTTTCACAAGATCAAGAGTTCAAGGACATCCTTAACTCATTATAAAAAGGATATTCATCTAGAGGAGTTGATGAATATGTTTATTACCAAGAAGCAGGAGAAGGATCCAAAAGATAGGGGATCGAAAGAGAAGGGATCAAAGGGGAAGGGGTCCAAGGAAAAGGGGCTCACTCGTCCTACCACCTGCCCCAAAACAGAGAAGAGAGGTGCTCCTAGCACATTCTGGCTAACTCTGGAAGTAAGAGAATTTGAGAAGTGGGGATATGAAGTGAATCAGATAATCCCCATGAAGACTCATCTGGTGGGCTTCTTGGCATTGTGGCTTAGTGTTTACCTTTTTTAAGTCAGGGAATCGAAGGGAGGCGTTAGGGCAGGGACCTTTGTTATTACAGTCAAGTTGGCTGAGTGGGAAAATGGTTGGGTTGGATACCCCTATTTTAGCAAAGATTCATAGGATCTTACACCATGTCATCATGGGTAAGTCTCCTTTGAGAATAGTGGGACCATTCCATGTTTTGTGGGGATAGATCGCCACTCACTTTATGACATACAATGTAAAAACGGAGTACAGATTCCCATATGTTCTTTCAGGCCATCAGTGCAGGAATTCTCTAGAATTTCTCCAATAGCTCTCAATTCCTATGACATGAAGGTGAGGCTGAGCATGTATAAGGACTTCAATTTCTTTCCTTATAGAAATCCGCCAACTGGGCGGTTTGTTGATGATGGAACAGCCAGCCTGGAATTAAGGGCATATATGATGGCCTGCAGAGATGGTGTGTGGGTCACAAGGATTGACGGATATATTATATGGGAGGCCTATGATCCATATAGATTTTCACGTCAATTTAAGTGTTTGCAGTAGACTGTTGTATCTCCCCCAGTGCATGTCAGGTTAGAGAAACATCTGATGGTTGACCGGAAACTATGGTTGCTAACATCTAGGGAGAAGACGGGGGAAGTATATGATCTACTAGTTGATAAAGAGGCAAATAACTTGACTACATTGTATGCTGAGAACTTGATAGCATCATACCCTGGATGGGTGTTGAATCACCCAGTTTATCAGGTGGGGAGACGAAAAAGAACTGTAGAGAAAGAAACCCTTCATCTGGAAGGTGATTATTTTACACCACCCGAAGCTGATTAGCCAGATTCCCCGGATGGGGATGATGAGGAACAAAATGCAGCAAAGCTACCTCGTGCCAGATATAATCTCCCTATCATCATCAAAAGACCCACTCCATAAACCCCTAGTGAGTTACTTCACTGTTGCAATTTAATCACCATTACTTTATAGAGCAACAAGTCTTATTTTCTTATTCTCTATCTGTAGCTACAGGAGCAGGTAATAAGCTTAATTCTAAGGTTTTAGGATCCTCCTCGCAACCTTCTAGTACACATAAAGAATATCTACAACTAGAGGTTGTCCATACATGGAAGATTTTATACTGCGGTGTTGAAACTGCCTCGCTGTATTTGAGCGAAGGGCTACACCTCCTTGGAATAGGGAATATTCTGGATTCTACATATATCTGTTACAAGGATAACCCCGATGAAGTGTGGGCTTACATTAGAGATCTAGAAAAGCACATATATGCCACCGATGATTCCATTCATGTCACCAAGAGGTTGAAGGAAATGATAGATCATGGCGCCACTGAGGTGACAGGTGGTTCTGGAGATGAGGAGTGGCACGATTACGTGGCTCCTGAAGATGTAAGTTTCTTCCCTTATTTTCTTTGAAACTTGACTTCAGTCAAATATTTTTTATTCAAGGAAATTATTTTCTTCATCCTGTATCTTGCAAAGAAAGGAACTGCTGAGGTTCCTTCACCATAGTATAGCCCTGGTGGTACTGCCATCGGGGCTACTGAATCTCCTCGTCAATCGGGCGAGATATCTTCAGGCCAGCAAGCCATGGATGAGGAGTTGGACATGTCCTTCCATTCTACAATTCATGTACCTGTATAGGATACTGTGGACACTCCCAAAAAGCCAAATAATAAAAATCATTGAAGGAGGAAGTCCATAGCTAAATGCTTCATCATTGGTGGTAAGTCCTTCAGATAATCATGAGTCTTAACCCAAGAAAACGTTGCTCGTACTTCTTGGGATTATAGGGGATTCATCAATTTCTCCTATGAGGGAGAGAACTGACCCTCCTTTTAAGACCATAGAAGGTACTGGTGAACAATCACAAGTTCAGGCTGACTTGGCTGCTCTTGGAGAAGAGCCAACATCTCTTCCCAGTATTCCTCCTGCTTCTGTTACAAGGAGAGAAGAGCCTGCTTTTGGTAAGTTGACAATGCTTCATAAAATGTTGAATGAATCATCAATTGACTTAAATTATATGATAATTTAGGATTAACTCTTGCACTAGATCTTTTGGAGGCCATTGAAACCGACGCCGCTATTTTATCTGAAGATGTTGTCCAGGGTCAGAGACCGCAGGATGAAGGTCGCCAAGTAGACATATCAAATGCTCACACTGGTGAGATTAACCAGGATTATGAGATTACATTGGATGAAATGATGTAACTTGGAGAATCTTTTCAAGATTTTTTAGATCATGTTAAATTACCATGTAATTTAGAAGATTATGGACATGAGTGTAATCCTTCGTCCTATTAAAAAATGACTTCTTATTACATGTCTAATCATGATCGGTTGAAAATATGCAGTTCTATATGAGAAAAGTGTTGAAATACCAATGCCTGATGGGGGTACAGAAAACCCTACTATTGTAGATACATTAGCACAAGTAGAGCTAAACCCAGTAGAGCATCCTCAAAGTCACCCTAAAAATCCTGTTGAAGCTTGGAAAGATGGGGAGGAGCCTTCTCAAGTTACTGATCTACCGTTGGGTAAGAGATAACAATTTTTTTGCGACTGTAATTAATTGAAAAGATAGCCAATAAACTTTTGTTATCCTTTGAAATTAACCAAACTTTCAATTGATTCTGTAGGGCCATCAATTTCAGTGGCTACATTTGGAGGTGAATCCTCAGCCTCTTCCCCAACGGGAATAGAGAGTGAAGAAACATGGGTTGAGGGGGAAATAATAGAATAGGGAACTTTCCTAAGTGCATTAATCCCGGATTACATTCCCCCCCTGTGAAAGTGATGTTGAGTTAGATCTTGAGGTACAAAAGGCTCTCCAATTTTCATGATGCAAGGCATGGAAAAACATATGTAAGATCATATCTGAAGTTCTTTTAGAAGAGATGTCGTCGAAGATCCCATGACTGTCACCCCAATTTTTCATGCTGGGACTTGGTGGTTTTGGATATCAATAGATCCATGCAGCAGTGATACAAGTCATCTTAAGGAGGGAGCAGGAGCAAAAGTGTAATCAGGATTTGACCAGGGTGAATTTGTCAGCCAATATCCACGAATTTGAGGTTACGGTATCCCGAGTTGAGGCTGATTATTCTACCAAGATGAAGGAGCTGAAGCATAAGATCAAAGATAACGTCGTCCAGAAGATGCACATTCAGCAAAAGTTAGATGTTGTTACTGGGGAACTTGATCAACTGAACAATTCACTTGAAGGAGCTCAAACAAATGGTATGAAAGCCATTGCAGATGCCAATAAATCACTCCATCAAGATGAAAAGAGTGAAGTTAGTCGAGTGCATGAGCATCAAGTTACTGCTGATGAAGATCAGGATGCTGTAAATAAAGTGAAGATTTATGTTGACACCCTTTTGTAATTCTTGGAAAATAGAAGAGACTCTAGTCTGTGGATGTCCTTCTAACTCTTGTGCATCAATGAAAAACACTTTCATCTTCAATCATTTGGTGCATGCACTCTTTTTCTACCTACTTTAAATATTTACTTAAGCCAATGGGCCTAGTAAGCATAGTTTCATTTTTTTTTCTAGGATTATTATAAATAACCCTACAAACTTTGAATCGTTAAATTTCTCAATATTACCTAAATAATACGAAATGTATGTTTAATGAGCTGGAACTTGACTTTTGTTCAAAGTTCTGTTGTCTTTTGTGGGTATTTTGAAGTCATGCACATCGGACATAAAAAGGCTAATGTTTAAGGTCGAAATAGCTTTGACCGAATGGATTAAAATTGACTCAATTCCTTAACAATTTATCTAAAAACATATTACCACACTCGAGGATGAGGGAAAATCTGTAAACTATGACTTAAGAAATTTTGAATCTGAGGGATGACATGAAAAAGGGCTAAAAGGAATTAGAAGAAGTAGTTCCCAAGAATGAAGTTACCACTATTAAACAAACCCGTTAGGGGGTTGAATTATATAGGGACTCCTAAGGGAATTGGCTACATAGTCAAATAATAGCATCTTTTTTATGAAAAGTTTGTTATGTAGATTATTTATGCAAGGCTTCCTAAGGGAACGTGCTACATTTTTAGGAAAAATAACTCTCAGAAATTTACTTTTTTACTGCTAAAAAGCCAGTGGAAGTTTATGGGGAATCAAATTTTCCAAAGAATAGAGTTTGTTGTATAGAGAGAGGTACTTGAATATGGAGATGATATTTCTAAACAAGATTGTCTAAGAACTATATGAATTTCACTCCTACGAAGGTCTGACCCAAACTTAGGGAAGGGAAATATAAAACACAGACTTGAATACTTTTAGATCATTAAAAGGAACAAGGGACAAATATGCGAACGATGGATATTTTTTGTGGATCCTTACATATTGTTGATAAGACCAGTAAGGAAAAAAGATGCATTCTTCCCAAGAATGAAGTTACCATTATTTGAAAAACCTGTTAGGGGGTTGAATTATGTAGGGCCACCTAAGGGCATTGGCTGCATAGTCAAATGATAGTATATTTTGGCTAACAAGTCTGTTATGTAGAATGTTTATGTAAGGCCACCTAAGGGAACGTGCTACATAGTCAGGCAAAAGAACTCTCATAAATTGGACATTTTGTGACCTAAAGTCAAGAAAAGTATTATGAAGATCTGGAAGTATTTAATGTTAGGAGTATGACACATAAAAATGGGAATTTGTTCAATGCATGTAGAGATACACAGACCAATGCTAACCACAATCATGTTGTGGCTGGGTCCTGAATTGAGATATTGGACTTCACTACGTATCCCATAAGGATGGGAATCAAGCCATACATAGTTCATGAAATAAATTTTAATGTCATGTGGGATGAAAGTAGGGGCGATCTTAGTTTTGTTTCATAGAGCTCAGACCATAATAATGAATACACCGTGTGTGTTTTCATAGGGACTTTTCAGCCAGGGGACTGAAAATGGAATTTGGGGTTAGGCCCAAAGACTTTGGGCTGGATTCAAGGGATTCTCGAACGTTCCTAAATATCCCATAAGGATGGGAATCATGCCCACGTAGTTCTAAAAATACCCTTTGTATAGATTTAGTTTGTACAAGTGAACGGTGAAAGGGGACTTTAGTGCAATGATGGTTTGACCCAAGATAAAAGGTTTGGGCATTTCCATGTATGCACGTAGTCTTTTAGAATATAACATGATTAGAGATCAATGTAAATAATGATTCCCTCTTGGGTGAGGGTGTCAAAGAATGTTGTAGTTTATTGTCATACAGGACAAAAGTTTGAATAGTTTAAGGTCATTTGCATGGACCAAGGTGAACCAATGTAAAGATATTGATTTTGTGGATGGCTTAAAGAATCAACATCGTATGAGATGGAAGTGAACCGATGTGAAGAGATTGGTTTTGGGCTTGAACCTCCGGAGGTTTCCTATGTACCCAACCTAGAAGTCAAGGATCAAAGTTTGCGTAGTGAGATTAAAGAATGAATTAGTGATCAAGTTGTTCTTGGGAACAAAGACCTAAAAAATGGTGTTGGGACTTACGCATGGTTAGTGGCCCATAGAGGGTTTTATGGTTGAAGTTTACTCTAAGTTCACATGAGTCTACTCAGTGTGAGAAACAAGAGGTATCAATAACCTTAACGATGCACAGTTTAATCTCATGTAGGAAATATGAAGGGACTATGAAGTTTAAAGTCTTGTAGTGAGGACTATTGGTGCTGCACAGTTTAGTATCATGTTGCAGGGAAAAAATACAATTTAACATCATGTAGGACGTATTAAGGGACTTCTGTACAGTTTAGCATCATATAGCTAGGAAGATGGGGAAAATACAGTTTAACGTTGTGTTGGATGAAAGGGGGACTGTGAAGTTTAATATCATGTTGTAAGGATAAAAAAGGACACAGTTTAATGTCATGTTGGATGTATTAGGGACTTTTTCAGTTTTACGTCATGTAGGACGAATGAGCAGTACAGTTTAACGTCATGCAGGAAAAATATAGGGAAACAGTTTAATGTCATGTTGGACAATAAGGGTGTTTTACAGTTTTGCGTCCTGTAGCTAAGATGATTTGGAAAATACAATATGGATGTAAATAGTTTAAGGTCATATTCATGGACTATGGATGATGATGCAGTTTAACGTCTTGTTGGACGATAAGGGTGTAAATAGTTTAAGGTCATATGCATGGATCGTTGATGATGATGTTGTTTAACATCTTGTTGTACGATAAGGGTGAAAATAGTTTAAGGTCATATGCAAGGACCATGGATGATGATGCAGTTTAACGTCTTTCTAGATGATAAAGGTTCAAATAGTTTAATGTCATATTCATGGATCGTGGATGATGATGCAGTTTAACGTCTTACTGGATGACAAGGGTGCAAATAGTTTAAGGTCATATGCATGGACCATGGATGATGATGCAGTTTAACATCTTGCTAGACAATAAGGGTATTTGTGTTACAAAAAATACTACTCCAAAAATCTAGCATTGGTTGGAGTAGTTATAAGTTCTCCATCCATTGAGATTAATGAATAAGATCCATTGGAGTAGACCTTATGTATTGAGTAAGTTCATTCCCATTTTGGCTCAAGCTTGGGAGGTTTCTTTCCTAGTATCATTGGAGTTCTGAGAACTAAAACCAATTCTCCCTGAACGAATGAACGAAGATGAACTTTTTTGTTGAAATCCCACGCTATTCGATTTTGATAGACTTCCAAGTGGTGCAGGGTGCACAATCTTTTCTTATCTAACTGTTCCAATTCATACAATCACTTTTGAGATTGTTCATCTCTAGATGATTGATCATAAATGGATACTCTGATCGAGGGTAATTGAACCTCAATGGGAAAGACTGCTTCTGTTCCATATACAAGTGAATATGGAGTTGACCGCGTTGTAGTACGGGTGGTGGTCCGATAAGCCCATAAGGCATGAAAGAGTTTATCAGGCCATGACTTCTTATCTTTAACCACCATCTTTTGCAGTATGTTTGATAGAGTATTATTGAAGGATTCTATCTGTCCATTGGCCACTACATGATACCGAGATGAATGATAGGATTTTATGTTGTATTCTTGATACAACTTCCTCGCCTCAGATGAACATAAGTTGGTGCCATTGTCCGTCAATATAGTTTGAGGGAAACCAAATCTGGTAATGATGTTAGACTTGATGACGCTAACAATGCATTTAGAACTGACTTCTTTGAGGGGTATTGCCTCTTCCCATTTGGAAAAGAAGTCAGTAGTAGTAAGAATATACTTAAACTGCTTGGTTGTAGCTGAAGGATAAGGTCCCACTACATCCATTCCCGATGTGGCAAATGTCCACGAGTATTTAGTTGTATGAATCAAATATGGGGGATGATGAATGAAATTGGTATAAACTTGTCAATAATGAAACTTCTTTGTGAAATCAACACAATCTTGTATCATTGAAGGCCAAAAGTATCCAAGCCTTCGAATTTCTTCAGATAGTCTATGTCCATACTGGTGGGCACCACAGACTCCTGCATGCACTTATTTCATTAAAGCCATTGTCTCTTCACCATCAATGCATCTTAATAGAACTCCTTAAAAACCTCTTTTGTAGAGATTTTTTCTAGGTGATTAGGCCTGTCATAAAGAGTGAAATTTACCACACGTATCTAGACTTGTTCTTTCATGGCTCTATCAGGTGGAGGTGTTCCATCTTGAAGGTATTCCCTGATAGGTGTCATCCATCCAGTAGTATGACCATATGGTTTAGGAATGGGACTAATTTCATTGATTTCCTCTATTCTGGTTTGAACATAATTTGAAATTGTACGACGGTGGGAAATACTGATGGTTGTCTCATCCCAATTTTGATCTTCCAGAGCTGTGTCTATATTATCCAGTGCATCAGCTTGGGCATTTTGTGATCTCGGGATATAAGAAAATGTCGGTTCTGAAGGAAATTCCGCCATTACCTCCCTGACGTAATCATACAAAGGGATTAGTTCTTCTTTTCTGATGGCATAATCCCCATTGACTTGTTTGATTACCAGTCTGAATCTCCTTTCACCTTTAAGTGATTCACTTGTGCTTGAAGCGCCAACTCCAAGCCTGTGATGAGAGCTTGGTATTCCACTTCATTATTTGTACAACCTCCCAAAAATGAGAAGGAATAGGGTAACACTGAATTTTCTAGAGAAATGAGTACAATTCCTAACCCAACTTTGTTGAATTTAGGATTTTACATTTTCCTAAATTTTGGACTTCATGAAGCACCATCAAAGTACATTTCCCATGTTTGAAGACTATCTTGAATAAAGAATACTTCTTCATCAGGAAGTTCAATATCTGGAGATGTATCTTCCACTGAAGGGTGTTCAGCAAGGAAAACAGACAGATCTTGGCCCTTTATTTCCTTTTGAGACACATACTGAATATCAAATTGTTGCAAAATAATTTCCCACCTTGCCAGATGTCATGTAAGCATTTCACAGTTAAGGATGAATTTGAGCGGGTTATGGAGAGATACCAATTGAACCTTGTGATGTTGCAGGTCATGTCTCAACTTCTGAACTGAAAAAATTAATGCTAGGTACCACTTCTCAACATTTGAATATCGGGTTTCTGCTTCAAGCATAGTCCGACTGAGATAGTAGAGGTTGTTTTCATTCCCAACATCATTCTTCCGAGCAAGAAAGGCACCCAATGATCACTCTTAAGCTATCACATAGAGGATAGGTGTTCATCCTTAAACAGGTGTCATTAATACCAGTGGACTCAAGAGATATTTCTTGAGAATATCGCATGCTTCTTGAAAATCTTCAATCCACTGGTAAGTGACTCCCTTATTCATCAATTTGGTTAAGGGTAACCTTTTTCCTTCCAAATTAGCGATGAAACGCCGAATATAGGCTAAGTGTCCTTGAAGTCCTCTCAATTATTTCTAATTTTGAGGAGGAGGAGACATACCAATGATTGACTTTTCCTTCTCAGGATTGACTTCGGTACCACGATGGCGTACAACAAAGCTGAGAAATTTTCCTAAGGTTACCCCAAAATCAAATTTTAAGGGGTTCATCTTCTAATTATGTTTCCTATGTTTGTGGAATATGACATCCAATTAATCCAAGTGATTATAACATTTATTGTATTTAACCAAAAAATAATCCACATAACATTCAACAAACTTACCTTAAAATGGTTTGAAGATACGATTCATGGAACACTGATATGTTGTGCCTGCATTATTTAGGCCAAAGGGAATTACCCGATAGCATAACACACCCTAAGGGGATCTGAAGGCTTTAGATTCCTCATCTTATGGAGCCATTCGAATTTGATTATACCTAGAATATCCATCCATGAAGGAAAGTGCTTCAAATCCAG
This sequence comes from Viscum album, assembly GCA_963277665.1. Taxonomy (NCBI): domain Eukaryota; kingdom Viridiplantae; phylum Streptophyta; class Magnoliopsida; order Santalales; family Viscaceae; genus Viscum; species Viscum album. Next base: position 1,193,675,266 of record OY728139.1, read on the forward strand.
TTGTTGCATCAATTAAGAGTTATGTTATCAGAACTAGAAAATCATCCTTAGGACAATGCCGAATAATATATCTTAAATCAATGAAAAATCTAATCTGTATGTTCTTCTTCTTCACAGGGAAAATATTATCCAACCATTTGGGATATTGAACTTCTCTGAAAAAGTTATCTTTGAAAAGCTTATCCACATCAGCTTCAATTTTGGAATCATATGTTGCGTGTGTTCTTCTAGCGGCTTGTTTGAATCCTTGATGTTCTTTTGGAAAACCCAAACGATGAGTAGAAACATCAGGATCGAGCCCTGGCATCTCTGTATAGTTACAAGAAAATATATCTCGATTTTTCTTTAAAAATGAAATATACATCTCTTGCTCTTCAAGAGTCATGTTTTCACTAATTAAAGTGGGGAGTTGATCTTCTTTTATACCTCAATTTGTTTCTCTGAGTTCATCCACAGTGGTAGAGATACCCTCTTCACATGCTGGAGGAGCATCCCTGAGATCTTCCTCTTCTTATTCAACATGTGTTATTTCTTCTGATTCTACTTTCATAATAGATGATGAAGTATAGTTTTCATAATCAGAAGAGATGTTAAAATTTGAATATCTTGAAGAGGAATATTCCATTTCTGACCCAATTAATGATGAAGGGTCTTCCTTGCCTAATATAGAGGAGATGATGGATTGAGAATCGACATCATCGTTTGCCTCTGGCATTGCTATAACTTCTTCTGTCCTGGTTGGCGAAGTATAGACTTGTTGGATTTTAGAATATGAAATGAAGACATCCCCATTTGAGCTTTCATCATTTCTTGGTGAATCGCCAATTTCTCCCATGTTGTACGGCTTGATTGTTGTAATCGACATTATGGAGGTTTCCATAAGAGTATTTTGATTTGGGTTTATTATATCAATTTGACTGATAGGCAACACATAATCTGCACTCACATGTGAAAATGGTTTTACCTGAATCTTTTTCAAACCATATGGAGCATTAACTTTGTTAATCTCCCTTGTTGTGGATTTCTCCTTTCCCTTCATGTGATATAATTCTGCCTCAATGTACTGAGATTCACATGTCTTGAATGAGGCCTTATCACCATACAATGTCCAAATCTGACCATTGAAACAATATTTGAGACTTTGATGATATGATGAAGGGATAGTCGCATGTTGATGTATCCAGGGTCTTCCAAGCAAGATGTTAAAGGCTGAGTCTTGATCAACAACTATGAAATCTAAATTGGATACAAGATCTCCAAACTGAGTTCTGAGTGTAATCTCACCCAGTGGTTCTGGTTCATTTTTATCATATCCTTGTAACATCATAGTAGAAGGAGATAAATCAGATTCTGTGAGGCCCAATCAACGAAGTGTACGAATGGGGATGAGGTTGACTCCTGAACCATTATCAATGAAAGATCTTCGAACGTCTACACCATTGAACTTTCTAGATAAATACCTGGGTTTAATATGTCTACGCACGATATCATCTTCATCTTCATCTATGAAAGATATCATTGCATGGAATTCTGTAGGATTATTCTCAACATGGTAGGCTTCATCCGCATCAATTTCAGTTTCAAACTCTTGAGGACTTGACAAAGCCTCGATGAGTGCTTCACGAAGATCCTTTGATAAATTCAAGTCATGTAGAATTGATAACATGGATGGTACTTGGGCCAAGTGTTTCAATACATCATACCTTTGATCCAAAGGTCTGCGTTTCCCAACAAGAACATGTGGTTTCGCAGGTACCATAGAAGTTGATGCTTTGGAAGTAGATGCATCTTGTATCAGGGTAGGAGTTATCAATACTCCTGGCTTTGGAAGATTAGACCGAATAGGTCTATTTACTTTCTAAGAGGAGGAAGGTGGAACCTCCAACCAATCTTCCAAAATAACTGTGCCAAGACTGAATCTGCCTTGTGTGGAAGAACTTGATTGTTCTTATTGAGCTCGTTGAAGGGATTTCCCATGAGTATCTGCTGCATACACAGTTCTAGTAGGGGTAGAATTGGAATAGTGGCCTCTGAAAGATCCACATCTTCCCCTATAACCTGAGACTCTGGAACTTCTTCTGATTCCTCTGTTTGATACAGGGAACTCAGGCTCATCAAATTTATCACTACGACTAGCATAAGGATCTGTTAAGTGAATCATATTAACAGAACCGAAGATTAACTCTTCATCCGATGAATACTCTGCCTGATTAGCCAATTTAGGATGTGCCGTTTGGTGGGACAGTGCCCGTGGCTACGAAGTATGTAACCCCCTGACCCCAGTTACCCAGAGTTGGTGCATTGTTTTAATACATTAGCATGATTACAAGGAATAATGTCTTGAAGGACTGATCAGTTTAGAAGTCTTGAAAAATAGATTACATACATGAATTTTACATTTCACATTAAGACATACAAAACAACATAAATAATCTTTATGAATGCCATTATTCCCTTGGCTTAACCCTGTATATCAATCACAACAAACTTCTTGGAATCTTGGGAAAAATAAAACATAGAAAGGGGTGAGCTCAAATGCTCAGTAAGGGTAAGCAATACAATGGAAACTTTCATAAATAAGCACAAACATTTTTAAGGCATTGTATAACTAAAACTAAAGTCTTTTAAACATGAACTTCAGCATAATATGGAAAAAATAAAATAAAATAATTCCATTTACTTATTCACATGGATATTCTACTAGTCGAATAATCACATGCAATATCACTAACCACTTTCATAAAGATGGAATGCATAATGTCATACTATCATAACCACATAGCCAAGGCCTCGTGCCAAGACTACAAATAAGATTTTGTCAAGGCCTTGTGCCAAGACACTAGTTTGTCTCATGAGACCTACCGATGCATTGAGGAGCTATAGCGGGCTCCACCCGTCACATATTAATTCCAATGCATTACTCATATGAACAGGTTTAAACATAACATAAACATTCGTATTAAAACTCGTATAAGAAATGTCAATACTTTCACCATAAACCATGAATGGTATAAAAAATAACACATCCACGGTCAAACATATCACAAAACCTTCAATACAATATAAGAAGTTTTATTTCATAATAAATCAACTTCAAATAATCTTAAAATCCATCAAAGGATATTGACGTAGATGAAATCAAACCTATTTGAGAGAAATATCTCTTTTTTTAAAATCATTTAAAAGTCACACATTTATAAAGGAAGTAATTTAAAAGAGATTTTTGAATCAATGTGTCCCATACCACTTTGAAACTTTTGAAAAGAAATATCATTTCAAAATATTAATGTCCATATAAATAAATCCTTAAAATAATTTTGAAAACATGGACATTAATTAAAAATATTTAGAAAGATAAATCTTTAAAACATTTAAAATTCTGATCTTGAAAGAGAGTACCTTTCACAAATTCTTAAAATATTCATTTGGAAATCATTTAAAGGTAAAATTATTTTAAAATAAAACATTTACTTTGAAAATATTCTAATAATCTTGTAAGGTAATCTTCAAAGATTTTATAATGGCGTAAAATAGCCGCACCCACCGTATAAGTTAAAAAAACATTCTTACCTTAATTATGTCGAAAAGGTTAAAAAGTACCTTGTTTGGAAAATGACTGAAAGATTCGTTTATAAAACTCTTATAAAAAGTCAACAAGGGTATAAATGAATTTATACCATAGTCTTTAAAATAGTAAAAATTATTTTAAATACATTTTTAAGGAACATGGATATGGGTGATAAAGAGGCCCCAGTAGATTATTATGTATAAACAACCTCGGATAATGATGAGATTGCGAAATAAACCGTTACCTTGTACTTTTCCATGGTTGGGGTAGGTTAACCTCCTATATAACGGTGAAATAATTGTTATTAAATTATAAAAGAATCATTTACATTAATATGATATCATATGTGATCTTTTAACATTGATTTGTTAATAATATTTTAGAATTATCGTCATTTCGTGTGTTAACTTACTCATTTTCTTTTATATATTTTGTTATGTAAGCCATGTTTGTTATGGATAGGTTGTATATTATTCATATCCAGAATGATATTAAGTCCTTAAACATTATTATTGATCTTCAAATGATAATTATACTTTAATGGATACGATGGAGAATGAATCTCATCGCATTCATGGAGACGGTAGTCCGTACGTATGCACGAGCGACAATATCATTATTTTGATATTAAAAAAATATATAATTGGATGGTATAGCATATATGAATGATCATTATCATGTTATATTTATTATTTACATGAATTAAAAATAATTATTATACCCATCCAAATAATAATATATTGAATAACAATTACACCACGACGTGGAGACGGTAAGTCGTACGTACGCACATATGGTGACATATCATTCAAAGGATGGATAGAATAATGAATATGGTTGTAACATATTTATAATAATATTACAGTATATAGTAGATAATGTATTATTTATTTTAAAATGGGAAAAACAAATAAAGAAGAAGTTGAAGAAGAAATGAATTTGAAAAAGGGTGGTGAAACCATTACCTCTTCTTCGGGTTCTTCCTTTTGACTTGATCAAAAAGGCTTCTTAGGTTATCTTTATGATCAAACTAAGGCATATAGGTTTAAGTGAGGGAAGTTGAGATAGTATTTGGGTAGAGTTTAGCCGAACCAAAAGGCTTTTAAGGTTTGAATTAATGAGAAGTAAAAGTTCCCTTTTATAAGAGGGGTGAGGGGCACCTTTGGAAAAGTTAGAAATATTATTTTATAATAAATTCATATTCGGTTTATAATGGCTCCAAAGTGAATTATTTAACGTTTAAGGTGGGTATAGGTCGAAAACCACACATTAAATAGGATTTAGACAGGTTTGGATTACTATATTAACCTTATCTTTAAGTATTAACTCTTAGTTAATTAGTTTCGCTTTTACAATGTCTCTTTGTATTTTTATTATATATGGTTAATAAACATACTATATATATCCAAGAGACCCTCAATTGGTCCATTAATTATATAACTATCATGATATAAGTCTCTTGTCTGAACCTTAGATTTTTATGAATTTAATATTAATTAATAATATAATATTTGTTTTAAAAACTATTTTATGTCAATTTTGACTCTGTTCAATAAATGATTTTTTTAAAACTCACAACAGATGTATTACTTCAAAAAAAATTAATTAAATCAATAATAAAATGTCATATTAACCTATAAATTTAGTTTAATTCATAAAAAGTTTCAAATTATATTTATTTGGGTATTTATAATATCAATTATTTTAATTTTTCCCTATTATGGTAATTACTACATCATCATTGTGTCATAAATAAATTAGATTATTTAATGTCTAAAAATTATAAATAAAATTTCATTATGTAGTAAATCTTTTTAGCTTTATAATGAATATTTATATTCTAAAATACAACATATATGACCCTATGTGAAAATTGTTTTTCTAAACGATATTTGTTTATGTCATTTTTGTATTTATTTTAACTTAATTAAAATAAAGTGTCCCTATCACCTACAAGTGGCTCCATGGGGTCCCAAAATCGACCCAAAGATGCCCATGGTCGGACATGTATCCACAAATAAGGTTAGGACACATTTTAGGGTAATTTATTATTATTATGATATTATTGTTTTAACCCAAATTTACCTGATTTACCCTTTAACCATGGTAAATAAAATATTTACCGAAGTAATAATTCAAAATGTCTAAAAATAAAAGTTACATATTTACACAATTTGGAAATCCTGATTCTAAATATGGAATCTATTTTTCTAAATTCAAAACACAGAAGTGGCATAAATTAATTTAAAATTAATTCCCGGTGTCAAAACAAAAAGCGTGTTTTTTAGATATAATAACTATCAAAAGATTGATACTTGTTTATGTCCGGTTTAATTTTGAAATTATGTCCAATTACCAAAATTGTATTAAATGGTAAAAATATATATTCTAAATATAATTTAAAACCACTCAAATTAATAATTTATCTCTAATAATTATTTCGATTAAAAAAGTTGTTTTTAATTAAAATTTAGTAATTTTCACTATTCATCAAAATATGAAAGTTATCCGAAAAGGACCCAAATTTCACCCTTAGATAATTTCTATATTAAGAAACAGAAAATGAAGTCCATTTCGAAAGATAAAATTTATAAAATTTCAAAATTTTGGTATTACTATTCATAACGGCTAGTTTAATTGGTTGTGGTGTGTTAGAATCTCCAAGCTTCGTACAATGCACACCATTGCATTATTCAAAGGGAAACATACCATGGAAGCTTGGGGTGATTCATTGTAAATTTTTGATGTCCCCATTCTAAAGAATAAATTTATTTAGTCAAATTGAATATATAAAAGATTAAAATATTGGATTTAAAAAAAAGAGTTTCACTATTAAAAGATGGTAAAAGTGCATTTTTTTTAAAATACTTCTTTTATCTGAAAAAAAGGAATTTTTCTTACATTATGTCTAATAAACTCATAATATGGATTCTAAAATTATAAGGATTATATAAAGTTTAAAATTTATTTAATACTATTCATAACCTCTTTTGAACAGCTTGTTTGGTAAGTCATGGCGCGCTAGAACTCGGTGTTGCGTGCAGTGCAAGTTATTGAATTATTTTGAAGAAATAACACACTATGAAATATTTCGGTGTTACATTATCCCCTCATTCAATAAATTTCATCCTCAAAATTTTAAAAAAAAATTCGAAAATAAAAGGTTGAAAATAGAAAATATCTTTGTGGGAAAACCCACATCAGAAATTGGGTTACTAAAATTTAGTCTTAATATGAGGAAAAGGGAAATAAAAGGGTCACCACCAAATTATGATCTCGATTATGAGAACATTGGTGGAAATTAGAGACATATAATTGGACAAAAAAATGTAAATATTTATAGGTAGTGATTGAGGTCATCAATCACATACAAGTGTAAAATTGAGGTCCTTAAATTCATCAATCTATGATGATTTAAAATACCATCAGTTCAACAAAACATAAGGTATTAAAATAACACATTTTTGACGTTTCAAAATATCTTAGTTGAAATCGCACATCAAAAAATGAATTAATGGGGCCTCTATTTAAAGAGTGGTAAGTATGAAGATTACTAAAAATAACACACACTAGGGTTCCATGTAGGCAAATATGGATATGGAATAGAAATCTAACCATCAATTATCTGATGGAGAGTGGTAGAGAACATGGCTATGAAAAGGCCAAAAATCCCAAAGCCATAAATTAGTGATGATCTAAGGTACCATCTAGGATAACATTTTTGTTCTATGTTCCTTTTCTTAATATTGAGGAATTTATTTATGAGATTGGATAAGATCATAAGGAGATATACTTACTTTATAATTATAGTTTAATCCATTAATAAATTTCTACCACAAACTCATCTTTCATCCCTCAACATAATACAACTCAAAAATACTCTATTTATCCTAATTGTATAGGGTTCCAAATATAAGGAATTTATAATTCACATATCAGACCCTTTATAAAGAAAAACTACATTATACTATCAAAAAACTTCATATAGCATAATGGTAGGTGATAAATCCCAATTGCACTATGGTTTTGGGTTCGATTCCTACTGCTTTGTCTGACACGATGGGTCGTTACACGGTCTGCGTGTTGTCCTTTTATAAAAATCCTAAAATAACCTTTCAAACATAATCCATTCCAACCTTTATACTTATCCAAAATACTATTATCCAAACTCATAGTCCAAAATTTACAAGGAAGTTAAACATAATTAGGATCCTTTTTTCCAGGTAATAACATGTGAATGTCTTCCTCATATAAACTTGTACAACACCACAATATCTTGAATTACCAAAATCAACCATCTCTTATTCCAAAATCACTACCTCAATTTTAGGACCATATTAAGGTTTATCTTTCCTTCAACTATGTAATTTCCAAAAAAATAACTCGTTATAGAGTCAATTTTCTTAATACCATAAAATCCCAAATCCTTAATGAAATAGTACTGTAGTACAATCGTTATTTATTACCAGAACATCATTGATACAACACTTAAATTAAATAATTCTAAAATAACAACATAAGAACACTAGTCATTCCTCTTCATCTGTGGTAGTACCATAACTTGATTATTATCCAATAGCATCATTTGTGGCACAGTCTGATGACTGGGACATTGGTTTTCATAGTTTCCAAACTCCTTGCAGATAAAGCATTGTAGATTTGAAACATTTTTCTTACACTTGTAGTCACATACTTGGTATACTTTTTCTCCAAAATTATAACATACTCACATTCCCTTCAAGCATTTTCCAAGGTGATTATTTCCATAGTTATCACATATGGGAAAAAACCTTCTTTACCTTCTTCCCTTTATCTGTCCTTCTCTCTACCATCCTTTTCATCTCTGGATTCCCTTCAAAGCCATTGGACTCCGAGAATTTTGTACTTATCTTATCAACACATGATACTATTTCTTCATATGATGATAATAGGTGGGAGACAATTTCCCTTCTAAATTTTGGATTAGGACCACGAAAGATGTGATGCTTCTTACTCTTTGGATCATACGTATTACGGGAGTTCACATTCCTTCTACTGGGTGCCATTTCTATACAATAGCATAAACTATGTCAGTTTATGAATTGAAATGAATAATTACAAACTTGTAAAATACCTAACACAAATTGAACAGTTTATGGATATAATCCATAATCATAAAAAAATTTCTTTGAGTAATTATATACTCATGAGCCCTTAATAATGGTTTGTAAAGAAAATTAGAATTATCCTAAGCATATCCACTAGGAGTGTCGTAACCAAGAGTGCAGCAAGGCCCGTTGTCATGCACCAGTTCCCGTTCGAGTCTAGCTCAAAGCGGTGTTTTCGGGATTTACCCCTAGGTACATCTATTCCAGATCCGCCTCTACCTGCTCATATCTAGACAGGGATGTATTGCTTGGAAAACTCACAAAATCTCTACAATACCAAAATTCTAGGATGTTCTTATATACTAATACTCAAAGTCTATCTTAGGGAAATGTACTCTAATCAGAGTTTATCGAAATCTAGTTTCCATGGTTATTGTTAAACTTCCTATGATACCAACTATAACACCCTGACCCTAGTTACCCAGAGTTGGTGTATTATTTTAATACATTGGCATGATTACAAGGAATGAAGTCCCAAAGGACCGATCAGTTTAGCAGTCTTGGAAAATAGATTACATACATGAATGTTACATTGCACATTAAGACATACAAAACAACATAAATAATCTTTATGAACTCCATTATTACCTTGGGTTAAACCTACATATCAATCACAATAAACTTATTGGAATCCTAGGAAAAATAAAACATAGAAAGGGGTGAGCTCAAACACTCAGTAAGGGTAAGCAATACAGTGGAAACTTTCATAAATAAGAATAAACATTTTTAAGGCATTGTATAACTAAAACAAAAGTATTTTAAACTCGAACTTCATCATAATATGGAAACAATAAAATGAAATAATGTCATTTACTTATTCACATGGATATTATACTAGTCGAATAATCACATGAAATATCACTAACCACTTTCATAATGATGGAATGCATAATTCCAGACTATCATAACCACATAGCCAAGGCCTCGTGCCAAGACTACAAATAATATTTTGTCAAGGCCTTGTGCTAAGACACTAGTTTGTCTCATGAGACCTACCGATGCATCGAGGAGCTATAGCGGGCTCCACCCGTCACTTATTAAGTCCAATGCATTCCACATATGAACGGGTTTAAACATAACATAAACATTCGTATTAAAACTAGCATATGAAATGTCAATACTTTCACCATAAACCATGAATGGTATAAAAAATAACACATCCACAGTCAAACATATCACAAAACCTTCAATACAATATGGAAGTTTTATTTCATAATAAATTAACTTCAAATAATCTTAAAATCCATCAAATGATATTGAAATAGATGAAATCAAAACTATTTGAGAGAAATATCTCTTTTTTTGAAATCATTTAAAAGTCACACATTTACAAATGAAGTAATTTAAAACAGATTTTTGAATCAAAGTGTCCCATACCACTTTGAAAATTTTGAAAATAAATATCATTTCAAAATATTAATGTCCATATAAATAAATCCTTAAAATAATTTTGAAAACATGGACATTAATTAAAAATATTTAGATAGATAAATCATTAAATCATTTAAAATTGTGATCTTGATAAAGTGTAACTTTAACAAATTCTTAAATTATTCATTTTGAAATAATTTAAAGGTAAGATAATTATAAAATAAAACATTTACTTTGAAAATATTATTATAAGCATGTAAGGGAAGCTTCAAAGATTTTATAATGGCGGAAAATATCCGCACCCTCCATATAAGATAAAAAAACATTCTTACCTTAATTCTGTCGAAAAGGTTTAAAAGCACCTTGTTTGGAAAACGACAAAAAGATTCCTTTATAAACCTCTTATAAAAATTCAAAAAGGGTATAAATTAATTTATACCATAGTCTTTAAAATAGTAAGAATGATTTGAAATACATTTTTAATAAACATGGATGTGGATGATAAAGAGGTCCCAGTAGATTATTACGTATAAACAACCTCGGATAATGAAGAGATTGAGAAATAAACCCTTAACTTGTAATTTTACTTGGTTGTGATAGTTTAACCTCCTATATAATGGTGAAATAATTTTTATTAAATTATACATGGATCATTTGCATTAATATGATATCATATATGATCTTTTAACATTGATTTGTTAATAATATTATAGAATTATCGTCGTTTCGTGTGTTAACTTACTCATTTTCTTTTATATGTTTTGTTATGAAAGTAATGTTTTTTATGGATAGGTTGTATCTTATTCATATCCATAATTATATTAAGTAATTAAACATTATTATTAATCTTAAAATGAGAATTATACTTGAATGGATACTATGGAGAATGAATCTCATCGCGTTCGTGGAGACGGTAGTCCGTACGTATGCACGAGCGACAATATCATTCTTTTGATATAAAAATAATATATAATTGGATTGTATATCATATATTAAGAATCATTATCATGTTATATTTATTATTTACATGAACTAAAAATCATTATTATACCCATCCAAATAATAATATATTGAATAACAATTACACCACGACGTGGAGACGGTAAGTCGTACGTACACACGTATGGTGACATGTCATTCAAAGGATGGATAGAATACTGAATATGGTTGTACCATATTTATAATAATATTATAGTATATAGGAGATACTGGATTCATTATTTTATAATGGGAAAAACAAATAGAGAAGAAGTTGAAGAAGAAATGAATTTGAAAAAGGGTGGTGAAACCATTACCTCTTCTTCGGGTTCTTCCTTTTGATTTGATCAAAATGGCTCCTTAGGATGGATTTTTGATAAAACTAAGGCCTCTAGGTTGAATTGAGGGAAGTTTAGAGAGTATTTGGGTAGGGGTTTTCCGAACCAAAATGCTTTGAAGGTGTGAATTAATGAGGAGTTCCCTTTTATAAGAGGGGTGAGGGGCACCTTTGGAAAATCTAGAAATATTATTTTATAATAAATTCATATTCAGTTTCTAATGTCTCTAAATTGAATTATTTAAAATTTAATGTGGGGATATGTCGAAAACCACTCAACCAATAAGATTTAGACAGTTTTGGGTTACTATATTAACCTTATCTTTAAGTATTAACTCTTAGTTAATTAGTTTCACTTTTACAATGTCTCTTTGTATTTTTATATTATATGGTTAATAAACTTACTATATACATCCACGCGACCCCCAAGTGGTCCATTAATGATACAAATATCAAGATATAAGTCACTTGGCTGAACCTTAGATTTTTAGGAATTTCATATCAATTAATAATATAATATTTGTTTTAAAAACTATTTTATGTCAATTTTAACATGATTCAATAATTGATTTTATTAAAAATCACAATAGTAGGATTACTTCGAAAAACGTTTATTAAATCAATACTAAAATGTCATATTAACCTATAAAATTATTTTAATTCATAAAAAGTCTCAACTTATATTTATTTGGGTATTTATAATATCAATTATTTTAATTTTTCACTATTATGGTAATTACAGCATCATCATTGTGTCATAAATAAATTAAATTATTTAATGTCTAAAAATTATAAATAAAATCTCATTATTTAGGAAATCGTTTTATCTTTTTAATAAATATTTATAGTCGAAAAGCCAACATATATTACCCTATGTAAACAGTGTTTTTCTAAAGGATATATGCTTATGCCATTTTTGTATTTATTTTAACTTAATTAAAATAAAGTGTCCCTATCACCTACAAGTGGCTTCATGGGGTCCCAAAATCGACCCAAAGATGCCCATGGTCGAACATGTATCCACCAATAATGTTAGGACGCGTTTTAGGGTAATTTAGTATTATTATAATATTATTTTTTAAAATTTTATTTACAGGATTTACTCTTTAACCATGGTAAATAAAATATTTACCGAAGTAATTATTCAAAATGTCTAAAAATAAAATTTACCTATTTACACAATTTTGAAATCCTGATTAAAAATATGGAATCCATTTTTCTAAATTAAAAACACATAAGTGGAAGAAATTAATTTAAAATTAATTCCCGTTGTCAAAACAAAAATCGTGCTTTTTTAGATATAATAACTATCAAAAGATTGATACTTGTTTATGTCTGGTTTAACTGTAAAATTATGTCCAATGACCAAAATTGTATTAAATAGTAAAAATATATTCTAAATATACTTTAAAACCACTCAAGTTAATAATTTATCACTATTAATTATTTCGATTAAAAAAGTTTTTTTTAATTAAAATATACAAATTTTCACTATTCATCAAAATATGAAAGTTATCTGAAAAGTACCCAAATTTCACCCTAAGATAATTTCGATATTATGAATCCAAAAATGAAGTCCATTTAGAATGATAAAATTTATAAAATTTCAAAATGTAGGTATTACTATTCATAACGGCTAGTTTGATTGGTTGTGGTGTGTTAGAATCTCGAAATTGCGTACAATGCACGCCATTGTATTATTCAAATGGAAATGTACCATGGAATCTTGGGGTGTTTCATTGTAAATTTTTTATGTCCCCATTCTAAAGAATAAATTTATTTAGTCAAATTGAATATATAAAAGTTTAAAATATTGGATTTAAAAAAAGGGTTTCACTATTAAAAGTTGGTAAAAGTGCATTTTTCAAAAAATACTTCTTTTATCTGAAAAAAATTAATTTGTTCTTACATTATATCTAAGAAAATCATAATATGGATTATAAAATTGTAAGGATTATATGAAGTTTAAAATTTAGTTAATACTATTCCTAACCTCTTTTGAACGGCTTGTTTGGTAAGTCATAGTGCGCTTGAACTCAGTATTACGTGTAGTGCAATTTATTGAATTATTTTGAAGAAATAACACACTATGAAATCTTGGGGTGTTACAAAGTAGATGGCATAAAATCTTCCAGAGTCAAAGACAACTTGGGCTTTGACACGATTTCATCTTCTTCTGATTGCTTTTCTTTCTTCGAATTATGCCATTTCTTTGAGGATTTTCCCTCCGATGAAGAAGGTTTTGTTGTGGCATTCATGGAGGAAGACACAATTGGTTTCTTAAATTGTGTTCAAAAAATATCATGAGTTCAGTTGATTGTTTTTCTAACCATCCAATCATCATATTTTCGCGCATTTTTTTTCTTAACTTCTTGCCACTCTCCCTCTTCCTCTGGATTTGTAGCAGTAACACATGCTACCTGAGCTGAAGAACCTTTCCATTTGACTTGTCCCGAGTCGACCATTTTTTGCAGGAGGTACATGAAGACAAAACACTCCTGAATGGGATTCCCCGTCATCTGGTGAAAGGGGAAATAGTTGGGACGGTCTTCATCTCCTTCCTTGTTCGACCTCTTGGGCCTTGGCAATTGAACTAAATTTTTTTCCAAAGCCGAAATGAAGTAGCCATGAACTTGTTCATTTCGAAAATAGTAAACTTTACTTTTCAAATCCTAAAATTGTTTTCGTATTTGATCTTTTTGATAATATTGAAGAAACGGCCTCTATTTTTGACGCTCAGGAGGCAGAGCCCTTCAAGAAGATGAAGGTTTTGAAGTAGATGTAGGTACCGATGCTTGTTTAAGCATAACTGTAGCAGTCTCTTCTCTACACATTCTCCTTCCTGGAGCTGATGGAATTACAAGAGTTGTATCCTTAGTCTTTATAATATAATCTTCAATATGTTGGGTGATCGAAGTAAGGTATCGAAACCCTTCTGTGTATTTCAAAGGGATAAACAGTGTGCATAATTCATCATGAAAATTTACCAAACAAATTGGCAACAGTTATTCTTGAGGGAGTGCTAAGATTAGGGAATATTTTAATCCCTTACAACGAGAAATGAAATCTGATACCCTTTCAGTCTCCCTTTTCTTACAGTTTGTAAGATAAAAAACTGTTGTTTTTGGGAAAGTTGAGCTGAATTGAAGAAGGAATCATTGACGGAGATCCTACCACCCGGTAATTAACTGGGATTGCAAGAATGTGTACCAGACAAAGGCAGGCCCTTGTAATGACTGTACAAAACACCTGATCTTAACTGCTTCCTTTTGCTGAAGGGTTCCCATCATAGAATCTTAACGAGAAACAAAATGTGTTATGTGTTGCTCTAGGTCTCCCGAACCATTAAAGATTGTGAATTTGGTACTAGAAAAATTTTATGGGGGGGAATTTCATCAACCCATTAAGGATAAGCTCTCTTTAATGGTTGAATTTGAGCACGCTTTCCCTCCATAGATTCCAACAGATCTGTTAATGATTCAATAGTAGTCATTAACTTTTGAGAAACATCCGGTTGATCTTGGACCTGAACAGGTGCAATGACTAGAGCTTGGACAGATGTGGTGGCTAGTACTGCAACTGATGGTAGCACCGCCGATTGTTGTTGCACTTGACCCATAGGATTAGACCTATGAGGCTGTACTGATAGAGGAGGATATTCTTGATCCATCTCAATAGCTGCAACAAATTCCTTTCGCTGACTGACACCAGAACGCTTAGGAGTAAGACTACCCTGAAATAATTCTGCGTTTAACCTTATTAATTCTTTCATTTCTTCCTCTTGTTGTGAAAATATTTTCTCTAGTGAGAGCGATTTTCCTCCTATAGAGGAAGGATATGTAACCTAATTCTTTCCATTCCCCTTGTTGGAACCCTTTTCAGAGAGGGGGAAGTGGGTTACTTGAAGGAACACCCAGATTTTCGGTAAGCCTTTGATTTCGTGTACGCACACCTTCTTTAATTATGTTTATGCGTACAACTTATTGAGTAGGAACCTCTACATCTAATCCTTCTGATTGAGCCTCATGTTCTAGAGGATCAGAAAAAATGGAATTGATGACATTTATTGATGCATAACTCATTGCATCCTTTCTATCAGCATTTCTGTGATATTGTCTTCTTCCATGTCCCTAATGAGACATTTCCTTTTGTCGATTCGATCCCTCAGGAACTTCTTGACGAACCGTTATTTGGAGGGAATCTCCTAATAACTTGGCTATTCTTTCCTCTTGGGGCTTCTTCCCTAATCGAGAGAAGACTGACATTCTCTGAGGAAGAGATTGAGGATTTGAAAAGGTCCCCAGTCCGGTGGACTGGGGCTATTACGGCTGTTTCTGCTCAACTCCTCAAATCCTATTTGTTGATTCTGAGGGTTGGGTTAAAAGAGTCCCCATTATGGAAATATAGGGTCGTTCTTGACATGCTATATCTGATACTTTCTTGAAATATCTTCTAATATTGTAGAATTTAGTCCGAAAATTAGCTAGATGCATCAACGTACATCCACTCTTATCACCCGGCTCAAAAGATCGTTGAAGGATTTCTGACACTTTTGTCACTTGGTGATGTGCTTTCTCCAAACGAGAGGCATGTTCAATATTATCAGTTTCTTGATTCACGAGTAATTCAACAACTTGATCTCTGTATGCTTGATTTTGAAAAGAACTAGTTGAATCATGTTCTTGGGAAGCCTTTGATTACAAAAAAATCCAATTGACTATGACTGACTATGGGTAATAACATTTCATGAGACCATTTTCGGTGGGCTTTGCTGACTGGAGAGCACCATGAAATGTAGTTCTCCATGAACACCCCATCCCCTGATATGAATACTAGATAGGGAATTGGAAACTAATTGGTGTAATCTTCTTAGTGAACCAAGGCATGAATGTTGAAGGGATCTCTGCTGTTTTTCAGCCTTCGGATATCGAGAAAATGAGAGAGAGGCCAAGTAAATTTGGCATTGTAACCCTTCTATTATCTTTACATGATTTTCATATTCATCATAAGATAATATTTTCTTTTTCAACTGACAAATATTTTTCCATATGTTGAGATGAATATCATGAATTCCATCTTCCATCAACATCTCTAGAATGTCATACTGAGAGTCATCCAAAGGCCAAAACATGACTGGAACTTCACCTTTCGCCAGTTGTTTTCTCATATTCAGTATTTCCTCTTTATCGTTCAATTAGGATACTTCTACCCGATTAGACCAATGTTGTTGATTCCTTATTGCTTCATCAGATTCAACAAGATCGGTAGAGAATTCACTGATCAAACTAGAAGATGAACGACCCAGGGGTGGTTCGGATAATGAACTACACCCCGGGCTATCTTCTGATTGAGAAAGTATTTCACCTATTATTGGTAAATTAGCAGACATGACTGGATTCACATTTGAATGTGCCTCAAGATAAGAGGGCTTTCTCGTCACTACATTGTCCATTAGAGCATTTTCTAGGCAATGTGCATTATTACTATGGAGAGGATTTTCGCATTTAAATTTATCATCATGGGGAGGACCACCATGGTGGTTTACAGCAAAAGATGAAACATTTTGCTCCTTGGTCTTCTGACCACACAGAGGGTTCTTGTATCTCTCATCTGAAGATGAAACTTCAAGATCAACCGAATTTTCATGAAACAAGCCTTCATGAGGAAGGGTCTGATGAAGACCTTTGGAATTAAAGTTCCCACTATTGGGAAATGAGGGAGTAGAATCTTGAATTCCAACAGATAATTTTCTGAGGTCTTCATGAACCCCAACATCGAGAAAGGCCTTATTACAGATTGGCTCTTGATTTCTTCATTATGCTGGGCGGGTCTTCTTTTTAGACGCCTTCTTACTCACTTTAGTACCACTTGTTGACAAAAGTGGTCATTATGGGCAGTTGTATGTGCCTGCTCATGAGAAATGATTAGGTTAGGCTGATTATCTCCACTCAAATAGAATATATGTTCCTGACTTGGTTGTATGTATGATATAGGGGACTATGCCCCCCAACCCTCTTGGACTAGAACAGAGGTGTGTGTCTGTTCTGGAGTGAACTATTGAGGTTTCACTCCACTGGTAGGGATAGATTTATGTGTCTTTCTCTGAGATGCTACTGAAGCTGTTATAATATCCTGGCACACATCCAGAATATAAGCAGGGATTTTCTTCTGCTCTTTCACCATTGATAGAATATTCTTGGTGACTTCAACTACCGGAACTGGGATATACATCCATTCCATGCTTGGAGTAGGTGTGTGTTTCTTCTCCTGTACTCCTTTTCCTGCCAGTGAATTCTGACAGTACTCATGTATGGGGGCAGAGAGTTGAGTCTGCCTCCTTTTTGTCGCTGGTGCTTTCCGACTGACTTCTCCAAATCCTACCAAACGAGACTATTTCTAGGCTTGATCAATAATAGAAGGTGTATGTGCCTACTGATTGTTCTCCGCCGAATGTGGTTGATGAACTTCCTTCAATACTGATAGATGAGGTTTCATGTAGGATTGATGAGTGTAAGTAGGTGTATGTACCTGTTTACAAGTTGTCAACACATTGGGTTGGCGAGCTCCATCACATGTAGTCAGAGGAGCCTGCTGACTAGTCGATAATTTATAAACAGGTGTATCTTCCTGTCTATAGTACTCCACCGGAATAGCCTAACGAGATTGGTGTATTGCTGCCAGATGAGTCTTCTAGACAGCGGAATTAAAACGGACGGGTGTGTGTGCCTGTTTATTTCTTTCCACCAAGTTAGGTTGGTGGACTTCTCCACAGATGGAAGAGATGAGAACATGATCACTGTTGACCGGATTTTGCCTCTGGCAGTTCGTCTTGCCTGCTCGGGTTCGAGGAACATGAGCCGAATGCCTGGAGACGATACCCTCATCATGTTGAGGGTGCACTGCCTCATGAGTCTGGTGGCGATTGTTGATGGGAGCCCTCGAGAAGGACTCATGTATCCTTGAATTAAGGCCCCGAGGGACCTGGTTATTCACCTCCCAAGAATATGGAAGGGAATGATGATTGCATTCCAAGGATAACGACCCGAAACGGTTGGAGATGGTTGTCATCACCACCTGCTTCTTGATCATCGTTCGTCACTGTCCGGACGACCAGGGTGAATTATTGACTTGGAGGGCTTGTCGAGCGGCCTTCAAAGTTGGAATAGTACCGTTTTGACGGTACTCCTTAACCAGCGCATTGGATACCCAGCTTTGAAGATGCAGGGTATGTGATGTCGTCCTTAGAGCGGACGATGATCCAACAGAAGTAGCAGCAGAGGCCTTCACAGCAGAATTATTCACAGCAGAAGTATTCATGGGTGTGAACTTAAGAGAATCTATTTCTGTAATAGATAAGATCTTGGAAAAGGGTGCATATTTGATATAATAGACATAATCAAGATATGTATAGCTACTAAATCTTTTGGATGAGCACAAACGTTATTGATTATTTAGTTGGCCCTCTCACTGAGTTTAAATAGGGGCCTAACAAAATAGGTAAAATATCATTTTTACTTGGTTAAGGATTCACGTTGGGTTCACCATTTTTTGTTTCCTCTGGAATTGGGGATGACCTCATTGATTTAAGGTTCAAACATTCCAATCAGTTTCTAATGAGTTTGTTCATAGAACCAGAAACATCCAACGATTCTATATCCATTTGGACCAACTTTCCAATGGTAGGAACTCATAAGTTGTGGACCGATGAGGTTTAAGAATTTGTACTGGTCAAGAGGATGGGAGGTCGTACTAATCACACCATTTTGGGGGGAATTATTGCCTACTTCGGTACTCTCTTTATAGATTTAAGTTATGTTCATGAATCCCTATTACACTACCAAGTATGAAAATAAGCTTTCCTTAGATGTGACAATCAATGATTGATATGTAGGAGATTTTTAGAATCTATTATATTTATTCGAGGTTCTTCATCGATAGAGAATCATCTATATTTTTTTAGAGATTCTTAGTCAATTGTATCCTTCAATACATTATAAAAAAAGTGTCTTGGTCATTATGATGACCATACTAGTTTTATAGCCACTCAGTGGGGCACTTGAAGTTTATTGTCATTTAGAAGGAAATGGATTATTTCAGAGTTGGGATCGTACCCACATATGGGCTACCTACGTATCCTTATTTAGAAAAGGAATCATAACCCACATAGTTCGAGTAAAGGAGTATGATTTTTATGCATGATTGATGGCTCAAAGAAAGATGTCATAATTACTTTTACACTCTAAGCTCACGTGAGTCATTATCGGTGTGTGAAACAAGAGGTATTGGTAAAACCAGACAATTGTGACACAAAAGATGAAATAATATGGGGGGATTATGTATGTATAACTGCCCAGAATAAATGAGGATTGGGATTTACTTCAGGGAAGAAATCCGGAAACAGGGTCCATAAAGGTATATGTGCTCTATGGATATTTGGATACTTAACATAGGGCTTACACCTGAGAAGGATTCCCAAATTAGAGGGGACTTATGATTGGTTTTTACCCCTGAGAAGGAAGCCCGAATCTAAAGAAAATTAAGACTGGTTAAGAGAAATTATGATTGTGGCTTACTCTTGAGGAGGAGGCCCAGGTTAAATGGACTTGAGAATAGGGGCTTACTCTTGAGAAGGAAGCCCAGGTTAGGGAATTATGATTGGGGCTTACTCTTAAAGAAGAGGCCCAAATTAAATAAGCTTATTATTGGGGCTTACTCCTTAAAAGTAAGCCCATGTTAAGGGAATTTGGTTTTTTGGAACTTGGGGTTTACTCCTAACAAGGATGCCCTTATAAAAAGAATTATTGTTTGGGCTTACTCCTGAGGAGGATGCCCAAAATTAAGGGAACTTGAAGACTAGGGCTTACTCAAAAAAAGGAGGCCCAGGTTAGGGGGCTTGGGGCTTACTCCTAAGGAGGATTTCTAAATTAAGAGAACTTGTACTGGGGCATACTCCTGAAAAGAAGGCCCAGGTTAAGGATTCTCTCATCTTTAAAGGATCAAGTTGAATGAATGAAATCTCTAATCCTTATTGACAAAATTATGTGTAGATCACTAGGTTTTGAGAGATGTTCCACAGAATTCCTTTCAGATAATGGAGCCAACAAAAGAACCATGCCGTAAATGGCTTTGAAGAGGGTTTTGAAGGCCGAATCTTGAATAGGAGAGGTGGATAGGCATAAGAGAGGTTAAATGAGTAGGAAGGGAACCCAAAAGGAGAGGGGCGTGCAAGTCTTGCTTGGGCGCGCAAGTCTTGGTCATGCAGGTGTACCTGCGTGACACATGGGTACTTGCACGATGGTCAACCCTTAAGATCATGCTTGGGAGAGACTTGGCTCAAGCCCTTAGTATTATCCCTAGGGGCTTCTAGAAGGGTGGAGTGCAAATTCTGTTGAAGGGGTAAGGTGGCGCGCAAGTGTGTCCATTCCCCTTAAGGGTTGGCCACTCAGGTGCGCAAGTGTTGATGAGTTTTAACACTTAGGCCTTACTCTCCCTCTTTAGATCTCCCGTTCTAGGTAAGAAACTAACTTATAAGTGTTCAAAAGCTTCGAAAAGAGACTAGGGAACTGGGAGCTCAAATCTAAGTTTCTGGATTTTTTCCTCCTCCAATGCCACTGGTGGTATTTTTGGGCTGGTGAAGACCCTGGGTGAAATTAATAAAGGGCATGCAAGTCACCTGCTTGACCATTGGGTGGCGTGCAAGTATACTTGTGCGACCTTGGTTGAACCTGCGCGACCCAAGTGTAAATGAATCCTTGTTCATACCTTTGTCAATTTTTGATGTTTCTTCAAAGAATGAATCACTTTGGGTTCAAGGTATTTCCCTTTTTCATTCATTTAGACTCTATGATGGAAAGGAGCATCAGCAGTGGATAATTGATAGAATGGTATAGTATATAAAGTAAGGGATCATGATTTCTTAAATTTTTCTACATGTAAGGAATTTATGACACTTATAAAGAAAGAAAATAATACAACTATATATATTATGACTTTTGAATACTATAAAGAATTGCAATTGCGGATTTTCATTTAGTATTTCTATCTAGCCTCGTTAAAGGCTTTGATGTGATCCATATTGCTTTAATTAGGAAACACATACCAGAAATCTATCGATTTTCCATATATAATGAAATATAATTGTAACATGAATTATAATTATATGAAGAGTCTATTAAAATTCTTGATAGTAAATAACAAGTACAGCATAATCTGATTACTTTATCGGAAAATATTCTTCAGAAAAATGGTAAAATAAAAACATCATTAGGGGAAACTGATGTAACTTTGATAAATTAAAACCTACGTATATTTAGGTGGTTACTTTATTAAAAAAAACTTGGATAATCATTTTTAAATGATTGGAGAATGTAAAACCAATTAATCAATTATAGTTTCTCTCTAAGGAAATTTTAAGATTGCCAATATCGATTTCATTAGAAATATATTTACTACATAACATACCAACTATTTAATATGTTTTTTAGGAAAATAATTAAATTTTTTATTTTAGCATATGAATATAATTTTTGGATGACTTTTTTAATCTTTTATAAACATTATATAATTAGTTGAATTGTAATAAATATTGATATTCCCATTTTTTTATTATGATATTATAATGATTGGAAATTTTTTTGATGTATAATGAATAATTTTTTCAAGAATTAATATATATTAAGTAGTTATTAATATATATATACAAATATATTATCCCAAATAATTAATATAATATTTTGTTTTTGGAAAACGAATTAATGTTTTAAATAAAATTAAAAAAATATTTAGATCATTACATTTTGTTATGAATTTATAATGTACTTTAATGTTATGTTTGATTTGAATAGAAAAAAATTATCATTTTAATTTTTATAATTCAACTAATACCCTTATAATCAATATTAGACTATAATATCTAGAAAAATAATTTTTATGATTAAAATAATTCTTATAAAAATGATTTTAGTTTTTTTTAATATAAACTAAATGTAGATTCTTCCACTCATAAGTGTTGAATAATGTAAATGGATTAAATATTTTTAATAATTAAAATTAATAATATGTAATAAGTGGAACATAATATTTTTCAAAATGTATAAAAACTATGGTAAATATTTATGACCAAGTTTAATAGTAAAAAATTAAATATAATTCAATAGGGATTTCAGGTAAAAAATAAAAATTATAATACACCATGGATGGTTTTTTAGAACATAACATTATCATATTAAATGATATTATATATTATTTTGAATTCCATTGGAAATTTTCTTTATATTATTTATTATTGTACTTAAATTAATTTGTGTCCCTCCCATAATTATAAAAGGGGACCTCTTCTATAAAATTATTAAAAATTATTGATCCCTCTATCATGTAAAATCCTTAAAAAATATTATATTCTATCACATAATAATTTTACTTCCTTAAATATCTTAATATTATCCTATTAACTCTTATGTTGTAATCCAAATTTCGTCTCTCAATGATGAACTTATCTTCTTTAAAGATTCATTAAATGTTCATTTCTTATTCTACTTTATCTAAATCATTTTTGCCCATAATAAAAATTGAATAAATCATAATAATTATATTTAGGTTTAATTATTTTAATTGTATAATAATTTTAAACACCCTTTCAAACCAATGTAAATGGGAAACCTCGCTTTTGAAGACATACGACCAATTGTCTCTATGTATTTTTGTAACTCATTTTTCATCATCAATTATCCTGGATAGTTATAAAGATAGAAATCATGAAAATATAATTTAATTATAAAATAATAATTATTTTAGTAATATAGTATTTCATTTATTATTTTACCTTTCCACTCGTTAAAATATAATGATGCCACTTATTTGTAATAGTTGAATACAAGCTCCATGAAGTGTTGTGATTCATTTTTCATGTACACATTTCATCTATGAATATAAAGATTAATATAATGAATATATATATGATATTTATATAAATATTATAATTTTGGTGTTTATGGAATTATAATAATGAATCAAGGAACATAACTTTTAATTTGAAACATTCATGGAAAGTGATCTGGTTCACACCTGAAATGATGATAATAATGAATCATTGTTAATTAATTATAATTTGAATGTTATAAGATGGAAATATATGATTTTATAATTATTTTTATTGATTATGTATAAATGTATAATAAATAAAATTATTATAAAATCTGTTAAAAACACATATGATGCATGATGAAATTGATAAGAGGATTTCTTTTACATTATCATTTTATTTTTGATTTTTTATGTTTATATTTCCATAAAAAAGAACTATACAAATATATTTAACCGCATATAAATTATTCTCACCATGTAATGATTTGTTTATACATTATTACTTTCCATTTAATATTTTTTTGGACCATGAATTTATATTTATGTTACATTTAACATACATTCTTTTAAAAATATTATATTGACATTTTCATTCAATCTATTTTCATAAATGTCCAAATTTTCATTAAAAATATATATTATTTTTTAATTGCTTTTAAAAATTCATGAAATTCATTTTTAACAATTTTTTTAATTAAATAATTAGGATTTAAAGGAATACACCAGTTGTTTTTACAAATGATGTACTTTTTATGTAGGGTTAGTAAAAAATGTGTATTCTAACGTACCATGGAAAAATTTATTTTCCAACCATAATTACAAATATTTTTTTAAATAATAATGTATTATTTTACAATTTTATTTTTAAATAAAATATTCCTTT
Organism: Viscum album; assembly: GCA_963277665.1. NCBI lineage: Eukaryota > Viridiplantae > Streptophyta > Magnoliopsida > Santalales > Viscaceae > Viscum > Viscum album. The sequence continues at coordinate 1,193,699,412 of OY728139.1, forward strand.
CATTATTTTATGTATTTTTATTTACAATATCATCAAAATAAAAGGGTATTATAATAATAATTGAAAAATATATATTATTAATTGTTATTTATTACTCCATTCATAAATTATGTTATAAGAAATTAAATATTAAGGTATTTCTTTAATTTTTAATTATAATATCTTGGTTTTCTTATAAAATACTCATTTCTGGTGAATCAATTAGTTTTTATAAACCATTATAGGTAATGGATTATATATTATTTTGATATTATTCACATTATTTTCATCATGTTATCAATAAATCCATATTAGTCAGTAGAAATTACTTTTATCATTAGTGTCCATATTTTAAATATAATTTATTAGTTAATAATCATTTTGATTAAATTGATCATGTTTCATTAGTATGCCATTTCAATATATGATAGCATTTAAATATATATTTTTAACATTGTTATTTCAGTTTTGATGGAAATTATTATTTTTCATATTCTTGATTGAATACTAATAATTATTGATTTATAATTAATTTTTAGTGTAAATTTTATTTAACATTAAAAATATGTGTATCAATGTAGGTACTGAATGAATAATTTGCTTTCATATTTTCTAGTAAACTGGAATTAAAGTGTTAAATTTAGTATAAACATGTTATCAAATCCTTTAAAAATGAATTTATTTTCTAAAATAAATTCTTATTTCAAAATTAGTTTATTTTAATTTCATAAAATAAATTTATTCATTTTAATTATCATTTAAAAATAATAATAGAAATATTATATTACGATTTTTTAGAATATGATTTTCAAATGAATCCTGAATGAATACTAGTTTTTATTGAAATCAATATTTTATTTACATCATATAAATTGTTTTTGAATTCATTTTAAATTAAAAATAGTTACATTTTTATTATAATAACCTAATTTTTTTAAAAAAAATTATACTTGAAAATAATATTTTATATTTTTAAATGGATTTTTTCTAAAAAACTATATTTCATTTTATTTTTACTATATAATAATAAATATATTTACAAAAATAATAAATATTTAATTTAAAAAAATGGATTCAGTATTTAGAATCAAAGGGAATATATTTATTAAATATTTCTCTTTTATATTTGGAGAATATGAATAATAATATTGGTATTTTTTTATAATGCTTAAGGGTAAATCATGTAATTAAGGGTCAAAAATAATATAATAAAAATTATAAAATGACCCTAATATACTCCCGATTTAAATTGAATATGTAATTTTATACAATAGTAAATAAATTCCAAATTTATGACCATTTGGATCTAGTTGTTTGTTATTAAGTCCTTGATAGTGTTTTATTTAAGGAAAATTCAAACATGTTACACTATAGTTCTTAATAATTGTGACATTTTTAATATCTTGACATCCAAACATATGTTCGACCATAAATTATATTTTTAAATACAAAATATTTATCTATGTTATATAAATTTTTTAATAATTTTTATTGAAGTAATAATTAACATAAATGATTTCACAACTCTAACAAGTTAATTATATAAGTAAATGAAAAGAAATTAATAATACTAAAAAAATTGAAATAAAAATAATTCGATAATATTATAATGATCCATGAACATTAAAGATTACTTATCAATATATATGATATAATAAAATTTTGTCTTATAATTTCTGTTGTTTTTATGATGGTGTAAAGTAAGAGTAATAAATAGTGTCAAATTTGAAAATAACTATATTTTATGAGATTAATATTATGTTGTATTATTTATAAATCATAAAAGATACTAAATAATGCTAAAGGTTATATTATATTTTCTAAAATGTAACCTCGTATTAATTTGAAGAACATTTGGAATATTTTTTCTTTATAAAAAACTTATTATATTTTAATATTTTGAGAAAATCCAAGAGTGCCACCTCACATGTTCTATAAAAGGGAACCCCTTATTTTTAATCATATTGACATAAAATTAAATTTTTTCAGTCATGGCCAATCCAATTTCTTTTCCATAATCCATACCATCATTATAGTTGAATTAGTACAGTCATAATATCAATCATATATGGTTTAGGGTTTTAATCAAAGTCAGTTTTTTGAAGATGATGTTTCATTTTTAATCAAGTGATTCTATTTTATTTCTTCTACAAGCTCCTTAAAATATTATTAAACCAAAAAATACCAAATCCTATAAATAATATGATGTTATTTTTTTTAATTTAATTACCTTTATCCATCTCAACTTCCATAAAATGGGAGAAGCATTCTTCATTCATGTGCACAGTTGAAAATAGCCTTGTAAGGAAATGCAATTTTTTTTCAATCAATGTATTTAAAGAATTTTTTTAATTAAGTAATTATTTTTTATAAAAGATATTAATGACATATTTATCATTATATATATATAATATATAATATTCATTTTTATTATTCGACACATAGAAAACTGATAATGTTGTTCAATGTGTGTGTGAATTATCACCTCCATAAGGTGATGTAAATCATTTTCATCACCACACAACTTGGATGGAAGACCTTATTATATTTAAATAATTAATATTAGAATAATTATATTATTATAATATATATAATATATAATAATACATATATTCTTTCCATAATGATCATTGAAAATGAAAATTTTGTCAGGCATATGTATAACATACCATCTTTGTTATTGTAACATAGTTAATTTTTCCTAAACGATTTTAATGGATGTTTTTAGAATAATAGTTTAATTATAAAAATAATAATTAGTACCATATTCTGATTATTTATATAGTGGAATAATGAAATCATTGACCATAGTCTATATACATAATTCCTTTTGGACATATGAATCAAATATCATCAAAACATCTAACATGACCAGAAATAAATAATTAATTGATATAACATGGTAATATATGAAATAAATGTAATAATATATAAGAAAACTTTATCAGTACTGAAAATAATTAGCATAATTCTGTTATTCTATAAGGTAATGTACATACTTGACCAATCAGACTCAAGGTAAATGAATTCTTATATTAATTTCTTTTCTTTGAGTTAAGCATCTACTTAACTCAATATGTCTTGAATATATTATGTGTGAAATAATTTCGTTTTTTATTATTTAATATTCCCAATTATTTTATATATATTTACCACTAATAAACATAATAAAATATTTTTATTTATGCTCACTTAAATGATTTTATCTTTTTAATGGAAATATTTTAAATGTACACTTTTAATTATTATTTTTAAAAATTTCAATAAAAATGTTCCTTAACATATAATACAAGATCATATTTTCCTTCCTGTATGAATCCTTAATGTATTCATTCTTTCATTACTATATTATATGGTTATTTTCATAGATAACTTCTTCCTTTGTATATGAACAGAATTCATTTATAATAATCTATTACCCTCATGAAATGTTTTCATCATGCTTGAATTCATGTTTTATGATTATGATATAGTTCATTCAAATTTTTTATGGTGAATGGTGGTTCAGTTACAATAATAATATGGATTGTTTCAATTATATCCCTCCAATTAATTGTGTATGTTGGATGTTGACCAGGGATCTTATTCAAAGCATAACTATGATGAATATATCCACTTATAACTATGATGTTATGTCATGTATTAAGGTGAAAGGTATTTTATGATAGCCATATGGGTAGCATGAGAATTAATTATGATAATAAAATTATGTAACAAGTTACCAATTTATATTATTTATGATTTATATTATTTATACAAATATCATGTTTTTACAAGATATGTTATTCAATTGATGTTTAAAGGAATGTATATGTCTCTTTTACCAGTTAAAATGTTTAATTTTTTAAAATGATTTAATGAGATTATCAAGTTTTCAAATACACAATTATTAGTTTTATTAATCTATTAATAGTTTTTATGAAAAATTAATGGAAACCATTGAGTATAAAAGATGATTTTAGGATTATGAACATTTTTATATTGATGTAAATTGTATTTTAAAAAGGGAAAATTATTTTTTACATAGAATGGACTAAATGATCATTTCATTCCATTTTTGTGTTCCTTATTTTGAATTTCAAGCTAATACAGTGTTTTAAAAATATTTTATAGCATTTATGAAAGGGTATGGGAAAGGAAGAGGTCAAGATTATTGTTGTGATGATTTTTCATGAAAATAGATCGTATTTTATTTTTAAATGTTTTGTTTAGCGGAGAAAAAATATACTATGTAAAAGTTTACTCCCATAATTTATGTGTTTACTTTTTAAGAGTTTCATCTAATACACAATAAATGTTAAATAAAATGGCAATTATAATTTTAAAGTGTATTAAAGTTCAAAAACACAAGAAAATATAATGATTATGGTAGGGTCATTACTTGTGGTATGAGAGGATGATTTAGATAACATCAAAGGTTAAATTAATGTTAATAGAATACCCTTAAAATTATTTACTATATTTATATATTTATTTGTCATTTTAGTATTAATATTGTTTTTAATATAAACTATGTCTATTATTAATGGTTTTCTAAATAGGAAACTGAATGAAGTAGTGGAAAGGAAATGAGTGGAAAACATCATTCCATGTCAAACCCCCAAGATAGTTGGTATCAGATTATATTAGTTTGTCATAGTAATGGACTATGTTAAAAAAGACATACATGGTGGTGGTATCCATGTTTGTGAGTATCCATATATATAATGATGTATCTTGATGATAATGGAACATTTTAGGATGCCTCAACCTCCTTCATTTAGTGGATCTTTGAATTCCGTGGTAGATGAGGGGTTGATTGAAGCCCAAAAAATATATTTGATGTCATGGTGAGTTTAGATCATGAATATGTTCGTCTATCTACCTCACATTTTGATGGTTAATTTTAATATTTATGGTTAATGGTCTTTAATAGTAGGAAAAAATATAATATTTTCTCCATAGATTGGGATGAATTGAAAAATCCATTCCTTAAGAAGTATTTTCCCAGGGTAGTCTAAATAAGAATTGAAAAATAACTTATATAACTAAATAAATAAATAAGGATTATATGGACCCATATGAATAAAAATCACTAGATAGGAAATGTACAGTAAAAAATTTATTTGGGATCATGATAGTGAAATTAATCATATTTACTCAATATTTAAGCTACCATATCGAAGGGAATTGGATTCCCAATAATTTAAATGTTATGGGAAGCATTTTTGATGTGATGAGGTGGTTGAAATGGATTTTTTTTATTTGATAATTTATTTCATTAATATAAGAATAATAAAACATCAATTTGGAAGGAATTTGGTAAGAACCAATCAAATAAATGTGATGGTATGAAAATACAATTTACAAAATATTAACGGTGTGGAAAAAGGAACCCTGGTAAATGTATTTTCAAATCTAGGATGTGCATCCAATGTGGAATGTCTAGACATTTTTTCCATATTTTAATAGTTGTTTTTCAATTCCATAAATACAAATTTAATGTTTATAAAATTTTGCATGATGGGAAATTATGAACATACATTCCCATAGAAGGACTTGAATGATTAGAAGAACCTAAACAATAAGTATAAATGTGTTGTGAAATCCATTACAAAAATTTCAGTAGTTTTTTGTACATAATGATATATGTATTAGGTAAATTGTTTGTTAATATTATGCATATTTATTATTTAATTTGGTTTCTACACATTGGTTAATATCATAGATGTTTTCTGGTAAATATGAAATTCCACCTCATGTATTGGAACAATAAATTACTATAAAGGCACCAAGGGAAGCATAATGGAAAAAATAAATTATATGAATATTTTTCTCATATTCTTAAGGAATATACCATAAAAACATTCTTGTCTTTCCCTTAGAATATTTTGATGTTATTCTGGTTATGGATTGGATTTTTTACAATTATATGATTTATTATAGAGAAAAATATGTTATTTAATATAGAGTCCCATATTCTATATACGAATGAACTTGTACGGTATATAACATATGAGGAAGATAAGAAACTATTATTGTCACAACCTGTCCTTGGGTCCCATGTCGTGACTACCGGAAGCCCACCTTCCATAGGTCAGGGGCTGCCGAATAGCACCAAAGGCGTAAATCCCGATAAAAAGGAAGTCATTACCTTTATACAAGAAAACAAACACCACAGAGTACGCAAACTGAAGTAAACACTAAGTAAACTGAGTACAAAAGTAGGTGCTGAAAAGTAAATGGGCCAGAATACAAACCCAATAGAAGTATAATACAACTGAAAAGATAATACAACAGCAGTAAAGTAAATCATCAACCACTGAGTCATCCTCCGGCTATCCCACCTGAAGGGTGGGTATAAATGGTCTCCTCAGCTCCTCAAGTCCAGTCGTCCGCTCCGTCTACGTCCCACCTGATAGACCACCTCCGGGTACCATAACGCTCCACAAGACTCAACCACGATCAGCATTGTCCGTCTTCTGCAACCAACACAACATAGTGCAGGAATTTCCCGTGCAGGGGTGAGTATACGATACTCAGTAGGGACCCCGAGACCCCCGAAGGTCTCCCAGAATCCAAAAAGGATATAACACAAAGGAAGGTTACAAACACGAAGTATCAACCAACTCTACTTAGGTATATGCACATACAGATACCTAAGTCATCATTTCCAGTTCGTCTCCAACTCATGAGCCCATGTACAACCCAGTCCACAAAGCAAAGCACAACCCAATCCACACAGGAAAGCACAACCGAATCCACACAAGAAAGTAAGTCAATCATATCGAATATAATGATTGAATGTCAAGACTCAGATCACACAGGTATACATCATTCGTAAAGAAAAAGATATGATCATTTGTAGTTACTGATTCATCTAAGCTGGGACCCACGTATGATACTAGTCCAACTACTCTGTCAGACCCACATTGGATACTACAAAAGAGGTCAATACTGTCAGACCCATGTAGGATTCAAGTACAGTAGTCGTCTCCGCCGAACCCATGGAGGATTCCAGTACGGTTGTCATCATCGTAAAACCCACAGAGGAATCCCGTAAGATAGTCATTGTAGTCGCAGCCAGCTCTAGGGTTCCCACACACAGCATACTCGATTTTCGGGAGGGTCTGCTCCTCGAGTCAAAGGTATTGATACATCAACCATCACAAAGACCAAGGATGGTGTATGCCAACATTCCGTCCTACGTCCTAGGGGAAAACAAAGTAAAATGTTCCCAAGTCACAGAGAACAAGACAACCAATCCATTTTACAAAAGTACACAGTCTGTAGATAAGAGATACACGTCATGTCATCAGTCACCGGGTACTGCCCATGTGATACGACCTGTGTCGCAAGGGTGGTCATGTAAAAAGTAAACAATACACGGCATGTGGTATGGTTACACGCTGTGTCTTTAGTCCACGGGTACTGTCTGTGTACCACATCTTGTGATGATGGGTTATTCGTGTAAAAAGTAAATACACAACGTGTGATATAGTTACACACCATGTCCAAACTTCTGGGGTCGGCTCTGTGTACACTGGCCATGCCTCGCCGTGTGGTGGAGTACAATCTCATGTACCCCACACCATGTCCATATATTCCTAGAATACACGCCGAGTCATACCGAAACCTCTTCTGCCATGGTTAAGGAAGTACACGCCGTGCCTCTTGGTCTTGTAGTTCTGCCCATGTCCGTGTATCTCCCGGATTATATGTCATGTCCATCGAAGCCTCTTATGTCAAACTAACTGGACAGTACACGCCGTGTGATAGGTGTCACATGTTGTGTGTCACTTCTTCTGATGTTTGTTACTTCTTCCGCTGAATGTTTGTACTATACGACATGTGCTTTGGAAGGACACGCCGTGTATTCTAGAATTTTCTAGAAACGATGTCTCTGGCCTGCACGCCTCCCGAAGCGTATGTCCTTTGTTCTGATGATCTTTTTCTACAAAACTCCCATTCCTAGGTCATCCCGATGTTCCGAGGCCGTTTACAATGTTTTCGGGCCCCCGATCGGCTCTGAAAACATTCCTTGATTCACCGCTCAAGAACGGTTGGAGGACACCATACAACAAGAACGGTGGAGGAATCAGACCGTGTTAGTTTGGTCCAGTTCCTTCCGCATTAGTTTTATAGGAAAAGGTTTATAGAGAAACATCAACATGGAAGGAAAACCAACAATCCTCAATTAAAAACACACCCCTACCTCGAAGGAAGTTCGCAGAAAACGACATCGCAGGGAGATGCTCTGTATACGTTGACGGAGATCATCCATGGAGGAAGAGGCGCCTCCCTTTCTTTGATGTGGAGGGAAGATGGAACAGTGTGTCGGTGTTCTTCGCATTCATCAAGGAGGAAGATGAATTTCTTCAAAGTGTAGAACTCTCACTCTCTGAAACTTCCACACAACACAACAACCCCTAAAATAAAATAAGCTACCCCTTATTTTATTTTTACTTTTCCAAACCTTTCAAAATTCAAAATTGGAATTCATTTCATTAATTAAAACTAGAGTTGTCAAAATAAATATGGAAGAGTTACATAACTCATGTGGAGAGTGTTAGAGAATTTGAAAGGGTGGGGATCCTGTGGTCCCCACCTCACTAATATCTTATCAAGAGGAGTTAGAATTTTAGTGGGTCCCACCCTAACTCCCACACATGGGGTTTAACCACTAATAAGTGGAATAAAATTTGTAGCACAATTTTATTTCTCTTTATACTTAATACACATTTTTTAACAACTATTCCCAAGAAAACACAACTCTAGTAATGGTCATCTTAAGCAATTACCGGCAATGTGGTTTCATTGGTGCCCTCGAATTTCGATTCCGAGCAATGGTTAAAAAGTTAGAAAAACCCGCACGTTTGTTCACTAAACGTACCCGAGATAAACTTTGGAAAATGATTTCGGGCACACTGGGACTCGGAATCAGGCACCGTCAGAAACTGCGTACTCGTAAAATCCCAAAGAAATTAAGAAAAAAAATTCCTTGAAATTTACGGGTCTTTACATTAATCTCACCCCAGTGATTTACATCCCTGTAAAGATAAATCAAAAACTAGGGAAACAAAAGAGGGTACTGAGCACGCATTTAAGCCTCCCACTCCCATGTGCTCTCCTAGAGGTTCCCGTGCTGCCACCTGATGCGCACAAGAGGAATCGACCACCCATATAGGACCCACTCCTGTCGATACTCGATCTCCACTAGGACCTCCACAAAGGTCGCCTCGTCATCGATGTCTAGCTACCCATGGTCGATTATATGTTTCGGGTCGTGCACGTATCTCCTCAGCTGAGATACGTGGAAGACGTCGTGCACTCCGTGCAACTGAGGTGGAAGATCCAGGCGATAAGCCACCTCACCTATCCTGCTGAGAACCTGTAATGGTCCGATAAATCATGGAGACAACTTTCCGCCCCGGCCAAATATTTGTAATCCACATCGAGGTGAGACTCATAAGAAAACGTGGTCTCCATCCTCGAACTCTAGTGGTCTCCGCCTCCTGTCAATATAAGACTTTTGTCGGCTCTGAGATGTCTCCGTCTGCTCTTGTATGACTTGGACCTTCTCTGTCATGGCATGGACCATCTCTGGTCCCACAAGTGTTGACTCCCCAGGGTCTGTCCATCACAGAGGTGATCTGCAAATTCGGTCGTACAATGCCTCGTATGGTGTCATCCCGATAGTGTAGTGGTAGCTATTGTTGTATGCAAAATCCATCAAAGGTAGGTGATTCTCCCAACTATGACCAAAGTTGAGGACACATGCAAAGAGCATATCCTCGAGATTCTAAATGGTCCTCTCCGTCTGACCATCTGTCTTAGTGTGAAAAGCGGTGCTTAGGCATAGCTGCATCCCAAAAGCATCCTATAACCCCTTCCACAGTCGGGAAGTAAAATGAGAATCTCGATCAGAAACGATAGATGCTGGTACACCATGAAGCCATACGATCTCCTGAATGTAGAGGCGTCCCAATCTATCCACTGAGCCCTGCTCTCTGCTGGGTAGGAAGTGGGCCGACTTGGTGAGTCAGTCGACGATCACCCAAATGGATTCGTGTCCTCTAGAGGTACATGGAAGTACATTCATGAAATCCATATATATCTGATCCCACTTCCACTCTGGGACCTCCAAGGGTTGTACCAAGCATGCTGGTACCTGGTACTCCACCTTCACCTACTGGAAGGTGAGGCATCGAGAAACGAACTCTGCCAAAACCTTCTTCATACCTGGCCACCAGTGCTGTCGTCTGAGATCCTAGTACATCTTCGCTACTCCTGGATGTAACGCTAAAGGGGAAGTGTGAAACTCTCTCATCTCCTCCTCCTGTAAAGAATCCGGTACCATAGTACGTCCTCTGAAAAGGATGGCGTGCTCTCCTCCTATAGAAAATCCATCAGGTGCCAGTCCTATGGAAATCTGTGCATGTCGCGTCTCACAGTCCACGTTCCCATGTTCTGCCTCTCTGACCCACTGAAGAAGTGGAGGAGTGACTGAGGGATATTGAAGAAAGGCTTCCCCATATCTATCCATGAAGGATATTTGTAAAGTATCTAACTGCTCTGTCACCTCTCCAAGTAGCTGAATGCCCGTCCTCGTACTGAGAGCATCGGCTACTACGTTCCCCTTCCCCGGAGTATAGACTATCTCAAAGTCATCATACTGGAGGAACTCAAGCCATTGCCACTATCTTAGGTTCATTTCCTTCTGCAAGAAGATGTACCTAAGACTCTGGTGGTCAGAGTAGACTTTAAAGCACTCGCCCATCACATAGTGTTTCCATATCTTCAGAGCGAAGACCACTACTGCTAACTCCAGGTCATGGGTAGCATAGTTATGCTCGTGCTGCCTCAACTGACATGATCCATAGGCGATCACTACCCGCTCCTGCATCAGGACACACTCGAGTCTAGTACCTGATGCATCGCAGTAGAATACATACCCTACTCCCTCCTTCGGTAGCCTCAAGATGGGTTCACTGGTCAATCTCCGTCTCAGCTCTTGGAAGCTCTACTGAAATCTATCTGACCACATGAAGGATTTCCCCTTCTTTTTCAAAGCTGAAAGTGGTGCTACAACTCTGGAGAAGTCTGGCACAAATCTCTGATAGTACCTAGCTAGAACTAGGAAACTCCGCACCTCCGTCACGATCCTAGGTGGCTCCCAAGCTAGCACTGCCTCGATCTTTGCAGGATCCACCGCAACTCCCGCCTCAGAGATGATGTGCCCTAAGAAGTGGACTTCTTGAATCCAGAACTGGCACTTCGAGAGCTTACCATAAAGCTGGTTCTCTTGGAGTGTATCCAATATAACCCGCAAGTGGTAGGTGTGCTCCTCCTCAGTAGTCGAGTAAATCAAAATATCGTCGATGAATACTACGATGAATAGATCGAGGTAAGGATAGAAGATCATGTTCATGAGACTCATGAACACTGTTGGATCGTTGTTTATGCCGAAAGGCATAAACAAGAACTTATAGTGGCCATACCAACACCTGAAGGTCGTCTTCTGCACATTCTCATCTCGAACTCTGAGCTGATGATAGCCTGACCTGAGGTCTATCTTGGAGAACCATTGTGCTCCCTTGAGCTGATCGAATAGTTCATCAATCCTCGGAAGTAGATACTTATTCTTCACAGTCACCTGGTTTAGGCGACGGTAATCCACACACAGTCGCAAGCTCCTGTCCGCCTTCTTGGCGAACAAAATTGAGGAAGCCCATGGTGAAACACTGGGTCAGATAAATCCCTTGCCCTGCAAGTCCTCCAGCTGAACACGTAGCTCTTGAAGCTCAGCGGGTGCCATCTGATATGCTGGAGTAGATATCGGGGTTTTCCTGGGGTACAAGTCAATATATAAGTCTACCTCTCTACGAGGAGGTAGTCCTAGAATGTCGTTAGGAAAAACATATGCATACTGATCCACCATGATAGGAAAACTCAGACTCTGCTCGTCAACTACTCCTAGGATGATTCTAGCTAACTGATGAGTGATCGGTTGTCCTCTCCTATGCGTGAGGCCATCCTGCGCTACAAAGGATCCCTTCTCACCGGTGAAGGTGAACCTGCTCCCATCGGTGTGGACACACCGCACTTTGCGCCTAATACAGTCGATCTGAGCATGGACTATAGTTAACCAATCCATGCCCAAGATGACATCGTTAGGCCTCGACGCCGCTACAAGAAGATCCCATCCAAAGATCTCGCCTCCTAGAGTAATCTCACACTGCCGGCACCAGTGTGTAATCATTGAGTCTGCTCCCGTAGGAGTCTCTAGCTGTAAGGATCGATCCAACGGCTCCGTCGGAATCTCTGAGCTCCGAACAAGGGCAACGGCAATGAAAGAATGACTCACTATTGTGTCTATAAGAACTCCAGAAAGGGTGGAGTAGACACAAATAGTACCTCAAATCATCTCTGGTGCGCCGTGGTCGTAGGCCTCCACTGCCTTGAGCTGAGCCTGCCTCTGTCCGCCAGCTCCATGTGGTCGGGGTGAACCTCTTGGTGGTGGTGGTGGTAGAGACTCAAAACGTCATCCACCACCTGCCACTCGGCCAACCCCTCTGCCTCGTCCTCCTACTCCATGTGGACTGCCACGGTCGAACTTCTGCCTCTGCCTGATAGGTCCCTCAACCGTTTGATGCTCCTCTTCATGGCAGGTCGGGCAGTCACGAGCCATGTGGAACTACCCGCCGCATGCATAGCACTGCCTGCTCCTTGTATAGTTGGCTCTATTCCGACTACCTCGCACAATCGAACCTGTACCCTGAGGTCGTTCACCTGAAGGTCTGGTCCGCTTGGACCCCGGTGACATCCGTCGACTGCTAGCTACAGAATACTCTGCTACGTGCTGCCCTGCAGTAGGTCTCGCTGCTGGTGTTGGCTCAGCAAGAAATATCTCTACAAGAAGGGCTCGATCTAGTACTCCTACTTACGTCGGATTGCTGAGGGAGATCATCGATGCCCTAATCTCATGCCTCAGTCCCTGCTTGAAGGTCCGGGCTCAGAAGAATGTGTCTCATACCATGTCCGCGGAGTAGCGCGAGAGATCGGTAAATCTCGCCGAGTACTGTGCTACAGTCATGATGCCCTGCCGCAGCTGTAGTAGCTCCTGAATGCGCACCGCACAGAGGGTGTATGGAATGAACTCCAAGTGGAAGAGGCTCTCGAAGTCCGTCCAAATAAGTGGTGCCTCGTCTTGCACTTGGAGCATCAGGATCTACAATCTACCTCCTGCTGCGTGCAGGATACTCGCTGCAAGGATCAACATGAGGTCTAATGGTGATCCTATTAATCTGAAGACTTGAACAACAGCCTACAGCCAATCCTCAGCTTCTTGAGGGTCCCCCTCCCCATGGAACCTAGGCGGTATTTGACACTGAAACTCTTGCAGTGAACTAAGGTGACATTCACTCTCAGTAGCTGGGGCAGGTGGCATTGGTGGCTCGGCGGGTAGAGGTACCGCCGGTGCCTCCACTGTAATGGGGCCCTACACCGAGGCCTTGTCACTCGGTGGGATGTTCTCTCACACAAAGCTTGGAACACTAGCTGGCTGTCGTCATGTGGCCATCCTGAAAAGAGACAGGTGCACCATGGTTAATACAGTATACCTGGTGAGCTGACACAAGTAATTACAAATAAAACATTGGAACGCAAATGCAATCAATGTTTTCATGCACTGAGTTGGAAATCAGAAGTCAGGGTCCTGGTGTATGGATACATCGGTCGCCGCACCAACACTGGACTCCATGGACTGATAACCACATTCAATACACTTAACAATATTTCTTTACATAGAAGAGAGATAAGAATCCTGAGTTCTGCGGTAGAACCAAACTCCTTTGATACCAATTTGACACGACCCGTCCTCAGGGCCCGTTTCATGACTACCCCAAGCCCTCCTTCCATAGGCTAGGGGCTGGCGACTAGCACCAAAGTCGTAAATCCTGATAAAAGGGAAGGCATTTCATGTATACAAGAAAATAAAAACTACAGAGTACGCAAACTGAAGTAAACACTAAGTAAACTGAGTACAAAAGTAAGTGCTAAAAAGTAAATAAGCCAGAATAAAAACCCAACTAAAGTACAGTACAACTGAAAAGATAGTATAGAAACAGTAATGTAAATCAGAAACCACCGAGTCGTCCTTTGGCTATCCCACCTGAAGGGTGGGTACAGAAGGTCTCCTCATCTCCTTGGGTCTGGCCATCCGCTCCGTCAACGTCCCGCCTGATAGACCACCTCCGGGTACCATCATGATCTAGAAGCCTCAACCACGATCAGTGTTGTCTGTCGCCTACAACCAACACAACGTAGTGGGGGCATAGCCTGTGCAGGGGTGAGTATACGATACTCAGTAGGGACCCCGAGACCCCCGAAGGTCTCCTAGAATCCACAAAGAATAGACCACAATGGAAGGACACAAACACGAAGTATCAACAAACTCTACTTAGGTATATGCCCATACATATACCTAAGTCATCATTTCCAATTCGACTCCAACTCACGAGCCCAAGTACAACCATGCCCATAAACTAAAGCACAACCCAATCTACATAGGAAAGCATAACCCAATCTACACAGGAAAGCAAGTCAATCATATAGAAGATAATGATTGAAAGTCAAGACTCAGCTCACACAGGTATACATCATTCGTAAAGAAAAAGTAATGATTAGTTGTAGTTACTGATTCATCTAAGCTGGGACCCATGTAGGATACTAGACCAGATAAGCTGTCAGACCCATGTAGGATACTAGTCCAGCTACTCGGTCAGACCCATGTAGGATACTATAATAGAGGTAAATACTGTCGGACCCACATAGGATTCAAGTACAGTAGTCATCTCCGCCAAACCCGTGGAGGATTCCAGTACGGTTTTCATCATCGTCGAACCCATAGAGGATTCCAGTATGATAGTCATTGCAGTCACAGCCAGCTCTAGGGTTCCCATACACAGCATACTTGATTTCTGGGAGGGTCCGCTCCTCGATTCAAAGGGATGGATACGTCAACCGTCATTAAGACCAAGGATAATGTATCCCAACATTCCGTCCTACGACCTAGGGTAAAACCAAGAAAAACGTGCCCAAGCCACATAGAACAAGAAAACCAAGCCATTTTCCAAAATTACACAGCATGTAGATAAGCGATACACGCCGTGTCATCAGACACCGGGTACTGCCCGTGTGATACAGCCCGTGTCGCAGGGTTGGCCATGTAAAAAGTAAACAATAAAAGGTGTGTGGTATAGTTACACGACGTCTTCAGTCCACGGGTACTGTCCGTGTACCACAGCCTGTGACGATGGGTGATTCCTGTAAAAAGTAAATACATGGCCTGTTGTATAGTCACACGCCGTGTCCAAACTTCTGGGGTCGGCTCCGTGTGCACTAGCCATGTGTGGCCGTGTTGTGGAGTACAAGCTCGTGTACCCCACCCTGCGTCCGTAAATTCCCAGAATACACTCCAAGTCATACCGAAGCCGCTTCATCCATGGTGAAGGAAGTACACACCGTGTCTCTTGGCTGTGTCATTCTACCTGTGTCCATGTATCTCCCGGATTACATGCCATGTCCATCAAATCCTCCTCTGTCAAACTGACTGAACCGTACACACCGTGTGACCGGTGTCACACACCGTGTGTCACTTCTTCTGATGTTCGTTACTTCTGTCACTAAATGTTTGTACTACATGGCGTGTGCTTTGGAAGTACATGTCGTGTATTCTGGAATTTTCCAGAAACCACGCCTCTAGCCAACATGCCTCCCGAAGCGTATGTCCTTTGTTCCGAGGATCCGTTTGCTACAAAACTCTCGTTCCTAGGTCGTCCTGATGTTCTGAGGCGGTTTACAATGTTTTCGGGCCCCCGGTCGGCTCCACAAACTTGCCTTGATTCGCCGCTCAAGAACGGTTGGAGGACACCATACAACAAGAATGACCGAGGAATCAGACTGTGTTAGTTTGGTCTGGTTCCTTCCGCATTAGTTTGATAGAAAATGGTTTAGATAGAAACATCAACATGGAAGGAAAACCAATAATTCTCAATTCAAAACACACCCCTACCTCAAACGAAGTTTGCGTAAAATGGTGTCGCGGGGTGAGGCTCTGTATACGTTGACGAAGATCGTCTGTGGAGGAAGAGGCATCTCCCTTTCTTTGATGTGGAGATAAGATGGAACGGCACGTCGGTGTTCTTCACATTCTTCAAGGAGGAAGATGAAGTTATTCAATGTGTATAACTCTCCCTCTCTCAAACTTCCAAACAACACAACAACCCCTAATAAAAAATAAGTTACCCCTTATTTTATTTTTACATTGCCAAACCTCTCAAAATTCAAAAGTTTAATTCATTTCATTAATTAAAACTAGAGTTTTTGAAATAAATGTGGAAGAGTTACATAACTCATGTGGAGGGGGTTAGAGAATTTGAAGGGGTGGGACTCGTGTGGACCCCACATCCCTAATATCCTATCAAGAGGAGTTAGAATTTTAGTGGATCCCACCCCAACTCCCACACATGGGGTTTAACCAATTATAAGTGAAATAAAATTTGTACCACAATTTTATTTCTCTTTATACTTAATCCACTATTTTTAACAACTCTTCTTGAGAAAACAAAACACTAGTAAAGGTCACCTTAAGCAATTACCGACGCTGCGATTTCATTGGTGCCATCAGATTTCAATTCTTAGCAACGGTTCAAAAGTTAGAAAAACCCACTCGTTCGTTCACTGAACATACCCAAGCTAATCTTCAGAAAAAGATTCTGGGCACACCGGGCCTCGGAATCAGGTTCCATCAGAAACTAAGTACTCGTAAAATCTCAAAGAAATTAAGAAAAAAATTCCCTTGAAATTTATGGGTCTATAGAATTAAAATATATTAATTAATCTTGTCTTTCATGTACTGTTGAAGTATAGGTTACTATTTATATTAATGAGGTTTTATTATTTAATGAATACATATATGTTTTTACTGATGATTTACCAAGTTTAAATCCTATTATAGAGGTTTTGTTTATTGTTATATTAATCCTTGATACTTATCCCATTTCAAAACCACATATCTAATGGATCATGTTAACATTTAGGAATTGAAAATTAAATTATAAAAATTTCTATATAAAAGTTTCATTCATCAATGTTCTTCATCTTGGGGTGCTCATGTTTATTTTGTCAAAAATAAAGTTTTTTCTATTTGTATTTATATTGTTTATGGAGAATTAAATAAAATCACATGTATGTGAACTTGTCTTTCACTTCATATAATTGATTTTCTTGATCCCCTCCAAGGTGAGAAGTACTGTTAAAATATTCTACTTAGGATGTGTTACCATCAGTTGAAGGTTAAGGATGATGGAATTTTGAAAACAACATTTTAGAATAGACATAAGAAATATGATTGTTTAGTTATTCTATTTAGTTTGAATTATGTTTAGTATGTATTTATAGATCTTATGAATATATAATTTCAAAAATAATTCATAAGTCTATTTTTTTAATTGATTATATTCTGGTTTATTCAAAATAATTCAGAATCATGAAAACCATCAATGGATTGTAATGAAATCCCAAAAATATATTATATGGGAAATTTAAAAAATGATATTTTTGGTTAAAAAAGTATTAGTTCCATGGGAACATTATAAGAAAAGATAGAATCTTATTTGATCTCACAAAAACTAAATCATTGAAGAGTGACCATGACGTACCAATGTCATAGTGATTCATAGTTTTTTTCTTGTTACAACTGATGGATTGTTTATAAAAATTCTCATTTATCTTTATTGCTAACTATGTTAACACTAAGAGAAATTATATTCATCTATATATATTGATTGGATGATTTTAGATCTTCGGGGGAGCACTTGAGACGGTGATGGCGATGCCCTAGGCGGCGATGGCCACTCCGGCCCCTCTCCTCCCGGAGGGGGAGGATCCTTCGCTACTGCTCTCTAGAGCTTGCCCAACTCCCTTCGTCCCCATTTTGAATCCTGATTTCATTCCTTATTTTCCCAAGATTTTTTTAATCCCGAAAGTCATCGAACATTTCAGTGGTCTCCCACAATTGTCAATTTCATGTTTGGAATTCACCGAGGCGTCCTCTCTTCTTAATCTAACCTTAATCGCGAAATTTAAGCATCATCGGCCATTGTTTGACTTCTTCGATCATTGGATTTTTGAATCATGGGGTCTGCAAGAGCGAGTGATGGTTGGGTTTCTAGATTCCAAACACATCATGGTCCGATTTTCTTATGAAGATGATATGATTATTTCATGCTCGAGTGCTCCTCGGACCTATGGTGGATCGCGATTTCTGCTCGTGAAATGGTCGTATGATTTTCATACGCAACGAGACTCATCAACAATGGTGGTTTGGGTATGTTTTCTATAGATTTCTATCCCCTTTCAAAACCATTAGATTATTTGTATGCTAGGAAACATAGTAGGATGATATCTATGTTCGGACAGTAGGACCAGGGCAGTGTGCCATCCGATCTCACCGAGGGTCTTTATTTAAGTTGATTTATCTAAAGCGCCTGTTGATTTCTTCTGGAATATCTTGGGTGAGGAGTTTCTTCCAAAGAAGTGAGTGTTATTTGAGTCATGGTATGAGTTCTGTTATTCGTGAAGGAAACTGGGGCACAATGTAGAAGTTTTCAGGCATAGGGGTGTGAGACACTTAGGCGCTGGGAATGTTTAGGTGTCTCGGGCCTCAGTTGGTCCCACTATTGGGAGTATCAATTCACTGAAGATTAATTGAAAGGATGGGTTTAGGGGAGTTGAAATTGCAACGTATGATGGTCTTGTAGGTGTATCGGCTAATAAAAATAAATAAGGGGTGTTTCCACCTGAACTGAGGGTCACTGAAATATTCAATAGGTTAAGACAAGACTTGGCAGGCCCTCCAAGAGCTACTGAATTTGTAGGGGTTTCATAGAATGGTGGTTCTCTACAATTTGGGAGGAATGATGGCTTGGAAAACCACAATGTAGTGGCAGCAAGTTCTGGGGTTAATGCTGGTATGGTCTAGGACATTGTTGCAAATCATCAAGAGGTAGAGGCCGATTTGGACCTGAGTAAGAAAGTGGGGGATCTGTAGGCTGGAAGTAATGATCCGGCTTTTTGTAGTAGTGTTGAGGGGGTGCAACCTGTGGAAGTGGAGAAAATAGTTCCTTTAGTTCATGATGGCCCTGCTATGGGGGCATCAGAGGGATGTGTTGGGAAAAGTGGCCGGAATAAAGATGATGGAGGGGTCCTCATTACAATTCCTATAAGAAACGTTTTTCAGGGTTTGGAACAAGAGGATGTAGAGGTAACTAACCCAAGAAATAGTGGTGCTAATGTGGAGACTGGATCTCAAGAGCCAACTGATGCAAATGAAGAAATGAGGATGATGTTGTATGAAGATCACTAAATAATTGAATAGTCTCAATTCTTAGCATTAATTTATGTTAATGCTCAGTTTCAGAAGAATCAGTCAGTACATTATGAAAATGTGGTTATCCCTGGGAAATGGTGGGAGGTCTCTGAAAGTGATAAAGAAAATAATGGTGGATTGCTGAGGCCCTCATATAGAAACATTTTACAGGGGGAAGGTGGAGGTAGTTGAGAACCAGGAGGCAAGGATTTCCTCACCATTAAGGTGGCCAAGGAAGGATTACTCCACTTTGCCAAAGATGATGTCCACTAGGTCATCGATAACAAAGGGAGGCGGGGCAGGTCTAAGTACATGTGTGGAATATCCTAATGCATTTATTTCTTTTGATTGGTTGAATTTGAGGAGGAAGTATTCCAAAATCCTGAAGCATTTTGAAAGCTCGGAATGGGAATTAGCCCCTACGGAGGAAGATTTCTATCATGGGTGTGGCGATGGGTATGGTTCTGCTGGTTTCTAGTAGTTGTTTTTGGGCTTGTGTTCTTCTGTACTGAACTATTCTTTTATTTTAATAAATGGTCAGAGGTTAGCCTCTGAGTTACATTCTAGGTATTCATCTATATAGAAAAATGTGATTTTTGTAAGGAAAAATATATATGAATAATCCAATTTTTGGCTCTACCCTCAATAAATTGTGTTTTCATAGTTTAAAGTGATTCTTCCTTAAAGGGTCATGGTTGATCTTATATGTAGAATGGTTTTTAACTGATTATGCTTCAAAAAACATAAATCCTCAAGAGTAATATTATTCTACACAAGGTTTGGTATTATCTACAATGGAATTGCATTAAAAACACGGAGTAAAAAATTATATGTATAAATGTTTGAAATATATTTTGAGCATACATGTTTAAATTATATGTTAACAAATAAAGAATTTAACATGAAAAAGACAAGATGGATTGAAATAATAAGGGATTACGATTTACAATCAATTAACAGCCTAAAAAATAAAAAAGGTGTGGATTTCATGAGTTGAAAACATCATTATTGGTTTACCATTTTATGTATATAATATGAACTATTGATTATTTATTTAATGATTTTTCCCATAATTGTTAATGGTGAAATAAATTCCACTATTTTTTTGTGTCATTGGAATCATCTCTGTTTAATAGAATTTTGTAATCTTAGAAGGAATATTATGAGTTAATGAAAATTGTAAAATTTGTGAATAATTATATGTTTCTTGTATATAATATTTATAAATAATGATTTTTGATATTTTTGATGTGATTAATTAGACCTTGTGATTCCCACATGAAGAATCAATTTATGTGAAAATCTCATAATTACCATGTTTTTATACAACTAGGTAGCATAATGATGTACTATGTCCTTCTTGAATATTACTAGTGGGAGGGAATTAAATGGGACATCGCTGGATGAACTAGTAAATGTTTTAATTTTCAACATGTTTATGTATAATTAAAATTATTGAAGGGTATACATCATCCATTACCAATTCCTTATTGGAAATGGGAATATATATTTGAAGATCTTATGGTGGGACTACCAAATAATTATCATGTTAAAAATGAAATTTCTCTTATTATTTATCAACTAACTAAATTTTCATATTTCCATCTTATCCAATATACTATGTATTGAGATAAAAGTTCTCAACTATACCATGAATAGATAGTATGGTTACATAGATCCCCACTACACGTTATATTAGACTAAATTTCACATCTATTTTTTAGAATGGCATTTAAAATTCATTGGGTAATGAACAAAACATTAAAAAAAATTCATCCTCATTAAAATGGATAGTTACAATAAAAAATCATACCTTGAGGGACATGTTACATTCTTGTTAAGTGGAGTATAGGGGGATTTAGGGAAACCATCATTATTTGGTTGAGTTTTACAAAAAAATAAAAGTTTTCCTTCCAGTATATATATATGACACTTTTTCATGATTTATATAGAATATGGTGTATATATATATTTATCCTTTTTTGTTAAAGAAGGTGAAATGATGTTTATTGGATCCAAATTGGAAGAGGATGTGCCAAATAATGTTAATTTGATTCATAAACATATATGAACAACTCCAAGTAAGAAGATTTTTTTCGAAAAACATGGGGAAAGGTTGTTCATTAACATTAGGTGATCATGTTTTCCAAATAATATCTGTATAGAAAATTGTTATTATATTTAGTATGAGAATAATTTCAAGTCTAAAATAAATTCGACTATATGAAATCCTATAGAAAATTAGATTAGTTTCCTACTAAGCAGCCTTGCCTCTGATTTTATCTCAGGTTCACAATGTATATAATGCTAAAATCTTAATGGAATATGTTCCAGATTCATCTCATGTATTGATCCATAAGGTAGTTATGTTTGAATATATATTTTCTTATAATGATTTTCCTATTCATACTCTTTAGAGGATATTAAAGTTATTAAGTAACAAGATAATTTATCATGTCATGGTTTTGTGGAAAGAACATATGATTGATAATGAAACCTGAACATTTGAAAATTATATGGGAGATAGGTATCCCAAATTGTTTAAAATGATACTAAAAATTTGAGGATTTAATTTCTAAAATGGGGATAATTTAACAACCACTTTGTTTACTGAATAATTTATTTTTATTTTTATTTGTATCAAGGAATTAAATAGAATAATTCAATATAAATATGTTTGAAAATGTTTAAAATAAAAAAAATTGTTTTATTGAATAATTATTTTAAAATTATAGAGTTATAATTTTAAAAAATTAATTTCATCATTGAATTTATCATGGAAAAATAATTATATAAGGAATTTTTTTGAAATTTTAGAAAATATTTATTTTTCAATGAATTGTGAATAAGTAATAGTTTTTATTAAGAAACAATTTTTTATCAAGGTAAATTTATTAATTTTATTGGTTCTAAAATTTAATTAGTTCAATTATATTTATGATAATCTAGTTTCAGATTATGAATGGACTTTATTGTTGATTAAAAATATTTTATATTTTAAAATTGCTTGTTTTTCAAAAAGATTTTTTTCATATAATTTTTTGATTTCAAAATTTAATTAAATCATGAAATATTATTTTATTTTAATTATAAAGAAATTTTTTAAAAATTTAGAATCATTATTTCCACATTTAAAAAAATATTCCACTTTTAACTGTATAATGTTTAAATTGAAATCGTAGTAATTTGTGTTCCAACGGCTAATGTTAAATCATATAATTTAGGGTAAAAATAATATGATATGGTAGAAAAATTGACTCCTAAACATGACTAAATCCTATTTTATGTGTATGTTTAAATGATAATAATCTATTGATTGAACATATAACCATTTGAAGTGACATTGTTTACATTTAGTCCTTTTTATTATTCTAAATAATGAAACATAAAAAATGTTACATTGTTGTTTATAGTAGGATTAAAATTTCTTAGATGTGGATATCCAAAAGATAAGTTCAATGATTTATAACATTTTGGAATATAAAATATTTATCTATATAATGGTATTTTTTTAATTTTTTAGGATGAAATAAAAATTCTTATAAAAACTGATGCACTAACTTTTTAACTAATTGAAAAATTAAAAACAATTATATTCAAAATATTGAAGTAAATATAATTAGATTCAATTAATGTCAAACATGAATTTTATATGATATCTTGACATATTTATGATATAATTAAATATTTCAATCAAACTTACTTATTGTATTAACTATTTTAATGTCATTGTAATTAATAGATTCAAATTTGAAAATAATCTTTTTTATCAGATTAATATTTTATTAAAATAGTTAAAAAGTATAAATATATTAAATAAGAAAAATAGAGAAAACATATCATACAAAACAACATCCACTATTTATTTATAGTTAATTTGGTTGTTTTTCCCCAGAATATTCTTATTATATTTTAATATTATGAGATATTCCTAGAGTTCGCAGACACTCTCTTATAAAATGAAACCAATTGTTCTAAATAATACACTCTTAAAACTCCATTTAGTTACACCTATTAAAACCCTATTTATTATGATATTCTATACCAATATTCTATAGTCCTTATTTTTTGTAAAATTCAAAATTTAGATGTTTTAATGTATTAATCAATGGTCGATTCCCAAAGAAGATGTACCATTTTTAATCAAATGATTCTATATTATTTTTTCTTCAATGTTTTTAAAATATTATTACATTATGCTAAAATAATAAATATTGTATCCATAATATACAGAGATGTTATAATGTTAGTTTAATTACCCATATCTATCTCTACTTTTACATAATTGGAAAATAATTCATCATTTCTATGTCCAATATACTGTCACCTCATGAACCAATGTATCTTGTTTTCCATCATCATCTTTAAAGATTCATTATAAAAATAGGATTAAATTTTATATATTAAATAAATGAAAAAAATTAATATATTAGTATAATATAAGTTTAGCATTTTTATGATTCCACTCACAAAAAATTGATAACATTATTCGCATGTACGAGTGAATTATCATGACTGACAAGTGATGTGATTCATTTTCATCACTACATCACATAGATGATATATATACTTATATTTAATATATTTATTCTATATTATTTATTTTATTATCCTTATATAATATTAAAAAATATTTACCTTTTTTCAATAATAAACGTTGAATATAGAAACAATACTAACATGTACGTACAACCTACCTTCTACATGATTGTAACATTGTTTATTTTTCATAACCATAATTTGTTAATATATTTAACAGTATAATTTTTTTCTTAAAAATTTAATTATTACATTGTTATTATTATTTATATATTAGATTAATTACATCTTTGACCATATTCCATGTACCTATGTCATTTTGGACATGTGAACTCAATACCATCAAAATGTCCGACATGAACTTAAATAATATTGTAATGTTTTTAAAATTATCATTACTGATATAAAATGAATAATAATATGGAATATTGTTTCTCAAAATGTAAATAATTAATGTAATTTTATTATTTAGGATGATTATGGATAGACATGTAAAACCAGACACATTGTATTGGAATTCATAACATGGTTTCATTTGTATGAGTTAAACACAATCCTCATTGAATAAATTATTGATAGATTGACTTTGAAATGGATTTTTATTATCATATTTTTAATATCCACTTTTTTATTTTTATTTTTAGCTGATGCACCAAATTAATTATTTTGGGTAATTCTAACATCAATGATACGATATTTTTTAAGGGTGTTCACTTAAAAATCCATTGTTAATGTTTCCTTTTACAAAAAAAATCAGAAGCACTATTTTTTAACTTATATGGAAGAATCATATTTTCCAACATTGAAAAATATTTAATGATTCGATGCATCCTTTTCAATATTACATAGTTATTTTCAAAGGTAAATTTTTCCCTTTTAAGTATACAATGTTTTCTTAAAATAAGTTATTTTCCATTTGAAATATTTTTTTGTTGCATCCAATAATTTTTTTTGTTTATGTTATGTTAACTAGAAATTTTTTTGAAGATGGTTAGTTATATTTTTATTTAAAATATTGGCGGTTATGTGATATCCATCCAATTTGTGTGGTATATTCGAAATTGACCATGATAGTTTTCCATGTGTAACATTGATTGTTACTTCCAATTATAAATGTGAGGGTTCTTTATAGTATCCATTAGTGATACATGGAAAGTAATTATGATAAGAAAATGATACACTAAATTACATTTATTATTTATTTATTCTTTTTATATTTAAATAAATTTCATTATTTCAGTAGGTATAATATTTTAGTTATGTTCGAAGAAAATTATATGATACCTTTATGGAGTAAGAAGTATAAATTTTCCAAAATGTTATCTTGAGTTTATTATGTTTTCAATTTATAAATAATGGGTTTTATTTTTCTGGTATGATTTATTATGATTTTTATAGAATCTTTTGCGATGATATGATTATTTCTTGATTATGAGAATTATTATTTTGAGACAGATGATTATTTATAAAAATTATTATACTTTTTATGTCACATAGACTAACATTTTCTTTATAATAGTTTATTGTGATCCTCAAAAACTCTCATCGAAAATAGATCCTACGAATTTTAATGTGAATTATATTTAAAAAACCAAAATATATAATTTTTATAAATATTCCATATAATATTATGAATGACTAAGATACATAAGTGATGGGTGGGAAAAAATTATTGATATCCCCTTGATGAATCAGCATGCATAATTATAAAAAGTATAATTAATTCCATATCTTATCAGTATTTGGTTTATACCTAACCATATCATATTAATTATTCCTTTTATATGAGGTGATGATGGTATGATTCATGATATCATGGATGAGAGGCCTTGATAATAAATGTTATGAATTATGCATCTCTTTTTTTAGAATTAAATATATACTATTAATGTGTATTCAATTTTTATATAATAAATTTATGTTAATTGACCTTTTGTTTTTTTTAATATAATGTGTTTTGATTATATACTCTTATTTATTAATTAATATTTATTTACTTCTAATTGAATCCATTTTACATAACCCTTACTGTGTATCTGAGATCACCCTTTATTTTTTTCAATTTCCCTAGATTTTAATGAAGGATTTTATGTATGATATCAATTATTTATGATTATTTCTTCAGATATATTTTTATATATCCAATTTCATATGTGTATCATGTATGTATATTTTTTTCCAAAGCTTCTAAATAGATTGATCCAACGTTGTGATATTTTATATCCAATACCAATTTAGTAAAAAACTAATGGCACTAGGTTATCTGATTTGCGTTGTTACAGACTATAGAAAATATAATTCACATTTCCTTGATATTCATAGCCTATTTTTTACATAATAAAGGGTTTTCATGTATTTATAACAAAACATTATGATTTATAAATCAGTAGTTCAATGATAATTTAATATATTCCACTAAATCTATTATTCTTATAAATAGTTCTAAAAATCTATAATATCATTACCATAATTATAAAATTTGAACCCATATGGGATAAAAATCTATTTTTGACAATAAGAAAGAGAAAATTATCTGTATTAAGAAGAATTATATATCGACTAATTAATAAACTCTCCATTAATATCAAAACGCATTCAATGGTAAAACATTCTCCAAAAACCAATTTTTTATTTAAATTAAATATAGATCATAGTATTTTCCTTTAAAAAACTCATGGGGAAAATAAAAAATTTAATGACAAAAAGTTTAAGCTATAATCACCATACCAAAGATGGATGACAAACATTACTCTAACAATATGCATAATTTTAAATTTGTTGACAATTAGTATTTGGATATAAAAACATATTATAGAATAATTTTCATTAAAATAAAAAAAATCATAATCTATTAGCTGTACTAAAACATAAAATTCTTACATAAAATATTTTATAAAATATTTCCATTTCAAAAAATTAAAAAAATTAAAAAAATAAATTCAATTATAAAATTGTTTGAAACAGATCATTAAATACAAAGATAAATAATGTAACATAAATTTTATTTTCACCAACTCCATGATTACAAAATATCCATCATGAGATTTATAAATTCACATTAAAAAATAATAATTTATTAATTTTACTTATATCATGATAAAAAACACATAAATGTACACCAATGTATACATAAATGGAGAGAATGAAGATCAATGTGATTGTACTAATGGCTCCCTTATACTCTCATCCATGAGTAATCCTAAATATTCTATGTAAATTAATATCATATAGATATTAAGTTCATAAAAATTTATTTATAAAATGAAAATTATCTTAAACTTTTATAAAGAAAATATATTTTCAAATTAAATGTGAAAATAAATCAAAACCTAATAATTTCCAAATAGAAATCAATTTTAGAGAAAACCATTGTTTTGAAATTTAATATGGTCATTTAATAAAATTTATCAATAATATCACCTATAAATGTGATAGATGGAAATTATAAAAAACAAAAAAAATGATATTTTTTAAAAAAAATATCTAATTATATCAAAGAAATATCACAGTAGGATATTTTATAACTCATTTATGTACACATTTTTTCAGAAATAGTTTTCTATAAAAATATCTTCATGCTGCATAATGGTTAGTTTGTAATCATTTTATTATAATATAAACAATTTTGGTAATATAAATCTTTTTATAAATTAATGGGGAGAAAAAAACAACCGAACAGTGTTAGGACTCTAAATTAATTACGTAGAGATTATGAATCAAACATAAAAGACCATTATATATGAAATGGTTGTATTACTGATGAAAAAATATAAAGAATTACTATAATTAATTTTAGATCGCCACTCCATAATTTTAGAAACTAATTTTTTTCATTTCATTTTGAGAATATATAGAGGATATTGTTAGATTTTTCCCTTTTAAATGGTTGAATATTTGGTGACAACATTAGGAGAAAATAGGATGATTTTTAAAGCACTTCATGGTAACAGAACATATTAATATGATATAGCTCATCTTTATAAATTTTTCATTAGGATATGGAAAAAAATTATAGGTTTTTAGATGTCTAGTTATATAAATAAGGAATAATTGTGAAATTTTTAATTAGAATTAGTATTCTATTGTTTAGATATTGATTTCAATTATATTGTAATTATATAAAAAAATTAATCATGGGAGACACATTCACTTTAGAGGAATGTTGTAAAAAATATAATTATGTATTCGTATTAATTACATTCATTCAAGACTCATTATTTGAATTAATTATATCATTAAGAAATAAATCATATTTCATTATTAATTAATTCATTAACATAAGATTCTCAACGTATAATTTTATAGTTGATACAGAGGACTAAATTTTGGAAATTAATTTTTCTATTTTACTTTTATGTATATGTTTCCAATTTTAGTACACTATTTTCAATTCCATTTTTGGAGTAGAATAATTGGACAAATTTATGTAGTATTAGTGAATTTCACTATATAAAAACTATTTAAAATTTATAACTATTAGGAATATTTATTCATTTTAATTTTTAGGGAAATAGGAGTATTATGTTGGATAAATACATCAATATATATTATAGTATCTATTAACAGAAAAATATTAATAAAGTATTATATATATTCACTATGAAAATCATAAAATTTGCATTATTATGATTACTTATATATATATATATATATTACTTTTGGATTCATTATGTTCCCAAATAATCAACCCTATAATATTGATATGAAACCATTTTTTAGTTTTATTATTATGAAGAGTATTATAATTTCATAAACATTTTCACATCCATATAAATTAAATATTCATTTATATATGAAAAAATATTGTATAATTTTTGTGGATAGATAGTAGTAATGTTTAAAATTAATTACTTCCTTATGTAATATATTTAGATTTCTATTTATTTCATTTATAAATTTATATTTAGCGTATGTTATAAATTTATTTATTTATTTTGTATATTAGTGATTTATACCAATTACTCCATCAATAAGTGAATAACCCCACATACACATGTATAATACCCCTATATCGAGGGACAATATTGACTAGAACGAAGAATGATCGTATTTCCCAAGTGGTAGTGAGAATTTATTGGAATGTAACATAAAATAAATATCGTAAATATGAAGAATCAAAAACACTCGTAATTAAGCATCACAGGGTATAGTTTTAATCCAATTACTTAACTCCCCCAAATCAATTTGAGAATCAATTTTAATTAAAAAAATCATGTTTATTTAAATTGTTCTACATATTATTCAAAATATAGTACAAAGATACATATAACATGGGGATATAAATGGTCACATGTATAAATTTATTCTAGTATGTGGTACTTCCATGAACAAAAATGTCTTAATTGAGGTTATGTTATTCTAAATGCTTCCCTTTTCATCGAAATACCAAGAAATAGGTTAATTGAATAGCCTAATAGTTTATTTATTTACTATATAAGGCATGTTGTCTATGATGATTATCATTAATTATATCCCATTATCATAGTTGGGGAGGCATCATATCTACATTAATACATAATTGAATACGATTTGTATTAAATTTTTGTGTATTGGCATCATTAAACCATTTTATAATATAATTTTTACATCATGGATTCAATATTATGATAAAAATTAAATGTAATAAATATGGATTTAATAACTGTTATTACATTATAATTAACTACTTTGTAGAAACTATACTTATATTATTGATATAGGTAGTCACAAGATATCTACATGATGATACCTCCCATAATGAAAATTTTGGACAATGTAACTGAGGTCAACTGAGGATAAGCATCCAATAACTAGAATAGATAGTCCTCTATGAAATAGGATTTAAAGAAAATTTAATAAATCAATAAATTTTCGAAACCATAAATCAATCAACTTGTATTCCAACACAAACACTAATATTTTATGATATATATGGAGGTCCACAAGAAATGAAATAATTTATATCTAGATTGTTCGAAGTACAACAACTCAAAAAAACAATAACTTTTGTTTCATAAATACTCATAAAAAATAGAAAAAGAATTATAAATAGTTTCAGATATTTATGATAATATATTTTATAGAATTATTATATCATAGGGAATATTTAAAAAAACTTGAGGTCCACCCAACTATAAATATTTATCATAAGTTACATGAAAGTTTCATAAAATATATCTAATGTCAAAACATCATCAAAATAATTTCGAATATTTGATCAAATAATTAACACATGGGAGAATCGTTCTCTATACAATTGAAATAATTCTTACATGGTAAAGGATTACTAAAGATTGATTAATCAATATAGTTTTTTCATTATTTAAAATTTACCAAATTGAAATCTCAATATTAAATAGGGTGGAATATATTGGATATTTTCAATTTGAATATATGTTATACCTAAAGGTATCACATATAAGAACCCGTTATATGATTTCCAACCTACAACACATTAACGAAAAACTTATTTTAATGAATCCATTATAGGGAACAAAAAACAAACATCAAGGATGTCGGAATACATAAAGACAAAATTATAAAAAGGTGATATGTTAGACAGAGGATGGATGATAAAAAAATTAAAATAAATATATATAAGGATAAATGAATTCCAAAATGACATATGTTTTTGTAAGAATACAATCACACTATAGAATTTAATCATAATAGAAGAAAAATAAATATTAAATTATTGTATAAAATAATCAGGGATTTTATTATGAATCTCCAATTCAAAATAAATATCACCAACATTATATATATAATCTCCATGTATAATAAATTATTAATAAAACTGGTGTAATATAAATTTATTATAGTGTATTTTAGATAAATCTCCTGAAACATGGATTGTTTTGTTATTTTTTGATATTTATCTAGGTAAATGTTTTATATATTTTATTATTTTCATCTTATACAACATTTATCCAGAAAATGTTTTATAAAAAATTGATTTCTAATGTAATCTTTAAAAATTGTATCTAAGATTATAATTCATATGTTTGGATTTTTTTAGGCTAGTTATATTATAAATTTAACTCAAAGTCACATAATATAGATGAATGTATTGATATGGTATTCTCAAAAATTGTGTTATCATACTGTGTAGCATCATATTTTATTCTATGATTTTCATTCTTCAGATGTTTGAAGAATGAGAGTTATAATCATACATTGATTTCATTATGTAACCTAAGATAATTATTCCTTCATTTTTCCTTATTTAAATTAGTTTTAATATATATCCTATGAATAATCAAAAAAAGAAAATATTTTTTGGTTCAATGAATTTGAGGTTCTTGTAAAAAAAATATTTTATGGGAATCATAAATATTTATCCATATTCAAACCTCAATATAACCCAAATTGAATTTTTATAAACTAAACTTATAGAAAAAACATGGTGAATAGAAACGTGAGAAAGATGTGGGATCGAATAATCACTCATGAAGAAACTGAAAATCATTTCAATAATGGTTAGATCATAATCATAAAAAAATTCCAGGATTAGAGAAATATATTATTAAAATAATATCGATGAAAAAGTGTTCCCCATAAGTCAGTTTTTAAGTATGACTAGTATCAAATATTCAAATGTGTATTATTGAATTATAATGTGAGATGGAAAATAAGAAATATAGTGTATAATCAATATTAACAAAGAAAAATGAGATCATGTCCACACACAATATAGGGAACTAGGTGATATCCAGTCATGTCAAAGGAACGTCCTCTGAAAAGATTTATATTCAACCATGTCCATGATCAATTTTGTGAAAATATCTCAATGTGATCACTTTGACACAAAATCAAGAGAATAAATCCCGAAATGATCTTGTCCTGGAAAATTATGTGAAGAAATGCATATAACATCAGGTCATCTAAATTTCATGTGAATAAAATCATGTGATCATGTACAAATTTCTTTATGTGAACTAATATAGATGTGATCAAAACCATGAAAAAATGTTTAAAAATATATATATTATCAATTTCATGAAACATCATGTGACAGAATATATATTTGATCGTGTATATGAACAATAATGTGAAAATATTTATATAAGATAAAATCCATAGACCATCATGTGATCATGTCAATGAATAAACATGTGATCAAATATATATGGGAACATGCTCATGTACAATCTTCTGAACAAATTAAAACATGGATATTTTAATGAAGAAAAGTAATATATCTTAATAGATTAAAACATAAATAATTAATTTAATGGATATATATGATCACTCTCATTAATCATCCAAAAAAAATTATTTCACTTTAAAAACATGATTAAACACATCATAATGATCCCTTGGAAATAAAAATGTCATTTACAATATTTCTTGATGGTATCAACAAAATATACATCAATAACATAAATTGTAAATGAATAAAATAAATAACACTAATTTATTATGTAGTAATAAAATTTAGATATGGTTTTATAAAAATTAGTTTCAAATGAAACAAAACTAGTAGAGTTGAAGTAAAAATTTTAAAATTGAAATCTAATTTTTTTTTGAAAGTTATACTATCATTGGATAAAATATGAATTTATGATCACTATAAATATTTATATTTGAAATGATAATTGAGAGGTATCCAAAACATTTACTTTTAAAAATAATCATCACTATTAGATATTTTAATAGAAATTAGGGAGTTATATAAAAAAACTCAGATCAGATGATAATTTTTTTTTCAATAAATGGGACAAAAAGTTTATATTTTAAACCACTATTGTTGAAATTGAGTTTGTTAAATGATACACAAGAACATGGATATTAAATTTATAAATTGAAAATTTTAATTTCACAAGAGTAAACATGTATTTTGATTCCAAATTACCAATAGATATTTTATTAGGAATAAAAAACAAGGAAATAGAAGAATCATTATATTTAGAGGTGGTGATATTTTTTATTCAAATCATTACATATAAATGGAAAATAAATTCCCTGAGAAATCATATTGGGTTAAAAAGTAATATTGTCCCCATAGATAAAATTTATAAAAGTTTATAAAAAAAATATAAGAATTTATTAAATAAAGGATATGGTTCATAGGGAATAATGTCATAACTAATTGAAAACAATATATGCTATCTAAATCCCATTTAAAAATAACAATTATAAAATCAACAAAAAAATCAATGGGTGGATGTGGTAAAAATATAAATCCACATTAGTAAAATATAAAATATCATAAAATAAAATAAAATATATGAATTTTCTAAATGTATATGAAATATGAACAAGAAGAAAAATCATTACTCCATGAGTGATAATAGAGTATTCCAAAACCACAGACAATAGTGGTAACATAAAATATTAGAGGGTTACCATGAAATGGAAATTCATATATCATAAATCCAAAGATATTAAATTAATATAAGGGAAATATGAATTTCAATAAACTATATAATGGAAATGATGGTTCATAATATCAAACAAGTCTTGTGGTTTTAAAAATGAATCACATAAACCTGTATCTTCATTCCTAACATCAATTGATTTGATAATATCTCTTTTACCATAAAATTATCTATATAAATAACATATTTCAAAACCTTATTTACATATATAATTTTTTATAAACATCATTTTGTTTGATATTATTATCCAAAATAATATGATTTTGATATTATAAAAGGTACTATAGGTTTTTTATATTAATTATTTATAAATATATAATTTCATTCTATGAATGTCTTATTAATGGTTCTTATAAATGACATTAAAGACAATATTTTTCAGAAGTTTTGAACAAAAAGAAAGATAGAATCTGAATTACTCAGTGTATTAATAATCTAAAAATTGCAGAAAATAATAATTATTTACTTATTTTTAACATATATCAAAAAATAATCATCTTTACTCAGTCACCAATGAGTGAATTTTACATCATTATACATGTAGGTGGTAAGACCAACAAATACATGAACATACCACAATTGATGGATGAGTATATTTATGAAAGTTGTTTGTATCGTAAAAATATCATTATTATATCATCATAATTATATTATATTTATATTATTATGTTTTTTATCATATAGTAATGTATTTTTATAAAAATCAAATATTCTACAAGAAAACATGTTGTAGGTTAATTTAGGGAGGTGGTAGTTTGCACAATATAAGGAAAAAAGATTTCATTTTATAAAGAATAATATGGAATTATGGTAGATTATAATTTTTTACAATGTTAAAAATGATATAATACATATTAATCTTATTATAAAATTATAGTAGAAAACAACTGAAGAGATGTGATGGTGAGAATGGAAAACATCGTTTCTTTTAGGTAGTTCTCTAAAAAAGAGAAGATAGATGTTCATTTGTTTTTCAAATAGGATGGGATGGAATAAATAATGTTAAATAAATTAAAATTATAACACTATAACAAATTAATGATAACACGATCATTAAATTTCTAGTGTTGTTTTTTAAGTGAAATTTTATCATGAAAATGTAATGGATTATGTAATACAAAAATTGGAATCCTATAAATTCCTTTGAAGGATTACATAAAAATGAAGGGAATGGGAAATTTTAATTTTACTAGAGACTTATGATTTCGATATTGGTTTATATGCATTGAAAAATTGAAACATGGTGAAATTATATGGAATAAGGGTTGAATACATTTATGGATGTGTTGCCTATTTATAATTAATGAAAAGGTTCCATTTATGATTATATTTTATTTTATAATAATATTTTTACACTATCAAATGGTAAATGGATATGAACGAATGATATAATGGAGTTTTGGGTGATATGAGTTTGAGAAAGGCTCATCCTCTACATTGAAAAAATATTATAAACATGTTTCAAAACACTTTCCATTTTTTTATGTTCAATTTTTTTATCTATTTACCCTTATCATTTTTATCAATGTAGATTATATTTTCAAAAATATATAATGTATACCATATTAATTAATTTTAATTTTCTAAAACAAAATTTTATCCCCACATAATCTTACACGATATATAAATAATATTTATTTATTGGTTAAATTAAGTCTTTTAATATATGAGTAAACTATTTGGTATAAAAAACCTATTTTCATATTTAGATGTTATTAATCATATTTAGTATTGATTGTTGATATAATGAGTGATAAAAATATATATAATTAGAATATATATTAAACTGATTTTTCAAAAGATATTTGAAATTCCCATATCATTTTGAGATGAATGTGAGGGGATTGGGTGAATCAGGGAACCAATTTTATTTGAAAAAAAGATTCATTTTAATAAAACCATTATTGTCGGTTAAAGCCACAATTCAATATTCTTGTGTGTCTTAGTCTTACATATATTGATTTGTTTATATAAGGAACAAAACATAAGGATTTATAATGTTTATTTAAAAGACCTACTCATTATCCTGTTAGTTATTTTACCCAATATTTATCCTCCACTATAATCTTATTATCAATTACCATGGTCAATAAGGAGTCTGAAAATATATATTATAAATACAAATATTCTATTATTTATAAAAAATCCCATTGTGTTATCATAATCCACACTAGAATGATCCAAAATATAACCGGAGACATCTTTTCCTAAACTAAATAACATAGTTCTTCAATAACCATCTCCAATTAAGATACATCATACTTTCATAATGGATTCATTCATTATGGGATGATATCTTTATCCTCAACCTCAATCACTCTAAATTTAACATTATTTTGTAACTATTTATGTACCTTTTTAATTAAATGGTTATGCTCAAATATCTTTAATCACCTATAAATGACAATTTTCTTCATCAAAATGGTGGTTGTGATGATTCGAACTTCTATTTAATAGCCATCCTCAATCAATTTATACAGTTTCTACAATCTAATTATTCAATAATTTTTTATAAAATATTAAACATGATATAATACAAATAATAAAACATAAAATCTATAACTAAAATACTTCATGAAATTGTTAGTATTTCATGGAATTCTCAATAATGTTTTTTGAATATTACTTTAATTTTCCCAATTTAAACTACAAACAGTATGATAAATTTTTCATGTTCACATTAAATGTTAATAGAAGATAATATATAACATGTTTCATAATTTTTGACCACTTCCATAATGACTAAAATAATGATTGTTGGATTTTATTTAGAATCATTTTTCAATTCACTCTATATTGTTCAAATAATATTAGGAATTTCTTCAATTCACTTCATATGAATATAACATTGAATATATGATTTATTTAATATTTTTCACCAATTCCATGATCCTTAATGTACTAAAACATAAAAAATAACTCATGTAATGTTTTATTTATGCAAAACTCTATATATAAAATTTTATCATAGTATAATAAACATACCACATCATCCACACAGCAACTATAACAACAATTCATTAAAATAATATTCATTCATAAAAGTGAATAGTTATTTGTGGGACTCAATTTGATAAATATAAGAGGTTATATGCATGATGAAATTATTCTTCCAAAATTATATATTAATAAATGATTATCATAATATTAACTATGTATTTTTCTAAAAGAATAAGTGGCTAGAAATCAATCAACATATGATCATCGGGCAACATATTCTTAACTATTTAATTATATGTGAAATATAGGAATACATTTCCTTCCCCAAAAATTACATTCCCTTTTCCAGAAATATTTTTTTATGCATAATTATGTCATTCTATTATTATCCATATATTGTAGTATTCATATTTCACGTTCATTCATAAATCATAAGAACTTGAAAACTGACAATCACCATTTTTGGTATTTTTTCTTATGATGAATTCTTGTTATAAACATTCACTAAGAATAAATCACAAGGAATATACATCCATGAAGTCATATCATATATTTAAATGGTAGTCCATAGACAATTTTCACAAATTATACAGTAATCTATTATTATTTGAATTTCATGTAATCTACCCAAAAAATATACATTATCACATGAAATTATATCAGCATGAAACATGTATTGATAAAAAATATCAGAATAATAAAATTAAAAAAAATTGAATTGATGAAACCCATATTGCTTTTGAATCTCTCATTGGGTATTTTTTTCACATGTAGTTCTCATCTACAAGAAAATATAGATGAAGTAACATGAATATATAAACTCTCATTTTAAAAGAAATTTTTTTCTTACTGTGATTCCATTCAAAGACTCATTTCATAATCCAATATAGTTTTAGATGATGTGGCACAATTATTTCTTTTAGTATGAGTTTTTTGGAATTGAAACATTATACCAAGAGAATCCATCCAAATTGAAATGTTAAAAACAATTGATATTTTTAATAGAGGGCTTGGATTAACTCAATCCAAAGTCATATAATACATGCACATCATTTATGATAAATTAAACAACACACATAAAGCATATTATCCCAAATATATTCATTCATTTAGATGTAACCATATTTATAATAATAACAATGAAAACCATTCAGTTTAGATGGATACATGTTTCTACACCCACTACATGTTTTCACGATGGGTCTCATGCGGCTTCACTAACCTGTGCAATCCCACTGGACCATCCAGGCATTATTCTCCCACTCACCTCGGTTGCCATATACATGGACTAACCTTGTAGGAGTGTTCCCTTGTGGACCTCCAACTGGACCACCCATGACTCAAAGAAACATCTATTGGAATGGTATCTGATTATGTTGACCATCGGGTCACTCAAGTGTGGTTGAGGGATCACCGTTGGGAGTTGTATAATTGGACAAATACCTTTAGTAAATTCACCATTAAAAAATTTCAATAAATAAATCATATAATATTTATCTTGAATACATTAAATTATATACTTCCAAAACTATTAATCATGAAATCTAGTTATGTAGAATTTAATAATATATGGTAGCTTTACCACCATAAATTATATCCTCATGCAATATATAATGTATTTTTTTCCTGGAATTTATAACACTTCAAACCATTATTATAAACAATGTTTCTTATTTAACACATGTTTGAGAACATAATATCACTCCAATCAATCATATAAATTTTAACACGGATAATTAGTAAAGAATGAAATCCAATGTCCTCAAGTGAGTCTAAAAATATTTACCTAAATCACCAATTCATTAACCAAAATAAAATTTCTTATTAACAAAAATAAAAACTAGGACAAATTACTACCCCTTTGAATTTTTTTATTACTATCCACACAACTCATTTACGTCAATATGTTATTCAAACATTCTACCCCTTTGTTCTATCAGGTAATAAACTAATCACCCCCACCTTAATCCATATCATTAATGGACATAAAAACAAGGGATGCATCAATCTCCAGAAATTCCCTAACAGTTAGTAAAAGTGAATTACTATATAAGGGAATTTATATGTCCATATGTTTTTATCATCAATAAAATTCATACTTAGTGTTACTCTAAATTTGGGTTTTTTATATAATTTTCCATAGAATATGTGATTGATATTTCCATATCAATTTGTATTTCTTATGTGGATGTTCATTCCTTTTCAGTTTCAGATGCATATTTTTCCTTTTCCATAAATTCATAATGATATATTCCTAGTATTTATGAAGTATCATGTAATATCTTTCCTCATTCCTATATTTTTCACACATTTCACACATAATGGTTTTCATGTAATCATATAAAGATGAATTCTTGTCACCTATAAATTCAATAACTATCACTACTTGATTTGATTTTACCTCATCAATTTTATAATCAGTGTCTATTTTTATAGACAAGTACAGTTGGTTGGGATGGATAAGTAAACACATATTCTTGATTCATCTATATTGTTGGATTTTCACACATAATACACTAGTGATTTGTTCTAACTTTACCAAAAGTTTTCTATTAAGAATTAATTTTTGTAAATTTTCAATTCATGAGAAAACTATTAAATTATCCAAATTTTGACCTATATTACAACATAAACCAGTAAATACCATAAATAAATCAAATTGGTTTTATTTTTATAGTTTAAGTGATTTCTTTCTCGTATGCCTATATTACTGAATATATGATCCAAACATTCATCACTTCCCATTATTCATGTGTTATTTTCAAAAGTGAAATGTGTTTCCATCATGAGTAAGAAATATAACCAAACATCTGACAACACTAAAAGTATCATCTGAACTATTATCCAGTAGACTAATACTAATTTTTCATTGAATATTTTTGTTAGTGTATGTCTACAAACTGTGGGTGTTTTTGATTTGGAGGAATCGTTTTGACTAAATTATTTATCTCCTCTTTTGTGTCATTTTTTTATTTTTTTCCATCTTCATTCATTCTTTTCCCTTGGCCCTTCATTATCCAAGGTAACAAATATACATTGAGATTCATAAGGTATATATAAAATATTTTTCTTAAGATTAATCTTCTTAGATTCTTTATAAGATTAACCCTTTATTTCAACATCTTTGGAGTAATATTCATTCATATTCTTCAACACACATTGAGATGAAATTCACATACACTATGTTTTAGAAAATTTAATATCATTCTCATGATGTCTTCCTTCAAAATAATTCACTATCATTATTGTTCATCTGTCTAAAAAATACATTGTTTATTCTCTTCAGTGAAATTTGTTTCATCGGTTATGAATTATTTGATTCTATGTTAATTGCCATCAAAATATTTTAGTATCATTTCTTGATTATATACATTCATCACATACATCATTATTTCATTATGATATATCTCTTATTTCTTAACACATTATTCATTTTATCAAGTTATGTTTCTTTACTCATATTTGATCATTTGTTTATTTCCAGTATTATCTTATAGGTTGTCTTTCAATTACCAATCTAAATCTTTTCTCTCTTTATCTTCTACACATTCATCGATTTCTTTAGATAATTTAGTTTTTACCATAAAGAAAATTTCTTTATGAATGTCCTTCATCATCTGACCTTATTCATGATGTTGAAGATTCATTAATTTCCCTAATTATTAGATATCAATAAATTTTACAGGAGTAATTATTCATTTCCCTATCAGTGTTAAAATTTTTGTATTTATTTTATTTTCAACTGGTGTATTTCTTATCTTCATTAGATTTAATAGCAATGGTAATTTTCTCAGGATAATAATATGTTAAATTTTTATATCCCATGAAAATTGAATCATATTAGTGGACTCAACTATTTTTCTCTTCTAAAACTGTTATAAATCATTGTAAATAGGGCCCTCATTAAATTTAATTCCCTTGTACCTTCATCGTCCTCAAAATCACTTGATTTTAGTTCTTCATAAAATCCAGTTTTACATCATAGCATGGGTTTAATTCCAATATCATTATTTTATTCATTCTTAAAATTAGTTATTTTTTCTCATTTCATTTTCTAAGAGATTATTATTGAGTTTACAAAGGGATAGATCTTATTTGTCTTCTAATTTCTAATGTTTTTAATCAAATATCTCTAGGAATTTTCTCATTAGCTTTAATTCAATGTTTGAATCATCCATCTTCTAACCAAAACCAACGATGGTACTAAAAATATCATTTACTAAAGTATATTTTTTTACCAAAAAATTCATCATCAACCATTTTGATATAATCAAATATTCTTACCTAGATTTGTATATTAAATTCAATTAAATTAATGTGTCATTCATAACTACTTTTCAAATTATCAAAAATTTACTTTACTATTTGTATAGTCATCACTTTAGGGTATAACATTCCTATTATATCCAAAAATATTTCATTTTTAGCATTACCATCATCTCCAGGATACACTTATCAATGAAAGTCGTTATATAATTTATAATGTAGGGTAAAACCCCTCATTGTAACTATATATCACTCTTCTAAACCACGTGATAGTAGAAATGGTATCATTCAATTTTTCTATCCATGATTTTTATCACTATATAAAATGGGAATACCTATAATGTTTAATTTATTATTTTTTTTCGTATTCATATTTCAATTGGATATTTCAGTTTTTAACAATGATTTGATACTAATTGATGTATCCAAATCATGGTGAGATCCGTGAGGGGTGGGGGAATCAGTTATACATTTTTTTGTTTATAAATGTCTTCCATTAAATTAATCATATGGGGTATGATAAATCATGTATCTAATATTCTTGTGTCATTTAGATATAATTTTTATAATTCTATAATAAAAGTCCCATAATACTAGTATTTAAAGTATTTGGGATAAATATATAATCCTTCATAAGCTGTTTATTCCACCCAACACGGATTATTTACTATAATATTATTTTTAATTACAATGGACAATATAGATTTACATTATATATCTATTAAATCTTCATAGTAGGTTCTTTATACTTCATCCCACAATCTTTATTGAATCCAAAATAGCATGCAATTTAATCCTCACTCGATACTTCTGCTTCTGAATCGCACAAAATGCTTCACCTTCTAAGGACAAAAACTAAGAGACTTCCAAATCACTTCTATGCATGATCCACAACATGTTGATTTTTTTAATTTATCATTGAGATCACCGAATCAAACATAGTAATGTGCCTAATAATTTTTGTTTATTGTCTTATGGTCTTTATAAAATGCATCCAATCACCTATATCTGATCAATTTCCATATTGAAATTTTGATCTGGGTGGAATTGAATTATAATAAAATACAAAACATAATTAATGTGTGCAATGTATACAAAACAATTCTTCAAAATTATTTTATACAAAATATTACATGAAATCTCATAACATTCTATCATGAAAATAAAAACTCTAGTACATCATTCAATCATGAGTATTTCATGGAATTATCATTTTTTTAACTTTTTTTCTTCTCCATTGTAAAAACATAAAATAGTACACCAAAGTGATCCTATGAAAATAAAATTATCATAATTCTACAAATATAATTAATTGGGCACTTTTCAATAACATCTATGAATATTATCATGTAGGCACTCTAATCATATTGCCTATGATATTTTTAATCATTATACGTAAGTAAAATATTATGAAAACATAGTCTAATTAACATCAAATGACTATAGAATAGTATATATGATTTATCTCATATATTTGGTCCATTTACATGAGGCATCATCTACTAATACATCAGAAAAAATGTTGTTTCTATTTCAAGTATACAAAATTGTCATTATATAATTAAATTAGGGTATATCAAGAATAATACATTATCCATATAGCATATAAATAAAATTTTAATTCACTTAATTTTC
The DNA here is from genome assembly GCA_963277665.1 of Viscum album. NCBI lineage: Eukaryota > Viridiplantae > Streptophyta > Magnoliopsida > Santalales > Viscaceae > Viscum > Viscum album. The sequence continues at coordinate 1,193,741,541 of OY728139.1, forward strand.
ACCACTCAATGTAAATATTTCATTGTGAAATAAAAGTAGAAAACTATAAGAGATTATTTTGTGAAATAATGTATTCTAAATTTTTTTTGAATAATTTTATTTTAAATGAGTGTTAATCGGGTATTAATAAGAAATACTAAAGTTGTAAACAAGTGGATAACACACAATCATCCTACAAAATTTTCTAAGAAATTTAACTATTTGTGACACACAAACATATTTCACCACTATTTATAGCTGACATGGACTTCGTAGTATATATTTTAAATATAAAATTAACAGTTTGTATTATTCTTTGTATACATTCGCTTCTTATAACATCATCATTCTTGTATAATATGTCACACCAACCTGACCATCATTATTTTAATGTATTTTTTAAAGGGAAGAACTATTCTTCTACACATTCATCATGAATGAATAATATAGAATTTTTATTTGGGAAATCATCTTTTAACATTTCTTTTAATCCTGTAAACAAATTTCAAAAATCAGTCTGTAATAAATTACTCTTTTCAATCATTTTAATCTCTTCTAAAAACCATCAATGGCACATTGATTTATTTATTTATGGGTCATGCCGCATATAAAAATATCACTACACAGAAATTCATATGTTGTCGAATTAGTTAAACATGTCATGCTTTCAAATCTATCACATATATGTTTTTCTCTAGGATTATTCGTATATGTATAATTCCTCATGAACTAACATGTATCCAAAAACTCAGCTTTATAATGGAATTTTATTCTTTTTCGGAAGCCATTCTTAGCCACATTTCATAGTCTCATATAATTTGGTTTGATCTGTCATACATATTTCGGTTACTATATGATTTCTAATGAGAACACTCCATCCATATAAACCATAAATTTCAAAAGGATTATGTTGATCATAGCTGTGATTAAATGGCTTTGGATAACTTAATCTGATGGCCCATTACATTCCTATCATTTAAGAGTGTGTAGAAAAATTCCATAAAAGTGACTTTTCCAATATCAATTTACACATATAGAGGGCCTCTAATTTATAGTAATATCCATGAAGCATATTTGACCATGATTTATAATGTTATTGGAACCAATTACTCTTTCACACCATGGGTCTCGTGTGGTTTTTCCAACCTTTTAATTTACAGTATCCCATGTTGGATCTATGCACCCACTCTTATTTTTGATAATATACATAGCCCACCCATGTATGATAACACTCTTTAGGCCTATATAAGGACCAAAAATATAATAATGTGGTCTCCAAGGGAATGATAATTGATGAGGTTGACCCTCGGGTCTCTCTAGTGTGGATGAGGGTTTACCCAGGGGGTTGTTAGAAGAGAGTTTTTAGTAAATCCATCATAAAATTATTTTTTAGAAATACCCAATTATAAAATTAAACTTCAAAAAATTATCAAATATTATTTGTAACATCCTCACCATAGAGCCACTAAATGGTCCCTGGGCCATTGGGTCACATGGATTCAATCAAAACTCCATGGATTCCATAGGCTACCAACTAGTAGATATAGCCTATGGAGTTTATGTAGAGACACTATACCCTCATGTCAGACTGTAGAAGAACTGTGTAATCATATCAATTAATGTGGAATAATGATATAAATATATGAACATAAGATAGAAGACAAATCACATATAAGAATACAATAATAAATAACCCCAAATCAGTTTGCAACTATATGATGATCAGGTAATGTCTCTACAATTTTGGAAAATTTCAGTATATACATCCCAGTGCAATACATTTATAAAAATTAAATATAACTAAATGTAATTATGATAACATTTATCAAGGGACTAAATCAGCCCTCTACTCCCCCTCCCATATGACCCAAGAACAAATAATCAAGATGTTGGTGCTTTCCACGATCCTAAACTGCAACCATGAAGACTGTTTAGGTACCCAATGACATCTCAAATAGGGTGTGAGATAACACACAATAGGACACCACCAAGGGTTTCAACGACATTTCCAGTCTAATATAAAAAAAATAAAAGTGTAATATATATTAAAGGTATAATAGTAATTCTAATAATGTAGGATCTTTTCCCTCTAAACATGTCTCTATATAAACAATATTCAAGCTCCCATAAAAAAATTCAGTTACAAACCATAAATAAACAAGTAATAATATACTATCTAACAAAAATAATATAATATCCATACCAAGGATATCTGCAAACATATAAAAATATCTACCATATCCATGTCAAATAACCATGTGTTCATATCCACTAAGGCCACATAGTGAAATCATGTGTCAGACCACGAAGGGTTGGGTCCTAAGTATAGAAGACCAAGGCATCCACATTGAGTCCCAATTGAGTCTTGATAGAATCTCAGTACATACATGGGTGTATTTCAATAAGAATGTCTACAGAAAATGTCTAATGTGAGTCAATGAAATTATGACCCAAGGCGTTTCATGGTATTTCACATCCTATTGAATCAAAATCCAAGGAACATATCCATGTTTTTCTATACTATAATCACGAATCATGGAGTAGATTTCCCATGTAATAAAATTGAATCATGATCATTCAAGATATTTTAGAGAATCCTCTACGATTATCAATTCATAATTACATTTCATTAATAATTTTATAATCATCCGCATTCCCTTATTTTAACCAATTGATTTTTACAATTTTATAACATACAATTAAACAATCTACCAATTAAAAATCCTTTAATCTCATGGATAATTGGTATTACATTATCTTAATGATTCATTTAATTTTTACTAATTTAAAAAAGGATCCCAAACTGAGTGGAGGGGTGGTATAAAATAAAAAGATACAATGAATCACCCCATTGTTATCCTTTGATTGGTAAAACAACCACTAAATATCAAAAATGTACTATTGGGAATTATAAACATGTTCTAAACAATTAATTCATGATGTTAAATTAATTATATTGGAATAGTGTTTCTAACCTATTTTATACAAGTGGGAAAGGTATTGGCCACTTACCATATACATGTGGTATAACACTATTCCATTATCATCATCTAATTTGTTCTAGATAGGTAGAAAAACAAAGAATGCGTGAAAATCCTAAAAATGGGGAATATTTTCATAGACCTAAATAACATTGTTGAAATGAAGAAAACTGAATAATTAAAAAACACGACTAAAGAAAATTCAAGAATGGGTCCAATTAGATAAAAGATGATCATAAAGGGGTCTATATTGAGAAAAGGGAGAAAATACCATCTTATGATCTAAATGGGTGAAAATGGGTTCTCCCTATATGTTGTAAATAAATCATAAAGAAGGGTATTTCTGTTTTAATCTCATTCTGTTTTTTTTTGTGAAAAGAGAAAATAATCTCATTAAGTTAAAATGGTATACACTCCCAAAAACAATGGGTCTCGTGGTTTAGTTGCACTATTTCCCAAACTATGTGCTCTTATCTTCCCCAAGGGGGTCTCACGCTATTTTAGAAACCATGCAAAAACTATTCCAAACAATACTTTTAAAATAAAGTAAAATTCCCCATGGTAATGCACCCTTGGATACATTGTTTTGTCAAACCATGCAGCCTTACTATGGCCTCTATACATCCCTACAGAGTCTATACATACTGTGTGGCCTAGGTCACTAATTTTCTACTGTCCATGCAGCATAATTTCTTATTACAATAAATGAAACTTTATGATCCAAACAATCCCTGAACACCAAATAAATAGCAGTGATCACCTATAGAACTCACATTAGGTCAAATCCAAGGAGTAATATATTAAATTAAATGATTATTACTTCAATAGAAAGCACAAAATCTTAAAATATTCCCACACTAAATAAATTAATAACATAATTACACTGAAGGCCTATGGCACTAGGTGTGCGCGAATTGGTTGGTTCGCGAGTTTTTGCATAGCTTAATGTCGTGAATGCCTAGCGTGGAGATTTTCCCCGCGAAGAGCCTGAGGCATTGTGAAGTTGGGAAGGCCTTTCACGGTGTGTTGCCCCACGAAGACTGGGGGCGTGGCCACACGACGTGGGTTACTAGACCGGGTCTTGTTCTTTTTAAGGGTGGTTTGGATTCTGCATAGGTACCATCCACTAAAGAGGATAGTGCTTTCACCATTTGATTTTCACTATGGATACTGACCTTATTAATCAATGGGCGAGACTGTCCCTAACAGACAATGAAAAAGCGGCGATCGAGACACGGAGAAATGAAGACCCACTCTTGGAAAAACTCATGTATCTGCACGTTTTGGTAAAGTTTGTTGAAACCATTTTGGTTAATTAGGGGGCTCTCAAAAACACTCTTCAAAACATCTGGAAACATGATGCAGGAGTGGCTGTTCGGGAGGCGAGAACTAATCACATCATTTTTGAGTTCTTTGACGAGATAGATAGGGACAAAATTTTGTGCGGCAGACCGTGGTCCTTCGATAATCAGCTCATCCTCATGGAAGAATTCAAAGGGGGAGATGATTTCCATCAGGTGAATTTAACCTGCTCCCCCTTCTGGATACGAATTAAAGGAATCCCTTTCCATGCAAGAATGGAATGTATAATGAGGGAAATTGGGGACAATCTTAGACACTTTCTGGAATGGGACTGCTCATACCAAATACAATGGGGCCCTGAGGTTTGGATCAAAGTGGAAATTGAGGTATCAGAGCCCCTAATGAGAGGAATGTTCCTAAAAACCGATCATGCCAACTCCTGGATATCATTCAAATTTGTGAAACTCCCACTCTACTGTTTTTTTATGGTCATCTTGGCCACTCGGAAAGAACGTGCACCACAAAACTGAAGAATGGATCAGGTGACATCACACTCCAATATGGCCCTTGGCTCTATGAAAGAATGAATGAATCTTCTTTCATCCCTGAGATGGAAAAACAAAAGGACCGCGCCCATCTTACGTTGGCTCATACCAATCAGGCGGAACCCACTCATGGACAAGTCATTATGCTGGGACCTTCGAAGTTCTCTAATGTTGGCTATCCCACTCAGAGAGAAGCTGGAGTTCATCCTAACCCCCTAAAGGACAAAACTCAATCATCCACAAGGTCAGATATGAAGCACAAAGAATCATCATGACAATTCTCAACACCAAAGTCGCTGCACCTCGAACCGCCAGATCTGGATCCGGATCCAGGTCCACAACTGTCCGTAATCGACATGTCACCAATAGAGGCCCATGGAATGATGGGAACTCTAATGCTGGGCCCAATCACCCATCGCACATGGAAAAGGGTGCAACTTAGAGGAAGTGATGATCGAGTGGAAGACCCTAACCCCAGGGCCAAGAAAAGACAAACTGAAACATGTCAATCGAGGGGAGTCCCACCAAAAGACGGAAAACAAAAAGTGGCAAAACAAGTCTTGAAGAACCAAAGGCGGTGGTGGGCGAGACCCAGCCTCGCCTAGAGAAATGATTGTGCTATGATGGAACTATCGTGGGCTTGGAAACCCATGAATAGTTCGCATGCTTCAGCGCCACTGCACTCAAAGTCGCCACGATATGGTTTTCCTATCCGAAACCATACTGGAAAACAAGGACACCAATGGTATTTCCCTGAAGTGTGGTTTCCAAGGCTACTTTCTGGTGCCCATACAAGGCCATTCTGGGGGCCTCTGTCTCCTTTGGAAGGACAATATTGACATAAAAAAATTTCTTTCTCTTCGCACCATGTGGCTAAGACTGTTCAATCGGACTTGAACCCACCCTGGACCTTTGTGGGATTCTATGGCTGGTCGTCCCATGCGGATAAGGTGCGACCATGGGACCTTCTGGGAAATCGGTGACATGATCTTCCTATCCCTCTTCTATTCGGTGGTGACTTCAATGAGATCATGTTCCATAAGGAAAAAAGAGTTCGAAGCACTCCACACTCAGCCTCGATGTCTAATTTCAAGGACACAGTCACTAGGGCGGACCTGATCGATCTGGGGTACACAGGTAATCCTTTTACAAGGTTCCACGACAACACTGAAGGCACCCAAATCGATGAGCATCTTGATTGATTTCTGGGTTCTACTGATTGGATTAATTTGTTCAACATGTTTCATGTGGTCCACTTTTCTCTTAACTGTTCGGATCATTTCCCTATTCTCATTGACTTTTTGCAAGGAGAATGACAGCGAAAACTCAGCAGACCCTTCAGATTTTAGAGCGTCTAGTCAAAAGACTAGGAATGTGAATAGGTGATCTGATCATGCTGGGAAAGTTCTCACGAAGATGTTGGCCTCAATATCCAACAGGTTGCATCCAGTCTGAGAGCTTGGAGTTACAATAAATTCCACCAACCTGAAAGGCATTGTGATGTCATTGAAAAGAATTTGCACAACCTACTCAGGCAACCCTCATCCAATGGAAATATCTCCATGATTGGGGATACACAAAGAGAGCTGGACAGGGCCCTTCGTGTTAAAGAAAGATTTTGGGTTATGCAGGCGAGTGACAACCACATTAAAGAGGTAGACGCTAATACAAGGTATTTCCATCTGAAAGTGTCATCTAGGCATCGAAAAAACTCTATCATGAGCTTATCGCGACCTGATGGAAGCAAAGTTTCTGACACCTGCGGCATTCACGAAGCTTTGGTAGTCTATTTCCAGAACCTCTTCTCTACAGGTACTCCTTCTATGTCGGCTGAAGTGGAATAATGCATCAGACCCATGATTACCGATGAGATTAACCGATAGCTTACAAAATATGTGACGAATGATGAGATTCTCATGGCTCTGAAACAAATCCACCCCACTAAGGCCCCAGGACCGGATGGTTTCCATGCCCTATTTTTCAACCATTACTGTCACATTATCGATCTCGACATATGAAAAATGATTAAAAACATCTGGGCAGGGAACACAAGTATTTCTTCCATTAATGAAACTTTCCTCTTACTCATCCCCAAAATCAAGAAACCTCATGTGATCCCGGATTTTAGACCTATCAGCATCTGGAATGTCTCATATAATATCTTCTCAAAAATCCTGGTTAATCGGTTGCGGCCTTATCTTCCTAATATTATCTCTGAAAACCAGAGCACTTTTGTGGCCAATCGGCTGATTACTGGTAAGGAAATTATAGCCCATCAAGTTTTCCACTATATAAAAACACGCTCCACAGTGAAAAAAGGAACCATGGACTGGAAACTGTACATGACCAAAGCCTATGATAAAGTGGAATGGAAGTTCCTAAGAGGATTGATGTTGAGAAGGGGATTATGCACTAAATGGACAGATATTGTCATGAAATGCATCTCAACCATCTCCTTCAGAATCAAGGTCAATGGGGAGCTCTCCAGAGGATTCTCCTCATACCGAGGCCTGCGCCAGGGAGATCCTCTGTCCCCTTTTCTCTTCATCTTGGTGGAGGATGTTTTCTCTAACCTTATCTCTAGGTCTGCATCTGCTAGGTCTATTCATGGAGAAAAGTTTTGTCGTGAGAGTCCACAAGTGTCACATCTCTTCTTTGCTGAAAACTGCCTCCTTTTCTCCAGAGCCACTATTAATGAATGTTGGGTGATCAGCTAGGCGATCCAGCAATATGAGCGGCCTTCTAGATAGTCTATCAATCGGGGAAAATCAGAGATCTCCTTCAGCACAGGGGTTCCTTCTTCCAAGATAGCTAAGATTTGTGCTTCTACATGAATCCATTTGGTCGATAAACACTAAAAGTATCTCGGACTCCCTACGGTGATTGGCCGGTCTAATAATGAAATTTTTGCAGCTCTGGTGGATTTAATCGAGAAAAAAATTCAAGCCTGGACCCCAAAAAACATCTCTAAATCTGGAAAAGGAACCCTCATTAAAGCTGTCATTCAGTCTATCCCCAGCTACTTTATGTCTATGTTTAAGCTCCCGATGACTATCGTCAATCTGATCCATTCTCATACTGCCAACTTCTGGTGGGGCGAAAAACGATGGAAGAAATAGACCACAATTGTTGTCCTGAGAGAAACTCTACCAACCCAAGTCATATGGAGGGATGGGATTCCAGAATATTCTTCTGTTCAATGACGCACTGCTGTCCAAGAAAGGATGGCGCCTTTTGAACCGTCCTTTATCTCTTTGTTCACGATTTCTCCATGGCAAGTATTTTCCCCACACAGACTTCCTTGGATCCTTTCATGGCCCTCGTCCTAGCTTCCTTTGGAGAAGTATTTGGGGGGACTGAAATCTCCTTGAGAAAGGGGTGGGCTGGAGGATTGGAAATGGCTCATCTGTCAAAGTATGGACTGATCAATGGCTTGTCGATAAGGATGGTATGCAGGCCACATCCCCCGACCAACCAGGTCTAGAGGACGCCACTGTCAACTTCCTATTCTCAGACAAGGGTCACAGATGGTGTGTGGAAAAGATCCAGGAATGGTTTAATAAAAGAGACCAAAGAATTATCCTGAGCATCCCCTGCGTCCCTGATGCAGGCCCCGACCATATTTTTTGGAACTATGATATTTCTGGCGACTACACGGTGAGATACGGATACAGACTGGCTCTTGGTTTTCACTCTCTCGACCGGGATGAGGGACCATGGAATGCGCTCTGGAAGCTCAATGTCACCCCAAAAGTTTTCCAATTCTGGTGGCTGGTATGCATGGGCACCCTCCCTACCATCAGCCTCCTCATTTACCGCCATATGGCCAGTGCTGACTCCTGTCCTTTCTGCCGAATATTCCTAAAAGCCCCTGGCACGCTATCTTTCACTGCCCAGGTGCCAAGGAAATTTGGAATAAATGGGGCTCGACTCCGGATGCATCACTGGACATTACCGTTGTTCTCCCCGATCATCTGATGCACTGGTGTTCCTTTATTTCATCGTCTGATGCAAGCTCCCATTGCACCCTGGCCTGGATTATTTGGGTTCGGTATAACGATTCAGTTTTCCATCATGTCCATCAGCCTCCAGAGTTCTGGATTGAACGAGCCACTTCGTGGATTGAGGGATCAAAGGACCGCGAAGAACACTTTATGCCAGGTGATGCCCCCTCCTGGTCCCCTCACTGGATCCCCCCAAAGGAAGGGATTCTTAAGCTTAATGTGGATGCCTCTCTCCCAAAGGATTGGCCCACTTCTCTCGGCCTCCTGGCTCGAAATCATCTGGGGAAGATCATTGCAGCAAAATATGAACCACATTATGCATTTTGAGAACCGGCTATTGCTGAGGCCTTTTCTATACTTGCAGGGATGATGCTTGCTGTGGAATGTGGATGGGCTGATATCATCATCGAGTATGACTGCCTTTTGGTTATCAATGCTATAAAACATGGTGACGCCGGACTCCAGGCCTTTGGCGTTATCGTCAGAAGAATCTCCTCGCTGTGCCACGAATTATCTTGCTGCACCTTCTCCTTTACCAAAAGGGAAAGAAATAATGCAGCCCATCAGCTGGCGGCCTCAAGCCCCTTCAATGTCACCCAACTTTGGCTGGACAATTTCCCCTCTTGGTTCTGCTTATGTACGGCTGCTAATATTCACCATTAATATAATCCTTCTTTCTTAAAAAAACATAGTTACCCTTCTTTGGTTGGTTAGGAATAATTAGAGATTTACCACATCCAATGAGCGTATACGTCAGCCTCCAACTCTTATGTATTTTTATAAGGCCCCATCCTTAAACACTACATAATCTTGAATTAAGTTAATAATTCACACTGAATATATTTTATGGTTTAGTGTTTTAGACAATTAGGCCAAAACTATTACATTACATCTTAAATACTACAATGTAGACATTTATACTCAGTGTCTATTTTTTCATAAAATAAAAACTATTAAAAGAAATCTAGAATTCATTTTTTGATAAAAAATCATCTTCAATTATTCCTTTCTCTCACCCTGCCTTATATCCTATGAAAAACATTTCAAAAACATTGGATAAGCATAAAAAGTTCTGAAATGGTTATTAAATAAATGAAAAAACATTAGTATATCATTACATAAAAAACATAACATCATTAACATGCCTCGTGAAATCATAATATTTTTTAATAACACATAGTAATCAGAAATCATAAAGGTATCTTTTGGCATCCATGTCATAATTATGTGTTATATTTCATAGCTACATATGGAGTTATGTGTAGAATACCCATCACTATATATTCCATAAAAATATTAGTAGAAACATTAATGTTTACCTCTCTCATGTTACCCAATGCATTAGAGATCTATCTCAGGCTCACCCACCCTTGGTTTATCATAGAACCATCTATATACGTAAACAATGCCCAAGAACCATAACATCTTCACAACACATAAACCAAACACAAAGGAAAACATAAAATTTCCACATTTCAATCACAAAATATAATTTAAATATATTGATATAACCAAACCATTATAAAAAAAAATCCAATAAAAAAAATGTGTAAAAGAGTATATGGTATTTATTTTCCATTTAAAAACATTACCTCTAGTTATGGTAGCCAAATATCAAATATTGCTTGCGGCAGCGTAATGGGAATTATCACCACATTCATTAAAAAGAAAGATTACCTTTTTTGTTTATAAAATAATCTATGTAGGAAAATATTCCATTTTAATTAAATGAAAAGACAATGGGTTTTGTACACCGTATAAAAGAAAATCGTGTATAAATCAAAATACACCTCAATGAAAGTAGATTGAGAAGAATTCCCTTACCTTGTGTCTGTCTTGACTCATTCATTCTTAGTCTATTTAATAATAAAATAAAGATAATTTATTCTTTCTTAAGAACATTTTTCAAGTATATTTTTCCTTTTATATCACTTATTAACTTGTTATAAACATTACATAATTATTTATGTTAATATCGATCGTTTTGTCCATATTTGGTACTTCTGTCAAAAATGATCTTCTTATAATTACAAGTTTTACATATGGTCAAAATTATATTATACACAAAATTATATTTAGGATTTATATATAATATATAGAATATATATTGAGTAGATATATATTTATTTATAATAGTTCAAAACATTTGGAGTTAAGAAATAAAATGCATCATTCCTGGAGACGGTAAGTCGTACGTATGCATGAACGATACATTCATTTATATTTATTATTTAATTTAATGAAAACATAATGATACATAGGTATATAATAATTACATTATAATATCATATACGATTTCATCAATTCCATCCTTTATATGTTCTATGTAAGTTTTGAACGAGTGATACCACTTGGAGGGGAAAATAGTTTGGATTTCATCACATAAAATTATCATATTTAACAATTATAGAAACCATTAAGGTATTATATAAATGAAAATTACCAAATCATAGAAACATTATAAATATAATGTATATCCCATATAAATATAGTTCTATCACAATGGCCACTATAAGTGGGGGTAAGAGATAATCGAACATTCATCGTTTAATGAGGCATTACTTCGTCGTCCATAGAAACAATATATTCGTATCCATTAGATGGAGGTGTGTGGAAGTTTAGTTCGAATACATCTCATAAAAAATATATTATATTTTAGATACTGGGTTTATTATATATGAAAGTAATAATGAGAGTTTAGGTGTTGGAGAAGGAATATAAAAGAATAGAACTTGAGAGAAGGTGTTACCATTAAATTGTGTAACTCCCTTTAGGTTGAACTAAAATGCTTTCTTGAGGTTCCTTATTCCTATGTTAAGGATTCTACATAAAAGACAGGGATTTTGGGAGGTTATTTGGGTAGATTTTGGACAAGTCAAGGGGTCTTGAGGGGTCTGAGTAAGCTTTAGAGGTAATGTCTTTTTAAAAGGGGGAGGAGGGGTTCTTTAGGAAATTTTGAAATTTTGTTTTATTATAAACTGAATTTGGATTAAAAAATATCCCCAAATCATTTAATTAAAATATAATGTTAGTATTGTTATAAATAATCTCATCCAATGGGTTTTGTACATGTTTTTGGCAATAATTATCCTTATTTTTTAGTTATAACCTTTTGTTAAATAATTTATCTTTCACCATGTCCACTTGTATATTCAGACTACATGGTTAATATATTTACTATAAAATGCTAATCAGCCCTAAAATCTATCATTAATGGCATTAGTAAATTCATATATGTCATTTTGATGAATCATAGATTTTTTGAACTATTTTATCATTTAATAAAATCTTGATTTATTTAAAAACTCATTTCCGTCAATTTATAAACTATTCATATCAAGAGAAAAAATATATATATAAAAAGTTGGTTATTTTAAAAACACTACATTAATTCAAATATAACAAGTTATAATCATCCATGAATATTATGTATGATATAAAAATTTTAAAATAAAATTATTTTAATATTTATAATCTCATTTATTTTAAACATACATTAATGAGGTAACCATTACATCATCATTGTTTTATAAATTAATTTATTTATATGATGTGTAAATATTATAAATAAAATACCATGATGTATGAAATAATTTTCTAATTTTAATTACTATTTATATTAGAAAATATCACTTATATAACCCATTATTAGAATTGTTTTACTAAGAGAGATATGTTTTTGTTAAATTTTCCTTCACTTTGAAGAAATGTTTATAAAGTTTCATTTTAACTTAGAAGTGGCTCCATGGGGTCCCAAAATTGACACATGGATTCCCATGTTCATACAAGAATCATCCAATAGGATTATTACATGTGTTAGGCTAATTTAGTATTATTATAATAATATTTTTTCACCCTAATTTAGCAAATTTACCCTTTAACCATAGTAAATGAAATATTTACTAAAGTTATTATTCATAATATATAAAATTAATAGTTACCTATTTACACAAATTGGAACTCCTGATTTCAAATATGGAATCCATTTTTTCAATTCAAAACATAGATGTTGCATATCATTATTTAAAATTAATTCCCATTGTCAAAACCAAAAGGCATGTTTTTAAGAAAATATAACTATCAAAAGATTGACACTTATTTATGTTCAATTTCAAAGTGAAATTAAATAAAATGACCATAATTTTATTAAATGGTAAAAATATAAACTATTACACTTTAGAACCAATTAAAAATATAATCTAACAATATAAATAATTTATACTAAAAGGAAATTTTGAATTTTAATGCAGTATTTTTCACTAGTCATTAAAAAACAAACACTATCATAAAAATACTAAAAAAAATTCCAATGTAAATTTTGATATCCCTATTCTAAAGAAGAATACTATTTTTTCAAAACAAACATATAAAAGTGGCAAAAAATATAATTAAAAAGGTTTCACCTTCAAAAGGTGGCAAATCGACCTTTTAAAGATTACAAAAGATTTTATGCTTAAAATTGGATTCATTCACATTTTAAGCCTCTAACTTTTATTGGATATATGTAAAAACATTTAACAAACATGTATAATCATATTTTTGTTTTTTATCATTCCCTATAATACAATGGATAGGCCTTAACTTATATTATTATATTTTTTCTAGTGTGACTTAGCATTTTGTATTACATGATATTTCAGAGAAAGCCATTATTGCATGTCAGGTACAACATCAAACATTGAATCCTATTTAAAGTAAAATCAATATTTCATTCAAAAATATTAATAAATATGAAAATTTAAAATTCTTTATTTACCTAGAATGTTATACTTTTACTATAAATTTTCATAATTCTATATCACTTGTAACAGAGGAATTGATTATCCTGGTAGAACATTTTTATTATTATTGATGATACAAATAAGATAATCCTTGAAGGATTTACTTAAATGTAACTCCACCTCATTTTGATGAAGAGTGTAAGACTGGTCTAATTGATAATGACAAAAATGAGATACATGGATGCTATTGTGCATGGTGTAGAACATCTATGGTAACAACCACTGATATGATATTGGCCTAAAACTCTTTATAATATTGAACAGTCCAATATGTGGTGGTGAAATCCTAACATATCTCCCAATCCCTTTGTGTCTCAGACTTAGTGACATAATTAAAAATAGTAGATCCCCAACCCCAAACTCCAGTTTTCCTTGATGGCATCCAACATAAAATAAATGACTAGACTATATAGTACCAATCTCTTTCGGAATCAACTATACCTTTTATAAAAAATATTTAATGTGGCTAAGTCTAGGAAATATTGGCTCCCTTTCTGTTAACATGTAAAATGTTCATCAGCATAGCCTACCATAAAAACCTCATTATCTACCATCTTTATTGTCTACTAATAGATATTTTTTTAGGTAAACTAAACTATGAGTATATAAATATCCTAACATCCCCAAAAATCAAGGATACATGGTCCAATAATTTCATCATCAACTAAATCCTATTATCTATCTAGACGCCAGTTAAAGTATGGTATGTCATGTTTATAATAACCTGTGTAACCAATTACCTCTATAATCACTACAATAAATGAGATATAAATCTAGAATCCATATCCAATATAATTGTATGAATAACCCCATGATGTTATGCTATCTCACATATTTACAACCTCCCAATCTCATCTACTCAAAAGGCCTCCCAGATCAGCATGAATTATAAAACATTATTGAGCCTTTACACAAAAACCCAAACAACATGACAACATTGATATGTACTCAGAAACACTATCATGAAATCCATTACAACATCATCCCATTTCTTATATGGAATTGGAAACTATAGTTAAAATCCTAGATACTCAATTGTGTTCTTCCATTACATGAAGGTATGTGGAAAATTTCTTTAAAAACCAGTTTTCTCCCATTTTATCATAATCAACCTGTTTTGATGGTAAATTTCATTATATATAAAGTTAAAACTAGGATATACATCCCTGAATGAGGCTTGAAACTATTATATCAGCTCCTCTTATATGTTATAAAGAACCCAAATGCGACCACAAACACCTAGAATATCATCCTCTCCAAGGATTGAACCAAAATGTAAGTCATCACCTTCCACACTCTATCATAGGAGTATTCCCTCGGCATCAAAACGTTTTCTCATATAATGTATACCTTGAAGAGTGTTTGTTAAATATAAATTAGGAAATGAACTTTTTTTCCTTTATCATCATATACCTTTTAGTGCATCTCAAAAAAATGGTTATATGAATCAACTCACAATAAGCCACCTAAACTACCTATGTTTGATTCCTCTTACATAGTGAATCATGGCCTACATTACCCTTTCGTGGAATTTAGGTAATCTCAATGTCAATATAATGTAGATACTCACACAACCTTCAATATCTCAAATTTAACTAATGATTCATAAATATGTATTTTAGGATTTATTAGTCTGTGTGAAACACAAAACACACTACCAGTACATAATTCCACCACCAACACAATTCATTTATAATAGTAGCTAACTAAATATTAGGCATTGCATAATTATTAACTTGTGGAAATAAATAATGAGACGTGTATGCCTTAAATCTACTTGCAACATCATAAATACTCCTTTCCTAATACTTGATGCATATTAATAAATAGTCTAGCTTTATTCGAGCTCTCGATGAATTAGGATGGACAATTAATTTTATCTCCCTTTCAACAATTGAAAGGATATCTTATAGGTATCTGACCAAACAAACATCAGAACCTTCTTAGTCAATCTTGTATGATGTACTACTATGAGTGAAAAGTTTTGTATGATACTCATGTATTATACTTATATCCCCAAAAAGCATTGTATTTCGAATATGTTCTTGGGATTATCCTAGGAAACTATAACTATCACTTTATCTGGATTAAATGATGCTCTTATTTATATTATAATATTACATAGGATGTGTTTCTTCAACTTCCATAATTGGATCTTTGTGATCCTTACATATAAACTATGTTATCTCAGTGTATCTGAAATGATCAAAATATGTTTCACATGGTCATGTTGATAATGATAATACACAATGATATCATCCATGAATATCACCACAAATGAATCTAGATATGGATAAAAAATTAGTTTCATCGGTCCTATGGAAACTAACAGTGTCCTCTTGAGACCAAACGACATAACAAAATGCACATATAAACCATACAATATATAAAATATTGTATAAGCTACGTCTTCTTATCAAACTTGTAATTGGTGATAAAGAAACCTCAAATTAGTCTTCATAAAACCAACTATCCTTGGATATGGTAGAATCTATCATCTATATGTTGAAAAGTATACATGTTCTTAACTGTCAACTGATTCAATTTATGATAATCCACACATGGCCTAAAGGGGGAATTTGAGTTCATCACAAAACTTTACCATAAAACCCTATGAAAAAGTGTTCGGTCATATGACAGCCTTTTCCTTAAAGTCCTTTAGATACCAATTAAACTCCTACAACTCAATATTAGACAATATGTAAGGATTAATTAATAAAAGTACATGTATTTAAACTATCTTGATAGAAACATCCACATCTCTCTTAGGATATAACCCAAAAATGATGTATTGGAAAGCATCCCTGAAATGATCTTCCACTGGGGGAATTTTTTCTATATAGATTCCTTAAAAATACACATATACATTATTAATCTTGGTTGTTATCCTGCCCATCTCACGATGTTCTATTATAGGTCGGCTTTCCTATACATCCCATTCACCCTTGTGAATAAATAATCCTCCCCATATTGATGTGATAGTCACCATTCTATGATAACAGTCTACATGATCTCGATATGGAGATATCAATTTTATCCTATGTATGACTTTAAACAATATCATCTCAAGGGAAAAAATATTCTATATGAAGTGATACATTTCTATGTCAAGGTGGCACTCCTTAAACTAGAATACATCCTATTATCTAAACCCCAATAGAGTATCTACAATCATTAAACCATCATAAAACAAAACAATGAGCTCGATTCTATCCATAAGAGGAAGTATTATGGAATTATGAGATGCATATGTATCAAAAATTGTAGATACTAGAATATAGGCTATTATTATTATACCTATAACTGTTGATGGCTCAGCACTATACTCCTTAGGTGTTGGTTGTAAAAAATATATCTATCCTAAATAGTGACCTTGTGATAGAACCTCACTACCTAGAGTAGGAAGAATCCTTATTCTTGGTATCACTGGGGTTGTTCACCCATGACCACAACCATTACCTCATTCAGAATGACCAACAATACTCTACCTCCCAGTCTGACTTATAGCTATGATTTATACTCATAACCATTAAGTAAGACTCGACCCCCTTCCACTTTATTCTTGAGGGAAGGACCTATAGAATCACTATAAATAGATCATCCATCAGCATGCTCTACACTCAAATATGTTCCTAGCGATCTGAATACTCATATGTCCATGCCACCAACAGTGATGAAAGGGGGAAAACTAGCAGCACTAATGTCATTTTCAGTTCTCCATTCTCAAGAAGCATCAAAATATATCATCTTTGAATTGGATGTTGAACCACTAAAATAAGATATTGAGCTTCCCTAATATACTCCACCACCTTACCTAATGTTATACTCAGTAATAAGCACATTATACACAATTTATGAAATAGTTTTCATAAAAAACATTCAATTATGATCGAACAACATGCTTTAGACCTTACCCAAGGTATGTCTCCCTTGATGGATCATCAGCATGATATATCGGTACAAAATAATAAATATGTATAAATAGTTCTGAATATTCAGAATAATCACCATTCCCTACTCCAGATGCATAAACACACTATCCAGTTATGCTCTCCAGGTCACAAAAAATATTTAGCCATAAATCCTAGTTTGAAAATCCCAGCAAAGAATATCTCTGAGAGTATCTACTTAGTTCAAAACATCCCATCAATGATTTTCTTCTCCCCAAAAAATATAAGTCATGAGATTCACTCTCCCCTCAAGAGGAGTATTTAGAAGCTCTAAAATCAATTATTTAGTCTAAAAATATATCTCAAGGGAATATGAACAACCATAAGATGATAAAATGGGAGGTTTATACTTCTAGAACATATGATTTAGATTTTCCATTGGTGTGGTAGGTTGTGGGGCTCCCTAAATTTTCTAAACAAACCACATAAAAATATTTGGAATTGTACCTAAATACCCATGTTTTACAATACTAATTGTGTAAAACGGAAAACATCTATCAATGGAATTCCTTTCATATAATTATGTTATATAGTATAAATCACATAAACATCACATGTATAACTCGATACGAATATTATAAATGATGAATAAATTAAATAAGAGGTATTTCTAGGTGTTATGAGCTCGATTCTATCTATAAGAGGAATTATTATGAAATTATGAGATGCAAATGTATCAAAAATTGTAGATACTAGAATATAGGATATTATGATTATACCTATAACTGTCGATGGCTCAGCACTCTACTCCTTAGGTGTTGGATGTAAAAAATATATCTATCCTAAATAGTGGCCTTGTGAAAGAACCTCACTACCTAGAGTAGGCAGAATCTTTGTTCTTGGTATCACTGGGGTTGTTCACCCATGACCACAACCATTACCTCATTCAGAATGACCAACACTACTCTACCTCCCAGTCTAACTTATAGGTATGATTTCTAATCATAACCATTAAGTAAGACTCGACCCCCTTCCACTTGATTCTTGAGGGAAGGACCTATAGAATCACTATAAATGGATCATCCATCCAGACGCTGGCCCTGACCGTCGCTTCTGGATCAATGACATTTCGAGCGTTTACACAATGAGATCTGGCTACAGACTTGCTCTTGGAATCCACCCAATTTGCAGGGATGAGGGCCATTGGAAATCGATCTGGTCGCTCAACATCCCCCAAAGATTCATTATTTCTGGTGGCAGGTTTGCACAGGCACTCTCCCAACAATGAGCCTTCTCGTTTATCGACATATGGTCAGCATCGCCTTTTTCCCTTTCTGCCCAAACACTCCTGAAACCCCTCTGCACGCTATCATTATCTGTCCGCGAGCTAAGGAAATCTGGAATCAATGGGGCTCGGCTTATAATGCTTCACTAGCATTGGCCTCTGCCCTTCCTGATCTTCTGACACGTTGGTGCTCCTCTCTTTCCCCGACTGATGTTGGTTCACTCTACACTCTGGCCTAGATTATTTGGGTCCGGCACAACAAAGTTGTTTTTCATCATGCCCACAGACCCACCAAATTCTAGATTTATCGAGCTTCCTATAAGATTGAAGGCTGGGAAGGCCACAACGGATGTTCTATGCCAGGTGTCTCCCTATCTCCTCATGTTCCTTGGAATCCCCCAATGGAAGGGATTCTCAAGATCAATGTGGACGCGTCGCTTCCAAAAGCTGGGCTTGTTGCCCTCGTCCTCCTTGCCCAAAATCATCTAGGGAAAATCCTTGCTGCTAAGTATGAACCACATCAGACATTCTGGGAACCGGCAGTCGCTGAAGCTAAGTCCATCCTTGCTGGTATGATGCTCGCTATTGAATGTGGATGGGGTGACATCATCATTGAGTCTAACTGTCTTTCTGTTATCGACGCTATCAATCCCAACGACGGAGGACTCCAGTCGTTTGGTACCATTTTCATGAGAATTCTCTCACTCGACCAACGTTTCTCACAATGCACCTTCTCATTCACCAAAAGGGAAGGAAACAACGTGGCCCACCAGCTGGCGTCCTTAGGCCCGTTCGGTACTAACCAGCTCTGGCTGGACAATTTCCCTTCATGGCTTCGTGCATGTACTTCTGCTGATCTTCGTCATTAATGTTATATGCTTTTATCCAAAAAAAAATAAAATTTTGTTATCTTATAATTGAATATGCGATATAATTATATCATAATATATGTAAATTAATTTTTTGAAAGTGATAAATTATGTTTTGGTATTTGTGTGTCACAAAAATATTTATTTACTATTTTATAATTTATATATTTATTTAAAAACAAATTTATTTTCATTAAACAGATGCAATTTTTTTATTTTGTTTTAGGATTATAATATAATTTCGTGAATGCTTAATTAATTTATGAAATTTTTATAAAATCACTTATAATTTGAAATTTTTTATTTTTCGAATAAATGATGATTTTGATTAAAAATATTTCTCATATTTAGAAAATTATTTTCATAAAAATGTAGCTCATTTTTTATTTATACACATCAAAAAATATTTATGTTGAATTTTTCATATTTTTCTATATTTTTGAATATTTTTACAATAGTGAAATACAGAAATTTAGTGTATGTAATAAAAATACATCATTTATTAAGTAGTAGAATGTGTTATGATGATATAAGCATATAATTTCGGACTATCCTTCATTATTTGAATGTATTTAGTTATATGTTTCAACATATATATGTTCATTAGAAAAAATAATAAATTGATGAATAAACCAATGAAAAAACACCCCTCCCCTCCAAATATAAATACCACATGTCACCACATATTATCCTCACACATTATAAGCCATTTATTGATTAAACATGTGACCCAATCCTTTTTCAAACCACTCTACTCGCATACAAGAAAATTTTATCATAATAATAGACTAATTTATTTTTCCTGTGGAGGTTCTCAAGGAGAATAAGTTCAAGAGGTAAACATCCCATTCATTTTTTTAATTTATTTTTATATTCTATTCTTATCATATCTTCTCCTCACTTACCAATCATAGAGTGAAATTATAAATCCACTATATTTTATAGACTATATTTTATTATGTTCATTTAACAATCCATCATATATTCTCTTCCCACTCCATTTTCTCTAAAAATGAAAACACTTCCCTTGAAGTGTTGATTTATCGCATTCAGGTATAATGAGTTTTAATTTTCCATCGCTAGCTTCAAGGATGGGCATGAAACCATTAAATGGATAATATAGACTATATAATATGGATTATATAGTATTTAATGTTCTATAACTAGTATGTATACACAATATTAATAAATATGAAAAAGCTATTCTGAAATGATAAAAACACCAAATTAATATAAATATCTATCATTAACGTTTAAACTAATAAATCATCCTAAAATTAAAAAAATGTTATATAAGACTAATTAATATTCTAGAAGTATATTATTATTATATAAATTCAATTCTATATTTCTATTCTCATTTTACATGACCTTTTATAAATTTATTCAAGATAACTGATCATTAAAACATTGGAAAAGAATACTCTTAAATGATAAAAATATAACGTATAACTTACAAAAAGACCATAAGTGAACATTATATATTTATAATAAAAAATAAAATACATGTATAAGATATTTTCAATCAATTATTTAATGTATATAATTTGAATACTTGGGGTATTCAATTAATATTTAGAACACTTTCAAACATTTGGTATGGTATTCTTTCTAAACCTCTATTTTCCATAAAGTAATGCTTTCTATAACATTAACCAGTGTAAATATTCTATATTTTCATATAACTTTTCATTATATTGTGAATATATTACATAATCATATATCTTGATAAGTTTATCCTTCTTCGGTTGGGAAATAATTGTTTTAAAAAGGTTCCCTTCCCAAATCATAAAGATAAGAAAGCCCGATTAAAGTGAACTTCCTTATTTTTTACCCAATTTTATGTGCAATCCATAATATTTTTTATGACACCATTATTTTTATAAAAGGAATAATTTTTTCATGAAGTAATATTATTTTTCCATTTTAGGTTTTATGAAAAAAATATTCCTCTTCCACACAAACACTGTTTAATATTTTCATTATATAATACTAAAATGATTCATTTATAACGTATCATAATCAACATTTTTTGTGTTTTCACTCCATTTTTTCATTACTTTTATATTACTATTTTCGCTTATTAACTACAGTGTATTATTAAAATACCCTTTTTCATGTAAACCATTATTATATTCCCATTTTTATGCCTTACGACATGATTATAATACCCAGTTCTATAAATATGGAACCCTAATGCTTGATTTATAATGTGGAACACATTATCATGAACATGTAATTATGGATTTTCCCAGATATGGAGAATTGAATTGGGTAATTTTAAGTATAATGAGATTCCTTTTTGGGATAGGGAGTGAACCAAATTCCTTTAAGGATATTTTTCCTCCATGTGCAATGGTATTGGTAGTGAACCTTGAATTATATCTATATCATGTTGTGTGTTGTTTCAAAATTCATAGTATACCTTGACTTCATGACCACTTTCTCTATATTTAATGATTACTTATCTTTATTTATGTTACAATACTTCTTATGTCATAATTTTTTCCATCTAAATAATGTTCATTGACTTAATCTTATGTGTATACCTTTACTAGGAACTTTAGCTCATCTCTTTTGTTCTTTTATTCCGTAGGTTATCCTATAAAGATGTTGGAGGTCAATGAATATAAAGATGTATATATGGATGAACAAAATAATGTGGTCATATTCTATTTCAATGTTTTGAGTTTTATGTAGCTAATAATATAGAGACACTAGAGTATACTGTCCTTGAACTTAATTAGATGGTTGATTATGCTTAAAATCATGTAACAATATGTATAAAAGGATGTGTCTTTTATTGGAACAAGGAATCCCATGGTCGGACATTAGACAACCAGTAGCATTAGGACACATGTTGGTGTCATTTTTTATTATTATGATATTATTTTATTATCCTTAACTACCCGATTACTCATTAATCAAGATAATTAAAGATAATTACCGTCGTTAATATTCATAATGTCCAAAAACAAAAGAGTCTTGATTACATAATATGGACCTTCTGATTCCAAATATTTAATCCATTTTACCAAATTCCAAACATAGAAATTTAAATAATTTATTTAAAAATAATTCCCGTTGTCAAAATAAATAGCGGCTTTTTTTAAAACAATATCTACGAAAAGTTTGGCATTAGTTTATGCCCAATTCCAAAGTGAAATTAATCCTAATTACCACCATTGGATTAAATTGTAAAAATGTATTCATATTACACTTTAAGACCAATTAAAAAGATAATCTAACCCTATAATTAAATTAGATGAAAAAGCAGTTTTGATGTAAAATGCAGTATTTTTCACTATTCATTAAAAAATGAACATTGACATAAAAAGACCAAAAATTTATCCAATGTAAATTTCAATGTCCTAATCAAAAAGAATATTTTTACTTTGACAAATAGAGATTATAAAATTTTCAACAGTTTTATTTACAAATGGTTTTCCATCAAAAGGCAGTAAAACAATCTTTTAAAAATATTAGTGTATTCCATGCTTAAGATTGGATTTATTCTCCTTTTAAGCCTCTAAAACACTATATAATTCATAAATAGACATAGATAAAAATATCTATTATTACTTACTTACTTGGGATGTTACATATATAAAAGGTTCTGAATCAATTAAATAATGGATTTTATTTGATTATCTAGGACATTAAGTTCAATTGCAGAATACCTTCGCAAATATGTTAAGAGATTCTTTCCAAACCTCCATTTTTTCTTTCAGGTTAACCATTCTTTCTATTTACCCCAATGTAACTATTAATTTATTTTATATACTTATTCTAAATTATATTTATATATTCTAGAATCATTTATCTAGTTAATTACATCCATTTTTAACAGTTAAATAACTGTTTTAAAAAGTTTCCCTTAACTATTATTCATCATGAGAAAGCCTGATTGAAGGGAACATCTCAATTCGTTACTATCCTAAAGAATAAAATTTCCAAAATAACTAGTTTTATCTTGAAAAATATCATGTTTCCTTTTTGATTTTATAAAAACAAATAAATATATTTTACTTTAAAATTTCATTATTTTTTTGCATAAACTAGACAAAAATGATTCACTTCTAAGGTTTATAAAACACTCTTTTTAGAAATTTTCACTCCATTTTGTGATAACTTATCAATGAATATTTTCTATTATGAATTTACATGTATGATTTAAAAATATTACTTAATGGACACTGATATTATATTTTATTTTATTTTTCCTTATAACATGATTATGATACCCAATTATTTCAATGGGTAACTTTTTTGCTTGATTCTTTATGTGGTACTCCTATGCGTGAACTTGTTATGATGGGTTTTCATAGATAGTACTTAAATGAATTGGGTAATTATTATCCATAATAGACATCATGTTGTGATATAGAGTGAACATGATTCCCTTATGGGACGGTGTCTTCCATGCCTAATGGTCTTTGAAATTATCATTGACTTATGCTTATGTTATGTTGTGTGTCATGTCCACATTACTATTATTCAATGATTACATGTCCACATGATCTATATATTATGATTCCTTATTTTTATTCATGTTTCATGCCTTCTCTAGGTAATTATGTTATGACTTTTAAGCCACGTTCTTTCATTTCTTACAATTTTTATACCCTTATTAGTATTTTAAGTTCATAAATTTAGTTCATGTATTACCAAAGGCATGCTATAATGATATAAGAGTTAAATGGATGTTAAGAGATATTTATGGTTGATTAAAATAAATATGTTTTATTCTATTTAAAAAAATAGGCTTATGTACCTAATCATCCAAAGAAACTATACTATACAATTAGTGGGTTGTAATTTGATCATTCATTAAGTATAAAAAATTAATTATATGATTAAAAAGTATGGTTTTTTATAAATGGTTTCTCGGGTAGCACTATAAAAAGATATACTAGTATTCCATAAAACACCATTTCAAGAGAAATTTCATATCCACCTTCCTAGGGTACAAAAAAATGTTTTTCTGGTTGTATGTCTCTTAAATTCCAAACACCTAACAAAGAGAATAAAGTAGAGGAAACAAATCCAAATATATAAAGAGTAGGAATCATCAAATCATTAATATATGTTAAAAAACACCCCTCTATGCACTCTTAAATATAGGTTTGAGTTTATGAATCTACAATAAAATTGTAACAAAGACACCGCCTAAAACACACCCAAAATCTAGTTCCATGTCAAGTGCTTTGTAAACTACATTTTTATTTCATATAGTTTATATTGATTGAAAGATTTTATTGGAATGGTTGATCAAATGGGGTCACCACTTCTGATCCATAAGTGAACATACACCTCATAAACTGAAGTGTGTCATCCAGATAATCCAAATAATAATATGTTCTAGTCAATGTGACCAATGGTCTATAAATAAATGTGCCATTTTTGTTTTCACAGGGTTCCTTCGGTATCCCTAAAAGGAAAATTCTATTTATGTTTCCACATTAACTCTTTATACAAAATAATATTCTCATAAACCAACCGAAATCATTAAAATTCATATATATATATATCATACAAGATACACATTATAATGTCATTTTATCATGAAATTCATCATATATGGTACATCAAAATGAATAGAATGAGAATTATAATAGGTTATTAACATGATGCAAGAGATGTAATACCAATATCCCATCAGGAAAAATATAAAGATCAATAGTCTCTAGAAACATAAAATGTAAATTGTGTTACACAAAGGTAGAATAAAATCAACTGTAATATGAATGAATATAGATAAACATGTCTTCTTTAAGAAAATTTGGATTTTTCATATGCGTGGGTTATCTACTACAAGTAACAACTCATTGAAACATTTCAATACATTCCCAATATCATTTATATTGTCTCAAAATATTTAATATTGAAATGAAAAATCATTTAAAACACATTGTAACATTCATAACCAAGAGAAACTAAATGGTTTTCCTGAACCTGTGGGACATATAACCTCAATCACACCCCTTTGTACACTAGAGGCTGGTGACTAGTAGTGAGGTAAAATTGTGCATCAATGTAGAGACTATTCAGTCATGGTAGAGTGTCACAAAAATTTTTAATTATATTACTCAATTATAGAAGCCTAATATAAATTACAAAACTTCCAACATAAGAGAAACTATACAGAAGAATGTAATAATAAAAAATCCAGAAGAAGTTTTATATAATATTATGATCTTTTCATTTAACCACAAAGAATGAAAAAGGGCTACATGCATCATAGAAAAATATATGTATCAAAATACATAATACCAAAAAGTAACTTTTCTATATAGCATCACGATCATAGCTCATCCATATGATCTACTACTCTTATACTCAGGAAATGAATTATAATGATGTGGGTACTTTCCATCATCCCTACCTTCATTTATGAAGTCTTTTTGGGTATACAATGGTGGTCGAAACATGGTATGGGATAACACTAAGTATTCCACCATCAATGGTGTAAATAAAATTTCTATTCTTCGAAATAAAAACAAAACTAGCGTACAATATATATATCATATTTATAATTATAATGATATGGATGTGGGATCTTGTCCATCCAACGATGGATCCCTGTGAACAGTAGTCATACTCTAATAAACACGTCTAGATGTAAATTAATAATAAAAAAGTAATACTATCTATTCAAAAACTTAAATATGATACCCATACTAGATCTATATATAAGATAAAAATATTTCCACAATTGACACATCATATAACCAATTTTTAATATCCAAGACAATCATTCAATGAAATTGAGTTTCAGACTGTGAAGGGTTGAGTCCAATATAATGAAGACCAATTCATCCTCATCAAGTCCTAGTAGAACCTCAATTTAAACACATTAGCCTTATGGATTTAGTATAGGGTGAATGTCAATATAGCATGTTCAATGCGATTCCATGAAAAACAGCTCAAATGGGTGGAAAGGCCCATGAAATCATATGGAATTAGGATCCAAGGAGAATGTTCAAGGCATCCAATACCATAATGAACATCCATGGGGTATAAATTTCCATATAGTATAATGTTATCGAGATATATGGAAATCATCCATGGAATCCACTTGCATTATCAATTAATTATCTCATTTTAGTTGTTATTTCATAACCATTCTCATTCAATGAGTTCATCATAATCATTTCCATAATTTCTATTAAATATGTTTAATTATTCAACCAATTAAACATCATGTAATGATATGCAAAAGAGGAATAACCTTATTTTAATCATTCATTTAAATAATATTCAATTCACCAGGGCTCCAAAAACTGGTTGATATCTAAAATACACCCAGTGGGGTGTTTTATTGTTGGGAAGTTATAAGAAAACAACCTATTGGTGGATTATGATGGGGAAAATAACCTCCAATGATCACAGTGGTACAATTGGGAATACAAAATTACTTTTTAAAAAATATATTCAAGACATTCATTAATTATTGGGGCATCACCACAAAGCTAGTCATGAGGAACAACAACATCTCATTTTTAAAACACCAATCCTTGAGTTAAATCTATTTTCCACCCAATATATACACATGGAAGAACACATTTCAAGTATAGACTTATAATTTGGCCCTTATTGAGTGAGAAATGAAGAATAGAAAAGGCTCAAAATGGAATATTAGCTTCCAAATAAATAAAAATTTTGATATGAAGAAAAATAAAGAATTAATTAATATAAATGAAGAACATACCATCATAGATCCAATTATATGAATAGTTTATAAATCTGAGTCTGGATCAAAAAATCGGTTCTGAGCTATGTATAAGAGTTTCAACAGGACAAAAGGGTGCCTCCATGTATACTTGAAATGAAAAATAATTGAGGGGTTTTATGTTTTAAAATTTATAAGGGGAAATGGTAAAATCTACCAAAAAAACTAAGTCACTCAGTTTTCCCACACTTTTGGGAAAACTATGCACCAACAATACAACGTTCAGTTTCTTAATGAGGGTTTTTCATGGGTTTCTGCAAACTATTTGAAAAACCTTTTGCAAACCTTTATGAATGCTAATGATAAAAACTATGCAATCCCCACACATGCATGTGCCCCTGGATATATGGTTTTCAATGACCCTGCGGCCTTGCACAAGCCTCTTTCCATCCCTACATGATTTACAAAAACCCTATATCTTGGGTCTCGTGATTTATACTAATCATACAACCCAGTTTCCTTTAAAAAACGATCCTTAGGGCTCCTAACAATCCCAATAAACCTCATAATACCCTTATGATCTCATTAAGAACCCAAAATATGTCATGTATAGGATTTAAAATTACAAAATAAGATTTATATATCATTGTAAACATCATTTTATTACGAAATTACTCACATTTTCTTCTTGAAAGGTCCTTATGAACAATGTATGATTACATAATAGTATGACAACCTTCAAATATATCCTCATGAAATCTACAATTTATTTTTGAATTTAAATGATTAACCATCGAAATACATTTTTAAAAAATTCCCTCCATGAAACATTTCTTCGACCATAAGATCAAATCAATAAATATTCATAATTATTAGATAGAGAATTTCTCAAGCATGAAATCTATTGTCTTCAAGTGAGTCTATAAAAAATCTTCAAGAATCGCCACTTCATTCACCATAAAATGTAGACTTATTAAAAAATCAACATGGAATCAATGCTATTATTTAATTTTAATATATTAAATCCAAAATGTAATAAAATAGAATTCATTTAAAATATCATCTTGGATATTACCAAATTTATTAACTATTATATTTTTAAATATAATTTTGTAAGAAATAAATTTAGATTATTTCCTAGTGTTGTCTTTTTTATTTTAAATATTATTTTAATTATTTTTATTGAATATTAATAAATGTTTAATACTTATATTTAATATAAGTGAATAAAAACTTATTTTAGAGTTAAATATTTCATAAGCTTCTAAAATATCACACATGGTTTTAATAAATTCATCATATAAATTTACTATTTATATATTTTTATAGATTAAATAATTATAAAAGTATCCATCATTCTTGAATTATGATATTTTCTAAAAAGAAACAATATTAACAAAATCTATATTTTTTACAATTTACATAAAAATAAATTGTATTTAAAAAATATCAAAAAATATCATCATATTTTACATTGAAATTATATTCTCAAAATCTTAATTGATTTTAAAAACTATATATATAAATAAAATTATAAATATAGATTTAATATGAAAATATGTAATGAAAAACACCATTTATTGAAAAATTGGATTTTATTTATCTTATTTTTTATGAATAATAATTAACTTATTATTTTTACTTAATAGATGATTAATTTTTCATAATATTATATATTAATTTTCATCTAGTAGGATCTAAAACATCTTAAATTGTTTTTCTTGGATAAATCCATAAAACGTTGTATTAATTTAGAGAACCTAATATAAAAAATCAATGGGAATTACATTCTCCCAGTTAATTTAATTAAATCTTTGTTATTTTAATTATACATTTATAATGGACTAATCAATGGGATCTATAAGAAACACATGATAAATATTCTATTGAGACACCCACCTAACTATCCTTCGGAGGACTACAAATTTATTTTCCCAAATGTTATTTTCTAGAAATTATGTTGTATATACCTTCTGATATTATATTTTTCCTTATCTGGTTTTCTTCTAATTAAAAAAATGGTTACAATAATTTCCATTGAACACATGTAAAATTATTATATACGAATATAAAATATCAATCTTACAATGTATTTTCCAATAAAGCCATTAATTAAATAATTGAAACATATATGTAATCTATACTACATTTAAAATACTCTATCACTCCTTATATTAGACCTCATTTTTCGATAATCATTTTCAAATTTGGTTCTCTAACCTATATCAACATTAAATTAAAATACATATAAATATTCCATATAAGTTTTTAAATTGAATTTTATTATCCACATCATATATTTTTGGAGTGTCTAGCCAAGTGTGTTGTCTTTGGCCCTAACATCATTCACCAAAGTAAGGTTTTTTTTTGATAATCAACTAGTAATTTTTTAGGTTATTAGCCCAATGTTTTTTTATTCCATATACACATATAAATTATTATATATATGTATGGAAATTATATCTGGGAAACCAAATAATCTATACATTACCTAAATAGAATAATTTCATCCTATACATAGTCATATCCATAGCATGTTAAATAAGTTCAACGATCCAAATCCATAAAAGATAGTTCATCTAATCCTAAAAAATAATTAAAAACTACACTAATAACAACTGAACTAACCCAATATAATCATATCTTTATTTTACGTCATTTTTATAACTTCCTCATAAATTATTGTAACTAATCACTATACTATAAGATCATATGTTATAGTATCATTGTGGATTGGTATAAAAAACATAATTTATAAAACATGATTAAATTTTTCTATATTAAAACCAAAATATACCCCAATATAGAATTATCATATATTATAATTATCTTTTTAAAATTAGGAATGAAAAAATAAGAAAGAGGTGAGCCTAAATTCTTGATAATAAAATAACTGAACAATACTTCATCATGGGTCTGACTATGTTCTTATAAGAAAATAAGGGCTTCAGAGAAATATATAATTAAAATAACATCACAAAATAAGGGTTCTCATTATGTCATGATAGAATTAAATTTATACCAAAAAATAGTAATAAACTATAGAATATTAGTTTTATATAATAAATATGAAAGACAATTCATAATTACAAGAAAATGAAAATGAAATGGCATATATGTACAGAAAAAGTAGACATTGTAATTAATTAAAAATTAGAACATTCTTATTAATAATAATTTAAACAATTCTATTCTAGAAATAATAGATACACCATAATGTGAAAAATTATATATGTGATCATGTGTATACACAAACATGTGAAAAAATCCATTTGTGGTCATTTCTGTCAACGATCATGTAAAACATTAAAAACTAAATCATACCTTTGAAAAATCATCTGAACAAATATATACATTTTTATCCTATTCACCATTTTGTGAACAAAATCATATTTGATCATGTGTTTGTAGGAATATGTTAAATAATATATTAGAAGTAATTTTTTATGGTCTATAATGTGAAAAAAATCAATATTTGATCATGTCCACAGACAATCATTTAAAAAACGAATTACATGATCATATCCATGAACCATCATGTGAAGAAAGTAATTTTTAATTAATTTCATCCACAATCTTGTGGAGAAAAAATATATAATCATGTGTATTCACCATAATGTGTATATATCCTTAATCGATCATGTCCACACACAATCATTTGTGTAAAGATATAATAATAATATCCACACACCATCTTGTGAATAACATTTTATAGGATATTTTCCACACCCAAAATTCTTATGTCATGAGATATAAAAACATAAACAACATTCTGGTATGGATATATAAGAACTAACTCTCCAATAATTCATATATATGTGTTTCAAATTAAATCAATTATTAAACACTTCCTAAATTACTTTTGGGAAGAAAATGGGTATCAATTGTTTTTATATTATATCAAAACGATTGTTCATTAGAATTTTAATATTTGATACCTAATATTATATCACAGTAAAAGAGTATTTCATTTTTAAATCCATATTTTTATTCCATTAAAATTATTTCCATGGAAAATAATTGGAGATATATGAATAAATTGATTTTAAATCATTATTGCATTTTTTGAAAATAATATTATCATTGGCGTTAGAGATTATGTTATTGTAAAATATAAA
Organism: Viscum album; assembly: GCA_963277665.1. Lineage (NCBI taxonomy): Eukaryota > Viridiplantae > Streptophyta > Magnoliopsida > Santalales > Viscaceae > Viscum > Viscum album. The sequence continues at coordinate 1,193,772,967 of OY728139.1, forward strand.
TTCATATTTTTAAAAGGTTTAGTTATTTTTTAAAAAAATATTTTTAAATAGAATATTAACTAGTGTAGATTTTAAAATAAATAAGTTATTATAATTTGAACATGAAGTGTACCATAAAATAATTTATCTTATATTGACATAACACCATTTAAACAATTGTAAATGTCATTCCCCAAAACAAAAATCTTAAAAACTAATAGTAAAACCTCCAATTGAAATATTGTAATGGCAAATATAAAGTTCACATGAGTATTTCTGTGTTTAGATTTCAAAATAAAAATTAAAAAAACATTTGGCAATAAGGATCATGGAAATTGATTAAAATTATATTCAAAATAGATTATAATTTGTATTTAAAAATTGATGTGCCAATATGAAGTTGAATATCATTAATAAAGAATATTTTAGTAGAAGAAATTTATAATAAAACATGTAAAATGAAATAACTTATGAAAAATATGAGTTAATAATTTTTCCAAAATAGTAACTTTACTCTCAGGGAATAATATTTAAACACAATGAAAAAATAATAATTTGCACAAATCCATTAAGGATATTATCAGTCATGAATACATAAACATTTTTGAAATATTGTTATGTAGTATAATGGTAATCAATGAGTAAGAATACATAGATTAAATCATTATATTATAAAGGATAATAATACTCCCAATTTAGATGAAATAGTTTCACAAATAAAAATAATAAATAAAATAATGAGGAATATGTTCTTTAGAAATCCATATGGTAAAGGTAACATAAAAATAAGTGGTTTTAAATACTATATAAATTAGTAAATCATGAAAATTAATATATTCCTAATAATTGAGTGAAATGGGGTACTAAGTACATTATATAAAATAAATTGTGTTCTATAAAACAAATCATGACTAATGGATTTGAAAATGAGACAATAAAACTCTTATCTAAATTCTGGAAATCCACTAATCCAAATTTCTATGATGTAATAAAAAACTAAAAAATAAAAATAACCAATTTATAAAAATAAATACATAAGTATATTTATTTATAAAAATTAATTACAAATATCCTCTACCTTTATATTATTTAAAAAATATTCATATTCATTATCACATATAAGTAATCATGATTATTTTAATGTAATTTCCAAATAATGATGTTGTTATACATTATCCTCCAAAGGGTCATCAATACAGGATCATACTTGGTAATTTAATTTATTTTATATGATACTTCAAAAACATATAATTTAATTTTATCTTAGTTTTAGTTATTTTCCTTTTAAAAAATAATTAAGAAGCTAGTTTTCTAGATTTATAAAAAATGAATAGTTTTATATTCTTTACTAATATGTTTAATAATAATGATACATTTAAAAACCAAAATAAAATCATAATTTACTTTTTTGGTCATATATTGTAATAAAATATGATATAACAGTTATCCATGATATCATTGTGTGGTGTTTTCAAGTATGTGATTAGACCAACCCTTACATGAACACGCCGTAATTAACATATATGTATTATTATAAAAGTGTTATAATTGGGAATAATATATATAATATAGAATAATAATGATAGAAATAATATTTTTCATTGTTAAGTAAATATATTTTTTATAAATTTATTGAATTTTTATTAACCTATATGAAAGAATTACATTTGTTACTTTGGGTATGTGGCAGTTCTTACAACATACGGTTCACTTTTTCATTTATAAATAGTTAGAGGGAAATAAATATAATTATAATTTATCATTTAATTACAATAATTATTTTATATTTTTTACATTTATCCTTCAAATAATTCCTTATAACTAATTATGATAAGAGATGGTGAAAAACAAAATACATCGCTTCGTGGAGGCAGTAGTTGGTACGAACCCATGATTGATGTTCTTTTGATTTTATAAGTGGATGGGATGAAATAAGTAATTGTTCTTATATTAATGTATTAACACATTTTAATAATAATGGTACTGTGGTTATTACATTACTATGTTTGTAATGGTTTAGAATTAAAAAATGAACAATAAACGGTTATGGAAATGAAATTCTAACATTGGGACCTTGAATGTTATATTCAAAGTATCTGAAGAAATAAAGATATTAGAAAAACTAATTATGACTAGAAGAATGTGAATATTATAATGGTTTTTATATGGACTATAATTGTTTATTTTCATCATTAAAATAAATCAAATGAGTGTTTAATTAATGAGTGGGAGTGTTACCCTTTAATCCTAGAAGAAAAGGGATCATTTTTTATACCCATTATTTCCTAGTACTGAAATTACACTATTCAAGGTTAAATGGCTCCAAAATATAGAAATAATTGAATCTATGATGAGATATGGGTGTGTAATCATCCATCACATACATTGTACTTTTAACAAAATTATGTCAATAATAACATGTTTTTTATATTTTATAATTTTGGGTTTTTCTATTGAAACTATTATTTACCCAAATAACTTATATCTTATTAAAAACATATTGAAATAACTATTACCATTTTTTTCTGGAACCTATTTTTATTCAAAATATAGTCAAATTAAATTTATAAATAATAGAAATGTATTCTCAAAAATAAATCATGTAAAATATAGAAAATGTTTTTTAACAAAAAAAAATTGCTTTCATCATTAGGTGTTCTAAATATTATTTAGTTTTTATCACAAATAGAATGATAGATAAGATGATTATTTATATAAATTCCAAAATTTATATTAAAATACATTTTGAGAATATAATTTTTTCAAATATAACTATAAAAAATATTAATAAATCAATTATAATAAATAAGCCTTTCATTATTGTGAAATTGATTAACATCATTATTTGTAGTAAAAGTATGATTCCAAAAATATAAATTTACCCTATTATATTATAGAAACATCTTGATATAAAGTAATAAATCTAGATTAATATAATAATGTTTTAAAATAGCTGAAATTAAATTTTAAATATATGTGACATAAAATGTGTTTTACTGTAAAATATTGAATATGATTCAAAAACATTAGACATGAGATTAGTAATGCCAACAAAGTATTTTAAAGGATATATATTTAAATATATAAATTTTTTCAAAAATATTTTATTAATTATTTTATTATTATAATAACCTAATAGAAATTTAATTGGAAAAATCATTATTTTTTCTATTTACCTAAAAATCTATTATTTTATGAAAATCTATAAAAAACCATAAGAATGTTTTTACATTATTGTTAAAAAAATTAAGTTAATTTTTAAAAAATATTATTATAAAGTTTATAAATTATATTTTAAAAGAAAATGTTCAAATAAATATTTCTTCTATTGATAAATTAACCTTCTAAATCATCAAATTTTCTTAATACTATTTTATATGCATTCAAAATTAATTAATAAATTTTTTATTTACCTGATATTTTATTTTTCAGAAATTTTCTTAGTAATATTAAACTAATATGCTGTAGCTCATTTACATTTAATGTTTCATTAGAAGAAAGATATCAATAATAGTATTAATTTAGATAATATGTGTTCTAAATTTTAAGGGTGTTACTATACTGATATTCATCTAAGGATACATGATTGTGTATTTCAAAAAATAGAGAATTATATTCGCAGTGGAAATAAAATTTCTCATTCTCCTTGATCAATTTTATGAGATGTGGAGAAGAATAATTATGTTGTGACATCATCATATCAATTGAAAATTGATGAAAACCCAATGTTTTTAAAGAAAACATAAGTCTATAATTCAATATAACCAATAAATGATTTGATGGAAAGAAAATTAGATAATAAAATGTTTAATGATAAGGAAATTGTAGTGGTGAAAACGTTGATTGGGAACTTATAAAGGTAATATTTCCCATAACGTATTTTTTTAATAACCAATCAATTAAACCCTGAACCAATGAAGCTAATGGAATATATTATATATTCTTTTTTTCTATTTTAAAAAAATATGATAATTATTTTGGTAAAATAGGACCCTTCCCATTATTGTTAATTTTCATTTCATATAGTATAAATAAAATATCTCATATTTATATGTTATCAAAATGGATGAATGAATAACAAGGGAAATTACATAAACTAATGAAATGAAACTCATGGTTTCCACACATAAAATATTTATTTATGTATGGATCATTCATATCAAATAACATTAATTAAATTTAATGAAACCCATGAAAGTGGTTTTAATAAAGGTGGTATTAAAGTACGTTGACACAGGGACATTTATTATATCTCTGAGAGTGACTGTGTAATTCATCATATTTTCAATCCTAAAAAATGATTCTTGATGAACAATAAAAATCATAATAATTTTTTGATCTAATAAATATATTTATTAGATGTAAAATGTGTGTTTCTGTAAAAAAAATTAAATTATAATCATAAAACCAACAATAGGCCATTGTCCACTTCTCGTTACTAATCTTATATATGGTATTCATTACTAAAATGATTAATATTGTTTTCAAGGTAGGTATTTTCACTACATTAGTATTAAGTTATATCTATAGGTACAAAGTAATTTTAAATTTTTATTACCATAAGGGAAAATAATTTATTATCAAAACACATTCAACATATGAAATGAAAAAGTGATACATCAATAGTGTATGACATACATTTATTATGAAACATAATTAGAGTTTTTTAGATTTATACTAATAATTTACTGAAATAAAGATGAAATAATTATGTGTCACTCATCAATACAGTCATGGATCTTATAAAACATGATGAATTTTTTTTTACTGAATTAAGAAAATTGTCACATCATGATCAATGTGGAAATCACACATTGACCCTAGACTTATAATGATGGAATAAATTTTGATATATCAAAGATAAATGTCATAAAAGATCTATCATTGTCTATAAAATTAAATCAATTTGAATCCTTTATGTACATGTTGTTTTTATAAAAAATCCAAAATGGGCTTTTGGAATATATTGTCTGACCCTAAAATAGCATAAGAGGGGATGGTGGATCATGGTGAGGAGAGTTTCTTTTACATCAACCGATCCTGTTCCAACATTGGTAAAAACATATAAAACGTGTATTATGGAAACATATAGTTATTAAATAATCATATATAGAGAAGAAAAATATATATTTTACATTTTTCATCATGAAAGACTATTCCAAATGAATTTTATAAAAAAGTTCCAATCATACCTAAATCCACTAAGCATCACTAGTTGTTTTGGAGTACAAAATATCAGAATTAGAAACACAATTCCATAGACACTTCCACTAATGGAATTTTATGAATTTCACACTACATCCCTTATACAATATCCATTGACTCCCCCTTTGTCACTACATTTTGTGAGGTCTTACACAGTTTAATGACTTGACAACCACATCAATATATTTTTTATTTATGGATCTCCCACTAAATATAACAAGACTATTATTGCACTGTTATCTTGCGTTGATACACGTGATATCATTATCTACATAAAAAATATATCCAATACTACTATTCATGAACATCCCACCCTCTGTGAAAACCCCCTTCTGTTTCAATAGAATTATAGTGTTTACAATTCTACAAACCTCTGTGAAGCTTCTAACCTTTACGATGCTCCCAACTTTTAGAAGTTCCCATCATTCACAGAACAATACATCTTCACGAAACAGCCCATATTCATGATACTCCATTTTCAAAAAATCATTATCATCAATTAAGACTCTAATTTTGTTTATTGTTTCTCAATATCATAAATAATTACTAACTCATGAAGCTCGCATCCTTTGTGAATGAATATTCATTAAAACTTTTCTCTAATTTACAATGTGTAAAATGATTTTTTTTAGCCACATATTTATATAATTATTCCCTGGTAATGATCCCATGATCCCATAAAAATTTACTATCCTAAATATTCATTTTCATAATGCTCAAAGACTTTTTGATGATCTTGGGAGATTTTACACATTCTCAAAACATCTCATAGTGAGTTGGATTTATCATCATCCCATCATGTATTCATGAACCTTCAAACCATCATGACACCATATTCCATTATGAGTATCTATACCATTGATAAAAAAATATCATGAAGACCATTAAATTACCATATTTGTGAATATTTACACATAGAAAACCACCTATAGATAAGCTTTATCTTTCCTCCTAATTTTGAACTCAATTTTTTTAAAAACTAAGAAATAATTCCATCTTTAACAATGAATACATAAATTCTATAACATAATTTACCTTGAAGACAGCCTAATCCACACTAGTGTGGATTAGAAATAAACACAAAATATAATTATTTTTTGTTATAAGATGTTTTGGTTCCAAAAATCACCACTATGGGGTTTGTTGTGAATCTGAAAATAAATTTAATAAATCACCAACATTAAAAAAAACCTTATAAGTATAAGTGGATCCTTGTTATAGTTTGGGTTTATTACTTATCTCTACCATTTTCAATACACATAATGAGCCTGTATTTTAACTTTTAATGCACAAAAAAATATAACCCAAAAATGTATCTCCCCCATATACTGGTATCCCATCCACAAAAAGATTAAAATATTTACGACAAATGGGGATAGTGTTTATATAATAACATCCACAATAATTGGTATGTTCCTTAACAATGATTATCAAATTATGTTTCTTGAGTATTGGTGATTCCAAAACCATAGTCCATATGTCATTCACATGGATATTAGATCCAACATTCTCAATTTTAATCACACCTTGTTCAAAAGTTTATTCATAAAAGTGATATTTGATACCAATTTTTTGTATGAGATTTAATAAATATACTCTTAAAAAGATTTACCATGCTCTTTTTGTCACATAAAACGACCATAAACTATTTGGATTCATCCAAAACATTATTTAGTTTTTTCTTCATCCACATTAGCTGAGTAAATGCCATTTTTGTACACATGTACTCTAGTTCAGTCACACTAATAGAAGTGCTTCCTTATTTCTTGTGTAACCAACCCAAATTTGTTTTTAATATAATGAACCAAAAACAATTTTTGGAAGTTAAATCCACCACATATCCAGTCCAGTTGAAATTAGAAAATGTTGACAATTCATTCTCTCTTCTTGTTTAAATTTATAAACTAAAATTGAGAGTACAATGAATATTCCTCAAAGTTATTTTAATTTTTTTTCAATGGTCTTCTTTAGGAAAAACTTAAATGATAACATGTAATCATGTTGAAATGATTATATTTGGACATGTTATTTTCAAGTATAATAATATTCCAAATACAATCTTGTACAAGGTGTGATCTATAGATTTCTCATCCTCATTCTTTCCAATTCGTGTCCCAACTACAATTAGAGTAAAAATTTATACAGAGTTGAACATGTTGAACTTTATCAACCCCACTCTTACATCGTTTTTTCAATGAAATTAATGTTAAATACTTATTTTAATCCACCTATATCCCCAATAAGTATATGAGTTCACCAATAATAGAAAGTTAATATTCATATTTCATGTGATTAAAAAATTCCTCCATTGATCCCTTCTTAGTCCCGAAAAAAATAATATCACCATCATACACAAACCCCATAAATTGATTTTTCTTATTAATTTTCACATTGATGTTTTGGTCTACACCTCCACTATTAAATTATATATATTTTTATATAAGAATTAAATTGGTAATACCATTATTTTTGTGCTTGTAAGAGACTATATAGAGACTACATTATAATCTATTATAGAATTCTGTTTAGAAATCCATCTAACAAACATTGTCCCCATGTTGAATTTTTATCTCAATGAAGATCATGGTCAACTCATGTGTAGATACAAGAGAAAACACTCCTTAAACATCAATGGATTAAATATATTCATACCCTTAACACATAAATCATTCCATGTTTCTAATCAAATTTCCATGATCATAAAATATTTTGAATGGTCCATATTGTCCGAATGTAGTTTTTATTTTCAAGACACTTAAGAAGATCCCATGTTCATTTCTTGTTGATCTGATCAGGGTATCTATTCAAGTACTTTACCCATTGTTTATCCATCACCAAGACTTTTAATGTTGTGGATCCCATAATTAAAATCAATGTAGATTGTGCTTTATTCCTCATTCTTCTTACATATTTAGGTTTCATAAAATCCCTAACGATGTTTGAGTGATCATTTTCAACTATTATATTCCTCATGTGAGGTTTTGATGAGGTTTATTTAGTAATGGTTTCCCCTTGTGATTCTTCCTATCAATCATCAACATTTCATGAGCATTGAATGTTTTGGAAACCGTCTACTATTTCTATATTTTAATATATCCCTTTTCTTATTTCTTTTTCACCGTTAATCATATTATCATATGATCTCCTTGAGATAGTTTTGATTTTATCCTATATTATCTTGATATTATTTATTTAAAAAATCTTTAAATTTTTTTTATTATAACATTTTTAGGATATAAAATTCATTGAATATATAAGTAATATTCCCTCATATACAGTATCTCCATAATTTCTTAGGTTGTTTCCATTATTTGAGCTAAAAAGTTTACTTCTATAAAAAATATAAATATTAATATAAGGATCCCTTTGATAAATTTTTTCTAATTGTGTCTTTAATTCTCCTATAAAAATAACAATTCATTTATGAGTTTATATCTCTACATGAAATTCCATTTTATGTTAATTAAATTACACATGACTCTCAATCATTAGATTTATCACCATATTGTTCACCTATCAACTTATACATTCATAGAACACATTTTGTTTAGGGGTTCTTACTAAAGAAACCTCACATATTACCCCATGTTTCTATATATAATTTGAAAATTTAATGGATGTGTATTCTCCGAAATTATTAAATTGTATAATCTTGATTGTGTGCCAAGTTCCATTTTAAATTATTTACTGCTTACTCTTCATGTAATAATATACATTTCATTTCATCTGGATAAACATATCATAAACCATTATACTATCATTATCAAAAATAATATGGAATTACCAATATCCATATTTTCAATACATATTCATTGAACCACATACACATGTGTGGATGAGATAATGTATATTAAATGCTATTTTTTCCTTCATCTGATATGAACTATTTCCCATATTTCCTCGAATGCAGGCATCACATCTGTTCTAACAATCATGATTTATAATGGTAATTTCATTAACTATCTGACTCTTTCATATATATAACATGATATTTTGATTAATGTGACCCAACCTCTAGTTCTACGAGTAGTTTCATTCTTCAATTTTTAAGAAAAAGTGTTATTTTTTACTATCCACCATGATTATATTTCCACATGTTCTCTATGCTTACATGAGGGAATTACATGTCTTTAATTTTATATTTCACCCATTATAGTTAAATAGAAATACCAATCTTGGAACACAAAGTTGACTCACCCTTAAAATATTAGGACACAACCCACATATATTGAGAGCTTCTATTTTTATTCGCTCATCAATTTCATGTTCTATATTTATAATATATTTGATCATAAAATTAGAATAATATAAAAATATCGTAATTCCAATTAAAATTAATATAACAATTTAAAATAAATATGTATTTCATATCACATGGTATTATTATTTTCTTTCATGAATCTATGTTTTAATATTCCTTGTATCATTGAGGGTTGTTTCTGTAAGATTTACATTATCAATTTTTTTATTTTATATCAATGAGATATGTGACTGAGTGGTGGGAAATTATATACATTCAAATCCTTTTTAATATTCATGGTTTCAAAATACACACATTATTATTCCATAGTAGAATACCAACTTAGAAGGTTAATTCTACTTGTTCAATTAGTATTGACTTTCTCCGTAGTTTTGTAGTTATTATTCCCACCTTTCACTCTGCCTAAAAAGAATAGTTTTTGTTCAGAATTAGGAAATTTAAAAAAAAATATAACATTAACTATTTCTTCTATATTATAATGGATATGGTATCATTTTTATTTGTTTAATTCCATTTTCTTATTGACTTACAGGTGCTTCCTGATTTAGATAGCTCTTTGCCACATCTTAGTAAGAAATGGAATTACCTAGAAATACACATATTTAATACTTAATACGGGTAAAATTATTATCGCTATCAATCCTCCACATGAACCCTATATTTTTAACTGTATTTGATTGTAGATCCTCAATATAAAAATTAGGATTATATTTAGATGTATTTTCTCTTCAGTTCGAAATAAATTTTAAGGACATCAGGTTCCTTTGTAATATATCCAACATTCAACATCCCATTATTTAGGATCATAAAATTTCCAGTCATTGATGTTCCAATATCACATTATATTATTCATTTTCCCATACATGTTCATATCAAATCATTCAAGACCTTATATTCTCTTTTAGATTCACATTTACCTATTTCTTATAGATATACATCTTAAAATATCCAAAACTCTAGTTTCTTCTACTTTTCCATTATTGTTTATTCAAATTCATATTTACTCCTTATAGTGACAACATCTTATTAAATTACTTAAAATGTCATAGAAATTTTTAGTAGTTTTGATGTAACATAATTTATAACATTTTCATGAACATAAATATTGTTTTCGGACTTGATAACCTCTTATGAAGTTTCTTGAAGTGTTTTCAACCTCTCATTCTAGAAGATAAATTTATACACAAAGTTGATAATCATACTCTGATGACACCTCTAACATAGATCCCATATTTTTTCTTTCATTTAATTTCATGATCATCAAGAGGACCCTCAAGTTCCTCCATGATATAAAAAACCCCAGAACACCAAATATATTCATAATTAATAGGTTTTGGATTTTTATATGTATCCATCATAGAGGATTCAGGTTCCAATTTAATCACTAGTTATACTTCCTTAAAAATTCAGTATCATCATTATCTTATATTCATATAAATAACATTCTCAAAAAATTATTCCTTTATTTGAACTGTCCCTTATTATGGAACCTTTCATTAGGATTATTAATGATTTATACATAACACAAACCATTAAATTTTCATGGTCATCTAAAGGAAATGTTTCATACTTTCAATGGTGAACAAATGCCAATGGAATCCATCCGTCAACCATCTATTTTCCAGTCATGTTTTTTTTTGAAATAAGAGAAATAAACTAATCATCCACATTATCCACATCATCACAAACATTGGTACTGTTATGATATCACATGGATTTGAATTCCATTACTATTTATGCATGAATCATTATTTATTTTTTATTGAGTATCATTTTATAATACACCAAGATGCTTATAAAATCATCAAAGGAATGTTTAGATAGAAACATTTCCTAAAAGGATGACACCATAGGATAGTATAGAGGTTAGATCATTATAAATATTTTCATACCTATGTAAATATCATTAATTTCTTCATCAATATGACAAATTAATCCAACAACATCATTAATTAGGATAAAAAATAAATCATTATTTTAATCTGGATTTATTTTTTGATCATCAAACGTAATATGAAAAATTTAGTGTTTGGTATCCTCATTGTTTTCACCTTAATATTGTTTTTTCAGTTTGTTCCATGTGAACATGGATGAATTTCATGTCATCGCCATTAAATATATTTTTATAAGATAGATATGCATCAAAGACAATTTATGCTTTGGAATCAGCATCATTAATTTTTCTATCGGTTTCATTCACTGAGAGACCCATTGCATCACCAAACTAGATCCCAAGAGTTTCTTAATATAGGTATTCTATCCGAAGGGATCACATATGCAGTCTAATAATATTATTTTGAATAAGGAATTTTCTTTGATAAATGATGGGGACACCTCTTAGAGTCACTAAATTATCCATAATAACAATACAGGTCATACTATACTCTAAAACATGAATGGTTTGATGCCACTTGTTAGAACCTATAGATTCTTGAGAGGGAATGGTTGAATCGGGTTTTGATGATTTTTTAATGTTGTGGGTCATGTTCACATGTTGGGAGGAACATGAAAAATATATTTTTGATAGAATTGATTGGTTATTAATAATTCATATACAGAAAGACAACATGATAGTTTTACATGGTTCATTACTAAGGGATAGTCCGTGGATCAAATATTGATAGTGTGTTAGTCAAATAAAAATTCAAAATTCATCATTAGTTATTGAATAGTATAAAATGTCAAATACAACCTATCTATTCATGGAGCAATTAAATAATAATAATTTTAGTGATAGTACACTTACTCCATTAGAAAAAATATGTTGATTCCCCCTTTATAACAGTGTTTCATGATATTATACTCAATTAAATGACATTAAGGACATTTTTATTAAATTTATAATTTTATACTTATTCCCTGAATAGAACATGAATCTACCTGAAAAGTATTCATATTTTTATGAACTAGAAATCATTTTTCATTTATCTTATATCTCAACACTGCTGCTCTTGAAGCTCACAAACTTCACAAAACCTCATTTATGTTTCAAATAATTTATATCTTCACGAAGATACACACCTTTGAAAATATATAAACCATCATTAAATTTCCAACCATTTTGATGTTCCCAAACATCATGGAATGCTACTTCATCATAAAACCACCAGTCATTATGATACTTCATTTTTCATAAAATCCATCTCCACAATTAAGATTCATTATGTATTTTCCTGATTATTAAGCTTAAAAAATTCATAAAACATGAATATCCCAATCTTTGTGAATTTATAGTGAGTCATCCTTTTATCCAATTATCATTGTGTAACATGAAGGGTGTTATAATCATATTTATGGGCATATAAATTCGAGAAGATCCAAGCTCCCAGAAGCATTTTTGTGAACCTCAACATTCATGATCATGGAGATCCTAGTATCTACAATGATCCAATTAAAAAATTACCATTTTAAAATCATCTCATTTTCATTTACATTTACACATGTCTCATCGCTCATTCACAAACCTTCAAGATGTTATGAAACTATATTACTTCACAAATCTATATACCTAACCAAAACTCCAATATTTATGAAATGCATTCATTTAATATATTTGAGATGATATAGTCATAGAAAAATACCTTTATAGAATATTTATCCTTCATTGTGATTTTATGCTCCGAACGATTAAAAAACATTACTAATTGATGTCACCTTCAACATCAAAACTATCCTTCCTAAAAGATCACTTCCCCTAAAAATTCCCAGATCTAACCATGTCTGGTTTATAAATAAAACAATTCACTCAATTTACATTTATAAAGAACCTTATTTAAAAAATATATATCATTTACTAACACAAAAATGATTATTTTAATTTATATCATAATTGATTATTCTTGAAAGGAATGATTTCAAATAATAATATTTTTTTTATTTTTCGTAAATAATTTTTTCTCAAAATTTAAATATCACGATTTTTTTCATATAAAATAGGAATGATTTAAAAATGGGGTTTTCCATGGGAAACATGTTGATTATATATTCTTGTGAATCTATAATTATTTTAAAACTCATAAAAAATAAACAAAATCAATATAATTATCATGAATAAATATTAACATGAATATATTTTTCCATTTATACATTTAGAAAATATATTATAATTTTTATAGTGATTTTTCATATGGATCCGACATATTTACAGTTTTTAATAAACATTAATTTAGTTACATATAAGAGTATATATTTTAAAATTCAATTTTATACCTCTAAAATGGTAAAAAAAGTATTCTGTTTTTTTTAAATTGGTACATTTTACTTTTTATATATCTATTCTTATTATCCTCAATCAATACAGTAAAATATAAATTTAGTAGTTGTTTTGAAACCACCTCAGAATGTTTCAAAAAATATTTCATTACTATTGTTTTTAAAAAATCCCATGAAAATATGAATTTTTTATAAAATAACATATTGCATAATATTCACGAAATTATGCACGAATACATAGATTCATTTTAGAAAATGTTTTGAAGTTATATTTCATGTTTATTTAATATTAATTAATGAAATAATTTTTTATTAATAATTATTTATTATTTAAAAAAAATATTTATATTTTTTCAATTAAAAATTATTAATTATTTATAATAGTTACCCATTAAGTGATTATATGTTAAATTATTAGTACATGATGTTGAAAGTTAGTCTTCAATAATGAATGATCCAAACATTTCATTTTGTTGTATGTTTAAGCTCAGTGACCTACCAAATACAATACTTTTAAATTAACCAAAATAAAATAAATTAATAATTTTTAAATATTTAAGTGTAACAAATTAATTACTATTCAAATATTAGTTTAAAATTTTTATTCAACATCTAACATATATAACTTTTTGTTAATGTGTCACCAATTTTTATAGGTAAAGAAGGCCCATGAGAACTTGAAAACTATGTTTTATTTTGGATACCATAATTTTTTAACTTAATTTGGTAATTTTTTTTGTTTAAGATAGTTATCATAAGATTTCATAGTGTTAAATGAAATTATTCCATTGGATTATATTCTCATTGGTATAATGGTGTTTCATATGTAGTGTTCTTCCCACACAATGTGATTTGTTGTTTGTTGTTTATATTATGTATATATATGAATTTTATATAATTATTATTCATTCCCACCAAATGATAATCATAAAATTCATAGGGGAAGAGGTAATATAATATGTGTGTTAGTATATCTACAAATTCAAAGGAAGATGAATATTGTCCTGAGCATGTGTATTGTGTAAATGTATAGAATACATGTGATTTCATTACATTCATAGGGACATGAGGATGTTCATTTGCTGTGCAAAATTTATGGGAGGTCTCAAAAAACCCATTTAACAAGGCCTTTAGCTCTCAAAAAGGTGTCTATGACACTTGTAGATCATGCAATAGCATCTAGATGAGTCCCTCCAGATCATGAAGCATTTCAATCGGTAGATGCCAGAATATCCAACCAAAAATACATAGAAAATATGTCGAAAATATCTAAAAGGTGGGAGACACTTGATGTATTAAAAATATTATTATACACCCAAGTGTCTCACAAGATGCAACACAAGCCCTAGAGACTTGTCCATCATATCACACAAGAGCCTACTGGCATGTCACCCTCATCACATGGAGGTTATTGGACATGTACAGGCAGTCATATCCTCCAATATTTGGCTCAAAATAAAATCATATGGTATTTCCCGAACAATAACCAATCATCACCAAATTATTGTTGGTTTTTCGCATTATTCAATACTAATGGAGGGAGGGATTTTCTTCAGCAATAATCATTCAAACACATGGAATCTCTAGTACTAATAATATAAACTAGGAATTATAAAGTCTGAATAAGGAGGGTTTTTATGATGGGAGGATACAATTATCTAATTGAAATGGAGACAGATTACCTGAGAAATCGCTATTTTTTCATTTTAGGCCCTTTGGAAAACTAATATATTTCTTGTGAAGGCTCCATAAAAAGACATATCTATCTCATAGAAGGCCCGAGATAAAGAACTTCAGATCATGTGGAATCCATTCAAAATTCATCCTAATCTCATGGAGGTCCTTTGAAATGTTGGACTGACTATATAAAAACCCCTAGCATGACCCCATGATTAGGTAAGACTCCTTTTATTTTACATAATCAAACTAATGGAGAGATGACGGGATGATATTATTGTCACTAAAAATCATGCAATGACCCAATGGAGATGGCCAATGGAATGGACTCAAGAAACACGTGCCAATAAATCACTTCATCAACTATATCATAGATGTATGGAACTGTTATAAAAATTAGTTTATAATTGGTGTGGTGGGGCCAATAATTCCCCCAAATCACCATGAAAAAATTCATCATAGATCCACCCACTATAACACCAAAATAATCTGATTAGGCTCCTCAGAGTATCTGATTTCACGATCAAAATGGTTTTCTATTATGAAAAATCATGAGAACAACCACATTATCTAAAAGAAATTATAGTTTCTTTCTGTAATCCCTTCAAATCATGTGATGTACTTCCCAATGATTATACAAAGGAAATCCTGTATAGCTGCTAAATCAAGTGAGACCTAAATAAGCTATCATTGAAACAATCTAAAGAAAAAATGAAATAAAAGGATGGAAAAAATAATAAAAAGTATCGTATCATTATGTGAATACCAAATACACTAATACTCATAAGATTCTCATCAGCCATCTAGGTCAAGCGATATAACCAGGACACGTTGCCCAGATAACGTGGTGACTTACATGGAATATCATTTGGATCATGCAATGTCCATGATACTTGTAAAATAATGTTGTGGATTCCCTTTTGGTCAATGAGACCATGTATCGTGAAACCATATGCGGTTTCAATATCGACTTATATATGTCCTTAATATTTGTTGACCAAATCATGTAGTTACAATACTGCACTTTAGATGGATCTCTTGAGGGAACTAATATATGTAAATTGGACCTTGTTATATCCTCCAAACAAGTCATCTAGGTAGTATGGAACCCTTTGAACATGTCTACTTGCTCTTGTGATGTCCTCCAAATTGGTCATGTAGATCTCGCATCGTCTTTCAGACGTGTATTTCAAATTTTTTGATGGAATCCAAGGAAATCCAACTAGAACTCACAACACCATCTAATAATGTTATCTAACTCTCACGATGATACAAAAAATTCAGCTGAAATCATGTGATGAACTCTATGAAAATCCATTCAAGTATTTTAATTTCTTCTAGAAAATTCATCCTTGATCATGAGATGACCATAAATATTTCCATTAATATCATGGAATAACCCTAAAACAAAAAAACAAGATTATACTATTATCCCTCGACATTTCTGCAATACTATCAAACATATCATGCCATACTGGATCAGGTCATGAAGAAAAACAAACCAGGGCAGGAAAGAATCCTAGGATAAGATATCTGTATTTGTTCCACATACAAAGGATACCAAAGCGTGTAATCCATAATCATAATATTAATATTATATTCCCAAATACTAGGGAACCCTTGGTGTGAAATCCCTGATTCATGGCATAATATAAAATTTCCCAATAACTATGGAAACCTAAGTGTGTAAGCCCTGAAGAGGTAAGAATTATATTTTCCACATACTAAAGAAACCTTAGAGTGTAACCCACTCTTATTATAATAATATTATATGTTCCTCACACATGAGAATCCTCAATTTTTAATCCCATACCAATGGAATTATAAAACTACCTCCACTAAGGGGAAACCATAGTGTGAAATCCTCAATAAATACTTTAAGAATATTAATTCCTGTAATAACTATGATATATAATATACCTTCATATGTCCTAAGAGAAAATATGAATCCAATTCTCTGTATGTCCCCCCATGTCTCCAACATTTCAACCATCATGACCAAATAATTCTCATGGGGTAATCATTCTACTACATTTTTCAGTGGCTGAAAAAGTAACTGAACTATGATAAATCTATTTCTCTCAGTAACTATGATATGTAGAAAACTATTATAAGGATTCAGTTCCCTATTAAACATCAAATGGTTTTCCCCAACACATATGTCCATGGTCAATATTTAGTGAGACAAATTACTCTCTATACATTATTTCCCACATCGGGCATGGATCACATGGGCATATTGAGATTACATGGTCATATCATTCACATCATAAATCCCCAAAACCTAGGGAATCCACATAGTTTAATCCCTAAAGTGTTGTATAATATGACTACCCCTTTAAAAGGTATTCAAAATAGGGCTAGTCCCAAGAGTGTGACTGTACTAAATTAAATATTATTTTGTTATAACTAATATTGATAGAACTCCTCCTCAAGGCTCGATCTCAAGTAGGCAGTTCCAAAATTCCCACTTACATGTATTTTTTCTCAGGATGAAAAACAAAATGGGTTTAATTAAATACATGGATTTTTATTCCTCTCATAAACATGATGTGTAGGATGCCTCATAACAACTCAATCTTATCCACAATATATTAAATGTCTCCAAACATGGAAGAAAATTATGATGTTCATGTCTATATAGATTCAACATATAAGCAGCTACCTATTATGGGAAAATGGAAGAGTAACCTCGAGAATATAGAGAAGGACTCAAAAAAAGTATTATTCATTTATAAAAGATATATATCTTACAGTCATTTTGTAAGGTTAACCGTTTCCATATTGGGATTAAAAATTGGTTAATGAAAAAAATCATAAATCTATATGAGGGTCACAAAATATGAAACAATTACCCCCAAATTGGTGTTATTGTCCCAAAATCCTATCCACTTGACCAATGTTACATCATATGTGATATTGGGTATTGATCCAAAATTGACCACTTTCCTTTGGTGAACTGGTCTGCACTCAGTTATAGATTTCGGATGATTTAGTTGCTTCTTGGGAAGAATGGATAAATGGTAAACCTAAATTGAGTGATTTATAATGTAAATGAACCCCCATAACAACACCATATTACAATATAATCCTTATATTTTTTGCTAAAATAGAAAGGGTGACCCCATTGTTAATATCACCAATAAAAAATTGACTTATTGACCTTGTGTCATTCCATTTTGTTTTCATTTCCTATGAAAATAAAATCATAAATTCTACATAAATCTCAAAAATAGAATAATGTTTTGTTAACCATATATAAAGAAATGAAAATGTGTAATACCAAATATAATCTTATGGATGACCTTCAATGGTCTGGGTTCCCTTGAAATTTGTCCATCTTCTCTTTAATAAGTCCAAAAGATGATAATGGATATATCAGGAATACAATAATAATTTTGTTACCCATGCATATTATTTTGATAACGTATCATTCCTATAGTGATTCATAGATCAGATACCATGTTCCTTTTTGTCTTCATGATGAGAAAGAATACACTCACAAAAAATTCATGCAACAGTCATGACATCCTCTAGCTACCGTTCTTGAAATTCAATTGCAGCTGCTACACCTATGGACCTCAAAATGACCTCACCCACTAGATATATTCAACATATAGTATTTAATACAACAGTCTAGAAATAACATTGAAATTGTACAAACCCAACACTTGAGGCTTACCAATAGGGACTTGAATTGTAGAAACCAATGATTTTCCATCGTCTAAATAAAGCTGTAGTAAATACCATAACATTCATAACCATAGAAAAAATCATTAGAATAATATACCTAGAATGTAACAATCAAACAATTCAGTATCTGAGAAAGGGGGAACAAGGATTCAACTATAGTTCCCTTCGAATCAAGGGCCACTTAGGAGGGCTCCATTCCTCCGTCATCGGTAGTGCTATCCAACTGGTAACCATCAATTTCATGTGAAGAGTACCAATTGACACACTACAACCTATGATCCCCATGCATGGGAATCATGAAAGATACATAAGGAGTCGAAGGATTCATATATTTATGAGTGGGATAAAAATCCACACTCATGTAGATGATTTATACTATTATATTTAAGTAGTAATCAAAAAACACCCTCAAATTCCAGCTTACTCAGAACAAGATTTCAAGCACAGTCCTACAGTAGGCATGGGCGAGGTTCCCATACCTACCCTCGTGCATGAATCCTATTATATTATTCTTGTGTAACAATGGGGAAAGTTGTTAGATCATATTACTTATTTTATTGAAGTTATATTATAGTATATAGTTGAGACAGGATGTGTGTATTCTTACATTCATATGTAGGCTTTGAAAAATTAACATGATATCATAGAAAACGTTGATGAAATCCATCGTCATATTTCATCACTAGTATAGATATAAGTACAAGAAAAAATTCATATCCCTATATCAATTTCTTCACAACACTATCATCATTATGGAATAGTGGTTGTTCCGCAGAAAATGCATACTCATTCTCCCATCTATGAGGATTATCACCATATTCTAATAAAGTAAAAGGCACTATACCGAGATTTTATTTCCATCCAAACTGAGGATCACCACATGGGGGAGGCACATACCTCAATATAGGATCTCATTACCAAAAAAAGAGTGGAGTAATATTCCAAATTCCAAGACTAGGTACATATCCATGTTCTGGTTAGAGATCACCAAGTGAGAGTGGAATAAGCCTTAGGATAGACTTATATTCTTGTTGAATAAGACACGATACATACTACAATGACCTAATATTTGACTCATAACAATTCTCTAAGTTGGGTTCACCATGTGGGATTGGCACATGCCTTGGTACATGAACATATTCTTTCCAGTTAATCTACCAATCATATTCTAGGATGTCATGGATATAATTTACATATCTATACATCTGCTGATGAACAACTGCATTGGAATCCTTCTGAGACTATATATGAGGATACCCAGAATTTTTATCTCATTATTATGCAAGGATGATATATTATAATGAGGAATTAATATTCACACTTGTCTCATATTTCATCTCCAACCATGGAACACCATGTGAGAGTGGCACATGGCCCTATATGTGCTAATAATCATATTAGAAAAGATAATTTGTGTATTCCAAATGATCAGGATTGGGATCATAATTCCATTTTGACTCAATCTCACTAAGTGATCATATAAATTTCTTTAGGGTAGGTTCTTTTAATTTTTCAATAATGAAGAATAACTTCGGAATATTCCTACAATGTCTCAATGGAGGGATCATATTCCCAGAACACTATACATTTATCAACATGGTTTGGAAATTGTCATACTATAGGCTCATCTCCCAGTACAATCCTGAAAGGAAGGTTGTAATTTTCCTGCCACAATGCTGAATGAGACTCATATTCCTTATCTTCATAATACTAGTTTTTTTAGGTCATTTGATAAAGAATCCCAACACCATAATAGTCCCTTGGCTCTTCCAATGAAGTATAAGGCGATTAGTACGAAGATTGTCCTCCTCATGTTATCATGGAAATGGATCCTAGGGACTCTACTCATAACATCGACTGGGGTTAACCTCCCCATTGTGATATCTCTCATAGACATGATAATATTCCCCTTCATCAACACCTCCATATAAAGAGGTGTTAGAAACTAACATTCCATAATATAGAGATTTTTTTGAAACATTTAGGTTAACTTTGTATAATTCCCAATCATAAACCAAAATCACTCCACTCTTGATATAAGGAGACCACAAGAAGAACATTTTACTATTTGAGTATATAATGGCATGTATGTCTAATTAAGAGGAATCTGACACTAACATATAGATAGTTTTATATTGAAATATCCTATCCATCATGGTAAGGAACCTTCCTACTACTTATTATGAAGTCCCTCATGAGCTAGAAAATGATATCATGACATATATTTGAAACAATATATGAAAAACTATTCCAAGACCGAGGGATAGAAATCTAAATTAAATAAGATAGAAGTATCTAGTTAAAATATTCAATACATGATATTTTCAACCAGACATGGGTACTTTTCCATATCCAAGAACCTTTGATGGTAGGATCATGAAAAATGCCTATGAAATGTTTATATCTACATCAAGAAAACAATATGTTGGCCGATTTAAATAGAATCACCAATCATACATAACCTAGATTGGGTGAAATTTTAATAATTACACTTCTCTATGTTCCTAGAGAAACATGACCCCTAATTTAATGTGTCATGTAATGTCATTGCCTCCAGAGAAGTCAGGGAATTAGGTAATGTACTCGATAAGTGGTCGATATAATGAAATAACCCCCCTTAAATAGTGCCATGATATTACATATGGTTTAATATTATAGCCTCTGTAGAATTGAACATGTCCCCTCAAAACCATGAGAATGAATTTCAGAGATAAACGCCAATGTTGTGACCAACTCGAATACAAAATCATACTAACTAACTCTTTTCATGGGATGTCATTGAACCCAACTCCAAAACCGACTCTACCATGTCCAATCAAAAAAATATTACTAGTAACAAATGTAATAGCCATCTATGAGAGAACATAGATCTCAGAGATAGGGAAATACCCTTCACTCCCTCCTCCCATCAAACTGTGGATTCCAAAAAGGATTCAATACATGCCAACAACATATCAAAAGAAAGCCCATCCAACTATGAATTTTGAATTTATAACTTAATTACCATCACTAGAATCCTGATCTCCTCTACCATAATAATTGAATCCTCAACATCATGATCAATCAATGAAAATCATAGCCCAAGATTGGCCCTAGCCCATAGGGATGTGGGAATTTTTATAATCACGTCCACGGGAGAGGGAATCAGACTTTTCTAGGTTGGAATGTAAAATATCAATCGTCAGCAATATATATGATCCTACCACCACAAGAAAAACCTATGATACTTGGGGAGAAATTGGTTTTCATGCCTAGAAGCTCCCCCAATTTCAATAATGATAGGAAATGAGAGGAGGAACATATGTCTAATGACATAAAATCCCACTTTGGTTACAAGCCAAAATAGCCCAATATGGAAAAATATAAAAGGAATGACCCTAATTAAAGTGCGGAAACGTATGATCATGTTTAATGAAATGGGACATCTTCTATTCCCCAATACAACTATATTAATATTTTATCAGTCAACATAATAGATAATGTGGATCAAGATGCAATTTAGGAGGGATACATCATGGAAATTATACTCTAAGATTAATGACTTGATGCACTAACCATGGTTTCCTATAAACAAAACTATAGATGGCCCAGAGACCTAACAGTGTTTAATGTCATGTATCTATCTCTATAGATAATCATTCTCAAAGATAAAGGTAATTTTATGGCTACATCCCAACCACCTCCCATGAGAACCAAAAATACATATGTGGAGGAAGTGTTTCCACAATATGATATGAAATGTAGAATCATAGAGAACTCAATGATGAGCTAATCAGTGTCAATATTCCCACAAAGTATCATAATTAGGATGAGGTGAATATTCCTCCACCCATACATCTAGAACTAGCTGTTCAACTTGAAGGAGTGGCATATGAGTGTCAGGAAAATTCCAGATCTCAGAAACTGAACTACATAAATAGTGAATTTAAAAATGATCATGGCTTACCTCCCTTGGTGAGACATCATCTTCATCTCATGAATTATCATTCATTCTTTGAAATACGTGAAAATAATAAGGTGATAGAAATTGGGAAATCATTCCAAGCCTCAACTACTTGCTATAGATGAAAGGAATCTCAAATAGAAGTACCTTCAGATCTACTCAACACCATCAAGTCATTGGCTACTTGAATGGAATCTATAGATGGGTGATTTGAACCTTTGCAACCTAAGATAAATCCATATCAAAAATTTATTAATGAACCCCCCCCCCCCCACACACACACACAATTTCATAAATCCATCTTTCACCACCATTGATGTAATAGGGTATCCTAAGAAACATCCCACTCACTTAGTTTCCTAATATGGTCTGATGATGGGGCCTCGATATCAATAAGAGTCATCTATGATTAGATGTTTTTAAGGACAATGTTAGGTTCATCATTCATTTTTTAAAATATTCTTCCATAAGAATCTGTTATTGTATGGGAAGACCTTAATCATCAATTATTTTACATGTTTATCTCTATGATGAGTAAAATGACATCATTAATTTGAATAACTAAATGCAATGTGAAAATTATATGGTGTATGAATTTGTATCCAGATGTAATGGTGTAACCAATTCACTAATAATTTGTCTCTCACAAGAATAATTGTTGGAACTCTATACTAAAAATCTATGATATGGGTTGTAGACAATATTTATTCTAATGACATATTCAGTGGAATTATGCGAGTTCGTTGAAAGAGAAAAATTTATAGAAGATGTAATTCAATTAACCCATGATAAATCTCGACTCATTACCTCATCATATAGAAAATGTACAAAAAGTTAGAAACTATCACTATTTCCTTCATGATAATATCATTACCCATTCAAGCACCTAGGAATTTATTAAACCACCCAATGCCTCATATTGAGTGGTAAAAACCAAAAAAAATCCGTTGGCACAAATAATGAATATTCTCCGGTATCTCAAAACTCAAATATTGGATGAATAAATCATATTTCGTCTAAAATTAACAGGACCCTGGTTATTTCAATACATACATAGAAAACAACCAATTAATGCTGCCACATCCAAGGAATATCTATGGCGTCAACATCACTAAACCAATTCACTACATTCCTTTTCCATATGTGGTTGTGTCATAACATCTAGGATTGCTTAATCATTAATGACGTACTTCATGGCATGATTTATTCCATAAAGGTGGTGTTAGAAAACACATCAGAGCTACTAGCCTACAAAACCATCATTGACTCAAAAGAAGAATGTGATTGCCAGAAAGCTCCATCCATGAATGTTCCAAAGTTAAACAACTCCATGGATCAAAAATTAGTGGACTAATATAATGAACCCCTTATAGAAATGATCTATAAGAGTTTCAATAACCAGTATGATGAAATCATGTATGTGCCCAGGATGTGGATTCAATCATCAGATATGAGAATAAAAAGAACTGGAAGAGTCATATTCGAGTCCTAATAAATCTATGACTCCTTATTTCATTCCTACAACATTTGAATAATGTGAAATTCCCCAAGAAATAGAACCATTTTCATACAAAGATATTATCATTGGATCTGTTATACTAATACACATGGTAGACCCCTTCTCTTTATATAAATATGATTATGAGTATGAGTTCCCTTTCCACGTAGAAGAGCTGGAGGTTTTACACATAGGATTTGAGGATATAGTGGAAGAGTAGATATCGTCAGACATAATATTTTGGTCATGTTCCCACAAAATGAATATATTCCATTGACAACCTTGGGAAAGCACCCATGGAATCCTAATTTAGACATGATGGTTTTCCAAAACACTCTAGTAGTTTTCCATGCCCAATCAACTAACTTGATATCCTAGAAATGATGTGACTATTTAACCATCCCTGACAATGTGGAAGGTCGGTGCGACCAATGACTCCGGTAGTATTTTCTCCCTTGACCTCTCAACAGGTTCTAAGCTAGTCTAACTCAAATTTTTCAACTCCTAATCAGCATAATAAAGAGTTATGTACCATTGGATGTACCCTATTATATAAAAAATATATGACCTTTTGAAATAGGTGGTAGTTGTCCCATCCAATATCACAATGCTTGATATACTCAATCATTCAATGGAACTCATGGAGTAACTAATTGAAGCCCTTCAAATCCCAATAGAGTTTGAGATAAAGGTCATTATTTCTAAGGCCTATCAAGTGAAGACCATTCCATCAGAATGAAATGCCACCATCCCGTTCAAAATTTCAAATCAATTAAAGGTAATATAGGGACGTTTTAGAAACCTAAATGTTTTAGATACACTAAATAATTTCGAAATATGAAGGGTGATAATTTAATTTCATTTTATTGAAAACCTCATCCTGATTACAACAATGCAACACTTACAGTTTAGCGAAAATGATTATACTCCCACGAAGAATTCCATTTAAGTGTATGATATTTATAAGAAAAGACCATATGATAATATCAATATCAAATCCCATGTTGATAATATCATATCTAAAAACTAGACTACGGTTTTCTAGTAAGATACAATATACAATGTCCTTCTCAGATGGTCGTAGATCCAAAACCACATTTTGTTACCCTCAATATTCTATTAGTGATTGGAATACCCCAAAAATGGAATGTTACAAATACTAATTTGTGGTATTCCACCGTTCAAATAATGAGAATATACATATTTATATGACAGTTTCAACAAAAGGGAAGGAAAAAACCAGTGGTAATTGATGATATACAAATTTCATCACCCAATGGTACGGGAACTGACCTGAAAAATTCATAAAGTATGATAAATAGTGATTATAATCTCCCCAAAAATATACTCAATTCAATAGACTAGGTTATAAATGTTTGGTCTCCTTATGTATTTTGTGACTGTATAAAGGAAAATTAACTTTGGAATCACTCTATAATGTCTTTAAATGTATGAGGTTATAATTTTTTTCCTCAAGGCATCTGTCACCTAAAATGTGATAGTGATGCCTGAATATTAAAATATCAACAAAAAATTTATTCCATATAATCATGTGATAATGAGGAAGAGGATGACCTCAGGAACACCACACCTGCCTTTGAAGATGGAATCTCTAACACCTTTGATGATCTCGAGCATGAATATATTTGACATTAAGAAGACCCAATATCTAAAATGATAAGTGTCACAATACCTCTCATTGATTACGAGATGTATATCACATTTCTAAAGAAACCCTAATTTTCACTCACTCAGAGTTATTCAAAAATTCCAAGAAAAAATCATGATATAAAGACACACATTCATGGCATATGAGATGACCATTTTGGTTTCAAAACGGATTCAAGGAGGATTCCACCCTCTCATTCTACTGATATTAAGGAATAATTTTACATGTGTAACACAACCATATTTTATAGATATGTACAATTCAATTTATTTCACCCCAAAAACATAATTATCATGAAAAAGAGTTGGAATATCTGGGTCAATAATTTTTTTGAGACCTTGATTATCACTTCTTGAAGTATGAATTCCCATTTCTGATCGCATAAGAATATATAAATTAAAATTATAGTTTTAGGAACCTTTCCTTTAGGGATGGAAACCCATGGTACAATAATAAAAATATGTCAAGTGATGATGAGGAAGAAAATGCCTTTAGATAACCTTATGGGTTATTTTCCTATCAGATTTTCCCCCCGGCCTTAAATAACTATGTCAACAATTGTTCACTCTCTAGTAGTAATATATTAAATTGTTTCTTGTGTCTAATATCTAAATGTTTTGATGATGAATTGGTGGGAAAATACCCACAATGATGTGGTCACATCAGAAATATTCAACTAGTCATCAACAAATTGTGAAAACTCATTATGAATATGATTCTAGTGAAATGAAATTTCTATGTATCATTACTAATGTTACATGGATTTTTCATATGAAACTATGTCCTCAGTGTCGGCTGAAAAAATAATAGTTGTATTATATCTATATTAACAACTAAATATCTTATACAATTGTGGGGGATCCATGGGAACCTCACATAAATGAGATATTTTAAAGAAATCTTGTCTAGAAAATGTCTCCACTTAACTAAGCCAATGATAATGGTAATCACCTTTAAGTGGGAAGGGGACTACCAAGAATCCTTTGAGGATATCAATAATTACATACTGTATTCACTTATATAGATGCATATGGTGGAGGGAATGTAAGTCATATTATATGTGGCCTCCATAGAATGCTCTCTAGGCACCCTCCTCGCAAAGAATAATGATGCAATAAATGATAAAAAAAACTAATAGATCATATAAATAAAGATGGGCACTAAACTGAAACACTATTATGTCGAGAATAAATGGATCGCACTCATATTTTTAGCACAAATATGAGGCATTGTTTGTATAACAACAATGCCCATCTGGCATCTCATTCTGATCCAATCAAGTACATCATTGACCATCACATGCTGACTAGAAATTTGGCCCATTGGGTGTTCATTCCACAATAGAATGACTTTTAATTTGTGTCAAGTATGCTAGTGAAAGTGTTGAAATAGTTGGTTCCCCATACCCAATTATTAATTTCTTTTGATTACCATATTTTGTATACAATTAGAAATACGTGATGTTTTTATCCCATTATAGTGTAGATATTTCTACATCCACTATTTAATGGTTATGTCCAAAGATTAATTATCCTTTCAATAGGTTATAGTAGATCCCATGTGATAATGAGAACCTCATGATACAATGACATTAATCTTATACAAAGTTCATATTCTCTATATACATCGTACTAAAAGGATGTAGTAGATTTTTGACTGTAAAGTGTTTGGGGATTATAAGCATTGGTATATTTTCTTCTGAATTTCATACTTGGTGCTATCTAGTAGTGATATCAGGACGAAATACCTGTTAATTGGAACACCACATGTTTATGATTTCATTTTATTTTCCTATCTACGATTATGTTTAATAGTCACCTCACTTGAGATCATTACCATTTTATTCCATTTTATTGGGTACTTTGATACAAGATGAGAACCATGATATAGAAATTGTGGAAAGGTAGTTTTTGTTGGGTGTGTCATTGGTGGCATGTCATGGGTTTAATGGTCAATAAAGGATATGAAGCTTCCATACTAAGGAAGTTGTATATGTCCTTCCATGTTGATTAGGATGATAGTACTTTAATAAATCCATGTACATGGTAATCCATGTTAAATACATCTATTTAGATTATAAAAAAAAGAATGAAAGAAATGTGTGATGACATGAGAGTGTTTCTGACATTATGAGATATTAAAGACAAAGAGATTATGTTGCACAATATCTGTTCATAGGTTGGCTGTCATTATTTTGACAATCCTTATCTCATTAGTGGCCAAGATGGGTTGATAAATCCCACTCATGGAATGTGAATACAATTCACTTCTATCGATATAGTCATAAAGAGTGACACAAAACAGTGTATTCAAGATTCTTCCCCATTCAATTAAATAGGAATATTGGACATGGTGGGCCCCACCACTTGGGTACGATATTTGTAAAAGGAGATATGATCACTAATGTATTTAATAAATTCATATAATTCATGATATGAATAAGGAACATTAAATTTATGAGGGGATTAGATCACCTCATTCTAAATAGCCCAGTGAGCCTCCTTTATGCTGCTGGGTGGGACTCCCTCCACTGGACGATTCAAGTGGAAACCTGAAAACACCCTCCAAGATAAGCGCAAACTGTGACCCTGAAAAACCAATATCTATAGTTGGCTATGGCTGGCCCTCACTGGGACACCCCCCATAGTGAAAAAACTGGCTCCTTATGCCACTCCATCCAGCAAGTGCCCCACACATGTGAACGAATACCAGACCCCTCCCTCTTGAGCACGCCGACTTCAGCCTTCAGCCTGGATATGACCCACACCAACAGTAGAAACCGCCTCCTACCCATCTAGTGGGTCCTTTTCCTAGCTACCTCAAGCACCAGGTGACTCAAACCAACTGAAACCCTCTCCTCATGTGGCACTCCTTTCCAACGTGCCTGAATAGGTTCCCTTATGTTCGCCTGGCCACCCCTGCACCTCTAGACTCACCCAAGACAACCCTAGACATGTGTTTTGGGCCACGGCTAGTCCTCCCAGCCATCATGAGGTGCCTCCATTGGTTCCCAGGGGACCCCATCATTGGCCACCAGGGCCTCCTCCATTGTGATCACGCCCACGACGCCCTATTCGGCCATATCTAATCTTCAATGTGAGGTAACCAAAGACGGGGGTCTGTTTGGATTTGATAAGAACCATAATGGGTCCAGGTGGGTCTACCAATCCCAAAATGGTCATGGGAAGACCTTAAGGGCTCATTATATCACTGTGCATGTTAGCACACCCCAGAATGGGCCTACGCTGTTTATTCTGACCCTCAAAGGCCTTGTTTGGGGATTACAAGGATCAGTTATTTTTATTTTTTCTAAAAAATTTAAATCATTTAATTCATTTAATTTCAATTTAAAATTTATTTAATTAAAATTCTATTATTTGGTTTAAAAAATTATATTATGGATTAAATTAATTAAATTAGGTGTTTAATTTAATTAATAAATTAATTTTTTTAGTTTTTAAAATTAAATGAATTAATCAGGACTGAATGATGTAAATTTTGAATTAAAAATATGAGGGAATTTTTAATTCAATTAAAATGCTCTCAAGTTCATTTTTAATGCATGTTTAATTTATTTCTGCATTTATTTTCAATATATTTGATTTTAATGCATATATGACTGGTCATGAAATGAGAATCAACTAATGCATATCTGGTACTTTTTTTATTTATTTATCTATTTATTTCAATGGTTTCTTAATAATTACTATAATGAAATTGAGATCTATGTATCATCTCAATGTCATTATTTAAATAAAGGCATTCCCATAACATTTGAGTTGTATTTTACTCTCCATTTCCCCTTGCCTATGTGCCAGTATTTTTTGTAATGAAAAGATGACCACTGATGAACGTCATTCTGAGTTTTGGATATGCACTTGATAGGACCTTGATGCATTTGATGGAATGTTACTACAAACTGAGTTTCAAGTCATGTGACTCAATGCATTATACATAGGGTCATGTATGGTTTATTATTCACTAAAGGATCAAACATTAGTACATGATCATGATCATATCATAATTTTATTATTTCATGGTTTATATTTTTTAATGTGTAGTTAATGCACGATCACACAGAATAATAATAAACACGCATCAATGATAAAATGAACATGCTCTGTGATGAATTTTTCTATTTCAAGCATATTCAGTTGTGAGTGTGATCACATAGTACATGATAATAAGATATAAATTTAATTAATTCATCACATTAAATATAAAAACAAACTAAATGAAATATTATGTTAGAACCTCCTTCCATAATTAGGATTTGGACAAAATCAGCTATTTGGGGTGTCAGTCATGCCATAGTAGAGTTTTCCTCTTACCACCGGGGCATTCATATAAGAGTGGATGTTGAATTAAATAAAATTGTTGAAAAGAAATAGCCAAATCTAGATTGATGTCATTTTAGAGGCGTGGGTCGAATAAATCATGTAATGATTTAATATATTGGGAAATCACTCAATAGATCAAGGAATCACATGTTAAAGCGGTTGTCTAGCCAAAAGCCTATCGTTAACCCTAAAAGTAGTGGCATAACCAAAGAATATAGACTATGAGGGGTGGTTCAAGGATCCTTTCCATTAGAATACTCAAGAAACAATTTATTCTGATTCTATCACATCAGGTTCCTAGAATTTAATAAGAAAATGGGAGAAATTTAATGATATATATAATCAAAATATATAAATTGGTAATTGTGATAAAAAACACATATTTTATAAAATTATTTTTTTTTTGAAAAATGGAAAGCTATAACCCAAGTTTAAAAATTATAATAAAATATGGAAAAATTAAATTTACTCACTAGCACAAGTATCAAAAAATAGTACAAGCACTTGAACACAATATTTTTCAAAACTCAGGGTGATAGTGTCCCTATACTGGCTAGACTAACTCTGGAAGCGTTGGTGAAATTTCTTATAGGAGACTATTTTATAAAATAGAATTTATTTATGTTATTTTTATTTCATTAAAATTTGGTTTTTTTCTCTATATTTGGACACAGATGATGTAACATGAATTCTAATCTCTGAGTGTTTTTTAAGGATAAAGTAAATCATTGATATGTATAAGTAATGGTTACACTAGAATTTTGTAAATTGATAGTCAGGTTATGACCATTTAATACATCATACTCTGATATCAATTTCACCCTATTATTAAAGTCTCTTTTATGATTCAAAAGGAAAAAGTATTTAGTAAATGATTCATTACCTCTTTAGGTATGATTTTACAAGTTAATTAGAATATAAATGATATATTAATATTTTATTCTTATGGAAAAAAATTTGAAATTCCATGAAATAAAGGAGATGGAAATTAATTCCTAGGGAACATTTGAAACTTACTTCAATGAAAAAGGTATTATTGGTTGTTATTTGATTAGCATATCATAAAATAAATCAATATATGTGTAAATAAATTTAACTGAATAATGATATAATGTACAATCTTCTTCTTCAAAAATATTAATCAATTGTAAGGATTATATTTTACTTATTGGTGATTTGATACTATATGTTTGTTGAATACGATAACCTAGATAGTATAAAAATATTACTAGAAGTATTTTTTTATTCTCTATGTGGCTAAGAATGGGTGATACCTAGGCCTGGGGTGAGAAATACATGACCTCGTGATTTCTAAGTGAAAGATTTATTTAGAACTATTGTTGAGTATAACGAAAACATTAATCTCATGTGTCCTTGGACTCAAAGAGAAATTATTCCTTTTCCTGGAATGAAGTTTTTTTTGGTAAAAAATACTCAATCACTAATCCAGTTATACATGAATCATTAGCAATGAATGATGAATATAAAAATGAAATATTTTAACCAAGTTCTGTAATGATAATTCTTTGTCAAGTGAAATTAAAATGGTCATCATGAATATACCTAGTATTGTATTCAGGCTCATAATATTTAAACACCATTGGTATTATCTACATCTTTATTTTGGATAAATAACCTATTAGAAGTATGTCACAAATATTTCTGAATTAGTTCATCTTTATTTAGTGAAATATCTTAAGGGTATGACATAGGTATATATTTAGTTTATATGATTCATTAATGTAATTAATTAATAATAAAGTGATGCAATTTCATTTTTAGAAGATATAAGTTTCATCGAGCCGACATGCCGAAGAATATCATGACTATGTAATCATCAATAATGATAATGTACCATGGAGCATTTCATAAACCCATGTTACCTTATCAACATCACGACATTGATGTTAAAGATGAGGTTTGATGATTAAGCCTTACATGTTAACATTGATCAAAAAATATAGCATGGTATAATTCCAAAATTCAAATTTTATACATCATAATAATGATGTAAGTAATATTAATGTTGAAACATTCATAAACTTCTATTATATTTCATGATGTGCTTTACTAATAATTGTGATTTCCCATAATCACATTTCTTATAAAATATAAAATGGATATCATATGAGTCATAGTTTGATGTAAAACAATTATTTCATAAGGACGTGTGTTTGGATTCCAAGAGTCTGTTAGGACATAAATAAAAATTCCTCAGGAACAAACTCATTGTGCATCTTTTGTAATCATCCTTATGATTTATTAATATATTACATGAATTCCTAAGATAAAAAAGTGGTAGTCATGTAATAGAATACACATATATAAAAGGGTGAACATTCCTATTAGATATTTTTGGAGCTATATTTACTTGGGTTTAGTTAATGACAAAGATGCACAACTAGTTAGCATGTTAACTAGTTACAAAAGAACATGTGGGACAAAGTATGTTCTAGTGACACATACTACGTAGGAAGGATAAAACCATGGTGATGGTTATTGTATTCACTGAATCCAGTGATCAATTATTCATTAGGAATAATATTTCCTACAAGTAATATGTTTATATAAATTATCTATTATATACAAGACATATAAAAAATTCAATATTGGATTCCATTTATCAAATTACAAATGGGATTATAAATTGAATAACACGGTGGGTATTTAGGTGAGTTGATATATAGATGGTACAAGTGTAGTGCGAATAAGTCTCTATTGGTTATTTTAGATCATTATGACTGATCCATTAGAAGTTTACTTGTTATAGGTAATTTTTGTGATTATATTATTTAGCATTGTATGTAATGACCGCCATTCGTGAATGGTGTCTATAAAAGGAATCCAGAAGAGGATAGTCACCTCACAAAATTCTGATAATGGTTGCATGTTACTAAAATTTAGTTGAGGATAGATATAATATACCTGATCATATACTATACATTTTTAAAAAGTGTTTACCATGTGTCTATCAATGGTATGTCAGAGCGTCATGGTTTTCCAAGAGAAACATGTTTGAAAACATATGGAAAATAGATATTGGTATTAAAATTAGTTAAAAAATGATAAAATATTTTCTCTAGTGATTTAATTAATATATAAAACTATGTTATTTGTAATAAATATCTAATCTGGTAGATCTAGTGGTTGCTTGTACCTAGTAAATCATACATTTAGTTACTTGGTATTGAATAATACATGTTGGAACAATTCCGGAGAGAATTGTTACCTCTGTATCATGGTAAAATCTATCTAGGATGACATGTCTGAGACATGGGAGGAGAGAAACATGATGAATTAAATCCATATGCTCTAGTGATGGATTAATAACACATGTTATGATATGTATAATAATTTATATTTCCATGATAGTATGAAATTATCAGTTATATCCAGGTGCACTACAAGTGATATAGTCCAAACAATCTGGTAGAACATTGGAACATAAAAAATATTGGTACATGGTAAATAGTGAATAAAGGATACAATTTTAGTGGAAAAAAACTAGTATTCCTTAGATCTATGTAATCTAGTGTTTCAGTTAGGCTACGTTGATGTGTGAGAAAATCTCGTATAAGCCATTGGTCTTCAGACCTATAAATACTGAGTATGTTGTAGCTTCTATGGAAGCTATAAAGCATTTAAATTCAATTATTTTTTGTCGTTCATGGAATTTATTCCAATAAGAAAAGTATTATCATAATTTAAATTATGATATTTTTACTATCCAAGATGTCTAGATAGTACAGTTGAAAAAAGGGATGTACTTGGGGATTCCATCTCTTGAGAAGTTTTACTCAAGGAGACGAGGTCACAAATGGAAGAATGGCCACATGGTATAACTATGGAGGGCCTTATAGATTAATCCATTACTCTGCAAAAACATGATCTAAGAAATTTAAGTAGATATAATGTTTTGTTTGAAAGTTGGCTCTAGTGAAAGTGTGATTATTGAAATAGTGGTTTCCCTACACCAACCTATTCGGTGATTTTTATTAATATATCATTTATACAATTATCTATTAATGAATTTTTCTTACAATGATAGTGTAGATATTTCTACATCCATGTATTATTGGTAATGTGTAAGTATTAATTCTCAAGTAGAAAGGTTATAGTAGATCCCAGGCTATAATGAAATCCTTGAGAAACAAATAAATTAATCTTAGGAAAATTTCCTACGGTCTAGATACATCATACTAACTAGAAACAGTATATACTTTACTATCTTTTGATAGGGGCTCATAATGGTTGAGACTTATTCTCTATAAGTTTGTACATAGTGATCTATTTTAGTTAGATTATTAAGACAAACATACTCATTAGAACAACACATTTTTTATGGTGTCATTGGATGTTCCTATCTTCGATCATTTATAATGGTCTCCTAACTTGAGATAATTTATAATGCATGAAATTTTATTTCTTACTTTGCTGCATGATGAAAACCATGATATTGAAATCATGGTGAGGTAGTTTGTGTTGGGTGTTTCATTGGTGGCATGTCATTCGTTGAATGGTAAAGAAAATATTTTTGGCTTCCATATTTAGAAATTTGTATATATTGAGCTACGTTGATCATGATGGTAGTACCTTGATGAATATGTGGCCATGTATGGGATTGGTAAATATATCCAGTTAAAAAAATCAAGAAAAGGGATATTACAAATGAGTGTGTCGTGCTTTATGAGATATTAATGTCATATATATTGAATTTCATAGTGTTTGTTTTTAGGTTAGTTGTCACTGTAGTGGAAATATTTATCTCTTTAGGTGCCATGATTGGTAGCTAGATCCCGATCATGGAATGTGAATACTATTTACTGTTATCAAGATAAGGTCCTAGAGGGTCACCCATAATATCAAATTCAATAATCTTCCCAATTAGGTTGAATAGATATATTGGACATGGTGGGACCCAACCCTAGTTTCCGATATTTCTCCTTGGATATACGATCACTAATGAATTAAATATATTCATATCATTCATGTTTAAAATAATGAGCATTGATTTTATTTAGTAAATTTATTTAGTAGTTTTAAGTAAATACATGAAAAATATTATTTGAACGAATATTAGTATATTCAAGGTTTAATTAATTTTTCCAGGAATGATGAATCTAGTTAAGGACTCATTCATTTTCACATAATATATTTATTATATTACATGAAAGTGAAAATAATTATTATGAATCGATTCAATAGTCTTAACAAGTTGTTTATAGTGCGTGAAATTATTCGAGTGTTGGAGGTCCATTTCTTGTAGTTTATTAAACACTCTAAATATAAGATGAGAGGTTCCCACCATGAAAAATTCAAGGTAACTCTCTCTACTTCCCTCTCCCACTCTCTACATATAGAAGCTCAGGGTCTAGGAGATCTAGTCTTGCTCTCATTTAGGAATCACAAGACATGTAATGTAGTGATCATCTGAGTGTTGAAGGCATCAACATATCTCTATTCTAGCATTTGGTTTTTGATGTATATAACCCAAAAAACTTCATGAATCAAGTGTGGATGATCTATTGGAATTCTTCTTCAGATTCTTCAAGCAGTGATTGGACAAAATAAGATGATGTTATGCATGGATTTGTATTTAAACTAGGTATTTTGATTATTATTTTCTTCTTAAACTCTTCATGCCATATTCTCAGCTTTATCTTGGTAACAATTCAACAATGTCGATGAGTTCATGTCATTGGTCGGTGAAACATTTTAAATTCCCACATTATGGGCTTTTGATGCATTCCTAGTTCCTTTATAAATGATATTCCTGGGATAATTTACCTGCATCACATCCTATTCAAAAAACCATAAAAATACACACTAAGATTATAGAGGATGATTTATTTTATGACTGTGAAACTCCTCAAACATGGGAAATGTATTATTATGGAAACTCATTGAGTACTATTAGTGTGATAACGGAAAACTCAATACTCAATCATTTTGTCTTTGGTATTTTATTTGTTTCTCAAAAAAAAATTCCTTACTCATTATTAGAATCCAATGAATTTAAACAGAAAGATGTAGAATAACACACCCTCGTAACTTGATTGGAATAATCCCTACAGTCGTAGATAGACTACATAATTATCAAAGGGAAGTTTTATCAAGTTATTTGAAGAAGATGAATGGTGAAATCTCAATAAAAAAGATATAATGTCCCCTCTCATTACCTATGTCATGGAACTAACAGAAGAGTTACCTTTTGATTCCATATGGCATCATATTCTATTATCATATAATTCTTATGCTGATGCATTTTCCCATTTAGACACCATACCATCTGACCTTTATCATGAGGAAAACATATTTCATATTATGCACTGAATGATGGTCTAAAAATTCACCCTATGAAATATAGTCGAATTAATTCTAGTAATAACATCTTTAGAGAATGATGAATTGGTATACAATCATAGAAAGATGGATCCCATAATCGGTTATCTCCAACATGATACTCTCCTAGAACATCAAGTTTGAGGGGAAAATTTTTGATGATGTAAAAAAATTCCCTTGTGGGATTTCACAAGTGAGAAAAAAATCCATATAATATCAAGACATTCAAGGAATAAACCTAAAATACATAGAAAATTATAGTATCATTTCAATCATAAATAAGTCCATGTGTCCTCCATCAGTTTTCATTGGTTTAGGACAATACTCTCTCCCCAAATTAGGAGGATGAGTTGTTACTTGAAAACCATGATACATGACTATGTCGAATTCACCAGGAAATTTCATGCATTCCCAATCTAAGAAAAAATCATCGATCAACACCCAAATATAATATATATATCCAAATATTCATTTCCATTTTCCATGTGTGGAATGTGTATTGGGGGGTCCATATCAACCAACAACATCAATGTAGTTCAAGAATATCATTATGAATACAGACTTCATATCTTAATGGGATGAGAAAATACCCCTCATGGAAGTCTGGATGAAGAAAATCATTAACATAATCATATATGACATCATCACTGGTGTGGATTCCCTCAGACAATACTAATGGAAAGCGACACTATCATATATTACATAGAGTTGACAAAATTGATGAATCATTACAACATGATGTCCAATAACTAATCTTAGTATCGTGAATTTGAAAATGTATAGAAAATGTCCTTCATTAAGAATCTCTCAAATATAAATCATTAATTCATGAATAGAGACATGTTGTCATGGAAATGCAAGATCCTCTATTATTTAGGGTCTTACAATACCACCACACATACTAATACTCAATAAATGTTTTATTCACTTATGTATGGGATTAAACCAATGTTTCACATACATGTCAAATCTCTGTCACTCCTAATATCCATATGTGGAAAACTCTCAGATGATGGTCATCATAAAAAATAGTTGGATGAATTGTATTAGCTTGATGAGAAAATGTTTCATAGATTTCAAAACTGTGAGGTCCATTAGAATCAAATCATATGAGACTTTAACTAAAAGGATAACATCAATATGTTTCTCTAAGGAGAACTAGAGTTTCTTCTCAAACCACAATGATACTATTTATGAATCCTCTAAATCTGGGACCCAAATGGGAAGGTTCTTATTTCATGTATTTGTTATATCGCAATAGGTCGTACTCATTGGACACAAATAGTGGGGAAAGAGTCAAGCCCAAAAAATAAAATATTTATTTAGAAGTACTTCCCATAGTTTCTATCATGTGCTTGAAATCCTGATCAAATGACATTAATATTTATGATAGAGTTCCTAGTTGTAATAAATTAAACTAAAAATTTACTCTTATCATCACCACTTGATATTAAACTACATAGAAATTTTCCATATCGTATAATGTTAAACTATTCAGATCCGAAAATTTCATCCTCTTTCACATTGAGTCGTATATGTCCTCATCATAAGACATTAAGAAACATAGTTTATATCTTTTACATAGGACACTAAAACCACACTAGTTTTCTAGAAATATATAGGGTTTTATTCTCATTACCATTAGATATATGTTGACATCATGATCACATATCTTAGTCTACAGCCACAAAAAAAAAATAAAGGGCCCCTAGACATTCTATTACTACCCTAGTTATGTGAAAAGGACTCATTACATTACAATTTTCTCAAAAATAACATTCTTCACGTGATCTTGGAATCATTTGAAATGGCTTCCGCACACCATAAATAAATTTCAGTCCATGATAGGGTAACCACGGTGTTAATTGAAGACCATAAAATGTGGTCCTTGTGTCCACTGCACATGATGTCAAACTATATTACACATTCATGTGACCTTGCCTTAGGGGACCATAATTTTTTTTGTAGGTCTCCTTCTATACCTATATTCAATAACAATTTGTGACATTAATTTTTTCATCAATGTATATTTATTGAATCCCTAATCGACATCCGTAGGACCATTCACCACAAATAAACATTTAAATTCCCCATCCCTATGTATGAGTCAGTCATTCACATGAAGATCATTTTCATTAACAACATATGACTTAATTCCATCCCTCATAAGATACATAGTGACTCTCATACCTATATTATTGGTCCTAATCCCAACAATCCCTTTTCATATTGTTAACCCCACATCATTACCTAATGATTATAAAGTTCATAGTTTCTTATGAACTAAGTGTGGATTGATTACAAAAATCATAGGAAGCATATTAATGCCTAGATATCAAATATTTCCCTCGCAGCAATAATCAATGGGATAAATTTCCCCATTTACATGTGGTTGAGACCTACATAGTGTTTTTCCCATTCCAGAACTACATATTTCTAGACTATTATTCTCATAAGATACGTAGCGATGAACAAATCTATGATCTGTGGGTCTAACCATGATAAAAAATATCCCCCTATCCCTATATATAGGTTAGACCAAAATAGAAAACCTTTAACGTCTGAGAAACATCAAATTAATATGCATGGAATAAGATGCATCCTTACAACGTGAGGTAACAATTCATGTCTAATGTAATAGTTTCATTACGTTAACACTAGAAAACAAAAATACATCCCTACTTAAATATTCTATACTATAAACCCCATCACCCATTTTAATCCATTTTCAATAGATTATATTAACTTTGTAATGGAATAATATATCATGGGGTGATTCTATAAAATTTTAGTACCCTCGGTTTATAAATAACACTTCATGACTATATAACCTCGGTTTTCCGCATTCCATTCATGGCCCTTCAAAGGAAAATAGATCCCTTGGTTTCACCATACTATCGATGCATAAGGGCTCAAATCTACCAACATTAGTCATACTATCTATATTCTAATATATTTATAATACCTACAAGAATAACATCATATAAAAGGAACTTAGAACATAAGGGTGTTTTGGTACATCCCCAGAATGATTTTCCTATATCATAACCCAATACAGGAGAACCTGGATCCTTGATTTACAAAATTTTCATCTCTTGCTCAAAAGGATGCTGGATTAATATTGACCATAGTTATCCTAATAAATATCCTTGGAAACATCTCCATAATATTAGGTCAATGCGGGTCATTACATTAAACACACTTTACATTGGGTAATGTTGGATGAACTGAAACTCTACAGTTTGATGGTCCAAATTTCAAGACCTCAAACTGCAAGTGAAAGAGACACAAAACATATCAGGTCAATGAAACCTACAATGGGAATAATGAGAAAATTTCTTGTATTATCTCAAAAAAATATTTATCTCCAAATATTTTGTAAAACATATGTTGTAAATAGACGAGGCACTAAGATCATCGGTCCCACTTTGTAGCCCTTGAAAAAGAGGAATAGTTCTAAATGGACCCCTTTGTCTATGGAAAATCAATGTATTTGTATTTTATGTATTCTCTAAAGGATAATATTTTCATGAGGAAGATACATTACATGTTGTTTATTAAAACCATCCTAGATTATTACATTCTTGATAAATCATGAATCATTGTTTGAGCATCTCAGGATACCGTAAACCTTCCTTGTCATAAGGAAAATGGTACCATGATTCAAGAGAATATTTTTTTTTGAAAATTCATATACGAATATGAATCCAACATAAATTCCTATGGTCATTAAACAAAATCGTGACTCTGTAAAAAGGGTTTCTGATCCATGTGATCACTAACCACGCCATAGTAGTTTCCATCACCTCAGTGTG
Source organism: Viscum album (assembly GCA_963277665.1). Lineage (NCBI taxonomy): Eukaryota > Viridiplantae > Streptophyta > Magnoliopsida > Santalales > Viscaceae > Viscum > Viscum album. The sequence continues at coordinate 1,193,813,601 of OY728139.1, forward strand.
TTCTAGAACAATCCCAATATAATTTTCCAATATCATCCCCTTGACTGGGGAACTTTGGAAAATGATTTTCAATCCTCATATCTAGACTATCCAATTGTATTCAATCTCCTTGATGTCATCTCATTGTGTTTTTTACTCTATCACAATGACGAAATGAAAGACTCTATTTTAAAACATTTTGATAGCCCATGACTCATGATTTGAAACCATGTGGCATAGGGTTCTAGCTTCAAAGAAGAGGTTAACTTCCCTGAGGTGCCAAAAACCTTCCTGGATAGTGTTTATTCTCGGACCAACATCATCATTTGAACATTTGAGTCTTCAAAAATCACTCATGGACAATGGAATAGAGTAGAGATAATATTTTATTTACCATGTTATTGATGCTTAAGGGTATTGACCTATAGTCTAATGGAATATCCTCCTTGCATGAAAGGTTCTCCACTCAATGGGAGACATGATAATACCATTGAAGAATTTGTAAAATTATGGTTTTTTGGTTCATCCTTGGATTATCTACCACATTCCATATTCCCCGACAAATACATTTGGGTTTTCACTTTTATCATCCATGTTCCAACAATCTAGGTTGACCTAGAATCCCTTATATTTATCTCTCATCAAATTTTATGCTTGTAATTATTCAATGGTACTTGTAAAAGATTTGGGAAACCTAGGTTTAAATATAATAATAAATCATAATGGTTTTGAAAATACAATCAAAGGTAACCCCTCATGGTAAGAAAAGAACATTAGTCCTCATAAGATCTTGCATCACCATGGTGGAACTCAAAACATTAGGTTATATTGAGTTACCCAAGTCCTATCTGATCAAAATTCCATAATAATAAATTATTTCATATAATATATACTTTAAACTACATGAAATCTCAATCTTTTGAGATAAATGACCATAAAATACGGTGATTGAAGGTCCATGATGAAATTATATAAACTAAAACAATAAAATGTTTGATCTAAAAGACAATAAACTACAATAACAAACGGGATGAACTAAAATACCAAAAACTATAAAAATATAAGTTTTGAGATAAATTACACTAAACTGCACAACTATAAGGTCTGAGCTAAGAGGCTGAAAACTATAGTGATAAAAGGTCATATCTAAAATCTATAAACATCATTGATAAAAGTTTTAAGGTAAAATACCCTAAACTATAAATCATCTATAATATATTCTATAAGAATGAATAGAAGTTCATAAAGACCATACGACAAATTAGAAGAAATCTAGATATTATATACATGTCCATTGACATCTAAAAAATATGTGGCACTCTCCCTCCCTGACATATATTATACCCTATGTTTTTTCCAATCAGGTGATCCATATATAATTGATGTGGATATATCAGTGAGAAATATCATATTTTTGAGAATATAACAATTTTTTTAAATAAAACCAGTATGATCTAGAAATTAAGTTTTATATAATATCACAAAATCTATGGATATAATTGATGGTTCATACATTATCATATTAGCTAAATTTCATGCATATCATGAATGAAGGATAACGGAAAAATAACATATAATTTTTGGTAGATCCATTCACTGATAGCATACTGGGGAAGGAATATACATTGTTCAAAGTCTCTCCATGAATGTAATAAAAAATTTCATATCAATAAATGAACAAAAATATGATTTTATCAGGTGTGATAGCCATGTGTTTGAGATTCGGGCGAGAAATATTGACTAAACATTGAAGTGAAGCTCTCCATGCCCCTTCTTCATACACTTTAAGATGATGGGTGAAGATTAATGTTGATATATCATAACCTCTTTTCTAAGTGGTTTCCAAGCAGGGTGATAATGTTGAATTTTCTCACCTTGAGTGAGTTAATATATACTCATATTCCTATATTTATATAGTCATTCTATCCATTTTGGAATTCATCTCAAACATAAACTAATGGCTCTATTCCAACACCTCATATTCTTCCATTTTCAATTTGGATGTGGAAGTCTCAACGCTAATGTATTTTACATCCCCCTTACTGGTAGCTAATTCCAGCCGCATTAGAATAAGTTCTCTCAAGATTTCATATCATGATTGTAATTCAAAGCCACCTTGCCCCAATTCATGAAAAATATGACTAAGACACTCTTCATAATCATTAAACATTACTATATGTGTCTCAGTAAGTAGGGTTTCAATAAAATTTCTAATAAAATGTATCCTTGTCCAAGATTTTCTGGCAATTTGTATAAGAACATCGAAAGGAGGAACAACTGACTGAGCCAATGAAGAGGAAAAAGAGGAATCCCCATATATTCTCCCTGCAGAAGGGGAATCATCTGTTTCTTGTTCCCAATAGATAACATAATCGAATTTTTCTATCCCGCAGATGACATGGTCATCACTAAGATATGGATGCTTCCATGATGATTCCCCTGAGTCTTGAATCAATTAAATCCATTTTATAGATAGACAGGTTGGTGAAGTAAATTGTTATTCCACATAAAATACCTTCTTATTCATCATTCCACTCGTATATTCCTCCACCCATTATTGGGAATAGTCATACGATATGAATATGGGGGTGTTAGTTGGTGGAAGAAAGATATTTGAATTTTTGACTCCATGAAATAATGTCATCCAGAATAGATCGATGATCCCAACATTTACCTCCCCCCACAAACTGGCTAAAGGTACAAGAGACCCTTTGGAAATTAAAAAACTATAAACCAAACCAATAAGTGGTATATGGCTCAACAATTCTCAGTTAATCCATATGGCCACAAGAACCCCGTCCAAAATGTAAATCTTTTGTGACCTTTTATCAATAGATCTTCCACAATTACAAATGAATGGCCCAGTTCGTGTAGGGTAAGGTGTAACACCTTCAGTTATTATAAACCTCTTTTTTAATAAGTAAATTTACTTTTACTTTATGGGTTTAAAGATTACAAAATTCAAACATTCATTATATTATATCTAAAAAATTCATCTTCTAAACACAATACTCACTTGGCTTTCATTACACGCAACACCAAGTTTTAGTGAAACGTCATTTTTTATAATTATTTAAATGAGGTAGCTAGAACCTAGAAATTAAACATAGTAATATAATTATTATTACCTAATTTTAAAATATTATTCATTATAGATTTTTTTTAAATAATACATATTAATATTAAAACATGTAATATAGGTAAAGACTTTATATACATGAAAATATTAATTTCTCAAATAAATTTTTTAATCCTTTTTTGAATGATAATAAAATTAATTTTAGATACTAATAGAAATTGAATTTTATAAAATAATATAAATTTTTTAATTCCTATTTTAAAAGTAATCATAGGGTGAATTGTTTGGAAATTTCGGAGACAATTTATATATGGATGAATAGTAAAAAATAATGAATTTTAATTCCAAAAATCATTTTCTTCAAATTTATTTATTTCGTAAAATAATATATAAATTTATTTTTAATGTCACAAAGATAAATTATAGCATTTTAAATAATATTTATCTCATTTTAATTATTTATATATTAAATTTTCATATAATAGTATAATGAACATTTGAACATTATCTCTTTAAAAACCTACTTTGTCAACATGACTGTGGCATTATCATTAAAAATAATTATTTCGATTTTGTTAATCAAATTTGTAAAAATGGACCTAAAAATTTATTATAAGTGTAATAATTCTGTTATAATAAGATTTAGTTTAGCATTTACCAAAAATATTTTTGAAATTGAGATTAATTAATTAAAGTGATTAATTTAAAATTAATCTTCATAAAGGTATAAATTGTAAACATAATGGCCATCATGACCTAATGAATTGTACGAAACCAATTTTATAGACACATTTCATCCATAAAAAATCTAGTTTAAAGTTTTTTGGGGTTTTAGGACTTTTTTGGAAAACAACGGGAGTACCACTAAACATGTTTTCAAAATTTCCACCTGTGACCCCTCCCTCAATTATAAAAGGTTGCCACCTATCCCCCTTCATCAAACCTATAAAAACAATTATGATAGGACATTATCAACAATATTCAGTTACCAATATCCCAAAATACATTATTGAATTCTATCATTGTTCATAAATCCATCAAATGATTCCATATGTTGTAAACTTACATGAGTTACCCAAAGAAGAGGTAATATCCTTCATCAAGATCATTTCATTTATTTAATGTCTAAACTACCAAATTCTTATTATTATATGAATACATAATAGACTCATAATTTTTAGTGCATTGAGACATTTTTGTAATAAAGGCTATACCTACACATAAAAAATTCCAACTGATTTGTAAAGAACATATCATTCTCATATACGGAGAACTACCACCTCGCGAAATGATTTTTTTCAATGTTTATTTTACAAACAATCATTGTTGGGAATTATGATGGAAATTTTTTTATGTGATGCTTATTATTTATTTATTCTCTTGGATGTGTTATATCATAGTTGCCTTCATGCCTTCAATTGTTTTTCTTAAAATTTCATCTTTGAGACACGTGAAATGTTATGAACCTATATTATTTTTCAAGGTGTTTATATTACCATTTGACTTGTTATATCATGGAAATAAATATTTTAATGATATTTTAATCCTTACATAACTTAATTTTCTTACGTGGGGATTATAATTAAATGTTACCAAGTGGTAAGAGTCTATGGAAACAATCTTATAATTTATCAAGAATGTTTATGATTCTCCTTCAATTGATGAAATATTATGATCTATATATCAAGAGATAAAATGAATTTTATACCCTATATATATTAATGATGTCTTCATGTATTGGTAAAATTTTACCACTCCTTGATACTTAATATAATTAATTATTTTTTTATATGGAAATATGACATTATTTCTCTTTTTGGTTATAAATTTGTGTTCTTTCAAAGCCGTTTTTTCGATAAATGTTTTCCAAAATATTTTACTATTATCAAATGATGTTTAAATAAAAATTATACTATGTTTTACCTTTCTAAAAATTGTATTATAAATGAATCATATTTTTTTCTGATCAAGGCACCTTTCTAGACATTTAAGGTCGAAATGGAATGTTCGGTATGTGCAGACATACATGCCGCTAAGACCGTTATTTCATTGAATATTCAATAAAAAGATTAAAAGATTAATTTTAATTGAAACTTTTTTTTAATAATAATGAAATTTGTATTATTTAATGATTATTTAAATGAAAAGGGTTTCTAAAATGTTTTCAAGTTGCTTTTTAGGTTTTCATGGAAAACTGTTTTTAATATTTTTTCAAGATATTTTTATAGTTTTTTCAAAGAAAAATATTTTCAAGATGATTTTAGTCCTTATTTATATTTTTGGAAATTATTTTAAAATAAAATGTGTTTCAAAAGGTTTTATGTTTTAACAATCCATTTTTATAGAAAAATTGAATTTTCCTTATGAAATAATTTTGAATGATTTTTCAAAATTATTTTCCATATATAATGACATCTATTGATGTTAGTCATCCATTATGATTAGGATCGTATAGTTGGTATCAAAAATACATTTTTCAACCATTGTAAACTAAGAAGATAAAACTTTAGAGAGATCCATAGGATCATTTTTAAGGATATTCTAGGGTTTTATCTAAGTATAATTATAAAGATGAGTTAATGTTTAGGAAAATGGACATCAATTTTTATAATGGATACAGTGAGTGGTTTTCTATAATTATATAATTTTTTGGATACTATAAGTTATTGTGGATATGGCAGAGATGTATGTAGGTTAACAACTCCAATACGGTGTATCGGGCCTGAATTGAATGTAACCTAGAATAAAAACAAATGTGCCTTGTTGAACACCTAGTTTGAAACTACTATTTCATATACAAAGGAAATTAAAAAATTATTTAAGAACCATTATGAATGATTTAAATGTAATATGGATATTAATTTCCTAGTTTAATACTTATGTTTCAATGATTACGGTAGGAATCCTAATTTACATTTCCAATATGTTGGTTTCCATGATTATGTTGTTCCTCAGTATAATAATTTCTTCTTACTCAATGTATTCTAATTTTAGTCAATGTAAGAAACTATAAAGAAATGGATTAATGTTGATTATGATGGATACATTTCTGATAAGATGTCAAATGGGATTTTAAATGGATTGAACTATGTAATGATTATTTCTATTTAGTTTTCACAAAATAAGATTAATAATGTTTACGTACACCAACTCTCGAACTATCCAAGGAAGATAATGAAGGATTTATCTATTATTTTGGGTAATGGTGACAATGGATGAATTAATACTTGGATTCCTAAATTTAATGAATGTGGAAATAATCGCCTAAGTGAATTACTTAGATGAATCAAAAAATATAATGACTGTGGAAAATGGAAAAAATAAAATAAAAATAAGGGAAATATAAAGTGTTTTGTTAATGAAATGGATGGGAATATTATCCTCTCTAATACATAGTAAAATTTTATATTTTTATGTGTGGAATGTTATATCATCATGACAATCAATGTCCCATGTATAAATCTAAATAAGAGAATAAGAAAGGTTGTACATGTAATGGTTATATTAACGATTTAGATGAGACTATAGAAGAAATTTTCAAGGTAGGAGGTATTAATTAATATAATGGGGTGGATTTTCTTATGTGTTATGGATTTTGTGGAATAATAAAATATTGTATTTACTTGGATTGAAGAATTTTGTTATATGAATCTAGAAATATACATGGACTATTTAGTATATGTTTCCTCTTAGGATTTTAATGTTTATATTTAATTATTCTAATGTATTGGATGTGTTTTTTAATGTAAAGGTGACAATTTTAATATGGGATCATAACCCTTAATATATTTTTAATGTTAAGATAATGTTGATTGGATAAAGATATATTGGATATGAATAACTAAATTGGATGGTCTTGGTTACCTTGGAACCATTTATGGACATGTTGACAAGTGGTCATTCTGTCATTGATGAGGTTTACAAATTTTTTTAATTTCAGTATTATATCCAATACACTTTTGAATAAGGAAACATGCATGTTGTTAATAATTATTTTTGGTAATTTAGGTTACTACCATGTTTTAATAGAATACATGATGAAGGTATTCAAGTATTTGGTATGGGATGACATATGTGGGATCAATGTAAAGATGATTTCACGACATTATTTCCAATGATTTTTATTTTTATCATTATGAAAGGTTATAAATTTAACCCTTTATGAGAAGTTTATTTTAGGATTCAAATGATGTTTTTGAGATTAATGTATTATATCACTATATGAGGATTTCTTCTTATTGGATAACCAATTCTAACGAATTTTATATGGTAACTAATGATAGATGTGACGGATTATCACATATTTTAGGATCATATTGTGGTTCAATAATAAGAAAATTCCCCATACTTTTATAGATAATTCAACGAGGTGTAAATTTACCCAATCTCAATAAAGGGTGAGATTATATGGAATAAAGTAATCATATCTTCAAATGAAAATTCATTAACTATGGGGAAATGATATTGAAACCAAAAATATTATCCTGGTTACATATTTTATGATTAATAATATAGATGATTATATTATCAAATATTAATGTATGTTTGGTTCTTAAATTTATACTAACTATGTTCCATATCACACTCCATCAAAACAGAATAGTTATATTTCTCTTCCTTGTCAATGTTTTCAATTCCCACATATGCTATCCTATGGGGGGAAACTATTTATTAGATGCATTTGGTCACCATTTAGGTTCCAAATTTCAATTTATTAATTAATTTTTGTACTCCTTTTTTAGTATTTATCTATCAATGAAAGTAATATTCATGTACTAAATCATTGATAACCCAGATTAATTTTGAGGGTGAAATTTGATATAGTTGGTATAGAATGTTACACCCCATGTTTTGGTAAATATTTTTTTAATATAAATTAATTTTCATTGATTTTAATAAATTCATGCTACACTTAGTAAAATAGTAAATATACGCTACACAAATAAAATCTTTATCTACACACAATACTAACTTGTCTTGGGTTATACGCGACGCCCAATTTCATTGAAAGTTAATTTTATTATTATAATTATTTAAGGATATGGTAATAACATGTCTGTTATACTTAACAAAATGAATATAAATAACTAATTTTTTAACTATTACTTCTAATGGTTTTATATAAATAAATCATATTAATAAAAAAAACATGTATTATTTGTAATGTTTTTATATGTTTGAAAATAATATTTTCTAGAAGGAACATCTTTTTATATCCATATATAAAAGATTATAAAATAAATTTTAGACCATATTATAAATTATATTTGACAAAATAGATTTAGTTTTTGAGTATATAATGTCCAAATTGTAATAGATTGTTTTTTGGGATTCTTTTAACAAACATTATTTTTTGGCTTAATAGTAAAAACACAAAAATTTAATTCCAAAATAATTTTTCATATAATTTTTTTATAGAGTTAATTATATATAATTATTTTTTAAAAGTAATAATAGATCTATTATAAGTTTATATATCCAATTTTGGTCCTTGAATTAATTTTTATATTGAATTTTCATATAAAAGGTTAATGAATATTGGAACATTCTCACTTTGAGAACATGATTTCTCTCCATATCTGTAAGATTAGAATTAAACATAATTATTAAATTTATATGAATAGAAATTAGAAAAATGTGCATATATTATTCTAATATATATTAAATTTTTAGTATAATAAGATAAAATTATTTTTTTTCTAGAATTATTATTGAAAGTGATTAAAACTAATTACAACAGTTAACGTAAAATTAAACCTAATAAGGGACCGAACCATAAAATAAAGTGTCAGGATGACCTTGAAATTGGTAAAAAAACCCATTATATGGACATATATCATCCATTAACATTATATTATTGATAATATTTGTATTATAATGTCTATTTTTAGGTAAATATGTGGGGAAAACTGAATTATTTCCAAAAGAGAATACCCATTGAAGTGGTAACATTATTCTGCAAGATCAATTCCATTATTTTCTTTCTCCACTAACAAAATTATTCTTATTAAATTCATATATAATATCTTATTTATCCTAAATATAGTATTATTATTTTATGATATGGTTTCAATTTATATTTTCACACACTTCCATATAATGGGTAACAAACTTACTATTCAAGTGTCGGGTGAACTACCACCCCACGAAATGATGTTGTTCGTTTTTCATTTACATCATTACATGGTTGGGAATTATAATGGAATATATATTTTTATATGATATATAATATATATATATGAATTATTTATTGTTTTTGAATTATTATATAACATATACCATCAATCAATCCATTTTCTGTAATATGTTAAATTTCATTTAGGAAAATGTGGAGTACTGCATCCTTAAAGAGATCGGATTCATTTACACACAACATGGAATGTATTAAGGATTTTTTTAGTCAACTTATATGATATATATTACATAAAAACATAATTTTATGATATTATATTTATTCATATATATATTTAATTTAATTTCTTTCATTCAATATGATGAAAAATAAAAACATCATTTGTGTATACATATGGCATGCCATATCCATTAGAGTTGAATTCAATTTAGCATTACAGTATTCTAAATATTATTATAAATAATAATATTCAAAATATATAACATATTTATATCAGTTTTTTAATTCTATAAATCATTATATATGTATGAGGTCTAAATTTATTACAAGTTAAGGCACATAAAAAATAATGCGAATATTACCTGAAACGTAACATTAACATGGAAGGGTTAATAAAAGGGTGAAATGAAGATATATATGGTATAAGATATAATAATATGGTTCCATGGAAGATTTATAAAAAGATTTTAATTATTATACTATATTTTGTAATTATTAAAATGACATTCAAGACATAATGTAAGAAAACATTATCTCAATTTTATTTCCATTAGATAAATGATGTATTAAGCACTATATTATTTTCAATGGTTTATATACTACCGTATGAAATGTTATATCATTATTTTATTTTATTTTATGATATTAAAATATTTTATATATATTATTTTTTTAATTTGGATGCTAATTCTAAATTAACTAAAGTAGTAACGATTTTATCATCTCACATTAATTTTTGGGGAGACACATTTCATTTTAACCACCTATTTATTACATGTAGTTGTCTCTATAACCCATTTATGTATTATATGATTCATATAATTAAATTAATTAGAATATAAAATATTCTTTTTATGAAATATGTTTCATGTTTTTTATGTTCCAACAGCTTCCATATCAGATATGTAATTATTTTTAACAATTTTATTTATTTGAGACACATGCAATGTTATGAACCTATATAATTTTACAAACAGTATATTGTGATATTTTACATGATATATCATGGACCTCTTTTTCATGATATTTTATGATCTATGTAGTTTCATTTTATTACGTGTTGAGTATAATTCAATGCTCTCAAGTGGTAAGAGTTTGTCGAACAAATCTCATAGTTTATCGAGATTGTTTATGATTATGCCTCTATTGATGATATGTTATTATCCATATCTCAAGAAAACTCATGATATATTATTCCACTCAATGTCTTCATGATGTATTTAGAATGTATTCATGTATTTATTCCATTTACCCAATCTATGGTACATAATTTAATTACTTTTTTTTTGAAAATCTGACTATATTTCACATTTTTATCTGAAATATTTGTTCATTAAAATTTTTTTTTGCTAAACATGTTTTGAAAAATTATTTAATATTATCCATTTATGTTTATAGAAATGTTTACCATTTTTTACCTTTTAAAAAATAATTTTATAAGTAATCTTCTTATCATTTTTTGGATCAAGTGTCATATCTAATGTTTTAAAGTGAAAAAGGAATGTTCAACATGTACGTACATAACCACCATCCTGACATTGTTTTACATGATGGTTTCATTGTATATTTAGATGATTATTTTTCAAAAAAAATTCCTATTATTGTTGATATTTTATAAATTTAATTCCATCTTCAAATAACAAGCACTTCATAATATTTTCAATATTATCTTATACAATTTAAATGAAAATGGGATTCAAAAAATTTTCATGATTCATTAATAGGTCTTCATATAAAAGAAACTTTTACTGATGATTTCAACCCATTATTATATGTTTTGATGTTATTTTCAATGAAAACGGTTTTTAAATGGTTTTATGTTTTTAAAATAATTCTTTACTGATAAAGGGATGTTTTCTTCAAGAAATTATTTTGAAAGATATTTCAAAATGATTTCCCTTATAAGATGATATTAATTGGTGTTAATAATGCCAATATACGAAATTATCCAAATGTTCATTTCTTATTATTTCTCTTAATAGTTTATGTTTTGATGGAATGATGATTATGACACATGTTTATCTTCCATGGGTTATATTATATTTAATCCTGGTTCATTTCATGGTTTATTATTTGATGAAATTATTTTTAGACCTTTATCTTTTCACTAGGTATTAATATGATGAAATGTTTAGGATAGACATTTCATTTCATGGATTATGATATGATGCCTATGAAACCCATCATCTTTATGGGTTATGATATGATTCATGTTTTACTATATTTTGTAACATGATTGAATGATTTCATTATTAGATGGTTGGGACTTATATGTCTCTCCAATGCATTGGACATTGATAAAGGGAATATGATATCAAAGGGTACAATAGTTTTATCAAAAAACCAAAAACAAAAGGTATAAGGGTTTTATCCCAAGACGAAAAATAAATAGGAGGATAGGTTTTAGCCCATGCCTGTAAACTGGAAGGTACATGGGTTATATCCCAAGAATAAAAATAAACAAGTTCATAGGTTGTAGCCCAAGAATAAAAGTAAAAGGGTATACGTTTTATACCCCAAGCTCGAAAATAAGTGTGTACACATGTTGTTAGACCAGTCCAAAAGCATGTATATGAGTGATAACCTTAAGAAAAACATGTGGTGATGGTCTCGTTAGGTATCCTTGACATAATATTTTATATTCTTATGTATATCCCACAAATTCCCTAAATTACTCCTATGTAATGATTTCATGGAATATTATCTTGATCTCCTTATGATTCATGACCTATGAATTTCCAATAATTATAAAATGATTCATGTTTCGGGTCATTGATATGCAATTTATGATCATATAATGTTATCCTCATGTTCTTGTACCCTTATGTTCATGATATGCTTATATATTTCATGAATTAAATCTTTTTAAAAATTCATGCTCACACCTTTATTATGTCTCCTTTCCCTTGGTTATGAATAACGGTTCTTATGTTGAATTAATATGGGGGAATATCTTGGTGGTAACCATTGAAAATAATTCACTATGATAAAATGTTTTTTACCTCATTCCATAATAATAAAACAAACATGGTGTTTTTGAATCGGTTTCAATAATGTATCATATGTTTAGAAAAAATGTTTTAATGTCAATGTACTTTTAGCTTGGGTTTCTATATAAGGCATGAAATCAAATTGACCAGGTCATATACACACATAATAATCCTCATTAGGGTCTAATGATATTTCCTTGACCCTCTATATGTTCAGCAGCATTTGATAAAATAGGGAATCAGGGATCATACTGAAATTTTAGTATCTATATTAGTGAAAATTCTCCCTTATCGAGGATAAAAAAAGGAAAAGACCATGAATCATATATGGGATGGTTCCCTACTAAATATCAACCAGGAGGATGTAATTTCATGAATGAATCAGTACCACCAGATTGAGTTTTCATCCCTCTTCTTGTTGTGCTTCCATTACTAGCATAATGAGACAACTTCTAGAGTATGCTTCCCCAGTAGTGAAAATCCGCCCATTCTGGAACATGGCCACGAATCCCACCAGTCTATGTCCTAGAGATATATCATTATTCACTATGGTTCCCTATATTATATGATACATGGAATCCAAAATGGTTAAATTTTAATTGACACTATCATGAACCTATGGGTAAGGGAACCTGTGGGGGATTATAATAGTTTTACTAGCTCTAATGCAATAAAGTAAAATATTTCTCGAATAGTTGAAAGTGATGACAATTGGAAAATTCATGACCTCTATTAAATTTTCCATCATGATGTTGATATTGTCCCTCTCTTAGAGTAGAATTTGTAAAGGTTCATCTCAAACATCTATGGTGGGACGGAAGTCATCGTACAACTCTTTAAGAGGGTCTATCCAACCTAATTGATAAATATCATAGAGTATGATTCCTATGTCTTTATGGGATAGATGGAATTAATTGTTGTTGGGAAAAAATGGCATACCGTTTCTCAAATAATATTTTACTGATGATAGATGATGAACTGAAAAACCTATATATCATCGTAAAGGTGGATATTGTATTTTTGGTCAGTAAAATCAAAGAAACTCTACCCATCCAAAATATACATGCTAGTTCATCAGAAATGTTTCCACCTCATATAAGATCCAATATCTATCTCATGGAAGTCCCAAAAATATCAACTCAAATAAAGTGAAATAATTTATTGAGGCATCGTGATCTTTCAAATGTACTATCACTTGTCAGCAAAACCATTGAAAATATCCTTGGACTATCAAGATGATTAGGCATGACATCTTTTATTAGTGAAAATACATAACAATCATATCATTATGATCAGTTGTAGAAAAGGATGTATGAAGAGATCTGTAATCCATTAGCATAAAAGTAAGAAGCATATGTCAAATAGATGAAAATACTTTTCAATATAGTGGAATAAATTCTAGCATCCTTATGTGCATTGAATGGATCAAAAATGAGATTCAGGATTCCATAATGGATTTGCGAATGTAATATTCAACAAAAATCTCAAGGACTATAAAAACATTTAAATACATTAGATAACCATAAAATCAGTCATTATAGTTGGGATCATGTGACAATCACATAGTCACATGATCTATATGATAATAGAATGATCGTGCAATTGAGAAAGAAAATACCACAAAACCATAAAATAAATCCATGTATGATCTATGGAAACTGTTTGTCCAGTTACCTATGTCATGTTCATTGTTTATTCAAACATGTTCCTAGTCAAATCCTGGCAGACAAAGAATTTCTCATAAAATGGGATTTCCGATCAGTCTCACGATTGGTTCTCATAGGACGATCTTGAACAAAGGTAACTTGAATGAGAAATGGAACAGATTGTCTAACAACTGTGTAGTCAGTGAGTGATCTTCCATCTATTCCCTTATTTATAGGGAAGTGTGAGGAATACCAAATGATTTCTATAAGAACAGGCTTTGTGGAACACATCGATTGGAGACAACGTCTAAGCCTTATGTAAGTATTCACATTCATCATAACTGAACCCTTTTCCTTATGTACATCCCTTCGAGGGGGGGATTGTTGATGACTGCCAAATGATCATCGTAAAATCCAAAGGAGAATAGATATATGAATATGGTTATAAGTTTCTCAATAAAAAATATTATTTACAAGGTTTCCAAGCTCGCATGGATGGCGTGAACCTCTAGAAGACACATGAGAGAATTACCTTTATGAGTTCATGCATACCATCATACACAATGCATAACCTATGGAATATATCTTTTATACCCTTGATGAGTACTTATACAATGATAAAAGAGTCCACCACACTCACTGATCTTGAAACAACTTCCATATTATCCCCCCCCCCAAACTATGGCTTGTCAATTGGAAGAGATTTGAAAATACATCCAAAAATAAATGGAAATAAATTAAAAATATATAAAATATGGGACCATAATTGTTTCATAACAATATTTTGATTCTTCTTTTTGGATCAAGAGACACCACAAAATCCATGTCAATATGTGTTCCTTATCACATGATATCCTTCTGGAATTTCACCATTGTAAGTCAATGGATTTTAGACATGCATTGCTGGTTATACGATCCCCCATTGGCTCTATAGGAGAACATAATATTTCTCTATGATAATACATATGCATAAAAACAAGGCCCTTTATTGGTCTCGTGATTCATTGTTGATGGGTGTTGGGGGAGGGATTGTCTTCCACAATACTCATACAAACTCACAAAATCTCTGTCCCTTGTAAAATAAACAATGAAATATGATTGGAAATTATTAGAGCTTCATGAAAGGGGATGATATATTGATTTAATATAAATAAAGTAATACACTCTATGGAATCACCAATGATCACGTGGGGCCCCCATCAACAAGTATACTTGGTCTCATGAAGGCCCTGAAAATCCATATCTGTCTCACAGAAGGACCCAAAAAAATAAACTCAAATCATATGAAATCCTTTAAAGAGGCATCATGATATTGAAAATGTACTTTTACATGTCATCCAAACCATTGAAAATTCCCTTTGGATTGTTTAGATGATTAGTCGTGACTCCTTTTATTGTTCATAATCTAATAAATGGGGTACTGAAGAGATGGTGTCACGATAACTAAAAATAATGTGTTCCCCCAAGTATTACCTAATAAAACACCTCCCAAAAAGTGTGACACTGAATCCCTCCACCGACATTAACCTAGATCTGTGGAATATGCACCATGCAATGTAGTGTATAATTGGGTTGTTCAGGCCTAAAAATTATTCACCCGAGCATGAAAAAATGAATCCTTGGATCCACAAAAAAATGAAACTACAAATTAGAAAGATAATATCAGAGAATCCAATATCAAAAACAAAATGGGTTTCCATCATGTAAAATACTGGGAAAACTAGAGGATCATAATGAATGGATATGAACATCAAGTGATGACATGATATCATGCGAAAGAATTACATACAATTATGTGATGGAAATGTCACATAGAATTCTATTTATGGGAGACCTAAACAAGATAAAACAAAACAAATCTAAGGAACATATAAAATAAAGGGTTATAAGAAAGACACACAATGGTGGGAGACTTCTGAAAAGGCTGAAAACATTGATACTCATATGCTTCACATGAATGATCATGTTCATGAGACTTCACAAGGACGTGTTTCCTAGATCAAGTGATGACATCCTTAAAATATCATTTTCATCATGTTAGTACCCTTGTACATTTCAATGTAACTCAAAACCGTCCTCTAGGCATACCATCCATGTATTATGAATCCCTCTGATCTACCCATCTTGGAAAGGCAATTCCATCTATATGTGTCTCCCAAATTATGTGGAAACACCATTTTATGCCATCTTTATATCATGGTGAGACTAGGAAAAGTTATATGGCACTCATGATATCCCAAAAAAAGTCAGATAGGTTATCTAGAACCCTCTAGAAATTTCCAATCTCTCTCATGATTTCCTTTGGATAGGTCAATCAGGTTTTGTGGTGTCTTTTGGAAATGTCGGATGGATTTTTCAATTGCCTCTGGTACAAACCATCCATATCATAGAACACCCTCAAAGCATGTTAGATACATTTCACGTTGACACTTGGAAATGTCATTTGAGGTTAGGTTATTTCCTTTTGGAAAATCTCGTCACATTATTGGAGGTACTCTAGAAAAGTCATCCATGATCATGGGGTTGATTATAGACCTTCAGTTTTGAGGATGTGATGTCCCACTGAAAAATCAATTGGATCATGAGATTTTCATTTTACATGTCCACAATACAACAATATGTTTCCAAACATCGTCCATCGGGATTGGAAGACAATCATGCTAGGTCAATCTTGCATCCCATGATATGATAACCTTAACTAGATAACATGGTTAGATAACCACAGTTTGTATGCACTAATCAACATCATAATGTGGTATTTCCCCCAAAATATTTAAATATAGGTGTGTAATTATAGATCATATGAATAATATGATATACCCCCACATACTAGGGAAACCACACAGTGTAATCCCTAAGAAGAGGGATTATATGATATTCTCCTCGTACAAGGGAATACTCATTCATTATTCTCCAATCAGTAGAATAATATGATATATTCTTCACACTAGAAAAACCATAATGTCAAATCCCAGACTAGTTGAATGATATAAAATCATCCAATTATGTGAAAATCAGTTTGTAGGCACCGATCATCTAAACATGGAGAACTATGTTTCTTGTACTAACTTGGATACATGAGACACATTCCTATGCCATGGTCTCAACTAGACATTGAATTCAGTATTAAGTGCCCCATGACTCCAACATTTGAACCAATGGGACTTAATAATTCAAATGGGATGATCATTTTGTATCATTAATCAATGGACTGAGAAAGAAACTAAACTATGATGACTTTGATTCCATCTATAACTAGGATTCGTACAACACCATTCTAAGACATGAGCACCATAATAAATGTCTGGTGTTATATAACATCACAGAAGGCCCAAATACATATATAGTGAGACTATTTAATTTCTATCCCTTTTCCCACACTTAGCATGAATCATTTGGTATTAGGAATGTTAAATAGAAATATCATTCATATCAATAATTTCTACCATCCAAGGAAACATTAGTACGTAATCCCTAATTAGTGGCATAATATGACTTCCTCTATACAATGTTATCTACCTTGGGTTGACTCCCTATGGAATGAATAGACTATTATTAATCTAATTCGTACTATTTCCAAGATAGGTAGAAGGCCACTTCAAGGCTCTCTCTCAAGTACCATGTTCCTTAGTGGCCTCATATATGTCATTTACAGAGGAAAATAAATATCATGTTTTTAATGAAGTACATTTGGTTTTGATTTCTTCCATAAAATAGGATACATAGGAAGACTCAAAAATGGATCAATCTCCTACTCATGATATTAAATGCATCCTTCCATTGAATAATATTATGAATAGCCCTTCTAAAAGCCTTCAACATATAATTACTTACACATTAGAGGAAAAGGTCAAAGAACTCTAGATATATATTAGTTATATCACTAAAATATTACCCTTTATGGATAAAATAAATCTAACTAATGTTGATTTTGTTAGAGGAGCCATTTACTTTTCGAGACTATAATGAGGTTCATAAACATATCTTAAGCTTATAAGGGTGTCCTTGAGTATGAACAAATTCCCTAAAAACGGTGTTATGAGTTTGAAAACCCATCCACTCGACCAAATCGAGTTTATATGTTCTATTATGTATGAACCCCCAACTGCCTACCTTTAGAAAGATTTTCTATAATCATTTATGGAAGTGGAAATCCTGGGAGTTTGGAGGGAAGATTAAAATAATGGTAAACCTAATGTGAGTGATTGATCAAGACTTGGAATCCCCCATAAAAACCCGTCCAACCAAACCATCCACATCTTTTTCATCGAAACATTTATATACTTGTATTAATAAATAATATATAATTTTCTATATTAATTTATATTTATATATAATTTTTCATATTTGTTTTCATTTATGATTTTTTGTTATAAATATGGATATCTATATGTACTTACATTTATATATTTTATGTGTGTATATATATATATATTTACTTGTATTTATATATAAATTTTTATGTATTTATATTTATATTTATATTAATATTTATATTTATTTCTATGTATTTATATGAAAGAATTTTGATTTTCAAATGTTTTATATATGTATATTTATTTATATTTATATGTATTTTTTGGATTATGTGGAAATGTGAGTGTGTATATCTATATATATCTAATTATATTAATATATGTATGTATATTTGTATGTATGTATGTATATTATTATTATGTAACTATATTTATATGTGTATATATAAATATATGTATATATATATATATTATTCAATTATATATAACAAAAATTATATATATATTTATTTACAATCATTATTGAGTATATATATGAATTTATACTTGTGTTTATATTTACATATAATTATATATAATTTTTTACTTTATTTATTACATATTTATGGTATGTTAATATTTTAATTATTATTCATATATTATTAATTTATTTTTTGATTCATATTTTTTTATTAATTATTTATTATTAAAATATAAAGTATTATATATTAGTATTTAATAACTCACAAATAACTATATATCATTTATTTATCATGTAATCTATTACATAATATATATTATTTATAATTAAATATTAATTATTCATTATTTATTTTTTGATTATTTATTGATTCATTTTTATTTATTATGAATTTTAATAAAATTTATTTATTATTATATATTATTACTAATATTATATATATCTACACTTATCTATATATATGTATTTATCCAAATATTTGTTTACTCCCACGATGAAGAACTTTATATAGGGATAAAGTTGGGGAATAACAAAGATGTTAGAGTTCAAATATCACCCTACACAAATACATAAAAAATTAAAAATGTCACAAAATAAAAAATTAATTGTGAAATCATTTCATGACACTTTATGAAAACTACCGTGTAATTTTTATTAAAACCACTACCATTGAAATATTGAAAACTAACTATTAAATGATTTAGAAGTAGTTTAAAAAATCAATTATCCATAGATAAGTGAAATACTATTTTCCTTAGAGTGAATGTGCATACCATATCTTGTGCCATCAAATGAGCATAGAAAACCCATCTTTTAAAATCTAACTAAAAGAGTTCAAAATTTGTATAGTTATTGATATTTTTCAGATAAGTTGCATTTTTTATATTGGTTTTCCCAAACAATCTAATTATATTATTATTATCATTTCAATTCATTTTACACTGAGTTTCCACATCTCATAGAGTTAAAGGAGTTATTTTTTCATCTATGTCTTTTCAATTTGACTGACTTAGTTCATTTATTGATTGAAATTATCTTTGGCATGGTAGTAATGATTCTTATAAATTGTCTTAATGTTATAATATTAATATTCATTGGATAAAGAATCCAAAAAATTTGGGTGAATGTGTTGAATACTGATGTAATCTCCCCTTAATAAAAGCATAAAATAAATGGGAATGGAACCATAAAAAATTGATTATAATAGAAGTAGTGTCCCTATTTCATTCCAAATTTTTTTTCGCAAATTTCCATTCCATCCATGTGTGACAAACAACAATTCACTGATCATAAATAAATGATCACTTCCATATTAAGTATGAAATCTCCCACTAAGGGATTATATTTACACAGATAATCCCAAAAAAACATTTTGGAATCAGATTCCACCTCTGCAATGTTATTGTCGATGAGATTTCACATCATTATACCTCTAGAAATATCCCTAATCGCTAATCTATTTGGGTTTCCTAGAAAATATATAGTGTTTAACCCAAAAATTACTAACCATATTCTATCTCACACTAGGTTTCATGCTGCCATTACTCTAATCAAGAAGGATCTATCTATATTGACAATCAACTATGACCATGTAGGATTATATATAACCCAAAAATGTGATTTTCATTTAAGCTATTTTATCAGTTTGAACCAACCATGAGATGAATCACCATAGGGAGACCATGAAACCCCATTATAAATGAGATTTCATATATTTTCCACCATTGATTTCATTCAAATCTGTAGTAAGAGAAGGTAACATGATTTTATATCCCCCATATTATCTATAGTTTTAGAAATACCATTGGACATTAATTCTCACATTATTCTACATTCATTAACCTCACCACCTTTTTGATCCACTTCCTTAAACCGAGAATCTAAAAAACCCATCATAGAATCCATATGCCTTGAAAATCCCACACCATTCCTCATAAGGCAATAATTTTAGAGTAACAATTCTCCTATAAAAAATTGAAATATATTTTTAGTCTTTCTGAAACACAACATTAACAGGTCAATCCCATAAGAACCCCTTATTCTTTGCATTTTGATTTATAATAAATTCTCGGGCTATCAATGTCCTCATAAAAAACTTGAATCATTGATGGATTCTATTTACACTAGAGATTCAATGACAAATCGTCTATTTAGAGAATTTTACGAATCATTTCATGGAAGGCCTAGCAACTGAATCATCTAAATGTTGACATGGAAAATAAATATATGTCGGGCTCCTCTTTCATGAAGATATTTTCATCTATGATACTTTTATATTAATCATTAGTTTATTTTATAAAATTTGAAAAATAAAATCTATTCCCTAACGAATATATCTAAAACTAGACATCTTAAGAATAAGATATGTTCATCAACACAATTCTCTTTTCATTATTGGATCTCGTCTAAACCTACTACACATATTTAATTCTCACACAGTTCTTTCATATGATCAATCATAATATATTAATGAACTAAAATTCCCATAGAACCATTATCCCACTCTATCCATTCCTCACCATACTGATTTCAAAAAAGTATCAACCATAGTATATATCCTTTAATGATTTCCCACACCCATTTAGCATGCATGTATTTTACTGTTTCTGTAATGTTACTTAGGTTAACTAAACCTTCCATGAATATCATCTCCATCATATTCAGGGGAAACCAATGGTATCTTCTAATCTAGTTCACATAACATGTAAAGTTTTTATTGTTTCCATTCATCTCAATGATCCATTTTGGTTCGTTGATAGTCAATATTACAAGAATTAGTATTGAGGGGAGAATGATATTAAATTGTGTAACACATCTACCAAATGAGAGAACAAGGTAATTTTATTTTAAAATTATACCCAGATATTATTAATAAATCTTTAAATGGTGAAATTATCAATTATGCTACCTAAAATCAATGCACTCAATTAGTCTATCAGAATGGTACACCATTCCATACCAATATTGTATACTACTATTGTGCCGATCTAAAAAGTTTCTATAAATGAAGATGGGGTTCTTCACCCAGTTGATTGTTTTGGTCTTTGGAATACTGTAATATAACATGACTTTTTCTACCAATTAATGGAACTTAACATACCCTTAATGAAAAGGTTAAATCATCAGCGAACATTAAAAGGTATATAATAAAA
This sequence comes from Viscum album, assembly GCA_963277665.1. Lineage (NCBI taxonomy): Eukaryota > Viridiplantae > Streptophyta > Magnoliopsida > Santalales > Viscaceae > Viscum > Viscum album. The sequence goes on from OY728139.1 coordinate 1,193,835,515, forward strand.
TACCTGGACTATTTTTTTGAAGGGTGAATGATCACCTCCTCTAAAAAATATTTAAGATTATTTATGAGTTCTTCATGAGAATCGGTGAACAAGATTGTAGATAATGGATCTCTTTTCTATAATCCAAACACAATATTGAGAAAACCTAATCATTTTTCATTGAGTGGTATGGAGAGACATGGTGATAAGTAGAAACTAATGAATATATTATAACCCCATTCCATGAACACAAATTTTCTCATGACATATATGATAATGTTCTAATCAAGCCTATCATATGCCTTTTTTACATAAATTTGGATGATATTACTAGAAACAATAATCTTTTTATTAATATATCCTACCATTTCCTTTGATACCCCCACCACTCCATGGATTCCCCTACCTAGGATGAAACCATGTTTCTCCTACATGACTAGTCTATGAATAATAACAATGAGTCTTCTTTATATAGGGATTTAAAAATCATATAAAAATATCTACATTGAAAATATAGTGATACTAGTTGATATAATTTGGATACTAATACTTTAGGACGAGAACTATTATGGTGGTATAGATGGCCCTCGGAAGTGCCCCAACTTTTGAAAAATCAAATACTATATACTTGAACTTCTCATTAATAATATCACATTAATCTATAAGGAATCAACCAGGGAACCATTATGTCCATGAGTGCTATATATTTTCTTGTTGAACACTACTTCTTGAATTTCCTTTTATCCTTGAATGAATTTTAATTACTCATTTTTATCCCATCCACTAATCTTGTGATTAAATGCATGAATCCTTCCTCACATATTGTAGTATCCAGACATCGACTATTATAACTCTTCAATCCTGTCATCAGTCCCTAAAGTTGACTGAGGGTCGTATTCCCTATAACCTCAATATCTCTTATTTATGATAAATTTGGTATCATTAGGTCGATCCTCAAAGAAACATTATTTTCCATAAAAAAATATAGAATTAAGGTATTTTTATGGTCCCCCTCCCTTATCTATATTTCCCATGATATCTCCCTACTAATCCTTTCAATCTATACTTGTTTCTCATCCATCTCTCTTGGTTTCTCATTTAGTGTGATCATTATACCATCGCCTCAATTCTATTGTAACCTCTCATCATGGATACATATGTACTCCATGATTCCTTCAAAACTAATATCGTTATTGGGTCCATAAGATATCAAGTCATGTATCTCTATCCTCAGATGATTAAGCCAATGGATCAAACACACCCATGGATTTACATGTTTTGATTGATTCCAGAAACATATATAAATTTATAATTAAACCTCTGGTTGTCAGTAAGTTTTTTAAATATAAGAAAAAATATTCCCTTCTGATCATGTTGATTATAATTATCACCATGGGTGAATTATCTGATAAAGATCAAGTAAGATGACTGAAAGTTGTATGTGGAATGAAATCCTTAACTTAAAGTGGGCTATGAATCAATCCAATATACACTATATGCACCTAATCCTGTTGTTATTGTTGAACCATTAAAACATGTATCCACAGAAATAAATATCCATTTTTTCAATTGGGAATATAATTTCACTAAAATCATTCATGTTTTTTATAGATTAATGAACTCCCATTATTTTCTCATAAATATATACTATGGTATTTGATGTCACCTCCTATAAACCACTAATGACTCCTTGGTTAAATGTTACAATGGTTCTATAAAAACAAAATTCTACTTTCATAATCACTTTTTGTATAAAAACGTAAATGAAACCTACATTCCCCTCAAATTAACCTTCATAGATATGGTTTATGATGAGGTATCCTTGAACTCCAATGTAATAGTACTATTCCAAAAGATCCAAATAAATGGATTCCTTGTCTTTGTAAATGAATTATGAAAACCCAATACACATTGAAAAGGAACAAAATTAATTCATATTTTATTTAGGATCAAGGATATTTATAATATATACCTATAAATGATGAGATTTAGAACAACAAAAATAACTCCCAGCCTATACTCCATGGTCGTTGGAATTATAGATCTTAAAAAAGTCATTGAAAATTTATGGAGTTTCTTTGCAGCCTAAAGAAGATCCAACCCTACCTCAAGAACTTAGTATGGTACCTTATTTAGAACTTGAATTTGTTACACACTCATTAATGACAAGGATAATAAATTCCATCAACCTTTCTGCCTCTATGAAACCAATGTAGCCAATTTGACTTGGATATTCACTAAATCTTCCAACACCACATAACAATTGGATAAACACACAAATGAGACAAAAGGTTCGGATAAAGAACTGTTAATAAACTTTTTACATGAATGGATCTTCTTTTTTGGAGACTGGACATCCCTGGAGTCATCCTCCACATTAACATTAATAACAATATGATATACTAGTAACACTATAGAGTCAGCCAGTCATTCTTCAATGGAGTCATGTTTTTTTACAAAACTAGTATTTTGAATATAATATTCCAAAACCTATAATTCAAGAATTTTAGTTGAAGACCCTTGTAAAGTTTGAATATTAGAAAATATCTCCATAAAAACCAGTATATCACCCGTAGAAACCATCACATGATTGTCCATCATATTATTGGTATATGCAGAACTGACATGAATAGTATCAGACACATATCTTGGAATAATATATATATATATATATATATATATTCTCTTTAAATGATATCATATTCCATGTTGTATGAATATTAAATAAAATTAAAACAATCATGAACTACAAAGAAATAAAATACGAATATAAGACATGCATTTGTAAAATAATTTAAAACATATATCAAGGCTTCCATTGAGCAGTATCATTACATAATTGATTTGTAAAATCCCATATCCCAAAAATATATCCAATTTGTCATTATCCCTAGTATCATAAGCATAGTTAGTTGGGTTTACTATCTATTCTCATTATCATAACAATATCTGGAGAATTAAGGTTTCACATGATGCATTGTAGGAATATATAATTTTTTCACTACTATCAATTAATGATATATAAATACATATATGTGATATATGAATTGGAAAAGTATCCAATATTCATCAATATAATAGAATGATTATTGTAGATACCCGTATCTTGACTTACATGGACATTACATTACATTTGCAGAATACTTAGTACATAACAAAAACACACACACAAGGATCGTAATAGTTTAGTGTCTTTGGAAACTCGGAACGTAATCTTCTAATCGTGGTGAAAGATCTTCAATATCTCCCATAAAGATCTTCCCCTTTTTTTTTACCTAAAACCTTTCTTTATATCCTGGGGAAAAGAAAACATAAAAGGGTGAGCTCAAATGCTCAGTAAGGTTATACAAAAGAAAAAAATTCAATCACATCATATTCATAAGAACATAACTTTTGGAAATCTTAACCTGCAAAAGAGAGCATAATTTCATAACATGGGATAAATCATGGCAGTGAAATGTAATCACAATAATCATAAAATAAAACATGGAACTTTGTGGCATTCACACATAATCATAGAGAATCATTTCTTGTTAGTCAAGACTCATTGCCAAGACTATCTTAGTGGACAAAGTCCCTTTCTGAATCGAGTAACCCTCGTTTCAGTCCTGTTTCACTGAACCGGTATAACCTACCATTCCAGCCATGTCTATCTCATGATATATAAAATCTTTACCCAATGCATTGGAGGGAGATATAGGTCCCACCCATCTTATAATGAATCCTTTCTTATGTGTGCCACATAATCATAAATCATACATCATCGCATAACACATGTAACAAAAATGGGATTCTTGAAACATCATGACATCATAAAACAAATCATATAAGGTAAATGAATTCATAAAAATAATTCCCTCACAACCTAATCAAATCAATTTAATAATAGGGATAAAAACAGAACCCTTTATTATCTTAGATGGAAAATAATTTTGATAAAACACTTGAACTTCATTCTTGAGGAAAATATCCTTTCTACTTCAAAAACACTTTTCCTTTCTTAACATGTCATAAAATTTTAAACTAAAATAAGTTTATTAATAATACACTTGAAAACTTGTAAAGGAATCTTTTTTGAAATAATGTTTTAAAAATCCATTCATGTCGTATAAGTTAAAAAAAACATTCTTCGTACTTTTGTCGGAAAAGTCAAAAAGTTCCTCGTACGAAAAACGACAAAAGATTCCTTTCATACATATTACTAAAAACTCACCGAAGGGTAAAAATGGATTTAAACAATTGTAGGTGGATGTAAATAATATTACATATTGATGAAACATGTATGTGGATGATAAAATACACCCCAGTAAGTACTTATGAATAAACAATCTCGGATAAAAAATGAGATTGTGATATTTCCCTTACCTTAGGTCCGACTTGCTTTGTACGTGTCCGAACCTCCTGTATAATGATTTTCATAATGTTACTGACTTATTACAGAATCATATTCATTGTTATGATATCATATATGGTTCTCTTATGGCTTTATATTACCCGGTCTTTTGTAAATTCATGTTAAAGTAGCATTTTGGGTAAAATCGTCTTATTTGTCATTCGTGTTTTTAACTTGTAATTATTAATATGATTACTTGGATCATGATTACTTATATCCAGAATGTAAAACATGATTTATATATAATATATATTCAGAATATACATATATATATTATATATTGATAATGGAATGAAATACACCGTTCATGGAGACGGTAGTCCGTACGTACGCATGAACGCTGTTTTCGTTTCCTTATTGAATTGAATGGAATTAAGTAGATGACATACATATAAATATACATAAATCCAGTATCATTATTATGTCATATATTTCATTATTACTTGTTATATATGTTTTATAATCATTCATGAATGGTTAATGTGGAGAATGAATCTCATCGCGTCGTGGAGACGGTAGTCCGTACGTACGCACGAGCGATGATATCATTTCTATAAATATTGAATTGAATTGGAGTGGATTATACAATATATCAGAATCAATATGATGTTGTAATAAGAATTTATAGTTATTCTTTACACCATTATACCCATCCATGTAAGGTGGTGGTGGAAAATAGATTACACCACGGCGTGGAGACGGTATTCCGTACGTACGCACGCGCGGTAATTTCTTTTTCCGTAGGATAGATAGATGGTGAAATAGGGTTGTTTCATACTTATAATAACATATCATTATATGAGTGATACTGATGTTATTACTTCATAATGAAACAACCTAAGAAGAAGAAGTGGAATAAGAAATAAAGATGAAAGAATTGGTAACGGTAATTACCTCTTCTTTGAAGCGCCTTTTGGAGACCTCCTCTTAGGGAACTAAAATTGGTCTTTGAGGAAGACCAGAACCTATAGGATGTTGCTAGGGAAGTGGAGAAGAGATTTTGGCAGGGGTTGGCCGAGCTTGAGTGCTCAAATTGGTGTGAGGAGGAGGGGGAGGAGGTGCCCTTTTATAAGGGAGGAGAGGGGCACCTTAGGAATTCTTAAAAATATTAATTTATAATAAATCTAACCCCACTTAAAAACCTCCAAAAATGACTCATATTCGAAGATTAGATGAGATAGGGTTGTAATCTCATCAACCAATCAAATTTAGACATGTTTGGATCTTATTTTAAACCTTATCATTTTGATTTATCCTTATTTAATCTATTTAAGTTTATTTGTGGTAATAAAATTCTAAATTTTAAATTATAACAAATAATTACTTATTTGTTGTTAATTTTCCATAATTGTTTACTTTATAACATTATATACCATATAAATATAAATTTGTAATTTTTAAATATTTTTGTGATTTTTAAACAATTTTATAATATGTTATTTTTGTAAAATAACAATAGTGTCAATTTTGACACTATTCATTTATTTGAATTTAAATAAAATATATACAGAAGATATGTTCGAAATAAAAGATTTAATATATTAATAAAAGGTCATATGTATCTATAAAATTAGTGTATCACATTAAATAGTTCATATAATATTTATTTTATTATTTTTAAAACAATTTATTTGGTTTATCTCTTAATAAAATAATTACTACATCATTTTTGTATAATTATTTAATATACTTATTTGTTGTATAAAAATTTAAAATAAAATTCTATGATGAAGATAAATATATTACCTTTTACAATAATACTTTTACTCGAATTTATCATCTTAAAATCACAATATGTAAATTGTTATATTTATTAAATTATGAAGGTGACAACTTTGGCATCATTTAAAATAAAATAATATAAGTGTCATAATCGCTTTTATAAGGCTCCAAATGGTCAAATATTCGACCATTGGATGCTTATGGTTTACATTTACATGTCCAATAATGTTTGGTTAGGTATTTGTGCATTTTATGGTCACTATTAGTTTAAAAAAACTATATTCTTGATTTTTCACTAGATAAATAATTTCTGCATCACTATTGTGTCACAATTAATGATAATTATTTAATCCCAAAAAATTCTAAATAAATTCTCATGATGTAGATAATTTTGTTAGATTTCTGGAGACTATTCATGTTCGAAATTTTATGATGTTTATCACTAATTTAAAATTATTATACTTATAAGATTTAATAATAATAATTAAGTTATTTTCATGGACAAATGTCCATTAAATGATTATAATCCGACCCTTAGGTGATATGGGTCGACTTTGAGTCATCCAATTGGATTTTGACATTTGTTAGGGTAATTTTAAAATATTATATTTACCCTTAATTACCCGATTTACCTTTAACTATGGTAAATAAAATTTACCGTAGTTACTATTCATAATTCCCAAAAATAAAAAGTAGCTTATTAAGATAATTTGGACCCACTGATTCCAAATATGGAATCCATTTTTTAAAATTCCATACACAGAAGTTGCAGAAATTAAATTAAAATTAATCCTGTTGTCGAATAAAAACGGGTTTTTGTTTAAAACATTGCAAAAGATTGAATTGATTTAACCTATGAATTCAAGGTAAAATCAATGCTAATGACATACATTATATTAAATGGTAAAAATATATTCTATTTATACTTTAAAACCATTCAATATTATAATTTAACGACATAAGATATTACGATGAAAAAATTTGTTTTTAATTAAAATATAGCGTGTTTTTACTATTCATTAAAATATGAAAGTTATCGGAAAATTATCAAAACTTTATCTAATGTAAATTTTTACATCTTGATTCAAAATAAGAATTTTCTTTTGTCAAATTGAACATATAAACATGTCAAAAACCAGATTTAAAGTGGGTGCACCATCAAAAGGCGACAAAACTGTATTTTTTTAAAAATACTTATTTTACCCTAAAAATTTATTCTGTTCTTATACCATGTTCTAGAAATGTGTAAGATGAATAATAATGTTATAAAATTCAAAATTTAGTTAATACTATTCATAACGGCTAGTTCATGACAATATTATAATAATATAACATTGTTTATTAAAACCCGGTATTGCGTACAACACACGCTATCGAGGAAGGTCGCAATTGCGTGTAATGCAAGCCAAGTCAGGGTTGCGTGTTATGAAAGAATCCTTCAATGTTTCGTATAACAGAATCCAAACATATTTCATTTATACATTTAATATATATATATATATATACCCAATGTTGCGTAGAATAACTATTATCAAAATTGTGTGTAACACGGTCCAAGAATAGTGTTGCGTATACTGCAAGCTAATACGGTGTTGCATATAGCGCAAGGTAATCTTGGTGTAGAATACAACCTAAGACATTAATGAAATTAAAATAATATTTTTCATAAAATCTTGGGGTGTTACATTCTACCCCCCTTAAAATGAATTTCGCCCTCGAAATTCGTCGGGGTTATAAATGGTTTACTATTTGAAAGTTTCTTTGATAGAAACCCACATCATAAAAAGGAATACCAAAACCAATCTTTAAAAACAAAAGTATGAAATGTAACGGTTACCCAAATAAACTAATCACTGGGTTTCTACATAGGTGAAAATATGGATATGGAAGAGAAATCTAACCATCATGTTCTGATGGAGAGTGGTAGAGAACATGGCTATGGAAAAGCTAGCAATCACAAATCCATAAATTTGTGACGATCTAAGGTATCATCTGATTAATTAGATATAAGGTCACTAAGACAACATTTTTTCTTTGGTTTTCAAGATCGTTTCCCTAAAGTTGAAGAATTTGAATTAGAATAAATACTTACTTTATTTTGGTACAATCTCACTGTTGTTCGTGCCTTGAACAATTTCCAATTCATCTCTTAAATAAATGAAGTTGAATTTGTTATTCATGAAGTGTTAGCAGATCATGTGATAGAATGACGGGTCATTCCATCTATCTCAAACAAAAGGTTCGCAAAAATTATATACATAAGTCGATCTATAGTGAGATTAATCATATATGGTTCCTAAAATGGACTTATACTTCATTTATCATACTGCTTAATATAATAAAACTAGTTTCTACTAAACAGGGACTTCCTGTAGGCCAGTGGTAGGCGATAAAGGCCAGTCGCACTTCAGTTGTGGGTTCGATTCCCACATCCTTGTCCGACGTGATGGGCTGTCGCCCGTCCTGCAGGTTGTCCTTTTTCTAAAACTATATTACTATAACATCCCATCAATAATATCGAGAAAACTTCGATCCTTAAACAATACTAACTTATGTCCAACATAATCCATTCCAATCTTTAGGCTTATCCATAATACTGCAGTCCATTCTCATAACATAGTGAAAACGATTACCAGAGATTTAATACCATCGTTGATCCCCATATATCATAAGATATATCTTGTTGGACACATTCCAAACATTCAAAGGCCTTAATCTTGTACTCTCTTGAATACCCATTGAACCTTAGTGAAAACTTGAATGCAGTTAAAAGTTAACACTTTCCACATACCAAAATCCTCAAAATTCTATATACTCAAACCATGATATCACTTAGTCCTTATATCAATCATGAGCTTATGAATACTGTCAAACATTTCATTTTCTACTTATCCCTTCATTATGCACATATCATCTGCTTTCCAAAATATTTGAATCACTTTTCATGGTTACCGGTACCATAAAATTATTGAAAACCACAATAATACAAAAATATTATAATAAACAATAAAATTACCTCAACAATATTATTCTTGAATACCAATACATATAAACTTCAATCCATCCTCTTCAATTATTGTCCTGGAATAAGTCCTTCCATGATTTAGAAGTAACTTTTTAGGTCAGGGCATTGAGTTGGGTAATGCCCATGTTCTCCACAAATAATACATTGAACTCCATAACAGTCTGTCACTATATGACCCTTATCTCCACACAAATAACATCGGTCCCTCCATTTGAGGTATTCTTCAAGGTTCTTCTTCCCTTCTTTAGAAATCTCAATCTTCTTTTCTTTATGCTGCTCAACATGCGAACATGCATAATAGTATATCTTCCTCTTCTTTGATGAATTAGGTATACCACTAAATTTCACCTTGTTAATCATATATCGCGATAACTGATTCGGCATAATCACAATATCTTTCTCTCTAGGCATTACATAATTTTGTTTCTTATAGTCACCAATTTGTCCATTGGATTCAATGTTAACCGAATTCCGTCTGGTTCCCTCCATTAACTAAAACACAAAAAGAATTCATTGAGAGGCAAAAATCATGCTAGAGAAAACAACATAGTAAAGGGGGAGTACCTTCAATATCTAACATCTTAGGTTTAATTCTATGATCGTTAGCGTAATTCTAGTACTATAACCTATACGTATACTTAACCTTAGGGACATCCCTAGACATACCTTAGAAATATCTCTAGGGATCTCACTAAAGTTCTCGCATCCTAGTTTCCAAAGGTTGACTAAACCTTTCCTCTGATACCAACTATAGAGACCCGAAGCCTGGCGTACATTGACCTTACATTACATTTGTGTAATACTTAGTACATAACAAAAACACACACACAAGGATCGTAATAGTTTAGTGTCTTTGGAAACTCGGAACGTAATCTTCTAATCGTGGTGAAAGATCTTCAATATCTCCCATAAAGATCTTCCCCTTTTTTTTACCTAAAACCTTTCTTTATATCCTGGGGAAAAGAAAACATAAAAGGGTGAGCTCAAATGCTCAGTAAGGTTATACAAAAGAAAAAAATTCAATCACATCATATTCATAAGAACATAACTTTTGGAAATCTTAACCTGCAAAAGAGAGCATAATTTCATAACATGGGATAAATCATGGCAGTGAAATGTAATCACAATAATCATAACATAAAACATGGAACTTTGTGGCATTCACACATAATCATAGAGAATCATTTCTTGTTAGTCAAGACTCATTGCCAAGACTATCTTAGTGGACAAAGTCCCTTTCTGAATCGAGTAACCCTCGTTTCAGTCCTGTTTCACTGAACCGGTATAACCTACCATTCCAGCCATGTCTATCTCATGAGATATAAAATCTTTACCCAATGCATTGGAGGGAGATATAGGTCCCACCCATCTTATAATGAATCCTTTCTTATGTGTGCCACATAATCATAAATCATACATCATCGCATAACACATGTAACAAAAATGGGATTCTTGAAACATCATGACATCATAAAACAAATCATATAAGGTAAATGAATTCATAAAAATAATTCCCTCACAACCTAATCAAATCAATTTAATAATAGGGATAAAAACAGAACCCTTTATTATCTTAGATGGAAAATAATTTTGATAAAACACTTGAACTTCATTCTTGAGGAAAATATCCTTTCTACTTCAAAAACACTTTTCCTTTCTTAACATGTCATAAAATTTTAAACTAAAAGAAGTTTATTAATAATACACTTGAAAACTTGTAAAGGAATCTTTTTTGAAATAATGTTTTAAAAATCCATTCATGCCGTATAATTTAAAAAAAACATTCTTCGTACTTTTGTCGGAAAAGTCAAAAAGTGCCTCGTACGAAAAACGACAAAAGATTCCTTTCATACATATTACTAAAAACTCACCAAAGGGTAAAAATGGATTTAAACAATTTTAGGTGGATGGAAATAATATTACATATTGATGAAACATGGATGTGGATGATAAAATACACCCCAGTAAGTACTTACGAATAAACAATCTCGGATAAAAAATGAGATTGTGATATTTCCCTTACCTTAGGTCCGACTTGCTTTGTACGTGTCTGAACCTCCTGTATAATGATTTTAATAATGTTACTGACTTATTACAGAATCATATTCATTGTTATGATATCATATATGGTTCTCTTATGGCTTTATATTACCCGGTCTTTTGTAAATTCATGTTAAAGTAGCATTTTGGGTAAAATCGTCTTATTTGTCATTCGTGTTTTTAACTTGTAATTATTAATATGATTACTTGGATCATGATTACTTATATCCAGAATGTAAAACATGATTTATATATAATATATATTCAGAATATACATATATATATTATATATTGATAATGGAATGAAATACACCATTCATGGAGACGGTAGTCCGTACGTACGCATGAACGCTGTTTTCGTTTCCTTATTGAATTGAATGGAATTAAGTAGATGACATACATATAAATATACATAAATACAGTATCATTATTATGTCATATATTTCATTATTACTTGTTATATATGCTTTATAATCATTCATGAATGGTTAATGTGGAGAATGAATCTCATCGCGTCGTGGAGACGGTAGTTCGTACGTACGCACGAGCGATGATATCATTTCTATAAATATTGAATTGAATTGGAGTGGATTATACAATATATAAGAATCAATATGATGTTTTAATAAGAATGTATAGTTATTCTTTACACCATTATACCCATCCATGTAAGGTGGTGGTGGAAAATAGATTACACCACGGCGTGGAGACGGTATTCCGTACGTACGCACGCGCGGTGATTTCTTTTTCCGTAGGATAGATAGATGGTGAAATAGGTTTGTTTCATACTTATAATAACATATAATTATATGAGTGATACTGATGTTATTACTTCATAATGAAACAACCTATGAAGAAGAAGTGGAAGAAGAAATAAAGATGAAAGAATTGGTATCGGTAATTACCTCTTCTTTGAAGCGCCTTTTGGAGACCTCCTCTTAGGGAACTAAAATTGGTCTTTGAGGAAGACCAGAACCTATAGGATGTTGCTAGGGAAGTGGAGAAGAGATTTTGTCAGGGGTTGGCCGAGATTGAGTGCTCAAATTGGTGTGAGGAGGAGGGGGAGGAGGTGCCCTTTTATAAGGGAGGAGAGGGGCACCTTAGGAATTCTTAAAAATATTAATTTATAATAAATCTAACCCCACTTAAAAACCTCCAAAAATGACTCATATTCAAAGATTAGATGAGATAGGGTTGTAATCTCATCAACCAATCAAATTTAGACTTGTTTGGATCTTATTTTAAACCTTATCATTTTGATTTATCCTTATTTAATCTATTTAAGTTTATTTGTGGTAATAAAATTCTAAATTTTAAATTATAACAAATAATTACTTATTTGTTGTTAATTTTCCATAATTGTTTAATTTATAACATTATAGACCATATAAATATAAATTTATAATTTTCAAATATTTTTGTGATTTTTAAACAATTTTATAATATGTTATTTTTTTAAAATAACAATAGTGTCAATTTTGACACTATTCATTTATTTGAATTTAAATAAACTATATACAGAAGATATGTTCGAAATAAAAGCTCTAATATATTAATAAAAGGTCATATGTATCTATAAAATTATTGTATCACATTAAATAGTTCATATAATATTTATTTTATTATTTTTAAAACAATTTATTTGGTTTATCTCTTAATAAAATGATTACTACATCATTATTGTATAATTATTTAATATACTTATTTGTTGTATAAAAATTTAAAATAAAATTCTATGATGAAGATAAATATATTACCTTTCACAATAATACTTTTACTCGAATTTATCATCTTAAAATCACAATATTTAAATTGTTATATTTATTAAATTATGAAGGTGACAACTTTGGCATCATTTAAAATAAAATAATATAAGTGTCATAATCGCTTTTATAAGGCTCCAAATGGTCAAATATTCGACCATTGGATGCTTATGGTTTACATTTACATGTCCAATAAGTTTTGGTTAGGTATTTGTGCATTTTATGGTCACTATTAGTTTAAAAAAAACTATATTCTTGATTTTTCACTAGATAAATAATTTCTGCATCACTATTGTGTCACAATTAATGATAATTATTTAATCCCAAAAAATTCTAAATAAATTCTCATGATGTAGATAATTTTGTTAGCTTTCTGGAGACTATTCAGGTTCGCTATTTTATGATGTTTATCACTAATTTAAAATTATTATACTTATAAGATTTAAGAGAGTGACATGTTGTCACTTTCTTTGGTTTTAATAATAATTAAGTTATTTTCATGGACAAATGTCATTTAAATGATTCTAATCCTACCATTAGGTGATATGGGTCAACTTTTAGTCATCCAATAGGATTTTTACATTTGTTAGGGTAATTTTAAAATATTATATTTACCCTTAATTACCCGATTTACCTTTAACTATGGTAAATAAAATTTACCGTAGTTACTATTCATAATTCCCAAAAATAAAAAGTAGCTTATTAACATAATTTGGACCCACTGATTCCAAATATGGAATCCATTTTTTAAAATTCCATACACAGAAGTTTCAGAAATTAAATTAAAATTAATCCCGTTGTCGAATAAAAACGGGTTTTTGTTTAAAACATTGCAAAAGATTGAATTGATTTAACCTATGAATTCAAGGTAAAATCAATGCTAATGACATACATTATATTAAATGGTAAAAATATATTCTATTTATACTTTAAAACCATTAAATATTATAATTTAACGACATAAGATATTACGATGAAAAAAGTTGTTTTTAATTAAAATATAGCGTGTTTTTACTATTCATTAAAATATGAAAGTTATCGAAAAATTATCAAAACTTTATATAATGTAAATTTTTACATCTTGATTAAAAATAAGAATTTTCTTTTGTCAAATTGAACATATAAACATGTCAAAAACCAGATTTAAAGTGGGTGCGCCATCAAAAGGCGACAAAACTGCATTTTTTTAAAAATACTTATTTTACCCTAAAAATTTATTCTGTTCTTATACCATGTTCTAGAAATGTGTAAGATGAATAATAATGTTATAAAATTCAAAATTTAGTTAATACTATTCATAACGGCTAGTTCATGACAATATTATAATAATATAACATTGTTTATTAAAACCCGGTATTGCGTACAACACACGCTATCGAGGAAGGTCGCAATTGCGTGTAATGCAAGCCAAGTCAGGGTTGCGTGTTATGAAAGAATCCTTCAATGTTTCGTATAACAGAATCCAACCATATTTCATTTATACATTTAATATATATATATATATATATACCCAATGTTGCGTAGAATAACTATTATCAAAATTGTGTGTAACGCGGTCCAAGAATAGTGTTGCGTATACTGCAAGCTAATACGGTGTTGCATATAGCGCAAGGTAATCTTGGTGTAGAATACAACCTAAGACATTAATGAAATTAAAATAATATTTTTCATAAAATCTCGGGGTGTTACAATTATCCCATTGAATAAAAATATTCCTATAAACTAATATGTGAATCTATACAACTTCTGTTCAATTAGAATAATTAAATACAATTTATTCACATTGTATGAAATAAATGGTTATATAGTAAATATAAATGTTAAATATTATAAATTTAATAGTATGCATATATATGTGAATATTTTTCAATTAGGAGGTGAACATAAATTGAATTCATGATGGAAATTTTCTAGGTGGAATAGTAATCAATATTCATTGTCAATAAAATGGATTCAAATAAATGTTGATAGATTAATCTTCAAATAATGATTTAAATTCCAAAATTCCGTGTATAGATAGGAATTTTTATTGATAAATAAAATATGTGTATACTTATTATATAATTTATCATGTTGTATAATTAGAGAGAAAATAACATTTGTAACATAAATATATTTGAATATAAAAAGGTAATGACATGTATGAAATTTATTTTTGTATATAAATATAAATTATAGGTTATTAAATAATATTACTCCATAGTTTTTACACAATGATGAAATAATAAAAAATAATTAAAACATATAATTAAGAAAAATTTATTAAACTAGGAAAATTTATATATTTTTTAAAGATGAATGTTTTTTATAATATAAAAAATATCTCTCAAAAGGAAAACCTAATGGGGAAGATATGTAATTTTGTAGATATTTAAAGGGATGTATCATAATAAATTTCACAAAATATCCATAATATTAAATTAAAACAACAAAAATATAATATGAAATAAAATGTAATTATATAATAAAACATAAAGAAATTCCAAGAAAACATGGAAAATGGGATGGAGAGACGGTGTCTATGGAAGAGAATAATAAAGTACAGAAAGGTAACGAGAGATAGAACACAAACATAAGGTATATACTGAGTGGAATACACGCCTTAGGAAAAATTTAAGGTATAAATAATAAATCCATAAAGTTGGAACTTATATATTTAAAACATAAAAAATAATTACAATAAATTATGGCATATATTCAAGTCCTTTGATATGTGACATAGAGTATAATATAGATTATAGGGAAAAAATTATCATGATAGAGATTTAGATGAAAACCCCTTATAAGATTTATATTTTTTTACATAAGGATCATTTATTAAGGATATGATGAATATCTATGTAAATTCCATCAAAAGATCATTGAAGATGAATACATTATTTTCATTATTATATACATCAAAAAACTTATGAATGATTATTATATAAAGAGAGTTAATATAGATGATAAATTTCAAGATATATTCTCTTAATAAAAATTTTAGATACAATATATAGAAAAATAGTAGATGTAGGGAAATAAAAGCACCTTAAAAATTAAATTAATCATGAAAAATATGTATTTAATACTTTTAATGTAACATATAAATGGGAATATAGTAAATACAATATCATTACTTGAAAACAATTTATAGTTGGAAGAGAACCCCAAATAGAAAATATAATCAATACATTATAAATCAATATGGGTGATGTTGATAAATTTAGAATAAAAAATAGAGGAAGAATATAAACATATTCTATAATATCACTAGAGATGAATCATTTATGAGATTATAGTCAATAAAGTGATAATAAATGGGGAATATTATGATCATAGAGGGTACCCCTTAACTCATGCACCAAATCCCTTCTTAAGTTATATAAACTCATTAATAATAGATTTAAATTCATTAATTATTTGTTTTAGAACCACATCCATTATTATTTAATTTTTATTATATACATTAATAAATATTATTTATTTGTGAATGTAATATTTGTTTCATTGATATTTTTGTGAAACTTGATTAATAAATCCAAAAATAATTTTTTATAATGGTAAATTTCGAAGGAATCATCGTAATGATTACTTATACCTTATATGTTTCAATATATATGTCTAACTTTTTTTCATATTTATAAGTGTTTCAACCAAAAATCATAAACACACACTATGTGGGGTGAATAAGGATACAAAAATTCCATCACAATT
Organism: Viscum album; assembly: GCA_963277665.1. Taxonomy (NCBI): domain Eukaryota; kingdom Viridiplantae; phylum Streptophyta; class Magnoliopsida; order Santalales; family Viscaceae; genus Viscum; species Viscum album. Next base: position 1,193,852,130 of record OY728139.1, read on the forward strand.
CATTGGATCTTATACCCACATTAGTAGAAACCATCATAAATAATGTTCACATAAACGAAAAAATATATAAACTAAAATTTCAGAAAAACAATAATACTAAGTTTCCGACTAAGTTATAAATTAAAGGTTAGAAAATGAAAATATTTTAATATAAAATATCTATAGGATTTAATATTTGTTTGATATAATGTTTTTGTCTTTGTTATTATATACAAAGATTACAACCTTTTCATTTGTGTTAAAGGATTACTGTATATAAACCATTAAGAAACTCCCAAAAACTAATCCATTGATCATTATCTATAAGGATTTCATCTTGGTTTATTATCTTAAAATTTACATCAATATACAGAATAATATTTATTTTGAATTACATGATGATATATTTTAAATGAATTTCAAATACTTTGGAAAATATGTTATACATTCACTAAACATGGTTATATAATATATTTGAGAAAGATCATTGGATGATGTCTTATAATATAAAAATATCCAGCATTAATGTTTAAATCCATATCTAAGGGGGTGATAATCTTGGTGGTCTCAATTTTAGGATTTCCCACAACTCTAGATTTCTATGTATTAATTATGTAGTAGTCTTCTCACCATGTATGTTATTAATTATTTTGTTCTCACCATGTATTTTCATTGGGGTTTTATACCTTCAATGTATATATCTATAGTAATTTTTATTCACGTGACTTCCTCTCAATAATATACATTCTATAGAAATTCCTTTTTTATTCTTACTCACATATATTCTTCAAGAAAATTTTCAATATATTGAAAATTTGAGTGATAAACTCACTCTATTCTTCATGTATATAATTATTATCTAAAAAATGGTATTCAAAGTCATATATTTAGTGGATAAAGGTTCTAAAAACATGATATACAAAAAATGTTAATAGAGTTTAAAAAAATAATTTTTTAAAAAAACAGATAACACTTAATAAACATGATTCTCTTCAATTAGAGTTTTGTGGTGCCCATGTCAAATCATTTAATCATATTCATTGTAAAAAGTTTTGTATTTTTTAGCTTTTGATCCTCATGGTTCCCTCACATCTCTTTAGCTGGTGACATAACTTATCATGAGTTCATATAATACAACAATGGTTTTCTAGCTACAACATAATCATATCATGTGATTATTCATCCCATAAAATCATTAATGAAATCATGTACCACATAAATGAATCAATTATACCTTATATATATTAAATATTATATGATCACATAATTTTAGAAAATAATAATTCATGATTATCTCATTTTAATATAAAAATTTCATATTCAATTTTGGTCACAAATATTTCTCTCATAGTCACCTAACTAAGTCTTATAATGTCCCAAAGGGAATTCTCGATCGCTATTGCTAGTAGTAATAACCTATGAATTAAGAACTATATTTGGGAAAAATTATTCCACACATAAACACAATTAAGGGAAAAAATAATTAAAATAATTCATAATTCTAGAAATAATACTATAGTGAAATGGGACAAACAATAGGGATGATAAGGGCTAATATACAAGGAAATAACTAAAGAACACAAAACTGTTATGTCCCATTTCCATGTGACCTAATACCACCAAACAATTCTCACACCCTTCTATAAAATACAATAACTTTCTCCATAAAACATAATCTCCTTCCATAAATCAAATAACAAGACCTATATATACCTATTAGTGTATTCATGTTGTTAGCAAAATATCCCAAAACACTTATTATAAGAGAATTGTTGAATTTTATGATTTTAGTGGTATTTTGATTTTATCCAAAAAAATATCTGATGATAATTTTAAATATTTTAAAATATTTATATATTAATCTTATAAATTATTTCATAAATATCAAAATACTTCATTCTATTATATTTTAGATTCAATACATCTTTAGATTCATTTAATTCTTATGGAACCAAATCTAAATCCACCATTTTGAAACCCAAAACTACCTCATAAGTTGGGACTTAAAATATATACATAGATCAGGATGTTTTTATGGTGGGACCATAGATCATAATTTTATAGCTTTAATGCACCAAAACATTGCTTGGAGACATGAAATAAATTTCTTTAAAACATTCTTGAAGTGGATAATGCGTGATTCAAATTTTTTAAGGACATTATTGCTTGGGAAAACAGAGACATAAAATGGGGGATTTTTTTGGGAAAAGTAAATTCTTATAGTGAAATGAGAATAACTCTCTCTTCTCTTGGACATATATAACGAAATGTTTAAGTGGTACACGTAAGACATGTCTGAAAAACATTCTTGGAGAATTCCATGCTTGAATCACCCGTTTAATGGGGCCAACACACATGAACATTCGATAGGATGTTTTGGCCAAAACAATTAGTAGATCCCAACCTTCCTAAATAATTCCAATTTATCCCATTCCATCTGGTAGAATGCATCAAAGAGGATAAGAACAAATCTTTCTACCTATTTGTTTATCATTTATATTTATTTCATACATGATTTTTTTATTTAAAATTTTTAATCCTTTTTTTAAGTAGAGTTAGAATCATTAGAGAGTTGTTAAAGGTAAGTGGCATCCAATATTATGATGTTTATGTTTCTAACGTTCTTATTCAGAGGAATTATTTTCATTTAATGTATATAATTTTAATTTAACTTAATTTTGATTTTAAATTATATGATAGTCTATTTTAATTTATTCTTAAATATTATATGGCTTGGATTTAAATATTATTCCACCCTTACATAATTAATTTATTTTTATAGGATAATTGGCCAATTTTTATATAAAAACAGGTAATGGAGTTGTTTATTGATTAAAAATAGGTAATTAAATTAAGATAGACTAATTTAATTATTTAAGATAAATAAATACCAGATTTGGTATTTAATGAGTAATAAAAAATAGTCAATTATGATTTCATCACATTGACATATAATTAAATCAAAGGAGAATTGAAGAAACATTAGTTATTCAATTCATTTAATTGTTTTTATCCAAAACCAAAATATACATTTTTTTCAATAACAATGATTACATTACAAAAGGGAAATATCATCCTAAATCCAATAACATATATATTATTATAAATTTACCTAAAATCTAAAAATATATTGTCTTCTTATCTCTTTCAATATTGTTATTTCTATCCACATAAGTAATACAATATATAAAACCCTACTCTTTGGTGAATTAATTTCTTGTTACCATTCATACTACACCTTAAGTGGAATTCATTTTATTTAAACACCTGAGGAAACATTCCTGCCCATATTGGTTCCACTACAGGGGATCAAGTGTAAATCTATGTTTACATGTCGAGGTCCTCTAATGAGGAACTATTCAATTTTATCCCTCAAATTGAAAGAACATTGTTAAAGAGGCATTGAAATTTTAATACTATAAACAAAGATGAGGAAATGAATTTAAAATAGTAAAGTGTCCAATAAAAAACAAATATAAAGGAATTTGACCCCCAGTAAACCTTTAGGATCATTATACCCCATAATCTTATAAACAAAAAATCGACAAACCATTCCTAAAGAAAAAAATTTATTGAGTTTTGAGTTAACAAGAATTCTATGCTACAAAAATTTCATGGCCATCCAGGTGACGATCCTAATCGACATAATAATGAATTTTGTTATAATTTTTCATGTTTCAAACCAGTAGGAGTAGAATAGGTGCAATTCAAGTGGCGATAATTCCCATTCTCACTTGAGGGAGTAGCTATTGAGTTTTCGTATACCATGAAACCTAAAGATATACAACATTGTGATGATCTCTAACAATATTTCATGAAATTTTTTTTCCCTACCTCCTTGAGAATAGCTTTTAGAAAGGGGATTTATTCTATTCAACAAGCTATAGATGGGAATATTTAAAAGTAATGGGAATGATTCAAGGAATATTGTGCATGATTTTCACATCAAATAGGGGAAGAACAACCTTTCATTTTTAGTTTATACCAAGGATAGATCGAAAAAAATATGAACCCTTTAGATGAATCCTCCAGAAGATCTTTGATTGAAAAAATAAATTGTAGAATCCATGAATATCATTGATAAGATATCTAAAAATTCACAACAATTTATAACTTGTACAATAGTTATACGTGAATTATGGACTTCTGAATCATCACCTCTCTTTATAACCCAACATAATGAATAGACAAGGATTGTGAGAAAATGGATGTTAAAAAATTTAGGTAACTACTATCTCTACCTTAGGTATGTGGATTATGTTTATCACCCAATCATTAAATTGATTAATGTGGTGTGATATATGGTACAAAATGTTGTGTAGATGCATTTCAACATAGTCAATTTTGACAGAATCAATAATGGTGAGAAAGAAAATCCCAATTGGGATTCAGAAGTAAACATAACCAATCCTATCCAGATCTTCATCAATACTTTCAGAATCTGTCACCATTCTAACAATCTTACATGAAACCCTTCCAAAAACAACAAAATTTTCAACTGCCACCATTCCAGTGAAAGAATGTTGAAAGGCCCCCAACAAGTTATCAAGAAATGTTGATTGAAGATCTAAGAAATATAATAAACAATTTGGAAAATAAATTTCATATAATTATGGATCTTCTCACCAAGAATCAAGGAAACCCTCTAATACAAACTATCCCAAATCCAATAGATAATATTAGTCTAATCATGACTCGAAGCATCAAGTAAGATCCACCACCTAGAAATTTAAGTTTTATATTTCTATGAAATGTGAAAAAACACTCATCCACCAAATAAAGAATATGAAAAATTTGAAATGAAAATAATGGGAGAAAATAGACAAAAAGGTACAATTTACCCTCTATATTAACTCGATCATTAAAGGCAGAAGAATAAAAACATAAAAAAAATATCTTTGAAACCATAAAAAAAATTGAAATCAATATTCCCTTATTGGAGGAAACCAACTCAATCCTAAAATATGTGAAGCTACTAAAATATTATTCACTAAGGGAAAGAAGCATGAAGGGGAAGAAAAATAATCTTCAGAAGGAGTTTCTCATTAATGGTCTACCCACCATTACCAAAAAAAATTAATATCCACATAAATTTTCTATTACCTTCATAATAAGTTCATTAAAATTTTTCGATACATTATGTTATATCAGTTCTTCCATTAATTTTATGTACAACTCTCACATTTAATCCTTGATAATAGGTTAAATAATTCCCATAATTGTGGTTGTTCGACTAGTAGACAAATCCTCTATTTTTCAGTAGTTTTTGCGGAATATGTGCTAGTTGGAGTTGAAGAAATCATTTTCACAATAGAAATTTACATAATCACCCTGGAGGAATACATTGAAACCAGACATTTACACATAATTTTGGAAATAACATTCCGAAAAATATCTAGAAATATTCAAAAATGTGATTAAAGGAATTGTAACCACAGATCTAGGAGATAGAAACAATAACATCAATGTTCTTAAATAAAATAGAAACCCTTCAAACAAACCTTACCACTTTTAATTTTTCCAAGGTGAAGGTAGTAGTCCTTTCATTTATTCAGTCATGCCAATCTAACAATAATGGAGAAAAAATATTAAAGAAACTTATTATACATAATGTATAGAATAAAATACACCCATTGGTATTATCCTATATTAGTTAATTTATGGAATATGATGTCACATACCCATGGAATTAGAGTACCTAGCATACTAGGCTGTGAAAAAGGTGAATTTGGATTTAGAGAGTCCTTGAAAAAAATACTTCATTTAAAGGAGTTATAATAAATCCAAATATAAGATTAAGAAGATTCTATAATTAAAAATTAAAGAAAAATTGTGGATCATAAAAAACGGATTCAACCAAACACTATTCAACCTTAAGCCCATGTTTTACTCTATAATTCCAGACTGATGTTAATTACAGGTAATCTTTGTTCTAGGATAAAATTACTACTCCATGTTACTAATGTATATACTTTTAGTTCAATTCATGATAATATTTAATAAGGAGGTAACCCATTCACTATTAATAGAAAATGGCTGATGAAGTTCCATAGATGTTTACCTTAAGAACTGGTGGAGGAGTTCAAACAACCCCAAACATTTTACTGATTTATTCTAATGAGGTAAGGTCCATCCAATGACAATAATAAAAAGTGATTTAGTTAGTAAACCCAGGATTCACATTTTTCTTATTGTTAGGGTCTCAGTTACCTTTTACATCACCCCTTTGAAATTTAATGGAATAGTTCTTATACAAGTGTGAGTGGTTTTTTTTCAATAACTATAGTGGAAGGAAACCATAAGGCTTACCCAAGAATATGATAAAGGTGTAAAATAAATATGATAAAAGGAATTTTCCTTTTTTATGAACATAATTTAAACTCCCTACATTATTTTTTATTCCAATACATGATTTGATCATTACAAAAAAAATCATTCCCACACTTAAATTATGTTTTACATGACTTTTCGAGGAGAAATGAGTTTCTTTTGAATCATCTCATTACATGTTTTAGATTTAAATGTTGATATGATAAAACTATTAAATTGGAGAATTATATTTTTTAAATTAAATTAACAATATTAATGTATGGACTCGTGATTTGAAATAATTAATTAATTCATGTAAATAAAATTCTACAACAATATTTCAAACATTGATTTTTAAAAAATTTATACTAATTGATTTGTTATTTCTAATCATACCGTGAGTGACTGTACCAAATCATATGTTCCATTACAATTTATTTCTCTAGACTAGATACTTCACATTTTTTCTTTGAGCATATTTCCTGATTGATCCTGGAGAGTACCACCTGCTATATCTTGAATTTCATCTTTTCAAAGCTACAGCCGGGAAAAAATTATAATGATTTGGGATTCATTTGAAAAGATATTTATCCTTAAATAATAACCATTAAATTAATCCTTTTTTATCATATAGATAACAGTAATTATAATTTTATTAATGAGGCATTTTTAAAGCCATTTTTATCTATTCATACCCTCTTATTAGTAATAGCATAATATATTATAGTTAAGTGTAGGGGTGAAGGGAATCTCGGTATAAGGGATGATTATGATTATAAGGAAGAAGTGTGGGGGTGAATATTTTAGGATTTTTAAAAGGTTTTTAAATCATTCATTGTGATATATTATTTTTCCCTAATAGAATAAAAAACTAAAAAGGACAAAAAACAAAAAAAATAGAAAAATGGGTTGTCATTTAAGAAAACCAAAAGATCACTATTATTAGATCTATGATTCATTCCCTATGTGGTTAATTGGTTGATATGAAGTTTATTTTAATCATAAACATTCATAAAAATAAATAAAAAGGAAAATAATATTTGAAAAGGAAAATAAGGATAAAAATAAAAAACATATTCATGAGAGGGCACTAATCATTAATTGTTCTTAAATAGATCACAATGTTTACTTTGGACTTTTAGGGATTTTGGAATTTGATATAATTTGAAGGGGAGAATGTATTCAAACATTTAATTTTAATATAATGATTTATTTTTTAGTAGATAAAACTCCTCTATGAGAATTACTTTTTGACATAATTCCCAACCAATAAAAATTCATGGAGGCATTTGAACATTGATTACAATAGCTTGTGATTTTATGTGCTTCTGCATTTTAAAGGTGAAGAAAGTTGTTCTTTTACAAGATTATATATGTGTAACATGTTCTAATGATATTATCAAAACTCTAGTTGTATTTTATCACGAGTTATGTGGTAAAATTTATAATATTGAGGTAGATCATGATTTGTCCTGTTTAAAAATAATGAATTGAGGAGCATTGATGAATGAAAAAAAATCCATCATTTTCCAAAGGTGAAAAGTAAAATACATTAATTGATTGTTTATTTGAAAATGGAAATTTTAATTAATATTTTTTGTGGAGTTTGAATATATTATTTTATATTGATATTTTATAATTATATTGTAGTGAAATTTAAATGTTGATAAATTTGGTGCCCACTGATTTTAAAGGATGTTCTTTTTTATTGAGGATAGTCATGATTTAAGTGTGGGGGATTTGATAGGTAAAATAATTTTCATAATTTTACTTCTATTTTCAATGTTTTTAATCACAAGAAAGTTTTATTTTAAGCTATATTCTCAAATTTCATAATTTTAGTAGTATTATGAGCTCAATCGAAAAAATGGCATATTTTGAATTTTAGCTATTTTAAATTAGTTCATTTTGTTGTCATAAAATATTCTATACATAACAAAATAGTTAAATTTTTTTTCTATACAACTAGGGATTCATTTCAATATTTTGGTCCCAAAGTTAAATCCACCACTTGGAAGCCCAAAACTATCACAAATATTGTTCATTAAAACATGTTTATGGATCTATCACTTTTTTATGGTGGGACCATATATCTTGATTGGATGGACCAAATTAGTGGAATGTTGGAGTGGTGATGTTCAGGAAATATCCTAATGATGTTCAAGAAGGAATCCTCACATGAATTGTCCATTTAAAAGGCCATTAATTCATAGAAAATCGGACACATGGAATATGGGGACTCTATCTAAGAAGATTAATTTCATTGAGTTAAATGACAATAACTCTCTCTAAACATATCCAAATTTTCTAAATGTTGGGGGAGATACACAAAATATGTTTATGAACAATATTTACGATGGATTCTATGCATGAATCAGCCATTATTGGGGCTAACATGCTGAAATTTTAGAAGGTAAATTTTGGCCTATAAATGGAGGAGAACTCCTCCTTCACAACCCATTCCAATCTATCCCATTCTATCAAGTGGAATACATCCAAGATGATAACACTGCTTCTTTCTTCCTCCTTGTTCTCCATTAATATTTATTTCATCCACGTTTATTATTTATTCAAATTGGAGGACCCCTTCATGTACGTAGGGGTAGAATCATTACATATTGGGTGAATAGAAGGGGGTATAATTTTATGATATCTAAATTTCAGAATTTTTCTTTCAAAGGAATTATTTTAATTTAAATTAATGGTTTTCAATTTTAATTATTTTTTGAGTTAAAATTAAATATTATTTATTTTAATTTATGTTTAAATATTAAAATTATATTATTTAAATTTTTTCTACCCATAATATAAGTATCCAGCCTTAAACATTACATAATCTTGAATTAAATGAATAATTAACATTGAGGATCTTTTCAGGCATAGAGTTTTATAGAATTAGGCCATTACTATTGCATTACATCTCAAAAATTACAAGGTAGACACTTCTACTCAGTTTCCATTTTTTCATAAAATAAACACTGTTGAAAAAGATTCACGTCTAGTCCCATGTTTTAGACAACATGACATATCCTTGATCCCATCCATTTTTCCTATTCATCATTATGTCCTATAAAAACATTTCAAAACATGGGATGAGCATCCAAAGCTCAGTAAGGGTTGTAAAAAAAGAAAGAAAACACTAGTTCATCAATACTTACATAACATAAGCTCTTTAACATACCTCATGAAATCACAATATTTAGGAATCACAAATGGAAAAAATAAATCATAAAGGTAACTTGTGGCATCCATAGCATACTTACATTGTAGCTATCACAACTACATGGGGAGTTAAATTTGGAATACCCATCACAGTATATTCACTAAATCTATTTGGAGAAACATTAATGTTTACATCAGTCACATTACCTAATGCATTGGAGAGATATCCCAGGCTCACATGAGTTAGTTTTATCACATAACCACCTGTATATATAACAATTTCCAAGAACATTAACATATTCATAACACATAAAACAAACACAATGTAAAGATGACATTTCAACATTTCAATCAAAATATATCATTTAAATATCTTGACATAACAAATCCATTATCAAAATCATTTTCAATACCAAAATACGTAATAGAGTATATGGTATTTATTTTCCTTTTAAAAATATTATGGATTGTTAAGGAATCCATAGATCAAATAATACTCACAGTGGCGGAAAGGTCGTTGTCACCGCTTACGTTAAAAGAAACATTATTTTTTGTCCTTTAGTAAAATGCCTCAAATAAAAATATTCTCATTGAATGAAATGAAATGTCTAAGGTGTTTATACAGTGCATAAAATAAAGTCATGTATAAAACAAAATTTTCCTCATTAAAAGGAGATTGAGACGAAGTCCATTACCTCATGTCCGACTTGACTCGTTCATTCTTTAATCTACTGAATAATACTCTAATATTAATTTCTACTTTCCTAAGAACCTTTTTAAGGTTTTTTATTCATTTTATATCACATATTACCATGTTATAAACATTATGTAATCATTTAAGTTAATAATAGTCGTTTTTTCAATATTTGGTACTTGAGTCAAAAATGAACTTCTTATATTTACAAGTTGTCTATGTGGTCAAAAATCCATTATCTCCAGAATGATATTAATGATTTAGATATCAAATATATATTATATATCCAGTATATATATATATATATATGTATTTATAACAGTACATAACATTTGGAGGTATGAAATGAAATGCACCGTTCATTGAGATAGTAAGTCGTACGTACGCAAGAACGCACCTTTCATTTCTATTTCTTATTTTAATGGAATTAAAACATAATGATACATAGTTATATTTTAATTCTCGTATAATATCATATATATTATCATTAACTTCATCCTTTATACATCCCTCAAATGGAATTAATGAGTCATATCATTTTGAGGGGGTGGTAGTCCGCACTACCTAAAATGAAATTATCGCGTTTACCCATAATGGAATCTATAAAGGTATGCAATAACTGAAAAATACCAAAGAATAAAAGAAACATAAACATAATATGTATCATATATAAATACAATGTTATCTTGATGGGGACCATGAGAGGTGGTAGGATATAATTTAACAATCAACGTTTCGTGAGGCGTTAGTTGGCCATCCACAGAAACAGTATGTTGTTTACCTATTAGATAGAGGTATGTGTAAGTGTAGTTAAAATCCTACTCCTAGAAACATCCTAGTATATTTAGAATTTTGGTGTTGGTATAAAAAATGAATAAAAAGAGTTTAGGGGTTGGATAAGTAAAATAAATGGAAAGAAATTAAGAGAAATAGTTACCTTTAGTTCAGGTAACACCCTTTGGTTTGAACATAAAGGTCTTATTGAAGTTCCTTCTACCTATGTTAAGGATTTTATGTGGAAGATAGAGATCTTGAGAGCTTATTTGTGGAGGGGTAGGATGATCCAAGGGGCTTGAGAGGTTTTATGAATGAGTTAGAGGTGACGGCTCTTATAAGTGGGAAGAGGGTCTCTTTAGGAAGTGTGTAAATATTATTTTATTATATAATTATTTTCAGTTTTAAAGGTCCAAAACTAATTAAAGTAAAACATAAGATGACTCGTTTTCCAAATAAAATCATCCAATAAGAATTGGACTGGTTTTGGCTATTGTTTTAATCATTATAGTATTATTAATTTTAATCATTAATTAATGAGGTAAATAGTGCATCATAATTGTGTCGTAAATAAGTTTATTTATATGATCTCTAAAAATTATAATAACATAATATGATATTTTAAATATTTTTATACTTCCAAATAATATTTATATTTGAAAGGATTAGTTATATTACCCTATGTAAAAATTAATTTACTAAAAGATATTTGTTTATGTCATTTTTTCCTTTTCTTTAGTTAATTAAAATTAAGTGTCATTATCACTCTTTAGTGGCTCCATGTGTTGAAACAATAGACCCAAAGATTCCCATGGTCAGACATGACTCATATAATAAGTTTAAGAGAAGTGTTAAGGTAATTTTGTATTATTATGATATTTGTTTTGCCTTGAATTGTCGTATTTACCTTCAACCACAGTCAATAAAATTCCAAAGTAACTATTTATAAAAAATTATTTTCATCTTATTGAACCACATTTTACATACTAATAACAACCATGTATGTCGTATTTTCAAAATTCAATTCACAAAAGTAGTAAAATTTCATTTAAATGAAAAAGTCGATTTTTAACTACTACGTAGTGGTTTCAATATTCATCAAAATTTGATGTTTTTCAGTAAAATAAAAAAAATTCAGCCCAACCTATATTTGATTTTCCAAATGAAAAAATTATATCTATTTTACCAAATTTAAATCATAGAAATTAATTTAAAATTAATTCTGGTTGTAAAAAAAAGCGTGTTTTTAAGAAATAATAACTTTCAAAAGATTGACACTTGTTTATGTCTAATTATAAAGTGAAATTACTTCAAATGTCCAACATTGGATAAAATGGTAAAAATATAATCTATTCACACTTTAAAACAAATTAAAAAATATAATATATTCCTATAAATAAATTATATTAAAAGGCAGTTTTGAATTAAAATACAGTATTTTTCACTATTCATTGAAAATGAATTTTTTCAGAAAAAATACAAAAAATTTACCCAAAGTAAATTTTGAGGATATGATTCTAAATAACAATTTTATTTTGTCAAATATAACATATAAAAGTTACAAAAACTAGATTTAAGGAGGGTTCACCATCAAAAGGTGAAAAATCAACCTTTTAAAGTAATTTGTGCTTAAAATAAAATTCATTCACATTTTAAGCCTCTATATATTATTGGATAAATGTAAAAACATTTAACAAACTTGTATAATCATATTGTAGTTAGTTTTGTAAATTCCCACCAATACAACGTCTAGGAGTTAACTACCATTTAAAATAATAATAATATATTATTATTGTGCAACATAAGATTTCAATGAAACCTGTTATTGCGTATCGGGTACGCCATCGAACATAGAAACCCCTTTAAAGTAAAATTAATATTAAATCAAAAATATTTATAATTGTGAAATTTTTTTATTCTTTATTTATTTGGGATGTTACATTTGTCCCCCCATTTGGGAATTGCATCCTCACAGTTTTTATTCACTTATCAAATAGGTGGGAGTTTTTATCCCTCATAGCATTTTTAGATTCCTGTGTTTCCTCTTTAACAATATGGTTTTTTCACAAAACCATTACCTAGTGAATTACCTTATTCTACAATAATTTCTATCTATGGTCATGAATCTAGACTAGGTGTTCCTCAAAAAAGATATTCTCTTCCAACTGAACTACCTATGGACTTAAAACATGGGATGGATCTAGCATATACTTTCTCAATGTTGAAACATGAAAAACATTGTGTACTTGGGAAAAACTTGGATGTAAATCCACTTTGTACACAACTTATCCAACATTCTCTAGGATTTCATAAGGTACAATAAACCTCGGACTCAACTTTCCCTTCTTACCAAAATGCATCACACTCTTTCATGGAAAAACTTTGATAAAGACATTTTTATTAAAAGGTTGGGGCTCAAGCCTCATTTTATTACTTAGAGAAAATATCTCTTTAAACTAGGAAGAGGGAGACCCAATATATATCTCGAATCCCCAAGGCTAAGTGGCCGGAATACTAGGCTTGAAAGCCCATTTTTTTGGCCCAATGTGCCCCTTGGTGAATAGTACTACTACAGTACCTGGGCTGCTACATGACCACCGCTGCTACAGTACTGCTACAGTTCCCTACAACAGTACCTCAAAATAAAGATCCTTCCTCCTGTTATCCACATACCTTTTCTGCCTACTCTAAGATGTTCTCATGTTTTTATGAATCAACTGATCTTTTTCTACCATCTCTTTTACCAATTCCGGTCCCATCATCTTCCTTTGACCTACTTCATCCCAAAAAGATGGTGTTCCCCAAATCTTTCCATATAATACCTCAAATGGATACATATGTATACTGGAATGAAAACTATTATTATATGAAAATTCAACCAAAGAAAGGAGTTTGTCACAACTTCCCTAGTAGTCCAGTGAACAAGCACGTAACATATTCTCCATGGTCTGAATTGTTCGTTCTGACTGCCCATCTGATGGTGGATGAAAATCTAAAATAAAATTTAATTTATTGGCCAGCTATTTCTAAAGGAATTTCCAAAAGTTAGAAGTAATCCTAGGATCATGAGAAGATACAATGGAGAGTGGAACACCACGTAACCTGACTATCTCTTTAGCATAAAACTGAGAAAGTTGATCTTGAGACAAAGTATATTGAATAGAAAGGAGATGAGAAGATTCAGTCAATTGATCTATAACAACCTAGATAAAATTATTACCTCAAGGTGTCTTCAGTAATCCCACAACGACATCCATGGATATATTATCCCATTTCCACTTATGCACCAGTAAAGACTGAAGCATCCCTTTCGGTAACTGCTGCTCAGCTTTAATCTGATGACAAGTCAAAAACTTCATAGTAAAATCTGCAATATCTCTTTTCATTCCATCACACCAGTAATACTCTCGAAGATCTTTGTACATCTTAGTACATCTTGGATGAACTGTAAACATGGAACTATGAGTTTACATAACAATTCATCCTTCAACATTGAATCACAAGGCACACATAATCTCTTTCCAATTCATAAAAAACAATAATTATCAATGTTAATATTAGAAAACATACCCTTCTAAACCATCTCTACCTTTTTCTACAACTCATTGTCTTCTTTTTATGCATGTATAATTCTGTCTGATAGAGATGATCTCACGGACACCTGAACTAAAATAAAAGAATTTTCTACCACTACGGGAAAAACCGGTAATAGCGACGGGGTATTTGCGACGGACAACTATTCCCGTCGCAAATAATCTGTTATTTGCGACGGGGTTTTTTTCCCGTCGCAAATATTTTGGCGCGAAATGCGCGCCAAACCGTGCGAGGGTTATTTGCGACGGGGTTCTATCCCCGTCGCAAATAACCGGCGGCGGTTAAAGCCTATTCGCGACGGGTCTGCAGTCCCATCGCAAATACCCCGTCGGCAGGGGTTATTTGCGACGGGTCCCGCCGCAAATAACCATTTTAATGCTGCTCGTAATTAAATGCGGTCAAGGTTATTTGTGACGGGTCCCGTCCCAAATACCGTTATTTGCGACGGGTTTTCCGTCGCAAAAAAGCCCGTCGCAATTAATCTAACCTATAAATACTCCCAACCATTACAATTTTCTCACTCTCAACTCTCAACCGTTCCTATTTTTTCGCTCTGATTCTTTTACGACTTTCAGTTGTAAAATTTTTTTTTCGACTTCGAAGATTCAGTTTTTGGTGTTATACAATTCCAGCGGCTCGACATTGACATCAAGTTTAAGGTTTTTATTTTAATTTTAATTTAATATTTATTTTATTTATTTTGTTTATTTAGTTTAAATTTTTAGAATTTTTTTTTTGATTTCTAATTAGAAATAATTATGAATAAGTATTAATAGTTAACAGTAATTAGAGACAATTAAACACTTATTAATTTAAAATAGTTAGCTGTAATTACAATTAATTAGCAGTAATTATGAAAAATTAAAATTAATTTGAATTAATTAATATTAATTAGAAATAATTAACATTAATTAGTAATAATTTATAATAATTACCAATAATTTGTAATAATTACTAATAATTAAGAATAATTACTAATAATTCCCAATATTCAATAATTTGCAATATTTGTCAATATTTGTCAATATTTGTCAATATTTGTCAATATTTTTTCCAATAATTACCAATATTTACCAAGAATTCCAAATAATTGTCAATATTTACCAATAATTAGGAATAATTACAAATAATTACCAATAATTTCCAATAATTGGTAATAATTCGTAATGATTACCAATAATTAGTAATAATTACCAATAATTACCAATAATTACCAATAATTACCAATAATTACCAATAATTAGTAATAATTTCAATAATTAGTAATAATTACCAATAATTAGTAATAATTATCAATAATAAGTAATAATTAGTAATAATTACCAATAATTAGGAATAATTAGTAATAATTAGTAATAATTACCAATAATTCGTAATAATTACCAATAATTCGTAATAATTACCAATAATTAGTAATAATTAGTAATAATTAGTAATAATTAGTAATAATTAGTAATAATTACCAATAATTAGTAATAATTATTAATAATTAGTAATAATTAGTAAAAATTTCCAATAATTAGTAATAATTTCCAATAAATAGTAATAATTACCAATAATTAGTAATAATTTCCAATAATTAGTAAAAATTTCCAATAATTAGTAATAATTTCCAATAATTAGTAATAATTTCCAATAATTAGTAATAATTTCCAATAATTAGTAATAATTACCAATAATTAGTAATAATTACCAATAATTAGTAATAATTAGTAATAATTACCAATAATTAGGTATAATTAGTAATAATTAGTAATAATAACCAATAATTCGTAATAATTACCAATAATTCGTAATAATTACCAATAATTAGTAATAATTAGTAATAATTAGTAATAATTAGTAATAATTAGTAATAATTACCAATAATTATCAATATTTAGTAATAATTACAAATAATTACCAATAATTAGTAATAATTACCAATAATTACCAATAATTAATAATAATTACCAATAATTACCAATAATTAGTAATAGTTAGTAATAATTATCACTAATTAATAATAATTCATAATAATTATCACTAATTACCAATAATTAGTAATAATTAGAAATAATTACCAGTAATTAGTAATAATTACCAATAATTACCAATAATTACCAATAATTACCAATAATTACCAATAATTAGTAATAATTAGTAATAATTATCACAAATTAGTAATAATTCGTTATAATTATCACTAATTACCAATAATTAGTAATAATTAGTAATAATTAGTAATAATTACCAATAATTACCAATAATTACCAATAATTATCAATAATTAGTAATAATTACCAATAATTAGTAATAATTACCAATAATTAGTAATAATTCGTAATAATTAGGAATAGTTACCAATAATTAGGAATAATTCGTAATAATTAGTAATAATTAGTAATAATTACCAATAATTAGTAATAATTATCAATAATTAGTAATAATTTCAATAATTACCAATAATTAGTAATAATTTCAATAATTACCAATAATTAGTAATAATTACCAATAATTAGTAATAATTACCAATAATTACTAATAATTACCAATAATTAGTAATAATTACCAATAATTATTAATAATTTCCAATAATTAATAATTAGTAATAATTACCAATAATTAGTAATAATTGCCAATAATTTGTAATAATTAGTAATAATTAGTAATAATTATCAATAATTAGGAGTAATTAGTAATAATTACCAATAATTACCAATAATTAGTAATAATTCGTAATAATTACCAATAATTACCAATAATTAGCAATAATTAGTAATAATTACCAATAATTAGTAATAATTACCAACAATTACCAATAATTAGTAATAATTACCAATAATTACCCATAATTAGTAATAATTACCAATAATTACAAATAATTAGTAATAATTAGTACTAATTATCACTAATTACCAATAATTAGTAATAATTAGTAATAATTACCAATAATTAGTAATAATTAGTAATAATTACCAATAATTAGTAATAATTACCAATAATTAGTAATAATTACCAATAATTACCAATAATTAGAAATAATTACCAATAATTACCCATAATTAGTAATAATTACCAATAATTACCAATAATTAGTAATAATTAGTACTAATTATCACTAATTACCAATAATTAGTAATAATTAGTAATAATTATCAATAATTTGTAATAATTAAAAATAATTACCAATAATTACCAATAATTAGTAACAATTAATAATAATTACCAATAATTTGTAATAATTAGTAATAATTACCAATAATTAGGAATAATTACCAATAATTAGGAATAATTTGCAATAATTACTAATAATTACCAATAATTAGTAATAATTACCAATATTTACCAATATTAACCAATATTTACCAATATTTACCAATATTTACCAATATTTATCAATATTTACCAATATTTACCAATAATTACCAATATTTACCAATATTTACCAATAATTAGGAATAATAAAATTATTACATTATTAGTATATATTATTATTAACATTAAAATAATATAATTTTCTATATTATATAAAATTCTCGTTTCATTCGTGTGTTTTCTGTCTCCACATGTAATATTTGCATTCTTTTTCAAAATTATCAACCTACTCACCAATGGAGAGGTGAAAGTGAATGCACATATTACATGTGGAGACAGAATGTTAAACACATGGATGAAAGGAGAATTGTATATAATATAGAAAATTATATTATTTTAGTATTAATAATAAAATATACTAATAATATAATAATGTTATTATTATATAATTAATATTTTTGAAAAAAATAATATTAGTATTATTAGAATAATAAAAAAATTATATAATATTAAAATTATCAATATTTGTAACAGGTTTTACTTTATTCTCAACGTATTCAATTCTTAAAGGGTTAATTTTTAGGTCTACATCAATAAAAAGTTTGCGTCAGTCATGTCTGGTGTAAACTCTATAATTATCCACTTGAGTGTTTTTTCTAACAAATTATTCAAAACCAGTAATGCTTTTATATTTTATAGAAAAATATTGAACAGCGAGGTCGTCAACAGTCATTATTAGATGACCGCATATGGATAAATCAATGTAGAAATCCAAACGGTTCTGGTTTAAATCCAGTATATATAGAGGGTGTGGAGACTTTTTTATCATTTACGGCATCAAATCCAGAATTTGTTTCATAAGTCAAAATAAAATGCCCATGTAGAAAATGTGCATTGAGAACGTTTGACACGTTTGACAAAGTGGGGGGACATCTCTTGTGTTTTGGTTTTCAACCAGATTATGTTTTTTGGTATCAACATGGTGAACGTAGTTCCAGAGTAGGTGATACCAACTTGATTCCGGATCCATCTTGGTTTCAAGATTTAGTACATGATGTTGCAGGTTCATCTGTTCAACATACAGAAACTCCGGCTGATATAGCTTCAAATCCTGAGTTGGCACCGTCTGAATTTTATGAGTTGTTGAGGTCTACTGAGGATGAATTATATCCTGGCTGCAAGATGAGAAAATTAGAAGCAGTTGTAAAATTTATGGCTATCAAATCAGATAACGGAATGTCAAACACCTGTTTTGACCAGATATTTTTTTTCTTAAAACACTGTTACCCGAAGGAAATGTTTTGCCTAAAAATTACTATGAGAGTAAGAGGCTAGTTCGAAATTTGGGGCTTCCTTGTCAGAAGATTCATGCATGTTCAAATGACTGCATTTTATATTCTGGGGAAAATGAGTCGTTGGATAGGTGTCCTACATGTGGGCAACTGAGATATAGAGAAGGGAAACATGGGAAGTCTGGTTTGATTCCTGTAAAATAGTTGAGATATTTTCCACTTACATCCAGAATTCAGTGTTTATTCATGTCTAAGAATACAGCGACAATGATTTCATGGCATAAAGCGAATATTTCAACCGATAAAATCTTGAATCATCCAGCCGATGGTGATTCATGGAATCATTTTGATAGAGTGCATCCATCCTTTGCTTTAGAAGCTAGAAATGTTCGACCGGGCCTTTCCACTGATGGTTTCGGTCCGTTCGGATCTTATGGTAGTCAATATTCATGTTGGCCTGTTTTTTTAACTCCGTACAATTTACCTCCATGGATGTTGATGAAGGAGCCATATATCTTTTTGACTTTACTAATTCCAGGACATCCGAATAAGAACATTGATGTTTATTTGAAACCATTGATTGATGAGTTAAGTTTATTGTGGAGTACTGGTGTTAGTAAATATGATGTTGCTACAAAACAGAATTTCATACTGAGAGCAGCATTGATGTGGACAATTAGTGACTTCTCGGCTTATGGGATGTTATCTGGATGGAATACACATGGTCAGAAATAATGTCTTTACTGTATGGGAGAGAACAAAGCATTTATGCTCATTCATGGAAAGAAACCTTGTTATTTTCACTGTCATCGCAGATTTCTTCCATCTGATCACCCTTTTCGCAGAAACAGATCTCATTTTAGAAAAGGAACAGTTGAAAGGGATGAACCTCCAAAAATGCTATCAGGTTCGGAGTTAAAATCAGTTGTATTTTCATTACCTCCCATCACTTTTGGTCCCACAATAAACCAACAGAAAATTTTTGGTTTTGGGAAAGAACACAATTGGATTAAAGGTAGCATATTTTGGGATTTGCCATATTGGTCTGTTTTTTTGGTCCGCCACATGTTGGATGTCATTCATATTGAGAAGAACTATTTTGATAATTTGTTTCATATAGTTTTGGATACGCCAGGAAAGAGAAAAGACAATGTAAATGCACGTTTAGATCTTGCCCAAATTTTCAGGCGTCCAGAACTGGAACTGTTTGATAATGTCAGAACAGAAAGGTTACTGAAACCAAAAGCAACTTATACACTGTCTAAAGAAAACCGTTTATTATTTTTTCAGTGGATTGCAGATTTGAGACTTCTTATAAGGCCCCAGCTTTAAACCTTACTTAATCTTGAGTTATTACAAGATTACACATTGAGGATCTTTTCGGGTTTAGAGTTTTAGTGAATTAGATCATAAAACTTGCATTATATTCCACATATAAACAAAGTGGTTACATAAAGATAGCATTCTTAATTCCCATCAATGGAAACACATTTAAAATAAAACATGGATTATTTCTTGGCACTTCCTTGACACTATCATCATATCATGTACCTTTCCCTTTACCTGTGAAAAACATTTCAAAAAAACTTGGGATGAGCATAAAAAGCTCAGTATGGGTTATAAAAACATGGAAAGGAAAGATGAGTTCATATATACATAAGAATGAAATAATACTTTACCCATAAAACATAGGCACTTTAACATACCTCATAAAATCATGAATAAATCATAGAAGTCATAAGACATAAAGGTAACTTGAGGCATTCATAACATTCTTACGTAGGGAGTAACCCTCTTGGTTACATTTGGAATACCCATCACAGTATATTCCCTAAAATCTCTTCGTAGAAACCTTAACGTTTCACTCCTTCGCGTTACCCAATGCATTGGAGAGCTATAACGGGCTCACCCGCCCTTAGTTTATCACGGAACCACCCGTCTTCATAATAATGCCCAAGAACCATAACATAATCATATCACATAAAACATGCATAAAGGAAACATAAAATTTCCACATTTCAATCACGAGATATCAATACAGCACATTGATATAAAAACATTATGAAAACCATTTTCAATACCAAAATAAAATAAAAGCAAAACATGGTATTTATTTTTCTTTTAAAAAGAAGGTATGGCTTGTAGAGGAAGCCGAAACTCAAATAACGGTCACGATGGTGGAGAAGTCGTTGTCGCCGCATACGTACGACAAAACCATTCCCTTTTGTTGTTTAGTAAATGCTTAGTATAAGAAAGATTCCTTTTGAATAAACGGAAAAGTTAAAGGGGGTTTATACACCGTATAAAAGAAAGTTGTGTATAAAATAAAATATGCCTCAATGAAAGGAGATTGAGACAAAGTCCCATACCTCTTATCCGACTTGACCCGACCGTTCTTTAATCTCCTGAATAATAAACTCGAGTTAATCTCTACTTACTTAAGAATCTTTTTCAAGTTAATTATTCCTTTTATACCATGTTATGAACATCATGTAATCATTTAAGTTAATAATGTTCATTTTGTCGGTATTTGGTTCTTAAGTCAAAAATAGACTTCTTACACTTACATGTTGTTAATTTGGTCATAGGTTCGTTATATCCAGAATGATATTAATAATTTGGATAACATATATATCATATATATTAATCATATACATGTATTTATAATATTACATCACATTTAGAGGTAAGAAATGAAATCCACCGTTCATGGAGACGGTAAGCCGTACGTACGCATGAACGCTACTTCCATTTCTATTTCATATTTTCTGGAATGGAATCATAATGATATAAGTGTATATTATAATTCCAGTATAATAACATATATAATATCATTAACTTTATCCTTTACACATCCCACATATGGTATTAATGAATCAAATCACTTTCAGGGGGCGGTAGTCCGCACTTCCTAAAATGAAGATATCGTGTTTACCCATAATGGAAACCATAAAGGTATGCCCAAAATGAAAAAAACAGAAGCTTAAGAAAAACATAAACATATCATATATCATATATAAAAATAGTTACATCATAATGGCCACCTTTGAAGGTGTTAAATGAGTATTGAACAATCATCGTTTCGGGAGGCAGAATTTCGCCATCCACGGAAACCGTATGTTCTTTAACCATTTTATGTAGTTGTGTGAGTGTGTAGCTCAAATTTATCTTATAACAACATCCTAGTATATTGAAGATACTGTTGTTGTTACAAAAGAAGTAAATAAAAAGAGTTTAGGGGGTTGGAGAAGCAAAATAAAACAAATGAACATGAGAGAATGAATTACCTTTAAAAGTGTAACTCCTTTTGATTTGAGCCTAAAGGCTTCCTTTGTAAGGATTCTGCCCAAGGTGAATCCTCTAGGATGAGGAGAGGTATGTGGAGAGAGTAAATGGGTAGGGGTTGGCCGAGCCAAAGGCTTGAGGAGTGTGTGAAATGAGGTAGAGGTGGGGGCCTTTTATAAGAGGAGAGGAGGGGCACTTTTGGAAAGTAAGGAAATATTACTTTATTTGAAAATGGTTTTCAGTTTTAAAAGGTCCCACATTGATATACTTCGTGGATAAGGTGATAAGGGTTCTAAATACACTCATCCAATTGGTTTTGTCCAGGTGTAGTTCATATATTTTACATTATCTTTCCATTTTATTTAAATCGTCAAATAAAGATGTCATCGCTGCATCATTATTATGTCATAAATAATTTAATTTATTTAAAGTCTAAAAATCATTAAAAAAAATACTATGATGTAGGAAATATTTTTAGATTTCAAATGACTATTTATAATCAAATATCTGATCTTTATAACCCCATGTAAAAATTGTTTTCGTAAAACGTATTATGTTTGTGTCATTTTTACTTTTACATTAAATAAAAAGTTATTTATGTCATTTCCCAACCAAAATGTCTCCATGGGGTCCCCAAGTTGACCCATGGCTTGTCTTGGTCGGCCATGACACAACCAATAAGGTTGGGACATGTGTCTAGGTCATTTCATATTATTAAAGCATTATTTATACCTTAAACTACACTAATTACCACTAATCGCGATTAAAAACATAATAAGTTACTATTCACCAAAAAAAAATTTAATCTCATTGAACCACATTTTACTTCTTAATGACAACCATGTATGTCGGATTTTCAAAATTCAATACACATTAGTGGTAAACTTTTATTTAACCGAAAAATCAGTTTTCTTGATTACCACTTAGTGGTTTCACTATTCATCAAAAATTGAAGTTTTTCAGAAAATTACCAAAAATTCACCCTAAGATATATTTGATATTCCGAATTCAAAAATGAAGTCTATTTTACAAAATTCAAATCATATAAGTCACATTAATTAATTTAATAATTAATTCCCGCTGCCAGAGCAAAAAGCGTGTTTTTACAAAACAATAAGTATCAAAAGATTAACACCAGTTTAAGTCTAATTTCAAAGTGAAATTGATTCCAATGACCACCATTGGATAAAATGGTAAAAATATATTCTAATTTCACTTCAAAACCAATTCAAAACATAATCTAATCATATAAATAAATTAGATTAAAAAGTAGTTTTGATGTAAAATGCAGTATTTTTCACTATTCATTAAAAAATGAACATTGTCAGAAAAATACCAAAAATTCACACAAGGTAAATTTTGATGTCCCAATCATAAAGAATAAGTTTATTTTGACAAACATAGTTTATAAAATTGTCAAAATATAGATTCAAAAATGGTTTTCCATCAAAAGGCACTAAAACAATCTTTTAAGAATATTAGTGTATTCCATGCATAAGATTGTATTTATTTTCCTTTTAACCCTCTATAACACTATCTTAATCATTAATAGACATAGATAAAAATATCTATTATTCATTACTTACTTGGGATGTTACATCCTTCCCCCATTTAGAAAATTGCGTCCCCGCAATTTATTTACTTATCGAATAAATGGGGGTACTTATCCCTCATTGCATTTTCAGATTCCCATGTTGCCTCTTCAATCATGTGGTTTTTCCAAAAAACCTTTACCTGATGAATCACCTTATTCCATAACACTTGCTCCCTGTGGTCAAGAATCTGGACCGGTTGTTCCTCATAAGATAGGTTCTCTTCCAGCTGAACTACCTCTGGACTCAAAACATGAGATGGATCTGGTATATACTTTCTCAACATCGAAATGTGAAAAACATTGTGTACCTAAGATAAACTCAGAGGTAAAGCCACTCGGTATGCAACTGATCCAACTCTCTCCAGAATTTCATATGGTCCAATGAACCTTGGACTCAACTTTCCTTTCTTACCAAATCTCATCACACTTTTCCAAGGAGAAACCTTGAGAAAAACATGATCACCTACCTCGAAAGATAGATCATTCCTCTGGTTATCCGCATAACTCTTCTGCCTGCTCTGAGCTGTTCTCATGTGTTTCTGAATCAGCTGAACTTTTTCTGCCATCTCTTCTACCAATTCTGGTCCCATCAACTTTCTTTCACCCACTTCATCCCAGAAAGCTGGAGTTCGACACCGCTTCCCATATAATGCCTGAAATGGTGCCATCTGTATACTGGAATGAAAACTGTTATTATATGAAAACTCAACCAAAGAAAGATGTTGGTCCCAACTTCCCTGATAATCCATAGAACAAGCTCGTAGCATATCCTCCAATGTCTGAATTGTTCGTTCTGACTGCCCATCTGATTGAGGATGAAAAGCTGTACTAAAATTTAATTCAGTACCCAACGACTTCTGAAGGCCTTTCCAAAAGTTAGAAGTAAACCTGGGATCACGATCCGATACAATGGAGAGAGGAACTCCATGTAACCTGACTATCTCTTTAAGATACAAGCGGGAAAGTTGATCAAGAGAGAAAGTATCTCGTATAGCAAGGAAATGAGCATATTTGGTCAAGCGATCAAGAACAACCCAGATTGCATTATTACCTCGAGATGTCTTCGGTAATCCAACAACAAAGTCCATGGATATATTCTCCCATTTCCACTCTGGCACTGGTAAAGGCTGAAGCATCCCTTTCGGTAACTGCCGCTCTGCTTTAACCTGTTGACAAGTCAAACACTTCACAGTAAAATCAGCAATATCTCTTTTTATTCCATCCCACCAGTAATACTCCCGCAGATCTCTATACATCTTAGTACTGCCCGGATGAACTGAAAACGGAGAACTATGAGCTTCACATAACAACTCTCTCTTCAACTGTGAATCACAAGGCACACACAATCTCTTCCCAAATCTCAAAACACAATCATTATCAATGTTGAATTCAGGAAACTTACCTTTCTGAACCAGCTCTACCTTTTTCTGAAACTCACTGTCTTGCTTCTGTACTTGCTTGATTCTATCTGATAGAGAAGATATCACTGATACCTGAAACAAAACAGAAGGACTTCCTGCACCAACAACTTCTATGCCAAATTTCATCAAATCCTTAACCAAATGATCACATTCCAAACACAACATTGTTAATGAAGCATTACTTTTTCGACTCAAAGCATCAGCCACTTTATTTTCTTTTCCCGGATGGTAATGAATTGTACAATCATAATCCTTGATTAATTCCAGACATCTCCTTTGTCTCATGTTTAACTCTTTCTGAGTGAATATATACTTTAAAATTTTGTGATCAGTATATATTTCACACTTTACTCCATACAAATGATGCCTCCAAATTTTTAAAGCAAAAACAACAGCAGCTAGTTCCAAATCATGTGTAGGGTAATTTACCTCATGAGTTTTCAACTGTCGTGAAGCATAAGCAATTACCTGATCATTCTGCATTAGGACGCAACCAAGTCCTTTAAATGAAGCATCACTGTATATAACAAACTCACCATTCCTGGAAGGTAGTGCCAAAACTGGATCATTCACCAATCTTCTTTTCAATTCCGGAAAGCAATCATCACATTCTTTTGTCCAGATAAACTTAACACCCTTCCGAGTTAGCTTAGTCATTGGACTAGATAACCGTGAAAAATTTCTAACAAACCTTCGGTAATAGCCCACCAAACCAAGGAAGCTACGAATCTCGGTTAAATTTGTGGGTCTTGTCCATTCTTCCACAACTTTTGTTTTTGCAGGATCAACAGTTATTTCATCTTTAGAAACAATGTGACCAAGGAAAGAAATTTGTTGCAACCAAAACTCACACTTGCTGAATTTCCCATACAGTTTCTTTTCTTTTAAGGTTTGCAAGATAACCCTTAAATGTTTTTCATGCTCCTCTTTACTTTTAGAAAACACCAAAATATCATCAATGAAAACCACCACAAACTTATCCAAGAACTCATGGAAAATTCTATTCATTAAGTCCATGAATACAGAAGGTGCATTGGTTAGCCCAAAAGGCATTACTACAAATTCATAATGGCCATATCTCGTACGGAACGCGGTCTTCGGAATATCTGCCTCCTTTACCTTCAGCTGATGGTACCCCGATCTCAAGTCAATCTTTGAAAAAAACTGAGCTCCCTGGAGCTGATCAAACAAATCATCGATATGAGGCAAAGGATATTTGTTCTTAACAGTGATATTATTCAAGGCTCTATAATCAATGAAAAGTCTCATAGAACCATCTTTCTTTTTAACAAATAAAACAGGAGCACCCCATGGTGATGTGCTAGGTCTAATGAAACCTTTATCTAATAAATCTTGCAAATGCTCCTTCAACTCTAAAAGTTCAATTTGTGCCATTCGATAAGGGGGTTTTGAAATTGTCTTAGCATCAGGAACTAAGTCAACAGTAAACTCAACTTCCCGATCTGGTATTATTCCAGGAAACTCATCAGGAAAAACATCAGGATACTCATTTACCACTGGCACATCATTAATCTGAACAGTTCCTTTATTTTCAACGATGTGTGCAAGGTAACATTCATTTCCATCTTTTACAAGTTTCTCGGCCTCTTGATATGTTATCAAAAGTAAGGGTTCATTCTTGTAAAAAAACTGAAAGTCTTTCTGAAAAGAAACTTCTTTAGCTATACAGTCAATCTTAGCATGGTAAATAGAGAGCCAATCCATACCCAGGATAACATCAAATTCCACTAGAGGTAGAACAATAAGGTTTGCAAGTAGGTTCTTTCCACAGATAAGGATAGGAAGATTCTTATAAATTCTTTTTGCCTCAACATTCCCCCCAGGTGTTTTTACTAAAAGTTCAGGAGTCATTTCTTGAGATGGTATTCCCATTTTTCTAGAAAAGGTTTCAGAGATGAAAGAATGTGTAGACCCCGAATCAAACAACACACTGGCATAATCTGAAAAAACAAACAAAGTACCTGATACAACTTCATTTGATGGCCCGACATCTGCTGAAGTAGTTGCAAAGGATTTCACCACCCCTTTCCGCTTGTAGTCTAACTGCTTCCCATCACTCAAGCTCCTTGTCGGACACTCGTTTTCATAGTGACCCATCTCATTGCACTTATAACATTTCACTAACAGTAAATCAAATTTGTTCTTACCTTCACCTTGATCCTTTTCAGTGAAATCACGAGCCTTATGTCCCATCTTACCACATCGGTAGCACTTCCCAGAATTCAGAAGACATTCCCCAGCATGCCTTTTGCCACATTTATCACAAACTGGAAACTTAGTTCTCTTACCATCAGACTTTTTTGAAGAATTCTTACCTTTCTCCTGCCACCTCGGTCTCTTCTTCTGCTGGTTGTTATAGAAAACTTGGTCATCGGCAAACTCCATTTCCACCTTATCAGCGCATCGAACAAGCTTTTCATAACTTTTAAACTCACGAGAAGCTAATGCCCTTCGATATTTTGGCTTTAATCCTGAGTAAAAACGATTTATTTTACTATCAAGGTCCTGAATAAAATTTGGAGCATACCTTGCCAATCGAGTGAACCTTTCTTCATAGGCAGCCACTGAGTCTTCCTCTTGCCTCAATTCCAAGAATTGCTTTTCCATCCGAAGTCGAACAGCCTTAGGAAAATACTTCTCAAGAAACATACCTTTGAATTCATCCCAGTCAAGAGCATCAATCTCATCGGCGTCCCTGATATTTTTAACCATAGACCACCACTGATCTGCTTCACCCTCCAAACGGTAAATAGAAAGACTAACCTTTTGATTGTCTGAACACCCCATGACATCAAAAATCTTCTCCAGTGCTTTAATCCACCCTTCAGCTAGCACAGGGTCAGATGATCCTCTGAATGATGGTGGATGTTGCCTCATGAAATGTTCCACCACTTGCATGTTCCTCTGTGGTTGATCTGGATGATCTCGTGCATGGATACCACCGCCATTTATCGCTTGAGTCAATTGCGCCATTACTGCAACAAACTGTTCAGTTCCAATTCCGACCATTTCTGGATGCTGATTCGGAAGGTTATTTCCTTCTGTATGCCTTCCTAGCACTACTTCCCTGTTTCCTCTGCGGAAAACCATTCTGAACAAACATGTCTTAGATGAAGCAACATGGTAATCTTTAAATGCTATATCATTTTAAAAAAATATATATTTTTTGGATAATCATTTAATAGAATTCTAACTCCTAAAGTTATCTAAACTGACCTCTGATACCAACTATAAGGCCCCAGCCTTAAACCTTACTTAATCTTGAGTTATTACAATATTACACATTGAGGATCTTTTCGGGTTTAGAGTTTTAGATAATTAGATCATAAAACTTGCATTACATCCCACATATAAACAAAGTGGTTACATAAAGATAGTATTCTTCATTCCCATCAATGGAAACACATTTAAAATAAAACATGGATTATTTCTTGACACTTCCTTGACACTATCATCATATCATGTACCTTTCCCTTGACCTGTGAAAAACATTTCAAAAAAACTTGGGATGAGAATAAAAAGCTCAGTATGGGTTATAAAAACATGGAAAGGAAACATGAGTTCATATATACATAAGAATGAAATCATACTTTACCCATAAAACATAGGCACTTTAACATACCTCATAAAATCATGAATAAATCATAGAAATCATAAGACATAAAGGTAACTTGAGGCATTCATAACATTTTTACGTAGGGAGTAACCCTCTTGGTTACGTTTGGAATACCCATCACAGTATATTCCCTAAAATCTCTTCGGAGAAACCTTAACGTTTCACTCCTTCGCGTTACCCAATGCATTGGAGAGCTATAACGGGCTCACCCACCCTTAGTTTATCACGAAACCACCCGTCTTCATAATAATGCCCAAGAACCATAACATAATCATATCACATAAAACATGCATAAAGGAAACATAAAATTTCCACATTTCAATCACGAGATATCAATACAACACATTGATATAAAAACATTATGAAAACCATTTTCAATACCAAAATAAAAGAAAAGCAAAACATGGTATTTATTTTTCTTTTAAAAAGAAGGTATGGCTTGTAGAGGAAGCAAAAACTCAAATAACGGTCACGACGGCGGAGAAGTCGTTGTCGCCGCATACGTACGACAAAAACATTCCCTTTTGTCGTTTAGTAAACGCTTCGTATAAGAAATATTCCTTTTGAATAAACGGAAAAGGCAAAGGGGGTTTATACACCGTATAGCAGAAAGTTGTGTATAAAATAAAATATGCCTCAATGAAAGGAGATTGAGACAAAGTCCCATACCTCTTATCCGACTTGACCCGACCGTTCTTTAATCTCCTGAATAATAAACTTGAGTTAATATCTACTTGCTTAAGAATCTTTTTCAAGTTCATTATTCCTTTTATACCATTTTATGAACATCATGTAATCATTTAAGTTAATAATGTTCATTTTATCGTTATTTGGTTCTTAAGTCAAAAATAGACTTCTTACACTTACATGTTGTTAATTTGGTCATAGGTTCGTTATATCCAGAATGATATTAATGATTTGGATAACATATATATCATATATATTCATCATATACATGTATTTATAATATTACCTCACATTTAGAGTTAAGAAATGAAATTCACCGTTCATGGAGACGGTAAGTCGTACGTACGCATGAACGCTACTTCCATTTCTATTTCATATTTTCTGGAATGGAATCATAATGATATAAGAGTATATTATAATTCCAGTATAATAACATATATAATATCATTAACTTTATCCTTTACACATCCCACATATGGTATTAACGAATCAAATCACTTTCAAGGGGCGGTAGTCCGCACTTCCTAAAATGAAGATATCATGTTTAACCATAATGGAAACCATAAAGGTATACCCAAAATGAAAAAAACAGAATCTTAAAGAAAACATAAACATATCATATATCATATATAAAAATAGTGACATCATAATGGCCACCTTTGAAGGTGTTAAATGAGTATTGAACAATCATCGTTTCTGGAGGCAGAATTTCGCCATCCACGGAAACTGTATGTTCTTTAACCATTTGATGTAGTTGTGTGTGTGTGTAGCTCAAATATATCTTATAAAAACATCCTAGGGTATTGAAGATACTGTTGTTGTTGCAAAAGAAGTAAATAAAAAGAGTTTAGGGGGTTGGAGAAGCAAAAATAAAACAAATGAACATGAGAGAATGAATTACCTTTAAAAGTGTAACTCCTTTTGATTTGAGCCTAAAGGCTTCCTTTGTAAGGATTCTTCCCAAAGGGAATCCTCTAGGATGAGGAGAGGTATGTGAAGAGAGTAAATGGGCAGGGGTTGGCCGAGCCAAAGGCTTGAGGAGTGTGTGAAATGAGGTAGAGGTGGGGGCCTTTTATAAGAGGAGAGGAGGGGCACTTTTGGAAAGTAAGGAAATATTACTTTATTTGAAAATGTGTTTCGGTTTTAAAAGGTCCCACATTGATATACTTCGTAGATAAGTTGATAAGGGTTCGAAATCCACTCATCCAATTGGTTTTGGCCAGGTGTAGTTCATAGATTTTACATTATCTTTCTATTTTATTTAAATCGTCAAATAATGATGTCATCACTGCATCATTATTATGTCATAAATAATTTAATTTATTTAATGTCTAAAAATCATAAAAAAAATACTATGATGTAGGAAATCTTTTTATATTTCAAATGACTATTTATAATCAAATATCTGATCTTTATAACCCCATGTAAAAATTGTTTTCGTAAAACGTATTATGTTTGTGTCATTTTTACTTTTACATTAAATAAAAAGTTATTTATGTCATTTCCCAACCTAAATGTCTCCATGGGGTCCCCAAGTTGACCCATGGCTTGTCTGGTCGGCCATGACACAACCAATAAGGTTGGGACATGTGTCTAGGTCATTTAATATTATTAAAGCATTATTTATACCTTAAACTACACTAATTACCACTAATTGTGATTAAAAACTTAATAAGTTACTATTCACCAAAAAAAATATTTTAATCTCATTGAACCACATTTTACTTCTTAATGACAACCATGTATGTCGGATTTTCAAAAATCAATACACATTAGTGGTAAACTTTTATTTAACTGAAAAATCAGTTTTCTTGATTACCACTTGTGGTTTCACTATTCATCAAAAATTGAAGTTTTTTAGAAAATTACCAAAAATTCACCCTAAGCTATATTTGATATTCCGAATTCAAAAATGAATTCTATTTTAAAAAATTCAAATCATATAAGTCACATTAATTAATTTAATAATTAATTCCCACTGCCAGAGCAAAAAGCGTGTTTTTACAAAACAATAAGTATCAAAAGATTGACACCAGTTTAAGTCTAATTTCAAAGTGAAATTGATTCCAATGACCACCATTGGATAAAATGGTAAAAATATATTCTAATTTCACATCAAAACCAATTCAAAACATAATCTAATCATATAAATAAATTAGATTAAAAAGCAGTTTTGATGTAAAATGCAGTATTTTTCACTATTCATTAAAAAATGAACATTGTCAGAAAAATACCAAAAATTCACACAAGGTAAATTTTGATGTCCCAATCATAAAGAATAAGTTTATTTTGACAAACATAGTTTATAAAATTTTCAAAATATAGATTCAAAAATGGTTTGCCATCAAAATGCACTAAAACAATCTTTTAAGAATATTAGTGTATTCCATGCATAAGATTGTATTTATTTTCATTTAAAGCCTCTATAACACTATCTTAATCATTAATAGACATAGATAAAAATATCTATTATTCATTACTTACTTGGGATGTTACACTTCTAGATGGCTGTGTTTCCAATTTGGGTAGATGTGTAAAGAATGGTCATATTACTGGATTAAAAAGTCATTATTGTCATGTTATAATTGAAAGACGTCTACCCATTGGATTAAGAGGTCTTTTGAATTCTGTGATTTGGGATTCCATAACATACATGTCCCATTTTTTTCAGGAAATTTGTCCGGCTACAGCAGATTATGATGCTCTATGCAAACTTGAAGAAGATGTTGTTGTAATTATATGTAAACTGGAAAAAATATTTCTGCCGTCTTTCTTCAACTCAATGGAACATTTGATGTTACATTTTCCATATGAATCCAAATGTGGAGGTCTAGTACAATTTCGATGGATGTACCCATTTGAAATATGCATGCAAAAATTGAAAAGAAAAGTACGTAACAAAGCATCTGTTGAAAGATCTATTACAGAAGCTTATTTGCAAGAGGAAATATCTTTTTTCTGGTCCCATTATTTTGAATCTGAGTATCCTTCAAAACATAACCGAATGGGATGGAACAAGAGGAATATTGATGAAATTGGCAATCAGTTATCTGTTTTCAACTAGCCAGAGCTTGGTTTTGGTGGAGTTTATGAACGCTGGCTTTCAGATGATGAACATCACAGAGCTCATACGTATGTTCTGCTCAACTGTGAAGAGATAACATCAGTTGTACTGTATGTGTTTATGTCACTTATTTATCATTTATGTTATAGTAAATAACTTTGTTTTTTATAGGTTATATGATAATCATATCAAGAAACAAATTCCACAAATTACAGCAGTTGCTCTCGAAGAACGCCGACAGAAAAATTTCTCTCAGTGGTTTCAAAAACTGGTAACATAAATTCTTTATCTTTTAGAAACTCATTCAATGTATAGTTTATTATATTGATAATTATTTCACAAATTTTCAGGTGTCTCGACATGTTGATAAAATTGACAAACGGTTGTGTATATTGAGTAACCCACCTTCCAAACTTGTTAAAACTTATAATGCATATGTGGTGAATGGATTTAGATTTCACACACATGTATATGGGGAATCAAAAAAACAATGAACAGTGGAGTTAGCTTGAGAGGATCTCATCGTCGAGAAAATGAAGTTGACTTTTATGGCATACTTGATGAAATTATTGAACTCTGTTATCTTGGACAACATTACATAACCATGTTCAAATGTCGGTGGTTGGATACAGATAGAGGCGTGCGTGTTCATCCGACTCATGGAATCATCAATATTAAATGTAAAAGTGTTCTTGCAGTAAATGAATCATTCTTATTGGCTCAACAGGCACATCAAGTTTATTATGCAATGTACTGTGCTACATCAAGAGACTTGACTGATTGGTGGAGTATAATAAAAATCAAAATTTGAGACAATCAGTTTAGTCAAAGTGAATGTGCTTTCATTGATGTGCAAAGAATTGAAGTTTTTCAAGAGAGTACTCAAAATAAATCTTTTTTACAAAGAGACATGAGTATCGATGACGACACCCCACATTTAAGAGTCAGTGATGACGATGATGTTAATGATGTCACATATGAATTTGAAATGGTAAGAGATGAAGCAACTAGAACTCGAATGGATATCGATGATGTTGAGGAGGAATATAAAGATGACATTGACATATATGAAGATGATGATGAAGATGAACACTGATAGAATTCCATGGTAGTTATATACAATCATAACTAATATATATGTATATATAATAGTAATTATCAATTATTTGCTAACAATATTTTCAGTTTTAGTTTCAGATAGATGATGACACATTTCATGAGTTGGCGGATGCTAACCTGTCTTTCGATGCGGATGAGTTGCTGGTAGATGACCCTCAGCCTGCAGGCGCTCCAGGGAGTACGCAGAGGGGGCACGGTCTTGCACGATTGATGATTCTTGACCCCGTCCCTGAGCGACGTCCACGTCTTGGGTTTGATCCACGCACACGGAGGTGTGATAACCTGTGTGATAACGTGTGGATTTGACTAAGATTTCATTAATCTATTCACATAATAAATGTTTATTATTTTTACAGTTTTCCGCATATAGCAGTCGGACAGGTCAGCACTATTTTGTGCAACTATTTCTCTCAGCCTTGGACCACATGGGAGCAGATTCCCATTGATGTGCAGCAGGCCATGTTTGGCCATTGGTTGGTATGTACGTAAATAAAAAAAATTATTTTGAAAATTATTATTTCATTTCTAAATTGATATTTTGATTTATTTGTAGGGTTTATGGTATCCGATCGAGGATACCATGTGTGATGCCATCCACGAGGCACGGGAGGTGGCCATGCGTGATCGCTTTCGTCTGTTTTTTCACAATTTAAGAAAATCTGCCACGAAGAAAGCAGGAGTGTCAGTTTTTGACGAGTCATGTAGAGCACACCGACCAGAGTACATTTCGTCCCATGTATGGGATGGATTATGTGTGCACTGGTTGAGTGATGCCTTTCAGAGATGATCATCGGTGGGGAGGCGGAATCGGGGGAGACAGGATGTGACTCATCGAGCTGGGAGTCGTACTTTCTGTACTCATAGACAGCATCTGGTACGTACATTATTTATAAATATTTTATATAACTATAAATATTAATAGTTTATTTTTTATTTTTATAGGCTGTCGAGCACCCTGATATTACGGAGTACGACGTATATCTGAGGATATGTAGTGATCCTGCTACTGGGGAGCTCAGAGGTGATCATCAGCATCACATCGTGGTCAGTATTATTTGTTTTCAAGTTTAAAAATTAACTACATATAATATATTCAAAATTTTAATTTTAAATTGCAACTACAGGAGTCATATGAGACTGTAGCGTCACAGACCCGGCCTGAGAGTCAGGCCGAGTCATCAGATCAGACCACTGGCCGTCAGTTTGATGAGGCGGCATGGATGCAGGCCACCCAGTATGCCTACGAGAAGGGTCGGGTAGTTGGTATCAGCTCTCGACTGACTCCCGGAGATTATTATGGCAGTGCTGCGATGTTGGTGTCCAGCTCAAGAGGCGATCGTATATCTTCTTCTGCTACACAGTAGGAGGATCAGTAGCGATCTCAGACTACACTGATAGAGAGTCTCCGACAGGAGCAGGAGTAGATGCGTTAGTAGCAGCAGCAGCATGAGGAGGTGCGTCGACGCCAGCAGCAGCTATACGAGGAGCAGATGAGTCGGTGGCAGCAGCAGCACCAGGAGCAGATGGAGTACATGTGCCGACTCACTCATGCTTTAGGGATGGAGTTTCCTCCACCAGCATCTGCAGATCCCCCCCTCCCCCCTCCCCCCCTCCTTCAGATTAGAGTTTGTTTTTATGTTATAAAGTTTGTTAAATCAAAATATGAATTTTTTTCCTATTCGTAGTTTCAGTCTCACTATAAAATATTAATAATATTATATTTTGAAATAACAATATTAATATGAATAATAATATTATTTATATTTTATAATATTAAATTATATATATATATTAAAATTTTATAATATTATAATTTAATTATATTTTTTTGTAATATTTGAATTATTTTAATATTTGAATGTAAAATAATTCTATTATTTTTATATTAATTAAAATAATTTATTAATATTTTTTTATTTATGAATTATAATTCTAATATTATTATATTAATTAAAATCATTTATTAATATTCTATTATTTTTTATTTTTGAATTATAATTCTATTATTATTATATTAATTAAAATAATTTATTAATAATTTATTATTTTTATTTGTGAATTATCATTTTATTATTATATTAATTAAAATCATTTATTAATATTTTATTATTTTTTATTTTTGAATTATAATTCTGTTATTATTATATTAATTAAAATAATTTATTAATAGTTTATTATTTTTATTTGTGAATTATAATTCTATTATTATATTAATTAAAATCATTTATTAATATTTTTTTATTTTTGAATTATAATTGGATTATTATTATATTAATTAAAATAATTTATTAATTTATTTTTTTATAGTATTTGTGACAGGATACTATGCCTGTCGCAAATAGTATTATTATTATATTCATTAAAATAATTTATTAATATTTTTTATTTTTTATTTAAAAAAAGCAATTGCGATGGGCCCGTCACAAATACTATTTTAAAAAGTTTTTTACAAATATACGGACTGATATTTGCGACGGTAAAGATCTTTGTCGCAAATAATACCTTTAGCGACGGGCCCGTCTCAAATAATTGTTGTTGCGACGCCGTTTTCCGCAACGGGCTATTTGCGACGCGGGCCCGTCGCAAAAGCCAATTAGTGACGGGATCCCGATGCAAATGCCCCGTCACAAATGCCATTATTTCCAGTATTGTACACCAACAAATTCAATGCCCAATTTCATCAAATACAAAAACCAAAGGATCTTATTCCAAACGTAGAATGGTTAATGAAGCATTATATTTTTGACTCAAAGAATCACCCACTTTATATGCTTTTCCCAGATGGTAAAGGATTGTGCAATCATAATCCTTCTTTAATTCCAACCATGTCCTTTATCTCGTGTTCATTTCTTTCTGAGTTAATATATACTTCAAAAATTTGTGTTCAGTATATATTTCACATTTTACTACATACAAATGATGCCTCCAAATTTTTAAATCCAAAACAACAATAGCTAATTCTAAATCATGTGTAGGGTAATTTAACTCTTGAGGTTTCAACTTATGTAAAGCATAAGGAAATACCTGATCATCCTGCATAAGGACACAGCCATGTCCTTTCATAGAAGCATCAGTGTAGATAACAAACTCACAATTTCTGTAAGGTAGTTCCAAAACTGGAGCTTTTACCAATCTTCTTTACAATTCATGAAAACAATCATCACATTCTGTTGTTCGGATGAACTTAACACCTTTTCGAGTTAACTTCTTCATTGGACTAGATAAACGCACAAATATTTCAACAAACCACTAGTAATAACCTTCCAAACCAAGAAAACTATGAATCTCGGTTATATTGGTGGGTCTTGGCCATTCTTTACCAACTTTTGTTTTGCAGGATCAACAGTAATTCCATTTTTTAAAACAATGTGACCAAGGAAAGAAAATTTTTGTAACCAAAACTCACACTTGCTGAATTTCCCAAATAGTTTCTTTTCATTAATGGATTGCAAGACAACCCTTATATGACATTTATGATCATATGAACTTTTAGAATAAACCAAAATAACTTCAATGAATGCAACCACAAACTTATCCATGAACTCACAGAAAATTCTATTCATACGATCCATGTATATAGTCGGTGCATTGGTTAAACTAAAATTCATAACTACAAATTCATAATGGCCATATCTGGTATGATATGTGGTCTTTAGAGTGTCTGCTTCCTTTAATTTCTATTGATGGTACCCTGACCTCGTGTATATCTTCGAAAAATAATGTGCTCCCTTGAGCCTATCAAACAAATCATCGATATGAGGCAAAGGATACATGTTATTAACAGTGATGTTATTCAATGCTCTATAATCAATTCAGTTTTCCATTAAAACATCTTTCTTTTTAAAAAACAAGACAGGGGCACCCCATGGTGATGTGATAGGTCGAATGAAATCATTATCTAATAACTCATGCAATTGCTTCTTTAACACTAAAAGTTCAATTTCATCCATTCGATAAGGGGGTTTTGAAATTGGCTTAGCATAATGAACTATGTCAATAGTAAATTCATCTTCCTGATATGAAATAATACCAGGGAACTCACTAGTAAAAACAACAAGGTACTCATTTACTGCCGGCACATCATTAATTTTAATAGTTCATTTTTTTCAACAATATGTACATGGTAACATTCATTTCCATCTTTTACTAGTTTCTTAGCTTCTTGATATGTTATCAAAAGTATGGGTTCCTTATTGTACACAAACTAAAAATATTTCTAAAAAACCTCTTTAGATCTATATTCAATCTTAGCATGATAAATAGAAATCCAATCCATACCCTAAATAACATCAAACTCTATAAGTGAAAAAACAATAAGGTTTACTGGTAGATTCTTTTTTCACACAAGGATATAAAGGTTCTTATAATTTATTTTTGTCTCAAAATCCCCCCCCCCTGTGTTTTTACCATAAGTTTAGGATCCATATATTGTGATTGAATTAAAAAATTACTAGAAAACTTCTTATAAATGAATGAATGTGTAAACCCTAAATCAAACAACACATTGGCATAATCTGAACAAAAAAAAAGTGTACCTGATACTACTTAATTTGAAGGCCCAACATCTGTTGAAGTAGTTGTAAACGATTTCACCACCCCATTCTACTTATTGTCTGGATACTTTCCCTCAGTTGAGTTCTTCATTAGACCCGCATTTTCATAATGACCCATTTCAATGCACATAAAATATTTTATTCACTATAAATCAGATTTAGTCTTACCATTACCCTCATCTTTTTCAGTGAAATTACGAGCTTTATGTCCCATTTTACCACATCGGTAGCGCATACCAAAATTCAAAAGACATTCCTCAGCAAGATTTTTACCACAATTTTCCCAAACTGTAATCTTGTTTTTCTTACCATCAAACTTTTTTGAAGAGTTATTCTCTTTTGACAGCCACCTCGACCTCTTATTTTATTGTTTGTCAAAGAATATATGATCATCTTCAAACTCCATTTCCACCTTCTCCACACATCAAACAAGTTTTTCATAACTTTTGAACTCATGATAAGATAATTCAATTCTATACTTTGGATTTAATTTTGAGTAATAATGGTTGATTTTAATATCAAGATCTCATATGAATTTTAGAGCATACCTTGCCAGTCTAGTGAATTTTTCTTCATAAGCAGCCACTGAGTCATCCTCCTGCCTCAAATATAGAATTTTTTTCCATCCTAAGACGAACCACATTAGGAAAATATTTCTCAAGAAACATACCTTTGAATTCATCCTAATCAATAGCATCAATCTCCTCACTATCCATGATATTTTTCACCATCAACCACCCCTGATCGGTTTCACCTTAAAAATGGTAAACAGCATGACTAACCATTTGATGGTATGAACACCACATGACATCAAATATTTTCTCCAGTTCTTTAATCCACCCTTCAGCTAGAAAAATGTCAGATGATCTTCTGAATGATGGGGGATGTTGCCTCATGAAATTCTCTAATACTGACATGTTCCTCTGCGGTTGATCTGACTTATCTCATTCATGAATACCACCACCATTTGTAGCCTGAGTAAATTATGCCATCCCTGCACCAAAATGTTCAGTTTCGATTCTGACCATCCCATGTTGCTGATTTGGATGGTTATTCTCCTCTGTATTCCTTCCCAACATAGCTTCCATGTTCCTCTATGGAAAACCATTCTGAACACATAAATATATTATGTGAAGCAACATGGTAATATGTAAATGCTATATCACTTCAATCATACCCTAAATTAATTTATAGACATTAATTTAAAAATATCTTATCATCTAAAGTTATCTTAACCGACCATTGATACCAACTATAATTACCCAGCCCTAAACATGACATAATCATGAATTAAATGAATAATTAACAATAAGGATGTTTTTAGGTTTACTGTCATAGATAAGTAGTCCATAACTATTACATTACATCTCCAAAATTATAGAATAGACACTTCTACTCAGTTTCCATTATTTTCATAAAATAAAAACTATTGAAAAAGACTCATGTCTTTTCCCATGTTTTAGAAAGCATAACTTTACCTTGATCCCATCATTGACCCTATTCATCATTAAGTCATGTGAAATACATTTCAAAACTTGGGATGAGAATAAAAACTGAGTAAGGGTTATAAAACCAATAATGAAAACATTAGTTCATCAATACATATATAACATAGGTTCTTTAACATAACTCAAGAAATAATATGATTAATGAATCACACATAGAAAACATAAATCATAAAGGCAACTTGTGGCATACATATCATACTTACATTGTAGCTATCACAACTATGTAGGGAGTTTCATTTGGAATACTCATCATAGAATTTTCCCTAAATCTATTAGGAATAAAACATTCTTGTTAACCTCTGTCAGGTTACTGAATTCATTGGCGATCTATCTTGGGATCACCAGCCCTGGGTTTATAATAGAACCACCCATATATGTAACAATTCCCAAGAACCATAACATTCTCATTACACATAAAATAAACACAAAGGAAAGATAACATTTCCACATTTCAATAAAAATATATCATTTAAATATAATGACATAAAAAATCCATTATCCAAACCATTTTCAATACCAAAATATGTAAAAGATTATATTGTATTTATTTTCCTTTTAAAAGCATTATGACTTGTTAAGGAAGCCATAGATCAAATAATACTCGCGGTGGCAGAAAGGTTGTTGTCACCACTTTAAAAGAAACATTATTTTTCATCTTTCTGTAAGACCCCTCATAGAAAAAGATTCCCTTTGAATTAAATTAATTATAAAAGTTGTTTATAAATTGTATGAAATAAAGTCATGTTTAAAACAAAATATTCCTCAATGAAAGGATATTGAGACGAAGTCCCTTACCTCGTGTCCAACATGACTCGTTCGTTCTTTAATCTCCTGAATAATAAACTAAACTTAATTTCTACTTTCTTTAGAAACTTTTTCATGTTTATTATTCCTTTTATATCACATATTACCATGTTATAAATATTATGTAATCATTTATGTTAAAAATAGTCATTTTGTCGATATTTGGTACTTGAGTCAAAAATGAACTTCTTATATTTAAAAATTGTCTATGTGGTTAGAAGTCCATTATCTCCATAATGATATTAATGATTTAGATATCTTATATATCTTATATATCAAGTATATATATGTATTTATAATAGTACATAACATTTGGAGGTAAGAAATGAAATGCACCGTTCATTGAGACAGTAAGTTGTACCTATTCATTAACGCTAATTTCATTTCTATTTATTATTTTAATGGAATTAAAACTTAATGATACATAGGTATATTATAATTACAATATAATATCATATATAATATCATAAACTCCATCCTTTATACATCCCACATATGGCATTAATGACTCATATAACTTTGAGGGGGTGGTAGTCTGCACTTCCTAAGATGAAATTATCATGTTTACCCATAATGGAAGCCCTAAAGTTATGAAATAAATGAAAAATATATAATCATAATAAAAACATAAACAAAATATGTATAATATAAAAATACAGTTCCATCAAAATGGACACCATTATAGGTGTTAGGATATAATTGAACAATCATCATTTCCTGAGGTGTTAGTTTTCTATCCACTAAAATAGTATGTTCATTACCCATTAGATGGAGGTTTGTTTATGTTTTGTTCCAATAATTCTCATAACATAATCCTAGTATATTAAGAATATTGGTTTTGTTATTAAAAAAGAAATAAAATGATTTTATGGGTTGGATAAGTAAAATAAA
Source organism: Viscum album (assembly GCA_963277665.1). Taxonomy (NCBI): domain Eukaryota; kingdom Viridiplantae; phylum Streptophyta; class Magnoliopsida; order Santalales; family Viscaceae; genus Viscum; species Viscum album. Next base: position 1,193,893,794 of record OY728139.1, read on the forward strand.
AGAAATGAATTTAAGAGAAACTGTTGCCATTAATTCGGGTAACTCCCATTGGTTTGAACCAAGAGAAATTCTTGAAGTGCCTTATGCCTAAATTAAGGCTTATATGTGGAATAGAGAAATCTTGATAGATTATTTGGATAGGTTTTGGATGAGATAAGGGGCTTTAGAGGTGTGAGAAATGAGTTATAGGTGAGAGATTTTTAAAGGGGGAGGAGGGGCTCTTTAGGAAATTGTAAAATTATTATTTTATTATATAATTATTTTAGGTTTCTAAAGGTCCAAAACTAATTAAAGTCGAAGATAAGATGACTCATGGTCGAAATAAAATCATCTAATAAGAATTGGATAGGTTTTGGATATTTTTTTAATCGTTATAATATTATTTATTTAAATCATTTATTAATGAGGTAAACACAGCATCATTACTGTGTCATAAATAATTTTATTTATTTTATGTCTAAAAATTATAAAAAATATCTTAATATAGAAAATATTTTTAGCTTCTAAAAAAATATTTATAGTTGAAAATATAACTTATATAACACTGAAAAAATTAATATACTAAAAGATATTTGTTTTTGTCATTTTTTCATTTACTTTATGTTAATTCATATAAAGTGTCATTATCACTCTTAAGTGGATACATTGGGTCCCAAAATATACCTAACGATGACCATGTTCATCCATGACTCATCAAATAATATTAGGACAAGTGTTGAGGTAATTTTGTATTATTATGATATTCTTTTTACCTTGAATTTCCCTATTTACAATTAATTGTGGTAAATAAAAGTCAAAAGTTACTATTTACCAAAAATTATATTCATCTTATTGAACCACATATTAATAACTAATATCAACCATGTATGTCAGATTTTTGAAATCCAATTCACAGTGCAATGTCCCGACCTGAAAGCCGCTAAACCGGTGCTCCGAGCCGGTTCACCACAAGGCCTCAAGTGCGCCTCCTCGTACACCAGAGGCTGCCAACTAGCAGCGAGGTCCTAGGATGTGATTGTGGGGAGACTATGCCCTCATACCAAAGTAAGAAAACAGCGTAAATAAATATCATACATATTGGAAAGTAAACAGAGTGTAGAAGAAATAAACAACTGAAATAGAACAAGTTGTAATAGTAAAATGGTATAAAATCCCGAACAGCTATGCAATACAATAAAACACTGGTCACCCACCGGGCTGACCATACATATACAAGTACAAAAGAAACTGAAATTAAAAGTACATGGATTTTCTACTAACTCTGAGACAATCCACGTACCCTATCTCCAGACACTGTCAAACTACAACAGCCTAATCAGTAGAACCACCCGAGCAGCTCGGCGTGATCATGCAACACCGAGCCTCACCCCTATCCAACATGCAAATCATGCTCAAACTGAAAAAAAGACATAAGGTCTACACATACACCAATGTACACGTGTAGGGGTGAGAAATAATCTTAGTAGGGAACCCTGACAAGCATCCTATAATTGTGTTGTTAAAAGTTTATGCAACAGTAATATTATCAACATTGCTGGAACACAATAAAAGAATGTAATCCAAACATGTAACCACAGTAGAAATAAGGGTATGTAATCCCTATCAACTAGGTAAGTGCCACCATGGATTTCTATATCTATATACGTACACATGTATAGTCACATACCTATACACATATACATAAATATGAATATTCATGATTAAGTGATTCAAATAACAAGAACAACATCAGCAGTCGATCCTTGGGACCATAAGCCCAATCTCCTGGACATCCTGGGAAAGGGAATTGAGCTAGACATTGTGCCACTCAAGCTATGTATCATTAAGTTGATCTCTGGGTTCGTAATCCCATCGACATGTACCTGCTTCGGAAAACTCCGGAATCAAATCTCTGAGCAAGCTAAACAAAAGCAAGTAACCCTCTTGGAAGTACCTACAACTTGTCCCCTCTGGTTCAACCAATCACACACAAGCAAGAATACAACACAATAGGTAACCCCCTGAGAATTACTCTCATACTATCCCCTCTGGTCTTACCAAGAAAAACAACCAACCCTCATGGTAGCACACATAGTCTCACCCCTCTGGTTTAGCTAAAGCATAGACTCTCTGGGGAATCAATCATCGTCAATTCCCCCTATAGTCTCGTATCATACTAAAGGCACTCTGTGGAAGAACTCAGCATAAATTCCCACTATGGACCATGTCAAGTAACAATAGACACTTTGGGTAAGTACTCAACATCAATTCCCCTTATGGTCTCGCATCGTATAATTATAAAGACACTCTGGAGAAGCCCTCAACGTCAGTTCTCCCTATGGTCTGTACACCAGGTTCTCACGGCGCTATGTAAGTCAAGAAAGTATAGCATCACATATCGGCCCAATTAAACCTCAAGAACTACTTGTCTAATAGTCTACAGCATAACAACATGTCATAAATACAACCACTCCATCCTAACAATAATAGGCATGGAAACAAGGTAGCCTAACAGGAAAAGCTAGACCATATAGTCAAAATCAAGCAACATGGGGAAACACATCCACAATAATGTAAAATACACTCTTTACAATCAAACCACCTCTACTTAGGCACACAAGGAATAGTAGGAATCCAAAAAAATAAGAAAGATGCATCGTTTCGGGATCAGCAGCCAATAATCAGGAAGCAACTCTGGTAAACACTACAACATTAGCAAACCAAGTCAGATATAAACAAACAGTGAGGCTGGCCCGAATGCCCAACCCAAAAAACATCCATATCCCCATGGATTTACTAGTTTGGAATGGGTTCTAGGTGACACCTGATCACCATCTCTACCCAAACCCAATGTAACAACTCAGGGTCGGTCAAACAATGGGCACCCACTGAGTCCCTCAAGTCAAACACAGAGGAGGCATCATACTCGGGATCCTCCAGGTAAACACGAGCGAAGGAATCCTACGTGAGATCCATAGAGAAGTGTAAAGGAGGAATCCTAGATGGGATCCTCAAATGAAGGACAACATAGGAATTCCATAACATGGGTCCAATTAGAGGACAAAATAGAAGAGGAATCCTATAAGGAACTCCCAATGTCGGTACACAAGTAAAGGCATCCCTCAGGGGATCCTTAGAAGTATCCGGTCTCACAGACTGACAGATCAAGAGGGAAAGTCTCACAATCAGAACGTCCTCTAAAGCATTGGTTATGTGAGATAACTCATAGATCATCTCGTATTAAAGGTCTCAACTAATTTGGTCCGAACACCCAACCTATCATCCACACCAAGTCTCACTCTTAGGTGTCAACTGAACATGATAACTACAAGAAAAAAACCCTCCATTTAGATAAAAACCCCAAATATCCCATTTAGATGACCTTTAAATGTAAAAAGGACTCCACTATTGTGATCTACGTAGAAAAAACGCTCATAATCGACCACTCACACACCCAATTCTAACTTCCAGAGTATAAGATATCCAAAAATTACTAAAATGGAGTAGTACATGGCTTGAGCACATGGCCAGAAAACATTGAGCATGCCTTTTTAATAGTACACGGCATGTAATTTACTGTACATGGAGTGTACTATTCACAAAAAGTCACCTCGTGTGTGTTTTCACTAAAACACATGCCCAAGTACCACTACACGGCGTGTACTCAAAGTACACGGTGTGTACTCCATAGAAACCACTATTCCATGTTCTATTTCCCACGGCCAATCACACGACCACCAACTACAAGTGTGTACTCAAAGTACACAGTGTGTACTTAAGAAACATTTTTCTTCCCCAAATGGGAAGAACACATGGCGTGTACACCTGGAATACATGTTGTGTATTCTAGGTTTTCCGATAGGAAACCGCTAAAAACGCCTGAAACACCCAGAACACATTGGGTCTGCCTGTGTAATAGTACAGAGTGTGTAATTTATTGTACACGGCGTATTCTATTCACAAAAATTCACCCCGTGTATTTTTTTCACTAAAACACATGCCCAAGTACCACTATACGGCGTGTACTCAAAGTACACGGCATGTACTCCTTAAAAAACACTTTTATGTGTTCTATTCCACATGGTCAGTCACATGACCAACAACTACACGGTGTGTACTCAAAGTACACGGCATGTACTTAAGAAAGCTTTGACACCCCCAAATGAGAAGAACACACTGAGTGTACCCCAGAATACACGATGTGTATTCTGGTTTTTCCGATGAAAAATCCCAGAAAACGCCCGAAACGCCCGTTTTCACCCCTGAAACAACAGATCGAGCCCCATGGGCATAAAAGAAATAAATATAAGTCTTTAAAGACATAAAACAACATTTTTTAAGGGAATATATGGAAAAAACAAAAACTTATCTACCTTTGGATGGAAACTGTCGATGTTTCGGTTCATTTCACGGCTCCTGGTTGTTGCACGCTGACTCAGCGCATCGAGAGCTTCGAATCGGTACCCTTATTGCCTCCAAACTCTCCCTATTTCTAAGTCTCCATATCTCCCATAGGTCAAGTCCATGGGGTCAGCATAGGAGACTTTCACAAGGATGAGGAGGAAAGAAGATAAGGAAGAAAAGAAAATAAAAGGAAAAGAAGAAAAAAGGGTTTTGTGCTAGCCCCGATGCCCGACATGAGTTTATGGCATCCCTAGTCTAAAATTCCAATTACAGACTCAATGAAACAAAAGTAATCTCAATCTGATTCTCAGTTTAGAAGTTATTGACAAACGAACCTGTGAGAATAATTTAACATTTAATTTAATAGTATTAAATATTAAATATTCCGCTAAAATTCGAACAGCTCATATTTCCACCAAACTCCTATCCTAGGGTAAACTCCTTATTCTGAGACCAACAGAGTTGTCAAAAAAATTATCTGAGATAATCTGTTAGGGGAAAGTGACCATTTCACCCCTCATGAGCATCCAATAACAAAAATTCAAATTTCTACTAAAAACTGCAGTTCGGAAAAACACAGGTTCTTACAAACTCCCCACCATAAACCTTATCGTCCCTGAGAAGCCCAGTGAAAGAACCAGCAACCATGCTAATAACCTAAGCATATGCACAACCAAGCTATCTAGACTGTCCAACGACCTACCTTATAGTGCTAACCACCACCTTCTACATAGAAGATATTCACTTATGACCAAACTGGTACTCCCCTCCATAGTAATACCCTTCTCGTCATCTTAAAAGAAAACTCCAAGCTCAAAAGCCCAGTGGAAAACACTGAAGTTTAACCTAAACAAGGAAAACCACCCTCAAAAGTCCAATGGTGCACTCCCCACCATATGGATTTTCTTACACTTATCCAAGAGCACAACCAGAATAGGTTCCATTGGCCACACTGATGAATAGTAAGAAAGAAAAAGGAGCTCAATGTAGGGTTGAATCTCTCTCAGCATACTCAAGACGAATGAAGATAGTGCATGATCATCTGTAATAGGAGTACACTAAGATTTCACTAAAGGCATGTCCAACTCCCTCCGAGCCACACTAACATCCTGCCAAAACCCAGCCAGAATTGAACCATGGGTCAACCATTTCATGGTAATATGAAATTTCACAAAGTAACCTCTACAACATAAGGGCATTGAAACACAACTTCTAGGATCCGAGTCCACCGAAAGTCTTGAAACATCGGTCCTCGACTCGCACCCGGCCACTCACCTATCTAGATTCAAACGATGCCACCTACAACAGCAACATCAGAAACACTGGTCGACTAGTCCAGGAACCCGAACAGGCATTCTCGTCAAAACCATTCGCGAAAAAAACTGCCAAAAGGCATTGGAAAAAACTGGCCAACCTTCACACACAGGTTTCCCTAGAATGGAACAGACATCGATCTATAAGGGTTTGTGTCAAAACCCAGGGTCTCTAGGTCTTCCACCTTGCCCTACAAAAAAAATACTCACAACTAGGTCACAAGTTCTAACCACCTAGCCCAAAAGTTCCAATACCACTCAAAATATAGTAAAAATACAAACGAACCAGGAAGTTGAAAACCAAAAGACAACCTATGAGGACCCCGATCCTCTCCGAGCATCATCAGAAGGAATGACTCCTTGGAGGTCACAAACAAAATACAAGAGATAATTTGAACTAACACTTATAGGGTATCTGTATACAGAAATACCACAAGGAGGTCCGGTTCCCAAGTAAATCCTTGGTATCTATCAACATCGTTCTCAATGATCCGACTAGATAACCACAGACTCGTGAAACAACGCACAATAAGGGTTAAAAAAACATCACGTGCCATATTGACAAACTGGGGTCACTACACCACCTGTGCACAAGGAATGAATCATCATCCTCACACCAACGCCTCAATGTAGATCCACTTAACCTGACATCAGAGTAAAAATCATGTGCAAGTAGACCCAAATGTCTCAGTAGTCTATAAAAACACAAACTAGAATGCCTATATGTTGTGAATCCTACGTGCCTATTATAATGCATGAGACTCCTCTTGCCTTTGCCGGGCAAGAGTCAAAATACATCCCTGGAATCTTACCAATGGCCATGAGCCAGAGATCCACAGTAAATCAAAACACAACACAACATGTTTTTCGCTGAAGGCGAAAATCATATACAATTGTAGCATCGCGAAATCAGAACAGGAATCCCAAACCCTGGAAACCAGGACTTCGTACAAGAACAAGTGTTCTCGACACACCAACCCAATATCCATCACAGGTTCTGACACATTCCTAATACTCTTGTCCACCATATCCGAAATAGTAAACACTGGGAAAGAAAACTCCTTTGATACCACTTTGTATCGTCCCGACCCGGAATCCACTAAACTGGTGCTCCGAGCCGGTTCGCCAAAAGGCCTCAAGCACGCCTCCTCGTATGCCAGAGGCTGATGACTAGAAGTGAGGGCCTAGGGTGTGATAGTGGGAAGACTATACCCTCATACCAGAGTAAGAAAATAGAGAAAATAACTAAGTATCATACATATCGGATAGTTAACAGAGTGCAGAAGCAATAAACAACTAAAATAGAACAAGTTGTAATAGTAAAATGCTGTAAAATCTCGAATAACTATGCAATACAATATGACACGGGTCACGCACCAGGTAGACCATATAGATACAAGTACGAAAGAAACTGAAAGTAAAAGTACATGGCTCTACTACTAACTCTGATCCAATCCACGTACACGATCTCCAGACATTGTCAAACTACAGCAGCTTAATTAGTAGAACCACACGAGCAGCTCCGCTAAATCATGCAACACCAGGCCTTGGCCCTATCCACCATGAAACTCGTGCTCAACTAGAAAAGAAGACATAAGGTCTACACGTACACTAAGGTACATGTGCAGGGTTGATAAATAATCTCATTAGGCCACCCCGACAAGCAACTTATAACTATGCTCCTAAAAGTGTATGCAACAACAATGTGCTCAGTATATCTGGAACACAACAAAAGGAAGAAAACCCAACATGGAACCACAGTCGCACTCTGGGTATGTAATCCATTTCAACTTGGTAAATTCCACCATGGATTTCCAAATATATATACATACACATGTATAGTCCCATGCCTATACACATATACATAAATATGAATATTCATGAATAAGTGATTCAAATACCAAGAACATCATCGGCAGTTGATCCTTGGAACCATAATCCTAATCTCCAGGACATCTTGTGCAAGGGTATTGAGCTGGACTTCATGAAAATCAAGCCATGTATCATTAAGTTGATCTCTGGGTCCGTAATCCCATCGACATGTTCCTTCTTCGGCCAATGCTGGAATCATATCTCTGAGCAAGCTAAACAAAAACAAGTAACCCTCGGGGAAGTACTCACAACCCATCCCCTTTGGTTTAACCAATCACACACAAGGAAGGAGACAATACAACAGGTAACCCTCTGGGAAGTACTCACAGCCTATCCCCTCTGGTCCTACCTAAAAACACAAGCAACCCTCTGGCCAGCAGACACAGTCTCACCCCTCTGGTTTATCTAAAGCATAGACTCTCTGGGGAAGCACTCACTGTCAATTACCCCTATAGTCTCGTATCGTACTAAAGGTGTTATAGGGAAGCGCTCAACATCAATTACCCATGTGGCCCATGTCAAGGAACTACAGACACACTGGGGAAGCACTCACTGTCAATTCCCCTTGTGGTCTCTCATCGTATAATTATAAAGACACTCTAGAGAATCCCTCAACGCCAATTCATCATATGGTCTATACACCAGGTTCTCATGGCCCTATGTAAGTTGAGCAAGTTTAGGATCGTGTATCATCCCAACTAAACCTAAATAACTACTTGGGTAACAGTCTACAGCACAAAAACATGTCATAAATACAACCAATCCATCCTAACAATACTAGGCATGGAAACAAGGTAGTTGCATAGGCAAAGATAGACCAAATGGTCAAAATTAAGCAACATGGGAAAACACATCCATAGTAAGGTAAATTACACTATTTATAATCATACAACCTCTACTCAGGAACACAATGAATAGTAGGATTCCAAAAAAATAAGAATTATGCATCGTGTCAGGCTCAGTAGCCACCAACCAGTAGGCACCACTAGTAAACACTACAGCATCAACAAACCAAGTTAGATATAAACAAACAGTGAGGGTGGCCCAAACGCCCAACCCAAAAAAAATCCATAGCCCCATGGATTTACCAGTTTGGAATGGTTTCTAGGTGACACCCATTCACCATATCTACCCAAACCCAATGTAACAACTCAGGGTCAGTCAAACAACGGGCACCCACTGGGTCCCTCAAGTCAAACACAGAGGAGGCATCATACTTTGGATCCTCCAGGTAAACATGAGCGAAGGAATCCTACGTGGGATCCTTAGAGAATAATAAGGGGGAATCCTATATGGGATCCTAAAAGGAAAGAAAACATATGCATTCCATAACATGGGTCCTATCATAGGAAAAAAAAGATAGGATTCCTACAAGGAACTCCCAAGGTCGTTACACAAGTAAAGGAATCCCTCAGGGGATCCTTAGAAGTATCTAGTCTCACAGACTGATAGATCATAAGGGAAATTATCACAAGGGTAAAATCCTCTAAAGAATAGGTTATGAGAGATAGAACATAGCTCATCTCCTATTAAAGGTCTCAACTATGTTGGTCCGAACACCCAACCTATCATCCACGCCAAGTCTCACTCTTAGGTGTCAACTGAGCTTGATAACTACAGGAAGAAACCCTACATTTAGATAAAAACCCACAAAACCCCATTTATATGACCTCTAAATGTAAAAAGGACTCCACCATTGTGATCTACGTGGAAAACCTGCTCATAATCGACTACTCACACACCCAATTCTAACTTCTAGAGCATGCGATATCCCAAAATTACTAAACTAGAGTAGTGCATGGCCAGAGCACAAGGCCACAACACATTGGGCCTGCCTGTGTAATATTACATGGCATGTACTATTCAAAAAAATTCACCCCATGTGTTTTTTCACTAAAAAACGTGCCCCAGTACCACTACACAGTGTGTACTCAAAGTATATGGTGTGTACTCCTTAAAAACCACTATTCTGTGTTCTATTTCACACGGCCAATCACACGACCACCAACTACATGGCGTGTACTCAAAGTACATGGAGTGTACTTAAGAAAACTTCTTCTTCCCCAAATGGGAATAACACACGGTACGTACCCCTAGAATACAAACTATGTATTCAGGGTTTTCCGATGGGAAATCGCTGAAAATGCCAGAAATGCCCGTTTTCATCCCCTGAAACATCAGATCGAGCCTCATGGGCTAACAAGAAAGAAATATAAGTCTTTAAAGATTTTAAAAAAACATGTTTAAAGGTGATCTAGGGTGAAAACATAAACGACCCAACCTTTGGGTGGAAACCTCCGAAGCTTCGGTTGATTTCATGGCTCCCGGTTGCTGCACGCCGACTCAGCTCGTCGAGAGCTTTGAATCGGTACCCTTCTTGCCTCCCATCTCTCACTATTTCTCAATCCCCATATCTACCATAGGTCACGGCCAAGGGGGCAGCATAGGAGATGTGCGCAAGGATGAGGAGGAATGAAGAGAAGGAAGAATAGAAAAGAAAAGGAAAAAAGAAAAAAGGGGTTTGGGCCAGCCTCGGCGCCCGACATGAGTTTATGCCTTCCCTAGGCTAAACTCCCCTTTCCAGACTCAACGGAATAGATGGAATCTCAATCCAACACTCCGTTTAGAATTTATTGACAAAAGAAACTGTACGAATAAATTAATATTTAATTTAATAACATTAAATATTAAATATTCCGCTAAAATTTGAACAGCTCAGATTTCCACCAAACGTCTGTCTTAGGGTAAAATCCTTATTCCGAGACAAATGAAGTTGTCAGAAAAATTATCCGAGATCATCTGTTAGGGGAAAATGACCATTTCACCCCTCATGAGAATCCAACATCAAGAAATCAAATTTTTTCTCAAAACTGCAGTTCAGAAAAACATGGGTTCTTACACACAGAAGTAGTAAAATATCATTTAAATGAGAAAGCCATTTTTTAACTAGTACTTAATGGTTTCACTATTCATCAAAAATTGATGTTTTTTAGAAAAATACCAAAAATTCAGCCAAAGATATATTTGATATTATAAATTCAAAAATGATGTCTATTTTATGAAATTAAAAACATAGAAGTTGGTTTAATTAATTTAAAATTAATTCCTGTTGTCAAAACAAGAAGCATGTTTTTAAGAAATATTATCAATCAAAATATTGACACTTGTTTATGTCCAATTTCAAAGTTAAATTACTTCCAATGACATTAATTGGCTGAAATAGTAAAAATATAATCTAGTTACATTTTAAAAAATTTGAAAAGATAATCTATCAAAATAAATAAATTAGATTAAAAGGCATTTTTGAATTAAAATACAGTATTTTTCACTATTCCTTAAAAATGAATTTTATCAGAAAAACACCAAAAATTTACCCAAAGTAAATTTTGATGTTTGGATTCTAAAGAAGAATAAAATTTTTTCAAATATAAAATATAAAAGTGATGAAAAATAGATTTAAGGAGGGTTCTCCATCAAAAGGCATTAAATTAACCTTTTAAAATAAATTATGACTAAAATTAGATTCATTCACATTTTAAGACTTTAACTTTTATTAGATAAATGTAAAAAAAATTAACAAACATGTATAATCATATTGTAGTTGGTTCTGTTCATTCTCGCCAATACAACGGCTAGGTGTTAACTACCATTTAAAATAATATTATTATGTGATTATTGTGCAACATAATATTTCATAAGAACCCTTTTTGTGTATTAGGTATGCCATTGAATATATCTACCCCTTTAAAGTAAAAATAATATTTAATTCATAACTGTTAGTAATTGTGAAAAATCTATTATTCTTTAATTACTTGGGATGGTACACTTACTCGATTTGTTTTTCAAAAATTGGTTAATTTTTATAGAGAAACAAGTAAGGGGGTAGTTTTTTGATTTCTAAAAACTAGGAAAAAATAAATATATATTAATTTAATTATTTTTTAAAAATCAATACAAGATTTGGTAAATCTTGAGTAATTAAAAATATTTCTTTAATATTTCTACACCCTTAAATATAATTAAATAAATGTGAATTTAAGATTCAATTTCCATTAAATTAATATAATAATTTTGATCTAAACCCAAAATATTCTTTTTTTCTCAAAAACTATGATTATATCACAAAAGGTAAGCCCCAACATGAATCCAAAAACATCAGTCCCATTATAAATTCACTAAAAATATAAAAATATATTTTGTTCATAAATACATCAAACATGTTAGTTTTATCAACATAGGTTATACATATATTAAACCAATGATCTTTGGAAAATGAATTTACTATTACAACTCATACTACATAGGTTGGGATTTCATTATTTTTCCCACACCTCTTGAAAAAAACGTGTCAACTTCACTATATAAAACTATAACCACCACTTTTTAGATAAGGAATAAGCCTATGGCCCCATGAGAATTCTTACCCAATGTCCCTTTACCCAAGGATACATTAGTCTAGATATATTTCATTAATATCATATTTTAATACCTCATATATTTAAACTATTCTAAAACTCTACATTTAATCAAATAGAATTATAAGAGTTTGGAGTCAAGGTATATGAAAATTGATTGATATTTTGTTATACATAGGCTGACAACACAATTTTATAATAATAAAATTTTCACTTACATCCAAGAAAAAATATTATTAATATAATATAATCAGTTTATATAATAATGCCTAAAAATATAAATAAAATTAATAATAATTTTATTAATTATAAAATATGTGATATTAATATGATAATTTAAAAAAAATTAAGCATAAAAATATTTCATTTATAATGAATGACTCATATATTTTGAAAAAATATTATTCACCATAATATTTTTACAATAATAGCATTTTTACATAATAAATTTATTTTATCATATTTTATTATAGATTGAAGAATTAGTTGTCACAAAAATAATATTCAATTGAAAAATATGATAATTTTTATCTTGGTCTCATAGATAAAACCAGATATATATCTTATATATCTATTATGATTTCACAATTGTTTTGGAACACATAGGATTCAATCCATGGCATGTGGAATCATATGTGGTAAACAATATTAGTGTGTAAAAGAGGAATGATTTGATCAATCATAATGTATGAATCATTATGAAAATCATTAAAACTATTATAAATTATGAATTTCACAATATTATATCTAACATAATAGGGAAATGAAAAGACATACAATCACCAATAACTATCCAAGTCGTATCATATATCAAAATATTACCAAATTATGTACATGATATATATGTTCATTATGAATTCAATATAAAAACAAGTTGATTAAAATATATTCATTGCTCTAAAAGAATAAATGGTTTTTATTGAACAATATTTTTTATGAAAATATGTGGAATTCTATATATGGTATCATTAAATTAACATGGAATTATGAAAACAAAACTAACTTGTGCACCAAATGTTTAGAAATCTCTATCATGATGGAGTATATTTTTGGGTGATAAAAAAATAAATTGTCAATAGGATATCACCTACCCATGTTTCACAATAGACTCTATAATAATTTTATGGTATGAGGGGTCTCTATGAACTAATATAGTGTGTCAAAAACTTCTACTATGATGATGAATAGAGTGCCTGAAATGAGAAGATCATTTTTCCTTTAGAAAAGAAATAATACAGATGACCAATAAGAGTATGAAAAACTTTGACAGACCCGTATCATGTAATTAAGGATATTAAACATCATAATATGATATAAAATAATCCAAAATATATACACATTGGGGTTTATAATGTCTGAACATTTTAATGGTTTTAACCTCTTGGTAATTCCATATGTGAATCATTTGAATTATTCAGTACTAGTATGACATGTATCAGTAATAATTTGGATCATTTTTCACACTATCTCCCATTTTATAATCCAATACTTTCATATGGTAATGGAATCCCAATAAATTATATTCGATTAGTATATTTTACCCTATAATATTTGTAATACCATGCTCTTGTGATATCACTGTGTTGGGGTGGGGGTGAATTAGTGATTAGCACTTCTTTCAAAAATTACATATTTTAATGAATTCTATATAGTAATTTGATATTATGACCCACACATCCTTTTATAATCCAGCCATACTCAAATATGTATTATTTATAAGTCACTGAACTCATGGATTTATATGCATCTATGTCAATTTTATGTCTCTCATTGTTATAACCATATGTTCACCTTGTTATACATTCTTCTTATACTAACATATTTGGTTTCAATTATATATCCTCATACCATGATTACATTACATCCCTTCATTTTCCATAGAACCCACTAAAGGATATTAATACTGCATCGTACGATTTGTCTTCCAACTCGTTCTTATTTTTATCTTCCAGATATCACCTCTCCTATATAGTTTTTTTTTTGCGTAACACAGTATTTAATTTTCAAGGTCTTCGAAAAACTCCTATAAATTTTCCATTAAAATTTATCTTTAAATATAAAAAATATATATTTAATTTAGTTGTATCTGGAGACTTCCCTTTCTTCTCTCAGCATAGATCATATCATAGGTTTAGTAAAATTCTCTCACTAAATAAAAAAATTATTATTATTTGATTAGAATTAAATTTTTAAATGCATCATGATACAATCCCAAACATAGGAATAGGCGATAGTTTTTCAAAATTGTCATTAATAATTTCATGATTGCTTAAATGAAAACTATACAAAAAATAAATTTTTACTCAATGTTTTTTTTTCAAAAAATATATAAATAATAGAGAATGATATAATGATAATATATAAAAATAAATTTATAAAATAGTAAGGTATGCATTACATTTCATTGATAAAACACAAATAATAGAAGATAGGTAATGGAAAAACATTACATTAAAACCACCCTATAAAATAATTATGGTCTATCATAAGATTAATTGGTTAAAACTATAAATAATAGTTATTTATATATCGAGAAATCTCAAAAAATAATAAAATATGATTTCTTTATTAAAGAAAATATACACAAAATATTTTATATAGGATTGGAATGAGATAAATAGAAGATATAATAGAAATATAGAGAGAAATAAACTAATAATTAGAGGTTTTTACAATGAACATATAAGAGAGTTAGAATAAAGATTAATCCATTAACAATAAATGAAATCAAATAATATTTATTTTCATGACATTTGGGATAAGACATATTTGGAATGATAAAAAATAATGAATCTATACTTCCTAAGAACAGAGATTTAGAATAAATCCACATATGAAATACATAATATACGATGTATAAGTAAATATTGGAGATATTGATAAATTTCATACATAATAATAAATAAAAATGTTATAGTTATAGTTTTCAGAATTTAATAGCAACACATAGAAGATATAATGTTCAATAAAGAGGAAATTAATGACCAACAATGGGGATTTAGAAGAGAATTCCATATAATATGTTTGGGGACAATTATTATGTCCTCTAAAATATTAAATAATCAACATAATGCTATTAATTAATTTATTAACAACCATATCCTTGATTATTTTTTAAATATTATTTGATTTCATTCGTTTATTGGATTAATTTCTCTTACATTGATCATTTTGGGTTTCTTCATTTATGAGTTCAAAAACTAATCTTGTTGAATGGTAATAGACAAAGGTACTCATACAATAATTTTATAATATCTATAATTTTGAAGGTATATATTGTTTCATGTACATATCATAAATGTGTTCATTATGATTGTATATTCTCCAATATAGATCAAAATTGATAATCTTTTCTTCTTGTTATTATTTTAAATTGATATGATCCCATTAAATGTCTACATTTAAAAATAATATAATGAAGAACATTTTTCAATTCCAAATTCAAAAAATAAAATTAATTTGATTATTAATATTATATTTTTTTATATAAATTCATTTTAAAACATTCCCAATCATACACAAAGATAAAAAATCATCATTCATTTATGTAATATAAACCCACCACGAGTGAATGATCTTTTTTTGGGGAGATTAAAAGGAAATATATATTAATCAATATTTTATAATAAAAAATGCATTATCTTAGAGTTATACCATTGTTATAATGTTTGTTTATGGTAGTCATATGTTATGGAAGGGTTTAGATGGAAATAGAAAAAAAATATAAGTACATTGAATTCTTCGAAATCCACTTTGAGATGCATCATATTGAGTGAGTCATAATCATTTAGTAGAGCATATTTTGGATTGATAGAGTCCTCATTGAAATTTTTCTAGTTTTATATCGATATTTTGATATTCATTTTGTAATATAGGATTGTTTTTAATTTGGAATATGTGTGTGGAAGAAATATATTTTTAAATTCCATGGATAAGGGTATATTTATATAATATATTAAAAGTTTTCTAATTATTACATAAGTTTATGATTACTGTCGATTTTTCTAAATACTTATAATGTTTGGTTAAAGATTATATATTTTATTGATTTTTAACCACACCTAATAAATAAGGGAATATTTGTAATATTTTATTATAGTAATGTATAAAAATAAATTTTTAATATAATAAAATATTAGGTGGTAATTAGATTATACTTAGAGGTTTAAAAATTAGTCATATTTTCTAAAATTTATTATTTTACTCCCTAAATAAAATTATTTATTTATTACTGTTTTGAAAATTATTGAGGATTTTTTCACATCATAATGATGTAACAAAACATATTTTATATGTAAAAGTTAGATTTTTATTTATTCACACAAAATTTAATTTTTCAACAAAATACCATAATTTTCACTTTGATAATCATGACATGTTGATTCAAAAAATGATTTATATTTTGTTAGAGAAAATTTCTATATACAATTATTCTAATAATTATATTCTCACTAAAAAAATATATTTTTCTATGTAAATTAAAGAATAAAATATTTGAAATTTTACTTATACATGAATAAAGATACATAATTTTATAAATCATATTATATAATATAATATTAATATATATTTAGTTTATTAATACTTAATAAAAATTATTCTGAACATTATCATTCCAAGAGGATAGTATGTTTTCAAAATATTTTCTATTATTCTGATAGCAATATTATTATAATACCTCCTCTATATAACACATATTTTATTCATTATTCGTTTAAAAAAATTATCATAATGTTGTAAATATTTTTTTACACATTTAAAAATATATTTCAATTTTTTTTATTTTATATATAATTGTTTTACATCTTATTATTTCAATTTGACAAAAATCCAAGTATTTAATTGTTCAAAACATGTTATATACTTGTGGTTAATTTTCCACTTTATTATTTTTGACATCATGAAATTTATTTATCCTTAAAATTATTATTTCATTATAAAACAATGATTTTCTCCTTATGTGAAGAATTATATTTCATTATAGAATTTACATCTATGATAATTATATTACAAAAATCCCAATATTTAAGAATTAAATTAAATTAAGTGATAATTATTATTTTAAATCGTTGTTTATATCTATTGAAAATAAACATTAAGATTTTATTTTGGAGTTTTTAGGGTTTTCATGTTGGAATATTTCGTTATTGTTAACATAAAATGTTAAAAATGATCCAGAGTATATGATCTTAGGTGAAATTATTATGTAAAGTTCTAGATAATGTTATTGGTTTTGTAGGATGTCATTTAATCATGAAAAAATGTTTACAAAAAGGGAAATGTTTTGGGATTATAGTTATTTGATGAAACTTAATTTTGAATATAACAATGAGGTGATTTTATTAATTGTTTTGGATATTCATAGAACATGGAATTGTTTTAAACCATTTAATATAGAAATAATGTTTTGTATAGTTAGTGAATTTCATATGAAAAACCTATACATATGACTCATTTATTATGTGCGGAATGATTAATGAATGGTTTTGAGTCACAATAATTATATATACATTCACGATGAGTTTGGAACATCAATAAATTATCCCTAAACTTTCATTTCTATTGATAAATACATAGAGAATCGTGAGGATATATTTTCATACAAATCTTTGACATACAGAATTCACACATGATATCATTTACATAATCTTTAGTCATGTGAACAGAATATATTATTTTTTATGAAAAAATTGATTATTTTTGTAAATGTGTGGTTGTTTTAGGAAATATAACAGTTGTGTGACACCATGATAGTTGTGGGAAAATTTTTATGTTGAATGAATGTTGTGGACTAGTTTTGTGAAAAAGAAGTGGTATTTTCTTAAATGGAATTGACCTGAATTAATTTCTTAATGGGAATCCATCTTCTAGATGTTGGAAGATCTTAATAACACTCTAATTGTTTCTTAATTAGAATGGATTCAAATTATCAATAGTTTCAACATAGTGAATACACTCATTATGTAGTAATTTGATCATTCAATAATTTAGTGGTTGAAAACTAGATATAATAGTAATTCTACTTTAAACACTGTAATGAAAGTTCACATAATTTAATTTTGTATTTTAATAATTTACTTTTCTATTATACTTATATTAGAGCATTCGAGGAGAACCAATACAAAATTTTCTATCTATTTCATTCTTATATTTTAATTACTATATTATAGTGAAAATAATATATATATATATGTTTCTGAAATGAAAAATATATCAATATAGGGGATATTTTTAATCCAACTTACCATTATTCACCCAACAACTAAAAAAATCTATAATTTATCATAATGGGACTAGTAATTGAAATATAAGAAAATTAATAAATTCATTTTTATTATAATAGTATATGTAATTTATTATAATGGATCAAAAATACCTTACCATATTTTAATAAAGAAATTCATTTATAGAAGAATATGATATAGTATTATTTATAGTCGTTAGGCATATATGTGTATACAACTTCTATGAATCTTCTTTGTTTTAGTATCTATAGAAATACATTATAAAAAAATATACAATAATTACATGTATTTTTATATAAGAGGTATAAATTCCATGTTGGGGGAGTATCTACATAATCTACATAATGATTATTTCATGTGAATCCACACATATGTTATTGGAAATTCTAATAAATTTATACGATGGTGATTGAAAAGTATGAGTAGACATTTTATATATTCTTTGGGAAAAATAATATTAATTGTGAATTAAAAGGAATGAATTTTTTCATGAAATATTTGATTTGGTAAATGTATTTTTGGATGACATGTATGGTTGTTGAAAAATTATTGATGTTGTAATGATTGATAAGTTCATACTGTGGAATTTCACAACTCCTTCCAATCCAAAATTCTTTATATATAAAGATAAATATCAATACATGATTACCTTGGATAGTCCACATAGTATTTATGTATCATATGTGATGAGAAATGATCATAATTAGGAATGTGATAAAGGGATTTAAAAGTAAGATTTATTAAAAGACTTGAAAAAGAATACCTTGTTGTTTTGTATAGATGAAGGATAGGTGGATAATGTATCATTAATTCTAACATTAAATATATAATGCAGAAAATGGTTTTTTTGAAGGTAAAAATAAACTCTTATGATTTAAATATTGAATTTTATTGTGCTTTATGAAAATGTTTATATAGATTTTTGAATCTCTTTTATATGGATAATGATCTTCGTATAAAGAAATATTTATCCAGTGTTTAATTTTTGAGAGGTAAAATGGCATTTTTTAACAAATAGAGCATTATTTTCCAAGAGAAGAACTTCTTTGGTGATATTGAAGTTAAATACACTAAATGATAACAAATTTGAAAAATAATATTATGTATTGGTAGATCATGGAAGTTCCCAGACAAGGGAAGAATGTGTGGATGACGGGGATTATATAGTCAATGATGAATAATAAGATTTAAATTATGAAATACATGTTTCTGGATTTAAGATGAATACAAGTAATATAGTGGTTCATGATACCATACAATATATGTAGAATAATGAAGAGGATATGTCACAATTTTTGACATATATTGAAAAAAAATATCTAAAATAAAAAAAGATCATCGATGTTTTTTGAGTATAAGATCAAGGATAGAAAATAGGTTGTGGGTATTTATATTTTCTCTGACACATGTGATGATATATTCAAATTTATCTCATGGTTCAAATAAGTGTTTTGAAACATGTGATAAAGTGTTCATGATCCGTAGAGACTTTTCACTCGCATTGTGACATCAAGAAAGAAGATCATATAGATGAAAACACTTTAATGTGGAGCATATAGGACTTGAAAAACTTGTAATGTATGGTCCAAATAATACAAAAAATAATTAGACTGATAATTTTGATATATGAATTGATCATAGAAATTATTAAATAATGGTTGACCTCATCCCATAATAATTCACTACAATGTTGAAGTATGATTTGGGTATGAAATAGAATCATAATATATAGAGAACATATTGGTTGATCGTTGTTGATGAAAATAGAAAATAAAATGAACCATGTATCAATTGTTATTGGTTTAGAAATATGGTAAATTATGTAAATTATTTTTTCCATTACCAAGAAGAATGGGAGGTAATAAGGGGGAAAATGGTATTCAGGTGAGTTTTAATAGTCTCTGTATTCTTCTTATGTTAATCATTTATCATTTGGAATTCCTGGACATATGAACATATATTTCCCATCAAAATTAATGAGGTGTGTTCATATAATGATAGAATGTAGTCATACATAGTTGATCAAGGAATCATCATGTGATTTGATAAAGCTAAAATCAATTTTTAATGGAAAAAGAAGCCTAGTTAATTTTATTCTATATTAAATAAATAATTTTAATAAACTTTATGTCAAAATTAGTAGATATTAATAAAAATAACTATAGTAGAATATTTTTGAAATATTTTCTTAAAAAATCATAACTTCACAGTCCATTGTTCCTTGAGAGTGTATTCACTTCCAATGTGATTATAAATAAGGATCGTGTCACATGAAAAATTAATAATAATGGGGGGTGTTTTTAGAATTTGAAATGTTAAATTTATTTAGATTATTATTTTTTGGAATGAAACATTTAATTGGTAAAACTTGAGACCCAAAAATGTCTTCATTATTAGAGGACTTGACCAAAAAATTCTAAATATTAGTCTATTATATGAATCATGGATTGAATAAAATCTACATATAATATTTGTATCTATAAGGTAAAATACTATTTAATTTTTATGAAAGAGAAGTGCATCAAGGTGAATCTTTACTCTTCTAGTGGAAAATATTATACGTTGGTGTATTTTATAGAATTTGAAAACTGATTTTGAAAACAAATATTACGAATATAAAGAAACAATATGTGATAAACTAGGTAAGAATGGCATAGTTTTTCTTAAATATGTAACATGATCATGCACACACGTATGATGTTTCTTCCAAAAATGTAAAATTACTAGAAAGTCATATCCTGAAAAATAATTTAGGTTAATGAGAGTGCATCATTTGGTTCATGTTTATGTGTTTCATCCTTTATCATAAAAATGTGTTACTCAGAAGATAAATTATGTTCTTTTAATCAAATATTATAATACTATGTTGTGGATAATAGTCATCCCATATATGTTTGAGGTTTTATGATATATTTACCAATATTTTATGTGGGATTAAATGATATTAGGGTGGTGGATTCAAAAATTATGGATATATAATGGAATAGAGTTCCCAAATACCTATGTGAAGGATTATCTCATGAAGCATTGGATATGTTAACAAGTCTCAATAGTGATAACTTCTTAGAAAAATGGTGTTGTTTAGAGTGAATCTGGATCATAAAAAACAAGGATATAAAAAGAATACAGACAATGTCTTATAAAAATTGTTTTATAAAGAAGATGAACTGACATTGATCTATATTTATAATATTCATTTTTTTACTGGTTTAAGAAAAAAAATATAAATGTATTGAAAAAAATCTTACATTGAATAAATTTTGATTATTTGAATGTATGATTCTCATTACCTATAATCAAAAATAATAAAATATTAAATCATATGGGGGAAAGTGAATTTTACATTGTCACACAGTCAATAGAATATCATATAAATACATCGTTGAGTGACTAAATAATTTATTAATGGATATATATAACTATAGTGGAAAATTATTTTAATATTAAAAATAATATTTTTCATGCTTATGAAATAAATAATGCGATAGAAAAAAATTCGAGGAATAAGACCTTAATATTTTTTTGAGGATAAAAGATAAGAATATCATGAGGGACAAATAGTATTTTCATAAAAACATAATTAAGATGGTATGGTTATATTTAAAAAATCATGACATAGCTTCAAAGGTTCTCATTGATATATGGAATTAGTGTAGATTAAAAAATTTATCCAATGGAAAATATAAAGACAATTCATCTATTATAATCCATAACAGTGAAAAATAAATTTAATGTATTTTAGATGGATGTTAAGTAATAATTTATTAATTGAGTTCTTGAAGAAGATTTATACTTCAAAAAAATTATTTCAACATTGATGATGATAAGAACTATCATTATGGCCCATATAATGATCTATATGGGTTGAATAATGAACCAATAGTGTGGTATTCAAAACAGGATCAATACATGATGAATCATACATTTTGACATGGTAGTGTTAATTAAAATCATTTTTCCAACAATGGGTGTAATGAAATGGAACTATATGTATTTTAAATAGATGAAATAATCTTTTGGAGATCATATAAAGACCACTAAAAATGATTTCATAATTTTTTATGTTTGATTTTAATGTTTATACGATTTCTAAATAGATGGTTTAAATGGATTAAAATTGATTCTACTTATATATTAATCAAAATATTATAGGTGTTTCATGAAAATATTTTTAATGGTGGATTACAATGATATGAGAATAAATATCACATAAAAAGATGAAATTATCAATGGATGATATTTTATGAGCTATTAATGTCATGAAGTATAGGTATATCATTCGAATCCTATTATATTCACTAGTTACATGAATCAATAATTTATTTTATACATGTAAATTTTCATAATATCAATGTAATTATAAATAAATTCACATTTCCCTAACGAAATGAATAATTTGGTATAGTAATGGAATGGTGGATTACAGTTTTCTTTATAATGTGAAATGTCATAGAATGTGTTATAAGGATATAAAGATGTTGATTGGGTGTTTTAGTTGATTTAATAAATTCAACATCAAGTTGTTCATTTTATCATTTAGGACTATAAATGCCATGGATTGATATGGAACTATATGGTATTTATCTATTCACTACATAATATAAATTATTTATGGACACTCAAAACAAAAAGTAATTATTGTATACCAATCATCATCTTGAATAAATAATATTTTGAGTGAATTCTATGATTATAATTAATTATGATAATTCATGTTCTACTAATAAGGTAGGTAAATTAGCTCATCCCTCAATGATAAATAACATTGAAATAAGGAATACCTTTTAAAATGATAAAATGGTACATGGGATTGTGATGTTTGAGTATGTTCTTACAAGAACATTATGTTTCATACATCCTAAAAAATGAAATACCATGTAAAATATTTTAATGGAATATATTGTTTCTTAGAGTTTAGTGACCCCCTCCCCCCATACATAAACAATAAAAAATGTGTAAATGGAACCCTCACTACCCAAGGTGTGTTTAAAATGTTATTTAATATTAATGTTAATTCTATTATATGTTGGAAACTTATATTGTACAACCTACATATTTGATAATAATGGTTAGAAATTAATGCTTGGGGAGAGATGAAATTTATCAAACCCACTAGATGGGAGAGTATATATTTTAATATGGGAGATTATTTATATATTTAATGAAGGGATGTGAGGATTCAAGGGGTAGTATTATTTGGTGATGTTGAAGACAGTGTATCTATTACGATATATCATTAAATTAGGGATCCTTGGGTTCATGATTCAATTTTTATCATATGTGGTTTATGTAGAAGTATGATGGATTTTTATGAATAAAATTGTCCTATTGATAAATATTTAAAAATTGGTATAAATAAAAAATTGATTCATTGATGAAATATTTCCACTACTCTTGTTTCTCACATCGACCAGGACTAATGTGGGCATGGAGTACACTTTGAAAATGACATTGGTAAATTTCAATGGTTCATTATAATAGAAAAAAATAAGAAAATATTTATTCAATAATAATTTATTTAATAATATGATAATGTAATTATAATGTTTCAAAAATAATTTTTAAAAATCCAATGGGGTGATTGTATCAAAAATCCATCCTAACGCAGGTTTAAAGTATCTAGGGTTGTCTTTGTTAAAAAAATAAATTTTATTGACCAATCATATTTATAATGATTCAAGTTAAACTATTTAATAATAAATTAATGATAAGTTATGATTGTAGAGGGTGAGGTGTTTTCCAAGAACATTCATGATTAATAAGGGGTACATTTCTCTATGGATGATAAAAGAATCTTTTAATAGTAGTGACATGTTTTACAAAAAAGGAAATAATTGTTAAAATTATATAATATATATTCTAACCTAGTGATTTTATATAATATAATTTATAATTATAATATAATGGGGATTGAATAAAAATTATTGAATAATTTTGGAACATGTAGCTTCATGTACGAGGTTTGTGTAGATATAGTGTTATGATAATTCGATGAGTTGTGTATGAAAATCATTTTTTATGGCCTTATGTTTTTTAGGAGTTCAATTTTTTAATTTTCATTGAGATTCTAGAGTGATGTATAGTTAAGTAATGGGTTGTAAATGACAATAAATAATTCATTACCACTTCCATTTATAGTGGAAATGTTATAAAAAATACTGGGCATTATTTTCATATATGATTTATGAAAACATACTTATTAAGTGAAATAATTTTCCCCGACATGAGATCATTGAAAATATATTAATAGGTTTTCCTGAACAAATAAATCTTATGAATTTTTTGGAAATTTATGGAATTAGAATTGTTTTACAAATTTATTTTATTTGTTAAAATGTTTGGAAATTAAATGAATATTTTATAGATATTTCAAAAAATAATAATTTTCATGAACATGGAAAAAAATTATATGAGTTTTTATATAATATCTGAGTTCATAATTTAGAAGAGTGAGATGAATAACAAAACAAAAAAATTGGGTTAATTAAAAAAATTCAACATTATAGGAGTTTATATTGAATGAAAAGTTAGTACACATAAAAATATATATCATGGACCATTCAACATGTGACTGGTTATAAAATAGGAGGGATAGTGAGTATGAAACAACCATTATAATAGTACTATGATTCAGTGATTCTAGTGCACCATCATCCTCAATTTGCGATATTTTTTCATTATGTTGTTTATAGTGAACTAATTAAAGTTATTATTTCACTTTCATTCTGTCATTTCAGTTTATATATTACTATGGGAATAATAGAGAATATAGTTTTTTTATTGAATAAACAAGAAAAAAAATTGTAATCTTTTTATTCTTAGATACCCTAATTCACCCTCCCCCCCACACACACACTCAGGGTACTTAACCTAATGGGTCAACAATATCATCATAAATGATGTTTACATAGTAGGTAAAGAAATTATATAATGTAAATAATTACATTGATTTAATAGGATTTCAAAATCTCCCATACTAATATAAATTTTCAATATATGTCATGACCCGTCTTCAGGGCCCATGCTGTGACTACCCCAAGCCCACCTTCCATAGGCCAGGGGCTGGCAACTAGCACCAAAGGCGAATCCCTGATAAAAAGGGAAGGCATTTTCTTTTAACCTGTAACACACACATAGTCTAAACACAAGAAGTAGAGGCAACAAGTACTAAAAATAGAAAAGCAAGGTGTGCTGAAAGTAAGTGGTCCAGTATACAAACCCAACTGAACAATAAGTACAAGTACAAGTAAAAAAGGGAAAATAGCTCCTAAATCATTTTCCTGGAAATCCTACCTGAAGGGTGGGTACATAACTCGAAAAACTCGTCCTTGTGGTACATCCCGTCTAGTCCAACTCCGAGCAGTGTCTCATCTATCACCCTCAGCCTTGATCACTGTTGTCCGTCGTCTGCACATAACACAACAAGGTGTGGGCAAAGCCCGTGCAGGGGTGAGTATAACAATACTCAGTAGGGGACCTCGAGACCCCTGAAGGTCTCCCAGAATCCAAAAAGGATAAAACATAGTATAAAGATACAATCACAAAGTATCAACCAACCCTATTTAGGTATATGCCTATACATATACCTAAGTCACTAGTCACAGTTCGGCTCCAACTCTCGAGCCCAAGCACAACCCAGTCCACAAAGGAAGTAAAGTCAATCACCACGATGATAATGGTTGAAAGACATGACTCAGCTCACATAGGTATACAACTTCTATAGAGTGATAGATATGATCATATGTAGTCACTGATTCATCTAAGCTATTGGACCCACATAGGATATAGGATCAGCTAAGCTGTCAGACCCACACAGGATACAGGACCAGCTACTCTGTCGGACCCACACAGGATACATGAACCGAATTCAGAACTATTGGACCCATAGAGGATCTTGGTATAGTATCACCATCATTGAACACACAAAGGATTCTGGTATAGTATTCATCGTTGTCGAACCCACATAGGATTCCGGTACAGTAGTCATCGCAGCCAGCTCTAGGGTTCCTGCACACAGCATGCTTGATTCCGGGAGGGTCCACTCATCGAGTCAAGTTTCGATACATCAACTATCAAAAAGACCAGATTTGATGTATCCAGTAGTTCTATCTCATCATAAGAAACCCAACGCGATAGACGACGCGTCAATCGGACACCCGGTCTGAGAGTTATTGGAATTTCTATTCTAGGGGCCCGGTTGGATTTACGCTCGTTCCAAACCCAGCAATTTTCCTAAGTCTTCCAAAACTCACTTAAAGTGTCACAAAAGGACTGTCTCATCACGACATTCACAGTGCCGTAGACGGCGCGTCGTTCGGACACGCGGTCTTGATGATATTCGCATTTAAGCGAAGTCGGGCCCAGCCTGTCAAGCCCAGTGGGATGTGGTGGGTCAGCCTGACCCGGCTCGGTGGGTCCAACCCGGCTAGGGGGTCAGCCTGGCCCGGCTCGGTAGGTCCGGCCCGACTAGGGGGTCGGCCCGGTTTGGTAGGGCACGACCCACCTGCGGACCCGGCTCGTGCTGCGGGCTGGTCCGGTTCGCTCGGCTCTGCCGCCTCTACCTGTACAGCCAGCCGTAGACAGCCGATTCTGCCCGGTGGATGCGGACCGTGGTTCTACTCCACGCGGCGCCTGCGGGTGTTGTTGTATACCAGCCCGGTCAGTAGGCGTCTGGTCAGTTCGTCCAGCAGAGCGGCCCGCGGTTGCGGGCCGTAGTCCTCCTCCACACGGCGCCTTTGGGTGCTGCAATTCTTTAGCCCGGCCAGCAGGAGGCCGGCCGGTTCGGTTCAGCCGAGCGGCCCGTGGATGCAGGCCCAGTCTTCCCCCTCAAAGCGGCTGGCGCGATGACTCTGATCCTCCACCGCCATGGCCTGGCCTAGTCTCAGCCTTCGGGTAAACAGTGCAGCACAACAGCACCACGCCTCTTCATCCGTCGCGGCCCTCCCGGTTGCGGTTCCTCTTTCGTCCTCCGCGGTCCTCTTATCCACGGATATTCTCTGGCATGGTGCAACGGAAACATTCCCTTTCAGCTCCGCCTCCATCGTCATCAAATGTAATCAACAAAGGGGGGGGGGGTCGGGCCGTTTTCATGCGCCCGAACCCACCTCATCATATGATATCAATTGGCACATCATTCCACTAATTTAACGATGTAGAACGGAGGGTAGAATCAAACATTAAAGTAACCCCTACCTCGATTTAAGGTATGTTGTTGAAGTCGCAGAAGACGGCGTCGTAGAATACAGATTTCTTTCCGTCAACATCAGAGGGACTGACGTTGTCATTGGCGGCGTTCATTGCGAGTGGCGTCTTACTTTTCTTTCCCCGGTTGGAAAGAAAGAAGTTGTGTCACCGTTCTTCGGTAGAAAATGGCATTCTTCGTTGAGAGGTTATTATTCCTCCAAGATTTCCTCCCAATTATCCCAACCCAATCCAAATTATTCCAACTCCAACCATAATAATATATCACATATTATTATGTTGACATAATCAAGTCAAAATAATTCAAACAAAAAAATCAATTAATTAAAACATTAATTCAATGTGTTAGAACCATAAAGGAGAATTTCAAGAGTTTAAGGGGTTTAAAGGGGTTAAGGGAAGTTTAAGAGACCCTCTTCAATTTAATTGAGAGTTACATGGGGGTTTAAGGGGAGTTTAAACTAGTGGGACCCACCCCTAGTTATATCCTCCCAATGGTGGTTAGGGTGTGGTGGGACCCACCCCTAACCTCTACTTAGTGTCTTAAATCACCTTTAAAATAAAAATGTATTACACACACATTTTTATTTAATTTTTAATTTCAATTAGTAACCCCAATTTATAACTTCCATTCACGTTGAAACACAACTGTGGTAAATGCCTCCTTAAGCGAATATCGGCTCTGTGAGTTCAACGGTGCCCTAGGATTTTAATTCCAAGAACCGGTTCAAAAGATATAAAATCTCACATGTATGTTTACTAAACGTACCCAAACAAAACTTCAGAAATTGATTCCTGGAACATCGGGCCTCGGAATCAGGCACTGTCAAAAACTGCAGACTCGTAAAATTCCCATGTATTTAAGAAAAAAAATCCCAGTGGATTTTCGGGTCTTTAAATTCTCCCCACCTTAGAGATTTACGTCCCTGAAAGATATAACACATTCTAAGGGAACAAATGGGGGTATTGAGCACGTATCTGAGCCTCCTGCTCCTATGTGATCTCCTAGAGGTTCTCATTCTTCCAGTGAATGCGCACCAGAGGAATTGACCATCCACATAGGACCCACTCCTATCAATCCTATATCTCCACTGGAACCTCTGTGAATGTCTCCCCATCATCAATGTCAAGCTCCCCGTGGTCGATGATGTGGGACGGGTCATGCACTTATCTCCCCAGCTGAGATACGTGGAAGACGTCGTGCACCCAATACAACTGAGGTGGAAGAGCCAAGCAGTAAGCCACCTCACCTACCCTACTGAGGACCTAAAAAGGTCCAATGAATCATGGAGATAACATCCCGTATCGGTCAAATATTTTTAGACCTTGTCATGGTGATACCCATAGAAAGATGTGTTTTCCATCTTCAAACTCTAGTGGTCTTCGTCTCCTATCAGCATTGGACTTATGCCTTCTCTATGCAGTCTTCCTCTGCTCCTGGATGATCTGAAGCTTCTCTGTTGTAGCATGCACCATCTCTAGTCCTACAAGTGCTGACTCCCCTGGGAAAGTCCAGCACAGAGGCGATCTGAAAGGTCGACCATAAAGTGCCTCTTAAGGTTCCATCCCGATGGTAGAGTGGTAGCTGTTATTGTAAGAAAACTCCACCTAGGGTAAGTGATCATCCCAGCTACGACCAAAGTCAAGGACACATGCACAGAGCATGTCCTCAAGTGTCTGAATGGTCCTCTCATTCTGTCCATCCATCTGAGGATAGAAGACAGTTCTCAAGCGAAGCTGCGTCCCAAAATCCTCCTACAACCCATTCCATAGCCGGAAAATGAAATGGTAATCTCGATCAGATATGATCGTTGATGGCACACCATGAAGTAGTACGATCTCCTATATGTAGAGGAATCAAAAGCTCTCTACTAAGACCTACTCTCTAATCGGTAAGAAGTGGGCTGAATTGGTGAACCGATCGACAATCTCCTAGATATAGTCGTGTCCTCTGGATGTACGTGGAAGTCCCAACATGAAATCCATGGATATCCCATCCCATTTCCACTCTGGGAAATCTAAGGGTTGAACCAAGCCTGCTAGAACCTGGTGCCCTGCCTTTACTTGCTGACAAGTGAGGGATCGTGAGACAAACTCTTCTACCACCTTTTTCATACCCGGCCACCAATGCTGTCGTCTGAGGTCCTAATACATATTCTCCACTCTTGGATGTACCGCAAGAGGGGATGTGTGGAACTCCCTCAACACCTCCTCCAATAGTGAAACTGGTACCATGGTACGTCCTATGAAGAGGATGATGTGCTCCCCACCTTCAGAAAACCCATCCAGTGTATGCCCTGAGGATATCTGAGCATTTCGTGTCTCACAGTCAACGTCCCCACATTGTGCCTCTCTGACTCGCTGAAGAAGTGGAGGAGTGACTGTGAGAGATTACAGAAATGCTGCTCCATCCCTGTCCAAAAAGGATATCTGCAACATGGCCAGCTTCTCGGTCGCCTCTACTAGCAGTTGAATGCCTGATCTCCTGCTGAGAGCATCTACTACAACGTTCTCATTCCTAGGAGTATAGACTATCTCGAATTCATAGTCTTGGAGGAACTCGAGCCATCACCACTATCTCAGGTTCAGTTCCTTCTATGAGAATATGTACCAGAGACACTGGTGGTCAGATTAGACTGTAAAACTCTCACCCATCAGATAGTGTCACCACATCTTCAAGGAGAATTCCACTACTGCTAACTACAGGTCATGGTTAGCATAGTTATTCTTGTTCTATCTCAACTACCGTGAACTATATGTGACCACTGCTCGCTCCTACATCAAAACACATCCGATTCTAGTTCCTAATGTGTCGCATTAGACTACATACCCTACACCCTCCTCTAGTAGCCTCAGGATGGGCGCACTGGTCAATCTCTGCCTCAGCTCCTGAAAGCTCTGCTGGCATCTATTTGACCACACAAAGGGTTTCCCCTTCTTCATAAATGCTGAAAGTGGTGCTGCAACTCTGGAGAAGTCTGGCACAAATCTCTGATAATACCCAGCCAGTCTCAGAAAACCCCCAACTCCATCACACTCTTGGGCGGCTCCCAAGAATGTACTGCCTCGATCTTCACTGGATCCACAGCAACTCAAGCCTCTGAGATGAAGTGTCCCAAGAAGTGAACCTCTCGAATCTAGAATTGTCACTTCAAGAGCTTACCATATAGATGGTTCCCTCAGAGTGTATCTAGTACTACCTACAAATGATAGGTGTGCTCCTCCTTAGTAGTCGAGTAAATCAGAATGTCATCGATGAAGACCACGACAAAGCGATCAAGGCTAGAAGATCATTTTCATGAGACTCATGAACACTGCTGGAGCGTTGGTTACGCTGAAGGGAATAACCAAGAACTCGTAGTGGCCATACCGACACCTGAAGGTCGTCTTCTGCACATCCTCATCTCGAACTCTGAGATTGTGATAGCCTGACCTGAGTTCCATCTTCGAGAACCATCATGTTTCCTTGAGCTGATCAAAGAGGTCACAAATCTTCGGGAGTTGGTACTTGTTCTTCACAGTCACCTGATTCAGGCGATGGTATTCAACACACAGTCACAAGCTCCCATCCGCCTTCTTGGCGAACAAAATCGAAGATGCCCAGGGTGAAACACTGGCTCGGATAAATCCTTTCCCTTGAAAGTCCTCCAGCTGTACCCGTAGCTCACGAAGCTCTGTGAGATCCATCCGATATGCTGGAGTAGATATTGGTGTTGTCCTGGGGTATAGGTCAATATATAAGTCTACCTTTCTATGAGGAGATAGTCCTGGAAACTCATCAGGGAAAACATTCACGTAATGATGCACCACAATAGGAAAACTCGGACTCCGCACATCAAATGCTCAGTGGATGAGACTAGACAACTAATATGTGACCTGCTACCCCTCCTCTGTGTAATTTCATCCTATACTACAAGGGCTCCCTTCTCACTGGTGAAGGTGAACTTGGTCCCATTAATGCGGATACACCGCACTTTGCTCCTAATACAGTTAATCTGAGCATGAACTGTGGATAACCAGTCCATACCCGAGATGATGTTGTAAGGACTCGATGCCGCTACAAGAAGATCTCGGCTGAAGCTCTTGCCTCCTAGAGTAATCTCACACTTCTAGAACCAGTGCGTAATCATCGAGTCTTCTCCCGTAGAAGTCTCTAGTCGTAAGGATCAAGCCAACAGCTCCGTCGGAATATCCGAGCTCCGAATGAGGGTAGTGGAAATAAAATAATGACTCACACATGTGTCAATAAGTACTGCAACAAGGGTGGAGTAGACACAAATAGTACCTCGAGTCATCTCAGGTGCACCATGGTCGTAGGTCTTGACTTCTTGGAGCTGAGCCCGACTTTGTCCGCCATCTCCCTGTGGTTGGGGTGGACCTCCTGGTGGTGGTGGTGGTAGAGCCTCGAAACTTCGTCCACCACCCGCTGCTCAGCTATCTCCTCTTCCAAATCTGCCTTCTCCTGGCGGACCACCATGCGCAAACCTTTTCCTCTGCCTGGGAGGTCCATCTACTGTCTTCTACTAATCTACATAGCGGTTCGGGCAGTCATGAGCCATGTGCCCCTGCCCGCCGCATGCATAGCACTGCCTGCTCCTCGTATAGCTGGCTCTGTCTCGTGTGCCCTGCAGAATCGAACCTGTATCCTGGAGTCGCCCACTTGATGGCCTGGTCCGCTTGGACCTTTGCATCATCTATCTACTGCCAGCTGCAGAAGTCTCCGCTACGTGTCTCTCTGTGGTGGGTATCTCCACTGGTTACTGCTCAATGAGAAAAATCTCCACTAAAAGGGCTCACTCCAGCACCCTGGCCTACGTCAGGATGCTGAGGGGGATCATCGAAGCCCTAATCTCATGCCTGAGTCCCTGCTCAAAGGTATGGGCCCTAAAGAATGGGTCTCGTACCATATCCGTGGAGTAGTGTGAGAGGTCGGTGAACCTCACTAAGTACTGAGCTACTGTCATGCTGCCCTGCTACAGATGAAGTGACTCCTAAATCCACACCGCACGAAGGGTGGCTAGAAAAAACACTGAGAAAAAGAGACTCTCGAAGTCTATCCAGGGTAATGATGCCTCATCATGCACCTGGAGCATCAGGCTCTACCATATGTCTATCGCTGCATGAAGGAGACTCGTGGCAAGGATCACCATGAGGTCGGTTGGTGTCCCTACCAATCTGAAAACTCTCACGACAGCCTCCGGCCAATCCTCAGCTGCCTTTAGGTTCATCTCTCCCTGGAACTTGGGCGGCCTCTAGTGCTGGAACCCGTGCAATGCACTCCAGGAAGCGTGCACTCTCTGCTGCTGGATCTGGTGGTATCGGTGGCCCAGTGTGTAGTGGTATCGCTGGTACCTCCACTGTGATGGGGCCTTGCACTAAGGCCTCGTTGCTCAGTGGGCTATCATCACGTACAAAACTCGAAACCCAAGCTAGCTTCCTTCGTGGGGCCATTCTGAAAAAAACGGGTGTTCCATAGTTAGAATAGTATACCTGGTGAGCTGACACAATGTAATCACAAAGATAACTTTTTTAAGAAAACACACACACGCAATCAGTGTTTTCGTGCACTGAGTCGTAAATCAGAAGTTAGAGTCCTAGTGTATGGATACGTCGGCCGCCGCACCAATACCGATTTCCCTAAATTGATAACCACGCCCAAAACACTTAACACTATTTCCATTAAAAGAATCAGAGTCCAAGTTTTACAGTAGAACCGACTCCTTTGATACCAATTTGTCACGACCCATCCTCGGGGCCCATACAGTGACTACCCCAAGCCTGCCTTCCATAGGCCAGGGGATGGCGACTAGCACCAAAGGAGAATCCCTGATAAAAAGGGAAGGCATTTCCTTTTAACCTATAACACACACATAGTCTGAACACAAGAAGTAGAGGCAACAAGTACTAAAAATAGAAAAGTAAGGATTGCTGAAAGTAAGTGGGCCAGTATTCAAACCCAACTGAAAAATAAGTACAAGTACAAGTAAAAAAGGGAAAATAGCTCCTGAATCATTTGCCCAAAAATCAAACATGAAGGGTAGGTATAGAACTCGAACAACTCGTCCCTACGGTACAACCTGTCTATTCCAACTCTGAGCAGTATCTCATCTGTCACCCTCAGCCTCGATCACTATTGTCCATCGTCTGCAAACAACACAACAAGGTGTGGGCGAAGCTCGTGCAGGGGTGAGTATAACAATACTCATTAGGGAACCCCGAGACCCCCAAAGGTCTCCTAGAATCCACAAAGGATAAACCACAGTAGAAAGATACAATCACAAAGTATCAACCAACCCTACTTAGAGATATCCTCATACATATACCTAAGTAACCAGTCACAGTCCAGCTCCAACTCTCGAGCCCAAGCACAACCCAGTCCACACAGGAAGTAAATTCAATCACCACAATGATAATGGTTGAAAGACATGACTCAGCTCACTCAGGTATACAACTTCCTTCGAGTGATAAAGATGATCATATGTAGTCACTAATTCATCTAAGATGTCAGACCCACACAGGATACAAGACAAGATAAATTGTCGTACCCACACAGGAAACAGGACCAGCTACTCTGTCGGACCCACAAAGGATATAGGAACAGAAGTCAGAACTATCGGACCCACGGAGGATCCTGGTACAATAGCACCATCGTCAAACCCACGGAGGATTCTAGTACAGTAGTCATCACTATCGAACCCACGTAGGATTCTGGTACAGTAGTCGTCGTAGCCAGCTCTAGGGTTCCCGCACATAGAACGCTTGATTCTAGGAGGTTTTGCTCCTTGAGTCAAGTTTTGATACATCAACTATCAAGAAATACTGAGTTGATGTATCCAGTAGTTTCGTCTCATCATAAGGAACCCATCGCGACAGACGGTGCATCAATTGGACGCCCGGTCTGAGAGTTATTTGCATTTCCGTTCCAGGGGCCCGGTTGGATTTACACTCGTTCCAAACCCGGCCATTTTCCAAAGTTTTCCAAAACTCATTTAGAGTATCGTAAAAGTACCACATCATTTCGAGGGTCCCAGTTCCACAGACGGCGCATCGTTCGGACGTGCGGTCTTGAAGATATTCGCATTTAAGCAAAGTTGGGCCCAGCCCGTCAAGCCCAGTGGGCTATGACGGGTCAGCAAGACCCGGCTCGGTGGGTCCGACCCGGCTTGGGGGTTGGCCCATCCTGACTCTGTGGGTCCAACCCAGCTCGGGGGGTCGGCCCGACCTGCTGGGACACGTCCCACCTGCGGACCCGGCCCGCGCTGCGGGCCGGTCCGGTTCGCCCGGCAGTGCCAAGCGGTGCCACCTCTCCATGCACGTCCGACCGTAGCCAGCGGATTATGCCCGGTACACGTGGCCCACATACAGGGCTGCAGTTCCCCTCTACGTGGTGCCTGCAGCCGCCGAGTTCCACCAGCCCGACCGGCAGGCGGCAGGCTGGTTCGCCCAGTAGAACGGCCCGCGGTTGCGGGCCGCAGTCCTCCTCCACATGGCGCCTTCGGGCTTTGCGGTTCTTCAGCCTGGCCGACAGGAGGCCGGCCGGTTCAGTTCGGCCAAGTAGCCCAAGGACGCGGGCCGCGTCCTCCACCTCCATGCAGCCGGCACGACGGCGCTGGTCCTCCATCATCGCAGCCCGGCCTGGCCGCATCCTTCGGCTCCACAGCACGGCACGACGGTGCCGGCCCCCTTCATCCGTCACGGCCCTCCTAGCCATGGTTCCTCTTCCATCCACCACGGTCCTCCTGGACACGGTTAATCTCCGGTGTGGTGCGACATCACCGCGCCCTTTCGGCGCGGCCTCCGTCGTCATCAAATAGAAGCAACAAAAGGGGAGGGTCAGGCCGTGTTCAAGTGGACCGAACCCACCTCGTCATATGATATCAATCAGCACATCATTCCACCAATTTAACGATGTATAACGGAAGATAGAATCAAACATTAAAGTAACCCATACCTCGATTCAAGTTATGTTGTCGAAGTCGCGGAAGATGGTGTCACGGAAAATGGATGTTGTTCCGTCAACGTCGGAGGGAATGACGTTGTCGTTGGTGGCATTCATTGCGGGTGGCATCTTCCTTTTCTTTCCCTGGTTAGAAATAAATAAGTCACATTATCGTTCTTTGGTGGAAAATGGAATTCTTCGTCTAGAGGGTATTATTCCTCCATGAGTTCCTCCCAATTATCCCAACCCAGGAAAAATTATGCCAACTCCAACCATAATAATATATCACATATTATTATGTTGGCATAATCAATTTAAAATAATTCAAACACACAAATCGATTAATTAAAACATTAATTCAATGTTTTGGCACCCTAAAGGAGAAGTCCAAGAGTTTAAGGGGTTTAAAGGGTTTAAGGGAAGTTTAAGAGACCCTCTTCAATTTAATTGAGAGTTGCATGGGTGGTTTAAGGGGAGTTTAAACTAGTGGGCCCCACCCCTAGTTATATCCTCCCATGGGAGGTTAGGGTGTGGTGGGCCCCACCCCTAACCTCCACTTAGAGACTTTAACCACCTTTCAAATAAAAATGTGTTACATAAACATTTTTATTTAATTTTTAATTTTAACTAGTAACCCCAATTTATAACTTCCATTCACATTGAAACGTAACTGCGGTAAAGCCCTCCTTAAGGGAATATCGGCGCTGCGAGTTCAACGGTGCCCTCATATTTCAATTCCGAGCACCGATTCAAAAGATTTAAAATCCTGCATGTACTTTTATTGAATGTACCTGTACAAAACTTCATAAATTGATTCCGGGAAAACCGAGCCTTGGAATCCGGTTCTGTCAGAAACCGCGGGCTTGTAAAATTCCCATGTATTTAAGAAAAAAATTTCCACAGGATTTCTGGGTCTTTAAAATATATTTTTAAGTTATTGATAAAAAATTATCAAGTTATTATTTTATATTCACAAAATATATTACTAACCCCTGTGTTACATAAGATATTAGTTTATAAATCGATATAATATTACTATATTTAAATACATTGGAAATGTTATCCCTATTTTTGAATACTAATTATTATATGCCTAATACCAAAGATAAAATGGTTTTCTATTATACTAAAATAGTTTCTCAATATTATTCCTAAACAAAACATAACACTACTATAATAAAAAATGATGTAGTTCCAAACTTATAGGTCTGGATATAGTAGTAAAAAATAATTTTTTCTAACATAAAATAAAAACACCTCCCATATAAAAAAATTTGTATTTCTTGGGAACTAGGTATATAACACATAATCAATATATAGTTAATCAATCTACTAATTTTTTTATTATTGAATTATTTTTATGAATTTTATAAAATCAATCATAACTATGTAAAATGGGGAAAGTATTAAATTCACAATAATGGGTAATGAAAAATAAATCATTTAGATATTATTTAAGAATATGTTACCAATAATTGGGGGAAACTATCATGATAGTAATTAAATGATTAAAGTAATATGATCATGAGAGCATATGAAATGATTATTAGGTATGAGAGAATAATCATATATTATTTCATAAAATACATATAATAATAATATTAAATGTAACATCATGTTACTGTTTTTAGTTATTCATAAACCCCTATTTCTAAAACTATTTGGTTTGTTTTTTTTAAGGGTAATTCAGTATAAATGCTTAAGAGTTTTAAAAAAAATTGGGCTAGTTAACAATTGGCACATGGTTTACCAAAACCAGGTTCCATCAAAAAGAAAAAACATATAACTGAAGTCAATGGGATTTATCACAGTTTAAAAAAGGTTTACAAACTATGCAGCCTCTTAGGAGGAAACGTGTGTCCCATTTAAAAGAAGATCCTTGATTGCAAATGTTTTTTCTAAAATGTGCACCTATACCCTCGAAACCATATAGTAGGGTTATTCATTATATCAATTTTTGATTAAATATTCTAAATCCAACCTTTTAGGTCCCTAATGGACTGGAATGAACCATAGTAGATTTATACTATCATTGGATCTCCCAATAAGAATTTTTTTCCCCTCTAACCCCTCTCGGAAGTGATTCGAAGCATAAGTAATTCCATTTGATCTTCTCCCAGTTACTTTCCTCACCCTGATCATGACCTCCTGTGACTTCTGTTATCCTCCCTAGTGATATATAGAATGATGTTTTGATTTCTAGATCTAATTACCATTTTTGGATAATAAACCAAGGATTTATATTTCTTTCCCATATTCCTTTATCATCATTCTTTGTTTAAAAATATTGATTTGGGTTTGGTGTCATGGGATACATTGATTGGGAGGTAGGTATTTCGGTTAATATGCGTGATTTATGATAACCCCAAATCCAATTTTTTTAATGGCTATTTTATGAAATAAATAAAATAATTAAATTTTATTAAACAGGTTTCAATTAGATTGTTTGAGAAAACCAAATACCATTGAATTTGGTTTTAAAAATGTGTATTTTGGAATTAAATTTGTAAACTCCTAATTCCATTGAAATGGGGAGTGTTTATGTAAATATAAGAAATTAAAATTTTTCAACAAAAAATGTGAATTGAAAAAAATCTCCCAATTAAATTTTAGAATTTAATTGTAAAATGTATTTGCTAAAAAAATTTGAAAACCCAAATTCCATTAAATTGGGGGTGTATGGGGAAATTGAGATAATATTATGAAAAAAAATTGTATTTAATTTTAGAAAGTGGATTGTGAAATTGAAATTTTAATTTATTTAAAATTCATGTATCATGACAACATATTAAATTTTTTTACAGGGGAACCATTGGGTTCCATCATGGATAAAGACATGTTTTTATTAAATCCCTAATGTTATGGTTTTTAAATAACAAATTAAATATTTTAAAGGTAGAATAGAATTAGTTTCATTTTAATATTTCTTGAATTAAATTTACCATTGTTGTTTTTTACTATATAATATTCAAGAATTAGGTAGTTAGTGAGTTATTTGGACATCAATGTATGCTTTACGACATTATAAATAAAAAATGTAGCATATCACATCCCTTAGTCGATGGTGATACATCCTCTTGGGACTATGTTCAAAGGGTTTTATATATATTGTTTCATGTAACCTTGAGTGTGGAGTCTCTATAGATCGGAAATATTGTTCCTTATTCATAATCTGACCATGTTTCTCTCTTTTTTTATTTTAAATGAATTTATTCATGTTTTATAAAATATTTTACATGACTTCTGATCTATATAAATATTTTTATGTAAAAGTTTTTATTTATTAGATTTATGAAAATTTCATTAGTTTTAGTAATATTTAAATAATTGAAATTTTATTCTTTTTTTTAATGTACTTTTATCATTTGAAATGTATTTCTATAATATGAAATTTGATTCTTGATTTATGGAAATTTGGTCTTTAAAATTTGAAAACTATTTATTTAAAAATGGAAAGTGCATTATTTGGTTAATTTAATATTATAATATTGTTATAAAATCCTTAGTGTGACCTAAATGTTCATTTATCTTCCACCAAACAATTCATTTAAGAGTTTTTATATTGTATCCTTCCATTTTCTAGTAAGGGTAAAGCGTCACAAGGTGGTGATTCTGGTTGTTGATCTGTGGACTTGGTGTGTTGTGTAATTTTGGGGTTGGGATTTTTTCTATTTTTTCAGTATATTGTTGTATTAACTTAGTTTTTTATACATTTTTTACATTTGGTACTTTACTCCAAGTGGAGTGTCATTTGTATGTATACTATTTTAATTCGTTTGTTTCTGCATTGGTGGTGGAAAAATAGTTCTCATGTTCCATTTTTTATAATACTAGGTTCTAGTCATTGACCATGGGGATTGAGAAAACCACTTGGAGAATGTTAAAACAGGCTCATTTATTCATTTACTATGGTACATGTGATGTCTCTTGACAAAGTGGTATTGATGCTCGGGTAGAGCTTATTGTGTTGAAGTCAGTATGCATTGTGTAATATTTTCAGGATATAGGATGTAATTAAGAATGACTGTCTAGCCAGCTCTCACCTCTATGAACTAGGAATATCCAATCATGATTATAGAAATATGCATTGAGTATTAGTTTTATAATTATCTATAATTTTGATTTTTATTGATTGAAATACAAATATTGTTGTTTATCTATTGGGATTAATTTCCCATGCTTATTTTTTAAGGGTTTATGTGATGTGTTATCCTTTTTTTCTTCTAATTTTGTGTTTCATAATTCCACCCAGAAGACATTTGAATTTGATCCAAGAGGTAGATACTGCTAAACCTCAATGAAAAAAATCATCTCATGGACCAAAATTTGGTTGAGGTGATTGTGCACACTATCCAAGCTCTAGGATAAGCACTGCTTCCAGTTCTTGTTTAGGCTAAATCTATATATCCTCATACGGATGTTCTCTTGATTTTATCTCAATAATTAATTCTCCATAATTAAATAACCTTCAATGGATAAAAATATCCTCAAGAGGCTGAGGAGTGATTGAGAATGATGGAATGTTTTTTGGGGTTATTTGACACACATGACAAATCAAGGTAATGTGTAACATATTCATACAGGAAGGAAGAAGAAAGATATGGTGCGACACTATTGTGATGAAAAATAAGAAAGAGGAATTAGAGTGAAATGAATTGAAAATTACATTCAGAGACCATTTATATCAACATTTTATGATATTGGCCATGGATATGGATTTTTTAAAATTCAGCAGGCTGAAAGGACCGTGATAAAGTATGCAAACTATTTTATTGAGTTCATTTATATTACACATGAGATTATTTAAAATCATAATTTAAAGGCTTGAAGTTATTATTTGAGAAATTAGTAGGATATCTATTATAAGGATACCATTATGAATTTTCTTAATTATGTTAATGTACTCGATAGAGCGTGAATGGTCAAAATGGACCTTGTTGAAATGTGAGGGTTATCAAGAGTTTCTTTCTCTCTGAGTGGTAGTTTTAATTCATCAAAGGGAATGTCAATGGATGATGATTCACATGATGGTTCTCAATATAAGGGTAATTATAGACCTCATGTGGTGCCTGGAAAAGGCCCTATGATTTTCCACCAGCATGGAATGCCAGTTCATTGAGAGCAGATTTGCACTATGGTACCCAAGAACTAGGGATTTAAAATATGATCACGGAACTATAATAGATTATTCCATTTATATTAAGTTATTAATAATTAAATGGTATCCTCAAAACCTTATATAACTATGGCACAATCTGATGCTTCAGATGCAAAAGGGTTCCATCCATTAGAATCTGGAAGAAAGATTCTTCATACAGGGGAAGACTCTCTTGGGGAAGTGGATATGAGTCCAACAATCGTGAGAGGTACTATAATTATATCTTAATCATAATAGAATTCTCTATATGATACTAGTTCAAATCATTAATTTATTTCTACCCATATTTTCAATATACTAAATAACCCTATGGATCTATTGTCCTCTTAAATGGATATTACTACACCTCTTGGTACGAAGAGTAAGCATGGTCTCTGTAGTCCTACTTGTTATTTATCTCAATTAGATGTTGATCATTAATGTTG
The DNA here is from genome assembly GCA_963277665.1 of Viscum album. Taxonomy (NCBI): domain Eukaryota; kingdom Viridiplantae; phylum Streptophyta; class Magnoliopsida; order Santalales; family Viscaceae; genus Viscum; species Viscum album. Next base: position 1,193,934,745 of record OY728139.1, read on the forward strand.
TTTTCTAGTTTTCTAAATTAAATCTCCTGATAAAATATTCATAATGGATTTTAAAATTTCTATTAAATATCATATTGATTTCTATCTTTTATGGGTCTCCATTAATACACCTGATAATGGGTGCCTTGTCTATCAAGGAGAATGAGACCCAAGGTCAAGCAGGGCCAGATCATCTTATATGCAAGGGGATGGTAATATCAGTTTATTCTTTTGATATGGAGTAATAATATTGGAGCATTTCTCTACCTCATGTTTTGATCTAGTTTTCCGATGGGTTTCCTTATGACTTATCTAGTCTTCAACCGGTGTTGGAGGTAGTTTTTTCAATTGACATAGTTCCGAGTTCCCAACCAGTTTCTATTGCCTCTTTCCAAATTACTCAATATTAAATTAAGGAGGACATGTTTTAATTGTATGATTATTTAGGGAAACACTTAATAATCATGAGGGTGTCACCTTGGGTGGAGTCTAATCCTATTTCTTAGAAAGATGATTGTTTACTTTGCCTCTTTTTTAATTATGAAAAATTCAATAGATTCGTAATAAAGAACAAATATTTGTTTCCAAATATTGATGACTTATTTGGTTACTTGAATGGTGAAATTTGGTTCTCATAGAATGACATGTGTTCTCGATATTTTCAATTATGGATAATAGAATCCGACATTCTGAAAACCTCCTTTTGGAGACAATATTTCCATTATGAGGACCTTTTCATTCCCTTTGGTCTAACTAATGGTCTTACATTTTTCATGGATTTTATGAGAATTAATTTCAATAAGTATCTTTATAACATTGCCATAGTCTTTGTGGATGATATACTAGATTACAATATGTATTAATATGAACATATGAATCATCTGAGTGATGTTATGTGGTTTTTAATAAATCACCAACATTACACCATGATTTTGAAGTCTGATTTCTGGATTCAAGATGTGGAATTATTGGGAAACAAATTCTCTAATATGGACTCAATAATTATTACTATAACATAGAAGGGAGTAAATATTTCTTGGAATGAAAAATGTTATAGTTATTTTGTTGATCTGAAACATATTTTTACTATTGTGTGGGTGTTGAATCAATATAGGTTTTGAAGGGCTCAGTGGTCTTCTATAGTGCATCAGTTTTAGTCTTGTTTTTCATTCGTATGCAAGGTGATAATTTCATGACTTATATATATCTTCAGATCATTCCACATGAGAATAATTACCTTACCCCGGATCATGAATGTACATGCATGATGAAGGTGCTTAAGAGTCAGTGACACAACCATTATAGGGATAGGATTTTCATCTTTTCAGTACACAAGATCATTAGAAATATTTTATATAAAAAATATTTAGATATATGACATGGTAATTTGGAGTAATACCTATTGTATTTTGGATATTCCTTGAGGAGGCACTCGGATCTAATATCAATTCGAGTAAAACATTCAACCAACAATCAGACGGCCAAATAGAAGGATCTATACAGAATCGTTAGGATATGATTCATTCATGATTTCTAGACTTTGGTGGATCATGGGATGAGCATTTGGGGCTGGTTGAGTATTCTTATAAATATAGTTAACCGTATATGACTAAAATGGCTAATTTTGAGGCCTTGTAGTGATTCCCTATAGATCTTCATTGTTTTGGTCAAGGGTTGGTGAATGTTCCTTGGTTGGAACGAGCAGGGTCCAAGATATGAAAACAAATATCTAGTTGATTTTTCAATGTATTTAGATGTAATAGAGGCTATAAAAGTATTATTTAGATCATCATCCCAAACCCATGGAATTATTAGTTGGGGGCAAAGTCTTCATAAATGATTTGGATCGATAGGGTAATGAACAGCTAGCGAGGCATGGAAAATATGATCCCAATTTTGTGGTGCACTTAAAGGTTTTTTATTAGGTATGAAATGTTTCATACCATTTTTCACTACCACCGTAGATGATTTTTATAGATATAATGTTCCATGTATCTCGGTTGTGGATGTTTCTTTCTAATCCATCTCATGTTCTAAGATGACTTGATCAAGAGGTTGAACATGTTATATCTATAACTAAACGGAGATCTATGATTGTTGATTATAAAATAATGTTAATTTTTTCGTGGATGATAACTTTTTTTTTGTTCAATGGTAGCACACTTCTGTTACTAATGAGACATGGGAGAGGCATACGGAAATGAGAGAGCAATGGCCTCATCTTTTACACATGGAAGCTTCATTATAATATTTATAGGTATAAAATGGTTATATGGAGGGGAGGATGTAACATCATGATACTATTTTCTTCTATTCATAAAGCCCTATTTTTACCATATCATAGTTGGGTTTTTTAATGATTAATTCAGTTAAAATATTTTAATGTGTTTTGAGAATTATGGGGTAGTACACAGTTGACACAAGGTTTACCCAAACTATGCAGCCTCTTTGAGAAAATCATGAAATCTAAGGTTGTTGGATTTTGTTTGGTCAGCCTATAGTTTATAAACTATGATGTCAATTAGGAGGAATTATGAAACCCATTTAAAAAATGAACATGGATTCTTCATAGTTTCTCTATACAGTGCGTCTCTATCCATAAAACCATGCAAACCTGTTTTTAATTCATCTGAATTTTGATAATAAATTATCAAATTTTCATTTTAGGTCCCTGATAGTCTATAATAATACATAATCATTTTATCCCATCCTTGTAGCTTCCAATGATATATTTTCGCCCCCATGAACCCTCCAAGAACTGATTTGAAGTTTGAGGAATTCCCTTTGATTTTATCCTGATTTGTTTCCTCACACGGATCTATATCTCCCACAAACTCCCTACTCCTCCCTAGTGTTCTTTGGATCCTCATATTGATTTTTGGATCTAATTCCCGCTATTTTAATTTAGAAACCTTATATTATATTTTTTTCATAGATTCCACGAGCATCATTGTTCATTAACAAATCTCAATTAGGGTTTGGTGATGCCACATCTATTAATCAGGAGGAATGTTGTTATGTTGTGATTCACAATTTATGTTAACCCCTTGTTTATTAGTGTTTAATTATTTTAATTAAATGTAATTTCATGATTTATATTTAATGCATGTTAATCGTTTTGGTATAAAAAAACCAATTCCATTGAATTTGGGTTTTAAAAATGGGTTTTTTTGCATGAAATTGGAATACCCCCATCCCCATTGAATTGGAGTGTGTTTTTGGATGTTTTAGAAATTTTAATTGATTAATTTAAATTGTGTATTTTATGGAAACTGATTCAATTAAATTTTTTAACATAATGGTGAAAATGGATTTGATGAAAAATTATGGAAACCCCTAATTCCATTAATGGGTATTTTATGGTTAACTAAAGTTATTCTTGTGAAAAAATAAATTTTTTAATTTAATTTGTGATTGTAAATTGTGAAATTAAATTTTTAATTGATTTCAAAATTACAATTTGTGAAAATTGTTTAAAATGTTTTTAATGGGAACCTTTGAGTTCCATCATGGAAAAATTCTTGTTTTGTATTGCAAATAGGTGATATGGTTTTTACATAGTAGTTGGAATATTTGAAATGGAGAATTGGATTAATTTTATTTTAAGGGTTCTTGAAATAATTTTCCCTTTGTAGTTTTTTTATATATAATATGTAATCCTTATTTTTTCAGTTATTTTAATGGAACTTTATGATGTACAACATTCCCAAAAATAAATTTCGAACATCACATATCTTAGTCAATGGTGATGATTCCACGTTGGCCTTAGTTCAAAGTTTTGTATGTAGATATTATCATGTAACCTTGAGTGTGGAGTCCCTATATCATGGAACCGTTGTACCTTCTTAAGCTTATGACCATGTCACTTCCATGTTTTTGTTTTGAATGAATATATTACATTATTGTAAATGGTTTTACATGTAATTTTATTTATATAAATTGATTTATTTAAATATTTTTGTTTATACAATTTGTGAAAAGTTAAATTGTTATATAAATATTCCTTTAATTGAAATGTAAAGATTCTATTTAATGTATTTTAATCATTTTAAAATTATTTCCATCATTTTTAATTTGACACAAGATTTTTTGAAATATGCTCTTCAAAATGCCGATCCAAATTTTTTAAAAATTTAAAGAACTTTATTTTGTTAATTTAATATTGGAATCTAGTTAATGTATCCCTTGTGATACTGTTTCCGACGCTTTCGCCGGGGCGCGCGCACATCCGTCCGTCAGGAGGGGACGCGCGGCTTTGTCGCCCCGCATTCCCGCTTTCCAAAGGCGGACGACATTCGCTCCTTATTCAGGGACGTCTGCTCCTTGATCGAAACGGGATGATGGGATGTCGGTTCTTCCTCCTGTGGATTCCTCCTCAGAACTCGTCACCTAGTCCGGGTCTCCCTTATAGACTTAATACGTAGTTCGTGAAACTCTTCCCAGTGCCATGTTTCCATGGACACCGGTTAATTACACTGCTTCTGTCGGGACATTCCAAAGGGTCCAATCAGGGCAGCAACCTTCGGTCAGGGGAGTAGTATGACAACCCTGCTTTTTTATTACAACTTAAACATGCTTTATTACATAAAACTTCACTTGATACAACAAAGAAGATCGAGAGGTTTAGTGTCTTTGGGGCTTATGATCATTACATAAAAACTTTAAACTTGAAATACAACATCCTTATTGAAAACTTCCTTTACATGACCACTACATTCCTTCGTACTTAGCATTTCATGGGATAACCTGAGGACATGCATAAGAAAAGGGTGAGCTATAAAGCCCAGTAAGGGAGTACACAATGAATAACATGAGGAGTACAATACATGTTAGGCAATAGGCATATCAATAGAGCATAAGAGAGACATGAACATAAAGGCATGATAAAGCATGACAATCATAACATGGAAATGTGGCAACAACACTTAACATTGAATTAGCATGAGCCAAGGCTCATTGCACATGGAGCATGAGTAAACCCTCATTGCACTTGAAGCACGAGTAAACCCTCGTTGCACTTGAATTAGCATGAGTCAACACTCATTGCACATGACGTATCATGATACTATACTTTACACAATGCATTGGAGCGCTATAAAGTGCGCACCCTTCTTAAACATTTCATTTCATGCATAAGTGTGCCACATGGATCATAAAACATGGATTCATAAAACATAATCATTTCTTCCACGATAAAGGAAAGTGGAATTCATACATGAAACTTTATAATCAATATGTAAATGTGCATAAAGGTGAATACCATTGATGGAGAAATGGGCATGGTATTCACTACACAAAGACATTGGCTTAGAAAATCGGTGCGATTTCGGCAGCGTAACGGCGTGACATAAGAATTCATAAAAAAAGGTTGATGAGAGAGAAAGGGGTTCCTCATCATATTTACATGTAATGGACAGTAAGGAGATAATATATATACATTTCCCAACAATAGAAATTTAATTTAGATTCATGATACAAAAGTATTGCTTGAATGTAAAAGAAGAGAGAGAAGTTCCTTTCGGAATTTCGGCATAGTAACGGGTGTACATGGGAGGCATTTAATGAGAGAGAAAGGGTTCTCCCATCATTCAAACAATAAGAGGGCAGTATGGGGGAGGTGTGAAACCATACCCCAACATTCATAATTGAAATAAAAATGGAAATACAACTTAAAGAAAATTGACAAAAAAATGAGAAAGGAAGAAAACCCCTTACTTGGAAGTGTGCTTCCAAAGGCTAGAGAGAGGCTTGTGAGAGGCTTCTTGGGAGCTTGGGGCACCTTTAGAGGATTCTAGAGAGAGTAGGGCAGAGGTTGGACGAACTTCAAGGGCTTTTAGTGAGGAAGAAGTGGGAGCTTGGGTGGGTTTATATAGGAAAGGTGAGAGAATTCTTTATTATTTAGGTTTGGGACCACTTATATTAAAATAATCCAAACCACAAACCATCCCATGGTATTTTCCCATGGTTTCTGGAAAAGGAAAGAAGAAAACAATATTTTACAAGTCCAAGGTCCGAACTTATTAAAAAATTAGGGTTTCTTATGTGGAGGTGAGTCACACTCCCATGGAAATTAATTTGAAAAGGCAAAGTGTTGAAAAAGTCTTGAGGGCTCCATTAATGCTTTGAAAAGTGAGTCAAACAAACCCAAAACCTCATTATTTTAATGATAAAACATATATTGTCCGAACATAAGGATTATGGTATTTTATTACATCACCATTTGGTCATTATGATGTCATAAAACACATTATATATTTAAAATGGTATTTAATTTTTACCCAAAAATTTGACTGTCTCAGAAAATTATGAAAAATTCACCGTTGGATAATTTCGACATCCTGATTCAAAAAATAATATTTATTTTATCTGAATAATTTTCTAAATATGTGAATTTTCACTTTTAAAATAAAAACCGACATTTATAAAAAAAATCATGGGTTTTGACAGAAATGGCTTTCAAACCTTAATAAAAATTTTAATTGCATTCATAAAATTATAAGATCATTTATATTTAATAAAAATTAATTTAATATTAATAATAATATTTTATTAAAATATTATTTAATTCAAAAAATCCTTTAAGTTAATAAAATATAATTCTTAATTAAATAATAAATAAAAACACCATTTGTACTTTAAAAACTAATTATAATGTATCAAAAATGACTAGAAATTATATTCATTATTATATACAAAAATAATGTACATGAACATGGTGCTACTTATTTGTTACATAACCCCTTAAAATAGCCGCATAAGACCTAAGGGTAATGTGTGCGATGGTGACAGACTCTTGGGGTTGCTCGGATAACATTGCTCGAGTGGTAATCTCTATCAACTTCCATTTTTCCCGTAGACGATCACGTTCGAGCTTGACTTGATGAAGCTCAGCTTGGGCTTGGTCAAGGGCAAAGCCCAAAGACGCCACCTCCTTTCCGAGCTCCGACAAATGGGCTTCTTAAGGGGCAATTCTACTGGATGAGGCCATCGCTTCCTTTGTCTGAGTAGAAAATTGGTTTGTTAAAGCCTTATATTTAAACTACCCAGATGATCACTGTTCAACGGCTATAAAAGTAACGGTCACAAATCTTAACGTTAAACTAAAGAAGTTGACATCTTATAAAAAACATTTTTTTTTTCATAAAGAAACATTTAACTGGATCAAGAGGGATTTTCCATTAATGAAATTTTGGGTCGTTACAACATTCCCCCCTTAAGAAATTTCGCCCTCAAAATTTTCCTTTTACCACACTAAAACAAATGTGGGTAACTTAGCTTCATCATATCCTCCGACTCCCAAGTTGATTCTTCAAACATGTGGTTTCTCCAGAACACCTTTACGAGGGGCATTGTCTTATTTCGTAGAACTTTTTCTCTGAGATCCAAGATCTTCATTGGTTGCTCCTCATAAGAAAGATCGTCTTCTAATTGTACCACCTCAGAAGAGAGTACATGTGAAGGGTCTGGTATGTACTTCCTTAAGAGGGATACATGGAAGACATCATGCACCTTGGCCATAGTAGGTGGAAGTGCTAGTCGATAGGCCACAACCCCAACACGATCAAGAATCTCGAAGGGGCCGATGTACCTTGGACTTAACTTCCCTTTCTTTCCAAACCTCATGACCTTCTTCCACGGAGATATGCATAAAAACACCATGTCTCCGACTTTAAACTCAAGGTCTCGTCGACGATTATCTGCATAACTCTTCTGTCGAATTTGGGCTGCCTTGATATGCTTCTGAATGGTTTTCACCTTCTCCACCATTTCTTCGACCATTTCTGGTCCAAGCAGCTTACGTTCACCGACCTCATCCCAACATGTCGGTGTTCTGCACCTTTTCCCATATAGGGCTTCATATGGTGCCATTTGGATGCTCGAGTGGAAACTATTATTATAAGAGAACTCAACTAGAGGAAGATGTTGATCCCATCCTCCTTTAAAGTACATTGAGCACGCTCTCAACATATCCTCAAGTGTTTGGATAGTCTGCTCGGATTGGCCATCAGTTTGAGGATGATAGGCCGTACTGAAGTTCAGTTCAGTATTCAGAGTATGTTGAAGACTCTTCCAAAACTTAGAGGTAAATCTTGGATCTCGGTCCGACACAATAGATAGTGGTACTCCATGCAACCGTACCACTTCCCTGATATATATCCGTGCCAGTTGATCCAAAGAGAAATCCTCTCGAATTGCAATGAAGTGTGCAGTCTTTGTAAGACGATCCACAATAACCCAGATTGCATTGTTGCTTTTGGATGTCCTTGGAAGTCCAGTGACGAAGTCCATGGTGATGTTCTCCCATTTCCATTCCGTTATGGGCAATGGTTGCATCATCCCCTTAGACTTCTGCCTCTCTGCCTTCACTTGCTGACACACCAGGCACTTTGATGTATATTCGGCGATCTCCTTCTTCATATTATCCCACCAAAAGTTTTCTCGGAGATCTCGATACATCTTTGTGCTCCCTGGGTGAATAGAGAAATTTGAACTATGTGCATCATCCAAAAGTTCCTTCTTCAGCTCCGAACTTGAAGGGACACATAGTCTTTTCCCAAACCGCACAATTCCTTCTTCATTAACATTAAACTCTGATGATTTTCCCTTTTTGATAGCTTCCACTTTTTCTTGGATTCTCGCATCATCCTTTTGAGCATCCTTTAACCTTTCCAAAAGAGATGGTTGAGCAATCATTTGTGAAAGGATTGATGATGTTCCCTTCTTTATGATTCCCACGTCCATCTTCATCAAGTCTAAGAAGATTGGATCCTTCCCAATTCTCATCATTGATAGAATTGCTGGATCCTTTCTACTTAGGGCATCTGCCACCTTGTTCGCCTTCCCAGGGTGGTAATGTATTGAACAGTCATAATCCTTTATGAGCTCTATCCATCTTCTCTGGCACATATTAAGCTCTTTCTGTGTGAATATATATTTAAGACTCTTGTGGTCAGTATATATCTCACATTTCTCTCCATAGAGATAATGCCGCCAGATTTTCAAGGCAAAGATCACCGCCGCCAACTCTAGATCATGCGTTGGATAGTTTCGCTCATGGATTTTCAACTATCTTGAGGCATAGGATATCACTTTATCATTCTGCATCAGCACACATCCTAAGCCCTTCTTCGAAGCATCACTGAATACCACAAAAAGCTCCCCACTTGTGGGTAAAGTGAGCACAGGTGCAGTGATAAGCCTCCTTTTCAACTCCTTGAAGCTTTCTTCGCATTCATCACTCCAAGCAAACTTTACTCCCTTTCGAGTTAGCTTGGTAAGAGGGTTGGACAATCTTGAGAAGTTTCTCACAAATCGTCGATAATATCCAGCTAACCCCAAGAAGCTACGGATATTAGTTACCGATGTTGGCCTCGGCCATCCCTCAATTGCATCTGTTTTGGAGGGGTCCACAGATATCCCATTGCTTGTGATGATATGGCCCAAGAATGAGACCTCCTTCAACCAGAACTCACACTTGCTGTACTTGGCATAGATCTTCTCCTTGCGCAAAGTCTCCAGTACAGTTCTTAAATGCTCCTCATGGTCCTCCTTGGTTTTGGAGTATATTAGAATATCATCTATAAAGACTACCACAAATTTATCTAGGTAATCTCTAAAGACTCTATTCATCAAGTCCATGAATATTGCTAGAGCATTGGTGAGTCCAAAAGGCATTAATATGAATTCATAGTGCCCGTACCTTGTACGAAAAGCAGTCTTGGGGATATCTTCCTTCTTCACCCTTACTTGATAATATCCCAACCGCAAGTCGACCTTGGAGAAGTATTGTGCTCCACGCAGCTGATCAAACAAGTCATCGATTCTTGGGAGAGGATACTTGTTCTTTATCGTGATTTTGTTAAGTTCACGATAATCGATGCAAAGCCGCGTTGACCCATCCTTCTTCTTGACGAAGAGGACTGGTGCACCCCATGGTGATGCACTTGGGCGTATAAACCCTTTATCCAGATTCTCCTGTAGTTGTTTCTTCAGTTCTTCAAGCTCAACCACAGCCATTCTATATGGAGTCTTGGATATTGGTAGCGCCCCAGGTATAAGTTCAATTGAGAACTCAACATCTCTTCTTGGAGGAAGACCAGGAAGTTCCTCGGGAAATACTTCAGCGAATTCCCTCACAATAGCCATTTCTTCAAGGGTGGTTTCTTCCTTGGAATCAATCATCTGAGCCAGATATGCGTGCTCATAAGGCAGTAGTATCCATGCTTGAGATGATAGAGCTAAAGGAGATTCATCTTCCTCCTGACACTTGTAAAGAATCGGGGGTCGATTCTCCATATGGAGTGTGATTTCCCTCTCCCGACAATTTATGTTGGCTCTATATAAGGAAAGCCAATCCATGCCAAGAATTGCATCAAATTCCACCAAAGGGAGTATGACGAGGTTCTCCGGAAAATTCAATCCACAGATTATAACAGGGGAGGACTTATACTCATGGGATGCAATGATTGCCCCATTTGCCGTACTCACTGACATCTTTACTTCCATGATTTGTGGTGGTGCAGGGATTATTCTACTAAACTTTTTAGATATAAAAGAATGCGTAGAACCTGAATCAAAAAGTACGTTTGCTATTCTTGAATGAATAACTAGCGTACCTGTCACCACTTCGTTGTCGGGGTTCACTTCGGCAGAAGTGATGGCAAAATCTCTTCCTTGCTGTCTTGGAGGTTGTTGATTGCCTCCGATAACCCTTGGATTGGGGCACTGATTCGCAAAATGACCTGGTTCTTTGCATTTGAAGCATTGAACAACGCGTTGAGGTTCGAACGGAGCGTTCCTCCCCTCCATCGCAGCCGCGGGTCCTTCTTATTGACAGTTAACAGCTAGGTTCCCTTCTCTTCCACACTTGAAGCATTTTCTTGTCCCCCTAAGGCAATTTCCAGGGTACTTTTTTCCACACTTTTGGCAAGTGGGGTGTTGGAATTTCTTAGCGCCGTTGGATTTATCCATCGGACCACCAGCATTGAAGTCCACCTTCTGCTTCTTGTCCCCATGATACCCCTGTGATTCTTCGATCTCCATTTCAACCTTGAGGTCACATCGGACAATTTCCTCATAGCTGTCGAAGTCACGGATCGCTAATGCTTTCCGCAAGCTAGGCTTCAGCCCACCAAAGAAGCGGTCAACCTTGCATTCGGGGGTAACGACAAAGCCGGAAGCGTATCGTGCAAGCCTTGTAAAGTTTGCCTCGTACACTCCCACAGATTCCTCATCTTTCTGCTTGAGGGAAAGGAAGTCCCTTTCCATCTTAAGACGGAGGGTGCGTGGAAAATATTTATCGAAAAACATCTTCCGGAATACCTTCCATTCCAAAGCCTCGATCTCCTCCTCAGGCTTCGTATTTTTGATCAACGTCCACCATTGATCAGCTTCACCCTCCATACGATAAGCCGCCAGGAGAACCTTCTCTTTTTCAGAGCATTGGAGTATGGAGAATATCTTTTCAATGGAGTTGATCCATTGTTCAGCAATCGTGGGATCGGATGATCCACTAAAAGTAGGAGGCCTTTGTCTCATGAAGCTTTCAATAGCGACTTGTTCTTTCTTAGGGGGGGTTGAAAGTTCCTCTTGACCAGTGTTTCTATTCAAAACTTGAGTTAGCTGAGAGAGAAGCGTGACAAAGTTCGCGATTCCCGCTCTCATTGGATTGGGCATCTCATTAGTACAATCATCACACTGATCTTCACAACGGTTGTTAGCCCGAGTTCTCCTATTACCGGCCATTGGCTGGAATAAAAGGAAAGTTAGGGGTAACACATAGAGGGTAATCCAAAGACAAAAGTTGATGACTTATAAATAAACTTTAATCTCTTTAACTCATGAGTCTATAGGATTCAATCCAGGCTTTTCATGATCTTCCTTCTAACATATATTCTTAGGGGCATTTTTTTCCCTTAATAAGGGTTCATACTTAAGATTGTGAATTTATCAAAACATATCCCCCAGGAGTGTCGTAACCAAGAGTGCAGCAAGGCCCGTTGTCGTGCACCAGTTTCCGTTCGAGTCTAGCTCAAAGCGGTGTTTTCGGGTTTTACCCCTAGGATACATCTGTGCCAGAGCCGCCTCTACCTGCTCGTATCCAGACAGGGATGTATTTGTTTGATAAACCACTTACTTAGTATTTACCAAAACATAGGGATGTTTTTATTATGCTTATTCTTGTATCTAAGGCTTTACTAGGGTTTCCTAATCCCAAAAATAACTAAACCTATCCTCTGATACCAACTATGACAACCCTGCTTTTTATTACAACTTAAACATGCTTTATTACATAAAACTTCACTTGATACAACAAAGAAGATCGAGAGGTTTAGTGTCTTTGGGGCTTAGGATCATTACATAAAAACTTTAAACTTGAAATACAACATCCTTATTGAAAACTTCCTTTACATGACCACTACATTCCTTCGTACTTGGCATTGCATGGGATAACCTGAGGACATGCATAAGAAAAGGGTGAGCTATAAAGCCCAGTAAGGGAGTACACAATGAATAACATGAGGAGTACAATACATTTTAGGCAACAGGCATATCAATAGAGCATAAGAGAGACATGAACATAAAGGCATGATAAAGCATGACAATCATAACATGGAAATGTGGCAACAACACTTAACATTGAATTAGCATGAGCCAAGGCTCATTGCACATGGAGCATGAGTAAACCCTCATTGCACTTGAAGCACGAGTAAACCCTAGTTGCACTTGAATTAGCATGAGTCAACACTCATTGCACATGACGTATCATGATACTATACTTTACCCAATGCATTTGAGCGCTATAAAGGGCGCACCCTTCTTTAACATTTCATTTCATGCATAAGTGTGCCACATGGATCATAAAACATTGATTCATAAAACATAATCATTTCTTCCACGATAAAGGAAAGTGGAATTCATACATGAAACTTTATAATCAATATTTAAATGTGCATAAAGGTGAATACCCTTGATGGAGAAATGGGCATGGTATTCACTACATAAAGACATTGGCTTAGAAAATCGGTGCGATTTCGGCAGCGTAACGGCGTGACATAAGAATTCATAAAAAAAGGTTGATGAGAGAGAAAGGGGTTCCTAATCATATTTACATGTAATGGACAGTAAGGAGATAATATATATACATTTCCCAACAATAGAAATTGAATTTAGATTCATGATACAAAAGTATTGCTTGAATGTAAAAGAAGAGAGAGAAGTTCCTTTCGGAATTTCGGCATAGTAACGGGTGTACATGGGAGGCATTTAATGAGAGAGAAAGGGTTCTCCCATCATTCAAACAATAAGAGGGAATTATGGGGGAGGTGAGAAACCATACCCCAACATTCATAATTGAAATAAAAACGGAAATACAACTTAAAGAAAATTGACAAAAAAATGAGAAAGGAAGAAAACCCCTTACTTGGAAGTGTGCTTCCAAAGGCTAGAGAGAGGCTTGTGAGAGGCTTCTTGGGAGCTTGGGGCACCTTGAGATGATTCTAGAGAGAGTATGGCAGAGGTTGGACGATCTTCAAGGGCTTTGAGTGAGGAGGAAGTGGGAGCTTGGGTGGGTTTATATAGGAAAGGTGAGAGAATTCTTTATTATTTAGGTTTGGGACCACTTATATTAAAATAATCCAAACCACAAACCATCCCATGGTATTTTCCCATGGTTTCGGGAAAAGGAAAGAAGAAAACAATATTTTACAAGTCCAAGGTCCGAACTTATTAAAAAATTAGGGTTGCTTATGTGGAGGTGAGTCACACTCCCATGGAAATTAATTTAAAAAGGCAAAGTGTTGAAAAAGTCTTGAGGGCTCCATTAATGCTTTGAAAAGTGATTCAAACAAACCCAAAACCTCATTATTTTAATGATAGAACATATATTGTCCGAACATAAGGATTATGGTATTTTATTACATCACCATTTGGTCATTATGATGTCATAAAACACATTATATATTTAAAATGGTATTTAATTTTTACCCAAAAATTTGACTGTCTCAGAAAATTATGAAAAATTCACCGTTGGATAATTTCGACGTCCTGATTCCAAAAATAATATTTATTTTATCTAAATAATTTTCTAAATATGTGAATTTTCACTTTTAAAATAAAAACCGACATTTATAAAAAAAATCACGGGTTTTGACAGAAATGGCTTTCAAACCTTAATAAAACTTTTAATTGCATTCATAAAATTATAATATCATTTATATTTAATAAAAATTAATTTAATATTAATAATAATATTTTATTAAAATATTATTTAATTCAAAAAATCCTTTAATTTAATAAAATACAATTCTTAATTAAATAATAACTAAAAACACCATTTGTACTTTAAAAACTAATTACAATGTATCAAAAATGACTAGAAATTATATTCATTATTATATACAAAAATAATGTACATGAACATGGTGCTACTTATTTGTTACATAACCCCTTAAAATAGCCGCATAAGACCTAAGGGTAAGGTGTGCGATGGTGACAGACTCTTGGGGTTGCTCGGATAACATTGCTCGAGTGGTAATCTCTATCAACTTCCATTTTTCCCGTAGACGATCACGTTCGAGCTTGACTTGATGAAGCTCAGCTTGGGCTTGGTCAAGGGAAAAGCCCAAAGACGCCACCTCCTTTCCGAGCTCCGACAAATGGGCTTCGTAAGGAGCAATTCTAATGGATGAGGCCATCGCTTCCTTTGTCTGAGTAGAAAATTGGTTTGTTAAAGCCTTATATTTAAACTACCCAGATGATCACTGTTCAACGGATATAAAAGTAACGGTCAAAAATCTTAACGTTAAACTAAAGAAGTTGACATCTTATAAAAAACATTTTTTTTCATAAAGAAACATTTAACTGGATCAAGAGGGATTTTCCATTAATGAAATTTTGGGTCGTTACAAGTAGTCACGTTGAGGCATCAGTAACGTGTCTGGATGCTGGGGTACCTGGCATGTCTGTCTGTTATCCTTGATCACAAGGATTCTCGAGGGCGTGGAAGCCCGAGGCATCCCACATCGAGCGCGGGGAACTATATGTCATGGACACATATCTGAGGTTTTCCTCAGCTTCCCGTGTTCAACACAGGGTATGCCGCGAGTTTAACGTCCAGCGGAGACGGATCAACCCAACCAGAGCATTAGCTGGGATAAATCGGATTGAAGGATCCTCCTTGAAGGGATATCGACACCGGGGCTAGCCTGTGGGTGACAGTGAAGTTGGGCTTGATCCTTGACGAGGCTTCCTACGTATCCCTGTGGCAGGGAATCAAAGTCCGCGTAGTTCGGGATGGTGCCGGTAAACCGACGTGAAGCTGGACCTTGGCCCGATGAATGTTGTCAGCGTACCGACGTGAAAGTAGACCCGTGGGTCCACTAATGGTGGGCTTGAACCTTGGGAAGGTTTCCTACGTACCATGCCTTGACATGGATCAAAGTCCTCGTAGTTCGGAGAATACAGTTTAGCGTCATGCGGGACGTTTGTGAACCCTGATGTGAATGAACGACGGGCAATGGGTGTCGGCGAACCGACGTAATTGGGGGACCTTGGTCCACTGTTGGTGGGCTTGAACCTCGTGGAGGCTTCCTACGTACCATGCCTTGACATGGATCAAAGACCTCGTAGTTCAAAAGGTCACAACGGCTTACCGCTGTACTAGAATGGGACCCGACGTGAATGAGCGACGGGTGGGCTTGAACCTCATGGAGGATTCCTACGTACCATGCCTTGACATGGATCAAAGACCTCGTAGTTCAAATGGGGTGGGTCGCAATGGCTTACCACTGGACCGGAATTGGACCCGTCGTGAATGACGGGTGGGCTTGAACCTCATGGAGGCTTCCTACGTACCATGCCTTGACATGGATCAAAGACCTCGTAGTTCAAAAGGGGTTTTGTCGGTGAACCGACGTGAAAGTAGACCTTGGTCCACTAATGGTGGGCTTGAACCTTGGGAATGTTTCCTACGTACCATGCCTTGACATGGATCAAAGTCCTCGTAGTTCGTTGGGATGGATGGGTCGCAATGGCTTACCACTGGACCAGAGTGCAGTTTAACGTCGTGTTGGACGAGGGTGAGACCCGACGTGAAATGACGGGTGGTCTTGAACCTCGTGGAGTCTTCCTACATACCATGCCTTGACATGGATCAAAGTCCTCGTAGTTCACTTGGGTTTCACCGATAAACCGACGTGAAAGTAGACCTTGGTCCACTAATGGTGGGCTTGAACCTCGTGGAGGCTTCCTACGTACCATGCCTTGACACGGATCAAATTCCTCGTAGTTCGGATGGGTTTTGTCAGGGTCGGTGCTCACTCTAAGCCCACGTGAGTCATGCTCGGTGTGAGAAACAAGAGGTTGCAAGGACCTGACGATCACGTCGCGAAGGGTGCGTCCGTGAGAAGCGAAGAGGGGCTTACGCGTTGAGCAGCCCAATGGTGTTGGGACTTACTCTAGGATGGAGGCCCAGAGGGGGGTGCCTCGTTCCCTATCACGTCCTCCACTGACCTTGGTAGTGGGCAAGTATAGAGATGCACGGGTGCAATCATCTGTACCAAAAGTTAGGGGCTTACGCTCTGAGGCAGCCCTTCCCCTGCGAACATACACCACTCCGACAAGGAGGATCTCATTCCATGTGCGGAAGAGTTCCATTCCCGTGGAGATGAGTGGTGTAATTAATGTTCGAGATGGGGAGACCCTTCGTGAGGGAGACGAGGTTGGGTCATAGTTTAACGTCATGTGTTGAGGACGTGGTGCTTGGCAGTTTAACGTCCTGCAGCTCGGACGAGGTGGGTTCACTCCACACCCCTAGGGCTTACATAACCGGTACCCTCTGGTCCTTGGGGAAGGGAAGGTGTCGGTAAGGCCATGGTAAAGGGGGGTAGTGGGGCGAACCATCGCGGGGTCCACGTTAGCGTGGCTATGTGAAGAAGCAATAGCCATTAGCGTGCCTATGTGAAGAAGCATTAGGCGAAGCAACGCTACGGGAGGTGCTGTCCATGGGACTTTGAAATCACATCGTGCAAACCTGGAGGGTCACACGGAAAGGGGGATCACTAAGCAGAGGGGTGTGCTTCGCGAAGTGGGGTGCCTTAGCCTTAGCATGGGGCGTAGGTGTGAATGGGAGGTGCTTCGCGAAGTGGAGCAGTGTTCGCGGAGCACTGCCTCGCGAAGAAGGAGTGGTTCGCGAAGCAGGGTCCTGCCAAGCAATGTGCTTCGCGAAGTGGAGCGATCTTGCCTTAGCATAGGGATAACTCGTATGGGTTGGGTGTTTCGCGAAGCACAAGTGCTCCGCGGATGCCCGGGTTCCCTTGGGAATCCCCTTCCTTTGCGAACGCCCTTGGGCTTCGCGAAGGGCATCCCTCTCGGAAGAGGGGCTCAAAACGAAACAAATCAGAGTCGTCTCGCGAAGCGGAAATACCTCCCGGAGCTCATGATTCCCGGGGCAAAGCGTGCTTCGCGATTCGGGAGAGGAGAAGCCGAAAGGTCGGGTTGTCCGTCTCCGGGACTCAGGGGGAGTCGAGTATTTATAGGGAAGGGGCGTCGCGAAGCAGGGCTCGCGCGCCGCCTTCGAGGCTTTGCGGCGGCTCGCGAACGTCAAACGGGTTCGCGGAGGATTACCGCCTTCGGTGCTTCACGGCGGCTCGCGAACGTCAAACGGGTTCGCGGAGGATTACCGCCTCCGGTGCTTCGCGGCGGCTCGCAAACGTCAAACGGGTTCGCGGAGGATTACCGCCTCCGGTGCTTCGCGGCGGCTCGCGAACGTCAAACGGGTTCGCGGAGGATTACCGCCTCCGGAGCTTCGCGGGGCCGCCAAGGTGGGGACGCTTCGCGGCGGGGCTTCGCGGCGGGGCTTCGCGGCTGTGCTTCGCGAGGCAGCGCGCCGGCTATCTTTTTCGTTCCTTCCTTTCGGGCCACATTTTTGGCGCCAACAAATGCCCCCCCTCAGACTTGGAGCCGCGGAGGGCGAAGGGTCGAAGTCTGAGGGATAATCGCCAAAACTGTCGGTGGTTCGCGATGTGTCATCGCGAAGGGGGGCCGTGATGCTCGCCGGGGCCGCGGATCCGGACGCGCCGCGATGCTTCGCGCGGGTGAGGCGCGCCGCGATGCTCCGGGGTCGTCGCCTATAAATAGGGGGTCCTCCCTCTTTTGTCTTTACGTGCCTTCCTTATCCTTTTATGCTCTCGATTTCGCGACGCTCCGCGTACTCCGCGACAGCACTCCGCGAATCGAGCTTCGCGGCGAACCGCGAGTCTCCGACTCCGCGTCCGCACCAAGTGAACCTTTGCTTGTTTGCCTTGGCCGGACTTTGCGGTTTGAACTTGCGACCGACCTTCGCGATCCGGCTTCGTGAGAGAGCTTCGCGATCGAGCTTCGCGATCCATCCGGAAGAATCCTTTTCTGAGGGCCAGAGTTAAAATGGCCCATCAAGAAGCTGTCTTGGGGGTCCTCGCAGATGCGGCTCGTCGAGATGAGATGGCCAACCGTCCAGGCCTGGGGGAAATGATTCGGAGCCACTCAGACCACACTTCCTTGATAGACCTGTTGTCGGAAGGTCAGAAGGATTACCCGCAGTGCAAGAAACTGCCGCTGTACGGCTTCGGGCTGAGGGATGACGTCTTCATCCCTGAGGCAAGAAGGGATGAACCAGCTTGCTGGTTCAGGAGCACACCATGCCAGAACCAATGGTTCAGGGCGGCCGATGGTCATGCACAGGAGGACTTCACACCCGTCACCGCCGATTGCCTCTACAATCATGTGAACGACATTGACGGGAGGCCACTGCAACCGGAGACGTCCCCTCCTCTCTACCGCACCATGCTGAAGGTGGCTCTACAGGATCCGAAGAAGGGATGGTCCGATGAGTGGGACCTGCGCCAGGGCGGCAATTTTACCGATGACTGGGCCTGGGCCTACTGGGTAGGCGCCTCCTGTGAGGAGTTCGAGGCCGAGCTGAGGAGAGTGGGATTGTATGAGGCGGCGTGGGCCTCCCAGTTCCACATTTACCAACCAAAGCAACTGATGTCGGAACTGTTGAGTAGATGGTCGTCCAAACCCAACACTTTTCACCTGCATCACGGGGAGGTGGGCATCAGCCTGTGGGATGTCTACCAGGTTTCTGGGGTACCGATCTTGGGGGCCATGTATGACGAGTTCCTCCCCGTTGCCAGCGTGTGGGGAGATGCTGAGCAAATGCCACGGCTGGCGTCACGGCTGATGGCGCTTGTCCCTGGAGAGGACAAGGAAGCAGTGAGGGATGTCCACTTCAGAAGATGGTTCAAACGCTTCCTGAACTTCCCAGAAGATCGAGAGTTCCCTCCAAGGCCTCGAACTTGTCCGAGGGCAGCCCAGCGGGGCAAGGGACACTCGTATTGGCGGGTTTTGGAGGACAGCCAATGGAAGACTTGGGGTTTCAGTGTTAGCACTGAACAACAGCCAATAGTCAGGCTGGCGGCGTTCATCGCGGCTCTCATCTGCGGGTGGATTCTACTGGTGAGAGATACAAGCATGGGGGTACGGCCCAGCTCGTTCATCATGGCATCGATGTTGGCCATGGGGCAGCGGATCAACCTGGGGATCCCGATGCTCGCCAAACTATACAGAATGCTGCGGCGTATTAGCGAGGGCAAGAAGCCGCCAAGAATATGCGGGCCCTTCCACCTCCTGTATGGGTGGATCGCGGCGCATATCAGGGGGATTTACGAGTATCCAAACCCCATTTCGCCGCCGGGATCAGACTTTCGCCCCTCCATTCTGAACGCAGCTGGGAGCTTCCCATTCAAATTGGTCGTTCCGATGGTGCTGAATAGGGTGTGGAGGGAGGACGAGTTCAACTTTCATCCCTTCCCACTGCCGACGGGGAGGCTTACTGATGATGGACGGGGAACGGAAGAACATCGAGCTTACCTCCTGGCCTTCCGAGGTGGAGTTTTGGTGGCTCGGATAGATCGTGAGCCAATCTGTGAACCGTACACCCCGCATCATTTTGCGAGGCAGTTCCGGTGCCTCCAGCGGCTGACCCCGCAGGTATACTGGGAGGTACGTCACGAGGAGCACCCGTGTGTGATGAGGCAGCTGTGGCTCATGTTCACACGTGAGGATGGAAAGATGCAGATCGCATTGCCTCCGTCCACCGCCGCTTTTGGCTTGGTGAAGGAGTACGCCATCAGCTGGGAGGCCGCTTACCCCGGGGAGATGCTGAAGCAGCCAATGATCCAGGTTGGTGACGGTGGGCCTCCTTTATCTCGAGGTTGGGGTCGGAGGGCAGCTAGGGCCGCCCGCGGCAGCGGGGCTGCCATGGCAGAGAGACCCGCACCGGCCGAGGGTATGGCAGCAGCGGCGGATCCGGTGGTTCCGGGAGAGCAGGGTCATCCGGAGGGGCGGCCACCGAGGGGATTCCGTCGGATATCCGCTCAGGCTCCGGAAAAGCGGCTACGTCACATCGACATGGCAGAAGATGCCGTCTTTCTAGAAGCTTGGGACATTTGGGATGTCAACCGGAAATTCCTCATCCCACCCGAGATGTGGGCCCACCTGAATCGCCTCGGGATGAAACTGCCGGGCATAGGCCCAGTTCGGGCTGGATTCATGGTGTCTCTGGCGGAGGCGGAGCAATACTTAAACGAGCTTGAGGATTACGTCCACTCCAGTGGTGTCCCTCGCCCAATGACAGACCGGGTGAGGGTACTGTTGAATCAGACGGTGCCCCCGCAGCTATCGGTTGCCGATCTGAGGGAGCGCTTCCCCTTGCCGGAGGAATCAGGGGACTCTTCTTGGGAGGATGAGGCTGGAGGAGGGAGCCCGCTGGAGGAGGGCAAGGTCGGAGACCGAAGCTCAGAGTCCGACGACTTCGCGGAGTCTCTCGAGGTAGCATTCCGAACTTCTCTTCTTACGATTTGTTCTTGAATCCCTATGGACTTCTCACCAATGTTTGAGCCATGTAGGAGGAACTTGTTCGTAGGCCTCGTTCTCGCTCCTTGGCGGGTGACGATGCGGGACCTTCAGAGCCCGCGCCTATGGCTGCGTCCAGTTCTGCGTCTGGTGGGACCAGGGGGTCTGAGGTGGCTCCTCTGAAATCTCCAGACCTTCCAACAATATACGGGGGGCCTCGTCTCGGAGTCCCATCAATACCGGCCCAGGAGCAGCGCTCGGAAGTCGGTCTTCGTAAGTCTCCTCCACCGGTCTCCTCGTTGCCCCACGTGGGCCATGCCAACTAACGTTTATGTCTCTTTCTGTCGTACAGTTCTCCGACTGGCGTGGGCTGCTGCAGCTAGGCTGGTTGGGATGTCTGGCGGCGTCCCTCCCAGGGGCATGCCGGTGATGGTGACGATAGTCCCTTCACCTCCTCAAGCTGCGGTGCACACCATCACTGGCGGGACCACCGGCAGCGCCATACCTGAAGTCATCGAGGTGGACTCTGAGGAAGAGGATCAACCGGTTAGTCCCAGTCCTGTCGTGCCTGCACCGGCGTCAGGTGTCGTACCAGACTCAACACCAGATGCATATCCCACCGAGGAATTCTTGCAGGCATATCCTGCGTACGAGCCTGCCGACCGCGCGGATTGGGACGAAACAGCCTCTGATGAGGAAGACAACAGCATAGTCCGCCGCCGGTCGTGGAAGCTGATCACGCGCTTTATCAGGGACACTCCCCAAGCGCAATGGCTGGCCGAAATGGACAGGCTCCGATCATGGTTGCGCGAACTGTGTGCCGGGGGAGTGGATGCCCAACGCCCTCACGCGCTCATCCGAGACCTCATGGCTGAGAAGATCCGGGAGCATGATCGTGGGCTGAGCGTGGGATGGCAGCGGAGGAAGGTGACCAGCATTAGGAAGCTCCAGGAGGCTGAAGGTGAGGTCCATCAGATGCAGATCCGGGCCAACGAGCTTTCAGCCACTCTCGATGCGCAGTCCGAGCTGGTCTCACGATTGAAGGCCCAGCTAGCGGAGGCTGAGGAACATATGGGGAAAACCTCTGGAAGGATGGCTGCCGTCCGGGCCGAGGTAGAAAGGGCCAGGGCCAGGGTTGATGGATTACGCCCCGCCGCTGCTGAAGAGGAGCGGGAGTTGAATCAGCGGCAACAGGCTTTGGACGCCGCAAGTCAATGGGTGGCGGAGCTGCAACGCTCTTTTGACGGAGTCAACCCGTCCATGGGGGAAGTCAACCCCCGAGTATTGTAGCGAACCCGAAAGAAACTTTTATTAACACTTTGTGCTTCAACTCTTTCTTTCTCCTTTGTTTTGAGTTTCGTGGTACGCACGATTTCCACTGTTGAATTGCCTTGTTACATCCCGTTTCTCCAACGTGCTCTTATGCACGAACGGGGAAACACCAGGGGCGTGCGTTATCCTGAAATGGGGACAACAAATGAGAATCGACCGCTGACCATATTCGCAACGCGGGATTTTATCAATTTGTTGTCGATCAATCTTTCAGGACGTTGGCCCAGGACAGTTGGTGGACCATAGGTCAGACATCCATACTGTTAGGGGGTCCTTCCAGATATGACCAGTCTTCCGGAACGTTGGCCCAGGACGGTAGGTGAGCCGATGCGGCATAAGACCAGGCCGTTAGGGGGTTCCTTCAGACATGAAAAAGGACGAAGGTCCGAATAAGGGGCACGCAAAGCGTGGAACATGGAGTGGTGGTTTGTTCAAACAGAATCCAACACTTGGGGAGTTACACCACCGTGGTGGGAGTACGTCTGATAGGTGCATCGGTTTGATCATGGATCATTCCTTCTTTCAGATAGGGCCTCTCTGGCGAGGGCTGGAAATGAGGAGGAATATGATTTTGTGATTCCTGGGGCTGGACACTAGGTGAAATGCCTGTGTGTCTCTACGTATCCCATGACGATGGGAATCAAGCCATACTTAGTTCTTAAAGCGCAGTTTAACGTCATGCAGGACGAGGAGCAGCCTAACCGTGTTGGTACACATCCAGCCAAAACTACTAAGCCCACGTGAGTCGTGCTCGGTGTGGGAAACAAGCAGTAGTGGTGGGAATTTCCCGACGCAGAGAGGGGAAGGTTAGGGCAAAGGGATGCTCGGTGACTACCGGCCCGATGACACTAACACGATCATTCAGTGCACCTAGATGCACGAAGAGAAAGAGCCGAGTATGATGGAGTTCCACTTGAACATGAGGGAGTGGAAATGTGTGAATCATGAAGCTCGAGATTCGGATCACGATGATGGCGGCGTGGCGATAGAGGATTACTGCTGACCATGTTCGCAACACAGCATCCTGTCGCGTTAGCCTGAGGTGGGAACAAACAAATGAGGGTCGACCGTTGACCATGTTCGAAACACAGGACCATGTCACAAATGTTGTCAGAGATCCGTGGGGACGTTGGCCTGAACGATTGAAGGGCCCTTAGATCCAGCATTCATGGAGAGCCCTTAAGCTTAGTATCCACGTCGTCCGAGGGTCCTTTTGGATGTGGAAGAGGATGAGGATCCAAATAGCGAGCTCACGAAGCTTGGTCATGAGATGAGGGGAATGTCCCTGTGAAAATCCCATGCTTCGGGCTTTTTGTCAAAACACATCTGAATACGGCAACGAAACGTATTAGAGAGGGGGAGCAGATTCCTTTCCCTTGGGGTGATCTTAGTTTAGGGTCATAGAATTCGGACCATGGATGGGAAAAGGGGATCAGGGGACGCATGACATTAAAACCTGACGTGAATGAGGACATAGTCCTGCTTACTATGCGTTCTCTGGGGAAATGCTCGAGTCGAGGGACCGAACACAAGGGTCAGGCTGGGCCCGTGGGGAAGTACCCGGGCGCTCCTACGTATCTCATAAGGATGAGAATCAAGCCATACGTAGTTCTAGAAGGTGGCACGGTAAGGTACCAGTGCCAGGGGAAAAGGGGATTGTGGGCATAGCCCTTGCACTAAAGAAGCGGAATTTGATGTATCTTGTTTTCTCTTTAAGGTGAATGGTTTTTTTTTTGTGAAGCGACAGGCCTAGAATGGTAGGTCGTGATGTCGCCACAAGAATCAAGCCGTGATGGGCGTTGACAAATGGCATGGCATGTGACCAATACCCAACGTGATGTCCTCTACAGCGAGGTCACCACAATGCGGTGCCGTTTTTCGTCGTGCGGCCAGGACGATAATGTCACAGTTTAGGGTCGTATGATAGGACCAAGCATGCATTTTATCGTCATGCAGCGCGGACGTAGCAGAGACGATGCTAAGCGGGAAATGTGCGCAGTGTTATAAAACACAATTGACGGAGACATGATCCCACATCAGATTGTACGCCATCCGAAGAGGGAAACCTTAGGCCGAGGGGCCCACACAGAGGTGAAACAGGGAGAGAGACTGGCTTCCTGAATGGGTTGTACCCAGAGACAGGGCGTCTGGGCGATCCTACGTGTCCCATGAGGATGGGAATCAAGTTGAACGCAGTCCCGAATGGATCTTAGTTTATGGTCTTAGAGCTCGGACCATGGGAGCCCCAAAGGGCGCCAGATTGCAGCTTTGTCCCCCTAGCATGCAAAAGGTGCACTGAGGGATAGCGCCAAAAGTGTCGAGATTCCACCTGGACATGATGGGGTGGAAAACGATGTGAATCATGCAACCAACATTCAAGGACTGAAGGGGCTGGCGTGACGACAGAGGATTACTGCTGACCATGTTCGCAACACAGCATCCTGTCGCATTAGCCTGAAATGAGGACTAACAAAACGAGCATCGACCGCTGACCATATTCGCAACGCGGGATTTTATCGATTTGTTGTCTGAAACCCTGGAGGGCGTTGGCCCGTATCGGTAGGAGAGCCCTTGGGCATTGTATCCAGGACGTTCTTGGGGGTCCCTCCGGGTGTGAAAGATGATGGAAGTCCGAATAGAGGGGAACACAAAGCTTGACAAGTGGAAGGAACTTGATCAAGTCGAATCTGACACTCTTGGTCCTAGACCAGAGTACTCTTAATACATGGGCGAACCACTGCAGGGAGTCAAGGGACTCAACCTTGAGGGTGATCGAGAGATGGCAGATTCCCAGGGGAAGGGGGCATGGTGCCCAAAACCTTGTATCATACCTACACCCCCCCCCCCCCCCGCTGGAGAGGGATGGACCAAGTGGCCTAGGTGACCGGGAAATCAGGAGATCTCCCAGAGGTGGGGCTGGACCCGAAGCCTAGACATTCAGGTGGTCCTACGTATCCCATTAGGATGGGAATCAAGCCATACATAGTTCTGAAGGGTGCCTTTTAATGTCATGCAGGACAGGGAATAGGAGGACTGAACCTCAGAATGGGGGCGTGCGTGGTGCAGTTGTTGCAAACCCGACGCGAATGAGGACGTAGTCCTACACCGCGCCACGCAGCCCTGTGATCAGGGTCCTGAAGGCAGGATTAGAGAGGTAATTTTGCTGCACTCAAGATGGGTCCGAAGACAAGGGGTCTTGAACGTAGTTCCAGATGAGAGTCTTAGTTTATGGTCTTAGAGCTCAGACTGTGGATGGTGACAACTCCCGAGTAAGCACAGATGTTAACCCAATCCCTAAGCCCACGTGAGATAAACTCGGTGTGGGAAACAAGGGGGTATCCTCATTGCAGTACTTGGGGCGTCCATCAAAGGGGAGTCAGCAGAGAGTTTCGAAGGACACCTTTGATGTAGCTTGTTCCTCGAACGCGCAGACGTGCACGGGGGAAAAGTACCAAGAGTCCCAAGACTCTACTTGGACATGATGAAGTGATGAAGGGTGTGAATTGTGTACCCGAAATTTGGGCTTAATGGGTTGGCGTGACGACAGAGGAAAACTGTTATCCATGACGGAAATACAGCGTCTGTATCGCGTTAGCCTGAGGTGGGAACAACAAACGGGCATCGACCGCTGACCATATTCGCAACGCGGGATTTTATCGATTTTTTGTCCGAAACCCTGGGGGGCGTTGGCCCGTATCGGTAGGAGAGCCCTTGGGCATTGTATCCAGGCTGTTCTTGGGGGTCCCTCCGGGTGTGAAAGATGATGAAAGCCCTGATGCGAGGATACGCAAAGCCTGGAAAGTGAGTGCGGACGTGTCCGGGTAAAGCTTGGCATTCCAGGTAATAAACCAGAGTACTCTTAAGCACATTGGTGAACCACCGAAGAAAAAGGATCGACGAAACAGCTCAGTAGGGGGTGGGAGCATGGCGTGGTCATCACGAGACCGTCGTGAATGAGGACATAATCCCACACCGCACCATATGATCCCCTTATGGAGGAAGGATGGGCCAAGGGGCCAAGATGGGATTGGGATTCCCGAGAGATGGGGCTGGACCCGAAGCCTAGACGTTTAGGTGATCCTACGTATCCCATTAGGATGGGAATCAAGCCACACGTAGTTCTTGAAATGCAGTTTAACGTCATACTGGACGAGGAGGGGAGTAATATACCCCCAAACAAGGGAGGTGTATGGCATGGTAAAGAAGCCGTCGTGAATAAAGACGTAGTCCTACGTCACACCGTACACTTCGGGTAAGAAGGGACCTAAGCTGTGACCTGGAAAGGCCAAGGGGCCTAAGGTCAAGCATCAGTCAGGAAGGCCTGGCTGGTTTGTAGTTTAACATCTTACATGAGGACAAGGGTCGGGGACCCGAAAAGGCCAAGGGGCCTGAGGCTGAGCCTCGTAAAGGGAGGGCGTACGGCATGGTACATGATCCCGACGTGAATGAGGACGCAGTCCTACATCACACCGTACACCCTTATGAAGAATCCTGGGCCGTGGCCCGAATCGCTAGCACCACCTGGGGGAAGTTTGTCACCTTGGGACAGAATCCCAGTCAAGGAGCGGGTGAAGCTCAGTTGCGTTCATCCACGAAAGGGGCAAACACCTCCAGGGGGAATATGCAGCCGGGTCGAGGCTTGCTCGACGTGGTTCGGGGCAAAAGTGTGTGCCCTGCCATGTCTTGACCCGAGGGGAAGATTTTGGCTTTTGGGCTGGGCCAACGGACGAAATGTCCGGGCGTTCCTATGTATCTCATAAGGATGAGAATCAAGCCATACGTAGTTCTTAAAGGCCATGCAGTTTAGCGTCATGCGGTGAGGATGTGGGAGGGTAGAAGAACGGGAGTGGGCGCATGGTGCGACCTTTACAATCTTTGTGCGAGTGGGGTTGTGTGAGCGGGGCCAAGAAATCCTACTCCCTGCTACGCAAAGATCCTCCAAGGAGACTATCCCCAGGGGGAATAGCGGAAGAGAAAAGCTTGGGGTTGGGCTCAAGACGAGGCGTCTGAGCGTTCCTACGTATCCCATGAAGATGGGAATCAAGCCGCACGTAGTTCTTGACATGCAGTTTAACGTCATGCGGGACGGGGGGCATCTCATTCGGGGATGTGTACAGTATGGTATATGATCCCAACGTGAGGACATAGTCCTACACCGTACCGCACGATCCCGTGAGAGGGTAAGTCGGAGAGCAACGAGGGGGCCTGGGGCCAGACCGCGGTGGAGACGGGGCCAGGGGCCCAAAGAGGCCGAGGGGCCTGAGGCTGAGCCCCGGTCAGGAAGACCTGACTGGCTTGCAGTTTAACGTCTTGCAGTGAGGACGGAGAGGCAGTTTAAGGTCATGTGGGACCAAGTCGCAGTTTAGGGTCGTGCAGGACCATCTCGCAGTTTAGGGTCGTGCAGGACCACTTTTTTACCCTAGGCAAAGTATCGCTTGAGAAATTTGGCATTGGTGGGTGGAGTTACACGCTCTCCATCTGTGGTCACCAAGGAGTATGCTCCGTTGGGGTAAACCTTATGGATGATATAAGGCCCTTCCCATTTGGGTTCTAACTTGGGTGGTTTCCTACCGAGAATCATTGGCGCTCGAAGGGCCAATACCAGGTCACCCTGCAGAAAAGAGCGGAGACGAACCTTCTTGTCAAAGGCTCTCGCTATCTTGTCCTGATGCCTTTCCAGATTGTGCAGGGCACGAAGCCGGTTCTCGTCCAGTGCCTCTAATTCAGCTAGACGGATCTCGACTACCTCATCTGATGTCTGGTGATCATAAACTGCAGTGCGTAGTGACGGCAGCTGGATCTCAATGGGTAGGACGGCCTCAGCTCCATACACCAGGGAATATGGGGTCACCTGGGTGGAGTTGCGAGTCGTCGTCCGATAAGCCCAGAGGGCGTTGGGGAGCTTGTCCGGCCAACTCTTCTTGTTCTGACCAACCATCTTCTGCAGAATGTTAGAGAGGGTTTTGTTGAACGCCTCGATCTGTCCATTCTCCTGCGCGTGGTAGCAGGAGGTATGGTTCGACCGGATGTCGTACTTAGCGTACAATTTCTTCAATTCAGCTGCCCGGAATTTGGTGCCGTTATCGGTGAGGACAGCATGAGGGACTCCAAACCGGTGGATAATGTTGGAGCTCACAAAGTCAACGATGGAACGGGCCTTGACCTCTTTGAGTGGAACTGCTTCTGCCCACTTGGAGAAGAAATCTGTAGCGGTCATGATGAACCTACACTGGCGGGCTGTTGCCGGCGGATACGGTCCCACTACATCAAATCCCCATACCGCAAATGGCCAAGAGTACTTGGTGGGGTGGAGGGGTTCTGGAGGCCGATGCAAGAAGTTGGCGTGTACTTGGCATGCGTGGCATCTCTTGGCGTATCCAATACAATCGTGGATCATGGAGGGCCAGAAGTACCCTAACCTCCGGATTTGCTGGGACAGCTTCGGCCCAGCTTTATGGGCGCCACAGGAACCGGCGTGAACCTCTTGCATAACTTGAGGTATCTCTACTCCTTGGATGCAACGGAGGAGGACACCATCGAAACTCCGCCTATAGAGGATCTGCTCAAGACTGGGGCCACTCTGGAGGGTAAATTGCAGCGCGCGGCGTCAGATTCGCTCGCGTTCGGCCCGGTCGTCCAGGAGCTGACCATTTTGGAGGTACCCGACAAAAGGTGCTCTCCAGTCGGGGTTGGTTTCAACCACTGCGTCTGACGAACCCGGGACTCCCGATATGGAGGGTCCGGCGGTGAGATGACTTACCCGCAGGCTATCACGGTTCTCTTGGGTGACGGGAGCAATGACTCTCCGGTGGGCCACGTGTATGACCAGATCATCTTGCTCGGGTTCTGCGAGCGACGTGGATAAGCCAGCCAGGGCGTCCGCTTGTCCGTTCTGCGATCTTGGGACATGGGTAACCTCTGGCCGAGGAGAGAACTGGGCCATTAGGAGGAGGGTGTACTCCAGTAACGGTGCAAGCTCTGGCTTCCTGACGACGTAGTCGCCATTAACCTGTTTGATCACCAGCTCAGAATCTCCCTTCACATGCAGATGGGGAAAATGGATCTCAAGGGCCAACTCGAGGCCGGTGATAAGAGCTTGATACTCTGCCTCGTTCTTTGTACAACCTTCTAACAGCAGGAACGAGTATGGCAGGACGGCTTGCGCTGGGGTAATGAAAACAATGCCCAGACCCACTCTGTTGAGCTTGGGGTCGTTGAGCCTTCTACCGGTGGGGCTCCGGGAGGCGCCGTCGAAATGCATTTGCCAACATGGGGCAGCATGATCGACTGAGAGGATCGTCTCATCAGGGAAATCCAGGTCCAGGGATTGATCTGCGGAGGTTGGATGGGCAGCTAAAAAGTATGCCAACGCCTGTCCCTTAACGGCCTTCTGAGGCACAAACCTGATATCAAATTGCTGGAGAATCACCACCCACCGTGCTAGTCGGCCAGTCAGCATGGGGCGGTTCAGGATGTACTTCAGTGGATCTACCCGAGAGATCAATTGTACCTCGTGGTGTTGCAGGTAGTGCCGCAACTTCTGCACAGCGAAGACGAGCGCGAGGCAGCTCTTTTCGATAGGGGAGTATCTGACCTCCGTATCGAGAAGCATGCGGCTGAGATAGTAGAGACTGTTCTCAGTGCCCTCGTTATTCTTCTGGGCGAGCAGCGCACCGAGGTATCTCTCCAGGGCGGTCACGTAAAGGACCAGCGGCTTTCCAGAGACGGGTGGCATCAGGACCGGAGGTTGGAGCAGATACTGCTTGATTTCCTCGAAGGCGATCCGACACTCCTCATCCCATTCGTAGGCAGCGCCTTTCTTCATGAGCCGGGAAAAGGGCTTACACTTGCCAGCCAAATTTGCAATGAATCGGCGTATGTAGGCTAAGTGGCCTTACAGGCCTCGAAGCTCCCGAATGTTGCTCGGGGGAGGCATTTGGCTGATGGCCTTGATCTTCTCCGGGTCGATCTCGATACCTCGATATCTGACAACGAAGCCCAGAAACTTCCTGGAGGTGACCCCGAAGGCACACTTCAGCGGGTTCATCTTCAGGTGACGGGAACGGAGGAAACCGAACACTGTATCAAGGTCTTTGAGATGGTCCTGGCGCTGGCGTGATTTGACCACAAGGTCATCCACGTAGCATTCCACCAACGTCCCGAGGATCGGTTTGAATATGCGATGCATGGCCCTCTGATAAGTGGCACCTGCATTTTTCAAACCGAATGGCATTACCCGGTAGAAAAAGGTACCCTGGGGAGCCCTGAAGGCAGTGGACTCCTCGTCTTCGGGGGCCATCCGGATCTGGTTATACCCGGAATACCCATCCATGAAAGAGAGGGCTTGGAACCCGGCCGTGGCGTCAATCAACAGCTCCGTCACTGGGAGTGGGAAGTCATCCTTTGGCCAGTGGCGATTGAGATCGCGGAAGTCGATGCAGACTCTGATCTGCCCATTCTTCTTCCTGACCGGCACAATGTTGGCGAGCCATTTGGGGTACTGGACCTCCTTAATGAAGTTGGATTTGATAAGCTTGTCAACTTCGGCCTCAACCATAGCACCATGAGAAGGGTGCATTTTCCTGGGAGGCTGCTTGAACCCACGATGTTTTGCTGGGAGGCCCAGATGGTGGACGACCACTTGGGGATCCAGCCCTGGCATCTCATCGTAACTCCAGGCAAACACATCGCGGTGCTGTTTGAGGAATTCTACATACTGCTGCCGCTCCTCGAGGGACATGGACGCACTGATCAATGTGGGTCTCGGATCTGCCTCGCTACCAAGGTTCACCTGTACCAGTTCATCAACCGTGGTAGAGACGCCTTCTTCAAAGGCTGGGGGAGCATCCTCCAAGTCTTCCTCCCCATCCATGGGGGGACTTCTTGCGATGGAAGATGCTTCTGGGCTCTCAAAACCCGAGGGGCAACTGGTGCCGGCTTGGGCAGCAGCGGTCATCAAATCAGGAGACTCACTTGTCGTTGAGACCATAGCAATGAATGCGTTTGATCCGATCCCATCTGGCCTTTGGCCTAAGGGTCCACACTTGATGATATCAAAGCAGTGGTGACGTGTTGGCCTGAGTCGGTTATTTCCAGCCCGGCGGAATAGACACGTATGGCGCACCGCCGTTGTCATCAGCTTAACGTCCTGGTACCGTACCGGGGTAGGAGGTTCCGGGATGACCCGAGCCTGGTTGATGTAGGAGTACGAGGTGATTTTCCGTCATCTCTTGGACACGGGAACATGCCTTCCCTGCGTACCCGAAACAACAAAACATTGTCCCATGTCGGGGTTCGTGGCCTCCAACCGGTGGATCGGGAGGATGTAGGCGTCGTCCATGTTTGCCCAGGGATCACTTGCGATCGGGGCGGGCTCATCCTCGCTTACCAGGATTTGCTTGTCCTTGCTTTTGTAATAACCCGCATCCAGATAGCGGGCCTCACAAGAAGCAAAAGGGGATGCGTCTCCTTGGAGCACGCTTACTCGACCGTTGAGCGAGTACTTAAGGCACTGGTGATACGACGAGGGGACCGCTGCATGCAGATGGAGCCATGGCCTACCCATCAATGCGTTGTAGGCGGTGTCCTGAGAAACAATCATGAACTCGGTTCTGGCAATTAAGCCACCGAACTGGGTCTTCAGGCGGATCTTGCCGACTGGGGTTTGCTCTGTCCTGTCGTACCCCTGGATCCTGAGGTCAGAGGGAGTCAAATCACCTTCGGACAGACCCAGCTTTCGCAGCGTCCGGGTCGGAATTAGGTTGATTCCAGAACCCGTATCAACGAGGCATCGGCGGACTTCCACACCGTTGAAGTGTCCAGTGATATACAGTGGGCGAATGTGCCCCTGTATAGGAGGGTCTTCATCTTCACCGGAGAACGAGATAACCGCCTGGCATTCGGCATTTTCAATTGTCTCGGTATGGAAGGCCTCCATGGCTGCTACTTTCGTCTCGAACTGGAGGGGGCTCCTTAGGTCCTCGGAAAGTGCCTCACGCATTTCAGATGATAGGCGAAGGGACTCGAGGATGGAAAGCCTTGCCGGGATGCCGGCCAGATGCTTCAGAACATCGTACTTTCGTGCCAAACGCGAACCTCTGCTTACAGGAGGTCGTTCGGCATTTGGATGCACAGCAGGTCCGGCTGGCTGAACCGGTGAGTAACTAGTACTGGGTACATCTTGGTGCCTACCAGTAGAAGCCTAAAGAGTAGTCGCTGGGCTAGGATCGGACAGCAGAGGCTGGCCTGTCGCCGGACAAGACTGGATGTGATACGAACGAGGCGGCTCCCCCCGATCCAGCAGCACGAACGGCGGTGGAGGTAGAGCCGAGGGTGCTGGATGGGTCTGCGCGTGCTGAGATCTGCGCTGAGCCTGCTGCCTGGTCTCGGTAGCGTGCACGGCTTGGTCACAAGCGCCCGCTGGCATACCTCGATGACCGGCGCGATTGCGTTTCCGCTGACGTTGACGTCGACTGGAAACATTGGGGCGGTCTGCCTGGGGTTCCCCCTCGTCGGGGGTCATATAGGGCTTTACCAGCTCCACGGTGTTAACCGAAGCGTACCCTTGACTGTCGCTCGAAGATTCATCCACCACTGGGCGGATTCTGGGAGGAATGCCCATTTCGGGAGGCATAAAGTCGCCGAGAGTGCGGGATGACGACGGCACTGGCGGTGCACGTTGCTTCTTCTTGCGTCGCCGCTGATTGCCCTTTTGGGCAGAGGTCGACTGTGAAGACGATGCTGAGGCACCGGCTACTTCTTCTGAAGGTTCTGACTGCTTCAAGCGTGCCCGGATGATACCCTGGGCACGGACGACGGTTTTTCGAGCCATCCAGTTGTCGTATTTCTGGGACCCGCGGCTAGGGACCTGCTGCCACTCACCCTCGCTGTCACTGCCGATTTCTGATCCCGCAAAGACGCCTGCCACTTGCGCTGGCGCTGGGCCCAACTTGACTATGTTGTTGTTGACCTGGTCCTGAAGCCAGTCTTTAAACACATATCATCGCTTGAGGGTGTGCCCCAGGATCCGATGATAAGGGCAGTAGTTGGGGTGATCAGTGAGATGCGCCTCTGCCGGCCTTCTGCACTCAGGCAGACGCACAATCCCTTGCTCTAGAGCACTTCGGAAGTAACCAGGGACCTGATTTTCGTTGAACGAATAGGTATGGTACTTTCTTTCCGGGTAAGGAGCCCTGGGGGCCTGGTCCTGTCGAGGGACCGGAGGGGCCTGCCGAGGAGGCGGCGCCTGGTTGTCTCGCCTAGGTGGCGGTGGCGCATTGCGCGGGGGAACCTGTCGGTTCTGAGGCGGTCGCTGCTGGGCAGGAGCCTGCGCTTGAGGTGGAGGACCTCTGCGGGGTTGCGGGGGTGGTGCCGCCGGTAGCAATTCCAGCTGCCTCGGGGCTTCTATTTGAGCCACTACGGCGGGTTCAGCCCTGGCGGCCCTCCTGGATGGGATCATAGGGGGCAGCAAACGTGCCTGACTAGCCTGTTGCAGGGCCTCCTCGAGGCGCTGGGCCTTATCCGAGAAATCTCTGAACCCTCCAGGGTAATTCTGGGTAATCAAGGAGGGTACCAGCTCTGTCTTGACGTTCCCCACACACATCGTCAGTAATTGATCCTGAGTCAGTGGCATATCGAGGGAATACGTAAGTCCTTTCCACCGGGCGATGAAGTCTGCAACCCGCTCATCAGGCCTCTGCTTGCACTTAAAGAGGTCCGCAATGCTGGTCTTTCGCGTGGTGGAGCTGAACTGGTATAAGAACTGCCGGCGAAGATCCTCCCAACCGGTCACTGATCCGATAGGGAGCTGGCTGTACGAGACGAATGTCGGACCTTCCACTGTCTGTACAAAACATCGGAGCTTAGCGGCTTCTTGCTGAGCCGGGATCCCCAACATGGGGCCACACCTGGAAGAGAAATGAGCCAAGTGCTGGGGTGGGTCCCCTGTCCCGTTAAACGGCGAGAAGGTGGGGTTCCCAAAACCCGGAGGCGCGGGCATATCATCCACCCACGCGGGATAAGGCTTTCCATCCAGTGGGACCGCCACCTGCCGTGTTTCCAACGCCTCGAGGCGGGCCGTGAGTGCCGCAATAAGGTCCTTCGGGTGGGGGTCCCTATCTTGACGGGGATCCCGAACCACAAGCGCATTGCCAGGTTCTTCAACGCGGTAGACGGCTTCGGCCGCTCGCGGGTCAACTAGCTGGACGACCTGCTGGGTGACTGGGGGAACCCGGGTTGGATTCTTCAGATTGCCCCGTCGCTCAGGGGGGTTTGGTGAGACGTATCACGCCCTCTTGCCATATGTTCCGGCTTCCGCCCTGTCCGCGGCAGTAGCATGATCAGGGTTGCCCGGAGGCATCTCGCTGGGGGGAAGTTGTTCCTGCCCCTCTTTCCCCGGCCTGGGATTACCATAGTCGGGTCGCCGCTCCGCGGCGTGCTCAGCCAATAGTTCGTCAACCAGCCTCTTCTGGTCAGCAAGCTGCTGGCGTAACACGGCCTTCTCAGGATCCTCGTCCGTTTTCTGCACAGAGGCGGACGGGTCGGAGTGCTTGACGGTTCCGACGTGCTCTTTACCTTTGCCGGTGTTTCGACCGAGTGTCAGCGACTCGGTGGGTACGGGGAGGCCTAGCAGGTTCCTCTGCTGACGGGTGACTCTCCCTGATGGGTCGAGTAGTGGCGGTGCACCCTCCGGGGGGAAGTCTCCATCAAGGAGTTCCAGTTCGTCTTCCCTGTCCACAATGTCGGCCATGTGGACCGCGATTCCTCTCGAGGGCATGTCCTCGATGTCGCATAGCGAATCGGGTTGTCGTCGAATAGGATCGAACAGAAGGGCAGCATAGTGTCCCCATCCACGGACTTGCACATGGGGGGTGGCTTCCCTGACGATCTTGCGGAGTGTCTTGAAACTCTGAACGCATTTTCGTTGGAGGGCACTCTGGTGACCGGGCGAATCGGGGTGCTGGACCACAAGGAGCGCCGCTGCATCAATCAGGCGGCACTGTTTTCCAATCTCCTCGAAGTGCTCTCGGCTCCTGGGGTATACTACCCGTTCACAACGGAGGCGGAAGTGCATCGCCCAGAGGGTTCGACAAAAGCATCCCACTTCTTCAGGGGTAAGGGACTCGGGTATGCGGAAATTCAGCGCCGCGGTGGGCCAGAACTTCTCTGGGAAGTAATCCGCTGCAAGAATACTCCAGAAGCTCCTGGGTTCGTCCTCGGGGTTCGGCCCTGTGTTTCCCCACTCGTCAACCGGGGGCGGCTGAGGAACCGGAAGCGGTACCGAGGTGGACCTTTGGGATAATAAGCTCGGCGGTGGAGAATACGGCGAACGAGCTGACTGGCCGCCGAATTCCGGGCCATCCTCCGAAGAGTGAGGTGACCTAGCCACGATGTCACGATACGACAGGCTAACAGCCACTGCTTCGAGTACGGGAATCGCCGTTACCGGTGTCCGTTCATGTCGTGGCTCTACCGCCGTTGACCCCCAAAACAGCTCCTCGTGATCCCGAGTAGAGGTAGAGAGCGCTTCGGGTGACAATGGCGGTGACTGCGCGGTCGAAACCTGCGAAGTTCTCAGAATCTCTTCCTCCTGGATGTACCTGCGGAGGGAGACGGGAATCCGGTGGACCTCAAATTCTGGGAGAACGAGGCTGACGCGTCTGGTTCCTGCCCCAGTCCTTGATACGGAGGAGCTGGGAGAAGGTTCCATCGCTGAATCGCATTCCGCTTCTGAATCGGAGAAGCGGGCAGGTTTGATCTCCACCTGGGCCTTCCCATGATTCTTCTTGTGGCGGTGACGACCCGCTCTTCTGCCCCTGGGTGGCTCTTCGGGACAGGGTTGACCCCTATCAGGCAGCCTCGGGGCGGCGTTGGCACCGTGACGGAGAGGGCCCCCACTCGAGACAGCCGGGGTGCGAGGGGCACCAGGGAAAATGTCGAAGGGTACATGGGGAGGACCTCCATGAACAGTACCCACGTGGGCGGGGCCTCTATTGGAACTGGCAGGAGCATGGGGAAGACCTCCATGGTCGATGCGAGTGGAGCGAGGCTAACCTACACTCCTTGAGTTGCTGGGGCGAGGAGGGCCTTCGCCGGTTGCAGAGAGGATGTAGGGAGGGCCCCCACGTTGGAGAAGGACCGGATGGATGGTGCCTTCAGAAGGATGGACCCCCTACCCCGTACAGCGGGCGCGGGAAATGTTTCCGCGCTGAGCATCACTACCACGGGGCAAGTCTTCCTGCAGGATGGGGGCAGCACGAGGCATACCTCCATGACGAACCTCGGAGCGGGGAAGGCCCACGCTCTGTGGAGTAGTGGTACAGGGAGTACCTCCGTACGTGGTGGCATCACCGCGGGTTAGCTCGCGGCGATCACTACTTGGGCCCGCAACCTGGAGAGTCAACCCAGCCTGTCCGTGGGGCGGTTGGGGTCTCGATCCTGGTTGGGAGAAGGGGTGCCCCTGCTTAATGTACACGGGGGCTTCATAATGTATGTCGGCGGTGGCCCGGGCCACTGTAGTTGTCGACGTGGACGCGCCTAGGCGAGCGTCCTCAGCCCGGGCCCGGCGCTGACGTCGGGTTAGGCGGGCCGGTGCAGGTGGTGCAGGGACGTAGTCTGCCTTCTCTTCCTGCGGGACCGGACGGCGGCGCTGACATGGCCGGACGGGAGCTCTCGCCTGGGGGCCCTGGGTCGGGGCCCTGGGCGGACTGAGCCGGACAGCACCTGCCTCTTCAGCGTAAGGCGAAGAGTCTTCAAGGCATTCCGAAGATAGGCTCCCGAAACGGTTGAACGTCTGGGTGGGGAGCAGGGGCTCCCTGCGCGGCCGGTTAGGGCGGCGTTGATGGCGGGGCCTGGAGGCCTCCAGGTCCAGGCGGGCCATATCCCTGGTCGGGATGACCCCTTCCTCCTCGTACCTGCGCACGAGGCTGTTGATCACCCTTCGTTGGATGACCTCTGATGGGGAAAGGGGACGTGGATGTCCCGTATTCCGTGATGTGGCAGCCGTCGTGGCGGTGGTGGCGCCATGTGGAGTGGTTGTCGTAGTGTTGCCCCTGCCCCTGCGCGGGCAAGGAGCGGATGGTTACCGCATCTCTGAAATAGCAACCTGGTTCCTGGGGAATGAAGGGATCAGCTCATCAGTACTGAGAGGAAAAGGATCGACAGCTAGTTCCCCAGCGTTCTTCCATTCTCCATGTCTGTGAGAAGGATCCATGCCAACATGCTGCAGAGCGAAGTGCCCCACGTTCTACTACCCCGACTTCCGGTGAGTTTCACGACAGGCCCGCTATTTGCTTGGCGGGACCAGGAAACGGATAACTGGATCCGGTGACACGTCAATCTACTGGTGTCTCGAACGCTACTAATCCCCATGCTGAGGAGAAGAATTTCACGTCGGGTTCACCATTTCTGTTTCCGACGCTTTCGCCGGGGCGCGCGCACATCCATCTGTCAGGAGGGGACGCGCGGCTTTGTCGCCCCGCATTCCCGCTTTCCAAAGGCGGGCGGCATTCGCTCCTTATTCAGGGACGTCTGCTCCTTGATCGAAACGGGATGATGGGATGTCGGTTATTCCTCCTGTGGATTCCTCCTCAGAACTCGTCACCTAGTCCGGGTCTCCCTTATAGACTTAATACGTAGTTCGTGAAACTCTTCCCAGTTCCATGTTTCCATAGACACCGGTTAATTACACTGCTTCTGTCGGGATATTCCAAAGGGTCCAATCAGGGCAACAACCTTCGGTCAGGGGAGTAGTCACGTTGAGGCATCAGTAGCGTGTCTGGATGCTGGGGTACCTGGCATGTCTATCTGTTATCCTTGATCACAAGGCTTCTCGAGGGCGTGGAAGCCCGAGGCATCCCACATAGAGCGCGGGGAACTATATGTCATGGACACATATCTGAAGTTTTCCTCAGCTTCCCGTGTTCAACACAGGGTATGCCGCGAGTTTAACGTCCAGTGGAGACGGATCAACCCAACCAGAGCATTAGCTGGGATAAATCGGATTGAAGGATCCTCCTTGAAGGGATATCGACACCGGGGCTAGCCCATGGGTGACAGTGAAGTTGGGCTTGAGCCTTGACGAGGCTTCCTACGTATCCCCATGGCAGGGAATCAAAGTCTGCGTAGTTCGGGATGGTGCCGGTAAACCGACGTGAAGCTGGACCTTGGCCCGATGAATGTTGTCAGCGTACCGACGTGAAAGTAGACCCGTGGGTCCACTAATGGTGGGCTTGAACCTTGGGAAGGTTTCCTACGTACCATGCCTTGACATGGATCAAAGTCCTCATAGTTCGGAGAATACAGTTTAGCATCATGCGGGACGTTTGTGAACCCTGACGTGAATGAACGACGGGCAATGGATGCCGGCGAACCGACATAATTGGGGGACCTTGGTCCAATGTTGGTGGGCTTGAACCTCGTGGAGTCTTCCTACGTACCATGCCTTGACATGGATCAAAGACCTCGTAGTTCAAAAGGTCACAACGGCTTACCGCTGGACTAGAATGGGACCCGACGTGAATGGGCGACGGGTGGGCTTGAACCTCATGGAGGCTTCCTACGTACCATGCCTTGACATGGATCAAAGACCTCGTAGTTCAAATGGGGTGGGTCGCAATGGCTTACCACTAGACCGGAATTGGACCCGTCGTGAATGACGGGTGGTCTTGAACCTCATGGAGGCTTCCTACGTACCATGCCTTGACATGGATCAAAGACCTCGTAGTTCAAAAGGGGTTTTGTCGGTGAACCGGCGTGAAAGTAGACCTTGGTCCACTAATGGTGGGCTTGAACCTTGGGAAGGTTTCCTACGTACCATGCCTTGACATGGATCAAAGTCCTCGTAGTTCGTTGGGATGGATGGGTCGTAATGGCTTACCACTGGACCAGAGTGCAGTTTAACGTTGTGCTGGATGAGGGTGAGACCCGACGTGAAATGACGGGTGGTCTTGAACCTCGTGGAGGCTTCCTACGTACCATGCCTTGACATGTATCAAAGCCCTCGTAGTTCACTTGGGTTTCGCCGGTAAACAGACGTGAAAGTAGACCTTGGTCCACTAATGGTGGGCTTGAACCTCGTGGAGGCTTCCTACGTACCATGCCTTGACACGGATCAAAGTCCTCGTAGTTCGGATGAGTTTTGTCAGGGTCGGTGCTCACTCTAAGACCACGTGAGTCATGCTCGGTGTGAGAAACAAGAGGTTGCAAGGACCTGACGATCACGTCGCGAAGGGTACGTCCGTGAGAAGCGAAGAGGGGCTTACGCGTTGAGCGGCCCAATGGTGTTGGGACTTACTCTAGGATGGAGGCCCAGAGGGGGGTACCTCGTTCCCTATCACGTCCTCCACTGACCTTGGTAGTGGGAAAGTACAGAGATGCACGGGTGCAATCATCCGTACCAAAATTTAGGGGCTTATGCTCTGAGGCAGCCCTTCCCCTGCGAACATACACCACTCCGACAAGGAGGATCTCATTCCATGTGCGGAAGAGTTCCATTCCCGTGGAGACGAGTGGTGTAATGAATGTTCGAGCTGGGGAGACCCTTCGTGAGGGAGACGAGGTTGGGTCACAGTTTAACGTCATGTGTTGAGGACGTGGTGCTTGGCAGTTTAACGTCCTGCAGCTCAGACGAGGTGGGTTCACTCCACACCCCTAGGGCTTACATAACCGGTACCCTCTGGTCCTTGGGGAAGGGAAGGTGTCTGTAAGGCCATGGTAAAGGGGGGTAGTGGGGCGAACCATCGCGGGGTCCACGTTATCGTGGCTATGCGAAGAAGCAATAGCCGTTAGCGTGCCTATGCGAAGAAGCATTAGGCGAAGCAACGCTACGGGAGGTGTTTTCCATGGGACTTTGAAATCACATTGTGCAAACCTGGAGGGTCGCACGGAAAGGGGGATCACTAAGCAGAGGGGTGTGCTTCGCGAAGTGGGGTGCCTTAGCCTTAGCATGGGGCGTAGGTGTGAATGGGAGGTGCTTCGCGAAGTGGAACAGTGTTCGCGGAGCACTGCCTCGCGAAGAAGGAGTGGTTCGCGAAGCAGGGTCCTGCCAAGCAATGTGCTTCGCGAAGTGGAGCGATCTTGCCTTAGCATAGGGATAACTCATATGGGTTGGGTGTTTCGCGAAGCACAAGTGCTCTGCGGCTGCCCGGGTTCCCTTGGGAATCCCCTTCCTTTGCGAACGCCCTTGGGCTTCGCGAAGGGCATCCCTCTCGGAAGAGGGTCTCAAAACGAAACAAATCAGAGTCGTCTCGCGAAGCGGAAATACCTCACGGAGCTCATGAATCCCGGGGAAAAGCGTGCTTCGCGATTCGGGAGAGGAGAAGCCGAAAGGTCGGGTTGTCCGTCTCCGGGACTCAGGGGGAGTCGAGTATTTATAGGGAAGGGGTGCCGCGAAGCAGGGCTCGCGCGCCGCCTTCGGGGCTTCGCGGCGGCTCGCGAACGTCAAACGGGTTCGCGGAGGATTACCGCCTCTGGTGCTTCGTGGCAGCTCGCGAACGTCAAACGGGTTCGCGGAGGATTACCGCCTCCGGTGCTTCGCGGCGGCTCACGAACGTCAAACGGGTTCGCGGAGGATTACCGCCTCCGGTGCTTCGCGGCGGCTCGCGAACGTCAAACGGGTTCGCAGAGGATTACCGCCTCTGGAGCTTCGCGGGGCCTCCAAGGTGGGGACGCTTCGCGGCGGGGCTTCGCGGCTGTGCTTCGCGAGGCAGCGCGCCGGCTGTCTTTTTCGTTCCTTCCTTTCGGGCCACATTTTTTGCGCCAACAGATACCTTGCTAGACATTTAGCTCATGCACTACTTGTTCCATCAGGTTATTATAGATTGACTCCTTCCATGTTAGATCAGGGATAAAGGACCACATGTAGGGATTTATAGCTGTTGATTTGTGGAATTTATGAGTTGTGTCCATTGAGACATGGGTAGTTTTTATTTTAACCCGGTACATGGTTGTAGAACTTTTGGTTGTTATACATGTTTGATTTTTGGTACTGTACTACTATTGGAGTTTATTTTGTATTTATATTAATTGTAATAGTTCCATTTCATATTGTAGATAAAAAAAGATTTCCCACTTTCCTTTATATATGATTATAGGTGTTAGTTACCAACCTGTGGGGATTGGGAATGCCCCTTGGTCTATGTTGGGACTGTATTGATTATTAGGTTACCAGGGTACCCGGGGTAGTTTGTGAAAATAATAAAATTACACATGAAATGGTGTAACAATATTAAACCATAAGGAAGAAATAAAAAAATAGTTACATAAAATAACAGTGTCTCGCATTAATTTCCTTATAAATCATTATATATGTCACGGATTGTAACACCTCATGATTTTACTAAGTATCTTCCTTTAAATAAATATTGTATTTGATATATTTTCATACATGAAGTGATAAACTAAAACAAACCCTAATAAATATTATTGAAATAATATATTAATAAATAGTATAAATAATAATATATTATGATAATATAATATGAAAACTCAATAAGAAACTAAAAAATGAATAAAACAATAATTATATGAAAATACTGCAATCATAAAATAATTATTATCATGGTAATACATGATAATTATATCCTCAAATACATCTATTGAAATAATTTTGAATATTATCATTATCATAGACATGTTGAATGAGAGGTAAATGGATAGGATGGATGAGTTTAGCCATGTATGTATGGCAATATAAATGAATGAAATATAAACACTATATATATGGTCTTTAAAAATATAAATGTTTAAAATATAGACATTAAACACATGGTCTTTGGTTATGAATGTATATAATAGATATATTAATGTTTCATGATTATTAATAAGAAATTTTAAATAATAAAAATAAAAATTAAAAAATAATTAAATTAAAAAAATGTTATTTAATTAATGAAGTTTACGTGTTACATAATACAAATATATACATTATTGAAGACTAGTTTAATGATTTTTTAAATAGGTAAGAATTATATTAACATTAATGATAATTTAAATAAAATTATAATAATGTGTATGATTATTTTTAAGAATATATGGTTAAAATAATTTTCTATTAAAAAGGGGTATTTTGAAAAGTTATATTTTTTAGTGTCATGCGTTATTTAATGAATAAATTAAAATTATCACTTTTAAATGATAAAAAATATGAAATCATCCAATTCATAAAAATATAAAATATTTTAACCTCAAATTAATAATATTTTAATATAAAATATTACTAGTAATAATTAATACTTAAAAAGATATATTTTAATAATAATAGTTATATATATATAATGATTTAATTTAAAATTTAAGTATCATATACATAAAAATTATATTAGCTTAATTGGATTCCCCTTTTATAATTTGAAATATAATATAAAATATGTAGTTGGGTTATATTTTTGGTCATAATAAGAACCCCTAAGGGTAAAAATTGAGTCCCCTGATAAAGGTAAAATGTGGTAGAACAATATAAATAAGTTGTAAGGAATTAAAATAGTTATAACCACATAATTATATTTTTCTATGATGGGTTTAATGACTTATATATATCATTTTACTATTTTTATTCACTTTAAAAGATTAAATTAAAACCTTACACTTAATCGAATGTGTATTTGTAGAATTGTCACTCTAACTAAAATATAAATAGAAACCTTTTATACCCCTTCTACAACACTATTTTAAATAGATTTATTCATGAGTATCTATTTATTTATCCTCTCATATACCCAATTTAATTTTTAGGTAGCCATTATTTAAATGATGGATACCTAAATCATTCATTTTGTAGGACCTCATATCAATAAGAATCGAATTAATCAAATTTAACACCCATTTCATCCCCATATTTTGCAATTAAATTATAATCTACTCCAATTATAGATGAAATTTTCTATTTAAATTATTTTATATTAACATATATATTTCAAATAAGAAAATATATTACTATTTTATTAATCTACACTCACTCATTCATTAATGTAACATGTTCTTTTTTAGAGTTGGTTCAACTAAATTTATGACTGGTACTATAGAATATAGAATATTTCCAAAAATTAATATTGATAATGAAATTAAAAAATTGGATATATTATATAAAGTATGAATTGTTTTTATTAATAATTTATTGGATGGATAACACAATTATAACGGATACATATTATTAAACTATTTTAGTCAATAAATTTAAAGAAACATTCTTGTCCTGAATTTCATTCTGTCAACCCATTAAACATAACATCCATATAGTGAAAATGGGACTAAATAAATACATAAAATACAATTATTCCACTATATTGAATAATCATGAAACTTAAAACATGATCTCAATGAATGATTACATTCATTTCCATAGTGAAACATGAAGATAATAATTTAAATTACAAATATTTGATAATGAAAATAAAAAATAAGTAATTAATATATGTATAATGAATGGAAAATGTGATGAGGATAAATTTTAATTTATATAAATAAGTTTATAAATTATGTGGTTAATGTGGTAAATATTTTATATTGGAGTATAATGTTGTTATATTGAATTATAGGTTAATGTTATGGATTTATTTTCAAATCTCATTTTCTAATCAAGAATCACTATGTTTGAACACCTATCTAAAACAACAATTTTATTATTCTCATAAAATCCCAAATATTATGTTAAATTTTTTTATTATGTGGTTTTACAATTATTATTAACATTTCTCATCCCCTTGGATTACAATAATGCCAAAATATTTATCATAAATGGGACCGACTGTATCACTTACAGTTTAATAGGGATTCATTCCCCTCCTTGTCCATATTTTGTATATTGTACTCTACCTATCATTTTCAATATATAAAGGGTTTTTTAAACTCATTTCCTATAATATTTTAATTTATTATATAATATTT
Organism: Viscum album; assembly: GCA_963277665.1. Lineage (NCBI taxonomy): Eukaryota > Viridiplantae > Streptophyta > Magnoliopsida > Santalales > Viscaceae > Viscum > Viscum album. Next base: position 1,193,978,833 of record OY728139.1, read on the forward strand.
AAATAAATATTAATGAATGGCTTCATAATGATCCACTAATTTTTGACAAGGATTTCATTATAAAGTGAGAAATTAATATTTTCTAATTATTTCAACATGAATAATTTGTCCTTCCATTCAATATTTTTTAAATATGACCATTATAATCTAATAATCATTTTCAAAATTGATTTCTCTTGCCATTATTTTATATATTATTTTATATTAAAATAATAGTTATTTAAAGTAAAGGATACTTATTATTATATTATAATTAAATTTTCTAATAATAACATAAAATTATTTTACTTCAACATCAACATATTTTTGTGACTCATTTGATTTACTAGGCATATGATCTAATCATGACATAGACCATATTCCTCTATATGAATAATGTTAATATATTAAATATGTTTCTATAGAACCCATTTGTTTATCATAGGTAAATTAATCTATGACATAATTTTGATTATCTTCATGTTCATGTGGAACACATATGCATGATAGATCACTATGTTATTATTGGGGCCATTATTTTCATATATTCCATTGATTAATTAATTATCTCATTAGATAATTTAAAATAATTAGTTTTCATAAACCCTTAAATGAGATTGTCCACTAAGTGACAGTTGGTTCTACCTTTTCCCTCCTTTACATTGATTAATGGATTATATATTAATAGATAATATGTGATGAATTTTAGAGAAATTATTATACATTAAGGGACTATTTTTTCAATGTGATGATGTTATTCGATGTGAGACTACATATATAGTATTATTTTATTTACTTATGGGTATGACTCATTATTAATCATATGTTATGTTTTCTAGGATCATGATTGTTGACTCTTGTTTCCAATTTAAGACATATCACTTCAATTGTTATTAAAAATACTACTTCCACGACTATTGATTAATTCTTTTTTATTGGGTTTGACAATATATTTTATGTCTATTGACAATTATTATTTTCTCATACCCATAAAATCAAATTGTAGTCACATATGTTATTTTAGTGTTCTCTCACACAATTACACATACAAGGAAATAGATCTCTCCATTTATTCATGATGGAATTATCTATCTTATGATGATGAGTATTATGAATTCTGTCTCTAAAAGGGTATCATGTGAGGAGAATATTTATTAGAGAAGTTAAAAAATATTTAAAAATAATTTATTTATGTATCTAATCTCTAAATCCACTAATCTATATGTTTTGAACTCTGATTTATTATGATATGTACAGTATAATAATAGATGTTATTTTAATATGAATGGTTTTCATGCATGGTTGACAGAATTTTATATTATAGTTGATATTAGTTATATGTCATAATTTTTTTATGTGGAATTAAATGATAGTAATCAAAATAACATATATTGAACCAAAACTGAGGTTGGAATATCCTAAAATTTCAAAAATTTCAATGAAGGCATCGTAATTAAGGATATCATGGGAATTCTATCTCACAATATATGATTTATTAATCTGAATATTAATTCATAAATCATAATTTTGGGTTTAATACTAATGGATGGATCATACAATATTTGAATTAATAATTAAAGATAATGAAAATAATATGACTTTCCTAATGAGAAACCTTGTCTTATGATAGTTATATTGAAAATTATACTATTTATGCTCATCTAAATGTGTAAATATATAAATGATAACATGACTCATATTAAAATTTAAATAGATCCAAGGATTGTACAAATAACCATTGAGTACTTGATTGAACAATATCCACTCTCGACTATTGAGTCTTCAATAGTTATTAGAGCCTAAAATAACTTATTTATATATTTATCATATAAAAGGTGAAGCTAGAAAAAGTGCCAAAATCCTGAATGAATTTATTTAAATAAAAATTAATTGAAACTATATAAAGGATGGGTTTTAATAAGATATTATTCAATATTTAAATTAATTAAATACTTTTCACAAAAACAATGTGAAAATTTATTGTGATAAAAGTTGTTGTGTCTCTATTGGTATCTATGAACTAATAATTATAATTCTTGGATACTACACATTTTTTTTTATAATTTTCCATGAAGACAAAATTGATTTTCTTCTTGGATCCTAAAAACAAATTTCTGAAAATTTGTTATCTATAAGGTATTTTTATAGATATGAATTACTTTTTTGATTCACATTATATTTTAAAATATAAAATAAAGACACCCATAATTTTCCCAGTTACAGGGATAATAAGTTAGTACTATAGGTTTCATGAATCATATATGAGAAATCCCATGATGGAAATCATATAAACTCCATAAATTATAAAAATGTGGGGAAAATAATGGTGGAAATTTACATTAAGGAAATTGTACATGATTCATGAGTGGAATATAATTTTATAAATAAAATAAATTTCAAAGAGACATGAAAAGTTAATATAATTAAATGGATAATGAAAACTCAGACTAATGTAAAACCCACACTCCATTGATTCAATTTTATGGAATATGGATGTTATACAACACATCGATTAAAAAATGGTCAATTAATCTTATCGAAAATAGTTACATCTAAATCAAATTAGTAAAGGGAATCCAATAAAAACAAAATTATTGAAGTGGTTCATGATAATAAATAAATAAATGGTATAAGAGTCATCCAGTGTTGAAATATAAATTTCTTATTTATTTATTTTCATCATAATTATTTATTTATTATAAATTTGGTAGAATCTTTAATTCACTAACTAAAATATTAGATATCGAACTATCAATAAAAACACAAGGAGGTAAGATTCCATTTCTTCCTTTTGTTAAATCCTTCTCGAGTTTCGTTACATATTTCTTCTTATCTGTCAAATCTTCTAATCAGGATGTCAACTTTATTTCATATTTAGTAACATCCATAGTACAATTAGTCTCTTCTATGTTTTCTATTACTATACATTTCTCTGGAAATATAGTTGAACATGTTTTCATATCATTCCCTTCATGCATATCTTCACCATTTGTTGAAACCTTTTTTCATCATTTATAATTTCATTAGAAGTATGATTATTCCTCACTTATTTCACTTTCATTTTTGATTCCTCCAATTTACTAACCCAGTCAATGTGTTCTTTCCAAACAACTAAGCACTATTTATTTTGAAATTTAACAGATTTATCTTTCTTTACTTCCCAAAAATCCAGATTCTGAGAATTGTTAAGAATCTTTTGTTGGGCTTGCAACAAAACAAGACATCCTTTCACAAGGTGTACAAGTTCCTCACACCTTTCACAAATAGTTTCCAATGGTTAGAACCTATCTTAAATATTTACATCTTTCATACTATATTTCTTCATCTCATCCTTCTCAGGCAACTTATTTTGAGAGAATTGACTCCCCCTCAAACCATGTCTTCCATAACATGTGGAATAATAGTAGTGTTGTTAGTTGAACCAGCATATACTCTATGTATGTCCAAATCCACCACAATTCTAGCAATATGAATAAAATGTGTATTTTCCTATAAAACTTTGATACTATATAGAATTGTGAATCTGTTTCATAGAAATGTTATTCTCTTTCTTTTCCAATCCACCAGCCTTTCTATTATTAATCAGATTCATCCTTTTCTTTTCTGAATTATCAGATCCAGAATTATTTGAGAAATTTCAATATTCAGAATGTTTCAAAACATTCACAACCATGTTTGTCTTCTCCACATACAAAACATTCCCATCTTTATTTTTTTCAAAACCAATTCTATTCTTCTTCTCACCCATTGAAAGTATATATTAATGAACCTTCTCTTGTTTCTCATTACAAGAACATTCACTAACTTCAGTGATTGTGTTTTGTAAACATAGACTTTTCATTTCTACTTTAGATAATTTTTGTTGGACAAGTTCCAAATCTTCTTTTTTGCCTTCATCTTCACTTCCAAATACACTTTACAATTATTTTCATCTTTAAAAGACTTATTCAAATCATCAATCTATTTAACCAGCTTTTCTTTCTCACCCGAAAAACATTCTTGGTTTCATAAGCATTCATATTCCTACTTTTTGTTTTGGTTTTCAAGACATCTAGTATTTCATAAAAATTATTTCAAATATTCTTTCAAATGAATTTAAAGATGAGTTTCATCATTATCTGAACTGTTGTTTCTGAATTCATCACCATTCATTGTTGAAATAAATTTATTTTCTAGATCATGATCAATGGAATTTTTGGATTAAGCTTCACTTTCTTCTTCTTATTATTCTTCAACACAACAACATTCATTATTTGAAGATCATTCTTCATTAACTATTGCAATGAATGTATTGTCTTCACCATAATTTGTAACATCATCACTATAATCTTTTGTAGACAAAAAGATTCTCCTTTTGGATTTGGAGAACCTCTTATCTTCCCTCTTGGAATAGAATTTTTCTTTATCGCCATTTTTTGGAAATGATCTTCTTCGCCTTCTTTCTTCATCTTCACTTTCTTCTTCATCACTTTCTTCTTCATTTCCTCTTTGAGTAAAATTGGAAACAAAATTCACAATAGATATACATCCAAAACAAATTAAGGGGAGTTTCCCTTTAAACATTCCTGTACCTCTTTTCACAATATTAAAAATCATGGAAAAAATTGAATCCTGATTTTTACATACCTAATTTTTGGAGTCAGAATATCCAAATTATTCATCTTCAAGAATATACTTTTTCCTTCTTGGAAGCCTTGAAATACATTTCTCTAACAACCATAGTTTTTATCTTCATATAAGTATCTATTCTCATTTCATAAGTGATAAGAATTCTATGTAAATCATCAATAAGTAATCTTTCAGGATCTTTGTCTTCCAATAAAGAAACTTTTTTATTGAATTTGTCAGGTAGGATTCTCAAGATATTTTCAAAAATAATAGATTCTTTCATCTTTTCACCAATACAGTTGATTGTACTCACAATTTAATTCACCCTAGTAATGAATTCTACAATAAATTCTTGACCACCCATCTTTAAATCTTCATACTTTAATCTCCATATTTGAAACTTTTCCTTATTCACTTTTGTGTTTCCTTCATATATGTTTTTCAACTTATCCTATATACCTTTATCTGTGGAAAAACCTTTCACTCTCAAGAAATCACTTTCATAAAGTGATGATAATATAGGATTCCTGGAACTTCCATAATTATCACGAAACTTCTAATCAATAGGAGTATGTGGAGCACTATCATTAATGAGAGGAAACCCAACTGCTGCAGCGTTAAGAAGATCATAACTAATAGACATAAGATATGGTTACATTCTATCCATCCAGATGTGGTAATTCTTTCCATCAAGGACTGGAATACCTATACTGTACACACAGTTCATGTTCTACATCAGCACAGAATAACGAAGGGAACCTTCTATTGATACCAATTTAAAGTGGCCATTCGGAGTATTGTTTCACTGAGAGGGGGAGGGGTGAATCAGTGATACTCTTCTTCTATTATGTTTCATTTCAACTGAAACAACCTAAAAATACTGTTAGATATTTGAATTCCTTGATAGATAAAAACTCAACATACAACCTCACAAACACAAAGATTTACAAGGATCACTATTCAATAAGAATAGCTACGTATTTTGTATGGTTTGGAAATGATCCAAAACCATAAAATCCAATAATAAAATAATCTTTGGATTACAATGGGTATGATATACCCTTACACTCACGTAGCACTATGAAAAAATCCCACTATTGTGTGTGCACCCTCTTAGCACAATAGAGCAATACAATATGTTCTGTACTACTCATGTTACTTGTTCTTCTTTTCAATTCACCCAATGTATTCAATTGTAAAACATTCTTCTTTTCTTTACCTAGAAGATAGGTAAGAACCTCAAAGGACTTTGATAATGAAATCAGCCTGAACATGATGTCTGATTTTCCCAGTCCGATTATCTGAGTATGAATCTTTGAAAACAATTCTTCAAGTATGATTTTCATGATAGAATGAAATACAAATGAAATAGCAATACTTCAATTTCCAAAAACAATTGTCTTGCCAAATAGAATATGAATAAATCAGCACCACCCAAAAAATTGTCAGTCTGAACGGAATCGATCTCTTCTTCTCTCTAGAATCCCAAAGATTCACTAACTTATGAAATTAGCACAAGTATAATGTACTTTACACCTTTTATAGGTGAACCAAAACATGTTTTGGTAGGAATCCCAAAACACTATCCAACTCACTTAAAATCACCCAAATTTGAATTTCTCTCGAAATCTCAGAATAATTATGAATTTGTCTAAACTTCTCGATTATTCTCTAATATTCTAAAATCATCATCTCTTTATTTAAAAACTCCCAGTTCAGTTGTCAATACTATTAAAATTGATGCGAAATACATGATTCTAAATCTAATCCTCTCATACTGATTTCTTCAAAACAATGCTTGATACAAATCCAATAGAATGTGTTTGAAGAAATTCACTTCTTCACTTAAGATACATTCACTCTATTAAAATAAAGGATCCCCTTTTGAAAATTAATTCATCAGTCTCCTTCTATTTTATTTTCTGTTTACCCACATTAGAAAACACACTTGATTCAATAAAATGTGCTTGTATCATGACCACCTTCATGACATTGATATCATTGAGAATTAGCTTTAGCATTTTTGGAATTTATGTGGAAAATATTGTAGCATTCCATCCATTCTTGTTTATTTCTTTTCATCTCATCCAAAGAATTACCATTTCTGAATAAAAATGGTATGGATACTATTATCTTGAAAATGATCATATATGGTTATGATCATTCCCAGCACGATACAAAACAGTCTAAATTTGATTCATTCTCAATCGGCACCATCTCTTCACCTGGCACCACTTTTCATCAGTTCCACTTATTTATTTATACTACCATGTTACGACACATCTTGGTATAATCCTTTACCAATCAAAATGATATATTACTATTTATTTCACATCATGTTTTTAATTTTCACCCCTTCTATAGTGAAATTTTAACCACACAAGTTCAGTAAAATCGTAACAACAATGCTACAGTGAAATCATAACCACAATGCTATAGTGATATCGTAACTAGGATTTGCACTGAAATGGTAACCATCTTTTACCCTCAAATCATAACCAAATTTTACCATAAAATTGTAACCAGATTTTATAAAGAAATTTTAACCAGATTTTACTTTAAATCGTAACTAGATTTTACTCTGAAATTATAACCAGATTTACACAGAAACCATAATTGGATTTTACTCTGAAATCATATCTATATTTTAATCTGAAATCAATTACCTTATTTTGCACAGAAATCATAACCAGATTTTGCTCTGAAATCATTACTAGATTTTACTCTAAAATCGTTACTATATTTTACTCTGAAATCATAACTAGATTTCACACTGAAATCGTAACAAGATTTTACTCTAAAATTGTAACCAGATTTTACTCTGAAATGGTAACTAGCTTTTACACAGAAATTATAACCATATTTTACGTAGAAATCATTAACAACTTTTACATAGAAATCATAAACATATTTTATGCAAAAATAATTACAAATTTTTATTCTAAAATCATAACCAGCTTTCACTCTGAAATCGTAACCAGATTTTACTTAGAAACCATACCCAACTTTTACTCAGAAATTGTAACTAGATTTTACTCTAAAATCATAACTATATTTTACTCATAAATCATAACCATATTTTACTAAGAAATTTTCACCATCTTTTATAAAGTAATTGTAACCAGCTACAAAGAAAATAGCACCACTTCTTTTACTTCCAACATGAATCCAATTTTTTTGAAAAAAATTCCAAATACAACTCTTTTTCGATTGGTAGTAACTCTTTAACTCTCCCTTTCTTCTATAAATCTTACATAAAATGTTCTCAATAAAACTTGTGATTTATATGAATTGAAAACCATCAAATCATCATCATAGTTGAAACATCGTAGTCATACTGACTCTGATTCCTCAGCAAAACAAATACTTATTTCTCATTATATGAAGAGTTAATCTAATGACCATTATCTTCCAGCAATATGTTTTCACATTAAATCGGTCCTTATGTGAGTCTCTTCAGAAACACATTCTCACATTACAATGAACATTAACTGTGAGTCTGAGTCTTTTAAAAACAAGGATATGCTTCTTTTGAAAAAATAAATCTGATTGTTTTGAAAACATGGATCTGATTCCTTTCAAAAAAATGGATCTAATTCCATTCAAAACAATATAGATCTGATTCCTCTCAAAACAATCCTCATTAATATTTTTTTTAAACTAATACAATTATTGTTAAAAACAAAAATAGTCATAATACATTTCTTCATTCTTTCAATCCCTTCAAATCCGAATTCCAATTCATCGTCTTTCTCAACATCTATTCAGTATTCAACATAATAATTGATTGACAACAAATAAAACCAAAACACAACATTTTTCTAACAAATTTATCATCAAAAAATCATGACGGTATCTTATGAATCATTTCATTTGAAATTTCGTGATAAAAAATTCCTTATGCATTATTTGGATAAATGTGTGGTGAAATTTCCATTAAAGATGTAGTGAAGTTGTCTCAATAATGAAACATATAAAATATATATTGAATATATTATTTTAATTTCAATGTCTATATAATATTATTTAACCATGTTCCAATGAAGAAGGTTTTAATTTAGTAGTGACTATTACTGCTGAATACATTACCACCCTATGAAGGAAAAAATGAATTAAATTATCATTAATTGAAGGATCATTATGCCTTTTCCACTCTGAGGATTGAATGAGACCTAAAACTCATGGTCTATCAACAAATAAAAATTAAAATGACATGGTAAGTGGAAATATATTATCATTGTCAATTGAATCTTCAATCATACATCCATGTTATGATAAAAGGAGATTTATATGGTTAATATGGAAGTATAGAGGAATGTGAGGAATGTTTTAGAGCTTAAATTTTATAATAAAGGAAGTATATCAGTTGGTAAATGAATATGTGTTCACTTATAAATATAATTGGAGAAGAATAAATTAGATGATGCACATATATCCTCATTATCTATCCATAATTCAATCATAAAAATATATAGAAATCCCAAGGATTATTTTGAAATGGAAAATCAGAAGAGTGGAATTGAAACATATAGATCATGATTCTTAGTAAGTTATAATGTTATGGATAAATTATATAATAATATTTTAATAAAAAACTACAACCTATATCTATATCGAAATTTGGTAGCATCACCATGGATTTTATTATTTGTTTTCTTATGAAACCTGAAGGCCTTAATTTTATTTGGGATATAGTTTATATACATATGATGTCAGAAAATTTAAATTATATTAAATATTATTTGTCAGTGGATAATATTAAAAGTATAAAATTAATGGAAGTGATATGATTTCATATATATTTCCATTCTATTTTTTATCAAAATATAATGTCTACCTTGATGTTATGGATGAGTATTCAATAAGAGTTGAATAACAAGTTTGGATTCACCACTTCATATCATCTTAATACTGATTTTTAGTCTAAAATGAACAATACACTTCTATGTGTATAATAATATCCTACTCAATATATTTTAATTGATGTTGGGGTTAACAAACTCCCATAGTAGAGTTCACATAAAACAATTGATTTTTTATCACATTCAAATGGAACTATATGAGGATCTATTGAGTAAAATGATAGTGGAACCAAGAAGTTATGATGGATATTTATAGAATATTATTTTGGTATCAGATCATACTATGTATCTATTAATCAAAATTTATTAAAATCAAAATAATTACGATGCTAATAATTAATGATGAGATTTTGAGTTTCGAAAATAGAGACATTATATTCATTTGAATGTCATCAAGGAAGAAGGTTATTAAATTATTGAATAATTAAATGTTGAGACCATGATAAGTTTTAAATTTTGAAATCATAGTCCATTAGGGGAAGGTGGATTTTGGTTTCTTCCTTCAATCAAGTCACTCCCTGGGGAATGATATGATCCATTTATCACTTTTTAGGTGGTACAAACATTACTCGTTACATTTACTGAACTAATGGGTTTTACCACTAGTACATGATCCCTCGTAAGAGGAACAACTTGTTAAAATCAATTATTATAGTGATAAAGTACTATAAACCAATAACACTAAACTGTTTTAGGGATTATATATTTTTTTTGAGGAAGTATAGTGGGACCCAATAAAATATAATAAGGTAGAATTATTCTTTGTTTTCTAGTTGTGTAATTTAATTTTAATGGAAAAATTATTTTAAGGTTATAGTATTTAACAAAATAATATTTTAATATATATTTCACTTAAAATAAATACATGTTGAATAAATTTTTTCTTATTAAATACCTAACCAAAATGAACTAAAATAAATTTTTTTGAAATAAAATAATTCAAGAAAATAAAATCAAGATAAATTATGAGATTGGCATATGAAAAAATAAATATAAATATTATAAGAGAAATAAAAAACATATATATAAAAATAATATCTAAATGAAATCATTATCATTGTTGTTTTACATGAATATTATAACCCTGATTACAAATACTGAAAAACAAATATTGAAAACTAGAAACAATGTAGACATTTTTAGAAGGGAGGTGAATAAGATGAATAATTTTTGTAATGTATGTCATGATATATAATGGTTCATCCTACACTAAGTGGGAAATTTTACATGAATATTATAATTATTTTTTTAAAATTTTTAATTAAAAATAAATAATTAAATAATTAAAAACAAAAAAAATAATGAAACCAAAAGATAATATTTAATTAAAATATTTTATGTTCACTTATTGTAAACCTTATTTTTGTTATGGTTAAGGAATTTTTTATGCACTTATAAAAATCTATGAATTTATATTTATTAAAGTATGAAAAAAATCACATGGTATTTAGATATAAATTTTCTATTGGATATGGTTAATATCATTTAATGTTTAAAATGGATATTTTTCAATGAATGGGTTTTTAATTTTTTTGTATTTTCATCATAATAAATTAAATTTATAACTCTAATGTGTTGAATCTAATGTAATATATACAACTATAAAAAGAATCTTAACACTCATTTAATTTGTAATTGATAATAAAATAGGATTAACAACACCTACTGATTAAAAAGTAATTTCTCAATATATATATATATATATATTATGCAGTCAATTGGATATTAAATATTTCATATATTAAATTTTAATTAGATTAAATAGGTTTAATTTATTTAATCAGATTTTTGAAATTACTTACATAGGTAAATTTCATTTTGGGTATAAAAATATGTTATTAGGGTAAAATTTTTGTTTCCACCTTAGATGTAAAATGAGGTAAATGGGTTTAAATATGTTGGAAACACATAATCTTTAAATAACCATATTTAAAAACTATTTATATGCAGATATTAAAAACATATATCTAGTAGTTTTAAATTTTTATCCACTTTTTATTATAAAATGGAAACCCTACACATTGCCAAATGATTATTCATGTAAATACCACTCAAAAAACACATTCAAAAGAACCTATTATATACACATTCCATTTCAATATTTTTCTAAAAACTATATTTAACCTATCCAATTGATCCAAAACTAAATCCATATTACATATTTAGTATCCAATAGTTATAATAAGGGTACCATAATCATTCCTTCTAAAGGGACCCACATAGAGAAGAAGGTAATTCACCAAAGATCTTAGTTCATCACTATACTTTCCAATTAACTACTAATCTCAAATATGTTTTAATATTACTATCCACTATAATGATGATATATTAACATAACTATTCATATAAGTAAATTAATTTAATCTTATCTAACTTTATACTCATACTCAGTTTTTTATATAACATTTATTATTTTTTACATGTTCATCCACCTACATGAATGATTTTATACTATCATAACAATTTCAAACATAGTTGAGTAATAAGAAATTAAAATTGGTATTATATAATTTTAATGATTTTATACCTTATAGATATTGTTTTAAAAATTTTAAATAACAATTAATGATCTATATAATGTTACATGTTGTTATCGGTAAATTATCTAAATAATGATAATCACATATTCCATTCTCACAGCCTATTATCATACATATCATAACCTGAATATGAGACTAAATTAATCATTGAATAAAACTAGTGTACAAAATTTAATACTATTGGAATTATTAACATTGTATCAAATAATTTGGACCCACATCATCACTGTGAAACTTGTAATAAACTATAAAAATTAATGACATCTAATGATAAAAATAAATAACTTTTTCAAAAATACATATAATTAATGAACATAACTAATGAGTATAAAAGGGTATAAATAGGAATAAGTTTGTAATATAATCTTTCATGTTTTTATTCTTATTATAAATTTTTCAATACCATGTTAATGTAAATCTAGTTTAAATGTGATGATTTTTTCTCCAATCGTGTTCTTTAATCGAGATTGACTGTATCAAAACCATTAATTTGAAAAAATGTAAGTTAATTATCTATTTAAACCCTTCTATATTTGTATAATATTTTTATTATTATGTTCAAAATGTATTAATTATATTTAATTACCCTTTGGTTTATAATTAAATCCTAATAATTCTCATTCATGATACTAACCATCATTAAATTAATTTTCCAAGGATTTTAATCCTCCTTGAGAATAATATATATATATATTTCTATATATGTATGTATATATAAAGATATGAATTTAAAATTGAATTTTATATGAAATGATAACTTTTACTTACATTTTTTATAAATTTATTTGTTTTTTTATTAATACTTTTGTAGTTATACATTTTTTAATTTTTAAAATATATAGACTTTAATTTACAAGAATGTTATAAAATATTTATATATCCCATGTGGTGGACATGAGAATTATTTTGTAACTATAAAATTGTGTTATATATGGATCAAACATGGTTTCTATTAGCATAATTCAATCGATGAGAGTGTCTTTGTATTTATTATAAAGGCAGAATAGTTGGCAAACTATTTCTATAAACTGTGTAACAACCTTGAATTTCACCAAATTTATAAAAATATAGAAATTTATAAAACTATTCCCCTTTACAATTATTACCAAAAATATTCTAACTCTCGATCATCCCTCTCTATGGTAACCTAGAGAGAATAGAAATCCCCAAGCACACCTCCTCTTCATTTACTATATTACTTTTTTGGTGATTTCAATTTTTATTTCATGAATATTCATGTTCGATTAAGAATTCCTTCCATGCATTCTCTTTCTCTCATTCCCTCAATATTTTCCCCCATTTTTTCAAATAGCATTTTTATCCTAGGGGTTTTGGGTTAAAATTTCATTTAAATCATGTCTTTAGGTTGTGGGATGAGTTTTATAATCCCTCCTTTAATAATTGTGGATGAAATCACCTCATTTTGCTTTCATTAGGTAGGTTCTTCTGTGTGTTTGTTTTACATAAAATAAACAAGTTTTTGGGTTTGTTGAATCATACTCAATTTAATTTATAAAAACTATTTGGGTACAACTTGATTTATATATGGTTGTTTGTCATGGTTTTACAGGGCTTTCAAGTGATTTTATAGTGGGTTTGTTTGAGAATTATTCATATTTTCTCTTAGAACTAGATATTAAATTATATTTTTGAGTAATGAAACATTTATTTTTGTTTTAAAAATGTATTCTCCATTTAATATTATTATATATTAACTTATTAAATTTAATTAGTTGATGTGTCATATAATGAGGTTATTTTTTTTATTTCACATCATAAATATTTTATTGTGATAATATATTTTCTACATTTGTGATTCAAATGTTATTAATGGATGAAATGTTTTATTTTTCTATTAGGATTATATATATTATCATATTTTCATATATACACATATGAACAAATTAGTTTTATAATATTTCTATATGTGAATTTAAAATTGATTATATATATATATGTAATTTAATTTGTGTATATGTTTTTAAAAATAAAACATTTGAATATTAGTACCAATGTTTCTCAATTTGGTTGTCATGTTTTTTTAGATAATTTATTGAAAAAAAATTGAAGTAATTTAGTTTTTTTATAATTCCATCTTTTTGTGAAATGGAATAAAAAAATATGCACGAATTTCAATTGACCTATAAAAAAGAGGTGTCGATTGAAATTTTTTAATAAATATGTGTTGTTTTTGTTTATGGAATTCATTATTATTTTATGGAATTTTATGTTTTCGAAACATGGGAGACCTCAGTTAGGTGGGTAATCAGACATGTGAGGCTCTATTTAGTTATATTATACTTATCATTCTCTCTCTCATGGTGTTCTTATGATAATAAACACTCATTTATGTATCAATAGTTTTCAATTGATTTAATTTTGGTCTCACCATTGTGACCTTTAGTCATCTCATTGATAGACACAAAGATGTGATTAGTGTAAATTTAATGTATGTTTTATGATCTTTATAATTTTATTATTCTATTATTTAATAAAATAATAAGATAAAAGAATGAGGTTTTCAGGAAAATATATGAATGTGTAAGTTATGCCATAAGTAACTAGATGACGATGATATGTTTTATAAAGAAATAGCTCACCCTTGTAGAGCCACCTTCCAACCGATTATAATGGATATACGGTCATATCCTCAAGGTTTCCACTGGTGAGCTGGACGATGAGAACTATAAGGTTGGTGCAAGCCGGAAGAACCCTAGAACCTCTCAGATTCTCATAGGGTATCTAGTTGGATCATCTTTCTTGTTTTTCTACTGAATATATTGAAGTTACATGAAATTAATTAGATTTATTAAAGAGTTAAAAATTCCAATTAATTATATATCTCATCCTAAGGGACATCCAACTACAACCAATCCTTTAAATAATGTTATAAGGAGGATTTTATCAAACCAATAAACATGTGAAATTACACATAGCTGAAACCAATTATGTTGAATCCCTTTTAATCTCACTACCACGTTTCAAAGTACTAAATCCAATTTTCAATCTCTCAATGCCTCTCATCACATTACCTTCAATCTCAATTTTAGAAATATATATAATATATTATGAAATGTAATAACAATGAGTTTCATCTAAGAAAACATCTCTATTCACATCTTCTTTTACAATGGGTTCGCACTACTAAAAAAGTGAAAAATAGATTCCTTAGCTACAAATGAATATCAAGAGGGTAATCACAAACTATATATTTTAGGGAAGAGAATATTTATCAACAACATAATAAAGGGATAATTAACATAAACATTTCAAACTAATTGGAGGATATGTAGGGGATCACACCAATCTATTTCTGATCTCCATTATAAAACCATGTCTTCTCTATAGTTTTTATTTATGTATCATATCATTAATTTTCAATTGGAATAATTTTTGAAATTATATTTTATAATTTTCTATTAGTAATTATCTCTTGTTAAAATATTGAAATTAACATTATTATATATATCAACTGTATCAATATGATTCCTTTATGATTTTATCACTTTATTTCTTTAATACCATTTAAATTGAATTTTATATTTTTTTAATTTTTTTAAACTGTAATTCATATCATTCCCCTTATGCCATATTATCTAGAAAACAATTACCATCAAAGGTTTCTATGGGTTTTTATTTAAAAAAAATACGTTTTTTTTTGATAGCCTATAATTTGATCAATGTACATTGTTATTTGGTATTTATGAACTGTAAAGACAATATAGAATTTATTAATTTATTTTTCATGAAGGGATTAATTTATAGAGGTGAAATTTAAGAGAATGATGTCTTAAAATTCATGATATAATGGATTTCATATTGATTCCCTTAAGGAAAATTTTTATTATATTTTTTATATTTTTTATATTTTTTGTTGGGATGGGCCTTTGTTAAAAAATTATCCAACCATGAAAAACTAGCAATCCATGTCAATTGAGGCACATTTGGGTGTACTCTTAACAATTATATGAAGACATAACATATGGATATCATGGAGGAAGGGTTGTGTGCATGCACACTCACACACATGAAGGAATGATGGAGAAACACTACTAGTTGGATGTGTAATATGGGTTCAGGCTGACACAGTTTGGTGGTACCAGACATTAGTAGAGAACCTGATACCAACTTTTATAGGTTGAAGGGAATGATAATTTTATTAATCATGTCATACCTGAGAATAATTGGGTTTTATTCCATGAAGGGTTATATGTCTAAAGGATTGTCAGATGTGTTTTGGAATGTTAATCACATATGTTAAGGGTTCATATATAGGATGCATGGGAAATTTCTTGTAACACCATCATGTGAATACATAAAAGGGACTGATATTTGTGTGAGATTCAGACTTGTAGAGGGATCACATATCCAAGGGTCCAAATTTCCAAGGGTTAAAAGCCTAAGAACCCATATTCGGGGGTTTTTATGAATGATTAAAATTTCCAAGGATAATATCTTGAATTACTAGAGGAAATTCGTGTGTCATAGGTATATGTCCAAGGGATCACAGATAGGTTGAATAAAAAATGGAATGTAAGGACACCATGAGAATCCTTTTCATAGACAAGGTTTGTATCCTTATCTAAAATAGTGTATTCTCAGTATCATAGGTGCATATCCATGGGTTACTATCAAAAATATGCCTGTAAATAGTCCCAAAGCCAGACCATAAGGATTCTTCACATAATTTCATCATGTGAATGTGATTAAATGACCACTTCTCCTAGATGGGGGTACATTTAATGTTGTCACATTTCATTCAATTTTATTTGAGATTACATATGGTGGTCATGTGACCTAAGTCTTATGAAGAATCTAACACCTCTGGTCACCTTCTTGGATCAAAAGTTTGGGGATTTGTGTTTCATTTTTAGGGATTGATCACAATACATAGGGGTTGCATGTCAAAGTTTTATGAAGGATATGACACCATATTTTCAATAAGGAAAAAAATATTTTTAAAATTCATAATTTATTCATAAATGGAGTTAACCCATAAGATTCATTTGATGGGATATTATTATGATCTCTCTAATATTGGCTGATTAACAAAAGAACTCATCTAACAGAACCAAAAAACAATTATTTATCTCTAGGAATAAGGGTTGAGTATACCATCTCTTGTCAGAAAGAGTATACGGTGTGTACCCACTTGAGTTGATTGGTGAAATATCCTTGATGCTATAAATATCTTATCATACATCATACTCATGTGATGTAGAGGTGGATAGAAGATATCATTATAATATTGTAAAAGAGCATAGTCTTAATCAAATGGATAAATTATTCTTCATGTGAAAACTTGGTGGAATGTATGTGGAAAAATATTGTGGGATTTATTAATTCTATTATATCTATGATGGTGTCTTTATGTATAATTTTATATTCATGTGATGGATAATATATGAGATTCACGTGATTTGCATTAAATGGTCATGTGGTACCTCCGTAGATAGATGATCGAAATCTGTAGAGCACTTCATGTGATTAAGGCCACATTGGATATGATCATTATGAAATTGATGTTAAATTGATATTCATGAAATTCCATGGTTCTATGTGATATCATGATGTGTTCATTTCTTATTAATGTGGCACCTTGTTTCTCTTTCCAAAATTTCCCAACATAAAACACATAGATCACTTATAAAGCTATGGATAATTAATGGTATCTTAGTTAATCTGTTGGATTTTTATATCCATATTTCTTCAGGTACATCTATCATTGGAGTATTAACTTCATGAAGACAAGGTAATTCCATGTTAAAGATGACTACTCATTCGATCAGAAGTCATTGATTCTATAGATCATGAAGATATGGTTATATGCATATCTTTTTTTTGTCAATGAAAAATATCCATATAAGGAAGACATTACACATTATTTTTAAACTTATATGTAACACATTTAATTAAATATCTTTAATTTTTTTCCCAAGAAAAATTGAGTACCAGGTTCTGCTCATAACATTCACTTTCACTAAATGGATTCATCTTGCTCCTCAGACGAGCTTCTGATACACAACATGGATTTGGACTTCTTTTATTGTTCTCAATTTCACACCAACTAACTTCCACCACACTAAATGATGTATTGGGTCCCAATCATAGTTGAGGAGAATTCTACACTTTCCTTGGATGAGATGGTTGGATAGATATCCATTCATGGTATATTTTTTATTAAAGACACTTCCCAACACATTGAATAGGTAGAATAAATTTAAACTAGGTAAATGTAGTCATGAGTGGAACAAAATACAAGCCATTAAATGATTTAGACCAATCCTTCATTCTCAAGAATACCATCTAAATACCATAATTCATTCAGGAATAATATATTAATACATTTTTAATAGGATTAAGACATCTCAAATACCTAATGGAAATTTTCATGGTCAAAATATATGGTAGTCAAAAAAATCCCCCACTAGTAGAATTGAATTCATTCAACAAAATGATTTCAGTTTTATGATAAATATATATCACATTGTCGTATACTTAGGTATCATAATATCTTTGATATTGAATCCAATGGTAGGATTTATGAAGGGGTGTATTGATTGATTGTTTTTTAGTACTCTATAGAGGACATTCCTCACCATGAGTACATGGATGGATACAATATATCTAATTTCATTATCATAGGGAATGAATATCTTGAAATTGGATAAATTTATAAATTATAATAATGAAATTTTATTAGGGTGGAATGGAATTTTTTTATAGGTCTAAGATAAGAGAGATAGATGTCACTAAATATTCGAAATAAATGGGAATCAAGCCTTACATGGTATCAAGAATAGACTCCTATGAAAATAATGCTTTTGAATAATGGAAATAGGTTCATAGATAAAGAAATATAGGATAAAATACTCTACATAATTCTATCTCAAATGTATAAGAGGGAATATAATTAGGGACCCATGTTTTTGTGTGGATATCTCATGGATCTAGAACTAGTAACACGATAAACGACACATTTAGTAGGACACTCTATTTACGTTAGAAGGATAAAAGATAAACCAAGTCTAATATAGTTTCAAGGAATGATATAACTAGGTTCACATAAGAGGTATTGAGGTATTTATATGTACATTATGTTTTCCCTCTGTTAGTAGTCCAAGATGGCACATCTCAATTTTTTATAGGTCTTGTTAATGTTCCCTGTGATATTTTCATATTTTATTTTAATGCTATCATTTTTATATTCCATTTAGGGAGAGAATTATTGTGTAAAAAATCATCTTTTTCTTAGTCCTCAATTTACATGTTTTCAACCTCATAAGTTTTACACATTTTAAATTCCCTAGTACTCAATGTTTCCTATTTCATGTAAAATTATTGTCCAGCAAGAATAGGATCTTTGTTCCCAACATTACCATTTCATTTTTTTTAAATGCTAAATGATTTTATATCTTTCAACTTTTTTATGATCATATAAGTAAGACAAATGTATGTACCTTTTTTGGTTGAACATCATTGTCCTAATTGCACTAAATTTTAGTTTCATATATCTTAGACCTAATTTAGATATTTTTTTAATTTCATATTGATCGATCATAATTTTTAATATTATAGTTTAATATAAATTTGAACTTATTTTATAGATATCTAGGGTCATATTACATGAACTTTCTTTTTCTGTAGTTTAGGGTCATATAGCTCATATATTCATTTTCTATTGATTAATATCATATATATCAAACCATCTATGAATTAAAATGATTAATACATGGGGGATGAATATCAAGGAAAGATTATGGAAACCTACATACTTAATGGAATTGGTAAAATAGATATTCATGAAGTGTTTTAACACCCTACATCTTTACATATGTTTATAATGGATTTATATCCACAAAGGGTTCTAGAGACCTACATTCATTCTATATATTTTTAAGGGTGATAATATATTATGTGTTCCAACACCCTATATCAATTTTGGAATTATGAAATATCAATATTAATGAATGGGGGATATTAATGAAGGGTTCTGAAGCCCTGAATCCTTACTAAATATTATAAATTAATAATATTAATGAAGTGTTTTGACACCCTACGTCCATTCCATATATTATAATGAAATAGTATTCCTGAAGGGATTTGGAACCCAGAATATTTGGTATAATTATGATGGGAGGATAATCATGATGTGTGTATACTCATAGTGGGTTCTAACACCCTTCAACCATTATTAGAAGTGTTTATTGTGTTTGGGGATATTTTTTCAATGATGTTGAATCTACATAGATTATTGTATTATGGGATGCATAAATCATTCCTCAATGGATTTGAACTGATTTTGATCAGATGCGGATGAAATGGTCAGGATAACCACAAAACACACTAATGTTATGAGTTCATTTTTTGATTTTTCTAGGGATCATGGGGGTTATAGGTCATTTCTTCATAGAATAGTCCCCAATAGTGGACTAGTCAAGACCCTATTTATACATATAACTAGTGCATTTTTATACAGTGGGTTCCCCACTCCTTTCTAGGGTTCATTGGAGGATTTTAGATATTCAATAACTTTGGTACTTATATAGATTTTGGAGAGGGAAATATCCATGTATGATTCATGAACATTAGTGGTATTCATGGATGATATGATAAATGGGGCGTTCTATATATGGTCATTATGATTTTGACCATATATAATGTAGTTTATGGTCATTTAATGAGGAAAATGAAATGGTTCGTGAATGAGTAATTTCACTCCTTCACCAAGAAGGGTTATAATATATTCTTACATAACATTAAGGATATTCAATATACATGAATAGTTTGGTGGTGGAACATGTAAATCCAGATAATAGAATATATGTTTCAATGACATGTGTTTATTTGAGGACACAATTCATCCATTATTTTTGTCAGAAAAATTATAACACAAACAGTTAAAACAATAACTCATGGGTTTGGGGGGTGGGGAACATTCCTATTGTGCTAAAACCTCCCCTAGGAATAAGCTATAATTCATTGTATCATTCAACAAACAATACTTAAAGGGTCCCACAATATAAGTTAGTACTTGTCAAAAATAGTCTATAGAGGATAAATAAATAAATGAATCCATTCCATGAGATTCCAATAGATATATATCAACATAAGTACCGGGAGGTTATCAACTCATACATCAATAAAATAAAGTTAGATTTTGGAATATGTAATATTAATGAAGGTTTTGAGAACCATAAATTTTTTTACAGTGTACTAAAAACATTATCAAGGTGAATAGATGTTATAAATAATTTCCCTAACTATTTCATGGAATACAATGGGCCAAAAAGCATGGATTGATTTTCATAATGGTCATAATATTGGACCATCGGGACTTGTTAATTTTCATTATTCAATAAATTCTTTCAAAACACTATATATGCAGAGTTTAATATGTGTAGAGCATACTTTTGAATAGAATTATGTTTGTGGGTTTTCAATCAAACAAATTTTTTTAATATTTATTAAGTAGATTTGGTTATTGTGATTCGGTCAAGAAAGGGGAAATAATATATTTTTGGAAACATTTACCAATGTTCACATAGTTTATGGTTATGATATATAGACCTTTAATCAAAATAATATTACACAACAGTCTAATTAGTATTCTTAATAATATAATTAACAAAACATCCTTTTGAAAAGCAGATGATTATATTGTAAAACATGGCCCGTGGAACATAAATATTGAGCGATTTAATAGGTCAAACATGATGAGGATGATCATGATTAGGTTGATATGATGAGTTCCACTATGATTTCATCAAAGGTAACATAGGCTATAAGTAACTTATCTCATGTCTGGGAAAACTATAAATGATGGGTTCATAGCATTTATGTATATCCAAAACATACCTATAAAAATAGATAGGTATTTTCTCTTTTGAAGGTTCCATGGTAGGTTTGTGGAAAACCAATATTCTTTAGATATAATGTTTTATTTATGAATTTATGTTCTAAGAAGATGTAAATAGAACCCCCAATAATTGTTTCTCATGATGAAACACCTAAGTTCTCCTCATTAGGGGTGATGATAAATAATGGTATGTGAATTTTAATGGTATGAAAAAGGGATGTGAATTATATAAAAATTATATACAGGAGGAAATTGAAAAAATTTACTGATTTATAATGTTGTGTGATAGGGAAATATTTATCATGAAATTTGACATCTTTCAACCAAGACATAACTGTAGTGTATAAAATAATCATGTTAATACTATAAATTGAAATGAACTTATGAATCATTTCCTTATAGGTACGCTACATTGTTCAGTGGTAGTCAAATACAATGAGGTTTTTTATATTTTCATTGGGTGATAGGAATATATCTATATGATGGTGCCCCTATTTCCATGATCCAGATCGTGACTAATAATTAAATATATAGATCAAAATAATACATTGGTTAAATGAACTTATAAAACATGTCCATTCTTAAGCAGTTTAAATTCTTCAAAAGTTTACCATCCCAATCATGAACTGTTATTCATGAAACACTTATCCATGTCTAAGAGGTTAGTCAAAACCCCTCATCTCATGAGTACCACAATGGATGTGAGAAACAAGAGGATAATGGAGAATAATACATACTATATTATCTAGGGGATGAAAAACTGATGATGCAATTGGTCCTGGTCTTAAGAACTATTATGCCCCATTTTTATAATAAGGTGACTCCATAATTCACAATGATTTGATAGGATCATATGAAAATTATATGGTTGGTCATCCCCATGGTTTCCCTATGAATTTCATAATTGATGGTATTAGTATAAAGATATCCCTTTCAATGATGTCCATATATATTGGCTACCTCATTAAAAATTTGGAATAACATATATTCTTTTTCAAAAATTGTGGTTAGGCATAGGGTGTAGAATCATGTCATCACAACACATCATTTATGGATATGACTCAATCAATACATAGTTTTTGGAATATCTATATATATATCATTTTCATGTGAAGGGAGAATATTATTTTATCATGTTGTGAAAAATATTTTTTTCACAGCTATATAAAGTAACTCACAAGTATTAATGGAGAATTATCCCATTCCACTATGTATAGACATTGTGGGTGTGATGTGTAATTGTGAATGTTGAAACACTATGGAATCATAGGACTTCATTGAAATTTTTTTGGGTGTGGTGACGTGTAATATAAACATCACTATGTATCATGTATGAATATAAATAAATACATACATAGTTTGAAGGTAAAAGGTACCCTCCACAGATCTACCAAATGAATAGAGGATATGATAATGTGATTCACCATAAAACATCATCATTTAATGTAGTGATAGGGGATAATATATGTAAGAGAAAGGGCAATTTTCATACATTTATATTTTATGATCACATGTGTGGATATGATCCATGCTACCTAACCCCCCCCCCCCCCCCACACACACACATATGTATATAGGGGATAATAAAGGGTGTTTTATCATTATTATGACTCATGGATGGGACCTAAATGTAAAATTTGGAAGTCAAGACATATCTTATTCTAGAAGAAATCAGGATAGAAATATTTTTGGAGAAGTTACCATCCCCTTTAGGGATTTTACTCATATGCAAGGGAAGATGAATTTTATATTTCAAATATGTTCCTATATTATAGAACAAATCTCCAAATATATTATTCGGATCGGAATCATACGTATGATAGAGGTCATTTTCTCATTCAAAATAGAAATCACCCAATGTCATCTGTGTTTAAGATATCTAAATGTTGATGATACCATTAAGGATAAGGGATATTATATTTGGTGAAACCACCACTGATGGGATCATATTTATATTCTTGGGGAAAAACGTAGTTTATAAGATCAAATATAGATCAAACACTATAGATGGTTATGATAGTGTAAACCCTAGGTGTGTCTAATGATAAAATGTCATGGTGTCATTATTTATATTGAAGGGTGAATAATAGAGAAAGATATTATTCATGTATAAATATTCATCCTCATTGATTTTACACATATTTAGGGGAGGATGCATTTTTTTTTCTCCTGGAATTTTGTCTTGTCCTAGATTATCGAATCTCAGTGACACTATGTATCCCATAACTAGAGGAATCCAAGCTCATATTTTTCTTTAAGATAATATTCAAAACACAAATGATGATCGTCTGAATGGAAGGGGAATTTTACGATATATTATCATTGAGGCCAGTCCCAAGATTAGGGAATCAGGTCACCACTACATTTCCTACTATATAAAGAATCAAGCATCATGTAGTTTTTATATAGAATCTATATGTAGATAATAATTATATATGGGGAGGGAAAATTTTGAATCTCATTGCATAAGTTACCCTTTTAATCATAATAAGTTAATTTATCTTCTACATATATCAGGTTAGGGTAATTTATATATAATATTCTAGAATGGGGAAGAAAACTTCAACCCTATTATAAGCTTATTGATATGAAGGTTTCCATACATCATTTCATTTATCTATATCTTATGCCTGTTGTGGGACTAATAAGATGGTTGGATATATGAATTTTTAGGTCATTTATGATGTAAAAAATGTAGTGAAATTACCACCATGCATATCATGACACTTAGATATTGGTTTCATGCAGTTTTATGTTCATCCGATGGGGATATGGGTGAAAGTGTTTTATGATAATCCAACTTTGACAATATTATATTTCCAAGATGGATGAATAACATAGGGAATTTGTATCTTCTCAAGTGATGTAAACCAAAAATAAAAGGGTACAATAATATGATGTTATAATCCTCCTTTGAAAATGATTATGATGCATATATTTTCAGAATTGATTGTTTATATATCCAATTTAATGGATTGGTTATGGTATATGTAAATCATAATGAAAGAATATCTAAGTCATATAGAACTAGAGACTGGTGGTTATAAGTCAGTAATTAGTACTAGTGTAAGAACATATTAGACATAGTTAGGAAAATATGTCATACATTTAAGGGGTCCCCTCCACTAGAACAAAAAAATTCTCAAAGGCACAAGCTTTGAAGCATTTTTTTATTCACCAGTGAATCCTACTGTGGTCCCTTCAAATCAATCTATCCATATTGATAATATTTTAATATGTAGATCTAATTATGTCAATTCTTAGGGTTCATGGGATTCTAAATGAATATGTGCTCAAGTCCATGGATGGTGTTAACATATATATTTTAGGTATGAAGTTGGTTCATGGAGAACATAATATTAAAGAACTTTTCGTGTAGTCCAAAGGCTATTACAAACTATATTAAAAACATTTTTGGGGATAAGGGATAAAAAATGTATCTATTCAGTAAATAATCATGATATGTGATGATCTATTCAGTGTGAAAACCTCATGTCCTGCAGTTTAATGTCATATGACAAGTAAATGGTTCCCTTCCGTTTAATATAATTCTCCCCAATCATGGTAAAAATAGTGGATTAACATTTTTTATAAGATCATAAGAGTAATTATATATGTGATAAACAATATAAGTATGGAATGTAAATAATTATTAAAAATATTTCATCCTATGAGGTATATGGGGATATTTTCATTTTAACCCATGTGGGAATCATCACAATGATTTTGTTTCTTGATCGATGAACATAGTTAAATGTAATGAGGGACTATAGTCAAGATTGAAATAGATAATTCATTTGATGCTATATATCCAATAAATATGATAATCCATCCATATATAGTTCAAATATAGAAAATTCCCTAAAATGTTTTTGGATCATATGTAGCAAATTAGGGAAATGATTCTCCCTAGTACATGATGTTCGTATGCAAAAACTTATTTATGGATCAAGATCCCATGAAAGGGTTCAAAAGGAAATAAACAAAGGGCCACTCTGTGTATTTAAGAGTCACAAAGGATCTCATTTCACACCATAGTTTAAACCAATGTGGAAGGGATTATGACCATACAATTAATTGTAATCGGGAAAGATAATTCAGTTTCAAATCATTATTATCCACATTTTATTTATGAGGACATTGTATTTTTTCAATAAATATTCAAACAACATGAAAGTTTTGGTGATTTTTTATTTTTTTGTGGGGGATTTGGATCCACTCATTATTTATTCTTTCCAAAATTTTATTATTGGTCTTAGGATCAATGACAAAGAATTAACAACATATCTCAGAGTAGTGAGAATAAATCCACACATGGTTCCTTGAATAGTAGATCCCACTACTGATCTGAATAAAATATAATGATAGGGGATATCATTTTCCACGATATGGATATCATGCAGATCATGGAAGAATATGGGTGGACCACTTTAAATAGTGAATGTTATTTTCATAGTTAACAAATGTTATGCAGTTTAACACCATGACACAAGACTAAAGATTGTGATGTTGAATGTAATGTGACTATGACATTGTCAAGAAGTTTAACATAATGCAACATGGATTTTATCATGTGAAATTGATATTATAATGTTTTTTAATGTTATTTGATTTGGATCTTGGTGATACGAAAATTAATGTCCCTATGTTATGAATTTGTTATGATGGTATAAAAATTGAGAAATTATTCATCCCTCTTAGACCTCAGAATATGGATGAAATAAACCATGTCTTTAAACACCTAAATACATTATAAATTTTTATGCTCTGTGGGATTTAGTCAACCTTTAGTAATCATGGGAAAAGTTTGTCATCATTAGATATACAATTCATGGGTTTAAGAGGGAACATTCATATTGGAGGATAACATCCCATAAAAA
The DNA here is from genome assembly GCA_963277665.1 of Viscum album. Classification (NCBI taxonomy): domain Eukaryota; kingdom Viridiplantae; phylum Streptophyta; class Magnoliopsida; order Santalales; family Viscaceae; genus Viscum; species Viscum album. The sequence goes on from OY728139.1 coordinate 1,194,005,561, forward strand.
AAATCTCATCGGAATTTTGTTATTCACTGGTAAATACTAGTTTTGTATAATTATATTAATAAGTCACTATTGAATATATAATATTATGGATAACCAAGAAGATATAGAGTCGAGTTTTAAAAAAAAATTATATAATATTCACTCAATACATTAGGTGATTCTGAAAAGAATATGGGAATGAAGTATTCTTAGTGAATAATGGGAGGAGTATTTGGAAATGTTAATGTATTTTCCATCATGTTTTACAAGCATATGAATTTGACTATAAAATGAGTATTTATAAGGACTAATATCTCAATTTCCTATATTTGGTTCGATAAATTATTAAATTGTCCTAATATACATGAAGTCTCATTCCAAAAGACTGAATAGTTTTTTAGTCTTTCTAAAATAAAAAAATATATTAAACAAAAAATACATTTTCAACATAAAACACACAAAAACATATTTCCATTGAGAACACCATTAATCCCCATAGTGTAACCTTTCATATCATTCATAATATTCTTCTTGGAATCATATAAAAAGTTGAAACACACTAAAGGGATGATCATAGATTTTCTTTAATGATGTAAATACATAAGAATATGTTATAAAAATTCAAAAAATATTATGCCAAGTGATTAACTGAGACACAATCCATTTAACCAATAACCTGAGCATATTATGGATGTAATAAAAGATCATCAAATAACACTATACAAACAATCACATTTTAATGATTCATAACAATCGACATTCTACAAGTATAATAATCACATGGAATATTAATAACTAATATTACATTGATGGAATTCATAATGTTGGACATTTAAAACATATCTTCAAGGCTTCTGGAAAGACACCACACATAAACAGGTAAGGCCTTAGACAATACCTAAACTATTTTTCCCATGATACATACTGATGCATAAAAGGTGTATAGTAGTCCCCACAAAGAAATTATTATGTATAATTAATTTATCATATTAATGCAGCAAAATATAAATACCATAAGAATTTTTATTGAAAAACATGAACATGAAATGTGAATACTTTAACCAAAAACTATGAATCATATCAAAATAGAACATCCATAGTCAAACAGATCAAAACCCAGTCAATATAATCTGGTAGATGATATCATAATTTAACAAACTCATCACATTATAAGATACAACATTGAATGTTGAAATAGATAAATATACTCTGTTAAAATAATAGAAAATATTTTGATGAAAAAATATTGGTGAAAACATATGAAACATATTTTAATATAAATATACCATTTTAATTACAAATTAACCCAAAAATAATGGAATATGGCTTTTCATTTAAAAAATATATGTAATATTCCAAAGGAATCTAGAAATTAAATAATATTCATAGTAACAGGAGATTCGATGTCGCTGTGAACATACAAAAAAACATTCATTTTGTTGTTCAAAAAGAAATTCCATATAAAGTAGGTAAAAATATCATTTTAAAATAATCAAATTAAAATATAAATATACATAATCTAACCTTTTTAATCCTTTTTTATCATTAAAAATATATATCTAAAATAATATCATGAATGGAGAAAATATTTGATAACTAAATTATTAAATATGAATGGTGTCACATACAGCATTAAACATTTAAATCATAAGACTCATAAATTATTAAGATTAAAATAAATTATATATACTGATAATAAATTAATTAATGACATAATAAGTTAACGGGGATGTATATACACCTCATAAATGAATGTGGGTGCATAAAATCAAACTATTCCTCAATGGAAGGAGATTGAGATGAAGTCCCTTACCTTACGATTCCTTTATTTGAACATGGTTTAAGCTAATTTAATATTTTTATGAATATTATTAACTTATATTACATCTTTATTCATATTTTTGATATCATGTATGATCTTATTATATTATTTTATCATAAAATTTATATTATTTTATTATTACACTTGTTTTAGGTGTTAGCTACTTTATTTTTCTATCCAGGTTGGGTCACGTCCATTATGTTTCATATGAATATGATATATTTATTTCATATCTAGAATAATATTTAGATCAAAAAAATCATATTTATCCATTACATACAATATTATTAATAATCAATAATTGTTAACATGAAAAATGAATCACATCCCATCCTGAAGACGGTATGTTGTACGTACACATGAGCGATAGTATCATTCATGTAATTGTAAAAGGGTAAGGTAGTGGATGGTGTATTGATTTTTATAGAAGAAATATCATTTCATAATTTTATTAAATATCTAATATTTCTTTCATTATATCCATCCAATAAAATTTGCGATGAATAATAGATTACACCATGATGTTGAGACGGTAATCCATATGTACGCATATGAGGTGCATTCATTTTTCATAGTATGTATAAATCATGGAATATGGTATTATCTTAAACATAATATCCTCTCATAATATATGTTATACTGTATTTATTATATTATCAGTGAAACAACTTCTAAAGATAATGTAAAAGAGGAAATGTACTTGGATGGGTGAGTAAAAATGATTACCTCTTCTTCAATGGACTCCCTTTAGATATCTTCTTACGGGATCTGGGTGTGGTAATTTTGGAATTACAGGATATATAGAACCAATATATGCTTTTCGGGAAGATAAATGGGTAGATATTTGTTGAGCTATAAATCTCAATGTGGTTTAAGGAAGTGAGGGAAGAGGTTTCCTTTTATGGTTGAGATGAGAGGAACTTTTAGAAACTCTGATGATATGAAATTAATAAAAATTATTCTTCAATTTAAAATGAATAAAAGGAAAGTTATTTCAATGATAAGTTGATAATGTGGCGAAATAATCAAAACCAATATATTCTAGACAAGTTTATGTCACATTACTAACTATATCTTTTAGCTTTAACCCCTATTAATCCCTTTAACTCTTTCCCTTAAATCATGTGTTTTTAATAATTAAGAGTTAATATAATTACAATAGAATGATAAAATAACCATAAATGTATAATTGATGAAATTGGATACCTTAAAACAATATGTCTTAAAAATTATGGATTTTTATGAAATTTATATCATTTAATAAAATATTATTTATTTTAAAATATCATTAATTTCAATTTGGATTGTATCCATTACATGACATTTTAAAAATATCATAAAAACATGTTATATGAAAAAAACCTTATTTCATTCCTAATAAGTCTAAGTAATAAATAAATTTATTTGATGGCATTAATTATATAAAATTATATTTATTTTAAAATTTTTAATAACATTTATTTGACGAGTCCATTAATTAAACAATTACAACATCATAATTGACAATGACTCTAATTTAATTATTTATTCAAAAAAATAAAAAACTAATTATGATTAATATTAAATTTTTATATTCTAAATGAATATTTATATTTTAAAATATCTCATTAATTTCCACCTAATAAAATGTAATTATTATTAAAATCATAAGTATGATATATTTTTCTTTCCTAAAAAAAATACTATAAAATTATTAAATATATCCAAGTGGATCTAAGATTTTATTAAATTATCATAAGGATCCTTTTGATCTAAAATGACTAATCTAGTAAAATTAGTACAAGTTTAACTTTAATTTCAAAATACTTGTCATATTATTTTTACCCTCAACTATTTTATTTACCATCTACCGTGGTAATTAGAAAAATATTAATGTTACTATATGTATTTTCAATAAATAAATGGAGCCTCATTACTAAATTTAAAAAATATGATTCAATATATGGAATCCATTTTGTAAAATTGAAAAAATACAATGGGATGAAACTAATTTAAAATTAATTACATTGATGGAACATGAAAATGGGGTTTTAAAGAGAAACCGTTGAAAATATTGAAATATTTTTACATTTGAATTCAATGTGAGATTTATTCTACTGAAATAATTTGGATAAAATTATATAATTTATATTATTATACATTTAATCCAATTAAAAATATAATTTATCACAATTAAATTTTTTGATGAAAATTGATTTTCAATTAAAATTCAATATTGTTTAATATTATTCAAAACATGAAACATATAAAGAAAATACAAAAATTAAACCAAAGTAAATTATTATGTTCTAATTTGAGATAATAAGTTAAATTTTTATATAGAATTTATAAAATTTTCAAAACTAGATTTAAAATAAATATTCCATCAAAAGGTGGTAAACCTACCTTTAGAACAATATATCCATTTAAGGAATAAAATTGGAATAATCTTTATCTTACTGATATATAACCATTAATTTGAATGTAAAAACATTTTATTAATTATTTCATATTTTAATTCTATATTTCTAATGCTATTCATTCTATCCAATTAAACAGTTAAGATATAATAATATTTCACAATTAATTTATGTTGGGTGTTGCAAGAAATAGAATATATTGAAGAATCTAAATTTATTTAAGAATAGGAATACATAAATTATTTGTGTGTTTCACTAGTATTTATATTTTTGTTATTTTCCATGAGGGTTTATTGAGAGTGAATAAAAAATCAAGGAAATTGCGTCTTCATATGAGACACATTCCTTAAAATGAATGGGTACATGGATAAAAACTTAAAATATTTCATTAAAAATGAGTACGATCCACATTATGTAACATTTAGGGTATTTTATTAATCTATAATAGTCATGTTATCGATTGTGTAAATCATAACCAAAGAACATCTTAATCAATATGAAGTGGAGACGTATCGGTTTAGTTGACCATTAGTAATTAAGGAATCCCATATCACATGATTTCTGGGAAATAGCTCCTAGCTTCAATGGGGATATCTCCTCTGGTACCAAGAAATTGTATAAAAAACTCTCGAAGGAATTTTCTCATTCACATCTAGATTCTATTAGGTTCCCTTTAGAATAGTTAGTCCCAATTACCCAAATTTTAGAGGGGTTATCCAAGAGTACATGGGATCATGTTCAATGAAATTATAAGAAACTATTCTATCATCACATCATTTACTAATAAATAATATATTGAACATCTGATTTTGGTTCAATGAAAACATAATAATCAATAAGGATTTGAGAAATATAAAGGTAGTTTCCACATTTATTGAATGTATATTCAGGCTGAATGTTTAAAAAATGTAACTCTTTAGTAAATATATAATCATAGGGGATGATATTATCAATGTAAAAGCATCGTGTTATTTAGTTTTATGTCTTCTAAAAATTATGTGGTATCCTATAATTGAATAAAATGTATCATAATTATGATATATATAGTTTCTTTCTAGGTTTTTAATTCTCACAAGACTCATTATTGGCATAAGAAATAGGAAATGTCAAGGAAGTTGATTAAACCTCAAAATAGTGCATCATTTGGAATTGGTTTTGTTGTTCTGAATTTTATATCTATTGGAATCTCCACATGGATCTAACTATCATGAAGTTATATGCTTGAGGATGAAATTTATTGTCTTGATATAAAATATATAGTCTATAAATCACTATGTAACTCATGTTATGTGATTCAATAAACACATATTTATAACATATCTTTCCTTTTAAATATATTACTCTCACATATGGTTGGGATATCATTAATTTATGCATATATTTGTCTCATTTAAGGTGATTTTTTAGTTATGTGATGACCTGGATTGATAAAAAATCGAATCCTATTGTGGACGATGTTTTTTATGGATAAGGGTGGGAAATCGTTTTCCTCATATTAGGTTATTAGAGAAAATTCAGAATGAGTAGGTAAAATTATACATTAGAAACCATTTTTATATATCTATAATATATGTAAAAGTGGAATTATGTCTGAGAAGGTAAAAAAATGTTTTTTAGTATACAATAAATTGATAATGAGAGTTAAGCAGTTTAAACTTGAGTGGTGAGTACTTATGATATCAAACATCTTAAAATCATATAAGGTGATATGTTTTTTTTATCTTAACATCATGAGGAATTTATTTTCACTATATAGTTTAACATTTTCTATAACTTATGTGTTTTTTCTATTTTAATGCATTTTTTAAGGATGTATTCCATGAATTTTGACAACATACTTAAGGATATCAACATTTTATGATGTTTAAGTTCAATAAAATATAACCAAGATAGTATAAAATATCATAATGGAGGTTTTTTGTTTGGATCTAGGACCAATTATATAGATGGATGTGTTTTAAGATTTTGTGACTCTTTCAAGAATTCATCTACATTCTACTAGAATTAATCCTCGAAGACAAGGAATCCTTTATAATTATTCCCTAAGAAACAATTATTTGAGAACTAATTGAGATCATAACATATTTCACCCTCAAATTTACTCTTATTCCTCATATTCCACAAAAAGTCATGCTCTAATGAGAATGAAATTTATGCAACTATATGTCCATTCTTAGTGGAATGGACTATGTTTCATATATTGATGAGAGGAAACCATTAAACCTTGAGAGATGGGAGGCATATATTATGTTGTAAAAATGTTCTATTCTATTAATAGTACTCACATAAATATATAGGAGATTCATGTGTTATTGGTTCCGATATCCTTATATATATCTACTACTACTTCAAATCCTTAAAGATATAAAAGTACTATATTGTATTCAAAATACATCTATGTAAAGTAAAGTTATTTTCATAGCCTATAAAATAATCCTATATTAGTTTGGACATTATTTTGAGTTCAATCCAATCATTATTTATTGAATAGGTTAAATACCCAGAGTCAATTCCATCTTAAAGGAATATAGCATTCCTTATATATCATCAATAGCTTTATGACCATGATGTCTCATCTACAGGCCACATGTTCTTCTATCAGGAAGGAAAATTGAATAAATTTTGAATTAGTGTTGTGGATCCTTTTTTTAATCATTATATGGGATGCTACTAAATCATTGGAGGCCTTGGATGATGAAGATACTTTCCATTTTTTGGAGGAATCCGACACTACTGGAGGCATTTTCGAAACTGTTCAGGTCGGTTGGTATTCGTAGTGAACCAAATAAGAAGGTGTAAAATATTAAAATTATCCAAGCCATTTGGGTTAATTTTCTTGAATATTTGATAATTTATCCATCCCATGTGGATGGGTAAAGGTGAAACAATATTCATAGGTCACCCATTATGTGGTTGAAAATATAAAAATTCACACAACCCTATGGGATGGGTCACATTACTATATAGTGTACTTCTGTAACAGAGTGAAAATACATCATTTCAGATAAAATATCCTAGAATAATTCCAATAATTATTTCTTGGATAACCCCATATTCTCATTTTAGTTAAGTAATATGTTCTTCTTTTTAAATTTACTTTTTATTCATGGTGAAATGACTGGAAGAAGCCATGATGACACCTTTTATGTTTAAAATTTTAGAGTCGTTGGATGATAATGGTTGTCTCAATGTAGACCCCAAAGACCAAATCTATTATTTCATTTATGAATATTCTCTATAGATATTTTATATTAAAAAATAAATAGGTTTCATAATTTCATCTATAGATTCCTGATATTTATCCCTTATCCCTTCATAACTAATGTTGGTGGTAGAATAGTGGACGTATTAATTTTTGTTACATTATCTATGTAGAGGTAAATAATTATCAAAAATAATTTGCTATTATTAATATAATATAATTCCATAAAACATGGTCCATATAATTTTAATTGAGGTATATTTGTCATGGTGGTCCTTTCCAGTGATATATTTAGTATGGTTGGACTTTTCTCAATGTTCCATTTAGTGGGATGGTGCCCATTTTACTAGGGGGGTTGTTCACATTATACCATTTTGTGGGATAATACCCATTTTTAACATTGGTTAGATGGTTACTGTAATACCAATTGTTGGGATGATCTACATATTTAATATTATTATCAAGTTAAAAATGATAAAATTTCCCACATAATTATGGGTTGTAATTCTCCCATGTATTTTATAGTTCCAATGTTTAGTTGGGATGTTGTCACATTCATCTAGTAAGCAATGAACTGTGATTAATTCTTACCACTATTGGGATACATCGATAGGCCTCATATATATTGGCAGTTGTAGGGAAATGTTCATTATCTATAGTTTCATTTTTTAGCTTCCATAATATGTATTTCGTATCATATTTCTTAATTTTAATGGTTCATATAACCATGGATTCCTCTACACCACCCTATAGAATTGTGGCCGCATTTTGATGATGATTATTGGAGTGTCTGTATGCCTTCCCTAAAATATTCTATTTGGATGAGTGGATTTTGATATTCTCTATCGCTGGATTCATAATATTGGGAATGTATATGTTATTTTGTCCTGGGGATGAACTCCAAAATGGAATCAATATAAGAATAATGTCCACTTTCTTATTTGTGTACTACCATGTGAAAGATGGTATGTTGTGATTTATACTCTATATGGTTTCATAATATACATCCAATGTAGGTATGGAGTTATTTATATGGTACTATTAGACCAAGTAATTCATCGTATGGAAATGGTTTTCTTGAGATGGAGGAATCATAAGTTTGATCGTTGAGGCCAAGGTTTATTTGATGAATGTGGCATTAGATAAGTTTGTCATCTAGCTTGGCAAAACATCTTATCATGTTCTATGATTATTACCATATTTTAAAAGGACTTTCACATCCATCCATGAATTTTTATATTACATTTATATTATAGGGAGTCTCAAAATAAATTGGGAAGAAGAGAGAGACTATAAGAGTATAGAATCATATATAGGTGGTCCAAGTTGATTGGTGAATTCAACAATTAATAGATGGATTCTTCCTCCATTACTATCAATAAAAGATCCAGAATAGTTGAATGGTTCACATTAGGTTAACCATCATTTTATAATAAGGTTTGGGGGCCAGATTATTGATTTGGAGGGGCTTAGTATAGTTTTAAAATTATTCATTTTAGTATGGATTATCCATACGAGCATCCTAAATCCCCCAAATAAATAATGAGTGATGAGTCTATATTCAATTGGTTGGTGTTCATTTGGGTTTCATACCAATGACACATAGAAACTCACATTGTATGAGAGTATGAGATATTAAGCTCACCGCACACTCTTTTCAAGAATTATTTATGACTTTTTACTCTAATATTTTTTTGTTATTTCTTCATGAATCTTTCCCAAATCCAAATATAGGAGTGGTTACCCCAATTCCGTTGACATTATTATAAACATATGTTGATTCGAATAACCCTTTATGTCATTGGTTCTCTATTATTCTCTTATTACTATAATATGGTCTTGATTATATCCTAAATTAGGCCCTCTCAAAGTTTGTCACCCTCCAAGCATGTCGTCATTTTCGGGAATTTGGATTTAATCTCAAAGAGGCATCCAACGTATCCAATGAAAATAGGAATAAAAATCCAGATAGTTTGATATTGTTTTTTTTCTATAAAGGTACATCAACTGAAGATTGAGTTTGTCTTATGAACGTGAGACTCTATTCATTTTTTTCATTAGCAACGCATCCATTTTATGAAATAGTAGTAGTAATAAAAAATACATACGATATCATTCTAATATTTCCAAATTGGAATAATAATAATAATGGAAAGATTTTATTTGGTCTCTTATCCCACACGAGTCTATCTCAATGTGAGAAATAATAGGTTGTTTGAGAACAGATACATTGAATGATATTGTAAGTATGAATTGATTAGGGATTATGCACAAGGGTTTTGCAACTATTTGAGATATGATTAAACCCTGGGGTGACCTAGATGATTAGGTTGGGATTACAAACTAAGGTCATCGTATTATTGGATTGGGGATTATGGACTAAGACTATACATTTTTATGTGGGGATTACATAATGAGTTATCCTCAATGTTTATGTATATCTTACACACTGAGTACACTAGGATACTGGAGTGAGGTTGACTTAATAAATAACTATGTTGTGTGAGTTTGGTTTATACACTATGATCACCCTAATTTTTAACCATGGATTACACACCAAGTTAGCATTGATTTACTTTATCTAAATAATATCCCCTTAAAAAAATTGAAGATATATTCAAGGCTTTCACCATGAGTGGATTTCCATATCAAAGGATTTTATTATACTAATTACATGATACTACAATTATATATTCCCACATGATTCATTCTCAGTGTTAGAACACAGAGATAACGCTAGATCAGTTGAATTGTAGAGTGGTGTTGAACTTACATATTTAGGTCATCATAAAGGAATATGTTCAAAAGCTAATGAATGATATGACACGAGGATTTTTCACAAAAAAAAATTTTAATGTGTTTTAATGTAAATAGATGGAGGAAATACGATTTATATAGATCTCGGGCCTTAGGAAGGCATCCAATGTATCCTACTTATAATAGGAATCAAGGTCCACACAGTTCATATTCCTGACCTCCTAATTATTAGTGAAGGATGATTTCATTTGAAGGGATTATCACCCCATGGTTTATTAAATCATCGATCGTATACCAATAAGGGTACACATTATATATAAATAATGTATATCCTCAATAGGGATTATGGTTGTGTGAAAAAAACTGTTTAAAATATGTTTGACATGTAACATAGTCCTTATGAAGGAATCATTCCATCATCATCATTATATTATTTAAATAAGGAAATAGTACATATTACAAGACAAAAAAACAAAGAGTAGAAGAACATAGGGAAATAAGAAAACTATGGAGGACTAAATTGATGTAGACTATGAGAATCCCCTCTAATCAGATTCTTCCCTTCAATAGTGATAAAATGCAGGTCCATGGGAAGAATAAAACAAAGCCCCTATAACACCATTTAGGAATGATGAACAAAACCAATATTACCCTACCTCAAAGTGAACTGTTTGGATGTTCCATCACAGATAAGAGTCATTCAACTTCTCAAAATGTAAGATAAAGTCAATGGAATTATACACATTCCATGCATGGAGTCATGGATTATGATAAAGATGGCCTCGACAATATAAAAAATAATATTCTAGTCCCAAAAAAGCTGAAGACCATTAATCATTTCTAGATCCTCCACCAGAAGGTAGTGACCTCTACCAAAATGGGCAGTAAAAGTAAGAATAACCAACCCCATGGGGTCCTTAACCACACCACCACCTTTAATGTCATTTAAGTAGAATAATCCATAAAATTTGAGTTTTATCCAAATGGGTGGGGAACCATATAAACCAATGGAAAAGTTTGTAAAAACAAAACTCAAAAGTACCAACATAATGTGCTCTAAGAGAGGGGGGTTCAGGCCATTTTCTACATGAAAAGACCATATCATGGAGAAGAACCCGAGTTGTATCCACCAAGGATCTACCAATGCACTATATCCCCTTGTTTTTGGATTTGTTTTGATCCATCCAAATACAACAGAACCCCATTACAATAATAATGTCATAGGAACTCCTCTCTAGGCCAGAATTCCCTGCACAATGAACTCATCAATAAGAAAAGGTAAGGTCCCTCAAATTAAAATATGTTACCTGATTTAGAGGTAACGTCTTCTCTCAGGTTATTTTCTTTTATTTTCCCTCTAAACTCCCTATGGACTTATTATTATTTTATTTCATTAAAACAATAGTATCCTTAATATACTTGTAATTTTTTATGACATGGTTTTGTACTACACTTACACACACCTCCATCAAATGGTTATGAACATATTGTTTCTGTTTATGGCAATCTACTACCTCAGGAAACGATGATTGTTCGATTTTCCCCTACGACATCTAATAGTGGACATTAGGATAGAACTGTATTTATATATAATATATATTTTATTTATGTTGTCTCTATGCTTCTGTATTTTTCATTTAGATCATAACTTTATGATTTCCAAAAATGTGTAAATACAATAATTTCAATCAAGGAAGTGTGGACTACCTCCCCCTAAATGTGATATGACTTGTTCATACCATACATGGAACGTATAAAGGTTGGAATTAAAAAAATATTTAACATATATAAAATATTATATTATAACAGAATTATAATATATTTATGGATCATTTAGTTTTAATTCCTTTAAATATGAAAAAAATGAAAGTAGTTTTCATGTGTACGCACGACTAACCATCTCCACAAATGGTGCAATTCATTTCTTATCTCCCAATGTTATAGATTGTTCTAAATACATATATACATGATATATATATGTATATACTTTTCATATATGATATTTAAATCACGAATAATATTCTGGAGACAATTTACTTTTGACCACATGGATAATTTTTTATAATAACAAGATAATTATCAACTCAAGTACCCAATATCGACTAAACAACCGATATTAAACTAAATAATTATGTAATTTTTTATAACATGGTAAATAGTGATATAAAATGAATAATAAAATAGAAAAAGTTTCTTAATAAATTAGAAATTAAATTATGTTTATTATTCAGGATGAACAAGGAACATACTTGATGAGTCGGACTCACGGTAAAGGAACCTTTCACCATTCTCTTTTAGTAAAAGAAATCATTTATGTTATGTGTTTTGATATCCATTTTCATATGTTGGGTTATGTTTTTATATATCCTTATTAATGTACATTTTATGTCTAAATGATTAAAGACACTTTTCTATCTCATCAACTCATTTTCTGAATTTTTAAGTGATGTCTTTTGGTTGCCAAATTTTTTAAGGGAATTTATAAACTCAATTTCCACTCATTGGGTTTTACACATACTTCATTGATTATATTATTACATTATTATGTGTGCAATCAGTTTTTGTTTATTTATGTTATAATTTCCACTTCCCTTTGTGTGGATAGACGTTTTCAATATATAATCACTCCATTGATAAATTTTTATGTTATTTATATGAACATTGAAAGGGAAATCATAGCTTAATCTCTATTCATTGAGTTAAATATCCATGTCATTGTTTTTGTTCCAAGAATTCATATGAATTAACATTATTTTTTACACATAATATCCAATTATATTGGGTATATTTATATTTTTCATACAAAATTACTTCATTGATTTATCTTTAATCTAATTATATGCTCTTTGTAAGGGATTTCAGATCAATTTCATTTCATTGAGACATATTGTAATGTTATGAAACTTTACTATCCTATAATGTGTATATACTACCATTTGACTCATTATATTATGAATTAGTATATTCTCATGATATTTCGAGTTTTTATTAAGGTTATTCCTTAATTATTTTTATTCATGTGTTTCTCAAGTGTAATAGGTCTCTTTAACTAAAAAATAATTTTTAATGTTTTAAATATATTTTCATCTAAAACGTTCTATTTCATGTCCATGTTTTCAAAATGGTTTCTCTAAATTTATTTATATGGAAATTAATGTATTAAAATTTTAAATTCTTTAAAATGTTTCAAATTGGTACGAGACACTTTCATTCAGATATCTTTTTATTAAATTTTTAAATGGTTTTGGAAATGGGTTGAATATTTATATATCTAAAAATAATCTATTGTGGTTATACTGTGGGAATGTTATTTTTCCTTTATGATTTTTAATTTTTAATTATTTTTAAATGGTACTGGGACATTTGATGGTTGGTTACATGATAAACCAATATGGGGGGTTACAAGATAAACCAAATAATGAGTAGTTCTGTGATAAACCTGGGATGGGTGGTTTCGTTATAACCTTCAATACATTGGGTATGGAAGTTGGTTGTATGGATATTCCATTTAGTGATATGGGTGAAAGTAGACTATATAGTTATTCTAATTAAGTATGTTTATATCCCAAGTTATCTTTATATGTTATAGGTTTCTTTCTATAGGTCGTGTGGTAATCTTTTGGTTACAAAATTGGTAAGAAATGAGATTATATTAATTGAAGTGTTTTTTATTATTACATTGTGATAAAGCAGTCATAGTTTACATGTTTTTTCAATAATCACATTTTTATTTCATTATGTGTCACTTAATAAGATTTTTATGCTTATCCCACATTTTGTAAAGTTTTTCACAGTACATAATGAAGAATAGAGTCGGGGATGGGATCATGGAAATGATGTGCTGTTAAAACAAGAAACAGTGTCATATTTCATTTTAAATAGATTTTGTTTTTTGAAAAAAAAATGATATAGGGTAGAAGTGTCTACTTGTGATATTCAAGATTTTATGTATTAGTTATGACCTAATTATCAAAATACCTAAACCTAAAAATATCCTTAATGTTAATTATTAACTTAATTAATGATTTTGTAATGATTATGGTTGTGGTCTTATAAAGAGAACTTGAACAGAGGTAGATGTTGGTCCCAACCTCATATTTAGTCCATAGAACATTCCCATAACATGTCATCAGATGTCTAAATAGTACCCTCAGATTGGACATCAGTTTGAAGATGATATTCCATTATAATTTTTATCATAGTGTTTAGAGGATGTTGGAGACTTTTTGAGATTTTTTTAGGTCAATCAAGGATCTCGGTTAGATAAAGTCAATATTGTTACTCTATGTAGCATTACCACTTCTCTGATTTAAATCCGTTCAAGTTGATACCCTAAAAATCCTCTCAAATTGCAATGAATTTTGCAGTCATCATATGACAATCCATAATAACCCAAATAGTATTTCCTTCCCATGTATGTGTTCAGATGTCCGGTGACAAAAGAAATGGTGGTGTTTTCATATATCCAAGTTGCTATGGGTAATGGGTTAACCATCATTGTAGACGTTTTCTTTTTAGTATTGAATTGCAATAATACCAGGAACATCGATGTATATTTAGTGATTTCCTTCTTTATATTTTCCCAATAATTGTTCTCTCAAAGATCTTGATACATCTTTTTTCTCACTGGGTGAATTGAAAACATATAACTATGTGCATCATCAAACAATTCCTTCATTAACTCAAGATCTTATTGTACAAATATTTCTACTCAAATATCTCAAATCTTTCTTCATTATAATTGAACTATGTGGATTTCTATGTCCTTATAGATACCAATTTCATCAAAATTACAACATAATTTCTTATCTAATCATTTAACTTTTTCCAAAGTGATAACTGAGAAATATTTTGATAATTGATTAATTATTTTCCATCCATTATGATTCCCATGTGAATCTTCTTCAGGTATATGATGATCTGATCCCTCTTAATTCTAATTAATGATAAAATTTATAGATCTAATCTATGAAGAGAGTCTTATAATTTATTATCATTACAGGGATGGTAGTGGACTGATCTGTCATAGTCCTCAATCAGATCTAACCATATTTTTTTGTTCATATTCAAATATTTCTATGTGAATATATACTTAAGGACATGTGTTTATATTTCACAGTTCTTCTAAATGTGAAAATTACAAAATATTTTTAATGTGATTATCACTCCATCCAACATCATATCATGCATTGGGTATCTTGGTTAATGAATTTTCAACTTAATTTAATCATAAGTTATGACCTTGTAATTTTGAATAAACACACATCCCAAGCCCTTCTTCGATGCATCATCAAATACCATGTAAATATATCCACATGTGGGTAGTGTGAGTACATGGGAAATGATATGGCACATATTCATCTACATGATTCCCTCTTCATATTCATAATTCCAATAAAATTGACTCCCTTATGAGTAATCATGGTCAGATGGTTTGACAATCATGATAAATTTATCACAAATTGATGATAATACCCATCTAATTCAATGAAACTATGGATATATTCCAACTATTTTTTCCTTGAACATCAATCAATTTATTATATATTTGTAGGGTACATATAAATCCCATTTCATGTGATGACATTCCCCTTGAATGATATTTCCTTAAACCACAACTCACATTTGTTGTACATGGAATACAACTTCTCCTAGTGGTAGTTCTTCATCATAGTGTGCAGATGCTTCTGATTCTTCTCCATGGATTTGGAGAATAATATAATATCATCTATAATGAATACCAATCCAAATGTAATTACAATGAACACATATTTCCCAAATCTTTTATGAAAATCATTCTTGGGGATAACCTCCTTAATTCTAACATTATTATATCCCAACCAAAGATCCAACTTGGAGAGTTTTTGAGGTCCAAAAATCTAATTAAAGAAGTCATAAATCCTTGGAATAAGATATTTGTACTTTATTTATATCTTGTTGATATCACAATAATCAATGCAAAGTTGTATTAACCTATCCATATTCTTATTGAGGAGGACTTGTGCTCCCAATGGAAAATCACATGGGTGTATGAACCATTTATCCAGACTATTCTATATTTATTTCTTAAGACCCTCATTTTCCAAAATTACCATTCTATACAAATTATTTTATAATGGAAATTTTCCAATTAAAGCTCGATTGAAAATTAAATATCTCAACTATGAATAAGACCTTGAAATTCCTCAATTAACACATCGCTATATTTATACAGAATATAAATATTTTCAACGATGGTTATTTCAATAGACTCAATAATTTTATCTAGATACTCATTCTAGTAGGTAAATTATATCTATTCTTTAGATGTTTCCGGAAAAAAAGATTTATCGTCATCCTTATACATGTACAGAATCAATTTCCGACTCGCAATATGGAATGTGATTTCCTTCTCAAAGAAATTTATGTTTTATCTATATTGGAAAATCCAATCCACATATTGAACTGGATCAAATTCCCCCAATGGGATTATGATATGAATCGCTGGGAATTTCATGACACAAATGTTGACATTGGAAGAGTTATATACTTGTGATGTAATAATTTCTCTATTTTCTATTTTCAAAGACAGCTCTATTTCCATGCATTTTGGTGGAGTTTGGATAGGTCTTCTAAACATTGATGATAAGAAGGAATACATATAACCAAAAAAAAGATGTAAATTCTCAATTATGTAATTAGTAACTTTCATACATTTCAGCTCTTTATTATCGTGATCTACCTTGGTTGTTGTGATTGAAAAAGCACACCCTTACTACCTTTGTGGTTTTTGGTTATCTTCAAAAACCCTTGTCATAGGGTGTTGGTTTGAAAAGTTCCATGGTTCCTTGTATTAGAAAAAATGAACAATTCACTGAATGTTGAATGGAGCATTCCTTTCCTTCGTTGCATTAGTAGGTTTCTCAATTCAGCAATCATTATCTAGGTTTCTATACTTCCCTCGCCTAAATCATTTCCTCGTCCAGCATAAGAAATTTTAAGGGTTCTTCTTTCTGCATCGTTGACAAGTGAGATGTTTAAATTTCATGGAACCATTATATTTTTTCATTATAACTCATAAATTAAACGACACTTTTAGTATCATATCACAGTAATACCATTGAGATTTTATGACCTCCATTTCCTCCATGAGGGAACGTGCATAATTGATTATCTAAGAACCATGTTTTTTCCTCTTTTATATTGATAGAGAACTAATGTGGACTAACATGTGGGTTAAATAGTCATTCTGGTTACGAAATAATATTAGGTTCACCATTTTTATTTCATAATGGAAGGTATTTATTTCATTTGGAAAAACAATTTTTGTTTTAGTGAAATTTGTTTGTGGTGGTGGAATCACCATTCTCATCAAAAATAATAATTTTATTACTATGTAATTTTACAATGGTTTAAAAAGGGGTTTATTCAAGGATCTAGAAAATCTTAAGGCTTCCCTAATTATTAGTTTTCTCTGAAATTTCATTCCAAATCTAGGTGGCCATTAGAAATTGATTTCGAAAACACATTGGGACTCACAGTGGTCAAAAGGTTGTTTGGTTAACATCATCATACCTTAGGGGGAATTTTTTCCCCCTCTAAGACTCTCTTATAGATTAAATACATCTTCATTATTGTCTTATAAAATATATAATGAGTCACCATTATATAAACAATCAATTGATAAAATGTGTTGTCTTTGCAATAATCGGTTTTTGTCTGAGCATCTTCATTAATAGAACCATTTTTATATGGATTACATATTTGAATAAAATTTCTTAATGTGATGGTGTGTTCAACCCATATAGTGGATTTCCCTATAATTCATAATAATATAGGATTATGAGAGTTGACTTGGTGTCATTATTAGGCACTTGATATTTTCTTCCTATAGATCCATATGAATGGAATCTGAACACATGATGTTCATTACTACTTAACAAGAAACATCATGCATTTTTATGACATGTGATGGGGGAAAGATTGTTATTTTTAATGTACCATGACATAGATGCCTAGGTGGATGATTTATAAAAATTGATAGTGTGGGAATAATTCTTAAATGGCATAGGGGCCTAGAAGGGATACAGAATCCTTGGTTGAATATGACCCAAATAAGAATATGGATATGAGAGGATTAGGGGATGATTAGGGTGTTGATTTTGAAAAAATGGGAGGCTTCCAATATAACTTAATTGGACATGAATAAAATCCATTTTAATTAATAAGGGTTGCGGATTATATCAATGGAGGATCCCCAAGATAGATTAATTGGGAATAGGTTCCTTTATGTGCTTTTCTATCAGGGAAAATTTACATTTGAAAGGTTTGTGACATGATTTTGGGTCTTTCACCTTATTGGCATCCCATTATTGATGTGTTTGGTTGTACATTGGACATGATTGTCACTAACCTCTATACCCATTGGAGTCATGATTTATGTGCGAAATAAGAGGGTGTGTAATATCTGAAAATCCACACATACTACATTTCCTTACGGTGGATAAGCATGGAGATGGAATGTGAGAGGTATTCAACATATTGTAAGAAAAAATTGGGTATTAGTATATGAGGGATACACTAAGTTAACATATGATCTTAATCTACTGGTAGGTAATAATGGTGGCATGATGGGGTATTCATTAAGAGATACAAGGCGTATATGTCCAACTCACTAATCATTCTTTCAATCCTTAGGGTCCCATAATGTTCCCAACAATTGGGAACCACATTACCACATGAATTTAAAATTCATAACACACATAGGATCCCACTTCTTAGGTGGGATTAATATAGGACCTCTATTATCAAATTAATTTTTAATAAAGAGGACATCATGATGTGCCACGTGCTCTGAACATACATAGATAGGGTATTTGGGGGAGTTTTTTACATGTCCCTGCAAAACTAAGGATACAAAGAATTATTTTCCATATTAATGATTACACAAAAGGTATCTCGAAGGATTGATCAGATATGTGAGTCTTAGAGAAGCTAAACTAGGTCTCATGTAAGGCGGACATGGGAAAGAAGCAGGTGATTTACATATGTATACCTTGATAGACAGAGGATGTTTCATATAGTTTTGAAATGTTAATGTTGGATATTCTCTTTGGGTGATAGAGAAATTAGGTAATAACACTTGAGTTGTGTATTTCTTTTGTCTCTAAGGGTATCTTAATGAGTCATTGGACTATTGCCTCTCATTTTTTTTGATATGGAAGGGTCCATCACTATAGTAGATTTTAACAGGGGTCATCCTCTCAAGGGTCTTGGTATTCATAACCATGACGTACATCATCTGATTGATCATTAGTAATACCCCATTCCATTGTAGGATTATGGTACCACATGAGGGTTTGGAGGACATGGGTGATAGACTCGGGAGAGCATAGCATCGAGTGGTACCATTTTCTACAAATCATTTTAAATAAGGATCCCAAGGGTCATATTTATATCAAAACTAAGCACCCTGGGATAATTAGGCCATCTGAGTAGATCCATATCATTGGACCCAGGTGTAGGTATTGACACCTCATATTGGGATATAGAGGTTACAAACATGTGATCCTCAAGGAATGTAGGTAGGGTCGATGATGGTTGACTTATGTTTTTATTTTAATACCCTGTAATGAATCATATTTTAATGAAATATTTTTAGAATTTATTTGTGAAAATTCAGAGACCAGGAGCTGAGATGGTGTATGATTCCAAGGTCAGCTGTGCTCAGAACAATTCATTGAAAATCTATTAGGTTTTAATAGAATGTGATCTTTTTTTTTTTGAAAAAAGTGGAATAACTCTTAAACTAGTGTCATGATAAAAATTCTCAGTGCACCATTGATCTAATAGAATTGGATTTACCCTAGGATCCACTTAACATTAGTCGACATGGGTATTGTGTGGAAAATCCCAAAAAGGGTGTAACTGAAAATAAAATTATTAGATAAAATTATTTTATTTTTCATTTTCTAATAACACTTGAACTATGACTCGAATTGACAAAATGAGACCACCATTGAGTATTTAATATGTTGTTTTCGTGAGAATTTTCCTAACATCGGTCGGTGTGGGCCAATAGTAAAAGATAGTTTTTATATGTATCAGTAATAAAATATTGAATAAAAAATTTTGTTTTTTGTTGTAGTGATGCATTTTATTTTTTATTATGGAATTGTCAAGAATTCATGATTATCACCAAAACCTGAGAATACCAATAAGATAGAGTGAAGGGTATCTATAGAAAATGTGTTGAATGATAGAAAATTGAAAACTTCATATTTGGCATATCAAGGATCGATGAACGATGAAAATGTTGCTTCACTCATCCTCAATGATCTTTCCAACTCGTGGAAGTGAATTTGATTCCATTACTCTATTCATATATTCTATGATGAACACATGCCAATACGGAAAAAAATTATCTAATGGCTCGTTTTTATATTACGGGAGGGGTTATATTATGGGTTATAAGAAGTTTTGTCTTGTTTTTCTAACTCGAATATCCCAATATTGATCATTTGACATGAAATCATGGGAAATGGTGTTAACCTATTCATTTATATTATATTTCCCAACCTTTTTTCATGTTCATCAATTTTGTACACCTGTTGTCTCAACTTGACATTATCGGATGGTTCTGAGTACGATTGGACCCCCAAACTCAAGGCAATTTGACACTAAAGGAAGGATATGTGTAGATTGGGACCCATGGTAGCTAGATCTAAAAATGTTTCGAAATTAGGATGTCTTAGGAGGACCGGAGGTCCATTTAATGGACCAAAAACATGGTTTTGACGTAGCGGTATGGTGATTCATGATGGTGGGGGTTCAATGGTGTAAGGCAGAGGAGGTCAGTGACGACTAGAGGAAGGTCTTCCAGTTGGTCTAGTCGAGCGGTGATGCGGTTCCAATGGGCCAGTTCAGGCTAGTAGCATTGAGGCTGGCGTCACGAGAGGGGGTAGGTGCTATTAGTGGTGATACTGTAAGGGGGACACAGTGAGGAGGCCACATACACAGCTAGGTTGTAACGTGGAGTCACGGCAGCAACGAGCACACAAGGCAGAAGGATGGTGGAACGATTGCGTGAGCCATGATGTAGCACCTCCTGGAGATGGGAGGCACACATTTGGGGTGGATTTTATGCTACATAGTAGGCCTTTTCATGCGTATGTGGACCATATGATAAAGGATCTGTGATACTCTAGTGACCCAATGTGATGGACCGAGCAGTCCAGGATGATGCATTCCAGCTGGCCTAGAAGGCCGAGCCTAGTGGGCTAGGCCATTTAAGCCCGACCGAACCAGGTCGGGTCAGGTCTGGTTGGGTCTAGCGGGTCAGGTTGGACCCAAATGGGTGACATGTTTTTGCGAACATATGTATATCACTAAATCAAGGTGTCTATTTGATGATTTTTTTGCAGCGTTGGAACCCTTGCGACAATAAGATCTATTTTTTACTCTAAGTGAGTTTTTATGGAAGTAAGTATATCACCTAATTTCTTGTGGAGAAGGATTTCCCAAAACAAGCATGTCACAAGATGAATCATGAGGATGGATATGACCTTGACACTACTTTAATTTTAGAGTCTATGTCACATATAGGGACAATGTGTCTTATCGAGATAGTGTGTCTTATAGAGAATGTGTTCCTTATCACGACTAGGTTTCATATCATGACCGATTCGGTACTCCCCTATCCAACAAGGGTGGGGGTCTTCTTTTCAATGAGTGGTACTACCTAACCCATTTAGGGTGTGGGTATCCATGACTGGGTGTCTTATAGAGACTATGTGTCTTATCGAGATAGCATGACTTATCCAGACTGGGCATCTTATCGAGACTGTGTGTCTTATCAGGGAGGGAGTGGGATCTCCATTGGAGATAGAGATCCCTCGACCATTGCATAAAACTACAAGGAGTGGGACCATTTACTTGGTGTGAAAAATACATATATAATATTTTGTTCTCCCTCAGCAGAATAAGGAGTAGGTTACTCCGTTCTGGAGTGACAGATGATTCGTGGGTAAGTTAGGGGCAGTACTCCCTTGACCATTGAGAAATGTTAATGTGTGAACCATTCCTCTATCTCCCTATATATAGTATTCACATGGTGGATAGTTTGGATAATTTCTCCCATAATTAGTTGTAGTGGTGAGGTTGTCCCTCTTCACTTGG
Organism: Viscum album; assembly: GCA_963277665.1. NCBI lineage: Eukaryota > Viridiplantae > Streptophyta > Magnoliopsida > Santalales > Viscaceae > Viscum > Viscum album. Next base: position 1,194,027,876 of record OY728139.1, read on the forward strand.
GTTTCTTAGGTTGAACTTGTCGCAAGGTGGCAGTGACTGGACCTCTGGTGATAAAAATTGGAGTTGAACAGGGTAACATATTCCGAATGGAGTATGTTCTATCATATGCACCATTATTAAAAATATAGTTTTTCTTGATGGATTGCATCTCAAGGACAAGCACTATCTAAGATTGCTAAGCTCGTGGAGTGTGTCCTCCAGGTTTTATTGTCATGATTTATTGCTACGATGAAAATCATTTTTCTAGAAATGTGGTTGGAACCTTATGATACTCAGTCTCTGAAATGAGTATATCTAGATGTTCTTGATATATGTGATGTATACATATATCTGTGTGAAGTTGATTGTACATCATGTTTTTAGTTATGGTATACTTCGTGTACTTATATTTTGTGTACATCATGTATTTCTAAGTAGTATTCCATTGTGGTTTTAGGGTGCCCTGCTAAGTATTGTATTACTCACCCATTCTTGGGATTTCCCCAATGGTGTCATTTCTTATGTAGATGATCTATTCTTGTATGGTTTCCTAGGTGGACTATGACCAGGTGGTGCATGGAGAGATCATAGTGTTGCGGAGTGCTCCTATGGCTTCAGACAACTGTCCATGTACCTACCCTTCTGGTAGGATTATCTATGGATGTGTTTACATAACTTATATTTTCACCTTTTTAGACTCCTTTTTTGGGTTGGATTGTACTTTGGCCTTATTTACATACTCATTTTCAAATTTTGTACATTATTTTTGGTATTATATTGGTATGAATACTTGTTTACTTACTATTTTACATTTAATCATTTTTTAATATTGTAGATGTGTGTGTGTGTGTGTGTGTGTAGGTACATATGAATATACCCCCCATTTGAAGGATATTCCTACTCAGTGCTAGATATTAGCCACTAGCCTATTAGAGGAGGGCATGGGGTAGTCACATAACGGGCCCCTATCCAATGTGTCATGATAGAGTGGTATCAAAGGGGGTTAGTTCTACCAAAATAACCAAGTGTCTATGATATTGGTTTGGGGAAACAATGTTAAGTGTTTTGATTTCTTCTTTTAGGTTATGGAATATAGTATTGTTGCGGTAGATGACATATCAATACACAAGGATAATGAATTCTTCTTTTAGACTCAGTACATCAATAAAAATGTTTACATGGAAAATAATGGTACATGAATCATATAGAAATGGATGTGTCTTACTTGTCCTTCTTGGGTCAGCTCACTAGATATACTCTATTGACTGTGGTAAATATAGTATTACATCAGGATTCTTCCTTGTAGGTAGAAAACTAGGATTCCACCACATGATCATGAGTATGACCCACTATGTGACGATATTTCAGTAAATGGATTTGTACCAAAAATTGAACCTATTAGTGGTGCACCAACTATACCACCACATATAGAGTATCACCTAGTACCTACAGTACCATCGGATGAGATTTGTAGTATAATCAATATTGAAATGTTTCAGCAATATAGACCCCTCAGGTTCTGAGGCGAGCCCAATACTCAGGTGGATGAGGATGGGATTGAGGTGGTGACCTATGTTTTCAATCAAGTTAGGACACTAGAACATCGTATGGTAGTCTTGAAAGTGAGAATTCAACATGGCTCAGTAGGGATATAGTGGGGTATGGTTACACAATCCAACAATGAGGTGAATCATCAATGTAAAGAATTTTAGAACCAGTTCATATAGGAGTTATCTCTTTATATGCAATGAGAATTGTGTTTCCAGGATATTCTAGGACTCTAATAGGACAACAGGTTTATATATGAGTATTCATCGAGCCATACTGACCATTCCAAGTACTCGATGGATATATTACATAACCAGTGCTTCAGGGATAAGACCATCGAGTGAGGTCTACTTAGGGGCATCTGAACCATCATTATCAATCAGTTAATTACATCTTATGCTAGGGTTATAGATTTATGAATTATAGTGGATAGTTTCTTGTATGAGAAGATACAGCTGATGATAGTTTTCATTGGGAAAGAAAAATAAAGAACCTCATAACTATGAAGCTAATGTAATAATTTGAGACGTGAACATGTGAAAAATTCCATTAGTAGGGCCCGTGATAGGGAATATATAGCTCATGGATCGAAGAGTGAGTCTATACATCCGAGAGAGAGGCAATTCTTTTCATGTGATGGTAGGGGAAATATCACTAGAGATTTTTTCCCCTATATTACTATAGATATAAGAACTATGGATTGACCACAATGGAAGAGACAGTGACCGAAACAGAATGATCTATAGGGTGGGAGATGTAGAAGATGAGCTAGGAGAGCATCATGAGGTTGTATACATTTTTACATGTTACCACCTCCACCCAAAGTGATTCACACCGAGCATAGGGAGATGGAATATAGGGAAGGGGAAAATGCACGTAGTCGAGGTGTTTAACCCAAGGGCTCTAGGAATGATTTGGTCAATGATAATTTTCTATTATACCTTGGTTTCCATATTGATATAAATAGGTGTTAATCATTAATTTTTTTCAATAATGTTTTTGAGACTCTGAGATTCTTGTTGAATTGTTGATTCAATACTCCTTAGAGACTCCTACAAGAGGATAACTAATGATCATGCACAGGTGAAGATAGTGTAAACCGACACTTATAGGTTAGAGTTATGATTGTGATCACTTGGTAGCATCATTTATTACATAAAACATCATTTTTTCTATGTACAGGTTATTCATATTTAATGCACAGATTGACTATTTGAGGCAAAATGTGTGGTGTTTCCATAGGGGTAGAATGAGGTTTTCATTCATAGTGAAATGTAATACTAGGAAGTACATGATGAACTCCCAAATATGAGGTTGTAGATGATTACTTATCAATTTTCAAGCCCAACCCTCATTGTAGTGGTTTATATGTGTCCTCAATTTTTTGAAGTGGTGGTAGAGTTGTAGTGGATCCAACTGAAGTTGATGTAGATATGTTGTCTATAGTTCCTCTCAGACTATGACATTGAAATTGTCTATAATCCTAGGAATGTGAACATGGTAGAAGATGCTAATAGAAATTGATATTTTTCACAGTTACTAAATGAGGAATTAGAGTGATTGGACTTGTTATAGTTACCCTTGGTGGATGTAGCCGGAGTGGTTTATCTCTAGTCGACTGTTAACACCCCACTACTCAAATAGTGATTCAAGGAGGTGCAGCTTGGGGATAATGATTGTGAATCCCTACATGCACAAATTTCCATAAGATATACCCCTATTAAAATTTGGAATTGTGGGGATCATGTTGTTTTTTCTCAGACCATGCACAATGGTGCAAGTGACATTGAGGGAAGAAGATCCATACCATCCCCTTGGGCAATACACACCCTTTGGAGTGGTGATATATTTTTTTCTGGGGAAGGATGGATGCATTTCTATTGGTTAGAGAGCCCGGTTCTAGGTTTGTTTCATACTTTTTGTGATGTAATGTGGGCATGGGATAACTATGACTAAAGGATAGTTATTATATGTCAGGTAGGGAGGCCCGAATTTTGTGGTAGCAGTGGATGCCTAGGGAGATGACATGCATCGGGATATGCATGTTGTAATGCCCCGACCCCAGAAGCCCAGAGTTGGTGCATTATTTTGTATCATTGGCATGATCACAATAGATCATGTCTCGAAAGACCGATTAGTTTAGTATCCTTGGAATTACTAGATACATTCATAAGGTTTACATTACATCATAAAATGTAAAACAAAAACAACATTGTTTCCATAGAAAACACTGAGATCTCATAGACTATCCCTGTAGGTCAGTCATAATATACTTCTTTTCATCCGGGGGAAAATAATACAAAGAAAGGGGTGAGCTCAGATGCTCAGTAAGGATAACAATATAGTGGAATCATTCATAAATAAGCATAAACATTTAAGGAAATGTATAAAACTAAAACAAAAGCCTTTTAAATATGAACTTCTGCATAATATGGAAAAGATAAAATCAAATAATTCCATTTACTTATTCACATGGATATTCTACTAGTCAAATAATCACATGCAATATCAATATCCACTTTCATAATGATGGAATGCGTAATTCCAGACATTCATAACCACATAGTCAAGGCCTTGTGCCAAGACTACAAATAAGATTTTGTTAAGGCCTTGTTCCAGGACACTATTTTGTCTCATGAGACCTACTGATGCATCGAGGAGCTATAGTAGGCTCCACCCATCACTTACTATGTCCAATGCATTCCTCATATGAAAAGTTTTAAACATAACATGAACATTTGTATTTAAACTAGAATACTAAATGTCAATACATTTATCCATAAACCATGAATGGTGTAAAAATAACACATCCATAGTCAAAATTATCACAAAACCTTAAATACAATATGAAAGTTTTTTATTATAATAAATCAACTTCAAATAAGATTAAAATCCATCAAAGGATGTTGACATAGATGAAATCAAAACCTTTTTTTAGAGAAATATCTCTTACTATTTTAAAATAATTTAAAATTCATATAATTATAAAAGAAAACATTTATTTGAAAATATTCTTATAATATTTTAAGGGATGTTTCTATTATGTTATAACAGCGGAAAATAGTCGTACCTACCGTATGAGTTAAAAAAACATTATTACCATAATTTTTTCGGAAAGGTCATAAAGTACCTTGTTTGGAAAATGATAGAAAGATTCCTTTCAAACCATTTAATAAAAAGTAAAATAAGGGTATAAATGACTTTAACCAATAGTCTAGTAAATAGTAAAAAAAAATTGGAATACATTTTTAAGAAACATGGATGTGGATGATAAAGATATTCTTGTAGATACTTACCTAAAAACAACCTCGGATAATAAAGAGATTGTGAAATTAATCCTTACCTTGTCCTTTTCCTTGGATGAGGGTAGGTTAAACTCCTATATAATGTTGAAATAATTGTTATTAAATTATACTAGAATCATATACATTAATATGATATCATATATGATCTTTTAACATTGCTTTGTTAATAATATCTTAGTATTATCATCGTTTTGGGTGTTAACTAATTCATTTTCCTTTATATGATTTTGTTACATAAGTAATGTTTGTTATATATATGATGTATATTATTCATATTCATAATGATATTAAGTATTTAAACATTATTTTTAATCATCTAATGAAAATTATTCTTGAATGGATTACGATGGGGAATGAATCTCATCACGTTTGTGGAGATGGTAATCTGTACGTATGCATGAGCACCAATATCATTCTTTTGATATTAAATTAATATATAATTGGATATTATATCATATATACAGAATAATTATCATTTTATATTTATTATTTTCATCAATTACACATCATTATTATTCCCATCCAAATAAAAATGTATTGAATAACAATTACACCACGACGTGGAGACGGTAAGTCGTACGTGCGCACGTATGGTGACATGTCATTCAAAGGATGGATGGAATAATGAATATGGTTGTACCATATTTATAATAACATAATAGTATATAAAAGATACTGTATTTATTATTTTATAATGTAAACAACAAAGAAAGAGGAAGTGGAAGAAGAAAGGAACTTGAAATAGGTGATGAAGTATTTACCTCTTCTTCGGGTTCTTCCTTTTGATCTGATAAAAATGGCTCCATAGGTTGGATTTCTGACTAAAGGAAGGCCTCTAGGATGAAGGGAGGATAGTTGAGAGAGTATTTTGGAAGATTTTGGATGATCCAAAAGGCTTTGAAGGTGTGAATTTGTGGGAAGGGGGAGTGCCCTTTTATTAGAGAGGTGAGGGGCATCTTAGGAAAAGCTAGAAATATTATTTTATAATAAAATCATTTTCGGTTTATAATGGCTCCAAAATGAATTTTGTAAATTATAAGGTGATTATGAGTCTAAAACCACTTAACCAATAGGTTTTATACAGGTTTGAGTCACTATATTAACCTTATCTTTTAGACTTAACTCTTAGTTAAATAGTTTGACATTTACCATGTCTCTTTGTATTTTTATATTATATGGTTAATAAACTTACTATATACTTCCAAGAGAACCCCAAGTGGTTAATTAATATTACAAATATCATTATATAAGTCTTTTGTAAGATCCTTATATTTTTAAGAATAGAATATCAATTAATAATATAATATTTGTTTTAAAAACTCTTTTATGTCAATTTTGAAACTATTTGGTATTTTGTTTTTGCTAAATTCATAACAGCATTATTACTTCAGATAAAATTCATATAACCAACCCTAATATGTCATATTAACCTATAAAATTACTTTAATTCATAAAATTCCTCAAATTACATTTATTTGGATATTTATAATATCAATTATTTTAATCTTTCATTAATACGGTAATTACTGCATCATCATTGTGTCCTAAATGAATATAATTATTTAATGTCTAAAAAATATAAATAAAATAAAATTATGTAGGAAATCTATTTATCTTCCCAATTAATATTTATAGATATATTTATCTTATGTGTAACCCTATATTAAAAATTATTTAGTTATTAAACTTTGAATTTAACACATTTGACTCTTCTTTGAATTAAATAATAATAAATGTCCTAATCTAATCCAAGTGGACATAAATGATCATATATTGTTCCTAAGGTGGTTTTTGGTCTAATTACACTTATCTAATAGAATTGGTACATGATTTAGGGTAATAATAATATCATTTGTTCCCTTAATTAACCTATTTACTTTTAGTCGTGGTAAATAAAAGTAAAAAGTTACTATTCAAAAAAAATTATTTTCATCTCATTGAACCACATTTTATTTATGTATATCAACCTTGTCTCTCGGATTTTCAAAATTCCACTCACAGAAGTGATAAAATTAAGTTTTATGTAAATTTGCAAATTCTCATAGGAGGTGGGTAAAATACGGTAAAAAGTTCAATAAAATTTTTATATATCTAAACTTATTATAAAATGACTCCAATGAATTATATTGAACATATATAGGTATTATATATCTATTTGACCTAAAATAAATTTAAATAAAATAAATAATTATTTAAATAAAAATTCGGTTTTAACCAATAACTTAGTGTTTTCACTATTCATCAAAAATTCAAAGTTTTCAAAAAAATACCAAAATTTCACCCTAAGCTAATTTTGTTATTCTAAATTCAAAAATTAATTATATTTTACCAAATTCAAAACATATAAGTTTCATTTATTAATTTAAAATTAATTCTCATTGTCAAAACCAACACTACTACAAAAACGGCCTATATCAGCGCTAAAAAGGGCTTTAACAGCGCTAAAAAGGGTCGTAAAGCTCAGCGCAAATATAGGGGGTCACTTATATCAGTGCTCCGAAAAGTGCTGATAAAGCCCACTTTTATCAGCGCTAAAAAAAGCGCTGATAAAAGACCCCTTTATCAGTTCTTTTTTTAGGGCTGATAAAAGTGGCATTTATCATCGCTTTTTTTAGCGCTGATAAAGGTCACAAAAATTAAAAAATAAAAATAATTAAAAATAATAAGGGGGTGATTTTATCAGCGCTTCCCACCCCTTTTATCATCACTAGGAGTTCTCCCACGCACTTCCCTTCCCACGCATCCTCATACGCGCGCACCCCCTTCGCTTCCACCCGAACTCGATCTCAGGACCTCCCCCCTTTCGCGGCTGCACCTTTACCACTAAGCCATTTGGTTTTGTTCTCTATTTAATGATATATCTATATATATATATATATAGTTATATTTATTCATATATTGATATAGATTCATATTAATATAAATATATTTATTCATATATAAGTATATATATATTAATTTGTATATTAATATATTTATATTTTTTTTTTTGTTATAATTTTTTATATGTATATTTATTTGTATATTAATATATACATATAATATTAGTTTTAAATAAATTTATGAAAAAATATGTTTTTTATATGTGTTTATAAATAAATAAATAAATACATACATACATAGATATATACAACACACAGACACACACACACACAAACACATACATATTTACCAATAAATACATATATATGTGTATTTGAAAATCCATAGAACGTACTTATAAGATTATTTTTAAATACATTTTATGAAAAAATATGTTTTTGATTTTTGTTTATAAGTAAATAAATTAATACATACTTATATACATATATACGACACATAGACACACACATAGACACCCACGCACATAGACACATATATATTTACGAATAAATACATATATATGTGTATTTGAAAATCCAGAGAATGTTAAAATAACCATAACATATAATCTAGAATCCCATTTCAACACCAAAACTATTCAAATCGAAGAAAATGAAATAATCTTCGATATTATTTTTGGTACAGGCATAACGGAAATTCGGATCAGAAGTTTTACTTGTTCGAATGCTAACAAATCGGGGTATCCCGACTAAAAACTCGGTTTTGGAGGCCTTCTGGGCCTTCTTGGGCTTGAAAAATGTGACAGAGGCTTTGCCTCAATCACTAGCGTGTAGATCACATTGAAGGCTTCGATCTAATATGTTGTAGAGCTCAAACGGACACTCGGATCAAAAGTTATGGCCGTTTGAAGTTTGAGTTACATTTTCAACATATTTTAGATATCTTATTAATTGTTTTGATTTTTTGTTACCTCAAATTGTTATTAAATGATTTTTAATCGATAATAATTAGAAAATTATTAATTAATAATATTTTTTAAAAATATTTTGAATCCATTTTCACTAAATTTCTTATATATTAAATGTAATAGTCTATTTATATGTATTTATAACATATTTAAAAAATATATATTGTATTTATATCAATATAAATATACTTATATAACAAAATATTATTTTTCATGAAAAAATATTTTTTTTTTGAAACTTAACATTTATCAGTGCTCGGGAAAAGCACTGATAAATCCCCCCTTTATCAGCACTACTTAAAGAAGCGCTGATAAAGGCCCCCTATATCAGTGCTTTTTTTAGTGCTGATAAATGTGAAGCGCATCCCTTGCCCGTTTTTGTAGTAGTGCAAAAAGCATGTTTTTAAGAAATAATAACTAATAAAATATTGATACTTATTTATGTTATATTTCAAAGTGAAATTATTTCCAATGAATAAAATTGGATTAAATGGTAAAAATATAATCTATTTATACTTCCAAACAATTAAAATGTATAATTTAACACTAAAAATTATTTTGATTAAAAAAGTTATTTTCAATTAAAATATGGTATTTTTCACTATTCACCCAAATATGAAAGTTATCAGAAAAACAAAAAAAATTATTGAAACTACATTCATAGGTCTTGATTCTAAAGAAGAATTTTATTTTGTAAAATTGAATATATAAAAGTTTTCAATATTGGATTTAAAAAGGGTTTGCCATTAAAGGATGTTAAAATTGCATTTTTTTAAAAATACTTCTTTTATCAGAAAAAATGAATTTGTTTTTTTCATTATGTTTAAGAAACTCATAATATGGATTCTAAAATTATAAGGATTATATAAAGTTTAAAATTTAGTTAATATTATTTAGAACCTCTTTTGAACGGCTAGTTTGGTAAGTCATGGTGTGCTTAAACACGGTGTTGCGTGTAGTGAAAGTTATTGAATTACATTGAAGAAATAATATACTATGAAATCTTAGGGTGTTACACATGTTATTTTCGAGATGACACCAAATATGATATAATAGGTTGAAGTAGGACATACCTATTTGATATGGAAGTTGGGTGCTTGTTTGAATCAATTTCACAGGTTTTCAACTCAACGTGTCAAGCCCCTATTTCATATAAGGGATTTCCCAATTCTTTTGTGGGGTTCTAGGATAGAAGTGGGAAGGGATATCAGTGTACTTTGTGAATTGTTTTCCTTGAAAATCTAGGGAGAATGTTACCATCGGGGTGTTAAATGATAGACTCACTATGTCATCCCACTACCTATCTATTCAGGAAAAGAGTCTGATATAGAGCTAGAGACGTGTCAACATGTAAGAGAAAATTGACTCTATGGACTTCAATCGTAGATAGTCTTAGATCACAATGATCACATTTCATCATGTTCATGGTTCTTGAGGATTGGAAATTGAGAATCATTTGTGGATGATAGATTCATTTAGTGTGTGCCTGGTGGCGGCACGAGAATTTCCAGAAGAGTACACAGGAGCAGGAGGATCATGTTCATTCCCAGTACCCTGATCTATTTATGTAGACCAATGTTTGGATTTTGGGGATGTAAATACTGAAAGTGGGGAGAATTTAATGACATTTATATCCCTGAATTTATGTTTAAATATAATTTTAGAAAATATCGAGACTAGGTAATGATACTATGTGTGATTTTGAGGCCCGGTTTTCCCTGAACAATTCATTGAATAACTTCCAGTTTTTAATAGCACGCAGGTGTGAATTTTTCTAGAAAAATGGAATAAAATACAAATGGGTTCCCAAATAAGAAATAATTTGAAAAAATAGATCTCAAAGAAGTGTCTTTACCCTTTAAACGACTTAATTTTTTATCTACCACTTAAATGACATAAATATGGAAAAAAATAGATTCTATAATTTTAATCTGGATAATTTAAAATTTATAATTATTAAAACATGGTTTTTTTAATCAAAATAAAGGTGACTATAGTAGAAATTAATTACAGTTAATAAGTTAATATTAATTTTAACATGGGAATAATTCTTAATCTTAATTGAAAAAATGAACTAGAGTCATCTAAAAACCTATTTCATGGTCTTATATCGACCATATCCTCCATTTTCTCGAACTATGTTAATTATTGAAGTCACATAATACAAGGGAGACCTATCAGTAGTGTTTAAAAATTTATATTTACAAGAATTTCACTTTGTATCCACTATAAAAATCACTCAGTCCTCCAACTTATTCACACCTCTCAAGACCTTTGGATCATCCAAACACCTCACAAATAATCACTGAAAAAACACAAATCACTTCTTGGAATCATAAAATTGAGAATAAATTAATCAAATTAAGTATTTATTTACAACCAAAAATAATTACCCAAATTAGTGATAATACTCTTCAACGATCACTTTAGTTTCTTTTACATGTCTGCACAGTTCATTATTTTTATGTAATTATTATATAGTTTCCTCATAATCTTCAATGTACTAAGATATTGGCTACTTCGGTGGAGGCGTGGTGGTGAAGGAGAGTGGTACAAAAATGCCATTCTTTGGGAGGTTCAGGGTTCGAATCCTGGGTGTCCACTTTCAGGGAGAGCCTCTCCCTCGGGATCCACCAAATCCTGTGAGCCCACTTTCAGGGAGAGCCTCTCCCTCGGGTTCGTGGTTCGAATCTTGGGAGTCCACTTTCAGGGAGAGCCTCTCCCTCGGGTTGCTCGGTCCCAGCTGGGCGGGGAAAATGAGGTGGGACCTAATTTGATGATAGATTAATTTGACGAACCATCTCCAATCGGGTAGTCACCCTCTGGGATGCTCTGCCATCTCGTATGGCAACGGCTCCTTGACCGGCTGGGGCTCTACCTCCGGGCAGTGACCTCTTCATGGGGGAGGGGGTTTCTCATGTATGTAGGGTTCAAAAATTCCACATATGGGAATTTCCTTTTAATATAAAAATGTACTAAGATGTTGTTTTAATAGGTTTTAGGTCTACGATTTCACACACACCCATCAAATGAGATACATATTTATCATTCATGTGTATGGAATGCTACTTTCATGCGAACTGATGTGGTTTGTTCTTCCATTACCCCTTCCAATGTATAAATATTGTTGGATTTATAGTTTATATATGATATATATTATATTTATGATTTATTTATTCTTATTGGGTATTTATATAAAACATACCTTTTGCATTCCACTTTGTGGAAATACTATAACATAGTTTTTGAACGAAGGGAGTACTACCTTCCCAAAGAAATGTGAAACATTCACAAAATAAAAGTAATATATTGAGGATGTTTTTAACAAAATATTTTGACATATATGACATAAATATAATTCTATAATTATAATATAACTATATATATATGTATCATTATCTTTTCATTCTTTTAATAATTAAATAAATGGAAGAAGCATTCATGCGTATGTACGACCTACCATCTACATTAATGGTGCATTTAATTTCCAATATCAAAATCTTATAGATTATTAAAAATAAATATATACTGAATATGTATGATATTTATATCATGGTTTAAATTTACTATATCATGAAATAGAGATCTAATTAATAGGAATAATAAATTACTAGTCAAAACCTACTGGAAAATTAGGCAATTAACACACTCAATAGTGAAAATAAGGAATGATTGTTAATAGATAGGAGGTAAGATGTAATAAGAAGTTAATATATGATATTATAAATTTTATTATGTTAATATTATAATTTAATAACATTATCAAAATAATTATAGAGGTGGTTAATGTGTGTTCACCTGAATGGAAATGAAAGGTAAGGGATCTTATCTCAATTTACATTCCATTGATACTTTTGTCTTGTATTGCACCAACTAACATTTTTTTGGTGTATATTACTCCCATTTTTCATTTAATAAAATTATTTAATCATATATAATGGTTTTTTATGTTTATATTCTATTGATATCACCCAAGGGGTTTATCATGAAAATTGGGAAGTGGTAAAGTTTATCATTACAATATCGCATTCTATTGTGATTGTTAACTTTATCATCAAAAAATCTCTATATATTAAAAAAATAATTGGAAATTACATTATATATCCACATTCATGGGTGATTGGTATTATTATTTTCAAAACTGTAGAATATTTTTATATTAGTGTTTAATTTAAAAATTATTTCATTATCTGAGGAAATATTGTTAAATATGTATTCTTTGTTCAATATAGATATTTCACAAGTAATATTTTTTATTATTAGATTACATGATATGGTTAATGATTTGGAATGGTATTTAAGGGTGGGTACCCGACATTATATATCCCTATGATGCATCGAATGGTTCTCATGACACAAATCAGTTGGCCAAATTAAATGGGTATATACATATAGTTTTAAACTGTATAGTGATTGGGCATAATTTCATAGCTTTTCATGTGCCTCAAACAAGAACTCAAATAATATTGAAATTACTTCATATATATTTAAGTAATTATTATTTTCATCCTAATATTCTCAATTGATAATATCTATAGATGTAAGGTGTCATCGAGGGATCCACATTACCCATGCCCTGACTCATGGGTCCCAAGGCCCCAAGAACGCATCCCCATATGCCAGAGGCTACAAACATGTAGCAAGGGTGTAAAGGTGGTATAGTAGAATCACACTACACTCATACCATAGTGTCATAACAAACAGAAAAATAACCGTAAAACAATAGAATAAGCAAATATGAATAGAAAAAATAATTAAACAAGTGCAGAAGCCAAAATAACTAAATAATTGAAAATTATATAATATCCTCTATGGTAGTATCAGTATATGGATGAATTGATTATTGATATTCAAAAAAGGAATCATTGTAACATGAATACAGTCATTCTATACAAAAATTAATAAAATAATGTAAAACTACCCCACTCCCATCTCAAGAATATGCTCGATACTCTTCTCTTGATCTCCAACTATATGCAATCATATCAAATAACTGAAGTCAGGTACATTTTTTATCAATAACTATATCCAAGAAACAATCTCGGGCACCAAGGGTACCATGAGTAGTGAGTGAGATACCAATCCTAGAAGGAAATCACTAATGATATTGATAATTAATCAAATAAATCCTGATAACTAATCAATTTTTATGGAATAAAAAAAGGTAATCAATGATGAAATACATAACAATCCCGCTCATGTTTCTATAGGACACATGCTAGGTCTAACTACTTTATCTCATGGTCAAAATAGAAATATGGGGAGTAAATATATATATTTATGTAGTAGTAATATATAAATATTGTTTAGTTAAATATATTTAATTTACTTATATGAACAAAGTATGTGCAGATGTAAGAGTCCATATACCTAGAATACTAGTGCAGGATAGACTGGGGAATAAATCAAATATATATAACCAGTCTAACAATACTATATACTCAAGAAATATGATACATGGACTATATCTTATAATGAGTGGGATACATCATGATAATAACTCATTAAGATGAATGTGCAATCATTTCAACACTCATAGAGATAGTTGTTGCTTAAATATCATCATCCTCTAGTGTCACTGTTGTGAGATGTCGGGCTCAAAAAATGATGTAATATAGTGTAATAAAATCTAGATCAATTGATCCTTCATTTTCATATCAAAACCTCTATAAATGAATTATAATATTTTATAATTTAATACATGAGGAATTACCTCCTGCGTACCTCAGTAGCCATGTTTTATTCCAATGTGGCTTTACAATTCTCAATTTTCATTTATGAAAGCACAATAATAGGTGTAGAAGTCACACCATTTACAATTCAATTCAAATGTTAGATTTAATTTATTAATGGAAACCCCCCCCCCTAGAAGATTTCAATATATTCAATCCATTTCACTAATTTAATTAAAATTTAATTAAGGAAAACAATACTGACACGAATATGCCATCATTGGTAAATAAAACACATTCATGATCTATAAATCATTATAGGACCATTTTTAAGGCTAAAAGGTCCATCAAAAGATGACATAACCATTATTGAAATTTCCTACATGGAAATTTCCTAGTATAGGTTGGTTAGAACACCTGATAGGTTCCTTTTATTTCTTTAATCTATTATACATCTAGGGTAATTCCAATGAAAAATCATGTCAAAAGAAAACTATGCATTCTGAGTATTTAAATAATTTTACCGAAGAGTGGAAATCAATGTGGAACAGCTATGGGGTCCCCATAAAAGTGGTCACCATCATTTAACCCACTAAAAAATGTTCGAAATTCATTTATTATGGTTCAAGGGAAAAATTGATGTAAACAACTCAATCAAAAGGATATGCTCAGAAAGATAAGGGGTGTAGAATAATGACATTGAAACAAAACAACAAAAATCATGGGTAAAAAGATGAGACCACCTACCTTAAGGGGGTATACAACTCCTAAATTCATATTATACTTAGATTCAGAGTGGGTTGGAAGTGATATGAGAAATTGTTCAACACCTTGAATATCAGGAAAAAAATCATGCACCTAAATAGTGAGTTGGATCTAGAAATGAACTTAGATCAAAGTTAAAAGGTGATAATAGCTCACAAGGATGGTTCTAATGCTTTATATGGATTATGAATTGGGCATTATATCCTTATGTTAGGTCAAAGTTTAACATGAGGGATTTGGGAGCTCATAGGTGAAGAAACAATAGGCCAAAGACTATAGGAATAAATAAAAAATTTGTAATGTAAAATATAATTAAATAGGGATTTTTTTATTCTTTCACCTCAAAATATAATGGTGGTAAAGGTTCATAGTGTACCAAATCATGAAGATATTGTTTGCATGCCACATATTAAGGATTTAACCCACATGGTTAAGGATCCTTGTTTTCCAAACCATATGCAAACCATGTGAAATACCACTATCAAATATTTCTAGTGGTTTTCATGGTCTTGAACCTAGAGTCACAAGGTTTGATACAAACTATGGGGCTCCAGATGAATATTTTTTCCCATAATGGTTAAGGCAACCCCAGAATCCTAGGCATCATAGTTTCAACTAACCATAATTCCAAGTTATTTATCCCACATTCCAAAAATATAGGCTCCGGAGAATCCCCATACACTCTTGAGACCATATATAGGTTGTATTTCATAAGTAATAATAATAAATGATGGTTTAAAATAAATGAATAAAAAACCCATATATTCATGAATATAAGGTTAATTAAACCATCACCTCTTTAAATTAACTCATCACTCATTTGGACTTATGGGGGAAAATAATTGTTTTGAGTGAGGAATTTTTTCCACTAAGATCGTATATCAACTTCCCGCTCAATGGCCTCATCCAATACTCAATTATCTTCCATAGAAACCATACAAAAGAAACTTCCCTTACTCACAGTTTCTTAACACATTAATCCACAATATGAATAAGATACTAATCAAAGGAATTGTATAAATCCAATTCAACCACATCATGCTGAAAAACATGAGATAGTTCTGGATAATATCAGTGAATCAGAGATACATGAATGACATCATGTGTAGACATGAATCTATAAGAATGTACCTATTGGTAAGCCACTGATATGATCTATTTCAAAAACATGAAGGGTTATAAAAATATAGGTGTGAGTTTACCATTCTTTAGAATATGACTACACCCCAACCTGGGTGAGACTCAAAAGAAAACCCGATATATGAACTCAAACATCAGAGGTATCTAGCATTTGTTGACATATGTCTATTGTGTAGAGTGAGCTATGAACATGCCATTCAGATCAGTTGTACCTTCTCTGTAGTCTCCTGTATGAGACATGGTTCATGTTTAGCTGCCATCCCAGCCTCTAACTAACACATTATTGAGATTAAAGGCCTACCATATAAGGCTGGATAAGGGGACATCTTGATTATATACTAAAACAATTACTCTAATCCAACATAATGAGGGAAATATTTTTCTAACAGAGACTTCCAATGTCTGGATCACATAAAAAAATCTTGTCCTATAAAAACTAAATAGTATTGTCTTTATGTCCATCAGTATGTGGTTGATAGGCCATTATTAGTAGTGCATATGTATCAACGACCTTCTACAACCCTCACCATAACTGTGGAATATTTATTTCAGAAATGATAGATCACGGAGCTCCATGAAGATATAAACCATCATTAACATACATCATTCTGGGGACATCTTCTGAGAAGGCATCGTTCACATGTATGGTGTTTCAAACCATTTAAAAATGATCAATGACAAAAAAAACTATATCATTTCCACAAGGTGATCTTGGTAAACCATCCACGAAATAAATATTTTCATCCTCCCATTTCAACTGAGGAATAAGAAATTGATATAAAATCCACACTAGATTAAATTTTTCTGCCTTTACCTATGGATATGTAGAACACCAAGTGGTCAATCCAACAATCTCATGTTTCATACTCGGCCAACAATACCAGTGTTGCAGATCGAGATATATTTTGGTGACACCAGGGTGAATCACTAATGTTGGGGCATGTAATTACTGCATCATCTCCAATCTAATGTCTAATATGACCTAGAAATTCCAATGGAGCAATATGTTATCATCCACTTCAATAGTCCAACCAATAGGTGTGTCATAATAGAAAGTTCTTTTTATTAGTACATAACCTTAATGATCAGATAACTGAAAAAAATTTACCTATTCTAAAAAATTAGACATCAATGCTATGTCCAAGAGGATTGTCTATCAATTTTCTCATTTTCCGTCAATGTGTATATTTGAGAATAATGAAATAAGAATCCATTATATAATGGATACTTAATCATCTTTAGTTCGAGTCTTTTGGATTAGATCATCAGTTATATCATTTCCATTACCATGAATGTAGGAATGGTTGATAAAAATGACAATACGTACTCAACAAACATGCATTGTCTGAGATTTAGATCGATGTGAGTAAAAGTGAACTTGAGGGTTTTTTATCATTTAATACTAAATCAAGATCTCCAAGTTGAAAATGGACTTAACAAACATCGATCATGAACTACAACAACTAGATCGATTTCATTTGTTTGGTAATTCTACTTGTGATACCACAACTGATGAGACCCATACATAATGACCCATTCCTCCTTCATAAGAACATTTCCATTACTAATACCTGATGCATCATAGAAAAAATGTATATCTACTTCTTGGATCATAAAAAATGAGTGTCGGTACTAATTTCAAATGACACTTCAACTCCTGAAAGAATTTTTCACTGGATTCTGACCATATGAATATCACACACATCTTTGTCGAGCCAATAAGAGGCACTGTAAGGAATGAAAAATCCTAGATAAAGCTTCTTTAATATCTAGATATCCCCAAGTAAATCTGAATGTCAAACATTCTCTTTGGATACTCTTAGTAAGGTACATCTCCTACATTTTCTTGGCCTACTAAAACTCATAACTCCGATATAATATGACATATGAAGTTGACTTTATCTATCCAAATATAGAATTTACTGATATTACAATAGAGATGATACTTACTCAGTGTATTCAGAATGATCTAAAGATGTGTGAAATGGTCAATTCTAGAGCATCAATACAACAATATATCATCAACAAAGACTAAATGGAAGGAATACAGATACTTTTGTAAAACATGGTTCGTAATATCCATAAGAACTAAAATTGTTTTATTCAGCCTGAATATAATTACCTCATTCTTGTATAGGTCATACCTTCTCCAAAATGTTTTGTGAGGTATGTCTGATGTCCTAAGATGCACCTGATGATATCTCAACCTCAAATATATCATTGAGATCATTGTTTCTCCTTATATATAATTGAATAAGTCATATATTCTTTGAAGTGGATATTAGTAATTTAGCCTGAGTTGGTTCAATCTATAATAACCTACATAGATCCTAAGTATATAATCCACATTATGGAGAAAAGGACCACTGAACCCCAATGAGAGGTGATGGGGTGTTTGAATCAATTAGTCTCTAAATCATCATATTGATTCTTCATCTCGAGAATCTCCCTAGGTTTAATCCAATAAGGAAGAATGGGAACTAGTGATGATCATAGGATGATATAAAAAGTAAACACTACCTATCACATCATAGGTAGACTATAAATTCTTTATGAAATTCATAATTGAAAAAATACACTACCTAAGTGAAATCATCTAGTCATAACCCCTAGTCATCAAGGAATATACTAGAAATCCATGTTGTCACATTACCCTGACTCTACTGCTTGGGTCCATCTCTTATCACCCTAACATTGCATTATCCCTAATGTGAATTCCAAATGACTTATAGTGATGTATACATAACCATTAAATGATAGTATTCAACATAGTATTGATAGTAAACTAACCATTACATCCCAATGATTAGGTCAGAGACCATCAGTTTGAGGATATAAATATACCACAAGAAATGGTATCCACCAGTCTCAAGTGGACAATCATTTAAAATAAAAATTCCCACAAATATAATACCTAATAGGGTGTCTAGAGTCATAATGTGATAAATATGATCGATCATGAGTCCCAAACATTGCATTATTGCCTCAGATATAAATGAGTGAGATGTTCTTATATTAAATAATACATACTCTAAAGTAGAGGATACTAGAATAGTACATCATACATTAGATGGTCTGACACTGTCCTATTCCAGTGTAGTCTAGACTTCATATAACTGGCATGCACTGCTTCCCTCAGTCACTACTTGGTTGCCTTATACAATCCCACTCTATTGCCACTACAGATCACAAATATAACTACTGTAACGTCCCAGTTCCGGAAACCACCTAGAGGTGCCCCATACCCGGTTGGTCACATGGCCTCAAGCACATTTCCCCAAATTTCAGAGGCTTCCGACTAGCAGCAAAGGCCTTGGGTGTGATATTGAGGAAACTATGCCCTCATTGGCAGAGTACACATCAGAATAGAAAAAAATAAACAATAGTGGAAGCAATAAACAATTCATACACAAGTAAACAATAGGATACTAAAACAATAAACAACTAGAGCACACACATATATATATATATATGTAATGATGCATGATACATATGTCTAGTAAAGCATCCAAACAAGTCAAAATGATGAATAAAATACTAAACCAAAGTATAAAAGAAAAATAGATAAACATCTCCTCATCATCGCAAGCCTTGGCTTGGTCTCATGCTCTCCTGCTCCAATGCAAGTCAAGTACCTGAAGTAGAAGGGTGCTTTCCCTTGTCTATACTTACAAAAATATAATCTGTTGGGGCCCAAAAGCATAACCCAAATAGGGTGTGAGACTAAATACCAGTAGGAAACCACCCGAAGATCTGTACCTAATAGTCTGTGAGTATATGGAAGGTGATAGTACAGTAATTAGTAAACAGTAAGTAGTAAATAGGATGTTACACAACAGTAAACAATCCAAATATCAATAAGCAGTAGTGAAGCAAACAGCTAACCACAAACTGGAATCCCTTTAGGAAGTACTCACATCCATCCCCTCTGGTCCTATCCAAGAAGTACCAATAACCCTTTGGGTAGTACACTCAGCCTAACCCCTCTGGTTTGGTCATACGAAAATTATAAGACTCTCTAAGGAAGAACGCTCAGTCAATTCCCCTTATAGTTTATGGTAATCAGGGACTCTCTGAGGAAGATCACGCAGTCAATTCCCCTTATATCCCCAAGGCTTAGAGACTCTCTAAGGAAGCTCACTCGGTCAATTCCGCTTATAGCCTCAGCTCGATCACAGACTCTCTGAGTAATCTCACTCAGTCAATTCCTCTTATAGCTCGGAATGGTTTAAGGAAAATCAAAAAAAACAAAGACTCTCCGATTAAGCTCACTCGGTCTACCCCTGTATAGTCTATAAAGATCAAGACTCTTTGAGGAAGCTTGCTCAGTCAATTCCCCTTATAGTCTAAGGTAGTCAGGGACTCTATGAGGAAGATCACGTAGTCAATTCCCCTTATAGCCCTAAGGTCTCGAGACTCTCTGAGGAAGCTCACTCGGTCAATCCACTTATAGTCTATAGCACCAGGTTCTCATAGACCCATGCCAGTCAGTGCATAATAATTCTATAAGTCCAAATAAAAACCTACCAAGATACTTGGCTAACTTTTCTATAGCATAACAAGCATTTCAGAGAACAACAATTTATCCTACGGTCACAAGACATGGATGGCAGGCATAACGGCCAAAGGCTGAACAAGACCAAAATGTTGTAAATAGAACAAGGCATGGGAAAAACATCCAAGCATAGAAATTATCCTCATACATAACCAAATTATCTCTACACAAGCATACAAGCAAGGTAGTAAATAAACAAGGGAAAAAGAGTAACCACGCAATACCCCATTCAAGGGTATTGGTGGAAATTTCATATAAAACACAAAGACTTTGAATGGAAAGGCACAAACCACCTACCTTGATGCTAGGAGAATGATATACTTGAACTACGAGGCTTGAATCTCTTTATAACGTCGTAGATCTATGAGAACGTCCAAAAGTATCAACCTATGATAACTTGAGAAAGAGGAGTAATTGGAAAACAAAGCTCTATGAGAAGGAATATCTTACCACTACAGTTCCAATGAAATTGAAGGTGGTTGATTCAGAAAACGATCAGAGGCTCGGGATCTCAAAGGAGATTTGTGGCCGTACGGGATGCTCTCGGTTTAAGAAGCTAGAGAACAAGCGTGTTCTGGAGATTAGATTCGACCCTGGTCCATTTAATGAAAAAAAAAGTACACAGAGTGTACTTTTGGAGTACATGGTGAGTACTAGGATTTTTCTTAATCTGCTTTAAGCAGCCTCCACATCACCCCACATGATTGTGTGTGTGGCCCGGACATGGCCAGCACATGGCCCTGTGCAGCATCGAAGTACACGGTGTGTACTTCAAAAATTTTCAGAAACTCCTCTTTTCTCAAAAACTCCATAAAAAGGAAAAACATACCTAAAAAGAAGGTCTATGTTCTTAAAAACTTCCCCCCTTAAAGAAGTTTGTCCCTAAATTTCCCTAGCGAGGTGTGGAAGTTGAAACCCCAAACATCTCCATCCACTACGATCGTACATCGGCCTCCCTCTCCCAAGTCTCGTCCTGTACTCGCTCGTGCTGCCATAGCACCCATACCAGAGGAATAGACTGGCCATGGAGAACCTTCGTACTGTGATCGACAGTTCGGATAGGATGCTCCTTAAATGATGTATCTACTTCGATCTCAACCTCCTTAGGTTGAAAGACATGAGACGGGTCTGAAAAGTAACATCAGATTTGAGAAACGTGGAAGACATCGTGCATAGCCCAGTACCTCTAAGGTAACTGCAACCGATAGGCAACCGACCCAACTCTCTCCAACACCTCAAATGGCTCGATGTACCGTGGTGAAAGCTTAACCTATCTCCAAATCCTATTATTTCCCAACCTCGGTGCGACACGCAGGAAAACCTGATCCCCGACCTCAAACTCCAGAGGTCATCTCCGCCGATCAGCATAAGACTTCTGTCGAGACTATGTTATAGCCATCCTCTTCTGAATCAACTTTATCTGCTCTGAGGTCTCCTGAACAAGATGAGTTCCCAGCAAAGCTACCTCTCCTTCCTCCAGCCAGCATAAAGGTTATCGGCATGGACTAACATAGAAATCCTCGTAAGGTGCCATCTGAATAGTTTCTTGAAAATTGTTGTTGTAGGTGAACTTTACAAGAGGTATATTCTTTCTCAAGAACCTCCAAAGTCTAGAATGCAAGATTAGAGCATATCCTCAAGCACATGAATCATATGCTTGGACTGGCCATCTATCTGGGGATGGCATGTTTTACTCAAAAGTACATGTGTACCCAAAGCCTTCTAAATCCCCTACCAGAACCGAGAAGTAAAACATGCATCCCTGTCTGAAACAATGGAGTGTGGAACTTCATGTAGACGTACAATATCTCGGATGTAAAACCATCCCATCTCATCAATGTTGAAGGTCTCTTTGATTGGAAAGAAGTGAGAAACCCTTGTAAGCCTATCGATGACAACCCAAATAGCATCATTCCCTCAAGGTGACCCCGGCAGCCCGATCACGAAGTCCATCGTGACATCGTTCAACTTCCACTCCGGAATGGGTAACTGCTGCCAAATACCTACTGGTTGTTGATGCTCTGATTTCACCTGCTGACAAGTGGAACACCTCATGAACAAAATCAGCAACATTTCTCTTCATACCTGGCCACCAATACTGGTAGTGTAGATCACAATACATCTTGGTGACACCAGGATGAACTTCCCAAATTGAGGAATGAAAATCTCACATCATCTCCTCGAGTATGTCTACTGGAACCCATAAGCATCCTTATAAATGCAAGATCTCATCCTCATCCATTGTCTATCCAGGAAGAGGGTCCTCTCCTGACACACTCTCCCGTAAGACTAGGCCTTCTAAGTCTGATATCTGCCTCATCCATACCCGATCAAGAAGTGCAGAGGTAACAGCTACAGAAGATAGAAAGGTCTACCCCTGTCTATCGTGCACATCCAAATGAATCTCAGAGAGCATATCCATAAGCTTTCACTCACTACTGTCCTCCTAAATTGCATGTATCTGATTTCTCCTACTCTACGCATCAGCCACTACGTTTCCCTTTCCCGGCGTATAGGAAAGCTCAAATTCGAAGGACTGAAGATACTCGACCCACCTACACTGTATCAAATTCAGATCATGCTGAGTGAATATGTACTTGAGACTCTTGTGGTCAGCAAACACCACAAAGTGCTCCCCCATAAGATAATGTATCCAACAGTGTAAGGCATGAACAACATCTTCCAACTCCAGATAGTGCGTTGGGTAATTCCTCTCGTGTGGCCTCAACTGTCAAGACTCGTACACAAAGACTCCATCTCCCTATATAAGAACAGCTCCCAGCTCGATACCTGAAGCATCACAGTAGACCGTATTGCTCTTACCCAGCTCTGGAAAGACTAGTATAGGTGCTGAAGTTAACCTCTCTTCCAGCTCCTAAAAGGTGGACTCACAGGAATCTATCCATAAGAACATTGCCCCTTTCTTAGTAAAACCTGTCAGTGGTGCTTCTAGTCATGAAAAGTCCTATATGAAATGCATGTAGTATCTAGCCTGCCCTAGAAAACTCTGCACCTCAAAGACATTCTTCAGCTTCTCCCAGGAAACTACAGCTCTCGCTTTCTCTGGGTCTACTGATACTCTATTCTTTGAGATAACATGACCCAAGAAGTGAATCTTATCAATCCCAAAGTGGCATTTCTAGAGCTTAGCATATAACGGATGCTCTCTCAGTGTACTCAGAATGATCTCAAGATGGGTATCATGGCCGTGTTTATTGTGAGAGTATACCAAGATATCATCCACGAAAACCACCACAAAGGAATCCAAGTATGGATGGAACACTTGGTTCATCAGTGCCATGAAAACTGCAGGCATGTTCGTAAGACCAAACGGAATAACCACATACTCGTATAGATCATACCTACGCCTGAAGGCTGTAAGAGGTATATCAGATGGTCTAACACGCAATTTATGATAACCGGATCTCAAATCAATCTTCAAGAACACCCAGACTCCTAGAAGCTGATCGAAGATATCATCGATCCTCAGCAAGGGATATTGGTTCTTGACAGTCAACTGTTTTAGCTTCCGATAATCCACACAAAGCCTAAGGGTTTCGTCCTCCTTTTTCGCAAATAGGACAGGAGAACCCCAAGGATAAGTACTTGGTCGAATGAAACCCTTTGCCTGCAACTCCTCTAACTGCTTCTTGATCTCCTACAACTCAAGTGTAGCCATCCTATAAGTATGAATGGACACTGGTGTCGCTCCTGGAATGAGCTCAATAGAAAATTATTCCTCAAACTTGGGAGGAAAACCTGAAAAGTCCTCTGGAAATAAATATTTGAAATGATCCACCACTGGAGGAAAGTCTAACTGTGACATCCCCTGGTCATCCAGATATATACTAGCAATCTAGGATATAACTACTCTTATCCCATGATGCTCGGGTCCTGCTTGACTCACCTGGATATCCCACTCACCTCTATGAACAAAAGATCCACCCTTTGGTGATATGAAAATCACCCGGTGGTGATAGCAATCAACCACTTCCTAGAAGGTTACTAATCAGTCCATTCTGAGAATGAAATCATAGCTCGTCATCTCTAAGACATAGAGGTCTTGTAATAAGTGACACCCTACAACCTCAAGAGGGAACTCTCTGCATTGACGTACGATAACCACTCTAGTCCCCAACAGTGTGTATAGAATCAAAGTATCAGCAGAGGAAAAGATGCAGATCCCAACAGCAATAGATATAATGCTATGCATACCAATAGTATCCAACAGAGCTAAAGATAAAACTGAGGCTACTAAGATCGTTCCTCGAACTGTGGAAGGTCTGGGATCCTAGTCCTAATGGTTCTAATCCATAGAAAAAGTATGGCATGTACCGCGGCCCTGCGACCCTAGCTGACCACTCTAATCTAATCCACTCAGCTGTCACTGGTAACCTGGTGAATGACCACCACGGCTGCGAACTCCACCTCGGCCCAAACGGCCAGAAGAACTCCAGTTCCCAGACTGGTGAGAAAATGTTGATGCATCTTCTATACATGGGGTCATAGAATAACCCCTACCACCAATAGTAGGTGATAAGATATGGAAAAAACGCTGAAGATGGCCCATCTTGCCGTAATATCGGCACTCCATCAGGTATCTCTGGGACTGAGGCTTATTCTGCCCACTCCTCCTGCACTGGTAGCATACTACCTGGATTCCCGAAGATACATTCTGCCTACTCTGATCTCCTCGAGCAGACTCCCTGTGGTGATTCCTACTATCAATAAAAGGAACACTGACTCTGGATGTCGAACCGCCCTGGCTCACTACTCCAGAATCCCTCATACTGTGCTCTATGATCAGTGTCTGGTTGACGATAGAGGATATCGAAGTCAACCTGAAGATGTTCAGATGGGAATGAATATCCTTCATGAGACCGTCCTCAAACTTCCACGCAAGGAACAACTCGTCGCCTCCTAGAATAGGCATGAAACGCTGTAGCTCAGTAAAGCGAGATGATTACTCCATAACCGAAAGAGTACCCTGCTCCAGACTCATAAAATCCCGGGCTTGATCAGCTCTCAAGGTCTCTGGGTAGAAGTAATTGTAGAAGATGCGCTGAAACTCATACCATGTCATACTCTGATGGCGTCCTGACTGCGAGATCACCTCCCACCACCTCTTGGAGGAGTCTCAGAGCATATAGGTAGCAAGATTCACCCTCTTCTCTAGAGGTATCTCTAGATGCTCGAAAATTGTCAGTGTGGCCTCTAGCCACGACTCTTCAGCTTGATCTCCTCCATCCACTGAGAAAGTAGGAGGATGTTGCTATTGGAAAACCCACGTCAACTCTGCCATCGACGGGGCAGGAGGCGACGCTCCATGGAAGGTCTGCATCATCCTCAGAAATTCTTCCCTAAACTGCGAATTGGCGCCTTCAACTGGTATAACTGCTGGTGCCAAGGCCGGCACAGTATGAGGATATGTAGGAGGTCCCTGATAAGCCATATCTGGTGTCTGATCACCGTCCTATAGCTAACATACAACTGGAGGACGTCTCGATGGCATAGCTCTGAAAGGTTAAAAGCACATCTTAGATCGAGATTTTCAAAGACTAAGAACACAAGATTAAAATATAGGAACAGGAGAAAGAAACATTCAACATTTACAAAACACGACTACACAGTGTGTATAAAAACTAAATGGTGTGTTATTTAAAGCCATTCACATGGGTGTGTACTTTTTCCACAACTAGTCGTGTAATGCCCCAACCACATGGTGTTTTGTCCCTACACAAGGCGTATACATAAAATTTATTCCCCTGCCTGAGTATCCTTACACGGATAACCCACATGTTCCTCTTAAACCTAAACTACACGGCGTGTTCACGAAGGACACAGTGTGTACTAGTTAAGGATTCAATGACCCGTGTTGTTAGTTACATGGTCGGCTACACGGTTCACTCTTACACGGCATGCTCCATGATAATACGGCGTGTACTTGAAGGTTTTCCCTGACCCATGTTGTTCGTGAGACGGTTGGGTACATAGGTCACATGTCATGGCGTGTGATAATAGAACACGGTGTATATAGTCGAAGTTTCATCCATCCGTGTCATTGGTCACATGGGTAGACACATGGTCACTACACCACGGTGTGTACTTCCCGTACACGGTGTGTTCCTAAAGATTTTTCACAACCCCATGTTTCTGCCCACACAGTTAGTGACATAGTTTAAAAACTACACGGAATGTATTAATAAAGTACAAGTCATGTATTTTGGTTTTTTCCACGCAGTATCTCAGAAACTACTCTAAAGCCTAGAAAACACAGAAAATAATAGTTAACGTGCCAAATTCCGATCTTTGAGGGCCCATACTCCCCACGAATCAAAGCTTGGCATCTTATATAAGTTATAAAAAGGAAACCAGGCAATGTTCCACCAAATTCCGGTCCATGAGGGCCCATAACACCTCAAGAACCAAATTTTTGTGTCCATCTAAGAAAAGTACTATAAAAAAAATTATCTATCAAACAGTAGAGATTCAATCAAAGAATCTATCACAACATCATGCATAATCTACAAAATGTCTATCACAACAACATCCAATCACTAATGCATCCTAGATGGCATGGAAAGAATGCATGGCATGTGATTTCTAACAAGTGCCTATATGATGCATGAGATGGAATACCCTCATCTCATCGGGTTGCAACAGAAATAGAACCGCAATAATAAAAACAGTAACAACACAAAACATGTGATTCACCCAACAGTGAAATCAAATCAACTGTAAAAGTGCAAACCAGTAAAACTGTAATAAATGAGGTAGGATGGGTTTTCCATGTACACAAGTAAGCTACTCCCGGGCACAGCTTATTACCAAGTACTTATCTGTCCTATCCCTGAATATAGGCTCCAAACAGTAATTCAGGAGAAAAAAATTTCTTTGATACCACTTTGAAACGTCCTAGTTCCGGAAGCAACCCAGAGGTGCCCCGAAACCAGTTGGTCACATGGCCACAAGCACATTTCCCCAAATTACAGAGGCTTCCGACTAACAGCGAGGGCCTTGGGTGTGATAGTGGGGAAACTATGACCTCCTTGGAAGAGTACACAGCGGAAAATAAAACAATAACTAAAATGTTTGGGCATAGCCCTTATTATTAAGAGAAGGAAAGGAAAAGACAACAGGAGGGATGACGGGGTCATACAAGCATACATGCCTTCATACCTAAGGAGAACCAAAAAGAACTCAAAAGTCATAGTCACATTGATAGGAAGGGTCATAGTCCTTATCCCAGTCAGACTCAAGCAGAATATAAAACAATAAACAATAGTAGAAGTAGTAAACAACCCATACACAAGTAAACAGCAAGAGACTAAAACAATAAACAACTGAAGCACACACACATATATATATATATGAAATGATGCATGATACATATGTCTAGGAAAGCATCCAAACAGGTCACAATGCTGAATATAGTACTAAACAAAAATATAAAAGAAAAACAGATAAGAATCTCCTCAGCATCGCAAGCCTCATCTTGGTCACATTCTCTCCTACTTCAATGCAAGTCAAGTACCTGAAGTAGAAGGGCGCTTTCCCTTGTCTATACCTGCAACAATATAATCTGTTTTGGCCCAAAAGCATGACCCAAACAGGGTGTGAAACTAAATCCCAGTAGACAACCACCCGAATATCTGTGCCTAATAGTCAGTGAGTATATGGAAGGTGATAGTACAGTAAGAATTAAACAGTAAGCAGTAAACAGGATGTTACACAACAGTAAACAATCCACAGATCAATAAGCTACAGTGAAGAAAACAGCTAACCCCAAACAGGAATCCCTCTAGGAAGTACTCACATCCATGCCCTCTAGTCCTATCCAAGAAGTTACAACAACCCTCTGGGTAGTACACTCATCCTAACCCCCTTGGTTTGGTCATATGAAAATTATAAGACTCTCTAAGGAAGCATGCTCAGTCAATTCCCCCTATAGTCTAAGGTAGTCAGGGACTCTCTGAGGAAGATCACGTAGTCAATTCCCCTTATATCCCCAAGGTTGAGAGACTCTCTGAGGTATCTCACTTGGTTAATTCCTCTTATATCCTCAGGTCGATCACAGACTCTTTGTGGAAGCTCACTCGGTTAATTCCTCCAATAGCCTGGAATAGTTTAAGGAAAATCAAACAAAACACAGACTCTCTGAGGAAGCTCACTCAGTCTACCCCCGTATAGTCTATATAGCCCAAGAATCTTTGAGGAATCTCGCTCAGTAAATTCCCCTTATATTCTAAGGTAGTCAGGGCCTCTCTGAGGAAGATCACGCAGGAAATTCCCCTTATATCCCCAAGGTCTAGAGACTCTCTGAGGAAGCTCACTCGGTCAATCCCCTTATAGTCTATAGCACCAGGTTCT
This sequence comes from Viscum album, assembly GCA_963277665.1. Lineage (NCBI taxonomy): Eukaryota > Viridiplantae > Streptophyta > Magnoliopsida > Santalales > Viscaceae > Viscum > Viscum album. The sequence continues at coordinate 1,194,057,000 of OY728139.1, forward strand.
CATGGCCCCATGCTAGTCAGTGCATAATAATTATATAAGTACAAATTAAACCTACCGAGCTAATTGGCTAACCAGTCTAGAGCATAAAAAGAATGTCATAGAACAACACTCCATCCTATAGTCACAAGGCATGGAAGACAGGCATAACGGCCAAGGGTTGAACAAGACCAAAAGGTCGTAAACAGAACAAGGCATGAGAAAAACATCCAAGAATATCAATTATCCTCATACATAACCAAATTACCTCTACACAAGCACACAATCAAGGCAGGAAATCAATAGGGGAAAAACAGTAACCATGCAATACCCTGTTCAAGGGTATTGGTGTAAATTTCACATAAAACTCAAAGACTTTGAACGGAAAGGCACAAACCACCTACCTTGATGCTAGGAGATCCATATACTTGAACCACGAGGCTTGAATCTCCTTAAAACATCTTAGATATAAAAAAACATCCAAAACATTCAACCCATGCTAACTTGAGAAAGATGAGGAATTGGAAAACAAAGCTCTAGGAGAAGGAAGAGCTTACTGTTATGGTTACAACGCAAATGACGGTGGTCGATTCGGAGAATGGACAGAGGCTCGGGGGCTGGGAGGAGATTTTTTTCTATATGGGATACTCTCGGTCGAAGAAGCTGGGGAAGAAGCATGTTCTGGCAATTAGATACGACCCCGGTCCGTTTAATGAAAAAAAGTACACGGCATGTACTTTTCGAGTACACGGTGTGTACTTTTGGAGTACACAGCGTGTACTAGGCTTTTACATACTCCACTTTAAGCAGCCTCTACATCACCCCACACAACCATGTGTGTGGCCCGAACACGGCTAGCACACAACCTCACGCGGCATTGAATTACATAGCGTGTACTTATATAGTACACAACGTGTACTTCAAAAATTTCCAAAAACTCCTCTTTTCTCAAAAACTCTAGAAAAAGGAAAAACATACCTGAAAAGAAGGTATGGGTTCTTACAACTACCTCTTCCATGACCTCCACCTCTTTCTGATCGGCTGATGGTATTAGAGAAGTATTCCTATCATGATCCTAATAGTCCTACTTCTTATCATAGAGACAGAGTAGATCCCTTCTCTTTATGTATTTAAGGGAAATTATTTTAGAAGTATTGGATAGGCCCCATCCTTCCATATCCTTTGAAGTCAATTAGATCCTATAATAATTTAGGTTTTGGGTCTCCTGACATCCAAAACAAGTGAAAATTTAGAATATATTCAACATGAGGAACTTGACTGCTACTACCTCTACAAGTAGCATCCAGACTAATCTTTCACCTTGAAGATTAACTGTTAGTAGGTCTAAGTGTCATAATGCCCTGAATCGTACCATTATATTCCCTCATGTTTTGTTCTGTACTAAGGGCTTGGTTGAGAATCTATTATATGGTTGTCAATAGAAAGACACCAAACTTCTACAAAATGGCATAAACTAGACCCTCCTCAAATCACATGGATGTAATGATATCATTAATAACTAGAAAATGAGTGAATCACTAAATCTTTATAAAATGAGAATAGTATTCCATAGAAAACATAATTACTTACTATTGGTTGATGAATTATCTGGATTTTTCATCCCTTAGAGTATGGGAAAATAAATAGTCATAGAATATCATTTGGAAATCATCCCAGACCATATCTTTATATTGATCCACCTGGGAGATTATGTTCCACCACCGCATAGATGATTTGCATAGCATATACACTACTTGTTTTACCATTTTCTATGGAGGCATCTCTAGATGAGTCAATATATAAAGGATTGTTTTAAGCTAAGTCTTAGTAGTGTGTTTTCCTCCATCTCCTGAGAAAGTGGGAGTATGTTTATATTGAAATTACAAAGTCAAAATATTTGTATTTGGGTTATCTTGAAAAACTCATTTCATAGACTACATAATACGTCAAATCTTCTCTTGGAACTCGAAGTCAGTTTCCATATCCAAAAATGGTTGTTTTGCCACATACGAACCAACAAAAGGAATAACTAGCATCTTAAGGCTCGATGCCTAAGGTTTATACTCATTACCACCATCAGGGCATGTGTCTAGAGGACATCTTGGAAACATAATGCTACAATTTCAAACATACACCTGGGACTGTATATTTAATAGTTGAAGAATTTTTAGATGGAAAACTAGGACATGAATAATTCCTTTTTGTGAAAAAACCACATCCCTCTTCTGGTACCTAATTCCCTGAGTGGGTAATCGAGAAAGACCATGGAAGATTATAAGAACCAAAGAAAACCCCCACTATACATTACTCAGGTCATTTTTGGTTCTGATTCTCAGTTTCACATGTATAATATATCTAATTTCACTTTTGAAGTCATAATATATTTATAATTTTTCTACCTCATATTTTTTAAGTCACGTTTAAATGGTTTAATTAGATGGTTTTCCTTTCTGATCCATAAGGGGACATACTCCTTATGAACTGAGATATGGCATCCACTTAATCCACACCAAAACACATTTCATCACATGTGACATATTTTCCATAGATCAACGTGTCATAATTGACTAATTATGGTGTGTGCATTAACCTATTTATTAAAATGGTATAAGGATTAGAAAATAACTATATGTATCAATTATTGTTTCTAATTAGTGCATTATCTATTAGTATAATTCAATACAAAGTGAATGCACAATTAGTTTGCATCAAGATAATTCATGATAAATAATCATGTCATGGAAAAATACATGGCATATTGACCATATTGTGAATATAATGATGGATGTACTAATTCAAATCCCTCATTTCATTGGTCCAATGTAACAAAATATCATTTCAGTCATACTAATGAAAATAACACCAAAATACATGTGTGTCACCCAACAATGAAGTTGTATAAACTAATAATTTGGGTTTTCATTGTACATGGATTAGATACATCCAATAATATGATCAATTCCAAATTCCATTAACTCTATGTCTCTAGTGTAATACAAAAAATAAAAAAATATTGTTCTGATACAACATTGAAACATTGCAACTTGAAATCCACATTAATTGTGCCCTAAGTTGGTGGGTTACACACCCTCAAGAGCACCTCTAGGTATGTCATAGGATACCAACTAGATTTGAGGATGTAATAGTGGATCATTGGATAGACTATAACCTCATATCATTGTTCTATAGAATATAAATCAACAAACAAACAAACTTAGAGTAACCCTATATTAACATATAGAATAGATGAACAAGTGTGTAATAGTAAATAAATGAACAAATATTAAAAATAAAAAACTGTAGGTGGATGTATCAAAACAAGGATGAATGGAATGTAGATATGAAATAATGGGTATAGTGGAATAGACATATTTAAATGCCCAGAATAGTGCAAGATCACTGAGAGGGGAGGGGTGAATTAGTGATCTCCCCTTTTGAATTTTATGTTTCCTTTTTATGAATTGCCTTATTTTCTAATTCAACCTCTGTGGATGGTTAAGGCCTTGATCTACTCTTCAAAAGATGTGGTGAAACAAAATCATAGGACACAAGGATTTACAAGGTTCAGTACAAAGACCTACTCCTTTCCATGTTGGTTATTCTCCCCAACACGGATTCTTCACTATAGCAAAAGATGATTACAAACAGTAATTGGTTAGACCCCCCCCCCCCCTAATTAAAAGTTGGTTAAACCCACCAAATTTTTTACACCTTCTTTCTTCCTAAAACTGGTTACGCCCCCCAATTTCAAATTCTTCCTTTGAATGGATTGATAGTCTTTATTCTATTCAAGTAGCTTCGACAAACTCTGTTTGAATCTATCAGTCTTGCTCAAAGTACTTTTCACACACACTTTGTTCTTATATTTTCATGCACATGAACTCCTCAATGAATGTACCCTCCTTATTCTTCTTCAAGTAAATCACACACAACCCGAATATGAATGTGGATGGTGTATGGGTGAGTTTTTATTCTCAAGAGGTTATTAAAGTCTCGGACTCATGCATGTGTTCGTATTTGTCAAAACACAAGTCCTTGGGTTCTTCTTTTTCGTTCAAAACAAATGAACGCACAAGATCTTCTTCTTTTTCTGAAGGGAGCGCAAGGATCTCCCTTATAGAACTAGAATTGATTCTTGGTTCTCTATTCGCAAAGGTACAACAAGAGTTCATAGCACCGATTGTGTAGCATGTGGGATTCTCCTCACAGAGACACACCAAGGGCTTAGAACAACCTGTCGAGTGCTCGCGGGTTCCCTCACACAGGGGGTGCAAGCTATTTCGCGAACCATGGGGTTCACGGATCTTCTCATCACACAAGGGATGCATGAGACTCCCTATTCTTCGCATAGCTAGGCTGTGTGGAAAACTTTCGCACAGTGCTCTGTTGCTTGGAATATAGGATCCCTCTCAAGAAATTCAAATATAGTGGTAGCAAGATCTTCACGGCTTGGGCTCCTCCTTTTATAGGCGAGGAGCTCATACAAAACTGCATGGTTTAAATCTTTGAACGCCTGAGATATGTGGTGTTTTGAAATCTTCAAACACGGATCAAGATATGGTCGTATGTCTCGGTATATTTTGTACAATGTGGAATCCTTCTTTCTCTATGAGTATATCTCATGCATGCATTTTAGAATGCATGCAAGGCTTCTTTTTAAGTGCTCAAGAAACATGACGTGGCCTCGTACCTTCAGTTGCTTCGGCCTTCGTGGATTCTTCATTTCAATTTCATGCATGCAAATTTTAAATGCATGCATGAGTTCGGTTCTTCCAGATTATCACCACGCTCTTGAAAAAGGATCAAATGATGATCGGATAGATGAGATCATCTTTTTTGCTTTATTGCGAGTTCTTGGGTGTTTGGAGGTTGAAGAGGACCTCCGTGGAGAGATCAAACAGCCGTAGTTAAAACACCATGTGACATGCCATCAGATGGATGGCCCGGATGCACTGGATCGATGATGTGGTGATCGGATGATAGACCATGTGTCTGAGATACAATGGACGGTGGAGATTGTGTCTTGGAATTTTTTGGTCCTCCCATATCGAAACAGAGACACGGGAATGACTTGCTTATAATAAAAGTTGCGGCATCTGAATTTCAGATTATTCCTCCCCCCTCCACAGTATCGCCGCATACTGTGTTCACCTTTTAGGCGCACTCTTATCGCCCACTATGCTCCTATAGGCACGCACCTAGAACCCATGTTTCACAGTTTCATCATTGTGCGGCACCTGCGGGCTTACACATGGCCCGCACTCATACCTCATGTGGGGCTATCCTTGAGGGCTTCCTTCGAGCGCGGTTGACCCTTGGGTCCTATAATTTCTTGAGGTGAGGACCTCGGCTGGACTCTATGGTAGGATTCTTTTTATGTAAAGGAACAGTATGTACTTAGTTTAGAAACTAAGTAATCAAGTATTAATTTTTCCTTAAAATTCCAAATCATACTTCTTCTTTAAAATCCCATTCTCCACTCTTTTTCATATTCAAACTTCATCCATTATTTTATATTTAGTACATAAATTCCTCCATGAATGGCCTTCATCACTTCATCCACTTAGTGACTATTTATGGATGTCACTTATTTCCTTATGAAATTGATTATTTCATGTGCATGATCTTATTTAAGTGTTATAACATTGTATCACCTTGATACAAGTCTTGGAACTTAATACTAGTTCAACAATCAACAAATTTTTCCTCATAGATAATTGATCAAGTGTAGCATTCAATTCTTTGAATCAACAGAAATTCTCCAAGGCTTCACCAACTTCTTTCTCAATACCTTTAATTAACATATTGACTTCTCATTGACAACAAATGAAACTCCTCTTATTCACTTAAATCCATATTGATAGAAAATAAAAATCTTATGCACTTCACATACAATCATCCAATAAAAAAAACAACAAAAAGAACATGATGTTGCTCCACTAGTATCTCTAGCATATTCTATGTCCACTGCTCATAATCTCAAACTATATCTAATCATATCAAGGACATCTTTTAGGGATTTTTCCTTTATCAATAAAGGTAGTAAAATAATCTTATCATGTACCAAAGGCAACAAGTATAGGGTTTGAGATAAAAAATCATAGAAGGAAACCGCCAATGGTGTCAATAATTAATCCAGTAAATGATAATAACTAAATAGGTTGCATGTAATAATATAAATGGAAAATAATTCTAATATACGTAAACGGCCCACTTGGGTTTTTATATGACACCTGGAAGTTCTACATGCTTCATCTCATGGAAAAAATAATAGTGTCATGAGTTCTAATATATATAGTAGTAATATGTATATATATATATATATATATTGAATCCACCTATATGAAATAAGTACATGTGGACGTAAGTGGCCATATACTTGGAATACTAATGATGGATGGACTGTGGAAAAACAATGACATCCATAACATGTATAACATGCCTATATGTTCAAGAAACAGTGTATGTTCCCTACATCTTACAGTGAGTGGGATATGTCATTCTTGTCACTCGATATGGTGATTGATCCATCTTGTCAAGACTCGTATAGGGACATGGCACATAAATCCCATAATTTTGTAGTGTCATTAGCATGAGATGTTATTCTAAACTCCAAATGCAAGGGAGCATGATACAATCATTCTCAACTGAATAGATACCATTGTACCGCAACCTATATAAAGGATTTATCAGATTTTATGATTTGTTACATGAGTTAATACCTCTCATGTACCTAAATATTCATGTTCAATTCCAATATGGAATTGTAATTCTCAATGATATTTTAAATAAGATTAATAGAAGGTGTGGTCTTACCACCCTTTATAATTCAGTTCTAATGAAATTGTTAATTTATAAAAGAAAAACAACCCACCATAAAAAATTCAATCCATTAAAATAATTTCACTTTAACATATTTAATTCAATTATTTAATGGGGAACCAGCATGAATAGTATATCATTTAAAAATCCAACCCATTCAAATTCTTTAAATCATGAAATGTCTATTAATAAGACTGAAAGGTCATTTTGAATAAGACATTATCATTAAGAAACTTTTTTACATGGGAAATTATGTGTATATGTTGGGAAAACACCTATGTGGTTCCTTAAATTTCATTAAAAAAGTATGCATCATAGGAAATTTGATTTAAAATTCAAGTTGAAAGATAACTAGGAATTCTAGGTATTTAAATCATTTTACCCATGAGGTTAAATCAATTCAGAACACCAATTGTGGGTCTAAAAAAGAGTTCATCATCCTCTTATAAACTAGGAATTGTTCATTATGCATGTATTAAGGTCCAATGATCAAATTATAAGAAGGATTTAACCAAAAAAAAGTATCTTGGAAAAAGTCAACCTATTGTACAATTACATAGATACGGAACATAAAAAATCATGTAAAAAATGATGATAACACCTACCTTATGGTCATAGATGAATCCTCACTCAATATTGGCCTCACGATCAGAGTAGGTTGGAATAGATATGACAAACGGTATTAAAACCTTGAAATAGGGCAAAAGGATTCGACCTAAATTGCATGATATATCTTGATACAAGCTTAGGTGAAATGTAAGATATGATATGAGCATACTAAGAAAGATCTAATACATACAATTGTTCATGATTTAAAATATGGTTCATAAAGATAGATTACAGACTGAATTGAGTGATTTGGGAGAACATGTGTGATGAAATTATAGACCATCCCTTATAGAAGTACAATGAAAATGAGAAAGGTAAAATAGAAGTAAAGAGGTTCATTTTTTACATTTCACCTCAAAATATAAGGTTGTCTATTTAAGGTTCATGATTTAACTAATCATGCAAAGACCATGTGAAAGACACTTCTTATGGATTTACCCCCACACTGTAAAATCATTAGGACTCCCAAACCATGTATTAATGATGGAAATTCTCATTGTTAAAAATTAAAGGTGGTATGCATGACCATCCTCTTCGAGTCGCATAGTTTTAAGAAATCATGTCTCTCCTTCAGCACTTATTTTCCCTTATTCCTAGTTAGAGGAAATTGTTCTGTCTGGTAGGTAGAGTTTCAACTAATAGTGCAGCCCATGTATTTAGCCAACTTTCTGAAACATTATGATCTTAGTAAGACCTAGACTCTCATTGGACATTCATTAGGTTGTATTTCATGTCTAACAAGATTAAATAAGGGATTTAAATCAGATAAAAATGATTTATACCTTCTTTAAAGGAGTGGTTTTTACAATAGAATAATTTTTTATAAAATTATTTATTAAATAATATGTTTTTCTATTATTTATCATTCCATATTTATTATTCCTTATCCAGTTGATTATAAGGAATGGTTTCTATTTTATTCATTATTCTATGTTGATTTATTCTATTTTTTTCATATTTTTATCTAATGTACATTCCCTTACTAATAATTTGAAATAACCCTTATTATATTTATTTTCCCTTTTTTAGGAAAAGGATTCCTTTGAATCAAATTGATGGACTCTGAGCATTTACTTACATTTTTTTTATTTTTTTCTACATGTATTATGTGTATCATGTATGTAATCTAGTTTTCGAAAATATATAAAATATTTAGTTTTTCTGGATTCCATTCCTTGTTATCATGCTTATATAATAACATAATGCACTGACTCCAGGCATATAGGGTAGGGTAATTACAATAATATCTTGAATGAATTTCCAAATTAGATATATAATCTACTACACATTGAAAATCGATAAAATTGCCAATCTTTGATATAGGATACATGTCTTTTCTAAGGATCTTGTTCTACTTATGATAATCAATGGAAAACTGCATTAACCCGTCCATATTATCGATGAAGAGGAATGTGTAATGACATAGTGATGAACTATTTCTTATAAACCATTTTTTTAGATTCTCTTATAGTTGATTACTCATCTCTTCAGGATCAATAATAGACATTATATATGGATTCATATATATTTAAATCATATTAGCTATATCAGAAAAACAATAATTTATGAAACAATGACATTGATATAGGAATACCATGAATTTCATATGAATTTTTCATTGTATTCCTTGAGGTATTTTTCATCCTATTAGTTGAGCCTATGTAAATTCCACAAAATTTTTATATTGGTGAGTATGAATGAGGAAAATATTTATCAAAATACATTTTCTTTAATTATTTTAAGTCAATAAAAATTCTCTCCACCTCAAGAATCTTAATTTTTTATCTATATCCATCATTGATTATATCCTCCCTCTATTTGATGAACAACTAGCATTAACATCTATTTCCCAGAATATTGAATGAAAAGTAAAATCTTTTAAATTGATTTAATCAATTATTCCATGATTAATGGATTTTAAGTTATACTAAAATTGTGAGAAATTTGTAATGTAAATATATCAATATCAACTTGATATCTCTTAGGATGATGTAGTGTAAAAACCTAATTCATTTTATTATTCAAAATAAGAGTGATTTGGGTATGTATAGTCAGGATGTTCATGACTCCTACTCCAATCAGATTGGGTATCTAATTTTTTATTCATTACCTTCCCCAAAACAATAGTTATTGACACCATTCCCCCTATTTCTATTCACTAAATAAAAATAGAAGATAAAATACATAAGATAATTATCAAACTATTAAAAAAATTAATTAAAAACTATGAATGGAGGGATTAATTATAAAAAAAATCAACCCTTAACCTACTAATTTTTAGGATTGCATCAAGGTTACTCGTGGTCTATTTCCTAATATAAAATATTATGGGAATTTTTTATCCCATTATAATGGGTTATAATGAAATTACGAACTTACCAAATAATAACCCAATGGAGTTTCAAACTATGTGTGAAATAATTAAAATGTATCAAACACAAGTTAACGATCGTGTTAATACCTAATTTTCCCTTTTTGAGGTTATTACCTTGAGGTACAAGTCGTCAAGAGCCACATCCACATTTAATATCCAGAATGGGATTTTATTGCTTCGAATATATATACATTATATATTTCTAAAAAAATTAACCTTTTTCCTATATATATTATTATCTATATGGTTTTCAATAATGTTTTTTAAATATAATCCCACATAGTAACCAGATCATGCCTCGAATTCCAATTAAGAAAACAAATCTCTTTTACGTACATAGTTTCAACATTTATTAAATAATAATATAAACAATATAATAGAATTTTTTTGGAGGCTTATGATCTTTGGGGAAATGATACATAGTATTTTATCATTAATTAGATATATAAAGAAATTAATTAAATAACCAAAAAAAATTCTTAAAATCATTCGATCTAATAAAACTACAAGGGATAACTAGAGAGTGTATATAAGAAATGTATGAGTTATAATTCATAGTAAGGTAATAATAAAATCATAACATGATGAAATAAATCAATATTATTAAAGATAACACTAGTTTACATAAATGTGGTTGTCAAAATGGAAATTTATGCATGCTCTAAGATGATAACATAATGGAAATTTTGGAATTTCGAAATAAAGTAAAACATCACATCATAAAAATAAATCATTTATAAACACCAATAAATTATACCTTGATGTGATTGAATTTAACTATCATACATTATACATGGTATATCATTAGAGGAAATCATTACCCATTGCATTAGAGATCTATATAATTTCAGGGCCACCCACACATTCATATAATGTACACAAATTTCTATGTCGTATGTATCATACAGCATAAGAATGTATTATATAACATTTAATTCCATGATTTAGGGATTTTTATTACATAATTGGTATTCCATAATCAATGAATGATAATTACATATAGTTGAATAACCTTGAGTGGAAATGGGGATTAGTATACCCAACACAAATGTTTGAGTTGTAAAATCATGATATTATTTCAACAACATAAAAGTTATAAATAATTTAATATGTAAGGGTTCAATCAGAGTGGAATGTGATATATAGTTACATGGGAATCATAAGGAATATAAAGTTATTTTTTTAAGAAAAATGTGCCAATTTTAAAAAGTTGGATATAGAATGGGATAACCCAAATAATGTACTTGAACAAAGTAGAGCTGGAAGATAATCAATTATAATGATATGCGGCTTCTATAAATATGGAATAATATTTTTATGATATTGGGAAGTCATTAGGTTGGATTTATAGAGGGGGTGGAGTGGAAATTCACTCTATATTGATTTTGAGTTGATGGGTAAAGAACTTTGGGTGGGTATTTATATAAAAAGAGAGGGAATTTATTTATTAATTTCTAAACATAACTGTGGGATTATATATATAAAAATATTCAAAAATAAAAACCAACCCATGGTTTTTTCTCCGGGTTTATACCAATTAGGATTAGTTTTCAATATTCTATATTGTTAATAACTCAACAGAGTAAAACCTTATCATTTGTGATATAGAAGTGAGTCATGTTCATAATAAATTGATTTTTTTACCTTTAAACATAATATATTTTTGGAGTATTCATTGTTATATTATTCAAAAATCCTCTTAAAATAATTTTAAAGATAAAATATATTTTTTTCGTATCAATTTATTTTATTTATTACAATAATTTTTTGTTATTATGACATTATAATAGACAATCTATGCTAACATTGTATTACATTATTACCCCAAAATACCATGATCCCATTATATAAAACAATCACCATAATAAAACTTTGGCATGATAATTTGTAAAATAAAATTTCTTATATCAAAATAGTTTTTTATATTTAATAATTTGTAATTTTAAAAAAAATCCTTATTTTATGGGAAATATATAGTTTTTTATAATACTAACAAGTATTAGGGCCTTATAAAATGTATATTGGAATTCATTTGATTATTTTAGCCCCATAATATTTTAAAATAGGAAAACTATATTTGATCGACTATATAATAATAAACCATGATATTAGATTTTATTTAAACACCCCATTACATTATAATATATTTATTTTTAAATTAAATCAACTAATTTAATAGATTTTCTATCACACACCACCAGGTTTAAACGAGATATTATACACTATTAAAATATAATTATTGAAAAAATACCATTATAACCTACTTGTTAATTTGGAGGTTATGAATAGTACTAAATAAATGATGAAAATATTATGGTTTATATAAATATAAAATACATTAAATTGTAATATATTTATTTCAAATACAATAAGAACCATACAAAAAAAGAAATGATATCTTAAAAAATGCATTTTTGCAATAGGTGGTTTAGTTTCTCTTGGTGTACAAAAAATAAAAATATTTTTTTTACATAATTTCGAAAAATATTAATGAAATGGACTTTATTTTTGATCTCTAATATTCTAAATTATCTATGTATGGATTTTTGATAAATTTATGAAAAGGTAAATTTTTATGAATATTAAAACATACAAATTTGAATTGAAAATTACATATTGTTTTAAAATATTTGAAAGGATAAATTTTATTTTAAATTTGTTTTAATGGAAAATTAGTTCAATTATATATGAATTTAACTAATTTATTTAATTTTAATAAATTTCCAAGTGAATTCAAATAGAAATGTTTATAAAAAAATATGATTCTTTTCATTGAAACAGTGTTTTTTCAATACGCCATTAGGTTCAATATTAAAATTAATTCTAAGAATTATTTGATATAAAATTAGATAAATGTATTAAATATTTTGAGTCATAATAATTTATATTCTCTGAAAATATAAACATATTTTTTAAACTATAAAGAAATGTTAAAACTTTTAAAATTAATTATCCTGGTTACTAAAAAAGTAGGTTTACCATGGGTTTAACTAAGAAGATATTGGATAAAAATAACATAAAAGCATTCTAATATACATTTTGAGGACATATAACATAATTATAACTTCTAAGGTTCATTAATGGAACATGTTTTAGTCTTGTTTCATGTGAGAATAGTAGGTATAACTTTATCATTTCAAAAATTCAATGTATATCTGATCCACAACTTATAAAAGGCAACCTACACTCCCATAGTATTTAAACTCTAAAAAATAATTGGTATTGAAAAAACCTAGCCATATATCTTTCTTACTTCCATGATTACATCTTATAGTTCTTGGTTAGATCAGAAATATTATCTAGGAAGAATTTTTTTTAAATCAAAAGAGGTTTCTCGAAGAAGAGGTAACATTTTCAACTATGAATATTCCTTATTTACTTGTTCTTATAACTCATTATAATATTATTTATATTTTATAAAATAATAACACTATAATATATAATATACCTATATAAAATTTTGTTAAGGTAATTTTTATATCAATATCCTCTTCCATCAAATGGGAAACAAAATCAGTGACGCTGTATAGGGAGAACTACAACCTCATGAACCATAGTAATATATTTTCCATCCTCACAATTTAGGGATGGATATAATAATGGATTATACATAATTATATAGTATATATGACATTATTATAATTATAAAATTATCATATCTCATACACCATATTAATTTCAATTATGCGGGGGATATGATGATGTTGCTTGGGTGTAAAATGGACTACTGCATCATGAAGCGATTTGATTCTTTTTTATCATAAATTTTTTGTAACAGCACCCAATACAGACTCTCTCAAAAGGCCAAAAAGGGTTGCTTATGAGGATCTTAGAACACCTCCCCAAACGAAAGATGTTGTAGAATAGTATCGTGGGTGTGAAATTTATAATTGTGAGACTATGCACTAGGGTATGACGGGTCATAATAATATAAATAAACCATATAAATGAAATAAATCAAGGTATATAAATAGAAGGAATGGACAATAAAAATAGTTGAATAATCCAATAAATAAACAAATAAAAATTTAACGAAATTCCAGAATGAACTTAAATATCATAATATAATAAATTAATAACAAGTCTTGTAGATTCAAATGATGATTCAATAGTGCATGGTCAGGAATCTCATATCAGTCCCACCTCCAAATCAATTCCTATATATAATGAATAAAATCAAAATCAAGACCCTTTTCCTTTTTCCAAACAAGAATCCAAGCAATCATCTCAAATAAAAAACAGTGGCCCAAATAGGGTGTGATTACAACTCAATAGGTCGATACCACCATGTCTAACGAAAAATGCCTGATAAGAATTGAATTCAATAAATCCACAAATAACCACATTAATTGATTCTATAATTAATAAAATATTTAAAAACATAATTCATAACAATAGTGGAATATCATTGTTCATATCTTGTAACCATGCCAACCACAACCATATAACAATCGTAAAATAACCATCTTCATCATCATGATGGGATATCTCTTATCATGTTTCACAACCATGCCCAAAACAGCTATAAACATGATATAATCATAACAATCTGGGATATATTACAATAATAATTACGTTATATAGATAAAGTCCCAATAAAAATAGAATCATCCAGGTCAATTTCTTATAAGAATTATATAATATGGTTCAAATCCATATAATCATGAAAACTTCTAGTTCAATACCGTATATTCATTACAGATTATGATTATTCCATACCTACTAAATATAATTATTTCAGCATATTAGTGCACATGTGCCCCGGTAATGCATAATATATAAGTATTTTAGCATGGATCAATAAATGTTTCCTAATATCATGGATATCATAATATCGCATCCTAATCCTCAATTTCTAATTATTTGAATTACCATTTTTCTTTCAATTACATTTTTCATTTATATCAATATTGATGAATAGTAAAAACAATATGCAGTAACCCATAACTTATGTATTTAGAATTCACCTAAGGTCTCATTTTATTATAAACAATACATATTCCATTATAAATTAAACTATATTCAAGGTTCACAATCCCAACAAGTAGACATATGTAAGGTCAAAAAAAGAATTGAAGCCAACAAATTCCAAGGAATAATCACATTTTTTATTTAAACAATTTAGTCACATATCATGTTTGTATAATAAAAAAAGTGCATATACTAGGAAATTATAAAAACATATGATTAAAATTTAGACCCCCTACCTTTAATGGATGATGAATGCAATGCTTCCACCATGAAACGCTAACAAAGATGAAGGTGAAAATGGTTACAAGAAGGTTCCAACATCAAAACTGATCCAAATTGAAACAAATAATGCACAAGGACTACATATTACAACATAATGTCTAGGTAAACAATGTATATAATGGAAAAAAATAACAATACAACATTAAAAAGATCAAATTTATTGTCGGGACATCCAGAAGGTATGTTGGAACTCTAAAATATCAAAGAGGGTTTCCCATGGTTGAGAGGAGAAGGCTTCTGCATGATATAAAATAAAAATTATCCACACATAATAAATTAAAATTCTATTTTAGGGGACTAAAATACCTGTAATGTAGCAAAAAAAATTCTAAATCTAAAAAATAGAATTTTGAGAAAAAATTATTGGCTAAGATTGATATTTAAAAACATGAAAGATTAAATGATGTGTTATCCATTTACATGATGGTTATATTTTCTATATATTGTTTTACAGGACATTTTCCATACTCAACATCCCGAACCCACTTTAATGATTTTCAGTATACCATGAATATATGGTAATGCAAGGACCATTTATACCTAGACTCCATTAATTATAAGAATCATACATCTCTAGACATTATGTCATTTTCCAGAACAAATGATGTCAACATGGATAATCTATGGTTTTCTCATGATTCCTTAAATCCCAATACTATGATTACTGAAATGATAATATTCCATGAAAAAAACACAACAAAAAAGGTTTAAAGGAGTGGAAAAAATCACTCGATAAAATAATTAATGAAAATCACAGAGTGATATGTACATAGAAAATGATGGGCTCTTAAAAAATACTGAACATATAATTACACATTACCTAGATGCTCCAAGTATCACTGTGAGGTCTTAGCAAACATGTCTCACTGCATTTTTTCATATATGAATCCCTCTCCCTGGTATTTTCCTGAACTCTACCATTACTCCACTACACTCAAAACACTAGAATAGTCATACCCCATTGATATTTCTCAATATATTCCACAACCGGTATCAGATTCTCCTCAATGGAAACAATAGAAAAAATATTGAAATATTATACATCTTTAATATTGGAATTTTTTGGATGATATATTAGAATATGTGATACATGAAAGACATCATATATTGATCTGTAGTGTTGTGGAAGAGAAAACCAGTATGCCACTAGACCAACCGTTGCTACTATCTCAAACAGACCAAAAAACCTGGGTACTATCATTCCCTATTTCATGATACTATATTTCCCCAAACATGTTGATATCTGAAGAAAAAAAATTGATTACAAACCTCAAATTACATAGTTCATATTTGATGATCCATATAAGATTTATGCCTACATTATGTGCTCACCAACTGGTTCCTGATAAACTGAACATTATCTGATATCTAATACATGAGAATAGGCCCAAGGAGTGCTGACTCACCTACCTCCAACCATCAAAGAGGTGAACGGAATGTAATTCCATTCAAAACCTAAAAAGGGTCCATTTGGTTCAATTCCTATAAAATATTTTATATGAAAACTACATGAGTGAAATTTATTTTTCCCATAAACCACCAAAATCTAAAAAATATGGTTGTAAAATATCCTCTAAAACCTAAATAGTCATCTTATATTAACCATCAATCAGATGGTGTTTGGTTGTGCAAAGAAGAACATGTGTTCAGAAATATTTATAAATAATATTCTACAAACACAATGTGAATCAATGGTCTCTTTCTCAATGTATACGCCTTGGAGCACCATGCAACTGAACCTCTAAGTGTATGTAAAGACTGCCCATATCATCAAATATGAATGTATCCTTGATAGATATGATGTTTTCTACCATCATAATTCAATCCACAATCACTCATATAGTATCATTCATACTGTTTGTCCCATGTAATATTGACAGAAATATATAGTGACATCATACCATTTCCATTCTGGAATGGGTAATAATTGGAAAACCCCAGTTTTCCTCTGATAGTTAATTTTCATCTGCTAACAAGGGGACCACCCATCCATGAATCTGGAAACCTCTAACATAATTCCAAACCAGTAATACTGTTTCTAGATAACACGATACATCTATGTCAACCCAAGACGCACCATCCATCTTAAAGCACGAAACTACCTCATCATCTCCTCACATAATCCCATATAAACCCATAATCTGACAGAGAATAGAAGATAATTTTCACTACCAAGATACCATCCTAATGGTGTCTTCTTACCATATATATTTTCACTTATAGTTGACACCTTTGGATTCGATAACTATTTAGTCTTCATCTAGTCCAATATCATGTGTATAACTAATGTCAAAGTTAGTGTTACTAGACCATGAGATTGTTGGACATAAAGATGCATCTCTATAAAGAGTGTTATCATCAGCCACTCATCACAAGAATTTTTTGCTACATATATCATTTTATTTGGACTAAATTCTTATACAATGATAATTCCCTTTCCTGGTGTATAATCCACCTCGGTGTCAAAGGAATGCTGATATTCAACCCACATCCTCTTCAAAAGTTTTGTGTCCCACTGAGAGAAGATGTACATGAGGCTCTTGTGGTCCTTGTATTACCCAAACATCTCACCCATTAAATAAAATATATGGTATCTCAGGGCATGTATCACTTCTTCTAACTCCATATTTTGAGAAGGGTAATTCCCCTCATTTGGTCTCAGCAGCCTGGAGCAATAAGAAACATGTCAATTCTATTGAATTAGAACTCCTTTGAGTCAAGAATTGGATGTTTCATAGTACACTGTATATTAATTACAATGAATGTGTATTCATTGTATACATGATGAGGTACAACTTCTATTAATCACCTGAAAATCTCCCTTGAAGAACATCTGACCAAATAAAATTCACCCCTTTCTTGTTTAGCAATGACATTGATACTTCCAAATCATAAAATCTTGCATAAATTGGAAATAATGACATAGTAAACACACAAATCTCCAAATATTGATGAAATTTATGGATGTTCCCAAGAAATTGTAATAGTAACTTTCTATGGGTCCACTAACACTCCTTCAATTGATATGGCATGGTCTATGAAGTGAACATTATTAATCTAGAAACATTATTTGGATATTTTCACCTAAAGTTGATAAATCTCTTAGAGTAATCGTGATTATTCCATTGTATTGGGAAAAATAATATGATTAATGGGAGTACACTAATCTACCATTGACAAAAACTAGAAATAAACTGCCTATATAAAGGTCAAATATCATATTCATCATGGCCATGTAGACCATAAATACATTGGGAATCTGAAGCGGCATTACTATGAACTCATAAATTCCATACATTCTTCTAAAATCAGTGTCATGTATATATATTGGTCTCACCCTTAACTGGAGGTAACATGATATAAATAAAATCTTGTATAAGATTTTAACACAACCCAGATGATCAAAAATATCATCAATACATGGAAGAGGATAATAGTTCTCAACTGTCATCGGGTTCAAACTCTAATAATCCACACATAAGTGAAATGACCCATCAACCATCTTGGTGAAGAGAACTAGAGAACCCTAAGGATATGTACAATTTTATTTGAAACCTTAAGATTCCATATCTTCCAACTGTAATTTCTACTACTGAAGCACTCCTAGTGCCATTATATATGTCATGATGGAAATTGGCTATTCTCATGATAAGAAAATGATCATAAACTCAATCTCTCACTTAGATGGTATGTATTAGAACTCATCAGGGTAAAAATACTAAAATTATTCTACCACTGATGGAAATTAATCCATCTATATTCGGCCATTTTTGATTTAAATAGCATTTATATTAGTTGTGAGACAATCCAATCATCACTGAATTAGCCATCACCACTAGAAAAATGATTTCACTCACCATGGTGAGAATAGATTCCTCCTTCTAATGGTAAAAAGGTAACTATCCTCCTATAATAGCCAATATGATATTGATGTATAACATCAAATCCAAATTGAGAATGAAATTGAATACTATCATTTCATGTACAATTAATTCTCGAAATATACTGTAACCACCAATCTCTAGAGAACACACCTTGAAACATTTGATATTCTCTTTCTCCACTCCCAACGATGTGTAGATAGTAAAAGAAAAATATGATATCACCATAACCAAGACCATATTGTTTTTAAAAATAGATGATATAAAATAATGTTATTCTACTCTATCAGAAAGACACAAGCTAATTTAGATGACAAAAAATAGTACCACTAATGGTAGATAGTTCTACATAAATGTTATGCAGAGTAGTCTATGTGATATAAATCTATCATTACCCTAGAAAATAGACTTTTTCATCGATTCCCTGAGTTATTTTCCCTCTCTAGTACTATTTCTCATGGACTTGGGAACCATTTCTCCTTCCATGGCCAAAATAGCCAATAGAACGATAGATTTAATCCTTTTTGGGGAAGTTGATCCCCTCCCCAACACTACTATGTATCCTCATCCCCTACCACTAGTCTTATATGTAGTTTTCCTACAGAACCTCTAACGATGACCCATTCTTCCTTATATATGACACTCAATATAGGTTAAGGAAAATGTGGTTGCATTTTTTCCTAATTTCCACATTAATAGAACTACAACACAACATGGTCCAGATATGGATGCCAACTACCTTGACTACTCTTTACAAAACAACCTTGGAGATTCTGGTCCTAGATTCACTTATTTCTACTGAAATATGTGATCCTAGTTCATCTTTGTAAAACATCCTTGTCATTGATCGAGGCATGTCTCAATATCCATTCTGTGATGAGTGCCTAGTTCATCACATCCTTAAAACAACACAAATAAAAAACGTTCAACTATGACCTAATATATTAGTGAACACTATAGTGTAAACATATCTCCCTTGAGATCTCATCATCTTTCAAAGAATATGAAATGCATGAAAGATTGATGAAACATGCAACATATTCCAGCACTGACATGTGCTACTTTGTCAGAGGAATGAACTCATGAGTTTTTCAACCATCAAAGTCTTTGGATAGAAATATAATAGAAATTTGAACTCAAAGTCCTTCCAATATAGCTCATACTACAACCTGTAAACCACTAGAATATCCCAAAAATTCATGGAATTTCCATGAATCATATATTCCACAAGCTCCTCCATCTTATCTGGTGTTGTTTCAAGATTCATAAAGATCATCTGGAAATACTCGATCCAAAACTCAGATCACTTTGGTACTCATTCCCCAGTGAATATAGGTGGATCTTGTAACTGAAATACTATTGGCATCTCTTAAATAAAAGGAACAGTATGAATAATCTCTATTTACATGGATCAAATGACCCTCTTGAACTATCATGAAGCTAAACATCCATTTAATCCTCATAAAATATAGAAATCTCAACTTTATTTTCTTTATTGGTGTTCTTATTACCACTCTCCTAGAGATGAAGTAAATATTGTGAGTAGGTATTTTCTATATGTAAAAACCCACACTATATAGAAATTACTAACAACAACATCATCCTACATTAGTTACTACAATAGAGAACCACTTGATTTTTCTCTCTCTAAACATTGATTCCATGTTTTTATGCATGGAAAGCAAAATCATTTAATTTATAATATAAAACAATTATCTCATATCATATTTCAATATGATAATATATATTCCAAGTGAATGTGTATATCCCAATCCTAAACAATTTTAGTAAATGTATCCCCATGTTCCTATTATGATGTATGAATACTAATATCATTCCATACTATCCCAAATGTATAATTCTTTAGAATTAATAACATCACACAACATGTGAATCACTTAGGTTGAAATAAAATCCATTGTAATAAGATAAGGACATAAAAATCAATCCCATCACCGGGAACTCTGATTTTCCCCCATACATGGGTTAGATAATCACATACACAAGCTTATTATAAAGTATAGTCAAAACGTAATCAACATTCAACCTTTCATAAACAGTAATGATGAATAATAGAAAACAAACTTCATTAATAAAATATTATAATGTATTGTGATCTAGCACTCTCTCAGGTAGCAAAAAAGGGATGGTTATTATACCTCTGAAACCCCTCCTCATATGCTAGTGGGTTCACACTAGCATAGGTGGTGTGAAATGTATAGTGGGGATACCATAACCGCTGGTATTAATGGTTATGGAAGTATAATTTAGATGTATATAAATGAGTGAAATAAGATTATGGACATAGAAGATGACAATAATATAATACACTATAATAATCCAATAAACAATAAAGAAATAGTGTAATGATGTATTATAATGAAATTAAATGTCAATCTATATATAAAATAATAAAACCACAAGCATACTCAAATAAAGAATAAAAATTATATTGTCCTGAAAATTATGTTAGTCCCAACTCAAAACTATAGCTTATCCAGCATGAAAATAATCAAAAACAATGCCCTCTTCCCTTTTACAAACTTGTATCTAGGTAATATTCATCGCTACCAAATGAAGTCCTTAATAAGTTGTGGGCAAAACTCATATGGTCAACACCATATTGTCTATCCAAACCAGTCAGATAATTATTATATTCTATAAAGTGATAAACATATGTATTAATTAATTCAGAAATTAATAAAATGTTATAACAACCTTCTTTGTCCCCATGATGAAATATCTCTAGGCATGTCTCACAACTAGTTATACCACAACCATATAACCATGGAAAAATAACCCTCTTCTATGTCATACTGGAATATCTCTCAGCATGTCTCACAATCATACCAACTATAACCATAAACATGGAAAAATCACACTAATCTTGGTAAAATCCCTATAACCTTTATAGTACCCGAGTCAAATCCCTATAAGAATTATATCATCTGGGTCAAAGAGATATTACCATTACAAAAACCGGTTCAAATCCTTATAAGAATAACAACAATTAGGTCAAATCCCTATCAGAATTACAGCATGGGACTAAGCCAAGTGAGATCAATATAATAATTACAACATATGTTTGTGTATGTTCTAGGGCCATCACCAATATATATTCATTTCGGTATGTATCATAGATCATGTCCTTATATCATGGATATCACAATATCACATCACATGACTCGATAAATAATTATGAAAATTTCCATTTTTCATTCAATTTAGTCTTTAATTTATATCACATTTGATCAATGGTGAAATCAATAATAAGTAAGCCATAAATTCGGCATTTTATATCAAGCTATCAACTAAGGTTACATTTCTAGCTAAAAACACCTAATTATATTATCCAAGTCATTTATATTCATGGTTCTCACAATAAAAGGGAATCCATAAGTGATGTCAAAAACTAATTAAAACCAATAGACCCCAAGAAATAAAATCATCAATTGTTTAATTAATTTAGGTGCATGTTATAGGGGTTAATTCTAAATATTTCTTATTCTAGGCATTTATCAATCAATAAGTTTTAGATTTAAATCACCCGCCTTTAATTAATGACAAATACAATGCATCAAATGGAAACTTCTCATGAAGAAAAATGAGAGGATGATCTCAAGGATGATCCTAGATCAAAACTTCTCAATATTGAAACAAAAAAATGCACATTATCAAGAGATAACCAAGTGTTCTCTAGTGAATCAAGGAAGATAAGGTAAAAACTAAAAAAAACCACTTATCACATAACAAATGAATTTTCAGGATGCCCAGAAGTGAATCTGGAACACAAAAATCACCTGAATTGTTGACCTATGTTGAGAGGAGAAATATGAAATAATATTGAAAATTAAATTAAAATACATAAGGCACATAAAATAACATGTCAGGGAATAAAATGATGTGTAATATAATTATACATCTTGTAATTATTATTAATATAATACACTGAAATACTTACCCCCTTTTAATATTAATTAAAAATAACAGAACAGTTCACTATGTGTAATCAATTTCCACAACCTGGTAATTCAATAAAGATTATTTTGTAGCTCAATTACCTTATAGAACAACTTAAAACCCCATTAAAACCTCTTAACACTCAAATAACATATGGTAACACTTGACCCATTTATACCTCGACACCATTTGTTCAAACAAGAATATATCTCTTGATATGATGATGTTTTCCCCTATAGTGGCTCTCCTCATGGACCAAATCATTTTTTTTCAAATTTCCATGTAATCTAGGAATGTGACTATAGAAATGATCGGTATCCATGATGAAACATGACCAATAAGGTTAAAAGATGAGGTAAAACCTACCCAAAATAAAAATTAATGAAAAACGTAGAGAGGCATGTACCTAAAAACAGTCATGTTCATACATGTTACATTGAAGGTATTGCGGGTAATTTTAATATATATATGTGATACAATGACCTAACCATAATGATTTAAATAAAATATCACTTCTAACATATGGCTTCTAATATTTTGGAAAATCATAAACATCACTTGGGTATACATGTAGACTATCACCTCTATATAGCGATCTAAAACGTTTATCAATTTGTTTTTTAAATTGATATTATTGAGGAAAAATTTGGTAAATATAAATTATATATATTTTTTATTATTGATTCTATAAATTTTATGTAAATATTTTTCCTACTCATTCCAACCATCAATAAAATGGAAATTTTCTTTTATGCATATGTACGACCTTCCATCTCCAAGAACAATGAAATCCGCTATAGATCTCTAGGTTATTTAGATTGAATTAAAAATATATATTGAATATATATGATATTTATTTAAAATTTAAAATTTTGGATATGATATAACCATTATCAATTTAAATGGATAGAAAATACCATGGAAAATCATACATGAAAAATAAAGCAATTATTACCCTAAGTAGTTATTTTATAAAATAATTATTAATAAATTAGCCAAAATGACTATATGTAAATCATGAATGGAATGAAATAAATGGATATGGTTTATAAATATATTTATAATAAATATTTATTTTTTATACTGCATGTGGATACCGGTATAATTGAATTGAGACCTAAGGTTAGTGATTTTTTTCATAATTTTCCAAATTTTGGACATATGTCTTTTTATGCACCAATCATGCTTTATAAGGTGTATGTACAAACAATTTTACATGAAATATCATGAATTTATTTATTATCATGATATTTTACATTAAATTTAAATTTTTCTTTCATGGGGCTTATGATTTATTGTTACCAAAGTGGAAATGGTTTCTCATCACACTTTTACTTCCTTGAGACAGAGGTCATATTCACCAATTATTTCACATATTTTTGTGTATATAATTCCAAAATTATATATTATAACATGAATAGATATATATTTATAGAAGAAATGATTAATTTTTTATTTCATTAATAGAGGTCATGATTTAAAAGTAACCAAAATGGTAATATATTTATGTTTCAATCTCATTTTAATCAGGATTGTTTATAATTAAATTTCCAATTAAAGAAATCATTTAGGAATTGTATAAAAAAACCAATTAATTAAATTTTACTATAATTATTCATGAAATTATCATGTAATAGTACCATATTCTATAATTTGTTGCATAAAATTATTAAGATAATATTTTTAATTAAAGGAGTCATCATTTATCGCTTCGTTCGAAAATTTTCTTCTTCAATAACCATGTGTTATGAAAATGGTTTCATTATGGTTTATAAAATTATCCAAATGATTTATTAACATAATTATAATTTTTTTATGTATTTATAAAATATTTTAAAGGAATCTTCAAATATTTTTTCAAATAATTCTTGTTAGGTTTTTACCAAAAATATGAAAAATATATTTTTATAACATGTACAACATAAATGTAATTTCCATCCCTCGTAAAGAGACAATGTTTTAAAGAATCCTTTATAAATATTGAAGTTTATTTTCAATGAATCTGATATTGAGAATAAATTGTTGTTTTTTATTTTTTAAAAGTTAAATTTTATTGTTAAATGGATATTTTAATCTAGATAATTTTAATTAATCATTTAAGATATTTTATTCACCATCAAAGAGAAACCTGATTTTACATTATGATCCATTAGGAATATACAAAAATTATGTCACCTGTATTATATATCTGTATGATTTATGATAACTTGACTGAAATGTTATATTATTAAATCATTCTGCATATTACTCTAAATAGATTATGGTTGTGGTTGTTTATATAGGAACATATTATCATTTCTTATTATGGTTTATAAAATGAATTTGTATATTCAATATGTTAGAACCCTTTTATAGTAGTAATTACATATATATAGTATGTGGTGGATATTTCAAGTTATAACACCTTGATGTATCGGTAGGTCTCTTGAGGAAAAATAGCATAGGTTTTTTTGGATAAGGCCTTACCCATTTTTTAAAGATGATGTCGCATGAGGATGTGGTAGTATAGTTATGATATCTATCATTATGAATTTATTAATTATGATAATATTCATTGAATTTAATATTATAATTTTATTAGTTAAAGTTTCTATGGAAGAGTTTAAAGGTCTTGTGATAATGTATATTGAATTATTTGGTCATTATTTATTACTATAGTATTATGATAAATTTATTGATTAAATTGAATATGTATCAGTTATTCAAATTTCTATATTGATTATGATTTATTTATACACATCTACTTCTATTAGAATAACCATACTGATCTTTTTCCCTTCCCATTATTTTTTTTCCCACAAATTCCAATATATGTATTATGAATGATATTAAGGGTCAAAATAGATGAAATAATTATGAACATGAAGAAAACATGTTTTTTGGAATTATATTTAAATTTTTTATAATGATATTCATGTAAGTATCAAATTATTAAGACTACTAAACTGTTAGGTCTTTAAAGATGATATTCTATATAACTTATTCTAATATAAAAATTTTACCAATGCATCTGTTCTACATGTTTACGAGAAATTACATTTGTTATTAGAGAGGGGATTAGTAGAATACTTGGGAACGTTGTTTAGGGAAAAATTTATTATTGTATATTTCCCTATTATAAACCTTGATTATAATTATAGAAGAACATACTTGTAGAGACAAATTCCTGACATACATTGAAATTACATTTCTTTTGTGGAATACTTAATACATTACATAAATATATTCCCAAATATTGTATTTGTTTAGTGTTTTTGATACTTGGAACAAAATCTTATATCATAATAAAATGTCTTCAACATCTCTAATAATGATCTTCTATTTTTTGTTTTCCTACCTAAATCATTTCTTTATATCCTACGGAAAACAAGCATATGAAAGGGGTGGACATCAATTCCTCAATAAGGGTAAACATGAAAACATCAAACAAAACATAAACACAAGAATGTGAAAACATGAACATAAATTTTGAAAATCAAAATCATGAGTCATAAAATAAATCTTGGGAGTATGTAAGGCATTTATCATAAAATAACATTAACCATGATAAAATAACATTGGAATAAAATAATGGATTGTGTTAAATAAATAAGCACATAATATTATTTCCTTAGTATCTAAGGAATTGCTTCCAGTAACATCATAGTGTAAAAATTACATTACTAAACCCATTTAATTTTGTTTCCAACCATGTATTACTTAACTAGATTTACTTATCGTTCCAACCCTGTATTACTAAACCAGATTTAATTATCATTCCATTCATGTCTCTCTCATGAGATATAAATCTTTACCCAATTCATTAGAGGGAGATATAGGTTCTACAGATCTCATAATGAAACCATTCTTAAGTATTCCACAAAAACATAAATAATTTTTCAAATCATAACACAAAAATTAAATGGGATTCTTAAGCATCATTCCATCATAATCCATTTAAAAGAAAAATGATTTCATAAAAATAATTCCATCATAAAAAATTAAAATAAAATTAATAATATGGTTGGAAACATAACCCATTTTAGCTTATATGGAAAATAATTTTGATAAAACACTAACATAATTCATGATGAAAATACCCTTTCTTTTTAAAAAAATTATTTTCTCAAAATTTTAAATAAATTTAATAGAAAATAATTTATTTGAAAATAAATTTGAAATAATGTATATGAATCTTCATGGAAAAAAGGTGTCATGAAACTGTAAAATTCTATTCCTATCATATAAGTTTAAAAAAACATTCTCCTCATACTTTTCCTAGAAAAGTCAAAAAGTACCTCAAATTGAATAATGAAAAAAGATTTCAATCATAATGTTTAAAATAAATTAAGAAAAGGGTAAAATAAATTTTAAAAAATTATAGATTAATATAAATAATATAAAATTCTTATGAAACATGGATATGGATGATAAAATAACCTAGTAAATACTTACGTATAATCAATCTTGGATAAAAATGTGATTGTAAATTTATCCCTAAACATAGGTCTGATTTCTTTTATATGTGTCAGAAACTCTTCTATAGTGGGTTTAAACATATTATTAACTTATAATAGAAA
Source organism: Viscum album (assembly GCA_963277665.1). NCBI lineage: Eukaryota > Viridiplantae > Streptophyta > Magnoliopsida > Santalales > Viscaceae > Viscum > Viscum album. The sequence continues at coordinate 1,194,084,434 of OY728139.1, forward strand.
ACTAATAATTATTATGATATCCTATATGATTTACTTATGACTTTATATTACACGTTCATTTGTCAATTCTATGTTAATGAAACATTTTGGTTAATAATTGTTTTATTTATCGTACGTGTTTTGACTAGTTATTCTTGATATTATTACTTATATAATGATTTAATTACTTCCAGAAGGTAAAACCGGATTTATAATTCATATATATTATATATATATATATAATAGTTAGATAAATTAAATGTAATACACATTTCATCGAGGCGGAAGGTCGTATGTACGTGTGAACGCTGTTTTCGTTTCCATATTGAATTTAATGGAAGTAAGTAAATGACATATATATGTATACATAAATCCAATAGCATTATTATGTAATATATTTCATGAATATTTATTATATATTCTTTATAATCAGCCTTGAATTGTCAATGTGGAGAAATAATCTCATCGCGTCGTGGAGACGGTAGGCTGTACGTACGCACGAGGGACGATATCATTCACATAATTGTGTAATGATATTGATTATAATGGTGTACTATATTAATTAATAAATATAATTTTATAATAATTTTATATAGTTATTACATTCATTTTTATACCCATCCAAGAAAGTTGGTGGTGAAAAAAAGATTACACCATGACGTGGAGACGGTAAGTTGTACGTACGCACGCGTGGTGATTTCATCTTTCATAGGTTGGATATAAAGATGAATATGGTTGTTTCATAATTATAATTACATATAATTATATAATTTATATCAGAGTTGTTATTATATAATTAAACAACTCTTGAAGTACAAGTAGAAGAAAAAAGAAATATGAAAGAATCGGTAAAGGAGGTTACCTATTCTTTGACATTCTCTATTTCGATCTCCTATTAATGGAACTAGAGTTGGTATTGAGAAGACCAACACCTCTAGAATACAAATATGGAGGTTGAAAATATAAATGGTCATGGTATGGATGAACATGAATGCTTAATGAGTTGTGTATAAATGATGGAGTAGGTTCTCTTTTTTAATTGAGGTGAGGGGAACATTTTAGAACATCAAAAATATTAATTTATAATAAAATGAAAACCCACATAAAACCACCAAAATGTCCCAATTTAGACTTTGATATTAGATAGGGTTGTAATATCATCAACTAATAAAATGTATACAAGTTTTTATGTCCATTAAAACTTTATATTTTGAATTTAACACTTAGTTATTCTATTTTATTTTAACCAGGATAACAAATATTTTAATATTAAAATGGAAAAATATTTACTTAATTAATGTAAATTAGATCATAAATTAAACTTTAAAAATATTAACCATATAATATTTATTCTATTTTTTTAAAAATTTTATTATTATTAAATAATTTAATAAAACACTATTTTGTTAAATAATAAATAGTGTCAATTTTGACGCAAATAAATTTATTGATTTTGAAAAATATTATGATAACAAGTTATCTTTGAACCAGCTATTTTAATATATTCCTAAGAGGTAAAGGGTATCTATAAAATTAAGTGTACATATTAATTATCAAAAATATATTTATATTAATATTTTTAATAACATTTATTTGATATCTGCATTAATTAAATAATTACTACAATGATTTTGGGTAATTTTTTATTATACTTATTTGTTGAGTGAAAATTAAAAATAAAATATTATAATTTGGATAAAATTAATATCATTTATGAGGATATATGTATTTGAATTTATTTTCAATAAAATAAAATATTAAAAATGTTATACTTATTAAAGTACCAATGTGAAAACATTAACATTAATTTAAATAAAATAATATAAAAGTCATAATCAATTCTACAAGGCTCTAAATAGTCACTATATTGACCTTTGGATTATTTTGGTCGAGATATACTTGGAAAATAATATTTTTTTCATGTTTTTAGACAATTTTATGCTTATTAGGATTTTATTAAAAAAAATCATTGACTTCCCATCAATTATTTAATTTTAACATCATCAAAGAATAAGACACTAAGGTAATTATATATTTATTAAAAATTAAAAATTAAATACCATGATGTAGGTAATTATTTTAGACTTCCATGGTCTATTTAATTTCAAATATATCATATGGTTATCCAAATATTAAAATTATTATACTTATTAGAATTGTGAGTTTGATATTTTGTCACTTTCACTGGTTTTGTTAACATCTATGTCATTTTCATTGTCTAGCTAACATTAAATTACTCTGTTCTGAAAAATAAATGTTATTAGTTGGGTTTTATTTTTCTAATGGGATTTTTTTAGGTTTTTGGATAATTTTATTGTCCTTATCATATTAATAGTTACCCTTATTTACCCTATTTACCTTTAAATGTGGTAAATAAAAACCACCATATTTACTATTCATAATATCCAAAAATAAAAGCAACCAATTAACATAATTTGGACCCAATGATTTCAATTAAGGAATCCATTTTTCAAATTTCGAAACACAAAAGTTTTAGTAATTAATTTAAAAATAATTTTGTTGTTTGAATAAAAAAATGGTTTTTTGTTTAAAGTATAAAACATTATAAATGTTTGAAATGTTTTTAAATATATATTCAATGTAAAATAAATGAAAATGACTTGAATTATATTAAATTATAAAACAATATTATATTTATCGATTAAAAACATTCAATAATATAATTTAATAATATGATTTATTTTTATTAAAAAAGTGATTTTCAATTAAAATTTAGCGTATTTTTACTATTCATTAAAATAATAATGTTATCAGAAAAATATCAAAAAATTATCAAATGTAAACTTTTATTTTCTTATTCCATATAATATGTTTTTTTTTTCAAATTAATATTGAAGAATTTTCAATAACTAGATTTCAAATGGGTGTCCCATCAAAAAGAGGTAAAACTACAATTTTTTTAAAATACTTCTATTATCAAAAAAATAGTTTTTCCTCTTATATCATGTTCTATGAAATAAAAATGATGAATATTAATGTTATATAATATTCAAAATGTGGTTAATACTATTCATAAAGGCTAGTTTATATCCCATTAAATATTATTTTAATAATATATCATTGTTTAGTGAAACTCAATATTGCGTACAATACAAGATATTTAGGAAGGTCACTCTTGCGTGTAATGTAAGCCAAGTTGGTCTTACATTTAGTGTAATATTTCTTTGGTGTGGCATATTACATAATCCAAAAATAGTTAATTTATATATTGAAAAAAATATATACTCAGTGTTGCATGAAATGAATTATTTCAAAATAACATGAAATTGTTTGTAACACAGGCCATGAATAGTGTTCCCTATACTACATGCTAATAAAATGTTTTAAATAGCGCAAGATAATATTGGTGTAGCGTACAAAACAAGACATCCATGTAATTAAAAAAGAATATATCTCATAAAATCTTAGGGTGTTACATTCAACCCAACTTAAAATAAATTTCTCCCTTTAAATTCATCAATGTTATAAAAGGTTTACTACTTGAAAGTTCCATTCATAGAATCCCACACCATAAAAAAAGGATACTAAAACTTCATATTAAAAATGAGATTTAGAAATATAACAGTTACCCAATGTAACTCATCATGGGTTTTCCACATAGGAGAACATAGGTGGGAAGTGAAAACATAGATATGGAAGATAAATCTAACAATCATGTTCTTATGAATAGTATTAGAGAATAAATATTTGATAATTTAAGGGACCATATAACTCATATATTAAGATGGTACTAGATCCATTACTAAGGTTGATGAATTTTTTTATGATAAGAAATAATTATGTGATTTCAGTACAATCTCATTGGTGGTCATTCTCGGAACAATTTCTAATTCACCTCTTATTTAAAGAAATGATGTTGAATTTTACATTAATGAAGATTAATACGATCATGTGATAGAATGATAGGGGATTCCAAATGTCTCAAAAAAAGGTTAGACCATGTTATCAAATATACATAAGTCCATCTATGGTGAGATTAATCGTATATAGTTCCAAAAATGGACTTATATATCATCTATCATACCGCTTAAATAAAATAAAAATAATTTATACTAACTTGGGACTTCTTGTAGTTCATTGGTAGGAGATAAAGTCCTGTCACTATTCAGTTGTGGGATCAATTCCCATAGCCCTATCTGACATGATGGATGTCGCATGTCCTATAGGTTTTTCATTTTTCTAAAACAATACTATTATAGAATTCCAGAAATACTATTTAAAAAATGTATTATCCTTAAAAAATACTATCTAATGTCCAACATAATCTATTCCAACCATTAGAAATATCCAAAATACTTTTTTCCAAACTCATAATACAGAAAAACATTATAATAAAGGTCATATAATAAGAATGTGAATTCCATCATTTATCCGATATATATCATAAGATTTATCATGCTTGTCACATTCAAAATATTTTAATGACTTCATCATGAATTATTTTGACTAATGATAATAACCTAAATTACCATATATCCTTTTTGAAAACATTCATGTTTCATTTTTCCAAAAATTATTGGATATATTCCTTAAGCCCCAATAAGTTTTTTACATCATCCATGATATAATAACCATCTTGTGAACAACTCCATAATTAGTTCCAAAGAAATTAAAATCATCCAATGTACTTTTTCAAATCCAATATATCTTTATCCAGACATTATTATCTTATCATACATGACATATTAAGGGTTATATTTCCCTTAATCATGTGTTCTCTAAGTACATCACCTTACCCTTAAATCCTTTTTTCTCTCCAAATAACTATTTAACATATCCTTTACAATCTATAATGAAAAATATTCTGAAAACACTTGTATAATTATAATATTAGAATTCCGAAAAATATACACCACAATCATCTATAATTATTCTTAAACCATTACTAAGGATCAATCATCATTGTATTTCCTAAAATATGAATCATGTCTTAAGAGTTATCAACTTCATGTTTCTTAGGTTTAATGTAAACTATACTGGAAGAAAATCACATACCTTTCACATTTCATTTACAATCTCTTTATCCTCAAGAGTATGACCAATAAAAGTACCATCATCTTGGTTTCATTCATGATTTTTCCACATAATAAATCAATTTTCATAATTCCAACACTTTTCACAACTTAAAAATTTATTGGTTAACAATGTTATATATAGTTTGGGTTAATGACTAAGACCAAAAAGAGAAGTGTGAGATATACATATTAGAGATTAGAAAAACATAAGTGTGAAAAATTACATATAATATTTCAATTTTTCATATCTTTAGTTTAACACTATGTAAGTCATGACTATCAAAAAACCCTAATATTGTGACCTATACTTACATTATCATTAGGACATTCCTAGAAATATCCATCAAAATATCTCTAGGGCTCTCACTAAAGTCTCTGGCTCCTAGTTTCAAAGTATGGCTAAACATTTTCTCTGATACACTCTATAGAGACCCAAGCTTCATATACATGGATAATAATTTTTTTTCAGAATACTTAATACAACACACAAATATATCCCCAAAGACTGTATTAGTTTAGTGTCTTTGGAAACATAGAAGATAATCTTCTATCTTGTGGAAAGATCTCCAATGTCACCAATAAAGATCTTCCCTTTTTGTTTTCCTACCTAAAACTTTATTTATATCATGGGGAAGAGAAACATATGAAATGGGTGAGATAAAATGCCCATTAAGGGTAAACATGAATAATATCAAAAAACACATAAACATAAGAATGTGAAACCATGGACATAAATTTTGAATTTCAAAATTTTGAGTGATGAAATAAATCATGGCAGTACACCAGACATAGATCATAAAAGAATATTAACCATGATAAAATAACATTGGCATAAAACATGGGTTTGTGGAAAATAAATAATTACATAATTTTATTTCCATAGTATTAAATTAATTTCATCCAAGACCATTATATTGGAAAAATTCCATTATCGAAATGGGTATACTTGTTGTAGAAGCCATTTATTACTGAACCAGATTTACATTCCATTCATGTCATATATTACTGAACCAAATTTACTTTTCATACCATCCATTTCTATCTCTTGAGATATAAATCATTATCCAATGCATTAGAGGGAGATATAGGTGCCACCCATCTCATAATTGAACCATATTTATGTGGGCCACAATAACATTAATCATTTATCATAGGATAAACCAAGAAATAAATTGGGTTTCATAAAAATTATTCCATCATAATTCATTTTAAATAAATTGATATCATAAAAATATTTACATTATAAACACAATAAAATAAAATTAATAATAGGGATATAAACATAAACCTATGTCATCTTAGATTGAAAATAATTTTGATAAAACACATGAACTTAATTCCTGAGGAAAATATCATATCTTTTACAAAAATATTTTCTTTTCTCAAAATGACACATAATTTTAAACAAAACGAATTTATTATAAAATAATCATCAAAACCAATAGAGGAATCTTCACATAAATAATGTTTCATGAAACCATAAAATTCCATTCATGAAGTAAATGTTTTAAAAAAACGTTCTCCTTATAAATAGGCTAGAAAAGACAAAGGTACCTCAAATCGAATAGTGAAAATGATTCATTTTATATCATTTAATAAAAATACCCCAAAAGGGTTAAAATAATCTTTATAAATTTATAAAATAATTTAAATAATATTACATAATTTGGAAATAGGTATGTGGATGATATTTATACCCTATAAAATACTTATGTATAAACAATCTAGGATAAAATGTTACTGTAAAATTATCTCTTACCTTAGGTCCGATTTATTCCATTTGTGTCCAAAACACCTGTATAGTTGGTTTAAAAATATTACTAACTTGTAAAATAACCATTATAATATTTATTATATCATATATTATTTACATATGGCTTTATATTACCATTAATTTGTCAATTCCATGTTAAAAATGCATTTTGGGTAATAATTGTTTTATTTATCATATGTATTTTGAAGTTTTTAGTCATGATATTATTACATATAAAATAATTTAAATACTTCCAGAATGTAAAAAATGATTTATATATCATATATATATTCAGTATATAAACATATATAATAGATAGATGAAAGAAATGCATCACACTATTCATGGAGATGGTATGTCATACCTATGCATAAATGAGGTTTATGTTTCCATATTGAAATGAATAGAAGTAAGTAAATGACACATATATATATACATAAATACAGTAACATTTTTATGTAATATATTTCATTCTCATTTTTTATATATATGTTATAATCATTCTTGAATGTTTAATGTGGAGAATGAATCTCATCAAGTTGTGGAGATGGTAGGTCGTACGCCTGCATGAGCAACGATATCATTCCCATAATTATTGTAAGGTATGGATTTTCATGATTTACTCTACTTAATAATCAATATAATTTTATAATAATCACATATAGATATTACATCCATTTTTATACCCATCCAAGTATGGTGGTGGTAAAAATATATTACACTATGATGCCAAGACGGTAAGTCGTACATACGCACGTGCATTGATTTCATCTTTCATAGGACGGATTGACTATTGAATATGGTTTTTTAATAATTATAATAATATATAAATATATATGTTCTAATATAATTATTATTCTATAATGAAACAACTTATGATGTTGATGTAGAAGTAGAATTAAATAAGAAAGAATCGGTAGGGGAGATTGCCTCTTCTTTGATGTGCCCTCTTTAGATCAATTCTAAATTTAACTAGAGTTTCACTTTTGAGATTACCAAAACCTATAAATATAATTATGGAACTATAGAATATAAATGGGTTGTGTATGGATGAACATGAAGTTTTATTGATTTTTGGAGAAATTAGGGAGGATGTTCCCTTTTAAAATTGAGGTGAGGGTCACTTTTGGAAACCTCAACGATATTAATTTATAATAAACTCAAAACCCACTAAAAACCAAAAAAATTTACCCAATTTAAAATATGTGATGAGATATGGTTGTAAAATTATCAACCAATAAATTTTATACAAGTTTCTATGTCCATTAAAACCTTATCATTTTAACTAGGGTATCAAATATTTCAATATTAAAAGTGTAAATTATTAACATAATTAAAGTAATTTAGATCATAAATAAATTATTTAGAACATTATTTAAAATATAAAAATTATTATATTTTTCTAAGAATGTTTTATTATTTTTAAATAATCTAATTATACACTATTTTGATAAATAATGAATACTGTCAATTTTGACAATATTCAATTTATTGATTTTTAAAAGTATTAATATAACAAGTTAACTTATAAAAAACTATTTTATTAAATTATTAAGAGGTAAATGGTATCTGTAAAATTAATTGTAAATATTAATTATCAAAAATAAATAATTTTTAATATTTTTAATAACATTTTTTTGATATCACCATTAATAAAATAATTACTATAATGATTTCGTGTAATAATTTAATATACATATTTTCTGAGTAAAAAATAAAAATATAATACTATAATGAGGATAAATTTAATATCTTTCATTATTATATATTTTTTGGAATTAATATTTTATAAAAACAAACATTAAAAATTTTATACTTATGAAAGTACGAATGTGAAAAGTGTAAAATTATTTTAAATAATATAATATAAAGGCCATAATCTAATTTATATGGCTCCCAATGGTCACTATAATTAACTTTGAATGATTATGGTCAATATATAATCTACTAATATCATTTTTTAATGTTTTTGGACCTTTTTATGGTTATTTGGATTTTAATAAAAATTGTTTCATTAATTTCTCATCAATTTATTAATTTTTTTCATCATCAAAGAGTAAGACATTAATGTAATTGTATATTTCCCAAATATAAAAAATAAATTAACATGATGTATTTAATTATTTTATCCTTCCATGGAATATTTACTTCTAATGATATTACCTGGTTATCCCTATATTAAAATTATTATATTTATAAGAATTGTGAGTTTGATACTTTGTCACTTTCATTGGTTTTATTAATATCTATGTCATTTTCATTTTCATTTGGACATTTAATGATCGTGTTTCAAACAAAATTTTTTAAGGGAAGACTTTTATTTATCTAATGGGATTTTTTAGGTTTTAGGATAATTTTAGTTTCCTTATCATATTATTAGTTAAGCCTAATTTACTTGATTTATCATTAATTGTGGTAAATAAATAATATCGTAGTTAGTATTTATAATATCCAAAAATAAAAGTAACATGTTAACATAATTTTGTACCACTGATTAAAAATACAGAATCCATTTTTCAAAATTTGAAACATATATTTTGATGTAATTAATTTAAAAATAATCTAGTCATCATAATAAAAAGACAGGGTTTTGTTTACAAGTTAAAACATTGAAAAATATTGAAATGTTTTACATATGAATTCAATGTAAAATTTATGAAATGACTTAAATTATATTCTATTATTAAAATATATTCTATTTATACTTTAAACCCATTAAATAATATAATTTAACCATATAAATTGTTTTGATTAAAAAATTTGTTTTCAATTAAAATTTAGCATATTTTTAATATTCACCAAATATGTATGTTATCAGAAAAAATATAAAAAATTATTCCAAAGTAAAATTTTATTTCCATATTTGAAGTGATAATTTTAGTTAGATAAATTTATCTAATTAATGTGTAAAAATAGATTTATAATCGGTGTTTCACTAAAAGGCTGTAAAACTGCATTTTTTTTAAAAAACACTTCTTACTTTTGAAAAAATTATTTTGTTGTTGTATCATGTACTTGAAAATATATAAGATGAATTTTAATGTTATATAAAGTTAAAAATGTGGTTTATACAATTCATAACTGCTACTTTTTATCTCATGATATAATATTTTAATAATATATCGTTGTTTGGTGAAACTCGATATTGCGTACAGTTCAAGCTATCGAGGATGGTCTCTCTTTCATGTAATGGAAACCAGGTAAGTGTTACGTTTAGTGAAATATTAATTTTTTCTTTCATTTAACATTATCCAAACATATTTCTTTTGTACATTAATAAAAATCTATACTTAGTGTTGTGTGAAATGAATTCATTCAAAATAACTTGAAATTGTGTGTAACACAGGCGAGGAATATTGTTGCATATACTGCAAGATAATATGGTGTTGCATATATCTCAAGAAAATCTTGGTGTAGCGTATAACACAATAAATAAAAGAAATTAAAAATAATCAATCCCATAAAAACTATGGGTGTTACACTTCTAAGTTTTTGGTATTGTAGAGATTATTTGGTCTTTCTTAGCAATACATCCATGTATAGATACTATAAGTGGACAAGGTTCTAGAACTGATGTACCTTGGAGTAATATCTCCAAAAAAATTGTTACAAACATGACTCATGAAATACCTAGTCAAAATGGGGCCTACATCATAATGGTTTTGATATTCCATGGGAATAAGATTTGGATAATTTACATTTTTATTAGAAATAAAGTATGGAACATTTGAATTTTTATGAAAAAGAAAAGTATATGTTAAACTAACTATGTATTAGATTGAAAATAAGGATTGTTGATCTAGATATTCTTAAAATGATTATATTTTTTTCTATGTGTGATTATTATTTCTGACCCTATGTTTTTAGTTGTGTTCAATTGTTGGAAACACAATAAACCATGTAAATAGTGAGTATGAAATATAATGTGCTGAATATGAGAAACCAAATGGTTTTATAACAGGATTGAATTATATCATGATCGTTCAAAATTAGTTATCCCAAAATATTACTAATACTCTATTCCTTAAAAATATCTTGGAATCACCATAGAAGAGTATGTGTGATTTCACTAAGAGCACGTACGGTGAAGAGAATTAATGAAATAATGATAGATTTCCTTCATGTCAGAAATGTGCTAAGATAAACCCATAGATGTTTCTCAATGGAAATTGAAAATGTTTTATTTTTTGAAAAGTATGTCATAATTAATTTAATTACCAAGGGAAAATGGAGAGTATGGTGAAAGAAAATAAATTTCTACCTAGGATTCCATTTATAGTTCATTGTCATAAATATGGGGTACATGGGAATTATACAAGTCAATTAAATATTTTTATAGTTAATCCATACACCATGGACCGACATATGATTATGTGAATGGTTTTATATACTTTTCTATTTCAAATCAAGAATAAAATTGTATAATAATTTTTATAATAGTATTTTTGTTATAATAATCCTGAAACATAGAGTGATTTCATTTCATTTTCAAAGAATATATGTATTCATTGACATAAGATTTAGGGATACCACCATGGTTTTATGATATTATGTTTGATCATATTCTCAATTTCTTAAAATCCATTTTTACATTTTATGTGATGTTATTTTAGGAAGATTAATGATATATTGGTATATACTTATAAAATGAAAACCCATTGGGTTAGTATATGTTTTAGTGAAAATGTTATTTATAGAATAATTAAAATAAAATTTTTTGGAGTATGTTTAAGGTTATGGATTTCATTTTTGTATTATCAAATATATGATTATGAGGTAATTATGGGTTAAGAATATTTGTGTGTTTTATATGAATTTTATAAATATTATTTTATAAAAATGATAACCTTTATATCGGGTGACAACTCATCACATGTGGAAATTATGTTGAGGATTGAACCCACAACTAAAGGGTGATAAATATACAGTGGCTACAAATAAGCTATGTGATGATTCGGTTAAAAATACATTGTTTTTACATAGTAAATTTTATGGATAAACACATGTGGAATGGATTAAGTGGAATTTTTATTGTTTCTGCTGAGTTATTAGAAATTAATTTATTATTTTGGATAAATTTTGATAACATATTTTTATTAAAGAAATGTTGAATATATATTTATTATTTTAAAGATATGGTGATCCCATAAAATAAAGTTTTAGTATTTCATGAATAAAACAAATCATAATGTATTTTCATTTTATAAGTTAATAAATGATGTTGAAATTGATTAAATAAAAAAAGTAATAAATTGTCATTATGAATATAAATATATCTAGTGAGAGTATTTTCATTTTATTGGGTTCTCTTTCTTTACAATAAATTAATACCACAACTAAAGTTAAAGGGATCATGAAAAACGTTATCATATAGCCTTCATTTTTTATGAAACTATTGTATTTAAACTTAAAAAATATTTATGAATTTTTTTTTTTGGACTTTACCATTTTCATTCATATTTATTGTGATCAGTAACCTCTATTAGTCCCAAAAATTATTTATGCTTTTATTCCATTATATTTCTTCACTTTGAGGCATTGTTATCTTTTTCGGTAACCAATTACATGATATTCTAGATGATATTCACACTTACCTATCTCTCTCTTTTAAGAGTATGAATTTCTATCCTATCTATAATGTGGATTTTTAAAAAAAGATATATCCACATGTAAATCCCTTTATTACAAATATAATTTTCAAATTACAAGGAATCAATTTATTAAAGGTGAGGAGAATATAACTTACCAAGAATTTAAAAGAGTAAAATTATCATAGATAACATTTAAGATAGAAAAAATAGAGCTTATAATATAATTTAACACCCTAAGACATTATAATATATAAATTTTTTAAAAAATTAATTTCATTCATATATTTCATAAAACGCAACAATGAGTTCAATGAAAACACAATAATATATTAAAATATTATTCAATAAGCATGACCATTATAACCAAGAAATTAAGATTACATATATGAATAGGACTAAATAAATTTTTCAAATATAGTTTTTACACTTGTATAAACTACATTATATGGTTATATATAGATTAAAAAAACAAATACCATTTGAAAGAAAAAAAAATTTGTTTTTGAAAAATAGTTGTTGTGCATTTCTGTCACGACCCGACCCTACCCGGGCTCGACCCACAACTACCCCAAGCCCACCTCCACAGGCTAGGGGATGGCGACCAGCGCCTAAGGTACAACCACTCGGGGAGGCCTTTGCCTAAGTACCTGTACACACACACACAGAACAATCAATGCAGAAGTGCGGAGTAAAAGAAAAGACCAGCAAAGTAAGGTGAAACTACTATAAATAAACCACAAATGTGCATCGACCTCTAAACAATACAAAGCCATTACTGAAGGTGAATTGAAAAAGAAAAGGGGAAAACACACACCCAACCAAAAAAGTGCCACAACCCGGCAACAGGTAAACAAAAGTAAACAGCTGGGAAATTCCCACACTTGGAACCCGACTCTGACCACCACACACGGTCCAAGCTCCTAAACTCTTAAGCTCCACTGAAGTCATGAACAACCTGTCTGTCATCTTCAAGGGCCCACCAAGTGTAGGCAAAGACCAAGCAGGGCTGAGTATAAAAATACTCAGTAGGATACCCTGAAGGCTCGAGGGACCAACAAAGGAGGTACCGAAGGGTGAGCAGTAGATCGAACAGGAAAAAGTAAATGAGTAAAAAAAAGTGTGCAGTAGAATAACATTAGAGAGTCCAGCTCAACCCAACAAGAGAAATGAGGTAGACTCGTCTATAAACAAGGAGTTGGAAATGGTGAGAAGATTAACTTATCTTCGATTCTTCGCTACCTATAGCAGGAGAGTAGACTCGTCCAACCATGAGAAGCTAGACACGGAAATCACGTGGCATACCTCGCGTGTCTTCGCCTCTCCTGGAGGGAGAGTGACCAAGCCCAAGAAGTGGGTACTGGAACAAGGTATATACATATTCATATTCTCAAACAAGAAGCCTGAATAAGATCGTAAGGGGATCTCCACCTCGTAGCTCAGCCCAGGAAAGTGAGTATCCAACAGTCCTATAAGTAAACACCATTGATGCCCAGCATCCCGCACGTATGCCCTGAACTGCAAGCCAAAGGGCTCAAATCACCACACCTTGATACTATCCTCTTTGGGCGGCACTGACTCGCTCTCACAGTTTTAGGTCGCGTCACAAGGACGCATCTCGGTGGGGAAAGCGTCCCTCGTACTTGAGTGTTCTGGGGAAAGTCAAACCACACCTCGTCATTGCCCTGCAGTCGAGAGGTCTTCTCAAATTCAAGACATCACAACAATAACCCGTAAAACCAAGGGTCACGCTCTGGTAGTCATAGAGAAAATCCACGGAGTAGACTAGTAGAAAAGACTAAGTCTGAACAGCCAATAGGTGACCCACTGCCCAGCCCTGTTGGAGGGTAAATCATAATAAAATATTGAGTGACCCACTGCCCAGCGCTGATGGAGGGTAAAACCTAATACATCATCAGCTGACCCACTGCCCAACCCTGCTGGAGGGTAAACCTGGAATAAGTCAAGAGGTGACCCACTGCCCAGCCCTGCTAGAGGGTAGACCCGGAATAAGTCTACAGGCGACCCACTGCCCAGCCCTGCTAGAGGGTAGACCTAGAACAAGACGATGGGCGACCCACTGCCTAGCCCTGTTGGAGGGTAGACCCTAAAGAGTCGTCGGGTGACCCTCTTCCCAGTCTATGCTGGAGGGTACACCCGGATAGGTCGTCGGGTGACCCACTGCCCAGTCTCTGCTGAAGGGTAAACCCTAGAAGTGTCGGGTGACCCACTGCCCAGTCTCTACTGGAGGGTAAACCCTAGAAGTCAATGAGCAACCCACTGCCTAGCCCCACTAAGGGTAAACCCGAAACTACTCTGGTCATCCCTACTGGAAACAACCTCCTAAGTAGAGGATTGGTGCTTGCGTAAAGTATTGGTCACACCAAATTCACAATAACTCTACCAGGGAACACAAAGCAACTCTGCCGGTCAAACCATTGAGAACGGAACTAGGGGAAACCATTCAACCCTGCTGGTCGAAACCATCGTGAACAGGCCCATGGGGGAAACTCAACCCTGTGGGTCAACAAACGAGAACAAAACTAGGGGAACTCAACCCTCTACGTTGCGAGAGGTCAAAGTTACGCAAATCGGAACACGGAATGCACATGGCTCCCACACAACTTGTGGCCCCAAGTCAACTCCATCCAAGTGCACAAACGTTCGTAGGTACAAACAATCACCCGTACCTCCAAGCGTTCTCACATACTCCAAGAGTATACCACATTTCTATCCCAATGGCTATTGCGCACATGGCACTCAGCATCAACACGAAGGGCGTAAACGTAACAACTCCAACTTTCCACCTCAACGGATGAGGCATGGCCAACCACCTCTCTTCAAGCATTACTTCACTCACACGTGAGTGCATGCGATCACATTCCAAGGGTCCGCTACAAACACAGTAGGACGAACCACCACCAGAGCACCTTACTTACTTCTTCATTTAAAGAGATCTCAAAAGAGACTCCGCACATCCAAACAGATCGTACCGTTGTAATCCTCACAAAAAAACATGTGAGTTAGGATATTTACTCACCTCAAAAGGATATCCGACGTAAAAGTCATCTGACACTGCTTTATTCCCAAATGGCATCCCTTGATCCTGAGCCTCAGCCCCGAAAATAGTCGGGCGCATCGCACCATTGCGATCCCCTCAGGAAAAAATGTCAAAAGGACTGTTCACTTGATTGGAATGGATATCCGAAGAAAAAGATGCATTCTGACATACCGAACATGAGCGGTGCTATGTGGGACCCACATCCCAGGCCTTCAATGCTGCCAACGGATTGCACCATTGCGATCCTCTTGAAAAATTACACAAGATAGACTATTCACTTGTCCAAAAAGGACACCCAGTGATAAAGTTGGAAATCACCGAAAACTCCCAAAACGGCCCTCGTGGGGCCCGCACCAGCGTGCGAAATTAAAGTGGTTGGATTGTGCCATTTCAATTCCCTCAAAAAAATCCAAGATCAACTACTCGCACGCACCGAACAAATGTCCGATGAAAAGTTACAAAACGCTGCTCGCCGCTCAACAGACGGGTCGTGGGTCCCACGCCTCAACTCTAGCTTCAACGCTCGAAACTGCATTGGAAACCTTCACCTCAGCACCAGGGTCCCAACACTGCTGACGGCGCTCAAAATGGATGTCATATGCATCCACGCCGCTCGAAACACAAACCCCCGGAAAAACGCTCGTCCACTTAACGGTCGTGTCGCTTCCCCGATCCCCCCTCCCTGTTTCGGGAATTAAAATTTCCTGAAACCATCTCAAAAATTTCAACTCGAGTCGAGGTTCGCACTGCCGCAGATGGCATGCAAAACGGACACCCGTAGTGGGAGATACGGGTGTCCGAAAACAGAGGGGGTGATTCCCCTTGGGCGGGACCGGCTTGGGTCGGCCGGTCCGGCCGTTCTGGGTCGGCCCGCGGCTCAGCTGCGCAGGCCGGATGTGGACCCACGGTCCACCCGCAGACCGACCAAAAGGCCAGTCACCCTTGCCGCCTAAAGACCTTCCGAAGGCGGGTCGTTGTTCCCTCGCGGGGTCGCGCCCCGCAACCCCGGTCTTCCGTCGTGCCCCTGCGAACACCGACTCGCCCGCCTAAGGCCGCCGCGCCAGCCGCCGAAGCTGAACGCCCCACCGCCGTGCCATTCACCTGATCTGAGGTCGTCGCCGCATGGAAGACCCGCGCCCCCGCCGCTGGAGCTCGACGCTGCCGCTGGAGCTCGCCGGACCACCGTTGGAACCCCCCAAATCCGGCCGGAAAGCTCCAAAACCACCAAAACTTCAACGGACCACCTCGGACTCGTCAGGACTCAAAATTTCAATTCGAAAGAACCGATGGGAAGCTCAAATCGGGATCTACACAAATATGGGATTCTCTCGATGATCAGGCAGAAATTTGATGCATAAAATTGAGCTTTAAATAAGGGTGCATAAATTAAAATGCAAAACGTAAACTCCTACCTGTAGGGGCATAGCCCGATGATTCTCAGTCGATCTGCGCTTAGATGCTTTTTCTTCCACCTTGATCGGAGGAAGAGGAGGTGGAGGAGGTTGATAGGGAAGGTGGGTTTCTCCAGGGGGAGGAAATGGGGAAGGATATGGTGTGAAGGGATTGAATAAAGAAAATTAATTAATCCCTTAATTAATTAAAAACTCAACCCGAATTAAATCAGCGTCCGAAACCCCAAACGTAGTGATAGTTAGGTCACGCCTATGGTAAACACCACCTACCGAGAACAATGGAGGTCTCAGAATTTTAATCCGAGGCTCCATTCAAAAGTTATTATACTCAACGTCTGAGTCCCCCAAATTACGAAAACGCCCCTGTGGCCATTTTTTATAGACAGCCCGCACCCATGAAAACTACACCCCTACTAGGGTAAACGGCACGTTCCGGACTCAACGGTGCCCTTTGCCTTCCGATCCGGGCCACTGTTTAAGAGATACTTGAGTTTATCCATTAAACGAATAAATTAATTATTTTAATTATCCGTTTAACGTTCTGTTAATGAGCGAGGGGTCCAGACATCCCACGCCGACATATTTTATGTCGTTCCTAGGGTAATAACCCTATTTCATACCCATCCGTACACTCAGATTTCTGATCCGAAACACCATTTTGGATTTATCTCATTTATTTGGTGTTCTCAGTGTGAACGCACTGAAAATTTAATTTCGGCCACACCGGGGCTCGGAATCGCACGCCGTCTGAAGGCGCTACTTTGGAATAATATCAAGAATATTCCAAAGTCTTTTATAGCCAAAAATCGGGTTCTTACACCATTCTTTCCTTCAAATTTTTCATCCCCGAAAAGAAAAACCAGGGAATAACTTAGGGTATTATGCCCGCACCTGGCTCTTCTATACCCAAAAGAACGCTCGCACAGTCCTGCATCACCGCAAAAGAACCAAGGATTGATTTGTTCACCTGAGGTCTGACCTTTCCAATGATGTGCATAGGGGAATGCACGCATCTTTTCAGGTAAGTCACGCGGGAGATGTCGTGCACCCACTCCTGACTTTGGGGTTAGGGCAAGGTGGTAGGGAACCTCGCCATCCCTTTGCACGGTCTCAAATGGCCCAAAGGCTCTCGAGGGTATCTCACCTCCCTGACCGAACCCCCATGTTGCATGCCACAACTGGAATCACCGTTGTGACCTGGGACAAAGCCCGGGGATTCCCTCCTTCAGAATATCCATATGGTGAAACACCCAAGGATATCTCATCATGCAAGATTTCACAGTCGATGTCTCACAACCAAGACTCTCTTACGCACTCGGGAAGAAAAGGAGTCGACACCATCGACTGAAGAAAAAGGTCTCACAAATTTTTACCTTACCAACACAGGGTTACACCGACGCCTCGCGCCACCCTGGTAACAACTCAAACAAGGACTAGGGAGAAAATCATTCCACACACAGAGTCTAACAATTCTACTTCAAAAAGTAAAAGAGTCATAAAGATTACCTCTTTCCACCTCATGCTCTGCAGGATCGTAGACATCCAAAGCTCGCGGCTATCTGCAGTCCCAACTGTCAGCTCCTGGAGCCTGACGTGGGCCACCTAGTGGTGATGGGAAGACCATGTAAAGTCATCCCCCACTACCATCTCCTCCCTCTCCTCTTCTAGAACCACCTCTCAGGGCGCTACTCTGATCACTACGCTGCCTCTGCCGCAGTGGTGCACCTGCTGCCTGCCTAATGTTCTCAGTGTTCGTGGTCGGGAAGTCCCGCGCTAGGTTACCTCGCCCATCGCAAGCATAACACCGACTCTCTCTGGCCTGGACTGGTGCCCTCCGGTGCCACTATGGTATACGACCACTCCCCTGAGTCCAGTTATCGGAAGGCCACCTGTGTTGAGGTTCTGTCAGCCAATGCCCACTAACTGTTGCAGACGTCTCGGCTCTGTCGAGCCTACGGCCACCACCAACTTTAGAGCATGAAAGGAAGCTCTCTGTCACCAACGCCTGCTCTAGCACCCCGGAATATGTGGAAATTACCAAGGGTACTATGATAGCATGAATCTCTTGGCGGAGACCCTGCTGAAACTTTCATGCTCGGAAGTTGTCATCATGGACCAAGTCTGGGTAAAAGTGTGCACGGTTTGAGAAACTAGCTGTGTACTCTGTCATCGTCATCCCTCCCTACTGAAACTGCAGAGGCTCCTGAATCCAAATGGAGCGTAAATAGGAGGGGGAAAACTCCTCATGAAACAACAACTGGAATTCGCCCCATGAAAGTGATGCCTCATCAAAAATTGAGTCACCAGACTCCACCAATGCCAAACAGCTCCACAGAAAAGGTTGGCGGCCAAAGCCACCATAAGATCTGTCGACATCTACACAAGACTAAAAAGTTGAACCACTGTCTTTAGCCCAACCTCTACTACCTGAGGATCTAGTTCACCACTAAATCTCAGCAGTCTCTGATACTGGAACTCACGGAGCGCACTCAACCTACGCTCAAACTCAGTCTGCTCTGCTGGAGCAGTCTACTGCTCAACAGGTGGGGGTGCTGCTACCGTCCCACCCGGAGAAAGGGGCTCGCATGATGGGTCCTGGACTGAGGCCTCGTAGCTCACAGGGTCATCATCATGAACCAAAGCTGGTATCCTGGCTGGTTGTCTTCGCAGAAACATCCTGAATATTATTAAGGAGTGTCGCGATCAGATGAGCATATATGTATATAACAGTATCAACAATGGGGAGTTGACTCAAGAAGGACAGTCAAGACTCAATCCTAGGTGATGCACAAACCAATTTTACCTACAATGAGTGTCTCAGTATGCCGAGTCGACAAGTGTGTTATCAAGGTCCTGTTGAATAGATATGTTGGCCCTCGCACCATCACTGGACTCCCTGGCCTGAGTGCCGCTCTCGAGACATGTCAACATTGTTTCCCTAAATCCCAACCAATTCCTCTTTTAGGGATGTCCGAACAACGCCCCAAGGAACGAACCACCTCTGATACCACTTTGTCACGACCCGACCCTACCCGGGCTCGAGCCTTAACTACCCCAAGCCCGACTCCATAGGCCAGGGGCTGGCGACCAGCGCCAAAGGCACAAAAACTCAGGCAGGCCTTTGCATAAGTACCTGTACACACACACGCAGCACACTCAATGCAGAAGTGCAGAGTAAAAGAAAAGACAAGAAATGTAAGGTGCAACTGCTATAAATAAACCAAAAATGTGCATCGACCTCTAAACATTACAAAGCTAGTGCTGAAGGTGAACTGAAAAAGAAAAGCGGAAAACACGCGCCCAACCAGAAGAGTGACACAACCCAGCAACAGGTAAACAAAAGTAAACAGCTGGGAAAGTCCCACACCTGGAACCCAACTCCGACCACCGCACGCGGTCCAAGCTCCTAAACTTCTAAGCTCCACTGAAGTCACGACCAACCTGTCTGTCGTCTGAAAGGGCACACCAAGTGCGGGAAAAGCCCAAGCAGGGGTGAGTATAAAAATACTCAGTAGGATACCCCGAAGGCTCGAGGGAGAAACAAAGGAGGTACCTAAGGGTGAGAAGTAGATCGAATAGGGAAAATTAAAGGAGTATACTAAGGAGTGCAGTAGAATAATAGTAGAGAGTCCAGCTCAACCCAACAAGAGAAATGAGGTAGACTCATCCAGACACAAGGAGCTGGAAGCTGTGAGAAGATGAACATATCATCGATTCTTCACTACCTATAGTAGGAGAGTAGACTCGTCCAACCATGAGAAGCTAGACACGGAAATCATGTGGCATACCCCGCACGTCTTCGTATCTCCTGGAGGGAGAGTAACCAATCCCAATAAGTGGGTACTGGAATAAGGTATATACATATTCTTATGCTCAAACAAGAAGCCCGAACAAGATTGTAAGGGGATATCCACCCCGTAGCTCAGCCCAGGAAAATGAGTAGCCAACAGTCCCAGATGTAAACACCATCGATGCCCAGCATCCCGCACATCTGCCCTGAACTGCAAGCCAAGGGGCTAAAATCACCGCACCTTGATACTATCTGTTGTGGGTGTCACTGACTCGCCCTCACGGTTTTAGGTCGTGTCACAAGGACACGTCTCGGTGGGGAAAGCGTCCCTCATACTTGAGAGTTATGGGGAAATTCAAACCACACCTTGTCATTACCCTGTAGTCGAGAGGTCTTCTCAAATTGAATCCATCACAACAATAACCTATACAACCAAGGGTCCCACTCCGGTAGTCATGGAGAAAAGCCACAAACTATCCTAGCAGAAAGGACTGAGTATGAACAGCCAACAGGTGACCCACTGCCCAACCCTGCTGGAGGGTAAATCATAATAAAATATCAAGTGACCCACTTCCCAGCGCTGATGGAGGGTAAACCCTAATACATCATCAGGCTACCCACTGCCCATCCCTGCTAGAGGGTAAACCTGGAATAAGTCAACAGGTGACCCACTGCCCAGCCCTGCTGGAGGGTAGACTCGAAATAAGTCGACAGGCGACCCATTTCCCAGCCCTGCTAGAGGGTAGACCTGGAACAAGACGACAGGTGAACCACTACCCATCCCTGCTATAGGGTAGACCCTCAAGAGTCGTCAGGTGACCCACTGCCCAGTCTCTGCTGGAGGGTAAACCCGGAGAGGTCGTCGGGTGACCCACTGTCCAGTCTCTACTAGAGGGTAAACCCTAGAAGTGTCAGGTGACCCACTGCCCAGTCTCTACTGGAGGGTAAACCCTAGAATTCAATGAGTAACCCACTGCCCAGCCCCACTGGAGGGTAAACCCAAAACTGCTCTGGTCATCCCTACTGGAAACAACCTCCTGAGTAGAGGATTGGTGCTTGCGTAAATTATTGGTCACACCGAATACACAAGAACTCTACCAAGGAACACAAAGTAACTCTGTCGGCCAAACCATCGAGAATAGAACATGGGGAAACCACTCAACCCTATTGGTCGAAACCATCATGAACATGACCAGGGGGAAACTCAACCCTGCTGGTCAACAAACGAGAACAAAACCAGGGGAACTCAACCTTCAACGTCGCGAGACGTCAAAGGTATGCAAAGCGGAACATGGCACGCACATGGGGCCCACACAACTTGTGGCCCCAAGTCAACTCCAACCTAGAGCACAAACGTTCTCAGGTACAAACAACCACCCATACCTCCAATCATTATCGCATACTCCCAGAGTATACCACATTTCCAACCCAAAGGCTATCGTTCACACAAAACTCAGCATCAACCCGAAGGGCGTAAATGTAACAACTCCAACTTGCCACCTCAATGACTGAGGCATGACCAACCACCTCTCTTCAAGAATTACTTCACTCACACAGGAGTGCATGCGATCACACGCCAAGGGTCCGCTACAAACACAGTAGGATGAACCACCATCGGAGCACCTTACTTGCTTCCACGTTTGAAGAGATATCGAAAGAGACTCTACACATCCAAATGGATCATACCATTGTAATCCTCATGGAAAAACATGTGAGTTAGGCTATTTACTCGCCTCAAATGGATATCCGATGTAAAAGTCGTCTGACACCGCTTTACGCCCGAACGGCGTCCCGTGATCCCGAGCCTCGGCCCCAAAAACAGTCGGGTGCATCGCACCATTGTGATCCCCTCGGGAAAACATGTCAAAAGGACTGCTCACTTGAGTGGAACGGATGTCCAGAGAAAAATATGCATTCCGATATAACGAACATGAGCGGTGCTGCGTGGGACCCGTATCCCGGTCCCGTAATGCTGCCAACGGATCGCACCATTGCGATTCTCTCGGAAAAGTACACAAGATGGACTATTCACTTGTCCAAAATGGACACTCGGTGATAAAGCTGGAAATCACCGACAACTACCAAAATGGCCCTCATGGGGCCTGCACCAGCGTGCTGAATTAAAGTGGGTGGATTGCGCCATTGCAATTCCCTCGAAAAAACACCCAAGATCAACTACTCGCACGCCCTGAACGGACGTCCGATGAAAAGTTACAAAACGCTGCTCGCAGCTCAACAGATAGGCCGTGGAGCCCATGCCTCAACTCCATCTTCAATGCCCGAAACCACAATGGAAAACTTTGCCTCGGCACCAGGGTCCCAACACTGCTGACGGCGCTCAAAACGGACATCGGATGCATCCACGCCGCTCGAAACATGAACCCCCGGAAAAACTTCCGTCCACTTAACGGTCGTGTTGCGCCCCCGAGCCCCCCTCTCCATTTCGGGAATTAAAATTCCCTGAAACCATCTCAAAAAGTTCGCCTCAAGTCGAGGTTCACACTACCATAGACGGCATGAAAAATAGACACCCATAGTGCGAGATACGGGTGTCCGAAAACAGAGGGGGCGATTCCCTTTGGGTGGGACCGGCCTGGGCCGGCCGGTCAGGCGGTCGCCCTTACCGCGTGAAGACCCGCCGAAGGCGGGTCGCTTTTCCCCCGCGGGGTCACGCGCCGTGACCCCGGTCTTCCGTCGCGCCCCGACGAGCGCCGCCTCGCCCGCCTAAAGTCTCCGCGCCAGTCACCGAAGTCGAACGCCCCGCTGCCGAGCCATCTGCTTGAGCCGAGGCCGCCGCCGCCTGGAACACCCGCGCTGCCGCCGCTGGAGCTTTCCACCACCGCTGGAGCTCGCCGCTACCGCTGGAGCTCGCCGGACCACCGCTGGAACCCCCCAAATCTGGCCGGAAAGCTCCAAAAGCACCGAAACTTCAATGGACCACCCCGGACTCGTCGGGACTCGGACTTTCGATCCGAAAGAACCGATGGGAAGCTCAAATCGGGCTCTACACAAATATGGGCTTCGCTCGACGATTGGGAAGAAATTAAATTCATAAAATCGATCTTGAAAGAAGGGTTAATAAATTAAAATGCAAAACTTAAACTCCTACCAGCATGGGAGTAGCCCGAAGATTCTCGGTCGATCCGCGCTTCGCCGTCATTGCTTCCGCCTTGATCGGAGGAAGAGGAGGAGGAGGAGGTTGAGAGGGAAGATGGGTTTCTCCAGGGGGAGGAAATGGGGAAGGAGAGGGGGTGAAGGGATTAAATAAAGAAAATTAATTAATCGCTTAATTAATTAAAAACTCAACCCAAATTAAATCCACGTCTCAAACCCCAAACGCAGTGAAAGTTAGGTCACGCCTAGGGTGGACACCACCTCCCGAGTACAAGGGCGGTCTCAAAATTTTAATCCAAGGCTCCGTTCAAAAGTTATTAAACTCAACGCCCGAGGCTGCCAAATTATGAAAATGCCCCTGGGGCCATTTTTCACAGACGGCCTGCGCCCATGAAAACTACACCCCTCCTAGGGTAAACGACACGTTCCGGACTCAACGGTACCCTCGGTTTTCCAATCTGAGCCACCTTTTAAGAGATACTTGAGTTTATCCATTAAACGAATGAATTAATTATTTTAATTATTCGTTCAACATTCCATTAACGGGCGAGGGGTCCAAACGTCCCATGCCGACATATTTTATGTTGTTCTTAGGGTAAACACCAAATTTCAGACCCATCCGTACACTCAGATTTTTGATCCAACACACCGTTTAGGAGTTATCTCATTTATTTGGTATTCTCAGTGTGAACGCACTGAAAATTTAATTTCGGCCACACTGGGGCTTGGAATCGCACGCCATCTGAAGGTGCTGCTCTGGAATAATATCTAGAATATTCCAAAGTCTTTTATATCCAAAAACCAGGTTCTTACAATTTCAAACAAAATATAAAATTAATTTTTAACATTTATAGAAAACTAAACATTTTGGAAATCTAAATCTGAATATTATCATTTGGTGATTTATTTATATTTTTATGAAAAAAAGTAATTTTTATTGATTAGTGAAAAAACATATTTTTATTGAAAACATCATTTTCATTAAATTTATATACAAGGGTAAATTATATATTAAATTGGTTTGGAAGTACAATTAGTTCAATTAAATGAAAAAATATATAATATATTTCATTCTAATATATATCATATTTAAATAAATATAACATTATTTTAACTATTTGATGGTTTTCTTTGGAAAAACTATTTTTTTTATTCACCTACTTGTTTAATTTCAAATTTAGTTATATTGATTCTATTATTTGAAATATGAAAAATTGAATTATATATTATTATTCATCATAATTTAAAATATATAAAAAGTTTAACATATTTATTTACCATAATGAAGGGTGAAAATAGTAAACATTAATTACAACTATAAAGGTAAAAATAGGTTTACCATGGTGTTTAACAAAGAAGATATGGTTTTAAAATGAACTAAAACATATAAAAACGCCATTTATAGAAATATTTATATGTTTTATACCCTATGAGTATATGTTTTTTGTTTTTTAGACTTTTTTAATGATTAAATGCGTGTATAAATTTATCCGTTCAGAAATTTCACGATTGTCCTCTCCCCCACATCCAAAATTCCACCCACTCTCCCATCCTTAGCACACTACTAGAGCCATTTTTTCCATGATATAACCCAATAAATTAGGTAGTTACCTCTTATATAATATAGTAGTGTATGTATCATAAATACAATCTTGTAAGGATTTAAGCTAAACCTAAAAGATTTCCTGAAGAATATGTATAGTTTGTAACTATGAATTTTCATTTTACATCATATAATAACTCATTATAACCCTATTATTATATGATAATATAATAGTACTATTATATTCCATATATTAATATATTATTATTTCATGTAATTGACCTTTATAAATATGGTATCCCATCAAATGGGTAATGAAATCATTGGTTGTGTTTATGGAGGATTATCACCTCTTTAACCAATGAAATTTGATTCCACTACCATAATTCTAGGATCAAAATATTTATGGATTTAACATATTTATGTTATATTTATAAAATTATTAAATATATTTATTTATTTAACCTCTCATAACTTCTAGCCATCCATTGTGAAGGAGACACTATAACGTAATTCATGTGTTTGACGAACTACCAAGTCATGAAGCGATGTGATTCATCTTTCACATACGCTCTAGATTGATGGTGTTAAGGATAATGTTACTTAATATATTTCATATTTACATTATAAAAATACGTTCATAAATTTTATATCTCATAAAACTTATTACCTTTCAATAAATTGAAAAAACAACAACATCTCTCATGTGTATGTGTGGACTACCACCTCCACAAAACAATATGAAATATTATTCATTTTATGTTCACATAGTTGGTAATAAAGGATAATTTTGATTAATATAAATTCTATATAAATCATTAAATCTATTATAAAATTTTTAATTCATACTTATTTTTCATTCATCACTTTTTTCAAGAAAATGGAAACATTTATTATGCGAACATACTACATGTCGTCCCTGTAAATAGTGTAATCCATTTGGTATCTTTAGTTTTAAGGGATTAATGTAAATACCAATATAATTAGTATAAAATATATTTATATTGTGTTTTTTTGTGTTCGTTTTAGTTGTAGGAACCCTTTAAATCTATATCGAAGCAAGGGAATTTAAATCCCATGGAGTGCATGCACTGTAGCAGGGGTATTGTAGTAGTATTGTTGTATTTGCGGGGTACACTATAGCAGCAATGGGTACTATAGCCAGTAATGTAGTTGCGGTCGAAATGTAGTATCTGGGGTAATATAGTAATATTATTCCCAGAATGGGCCTTAAGCTACAATTTTAGGCCTATTATCCATTTAATGGGATTCATTCCCAAAAGGAATTCAGGCCAAAATATATATAATGGAATAAAGAGGCTGTTGGGTTGGTAATCCCTTTGGGGGGATAAGAAATGCCTTTCTGGCCTATTTGTGTGTGGTTTGTGAGAGGATAATGAAATTGTAACCCCAATTAGAAAATATAATATATTTATATTATTTTTATATTTTGGGATACGATTTCACCGTGATCAATATAAAAGGAAAAAAATACCTAAAAAACTCACATGAAATATGATGGAATTATCTCATAAAATACTTATTTTTACTACAATTTTTTATAAGTCATTCATAAAAGTTGATAACTAAATCATGTATCATATTATATATATTATTAATTTTATTTAATATATGTTTCATAGGTGTAAATACCCAACCACAGTTTCCTGATGTCTATGCCTTATTACATTACATTGACATGATTTTAAGAAAGGTGTATCATGAAATAATTAATAGTTTAGTAGATTTTTAAAGCTATATACATACATATGTTCAAAATTACAACATAAAATGAAAAAAAACATAAATTTTCCATTGGGAACAACCACCACTCTATGATTATCCTAGCAAGTCAATCATAGTATAACTCTTCATGTCCTATAAAAATGAAATAAAATAATGGGCGAGCTCAGATGCTCAGTAAGGGTAAACAATATAGTTGGAGATATCATAAACATGAACATTAGTCATGGTGAATAATTAAAAACACATGACTTTAAAAATAATAAACATGAACACATTATGGAAGGAATATGAGTCGAGTAAACATTTTCATAATAAAACATAATCAAGGGTGTTCTACTAGTTGGATAAACACATGAACTATGAATATATAGATTCATAATAATGGAAATTCATATTCCAGACATTCTGAAACATACCATCAAGGCCTCAGACAGGATATCTAAAAATTATTAAGGCCTTGGTGAAAACCATATCTAATAATGGGAAAGGCCTTGACCAAGTCCATATCTATTTGTCTCATTAGACCTAATGATTATAGAGGGGATATAGAGGGAACCACCCATAAAATATTGCATCCAATTCATTGTTAATATGAATATATATTAACATGAACAACATTTACATTTATATTTAAAATAACATAATAAATGTAAATAACTTTCTCCAAACATTAAGCATAAACACTAACCATTCAATGTAAATTAGTGAATGGTTTTAGGATAGAAATTCCATAGTCAAACTAAATATTAACCATTAAATTAAAATGGTTTATTATATCATAAAGTTTTAATCTCATTAATACATAATAATCAATAAGAGTGTTGAAAAATGAAGATACACTTATAATATCGTTGCATAATTTTTGAGATAAATACTCTTTTACTTTGAAAATAATAGTTATTTTGGAAAAGTCATTGTATAAAACCATAAATGAAGTAAGATATTATATTCATAATAAAATTAATTATTTTATAATTTCAATGGTTTCTTAAATAGATTATATAGTTCCCTTTAAAATACGTCTGATTTTGAAAAATTCCATTGAAATGGGCTTATATTTTGGAAGGAATTTTGAAAGATTATTTTAAAACATATAACTCCTATAAAATAAAGAAGAATTAGGGGTTTTACACAAACATTGGAAATTGAAATATAATTTTTGAGGAGTAAATAAGTATAATTAATAATTTAATTGGGATTAAGATAGAAAAGGTGTAATATGAAAGAAAGTGGAGGTTCGGGTATGAAACCCTTACAATATGTCTGAAGGTGTTCCTTACATGATCAAAATGACCTTAATAATAAAATTTAGGTTAGAAATTTAATGATTCCAGATCATCCCTTACATTTTATTGTTTTATTATAACCTTATTAGGTTCATTAATTCCCTTTTTATGGGATAAGATATTTAATTTCATTGTTTGGGAGCATTTTCTTCTTATGTTTTTCATGATTGGTTTACTTATATTCATGTACAGATAAGCATTTAGATTGAGAATGGATGTCCATAATTGAAGTTAAAAGTTATTTGTGATCATATATAAGATTACATAGTTATAAAAAAATTGGTTATTTTGTGTGAAGATAAATCATTATATAAAACATTATTGATAATTGGTTGTTTTATTTGGGGATGTTTTATCACAAAAAACTCATTTTGATCTATAAATTAATACCATTTGTTCAAAAAGGTTACATAACCTTAAATTAGACATATTACCTATATAATAATCTGGTTCATCTATAAAATATGTTTTTATGACCAGAATTGAAAATGTTAATATCAATGGTAAACTCGTAGTCCTTGAATGTGATAAATTAACACATCTCAGATGGTGTTTTCATTTCTAGTATAATAGAAGTGGAAAAGAGAGACGATGATGAATTATTCCATTATCATAAAAATATTACAGTGCATTTAAGATGAAGGAGTTATCATAACACTTATATTAGGATAGGTGAGGAAAGAAAAACAAAAAGAAGGGAACTTGAAATAATAGAAATAAGAAAATGAATTTAAATCTTGAAGTTATCTTCCTTGAGAGCATCTTTATGGCAGAGGTTTTGGTCTTTTTAGGAGACCAAGGGCATTTGTATGTGGGGGAGGATCTTGGGAAAATATTTTGGAAGAATTTAGACAAGTCACAAGGCATTAGAGGAGTGGTTAGAATATGGAGGAAGGGGGGTTTATAGTGGATGGAAGGAGTGATTTTTTTTATCTTATTTATTATTTTATTATCTTGCTCAAGATAAGAAATAATATTACTTATTTTTGCCAATAATATTAATGTTTTCATTTGAGGTTTCACTAATTGTTTCTTATATAATCCACGATGCAAGGAATATTGAATTTAACCTATAAAATATATATACCGTAAATTACTGAATTTCATTGTTCACTAAAACTTCAAATATTTAAGAAAAAACCAAATATTCACCGAATCCATTTTCTAAAATATAGAATTCAAAAATGAACTCAAATTTAACAATATAATTATCTAAATATGAGAAATATAAGTTTTATTTAAAATCATTATTTAATCGAATAATACTATTTTCAAACCAAAACAGATATTATAATACCCTAAAAATTTAACTATGGCCTTATTAAATTATTCTAAAATAATAAGACATCAAATTATTTATTTATGAACCAATTTTATGAAAATGAATCAATTTATTAATTTAAATTTGTAAATAAATATTTTTTTCTTAAAAAATATGAATACTTAATTAATAATTTAAAAAATATTCTACTTTATTTATAAGGTGATTAAATTGTATTTATACAATCTTGGGTGAGGTTACTATTCATGATGGTCATATTAATATTCATAAGTGTATATTACTATTAATAAGGGTATGTTACTATTTAAAAGAATTTATGTTCATTCTATCAGACTCCAAATATCTCCCTGAATGCAACCAAGTATGTTAGTTTTTCAAAATTCTAACCATAGAAGTGGTAAAAATATATTTATTAGTGAGGTTATAAAAAGTGTTGTTTTTTAGATACTTAGTGTTTCATGCAATAAATATTAATTTTTTATATCATTAGGGTGTTAAAATAGTTTTATATTTATTATTAATGTACTAAAAACATATACGAAGAAAATCAGACTTGAGGTAAGATAATTTTTTAAAAAAATTTCGTTTTTGGTATACATATCATGTTTTGAACCTATATTATTGTATAAGGAGTATATAAAGACAGAATGACCTGTAATATCATGAATTTATTTATTCTCATAATATTTTAAGTTATATTTATTTTTATTCTGCACTATGTCTTATGATTCAATATTACCAAAGTTGTCAGGGTTTCTCATCTCACTTTTACATCCATGAGAAATATTTTTTATTCACCACAAATTAATTTTTGGTGGCATATATACTAATTAATTGATATGTTATTTAATTAATATAGTTTTATTCATGGTATTTAATGTTTAATTAATATTTCTTTCTTTCTTTCATGGGGATTATGATTTAGATGTTACCAATGTTGTAAGATAATTATGTTTCTATCTCATTTTAATTGCAATTGTTTATACTTGAATTCCCATTAAAGTAAATTATTTAATAATTTGGAAATAAAACCCTATAATGTAATTATCCTATAGTTATTCTATATTTCTTCAGGATTTAGTTCATCATTCCACTATTCGGTACATAACATTATATAGAAAATACATTTAATAAAATATGACTTCGTTTCATTCTTTGGTCAAAAATCGTTTTTCTACCTAAACTATGTTTCCTTAAAATATTTTTAATTTTTTAATTATATAAATTATTTATACAATACATTTTGACACATTTTTTTAAATTTTAATGAAAAAATGAATTTTATCTTTATCTACTTTCCCAAACAATCAACTTTTGGATTTTATAGATAATGTGAAAGTAATATTTGTTTTAAAGTCTACTATATGAACATAATTTACCACAATGACGACCACTTAATGATATATTTTGTACATTATATATTTCAAATTTTATTTTCAATGAAAATTACCTTCACAATACATTGTGAAATTTTAGATTTAATAAGTTTGTTTTTTATGTGAAAATATTATTTTCCTCAATACCGTTTTAATGGTTTTTTCTGGTATTTATATTCATCATCAATAACAACCTCATTTTTCCTTATCCTACATTGGAATTATGAATTAATGATACCATAGTTATTATTTCCCTAGATGGTTTATGGACAATTGAATGGGATGCACTATTTTAATATCATTCTCTATATTACTCTGAATAGATTATGATTATGATCATTGATTGTGGAATGTATTAACATTTTGAATTATAGTTTTTTCATATTATTTTTTTGGTTGATTTTAATTAAACATTTCCATATGAGTTAAACATTTTACGAAGTATGTGGTGGGCAGGGGCCACTATATCCCTTCAATGAGTTTTCAAGTATCTTAGGATAATCTATCTTGAGTTTCTGTCAGAGGGCGTACACTTTTTGGTAATATACCATTGAACAATGTTTGGATTTTATGGTTATGATTTTTGACAATATTCATTACCTCATTGTCAGAATAATCATTAAATTCCATGGGATTATTTGATTGTTTATATCATCATTATATGTTTTTCAATATCATGTGAATATATATATAGAGATATGTGATATTTAATTATTCATTCCAAATTATACACTTGTTATTGACTAAATGGCATGTGTTTCATTTACATACCTCCCTATATGGATTATTTGTTATTTATGCAGCACCCCCTCTACACTCATATCCTAAATTATAATTGGAGATCACCCTTTTCTTATTTTTCTTTCTACATGATTCCATTTGAGTATTATAACTGATATACATTGTTATGCTTGAAAAAATAATGATCCACTAGAGGAAAAACATTATTGAACATTTTGATCTCATTTTTAAAATTAGATTCTACTATCTATCTCATTACTATTACTTATAAAATATTAGGCCCCTTAGGATGTGATTCCTTGTATATCATTCCAATATAATAATGTAAACAATGACCTTGGTATACTTTAGTTTAGTTCTTTATAATTATAATATATCTTAAATATACTTGAATATAATTTATTAATAATATTCTATTCAAAAAATATATATTTCAAAAATTCATGAATTTCCAAAAAACGGTGTCTTAATTGATATTGTATGTTTATAAAAAATAAAATATTGATTTATTTATATCAAAATCTATTTGGTATCAAACTCATTATAAAATCATTTAAAATAAATAACAATAATAGGTAATTATAATCATTATTTCGTTAAAAAATTATTAAATTAACATTGCATGGTTCTAGATATATAATCTCTTTTTAAAATGTCATACACACTAAGAATATGGTGTTTAATGGAGGTGTATTTGTGTTGTTATTTAACGATTTTGGTTTGGTCCTGATATAGATAAGATGTTGTATCTACAATAAATGGTTTCAATCAGAATCTATTGTTTAAAATCTATAGGGTCTTGTTTAAAGGAAAATGTAATTGATTCCATATCATTAATAAAAATATCATAAATGAGATTCATGGGGTATGATCAAACTATTGAAGACCATATATTTTTTCCTTCTATGTCAATTATAAATTATAATAAGACTTAATTTTTTCATATCTGAACGGTCATTATAGAACATCCATATTTCCAATGGATATGATTATAAATGGTATTTTGAAATCGAGAAGGTATATTGTATAATGGTCGAAAATAACTAATTTATTGCCTATGTTTTTATTAATTCATTTCATAATAATTTAATTATTCTATCAAAAAGAAATTTAATTTATAAATATTTGGGTTTTTAAAATATTATCATTCAATAAATGAGGATATGAATTAAAAATCATAAATACATTTCATGATATAATGTAATTAAAATGACTAAGCTCAAATAAGAAACATCAATATTTGATTGTACATGAAAACACATCTACATCATCATTATATATTAAATCTCGTACTAAAACTAATTTTTTTTCATTTCAATAAAACATCATTAATGATATTAATCAATAATATAATCATGAAAATTATTGAAAATGGGTCTCAATCTTGTGACCTACTTCTAAATTTCAAAAACTTTTTATTTAACCTTTCAAATTCGGGGTCATCGTCTATTTATCTCGTTTATTATAATTCATAAATAATGTGTTCATTAACCCAAGAATATGCAACGTGATTTTATATCTAGGTGTGATGTTTTTGGAATACTCATCATATTCTCTTTTAGATTGTGTTAATACCTATTCATCCACATTCCAAGTAGTTACCCATAGGTTCATTCATGTCATAACCACATCCACATACATGTATCCAAATAGGGATGTATTTTTTAGGAAAACCAAAATCCATTATTTACCATTACATTGTATGTTCTCCATTATATAGGATTATCCTAAAATTCCTCACTATAGTTTTCCTAGCATAGTTTACAAAATTAACTAAACCTTTCTATGATGAATAATTACATGACCAAGACATTATATAAATAAATATTACATCTTATTAGAAGACAATACATTACATATCATTAATATCCATTATAAAACATTAACATTATATATTTTTTTAAAACATCATACGTAAAAAATAGTAAATAAATTTTCTATGTCATATACCACTTATTACATTACAACTATAAACCTTCTTAGACATATAATACATGAATCCTTTCATCATATCCTATAGGAAACTAATCATAATAAATGGGGATCATAGATGGTTATTCTAGGAAAAGGGATACATAATTCAATAATTATATATAAGAATATCATAAAAATATGGGTAGATAATAGGGGATTAAAATTGAAATTAATACCCTATAATTTATATAATAACAAATCAGGGAATAATGTAATTTCATGAGACATGAATCATTTAGTAATAACAGAAAATGAACCATGATAGAATAATGGTGGCATAATATTATGTCATAAATGAGTCTCATAATTTGTGGAATAATCATAATAATATAAACCTTATGTCAAGGATACCCATAGAGACACTCATCACGTGTTAGGATTTGGAGAAAAACTTATGTACTTAATTCTTGATTGGGATAACTGCCTCTTTATCCACTTTTTAGATATTCATAAACTCTCATATAAGCTATTTTAGGAATTTTATTACCTCTCTCGTAACCATTGAACTAAAAACACATTCATATTTACACAATTCAATAAAAATAATAACATTCCATATGATAACATCATTGTATAGGTTCACATGTATATGAAAATATAATGATAATCGTTATTATATTATCATAGATTAAACAATGAAAAATAAAATGGGTTTCATCAATATTTCATCATTATAATAATAAACTATATCATAAAAGAATAACAATAGTAACATTGGATAAAATAACTAGTAAAGTATATGAAACATTAACAGTCGATTTTATAAATTAAACTACCTTTAAAAGATATATGGAACATTTCTTCATTAAAATACCTTTATCATTTGAAAATAATTTATTTAAAATTTCAATTTTTATATAATACTGACGAAATAATTTTCTTAACATAGAACCACAAAAAATTGTAACGAAAGAATAAAAATAATGTATTCATGCTGGTAGGAAAACTAATTCTTATAGTGTACATTTAAATGAATATTCAATTCATATTTCCATTTAAAAAATATAAAGTGTCACATTTAAAATAATAAAAAAAGATTCCTTTTATGATTTTTTTCTGAAAATTTAACATGGGTAAGCATTAATATAAATAATCCATCAATATTAGTAAAAAATAATTTAAAATATTTTATTGAAAATATGGACCTGAAAGAAAATGATTCCTAGATGAATAGAAAAACAATATGAATTTATATTAGAAACATTGTTGGAATCATTTAAATACAAATAGTGAGGAAAAAATATATACACATCATAAAAAAATAGGTGTATAACATCAAGCATTCCTCAACACTAATATATAATGATGAAGAACTATTATGAAGACCCAATGCAATCTGGAGGTTCCCGATGCAAGCAAGAGACAAAGATAAAAGAATTATAGCAATTGGAGCTCTCAGAAGAATGGTGACCCATCTATTGAGGAGAATTTGGGGGATCATCATCTGATTGATGCTATGGAGATGAGGGAACAGAGGGCAGAAAGTGAAAAAGGTTCCTCAGTAGTAGAATTGGGAAGAACTGGGAGATGCCAGGATAGTGGGGGACCGGGTACCTCACCTAAGCCTTTTCTTTCTTTGAGTAACAGGTTCCAGGGACTTGCTGAGGAGGGTTTGAATTCTATTCTAGTGGAGCAGGATGAATCTTTTGAGGTCAGTATGAGGGATTTTGTGGTAGGAGATGTTGACCATGAGGATTCCTGTAAGGTTATGGAGGAATCCACTATGTTGAATACCATTTTTCAGGAATGAAAATCTGCCGACTTGGGGAATGTTGTTGAGGGGAAAGGTAAAGGATCATTTAAATATGATGGCATCGTGGGAAACTATCTATCTAGGATTTACTAAAACACACCTGATCAGAGGAGAGGAAGAGATGAGGAGGGAAAGGAATCAACCTCGTATAGCATCCTTGGGAGGAAGGGGATGCTTTCCAGGTGCGAAAATGAGAATAAAGGTGGTATGGTCAATCGCTCCTTTAGTGATATAGTGCAAGGTGGAGATAGATCCAAGACTGAGGATGGAGGAGTGGCATCTGTAACTCCAAAAATAAAAGGCAGAAAGGATTACTCCTATCTGCCTCGACGGTTGTTCACCAGAGCCTCATTTAAGCAGGATCATGGGGTGACCCTAGATTTTAAACAAGGCAGTCTGTCCAAAAAAGATGTTCTTGTGAAAATCACTTTGGATGATGTGAGGTGGGACTATAATGGTGATTTCATGAGGCGTTTTAATCTGGCTTCTGAATTGGAAACGACCACCACGGAGGAGGACTCTTGTGTTGGTTGCGATGACGGGTATGGAGATTATGGATTTAGTTTTTGTTGGTTGCTCTGGAAGTTTGTTTTCTTGTTTGGCTTTAGATGTGTTTTGTGGGCTTGAAAGTGACTTTGGGTTTCTCATGTTTCTTAAAAGTGTTTGGAAAATAAAAAAAAATGTATTTCAGCTAATGGAGAATTTGATCTCTTTTTTAAGTGAGGGGAGGGAAACATATGAAATTACATAAAAGGCTTCAATGATATGAGGTCACATTATTATGAAAGTTGATGCAAGATTATATTTAATATAATTTAGGATAATATGTCATTGAAATATTTTCAAAAATAAATAATGTTAACATTTTTCGGTGAAATCCCAACCATTATTTCATGGTTCACTCCCGCCACCATATAATCATTTTTCAATCTTAAAGTAGTAATAATTGAATTATTTTCTAAAATTCAAAACATTGAATTTTATGATTTAGGATATTACCAGACATACAATAATTTTTTTATTATCCTCATCACCATTAATAAAATGGGTTAGTATAATGGTTGATTCTAACCAATGCTGAAATCATTAAAACTCTTTAAAATAATTTTTATATATGTGTGTGTTTCAGTTATGGTTGACTGAATGGCCTGAAGGCCTAAATTTTTATATCTTTTTTGGATAAACCCCTTTTAAGGGTAAAGGGTGAAACCACACTTGACTTCACGGACATACAGACCAATCAACCCATAACAAAACTACAAATGAAACCCCTCCCTAGCATCAACATCATTCTGGAAATCCATCCCCATTGCACAGCTACTCAGCAAACTGTCCCATGTCAAAAATCATGGGCCTGGTACAGATGGAAAAGCCATACCCTCTCAATCTTCCAATTCCGAATAACCTTGCATGAAGAAATCATCCTTCTCTGAATCCTCGTCTGAAGCTTCCTTGTAGATGTCGGGAATAAGCCATCAACCAACAAACAAAATCAACAAACTGATTCATCCTCCAAAATCAATGACATCAAAACAAAACCAAAAACCAACAACAAAAATCAAGAACCAGATCCCGCCCCCTCTGATCCACTCTGTAGCCAACACCGAGCCTCTCCAGTATGAAGAAACATGTCGGAGCTGTCTGTGGGCCGTGTTGCCGATGACATGAGATCCCGGAGCCGAAGTCGTGCCAGATCCATCGTCGGGCCATCCTGAAACTGGAATCACACCTTGTATTCCAAATCCAACACCGAGCTGAGGTCAACGCCAGATCCAGCACCGATTCGAGATCAGTCGGATCTACCACCGAGCAAGGAAGAGACGGCTATAGCTACGCCGAGAGCATACAACGCCACCCGAGAGAAGCCGTTTCAGACGAGTACAAGGCAAACGTTGTTGATCCAGGCGTTGCTGAGCCGAAGCCAACCCGAGGATGTGGCAACCAGCATCAAGCCATCCGAGAAAGACATAGGAGGGGAGGAGGAGAAATGGAAATGAAACCCTAGTCGGCATGCGAGGGAGGTAGTTATGGCTGTAAACACTAATTGGATTATAATGAATCAAATTCTCCTGTTAACTCTTCTCAAAAAAATAAATTTTCAACCATTGAAAAATATAAAATTGAAATTAAAATTTTCTAAATGATTTGTGTTTTCAATGTTTTATTGTGAACATAAAAAACAATCATGGAAACTTTGACTTAAAATATGATGACCATTTCTTTCTTGGGTACTCCAATTGTAGAAAGGACAATTGTGTCTCTAAAAAATTATTACTTGGTTGAAAGAATAGTTCCTTCTTTTTTATATAATTTTTCAAAATTTCCTTTCTCAGTTTATATTAAAAATATTTTCAAACATTCATTTTCAATATAAAAAATTGTGAAGCTAAAAAGGATCTTATTCAGGTTCATTTCTAAAATATTATAGAAAACCAATAGCTTGTACCCTAGATAATTACATCAGATATTTACCAGTGGGAAATCATACTAGAAGATCAATCCTAAATTATATTGAAAATGTTTCCATTTCCACTGACAAAGAACCAAAAAATGTTAGCATTTCACTTAAGGAAGAAAATTAGGTTATTTACACGTATGAAAAATCAAATAAATTCCAATTGAATAGTTAATGGACTCTAATGGAAATTAATTTTTAAAAATTTTTATAGGATCAAAATGGTTATTTATAAATAAGATAGATGAAAATAATAATATAAAAAAATTGATATTTTTTTTAAAAAAAGTATATAATCAAGAAGCATTAATTCACTACATTGGAATGTTTTATACCATCTCTTTAATAGAATCCATTAGGTTTTTATTGGGATTAAACATTCAACTTATTTTATAAATCATTAAAATGTATTTTAAATTATCATTTTGAAATGGTTTTATAAATAAAGTTTATGTATAACAACCACCTTATTTTGATGATTTAGTTTTCAATATCGTGCATTTAAATTAATGAAAAATCTTTATGGATTAAGATAAGAAAATTAGGCATGGTATTACAATTGATCTAATTTTATTTTTTCAAATGGTTTTAAAATTAGAAAACTTTATTCAAATAATATTCTAAAACAAATATCAAATCATTTATTACATTTCAAATTTACATTGATGATGTGATTTACGGATCATTCAATTTATGCTTTTTCATAATTTAATAAATAATAAAAACCAAATTTTAAATGCGATTTATTTGAAATTAAAAAATCATTCCCTTCTTCAATGATTTTTCATGAATTGATAGTACTTTTCAAAACCAATGAATAAAAAATAATGAACTCATAAAATTATTTCTTAAGGATAATTTTAAAGAAATAAGTACTACTATGATTATAAAATGTATGATTAGGTTGGATGATGTAACAATTGGGTTCCAGTGATAGCACATCCACCCCGCCTTAACATGGTTGTCGAGTCCTGGCCCACCAGGTACCATGAGTTGCCCCGTAGACACGTGGTCCCCACTCAAGGGTCCACCCACATGCCTGAATTGGTCATGTGACTAATGACAGTCCCCACAGGACAACACTTGTCCTTTCCAGTGAGCTTTTTCCTCAATCACACACACCCTGGGAAACATTCCCGAAGGTCACCCATCCTGGTCACTACTCCAGACCAAGCACGCTTAACTATGGAGTTCTAATCAGGTAGGATCCAGAAAAAGGAAGATGCACCTTGTTGACATGAGTCATATCATTTAGCCATTTAACCCTTTATCATTTAGGGGTGTTACTGATGAAGCTCTAAAGATGGTCAAATACAACTATTAAAGAGAGTATGATTGGTATTCATCTACACCTTATTGTGATCCATCATAGAATAAAGTTCATGATTTTTCATTGTGCACTCTTTTTATCAAATCATGTGGCACATCGTCATTAGTCATTCAAAATGTTTTTTTATTTTAATGGACAACAAATCCAAGATTTTTTTTATCGAAAATGAAATTCTTTTAAATTAATTAATATTTAAAATTAATATTGTTAGAGTTTTAACTGGATAAGAAATGTATAAGTGGGACATATAACCTACATAAGAAAAGTATTTTATTATAGTGTATGATGCAAAAAAATATAATTAAACATTTATAACCATATTATAATGCAATGTCATTGGTTGTTTTGGATTCTATATAATAGGGAATAAATTTAATGCCTTAGACATTATAAATACATATGAATATATCCCTTTTAGATGTGGTTATACAAGTTCAACTACAATATATAAAAATAAAATATTGAACTATCTCACCAAACACATTAACCATAGTAACCATTTATTAATATATCACTTCTAAAATTATGAAAAAATATTAGAATTTTTTATGTAAGAATATCAACAGGAATATATTTTCAATAATCCCATAGCACTTGGTCACACATCAGCCTCGTCCTGGTTAGTGGGGACTCTTCAGGTGCTTCTATATGACCCATGGTCAAATCTTAGGAGAGGCAAATTTTTGGGTTACTGTAGTAGTACTTTAACTAGTATAGTTTGGTACTATTGTTGTCAGAGATGTTCATCTAATTTCACATCTGGGCCCCCAGTTTGACCTTATTTGTTCTTAAGACCTTTGGGCCACCCATTTTCTCCCGGATACATAGGTTTTTTGGCCACCTCAAGGTCTTGAGTCCACCTTAATAACTTTATCCCCCCCAACCATAGGGCCACATGAAGTGATGATGAAAAATCTACAAGGAACTAGCTCCTCATGAGGATAAAGAGAAGTTTCATTCACAAGTAAAGGTCTAACAGAATTTGAAATAATGATAGGGTACATAAATATCCATCAATACCTTACATTTTTAGGTCATAACGGGACAGCTAGCTGAAAAATCATGTTAAGGTGGGGATCATCATAACGATATAGATTCTAGGGAGTGGAATGTTCCAATGTATTCTATAGGATCATTTTGGAATTTTCCCTCTAAGACCTTTTGGGTCATGTAATGTATCTATAATCGAATGGGCCATGTTAGGATTCCCCCCAAAACCCTTAATAGTGGGGTTGTCCAAAAATAAATAAAAATATAAGTCCATAGGTCATTCAATCCATTGAACATGGTCATTTTGATTACCTTAATGTTTAATTATTTATGGTAGGATTGTGAAACATAACTTTTCAAAATGAATATATTGAGTAATATATTAATTTTTTTTCAATCATGGCCATTCTTTAAATATTTTTAAAAACATATTGATATTTATATTTTATGTTATTCCTTTTCGATGATCCATATATATTAATGTTTTATTTATGGGGAGCCTTTTCTCATCTGTGTTAATGTTTTTTTAAATTGAGTTATCTTTTTCAAATAATTATTATTTTTAAATTCTTTATATTTTTGGAAAATTTGAATGTGATATTTTCTTAAATAAGTAGTTAAATTATGTTAATAATAGTTTTTTACTAAATTTTATCTCAAATAAGATATAATAATTAATGTATATGATTTTTTAAGAAATGACTATTATTTATCTCTCTTGATGGATGATTTATGATGAGTAATTGTTTTATATATACATATCTCTCTAATAATAGTTTTTTGAATATTTCCTTTGAAAAAATGAAAATTGAAGTATTCCTTTTGAGTTATATATTACCATTTAATAAAATATATTTTTGTGATTTCAATGAAGGAATCTATAAATGGAGATAAAATAAATCATCAATGAAATTAATGTGTGTCTTGGAAAAGCAATATAATAATTTTCATTCTCATCATTTATATATATTTTTTCAATATATCTTTTTTTCTTCATTATTCAATCTTATATTTCTGTTGCTCTTTCGTTATTTTCGATATATATTTTTTCGATTTTTATCATGTCTAAATTTTATTTATAAAACATATTTTAAACAATTCTATATATATATAAATATATATAAATATATATCTCAATAATTCTCCC
This sequence comes from Viscum album, assembly GCA_963277665.1. Lineage (NCBI taxonomy): Eukaryota > Viridiplantae > Streptophyta > Magnoliopsida > Santalales > Viscaceae > Viscum > Viscum album. The sequence continues at coordinate 1,194,125,790 of OY728139.1, forward strand.
ATAAAATGGGAATATGGAAGTTAAGTGATGTTTGGAAAACCATTCTATTTATTGAACTGTAAATATTTCTCTCTCTCTAAAATTTAGTTTCTAGTCTCTATATTGGGGTTATCAAAACCAATAATATAGTAACTCTTTAGTTTTTCAAAAAATTTATTTTATGTGTACTTCTTCCATCTACATATTTTATTTTAATAATCAATAACATGGAGATTATTTAAACTCTAATGGGGGGTTAGTAACTCTTATGGAGAGTGTTTTTAATAAGGGGAAAACTTTTTAAATTTAAATTATTGCTTGATTGTGGAATTTGTAAACATTATGTTGGAGAAATTTATTGGAATGTGTTTTTTTATTATTTGTTATTTTTTATCACAATGAGTTAGTTATAGGACTATATGTTATATTTAATTATAGTTGATATTAAATTTTATTAATTTAGTTAATTATTTAATGTCATAAAATTTTTATATTTTTATATTGTAAAATGTTATTATATTTACACATGAAATATAATTTTATGTACATGCATGTGATCATCCAACCAGGAGATAATTTTTTATTCATCTATCTCACATGGGGTATTAATGATAATAAACACTCATTTATGTATTTAACATTTAAATTTGAGTGAATTTCAGACTTACCTATTGGAAATTGTTTGAGGAAATTGATGAACTTCATTATGTTATCAATTTAAACCCATAACACTCAAGGTAATCATTATAAAATTCTTCTAATTGAATTTAATCATTCTTTAGTATCATTGAATGTAGTGGGTGGGGTGATAGTAGGACATCGTAGAATGTTAATGGAGGCACCAGTTATTGATTATGTGTTGCAAGAAGATTCCAAGGGCTGGTTTATAGACACAAGTCAACTTATGGTGATGTAATGAAGGAAATATTTTCTATGATTATGATGTTCAATTGATGTAGGAGCACAAATGAGTCATTGGATACAAATAAAACATAGGAACCCTCAAGTATCTCATCATTTAGCTAGTGGGATCATCAGGAAAGATGATGGCTTTGATCCAGCATAGTCAAATTTCCTTGGTTAGATGTATTAAAAGCAATGACATCAGAAATTAAATCCTCAAAAAACCAATGGACCTAAAAGTTCTAGTACACATATAAATAAACACTTACAGTTATTTGGCTCTAATTTTGATAATGGGAAACAAATCCTTGCTAAATTCAAAGATATTGGGTGCCCAATTATGAAAAATAGAGTGATGTTTCCCTTTTCCATAGTTGAATCTCAATAGGGTAGTCAAAAAAGATAATTTCAAGAGATGAATTTCTTGACCATTTCCCTTATCAAATGAAAAATAACATAAATCACTCATAATGTGGGGAGAAGTCATATTGGATCACACAAAGATATTTTGAAAATCATTTATCGACCCATCTTTTTTATAAACATTGATTTACATATTGAATAATTCAGCATCAAAATGAATAAGTTAATAAATTAGGTTTATACAGATTCAATTATTATTGCATGATTAATTAATATTTAATTTAATATAATAATAATAATAAATTTAATCAATCATCAATTTTATTAGTTTTAATACTTATTTTTTTCAACATTTTATAAATTCCTAGTCATATTTTCTTTGATTTCATTTGTAACTATTATACTGAACGCTTTATAGTCCTTATACCTTGGGAAACCAACATGATAATATAATATCTAGGTTCTAATTTTTGTTTCCTTGATAGGTCCAAGTTGAATTATTTTTCATATCAAAATTTCGTTTAGAGTTAATATGAACCATGATTTTCATGAATAAATACTACATCTTTTTAGATTAAAATTCTTCACATTACAAAAACACATTCAAAAGTATTGTAATAGTATATTTCCTTTGGATTATAGACAAAATATATATTTATTTATTCATATATCTTCATCATTTCACATAATTATCTTCCCACATAGTACTCTTCATAGACATAAACGACCTAAAATAGTACAATATGTCCTAGGGAAAAGATACATTATAAAGGGTAAGATCAGATTCTCAGTATGGGTAAACAAGCATGATATGTAAGAATAATATAGTATAATGATATAATAACATGATAATAACATTTCATAACCAAACTATATATATCAATGATCTTAATCATGAGTCATGAAATATCGATTAGATGGTCATAATACATCAACAATAAGAAAATCAATGAATAGAAACCTTGATATAATTACATTAACATAATACATTGAATTTTGGAATAAAAAAATATAGAAAATAATTTCCATATTATTCAATGATCACATATAGGGTTATCTTAGTGGAATTGGTTCACTCCCCATACTATCATAGTAGTCAACGCTCAATCTAAAACCATCATAGTGGACTAGTACTTGTTGAACCGAGTTCACCCCCTATTACATTCCTATCTATTTTTTGAGATATAAATCATTACATTATGAATTGTGAGGTAGATATAAGTCCCACATATCACATAATTAAAATCATTCATATGTGTTCCATAAGATCACACAACATTTATCGAATCATAACCCATGAAATGAAATGGGTTTCAAAAAAAATAATTAGAACCTAAACTATAGAATAGAGATATATGTCATAATAATTTCATTAATTCATCATAGAATAGCCACTTAAAATTATTATAACTCAAATGAATTTCCCCATAGTATAATCCCTGGAAAAATAATTGGGATTCAGAATCATTTTACAATGTCATCATATAAGGATGAAAAATGGGCTTTGTAAACATATTTTCACCATAAACATAACCCATATAAAGAAACAATAATAATGGTTTCCTTGTATCATATCCTTAGTAAATAATAAAGACATAAATATATGGTATCTTACAAAGAAAATTATTTTTGAATATCTCTTGAATACTTTATTGAGGAAAAGCATTTCATTTGAAAATCCTTTTCATTGAACACATCCATAAAAACATATACTCAAAGATTTAAAAATCATGTAAAACTTTTTCATGAGGATAATATCCTTTATGATTTCAAAAAGACATTTTTATACATAAAAACTTTTGAAAATACATTTCTTTTATAATATCATTGAAAACATATAATGGAATCCATTAAAATCATTTAAAAATGATCATGAGGATAATATCTTATCTTAATGGAATGATTCTTTTTATAACATAAATAAAATTAAAATCATGTTCAATGAATGTATGATTCAAATTTTTATAATAATCCTTAAAGAAAATTATTTTTTTGACGATGGTAAATTCTATTCATTTGATAAAGGTTAATACAAATATTTCTTCCATATATTTTTTGAAATGCATAGGGATATTTTTGGGAAAATAACATGACTATTTCTCTAAATAATATTTGTAAAAAGTAAAAAATGTGTAAAACAGAATTTAAAAATTTATTTCAAGATTATTTGAAATGTTTATCAACACATTTTTAGATAAATGGTTTTACGATAAAAATTATTTTTAACTGAAGAGAGGAATAATGATTATTTTTTTAAACACATTCTTTTGAAATATTGAGTACAAAAAAAGATTAAAAGGAATAGAAAACATGTATTATAATGACATGAATATTAAAGAATAAATGTTCATGAATTTATTTTGAGATAGATCCTATGAATATATCATTATAAATATATTCATAAATAATCCTGATAAAGAGTGTGATTGTAACATAAATTTTTACAACATTGGTAACATTAGAATTTTTAGCACCATGAAGGAATAATATTAAATTCAAATAAAATATAAGTATAATAAGTTAATTAATTACCTTATGTAATAATTTTTTATTATGTACAACTCATAAATGAATATAGTTATATAACTTAACATATTCCTCACAGAATGAAAATCGAGACAAAAAACCCTTACCACATCAGAAACCTTCAAATCATAAATCCCATATCGTGAACCATCCTAGAGGGGACTATTCCATGACTACCCCAAGCACACATCTAATAGGACATGGGATGGAGACTATCACCGAGTAGGTATATCCCACAAATGGAAGGCATTTTCCTAAGTACATGTACACACACAAATCCCCAAGACCAAAATTCTGAAATGTATAAACACTAAGTTAACAATGAATGCATACACTAAGATACTTACTAATAAGTAAGAAAGTAAGAAGCTACAATGTAAACAGGGCCAAAATCCAATCCCACAAAAATAAATATTCCACCTAGGTGAATGCACATGTTTCTAAAACTCATTCTTAGAAAACCCTACCTAAAGGATAGGTGTAAGTTACTTGTTTTTTTATTAAAAATAGGAATCATTAATGACGAATATCAACAGAAGTACAAGTGAAAATCCAAGAAGGTAAATTGTCCAACTAGAGCTGGTTGGAGTCGAATGGGTCTGAGGCCGCTAGCTGATGGGCCATGTTGTTTCCTTCCCTTTTGGTAAAGGAGAAGGTGAAAAATTAGAATCAATGTCAGAGTGAGAGAATTCTATTATTGATGATTCCAAAATACTGGAGTCCACCATCGTTGTGGTTAATATAATCGATTACAGTAAGGCAGCCATACTCAATAATAATATCACTCCATCCACATTCCAAGGTGAGAAACAAACCAGAAAGGATGGTCATGGCCTCAGAAACTGCCGCTTCCCAGAAATCATAATGTGGTTCATATTTTTTAGCAATGATTTGCCCCAGATGATTATGGGTCAGGAGGCCGAGGGCAACAAGCCCATCCTTTGGAAGAGACTTTTCCACGTTAATATTAAGAATCCCTTCTATTGGGGGATTCTAATGAGATGGAAATGAGAGGGTAACACCTGGAATAAAATGACCATTGTGGTCTTTCTAGCCCTCAATCCAAGAAGTGGCACGTTCAATACAGAATTCATGGGGGTTTGTGAGCTTGATGAAAAACGGAATCTTTACACTAGACCCAAATAATCCAGGACAAATTGCAAAGATAACCTGAAATACCTGAGGAAAGTGAGGATCACCAATGCGTCAGAAGATCGGGAAGGTCAGAGGCCAATGCTAGTGAAGTTGTAGAAGTTGGGACCCATTTACTCCAAATTTACTTAGCTCCCGGGCAGTGAATGATGGAGTGAAAAGGAGTTTAAATAGTGTTCTGGAAGAAAGGGTAAAAATCAGTACTGGCCATATGTTAGTAAGCAAGAAGGATCATAGTTGGGAGAGTACTCATGCAAACCTGCCACCAAAATTGGCATATTTTAGGGGGAACGTTGAGCATCCAAATCAATTTCCATGGTCCCTCATCCTGGTCGACTGAGTGGTTTCCAAGGGCTAGTATGTAGTCGGATCTCACCGTGTATTCACCTGAGATGTCATTGGTCCAGAAAAGATGGTCAGGGCCTGCGTCAGGGACCTAGGGAATGCTTAGGATGATTCTTTGGTCTCTTTCGTTAAACCAATCAAGGATCTTTTCCAAACACCACCCCTGTCCCTGGTCGTAAAGGAGGAAGCTGAAAGTGGCGTCTTCCAGACCTAGTTGGACGGGGGATGTAGCCCGCATACCTTCCTTATCGATAAGCCAGGGATCAGTCCAGATATTGACCGATGAGCCAGACCCAATCCTCCAGCCCAGTCCTTTATCCAGGAGCTTTTTAGCCCCCCAAATGCTTCTTTAGAGGAAGCCGGGGCGGGGACCAAGAGAGGAAGCATGGAAGTCTGTGTGGGGAAAGTAATTATCTCGGAGAACCCATGCACATAGTGATGATGGAAGGTTAATAAGGCGACATCCTTGCTTGGTCAATAGTACATCATTGAAGAGAAGAAGATTCTTGAATCTCATCCCTCCCTCTGATTTGGGTTTACAGAGTTTCTCCCAGGCCATCAAGTGTGGTCGATTCTTTCCATCATTCTTCCCCCACCAAAAATTGGCAGTGCGTGTGTGGATCTAGTCAAAGATGATTGATGGGAGTTTAAATAGGGACATAAAATAGCTAGGGATGGACTAGATGACAGCTTTGATGAGGGTATCTTTTCCAGCATTATAAATTCTTTTAGGGGATCATCCGAGAATTCTTTGCTTGATCTTGTCCACTAAAGATGCGACGATTTCTTTTTTGGATCATCCTATCACTGTGGGAAGCCCAAGATACTTCTGATGTTTCACAACCGCATGAATACCAGCTAAAGCGCATAGTTGATCCCTCTTAGAAAGAGGCACCCCTGCACTGAAAGAAATTTCAGATTTTCCATGATTGATTGACTGTCTAGACGCCCTCTCATACTGATGGATCGCTTGGATGATCACCTAGAATTCATTAATTGTTGCTCTGGAAAAAAGGAGGCAGTTGTCGATGAAGAAAATATGTGACACTGGTGGGCCAACACGGCATACCTTTTCCCCATGAATAGAATTAGAGGATGAAGCCCTGTAAATAATATTAGAAAACACGTCAGCCACCAGTATGAAGAGAAAAGGGGAGAGAGGATCTCACTGCAGAAGGCCTTGGGATGGGGCGAATCCTCTGTTGAGATCCCCATTGACCTTGATTTTTAAGGAGATGGTCGAGATGCAGTCCATGACCATATTTTTTCATTTAGCACAGAAACCCATTTTCAGCATAACAACACAAAGGATGTGTCATTCCACTCTATCGTAGGCCTTGGTCATATCCAATTTCAAGGCCATGGTTCCTCTTTTCACGGTGGAGTGTGATTTCATAGAATGGAACACTTCATGGGACACAATCGCATTATCAGTGATCAGTCTCTTGGCCACGAAAGCGATCTGATTTTCAAAGATAATATCAGGTAGCCAAGGTCACAGGTGATTGTCAAGGATCTTTGAGAAGATCTTGTAGGAGACATTACAGAGGCTAATAGGACAAAAATCAGGGATCGCCAGAGGTTTCCTAATTTTGGGGATGAGGACAAGGACAGTTTCATTGATGGCAGCAATGCTAGTATTCCTAGCCCAGCTATTTTTTATCATGTTACAGATGTTGGGGCCGATTATATGCCAGTATTGTTTAAAAAATTGTGTGTGGAACCCATTTGGTCCTGGGGCCTTAGTGGGATGAAGATGTTTCAGAGCCAGGTGTATCTCGTCATCTGTCACATCTTTGGTGAGTTTCCTATTGATCTCATTGGTGATCACAGGTATGATACAATCTTCCACCTCGGCAGACATGAAAGGGGTTCCTACAGCGAAGATGTTCTAAAATTAGTATGTCAAGGCCTCATAGATACCATTGTTGTCAAAAAATTTGCTTCCATCAGGTTGTAAGATATAGGTAATAGAGTTTTTATGACACCTGGTTGAAGATTTCTGGTGAAAAAACTGGGTATTAGCATCCCCCTCTTTAATGTGGTTATCTCGCGCCCACATAGCCCAGAAGCTTTCCTTGATACGCAGGGCCATGTCCAGCTCTCTTTTTATGGCTCCAATCTTAGAGAGAATGTAATTGGATGTGGGTTGTTTGATGAGGTTTTTCAGTCTCTTTTTTAGGACACCACAGTGCCAGTCGGGGTGGCGGAATTTCTTATTGCTCCAAGACCTCAGATCAGATGCGACCTATTGGATAGTGAGGCAAACATCCACATGAGTGCTTTTCCATCTTGATCGGATCACCTCTTCGCATTCCTGGTCTTTTTCCCAGATGCTCTCAAACCTGAAGGGTCTGCTAAGTTGTCTATTTCATTCGCCTTGTGTACAATCAATGAGAATTGGACAGTGGTCCGAACAGTTAAGGGCCATGTGGCCAATATGAAACATGTTGAACAGATAAATCCAATCAGTAGAACCCAGAAATCTATCAAGACGCTCAGCGATGTGGGTGACTTCAGTATTGCCACGGAAACACGTAAAAGGATTACCTGTGTACCCAAAATCGACTAGGTCCACCCTAGAGACTGCATCCTTGAAGTTTGACATCGAAGTTGAGGGTCGGATGATTCTGCCCCTCTTTTCCTTATGGAACATAATCTCATTGAAATCTCCTATGAAGAGGATAGGGCTCGGTAAATCATGTCGCAGCTTTCATAGAAGATCCCATGACTTCACCTTATCATTATGGGATGGCCAACCATAGAATCCCACAAAAGTCCAGGGTGGGTGAAAGTCTATTTGAATAGTCGCTGCCATATGGTGTGAGGAGAAAGAGAAAATTTTGACATCGATATTGTCCTTCCAAAGGAGACAGAGGCCCCCAGAATGGCCTTTTCTGGGCACCAGAAAGCAGCCTTGAAAGCCGTACTTCAGAGCAATACCATTGGTTTCATTTTTTTCTAGTATAGTTTCAGATAGGAAAACCATATCATGGCGACTTTGAGCACAATTGCGCTAAACCATGTGAACCGTCCATGGGTTTCCAATCCCACAACAATTCTAGAATAAAGCAATCATTTCTCTAGGTGGGGATGGGTCTTGCCCGCCGCTTCCTTTGGTTCCTCTGGACTTGTTTCTCTACTTGTCTTTTTCCATCTTTTGGTGGGATTCCTCCCTCATTGACATGTTTCATTTTGTCTTTTCCGGACCCCGGGTTTAGGGTCTTCCTTGTGCCCTTCACTCTCTCCTCGTTGCACCCTTTTCCACGTTCGACGTGTGATTGGGCCCAGTATTGGAGTTCCCATCATTCCATGGGTCTCAATTGTTAGAATTCCTATTGCGGTCGATTGTGGGTCAGGATCTGGATCTGGTGGTTTGACGTGCATCAGCATTGGCTTTGAGCAATGTGATGGTGATTCTTTTTGCTTCGTCACCAACTTTTTAGATGTTTGAGTATTGTCCTTCAGAGGGTTAGGTTGAACTCCATATTCTCTCTGAGTGGGAGGGCCAGCATTTGGGAAATTATGTGGTCCTAGCATTAGGGATTTTTTAGGTATGGGTTCCGCCTGACTGGTATGTGCCAATGTGAGACGGTCACAGTCCTTTTTTTCATCTCAGGGATGAAAGTATATTTATTTTTTTTGGCACGGAGCAAAGGGACATATTGGAGGATAATGTTACCCGATCCACTCTTATGTTTTGTGGTGCACGTTCTTTACAGATTTCCAAGGCCACCGCAAAAAAAACAGAAGATTGGGAGTTTCTCGAACTCGAATGATATCCAAGTGTTGGTGTCTTCAATCTTTAGGAACATTCCCCTCATTAGTGTCTCTGAAACTTAAATTTCTGCCTTGATCTAAACCTCGGGGCCCCATTGTATTGGGTCTGAGCTATCCCAGTCAAGAAAGTGACCTAAATTGTCCTCAATTTCTCTCATGATTCGTTCCGTTCTTTCATAGAAGGGGATTCCTTTAATTCGTATCCAGAAGGGGGAGCGGGTTAAATTCACTCGTTGGATATCTTCCCCCCCCCCCCTTTGAATTCTTCCATAAGGAGGAGTTGATTACCAAAGGACCATGGTCTTCCATGCAAGATTTTGTCTCTACCTCTCTCTTTAAAGAACTCAAAGATGAAGCGATTGATCCCCACTTCCCGAATAGCCACTCCTGCATCAAGTTTCCAGATGTTTTGTAGAGTGTTTTTGAGAGCCCCCTGATTTACTGATATATTTTCCACGAACTTTCCCACCATGAGTAGAGACATGCACTTTTCCAAAAGTGTGTCTTCGTTTCTCTGTGCCTCAATCATTGCCTTTTATTTTTCTGTCAGGGACAACCTCTTCTATTGATTTAAAAATTCCGCATCCATAGAGCAAAAACAAAAGTTGATTTCTCAATCCTCCTTAAAGACCGGCGCCCTTGCAGTCCCCACGGCCCTGAAACACCTAACTTAGGAACTTGGTTAACTGGGTTAAAGCTTCGAAAACACCCTTTACACTGGGCTGACCCAGTCCAACCTCACTTGAGTCAAGGCCTGGTCCAACAAGAAGGTCCCTGGGTCGGATACCCCTCCGCGGCCTCCTACCACGATCCACTCAACTGAGACAGGCTCTACGGACTTTGCGATCAACCGTGCCCCTTGAGTTGTCGCGCCCAAGAAACCCGCACCGCGGCGCACACCAGTCTTCGCAGAGCAACACCCCTCGGCGGACCTTCGTGGCTTCACAACACAACTAGTGTTTCACGGAGGCACATTGCAAAACAGACCCGCATGAAACCACTTCGCAACTGAGCTTTGCAACAATGAGGAAACGACCTACCACCCATAGGTCACCTCCATCAACACAGCATACACCCAGCCTTCACGGAACAATACCCTACGGAAAGATCTTCACGGCGGCCACTTCGCGAACTCTCAACGGAGTGAATCTTAGCAGAAGGTGCTTCACAAAACAAACCACTTCACAGTGGAACTTCACAATAACGTGGAAACGGCTTACCACCCACAAGTCACCGCCGTCTTCACAGCACACCAAGTCTTCACGGATCAACACCCCACAGTAGGAAATTCGCAGCAGCCACTTCACGATCTCTCAGCGTGATGAATCATCACAGAAGGTGCTTCACGAATCAATCCACTTTGCGGCAGAAACTTCGCAAAATATGGAAACGGCTTACTGCCTACAGGTCACCACCCATCTTCATGGAAGTAGGTAAGAAATGCGATTAGGGTAACGAAATCCTCAAACTCAAGTTTTTGACTCGAGACTCTGAGCGCTTGGATCTGAAAGCTGAAAGGGGATTTGCGATTAGGGTAAGGTTTTCCCCAAAATATGGTAATTGTCTCAAGACAAGATCACACGGATCTGTATTGCAGATGGAGTTTGAGAATTTGAGATCTGGAACCGCCCTCCCTCTCCCAGATCTGAATCTGACGAGGGATGATGGTGACGGAAAGGACTTCAAGACCTCGGGGGAGGCTGGTACTGCGCATGAATTTGAAATTGAGCAGATGAAGATGAAGCCCGACTCCCTCCAGAATACAGAAATCAAGGTCCGGTAATAGGCGGAGAATAACATGAGGCAAAAGAACACGGTTTCCTCACCAAAGAGGGTTGGGGAGTGGCACAGAATGGAAAAAACGAACCACAGGTACCAGATCTGAAGAAAGAGCGTGAAACGCAGACCTGCAGCAGGGTGCACGGAGGGAGACGGCGGCACCGGAAACCGATTGGACAAGGAGACTCCAAACCTAGGATGCCCTAGGAGAGAAACTCTCTCAAGTGGGAGAGACTCAGTATTCAGTTGTTTAAATCCATAGGGGCACACCATGTATGTCATATTTCTCTAAGAAACACCTCGAACTTGTCCACCTAGAACTCCATCAATGTTTCGGTCATCTACACAAGACACAAATCATGTTGGAAAATCCTGTGCATGGGTGACAAAACCAATACTCGGTAAGACACACCGAAACCACAAAGGAGTACCGATAAGAAATACATGAATAATACTAAAAAGGAATCCTATAAAGTATACCACAAAGGAAAATCACAATGTATACCACATGGAAAACACACAAATTACATTCATCTCACACAAGAATATGTCTAAAGTACAGAAGTTGGATTATCATTCATAGTCCACAAAATAACCCAATTCTATAACACACTGAGTGTGGATAACACATAGTGTGTCGATAACATATGGAGTGTTGATAAAAATAGTTTGTCGAGGATTCAGGCATCCCCTAATTCACTATGTAACATAGTCACCAAGTTACATCTAGCCGCATGATTCCTCACATAGGATGCTCCTTCCGCAAAAAAAAACATCAACCCATGCCATTTTTTAGTATGAAAACTTCCTCAAAGATCCACATAATGTATCCCAAAATGACTCTCTCATCACAAGGGAACCAATGAGGCAACCATCTCATCAGACGGACAGAAATTTTGAATGATATTGCAGTTTTTGTAAAAAAGTCTGAATCGGGTCCAGCCTGGATATGAACCGAATTGTTGGACCCGATACTACCAAGTAAAACTAACCTGGCCTAGTCTGGTCTTGTCCATCCTGAAACAGCATGTCTTGTTGGGATCATCCAACTAAATCTACTTGAATGAGCTTTTTGGGAAGCTTAGTCCAACACGCTGGGTTTCCAGAGCATCCATGCCACCCTAGTCTGGTACATTTCATGTGGGCCGGTTTTCTATTAAATATGTAGTCCACCCAAGCCACACCCCCTAGTCATCATGGTCTACCCTGATAACATGTCTTCCTCTATGTTTCCAATTCAACATGGTGTCGTGCTATGTTTCACGCGGCTGACCTACCTCATCTGCATGTTCTACAACCTTACCGCAATGGGTACCTCTGACATGGTCCCGCCTAGACAGTGACCTTATTCCACAAAATTTTGGCCTATTGGTGGCTGGTCACTGCCTCTCCCTTCCCCTGGACTAGCCCCATCGACCATGTCCTCCCCTCACTATTGGCCTCCCCAAAGGTGGCATGCCTTTCACCGCTGCTCTGTGCCTCCATAATCTGCCACCAATCTTGAACTGTACAATGCTTCTATCACACTCCTACTCTACCATCGCGGTGTCAAATCATTCATTATTAGATCGTTGAGACAGGGATTGGGGGCACAATAGTTGATTATTCACATAGTTATTTGAAGGGTGTAGAAGGAAATAATAACACGATTGATTGAGGGGGTACATATACAGAACATAAACACCCAATGAATGGATCATGGATTTGTTCATGGTGACCTTAATCCTTTCATGTTTGAAGGTTTAATGAAGAAAATTAATATATAATCAAAATGATCTATCTCCCCTTATTAAACCCCGTAAAAATTAACCATCCTGGAAAAAACATTCGAACCGCGTATCAAGATGTTCATTGGTTTGTGCGTGTTTGTCAATCAATCTAAGAGGGTAATAAGAAATCACAAAGAGAACAAATTCATACCTCATGTTGGTATCAGTCATTGACAAAGAATGGTGGTTCGTGTCATAGTCGATCGTCACTCCACTGACATTCATCATCGTCCCTCATAGGGGTTTCCATTTCCTTACCTCGCATAAATTCTTGGTTTATGAAAATAACCCTAAATTTCTCAAACAATTCTTATTAAAAAGGGAAACGACTGACATGTGGTCATGTAACATTAAATATAATAAAAATTGATTTATTTTATTTCTTTTAACATCTGAAATGGATTTTGACATTTAACCCACATCGTTCTATGTTAGGCCCAACCTAAGGTAAAGTTGTTTCATTTAATGGAATGGTTCCCTTAGATATTTTATCTAGAAAAACATTTTGGTGTTTTTTCACTTTTTCAGTAAAACCACTCACACGTTCTATTAAAACACTTAACATTTTTCAACGAGTTGTTTTAGGCACACCGGGCCTTAGAATCACATGTCATCTCAGTGCATGGTCTCAAAATTTTACCAATTAAATTTTAAAAATAAAACCGATGAAATATAATTCATGAGATTATCCCCACCTTATGGATTTACATCTTTAAAAGAAAAAAACAAAGATATAAAAACAAATGGGGGTTATTGAGCAAGGATTTGAGCCTCCTGATCCTATGTTCTCTCTTAGAGATTCTTGTGCTACCACAAAATTATTACAATAGGAATCAACCACCAATGAAGGATCCTCTCTGATTGATCTAAGATCTCCACTAGGTAATTTGAGAAAGTATCCTCATTGCTGACGTCCACCTCACCACAGTGAATGACATGTGATGGATCATCCACATACCTCCTCAGATGTGACACGTGGAAGATATCAAGAACCAGTTGTAACTATGGAGGTATATCCAAGAATTAAGTTACCTCACCAAATCTATTAATTATCTGTAAAGGACCAAAGAACCTTGAATATTGCTTGCCTCCCCGGTTAAATCTCTATATCCTGCATCAAGGATAGACCCGAAGGAACACATGGTCTCTTTCCCCAAACACCAAGGGCCTCTGTCGCTAGTCATCAGAAGACTTATAGCATATCTTTGTATTCTTCATCCACTCCTGAATAACTTTCACCATCTTTGTAGTTTCCATCACTAAATCTAGACCCATGATTGCTAACTCTCCTAGGTCAATCCCACAATGTGGCGGCCTATAGGGTTTCCCCTACAAGGCCTCTAGTTGTACCAAACATATGGTTGAGTGGTAATTCTTGTTTAATAAAAACTCCACCAAGGGTAGGTGATCCTCCCAACTACAGCCAAAATCTAGGATGAAAGAACATAGCATGTCCTCTAAAATCGGTATGGTCTGCTCTATCTGGTCATTTTTCTGTGGGTAAAACACTTTACTCAAGCGTAATTGATTCCCAAATGCCTCCAGCAATCCCTTCCACAATTGGGTTGTAATGTGATCATCATGATCCAAGACTATCATCTATGGGACTCCAAGGAGTTTAACTATCACTTGCACATAGAGGCTTTCCAAGATCTCTAATGAACTCTTCTCCCGAATCTCTATTGAGTTGGAAGAATTTGTGAGTCGTTCAATGTTCACCTAGATATTATTGTTCCACTAGATTTATGTGGTAAACTCATCATGATGTCCATCGATATCCTATCCCACTTCTACTCTTGCACCTCTAGGGGTTGAGTTAAACCCGCTGGAACTTAGAGCTCAACATTCTCTTTCTGGAAAATGAGGCATCGAGAATTGAACTTTTCCATTTCTTCTTCATCCCAGGCCACCAAAACTGATGTAAGCAGACCTGGTACATCTTCTCCACCCCTGGCTATACTGAAAAAGGGTATTTAAGGAAATCCCTCAAGAAATCCTCCCATAATGTCATTGGTACTACTGTGTTCCCTATGAAGAGAATGATGTGCTCCCCACCATTCGAATATACATCAACGGAAGGCCCTATGGGCATATGAATACATAATTTATCAGATTCAGTATCCTCAAGAAGTTTCTACTTGACTCGTTATACGAATGGACGGGTGACAACCATTGACTGGATGCATACTGCTCCATCTCCATCCATATAGGATATTTGCAATGTAGCCAAATGCTCTGACGCCTCGCTCAGCATGTACAATCTAGATCTCTAGCTAAGAGCATCTTCCACCATGTTCCACTTTCTATAAGTATAGATAATATCAAATTCATAGTTCGGGGGGAAATCTAGCCATCACCTCTGTCTCATGTTCCAATTCTTCTGAGGGATTATATTCTTGGGACATTTGTGGTCAGAGTAGACAGAAAATTTCTCACCCATAAGGTAATGTCCCAACATCTTCAAGTCGATGACTATTGCTTTTAACTCAAGGACATGGGTCACAAAGTTTTTCTCATTTTTTTCTCTACTATCGTGAACCATAGGCAATCACCGCTTTCCCATGCATCAGGACATAACCAAAACCGGTCCCTGATGCATTTCATAACACTACATACTCAACACCCTCCTCCGACAATCCCAATATAGGAGTTATTTTCAATCTATGCCCCAGCTCTTAAAATCACTCCAATAACTTCTCTATCCACACAAATGGTTACCCCTTCTGCATCAAACTTTTCAACGATGTTGCGTCTATGGAAACGTTAGGCACAAACCTCCAATAGTATCCAGCCAACCCAAGGAAACTCTTCACCTTGGTAACACTCTAGGGTTGATCCCAATCAAGAACAACCTCTATCCTCCCTGGATTCAATGTATCACCACCATATTAAATGATGTTCCCCATAATCTAGACCTCTCGTATCCAAAAATTGTACTTTGAGATCTTCCTATAATTCTAGTTCTCTCTGAGTGTTTCTAGGAGCATCCTCAAGTGTACCACTTGCTCCTCCTCAAATGCCAAGTACACAATGATATCATAAATAAAGACCACAATGAGCCAATCACGGTAATTATAGAACATCCTTTTCATGAGTCCCATTAATACTTCTGGGGAATTATTTCTACCAAACATCATCACAAATTACTTTTAGTGGTTGTACTAAAATATGGAAGCCTTCTTTGGGATTTCCTCATCACGTACTCGATGCTAGTGATAGCCAGATCTGAGGTCTATTTTCGAGAACCACCTTGCTCCCTTTAGCTGATCAAAGAAGAATTCAATACAAGATATTGGTAACATATTCTTCACAGTCACCTGGTTTAGGTTCCGGAAGTACACTGCTTTTCTCAACCTATCATCCACCTTCTTGGAAAAAATGGGTGTCTCCCATGATGAAACACTATGTCTCATAAGCTATTCTTTTGTATGTCCTCTATCTATACCCTTAACTCCTAACACTTTGAAGGAGCCTTCCAATATGAATATATAGATATCTTCACTCTCCGAAGGTACATATCAACGTAGAAGTCATCCTCCGTATAGGGAGGAAATCCGAGGACATCGTTAAGAAATAATTCCTCATACCTTGCCAACACTGCATGAAACTAAGGACTCCAATAATCCATTACACTGAGGGTGAGGATAACTAATTAATTAGTATTTGACAACACCCTCCTATCCATGAGTCCTTTCTACGCTGCATGTGTTTCTTCTTCTCCAAAAAAAATGCATGGTCCCATTAGTGTGGAAACACCACATTGTGCAACTAAAATAGTCAATATATTCCTAAAATGTGGATAACCCGTCCTTATTGAGAATTAAATCCTATAGCCTCGACACCACCACAAAATGATCACAACTGAAACTCTCTCCCCCTAGAGTAAGGGAATACTGTTGGCACCAATGGGTGACTGTTGAATCCCCCCTATATGATTATTTAAGCATAGGGATCAACTCAATGGTTCTACTAGAATCTCTAAGTCATGAACAAGGATCATGGGGAGAAAGGTGTGATTGTAACCTGTGTCTATCCAAACTATATATATGGTTTAAAAGACATTGATTGTTTCTTTAATCATCTTAGGAACATTGAGGTCATAAGCCTCCATCACCTGATGTTGGACTCATCCTTATCCACCAGCTCCCTGAGCACATGGTGGACCACCTAGGGGTGGTAGTCGTTGTACCTCCTACCTCCACCCACATCCTGCTTCTTGACCTGCTAATTTTCTATGCCTACGGCCCTGGGGCTGCCATTATCTTGTCTTTATCTCTGTCTCAGTGGTCCCTTGACAATATCCTAATCAGTCATGCGACAGGTCAAGAAATCTCTTGCCAGATACCCCCGACCACCACCTAAGTAACACATCATATCCTACATCTGAATCACTCTTCCCAGGGATCCCTACACCTATGATCTTATGTCCTAGGGCCATACTGTGGAGTTATTGACCTACTTGGGTCCCTGTGTCTGTTGTTGACTACCTATCGTCGAAGACTCAGCAGCCTGGTGTCTGCTAGTAGCTTCCATTGCTGGAGTCTGCTCTGCTTGAAAGCTATCCACAAGTAAAATTGGTTCTAGTTCACAGTATAATTACGAATTATAAGGGATGTCATTGATCCCAAATCTCCTAGCATAGCCCCTTTTGAAGGTGTAGTCCTTGAAGAACGGGTCTCGCACCATATCTGTGGAGTTGAGGGAAAATCTGTGAATCTCGTTGTGTATTCCACTACTGTCTAACTGCCATGGTTAAAATGCAAGTGAAAATTTATGTACACTTAGTATAACATCGCTGGAAATAGCTCCACCATGAAGATGAGCTCAATGTCTTCCCAAGTAAGAGTTATCTCATCATGTGTCTAGATCACTAGGATCCACCATCGCCCCCACTAATCCTTGAAGAAGGCTTCTGGCTGGAACTATCATCTTGTTGGAAAGTGTCCTCACAAGATGGAAGACATGTGTACCTGCCTCCAGCAAATCATCAGCCACCTATGGGTCAGTCTCCCCCTAATACCTGGGAAGTCACTGCCTTTGGAACACATAGAAGGCCCTCAACCTGTGTGCATCCTCTATTGGTAGTGTTTATAGTAAAAACTACTCGATGGGTGGTGGTATTGCTATTACACTACCCAGAGGTTCTATCCCTAGAAAGGTTCCATATACTGATGCCTCATCACTAGTAGGATCAACTTTGTGATCAATCATCGAAATCATGGATGGTTATCTACGTGGTGGAATCCTAAATTAGATCATGATGAATCATGGTCAATAGAGTATACCAGGTGAGACGGCTCAAGAAGGACATGAGAACACACAAAAATTATATATGATTCGTGTACTGTTAATTTCCTTGAAACCAATGTTTTCATGTACCGTGTCAGAATAATGAATACAGAGTCCTGGTGTATGGATACATTGGATGCTGCACTAACACTGGATTTCTTAGCCTGAAAGTCGAACACAAAATTTTGAAATAGTGGGTTCTCTAGACCCAAAAAATCAGTGATTTATATCACCATATCATGTATATAGATATCTATACATTATTTCATCTTACCATTATAGTGTAGAATTATCTGCGTTCACTATTGAAATGGTAATTTCCATTGATTAATTGTCGTATCGAATGTTCATAGTAGATCCTAGAAAATAATGAAAAACTATAGATACTATGAAATTAATCTTATATATATATTTTATGGTCTAGATACATCTTACTAATTGGACACAATATATGCTTGACTATCATATTCTAGGGGCTCCTAATCATTGAGACTTCTTCTCATAAAGTTCACACTTGGTGATCTCTAGTAGTGAGATCATGAGCACTGACCCACCAATAGAAACACCACATGTTTCGAGTGTCATTGGATGTATCTATCTACGATCATGTGTGATGGTCTTCTGACTATAGATCAGTACTAATGTGTGTCATTTGATTGTGTACTTTGATTCAAGATTAAAATCATGGAAATGAAGTTTTGGCGAGATAGTTTGTGTTGGGTGCATCATTGGTTACATGACATTGGTCAAATGGTCAAGAAAGGATTTCTTGATTCTGGGTAAAAGATGTAATATACCTCAGACCATGTTAATAAGGATGGCAGTACAATTATAAGACAATGGTAATGGTAGTTGAGGGTAAATACAACCAGATAGATCAACAAATAATAAAGAAATAAATGGGTGATGACACGTGAGTGTGTCCTGTATAATGAGATATTATAGACAATGAGATTATATTATACAGTGTGCGTTCGTAAGTTGGTTTTTGCTACAGTGACAATGTTTATCCCTTCAGGGGCCATGATGGGTTGCTAGATCCCGCTCTGGGTTCGGGAATATTCTTCAGTACTATCGAGATAAGGGAATAGAGGGTCACACTCAATAGCATATTCGAGAATCTTCCATATTGAGTTGAATATGAGTTTTTGACATGGTGGGCTCCACCACATGAGATCATGATTTGTCCAAGGAAAAACGATCACCAATTCAATAAGTAATTTTATATTATTTGAGTTTAAAATAATGAGCATTGAATTTATTTATTAAATATATTTATGAGTTTTACTTAAATACCTGAAAAAAAAATATTAATTGAAAAATATTAAATTATTCCAGGTTCCATTAATATTTATGGGAATGACAAGCTATGTTTTGAATTCATTATTTTCAAGTAATTTATTTAATATATTAGAAGAAAATTTATAATAATAATTTTCTTGATTCAGATTAGTAGTCATAAAATGTCGTTGATAGTGTGTTATGTATATGAGGTCAGCGAGGCTATAAATGGTATTTTTAATAAACACATGAAATAGAAGTGGAGGGGATTAATCCAAGTACTATTCATGTGAATTATCTCTCTTATCCTCTATCTAATGTTCTGGAGAGAGACACTCTTGATCCAAGGAGATCAGATTGAGCTTTCTCGCAGGCAATGCAAGAAGAGCGATGCAGTTATCGCTGGAGCATCGAAGGCATTGTCTGAACTCCGCGCTAGCACCCAGACATCGATGAGTGGTGTTCCCGTAGTTTCTTGAAGCGCATGTGGACAATATAGAAGATGTTGATGACCGATTGTTCAAGCAGTGATCGCCAAGGATGAGCAGACTTCGCGGGCGACATTAGAAATAAACAAAGTATTTTACAGTTTATTTTTGTGCTTAAAATCCTTCACGTGCGGTCCTAGGCTAAAACCGAACTGCTATTCACAGACGTTAATAAGTTTGTGTCGATCAGCGGTGGGAAAACTTGAAAATCCCACATGTTTGAGGCTTCCGTAGCATGTCTGGTTCTATCAAGTGGTATTAGAGCGAACATGTTTTGATTTTAATCCAAATAAATTAAATTTAGATTAATTGTTAAAGACGACATCATTACGGTCCCAATGTCATAGATCGTGATTTAATCCGACAACAGATGACCATTCTGCGGACATCCAAAGTTGTAGAGAGGACTGAAATCTATAGTTTTGTGAGGTTCTAATTCGATGTACCATCAAATTAATCAACCAAATCAGTTGATAACACTAAAATAGTTTTTTCCGATGATGTTTAATGATGATGATGATTATTATAATTTAATTGTAATAATAATATTTTGTTGATAATAATAATTTTATTAATACAATAATGTATTATGATAATATTTTATTTTTATAAGGACATATATTTTCTTGTCTAAATATAGGCTTAAGAATATTTTATTTTAATAATATTAATTTTATTATAATAATATAATTATTTTAATGTTATCATAATAATATTATTAGTTTTCGTAAGCCTTATATGTAGGATTTAGACTTAAAAAAATTGGTGTGGGGAGACCTGCAAAGCAGGTATAGGATGACCAAAAAAGGGAGGAGGCAACCTACTTTGCAGGTCACCGTAAAAAAATAAAAAATCGGAGTAGAGTCGCCTTAGTTCCGACCTCCTTTGGCGCCGTTGACCCCTGCTTGTGGACTTGACCACTCTGCACCGGACCACCTTTCTCCATATAGGCCACCAACGCTTCGCACTCCCACCACCCGCTCAGGCCACTATATCAATAGAGAACTCCTTTCTGGCACGCTGCCTTGCGAGCCCAGAACCCGGGCGGCTAGATCGGGTCTCTGTGAGGTAATCCCTCTTGTAATTTGGACCTAGATTGTTCCAAAACAGGCCCTTGCGAGTCTGTTCAGCCGGGTATAAGGTTGGGCTGGACTGCCTCACCCAGAACACCCATGAATGGGGTCCGCACAGTCTGTGCTGGGCCTGCCCAGGTTTTCCGCATCCCACGCAGGCCCTGCCCCCGGTTTGAGGGGATCATGTAATTTTAATTCAATGAAAAAATTAATTAAAATAAATAATTTAATTTCAGTTCATAAATAAAGTAATTAAAAATCAATTTTAGATTATTAAAATTTTATGCGGCGTAATTAATTTATTTTGGAGTTTAATTAAATTAATTAATTAATTTAATTTTAAGTTTTATAATAAAATTAATTAATCGAGACCAAACTAAAACCTTTTTTCATTGAAAAATTGAGTGAAATTTTAATTCAATAAATAATTCCCTCCGAATTTATTTTAATGTGAGTTTAATTTTATTCTGCATCTGATTAATATATGAAAGTTTAATGCGTATAATGATCATGAGATGGAGACCAACAAATGCATATATGTTGAATTTCTTTAATTATTTATATTATTTATTTATTTAATTATATCATGTCGGTTTGATATAATCAATTTAATTAAATAAAAATGATGATATTCGGGTCGTCTCATGTGTTATATGTATAAGGTCTTGCATGCACATTCACAAAGTTATATTTTACACCCTATGACCCCCGCTCATGTTTGCGAGAATTTTTTTATAATGAAGAGACCACCAGTGACGCAGTTCGTGCCGAGTCCTTGAAACGCACCATACAGGAGATGTGATGCATTATAGGGGTAGACGCTACAATATGAGTTGCAAGCTATACGACTCTATGTATTACCACTAGGGTTTAGGTTGCTCTGTTATTCACTCATCAGATCAACTATTAATACCATCTCATGATCTAGTTTTCATTTTGTTTGCATGGTTTATTATTTTTGAGCCTGTGTAGTTTATTGCACGGCCACATAGTATAATAATAAAGAAGCATGAAAGACAACATTAACATGTGACGTGATGAGATTTATATATCTTGCATGGTCATTTTTTGAGTGTGATCACATAGTACGTGCTTATAAAATAGAAAATGATTTCTTTCATCAAATTAAAAATAATAAAACACTCAAATATATATTAACTCATAACAGCCTTCTGTTATTCATATTTTGACCAAAAAAACTATTTGAGGTGTCAATCATGCAATAGCCGGGGGTGACTTATTACCAGGGAGTCCTTATAAGAATAATGAGTTAACTTAACTAAAATTGTAGCAAAGAAATAGCCGAAGATAGCTTGATGTAATTTTTTGAGGAAAGAGTTGATTAAATAAAGTTATGATTTTCTAAGTTGGGACTTCACTCAATAGATCAAGGAACCCCATGTTAATGCGGCCAGCCAGCCAAAATCCCACCTTGAACCCTCCAAGTAGTGGCATAGCCATATCTTGAAGACTACAAGGGGTGGTTCCGAGATCCTTGCTAATAAAATACTCAAGCAATAGAGTATTCTGATTCTAGCAAAGAGGCTTCCTAGATTCCAATAAAATAGTGGGAGACATTAAATAATTTAAGTAATTAATCAAAATATCTAAACTAGTAATCCAGATTAAAGGCCCTCATCATCTAAAATTAATTTTCTTAGAAAAATGGAAAGTTATACTACATGTTTAAACTGCGATAAATATTGGACAAAGTATATGTTCACACTAGCATGAGTATCCATGAATAATATGGGTGCTTGCGCATAATGTTATGATATATGAAACTCATGGTGCCAGTGTCCCCAAAACTGTTAAACTACCTCAAGAAGCGAGGGTGAAATTTCCTACAGGAGACTAATGTACAAAGCATATGATAGTTATATCATTATAATTTTATGCACATCTGGTGTCAGTTATGGTCGCTACACCAGGACATGGATGATATAACATGAATTATCATCTCTGAGAAGTTTTCAAGGATAAATCCAATCAATGATATGAATAAGGTGATGTTACACCGGCATGTGTAAATTTAAAGATAGATAATAATCTTTAAATGGATCCCTTTCTCATATCATTTTCACTAGTTTATTGAAGTTTTGTTAACAGTTAAAAAATGAATAAGTATTATGTAAACACTTCATTACCAATTTAGGTAAGGTTCTCTAAGATAAAAAAAATCAAAGATAGTTATGATTTAATTCTTACGGACAATAAATGGAAATACAATACGAAAAGTAAAAAAGGAATTAAATGACAATGGCACATTCACATCGTCCTTCAATGAATGAGGTATTAACAATGGTTATTTTCATTTCATATTATAATATAAAATAATGGAAGTTTAAATGCAATTAACTGAATTAATAAAGCATGTCACCCGCTTATTATTTAAGAATATTCACCAATTGTAATGTTTCAGTTTTACTACTTGGGTATTAAATACATATGTTGGTGAAATATTTGTATTCTAATACAGTAACCATGTAAGTATAGAAACCTTAATAGAAGTCAGGTGTATTCTCTATGTGGATGTGATAGGGTGATACATAGGCTAGTGGTGATAAGAAAATTACTTCTTTAATTGCCAAGTAAAATATTTTTGTTGAACTATTATTTTGTATAACCACAAACATTAATCTAATGTGTCCTTGGAAGCAAAGAGACATTCTTTTAGGTTTTGGAATGAGTGTTGTTTTTTGTAAAATTGATCACTAGTTCAATATTACGTAAATCATACACAATTAGTGATGAATACATTTGTAAAACTTACACCCATTTGCGACAAGATATTTATTTTTCAAGTAAAACTAAATTTAGACATCATGAATATACCATGTATGGTATTTAGGAACAACACATCTAAATACATTTGGTATTATCAACATCTTTAGTTTGGACAGAGGAGCCATTAGTAATAAAGGTATGTCACAAAGTTTATGGAAATAATTCAAAAAGTAAGCATGATCTATTCCAAGTATAAGATATAGGTATATTTACTTCATTAGATTACTTCAAGTAATTATGGAATGAAAATGTGAAGTATTTTCATGGTCATAATATTTCTGTTGCTTCGGGTCAGAAAACCAAAGAATATCGTCACCAAGCATTCATCAATAATTATAATGTATCGTGGATCAATTCCTACATGCACATTACTTTATTGACATCATGAAATAAATGTTAATGAGGAGGATTGATGATGAAGTCTCACATATCAACATCGATCAACAAAACATGTAGTGCGAAGCAATTCCTAAATGCATAGGTTAAACATCCAAATATTGATGTAAGTATTATCAATGTTATAACATGTTGAAACATACATTATATTTCATGAAATTATTTGAAATAACAACAATATCCCAAAACCATATGCCATATATAATGACAAATGGACTCATATGAGTCATAGTATGATGAAAAATCCATTATGTAATAAGGAGATGTGTTTGGATGCAAATAGTTTGTCCGGATACAAAAAAAAACATTCATCAAGATAAACACATTGTACATCTAAGGTACTTATCATAATGATTACATATGATATTACATAAATCCCTATGATAGAATAGTTATAACCAAGTGATAGACTGTGTTTCTATTAGAGGGTGCACGTCTCATTTGAGACATTGGGAGAAATATTGGCTTGATCTCAGTCAATGCTCAAGATGCGTAAATAGTTGGCATAGGAAATTGTTCCACAATCCCATGTGTAGAATAGTATGTTCCAGAGACACATACTGTGTAGGAAGGATAAAACCATGGTGATGGTTTTTATTCACTGCGATCTGTGATCTATTATTCAATGTGATTAATATTTCATACAAGTAAGCAGTATATAGAAATTATCTAAAATTGACAAGACCAAATAAAATTAAATTAATGGAATCCATGTATCAATGTGAAATGGGGCTTATTATTTTTAATAATGTGGTGGGTATTCCAGTGACTTGATACATGGATGGTACAATCATGGTACCAATAAGGCCCAATTGGCTTGACCAAGTTGTTATGCCTAAATCCATTAAAATTTTACTTATCAAATATAATATATATGAAAAAATTATTTAGAATTAAATTTCATGACCACCAATTATGGATAGTGTCTATATGACACAACCAGAAAGGGAGGGTCACATCATAAAATGCTAATAAAGGTTGTATGTTACTGATATCTGGTTTCAGATTAAAGTAAGCAACGCGGTCATAGAATATACATTTTCAAAAAATTATTTCCATGTGTATAAAATAGGTTAGTGTAAGTATCAATGTATTCTATATAATGTATGTTCAAGAACATATGGAAAACAGAATTTAATATTATAGTTAGTAAAGATTGAAATGAAATTTATTCTCTAGTGATAGACTTAAAGTAGCAACAAAAGTTCTAGGGAACTTCATCTAATAAAGTATATCTATAGGTTTCCTAGTCTATATTAATCGTACATATAGTAAGAATGTTTTGAAAAATACAATTTGGAACAATTCAATAGATGAATTTTTGCCTATGTCAAAGGGAATAATCTCTTCAGGTTGACAAGTGTAGGACATGGGAAGGGATAAACATGGTGAGTTGAAATCCATACGTCGACACGATGGATCTATCACACATACCATGATATGTACAAGAACTGATATTGCCAAGGTATATTTTACAATAGGAATATATCCATTATATACATAATCATTTCATGTAAAGCAGTCAGAACTATCTGATTGTACTTCAGAAAGTACAAAAGACAAGTACTTGGTAAATGGAGAAGAAGGATACTAGTTTTCGGTGATAAAAACTAGCCTTCCATAGATCAAAGTGATATACTATCATAGTTAGGCCAACATTGTGGGTGATAAAAGATCATATAATCTAGTGGTTTCCATACCTAGAAATCTTGCAGCTTCGGAGGCAGCTAAGAAGCAATTATTAAATGCAATGATTTGTACTAGTTCTTGGAATCACACTTGGTGAGAAAAAATATTATCATAATGTAAATTATGATATTCTTAAAAGCCAAGATTTCAAGATATAACAGTAGACAAGTGTTTTATATTTGGGGATACCATCTCTTGAGAGGTATTTCTGAAGGAGATAAAGTCGCTATAGCAGAATAGCCACACGATGGAAGCGTGGCAGGCCTAGTAGCTAAAGCTGTTACTCAGAAAAAAACATGATGTTCATAATATGAGTAGCTAAAAAGTGGGTTATAATGTTGTATCTAGTTCAAGTGGGATTGTTAAAATAGTGGGTTCCCTAGACCCAACATTTCAGTGCTTTTGATTACCTTATCATGTATATAGTTATCTATACATGATGTCATATTACCATTATAGTGTAGACTTTTCTATGTCCACTATTGAAATGTTAATGTCTAAATATTAATTGTTGTATAAAAAGGTTATATATGATCCCATGCTACAGTGAGAACCTCTAGATAATATGAAATTAACCTTAAATATATGTTCTATGGTCTGGATACATATTACAGATTTGACAATGTAGATGTTTGGCTATTAGGTGTCGGGGGCTCATAAGAATTGTGATATCTTCTAATAATGTTTTCACATTGTGATATATAGTAGCGAGATCATGAGGAATGACCTACCAATAGGAACAATACATGTTTTGGGTCTCATTGTATGTTCCTTTCTATGACCATGTGTAATGGTCTCTTGACATGAGATCAGTTCATGCATATGTCATTTGATTGTATACTTTGATGAAAGACGAAAACCATGACAATGAAGTCGTGGAGAGGTAGTTTGTGTTGGTTGCATCATTGGTGGAATTCCATAGGTTGAAGGGTAAAGAAAGGGTTTGTCTATTCCAGGTTATGGAAGTAATATATCTTAGGCCCTGTTGAAAATGATGGAAGTACCTTTATAAGACCATGACCATGACTGTCGAGGGTAAATTTGTCCGGTTAGATGAAACAATAATAAAACATGAGAGGTTGATGATACGTGAGTGATCCCTTCATTAAGAGAGACAATGATATTATATTACACCATGCATGATCATAGGTTGGTTGTCACTTCTGTGAAAATCCATATCTCTTCAGAGATATGAAGGGTTTCTAGATCCCTCACTTGGCCTATGAATACCATTCACGTTTGTCGAGATAATGGCCTAGAGGGTCACAAAAAATAGGGTATTCTAGAATCTACTATATTCAGTTGAATATGACTTTTTTACATGGTGGGCCCCACCACAAGGGTTCAGGATTTGTACAACGAAAAATGATCACCAATTTCATAAATAAATTCATATTATTTGAGTTTAGAATAATGAGCATTGAATTTATTTATTAAATGTATTTATGAGTTTTAAGTAAAAACATGAAAAACTATTAATTGATGAATATTAAATTATTAAAATTTCAATTTATATTAATGGGAACGACGATTCAGGTTTTTGAATCAATTATTGTCATGTAATATTTATAATATATTGAAGGAATATTGATAATAATAATTTTCATGACTCAAGTTAGTAGTCATAAAATGTCATTGATAGTGTGTTTACTATTCGAGGTTGGCGAGGCTATACCAGGTATTTAATTAAACAATATAAATATAAGAAGAGGGGAATTTTTCATGTACTATTAATGGTAATTCTCTCTCCTCTCCTCTCTCCCATGTTTGGAGAGAGACACTCTAGATCCATTGATCTTGGATCGAGCTCTCTCTCAGGCATCACAAGAAGAGTGATGTGGTGATCATTAGAGCATCGAAGGCATCATCAGAATTCTGTGCTAGTACCAGTATGTTTATAAACGGTGTTACCGAAATTTCTTGAAGCACATATGGAAGATCTAGAGGATTTTGACATTGGATTCATCAAGAAGTGATCGCCAACGATGAGAAAATATCATGCGCGACTTCTGATGTAAACTATGTATTTTACAGTTTATTTTTTATGCTTAAAATATTTCATGCATACTCCTCATCTAAAACTGGGCTACTATGCACTGATGTCGACATGTTTATATTAATCGTTGGTAGAAATTTGTTTAAATCCCACCTTTTGTGGGATTCTGCAGCATGCCTGGTTCCAACACAAAACACGTAACACTCTTTCTCCCAACCAACATTGCGGAATCCCAGTCATTAAGTAGAACCAACCACCTCTGATACCACTCAGTTATGTCCCATACGATAAGGTCCCATGATATTACTACCCCAAGCCCACCTCCAATAGGCCACATGCTAGTGACTAACACCGAATTGGAATATCCTATAAATGGGTGGAATTTTATTAAGTACATGTACACAAGAACACATCTCCAAGACCAAAATTATGAAATATAAAATAACTATGTAAAAAATGAAAGCATATAGTAAGATAGAAATCAAATAGTATGCTAATAAGAAACTGGAAAGTAAACAGGGCCTGAATACATGCCCATCAAAAGAAAGAGTCTACCATGGTGAATAAATATATTACTGAAAGTCATCCATGGTAAACCCTACATAAAGGATATGTGTAAGTCAGGTGTATGAATTCATAAGAGATGATATTTTCTATCAGATCATTCTAAGAACCACCTTGACCTGGTATACCTTGAACTCCATCAATGTGTCATTCATCTACATCAGATACGACGCATGTGGGAAATACCCATGAATGGGTGAGTAAAAGAATACTCAATAGGAGACACTAAACCCACAAAGGAATACCACTAACAAATATACAAAGTATACCACAAAAAACTCACATGAATTATAACATAAAGGAAACACCCAAATTACACCACATTAGATGCAAACGAAATCATTCAACTCATACAAGTATAAGTCTGAACCACAAAAGCTGAATTATACACTGTGTTCCATAGAACACCCAGTGTCGATAACACATTGAGTATCAAGGATTTTGGAAGCCCCAATGTCACATATTCACCATGTCACATTGTCACCATGTCACATAGTAACCAAGATACATAATCACCAGGTCACATCTAGTCATAGGATTCCGCACATAGATCACTTATTCTGGGAGAATCTACTCTTCAAGCTATTTGGTCATTTGGCATATTCCACAAAACTTCCTTAGAGTTTCCCAAAATGTCCATCTCATCCCAAGTGTCCTTACACTACAAACTGATCATAAAACTAATACATGCTTTGAATGATATGGCCATTTTAATAAAACAGTCATACAAGGGGTCGACCCAGGTCCGACCCAAACCACATAGACCAGACCCGACCCGGTCTGGTCCATCCTGGAACAAACCGGATCAGCCCTATAAGCTACTGGTTCTAGCTAGTTGGGCCACTAGTATAGCTCGACCACCCTAGTTTGGCCTGCTGCATGTGGCCGATTTGCTCTGCCAGATGTGGCCCACACTGGTCGCGCCCTATAGTCCACGCAGTCCACCCAGACTGCGTGGCTCCCCCTATTTCCAATGTCAATGTAGTGTCATTATGTGTTTCTCATGGATATCCCACATCTTCTATATTCCAAGCGGCCTTATCATTATAGGTTCATCTGATGTGGTCTTGCCTAGAACGTGGCATGCTGCCGCCGCCAGTCTTCCTATCGGCTCCCCATCACCGCCTTGTGCTCCCCCTAGACTAGCCCCACTATCAATGTCCTTCCCTCGCCACTAGACAACCCACCAGTAGCCTACCATCCACCATGAATTTGTGACTTCTTAAGCCACTACCTCACCTGATCCATACCACGCTTCCATCGTACATCTGTTATGTCGTCACACGATCAAATCAATGAATCTCAAATCATTGAGCAATGGATCAGGGGTGTGACGATTGATCATTCACATATGGGTTTCAATATTAAAGAATTCATGAATAACATGACATATTGAGAGGGCGATATAATGCACACGAACACCCAAAGATAGGATCTTGGAATTTTTTGTGTCAGCCATGATCTACTCATGTATGACGGTTTAACTAAGAACAAAAATAGATAATCACAAACATCTATCTCCCATTTTTAAACTCAATAACAATTATCCATCCTGCAACAATGATCAAACTGTAGATTAAACTATCCATTGGGTGTTCCATTTTCGCCATTTGTTCTAATAGGGGAATAGGAAATCACACACAGATCAACATCCTTCCTCATGGATGGATCAGTTGTTGATGAAGAATGGAGGTCCATGTCATCGCTGATCGTTGATCTACTGGCATTCATCTTCGTTCATAATAGAGGTTTATGTCCTATTGTCTTAGATGAATTAAATGATTATTATGATAACCTTGAATTTATCTGACAAGGTATATTATTAAGGGAAATAGTTGTTGTGTCATAAGATAAAATTAAATAAAATAAAAATTATTTATTTTATTCCTTTTAATGTCTAAAAAGTAATTTTTACAATTGAATCCCACCAGTCGATGTTAGGTCGCATCTAATGTAAATTCACTATTTTGAATGCAACGGTGCTCTCATATTTCTTATCCAGGCACCCATATTGGATTTATAAAACTTTTTTAGGAAACCCTATCATGCACGCTATTAAAACACATAAAAATTTTCAATGAATTTTTCCAAGCACACTAGGCCCTGTAATCATAAACCATCTTAGAGCATGGTGTTGAAATTTTCCCAATTAATTTAAAAAAAGAAAACATGAAAAATTAGATTCATTACATACCATTAAAGAGATATTATAAAATGGACATGTAATTCATAATAAATTTTTGAATAATAATCATAAAACACATTCATTAAATGTAATTACACCACATTAAATTTATATGTGGTGAATATGGAATGTGTCTCAAAGTGGTAATAAAGTGAGATTGAAATGCCAAACCACGTTAGTAATATTTTTCATCATAACCCCGATTAGTAATGAAATAAATAGAAAATTACAATTAATTAAAATAATTATAATAATGATATAACATATCTAAAGGGTAGTATATACACCACACAACAATAATGGAGTGGTGAATTTTCAAATGAATTCAAGAAAAGATAGAGATATTATAAATCCATTACCATATGTATTGACTCCATTTGTACACATTCAATCCACATATATAATAAATATAGTATTATCCTTAATAAATTATAGAAAAATATATATAAATAAATAAATATTTGTTTGTTTGTTTCCATATAAATTTTAGTAATGAACTTTTATTATCTATTTATTAATAATTCCATGTGAAAATCACTTTTTGGGTAATAACTGCTTTGTTTTTTATGTCTGCTTTGATTTCGTATTTTCATTCCTTTTAATTTAATTATAGACCCATCATACATAAAATTTTATTAATAATAAAAAAATCATATATATTAAGTATATATTTAGTTATAGTAATTAATTTATGTATTATATAGAAAATGAAATACACTATTCATGGAGACAGTATGTCGTACATACGCATGAATGTTGGTTCCATTTTCTAGACAGATTGAAACAGAAAATGGTAAATAATATATGACCATTCCTAAATCATTATGATTATATATATAATTTATATTAATTAAATATGTTTTTAATACTATAATTGTAATGAATAGTGTAAAACAAATCACATTACATCATGAAGCGGTAGTCTACTATACAAACGAGAGACATTATAATTCCCCTATAACTGGAGAAGTATAAAGCTATATAAGATGTCATAATTACCTATGTATCTTAATTTTATAAATATAATATGATTTTTTAACTATTTTTGGGTGGTGATGGAAAATGAACTACATCGGTTCGTGAGGAGGCATTCCTCTATAAACACCACCGAATTTCCTTTTTCATATTAAGAAAGTGGAGATGGGTATTGGTTATTACATTAATATATTAACAAAATAGTATATAAAAATACTTGTTTAATTATATTTTATGTTTGAATAAATAATTGAATGTGAAATTTGAATAAATAAATAAAAGAATCATAGGGAAGACAATTACCTTCATTTAGAAAATTCTCATGTGGAAGACTTATTAAGGACTATAGTGTTCATCTTTTGGGATGACCATAATCTCTAGAATAGGTATAAGGATTATGGTTATATATTTTGGTTTTTTTTGTACTATATTTTTTGAGTGGTGTGAATAATTGAAGGATGGTGGTGGCATTTTATAAGTGGGGTAAGGAACCCACATAAAAACTACATAAAAATTACAATAAATAATCTAATATAATAAATTCAACCACAAGAAAAACCTTCTAAATGAAAATAGATTATAAATTTTTAAGGATAAGATTTAAATATTTCCATTCAATAGTATTTTGACATGGTTTACAATAATTGTAACCATTATCTTATTCGTTTAACACCTTTAGAATCCTTTTTTAATATAAACAATGATAATAAATTCATAATATTTTCACTATTAATTATGAAAAAAATGATGTATATATAGAAAAATATAAATTATGTGGTTTCAAAATATGAACTTGTTTCTCCAAATTCAACTCACTTAATTAAAAAATGTAAATTTAAAATTAATCCCACATATGTGATGAAAAAAGAGTTTCCAACATTAAAAATTATAAAGGGTTAAAAATTTTTTATATCAAAATTCAATATCATATTGCTTAAAATTACAAAAATTATATTAATATAAATATAATGGTGTTTCTTTTACTTTTGAAACACTGTTTAAAAAAATATTTTTTAGAATTATTTAAATAGAAGGGTAGTTCTAAATAAAACACAGTATTTTTCAATATTAAAGGAGAATTGTTCTTTTGAGAAATTTATCAAATATTAATTCCATGTTAAATTTGAAATGCTAATTTAAAAATGTAATGTCTTTTTTTAATTATTTTATACTTTTAAAGTTTAATTTCCATAGAAATCTGAAAAATGAAACAAAAATGTTCTTTAATAAAATATACTTTTAATCATAAACTGGGATTTATTCTTATCTATTTTCTATAAAAAAACATAAGATTAAATTTAATCTGTTGATTGAATATATCAAATTTATAAATATTTAAAATAATTAATAAAATAGTTCCTTCTATTTTATTAGGTAAAATTGCATTTGTTTACATATTTTTTTTCAGAAACAAATATCCTTTATATTCAAATATTATTTATTTTCATTAATAAAAAATAAACAATGAATTATCTTTTTATAAGTGTGTAATACATTTATTTTAATAATTTAGGTAACCTTATTCATAACCACCATTCTAAAGCCTTCGTGAAAACATTAATATTAAATAATAATATTTTAATAGTATGTTATGTTTTAATAAAAAAATTTGTCGCATGTAATGTATACTAAACTAGGAATTGTCTATAATTAATTCTAAAATCATGTTTTTATGAAAGAAAAATTTTCAATTAGAATAAATTTATTCGAAAAATATATTTTACAAAATCTCGGGGTGTTACATTCTATTCTCTAAAATATATTGTGTTCTCAAAATTTTACCTTTTGGTCGGTATATTAGGATGTAATATTATAAAAAATATTTGTGGTAAACCCCCATATTAAATAGTTATAATGATACATATTCTATAAAATATATAATGAGATGTGTGAAGTTCATCAAAAATGAAACATAACTAGATTTCCATGTAATATATCATTTGTGGGAAGTGAATACATTAACATAGAAGGGAAAAATAACACCCAAATATTGATGGATAGTGACAGAGAATATATTTAGGAGATAAATTATGACCATAAATCCATAAATCTATGATAGGTGAAAAGACAATTCATTAGAATTGATTTTTAATGTAAAAAAATTACCTCAAGACCCTTTTTAATATTGATCATTGTTCATGAGAAGAAATTTTTACTTGATTTCATTCCATTCTGTAAGCACTGTAAAATCGCTAGGTTGTGGATATATTAATACCCCCTTCATCTATTTATTTAATAAATGAAGAAGAATTTATTTCGAATGAAGCACTAGTGAATCATAAGATCCTTAAAATAATGATATGTCATTCGTTAATCCTATATTTATTTTGAAAAACATTACTGGTAGCACGTGTTATCAACTAACAACCATCATTGTACATAAAAAAAATCCATAAATGGTAATCCTTATGATTCTTAAAAATCAATATATGGTAGAAAATTAGAGATAAGGTCATAAAATTTCCATTATAAATATCTCATTAATCCCCCAAAAAACAAGAAGTATCTTTATAATTGGAACCTAGAAAAAAATATGAATACCTTATTAATATATTTTCTCAAAACATTCTAATAGTTAGAATAACCATAAAAACATAACGAAAACCAACATACTCCATCATTCCTTTAATAAAACCACTTATTATTTAATATATTTTATAAATCAAATAATACTACAATCTTCATCAATTAAAACATAAAATACTTTTTCATCAATTCATTAATAAGTTTCGCAGTAATCAATAGTATTCAATTTATTATATCTATATCAATTATATTTTTATTGAAAATAAGCCCCATTTTAATAACATCATGATCATATTAAGGGTTATCTTCCCTTAATAAAAATATAACATTTATATTAAATAATGATTCTAGTATATTAGTACCATTTATCCTAATATTGAATCCTCATAATTCCAAACTTCTATGGAGGAATATATCAATGTTTCACTATTCTAATAACTAGAATGCCACGGATAAAAACAATTCCATTATTCCCAATACATGAGCATATGAATCATTTCACATCATTCATAAACAAGTATAAATGGTTAACCATATTGTTATATAGTACCTCTTTCAAAAAATATGAAATATGAGTCCATTATTAACATTTATTATACTAAATTTATTCATTATTCTCTCATTTAAGATAAACAATAGTGTTATAAAATCACCTACTTTTTTATGAAATTAAGTGTCATTTCATTATTAGTAATATAATCGTTAATATTAATAACTTTCTAATTATCATCATTATATTTACCCCTTGGAAATTTATATTCCTAATTCCCCTACATACCACATTTAAATCATTAAAATTTTGATTATACCATAGGGAGACCATTTTCATCATCCATTGAATTAGTTAAATTTTTAATTTTTCCTCAAAAATTACTTTCTTGGATTCATTATTTTCCACACTCAAAACATCCTACCATTCCTATAAGACATACAGTTTGGTAATTATTCCCACATTCATGATAAATAGAAAATAGAATTTTTATTCCTATACAGTCTCCACTATGTAAAGTCTGAATGAACTATATCCTTATTTTCATTAGTGAGTTTTATAGTTGTTTAAGAAGAAAATTATTAGTCACGTATTCTGATAAATGATTAGGCATAGTCACATTATCCTTCATTCCATTTATTACCCCATCTTTTTTCCCGTTATTTGATCATCTATCACATTGAACATTAACACAAATCCTTATCATTCCCTCAGTGGTCTAAAACCAAAAATCATAGTGTGAGTAAAAAATTTCATTGTCAGAAACCCCATAATAATGAAAAATCACAAATAGTATTTCTAAATAATTACATCTTCTTTTGAATATGTGTAAAATTATTCTTAGACGACATTTTTAGTTCCTATTATTTAAATCCTTTATAATGGTTCATAATTTTTTAGTAAATTTTCATATCATAACCTAGGTTAGTGAAAAACATGGCGTGGAATAAAGACCATTTTCATATGCCAAGTGATAACAAATTTAAGCTGAATAAACCCTTTTAAGAATTATTTCTCCTAGATACATATATAGGAGATCCACAATAACTTTAATAATAGAGATATGGATATAATTACTTATAAATCACTCTTTCTATCCTTTACAAAAAATCCATGAAATTTTCCTTAAATTTCACTCATCCTAAGGCATATTCAAGGACATTTCCTTCTGAATCTCACTAAAGTCTCATCAACATATATTCCAAAAATTATATAAACATGTCCACTGATAACAAATGTAATGACACATAAATTTCATACATAGATATTTCCTATTTTTTTCTAAATATTCAATACTTTACACAAACACATGTATGTGGATAACAAATAAATATCAAATTTGGGAAGCAGACAAAAAATTATTTTTATATTTGGAAATACTTTCAACATATCCCATATTGATATTCTGAAATAGAAATATTTTTATAAATATGATAATAAACACCATTTTAATAACATAGGTAAAAGAACATAAGAAACAACGAGCTCAAATTTTTAATAATGGTAAATAAGGGAGATACAAAAGAATAACATTATCATAAGGGTATGTGAACATGAGAATAACATTATAAACCCATGCCATGTATACCGGATAACATAATATTGAGTAATTTCATAAATATTAACATCTAATATGACATGAATAATAAAGAAATCAATGAACATGAACCATGAGAGCATAAAATTGATATTATAGATGGAATTATTGCATGCACATGAGAATAGAAAACCATTACAGGAGTTGTCAAGGATCACAACCAAGGCTATCATAATGGAATGTGTTCACTCCCAAAACTATCATAGTAGTCATGTTTCACTCCCAATTGATAATATAGGTAATTTCCCATTCTAAACTAGGTTTAATCCCTATTTAAGTTGTATTTGTATCATTTTATGTGAATAATTACCCAATTGTTGGAGGAAGATATAGGTTGCACCCATCACAAAAGGAATATTATATGTATGTGTTATACAAGATCATATCTCATTTATCATATCATAACCATGAAATATAATGGTATTCCTAATCATTTCATCATATCATAATCAGTTTGAAAGTGAAATGTTTCATGATAAACTCATCATTTCATGATTGACTAACCTCTAAAATAAATAGAGTTTACTAATAATTTCATTGTGGTGTAACTTTCTAAAAAATAGGTTTTATAAGAATTACATCATAATATAACCCATGAATGATAAAAGGGTTCCATGAACATATCATCATCATAAAAATATACCATATATATAAATAATAGTAATGCTATCATTGGATCATATACCTAATAAATCTTGAATAACAACAAATTATTTTTTCATAGATCAAAAATTATTTTGAATCATAACATGGACCATTTCATGAGTCAAATAAAATTTCATTAAAATTAACCATTTTAAAAATATTTATATCATTTTTATTAAATAATATTCATTTTAAATAACATTGGAAACCTATAAATTATGATTTAGAAATCAGTTTAAAAATTTCTAGAAGAAAATAACATTTCTCTTTGTAAAAATATTATTCATAAAATATTGTAGAAATCATTTTTATAGAATATATCCCAGAATATTTGTAAATAAGGATGTTGAAATAATTTTAATCATTTTTTAAGGAAAATATAATATAATTTTTTAATTTATTTTAAATATAAATCTCTTTGAAAATAATTTTCTTTGAAAATTTAATAGATAACTAAAAATGAAATATTTAAAATTAATTTAAAATATATCTCTAAGAAAATATCCATTCTTCATTGAGAAACATGTTTTAAAAATGATATATTCATAAAATACATTAAATTAAAGATATATTTCAACATGTATAATGGATATTTCGTGTCAAATGAGGGTCAGGATTATTGGAAATTGTGTTCATTCCATACACATTAAAATAAGGTTTCCTTTCCCATTTTCAACAAAATCAAAACACGTATTTTTTGGAAAATGGTATAAAGATTCATATTTGAAAAGTTTTAAAAAATATAAAATGAAAAAAATATTATTACTATTAATTTTGATAATGTTAGAAATTATTTTGAAAACATTTTTAGGAAATATTTTTTAGATGAAAAAGTGTATTTGAACAAAGTGGGAAATAAAGACGTTCATTCTTAAAAAATATTATTTTGAACTCATGAGTATATGAAGGATAAAAAATGAAGGAAAAAAATTATTATCTTGAAATATAAAGATTATAATAAAAATAGTTATTTTTTAGAGATACGTATCATAATATTTTATAACCAGAAACATAATTATAAACATTCTTGATAAACAATTATATTGAAACATTAAATCCTTAAAATGTTGGTAACATTTAATTGTAATCACCAATAAGGAATAATATTATAGGTAACATTAAATTTAATGGTAACAAAAACATGAGATTAAATGTCAATGGTGTAAAATAAACACTTCTACAAATTATTTAGGTGCATAACATAAAATATGTCTCTTGGAAGTAATATTAACATACAAATATTGTACCTCTTTGGAATATTTTGAATCCTAAAATAAATGAATGAGAGAACCTCTCTCTCACACACACACACATAGATATATATATATATGAATAATTTTCCTAATAAAAATTAATGAAAATTAATTGGATTTACATACAACACATAAAATATATAGATAGTGAATATGGAATATTTCTTACAAAAGTAAAAAAAGTGAAACAATAGAATGTGAATCCCTAGGTGTGGCAAAATATAACCCTCCACACAAAGAAACCACCTCCCCTATAATAGATCACTCCATAGAGAGACCTATCTGGGGAGGATCCATTATTAGCCGATATAGAAGATAAATCCTTTACCAAATTAGTAATATATTGAATTGTATGCTCCAATAAAGAAAAAAATCCAAATAAACTATATACATCATGAAAATAAGTAAATTAATTGTATATTATGTAGATAGTTCTTTAGATACACCACATAAAATAAAAAACATGTAAATTGGCATATGTCTCCCAGAAATGAAAGGGATACTATAAATATTTTAAATTTAACTCTCAGATTCCATTGTACATGTTTAAAAATCCTTCATAATAAATATAGGTTTGTTAAAAATATTATATATATATATATACATATTATCATATATGGTTTAATTATGACCTTGTATAACCCATTTATTAATGACTCAATGTTAATATCACGTTTTCGGTAATAATGAATTTGTTGTTCTTATCAGTTTTGATTTAGTCCTTTCAGTCCATTAATTTTTTTGGGGTACATGATATAAATAATGTTACCCCTAATATAATTATCATTTACATTTATTATATTATTTACAATTAATCCATGGAATTAAAATATTTAAAATTAAATACACCATTCCTGGAGTAGGTAGGTTGTACGTACGATGAACAGTATTTCCATTTTATTGAAAGATTGAAAAACATGAAAATGATATATTACCATTAAATGTTCATTATTGTTTCACATATATATATAAAATTCTTTAAAAATTCCATAGTACCTTAGTGAAATCAAATCATGTCACCTCATGAGGTGGTATTCCACTATACACACAATTGACATTATCGTATCCCCTGAGAAATGGAAAGTAATAAGTAATATGTTATATAAAAATTGAAAAATAATATTAATTTCATAAATATAAAAAACACATGTTAAATCTATCAAAATATCTAGCCTTGAATGGTTTTAATGGAAATAAAACTACATCGGTTCGCAAGGCGGTAGTCTAATGTACACATGATGGAGAGTCTCATTTTCCATTTGATTAATGTGGTGGATTTGATAACATGTTTAATTAATATAAAAAAATCTCATTATATAATATATAGGATTTTATTTTATAGTATGTTTTACGATATAATGGAAGTATTAATATTAGAAAATAAAAAGAAGAATATTAGTGAAGATAATTACATTAACATTGAAGAAAACTATTGGATCTCTTATTAATGATCATTGTGTTGGGATTTTGGGAGGATGAGCATATCTAGAACATGGATATAGGTTTTGAGGATGCATCTTTTTAGGGATTTTATGAACTAGATATCTTAAGGGTTTTGAACAAGTGAATGGTGGTGGTGGACTTTTTAATGTGGGGGAAATGAACCCACTTGGAATATACAAGGAAATTTAAAAACAAGTCAAAAATAATAAATTCATTCAACATAAAGAATCTTTCAAATGATGATATATTCAAAATATGGAATGATAAGATACATATTTCGACCTAAAATAATAATGTTTCAAGTTTTATAGTAATTTTACCACTTATATTCTAAATTTATCCCCATTGTGAACACATTTTTACCTAACAAAGGATAATTAATTTTTATTATTTACACAATTCATTGTGGTCATAAATTAAGTTGAATTTATATCATATAATAAATTAATATGATTCCAAATATGGAATCTTTTTTTCCACATTAAACTCCTAAAATTCGTAATTTTTAATTTAAAATTAATCATGAAGATGTAATGAAATTTTTTTCCAACGAGAACATGTCCAAATTTTTAAATTGTTTTTATATAAAAATTCAATATTAAAATGAAAAAATGAACAAAATTGAATTTTTTTAAAATTTTTAAATACCTTATAAGAAATGATACATCTAAATAAAATACTTAATTTTTCACTATTATACAAAGTATTTATATTTTCATTTAATTCTAAAAAAATTAACTAGAATATAATTTTTTTCTTCTAATTTCAAAATTAATTTTCATTTTTGAAAGAGAATTTCCTTTTTTTGGAAAAATAATATTTAAATAAAATTACGTTAAATATGAAAAAACCTATTTTCAGTAAAATATAATTTTTATTCATAAAATGGATTCATTATTATCTATTGTGAAGAAAAAATATTCTTATGTAGGTTATATATTTTATATAATTTATAATTTCAATATTAAAATAAAATAACTCACTATAAGTTATTTCATTAATTTATTGGGTTAAAATATGTTTTTTGTGGATTAAAATTGATTCACATAAAATGAATTCAATTATTTTTAAAATGTTTTATTTTAATTTGAAGTTAATTGGTCATCAATGAATTCATTCTCAGTTAATTGGTCAAGAAATAATTATATTTTTCCCATATTCAGTTATGTCTATTGGTCGAATCATTATATTGGTTATGGTTGTACTTAAATAAGTTGTTGTTTAATGTGAGGGGATTTGAAGGTGAGGTGACTGTTTCATTTTGAATCTGTTATATGTATATATATATTATGTTAAAATTTATTAAGGTAATTTTAAAATATTCATTTTTATTTTTCATAGACATTAGACATCCAGAATGATCATGTATAAATTTTTATTGAATTATGCTACAGTTTAAATTCTTTTATCTATGAAAAATTACCCCCCATGATTTCATGTGATGTTTATGATACTTTTCATCATACTGGTGGTTGGGCACACCCCTTGTGATAATGGTGATATAGGAAATACTATATGCAAGTTTCATCCCATGTTGGTGTGTTGTAGATGGATGATCCTAGGTTTCATAAGACGACTGAGATTCAAATGATCTCATCATTAATTTAGTATCTTTGTTAGATATAGGTTTTACTTTTAGGATATGAGAGGGAGGATTTAGAAGTGTTTTATAATATCTCAGTTTATATAAATAGTGATTTTCCATGGGTAGATCTATTTGGATTCCTGGTTTGTGGTTTTAGTATGTTCAATTTTATATTGTTTTCTATTGTAATTGTATTGGGATTTTTTCATTATTCAATAGATTTATTATGTTTTTTGAAATTGAAGTTGAGATAGATATACTCAATAAGCTCATATGTCTCAGTAAACCATGAAAACAATGATTTCATGGTTCTCTATTATAGTTTAGTGGTGATTTGGTGACTGCAATATGGTATATCAATCTATGTAACCTATTCATTCACATGTTGTATCCCCATATGTCTTGGCCATGTGTTCATTGATTTTGTGTAGTTTAGTATGATTATTATTTGAAAATGTTAATTTTTGGTCCTTTAAAATATTTCATGCAAGATGTTAAGTTAATTTAAATTGGAAATATAAATTTAGAAATAATTTAAAATATGGTTTTGGAAATAATTCTTCATTTTAAATGAAAAATTCAATTTCATATTCCACAATGTGGGTATTATAATAGGTTAATTTGGTACGGGAGGGATTGTGTTGGGAATTTGATATTGTAAAGAGTTATTTTTGAGTAAATGACAATACCTTTGAAATTATTAAAGGAATTTTATAAATATTTTTAATGATATTTTTTTTTCAAATTATGAAATGTTTTCAATAGAGATAACGTAGAGTTTAGAAAAAATTTGTCATTATGGGGCTATAATATTAAAAAAATTTAAAGTGTTGTTTAGAAATTATTCAATGCGAGAGTATTTTTTTATGGCTATGAATATGTTTTGCGGTATTCTTGGTTTATTTCATAATTTTTTTTATTTTGAATCTACTAGAAATTTTATATGTGTTTTATTTTTGTTATTGATGTGATTTGACAATGACTTGCGTCTTTCTCTATTATTGAAAGTACGCCCAGCAGAATTTCATGAGAATTGTATAGTTTTGTGTGATCATTTATATCAGGGGTATATGTGATACAATTTTGGGACAATTCATATGGGAAATTATTCCTTGTATCCTATATTATCCAATTTATTTTGATCTGTGATGCTTTTGGATTTTTCCATTTATTAAGGGAGAAGATGGATTCATTGGAGTTTCTAGAGCGGCTTTGGTTGGTGATATTCGATTTCATTTACATGATAATGGTTAAAGAACATTATTGTGATTTAGTTATCATGTATTATAGTTGAAACATTTTGGGTTATATAAAAACTCGTGTTGGTTTTAGATAGTGGGAATTTCATAACGATTATCTAAAAAATGAAGTCCAATGATACCACATCCTTGTTCTTAACTGGGGGTTTAAACCCTTGTTTTTTGATGTGGTCTATTCGACCATTGTTATTTCATTTATATTTATTTATTTAGAGTTTGATAATGGGTGGATTGAGATACCTATTTATTTAATATTTTGATTATTCATATGTCCATGATATTATTTGAGATTTAATCAGTGGAACCTTTGAGATATATTTCATATTATCACCTTTTCCCAGTGTTGATTAGTTTCTTATACCTAGGATTGTTCTATGTAGGTAATTTTAAGATAGATGTATAACTTTAGGTAACATGGATTATTTTTAAATAACTCAATCTATTTAAATTATCATGTTTGAACAATCTAATCATGAATGTTAGTGATATTGTAAAGAGCCTTGTCTTGTTTAAATATCAAGCTAGATGAGTTATTAAATGGTGGGGAGGCCAACCATGGGTCTCAATTTAATTATTTCCCCATTAGTGATTATATGTTTGTTTTTATATCAGGATTTATAAATTATATTATGTTTTGGATATTTTTTACTATTTTAGATAAACAAATATTGAGTTGATTGATTATCTTATCGTAGTGAACCCTTCCATTTGATTGACGTTCATCTTTCAGTATCAAAGTCTTCAATTTCTTTATTGGGGAATAAAGATATTTAGTGTGGCTAACTTTGAAACCATTATTATTAATTAAATAATTTCCTAACAAACTTATTAGGATTTACCTTTTCATGTATTTTTTATGTCATTCTTTTTTAATTTTTGAAATTTATGGAATTTATCATACTCAACTATTAGATAGTAAATAGTTCAAATTTTACAGCGACTTATATAATAAATCTATATATAGACATTATTACTTTTGATGTTTTGTGCATAGTTTCTAATTCCATGAAATCTAAACATGGGCATTTGACGGTATTCCTTATTAATGGTGCACAGTTTCTACACAGTTTGGGAAAACAAGCCACAACCTTGTATTTTACCCCATCTATTAAACATGAAAATTTATAAAAATACACCATACCATATCTAAAAATAATATTATTCCCCTCTCCCATACCCTTCTCTCACATGAAATACAACCAAATGTATCCCCTCATGTGCCTTCTCTTTATAGGCTCCTCTAATTTGTGTGATATTCCATGGAACTTTCATGTGAATTACCATATGGGTATGAGTACATTCCTTGTTCTGTCATATTCCTCTTTATTCATTGGGATTTTTATTTCAACCATAATTGATTTCATTGTAGAACAACCCCATGATGTGTTTTTAGTTATAATTTAATGTGTTAATTTTCTATATCTTATATAGTGGGTCTTTTAATACCACTTTCATTATTGTTTGAAGGAATCACATCATCTATGCTTCTCCCATATAGAAATTTTATAAATTTTATTTCCATTATTATTTGGAATATTCTCGGGACATTCTAAAAGGATTTCCTTAAATATATAAATTTTATTATTTCTAATTATTGTTTTATCTAGTTCTTACACAATGATTTTTAGGTGATTTCAGAAAATATTTTTTAGGGTATTTTATGGGTTTTCTATATTCATTTATATATTATGTTTTGTAAATAACTAATATAATATTTTTAGTGGGTTTCCAATATGATTGAGTGAATAAAAGTATATGATTTTTATTTATGAGATATTATCATATAATGACATAGTTAAATTATGGAAATGTTTTTTATTCCACCACTTTATGAATATTGTTGTGTTCATTTGAATTTATCATTACTGATTCACCCTTAATTTACATTGAGACTGCATTATATAATGTTTTTTATTATTTAATTTTTTATTGGTATATATTCATGTGAACATATTTACATGAGACTATTTATTAATTTATGAATTCAAAGATGTTTATATATATATGTGTGTGTGTGTACATAATTATTTAAAATATGATACCATGAAGCTTAAACTATTTGTATGAATTTTACTTACCAAAATGTTTTCAAAAAAATATTTTTAAATGAGTTTGATCATAATTTAATATTATTTATTTTAAACCAATATTTTTTGAAATAGCCTTGATGAGAACAAATATTTTTAATGTGATATTTCAAATGAAATTTATAAAGGGTGACATGGTTTCATATTATGTTATTTATTATGTGTTGTAATTTATTATGGAATGTCATATTGTTATATGATACGTTATGAAATTAGCATATAAGAGACCTTATGTAGTAATCTAACTATATTGGTTTTAATTTAGTAAACTATAATTCTAGGAAGGGACTTTTCTATTACCAAAAATATTACCATGTTGTATTATTCTATAGGACACATAGTTGAAAAGTGTTTCATAAGTGAGTTCATTAATTTTAGAACCCATATGTTAGAGATCTTACCAACTATTTTA
Source organism: Viscum album (assembly GCA_963277665.1). Taxonomy (NCBI): domain Eukaryota; kingdom Viridiplantae; phylum Streptophyta; class Magnoliopsida; order Santalales; family Viscaceae; genus Viscum; species Viscum album. Next base: position 1,194,170,406 of record OY728139.1, read on the forward strand.
GAATATGTCTCAGTTGAGGAATTTGATTTAGTACCAACTCTAATGATTATGGATGACGTTGTGAATACATTATACTATCCTTGATTATTCATTGTTCATAATTCCACTTCACATCATTATATTAATCATCATAGTTTTCTTATATAGTTCTTTTCAAGTCATTTTATTTTGAGGATATTTCATTCATTATTTTATTTTTAATGAAAGAAAAAGTGTAATTTCAATAGAATGTTTTAAATGTATTAGTTTAGTGAAAATGTCTTTCTAAGTGGTATTTTTTTTAATAAATCATTCTTAGTTCAAGAAAATATGTTTTTAATTAGATGTTTTAATTTAAATAAAAATAAATCTTTTTCATCTCAAATGATTTATTTTGATGTCATTTTTCCTATGGTCACTCTTAAATTTTATTCATATATGTTATTTCAGACTAGTATTTTCTAGTTTCTTTTAGAAAAAAAAAAGAACAGACTCTGTAGTGCATAACTACAAGGCTAATGATCTCACACACTACCACAAAACTATGAGTTTGAAGATTGAGTGTCCTTTTATAGTTCATGTATTTGATTATAGGTATATGATTAGTGTTTTTGATGGAGTGTGGCCTTGATTAACATGGGAGATATTGGTTAGGTATGTCACTATTTCATTTTTTTTTTAGTTATACACCCATGCATGCATTTTTCCTATATTTAGATATGGTTATTTGACAATTAATTATATCATTAGAGGTTACTTTTTCAATAGGATCAATTTTGTGTGAGGAAATTGGAGTGTGAGTTTGGGTTTTTTATTCCGTCTTTTACATCTTTTGTTTGTATAAATTTTTGATACTAATTTAAATATGTAAATTTGTTTTGGAACATACATATGAAATATAGATGTATCATTCTAAATTTACATTATAATCTCAAGGTTATATACTTTTTTTGTGAAATCATCCCCTATGATATATTTTCATTTCGATGACCATGGTCGTTATCCCATAAGGATAGATGTTAGTTTGGATGGGTTCTGATTTGGGTAATAGTTCCATGAGTACATTATATTTCCCATTCATTTTTTAATTATCAAATTGAAAGGAATCATTTTATGTTTCATATAACTAATTAATTTTCACATTTACATGATTTTTTTTAAGATGAGTGAAAATGATCTTTTTATTGATTTACAAAATAAATATTTTTCCCATAATTATATCACCTTTTCATTAAGGATATTCCTCCCCATATTTTTATTTTCTCAAAATATAATTCAATACTACTTTTTATTTTATATATAAAATAAATTATTTAAAATTTAATGTATAAATGTTATCATTTTAAAATGTATTTTATTATGAACTTATGAAATTAATTTTTAACAATGTTTATATCTTCTCTCATTTAATATGTTTCACATATGGGTATAATATAATTATATTATTCAAGTTTTTCCAATGGATGTATTAGGATAATGTATTTTGTATGTTATTCAGGGAAATCCTTTCATTCTCATTGGTTAATAAATTTATCATCGAATAATGAAAATTTTCATTTTCATATGGCACACAAATTTATTTTATATAGAAATTTGAAGGGATTTTTTAATATAGTTTTCTAATTCATAGGGTAAATTATTGCATCATGATATTATTGGGTATTTGGAATGAACTTGAACTCCTAAGTGACTATTTCCACTATATGATAGGATAGTCCACTATAAAAATACAATGAATTTTTAAATACTTATATCTCTTGAGAGGACCAGTTGGGTTTCTTGGAACTAAGATTGATCCATTCAGAGTCTTTTTCAACAATATTATTATTTCATTAAATTCTTTTAATATAAGTGATGATTTTAAATGCTTATGTAAATGATGATTTGTTTTCACAATGTTATCTTTTCAGGGATCAATATTTTTTACTCATGTTTTAACATTTATATAACCCATTTATGAAATTAGTTTAATTATTTATTTCTATAATTTTGATATATTATGTATATTTTATATTGTACGATTATAATATATTATGGACAAACACTTTAATTGTGTTTTCATACCCACTTGATCAGATTATGCTAACTAATTATCTTATATTTATCTCAATCTTATTTACCCTTACTTAGAATATAAGGTCACTATTTTTTCAGAATTACATTTCTATGGTTTGAAAAATAATATTATGAATGATGTATGAAAAAGGGTATTTCCAGTGGAAATAAAATATCCAGCCAACAAAATTTAGTGTTTTTTACGGAAAATACCATTCATTTATAAAAATTATGTATAGGGTATTTCCACCATATAGAATAAAGGGAGATATGGTAACTAGAATGATTTACCATATTCAATTGAATATTAGGGTTATATATGTGGAAATATTTTAATCAGATGATGGATGTATAGTGTATTCATGTTTGAAATGTTTTGGTAGAAATGTAATTTTTTTATGTTACTAATAAGAAATGATACAACTATTAATGGATCAATCTACACATCAGTTTTTCACCTCCATAATTAAAATGATACATAAGAATTTTGATATAGAATAAAATAGTTATTTTATAACTATTTGATATATAAAGAGGAATATTGAGAGATAAAATAAAATATATAAGACTTAATGAGAGAGTATTAAATGTTAATTGGGTTTACAAGATAGTTTTTTGAAGAATATAATATTTTATAAAAAAATTAATATACTAATTCAATAATATTTTTAATATTTTGGAATAATCATAAATATGGAAAATGTTTCAACTGAATTGGTAGCTAATTTATCTGTTATAAGGATACCGATATCTAATAGATAAGGAATCATATCCATGCCACCCCTTGAATTTCTTCCAAATGGGAGGTGTATATTTATATATCACATGAAATGAGTGATGGTGGGAAATAGAATATTGGGATAATGGGTCTGTGATACATCTGATTAGAATAGACTCTTCATTCACAAGTGGCATAGTAATAAATTTGTAATGGTTGTCACATATCATCAATTAAGAAAACCCAACTAGAATATAGTCTAAAATCTAAAATGTGACATAAGAAGAATGCGATTTGTAATCATTAAAAATATAGTATATTAAAGTGATTATAACCATTGGGAACATTGGTAAATAATTTTTATGGTCCACTAGTCCATGTTTTTGGATTTATGTACCATAACCCATCTCGATATTGACTAATCCATGACTAACCAAAGACCACTGCTGATAAACCAATGGCTAGAGACCAAAACTAAGTAATAATATCAAAAAAGGGAATTATTATCCTAATGTACCTATATTGACACATATAACTCCAATAAAACACAATTATAAAATATAATACAACTAATAACAATAAATGAAAACATATATAATCCCACAATCCAAGTATAAAGAAAATTTCTGGAAAAAAGGGCCAAATATAATCCCACCAAAATTAACTGAAAACATGTCCCACCGATATGGTAGAATGGGAATAATGTAAAATCAATCCATAGTAATACACCACTATCTATCTAGCTTAATGTTCACCCCTTATATTAATAAAAACATTGGAATGTTAAAAGTTCTTCGGTCTACATATTACATGATATGTCTAGGAAAAGACCATGCATAGGGGAGTATAAAAATACCCTATAGGACCCCATGAATTCACTAAACATTATTCACTAATAGTAGTCATATCATAATTTTAAAAATTAAATGAATGTAAGATCAAAAAACTTATTCACTCAGAAGGGACATCGCACCTAAATGAAGTCTCACCCAATCTTCAAACTATATGATTATACCCAAATAATTTATGAAATGATAAATCTAGGAGAAACCACTCTATGATTCATTCTATTACAAGATAAAAGAATCCAATAGGTGATGGACATATGGACCCACACAAGAAACCCAACTAGTCTATGAAGATCTAGATATACTTTTATGTAATAACAACCATGACCCCTGGGGGGTACCAGTGACCCAATCTGGATCAACCCAATATATAGGGGGTCATTTTCTAATGATACTTTTATGCCATATTAAATAGTCTAATGGATGAGGGATTATCTCCAAAGATAAGGAGTTCACTCCAATTATATGTAACCCACCTAGGGTATAATATAGGATGACATATAATCACTCCCATTCCTCATAAAGGGACCACAAAACTATATATGAGACTTATCCCAATGTGGGGATCACAATATTTAGTTGTTGATATAATTCCTGATAATACCCTTGATGGGATGGACCATGGGAACACACACAACATATACTAGTCCAAATTAATGAAGAGAAGTTCAGCAAAAACCATCAATGGTAGTGCACGACATGTAATAGGGAGTAAAAGGTAAGCCTGACCAACACTATGTATCCCATTATGTCACCACATCACATGAAATGTAACCCTAAAAATACACAATGTGTATTGTCTAGGTACATGTTTTGTAAATTTTGAGTTGGAACTCTTTGTATACTACATACTCATGCCCATATTTGTTATTCTATACACATGTACTAAACAGTGTACCCGTGTACATTCTCATGTACACCTAGCCATATCCGAGTACATGGTTATGCTCATGTAATCAAGATGTGTTTGTGTTCCCTGACATGACCATACCCATTTATCCTCTATGATACACTCTGATCTCCAAGCATATGTCAAACGACATGTGAATGGTGTAACATGATGTGTTATCTTTTCTTCTACGAGGAAACTCTACACCATAGACAAGGAACCATATGACGTGTAGTTCCAAATTACAAAACATATAACATAGGATTTACTACAATAGTTTTGTTTTGTTCCTCTTCATCTATCCACATCGCCACTGACACACAACCAGTTAGAAATCATATATCTTCGGTCTTCCTACCTTTTCATCACCAAATAACAATTTCTAGGCGTCTAATCAATTCAAAAAATTCCAAAATGAGTCATCTATAGCCACACTGTTCAAAAAACAATGCATTATTCAAGATTAATAAAGATACTCAGTCAGATCTGGTCCACCTATAATCATCCTTAGTCCCTTCACATCAATCATGAACTTCACCTATAGTATTCATCTGTTTTTCTAAAGAATGGTCACACATTGATCATATACCCAAAATTCATCAATCCACCAAACAATAAAAATGTAAATTATGAATGTTTAGAGAGATGGGAGAGAAATAAAAAATACATAAATGTGAGGAATGATCCTCATCCTTAATTATTTTTCATAATTAATTCATTATCGTGTAATAGAAGAACGAGGTTCCATAATAAAAGAAAAAAACACTATATAAATAAATTAACGGCCAATGGGAAAAAAATCGTACTCTTAAAATTTCTATTTTCTCAACTGAGATAATGAAGCTGTATGGAATCACATAAATCCAAAATCCTACTAGTAGTGCAGATCGATCATTGATAAAAAATTAATTTTTGTCCACATAATTGGTGATATCATAAACACACATACCACAACAATCCTCGATGTTGGTCCTGGTCTGATGTGGACCACCCCGATCTCTTCTAATGCACTCTCTCAATTTTGAGAGTTATTTGGATAACCGAAAAAATATCCCATAGATGAATATTTAGAAGATATTATTAGGTTTTAAATTTAAATTACATAATTAAATAAATCTAATATAATATAAATAAATATTTTTTCATGTATGTGCTCAATCCCAACAACCCACGATGCATAGATTATGTCTTACCACGGTAAAAGATGTTCAACAAACTCAATGTAAGTCTAGGATTTATAATCTAGAATCATTTTATGGTTTATTTAACATTTTAATTAAAAATGTTTTCACATGGTATTGATATATTAAAATGTATTTCAAGCATCAAATTCGGGATCACTAGTCCATGAAAACTCACATCTTCTAAAATCCTAGATCTAAAAATAGTCCATATAATAATAAAATGTATTAAATGAAAAATTTTGATTCATTAAATTCACAAAACCTTTGGTATTTTCATTCTGAAAATAGATAAACCTACCTAATAAGATGATGGTATTGATCATGAATATGGTTCTCCTGCTCCCATGTTATGTCCTAAATATTCTCTTCTTTTCATCAGAATAACACTAAGAGAATCACTCACCCATGAAGTCTAATCTACTGTTGATCCTAAAAATTCAACAGGTACCATGAAATGTTATCCCCATATTTGATTTACAACATTCCATAGTTGATAACATTCAATGTCTTTTATAATTGAGGCATCATTTATGATATGTGAAGATGTCATGAACCTGATCTACCTATGGTTCTATAACTAAGAAGTAAACCACTCCTAAAAATATATTTAGTATCTAAAAATGGTTAATGAATCTCAAATATTGATTGCATCCCCATATAAATTTCCATAATCAAATTCTGTTTTGACCTTTAGGGACAAATTTAACAACTCCTCAAACCCGAAAAGACTATATCATCATTCCAAATATCACTTCATATTGATCAAGGTAGTCCTCATCCACTCAAATATGATTTTAACATTCTCATCCATAACATACAAACTTTGGGACCATAAGTGATGATTCACATGAATCATTCAAATGATGTGGTGACCCGAATGGTCACCCATAATTGTCCTTAAATAGTGTCATATAGATGGTTGAATGTTAGCTATTTTTGTATGGAAACTCAACCAATGGTAAGTGATCCTCCCAAATACAACCAACTTATTACATGGAAGCATTCCAAATATCCTTCAAGAACATAATGTTATGTTCATTGTGGCCATTATTATAGTAGTGGAATGTTTTTCTCAAATGAAACTAAATCACAAAGTCATCTAGAAGTTTCATCCATTATCATAATTTAAAGATAACATCATTTCCTAAAACAATCATCTAGAGACCTCCATGGAGTCATACTATCTCTTGAATTTAAAATAATCCCAAACACTATGTTGAACATGTCTCTCTAATATATTGGAAGTGGGATTACATGGTGAGTCTATCTATGATAACCCATATAGTATCAATTCATGTTGGTGTATGTGGTAGTCTCATCATGAACTCCATGGATATTCCATACCACATATACATTGGAAGCTAAATCGGTTGAGTAAAAACCAATTCAACATGCTGTTTAGCCTTGAGTTGTTGAAATGTAAGGCATAGAGGGACAATATCATCAATGCATCTCTTCATTACTAGCCTCTAAAAATTGTCATAGGTCAACGTAAATTATCTACACACCAGGATGAATCGCCATATGGGATGTATTAAACTCCCTCATAACCACTTATATCAACATCACTGGTATCATTGTGATTCATCTTAAAATGATAGCATTCTCTTCTCCTATAAATAATACTATGGAAATTTTAAAAGAACATAAATTTATCTCCCATAAGGTAGTGTCTCTAAACCATCATGGTGAAGACAAAAACTACTACCTAAAGATCATGGGTCACAATGCTTTTCTCATGTAGTCGCAACTTCCTGGACCCATTACTAATCAATTCCTACCTCCGTGTAAGAACAAAAAGAAGTCTAATCCCAAAGTAATCATAGAATACTATGTACTAGACACCCTCCTATAGAAATCTCATGTGTGTGTGTGGGGGGGGGGGGTTGGTCATCTCACTCTACCTCAATAGTTGAAAACACCATTGAAACATTTTTCCCACAAAAAAAATATTCACCTTTCTTGTAAAAGATATCATACATGGAACACATTATGAGAAAATTGGCTACAAATATATGATAATACTTTCAGAACCCATAGAATTTATTCCCATAGTGAATGCACTTATGTGGATCCTCAACTAGCACTTCCTCAACCATTGTTAGATCAACTAATGCACCTACATCTAATATGTCATGACATAGAAAGTGGGCCTACTGAATATAAAAACTATAAATATAATAAATTTTAAAATTTTGTTGAACATGGAGCGTGTTTAGGACTATCTCCATGTGTTTCGGGCGATCCTCCACAAATCTTGTGTATATTAGGATATCATTAATGAAGTCCACTATAAAATGGTCTATGAATTGATGAAACAACTAGTTCATGAGTCACATGAACACTGTAATGGTGTTCATCATTCATAAATGCATCACCAATTACTTATAATGACCATATAATCATCTTAATTCCATATTTGTAATATCCTAATCAAGTACTCACATAATGTGATAGACTGATCTAAGGTCAACCATTTAGAACCATTGGGATCCTCTCTATTGATCAAATTGGTCTCCCACCATATATTTTGTATACTTATTCTTTAGGGTCATATAGTTTAAGTATCAGTAATCTTAGAAAACCCAATCCTCCATTTTTATTTTTATATGGTTTACTAATATCTAATGGCAGTACCATGATATTAGTAAATATATTGAATACTCTACCACTATCATGATACACTAATATAGATGAAAAATCTACAAGATGTGAACTGATCACCCAATGATGAAAAATATCTTGGATGTGAACTGATGACAATATGGCTGGATAAAAATCCTCTCTGAAGAGGTGCTCAATGTATGACATGTAGACAGTTGTATCAATGTGTGAATGAGTCACCAAAAACCACTATAATACAATGGTTCCCCAAAGAAGACTCTTTATGAGTACTAATATATTATCTAGAGGATTAATTACAAGTAGGAAAAGATGATTAATTTATTATTTCCAATCATCAGTATCATATATATATCTGGATTTCCTATAATCCTAGAAGTTCACTTCCAATGAAACTCATGCAGTGCACTCAACATCTGTGCATCCTCGGATAGTACTATAACCACTAACCACTACTCAATTGTTGGTGGTATAGATGTAAAACCTCCCAATGATCATGTCTGTATTATAGGGCCCTATACTAAATCATCTTAACTTTTTGAATCATCCTCATGATCACATAATGAAATCCTAGCTGGATATCCTCATAGAGGAATCCTGGAATATGCATGGTGTAACAATTTGAAAGAGTGTATAAAGGGATAAGTCTCATGAAGTGAAAAGAAACCATAACTCATTCTAATATTATTCATGTACCTAGGATTCCCCTAAAACTATTATCTACAATTATTGAGTCAGCAAGTAGGCTTTCATAGTCATCATGAATTGAAACATCAGACACCATGAAAACACTTAGGAACCATACATAAAATCTGAACTAAAAATACTTTATCAGGGATTCCCTAATACCCAAACAAATCTCATGAGATCTGGTGCTAAGGTAGAACCAAAGATTCTAATTCTACTCTATGAAGGCACATACAAATAGGGACTGTTCGGGACTACCAAAATCTATCCTCATCTAGGAAAAGGGCTATAAACCAGCACCATGTAGGAAAATTTCACACATTTGAGGCATTAACCAAATTTACCATTATAGACACATAGATCTCCAAGACCATAAAATGTTGATATTTATGTCAAATTATAAACAATCATGCACACATCTGTAATCCTGCAATAATAGTATGAAAACAAGGTACTGGAAAGAACAAGAAAATACAAGACCACTAAATGATATTGAAAACATGTCCAAACTTCAATTATTAATGGGACTACGATCAATTGAAAACATTTGTAGAGACATCGGTGTTCCTGGATCACTGTGATCCACCCAGTTCAAGAGAATCTTGGTGTTCATAAAAATATATTACATCTGAATGTGACAAAAATATGTGTAGGAAGAGCCCATATAGTATTGAGTATAAAACTACCCTATAGGACACCAAAAATACCATACACATAAAGCATAAAAAGCAGTAATCTCATAACAGTAATACTGAGATCAAAGTATGAACAAAACCAACATATACTAGGTATGTACGACATGCCTTTAGGAGGTCTCAACCAAATGACTAGACAGATAATTCTACTCAATGCATATGAGAAAGACATGATCTGGGAGAACTAAATCTGTTGGGAAAAAATCCATCAAGGTATCATTGAAGCATTTTTGAGGTGATTGTGCTTTTTGACAAAGTGGGCATCTGTGTTGTGATTGTTGACAAAGCAAACCATGACAAACAAATTTGTTGACAAAGGAGATTTCATGGTGACATGTCGAGTTCAAGGGATGTGGTTAACGATCCATGTCTAGTTCAAGAATTTCGTCAAAAGGAATGGATGATCTGGAGGTATTACAAAAGGAGCAGATACAAGGTGGCACCGTTTTCTAGTGTTTGCCAAATTTTTGGGCCTGAAAATCGACAAATGAGGAAAAGTGTTTTTGGAAAGGGGGACTTGTGCGCTGAGGTCTTGGAGGCTTGTAAACTTGTGCACCATATTTTTTTTCAAGATCATAACATAAAAATATGGCAAAGGGATAAGGGGCGCCCAAGTTCTAGGGTTGGTCACGCAAGTGGTTTGCACGACAGATACTTGCATGCTGAAACTTGTGTGCTGAGGGGAGACTTGTGTGCCATCGTACAGGGTGTCCAAATGCCTATAAATATAGGTCGAACCCTCCTCATTCGGTGTAGAGTTCAACACTTAGAAAAATCAGAGCTCTCATCGCGTAGGTGTGTGGTCGCACAAGTGGTGTGTGGTCTCGCAAGTAGAAGTTGCGCGCCAAGTGATAGTTGTGCGCCTAAAGGGGTTTGGGTGAGGAAGGAAGTGAGTCACTCAAGTTTAGAGTTGAAGAAGGAGGTTTTTCACAAGTGATTGAGGTGGACTTGCGCACCAATTTTGAAGAAGCGCGAAAGTTGTTGGTTGTGCGCCAATATTGGTTTGGGCATAAAAGGGTGTGCGTCGCGCAATTTTGAAGTTGTAGAAGCTTATGTCATGCAAGTGGTTGAGGAGGACTTGCGCGCCAGTTATAACTTGCGCCCCGAGACTTGTGTGCCGAATTAGAGAAGGGCGCCAAGTATGCTTGAGGTACAATAGTGATTCAGGGCTGCATAGAAGATAGAAGATTGCTCGATACCTTCAGTGAAAAGTGGGATTCATCTACGAGTGAAAGTTGGACTTCAACAGAGCATCCCAATACAATAGAGGATGTATTCATTAGTGATAATGAAGAGACCTACAAGTCTATAAACTATGAGTGGATCCTTTCCAGAGCAGTGAGCAAAGGAAGAGGAAGAAGGTGATCCTCTCCACCGGAAGTGATCCAGAGAGAGAGAGAGGCGGTGAGTGACCCTTGGAAAAGCAGTGAGATGACCCTAAACATTGTAAAGGCAGTGAGCCTGGGAATAAAATTAATCTATCCCGAACCTTGCAAACAGTAGTACGCTTATAGTGGATTTGGTACATCATCACATTGCCCGTGTATGATCCTTGGATGTAGCCCAGTAAGGGCGAACCAAGTAAAAATTGATGTGTCCTGTGCATGATTTACTTTTTGTTTATATTGTGCAATGGGAAAGAGAGAGAAGAGTGTTTTTCTCAACAGCGAAAAAAGATCAGAACGAGCTTTAATTTTAAATTAGTCATACCCTGATTCACCCCCCTCTCAGGGTATTCAACCTTGTGGACCTAACAATTGGTATTAGAGGGAAAGGTTGATATTTGTTCTTCTCTCAATGGAGGTTACTAATCATAATGGGATTCTGATCTTCGACGGATGTAATTTTCAGATATGGAAGAATCAAATGAAACACTATTTCCTATCTTTGGGAATGGATGTATTTTCAGCAGCTATGCATGGTATCTCAGCTGACATCAATAGTGGAGCATTATCTGAAGCTGAAAGAAGAGAGCTAGATGCTAACGGGAAGGGTATTAATACTTTAGGTGGAGCCATTTAAAATGTTATCTATACAAAGGTGATGTCATGAAAAACACCACATTATATGTGGGAAAAGCTTTTGATTATATATAAAAGGGATACAAAAGTTAGAGAGGCAAAGCAGAAAGTTCTGTGGAACAAGTATGAAGATCTGAGAATGAGCCCGAATGAATTTTTTGATGCATTTTTTGACAGGGTAAATTTTGTTGTGGAAGACATGTAGGGTCTTGGATAATTCATTGAAGATATAAAGATTGTGAAGTGTATATTGAGGAAACTACCACCTCTGTTCAATCTGAAAGTTTCAGTTTTGGAAGATAAAGACCCGAAAGAGCTGACAATAGATAACCTGCACAACACACTTGTTGCATATGAAATGATAAATGATGATAACAATTTTGTGGAAAAGGGAAATTCCAAAGAAGTGGCATTCAAGGCCATAAAAAAGATCATCATTGAAGATTCTCAAGAAGAAGAAGAGACAGATGAGGTGATGTCATTCCTTTCTTCAAATCTGCAAATAGGAAAAGGAAATTTTAAAGGGAAACTTCCACTAGCATGCTTTCGATGTGGAAAGGTTGGTCAGCTTTCAGAAAGCTTACCCAAAAAGTTTCAAGATAACGATAATGATGATGACGAAGTAGAAATTCCCAAGAAGAAGTCTTTAGTGTTTGTGAAAGAGAAGAAACAATTCAAGAGAAATTTTTTCAAGAAGAAGAATCTTCTTTCTCAAGAATTTGAAAGTCCAGATGAGTCTGAGGATGAAGAGGATAAGGAGATTGAAAACTGAAAATGTTGTGGGGAAAATGCTATAGTAGCAGTTTTTGGTAGTTCTCAGAAGAAGGAAGAAACTGACATTGATGAAGGAGAATAATTTAAAGGAAGAGTGGATATTAAAGCTGAGTTAGAGGGTGCTCTTGAAGAGATAGATGTTTGGAGGGATAAAAAAAAGAAATCCAACAAAGTTGTCTGTGATTCTAAACTCTACATTCAGTAGCAAGAAGAAGAGAAGTCTGAGCTAATGAAAGAAATTGAGAAACTCAGGTCATCAGTGCCAGAGAATTTAGAATCAGTTAGTGAGTACAAACTCAAGATTGAAGAATAGAAGAAGGAGATCGATGGCTTGAATATCACAGTGAAAGATTACATCAAGCGTATCGAAGAGTTTGAAGAGGAAGTTGTCGGTCTGCGACAAAAAGTTAAGGATCATGAAAAACCTTTGATTCCCAACACATTCTTGGGAAAGCATAATATAATGAATACAAGAAAGATGAAACAGGAGACTAGTAGTTCAACATAAAAGAAGAAGCAATCAAGATCATGTGTTAAGGTTGATTTGGGGCTTGATCAGAAACAAAAAGCAGTCAGAGTTGAAGTCAGACCACAAGCACCTATTCTGAATATAAAAATTGATGTGGGTACAAAGCAGAATCACAAAACTCAGAGAACTCAAGGGACTAATGAAAGTATAGAAGTGACACTTAGTAATTCACCTTTCATCAGGTGTTATTGTTGTGGAAAGATGGGACATTCACAATATGTGTGTTCCATATCCAAGAGATATCGAAGGGCATAAGAAAACAGGTGGAGGCCAAATAGAGAATGGTTCTCGAGAAAATATTTTGAAGGAATTTTTTTTTTGGTACGGAGGATTTGGGCACATGGCTATGTATTGCACTTCGACCATACAAAGAAATGTGCCAAAGCAGAAAAAAAATGGTCACAAGCTGCAGATTAATGAACCGAGAGGTGAGTTGAAAACGCAAAATAGATTTGCATCTTTGCAATATGAAGTAGGTCCATTATACTCTAATAATGATCACGAGTCTCAGTATATACCGAGTGTGGAGACAAAAATATGGACCAAGAATAATAGAGCAGAGAAGGAAGTGGTTGCTAAAATTGTCCTTAAAACACCAGATCGTTCTGGTGTGTGGATCCTTGATTGTGGTTGTACGTCTCACATGACAGGCAACAAGGATATGGTTACAGGCATAAAATATGACAAAGAAAGAGTTTTCAAGTTTGGAAACAATGAAGGCCTGAAGATAATTGGGTCGGGAAAGGCCTGGTTTTAGGGCAATGAAATAAGACGTGCTGATGTCCTAGTTGTAGAAGGTCTCAGTCACAATTTGCTCAGTTTCAGTCAATTGTGTGACTCAGGGCATTCTATAGGGTTTACCAAGAAGACTTGTGTCGTCACAGGAAGAGATGGTATAGTGATACTATAGGGAAAAAGGACAAAAGGGAATCTCTACCTTGTAAGTGGAGAAGAAGATATGTGCTTTTTATTCAGTGAGGAAGAGAAAAAATTATGGCATAAGTGACTTGGTTATCTATGACAACCATCCCTAGAAGATCTGGTGAAGTGTGATGCAGCAAGAGACCTCCCTAAGCTATCATGTGATCGTACTCACACGAGCGATGCATGCCAACAAGGGAAGATCATCAGAAAGGCATATAAGGCAAATGAAAAGAAGTCAACAAGAGTGATTGAATTGGTGCATGCTGATGTTTGTGGTCCTGTCACACCAAGAGAAATTGACAGAAAGAGGCACTATGTTCTTTTAATTTATGACTATAGAAGAATGGCATGGGTATTTTTTATTACCCATAAGTCAGATGTGTTCAACTGCTTAAAATAATACCGGAGGGAGTGCGAAAGGATGCTCAGATAGAAAATTCTAAAGTTTCGTACTGACAATGGTACGGAATTCACAAACAGTCTGGTGGAAGACTATCTCGAGAAACATGGGAAAAGTCATCAAGTTTTTTCAGTACGAACTCTCCAACAGAATGGAGTGGTTGAAAGGAGAAATCAGATCATCAACAACATGTCTAGAACAATGCTTATAGAAAAATACCTACCACAGAAGTTTTGGAAGAAAGAAATATTGACATCAGTCTAAATTTCTTATAGGGATCTGTTATGTCCTAAGGAAGGAAAGACTCTATATGAAATGTGGTACGGAAAGAAGCCAACAATGAAATACATTTGAATGTTTTGAAGTAAGTGCTTCATTCTCAACAAATAAAACCACAAGAAGTTTGAGTCATAAAGAGATGAGGGAACATTCCTTGGTTACTCAGGTGAAATAAAGGCCTATAAATACTTCAACAAAAGGTTGGGAAAAATTGTTGAGAGAAATTATTTCACTATAGTTGAAAATGAACAAAATAATCAACAACCTAGTGAACAGTTTCTGGATGAAAGTGATGAGGAGGTAAGCAACATAAGGGGAGTAGAAGTTGTAGAGGCTGACTCAGAAGAATATACTGATGATGAGCAAGAGGAAAAAAAATATGAATTTGCTAAGAAGACAAATAGTCGAGCTGAAAATGATAGGAAAAATAACATTGGTGATTAGAAAACTCCAATTAAGACTCGAAGAATGAAATCATTACAAAAAACATCATTTTTATCTCAGGTGGAGATGAAATGTTTTTCCGATGTAGCTGAAGATGAGTACTGGGTTCAGGCTATGAATGAAAGAATTACACCAGATTGAGAAGAATCATATGTGGGAGATTATTTCAAGACCAGCAGATAAGAATGTCATCGAGAATAAATGGGTCTATCGTAACATGATGAATGAAGATGGAATAGTGATTCGGAACAAAGCATGACTAGTGTGCAAAGGATACTCCCAGATAGAGGGAATAGATGTTAATGATACATTTGCACCGGTTTCAAGGCTGGATACAATCAGATTATTCCTAGCCATTGCAGTGCAACGAAAGTTCAAAGTGTTCCAGATGGATGTCAAATATGCATTCTTGAATGGATTTATGGAGGAGGAAGTGTATATTGAGCATCCAGATAGTTTTCTCATTCATGAGGATGAGAACAATGTTTGCAGACTGAAGAATGAGCTGTATGTGCTGAAACAAGCACCAAGATCATACTACTCAAGGCTTGATCAATATATGAAGAAGCTTGGTTTCCAGCATGGGGGAGTTGATTACAATCTCTATTTCAGCAACGACGGTAATCAAAGGATGATTGTGTTGGTTTATGTTGATGAAATAATATTTGGCGGATCAGATGGAGCTCAATGCAGACAGTTTTCCGAATTCATGAAAAATGAGTTTGAAATTTCAATGATTGGAGAGATAACATTTTTACTTGGTCTACAGGTGACACAAGGTAGTAATGGAACTTTCATTTCTCAATCCAAATATTCCAAAGAGGTTCTGAGAAGGTTTGTAATAGAGAATTATAAGGAAATGAATACTCCGGTTGCTACCCAGATGAAATTATCAAAAGATGATAGTGGTAGGGCAGTTAATATCACTAAATATAGGCAAATTATTGGAAGTTTGTTGTACTTGACTATAATAAGGCCTGATATTGTTTTCACCACATGCCAATCACTGAGATATCAGAGTAATCCCAAGTAAAGCCACATGCTTGTAGTGAAAAGAATACTTTGGTATATCAAGGGGACGATGGATTTCAGCTTGACATATAATGACAAATCTCATATAGAGTTATTGGGATATACTGATGTCGATTGGGCCAGTTCAGCAGATGATAGGAAATCAACATCTGGAGGTGCATTCTATCTTGGTGGACTATGTATTGATTGGTTAAGAAAGAAGAAGGATTTAATTTCATTAAGAACCACAGAAGCTGAGTATATTGCGGCCACTCAAGAATGCAGATAGTTATTATGGATGAAGCAACAACTTGATGATATGGGAGTTGAAGTGAAGTATATGATCAGAATCCAGTGTGATAACTCAAGTGCTTTCAATCTTAGAAAAAATCCGGTTTATCACTCAAGGACAAAGCACATTGAGACAAAGTATCATTTTATCAAGGAGAAGGTTGAGCAGGGAATCGTGAAGTTGGAGTATGTGCCTACAAAGCTACATATTGCAGACATTCTAACAAAGGCCTTACCCAAGGAAGCTTTTGAGAGGCATCAACTGGATTTGGGAGTTCAGTTGACTCCCCGCACTTGAAAGAGTGTGGATTTTAAACCCCTCCCCCCTCTCCCCGAGGTATGATGTGTTTTTCTCTAATGTGATGATATGCTTTCTCTACTCTGTTACATACTGCAAAGGAGTTACCTTTGGGTTCATTTACAAAGGGGGAGAAAATAGTGATTGTTCAAGGGGGAGATAGTGTGGCAATTTTAGAAATCATGACAGATATGGGGAGAAGCCAACAGGTGGAGTAGCGAGATAAGGGGAGAGCAATGACATAGGGGAGAATATTAAATCTGACGATGCTAGAATTGATCGATCAAATAATAGATATCACGACAGATGAGGATCATGATAAAAGCATAAGAGTGGTGTTGGAATAAGGTACAAATATTTCCCAAAATTGGTATCAGTTTGGTGTCAACAATGGGTGTCAGAGTTTAAGTGATTCATTGATGAAATTTTCATTTACTCTTGTTTCTCAGGCCGAGCATTGCTCATGTGGGATTAGAGTATGTGTTGAGTAAATCCTTGATTGCTAACAGAATCACAATAGGCGAATGGTGGATGAATAATTAACGATGTATCTTTTTATGGAAGAGTTTTCAACAAACCCAAAGGGGGATATTTTTGGGCAAAAATCTTTCAAGGTATCATTGAAGCATTTTTGAGGTGATTGTGTTTGTTAACAAAGTGGACATCTGTGTTGTGATTGTTGACAAAGAAAACCATGACATGAAAATTTTTTGACAAAGGGGATTTTATGGTGACATGTCAAGTTCAAGGGATGTGGTTAATAATCCATTTTTGGTTCAAGAAAGTTGAAAAAAGGAATGGATGATCTGGAGGCAGTACAAAAAGAGCAGATACAAGGTGGCGCTGTTTTCCAGTGTTTGCCAAATTTTTGGGCCTAAAAATCGACAAATAAGGAAAAGTGTTTTTGGAAAAGGGGAATTGTGTACCAAGGTCTGGAAGGCTTTGAAACTTGCGCACCATATGTTTTCCAAGATCAGAACATTAAAATATGTCAAAGGGATAAGGGGTGCCCAAGTTCTAGGGTTGGTCACGCAAGTGGTTTGCGCGGTAGAGACTTACGTGATGAAACTTGCATGCCAAGGGGAGACTTGCGCGCCATCGATTAGGGTGTCCAAATGCCTATAAATATAGGTCGAACCCTCCTCATTTGGTGTAGATTTCAACACTTAGAAAAATCAGAGCTCCCATTGCGCATGTGTGGTGGTCGCACAAGTGGTGTGTGGTCGCGCAAGTAGAAGTTGCATGCCAAGTGATAGTTGTGCGCCTAAAGTGGTTTGGGTGAGGAAGGAAGTGAGTCGCCCAAGTTTAGAGTTGAAGAAGAAGGTGTCACACAAGTGATTGAGATGGACTTGCACACTAGTTTTTAAGAAGCGTGAAAGTTGTTGGTTGCGTGCCAATATTGATTTGGGCGTAAAAGGGTGTGCGTCGCAAAGTTTGAAGTTGTAGAAGCTTGTATCGTGCAAGTGGTTGAGGAGGAATTGCATGCAAATTATAACTTGCATTCCGAGACTTGCGCATTGGATTAGAAAAGATCACTAAGTATGGTTGAGGTATGGTAGTGATTCAGGGCTACATGGAAGCTGGAAGATTTCCCGATACCTTCGGTGCAAAGTGGGATTCATCTACGGGTTAAAGTTGGACTTCAACAGAGCATCCACATACAATAGAGGATGTATTCATTAGTGATAATGAAGATACCTATAGTTCTATAAACTGTGAGTGGATCCTTTCCAGAGTAGTGAGCAAAGGAAGAGGAAGAAGTTGATCCTCTACACCGGTAGTGAGCCAGAGAGAGAGACAGGGAGTAACCCTTGGGAAATCAGTGAGCTGACCCTAAACATTGTAAAGGCAGTGATCCTTGGAATAGAAGTGATCTATACCAAACCTTGTAATCAGCAGTGAGCCTATAGTGGGTTTGGTACATCATCACATTGCTAGTGTATGCTCCTTGGATGTAGCCCAGTGAGGGTGAACCAAGTAAAAATTGATGTGTCATGTACATGATTTACTTTCTGTTTATATTGTGCAACGGGAAAGAGAGAGAAGAGTGTTTTTCTTAACAGCGAAACAAGATAAGAATGGGATTTAATTTTAAATTAGTCATACCCTTATTCACCCCACCTCTCAGGGTATTCAGCCTTGTGGAACTAAAAAAATCCTTGATCCAGGATATCTCTAAAGAAACTCATCCCAGATACCATGATCATTGAGCCCCTCCTAAAAATCTCAATGGTCTCTAAATATCATGACACACAAATATGGGATCACACCCAGGCCTACTAGGGGACACCAAAAACCCAATTTGAATTAACTCTCTATATAGTGAATCATTGTCCTATTATACCACAAACCATACTAAAATGACCATATAGATGGGGAATCAACACGTGGTGTAATGAGGTCACAATGATTCCATGAAATCCACCTAGGTTATAAGAATGGATGATAGAGGTTCATACCACTATCTTATGAAGGGACACAAAAACCCATTTTGAGATTTATCTTCAAGATGGGAACGTAATCAAATGTTTTGGATTTAATTATGATCTATAACATGAGGATGTCAACTAAGGAAACACACTTAATTGATATTGTTCCAATATGAAGAACATTAAGTCCCCAAACATACTCAATGAGGGTTTACGAAGTATATAAGGGTGTACATTGTGTGCCCAAACAACCCATGGCATGATCATGTGTTACTACCTCACATGGATTGTAAACCTAAAAATACATGGTGTGTCCTATCTAGATATATTGCATGAATATATAGATTTATCACTACATTCACCAAACATTCATGTTCCCATGTGCTTTTGGACCTACCCATGAACCAAACTATGATCACCTTAATATTCTAGTGTATGTTAGGCCGTGTATGAGTACGTGGAAATGTCCAAGAATGTGGTACTTGTCTTTGTACACTAGCCCACAAATTCTCATCCATCCTTTCATATACATTCCATGATTCTATCTTTCCTAAAGTTGAGTGTGATAGGTTTCACATGGAATGTGAACTTTTCTTCTCTATATAAACCATAACCTAGAGGACATTTCTCCACATAGTGTGTAGTTATAGATTATAAGACATATAATGTAGAGGTTTATAGAATCCCACTGTTCCCCTTAACATTAGTCTTTTACACTTCCACAACTAAAACACTGATAGAAAATCATTGATCTGGGGTCTGATGGAATTCCAGTTGTATTATATCTAATAAAGAGCTTTTATTCATCCCATGAAGCACCCCATCGAGCTATCTTATTCTAAAACTCTATGACACCCCACATTAATGGACAAAAACTGGGTTCCTCATTACAATCTAGTCCACCTCTAGTAATCCAATATCATGACACTGCAATCAAAAACCTCACCTGTGATATTGATATAATGTACCAATGAATGATCATGGAATGAGCATATACCCAATATTCAATGTAGTAGTACTGTAGCAGTCGTGGAACTATAGCAGCGGTAGCACTATAGCAGGAACTGCAGTGGGGACGGTACTGTAGCAGCCCAGGTACTATAGCAGTACTATTCACCGAAGGGCTCTTTGGGCTAAAAAATGGGCTTTCAGGCCTTGTATTCAGACCACTTGGGCTTGGGCTTTCGAGCTATCTAATGGGTCCCCCTCTACCCAGTTTGAAAGAGGTTTTTTCTTTAAATAATAAATGAGGCTTCATCCCCAACCTTTAGAAAAATGAACCCATTTTCCGATGTAAATAACAATGATTAATGTGCGAAGTGATGAGATAGACATCCATAAACCCTAAATGTGAGTAATGAACCTTATCCATTGTTCATTTTTATCTTCAATACATTGTCTTTGAATATTGTAATGAAATGGGATAACCATCAAATAAAATAATTAAAGCAAATACAGATGAATCAAATATAAATTAATGAAACATCAATGAGAAAATAAACTCTTCCTCATGGAGTGGATCCAAATTTGACCAAGATAATAGAATGGGTTGAAATCACATTAATCAAAAATCCAACTTAGATTTTGGATTTATCAATGATGAATAATGAATTTGTTTCTTCATCATTTGTAAGATCTTGAACTATGTTGTTGTAATTATCTTCGATCTCTACCTCAATCTGATATCATCCACAAATATGTCATCAAATGCCCTCTATAAATTTATTCGGTTAAGCATGTAACCTTAAAAATAACTGAATGAATTGTATTGGTAAGATATTATTATGTTTAGGATTTTAATTAAATAAGCAATAAAATATAATTGAATTTATATAATTATTCTCCTGTGAATGTGCTCAATCTCAACAAACAATGACAACATAGATTATGTCATATATAGGTAAAAATCGTTATAAAAACTCAAAGGTGACCTTATATATTTAATTCAAGACAAAATTTATGATTTAAAACCCATTTTGAGGAAAATTTGGTGTATAATGTTTTAATATAATTAGTATTTTTAAAACATCAATTTTAGGATCACTGGTTCTCAGATTCTCATGATGTATTAGCACTTAGCCCCCAAAAATATATATGTAATATTTTCATGAATTACATAGTAAAAATAGACTCATTATATTATTCCACTAGACCATTATTCTGTATAATTAAACAGTATTTTATGGTTTCATTCCAATCCAAATAGAGGGAAATGAGGATTGACCAACTAGTATACCATGGGTGTGTGTACTAGTTGTTTGTAATCCTATCCACCTGCATAAATAAGGAAAGTTTCATTTTTAGGAAACTGTAATAATGTTTTAATATTTATAAATAAATTATTATTTTAATATTAATTTTTATTATATAATATAAAAAAATATTTCAAAAATATATCTTGATGGGAAATATGGAAAATTAAGTGGATATAAAACATAAATCTCTTGAACATTTTCATAAAAGAACATTGAAATGAATTAAACATAACAAAAAAAGATATAGTGAAATTAAATTATATTATAAACCATTAAATAAAAATATTCCAAAAAATAAAAAATTAATTTGAAATATCATCAATATAGAAGAGAATTATAATGTTAAGAGGGATAGAGAAAGAATGAAAAAATATAATCATATTAATGAAAAAAATAAAAAGATACCCCTTTATGAAACATTTAATTGATGACCTATAAATTCTTAAGTGAGTAATGTATATCATTGACACATCAAAAATGAAACTCAAATAACATGTTTTATGTTCATGTCCATAAAATTATTAAATACCGAGAAGATTAGATATTGAGAAATAATACATTAATACGACATATGAAATCTATATGGATTGAAATTAGAATGATTTATTTATTATAAAAAATATTTATGTTTATCCTTAAAATATTTGTATAAGAAAATAAATACTAAATTTATTAGTGGAAATTCATACAATTCATTTGACATAGTATTAGAAAAGGAGATGTATTATAGAAGAGTTAGATCAAGACAAATCCTCTTTAATATAATTGAAGGTATAATCTATTACAAATAAGATAGGTTTGGTGATTATTACTTCAAAAAAAATAAAGAAAAAATTATTAATATGTGTGTTTAATAAATTATAGATAATAAATATAAGGGAATATTTGAGATACGGAAAAATTACTTGAAAATAATAATTATTTTAAATAGAACCACATACAAATAATATATTGTACGAACTATGAATTAGTTTGAAATGAAATAATACATTCAATACAAAAAATTAATTCGAATACTATAAGTTAAACATTCATTAGATTATATACGATGGATAAAAGATATGATTTTATAAGGATGAAAAACAAGATAAAAAATGTGTGTTTGGAAAAGAAACACTTTCCTCAACTATTATAGTATATGATTTAAATTATTCTAGTGGTTGAATAGTTAAATAGTTTAGTATATTCTCTACATTAGTTTTATATTAACAAGTATTTCTTTATAATCATGTTTTAATGGTTGAAGTGACCAATTTTTTTTGTTTTAATATCATAATTTTTCAGTATATCTTAACATTACAAAATAAAAAAAAATATCAATGTTATTATTAATATTATATTTATACATAAAATCAATTTATAATCATCTTTAAAAGGAATTAGTTAAAGTAAAATTCCATCATTCACATAGTATGTAAAAAATCCATGGGTGAATAATGGTTTTCAAGATACTATAAATAGGTGTAAAATAATCAATATTATTTTTCTATAAATATGTCAAATTATAATTAAAATGGGTTTTCATGACTTTTTTATATTACTTATGAAATGTAAGGTAAAAAAGATATTAAAAAGGTGTTGGTTTTGAAAGATTTAACTCTCTCTTTTAGATTCTGCCTCTAGAGTGTATAATAATCTTTCAAAGGAGAGTCATTTAGTTAAAATAAGGAACAATAAAATTAGTTAGAGAATAGAGAGGTATTTTAGATAATATTTATCAATGTATTATATTTTTGAATTTAGAAGAAAATCATGGAAGTGGGGGAGGGGTTATAGGAAAAGAATAGGGTTATCTTTGAATAAAATATTTAATATTTTAGATAATAAATAGGTATATTTATTATTATTCTTACTATTAGAATAGTTTTATTAAAACATTAATATTTTCATCTCATTTAAATACAGAAAAAATATAATAGTATCATTGATATATTTAATTCAATGTAATGAATTGAAATAGTTTTAATTTTAACGAAAAATACAATTTATGCACTAGTATATGATTTATATTTGGTTAAAATTATATATATTGTTTTAAAATAAATTATATTAGTAATTAAATAAATTATAGGTTAGTTAAAATGTGTTATAATATTTTGAGTGATTTTAAAATCATATTCTTAGAATAAAACATGTCATATATATAGACCTTGAATCTTTTACTATTCACTTAAAATATATCTTCTTGTGTAATTTTTTCAAAATTATTCCTTAAAAATTTTCCATAAATTAATTAAATGAAAAAATATATTTTATAAAATCGAAATTTGAAAAATATGTTATTCAACTTTAAAAAAATATATGATAAAAAGAGATTTGTTTTGAGATTAAAAATGATTGATTTTTATAGGTGCAATTACATGCCAAATTTTAATTATTTCAATGTTATTATATGATTTATAATTGAATATAAATTAATCAAATATAATATTTAAAATTTAAAATATATCATTTAATTTCACTATATATATTATATAAGAAAATATATTTATTTCAAATTTCAATAAAAATAACTATATTACGGAGGCCACATTTGATTATTTCTTAATTTATTAAACTCATAACTAATCACATATACCATTTTCATTAAATGATATAAATATATATACATTAATTAAAAATAAAAAATATCATTAAACACATATATTACATGATTACATGTATACTCTATGAAATTTTAGATAAAAATAGTCAATTTTCTACAAATAAAATGGTACATATTTATTCAAAAAAATTACCATGCATGGAATTTTATTTTTAATTTTCAATAATGAATCATTATTATTGTTCTACATATTTATTATAAAATCATAATATTTTATTTAAGGAAGATGTTAGAGATAATTCATTGCATTGATACGAACCATATACTATTATATAAAACCAAGAAGTCTCATCACCATAATATTAGAAGAATAAAATACATGTTTGGAGATAATGTTCTATATTTTTTAATACTTGTGATTTTTTCATGGTAAATTGAATATATATGGTTTTAAAACCCTCACAATTATAATATTCCACCCTGACAATGAAATTTAAATCTAATTGGAATTGGAATAATCTATAGATATTAATGTAATTATACTGTATCAATACTGGAAAAAATGATAAAAGTGGCATGAAATCAATCTAATGATTTATTGAGATTTGAAAAAAATATATAGTCCTATAAATAAAATGAAGAAATGGTTTTAAAAAAATCCATCAATGTTCTTAAAAACAAACAAAAAACATTTTACTAGTATGTATGGATTTATATAACTTTAATTGGATATAAATATTTTTGAAGAGTCTCAAAAAAAACCCCATGATAAACATAAAAATAACTCCAACCCCTAAAAATGGAGATAAAATATTGTATATACATTTTAAAATAATAGGGGTCCAAATTTAATAAAACATAAATAATAATAGGTTGATGAAAAACCATGGAAATTTTTCCTACCACCAAACCCATAGTTTCACTTGGTCTATTCCATTTAACTAACCATGCCAAAACCATATTCCCTAACCATTTTTCTAAACCATTAATCATGATAAAACTAAAATTTGACTATATAAAACATGGTGTATGTATTATTTACATTAAATATATAAAGTAATTCCAAATATGACCTCCTTTATGGCTAGAGTCATATCATTCTTTCAACATCCAATTTCTGAAATTATATTAATAGAACATGATCCCATATTTTATACCACATTGTTTTTTATGCATGAAAATCAGATTCCAAGAAACAATCCAATGACTATTAAAATATTTATATGGAATATTGAATATGGTTGGGACATTACAAACACTATTTTTCATCAATTTCATTGGATAAATCAACATAACATGACAAATGAAACATACACATATTTGAAGTGATTTATTGAAAAAAAACAATTTACATTTATGATGTAAAAAACTATATGGATGGCCATAGTTCATTGAATTTTTCTTGGTTCATAGAGCTTGAATAGGTAACCTACTCAGAGCATAACTAATGTTCCCAAAGTCACTATCTATATTAAGCATGAGCGGTAACACCCACAATGTGTAACTGCATCTCATAGATTTCAATGGTCGTGTAGAGATTTACGTTGAATCCTCTACATAGTGTAATTCTTATTTATATAAGTCACTATCCATACTAAGGTTAAGGGGGGTATCCTCCATGTATTTTAAATCGATTTACGCAAGTTCCCTTACTCCACAATGATTGTGGCAGTAACCCTCTCATAGTGTAACTCTAATTTCACTAGACACCGTCACATTGTGAAGCTCATAATCATCTGCATAATAATTTTTTTTCACAAACCTAATTTTTTTCCTCTTTTGGGAAAATAAATTCTGAAAAATTAATGAATTATATAGGGTAATCTACCATTAAACATCAATTAAAAGATGTAAATTTTCAAACACAGGAGATTTTAGAGAAATAGAGGAGATGAGTCTCCAAACAAATACATTAATCATGAAACCAACTCCCATAGGATTATAAGGACCTCATATCATGCTGTAGAATCTATTTGTGATGGTACATGGCCTTGATGTTGGACGAAATACCTTTATAGATTTTTGGGATCCATGATAAAATTATCCTTCACAAAACCAACCCCAAAAAAACCAAGACTACACTTCAAGGCAAGGTTACAATGTTTCATGAATCATGATCCTTCATGAGACCCTTTTCATTTATAATGCCTCTAACTATAATGAATACCAATATTCATGAATCATGTCCTATAATATTCTTAATGGTTTCAAATTTAAGAAAATATAGTTTTATGAAATTTGAGTTCTTATGCCCCTATACCATTCTAGAACTAGTTCAACCGCACAGAAAATCTCAGTGTGATGGGTACCACCAACCATTGTGTATGTACACATTTCCTCAAGTGTCTCCCAATACATTACCTTATGTTTTCTCCTAATAATAGATATCATAATTCTTCTTTATCCTATGTGTAGTCTCTCTAACATTGGGACTCCTAATTTACACTCCACCACAATAGTCTTCACATCAGATCCCACTAAAAGGTTAATGTGTGGTGAAAACCAAAGCTTTTAAAGTGGAATAATCATGGGGAACATCAAACCATTTCTAATAGAGCGTCCATTTTTAGATCTTCCTTTCCCACGTGGAAATGGTCAAACTAATAATATCCTAATCAATATTTGTGATGTGGGATGTAAAAGTATCTATCTCTACATCCATGTCATATTATATTAAACTACATCACAACATCCTCATCACATAATGTTAAACTCTAACCTTACAATGTGTGATATAAATATGATTCCCCATGTATGATCATCTTGGAATAAAACCCCATCCCCTAAAATTGGATGAAACTCTCACATCGCGAATCCCATATGTGTAATCCCCACACCATCCCCCATTGATTATTTTCCCATAACATGAACTTCATTGTCATATGATGCTATACTTCATGGATATATCCTTTAAAACCACCAAAAACATACAGTCCAATTATGAGGGTGTTGATCCCTATTTAATAACACGGTACACATGACACCTACCTATGGGTCAACCCTAATATACTATCACATCAGGGGTAACTCCATGAGGTTCAATCCGGAAAACAAAACACTACACTAGATACCTAGTATAAAATATTCTCTCCTAAGGACACCCATAAAAAATCCAATGTTTAACATATTCCCCCTAGAAACTCACATAACCATTCCCTTCATGTTTGATCATTTTCCACACTAGGGAAACACATAACCACCATACATTCACCAAAATATAATAAACAAGAAACCAAAACTATCCCTAAAAGACGTTAAAATAGTGAAAACCCAATTTATTCCAGATGTTAATCCTATGGGAAACTGGTTCACGCCCAAATTTACCCAAGAGAAGAAGGGTAGAACGGTCCTTGTAGTGTAGCTTGGGTTGTCGATTCCACAGAGACCTAAGAAGATACCTAAGATACACAACCTAAGAAATGGATTTTTGGCTATGAAGTGGCCAACTTGGATTGATTTTGGATTGGTTTTAAAGATATCTAAAAGATTTAAGCGGATTCCATTTAAAAGAATGAGTTGATCCTAGGTTATCGCTCGGGTGGATTGGACGTATTTTCTTTTTAATGATTTCAACTTCTTAAATTTGAGATGGGTTCATTTAAGGAGATAAAACAACATCATCACTTACTGGTTTAATGCCTATACCCTCTAATACTAATCACCTATACACTTGAAGGATCAAAGTTTTGAGCACTTCAAGGTAAAGGATCGTATTAGTACTTGAAGTGTGTGGCCTTAAATTCAACAAGGACGATGGAGTTTAAAAATCATCAAATAAAAATCCCAATTAAAGAAGTGATTATACATTAATTAGGTGATAAATAACATCCAATACAGCCCCTTGCTACTCCCTTGGATCAACCCATAAGTGGGTTATCCCTCCATTGATCCCATGGTTTCAATGGAAGCGGAAAGTAGACTCATAAGGGAGGAATGGAGAAGTAAAGAAAACAACAAAAATAAAATGATCACTCCACCGTTGTGTGAATAATTTCACAAGGGTTGGTGTGAATAAATTCACACCTTGATCCAACGGTATTATAGTGATATTAAGAACAACAGAATAAGAGTAGAAGAAGAACTTTTATTAAGAAACTAAAGTGAATTGAACAACTTACATGTGAAAGACAAATTTGAGGCAACAAAAATGCAGCATAACATTACAAGTAAACAAAGCATCCAAGATCCTAAACTCCTTCACCACAACTGCCTTAAATAGGCATTTTGGGAGCCTTGGGTCGAGCCACCAACAGTACAAAGCATCTTAATTAATTTTGGTAGGCTATAGGTGGTGGAAAGCTTGTGGAATTTGGACTTTTCCACGTTTGACCCGAGGTGGCAGCCAGTTTTCATCCACCGAACAGACGCGTTTGGATGACCTTCTAGATGGCCGAATAAAGGTGGGCCATAGAAGAAGAAAATGGATCTCCGGATGTCTGCTAACCGCCTGTAAAATTTGGCCCCATTTGGAGTTGTGTATTCCGAGATATGATCAAATTGGTGGACTGTTTTTCTGGGACGCAGAATCTGGCCCAGAATTGTATCTCTAACTTGGGCCGCCTAAATGACCACCATGGAGGCCGAATTAGCATTAACTCCTGAAGAGTGATTTGTTCCTGTACATGTCTTCTAGAATCCCACGAAATTTGGGATTAATTGGGCCTGTATGTTGGGACCCACAGTCTCATCATTGGGCTGGTGTCCAATCCGCCTTCTCCAGAATTGCTTCCTTTCATTACCAAATATCTCCATCATCCTCCATGAATTCTCCATTGATCCCTGAATCAAACATGTTCATATTTAAGTGTAGATCAATTTACAAAAATATAAAATTAAAATATTTATAATTCAATTCCTTAAAATCAGATGAATCATTGGGTACTTTAAATAATGTTCAAAAATGTACCACATAATAGTGCATTTTAAGAAGGTATTACAATCATAATGTGAAATGATGTTCAAAGTGTAAAATGCACTAAAATGGTATTTATGAATAACAAAGAACATGAAAATTAGGTATATTAACAATGAATATTAGCCTCATTTAGTGGCTAATCACACCCCCCAACTTGAGTTTTGCTAGTCCCGAGCAAAATATATCAAAAAATGAAATTC
This sequence comes from Viscum album, assembly GCA_963277665.1. Classification (NCBI taxonomy): domain Eukaryota; kingdom Viridiplantae; phylum Streptophyta; class Magnoliopsida; order Santalales; family Viscaceae; genus Viscum; species Viscum album. Next base: position 1,194,199,398 of record OY728139.1, read on the forward strand.
AAATTCCCTTTTCTAAAAACATTTTAATACACAATGATCACCAAAAAACCTTATACCAAACAATCATGAAACCCATCAAAATATTTTAATACGAGATATTTTCATAAGCAGATCTCAATCCCAAGCCCATTCCTTTGATCAAATCCATCATCATACTTCATCCAACTCAATTAGGTGTAATGATGTGTTGTGAATCACAATAGATATGGGGGTTCATTTTCATTCAAGGGGGAAATCATGGAAGCGCTAGGTGGAATCACATTTAATCCTAATATGAGTATTCTTCATCCCTCTTTTTTTTTGATTTGTTTTTTGCAATATTGCTATAGTAATTGAGATTGCAATTAATCAAATTAACCCATGTAGCAAGACTTTGTCGATGACTCCCAGACTCAAAGGCCTTAGGGCACCAAGTGAAGCCCACATACTCGGGCATCGTCTCGAGTTAACTTAATCAAAAACAAATTCATATTACCATAAATAGAGATAGATTGAAAAACTCAGGGCTAGACAACTCTGGAGTCACGATCCCCAAGTGCCGAAAGCCTCGCATTTTATCAATCCATTGCTCTACACGCAAATTTTTATTTTATTTTTTTATTTTTTATTTTTTTAATAATAATTTTTTTTTTTAATTTTTTTTTTGAATACTCATATTATTCATAAAAATAAAACCAGCCTATGCTATTTATTATGGGACCCCAAAAATTCAAATTAGTACCCCACAGTCTAGAGGACGTGCATTGTGGCATTTTTTTATTTGGATGAAAATATAAATGATGACATATCACATTGGACAGCCACACTTTCCAAAATCTATGCTCATGAAATTATACAAGGATTAAAATCAGAATCAGGGCATGCTAAATTATTTGATATTCAGTTTCAAAGTGTACAATGTGTATTACCATGTTCGAAGTTAAAGGAATTTTTCCTTCCATTTACTTTTTTTTTCAAATCATTCAATTTTTGTTTTTGACACAAAAGCATTTTTTTTTATTTTATCTCCCCCCCAACTTAAAACAACACTGTCCCCAGTGTTTAAAGAAAATAAAATTTAGAAGGGGGTAGAGGTAGAGAATTAAAGTTCAAAAATGAAATTGAAAATGAGGGTTATGGAATGAAGTCACCTGGTGGTTGAAGTTGGAAGTTCTTGCAGCTTGAATTTGTTCCTTTGATATCCATGTCGCTTGCAAAGTTCCCTAGTGGAAAAAGGAAAAAAAAACAAAACAAACAAAAAAAACAATATATATATATATATATATTTATATAATAAAGGAAGTAAAATATAAGAATATATATAAAAATTATAGAATAAGGTAGCACAAGAAGCCGCAGGTCAGTGGTAAGCGCGCGCCCCTGTCTCCCTTCGGTCCCGGGTTCGAGTCCCCGCGGCTTCGCCGGTTGTGACGGGGTTTGCCCCACGGCCTATGGAGTGGACTCTTTTTTTTGTATTATTATATTTTTTTTTAACCCATTGAATAATAAAAACAAAATAAACTGATGATACATTGTCTTCTTTTTAAATTTCTGGGTAAGGTATTACTCAAGGATCACACCACGTGACACGGATGAATATGGTGCTCCTCTTTCGTACCCATCCATACTCATAATAGAAGAACAGGTCAAAAGTCTATTTTTTTTTTATTTTTAAATATAAAAATGATTAAGTAATCTTATTTGAAAAATAAAGATGATTCAGAAATATTAGAAACATAAAAACCACGGGTTGCCTCCCGTGCAGCGCTTTGTTTAACGTCGTTAGCTCGACTTAAACCCCTTATTGATTAATTGTTGTTTTTTTTTTCATCAAAGGTAGGTTCACTCAGGTCTTCATCAACTTCATGTTTTTGGAATGGTTCTATGAATGGTTTGACTCTATGACCATTAACTTTAAATATTTGACCATTGGTGGGATCTTGAATTTCAACAGCCCCATGGGGGTACACCTTATGCACTATGTATGGACCGGACCATCTAGACCTCAACTTTCCCGGGTGCAAATGAAGTTTAGAACTATACAAAAGCACAGGTTTCCCTGGTTCAATGTGTTTAGTTTTAAGATTCCTAGACTGGTAGGCTTGAACTCTAGCTTTATTGATCCTTGAATTTTCATAAGCCTCCATCCTAAGTTCCTCAAGCTCGTTTAGATCCAATTTCCTCTTTATTCCGGCCAAAGAAATGTCAAAGTTCATTTTTTTGATTGCCCAAAAGGCCTTATGCTCAATCTCCACTGGCAAATGGCATGCTTTACCATAAACCAACCTATATGGGGACATTCCTAGGATAGTTTTAAATGTTGTTCGATATGCCCAAAGAGCATCTAAGAGTTTGCTCAACCAATCTTTCCTAGATGGATTAACAGTTTTCTCAAGAATTTGTTTGATTTCTCGATTGGCTAACTCAGCTTGACCATTGGTTTGTGGGTGGTAAGCGGTGGACACTTTGTGAGAAATTCCATACTTCTCCATGAGCGATGAGAATGGGCGATTGCAGAAATGAGTTCCACGATCACTAATGATAGCCCTAGGAATCCCAAATCTAGAGAATATGTTTTCTTTAAGGAATCTAATCACAGTTTGATGGTCATTGGATTTTGTAGGAATGGCCTCAACCCATTTTGAGACATAATCAACAGCCAAGAGAATGTAAAGATATCCCCTAGAGTTTGGGAAGGGACCCATGAAATCAATTCCCCAACAGTCAAAGATTTCAACCACTAATATTGGAGTGAGAGGCATTTGATTCCTTCTTGTGATGGACCCTACTTGTTGACACCTAGGACAGCTTTGACAAAATGTGTAGGAGTCCCTTGAGAGGGTGGGCCAAAAGAGACCACATTGAAGAACCTTGGCAGAAGTTTTCTTGGAGGAAAAGTGACCTCCACAAGCCTCACTATGACAGAACATTAGGATGGACTCTTGTTCGGATTCTGGCACACACCTCCTAATAACTTGGTCAGGACAGAACTTATATAGGTATGGATCATCAAACACATAATGCTTGACATCAGAAAGAAATTTTCTTCTAGCTTGGGTCCCTAAGAATTTTGGAATGACCCCTGAAACTAAGAAGTTGGCTATGTCAGCATACCAAGGGCAATCACTCACAGAATAGAGGTTCTCATCAGGAAATGAATCAGACACAGAAAGGTGATGTGATTTGTCCTTGAATTCCAACCTAGAGAGGTGATCAGCTACAACATTCTCGACACCTTTTTTATCCTTAATGGTTAAATCGAACTCTTGAAGAAGAAGGACCCACCTAATCAATCTAGCCTTTGCATCTTGTTTTTGGAAGAGATATTTTAGAGCTGAATGGTCGGTGAATACAATGATGGGTGATCCTAAGAGGTAGGACCTGAATTTCTCTAAGGCAAACACAACAGCAAGTAACTCCTTTTCAGTGGTGGTGTAATTGATTTGGGCATCATTTAAGGATTTTCTTGCATAAGAAATGACATATGGAGTTTTATCACACCGTTGTCCTAACACAGCTCCTACAGCAAAGTCACTGGCATCACACATGAGTTCGAAAGGAAGGTCCCAGTTTGGAGATTTCATAATGGGAGGAGAGGTGAGAGCGGATTTAAGGGTTGAAAATGAACCCTCACAGCTTTCTGTCCAAACAAATGGAGCATCCTTTGCTAGGAGAGCACAAAGAGGGCGAGAGATTGAACTAAAGTCCTTAATGAATCTTCTATAGAAACCAGCATGTCCTAAGAAGGACCTCACTTCCTTAACAGTTCTGGGTGATGGAAGGTGACGAATGATGTCAACCTTTGCTTTATCAACTTCAATCCCCCTACCCGAGACTATATGGCCAAGGACTAACCCCTCTTTTACCATGAAATGGCATTTTTCCCAGTTTAGGACTAGATTCTTTTCTTCACATCTTGACAAGACTCTATCCACATTCTGCAGACATCCCTCAAAGGTATCCCCAAACACAGAGAAGTCATCCATGAAGACCTCAAGAAAATCCCCTACCATGTCTGAGAAGATTCCCATCATGCACCGCTGGAAGGTTCCAGGGGCATTGCATAACCCGAAAGGCATGCGTTTAAAGGCAAAGGTACCGAAAGGACATGTGAATGTAGTCTTCCCTTGATCCTCTAGGGAGACCTCAATTTGATTGTAACCTGAGTACCCATCTAGGAAGCAATAGAATTGATGACCCGCCACTCGCTCGAGGACTTGATCAATAAAGGGCAAGGGAAAATGGTCCTTCTTGGTACAAGAGTTGAGCTTCCTATAGTCAATACAGACTCTCCAGCCACTACTCACCCTAGTTGGAAGAATTTCCCCATCCTTATTAGTGATCACAGTGATTCCAGCTTTCTTTGGGACAACTTGAATTGGGCTTACCCACTCACTCTCAGCTATGGGGTAGATGATACCAGCTTTCAACAACTTAAGAAGTTCTTTCCTTACCACATCCATAAGATTTGGATTGAGTCTCCTCTGAGGTTGACGACATGGTTTGGATTCAGATTCAAGAGTAATCCTATGAGTTCCAATAAGTGGGCTAATCCCAGGAATATCAGACAGGGTCCAACCAATGGCTTTCTTGTGTTTCCTAAGGACATCTAGAAGCATCCCCTCCTGATTGGCTTCAAGAGAAGAAGATATGACTATAGGATGTGTTTGATTTTCCCCTAGGAAGGCATACTTGAGGGAGGTAGGAAGTTCCTTCAATTCAAGATCTGGTTGGTTCAGAATTTCAGCAGAATATTGGGGCATTGGATCAAGATCAAATTTGTTTCCTAGATTTTCAGATTGAATTGATTCCCCATGTGTAGAAGTTTCAGCCACAAGATTGTATTGACCTGGGTTAGGGAAGGGAGTTTGAGTTGTCTCCATGAATGTGTTTTCCTGAAAGGTTTCACTGATTGTTGGTCCTAAGACATCATTATAGGAGCAATTTGAAAATGATTTGAGCCAAGGAGATAAACTTCCTTCATGTGAACAAAGGAAATCAATCTCATTCTGACTTAAACATTCATCAAATATTCCTTGATGTTCCATGGATTCATTATCAATGCTTCCTATCATGTTTACTTCATGAATATCCTCGTCATCCCCTATTTGTGAGCTGGCATTGTAGATGTTCAAGTCTAGACTCATGTTCCCAAAGGTGATGGTCATGTTCCCATTTCGGACTCGGATAACAGAGTTTATTGTTGCAAGGAAAGGACGACCAAGGATGATTGGGGTTTGTTCCTTATTTCCTAAATTTGGATGGTTGTCAAGTACAATGAAATCAGCAGGGTAGATGAAGTTTTCGACCTTTACCAGAACGTCCTTTAAAATCCCCTTGGGAACCCTAATGCTACGATCAGCAAGCTGAAGTGTGACAGATGTGGGTTGGAGCTCTTCTAGGCCTAACTGGCAGTACACAGCATATGGGATGAGATTGACACTAGCACCTAGGTCACACAAGGCCTTGACAACTTTGCTTTCTCCTAGTTCAACATTGATGTAAGGGCAACCTGGGTCTTTCAACTTAGGAGGAATGGTCCCTTGAATGGTGGTACTCACATTAGCAGCCAAAAGGACTTGGTTTTTATGTGAAAATTTTCTTTTAAAAGTGCACAAGTCCTTAAGGTACTTTGAGTAGGAAGGTATGGTTTGGATTGCATCGAGAAGAGGAATGTTCAACTTGACTTGTGAGAAGATTTCCCTCAATGTTTCACTCAGTTCAGACTTGGATTTCCCCCTCATGCGTTGGGGAAATGGTGCAGGTTGTGGGGTTGTTTGTTGAATAGTTGTTTCTTTCACATTGTTATCAATTTCCTCAGTTTGATCTTGTGGTTCACTTGAATTCTCATCCAAGTTTGAATCTTCAGGTGGGTTCTGAATTAGTTGTTCAGGTTTCTCAATTGATTTCCCACTTCTTAAAACAGTCACAGCCTTTAGTTGTTCATGAGTTGTTTGAGCACAACTTGACTCTCCCCTTGAAGTTGAGGATGGCACCGCCTGAGTAGGCATGGGTGCCTTTCCTGTTTTGATGGTTTGAAGTTCTTGTTTTAGGGAAGATACCTCCGAGTTCATCCTCTCCATTTGTTTGCACAGTTGTTCTAGTAGGCTTTGTGGAACAGTTTGGGTTGGTGCTTGAGTAGGTTGGTTTATCCCAGGGGGATATTTTGGAGGTGGGATGGTTTGTTGAAAATGGACCGGTGGTTGTTGGTATTGGATAGGTTGGGTTTGGAACTGGTTATGGTTTTGGTAGTTCTGATGGGGGTAAGGATTTTGTCCCTGTGGTTGGCTAGGTTGTTGGTTATCTTTCCAGCGGAAGCCTGGGTGGTCATTGTACCTTGGATTGAAGGTGTTTTGGTATTGGGGCTTTTGAAAGTTTAGGGCATTGACTTCCGCTGGGGGTCCTCCTAGAAGAACATCCTTGATGGATGGAATGGTTGGGCAGTTGTCTGTTTTATGGTCATGTTTGTCACAAATTGTGCAAACAAGGTCTACATTTTGGATTTCATGGACTTTCCTAAGGTCTATCTCTTCAACCTTCCTAGAGAGTGCTGCGAGTTTAGCCCTAAGGCTTTCCTCTTCTCTAAGTGTATGAATTCCAGTGGTTCTTTGTGGCTTTTCAGAATAAGGTGAAGTTCCCCAAGTTTGGTTTTGTTCAGCCAGACTTTCCAGATACTCGTAAGCATCATTTGGGGCTTTGTTTTTAAAAGTTCCATTACACATCATGTCAATGAATTGTTTATTACCCGGACCCAACCCTTCATAGAAAATTCTCACTTGTTCAGGTATGGAAAACCCATGGTGTGGAACCATGTTTAGGGTGTCTTTGAACCTCTCCCATGTTTCATAGAATGACTCTCCCTCTTTTTCAAAAAAGTTTTGGATGCTCTTTTTAAGTGCAATTGTTTTGTGATGAGGGAAGTATTTTTTGTAGAATTCTCTTTGCAGTTGGTCCCAAGAGTGGATTGATGCAAGTCTCAAGTTGTTTAGCCAATTTTTAGCTCGATCCTTTAATGAAAAAGGAAATAGCCTCATCTTAGCAGATTCTAGTTGATGTGGGGGACACATGGTTTCAACAATGTCGTTGAACTCTTTGACATGAAGGTATGGCATTTCTGACTCCATCCCATGAAAGGTTGGAAGGTGGTTTAGGACATGGGGTTTGAATATGTAGTTAGTGTCTCCTATGGAATTGTGTCTAATGCATGAGGGGGCATTGGTCCAAGCTGGAGTGAGGTAGTCGTTCATGGTTTGATCAACTACATTCCCTAAGTTTGGAGCTTCTTGGTTTTGGTTTCCCATTTGATTCCCCCCAGGGTTTACAATTTGATTTTGTGGATGACCCTCCATTGGACTTGTTTCAAGTTCTGACTTTGGGGTTTCAAGAATAATTGAATCTGATTTAAACAATCCCTTAGGTGCACTTGACTCCCCTATCCTAGGACTTTCCACCCTAACTAGTCTGTTTGAGAAATCGCGGGTGTAGGCGGACATGCGCCAAAAAAAAAAGCGAGAAAGAGACAAGATAAGAGATCTTGGGTGAGAGTAGAAGAATGGAGGTGAGGAAAGAAGGTTTTTTTTTTTGGATCTAAGGTACTTACTTGGTCCCCGGCAACGGCGCCAAAATTTGGTTCACTCCCAAATTTACCCAAGAGAAGAAGGGTAGAACGGTCCTTGTAGTGTAGCTTGGGTTGTCGATTCCACAGAGACCTAAGAAGATACCTAAGATACACAACCTAAGAAATGGATTTTTGGCTATGAAGTGGCCAACTTGGATTGATTTTGGATTGGTTTTAAAGATATCTAAAAGATTTAAGCAGATTCCATTTAAAAGAATGAGTTGATCCTAGGTTATCGCTCGGGTGGATTGGACGTATTTTCTTTTTAATGATTTCAACTTCTTAAATTTGAGATGGGTTCATTTAAGGAGATAAAACAACATCATCACTTACTGGTTTAATGCCTATACCCTCTAATACTAATCACCTATACACTTGAAGGATCAAAGTTTTGAGCACTTCAAGGTAAAGGATCGTATTAGTACTTGAAGTGTGTGGCCTTAAATTCAACAAGGACGATGGAGTTTAAAAATCATCAAATAAAAATCCCAATTAAAGAAGTGATTATACATTAATTAGGTGATAAATAACATCCAATACAGCCCCTTGCTACTCCCTTGGATCAACCCATAAGTGGGTTATCCCTCCATTGATCCCATGGTTTCAATGGAAGCGGAAAGTAGACTCATAAGGGAGGAATGGAGAAGTAAAGAAAACAACAAAAATAAAATGATCACTCCACCGTTGTGTGAATAATTTCACAAGGGTTGGTGTGAATAAATTCACACCTTGATCCAACGGTATTATAGTGATATTAAGAACAACAGAATAATAGTAGAAGAAGAACTTTTATTAAGAAACTAAAGTGAATTGAACAACTTACATGTGAAAGACAAATTTGAGGCAACAAAAATGCAGCATAACATTACAAGTAAACAAAGCATCCAAGATCCTAAACTCCTTCACCACAACTGCCTTAAATAGGCATTTTGGGAGCCTTGGGTCGAGCCACCAACAGTACAAAGCATCTTAATTAATTTTGGTAGGCTATAGGTGGTGGAAAGCTTGTGGAATTTGGACTTTTCCACGTTTGACCCGAGGTGGAATCCAGTTTTCATCCACCGAACAGACGCGTTTGGATGACCTTCTAGATGGCCGAATAAGGGTGGGCCATAGAAGAAGAAAATGGATCTCCGGATGTCTGCTAACCTCCTGTAAAATTTGGGCCCATTTGGAGTTGTGTATTCCGAGATATGATCAAATTGGTGGACTGTTTTTCTGGGACGCAGAATCTGGCCCAGAATTGTATCTCTAACTTGGTCCGCCTAAATGACCACCATGGAGGCCGAATTAGCATTAACTCCTGAAGAGTGATTTGTTCCTGTACATTTCTTCTAGCATCCCACGAAATTTGGGATTAATTGGGCCTGTATGTTGGGCCCCACAGTCTCATCATTGGGCTGGTGTCCAATCCGCCTTCTCCAGAATTGCTTCCTTTCATTGCCAAATATCTCCATCATCCTCCATGAATTCTCCATTGATCCCTGAATCAAACATGTTCATATTTAAGTGTAGATCAATTTACAAAAATATCAAATTAAAATATTTATAATTCAATTCCTTAAAATCAGATGAATCATTGGGTACTTTAAATAATGTTCAAAAATGTACCACATAATAGTGCATTTTAAGAAGGTATTACAATCATAATGTGAAATGATGTTCAAAGTGTAAAATGCACTAAAATGGTATTTATGAATAACAAAGAACATGAAAATTAGGTATATTAACAATGAATATTAGCCTCATTTAGTGGCTAATCAGAAACCTATCCCTACAATATGTTAAACTGGTGACCAACCTATCCTCACAAGAAGTTAATCACGGGACCAGCATATCCTTAGAATAGGTTATATTCATGACCAGCCTATCCTCAGATGATGTTAAACATATGACTCACATATCCCTATAAGATGTTAATATTATGACTATCGTATCACCATAATATGTTAAACATGTGACCAACTTTCCCGCAAAATACATTAAACATGAGAACCACATATCCCCAAAATTCATTAAACGTGTGCCCCACCAGTCCCATCAAGACATTAAAACATAAACCTACCTATCCCCCATAAGTCTTTAAACCTACTACACAACCTTAAATTTCTACCCCATACAATAAACATGGGATTCATGAGGTAAAATCCCTCAAATTAGTTAATCCCCTAGCTATAATTACAGTATGGTCTACCCTAGATTCATTAGATTCTTCTCCCATGATGCATCATATGATATACCTTTAACTATAAAATGGTAAGAGGTTATAGGTCCCCATCACACCCAACATCAAGAAACACCAAAACATTACCATAGATAATATCTACTTTGACTTAAAGTTTCTACCATGTCATAAAAAATGCACTAGTATTAAACGGCATCAACCTTTAGATTTAACTAAGAATGGGTTTCATGAATACGACATAAATCTATGCAGGAGACCTAAACTAGGTGTGGAGTTCTAATGAGAAATCCATGTAAGAGGAACCAACAAATCATAAACCCATTTAGAATAAGGGTACAACATTACAAGTTAATTTGAAAAAAAATTCTTACCATTGGAGTGAGGGAATATAGTGAAAAATGAATAGCACTGCACCACCAGATAGAGGGATGGGATGCAGCCTTGGCTATGAAATAATTAGAAATAGGACTGGTGAAACTGACATTAATCTAATCTCCTTCCACTATAGGTACTTGTAATGTTGGGGAACAATAAAATTTACATAAAAAGTTATAAAAATATTCATCACCTAGTCCAACAAACAAATAGGTGTTTCCTTAATGAAACTATCATATGACATATGGTTGATAACGTTGAGTGGCCTCGATCTGTGATGTATTCAATGTTGAATATTTATATGCTTCAAAAAATGGAGTTGGGGAATTGGGAATCACCTTAAATTTATTTGTATTTACAAATGATTCCATATACTTTACATATCTCAATGCATATGAGATCTGTGAAATTTTTCCAAAAGAATCAAGGATAGAAGAAATATTGGTTCTGAAATATCTCAAAACTATATTCCTACCATGAAATCCACTACATCTTAAGAAAAATGGAACAACCTATCTAACTATATAAACTCATTCAAAGGATGGTGATCAGTTCCATTACTAGAAAATAACAATAGAAAGTGGTCATTATCTATAGGTATATTTCTTTCCATGGTCTCAATGCCTCAGTTCCTCACATACACTACCACCCAAGAGGGCTGTGCAGGGTGCAACCACCACTTTTTCAAATAAAAAACCACATTAAGAGTCTCTCACAAGATTTATTTGACATATAAATCCAAAATTCTGTATAGTTAGGTGTGTTAAAACTTTTCCCATCATGGATACTTTTTTCTGATTTCCCAACAAGGGCTACCCCCAACCGCATCGTCACCAACATGACCACTCCTAATGCCCGATGAGTGGGATGAATCTATCTCTAACCCACTAGCCTCAGTCCAAAAGACTCGACTCCAGTTTTGGGGGAGGAAAGAGAACATTTCCAAATAGATTTAATTCACTATTTCTCTATTTTACATTTCTACCACCATAGTATCTCATCAAATACCCACAAATTATCAAAGGGGATTCATCTTTTCAATATTGGGATCGAGACCCCAACTTCCTATTAGGTATTCTGGGATGACTCTCTATGTTATTAGCGCCCCCAATAGACCTTACAGTAAACATCATGATGAGTAATACTAGTTTTGAGGTCCTCCTCACACTATCAACAATCAGCATAGAGGTCCTCTACATGACACAAAATTCCCCTAATCTGAAGAATCGTCTTGAGGAATAGGTGAAAACATACACCATGTGGAGTGTTCCCATGACACAAATTGAAAACCAATATTAGGGATCTTGAGATATTCTAAGAATATTTCTCTTAGGTAACCCCCATGTAGTCAGAGGCTTGAATAATGGAATTGTAATTTCAATATAGACCTCTCTAGATTCGAAACAATTTATGACATGATGTGGCAACATTCACCCCCCCAAATGAGCTACTAGAATAAGAACATTGATTGAGGTTCACAATCTCAAAAGATAAAGTACATAATGACCCTATATCATTCAATGATAACTATAGGTGGAGGAAATTATGGACTCCATCCTAGGAATCATAGTGAAACCATCTCCATCATATCTTGTTTTCGTCCTCTCCACCTCCACTCCTGTAATTAGAGAGATGTAAAGATATTGGTTGGAACCCTAAGGTGTTGGTGAGAACTAAAATGATCCTCAAAGGGCTGTTGTATCCATCTCACATGTGTAGGTAGTAAAATCCATATTCTAGATGGATATAATATTGAGGTTGGCTTCATCTCCGAGAGATATTCCATCATTTAGTGGATACTTGACACATGAAGAACCCCCTATTATGATAAATCACTAGAAAATATAGTCTATGTCAATTTCACCTCCCATATATTAGCCTTCTCTAATTGATGTTTGGGCCAGTCTATAGTAGGACCATATCCCTAGAAGTGAACAAGAGGACATTTGGGAACTCATGGATGCCGACCATCTATCAGTTCGTTTTTAGACATAGGAACTCTATATTTGGTGATCTTGGATTCCATCACCAAGAATTGGGTATTTTTTTTTCATCGAAATATATGGTAGATGATCCATCGCCTTCAGGACCATCAGCTAACCTACTTAGGTAGCCACAAGTACATTGATTCCATTGACCTACCATGTAAGAATATTGAAACAACAACACTCTTAGTTACTAATTATCCTAAATTATAGGGCTATTTCTATATTCTCTAGAAAATATTTATTAGGTACATCACCATGCATCATCGTTTAACGAGTGAGGAATGTCATCAAGTTCAGATCAAATGTTAGGGGAAATATAATGCCCTCCATTTCACCCTTTCCAATGAGAATGACATGGCCATCAATCTGTCCCACCTAATAACAATCATGGTTTATCATAGATCATTTCCATTGTGGATATAGTCTCTATCAGCCCTCTAGAGTTTCAGAGAAAAAGGGCTACTGATGTGGATTCTGATAGGGAAAACCTTCTATAAAGGACAACTGAACCCAATTAAGACCCCCCCAATTGGTTCTTTTACTCTTCCTCAAATACCCGAACTATGCCTTTGAATTCCCCCTATGCAATTTTTTTTCATGAAAAAGGAACATGTTCTGTGCTAGGCACTAATGAAGCACATAAGACACCCAAGAGTCTCACATAAGTTTAATGTTACCCAGTACACCTACTGTAAAATATTATTCTTCAATTGGATGAAAGTGTAACCTTAACAGAGACTCTATTTATTTATGAGGATGTATGATTTTATGAATATGAAGGACCTACATTTCCATAAACAATGACTAGATTCTATCCAAGAGTAGTGAGCGAAGGTTGAGGAAGACAATGATCTATTCCATGAGTAGTGAGCTAGAGAAATAGACACATGGAGTGACCTATAGGAATGTAGTGAGATGATCCTAAAACACATAATGGACATGAGCCTGGGAATATAAGTAATCTATCCGGAATATTGTAATTTTTTATTGAGATTATGTTGATTTGGTATATAAACTCAAATCCATTTAATCTTAATTGGGCATATCCCAAGGAGGGTGAACCAAGTAAAATCACCATGTACTATGCATTATTTAATTTATATTCATATACTGCTATGGGAGAAAGAGAGAAGTGTGTTTTTAATGAATAAATTCAATTTAAAGTAGAAATTATTTTAATCTATCATACAATGATTCACCAACCCCCATCAAATAGTATTCAAACCACTGGACCTAAAAATTTATATCAGAGTGAAAGGTTTAAAATTAGTGGTTCTATAATAGTATAAGAAATTGATGTTTCCAATCCCCATGGTATTACGATCTATTATGGGAACAGTTGACAATAATGGATGAATTAGATGTATCACTACTTCCGATCATTAGTAATTGATGTCTATACATCATAAATACATGGAGTTTCAGCTAATATTTATAGTAGTTCTTTAGTAGAAGCTAAAATAAGGGAATTGGGTACTAACACCAAAGTAATAAATGATTTAGGGGGCCTTGTCAAATGTAGTATATATTAAGTGAATGTCATGTAAAACATCACACACTATGCGTGAAAGGTTGATAAATAATAATGCGAGTGAATCAAACATCAAAGAAGAAAGGCATAAGGCTCTATTGAACAAATTTTAGGATCTCAAAATATACTCTGATGAGTCTGTTGATTAATTCCTTGACCGAGTAAATATTATTGTTTAATATATTCATGGTCTTTTAGAAATTATTGATGATATAAAAAATTTCAAACATATCAAGAGAAAACTACCACCTCTATTTAACCCAAATGTTTCTATACTGTAAGATAATGATTCGAAGGAGCTAAAATTCGATAGATTTCACATTAATCATGTTGAATATGAGATGATAAATTATGATACTTAGGTTTTAGAGAAATAGAATTCAAAATAATTGGAATTTAAGGCCATGGAGAATCTAACCATTGAAGATGGTCCAGAAAATGAATATACGAATGGGGTCATTTCATTCCATTTCTCAAATCTCTAAATTGGAAAACTAATGTTCCAAGGGAAACATAAAATTGAATTCTTTAAAAGTGGAATGGTTTTTCAACATGAAGAAAGGTTCCCCATGAATACACAAGAAGATGATGATGAAATTATAATAAATATGTCTTCAACCTAATTGAAAGGTAATAAAAGTTTTAAAAGAAATATCATGAAAATGAAGAATCTGAGTTCAATAGATGATGATTTTTTTGATGAATCTAAGGTAGAAGAATTGGTGGACTATAATGACCCTGAATCTGATGTTATTGTTCCAGTTTTCAGAAATTTTTATAAAAATAAGAAAGTGAAAATTATGATGTAGACATTGATGGAAGAGTTGACCTTCATGTTGAATTTGAAGATTCACTTTAAGAGATAGAAATTTAGAGAGAAAGAATGATGAAATCCTACAAATTGGTATTTGATGCAAAGCATTAAATGTAGTAGCATGAAGATTAGAAGTCTAGAATGAATGAAGAAATTGAAAAACTGAAGTCTTTACTTCCATATAATTCAGATAAGTTTGTTGAGTAGAAGTAAAAATTTGAATAAAAAAAGGAAAATCGATAGTTTGGATAAAAATATAAAATATAAAATCTAATATATCAAATAAAATGATGAGGAAGTTGTCAGTCTGTGAAAAAGAGTTCAGGATCAAGAATAAAATTTGAATATTGGTACGACATCACTAAACAGATGATACCCGAAATAGAGAACATGAAATTTGAGAAAACTAGTCTAGTAGAATAGAAGAAACCGTAAAATATGAATGATGAGGCTAGTATAGGTATTTATCAAAAACAAAAAACAATAATGATTGAAGTCATACCACAAGAACCCACTCTATGATTAACGATTTATTTGGTAATAAAGCAAAATCAGAAGATTTATAGTTTCCCAGGGATGATCAGTGATGAAATATTTCAACATATGTATATACCTCAGATGAGGTTATAATGTTTTGGAAAACTTGGGCACTCACGAAATGTATGTTCCATAGAAAAGATTTATTAAAGGGAACAAGAACAATAAAGGGAGTCATACAATGTTCAATATTCTAGGTCATAATTTGGTGGTCACTATTTCAATTGTGTAGGATTCAAACATATGTTAAGATATTTCTGATAAAAATACAGTGGAATGTGATGAAGTAGATTGAATGTATTCATAAGCAGCAACCAAAAGTATCATCAAATTAGTTGAAAGTGAAAAATCAATTTGTAGCTCTCCATGGTGAATTATGTCCATCATATATCGAGGCACATCAAGATTATCATTACATGTCACCTAGGAAGTCAAAAACGTGACTCAAGAGGAAAAGTATTGAGTAGGTAGTGGTAGAAGAAATTGTATTCAAATCATCAGATCGAACTGAGATATAAATCATTGATAGTGGTTGTACATCCCATATGATAGGAAATAATTATCTAGTTACCAGAATTAGGTAATATAAAAAAGGTATCATAATATTTGGTAATCATTAGGGATTAAAAACTATTGGATCAGAAAAATACGTGTTTAGAGGAAAAGACAAGATATGGGAAGCTATCTTGGTTGTTTATGGTCTTAGTCACAACTTATTGAGTGTAAGTCAACTATGAGACTCATGAAATTCCAAATTATTTTCAAAGAAATTATATGTCATCAAGGAAAATGATGGTGCTACTATATTACAAGGAAAGAATACAACATGAAATATCTACACAATGAGTGGAAAATAATATATGTTCATTCTGGCCAAGGAAGAAGAAAATAAGTTGTGGAATAAATTACCTGGCTTCTTGAGAAAAAAATAATTGGATGATCTTGTGAAATATGATGTTTCTCTATATCTCCCAAGATTGACATGTGATCGTACACATACATGTGATGAATTTCAATAAGGGAACGTCATTTGAATTATATATAATCCAAAAGATAATATGTCAACAAAAATACTTGAGTTAAGGCATAATGATGTGTGTGGACCAATTTTATAACAACCCTAGTAATTATTACTCAATTAAATATGATTTATTACATAAAATTGTACTTAAAAAAGATAGATATTAGAGAGGTATAAAAACTTTTTGTATTAGGAAAATTACTATACAACTTAATACACAATATACAACATCATTATTGAATACTTGTTTTACATGACCACAACATTCTTTGTACTTAGCATTGCATAGGATAACCTGAGGACATTCATAAGAAAATGGTGAGATATAAATCCTAGTAAGGGAATAAACAAAGAATAACATGAATTATACAATACATGTATGTAAATAGTCATATTGATGGATCATAAATCATACATGTACATAAAGTCATGATATAACAAGAAAATCATAACATGGAAATGTGGCAACAACTTAAAACAATGCATTATAAACATAAAGGAATCAGGTAACCCCTATCCCTAAATGGTGGAAATATTTCCTAAAAGAAATAAGGTAATCCCATGTCTCAACATGAGTTATCATGAAACCACACATTATCCAATTCATTGGAGCACCATATAACTCCACGCACACCCATCACATTCATTTCATTCTCATTCTTAAGTGTCCCACATAGATCATAAAACATGGTATTCATTCATTATCATAATTTATTCCACGATAAAGGGGTGTGGAATAAAAACTTGTAAGTCCTTAATAAATAGGTATATGTGTATAAAAGTAAATATCTTTTATAGGTAATGGGAACAATATTTACTACACAATGGTTTTGGAATAAAATTCACGTTGCAATTTCAATAATCTAATGGAGTGGCATAAAAATTCCTACATATAATTAATGAGAGATAAAGGAGAATAAAAGCATATATACATTAAATTTATAGTAAGAGAATCATATAAATACATTTAAAAATACAAATAATTTTTAAGTAGAAGGCATAACATAATAATGAAACATAAAGAAAGCAGTGAATTGGAATAACTCTTAAAACAATTCAGCATGGTAATAGGTGTACATGAGAGCGATTAATGAGAGAGAAAGAGGTCACTCATCGTAGAAACATAATATGGTATGTATGGGGGAGGTTCCAAAACATTCCCCAACATTTTTAATTGAAATATAAAAGGGTATAACATTATAAGGAAACTTAGAAAAAAAAATAATGGAAGGAACCCTTACATTGATGTGTGATCCCAAAGGATTGGGACATGCTTCATGGGAGCTTGAGGGTGCTAGAAGAGGACTCTAGGGATTGGAGAGAATAGTTTGGATGATCTTCAAGGAGTATGAGGGAGGATGAATGGGTTCTTGTGTGGGTTTCTATATAAAAGGAGGGGGAAATCATTATTATTTTGTTTTTGGACACTACACATTAAAATATTCAAAACCACAATCCAAAGCATTGGTTTTTACCATTTTTTCTAGACGTGGAGAGTATAAAACATTATATAATAAGGGAAAGGGATGAATATATTAAAATATTTCCCTTTCTTATGTGGTGGTGAGTCACACTCTCAATGAAATAAATTTAAATTCATAACATATATTAAACATTTTGGAGGATTCAATAAAGAATTATAAAATAAGTAAAATTAATCTAAAATCACATTATTTTAATTTTAAAACACATTTTTGGTCAATGATACCTTTTATGGTATATATTTCATCACTATTGGGTCATTATGATGTCATAAAACCCACTATATATTTATATATTATTTAATTTTCACCAAAAAATTATAGTCTTAGAAAATTATGAAAAATTAACCATCGAATAATTTTGATGTATTTATTCCAAAAATGATTTTCATTTTATCTAAAAAATTATCTAAATATATGAATTTTTACTTTTCAAAAGAGAACTTACATTTATTGAGAGTGGAGGGCTTTTGACAAAACAATTTTTAAACATTAATAAAAATTTCATTTGACTTCATAAAATATTTGTAATCATTTATTATTAATAAAATTATTATGATAGTAATATTTTATTAAGATATTGATTATTTAAAAATTTCATTAAATCGTTAATATAAATACATTAAAAATAAACTTTCTATTTTTTCATATGAAAATATAACTCATATCAAACTGACTACCAAATCATTTATAGATAAGGAACTAATGTAATCATAATTTATAATAATTTTTTTATAATATTATTAACAAAAACCATAGTTTAATTTAATAATATATATATTTATCAAAAGTTTCATTTTTACCTGAAAATCTATTTATCAAATTCATTATTTTGAAGAAGTGATATTCTCATAATGTAATAGATAGAATAATATTATTATTTATAAAAATTGATTACACAATATGTAACTAATAACTTCTTAAAAAACCTCTTATAACCCCCGTATAAGACCGAAAGGTAAGGTGTGTGCGGGTGACAAACTCTTGGGGAAGATTATATAATGTTTCTTAGGTGGAAGGCTCTATTAACATGAAATTATACCATAGAATATTCCATTCAAGATTAACATTCTGATGCTTGAATTGGTATTGGTGAATAGAAAATCCCATTGATGCTACCTCCTTTTAGAGCTCCGTCAAATGAGTTTAGTACAACCCAAGTCTAGTGGATGAGGCCATTATCTTCTTTGTTTTTATTAAAAATATTTGTTAAAAACTTATATTTATATTAGTAGTGTGATCACTATTTTATGGATATATTTTCAACGTTAATGAATCTTAATGGTCATTTAAACACAAAAATAATAAAAAACAATGGCATATGTTTTCTATTTCCATAAGAAATTTTATTAAAAGAAAGATATTTTTATTTATAAATTATCAGGTCATTGAATCTTTTCACCTTAAAAAATTTCTCCCATAAACATTCATTTTCCCACACTAAAACATATGAGTTGAACTCAAGCTCATCACTTCCTCCTGTTCCCATGTTACCTCTTCATACTTTTTGTTTCTCCACAATAATTTGATGAAGGTAATAGTATTATTTCATATAATGTTTTCCCTATGATCTAAGATCTTCACCGACTTCAATTCATATGATAGGTCATTATCTAATGGTACCATATCTAGATTGATTACATGTGAGGGGTCTATTATGTACATAGGAATGAGGGATACATGGAACACTTCATGTACTTGAGACAGGTTCGGTAGGAGTTTTAGTTGATAAACAACTGCTCTAAAGGTTGTTAGGAGAAATATTTTTTCATCTCTAAGTAGTATTGATGTGATCCTAGATGGTATTAACCTTGCCCACCATTTCCTCAACAATTTCTAGATATATAATCATTCTCTCCCCAAATTCATCACAACATGTATGTGTTCTTCACCCAATCCCATAAAGGGATTCATATGTTTCCATTTGGATACTTGAGAGTGGAAATAGTTCTTGTAGGAGAACTCAACTATATGAAGATATTGATCCCATCCTCCCTTTAAGTCAATTGATAATGCTCCCAATATGTCTTCAAGTGATGGGATAGTTGGCTTAGATTTTCCATCAGTTGGATGATAACAAGCTATAACGATGTTATTCTCAGTGTTCATAATGCGTTGGATACTATTTTAGAACATATAGGTGAATAAAGGATCTCAATCAGAAACAATCATTAGTGGTAAACCATGAAGCCTTACCACGTATGTGATTTATATTTGTGCTGGTTGATCCAATGTGAAATCATCTTGAATTTCAATGAAGTTTGTAGTCTTTGTATGACGATCCACCATAAACCATATAATATTTTTTTATTTGGATGTCTTCAGGTGTTTGGTGACAAAGTTTTGGGTGATGTTTTCCTATTTTCATGTTAGTATATATAATGGTTTCATAATCCCTTTGGGAATATGCCTCTCAGCCTTTATTTGCTGACATACCAAGAACATTGATGTTTACTCAACGATCGACTTCTTCATGTAATTCCACCAATAATGATCTTGGAGATCTCGATACAACTTTATTTATTTCCTGGGTGAATGAAGATATTTGAACATTTTACATCATCCAAAAGTTCTTTCATTAACTCTGGATTTTATGGGACACATATTCTTGACCCAAATCTCAAAATTCCTTCTTCATTAACATAGAACTATGAGTATTTACATTTTTTGATAGTTTCCCCATTCTTCTGAATTCCCACATCATTGTTTTTATCATAATTTTACCTTTTAAACACATAAAATTGGATAATAATTTGTGAAAGGATTGATGATGTTTCATTCTTTATTATTCTCATGCCAATATTCATCAAATCTAAGAAGATTGGATCATTTTCAATTCTCATAAATTATGGAATCCCTGGGTCCATTCTACATAGATCATCTTCCAACAGGTTCTCTTTCCATGGGTTGTAATAGATCAAGTAGTCATATAACTTCATGATCTATAACTATATTCATTAGCACATGTTTATCTCTCTCTGTATGAATTTCTATTTGAGACTTTTGTGAACCTTATATATTTCCCACATTTCCCCAATGAGATAATGCCACCATATTTTCAATGAAAATATCACAGATTCTAATAACGGATCATGTGTGCGCTTGTATTGTTCATAAAGTTTCAACTGCCTTGGGGCATAGGTGATGAATTTGTTATTCTTCATCAACACACATCCTATACCCTTTTTCAAAGCATTGTTGAAGATTAAAAAAATATCCCCACTTATGGGTAGTGTGAGATGAAGGGTATTGATAAGCCTCTTTTTAAACTCATCGAACCTTTCTTCACACTTATCATTCCATGAAAATTATGACTCCCTTATTAGTTATCTTGGTAAGAGGGTTTGAAAACAATGTTAAATATCCCAAAAATTGGCGATGATATCCAACAAACCACAGGACACTACAAATACCTATCATATATGTTTCCCTCTTCCATCCTTTAATTGTTTTTGTTTCGGAAGGATCCATAGATATCCCATTTTGTGTGATGATATTCCCCTAGAATCATAGTTATTTTAAACATAAATTCCACCTTCTATACTCTGCATAGGGATTCTCCTTTCGCAAGGTCTCCAGTATAGTTTGTAGATGCTTATCATGTTCCTCCTTGGTTTAGAGTATATTATAATATCATCTATAAAGGCTACCAAATATTTCTCAATATAATCTATAAAGTCTCAATTCATGAATTCCATGAACATTGCTAGAGAATTAGTGAGTCAAAAAGGAATTACTATGAATTCATAGTTCATGTACCATGTACGAAAGCAGTCGTGGGGATATCCACCTTCTTTACCCTTACCTAGGAATTTCTCGACCATAGATCCACCTTGGATAATTATTGTGCTCTATATAGCTGATTGATCTATTAATTAATTTATAGAATGGGTTTATATGTTATGTATCATGATTTTGTTGACATCACAATAAACAATTCAAAAGAGCATTAACCCATCCTTCTTCTTGATGAAAAGGACTGGTCACCCCATGGTGAATCACTTAGGCATATAAACCCTACTTCCAGATTCTCTTTTAGTTTTTACTTTAGCTCCTCATGATTCACTACAACCACTCAATATGGATTCTAGGATATTGAAAACTCCCCATATATAAGATAAATCAATAATTCAACATATCTTCTAGGAGGTAGACCAGGCAGTTACTCAGGAAACACATCACCAAAATCCCTCACAATAAGCATGTCTTCAAGGATGGTCCTTCATTAGAATCAATCATTTAAGAAAGATATTAATTCTTATAGGTATGTAATATCCATGAATGATATTATGGTTCTAAATATGATTCATCATCCTCCTTATAGTTTTATTGAATCGGGGGGTCAATTCACCATATGGAGAGTGATTTCCCTCTCATGTTAATTTATGTTTCCTCTGTATAGGGAAAGCCAATCCATGACATGAATTGAATAAAATTACACCATGGTATGTATGATGAGGTTCACTGGGAAGTTCAATCAACACATTTTGATAGGGGATGATTTAAATTCTTGGGATGTCAAAATTGAATCTTTTTCTGTTTTCACCAATACATCTACATCCATTCATTGTGGTGATGATTGGATTGTTCTGTCAAACATTCAATATATAAAAGAATTTTTTGAAATAGAATGAAAATGTATATTCTGTATTCATGAATGAATAACCAGCATACCTATCACCACTCCATTTTTGAGATTCACTTTGGTGGTAGTGATGGATAAATCTTACCCTTACCACCTTGGAGGTTGTTTGTTTCCTCTGAAAAACCATGGCTTAGTGAATTGGTTATAGAAATTCCATACTTACATTTAGTTGTAGAAATTAAAAATTTATTGAGAATCAAATAGGGTATTCCTTTTCTCTATCTTAGTAGTGGGTTTTTCTTGTTGGAAATCGCTATCTTGGTGCCATTCCTTTCAGTAGCTAAATAATTTTTTATTCCCCTTCAAAAAAATTGCTAGGTTGCTTCTTCTAGAACCTTTGGAAAGCTGGATGAT
The DNA here is from genome assembly GCA_963277665.1 of Viscum album. Classification (NCBI taxonomy): domain Eukaryota; kingdom Viridiplantae; phylum Streptophyta; class Magnoliopsida; order Santalales; family Viscaceae; genus Viscum; species Viscum album. Next base: position 1,194,221,926 of record OY728139.1, read on the forward strand.
GTAATTTTTTAGCACTGTTGGATTTATCGATCGGTTGACCATAATTGAAGTCCAATTTCTGCATCTTATCCCCCTGATACCAATAATATTTTCCAATATACGTATTGAATTTGAGGGAACATCAAACAATATCATTATAGCAGTCAAAGTTGGAATCTGATAGGGATTTTGGTAGGCTAGGTTTTATCCCACAAAAGAAAAGGTCAATATTGAAATCGAGTGCCACGACAAAACCAAAAGAGTATCATTTATTTATAGTGAACTTTTTCTCATACACCCCAATTGATTCATCATAATTTTTCATGATTTCATTGAAATATATTTCCATTTTAAGACAGAGGATGTAGGGAAAATATTTATCCAAAAACATTTTCTAGAAATCCTTCTATCTCATCTCCATGATCTCCTCCAAAAGATTTTTATTTTTGATCAATTTACACCATTTATTGTCGTCACCCTCCATAAGATAAACAACCACAAGACCCTTCTCATGTTTGTAACATTAAAGGATAGAGAATATAATCTCAATAGATTTGGTCTATTTCTCATAGATTGTGGTATCAAATGTTCCATTGAATGTAATAGGCCTTCATCTCATGAATCAATCGATTGTGAATTGTTCTTTCTCGGGTGGTGGGGTGGAAGTTCCTCTTGACCATTGTTTATATTCAAACCATTACTTAACTAAGAGTGTATCGTGATAAGGTTTTTGATTCACGCTCCCATCAGATTGAGAATCTCATTAGAATAGTCATCACATTGATCTTTATATTTGATGTTATCTCGAGTGATCCGATTAACGACCATTGGATATAATAAAAGGAAAATTAGTGGTAATTTATTTAAAAAACTAAACCCATAAAGGGGAATCCAATGAAAAAAAGGATAACATATAAATTACATTTATTTCCTAAACATATGGATTTGCAGGCTTCAATCTAATTCATATGTGATCTATTTCCTAATGCATCATTTTTTTTTCTTCCATTAATAATGGTTCATACTAAGCTTATGAATTTAGAAAATCATATCAATCAGGAGTGTTAATCTAAGAGTGCAATAAGGCCAGTTGTCCGACACCAGTCCCCATTTGAGTCGATCTCAAAGTGGTGTTTTCAGGTTTTACCCCTAGATAGATCTCTGCCAGATCCACCTCTACTTGTTCGTATCTAGAAAAGGATGAATTTTTATTATATACCAATTAAAACATTCTATAAAAATTTTAGGGATGTTTTTATTATACATAGTCTTATCCCTAAAGCTTCCACTTGGGTTTTCTAATCCTAGTCCCCCAAAAAAACCTCCCTTTGATACCAATTATAAGAACCATACATTTTATTACACATTTAAACATGATTTATTACATAAAAATACACATAAAACAATCTAAAAGTTTGATATTTCTTGTGTATTTGGGGATAAGGAACATTCACCACAATATATGACATAAAATATAACATCATTATTGAAAAATTCATATACATGACCACTACATTCCTTCATACATAGCATTTCAGGGGATATCCTGAGGGCATTCAAAAGAAGAGGGTGAGATATAAGGCCTATTAAGTGATTAAATAGGGTATAACAAGAATAATATAATTTTTTTTAGGAAATATACATATCAATGGATCATAAGAGAAACATGAAAAAAATGGCTTGATATAGCATGATCATTATAACATGGAAATGTGGAGACAACATAAAACAATTTTTCATACACATAAAAAAATATGGTAACTCCTTTCCCAACATGGTGGAGAAATGTCCTAAAAGTAATCATGTAAACCCTTATCCAAACACGAATTATCATGATATTCATCATTACCTATTGCATTGGAGAGCTATATAATTCTGGACACACCCGCCACTTTCATTTCATTCTCAAGATTATGTGTACCAAATAAATAATAAATCATGATATCCATTAATTATTATAATATAATACATGATCAAGGGGTGTATAATATGTACATGTAAGTCCTCAAAAAAAGATACATGTGAATAAATCTTAACACTATTGATATTGAATGGGTATGATATTCACTACACAATGGTTTTTTGGAATGGAAATTCACAGTGTAATTTTATTAGCCTGATGATGAGAAATAATAATTCATAAAAATGGTTGATGAGAGGGAAAGGGGTCTCTTATCGTATATACATGAAATGTATAGTAAGGGGGTCATAAAAATACATGTCCCAATAAAAGGAATTTGAAAATAGAAGGTGTAACATATAAATAATGTTAAAGAAAGATGATAAATGGAATAACTCTTACAAAATTGTTTCATGGTCACAGGTGTAATGGGAGGGATTAATGATGCCTAAAGAGATATCACATCATACTAACATAATAAGGGATGTATGGGGGTGTGTGTAAATGTTGGGTAGAAATACCTTAAGGTGTCATCTCAGTATGTTTTGGATGTGGTTATGTTTGTTGACAAATCCAGATGATCGTAAATGAGTATGGTTGGTGTTTTTCAAATATAGGTTTTTAAGGCGGTTTACTTTCTTAATGTATGCCAAATTTTTGGGCCTAAAAAACATGATTTTAATGTTGGAAAATTAGTGCTTAATTAATAGGAGTGAACTGTATAAAAACGTTGAAGAAAATCAGAAAAGGATGACAACCACATACCAAAATTCATGGATCACATACTATGTTCTAGGAACATTACACAAAGCATCAGAAATGGTACGCCATAGCGGTTCACGAAAACAAAGATAGTTCGTGTTGGAAGACAGTGTGGTATGAGGGTATCTTGAAGATGGCGGAGGAGATCAACATTGTAAGAACAATGACATTAAGCATACTGGATAGAAGAAATGATTCATGAATGGCTTGTGATTTGCGGTGCCTAGAGGATCGGTATGTAGTGGATTTAATATTTGGTAACTCTTAGATTAGCGGATTTTGGGGTTATCTATTCCTATATAAGAATTAATAATACCACATATTCCTGTGGAGATCAAATATCACAAGATATCATCTTTTTGATCCTGGATTTTGGCAAACACTGAAGGAAGTTCGCAAAGGTTGAAGTGGATCATATGGAAGAAATTTCGCTGATTGTTTTTTCAGAGAACTAAAAACTGAAAAGGAATTATTACACAGATGAGGAATCTTTGGTGTGAAAGAGAGAGAATTCCCCAAGTGTAATGAAGAGAGGGATATCTGGTATGTGGAAGAGAAGGTTGTATGTGAATAGAGAACAGTTCACGAACAGAGGGTAGTTCACCTAGGAGGTTAGTGGAGTCGGTACATAGAGGCAGTATGCAACAGTGAAGGCAGAGGATGTCTGCGGATAGGGGAGGATCATGGAAGAGGCCATAGTATGTAGAGTAGGCGATCCACATACCAAACCCAGTACTTAGCAGTTGGGAGAGGATTTCAGTTTGCGATTTTCACAAGGAAGCTTTTGAAAGCTTCAAACCAGTTTGTGAAAGGATTTTATGATGCCTATAAGTACCCGAGTAGGTGGACTTCATCTACGGGTGAAAAATGAACTTCAACATAGAATCTACATATAGTTGAGGAAAAATGAATTCATGCAAATGAAGGGACATACATGTCCATACTGTGTTTGACCTACAAGTCGATAAACTATGAGTGGATTCCTTTCCAAGAGTTGTGGGTGAAGGAAGAGGATGACAATGAACCTTTCCACTAGAAGTGATCCAGAGAGAGAGAGAGAGGGATAGGGAGTGACTAATGGGAATGCAGTGATCAGACCCTAAACATTGTAAAGGAATTAATCTTGGGCATATAAGATCTATCCCAAATATTTTACTCATTAGTAGCAGTGAGCCTTAGTTAATCTAGTACATCGGCAGATCGCCATTATAAGCTCCTTAGGTGTATCCTAGTGAGGGAGAATGAAATAAAAGCATTCTCCCATGTGATTTATTACATATATATTTTAATATTTCTATGTGAGGATAAGATAAATGATTTTTTTTCTATCAATGAAAAAGGATGCCAATGAGAAAAAGTTTTAATCTATCATGCCCTGATTCACCCCCTCCCCCCTCTCAGGGTATTCAGCCTAGAGGACCCAATAGAAAAATAACCCATCATTTTTAATTAAAATGTAAAATGGTATAACAAAATATGGAACTTGGAAAAAAAATGATAAAGGGAGGAACCCTTACTTGGATGTGTCATCCCAAAGGCTTGGGTAAGGCTTCATGGGAGATTAAGGGTGCCTTTGGAGGACTCTAGGGTGTGGAGAGAAGATTGAGTATAATCTTAAAGGGGTTTGAGTGAAGAGGAATGGGTGTTTTTAAGGGTTTATAAAGTAAAGGTGTGGGAATTCAATATTAATTAGGTTTTGAACACTAAAAACTAAAATATTAATTAGGTTTTTTACGAATATTAATTACAAATCCCAATGTCACCATCACATGAAATTATAATATAGCTTTACTCTATAGGAGAATGATATTCCTCATATGAACAATATTTAAGGGACCTAAAAACCTCATCTCATCAAGTATGTCATATGTTTGCCTATGACTTGGGAGGGAGTTTTACTCAAGGAAGGTCAAAATTCATGGGTTCTTCTTCTCAGTCCAAACTCAATAACCATATACTAATAGCCTAGGTCTAATCATCAAAACCATAATTTGTAAAAATTGTTTCTCAGATATGTTCTATGTGGAAGGTCCTTCATATCTCCTCATTCACATTTTCTAACATCTCCACTACGTTTCATGCATTTCATTTTGACACATAAACAATTGTTCACGCATCCGAACCATAATGTGTGTGTTACTCACCCTAAATTCTTTTTCATTATAGAAGGCCTCTTAAGAACACCATTTAAATCAGTTTGGATACTTCCAACATTAAGAGAAAAGTTTTCATACAATCACCCACATTCCTAAGCATTACAACCTTTTATACTATTATCCTACCATGGTCTAAATGCAACAAATTTAAATATGGAGTCTTAGTTAAAGAATTATGACCCCAAAATAATTTCAATGTAATGTTCCAAGCACTTTGACTATAAATTATGAATCATGGTCCATGCATTAAGACCATAAAATATTTGCAACACCATGGTCCTAGTAATATGGCCTTGAACTATTAAACAATTCATGTTTTGACTAGTATGGACATAAATTTCCTATTTCAGAAGTCACAAATATCAATCAGGATCAAAACAATATGAGAATCCTTAAAAATAATTGGAAGCCCCAACTAGGCCACTATAGAGACCCGAAGCTTGACGTACATGGACATTACATTACTTTTTCAAAATACTTAATACATAACAAAAACAGACACACAAGGACCGTAATAGTTTAGTGTCTTTGGAAACTTGGAACGTAATCTTCTAATCGTGGTGAAAGATCTTAAACATCTCCCATAAAGATCTTCCCCTTTTTTTTCTTACCTAAAACCTTTCTTTATATCTTGGGGAAGATAAAACATAAAAAGGGTGAGCTCAAATGCTCAGTAAGGGTAAGCATGGATAAAATAAAACATACCATATACATTTGAACTTAAAAACATGAACATAATGTTTAAACATCAAAAGATAGAGCGATGACATAAAACATGGAAGTACGTAAGTCATAGATCATAAAGAAACATTAAGAATGATAAAATAGCATGGGAATAAAACATGTAATTGTGGAAATCATTAAGCACATGATATGATTTCTATATTATCCAAGGCATTGCTGCCAAGACCATCTTAGTGGACAAAGTCCCTTTCTGAATCGAGTTCACTCCTCGTTCCAGTCCTGTATTACTGAACCGGTTGAACTTTCCGTTCCAGCCATGTCTATCTCATGAGATATAAATATTTACCCAATGAATTGGAAGGAGATATAGGTCCCACCCATCTCATAATTAAATCATTCTTACTTGTGCCACAAAACAATCATAAATCATTCATCATAACCCAAAGAATAAATTGGGTTTCATAAACATCATTCCATCATAACATAATACATATAAAAAAAATGGATATCATTTCATCATAAGAAAATTCAAACCATATAAATCATAGAGACACTATACTTGAAACATACACATATGAAATAATGTCATCTTAGATGGAAAATGGTTTTGATAAAGCACTTGAAATGAATTCTTGAGGAAAATATCCTTTCTTCTTAAAAATAATTTTCTTTTCACAAATTGCCATGCACTTTTAAAATAAAAGTATTTTGTTGAAAATATTCATAAAATCTTGTAGAGTAAGCTTCATTAAAATGAGGCATTATGAAACCGTAAAAATCCGTTTGTGCCGTATAAGTTAAAAAATAACATTCTTCTCGTACTTTTGTCAGAAAAGTAAAAAAGTTCCTTGTACGGTAAACAAAAGAAAGATTCCTACCATAACACATGGTAAAATTCAAAAAAGGGTAAAAAGGAATTTAAACATACATGAATTTTTTTTTATAAAACTTGGACATGGATGATAAATATAACCCCAGTAAATACTTATGAATAAGCAATCTCGGATAAAAATGATATTTACAAAATTATCCCTTACCTTAGGTCCGATATGCTTCGTACGTATATGAACCTCCTGTATAATGATTTAAATAATGCCATTGACTCATTACATAATAATATTCATTGTTATGATATCATATATGTTTCACTTATGACTTTATATTACCCGTTCTTTTGTAAATTCCATGTAAAAGCAGCGTTTTGGGTAAAATCATTTCATTTATTGTATATGTTTCGACTTGTCGTTCTTGATATTATTAATTATATCCTGATTTAAATAATTCCAGAATGTAAAACATGATTTATATATATTATATATTCATCATATACATATATATTACATATCGATAAAAGGAATGAAATACACCGTTCATGGAGACGGTAGGCCGTACGTACGCATGAACGTTGTTTTCGTTTCCTTATTGAATTGAATGAAATTAAATAGATTATATATATATATATACATAAATACAGTAGCATTATTATGCCATATATTTCATTATTATTCGTTATATATACTTTATAATCATTCTTGAATGGTTAATCATGGAAAATGAATCTCATCGCGTTCGTGGAGACGGTAGTTCGTACGTACGCACGAGCGATGATATCATTCCCATGATCGTGGAATTGTATTGGAGTGTATGTATAATATTTAAGAATCAATATCACTTTAAAATAATCATATATAATCATTATTTACACCATTATACTCATCCAAGTAAGGTGATGGTGGAAAATAGATTACACCATGGTGTGGAGACGGTATTTCGTACGTACGCACGCGCGGTGATTTCGTTTTTCGTAGGATGGATAGATGGTGAAATAGGGTTGTTTCATACTTATAATAACATATCAGTATATGAGTGATACTGATGTTATTACTTCATAATCAAACAACTAAAGAAGAATAAGTATAAGAATAAATAAAGTTGAAAGAATCGGTAACGGATATTACCTCTTCTTTCGAAACGCCTTTTTGAAACCTCCTCTTAGGGAACTATTATTGGTATTTGAAGAATACCAGAACCTCTAGGATGTTTCTAGGGAAGTGGAGAAGTGAAATGGGCAGGGTTTGGCCGAGATTTAAGGCTCAATGTTGTGTAAAGATGAGAGGGGGGAGGTGCCCTTTTATAAGGGAGGAGAGGGGCACCTTTGGAAATCTAAAAAATATTAATTTATAATAAATATAACCCCAATTAAAAACCTCCAAAAATGGCTCATATTCGAATATTAGATGATATAGGGTTGTAATATCATCAAACAATAAAATTTAGACATGTTAGGAAATTATTTTAAACATTATCAACTTGATTTATCCTTATTTAATCAATTTAATTTTATTTGTGGTAATAAAATTCTAAATTTTAAATTATAACAAATAATTACTTATTTGTTGTGAATTTTCCATAATTGGTTACTTTATAACATTATAGACCATATAAAGTTAAATTTATAATTTTTAAATATTTTTGTGTTTTTTAAAAAATTTTATAATATGTTATTTTTATAAAATAACAATAGTGTCAATTTTGACACTATTCATTTATTTGAATATAAATAAAATATATAAAGAAGATATGTTCAAAATAAAAGATTTAATAGATTAATAAAAGGTCATATGTATCTAGAAAATTAGTGGAGCACATTAAATAGTTCATATAATATTTATTTTATTATTTTTAAAACCATTTATTTGGTTTATCTCTTAATAAAATAATTACTACAATATTTTTGTATAATTATTTAATATACTTATTTGTTGCATAAAAATTAAAAATAAAATCCTATTATGAAGATAAATCTATTACCTTTCACAATAATACTTTTACTGGAATATATCATCCTAAAATAAAAATATTTAAATTGTTATATTTATTAAATTATGAAGGTGACAACTTTGGCATCATTTAAAATAAAAAAATATAAGTGTCATAATCTCTTTTATAAGGCTCAAAATGGTCAAATATTCGACCATTGGATGATTATGGTTTATATTTACATGAAAAATAAGTTTTGGTCAGGGTTTTGTGCCTTTTATGGTCTCTATTGGTTTAATAAAAACTATATTCTTGATTTTTCACTAGATAAACAATTTCTGCATCACTATTGTGTCATATTTAATGATAATTATTTAATCCCAAAAAATTATAAATAAATTCATATTATGTAGATAATTTTATTATATTTCTGGAGACTATTCATGTTCTAAGTTTCATGAATTTTATCACTAAATTAAAATTAATATACTTATAAGATTTAAGAGAGTGACATATTGTCACTTTCTTTGGTTTTAATAATAATTAAACTATTTTTATTGTAAAATGTCCATAAAATGAATATAATCCGCCCCTTAGGTGATATGGGTCGACTTTTATCCATCCAATAGAATTTTGGCAGGTGTTAGGGTAATTTTATAATCTTATATTTACCCTTAATTACCCGATTTACCTTTAACTATGGTAAATAAAATTTACCATAGTTACTATTCATAATGCCCAAAAATAAAAAGTAGCTTATTAACATAATTTGGATCCACTGATTATAAATATGGAATCCATTTTTACAAATTCAATACACAAAAGTTGCAGAAATTAAATTAAAATTAATCCTGTTGTTGAAAGAAAACGGGTTTTTCTTTAAAACATTGTAAAAGATTGAATTGATTTAACCTACGAATTCAAGGTAAAATCAATGCTAATGACATAAATTATATTAAATGGTAAAAATATATTCTATTTATACTTTAAAACCATTCAATATTATAATTTAACCACATAAGTTATTACGACGAAAAAAGTTGTTTTTAATTAAAATATAGCGTGTTTTTACTATTCATTAAAATATGAAAGTTATCAGAAAAATATCAAAACTTTATCCAATGTAAATTTTTATATACTGATTCAAAATAAGAAGTTTATTTTGTAAAATTGAACTTATAGACATGTCAAAAACTAGATTTAATGTGGGTGCGCCATTAAAAGGCGGCAAAACTGCATTTTTTGAAAAATACTTATTTTACCCGAAAAATTTATTTTGTTCTTATACCATGTTCTAGAAAATGTGTAAGATGAATAATAATGTTATAAAATTAAAAATTTAGTTAATAATATTCATAACGGCTAGTTCATAATAATATTATAATAATATATCGTTGTTTAGTAAAACCCGGTATTGCGTACAACACACGCTATCGAGCAAGGTCGCGATTGTGTGTAATGCAAGCCAAGTCAGGGTTGCGTATACTACAAGCTAATACGGTGTTGCGTATAGTACAAGCTAATCTTGTTCTAGTGTATAATAGAATATATGAAATAAATTAAAAAGAATATATCTTATAAAATCTCAGGTTGTTACAGCCACTCTTTCAATTTTGGAAAAATTTTGGTATAAAAATAAAGTGGTATAAAACAAGTAGTGACCCACTATGGACCCCAAACCAACCTGTCTATGCTTTCAAATTACATCATATTAAGAGAAATTTAGTCCCAAAAATTAATCTTCCATTCCATGATAGATACAATAGGTATCCCCCCTATGTTTTACCCTATTACTCCCATGTCACCTTGGCTAGGATGGTTTTATTTATGTCGATTCACATATCTAATAAATATAGAGATAAAATACATTATAAACATCCAAATAAAACAATTCTAAAAATTTAATATCCCATCATCCTCAATGTATGATGACAAAAAAATTGTATATCACCCTTAGCATATGATATTAAATTGCATGTAAAACCTTCTTACTCTATGATATTAAACTATGTGTTCATCATCTTCATTACATGATGTAAAAATACATGGCATATTTGTCTCACACTTGAGAAGCCCCTTTCCACCCTCAGTTATGGTCACCTACTACATCATTCAGGTTCTTCGACCTTCACTCGATATAGGACATGACACTCACCATTGAAGAAAATTTTATCCTTTTTTGGGCTGATACACCAACCGAATGTTCTGAAATCCCCGATGGTGTAATTTTGAAAGTGTCTAACTCCATTTGAACATTCCATAATTTCATCCCCACACTTCATATCTCCCATCAGATGGATCCCAATGTTTTTTTAAGTATTAATGGGCCCCTAAATAGAAATGGTTACGAGCCATAATTGATCACTTACCATCATTTGAACATGCTTTGAGAGACTTATGACGACATTTTATGATTGGTCTCAAGATTAAAAATGTTTGTAGATCGATTATAATTTTTGTTTCCTCATCCTTGGTCTAGTTTTATCTATGTTTCATCCAAGGATAATAGTTATCCTCTATTTAAAAAACACATCCTTTTTTTCAAATCAGGGGCATCTCGATAAATTTTTTTTGACACCCCCTTTTTATTTGGTAGAATTAAATGCCCTTAGAATTACTACATTTTTTCTAGAGAATATCTAGAAAGTAATATTCCCGTAAAGAGATCCATGTCCACTAGACATATCTTTTCTGATCAGGATACTCCCATTTGTAGATAAAAGTTTTCAACAGATGAGTGTTCATCATTTTATTACCACTATCATCTAAAAGAGAAATAATTTATGTTTCTCTTATTTTCCACATAGAGAATGAATCACATGGGCGTAGGGATTCATTACTGATTTTCTTTTTTGATAATATCAAAATTTAGAAAATTAATTAATTTAAGAATAATGGATGTCTAAAAAATCTATTGGAATTATTTTGGGGAATCATTATCTTGTTTGGTCTTGTCCTTTATTTTATGGGAAGATAAATTTCCATAGGGATCAATCCTTGCAACCAAGGTCTCGAGATCCGCCACCATTTTTTGAGTGGCATCCATTATCGGAATAATCTAATTCAGATTGATCACCTCTTCTTTGATGATAGGGAGGTCTTATATGGAATATATTCAAACCTAATTATTATTATTTTGGAACATGGACAATAGAGATTCCACATCCTATTCCCTAGACTCAGCCTCCGAAAAATGAGCCATCAATTGGCCGATGATCTTCCCTTATGTAAAAATGTTGTCTGCATGTATGATTACATTATCTTCAAATATAGATCTCCTCCTCAGCCACCTAGATCCCATGGGATCCCTTAACCTTATTCTTGAGCACATAAACACAAAAATCTGGCCACTCAAAATTTTATCATTAATTGATAACCTCGTGAATGAGTGCATGGAGGCCACTGGAATCCACCATGAATATCCCTAGTATGATTAATTAATGAAAGATAGATCCCAACTGATTGGGAAGATCATAGAGTGGGGTGTGTGAGATAAAATTCAACATGATTCTTCACACCTTGAAATATATTACATGATTATCCTCTGAAAAGTTTAATTTGTAATCCAAAAACTCATCTACTATTGTAGTCTTGTGTTAAGGGAAGACCTCCAACACATCATTGGTATTATCATCTAAATGAAATTTCCTCTGAAAAAGTAAATCCAATGCATATGGAAAATACATCATCACCAATGTTTTCACCTTGAATGAGAGACCCAAAAATATCTTCTGCCACTACCATGGAAGGCTCAGCCAACACAATATACTTGGCTACCTCTATTGGTGGAAATATCTAAACAACCATTGTTGTGGTCTCAACTTTAGTGTCCTTAATCAATGGAAATTATTAGATAGGTAATATTTTCATAGCCTCCTTGAACTTATTGGTTGTTATAGAAATTTCAACCCCCACACTCACTATGGATTTGGCTTCATTATCCACCTCATATGGAATCTCAATAGAAGGTCTGTCTAGCATAGTTTCCTAGATATCCTTTTTCAATGAAATAGCCCCAACCCCACTTACTGTCCTATAAATTATCATTTTCGTAGATGGATAATCTCCAAAATTATTTGTAACTATATATTAATGAATATGATCTTATCTCGGGACTTATCGTTGTAAAACATGATGGAAATAATGAAAATGGGAAGGGATTAAGAGAGTTGTACAACCTTAAGGTAATCATGGAATGTTTCAATGGATGTCCCATAGTTGGATATACTCACCCTATCTAGAGGAAAACAATAAAGTCATCACAGTTTCAAGAATATAGAAAATCCATTCTATATAAGTAGTGTTATTGGAATTAATTTGAAACTACCAATATGACACCTCAACAAAAGTCACCACATTAATAATGGATTGATGGACACTTTTGACAATATGGTAAAGGAATGAAATTATACCTTCAGAACCTCCAGGAGTTGGGACATCATGTTCATATTCTTCTTGATGTTCATTATAGACGTCATCCTGCAACACAGTCACCAATTCCTTCACATGTGAAATATGAGTTAGAGTGAAATCTTTGTGTTTTTTTAATATCCATGAAAAACAAGATCCAATGATTCACTAGATCAGTCGATGGATTTTCATCATTAAGGGAGTCCATATAGGAATTTATTCCTTAGGAATCCTATGATCCTTCACCATTATATGTGACAACAACAAATAGTTCTATAGAAACCTTTTTATTATATGACACAGAGAGAAACACCATTACTATATTAGTCATGGTTGTGTGATTCCCTAAGAGTCAATAAATTCTATTAGATCCAACATGTATTAAAGTGACTTGACTCAATGTATATGGATAATAGGCCTCGTATGACCCAACTTGGCAGGGAATATTTGGTCAGTCTGATTGTATTTCCATGTCCCATTGTGGTGGGTGATTGGTTTTTGGATCCCCAAAACCCCTAGGAATAAGAAAAAATATCACCCCTTGGAACATCCATGAGTCACATTTTCCTCCCATGATATTGTACATTTTCCTTCAGAACTATTTGATATGGTCCAACTTATTCAATTATTATTTATCCTTGAGTGTCAATCATATCTCTTCTCCCCACCTTGTAGTTACAACCATTCTAATACCATGAATTTTCCACGTTGCATATGCTTCTCCACCCACTGAACGGACTCTTCCTCTATGATGTGCCATGAAATTTACTATCCCTCGGACATGTACTTGTGGGACCCCTCCTTATTCATCACCTTGATAGGTTTTCCACCTCATCATATCCCAATGGTACATGATATTCTAACATATAAAATAATTGATTTATGTGCCTATATGAAACATTGAGTAGAATAATATCATTTCACTCATTCCATCTTCAAACACAAACATGTGTCATATCATCATGAGAACATAGGGGAGGATTTCATTATGTACCCCCATATATACCTCCATGGTTATCCATTGTAGGATTCAAATAATCCATGCAAAGAAACATAGGGTATATAGATCACAAATCACATTGCTGTTAACCCTGCCTAAAAATACCCCACCTATAACATGTAAGGGAACACAATAACATATTATGGTTTTCCCTTAGGAGAAGTGGTGAAGCATCTTGTAAGAATATTTAGGGAGTAGTACTGGTAGGATAATTCACTACCTTATTTCCATAATTACTTCCAAGTTTAGGGTCCTCGGTCACACCCCCATGTGTGAATTCTGAATAGGGACAATCCATCGGCCAATGAACATTGCAATAAATACATCCACCATAACCCTAGGTCACATGGGTTTCATATTGTATCCTAGAAACTATCATTATATCACACTTTAGATTCTACAATATGAGTTATCCTTTCCTCATTTATAATACTATGGGAACTGGTCAACCACCCAGGTAGTTTGTCGATTTTCTAATTTAAAAACAGTACCTAAAAATTTTCTTGAAACAAATGTCCTTAATAAATAGTTTTTTTCACTCTACCCCTAAAACAATCTTATAAACAATGTTTTGATCACTATATTCTTCTCTTAGTCATCCCAGACATCCACATCTATGTGAAAATAATCATACATCTTCCTTGGATATGGATCATTATGATGTGGTAGAGGTCTGATAAACCAATTTTGTACTCCCCAAGAAATAGGTGAAACATGCCCATCCTAAGTGACCATATGATCAAAAAATCTGGAATGTTTTTATAGTGTTAGTTAACATGGAATTATGAGATCCATCATTACTCATAAATCTTGAACCACATTGTATCCACCTAAATTCATAACAGTACTAGCACACCCAACTTTCATAAGAAGATTATTCTCTAAAGCTACAATCTTGGTACAGGTCCCTGCCCTCTATCAACCCATTTAGATGGTCCATCAATCCAATATTGAAAATGAAATAATGTTGATGGGTATATTAATCCACCAATATTCCTCTTTTTTGATATTATTAATATATTTACATAAGTTATGAGTGACAATATATGCATTTTACATCATAATGTGGCCCCTAATAGCCCTATTCCACAGATAATACCTAGGTATTCTCGTGAACCAGTAGGTAGAAGAATCCTAATTGTCATTGGATATGAACACAACATCCCTTATCCTAAACTTGTACAATGGAGGCCTCTTTCACAATAGGTAGTTTTGGAAAACCTAAATCTTCAAGGTATTGAGTGTTTCATGATTTGAATCAAATCAGATTCTTTCCCAAATAATGAGATTTAAAACCATCTCTATTTTTTTGATCAGTTAAATCTTCATCACATTTAGAAACCATTTTCCAATAAATAAATAATTTTTGGAACTAGTTCATGATGGACGGTTCACTAATGTCAAATCCACACAAATTTGAACCCTTTAGACGTCTATTCAAGAAATAAAGTTTTTGAAAGAGGTGTTTTCCTCATGAAGTGAGGATCAAGATCAGAACATTCTAACAAAATCATTGATTTTCATGAAAATAGATCCCAGTACAATCCATCATAAAAATCATGTGGCACACGCATGGACCGTCTTACCTATTTATAAGAATAGAGATAGATATAAATTTCTCAATAGGGATTTCAAATCACCCATTTTATGTAGTTTTATGTTTGAATATGACCCTCCTGTACTTATTCGAATCTAATTATCAGGGGGAACTATTGACATAAAAGTATGAGTATCATGAGAGTGATCAAGGAAATAATTTCATATTTTATGAAAATTCAAGCCAAACAGAAAACAAATATTCCAAAGGAACTTGGTTCACGAATATTAAATGGTTGGAGAATAGAAACATTTCAAATATGTCTTTGTGCCATGAAGATCCTCATGTGTTAACATCTACATATCCTAAATTTAGTTTAAAAATGGCAATGTCCATGCAGATCTTGAAGCGGTAACCTCCATTAATCACAACTCCAGTTCATAGGAGTCACTGATCATGTTGATCGTGGGGGTGGTAACCTCCATGTAATGATACTCTAGTTTGTGGAATTAACTGTTCACTTGGAGCATGAGTTGTAACCTATGAACAATGTATTTATGGTTATCTCATGTTCCCTACCCAGGCAAGGAATGAATCGACAAACTCCAAGTAGCATAACACTAGTTCGAAAGACCATATCACTTCTAATCCGTATAATCATTAACTAAATGCTCCATATATAAAACATTTGACGAAAATCCCTTTTATTGGACAATAAAAACTGATACATTTATGGATTCTAAATAGGATATTACCTTTCATAAACTAAGAAAAGATCTAAATTTGATTAAATCAGAATATTCATGAGAATGATAAGTGATGGAATTACAATGTTATCCATCCATCATGAAACTACCTCATATTATGTTTTTAGATCCAAAACCCACAGTGGAAATTTGATTCAAAATGTTCCATGGTCATCACATATTTATAAATACCTTTTCAAATCTTTTGGATTTAGGAGACCATTATCCTATGTGAAACCAATCACATGGGAACCACACTTCCCTTTGAGGAAGGGATAACCTATTCTGTGAAACGTAATCCTTCACAAGAACTCAACATTAAAATATCCCCTATCATTTTTGAGTCATCAGATATCTCATAACACATCCTACATGCTTCTCCATAGTTACACCATTATCCTAATACCAGTCCATGAAAGTCAAGTTCTAAGGGACCCATTACTATTTCAAAACAGTTTCAAATGCACCCAAAATCCATGTTCAACCACTAACACTAACCCTTGTGTCATCCCACTATTCATTAAGTGTTTCTTGTCCCATTACCTTAACTTTTACTCATAATCATACATATTGTAATTTCACATTCCACTATGTATAGGAACCCTATCATAATCCATCATGATTTAACCTCCACCATGGTCATGTTTACACCATTCCCCATTGAGAGGTGCACATGTGGTGGGAACATATCTCTAAAAGGTGGAAACCTAATGGGATACTACCAACCATTAATGGTATATATTCCTTTTACAAGATGTTACCCTCCCACTTGTAAATGGACCCACTAGAGTAAACCTCATCCATTTCTAAACCACATGATGTAAAACTTCATAATTACACATACTAATCTAATAATGTTAATCTACTTGAATATTAATTCATCAAATAACATAAAATTGAAGCCTTACCATGTCTTTTGACCATTGGATACCTCCATATGATCATCATCAGATTACATATTTGCAAAACCCTCACCATCCCACATTGATGTTACATCCACAATACATGTTTCCTTACTACATGATGCTAATAGTATAGACTCATCCCGTCACATGACCATAAAATTCATCATCAATGTACATGGTTTTTGGTCCTTATGTCTTAATAGGGTACATAGGAAACATTACTGACTTTCAAACCCAACAAGGAAAGAGATTTGGGGTACCACCATTAGATTATATATTGACCACCAGACCCTCCACCAAACCCCATGTGTGAAATTATCCCCTCTTAGAGATACACATAACTAAATATCTTCTTAAAAATATTCCCCTCATGTAATAACTTAACCAAAACCTTCATGTGTGATGAACTTCCCACAGAAGGAACACTTAACTACAAAAATATACCGGAAAGATTTTGAACTTATGACTAACCGATCCCCAAAAGATGAAAAACATACGACCAATATTTCCCCATAAGATGTTAAACATAAAACCAAACATTCTATAAATAATATTAAACATGTGACTCACATGTCACCATAGAACATTAAACATCGAACTAAACTTTATCCATAGCATTTTAATCCAGAGATCAACCTATCACCATAATATGTTAAACATTTCACCCACCTATTCTCTCAAGATGTTATAACCAGCCCCAATTGGTCCCTTAATATTATTAAACAATATAACATCTTATCACCACAATACATTAATAATTTAACCATCTTTATCCTAATTGATGTTAAACAAGTGAACTATTTTTTCACAAAAGATGCTAATCATTTGACAAAAATGTCCAAAGAATACATTAAATTTTTTACCCAACCTTTAATTTCTACCACATACAATAAACATGGGATTCTATAAGTAAATAATATCAGAGTACGTACACCCCTAGGGGAAAATAACTTGTGGATGAAACTAGATTTCCTAGGTAATATGCCTAAGATACCTCATATAAGAAACCTACAAATTTAAAAAGGGGAAGTATTCCATGGATACCAATACACCCAATTCCATGAAATGTAATGACATTTCCAATGTTAATATCTAAATTAACAGAATGCTACTTCCGTGTTGAGAAGAAACCAACATAAATAACTGGTGACCACCTCTAGATGGAATCAGGAAGTAGTATAATGATAATGACTTAAATATACATGGGAGACTAGGACTATGGACCCATTCCCATGTAGGAATCCATGTAAGGATGACCATGTATACCATCATCCCATTTTGATCAAGGAGATAACATTCTGTACTAATGTGTCAAAAACTTTTTTCCTTAGGAAATTTGGAATGTTGGGTAACATGATGAACTTGTTTCCTCTGGATGGATGGATGGAACATAACCACGAATATGAAATGATTGTAAATAATTATACCCAAATACAAACTATATATCATAAATATTTACACAAAATTTCACAAATATATAATTCAATATTTATATAGAATAAGTAACATAAAATATATCATTTCTTATAGAACCATAACTAACCATTTTAATATACTAAAAATTTATCAAATAATGAATAATAAATTTTTATTTATGTAATTAAATATCATTATATTTTTTAGTAAATATTTAATGAAATATTATCACCACTATTGAGGAAATAAATATTATTTAATATTCACACACAAATATATTTCAAACTGGAATAATTAGTGATCGAATTTATGTGATCAAAATGAATATAATTATTAATATTAATTGTTAATAGAATAATTTATATTATAAAATTTAATTTAAATTCAATTTTACTATGATTTTGGATACAGTTAATGTTTGACCCTTTATAATCATTCACACTAGCATTATACAGTCTTTCCCCAAGTCTATGTTTAGCATCTAGATATAATTGAAGGTACCCATAGTGAAATATGAAACTATTTAATTGAAAATTATTGTTGGACCCAAGGCACTTCTTTTATGTTAATGGAGATTGGTTTGTATTAGTCTTTAATCATTGTTAGTTTGATCAAGAAGATTCCAAGATGAGTGTTTTTATAGTACATATTTACTTTAGTGTTCCAGATGATGTTGTTTCCTATTGTTGGACAAATAATTTGGCCTCAAAATCGGGGGTTTGTTTATTGAAAAATTGTTTTTTTCATAAAACACTATTCATGTACAACCAGTCCTGGTTTTCCGACCATAAAGTGAGTACAAGGAATTTCAAAGGAAATCAAAAAAAGATGTTATTTCTATATAATGGCACTATGTAGACCATGAATCACAATACACTAGACGTATATAAGAAATATTGTATAGAAGGTTTTCTCTTGAGTATGGGTGATGGTGGTTTGATTATGGAAGGAATTCAATGCCGCAAGGATTGAAATGTGTAATGTGGTCCATAGAGGGAAAAATATTTCAAGGGATGATCACAGTTCATAGTGAAGTCTACACAACATTGAAGCATTGTGGAAATTGGATTAGTGAGATTTTTGGATATATTTTCCCATATAAGGACTAATAATCATATTATTAAGGAGATATCAAATCTCATAATCAATGATTATCCATTTTGGAAGAATTCGGTAATGTTTGATGTATTTTGTGAGGGAGGATTACATGATGGGAGAAGTAGTTTGCAAAATCAATTCTGAGAAAGGAGGATTTACGGGGAACTGTATCTTTCAAGGGATGAGATAGTATGTGGAAGTAGTTGAGGATTACAGAAGGAATACAACCCATGAAAGAGGTGACGGTCCATGAAATAAGATGTTTTCCATTGAAGGAAAAGGGGACCATGAAGAAGGGAAGGCCGATAGAAGACAAAGGTGTTCCTAAAGAACTAGTGCCACGTGGTGTATCTATGTTCAGGGAGGAAGTAAGGCAGTTTTCAGAGGATTCATGAATGTGTTCCATGGAACTATCACTTTGTGGAAAGGTGTGATTTATCCATAAGTAAAAATGTTACATAAAAAATGAATCATTCTATAGTTTAGGAAGCTTGAATTTATTCAAATAAAGGGAGATACAAGTCCATAATTTGTTGGTGATTCGCTCCCAAGGGAGTAAAAATGAGGGAGTTGATGGAGGTGTTTCTAGGGATACACTGAGCTATCCCTAAAATCATATAAAGTTAGTATTCCTATCCCATAGTGACTTGGTTGAAACATTTGTATTTAACATCATGTAGAGATTTCTATATTTAGGTATGACAGACAAACTTATTGTGTATTCTAATTGTACTAGACCATAGTTGTAAACCAAATAAAACTAATGTGTAATCACATTGAATGTGATTGTTTGTTTACTGTATATTCTCTTTATACATGTTTAACATGTTCCGACCAATGTGAGAACAAGATCTGTCACTTTATGAAGAAACATTTGAAACCCTGATTCATGCCTCCCCTATAAGGGTGTTCTAGGATCCCACAAG
Source organism: Viscum album (assembly GCA_963277665.1). NCBI lineage: Eukaryota > Viridiplantae > Streptophyta > Magnoliopsida > Santalales > Viscaceae > Viscum > Viscum album. The sequence goes on from OY728139.1 coordinate 1,194,242,205, forward strand.
TGGAATAATAGCCAATAAGTTTCTAATGTTAAATTGCTCCTTCATTTCTTCTATAGATAATATAGTAAATGTTTTGGGAGTCCCCCTCTTTGATGAAAGATACTTCTAGATTTTGAATAATAGGATGAGATCTTATCTAATATCTTTTGGGATAGAACATCTCTTTACTACTCTAAAAAGGATTCAAGACACCGATGAAACATGCCTATATATGATATTAACTAATACGAATATGATTTATTCTAATGACAAAGCCCAAAATTCCATCATTGAAGCTCTATCAGGTCAAATCAATCTAAAGGTGAGGAGATAAACAACATCTAAGTATATGTGGGAAAAGACGGAAAATATTTATGAAGGAAATAACAATGTAAGGATGTGTGAATCCATGTTTGGAAAAATAGTTTTGATGATCTAAAAATGCATCCTGATGAAAATGAAGATACCTTTTTCAATAAAATTACAGAATTTGTAAGATCAATTGGAGGGATTTGTGAAGAAATCAAACACATTGAAATTGTAATGAAAATATTGAGAAGACTTCCACCTATTTACAATCTAAAATTCCCAACCCTTATGTAAATGGATCTTTAAAACATTAATTGGATTATATTCTGATTATATTTTTAGCATATGAAATGAGAGTCAAACCAGAGGATATAACAAGTAATGTTTTAAAAGAAATGGAATTGAAATCCATGAAAAAAGTGATATTTCATGACACTATGTTAATGAGGCTAATTATGAAGATGTAATTAATTCACTCATTACCAATAAATTCATGATTATAATAGGTAGATTATGAGGAAATCTACACTTATCATGTTTTTTTTGTGGTATAGTTGGGTGTATTGCCACTCGTTTCTCAAGGAAGATCGACAATGATGAATGTGAGTCGGAAAACAAACTTAAGCCTAAATTTTTTTATCAGAATAGATACAACCAATTTGGTAACAATTTATAGATAATGTGATTCATTAATAAAATATAAGATGATGAAAATGAATTTTCAGAGGAATAATAAATGGAGACTAAATCTGGAACCCAAACGTTTTTTATGGGGACTGTGGAAATGTCAGAACCATCAAAAGATAAATATAGAGATAATCAATTGATTTATGATGATGATATCAAGTTGAAACATTATAATGATCTTGGAAATGTTTATATAAAATATAATAGATGAAAATAGTGGAGAGAAGTTGTGCATTAATCATCTGATTATGTTGATCCTTTTGAAGCTGAAACTGAATGACTCGAAGAAGTAGTAAATGAACTATCAACAACCATTGAATTCAATTAAGATGAAGTGTAATTTAAGATCAAAATTGAAGAACATGAAACTTTCATCAATTAACTTACATCCCTACTGTAGGAGATGTCGAAGACATTTTAGTGTGTTGAATAAGAAGTTATTAATCTTAAGAGTTAACATAAAGTAGGAAAAACTGTAAATAAATAATGATGAAAATACCATTTGAAATATTCACATATGATGAGATGCTAGAGGGAACTAAACAAGGTTTTGATGGAGTTGAATTTTTTTAATGATCAAATATCCACATTAATGGAAAATAGTGGAAATATAAGTAATTTTGAATCATCAAATGCTGGAAATAATATAAACCAAATGAAAGTGAAATTGAATGTTGAGCATATTGGAAATTCATTTTATGTCCTAACAAAGATAACCTCAAATAAAACTAAATGGAGAACTGAATCCTATTCACAAATTTCCAAAAATTATTTGTATTCAAACTCTTTTCCTAAATAAGTAGACATGGGTTGGAACATAAGTGAGAAGATATTTCCCATTATGAAATTTCAGTTTTGTGGCTCTCTTAGCCACACCATGTCATAATGTGAAGAGGAAAGGAAAAATTTGAATGGGGAAGAACTATGAAGTCAATAAAAAATGATGAATTCATATCCAACTTCTTATATAATAAATAATATATGTAGATATTGTTTTCATTTTTCTCACATTGTCCATAAATCTATTATTATAGGCAGATAAAAGACATGAACGATAGAAATAAAACCCAGATACAATCCAATACCCGTCAATCATACGGTGTTTCTCTTTCAAAATGGATTTATATTCTATAAGAAGTTTATGATTTTGATAATCCTATTAAAATAGAAATGATATTTGAATGACCATCATTATCATTCAATAAATATACTATTTCATGGATGGAAAAGAAAAAAAAATGAATAAATCAAACCTTGAAAAAGATTATCTCAATGAAATAAAGTGATATATCCCCTGAATTTTGGATAGTAGATGATCATACCTTATAGAGGTAAATTCATACCAATGAATTAATGTTATAAAAAGGGTTTACATAACATTATGGTTCGATATGGATGATGCTTTGAATATAAAAGGTAGTGGAAGTACTGAACTATCTAATGGAATGATGAAGAAAACAGATGTTCTATTTATGTATAGTATGAATCAAAATAAACAGAGTGTGGGTCAAATATGTTACATGGTAATGATGGAGATATTTAATAAAAATGGGTGAAAAATCAAAGAAAATATAGAGAAAGCACTTATAAAAGTATGCATAATAGAGGGAAAATTATATCAAGTTGATACTTACTAAAATATTTTTAATTTGATAGTTGAAGAAGAAAACATCATGTGACACTAGAGGTTGCGTCACATTAATCAATAGTAAATAGAAAATATAACTAAGTTAAAGATGATCATGGACATACCCAATCACATGAATGAATGGTAAAATACTAGTAATGCTTACATATGAGGGAATTCAGTTTGCAAGTCATAATGGCCCATAAAAAAAGGGTATAAAATCTTATTGATCTCATCCATATAGATGTATCTGGTCTGATAAATGTTTTTTGAACATATAGAGAGGGATAATATTTAATTTACTTGATTAATATTGTAGACTAGATTGTGTGATTGTTATACACATGAAACAAAAAATTATTGATTACATGAAAACGTATCACCAAATAGTCGAGGATGATACTAGATGGACAAGAAATGTTCTGTGGTTCGAAAATTGAAGGAAATAAAAATCCATTTAGTTTTAAAATTACTTGGAGAAACATATAATACAACATGAGGTGGATACTATGAGAACCCCACAAAAACAGGAATTGTTGAGGGAAAGAATCCGAATGTGAATAATATGTCTAGAACTATACTGATTGAGAGTCATATCTACCTCCATTACTAGAAAGTGATTTTTCAAGTAGCAATGTATATTCAAAATCAAACTGGGCATTATATAGTAGAATCCAAGACACCATAAGAATTATTTTCATGGAAGGAAGCACTATTTTAGGTATTTCCATGTTTTCAGAAGTAAATGTTTCATTTGAAACAAAAAATGAAATCAAGGTAAGTATAGTGATTCTACATGTGAAGGAATATTCCACTAATATTCAATTAATTAAATATAATATAATTTTTTTAATAATAATATTTAATGATCTGTGGAATGTATTTATGTTGATATCATTGAAAACAAGACCACAATTACCTTAGGGGATCTTATTCTGATGTTATTTTTGATGTAGAAGAGAGTGATCATAGAACATATTCAAATAAAGAAGTAGTAGAAAGAGTAGAAAAATTCACAGGTCACAACATGATGTTGACTTATAAAGAATATTCCAAGAAGGAAACTATGGATGAATAAATTCATTTAAACCTCACATAAAAAATATTTAAGTAGAAATTGAACAAACCAACATCATTAGAGATTGGACATCACCCACACAATCAAGGAGAATTTAAAATAATGCACAATATAACATCCTCTCAGTTTGGGATCTATTCTCATTGGATAAAGAATAAAATGATAAATCATGGCTCAAATCCATTAACGAAGAGTTGTATAATATCGATAAGAAACAAACATTGGAACATGTTAACATACTAGAAAATCACAACATTAATGGTATGAAATGAGTTATTAAAAATAAATTTAATAATCCTGGAAATGTGATCAGAAATAAACAGAAATTGGTGTTTAAAGTCTATTCACATAATGAAGGTTTGGATTTTGAAGAAACATTTATTCTAGTGGCTACACTAGTGTAAATCATACATTTTCATACCATGGTAATTCAAAGATGATATAAAGTTTTTCATATGTATTTAAAAACAACATTATTATATGGTGTTCTTGATGAATACGTATACATAGAACAACCAGTGGTTTTTCTACGTGGTAATGATAAAATGAAGGTTTTTAGATTAAAAAAGGATGTATTTGGTTTGATTCACGAACAGAAAGAATGGTATTATCTAATAGATTCTTATATAATGAAGATCAAATTAAAATGATGTGGATTGGATCACAATGTCTTTGTGAAGAATTATCAAGAAGATAAGTTAATGGAACTAGTGTACGTAGATGATTTTATATTTGGTGAAAGTAGGCAGGGATCAGTGGATGAATTTTTCAATCACATGAAATCAAAATTTGAAATATATATAAATGGTTAACTCACATACTTCTTGGTTCTAAAAGTTATTCTGAGGAAAGAATAACTTTTATTTCTTAGGAAAATTATTCAATAGAGTTTCTGAATAAATTCAATATATAGTTCTCCAAACCAATGCTGGAACTGATTTCAGTTGGAACTAAACATAGAATTCACGAGGATTTAAATTATGTATATCCCACTATGTATAGGATAATCCTCTAAATCATACTTTATATAAATTAAACATTGTCTGATATTGTATTTGAAACATTCATAGTGTCCTGTTTTCAATGTAATCCAAAGGAAGAACATATGGTGGCTATTAATGGAATCATATGGTATATTCAAAGTATTCACAATTATGGATTATACTTTTCAACATAAGGATATATTGAATTATCATAATTTTTTTATGATGAATGGCTTATATATTTGGTGGATAGAAAGTCCACACGTGGTGTTTTATTATTTTTTTTGACAATAAAAATTATGGACTAGTTTAGTAAGATACATTAAAGAACATCCCTTAGCACTGATGAATCAGAGTATATCTCTACAATGTGGGTAAGTACTTAGTTAATATGGATGATGGAACAACTTACTGATATTGGCGATGAGGTGAAACAACCAATAGTGATTCACTATGATAATAAAATTGTGATCAATCTCACCAAGAATCTATTTCTGAATTCTCGTATGAAACATTTTGAAATTTTATATCACATTATCAATGAAAATGTTGATCAAGGAGTTATTAAAATGGATCATGTAGGAATTGACAACGGAGTGGGTGACATTATGACAAAGCTATTGGTAGCATATATGGTTGAAAAACATCGATTTATCATTGGTGTTCAACCTCCTCCTAATGCATGAGGGTGTGAAAAGTGTTCCCCATTACCCAACTATTTTAAATGTTTTAATCTATTTAAGGTAGTGATTTAGGTTTATAGGGGAGATATGATTTAGGTGGAGTGTGTTTTTAGCACAATATGTTCAATAACTAGTTTTTGAAATTATTTTCAATAGGGGATAACAAAAAAATTCAATGATTTGTTCATGTATGAGATTTAAGAATTAGAGGGTGAGAATGAAAAATTTTATGGTTTACTAGTGAGAACATATCCTGGAAATCATAATGCATTCTATGATAACAGAAAAAAATTAATGACTCTCCTCCTGTTTTCTACAGTGATCATTTCTCACATAGAATTAGATTATTGGGTGAGTTGTTTCTTGTGTAGATGTTTTTTATAGTGGAATATAGTTTATTTAATTTACCCATATATTTCCAACAAAGCCAATAGGGTATATTTCTGGAACCAGGGATGTTAATTGATGTTAATGGAGTTTGGTTTGCATTTGTTTTCAAACCATATTGGGTTGATCAGGGAGTCTTCATGATGATTGATCTTACAGTACATGACAACATCATTGTTGAAGGTAGAATCCTTTCCTAGTGGAATTAAAAGAATTTTGTGAAGGCTGTAAAGGGAGTAAGTGGAGTTTCAATGAAAATAAACAATAGAATGTATTTCTACATTTTAGTGCTATGTGGTCTATGAAACTTAATATGAAGACCGTGTAGGGAAATATTTCTCAGAAGGGAATCAGTTGCAGATGGGAGGTGGTGGTTTGTTTACATATGGAAATGTTCACCTAGAATAAAGAGAGGTGATACATAGACATCAAAGGAATAAATAATTAATAGTAAGAGAATAATCCACATCGAAGGCTGTACTGCATCAAAATTTTGGGAAACTATGGTTAGGGATATTTTTTGACCTATTTTATTATATAAGGATTGTTGATCAGATCTTTCTAGAGAGAGAGAAAACCATTTATAAAATATCATCACTTCGGGAAGAATTTTTTAATGTCTTAAGTAGTTCATGAGGGAGGATTTTGTGAAATATTAACATATTAATAGAAGTAATTCCCCAAAAGGAGATTTTGTGGGGCCTGGTAGCTCATAAAGGAGGAGACGAATTGAAAAATTAGCATAGGTCTATATAAAGAAGGTAGTCTGTGGAAGTGGTGATTGTATGCAGATGAAGTAGAGTTCTATAGAAGGAAATGGGGGGCTGGGAAGTAAGGAAATTCCGTGGATAGAAATAGGGTCTGTAAAGAACTCATGCCACAAAGTGAAACTATTTTCAAATAGGAATCAGGGCAGTTCAGAGAGGATTCTAGAAAATGTAAAAAAGATATAATTGTTTATGAAAAAGTATATTTCACCCATGGGTGATAATGATATATCAACTGAGAATCGATCTATAATTGAGGATACACTCATTGATGAAAATGAATGTACCTACAAGTCTATAAACTGTGTGTGGATCCCTCCCAAGAAATTAATCTAGGGGGAGACGACAAAGTTTTTCCAAGGGAAGGGGTGAGCAATCACTTAAATCATGTAAAGGAATTATTTCTTGTGTAGTTAGAATATGTCAAAACATCAATATTCCACAACTAGTGATGATTATTGGATTTAGGTTAAGACGAACACACTGTCAGTGCATTCTCCTTGGACTAGACCTTAGTGGTGAACCAAGTAAAATTAATGTGTTGTCACTTTGCATGGGATTATTTGTTTACATAACATTATCATCATAAAGGTTTAAACAATTCCTACCAACATGGGAAAAAGATCAGTCACATTAAAAAGAGAATGTTGAGACCTAGATTCACCCTTCCCCTCTATGTGTGTTCTGAGGTCCAATGATTACAAAATATAAAAATGTACTATATAATGTAATCACTTTGTCATAATATCACATCAAGAAGGTTTCATACTCATGTCATCATCCTGTAAGCTTGATTGTTTTTCTTGGAATATATAAAATTAACTCAGTGATAATACATTATGGTCATGGACATAATCCTATATTTTTATTTAAATAAAATGTCATATATAACTATTTAATTAAAAATAGAATGTAAACCCCTTATTAAATTTTAATTTTTTTCATACCAATTTTAATGTAACTAATATATATTATCTCATCATGAGAATATATCATAATAGTTGTGACCATTACACCAAAGCATATCATTCATGAAATATATTAATAATAATCTCTTGACAAATTTTTAATACACATGTATTTAGATAGGAATATCCAATGAAACATATAATATGCAGAATTCCAATTGGTAGTTATTTTTTTTCAAAACCTGAATTATTAGAGATATACACGTGGGAAAATCACGAGACAAATTCTTAGATAATGGCTATTTTCCATCACTTAATAGCCATACATAATTTATGTCCCATCAAATAAATCTCATATAACTATGGAATATACATTGAAGAATATTTGCATAGAATTAAAAGATTCTAAATATAGATGGGATGTTGTATAACATTTAAAATATAAAATTAATCTAAATAAATTACCCAAATAATGTTACATAGAAGAAAACTCCTCATGTGATCAGAAAATAATTAATATTTGGGTCCTTGAAAATATAAGTAGTGAATAGTAATGATTTAAAATGTTTTAGGGAACAAACTAAGTAAACTCCGACATTCACTAGATCCTAATTATAAAATCATTAAAAATACTAGATAAAATATGATTTTCCTTATTCATCTTAGATAATGATTTGTTCATTATGTTATCCACATTACATTTAGTAGAAACTACACATAATGGGACCCCATCACTATTATAGAAATTACATCAATACCTGATACATCTAAATCATATTCTATATCTTGTTATATGACCATGTCTCCTTGTTAAGGACTACCACTTATCTATTATAATAAGATAATGTTATAAAATCATTTCTTTTAGGAACTGCATCATTATTATGGATACTTTTTCATATCCAAAATTCTTATGTATTTATCTTACACAGAAGAATATCCTGAACATTACTGTTGAATTTGACAACACTACCTTCTTGGAGCTATTATTAAAATATAGCATCTATTGTGGCAGAACAATTTCATGATTGTTATTTCACATAATTATTTTATTTTTTGAAACTATTTTATTTTTATCCCATAATGATTAATTCATCAACTCTATAAAATAAGAACATATATTTAGTATATTTCAGATACATCTAGATAGTTTTTATTGTTATACAATGTCACTCTCTTGGGATTGTTTGATATCTAACTATAATGCTCCAAGAATATGAAAAATCATCTCTAGTACATATAATTTCATATATTATAGACAAAATCACTAATTTTTAAGAAATTAGGCTCACACTCTCTCCTTTTTATTAGGAATGTGAATACATTTTCATAATGAGATGGAAACCATTTGACACTAGAAATAATTCCCACTTTTATTATTCTATAATAATTCTATTTAGTATTTTATCATTGTATGTACCCCAATATAGTATATCAACCCTTGGGGAACTGTCACCATTGATATTGATCCCTAGAATATATGTTTCTAAACATAAGTCCTTCTTGGATAATAATATGTTCAACCATTTATTGATAGAATATATGTCTTATATCTCATTTTACATAATATTTCCTTAAAATATTATACAATATTTGGAAGGTCTCATCAACCCAAAATATGTTTTTGAGGAATTTATTTCTTCTCTATATCCTTTTAATAGACAAACAAATTTGGTTGATTCAAATAGGTTTATTCAACATGGTTCGTGATAAATATGTTTGATTTTAAAAATATTTTAAAAAATTCATAATCTTGTTAAAGTATTAATAAATATGAAAATTTAGAGTTATCTTAACATCATTAATATTGAAATGGTATCATAATAGTCAATCCAAATCTATTATATGAACCCTAAAGAAAATAGAGATGACTATTATTTACAAACCTTATTACCCATTTCATATTTCATCTCAAATTACCATTTATATCAAACTAGATTTACATTCACCAGAGAATCTCTAAAAAAATATATTTAATTTTTTTCCCATGGAATAATCATCTAAATTCTTGGAATAGTTCCACCTAGAAACATTTGAGTATGTTATTCCATAATTACATGACATATTTTCATCATTATCAACTATTATCTAGTTACCATCCTCAATGACTAGAAAACCATATCACTCTACTTCCCTAATTTCTCTATTACACCCATGCATCACATGTTTATCTGGGATACGTTTTTATATTTTTCGTTATGGAAGATTTTTTATTTGTTAAATTTTGTGTATAATAATCTTAGTATTCATAAAAATTAATTTTTCTTCCAATATCCTTTTAATATGTGTGATACCTTTTAGGAAATATAGATTTTCCACACACTATTACCTATTAATATGATTCATTATACATATAATATCCTCATGTCCTCATGGGATATTCAATAATGATACACATTTTACAACATGGTTCATGATTTCTCCATATATATCATTATAAAACACTACACACACCTAATCCAAAAATATTTGACAGAATAAGTTTCTTTACACAACATAACTTCAATTAATCTCCATTTGCCAAATTATTTTACACCCAGTATATTGTGTAACATAAAATATATAATTCACATCCCTAAAAGGCTAATAAAATATCTACATGACTGAACAATGAAGTCACCATGTAAAAAATGTGTGTTTACTTAATTAACTAACACCATTACACTATGTTTTATAAGGAGGGGTGAGATGGGATAAAATACCAGCTTGATTATAAAATCAATGAACATCTTGTTAGGATATCTGCTACCACAGTTTGATCATTTTATTTTTATCAAATTACAAATACAATTCTATACATAATCCTTTTATTCTTGAAATTTATCAAATTAATCAAACCTGATCCACATTAAATAGACATATCCTCATATACTAGAGAAATTGGTAAAAGTTGTGATGTTGTAGTATTGACCTATTTCGTCCAAATAAAAATTTCCAAAATTATATAAATGAGTTAACGAAGGATTCTTTGTGTCCCCTTCACCCATTTCACTAAAAATAGATTTATTCGTTTTACCTTTATAACAAGCATGATGAATATATGATGTTTTTATATCAATATAATATAAATATTTCAAATGATATAGATTTTTTAGTTTCATTTCATTTACATAACCATGATTAACTTGCCTGAACTCAGTGTGATTTGATTCATGTGAACATTATTCATTATCAATTAACAATAATGTTTTATCATATTCTAGTATGTAACGACCATTATTAAAATGTTGATGTAATAAAATTTGATACCAATAAAAAAATTTATCTTTTTTTATCAAATAAGAACATAAATCCATCTATATGTAATTATAAAATAGATATATTTTTTATATTACATTTGGAATATAATATCATTTCTATATAACTATAATAAATATAATCTGGAAAGTAATGTGGTTATCTTTATTAGTCAGTATACCCTTCCATTCACATTTGGAATCTCTGAGAGACACATTAGCTTTGAGAACCATAAAAATCTATAGGGTTCCTTTACATGGAAACAATTGTTATCACCACGATCCATATCTGACATATAATTAATAGAAATAGAGATATTATATTTAATAACAAAATACACATGATGATTCAAATTCCTTCTTAACTAAGGTGAAATTCTTTTTCAAGTGGCCCTTGATGACACATGAAAAATATTATTACTCTTGATTATATGATATTAATTGATCATCCTCATTAGGGTGGAGTTGTATAAAGATTCATTAAACATTATATCATAATTGGGGGCTTTCAACATCACATTATTATTGTTCATGATAGGGAATGAAGGATTTTTATGCCTTATCTCCTCATTCACCAAGAGAATCCTAGTTGTGATATACAATAGAGAATTAAAAATATTATTTATATTAAAATTCAGAAAAAAAAATTCAAATACTGTGAATAGAAAATCATCATCAATACATATGTTTTTACTGGTGCACCATATCCAATGTTTCATATAAAGAGTTCCTTTTATATTTTATACCAATCATATATCACCTTATCTTAATAAGGATTACAGTGACCAGAAAACTTGGTGTATTCTTCAGTGTTCATTTTTATCCTATTTAGGTCATTAGTGATGAATGATAATAATAGGAATTTGATATCCCTAACATTATCAACATGATTTTTGATGAAATTGTTATCCTTCCCATTATCCTCCTTAAATAGATCTTTTGGAACTAGTATCTCTTTAATATAAAAATTAAACTCTTCTAGTAGTTTAATGTGAATGAACCTATTCATCCCTATAATGTTTCTTAAAATATGAATATTTTATTTCCTTTATATCAATCTCTTTAATACATTAAATGTACATTTATAAATCCCACATTTTAAAAATTCATACTAATACATCCTTTTAAAAATGAATGCAAGAAACATAATGGTTAACAAAATTCAGTCATAACAAGGTTTCGACATAGGATAACATAATTAGAAAGTGAAAACATTGATATGGATGATAAATATAACCATTAAGTTATTATGTAGAGTGATAGTGAACAAGGTTAGGAGAAAGTTAAAAATTAGAAAGTAATAAATTTATGATGATTTATGGGGCCTTTTGATTCATCAGAAATGAAGGTACTTGGATATCATTTTTGGTTTTATGATCCTTTCCCTAGAGTTTAATAATGATTATAAATATTTTACTTTATGAAGTATAATCTCATCCTTTAATTACACCTTTATCAATTTCTATATCATCTCTACTTCCAAGAAATGATGGTGAATGTATTATTCTTGAAGCATTTGTATATCATGATATCTATAAATAGAATGATAGTTCATTCATATCTTCCTTTACCTCAACAAAAAAGATTATCAAAATTTATCAAACATGGATAAGTCCACCTATATTGATATAATAATTTAATTGAAAAAAACTTCATCTAAGGATTAACTTATACTTTTCATAAATGGATAACCTTATTATCCTTATACAAGATGAAAATAAAAATCATTAGAAAGAGGTGAACTAAATCAGCTTAAAATTTAACTCCCATATATCATAAGGTATCTATTGTCGGTCACATTCCAAACATGTGAGCACCATCATCATGTATTCTAATGATAAATACCCGAATTACCATATATCTATATTGAAAACATATGTGTTTCTTTATTAGAAATTCAAAAAATCATTACACATTGTCCATGATAGGATAAAACAATAATCCTCAATCAGTTATAAGGAAATCATTACCATCCAATTTTATTATTCATAACCAATATATCATTATATCATCATCATGATCATATTAAGGGTTATCCTTCCCTTAATCATATATTTTTAAACTTATTACCCCAATCAATTTTCATGGTAACCGATATTGTTCATCATATAATTTCAAATAAATAAATAAAAACAATAGTGTAATGATCCATAGAGGATTCATTATTAAGTAATAAAATAAAATTATTTGTACAATATTATTCTTTATTAACATGAAACTATTCTGAAATATTATTAATCCATTGAACAAACTTCATCATTTTAATACTCCACACTTATTTCTTCTCATATATCGTTTGTAGTCTCCTAATAATCTGAAACATAAATACTACCCATACAACCTTGTTGATTATCAATATAAGATTTTTTATTATGGAAATGATTTTCAAAATGACCATACATTACACATTTAAAACATTTATCTATCGTTTATGTCTTATAAAAAAATTAACCTTGTATTTGTTGATGACTGAGCCTTTTCCATTACAATTACTTGCCTTATATCATTTTCCACACTGAAAAAATCTTCTATACCCTGTGAAAAATTATAATTAATGCCTCTTCCCAAATGATATTCATGAGTAAAATTGAACATTTTTCCTATATTATCACCATGAAACTCTAAATTTCTATTATTAGGTGGGTGAGTAAAATCCCCAAAGATGAGATTATTTATCATATTATAAGAGTGATAATTAACTATAATAAAGATGTTTCTCCTTGAAATTGCCATTTCATTTGGTTTCTTAGAAAAAATATCATTCCATTGTCCATTATATTCTACATTAACATTATAAAAATTTTCATTTTTTTCTAGGTAAGTGTAAATTTTTTGTTGGTTAAACATTTTACAACACATATGTCCCCCTCACTAAACTGACTGTAAAAACACTATCGTGGACTATTTATACAATATATAAAATAGTTCCATTAAAATTATAAAAATACCATGAGATAACATATTTTTTAGTTAATGTGTTTTCATCAATTTCTAATGAAAAAAAATTATTGGTAATAATATTACAGACATATAATATATGTTTATAAATTAAATTTGAATAAAAATTATATTTTTTTTATAGTAAAATTTCATATTATTATTATTAATTAATTTATCATATATAATACATCTTAAGATGAATTTAACATATGTTCAGTATTAGGAAAAATTAAATTAATAATGAAATTTAGTACAACTGGATCCATCACACCCCACCAACACAAAGACGATGTCCCCAACGAATCATCCATGCAAGCGCAACAACAAATCATCCATGCTAACGAACCAAACTTCCACACCAATGACCAATTAGTAGCACTAGTGAACCATCTATGAAATAATATAAAATAAGTAGCCCATCCATGCCGTCAAACCCACTATTATCCATGCTAGTGAGAAAGACCCAACACCATCCAATATGTAGCACTAGTACTTGCCCATCCATGCCAGCAAGCACCAGCGACCCATTTGTGCCAGCGAGCCAGCTCCAACAACAACCCATCAATGAGAACAATCCATATCTAATGAAAAGTGATCATCACAAATCCATACATCTCAGATATATTCATCTAGACCCTTGAAAAGTTATTTATACAAAACAAAAACTTGTTCAGTCAATATAACAACTTCACATTTCACAAAATTCAAATTCAAGAAAAATCAAGTGACTAATGAATATCAAAATTCCATTACCCTATTTAATTTAAACTCGTCAATCCAATACATTATGTAAAATCAATAGATGCAAAGTGAAACTCAATATCGCTACAAGGGATATCATATTGAGGTATGTATTCATTGGTAGTTTGGACATCACTAATCAAAAGTCAAAGATGTGGCTTCATCATGGACATTCAAATTGAAACTGTTAGATCTTGGTAGAGAAAATTCATTGGATTCTTATTTTCAATAATTGGATCATCCATTACAGTAAACCTCCTTATGTATTTCAACAATGGTATGGGTAAACTTCCTTCTATCTTTTAATAAAGGTAGTACCAACACAACATGAAAATAAACACTCAAAAACAACCTTTTAAATATAAAAATGTAGAATTGGAGTTATATTTGAAATAATAACTTTCATAAGGTACCCATGATATCAAAATATATTATAAATAATATTCTAATTTTACTCCCTCACACATTTTATTCTTGTTCATTCCATGATGTTTTTAGTATAACACCTCAATTTTTTTGGATTTTGTTCATATTTTAGGATTTGAAAAAAAACTATGAATATTATTGATCAATAATGTATTGGGAATAATTTTAATGGTTGATTATAATAAATACTCTAATTTATTAATGTAATGGATGAAATGTGATCAAATAATGTGTTTCGAGTATGAGGGAGTTGCAGATATGAATAATCATGCCGAAGCTACATTTTCAAATACAGATAACATTGGAAGGATATTGTTTCCATTATTATGATCTAATAATATATTGTTAATCTAATTTATTCTTATACTTGATCCTCTAACAATGTCATGTTCAAAAATTTTATGGCATTTCCCCTTGGGAATATGACATAAATTTAAAGAAAAAGTTGTCTTCTTTATGGTACTTTGTCTAATCTAATGCGATTTTTGGACCCAATTCTCTCTCAAATGAAAAAAATAATCTTCCTAATAGAAGGAAGGTCATGGAAGGTAATATAGGTTCAATTGTTTTCCATACTACTACAACCTCTGATATTATAGTCATCCCAATATAGTGCAGCAATGTCACATAAGATTATGCTTGATGATAAATGTAATGAGAATTATGATACTATGAATTTTTGTGAATTAAAATCATATTAGAAAAAGTTTATTATTACCATTTAAAAGAATATCTCATAATCACCTCACATTAATTATGAATCCAACACTTCCTATAGGTCTTAATTATAGGCTACACAATATCCAACCGTCTATGTGCCTATATAATGACATTACATCATGAACAATAGATTTGTAACATGTCAACAAGACATCAAACCTCTATAAAACACATTGATCTATGTGACTACATATTTTAGAGGCTATTATGAAATAATCTCATGAAAAAATTAACATCCAAAGAAATATCAACACTCAATATAGACAATCTTAACCACCAGATGTAGTTTTGTCCAGAACACGTTAAATGAAATACTTGATGCCAGTAAATCAATATATCATTATGAAGTAAATATAGAATTAATATAAAGGATATATGGAAAAGAGGAATATTATTTACTAATTTCATGATAAATTAAAAAAATTAGATAATGCACTAGGAATATTGTGGAAGATTTTCTAGATATTAAAAATCCATTGAATTGATAGGAGTTAACCCTTTACCTAAAAATTCAGTAGAGAATGATATTATACATATGTAAAAAATTAATAGCATCTAAATGACCTAGGGAATGATCTGGGATGGGGGAAATGAAGTAAAAGGTAGAAAAAATCATCATTAATGGAGAATGTTTTTCCATTAGTAAGAATTTGGTTGGAAAAATTTTATAGTCTATATATCTTGAGGTCTGTGATTATGATCTATCACATTGAGAGATTAAAAATTATTCAGTGATTAATCTAGTGTGTGAGAGACTTTTTATACTTGATTTTCCAAAACCATATTCTATTCATCTTTAAATGACTTATATTACATTATAGATAGTGATATGTTATTGAATGTGATTGTGATAAAGTTTCATTTAATTTTTCTATTTAATACATCACCTATCAATCAATTTTCTTTCAACACTCAATCAATCATGAATATGATGTTATATTAGTGATAGGGTAATAATGTTGAAGTTTATTTTTAGAACATGTGTTGAAGATAAAATTTACTCCTGATCAATGTCTTATAATCATGAGGTCCATCCACAGTTGAATATGAAATCTATATATTATGATTGGAAAATTATTCTCTACTATATTTATTCAAAATGTTGATAATATTAGCATACAGTTATCATTGTAATGTTCTAAGACCACAAAACTAGAAACCGGATGTGATAATATCTTGATAATGGACCTTTAATTAATTAAGATATAGAGAAATAGTTCATATGTTTAGTAATTTATATAGAATAACATTGGATGTTTTAGCAGTTAGATCAATCAGTGATCTATCATCTAATTGAAAGAAATTAATTTTTAGATGAATTTACTAAAATATTTCTCAGTTTAGAATTAAAATCATCATGAAACAATGCCTTAAAATATTTTTAGTACATAATTCCATTAAACAATACAATACCAAAAGTAGAGTAATTTAACAAAAAAAGTGAATAATTAAAACAATAACTCTAATAATAAGTGCCTCTTCTGCTTCTTAATTCAACCAAAATAAATTCACTCTTCTAAATTGTATAAAATAATCTTCTTGCAACCATTGATGTTCCTATAAAAAAGAAAATATAACATTGATACCCACAACTAAATTCAATTAAAATTTTAACTAGAATTTTAATGATGAAAAATTTAAAGAGTTGAGGTCCCCAAACTAGCCATGGAAAATTTGAAGTGAAATAAGTCATGCTAAATCTATTTTTGGAATATCTCAGTTTATGTAGTTCATCACCAAGGCTCTGAAAGAGTATCAAATAGTCTATAATCAATTTATGCAGCTATAAATTACTACCAATGAATGAAAAACTAATGTTATTCATAAAGGAAACTTTAATATCACTCATTTAAAGTTTCAATAAAAGAATTCATGCAAACCTTTACTAAAAATGTTTCAATTTATATTATCGTAAAAGAAGTGAAAGTTAATAAAAAATCACAATATTTTTAAATAATAAAGACTTTATCTTGCACATTTATACCTCAGTGTACTCCCAAAATGCATAACCAATGATATATCATCTTATTGTTAATCATATTTCATACATCATACTTCTATCAATTTCACTCAAAACTATAATCCCCCCAACACTTAAATTCATTATAACTGTGAAATTTTCCCCCTACAAAGTGACAATATAATATCTGAATAAATTATATTTAACCTTATATTCTATTTTTTATTCAACCACCTCATGATAAGGTGTTCCTCTGCTGAATCACTTACACCATTATAATGGGATTATGGGCACAATTTTATAACACCTATTATCTATCATATAATTTCATGACATATTATCCTTATAGAAAATTTTCCACTCTTAATATAGATATTTATAGAACCATTATAAATAAAGAAAATAAATAATTCAGATAAATTAACATTAAACACACTAAATTGGAGGCCATTTCATTGAATGGACCATCTGAAACTCAAAGTGGTCATTGTGAATTCAAGTTATAATCTCATTGATTTAAACATTAGGATAAATATATGTAGTGCATTTCTAAAATAAAAATAACAAGATTTTATATTCTACTTAGAAATCACAATTTAAATTGAAAATTTTAATGATTCAGCAAGTTCCAAATTTTAGTGTCTGTTTAAAAGAGGATATGAACAAACACATCAATATTTTTTCCATTGTGTTCGTAACATTGAATCCATGTGGTTTTGCAGAGGTTCAAGATAAATAGAGATTATTACAAGGAACTCCTAGAGGATTATCGAAAGAGTTTTTATACAATATATATCTCGTAGAAGGTACTATATAGTGATATAATTATTGAATTTTTCTTCAATGAATTTTCTATTCCTCAAATACAACATCTGTGAGAAAAATATTTATTGAATCTTGTAATGAACTTGAGAAACATTTTATCTATACATTGAGTGATTCATGATGATTATTCTATGAAATGTGAAATTTTTAAAAGAGGAACTCACTCAATATTCACAACTATAAATTGGGAAGAATTTACAGAAATTCCATTTTTTTACCTATAACGAGTTCATCACATCCTAATTATTTTATATTTGACCCGAAATTAAAAATTTACCTTGTTTCTTCAATGTTTTGAGTGTAGTAAAAGAAAATTATCATAGAAATAAATATTTCCTACCAAATGTGATGATATGAAAAAAAGAAGGTGAATAAATAACATCAGTTAATCGAAGGGGTGGCTGGTGAAGGGAAACATTCCTGGTAACAAGTGGCACAACATCGAATGGGTGGTGAAATAATGAGTTGGGATGAACCGAAGAGTGATGAACGTTGACCTAAAGAAGTTAATGACACTAGTCAAACTCGATGAACTGGTATGAAAGTTCTTTGATAAGAACATTTGGGGGTGTGGGGTCAGGGGCTCGTGGTAGGGTTTTGTAATATTTATTTTATATCTATTAAACTAAAATTTTCTTTTTAATAATTATTAAAACAATAATGTAATGAAAAATAAATAATTGAAATGGTGATTAATTTTTTTTATTTTTTGAATTTTTTATATATATTCTTGATAAATTAACAAATACTACTATATGTAAATGATTTTTTGGTATTAAAATTTGAATATTGACTGATCATTTTTTAGTACAAACAATTATTGGTAAATATTATTAATATGAACAAAAAATTATATATTTTTTAGAATGGAATTTGTATGCCCACATAAGTTTTAACTATCACTAATATTATATTTGTATAATCCAATTTTTTATCGTGTAACATGAATCCTCCTATTTTCAACCATTTTCTAAAACCCAAAAAGAAAATGTGTGAGTAAAATAATCATTCTATAGACACCACATAATCGTGGTAAAGTAAATTCAATATATAACATGATATGTTTAATCATATGATGCAAAAAGTATATGATTGCAACCTATATTTAGATTTATCCATAGGAAATCCCTATACATACATTAGAACTAACTCAAGGGATCTAGAAAAATTTTATCATCCTAGTACCAAAAGGTCAAATAAATATTTTCTTTGATATCAGTTGTAGTGACCCAAGAATTATGTACCTAGAAAATACATTAATTTTTTGAAATTATTAATACCTAACAAAAAAAAATTCCCAAAGCCTATATTATTTTACTGTCATTGGAAACTGGAAAAAGATTCTTCTAACGGGATAAATATCTTCAACATCAACCATAAATAACATCCCCTTTAGTTTTCCTACCTAATACCTTTCTTTATATTCAATGTAAGTGTAAACATATGAAAATGGTGAGCTCAATTACTCAGTAAGGGAAGGCATGAAAAATGTCTTACCAAACATTAATATAAGAATGTAAAAACATGAACATTACATTTTAAAACTATACCACATTTAACATATACCAAAATATTTATTCATGAAATAAACCTTGGAAATTCATAATGAATCATTCATAAATGAATCATGTACCATAAATAATTATAATTTCCATAAAACATGGAATTGTGGAAAAAAACTATAGAAAATCATTTCCATATTATCCAAGGCTCATTTCTATGACCATAATAACAGACAAATTCCACTACTAAACTGATTGCACTCCTCGTTCCAGCCATGTATTACAGAACCAGATTTATTTTTTGATCTAGTATTTTCTATTGAATGATATTTAAATATTTAAATAATGAATTAGAGTGAGATATAGATCCCACACATCTCATAATTAAATCATAGTTACATCATGCACAAATAATAAATCATTCATCAAAGAATAACACAAGGGAAAAATAGGGTTCTTAAATATCATTCCATCATAACATAATCATTGAAAAAATGGATTTAATAAATAGAATTAAATAAAAAACATAATAAAATAATAATAATAATATTGATAGTATACATGAAATATAACCCTATTAACGAATTCCATCTTAAATGGAAAAAAATTTTGATTGAAAACTTGAAAATAATTCTTGAGGAAATTATTTTTTCGTACCAAAAAAGGTTCTCTTTTCTAAAAATACCACACAATTTTTTTTAAAAAGAATTTATTTGAAAATAAAGTTGAAATATTTTAAATGAATCCTCCTATAAATATGTTTCATTGAAAAAATAATAACCCACCATTTCGTTTAATTTAAAAAGAGGACATTTTTATCATAGTTTTGCAGATATGTCAAACAATACCTTATATCGAAAAATGAAAAAATATTCCTTTCATAAAAATTTATAAAAATTCACTAATGAGTAAAATTGACAATCTGAAATTATATAAGAATTGAAATAATTTTAAAAATTTATGAAATATAGACATTGATGATAAATATACCCTAGTAAATAATTACATCTCATCAATATCAGATAATAATTAGAATAAAAAAATATCCTTTAACAATTTATAACCAATCGAATCGTATGAATCATAAAATAAAGAAAATTATAACCATCTAAAAATATCATAAAAATTACAATAATAATCATAAAAACATAAACTCACCACACAAAAGAAATAGGTGGTGTATAAGTTATATGTCCCAAAGAAATAAAAGTGAGGCAAAATAATCCCATACCTTAGGCCCAGTTTCATTTATACATATATGAAACTATAGAATAATGGTTTAAATAATCTTATTAACTTATTCCATAACCAAATTTATATTTATGATATCATATGTGATAATATTAACACATGTTTAATAATATTTCATTATTACTCTTCTTTTTTGTGTTAACTGCTTTATTTTCTATGGAATGTTTTGACATATAAACCAATTATTGTAAATAGTATCTAGTTCCAAAATTTACAAAATTATATTAAGGTTACATATATCATATTTATTAATTATATACATTTATATAATCATACATAAATGGTGAACAATGATATGAATCGCATTACGTCGTGGAGATGGTAGGTCATAAATACCAATGAGCAATGATATCATTACAATAATTGTGGTATGGTATGGAAGTGAATAGTATATAATTTTATAAAAATACATATCATGTAATTAATATCACATATATTTATTATTTACATGATTATAAACATCCATCTAAGTATTTGGTGAAAAATAGAACACACAACAGTGTGAAGATGGTAAGTCGTACTTGTACATTAGTGGTGATTTTGTTTTTCATAGGATGGATAGAATGTGTATTATGGTTGTTCCATAACCATAATAGAATCTTATTATATATGTGAAATTGGATTTATTACTTAATAAATTAAAAAACAAAGGAATATTAAGTATAAGAAGAAATGATCATGAGAGAGTCGGTAACGAATATTATCTCTTCTTTAGCGAGCTCCCTTTAGATCTCCTCATAAAGGCACTAAAGTTAGTCTTCTTAGAAGATAAAAACAACTATAATGAGACTATGCAAGTTTAGAATTGAAATTATCAGGGGATATCTTATTTTGAAGGCTCAATGTGATGTGTTTCTTTGAGGGAGGATGTGCACTTTTATAATTGAGGTGAGGAGCACATTTGAAAATATCAAAAAATATAAATTTATAATAAATTAAAACCTCATATAAAAACCCCCAAAATGTCATGTGTTTTTAATATTATATGAGATAATTTTTTTATATAATCATTAAATAAATTTTAGACATATTTTTTATGTCAATTTATATCGTATTATTTTAATTAAACCTCAATTATTCTATTTCAATTTTAACAAAGATATCAAATGTTTCGATATTAAAATAGTGTAATTTTAACTTATTTGATGTTAGTTGGACCATAAATGAACATTAAAGAACATTTTAAATTAATAAATTATCATTTAATATTTTTCAAAAATATTTTAAGTTTTTAAATTAATTTAATAAAACATTATTTTGAAAAAATATGAATAGTTTCAATTTGGACAATATTCAGTTAATGGATCATTAAAAATATTAATACATGATGTTATACATAAGAAAAATATTTTAGTATACCTCTAAGAAGACAATATCATATAGAAAATTTGTTGGATATATTAATCATCACAAATTATTTTTATTTTAGTATTATTAATAACAATAATTTGATATTTCTATTAATAAAATATTTACAGTATCAGTTTTGTGTAACTATTTAATATACAAATATATTTGGTAAAAATAATAAATAAAATACTATGGTGAATATAAATCCTATATCTTTCATATGAATACTTATAGTAAATTATACCTCCTTGAATATTCAAAATTAAAAATATTGTTTGTATTAAAACAATAATGCGATAAATTCTACATCACTTTAAATAAAATAATATAAGCATCATAATCTCTTCTATAAGGCTCCAAATGGTCATTAACTCAAACCTTGGATGATTATGGTTGATATATACTTGACCAATAAGAATTGGGAATGTGTTTTTTTTTTCTTTTAAGGGTTATTATCATTTTAATAAAAGTAATTTTATTTATATTCCAACTATTAAATAATTTCTAGATCTTCAATGAATAATAAATTTAAGTAATAAATAATTTCATAAAAATTAAAAATAAATTAAAATGATAATGAAAAATAATTATATTTCAAATTATTATTCGTAATCTATTTTAGAGTTTATATAACCTTATTTTAAAAATGATTAATTTATTAAAATTTAAGTAATACATATTTAAAGTTTCTTTAAATAAAATATATTAAATGTTATAATATCATCCATGTGGCTAACAAGGGGTATGATTTTGACCGAAGGATGGTTTTTGTAAATAATAACTAATACATTCATATTATTACATGTCTTATGGTAATTTTATAATATTATATTTACCCTTAATTACTCAGTTTACCTTTATACCGTATTAGTAAAAAATTGATATTACTATTCATATTTCCCCAAAAATAAAAAAATGATATTTACATAATTTGAAATTTCTGATTCTAAATTTTTTTTCCATTTTAAAAAATTTAAATTACATAATTAGTATTAATTAATTTAAAATTAATATCGTTGATGGAATTAAAAGTAGGTTTTTAAAAGTTAAAACATTGAAAAGACTCGGAAATTTCAAGGAAATTTTTTTCTTAATTCTTTGGAATTTTATGAGTATGCAGTTTCTGACGGCGCCTGATTCCGAGGTCCGGTGTGCCCGAAATCAATTTCTGAAGTTTTGTTCGGGTATGTTCAGTAAACGTACATGCGGGTTTTTCTATCGTTTGAACTGGTGCTCGAAATTGAAATATGAGGACACCGATGAACTTGCAGCGTCGGTAATCATCTAAGGGGACCTTTATCGCAGTTGTGTTTGGACGGGAGGAGAATTTTTATTTTGGGATTTCTTAATAATTTAAATAATTTGTTGTGTTACACAAATTATTTTATGTGGTGGTTATTTCCTCCAAAGGGAAGTTGGAGGTGGGGCCCACACCCCACATAACTACCCTTTGGTGGATATAATTAAGGGTGGGGCCCACACGAGCCCCTAACCTTTTGTCTCATTCTTTAACTCCCTTAAAACCTCTTTTAACCTATGGACTTCCACTTTAATGTGGAGCCTCTCCATCTCCCTCCCATTAATGTTGCCAACACAAATGCCTTAATTAATTCAATTTTCATTTTGAATTAATTTGGAATTCATGGTAATGTTATATTATGGGAGGGCCTTATTATTAGATTGGTTGGCAGATATTGGTGGGAGAATTTTGGGAGAATTAAGGAGAGGAGGAGGTTTGTTCATCCAGTGAGGAACGCGAAGAACATGAAGAACTTCATCCTTTCTTCTTCCTTCACGTCAAGGGAGAAGACATCGCCCACGAGGAACGTCGACTACGCTTCCTCCTCTAATGCACCCCGACGACGTGCGACATCATTTTTCGAGGTAGAGGGTTTGTATAATTTTAGTTTAATAAAATTATACTCTTGTCGTCGTTGAATGAAAGTGATCGTCTTGGCCAATTGTTATCGCCTAACGTGGAGGCCGGGGGCTGAACGCACATGGCCCGATGACCCTCTGATGAATCTTGAATAATTTCATCGGTGGCAACGGGAGGCGGTGGCCAATGGAGGCGGCGACGAGCGAAGGTGTCGACCGCGTGCGGAAGAACTGCGGCCCGCAACCGCGGGCCGCTTGGGAGAAGAACAACTGGCCGGCTATAGCCGGCCGGGCTGGTGGAACCGCGGTGCCCCATGGCGTCGTGCTGCGGTGGACCACGACCCACGCTCCGCGGGCCGCTTCGGCGGGTGAACCGTCCGGCTCGTCAGCCGGCCGGGTTGGAGGAGGCCGCGGCGCCGCTTGGCACTGCGTGCGGAGGACAGCGGCCCGCCCAAGCAGGCTTCTCAAGCTGGAGATGCTGGTTGGCTTCGGACGGCCGAGCAGGAGAGCGCCACCGGTTCAGGAAGTCCCCCCCCCCACTCTCCGCACCAGCCGGGCTAGGCCGCGCCCAGCCGTGGGCCGTGCCGCACCAGCGGGGCCTCCTGCCACGGGTCAGACCGTGCCCCGCCGAGCCGGGCTGCACATTATAAATCCGGAGGACCCCTTATCCAGGTCGGACCTGCTGAGCCAGAACAGGCCGACCCGCTAGCCCACCGGGCTTGACGGGCTGGGCCCGTTTCGCTTAAATGCGAATTACTTCACGACCGTGCATTCGATCAATGCACTGTCTGCAGCATTGGGACCCTTACGATGAGGCGGTAGCTTTGAGATACTCTAAGTGAGTTTTGGACAACATTGGAAGATGGGCGGGTTTGGAATGAGCGTATTTCCAACCGAGCCCCTGGAACGGAAAAACCAATAACTCATAGACCGTGCATCTGATTGACGCGTCGTCTGTCGCATTGGGTTTCTTTTGATGAGACATAACTTCTGGAGACATAACATCTGGACTTTGGGATAGTTGATGTATCGACCCCTTTTCTCGAGGAGCGAACCATCTCGGAATTGAGCGTGCTGTGTACGGAAACCCTAGAGCTGGCTGCGACTGCGACGCCGACTATACTGGAATCCTCTGTGGGTTCGGCAGCGATGATAACTGTATTGGAATCCTTCGTGGGTTCGGCAGTGATGACAACTGTACTGGAATCCTCCGTGGGTTTGACAGCGATGACTTCTGTACTTGTATCCTGAGTGGGTCTGACAGAGTAGCTGGTCTAGTATCTTATGTTGGTCCGACGACTTACCTGGTCTAGTATCCTACGTGGGTCTGACAGATTAGATGAATCAGTAACTAAATCTGGTCATCTCTATCTCTATACAAAAGATGTATACCTGTGGGAACTGAGTCTTGACTTTCAATCTTTATCATCGATGTGATTAACTTCTTTCCTATGTGGACTGGGTTGTGCTTAGGCTTGAGAGTTGGAGCCGAACTGTTATTGATAACTTAGGTATATGTATCGGCATATACCTAAGTAGAGTTGGTTGATACTTCGTTATTGTATCTTTATTTTGTGGTCTATCCTTTGTGGATTTTGGGAGACCTTCGAGAGTCTTGGGGTCCCTACTGAGTATCGTATACTCACCCCTGCACATGCTATGCCCGCACTACGTTGTGTTGGATACAGACGAGGGACAACACTGATTGAGGTGGAGACTTGTGGAGCTGGACGGTACCCGGAGGTGGACCACTTGGCGAGACGTACACAGAGCGGACAGTCGGACCTGAGGTGCTGAGGAGGCCATCTGTACCCACCCTTCAGGTGGGGTTTCTGGAGGACAACTTTGTGGTTGCTGTTTTACTTCACTGTAGTTGTACAAGCTTTTCAGTTGTACTGTACTTACTGCTGGGCTTGTATTTCCGGCCCCTTTCCTTTCATCACTTACTTTTTTATT
Organism: Viscum album; assembly: GCA_963277665.1. Taxonomy (NCBI): domain Eukaryota; kingdom Viridiplantae; phylum Streptophyta; class Magnoliopsida; order Santalales; family Viscaceae; genus Viscum; species Viscum album. Next base: position 1,194,268,398 of record OY728139.1, read on the forward strand.
CAGTATTACTTAGTGCTATCTTATGTTGTGTACTATGTTGTGTTGTTTACTTGTATTAAGGAAATGCCTTCCCTTTTAATGGGAGTTACACATTTAGTGCTAGTCGCCATCCCCTAGCCTATGGAAGGCAGGCTTGGGGTAGTCAAGGCACGAGCCCTGAGAACGGGTCGTGACAAATTGGTATCAGAGGAGTCGTTTCTACCACAGAACTTAGGACTCTGATCTGTCTTACTGTGAAACAATAGTGTTAAGAGTATTGAGTGTGGTTTTTAGTCCAGGGAGTCCAGTTTTGGCGCGGCGGCCGACGTATCCATACACTAGGACCATGAACTCTGATTTTTGACTCAATACATGAAACACTGATTGAATGTGTGTTTCAAAAGTTTTCTTTGTGATTACTTTATGTCAGCTGACCAGGTATACTGTTTGACTATGGAACACTTGTTTTATTTCAGGATTTCCCCATAAAGGCATCTAGCTAGGGTTCTGAGTTACGTACGGGATGATAGACCACCGAGTGACGAGGCCTCGGTGCAGGGCCCCATCACAGCGGAGGCACCAACGGTACCACTACCTGCTGGGCCACCGATACCACCAGCCCCAGCAGTAGAGAGTGCATGCCACCTAAGTGTGTTGCGTGAGTTCCAGCGACAGAGGTCGCCCAGGTTCCGCAGAGAGATGGATCCACAGGCAGCTGAGCATTGGATGAAGGTTGTCGTCAGGGTTTTCAGATTGGTAGGGACACCAGCCGACCTTATGGCAATCCTTGTCGTGAGTCTCCTGCATGTAGCGACAGGTAGGTGGTGGAGCCTGATGCTCTAGGTGCATGATGAGGCATCTTTATTCTAGACGGACTTCGAGAGTCTCTTTTGCTCAGAGTTTGTTCTCGCCACCCTTTGTGCGGTGCAGATTCGGGAGTTACTTCATCTGCAGCAGGGCAGTATGATAGTAACTCAGTACTCAGCGAGGTTCACTAACCTCTCATACTACTCCACATATATGGTACAAGACCCGTTCTTCAGGGCCCGGACCTTTGAGCAGGGACTGAGACATGAGATCAGGGCTTCCACGATTCCCAATAGCATCCCGACATAGGTGGGGGTGCTGGAGCGTTCCCTTCTAGTGAAGAGCTTCCTTGTTGAGTAGTATCTAGTAGCGAGACCCACCACAGGGCGACACGTAGCGGAGTCTTCTGCAGACGACAGTAGAAAGATGTCGCAGAGGTCCAAGAGGACCAGGACATCAGGTGGGCAACCTCAAGATACAGGTTCGGTTGTGTGGGGCACACGGAACAAAGCCAGTTATACGAGGAACATGCAGTGCTATACATGCAGCGGGCAGGGCCACATGGCTCGAGACTGCCCGAATCGCCATGCGGACGAGCAACAGACAGTAGAGGGACCTCTCAGGTAGAGGAAGAGGTTCGACCGTGGTGGTTCGCCGGGAGAAGGCGGACGTGGCAGAGGAGCTGGCCGAGCAGCGGGTGGTGGGCATCATTTCGAGGCTCTACCACCAACACCACCAGGAGGTCCACCCTGACCACAGGGAGCTGGCGGAAAGAGGCGGGTTCAACTCCAGGCAGTCGAGGCCTATGACCACGACACACCTGAGATGATTCTAGGTACTATCTATGTCTACTCCACCCTTTCTGTAGTTCTTATAGACACAGGTGTGAGTCATTATTTTATTAGCGCTTCCCTTTTTTGGAGCTTAGAGATTTCGACGAAGCCGTTGGCTTGATCCTTACAGCTTGAGACTCCTACGGGAGAAGACTCGACGATTACGCACTGGTGCCGGCAGTGTGAGATTACTCTAGGAGGCGAGAGCTTCGGCTGGGATCTTCTTATAGAGGTGTTGAGGCCTTATGACGTCATCTTGGGTATGGACTGGTTATCTATAGTTCATGCTCAGATTGACTGTATTAGGCGCAAAGTGCGGTGTGTCTGCACGGATAGGACCAAGTTCACCTTCACTACTGAGAAGGGAGCCTTTGCAGCGCAGGATGGACTTTCATAGAAGAGAGGGTAGTCGATCACACATTAGTTGGATAGTCTCATCTTTGGAGCAGTTGAAGTGCGGAGTCCGATTTTTCTAGTTGTGGTGGATCAGTATGCATGCATTTTTCCTGACGATGTTCCAAGACTACCTCCTCGTAGATAAGTAGACTTCTACATTGACATGTACCCCGGGACAACACCAATATCTACTCCAGCATATCGGATGGCTCCCTCCGAGCTTCATGAGCTACGGGTTTAGCTGGAGGACTTGCAGGGGAAGGGATTTATCTAACCCAGTGGTTCACCTTGGGATTCTCTAATTTTTTTCACCAAGAAGGCAGATGGGAGCTTGATACTGTGTGTCGACTACCATCACCTAAATTAGGTGATCGTAAAGAACAAGTACCCACTTTATAGGATTGCCAACCTCTTTCATCATCTCAAGGAAGCACGATGGTTCTCAAAGATAGACTTTAGGTGAGGCTATCACCAACTCAGAGTTTGAGATGAGGATGTGTAGAAGACGGCTTTCAGGTGTTGGTATGGTCACTAAAAGTTCTTGGTTATGCCCTTCGGCGTAACAAACACTCCAACAGTGTTCATGAGTCTCATGAACAGGATCATCCAGCCTTACCTCGATCGATTTTTCATAGTTTTCATCGATGACATACTGATTTACTCGACTACTGAGGAGGAGCACGCCTACCACTTGCGGGTTGTACTGGATACACTCCGAGAGCACCATGTTTATAGTAAGCTCTTGAAGTGCCAGTTCTAGATTCAAGAGGTTCAATTTTTGAGACACATCATCTCAGAGGCTAGAGTTGCAGTGGATCTAGTGAAGATCGAGACAGTACTTTCTTTGGATCCACCTAAGAGTGTGACAGAGGTGCGGAGTTTCCTGGGTCTGGCTGGGTACTATCTGAGATTTGTGTCATACTTCTCCAGAGTTGCATCACCGATTTCAGACTTGATGAAGAAGGGGAAACCCTTCGTGTGGTCAGATAGATGTCAAAAGAGATTTCAGGAGCTGAGATAGAGGTTGACCAGTGTGACCATATTGAGGATATAGGAGGAGGGCGTTGGGTACATAGTTTACTGTGACGCATCAGGGACCGGACTTGGGTGTGTCCTGATACCGGAGCAAGAAATGATCGCATATGGTTCACAGAAGTTGAAACATCATGAGTAGAACTATGCTACCCATGACCTGGAGTTAACAGCAGTGGTCTTCGCCTTGAATATGTGGCGACACTATCTGACGAGCAAGCACTTTACAGTCTATTCTGACCACTAGAGTATCAGGTACCTATTCTCACATAAGGACATGAACTTGAGACAACGACGATGGCTCGAGTTCCTCCAGGACAATGACTTTGAGATAGTCTACACTTCTGGGAAGGGGAAAGTTGTAGCTGATGCTCTCAGCAGGATATCGGTCATTCAACTGCTAGGAGAGGCGATAGATCAGCTAGCCACGTTGCAAATATCCTTTGTTGATATTGATGGAGCATCCTTTCTTCAGTGTCTCACAGTCACTTCTCCACTTCTTCAGCGAGTTAGGGAGGCACAACATGGGGACGTTTAATGTGAGATACAACGTGCTCAGATATCTTCAGGACAGGCAGCTGATGGATTTTCTGAAGGTGGGGAGTACGCCATCCTCTTCAGGGGACGTACCATGGTACTAGTCGCACTACAGGAGGAGGTGCTGAGGGAGTTCCACAATTCCCCTCTAGCGGTACATCTATGAGTGGTGAAGATGTATTGGGACCTCAGACGACAGCACAAGTGGTCAGGTATGAAGAAGGATATAGCAGAGTTCGTTTCACGATGTCTCACTTGTCAGCAAGTGAAGGCAGGGCACCAAATACCAGCAGGCTTGGTATAACCCTTAGAGGTCCCACAGTGGAAGTGGGACAGGATATCTATGGATTTTGTGATGGGGATTCCAAGTACATCCAGAGGACACAACTCTCTCTGGGTGATCGTAGACTGACTCACCAAGTTGGCCCACTTCCTACCGATCTGAGAGCAGGGCTCAGTAGAGAGCTTGGGACGCCTCTACATTCGGGAGATCGTATGGCTTCATGGTGTGCCATCGTCTATCGTTTCCGATCGAGATGCTCGATTCACTTCTCGGCTTTGTAATGGGTTACATGAGTCTTTTGGGACGCATCTACGTCTGAGCACTACCTTTCATCCTCAGACGGACGGTTAGACTGAGAGGACCATTCAGACTCTCGAGGACATGCTCTGTGCATGTATCCTCAACTTTGGTCACAGCTGGGAGGATCACCTACCCTTGGTGGAGTTTTCGTACATCAATAGCTACCACTCCACCGTCAAGATGACCCCTTATGAGGCACTGTACGACTGAACTTGAAGATCACATCTGTGCTGGACTGACATAGGGGAGTCAGCACTTGTAGGACCAGAGATGGTTCAGGCTACGACGGAGAAGGTGCAGATCATTCAGGAGAGGATGAAGACTGCACAGATCAGATAGAAGTTCAATGCTGATAGGAGACAGATACCACTGGAGTTTGAGGTTGGCTACCACGTCTTCCTACGGGTCTCACCTCGACGAGGTCTACAGAGATTTGGTCGGGGTGTCAAGTTATCTCCATGTTTCATCAGACCTTTCCAGGTCCTGAGCAGAGTAGGCGAGGTGGCTTACCACCTAGCCCTTCCACCTCAGTTGCTCCGAGTTCACAAAATCTTCCGCGTATCTCAAATGTTCTGGTGTAGATTGAGGATTGACAGGAGCGGGTTCTACATGGACGGTCGATTCCTCTGGTGTGCATTCGCTGGCATCACAGGAATCTCCCGGAGATCACTTGGGATCGGGAGGCTCAGATGCGAGCTCAGTACCCCCATCTGTTTCCCTAGTGTGTATTGTAGCTTTACGTTGATGTAAAGCCCTGAGGTGGGGGTAATGTAAAGACCTTGAAATTTCAGGGAATTTATTTTCTTAATTATTTGGAATTTTATGAGTACACAGTTTCTGACAACGCCCGATTCTAAGGCCCAGTGTGCCCAGAATCAATTTCTGAAGTTTTGTTCAGGTACGTTCAGTAAACGTACGTGTGGGTTTTTATATCTTTTGAACCGGTGCTCAGAATTGAAATTTGAGGACACCGATGAACTCACAGCATCAGTAATCATCTAAGGGGACATTTACCGCAGTTGCGTTTGGACAGGAGGATAAATTTTATTTTGGGGTTTCTTAATAATTTAAATAATTTGTTGTGTTACACAAATTATTTTATGTGGTGGTTATTCCCTCCAAAGGGAAGTTGGAGGTGGGTCCCACACCCCACATAACTTCTCATGGGAGGATATAATTAAGGATGGGGCCCACAAAGGCCCCTAACCTTTCAACTCCTTCTTTAACTCCCTTAAACCCTTTTTTAACCTATGGACTTCCACTTTAATGTGGAGCCTCTCCATCTCCCTCCCATTAATGTTGCCAACACAAATGCCTTAATTAATTCAATTGTCATTTTGAATTAATTTGAAATTCATGGAAATGTTATATTATGGGAGGGACTTATTATTATATTGTTTAGAAAATATTGGTGGGGGAATTTTGTGAGAATTAAGGAGAGGAGGAGGTTTGTTCATCCAACGAGGAACATGAAGAACACGAAGAACTTCATCCATTCTTCTTCCTCTGCGTCAAGGGAGAAGACATCACCCATGAGGAACGTCGGCTACGCTTGCTCCTCGGACGCATCCCAACGTCGTCTTCAAATTCTCTTTCCGCGGCTCGATGACGTGCAACGTCATTTTTCGAGGTAGGGGGTTTGTATAATTTTAGTTTAATAAAATTATACTCTTGTCGTTGTTGAATGCAAGTGATCATCTTGGCCTATTGTTATCACCTAAAACGGAGGGCACGAGACTAATTCACATGGCTCGACGACCCTCCGATGATTCTTGAATAATTTTGGCAGCAACAACGGGAGGCAGTGGAAAACGGAGGCGGCGGCGAGCGAAGGCGCCGACCGCGTGCGGAAGAACCGCAGCCCGCAACCGCGGGCCGCTCAACCGAAGAAGAACCGGCCGGACGTAGCTGGCGAGGTTAGTGGAATTGTGGTTCCCCATAGCACTGTGCTGCGGAGGACTACGGCCCGCGCTCTGCGTGCCGCTTCGGCATGCGAACTTTCCGGCTCATCAGCTGGCCGGGTTGGAGGAGGCCGCGGTGCCGCATGCGGAGGACAGCGGCCCGCCCAAGCGGGCCGCTCACGCTGGAGAAGATGGCCGTTTTTGGCCGGCCGGGCAGGAGGGAGGCGCCACTCGGCACTGCCGGTTCCGGAAGTCAGGGGGTCGCGCCCTCCCCCGATCTGCGTCGCTCGGCCAGTTGGTCAGTCGTGGCCAAAAGCTGGTCGGGCCGGGCTGCAACCTTGCGTGGCTCGGGCCGCCTTCCACGGGCCGGACCGTGCCCCACCGGGTCGGGCCGGGAATTATCAGGCCTGGATGACCCCTTAGCTAGGCTGGACCCGCCGAGCCAGAACTGGCCGACCCGCTAGCCCACCGTGTTTGACGGGCCGAGACCGTTTCGCTTAAATGAGAATAACTTCATGACCGTGCGTCCGATCGACACGCCGTCTGCAGAACTGGGAGACTTACGATGAGACGGCCCTTTTGCAATACTCTAGGTGAGTTTTGGACAACTTTGGAAGATTTCCGGGTTTGGAACGAGTGTATTTCCAACCGGGCCCCTGGAATGGAAAAACCAATAACTCTCAGACCGGGCGTCCGATTGACGCGCCGTCTGTCACGTTTGGTTTCTCTTGAAGAGATGGAACTTTGGGATACATCAACTCTGTACTTCGTGATAGTTAATGTATCGACCCCTTTTCTCGAGGAGCAGACCCTCCTGGAATCGAGCATGCTATGTGTGGAAACCCTAGAGCTGGCTACGACTGCGACGACGACTGTACTGGAATCCTCCGTGGGTTCGACAACGACGACAATTGTACTGGAATCCTCTATGGGTTCGGCAGCGATGACAACTGTTCTGGAAACTTCCATGGGTTCGACAACGATGACTTCTATACTTGTATCCTGAGTGGGTCCGACAGAGTAGCTGGTCTAGTATCCTACGTGGGTCTGACAGCTTAGCTGGTCTAGTATGCTACGTGGGTATGAAAACTTAGATGAATCAGTGACTACATCTGATCATCTCTATCTCTATATGAAAGATGTATACCTGTGTGAGTTGAGTCTTGACTTTCAATCATTATTATCGATGTGATTGACTTCTTTCCTGTGTGGACTAGGTTGTTCTTAGGCTCGAGAGTTTGAGATGAACTGTGATTGATAACTTAGGTATATGTATGAGCATATACCTAAGTAGAGTTGGTTGATACTTTGTTATTGTATCTTTCTTTTGTGGTCAATCCTTTGTGGATTTTGGGAGAACTTCGTGAGTCTCGGGGTCCCTACTGAGTATCGTATAATCACCCCTGCACGGGCTATGCTCGCACTACGTTGTGTTGGATGCAGACGATGGACAACACTGATCGAGGTGGAGACTTGTGGAGCTGGACAATACCCGTAGGTGAAACACTTGGCGAGACGTACATGGAGAGGACGGTCGGACCTGAGGTGCTGAGGAGGCCATATGTACCCACCCTTCAGGTGGGGTTTTCGGAGGAAGAATTTGTGGTTGCTGTTTTACTTTACTGCAGTTTTAATATCTTTTCAGTTGTACTGTAATTACTGTTGGGCTTGTATTTCCGGCCCCTTTCCTTTCTGCACCTACTTTTGTATTCAGTATTACTAAGTGCTATCTTATGTTGCATACTCTGTTGTGTTGTTTACTTGTATAAAGGCAATGTCTTCCCTCTTAATGGGATTTATTCCTTTGATGCTAGTCTCCAGCCCCTGGCCTATGGAAGGCGGGCTTGGGGTAGTCACAACATGGGCTCCGAGGACGGGTCGTGATAAACATTCCAAATGATTGAAATGTTTTTAAAATAAAAATTCATCGTAAATGTAATAACAATGAACAATATTATATTTCATGATATAAATTTACTCTATTTTTACATTAAAAACATTAAATAATATTACTTATCCAGAAGTGTTAAATATAGCATATATTGGGAGGATGGAGCGCGGAGCGGAACCTGGCGAATCTGATCCTGGATCAAATGGTGTTAAATTAGGAAGGACTTATGGTTTCAAATCGGTGGCAGAGGATTTTTTTGGCCACAAGGAGTTATTTTGTATGTGTGCGAAGGGTTACCCTAAATTGGGTGATGCGCGGGATGGAGATGGAGCACAGAAAAGCTTTGAAGATGTGATGAAAAATATGGGCATCTCCTCCTTTTTGGATTACGAAGCTGGTTCATCAGGTAAGATTATTAGAAAAGGACATATTGCACATGTTTTGGCAAATCAAAATGCTGTTGAAGAAAGAGTGAATTTGTGTAAGTTTTCCATAATTGCTCGGGTTCTAATTCCGAAAGGGGAGAAGCTGTGGAGGTTCACAGATCTAATTGAGAGGCTTAAAGTGATATGAGGATTTGCGGACTAGAAAATGATGGTAATGGGTCATGGATTCTATCATATTGTGTTTCCATCTGATGAACTCAAAAGGCGTGTATGGAGTTTTGGCTCAGTACCTTTGAAGCCTGGGTTCCTCCGAATTCATGAATGGGACCACAATTTTGATCCGAATTCTGTAAAGAATACATATGCTCAGATATGAATTAGAGTCTGTAATCTCAACTGGATATATTGGCATCCACAGATATTATGGGACATTGCTTCGTCTGTCGGAAATCCAATTAGGTTGGATAAGCAGACTGACAATCCCTCCTTCAGTCACTATGCTAGGATTTTGGTTGAGGTTGACATGTCTGTCACTCTTGTGGAAGAGGTGGTGTTGACCACTAAGGATGATAGTCTTACTCTTGGGATTCTTTATGAGAGGAAGCCCAAGTTTTGCTCGAATTGTCAATTATTTGGACACATGGTTTAGGATTGCAATCGACACAAAATCTGTAGCCTCTGCAAAATCAGAGGGCATGAGGTATCGAGCTGCAAGAGAAATAAGGGCAAGGTTGCTGGACCCGACCCCTCTGAAATTGAAAGTGGGTCAGGTAAACCGAATGAGAGGGCTACTCAATTGGGGGATCCAGCTTCTATGGGAGATACTGAACAGATGAAAATGCCTGCTGAATTATCTGCACAGGTGGATGATAAAGTTTCAGTTCCTCTAGATCCTTCAGGACCTTCTCATCCTGCTCCCCTTGTGGTTAGTGACTGGGAGGACATGCCGAATAATGAGCAGATAAGTATTACATGTGATGATGCACCAGATCTGGAGATTACTTTGGAACCTCCCTCTGGTGATTCTGTGTGCAATAAGGAAATTTATGAGGGTGACTCAAAGCATCTTCCTCCCTTTTCCAGTGCTGGTGGGGATGCAGATGCAGTTAAGAATGTTGAGCAGCTTGGTGATTTACTTCAGGCACATCAAGATAAAGAAAGTGATGATGAAGTCTCGAATGGTTTTCTCCTCCCTTCCGGTGGTGGTGATGATGCAAGAGCAGTGCAGAATTTTGGATAGTAGCCTGGATAATTCCTTCAGGTACATCCAGATAAGGTTGGGAAGAGAAGACTCCCTGCCACTCTACTTCCTCCCATTGAATCCATGAACAGATTCTCATCACTCAGACCTGAGACTTCTTGTGAAGACAGTGATGAATTATCTTCAGTGATCTGAGATTCAAGGGATCTTACTCATGCTGTACTGGACACTGATACACTTACTGAAAACTTGAAAAATGATGGTGGGCCTAGCACTAGGCTCAGATAAAAAAAATGAAGATACTGTTTTGGAATTGCCAAGGGATTGGGAATTCTTCCACAGTCAAGTCCCTTAGGCATCTCATCTTGACCAATAAGCCTCTTTTAATTGGTATTGCTAGGCCAAGAATGAATTTTGAAAGCGGGTCCTCTTTTAAATGGTCCTCATTGGGATATTCTTATGTTGCTAGTAATAAAGTGGGTGATAATGCTGAATATTTATGGGTTCTGAAGAATCATAGTGTTCTTGTGAGCTCCTCCCTGAATGATGTGCAATCTGTGACTAACTCTTGCAGCCTAAACTGCTTTGACTTCTCGGTTACCTTTGTTTATGCCTTTAATCTATACACAAGGAGAAGAGCTTTATGGAGGATTCTTGAGGACCTCTCTGAAAATATCAATAACAACTGGATTATTCTTAGAGATTTTAACACCGTTTTGGGTCCAGATAAAAAGACAGGAGAGAATTTTTGTCGCGCTTCAGCCTCTGAGTTCTCTACTTGCATTGACAAATGTGGTTTGGTCCAGGTTCCTGTGTCTGGAGCTGATTTCACATGGAGCAGGTATACCAGAAATGGAAGATAGGCAAGTTAACTGGATAGATGTTTTGTAAAAGTGGATAAGGGAGATAGTTCAATGGATGTGTCTGGAATTGCCCTGCCCAGATTACATTCCGACCACACTCCTATTCTTATTGAGGCCTGTGATGGCAGAATACGGTCAGCTCTGATCCCCTTCAAATTCAATAATGCCTGGATGGTCATGCCGGGTTGTAGGGAGATCGATTAGATGTTTGGAACTCTCACTTCTTGGGAAGTCCCTCCCATGTTATTTGCTTGAAGTTAAAAGAAGTGAAATTCAGATTAAGGCATTAGAGCAAGGCATCGTTTTCCTCCCTTGATAATGACATTAAGCAGGCAGAAATTTGTTTTCTAAATCACCAGAAGGATAATATCCTTCATGATGTTCCTTCCCTGGAGGAGATTCAGGCTGCTTCAAATCTTGACAACCACTTGACTCTTAAGGAGAGATTAGATCAGAATCAATTAAATGTGAGATGGTTAAAGGAGGGTGATAGGAATACCAAGCTTTTTCATTGATTTCACAAGGAAAATAGAGCAAAAAGGAGTCTCAATGCCATTTATTTTGATGGAAATATGTATTCTTCTGAAAGTGAAATTGTTGAAGCTGTCACGGGATACTTTGAGACGCTTTACTCTGACACTGGAGCTGATCACTTTGACAAAATTATACACTGTTTTGAATCCTCTATTTCTGACATACATAATAATATGCTCACTGAAATTCCCAGTGCTAAGGAGATTTATGATGCTCTTTTATCATTAAATATTGATAGTATGGCTGGTCCCGATGGCTTCACCAATAAGTTTTTTATGTTCTATTGGGATATTGTAAATCAGGATGTTTTCAATGCAGTAAGGGAGTTCTATAGGTCCTCTCAAATGCCTTTTGGTATGAATTATAACTTTATTTCATTAATTCCTAAGAAGGAATGTGCCCTTGATATTAAAGACTTTCGGCCAGTGGCAATTGGGAATACCATACCTAAGATTATCAGCAAGATCATGACCCAGAGACTGGGTGAAATCACTAAGGGGCTCATTTCCAGTAATCAGTTTGGTTTTGTGCCAGGAAGGAATATTCATAATTGTCTTTTCATTGCTTCGGAATGTGTAAACTAGATGAAGAGGAAGAAAAAGGTTGGTGATATGGCTTTGAAGATTGATATCTCCAAGGCGTTCGACACTCTTAGGTGGAGCTTTCTCTTCACTATTCTTAAAATGCATGGGTTTTCACAGCAATTTCTTAGGCTTATTGAATCTATCCCGGGCAGTGTGAAACTTTCTATTCTTATTAATGGATCCACTAGAGGTTTCTTTCAGTGTACACAAGGGGTAAGGCAAGGAGACCCCCTCTTGGGTCTGCTTTTTGCGATTGCTGAGGACTACTTGAGCTGGTGTCTCAATGATCTGGCTAATTTTGGTTGGTTTCAGGTGATAAAAATTGGAAGGAACCTTCTTGCCCCCTCCCACTTATTATATACTGCTGATATTCTGCTCTTTGGAAAGGAAGAACATGGGACCATTTCCTGTATCAAAGGGATTTTTTCACGTTATGAGGAAGTTTCAGGCCAAGTTATTAGTTGGAATAAGTCTTCAGTTATGTTTGGGGAAGGTATTACCATCTCAGGACAGAACAGAATTTCTCTGAAACTTGGCATGAAGCGGGGAACTTTTCCCTTTAAATACCTCGGTGTACCTCTGTTTTGGGGAAGAGTGAGGCGGTGTTATTTTGAGGGCATCACTGTGAAAATTACTAACCAATTGGAAAACTGGAAAGGGAAGAATATGTCTCAAGATGGAAGAATTTTCTTGGTTAATTCGGTAATCACCTCAATGTTTGTCTATTCCTTTTCTCTTTACTGATGGCCAAGGTCACTTTCTAAAGAATTGATGGGAAAGATTAGAAATTTCATTTGGACCGGATCCATTAATGAAAGAAAACTCATCACAGTGAGCTAGAAAGATTGTATTAAACTGATCCAAATGGGGGGAATGGGGGTGAAGGATCTAAGGATCTTTAATGATGCCTTGATTAAAAAAATTGTATGGAACCTGCTGTCTAGATCTGATCCCTCGACAGATTTTCTCTATTCCAGGTTTGTTGACAAGTTGCAGCAGGGTTATGGGTATTACATGACTTCTTCTGTCTGGCCTTCCATTAAGAAGGCCTATAATGGTCTGATGGAAAATTCAAAATGGTTGGTTTGTGAGAACTCCTATCTTAATCTCTGGAAAAATTCTTGGTTATCTCGACCCATCTGTAATGACATCTCTATTCCTGCATCCCTGATGGATCATGCTATTGCTGATATCCGTGATATTGTCAATATGAATGATCTTTTACCTGATCATCTCTGTGTGCAGATTGCAAGGTATAATTATGTTGACGCTGACACTATTGTCTGGATGCCTAACCTGAACGGAAAGTTTTCTACAAAGGAGTGCTATGAGCTATATTGTGGTCCTCCCTTGAACCCACCCTCCTGGATTAAAGTAGTTCGGACAGCCTTCAATCCACCTACTGCAACACTTCTCACCTGGAAAATCTTGAAACAGTGCCTCCCAGTCCAGCATCTGCTGCAGCGCGCCAGGCTGCAACTGGCTCCTACCTGCTACCTCTGCCTGAATTTTTTGGAAACACATCAGCACCTCTTTCTCTCCTGCAAATTCACGCTCCAATTCTGGAGTTATCTGCAGGGTATTTTCCACTGCTGTTTTGACCTTCAATCCTTGGAGGATCTGCTACACTCTATATGCAGAAAAAATTGCAGCGAGCAGATTTTTTCTCTCCGGTTGGCCACTGCGATGAGTGTCCTCTCCTTCATCTGGAAAGCGAGGAATGACTTAGCTTTCAACAGAATTAAACCAACCTTTCATAATGGTGTTTTGTGCATTCATCGTGCAATTCGGACGACCTCCCTTTTACAAACAGGTTCCATGAATAATGATGTTGATGATCTTGTGATTTTGAGATCTCTTGGTGTACATGGCAGGTCCAAGAAACCGTTGATGATGAAGTATGTCCGGTGGATACCACCCATCCCCAATTGGATCAAAGGCAATGTTGATGGAGCGGCCTCAGGCGCCTTGGGTCCGGCTGGATGTGGTGGTGTTTTCCGAACCTCCTGTGGATTTGTGAAAGGATGATTCTTTCATTTTATTGGCAACGGTCTCGCAATTGAAGCGGAAATTTGGGCTATAATTAAAGCAATCAGATATGCTGTCCACTTTAATTGACACCAATTATGGTTGGAGTCTGACTCGACCAATTCTGTTCAAATTCTTCGTGATCGATCCAGAAATGTACCCTGGAAGATCTTGCCTGACTGGATTGAATGTTTGCGGCTGTCGGAGGTACTCTCTCTTGAAGTAACGCATGTTTATCGTGAGGCCAATTGGGTTGCTGATGCTCTGTCCAAGAGAGAAATTTTTGAAGTCAGTTCGAATTGGTCCTGCATCACGCCTGAATTTTTCAATGATCTTTTCCAAGCTGATATTTGTGGTAAGGTGTATACCCATCTTTCTTGATCAATTTTGTGTCTCTGTTCTCCTGTGTACTTTTACTTTTGATTAATATATTTTTTAGGAGCGGGTCTTCACCTGTCTCCTGACTTTTTGGGTATTACTTATCCACATAAATTATTTTGATGCAAAAAGTTTTTTTCAATTTAAATTTAGTAAATTTTTATTATTCATCAAAAAGAAAAAGTAATCATAAAAATATCAAAAATTCATCCGAAGTATATTTTGAAATAACGATCCTAAAGAACATGTTTATATTGTACAAAATAGTATAAAATTGTGTCAAAAACTATATTTAATATTGGACCACCATCAAAATGTGGCAAAACTGAATTTTATGAAAAATACTTCTTTTCTCCAAAAAAATAATTTTTTTCAAATATCATGCCCATAAGACACAAAATATGAATTTTAAACATTAGATTGAATATATAACATAATATTACGCTAATAAAATAAATTAATAGTGAGTTTATTTTTTATAAACTCACTTATTTTCATTTAAAGTGTTTTTCAGAAGAATGTTATTAAATTTTATACGCGCAATTATAATGACTAGGTTATAAGGTGACATAATAATATTTTTTTTTCATAGAAACTCAATATTCCATTAAAAGAATTTTTTCAAATAAATTAAAATTGTGAATAACACAATCTAGCCATATTGGTGCACATTCCATAAGCTATGTCGGTGTTGCGTCTAGCGCCAGCTTCCCTTTGTGTAGCATACAACACAATACATCTAAAAAATAAAAAAACTCATATAAATATTGGGGTGTCACAATTTATATGATAAAAATATATTTAATAATTTTTATTCCCTAATCATAAAATTAATATATATTCTAATATAAAATACCAATATAAGTTTACAATTATTTTGGATACACTTATTTATTGACCCTCTATGACATTTTATCTATAAAAATTGTTGGTAATTCATAGAGATAAAGATTAACATCCATCAAAATGTCAAGGATCCCATAAAAATAGTTTTAATGTAACAAAGATAGAAATTTCATACATATGATTATTGGGTAATATATTCCCCTCATCCAAATATCTCATCAATTAAGTTTTATAATAACTTCATCAACTAATATTATTAACTATCATTCTTTGACTACCGGAAAAGAACTAATCAATAAGGAACAATGTACTTGGACTTAACTAGACTATATAATTTCAATAAAAATTATAGATATGTCTACTTCCATTAAAATGTAATGGAAAAAACAATTCCTGAATTCTTAATTAATTTAATATCACTTGAGATGAACTGAAATTATCATACCTAACATTGAGTATATGTCATCAAAGTATTCATGAATACATAAATGATTGAGATTATTGACATGAATTAATAACATTATAATGTCTAATTCAAATTACACACTTGCGTATATAAAAATATAAAATTACTTATATCACATGTTGAATTCTAGTGGGCATGTATTTTCACAACATGATCCTTCTAATATATTATAATGAAAAAAATGAGATGATGTCTCATTTTTTTTGAGTCTCAACACCTTAGTGTCTAACATTATCCATGTTTCATTTACTAGATTTCGTCTTCCATAGAAAAATATTTTATAATATTATCATAAAACACAATGTTTTTCGTTATATAAGGGGATATCACTAGCCTTTTGAAGAGATAAATTCTTTGTGTAAATTAGAAAAATAATCTTACACAGAATAACAATCATCAATTGATAATATGTTTAATAATATTAATTTATTGGAATATAAATGAATGTTAGTTTTTTCTAAAGAACCTGCACCAAAACATTCCCACCAATCCCCATTCATTTTAACCATACTATTTCTATACCCAAAAAACCAAAATATAAATGAGTAAAAAACACACATTGTGGTTTCCCATAGTCATAGTACGTAGGGATTTTGAAAAAATATTTTCATTATCGTGATGATTTTTTCCGATTATTATCACACCCAGTATAGTATATTCATACCACATCCACTATAAAATATTCACATCTCTTATTTTTTTTATAAAAAGTAAACTAAAACCATTATTCACAAAACATTTTACTGCACCGTCTTCCAATATTCCCTTAAGCCTTTATAGGAACCTTGATATAGTTAATTGTTCATGATTTTAAATTTCATTTAGAACCAAATCCAAATCCTAAACAATTTCAATGACCTCAACCACATCAATATATTTTGTCTTTGTTTTTTAATATTAAATTATATTTAACATTGAAAATAAAATCAGATTTTTGTTTTCCATACCACACAATTGTTTTTTCAAAAAACAATAAATTATTGAATCTTATGGAAAATAATTATAAAATTCTTACACTATATATGTTCATAAATATTTCATAAAAGTAACTCCTAAAACTAATATTAAACCACAAAAATTATCTTATATTATCTTCCAATATTCTATTATAATAATTTCTCAAAAATAAATACATTCCTTATAGTTAAACATATACTAAAACGCTTCATTTATTCCACTAATCATAGTTTCTAATCTTCAAACATTATACTATTCAAAATCACAGCTTTCCTTGACCATCAAAATGATTGAAATTAGTGTCTATAAGAATATATATATATATATATATATATATTAGTATAACATTTAAAAAACAATACCCATGATTAAAAAATGAATTATTTCCATATAAAAAACTATCAACCTGCTAGCAGAAGACAACATATACATACCACTCCCCTACACCAACCAGATTACTCATACGTACTATAGTTTATTACCCATAAAATTATGAGTAATTTATTCCCATATATTTTTTTTCATTTTTATATTAATGTATCAAGTACAATAACATTATTTATATTTCATTTTAACCTTAATGATTAAAAGTGTTAATATATTGGATCTCTTAATCAATACTAAATTATCATTTGTGGGAACATTATGGGATTATTTGAAAAATAATTATATAAATAAACTTCTTTTAATATAAGAAGATACATAAAATTTTAATACATAATTGTATATAATATCATCAATATTTTTCCACATTATGGGAAACTAATACCAATGAGGATGGCCATGGTGGGTTTGTCTAAAAATACTATCATAAATTTGAAAATTTAGAATGTGATGTTTTATATGTAAGATATAAATGCAAAAATGGTCTTATATACCTCTTATAGTAATGCATTTAGTAACTGTAAATCTATCACTAATAATCAATTACAAAACCATAACACATCTAAATAAATGACCTCAACTCTTAAAGATCCAACTATATTGATTGTGAACTAGGAAAAAATTCCTTTAGAGCTTTATAAAGATGATATTTAAGGATTTATTACTGAAATATATGTCAGTGGTATAATATAATCTACTAACACCAATGTATGGAACTATGTTTTTTATGGAAAGATTTTTTGAATATCCATTTTCTAAAAAAAGCTACCATAACTTCTCCTTTACCCCTATTCTATTGAGATGTCTTATAATATTGGGCCTATAATTTCTCTTTATCCTCACAAATTATTTGTTTAACTAGTGTATACATATCATCACCAATAAAGATATCTTTGAGAAATAATATTTTCAACCAGACACTACAAAAATTCTAGATGAGATATATAAAATAAAAATAAATATGGTAATAGAAAAATAAATGAATTGGAAATAGAAATTATGTATTTGAATTAATGAAAAATATAATTCTGTGTAATGTTTTTAGTATCCCAGTGGTAATAAATATAGAATATAATACTTCTAATGATATTTTATTCCAATGTCCACTATCTTGGGTTGCAATAACATGACACTTATCCCCTTTTCTCTTAAACACTAAGGAGTGACAATTTTACCTTTAAATGAAACTTCCTAAGAATTAAATTCATAAGACATTTAAGAGAATGGTTTTAGAATTTTTTATTGGGGTATAACAACATCACTTCAGAAAAGAGTGTTGAAAGAGACAAGGAAGATTTGGGGACCATATAATAATTATGGAGATTTGGGGTATTCTTCATTAGTTTGTTAGTAAGTTATTCCAATGTATTATACTGACCCTGACCCAAAATCCCATATGGTTCCATAATTAGGATGTTTTAGACCCCATGAGTACACCATATGGCACATTGGATACTGACTAGTTCTAAATGTATAATATATATATTTAAAAAATGAGTTAAATTGTTTGTTAATAGACATATATTTATTGTTAGGGTCTACTATAATCTCATATTGACACATCTAAAAGTTGTTCATACCCAAAATAAATCAAAATTCCAAATAAGAACTATGAGAATTAACAAAAACATAAACATTAAAAACAATTTATGTATAAAAACATCATATGAAATAACATGAAATTTATAATAAATAGATAGTCTCTAAATAAATGTTAAACCATTTTGATCTAATCATGGAGATGAATTAATTGATAATGGATGATGTGAAAAATGGATCATGTAACCAACACATGATTAGATATGAAATAGTGTTTTTGTCTATCCACCCTAGGGTATAAAGGATAAATAATCCTTGTACATCTACAGAAACCAAAATACTAGGGAATCGCTAAAATATAGCAACTGGTGTTATATTTTCAATGAGAATTCCATTATGTGTGTGAGAATACATACTAATAAGGTAACCAATAATGTTATCTCAGCATAATAAATAATGATTGATAGGATAGAATAACATCCCTTATTTTTTACATATATATAATTACTATTTAAAATTTCCAATAACCAAGTGTAACAAAAAATATATTGGGAAGTAGCTCATATTCAAAATTGACTATAAATGGAAACTCAAAATATAACAAGAGGAACATTACCTAAACTACTCACTTGAGGAGTCATCTTAGAATCAAAGACGACATATGGGTTATATATTTTATTCAATGGAAATCTCACACCTTTCTATATTAAAATCATGTAAAAATGTACATCCACAAATATGTAGATATATTACTATTAGATAGGTCCCATAAACCCAAAATTATGAAATGGAATCATGTATATATTGTTAGGGGGTTATCTTTAATCATATAATTAGGAATAGGATAAGGGTTTTCCTAGTAAAGATCAAAACTAATCCCATAAATCAATTTGACCATGGTGTCAGTATACCCACCCAAGTAGTTTATAACACTAATATGACACATCAACTATTTTATATACAATATCAGAAGGAAATACACATTCATCAATTCATTATACATGATATATCATATATATATATATATATATATTCTGTTTTTGTGTTCGTAGGTATATAAATATAAACATGATAGAATTTCTCAAAATTAATTAAATAAACAAGTTGTATAATGTCGTAGAAATGATGCATTGGAATTTAATTATCAATAACTATTATAATTCATAATTCCCATTCCAAAAAATCATTTTAAGGTACCAAAATAACATATTGGTGATGACATATGATTTAATAATGGAAAATATGATTTTTCTAATCAAAACTAAAATAGACAAATGTTGAATTAAATTCGGATTTCCAGGGTTAAAATAATAACATGATGTATAAAATCATAAAATCTCAAGTTGATTTTAGAAGCGGGATGGGACTAGTAATACATTACTATTACATAAGTGATATATACAATAAAATAGAGTAACTAAATAAAAATTTCTAATATAAGTTCTAATAGTGGTGTGGGTACTACATAGGTAATTATTAGATGTGTGGGTTCATAATAGGCCATTTATCACAACGTTTTTAGATCATGGTCACACTATAATGTAATAAAATTATATAATAACGTAACATTTCATCCTTATTTGATATAATACATAGCTTATAAGTAAAATTAGATTAAATAATTTTTAAAAAATTTATATATTTATTAACCTCTAAATCCTATTACAAAAATGAATACTGGACCCCATATCCTAAATAACCATTGAATTAAAAAAATTCAACACATATTTATGAATTAATGGTTTAAGGGAAAATGTGAGAGATGATAAAGGGTGGGATCCCTTGAGTTTTTATTTCAAAAACATTTATGAGTATAATGAATTTAACTATGAAAGTATATCTAAAGTTATCCAATGAAAATCAATGGTTTCTACGTAAAACCCTACTCATAGTGACCATTAATAAAATCAATTATTAGATATCTATTGTTTTGTTTAAAACCAAAATAATGATGTTTCAAATTTCAAACCAACTTTTATATCTTAATCAACATAGAAATTATGTCTCAAATGAAGAACTGATTACACCAATGTTTGGGTGTGGTTCAATGATTTTCTTCCCATTCATGTTCAAGTGGGAAGATGTGATTTTCATTTCAATAAAAAATTTGATTCATGATGTTTCATTTTTATATGTCATGTCAACCAAGAGGGGTCTCTCAATGAAACCATAATATGGCAACATGTTATCCTTATGGTGTCATTAAATAAAGGATAAACCCATGGAACCAATTGTAATCATCCATTAGTAGAAAATTAATTTCTCTAACATATTACCTTAATCAGGTCACACGATGTAACTAAAATTCAGACCACCAAATTCATAATTCAATATGAAAATATACATCAAAACCAAGGATCATAAGGGATTAATCATAAAAAATTTAGGATTTAAATAAACATAAAAAAGTGGTTTTATTTGAACCTACTTAGTAATATACGATACTTCATTGAATAAAATTTCAGTTTATAACAAATAATAATTACAAATCCTTTCATTAATATATAAAAATAAATAGAAAATTCATCTTATAGAAAATTAGAAAACAACATGAAAAAAGTTTAGAGGAATAGATCTAGAATATCCTTTAGGATATAGATAACTTATCAATACTGTGTGGGGCATTACCAATCTAGATTATCATTTTCATTAAATTAAGACTCCTTAAAACAATTCCCATTACTAAAGTACATTAACTATACATTCACCATAATTAATGATAAAAAATTTCAAAGATAAAACCAATGATATAAACATATAATTTTCATGATATAATAGAATAACATAAATTTGAAAAAAACTCAAATAAATCATCATCATTATCCACTATAAAATCTTGGAAAAATTATGAAACAAGATAATTTAAATAACTTTTACAAAAATATCAAGGATTCAAAAAAAAGAAAATATACATAGGCCACTATTAATATTGTAAAGGGGGATCCCCATAATCCCATATGAATTTCACTATGCTTCAATAGGATTCATATCAAATAAATTATTCCAAAATTATTGTTTAAAAAAATAATGAAAACGGAATATAATTTGGTAATATAGGTGTTAAAATTGATTAGTACATTTGATACCCACTTAGATCAACCAAAATTCATTAGAGAAGTGCAAGGGAGTGGGATAGACAGGGATATCCATGAGAGTAAATCACATTATTAAAGAGATAATGTGTCTTGATAGAGATGTTTGAGGTCTTATATAGGGTTAAGGGGGAAAACCATAAATTGTTTTATTAGAAAATTATGGTGTAATCTACAGGGTACCTTGTTTCGGTCCACTGAATACCTAGTGGAACTACCAATCCACTAGGGCCTCTAACCCAACAACTAAGTTCCTTGTACATTTCCACTAGGTACACAATGACACCAATATTTGTAATCTCTATGTAGTGCATCCAATAAACCATAGAAAAAATCTCTATCTTATGATAGAAACTGAATAATTACATAAACTTTCCTAAGATTTTTCACACAAACATGCACAATCCAACTGAAAAATTGAAAAAAATTATATCAACTGGAATAAAAAATTGGTAAATGAAATACTTTAATTATTCCAGATTCTAACTCAGAACATCATTAAGACCTTAATCATTATATTTGGGACTCAAGTTATAATAACCAACAAACCCTAAAACTTATCATCCTCAGTAATTCTTGGCATACACTTACCCTAAGATTATCTATTATTACATTTTCTTTATATAAACTAAGTAATCCATTTAACTCATGATAAAAAACCCCAATATCCACCTAAAATATGAAAATACAAAAAATTCATCTTCACTAATTACATAACCATGATCATAATCATTTCTAAATTACATAAGAAACATCTTAAGTTATAAACCACAATTGTAATCTATAAATCGCATATCAGATCCAAATCAATTAAAACAAAAAAATATATAGTATACCTGACCATTAAAATAAACCATACCCCAATTATTAATTTTGTTTTTCATGCATGACTTATGATACAAAAAAAAAGACATGAATATATTCTAAAATATGAATTATAATCTCTTTATCGTCAACCATTTCATCCTCTTAAAGAAACTAGGTAAACGTAATAAAAGTTATGTGGAACCCCATTATAGAATTTTAATTGTATCTCAAAAAAATTGAAATATAATTCTATTCCAATTTTTTAATAATATTCATGTTTATGAAAAAACAATGTTCCATAGTTCCTTGAAACATGTGTTCTAGTTTTAAGAATCACTATTTCTCGGTGGTTTCCATTGGATTTATTTACGAAACTGGAAACTTCCAATAGTTCTTTATCCAAAGGGGTCATGATTTCCAAAGGAAGGCATTCATTATGTTTGAACTTTATGATACTTAAGAACGTGCATTGGTCGAGAGGATGGGAGGTCGGACTCATCACACCCTTTTAGTGGGAATTATTATCTACTATGGGACTCTCTTTGTAAATTTGAGATATTTTCATGAATCTTTATTAATTCACAATGTATATCATTATTATCCATTGGAATTTACAATCACTTATTAACATGTGTAAAATTTAGAATCATCAGTATGCATTCAAGATTCATCATTAATGGAATAATACTTGTGTATTCGAGGTTTTCCATCAATGGTATCCTCTAATATTCTGATTAGAGATTCTTTTAATCATTGTTTGTGATGATACTGGTTTTTAAGACACTCAGTGGGGCACTCAAGAATTTATTATCATCCAGGGAGATGAAGGATTGTTTTGATCTTGGGATCGTGCCCATAAAATGAGCTACCTACATATCCTTGTGAAAGGAATCAGAACCCTCGTAGTTTGGTGCTACTTAATAAGACACATCATACCTTTTAAGGTCATGTGATATGGACCTCTAAGAAAAAGATTCTTGGTCAAAACTTATTGTGGGACTTATGCTGAAGCAGCCCGAGGAACATGGAAAGGATATGGAATTCCATGTAGGATCAGACCCTATTGAGAATATGGCCAAAGGATAATAGGGTTGATTTGAAGTTTTGGGTTTGAACCTCAGGGAGGCTTCTTATGTATCCCATAAAAATGGGAATCAAATCCCACGTAGTTCGATAAGTCTCATATGAGAGTATGGTAATTTGATAGAGATGAGTTTGGACTTACTTCCTAAAAAGGATGTCTAGATTATTTGGGGTTTAATTTGGGGATTATTCCTAAGGAGGATGCCCAATGACCTTGGTCCTTGAGGTGGCTTCATATGTATACCAGTTATGGTGGAAATCAGAGTTCTCATAGTTACTTCCAATGAGTGTTTGTGCACATGTTGTAACCAACACGTATCTCTAAGCCCACTGAGTCATGATCGGTGTGAGAAACAATAGGATGTGAAAGTTTCAACAATGACACTTCTTACGTTTCCTCCTCTACTAATGGAAGAGGGTTCATTGACCTTGGAAGAGGTGAGGCGATGAGCCTTCCCTCCGTTCTATTTACATTGGACAAGGGTCCAATGTAAGGAGGATGGGATGAAGGTGAGAGGAAATACACGAGGATGGATAGCCTAAAATTTATACTTGTAGAAAAGGGAGACTTCTCGTTTGCTTGTGCGGAAAAGTAAGTGTAAACTATACCTTCCCTACTAGAGACCTGAGGTTACGAGTCACCTCTTTGAGAAAGGAGAGGCCAAGACCCAACCCTCCTCCAAACCGGGTTCTTCCCAACACTGTTTCTAGGATAATGTTCCATGTGACTGTAGATATACAAGCCCAAAAAAATTCCATGAATCCTAACCCCATTGTGAATCTAATGCGGGAAACCTCTGACTACGGAAATACAAACCAAAATATGTGACACACTGATGTGCCTTTCCCAAAGGTTTGATAATTCAGGTGCTTTTGGTGGAGGTATCAACATAATACCTTTTAGACAAGGTATAAAATGAAGAATAATGCTTTCCATGAATGGATGAGGAAGGCTTAGTGGCTTGTAGATTGAAGAGAGTGAATAGAACAAGTGAATCAAACAGGGGATCCCAAGTAGAGAAGGGCATGCAAGAATGGTCACACAAGTACACTTGGGCGACCTGATGTTCACTTAAGCGATGAACAACCTCTATGATAATACTTGGGAGAGACCTTTATCAAGACTTCAAAAGTATTCATAGGTGATCCAAGAAGTGGGGAACTCATGTTCCTCTGAGAGGAATGGGAGACACACAAGTATTTCTTACCTAGGGAGGTTGGGCACTTTAGGCGTGCAAGTGTTATTGTTTTAAAAAAATAAAAGTATTTAAGTCCAATGATCCTACCTTAAATCCTATTTTCAAGGTGTTGAAGAACTACCTTGAATATTTTAGATGACTTGGGCGAAGTACTAGGGTGACCAGAGCAGCAATTGGGCTTCAAGGAAATTTTTCTGTACAAATGGGGGCCCCAAGGGTCTATTTATAGGCAAATAAATTACCTTGGGCAAAATGAGTTGGGCACATAAGTTACTTACACGCCAAATTGGTGTGCAGAGGGAGGTTGTGCGACATATTTAGTCCAGAATGTAGGCTACGCATCGCTTGTGTTAAAGTTTGACTGAGGCGATTCAAAATTCATGTTTTTGTAAATCTGGGCTATTCTTCATGTATTCTCCCATTTTTTAAGGGGATCCCCTTTTTCATTTTTTTAACTCATTGATGGAATAGAGTGTCAAAAAAATCCACCCCTCATAATTGTATATGAAATGAAAAGATGATCCTATAGTGAGGTACTTTAATGTAGAATAAAGACAAGGGAAATGGGGCACACAAGTATTCGAAGCTCAATTAGACTTGGGCGCGCTAGTGTGAAACACGTAATATTTCTAGCATGCAGGGTGATATCTGTTGCTTATATATAATGGATTCACATCAATGAAAAGTTTCAAAACTTCAAAATTCTAATCTCTTGGCGTGCAAGTCTTCTATTCAGACACACCTGTTTCGCAGCGGTTCCTCTCTATGTTTTTAGCTTCACACCATAAGTGGGGTGCCAGACTTGTGCGCCAACATATACTTGAGTGCCACATTTAAAACTTGTGTGCCTTAATTCCTTTTCCATTATTTTGAAAAACAAAAAAATGAACTTACTTAAAAAAATATGATCTCTATTTCTTTCCAGGTTCAATGGTCCCAAAAGAATTGGAACTGAAAATGAGATCGCCAACAAGAGGATTGATGATATTATTAATGTCGTTGGTCACGATTACTTTGATGTTTGTGAAACCACTCTTCCATACATAGAAAAATATTTGAAGAAGTATCATTTCAAATTTACTTGGATTACCTATCTACCTTTGTATAATTATGTCCATTTAAATGATACTAACATTCCAGATCCAAAGAACTATGTCCCACATTCTTGGTTTTAGAATTATACCAACTTCTCATCTGTCAATGATTCTATTGTGGACTCATTTTCCAGTGATGGGATAATATATAATGCTCATATTATGCATCATAGACCATGTGTTCTAGATTTGAAGGAACACACACCTGAGATGCAACCACACTATTTTTCATACATCTTTTAAGTTTATCAGACAGATCAGTCCAAGTGTTGGAAGAAAAGTTGGGATTTCAACCCAGGAGAGGTGTAAAAACCACATGGATGTGGGCATTCTGGGTTCGAAATACATGTGAAAAATTTGTATATTATTTGAGAATCGTTAGGATTTATGAAGCTTCCTGGGTTGGGAAAAGATATGTGTATAGGAATGATGATTTCGTGCCATTGTTATTAATTTAATGGAGCCCAGAGACTAATTCCTTCTATTTAAGACATGGAGAGGTAGGTATTAGTTTGTGGGATGTTTACAAAATTTATGGAGCTCCAATACTTGGATACATGTACGAAAATTTTATTCCTCCCAAGGTGACGTGGAATGACTCCGAGAAGACACCATATTTGGCTCGTGAGTTGATGAAAATGTTTAGAAAATTCAGTAATTCAATCTCCTTGAAAACTTGCACCAGGAGGGACATTCATCTGGAGGAATGGATGGAAATATTTTTGATAAAGAAGAAGGAAAAGGGGATCACTTACACTCTTCCAACTAGCTATCCAAGGGAAGATAAGAGAGGCACTCTTGACACCTTTTGGCCAACATTGGAGAAGGGAGAATTTGAAATACGAGGATATGATATAAACCCAAAAATTAAGGCAAAGTCACGCCTCTCAGGTTTCTTATCCATGTGGCACAATGTATATTTATTACCAGTCTGAGACTCCAAATGAGGTGTGAGGCTGGGAACCATTATTATTGCAGCGAAGCTAGAAGAGAAAAGGATGGTAGGGTGGATAATCATGTTTTAGCCAATATTCATTGGAGTTTTCTGCATATATACAATTGTAAATATCCCTTTAGAATAGCAGGTCCATTCCAAGTGTTGTGGGGATGGATTGCTACTCACTTTAGAACTTATGCAGCACAAAGTGGAGTATAGGTTTTTGGAAGTTCATTTCAACTATCTGTTAAATCCTTTTCTATTATTCACCCTTGTCTTTGAATGCTTATGGAAACAAAGTTAGATTGAGCCAGCATAAGTAATTTCATTTCATTCCTAATGGGAATCTTCCTACACGGTGATTTGTTGATGATGGTACTGCCAGTTTGGAACTGACGACATATATTCTAGATTGCAGAGAAGGTGTGTTGGACACCATAATTGACAAAGAAATCATATGTGAGGCCTATTCTTCTTATATACTTTCACATTAATTCAAATGCCTACAAAAAAATATTGTATCCCCTCCCGTGCATGTCAGATTATAACAACACCCAATGGTTTCCCGACAACTATGGTTGTTAACATCTATAGAGAAGACTGGGGCATTTTTTAATTTACCCATTCTGAATGTAGTAAGAATATTAACCATATGGTATGCTGAAAGCTGGGTTGCATCATACCCTGAAGGGTGTATTAAATCTTGTT
This sequence comes from Viscum album, assembly GCA_963277665.1. Classification (NCBI taxonomy): domain Eukaryota; kingdom Viridiplantae; phylum Streptophyta; class Magnoliopsida; order Santalales; family Viscaceae; genus Viscum; species Viscum album. The sequence continues at coordinate 1,194,295,443 of OY728139.1, forward strand.
GTCCCCTGAGTGGCGATTAAGAGAGGTGGCAGGAAAGAACCCTGTCTCTTGGAAGATAATTCTTCATCATCAGGGGCCGATTTTCAAGAATCAGTGAGTGGAGGTGATGATACTCCAAATCCACCAAAGAGACTTTGTGCCAGATATAATCATCCTACTAGAATAAAAAGAAAAACTCCAACAATCCCTACTGTAGTCATATCAAGGCCATCTAGTCGCCATCATTCTGAAGTGTGGTGAGTTCCATTTTCCAATCCTTCATCAGTGACTGCGGGTGCTGGGAAGAAAAATAAGTCCAAGGTTATAAGATCCTCTTCAAAACCCTCGAACATACATTCTGAATATATAAGACCGGAGGCTGTTCGAACATTGAAGAGCTTATACTGTGATGATGAGACCATGTGGATGGATCTCTGCTAAGGACCACATATTCCTGGAGTAGGGGATTAGTGGGCTTCTTTTGACATTCTTTTTAAGGATAATCCCAATGATGTAAGGACCTACATTCGAGAGCTGGAAATGATCATATATTCCACTAATGACTCAATTCCTACCACAAAGCGGGTAATGGAGATGATAGATCATGGTACCACCGAAGGGATTAATCCTTTATTAGACGAAGAATGACATTACATTATAGATCCTAAGGAAGTCAGTTCCCCCCCTTTTATATCTTCCTCCATTTTTCATCTTGAATTTTAATCAAAACATTGTTACTTAGGAGAAATTTTGTCTTAACTTACAGTTGGGTAAAGGAAAGACAAATGAAATTCCTTCACCATAATATAGTCATAGAGGCACTGATCTTGGAGCTACTGTATCACCCAGTGAATCGGGAGAAATATCTCCTGGCTGATAGGCCATGGAGAAGGAAATAGAGAGAGTACTGGGATCACCAATACCTGTGTTTATAGATGTTGATGCAAGGCCTTCTATAAAGATGAAGAAACAAAATCATCGAATAAATAAAACCATGGTGATTCACTTTCTTACCAATGGTAAGTTTCCCTTATAATCATGAATTTTAGTTTTATTCATGAAAAAGTGTTTAAACATTTTAAGATTATAGGGGCTTCTTCTATTTCTTAATTGAAATAAACCACTAATAAGACTCAAGGAGACATAGACGGTGCTGCTGAGAAAACACAAATTCCTATAAATCCAGTGGTTCCTAAAGAGGCATTGAAGCAAAAGGAACCAACATCTATCCCTAGCACTACTTCGATTCCTACTATCAGAAGAGAGGAAGCTTATTGTAAATCAATAATATTTCATAAATCATCCAATGGAACAATAGATGAATTCAATTCCATGACACTTTTAGGTTCATCACATGCACCCTAATTTCTGTAAACAATTGATGTTGACCCCACAATTGTTGCTGAAGAAGCTACTCAGGGTCACAGGTTGCCGGAGGAAGGGTGTGAAGTAAACACGCCAAGTGTTCCCATGGGGGAGACTAACCTAGGATCTAAGATATCATTGGATGAAATGATGAACCTTGTAATATCTTTCGAAGAACTATTAGAACATGTTAAAATATAAAATTCTTTAGAAGATTTTGGAGTTCCTTATATAGATTCAACTGAATGTTAGTTCTAATTATTCGTCTTGTTAATCATCTTATGATTAACCTGCTAACCATGGTTGATTGAAATAAGTAGTTCTATCTAAAGAAACTATTGTTGCAATAGTACCTGAAGGAAGTGTTAATATTAATGTCAACCCTACCATCGCGGAAACATTGGCTCAATTGAATCTTGAGGTTGTAGGTCTTCCTGAGATTCACTTTGAAAATCCCAAGAATATTAATGATATCACTCCTCAACAAGAGTCATCAAATAAAATTGTTGAAACTGAAAATGTTTGGGATGATTCTTCTCAAGTTGTTAACCTACTGATAGTTAAGAGATATTTATATTGTGATTACATTCACTTTGATTTTCTCTTAAATATGACCATGATTCTTTATTTACCATACATGGATATCAACTTATATGGATAGGTTTAGAGGTGAAGCCTCTGCATCTTCCTAAACAACATTTGAAGGTGGAGCAACCATTTTCCTAGAAGAAATAGAGCAGGGAACTTTTTTAAGTGCATTAGTCCCAGAATATACCCCTCCTTATGATAGTGATTCTGAATCGGACCCAGAACTGCAGAAGGCCCAACGTCTTGCTCATCGAAAAGCACGAAAAAATATCTAGAAGATAATATCTGAGATTCTTCTTGAAGAACTATCTTCAAGAATCCCAAGAATTTCATCTCTGTTTATCATGATAGGTTTTAGTAGTTTTGAATCCCGAGAAATTCATACTGTGGTGAAATAGATTATCTGGAGGAGGCAGCAAGATCAAAATCTTCAACCAACCATGATATAATCCAATATATCTATCTAAATTGAAGAGTTACAAGCAGCATTATTTCAATATGAGTCTAATCACAATGCAATGTTGAAGTGACTTATGCAAAAAATTAAAGAAAAGACTGTTCAGCAACTGCACCTTCAGCAGGAGTTAGATATCATTACAGGGGAGCTTGACCAGCTTCATAGATCATTAGGAGAAATCCAAAAGGAAGGTGCAAAAGCCATCACATATGTTAAATAAGTACTTAATCATGCTAAAGAGAGTGAGTCTGGTCAGATAAAAAAACTACAACAAGTAGTGTATGGGGATCGAGAAGCTGTTAACAAATGAATAATTATGTAGAAAGCCTTTTGTAAAAAAAATTAAGAGAGAGATTCAAATTTATGGATGATTCTAGGTAAAAAAAATTCATAACTAAAAAGTAGTTTGTATTTAATCATTTATGTTTCCACTTTCATTAATTTATTTTGTATTAGCTAGGCCATTGGTCCCTATAATAATAATGGGATAATATTTAAGGTCAAAATAGATTTGACCATAAACATTGAATTAGACCCCAAACAACACTCTATGGATAAGAATTTCTTTAATATTCTTTAAATATTTACAAGGGGAATCTTGAGTCATGATTTTTATGGTCACCATACCTAAAACCTATATTAACATAAGGGGAGTCTCTTCCAAGAAAAAAGTTACCATTACTTGAAAAACTCATTATGGGGGCTGTATTATATAGAGCCAACTTGGGCACATGATACATAGCCAAATAGTGGCATCTTTTGACTAACAGACCTGTTATGTGGGTAGTTTATGTAGGGCCACCTAAGGGCACGTGCAACATAGTTAGGAAAAATGAGTTTATTGAAGTTTATTATTTTTTGTTGATAGATAGGGGAAAATAAGATTTGGGTACCTCAAGACCACAGTTAGTGGGTTTTACAAGGAAAGAAATTTTAAGAATGAAAAAGTTCTATTTAGACTGACATAACTCAAGAATTGGGATACACTTTCTATACACATTCAGTGTATGAGTAATGGTTAAAATTTATTAGAAAAGGGAATTTCTGACATCATACAATTCCTTTTAATGTCTCTCTGTGAGGACATTGTACTGTTCAGTTCAATGTATTACTGTGAGAATGTTGTACTGTGCAGTTTAAAGTCTTGTATTGAGGATGTTGTGTGGATTTAATATAAGCTCTTTAGCTTTGACCAAAGTATGAGAAAACTCTCCCAATTTCTTGATAATTTGTTTGGAAACATACTATCATATTTAGTTATGGAAGGGAAAATTATAAACTGTGATTTGGGAATTCCTGAAACTAAGGAATGATATGGGAAAAGGGATAAAAGAATTAGAAGAAGTATTTTCCCAAAACGAAGTAACCATTATTCAAGTAACCCGTTATGGGGTCTGTCTTATGCAGGGCCAACTAGGGCATATGCTTCATAGCCAAATAGTGGAATCTTTTGACTGGAAGGCCTGTTATTTGGGTAACTTATTCAAGGCTGCCTAAGGGCACATGCTGCATAGTCAAGAAAAAAAAAACTCATAGAATTTTAACGTTATGTTTCCTAAATTCGAAGAAAGTTTATGGAGATTATGATTTTATGAATCATAGAGTTTTGTTTATAAAGAAAGGTATCTGAATATGGAAAGTGTATTTCCAACCAAGAAGTTCAAAGAATCGGAGGAATATGACTTTTACAAAGGTCTGAATCAAAAGTAAGATATATGATGTCTATAGTATTAGGTCATACAACTAGGAAAAAATTGGAAACAATATATAATATGTGGCCTAGTGATTTTATGGTTATTTAAAATTATATAGAACAAATGGTGAAGGAAATGTGTAAACTATGGTCTTCAAGACTTTTAAATCGTGAGAAAGATAATGGGACAAGTATACTTGAATGGCTATTTTAAAATAAAGATTCTTGTATATTGTCATCAAAGATTAAAGGGGAAAAAGATACTATAACCATGGATGAAGTTACCATTACTTGGCAAACCCATTATGGGGACTATATTATTGAGGGCGAACTGGGGCATTTGATGCATAGCCAAATAGTGGAATCTTTGGACTGACAGAGCTATTATGTATGCAACTTATGCAAGGCCACCTAAGGACACATGCTGCATAGTCAGGAAAAAGAGCTCTCCGATATGAGAAACCATGTTACCAAAAACCGTAATAATGATTATGAAGATCTTAAAATATTCAAGATTAAGAGTATGAAATATGGAAAGGGATTATGTTCAATATAGATGAGAAATATTTGAACTAGTATTGACCACCAGTTTGACATCCTTTACATAGATTGGACTCATATGTAAAATGGATACTTTCTTAGTTTCCTCTGAATGAATATTATGATAAGTAGCTTAATGTCATGCAATGAGGACATTATATTGTGCAGTTTTAAGTTATGTAGTGAAGACATTAATAATCCCATAATAAATTGAGACACCTTATTTCTATAAAGAACCAATTTAACCAATTCCTAAGACCACATGAACTAGGCTTGTTGTGAGAAACAAGGAGCCATAAAGGTTTATTTTACAGTGCAAAAGGTGACGCAATTGAAGAATATGGATGATATATTTCCATGTAGTTTAATGTTATGTGGTAAGGACAAAATGAACTTATATGAAAGGAAAAGACATATTTTAACTAGGTTAAGGGATAACACCCAAGTGTCACTATATGTCTTTATGTGGAAAGGATCAAGTCATATATAATTCTAAAAACATTTCCTATGCAGATTTGATTCTTATACAAGAAATAAAGGGGGGATTTTTATCACTGTTGGGTCCATGATTAGAGATCTAGGCGTCTCTACGTATCTCAAAATAGATGAGAACCAATCCGTACATATTTCTTTAAACAATCATTCCTCATGGAAATGGAGTTAGACATGAAGAATTGGGGCTTTTTGACACGTTCTGAGAGAACGGTAAATCTTAAGACATAAAATGGTATAACAACTAAATCATATATCCTAAGGAAACACTATATATAGATATGATTCATATATAGGAGGAGAAATGAAAATAATAAGATTCTATGATTGTGGTTGGGCCCAAAATTATAGAGTTAGGCGTCTCTACGTATCTCATTGAAAATGAGAATCAATCCATATGTAGTTCTTGAAACATGGTATCTATGCAGATCAGACTCAGACATAAGAAAGAGAGGGACTCATGTACTACTAAGGAGTAGTGATGATGTCAATGATATTTGCTTATGGAAGCTCCTAACGTCAAATAGAGATAACATTAGTTGTAAAAATTATGTCATGCAGTTTAATGTCATGAGATAATGATGAATATGTTATGCATTTTAACGTCATGTGACATGAACACTGAAAGTTGTTATGCAGTTTAATGTCTTGTAATTAGGACATGGGGGTTGTGCAGTTTTATGTCATGCAGCAAGGACATGGTACTGTGTAGTTTAAAGTCCTGCAGTGAGGACTATTTGTAAAAAACTACACAAATTATTTCTTCAAAAATCTCTCATTGGTTGGAGTTGTGATAAGCTCTCCATCCATTGAGATTAAGGCATATAATCCATTTGAATAGACCTTATGTATGGAATAAGGTACTTCCCACTTTGACTCAAGTTTTTGAGGTTCTTTTCCTGGTGTCATTGGAGTCCTAAGGACCAATACCAATTCTCCTTGAACAAATTAATGAAGGAAAACTTTCTTATTAAAATCTCACGCTATTCTGTTTTGATAGACATCTAGATGATGCAAAGTATGAAATATTTTCTCGTCTAATAGTTCCAACTCATCGAACCATTTTTGAGTTCTTTTATATGCATACAAATGATCAAACATTACAACTCTATGTGAAGGAAATTGTATTTCAATTTGAAAAACTACTTCTGTTATGTATACCAAAGAATAAAGAGTTTCTTGGTAGCAGCATTGGTAGTTGTCCGATAAGCCCATAAAGAATTTAAAATTTTATCAGGCCATGATTTCTTATCTTTATACAGCATCATCTAGAGTATATTCAATAGTCTCTTATTGAAGGCCTCTATTTGTTTATTGGCCACTGCATTATAGCGAGATGAATGGTTGGACTTGATAATATGTTCTGGATAAAACTTTTTTACTTTAGTAGAACAAAAGTTGGTGCATTTTCTGTCAAAATAGTACAAGGGATGCCAAATCCGGTGATGATATTAGTTTTGAAAAAACTAACATTGATTTTCGCTTCAACTTCCTTGAGAGGTATTGCCTTCGCCCATTTAGAGAAAAAGTTAGTAGCAGTGAGAATATACATGAACTTCTTAGTTGTGGCCGGAGGATAAGGCCCTAATATATCCATTTCCCATTTGTAAAATGGCCAACAATATTTAGCTATATGTAGAAACTACGGGAGTTGATGAATGATGTTGACATGCACATGATAGTGATGACATTTTTTAGTGAAATCTATACAATCCTGCATTATTGAAGGCCAAAATTATCCAAGCCTTCAGATCTGGTCAGAGAGTCTGTGCCCAGATTGGTGGGCACCCCAAGATCTTAAATGTAATTCTTTCATGCCAGTTGCAGTCTCTTCTCCATCAATACATTTGAAGAGTATTCCATCAAAACCACACTTGTAAAGGATCTTTTGGAGGTCTAGACCATCATAAAGAGTAAAATTGGCTGCTTGTCACTGAATCTATTCTTTCTTATCCCTATCTGGTGGAAGTATCACATTTTAATGAAATTCTATGATGGATGTTTTCTATCCCAAGGTATGACCATATGGTTCATAAATAGGTAAAATTTCACTAATTTCCTCCATTCTTGGTTGAAAAAAAAGGTGAGACCACATGATGATGGGTTATACTGATAACTATCTCATCCCGATTTGGATCTGCCAAGGCTATAGCCATGTTAGCCAGTGCATATACTTGAGCATTTTGTGATCGCGAGACATAAGAAAATGTCGGATCTGAGGAAAATTTAGCCATTAACCCTCTGATATAATCACACAAAGGAATTAATTATTATTTTATGATAGAATATTCCCCATTTAATTTTTTTATTACCAATTCTGAATCACCTTTTATCTTTAAATGATCCATTTTCACCTAAAGGGACAATTCCAATCTAGCGATGAGATCTTGATATTCTACATCTTTGTTGGTACCACCTTTTGATAATAGAAAGGAATAAGGAAATTCTTCCTTTTCATGGGAAATAAGGAAAATTCCTAATCCAACCTTGTTTAGTTTAGGGTCTTCCATTGTCTTTCCAGTTGGACTTCTGGAAGCACCATCAAAATACATTTCCCATGTTTGGGAATTATCTTGATTAGAGAAGACCTATTCATCAAGACGCTCTGTATTAAATGATGTATCTTCCGCAGATGGATGCTCAATAAGGAAGTCGGTCAGATAATGGCCTATTATTGCCTTTTGAGGTACTAACTGGATATCAAATTGTTGCAAAATAATCACCCACCGTGCCAGACGTCTTGTAAGCATAGGACGACTGGGTATAAATTTGAGTAGATTATTATGAGACACCAATTAGACCTCATTATGTTGCAGGTAGTGCCTCAACTTCTGAACTACAAATATTAATGTCAGCTAGAACTTATCAATACATTAATACCAAGTTTCTGCAATAATCATAGTTCGACTAAGACAGTAAATGTTGTTTTCATTCCCAAAATCCTACTTTTGGGTGAGGAAGGGATTTAATGATCTCTCTAAATCTGTCACATAGAGAATAAGTGTTCTTCCTTTAACTGGTGGAATTAATACTGGTGGACTCAAGAGATATTTCTTGAGGGTATTAAATGCTTCTTGAAAATCTTCAGTCCATTGGTAGGTGACTACCTTCTTCATTAATCTGGTGAAGGGTAAACACTTGCCTACCAAATTGGAGATAAAACACCGAATATAGGCCAATTTTCCTTGGAGTACTCTTAATTATTTCAAATTTCTAGGAGCATAAATACCATGGATTGATATTTTTCCCATGATCAACTTTGATACCACGATGGTGTACAACGAGGAAAAAGAATTTTCCAGAGGTAACCCTGAAATCAAATTTCTCGAGGTTCATCTTCAAACTGTGTTGCCGAAGATTATTGAATATGATTTATTAATCATCCATGTGATTGGAATGTTGTCTAGATTTGACTACAAAATCACCCACATAACATTCAATTAATTTCCCTTAGAAGGGTTTGAAGATATGGTGCATGGCACGTTGGTATGTTGCACCTACATTATTTAAGACAAAGGGCATTAACCGATTGAAAAACACACCTTGAGGGGATCTAAAGGCTGTAGATTCTTCATCCTCTTAGGCCATACAAATTTTATTATACCCATAATATCCATCCATGACGGAAAGAGCATCATATCCATCTGTTGAATCAATTAGAAGTTCTGTAATCAGGACTAAAGTTTCATCTTTAGGACAATGTCGGTTAAGATCTCTGAAATCATTGCAGAATCTAATTTTTCCATTATTATTTTTCACTAGGATAGTATTGGCCAGCCATTTGGGATACTTAACTTCCCTGAAAAATTTATCCTTTATAATCTTATCAACTTCAGCTTCAATTTTAGAGGCATGAGTTGGGTTTGTTCTCCTTGCTATTTACTTAAATCCACGATGTTTTTTTGGAAACCCCAAATGATGGGTGGAAATATCCGGATTAAGAACTCGAATTTCTGTATAATTCCAAGAAAATATATCTCGATGTTTCTTTATAAAGGAAATACACACCTCTTGTTCTTCAGAGTACATGGCCGCACTAATTAGAATGAGGCATGGATCTTCTTCTATACCCAGATTTATTTCTCTAAGTTCGTCCACGGTGGTAGAGACACCTTCTTCAAATGATGGAGGAGCATTCCATGTTCTTCCGCTTCTTCATCATTATGTGTTACATATTATGTATCCACTTTAATTATAGATGATGAGGAAAAACTTCTCCTGTAATGGTAGAAATTAGTATTTGAACATCCCAATGAAAAGGCCACCATATCTGATCCTACTGATGATGAAGGCTCTTCTTATGGTAATAAATAAGGAATGATGGATTGAGAATCAACATATTTGTATTCCTATTGCATTACCACTATCTCTTCTATTCTAGTTAGTGAAGTAGAGGCTTGTTGTAGTTCAGCAGATGAGATGATAACATCTCCATTCAGGATTTCATCATTTCTTAGTGTATCAATAATTTCTTCTTTTTTTTCAGGATCAATTATTATAATTGACATTATGGAAGTTACTGTATGAGTCTTTAGGTTAGGTTTTACCCTTTCAATTTTATTGATGGGTAACACATAATCTATACTGAAATGTATGAATGAATTTTTTGGGTTCTTTTCTGGTCCATTTGGAGCATTAACTCTGGTTATCTCCTTTTTCATGGGCTTTGTTCATTTTATGACATAGAACTCTACCGCAATGTATTGAGATTCACATGTTCTGAACAGAGCCTTTTCACCAAAAAATGTTCCGATTTGACAATTGAAACAATATTTCAAACATTGGTGGTATGATGAAGGTATGGTTGCATGTTGATGCATCCAAGGCCTTCCAAGAAGAGTGTTGAAGGCTGTGTCCTGATGAACAACCATGAGATTCGAATTAGAAACATGATCTCTAAACTGAGTTCTGAGTATAATCTCTCCCGGAGGTTCTTTTTCATTCTTTTCATATCCTTGAAACATTAATGTAGAAGGAGATAAGTTAGATTCAGTCAGGCCCAATCGATGAAGTGTATGTATGTGAATGAGGTTGACCATGGAGCCATTATCAATGAAGGCTCATCAGATATCTATTTCATTGACCTTACCATACAAATACAAAGGTATGATATTCCCATGCACAACATCATCTCTATCTTCATTCATAATAGATATGACTGCATGACATTCTGCAGGATCATTCTTTATATGGTAAACCACAGTAGCAGCAACTTCGGTTTCAAATTCTTGAGGACTTAAAAAATCCTCAATGAGTGCTTCTCAAATATCTTTTGATATATTCAAAGAATCCAAAATTGATAACATGGTTAGTACATGGGCCAATTGTTTCAAGACATTATTCTTTTGGTCCAAAGGTCTGCGTTTCCCAGCACGGTGATGTGGTTTTTCAGGTGCTTTGGAAGTTGATGCTTCTGATGCAGATGTACTCTATGTCAGAGTCAAAGCTAGAAATACTACTGGACTTAGTAAATTAGACTAACTAACTCTATTCATTTGCTGTGAAGAAGATTATGTGGCTTCTAATCGGTCTTCCAAAATAACTGTGTGAGAACCAAACCTGTCTTTCATAGAAGAAACTCATTTTTCCTGTTGAGCCCACTGAAGGGATCTTCTATGAGTTTCTACCACATATATGGTTTGAGTAGGGGTAGAGTTAAAATGGTGGTTTCTGGAATTCCCACGTCTTCCCATGTATCCTTGACCTTGGCCCCTTCCTCTTCTTCCCCAATTAGGTACAAGGAATTTTGTCTCACTATTATCCGAATCACCATGGGCATAAGTATCCGTTAAATGGATAATATTAATTGAACTAAAGATCAATTCATCATATGAAGAAGATTTTTCATCATAGGTTAATTCTAGTTGTACATTTGGTGGGGTGGTGCCTGTTCTTTTGAAACAAATGGCATAAAATCTGCCAGGGTGAAGGAAAATTTTGGCCTTGACATGTGTTCAACTTCTTCTAACTGCTAATTTACTTTATGATAACTTCTCTTCTTTGAGGAATGGACTTTTGATGAAGATGGTTTTTCTGTGGCCAGAGTGGAAGAAGACACAATTGGTTGTTTGAACTATGTTCGTAAAATAACAAGAGTACTATTGATCATTTTCCTGATCATCCAGTCATCATATTTTTGCACATTTTTACTTTTATCACCCTTCCATTCTCCCTATTCTTATAGATTGGTAGCAATAACACATGCTACTTGAGATGATGAAATTTTCAATTTCACTTTTCCAAAGTCTACCATCTTTGGCAGAAGGTCTTTGAAAACAAATAACTTCAGAATGGGGTGTCCCAACATCTGATAAAAGGGAAAATAATTCGAACGATCTTCATCTCTTTCTATATTTGGATTTTTTGGCCATGGAAACGAAACCAAATTGTTTTCTAAGGCTATGATGAAGTAACTAGGAACTTTTTCATTTTGGAAAGAATAAGCTTTATTCTTTAATTCCTCAATCAGTTTATGCCTTTGATCTCTATGATAATATTGACAAGGCATTCGTTGGTGTTGATGATCAGGAGGCGGAGCCCTTCGGTATGATGAGGGTCTTGAAGTTAAAGCATGTACAAGTTCCTATTTTAGGGTGATTGTAGTTATTTATTCCTTACTTATCCTCCTCCATAGATCTGATGTTATTACATGATTTTTATCCTTAGTTTCTATAATATAATCTTCTATTGGTTGAGTGATTAACGTAAGGTCTCAAAACCCTTATGTGTATTTCACAGGGATCAATGGTGTGCGTCATTCATCACACAAATTTTCCACACATATTGGAAGTAATTATTCCTCCAACAACCCGAAGTCCTTCAAATTTTTATTATTTGAAAACACCCCTTTTAAGGGAAGAAGGGAGGGAAACCTAAACAGACTCCATAGAAATAAGACAAATCACTCCCGAAGGACAAAAAGAGTAAAAATTATACTGGAACCAAGGAGCTTCCCCTCCCTAGAAAATGATCAATGAATCTTTCCACCATTGCAAGGCTGTTCAGCAAACAATTGTCCTGTGTCAAAGCACAGGACCGATCTGATGGCCGAAGACATACCCTCTCAAACAACTAAATCTATAAATCTCTTAAAAGATGAACCATTGGCTCTAGATCCTCCTCTGGGGCCTATTCCTAGTGTTCAATCCAACTGTACTACCTTTCTCCATCGGGATCAAACCAATAGCAAATGCAAATACTCAAACCATAAACATGAAATGATGAAAAAATAAATCATTTCTCAAATCAGCCACCACCAAGATAGAAACCAAATCAAAGCCCACCGCGAGCCTCATGACTCCCAACAGCCACTGTAGTCACCAGAACAATTGGAAGATGATCCAAAGAACACGAAGCTGGGTCATTGTCACCTAGGACTGGATATCCCAAAACCGCACCAGAGGGCGTCACTGGTGGAGGGATCTGAGCCGCTCTGAATGAGAAACGCCACTCTGGGCATGGATCTGCTCAGAGCTAGACCACAGACACACCCCCACCGGATTCCGGTGCAAGAAACCACAACAAACGGTAGAGAAAACATGAAGAATGGCAGAAACAAACCATCCACCACACATCAACAGAATCAAAAATGCAACTAAGATAACAAAAATACAGAAACACTCAGATTGGACCTACTGGGAGGATGCGAGACTGACAAAAACCAGAAATACCCCTCCCCTCTGTGTCACTCTAGGGATGACGCCAATCCCACCAGACAGGACCGGAACTCCACGCCCACCAAGACACCTTGCCCACCGACAACATACCTGAAACCAGCACCAAGAAGCCTTCGACCCCGGACCGCCACGACAACGTCGCCCTCCAGATCCAAAGCTAACACCATCCCAGAATCCATCCGCCGACAGGATGCAATAGATCCCACCACCCCACTAAATCAGACCTTGCAGAAACCCAACCCGCCGAAACATGCCCGCGTCAAGACGATGAGGAAGCCGAAGCCGAGGCGAAGTAGAAGCCGGATCCGATCTGCAACACCGGTAGACACGCACACTATGCCGAGATAGAGCACCGATGCCAAGCCGAAGGGACATGCCGAAGGAACGGAGGGGAGGAGGGAACATGATCGGAGGGGGAACCCTAGCACCACGGGAGGGGAGACTCGATGCCGCTCAGAGGCCTTTTTCGCCCTAATCCTGAAACACCATTATTGGCAGCAATTCTTCTTAAGGGAGTTCTAGACTTAAGCAATATGTTAATCCTTTCCATCATGCAATGAAATCTGAAACTCTTTCATTCTCCCTTTTTTTTCAATTAGTAAGATCAATAACTGCCGTCTTTGGTTGAGTTGAGCTAAATTGGAGAAGAAAATTCTGATGGAGATCTTTCCATCTAGTAATTGATCGAGGTTGCAAACTTGTATACCAGACAAAAGCTTGTCCTTTTAATGACTGCAAAAAAAACCTAAGCTTAACTACTTCTTGTTGTTGATAAGTTCCCACCATAGGATCACAACAAGAAACAAAATATGTTAGGTGTTGTTCCAGATCTCTGGAACCATTAAATATTGGGAATGGGGTATTCACAAAATATAGTGGGGGTGCAATTGCATCCACCCATTCAGGTAAGTTTTCTTTTCCAACTGAACTGGTGCACGTCATTCCTCCATAGATTTCAATTGATCCGTTAATTCTTAAGTTGTGTTCATAAGCATTTGCGGAACATCCGAATTAGCTAGAACATGTGTAGGTATAGCAACTGGAGCTTGAGCTGGTGCAGCGACCTGTAAAACAACTGATGGTGGTGCTAATACCTGCTTTGGTTGTATACCAAATGGAGGGAATTCATTATCCTCATATTTAGTAACTAAAACTCCTCTTTACTAAGGAGATCCTAGATGATTTTCAAGTTGAGTAATTTCCTAGGGATACCATCTAGCAGAAAATTTGTTTCAATGTAACTTTGTGTTGAGTATTTTCAATTCCTTAATTTCCACTTCTTGCCATGAAAATCTCTCTTCAAGTGAAAGAGATTGACCTTCTCCGATGAAAAAGTGAGATGCAATATGGATTTTTTCCATTCCCCTTGTTATATGCCTTTCAGAGAGGGGGAGTTGGTTATTTGATGGCATACATAGATTCTGGGTAAGCCTCTCATTTTGGGTACACACACCTTCTTAATTTTCCTTGGTGTGTACCGTATTATGGACAAGAACTTCATCTTCTGATTCCCATGAACTGGACTTATTTTCTGGAGGATCTTCTGCAATGGTGTTAATAACATTTACTGACACATAATGCATTGATGGCATTCTGTCAGTGTTTCTGCTAGATCATCTCCCTTTGTATCTTTCATGAGACTCTATACTCCTATATGAAGAATACCCTGGATCTTTTTGGTAGATATTAAACCAAAGGTAATCCTTGGATAGTTAAGTTGTACGCTTTCCTTGTGTATTCTCCCCTAATCGGTAGAAAAATGACTTCCATTGAGGAGGGGATTGCATATGTGAAATAGACCCCAACCTCATAGGCTAGGGTTGTTCCTATTCTTCTTCTTCAAATATTAGAACATTGTTTAATGAATTTTATGGTTTAATTCAACGAGCCCCTATCCTGGAAATCTAGGGTGATTCTTCAACTACTTTGGCTGAAATTCATGGAACTGCTCTTCTAGTTTTTCAGATTTTGGTTCAGAAATTAGGTGGTTGCATCATCTAACAATCACTTAAATTGCCTATTTCAGAAGATCATTGTGATATTTCCGACATTTCCATTCTCTGATACCTGACATCCTCTAAACAGGTTTCCAATTCAAGATTCTCAGATGCTTGATGTAAAAGTAACTCAAAAACTTCTTTTCTTTGGGCCTGATTCTAATGAGAACTGGTTGAGGCCTGTTGTTGAGCATACATTTGATTACATACAAAACCTATTGATTGTGGTCGACCATGGTCAATAACATTGTCTGAGACCACTTTTGGCAGCCATTGCTAATTTTGGAGTGCAGTGAAATGAAACACTCCATATGGACTCTATCCTCTGATATGAACACTAGATGGGGAATCATAAATTAACTAGTATAGTGATACAAAAAATATTTTCAATTATTTTATTCTGAATTTCAATGTTTTTAATCCCACCAATGTGTTATTTTAAAGGTAAATTGTCACATTTCATGTTTTAGAGGTATTTTTGAGCTTAATTGCTAAAATGACTTATTTTGGATTTAAACAGTTTTAATTTATTTTAATGTTTTGGTCATAACATTTTCTAAACTAATCCAAATTTCAAACTTCTTATTTTATAAGTTTCTATGTTCGATGAGATTCATTTTATCGTTCTGTACCCAAAGCTCAATCAATAATTTGGAACCTCAAATCCAACTCACAAACTAGACCTTGAAAACTGTGTACAGAACTGGAGAATTTTATTGTGGGGACCATATCTCATATATGGATGAACCCTTGGAGCTTAAGATTTACATGGAGCTAGAAAAACTCCTGGAAAAAAGGTTTCATTAATATGGATGCGCATGATTCTTTCATTTTCAAGGACATTAATGCATTGTAACTTGGTGCATTGAAAGATGAAGATTCTGTTTGGAAGAATTAAATATTCTAAGTATGGTGGCCATAACTCCTTCTTTTCCTAGAAAATGAATTTGATATTTCTTTTTTAGATAGATGAGAGATTTACGAACAACTTTCAAGAAGGACCAAGTTCCAAATTCTTTCATTAAAGAGGTCATCCATGCGCCTACATTCGGAGATGATTTTTGGAGCCAAATTTTTACCCCCTCTCCCTATAAAAGAGTGTGTCTTTTTCATTCCGAAGGGTTGGAAACTTAGGAATAGCCTTTGTGGGCCATTTTATTTAGTTTAGTCTTTTTATTTTATTTTATTTTATTCTGTAATAGCATTTCATATTTTTATTTAAGTGTTATCCTTTCTCCACTTTTCCTTCTTTCTTTTGTTTTCTCTCCCCGTTTTCTTTTCACTGTGAACTTTTATGCTCATGATAATGAGTAGCTAACCCGAGGAATTTCGTTGGGGAGTAATTCAGTGGTGAACCCAAGTCTTTTATCAGTAATGTTATATAGTTCCTTGTTTACTTAGAGTTAGTCTAAGGGGCATCTTAGTGGGAAAGGCGCATTTGTGTCTCCACTTTCCACCCGAAGCTTAGCTTTCACTTCTGTCACATTCTCCCTCGATCGAGGAGGTGGATGTACAGTCTCTCGGAGATCGTTGATTGTACCATATGTTCAAAACCATAGGTATAATGTGATGTTCATGAATACTATGGAGCATTCTCATTAAGTATATTTGAAACTTAAAAAGAGACGATGAAGGTTCACTCTGCATAATCTCCCCGGAGGATCTCCTTTATGTCTTAACATCTTTTTTTTCTGCATTCATTTTGTTGCATTGCATCTACATATTTACTTTTAGTTTTGCATTTTCAATTCCAAAATCTCTTTTTTGGTTATTTTATTTCATATATATATATATATATATATATAAAGTGAATTAGAAATAGTGAGTGATTGACTACAAAAGGCTCCTCAAGAGATCGACCTAGGTCAGCCACTGTGATGCACTTAGTATAAATATTTTTGAGAGTGCACACGAAAACGCTTCATCAAATTGGCTCCGTTTCCGGGGAGACAAGTGGTATTCACTCTCTATTTTTATTCACATATTGTAAATTATTTTTCTTCTTTTCATTTAAAAAAACAACAAAAAAATCATAAATTTCAAAAACTAAAAAAATCTTTGTTCATGATGAATTTCAATTCAAATTATTATGCATGGACTGAACAATCACCGGTGCATGAAGAAGTTCAATATGATCATAAATCCCAAATTCAAGAACATAAAGAAGAAATAAAAAAACTGAAGGGTAAATCTGAAATGGTTGAATAATATATCCGTTCAATGGTGTAGCAACCTAATACTGAATCAGAACCTGAACCAGAACGAGTGGTGGAAGATATTTCACCAATAATTTTTTATGTAAAAGAAAATGAGGAGGGTGAGAAGGATCTTCTAAAGGAATTAATCATAGCATCTCCTACTCAACCATTGCTCGAGGAGGTCCCTGATGTACACATTCCAACTGATGTACTTATGAGAGATCAACATTTTTGGAATAATCTTGGAAAAACTTTGTTGAAGATACCCTGCAACTTGATCTTCCCATCCTTTCTAATGAACAATCAGAACTTTTTGACCTCTCTCTTGCTTTGAAGATGAAGAAGAATATGCACCTACTGCTATGGAGTTACCAATGTTCTTACCTAAAGAGATCAATTTCTTATCTGACATAATTGAAAGGGAAGATTTCTTGATTGATTTGTCATGTTTTAATTTTATTCAAACTGAATTGTTTTCTGACTTCTTCTTTCCTGAAATTTCTGATATAGTACAAATGGAGCAGACCCTGGATGATACAAAAGAGACCATCTAAGTGGTGGTGATCGAGGAAGAGGAACTGGATAATCGTGTGGTGTGACTGCCTCCTCTACAACAACTTTCATACCATTCGGTGGAGGAAACAACAGAAGTTCACAGGGAGCAACCCTATATTCTATTCCCTCCCACTCTGGATCTCAAATTCTATCTTTCTTCTTTCTTGGGGGTTGGTAACTTTCTTATTTTCATTGGGGTTCTCCAATCTTAGTGTCTATTGATGGATACTGGAAAAAGTCACATGTGGTGGTTTATCTCAAATAAACCACATCCAATATCTGATTGGGGATAATCTGCTACAACTGCCTGACTAGGGGCAGTAAAAACCTAGCATCTACTTGGGAGTCAAACCAAGAATTATCCCTTTTCTATACCTTTTCTCTTTCTTTTTATTTATTTTTATTATGTGTTGTCATTTCTTTTGTTTGTGCTTTCATTTTATTTTTCATATTTTTTTTGAAATTTTCTCATTTTCCTTTTTCATTTTTTGGTGTGTTTTTAGGAATCTTGAGTTGAATCGAATACTTTGGGAAAATTCAAACCATCTTGGTATTTTTGGACCATTAATTTATTTGAATGTTTGAGGATTTAAATGATTTCTGAATGAGTTTTGTTTCTGATTTCCAATATTTTCATTTGTTAAAGTTTGATTGATTTTAAAACTAATGTGCACTAGTGTTGTCCAAATTGAAAATCTTTCCCAACCCGAGAGGTTTCTAAACCTATTTGACATCTTATTACATTTCTCTTTTTCTTGAGAGTCTTGAGGATTGTTTTGTGATCCAGAACTTTCTATTTTTCTCAAAGATGTTAAGAGTTCATGGAATGTTTCAAGTATGATTGAGGCATCACTTTGAAATCCCCTTTTACATTGGACTCTTATTTTGTCCTACCTTTTCATATGACCTTATTTAAGCCCCCAGTAGCCATGAAATACCTTGTTTTACAGCCAAATTACAAGCAATTTATCCCTTTCCAACCTTCTCTTGAAGTTAAATGCATGATTATTGTTAAACTCAAGTGTGGGGGAGGGAGAAGATGGGTTGTATTTTCTTTCCCGAAGAATCTTTTTGAGCTGAATAGAAAGGGTTGACATATTTATTGCTGCTTGGGTGGAAGAAATTTCATGATGGAAAGATGGATGGGTGGCCAAAAATATCATTACACATATGGGTTGGGTGTTCACCAATATTTGAAGTTCCAAATTCGCTTCTCTTTTCCTCCAAAACATGATTCTGAAGAGAAATGCAGATTTGAATTCAAGCTAAAACACTACTACAAATGGGGAAAAGAGGGATGAAAATAATTGATGATGAAATTCAAAGTGTGAACTTCCTGAAAAAATAGGTGTTTGGAGGTGATTCATTTTTGAGTTAATTTAGGAGAACACCATTCTTGAGCAAATTTGTTTTCATGCATTTACTTCACTTTAGAGCTTAACCCTCCTCATTCTGCCTTAGATGTTTTTACATTTTAAACCTGCCAACCCCAAGCCTCAAAACAACCCATTAAAAAGATCTCATGATTGACACATTTGTGACTCTATGAAGTGGAGATACTAGGAGGATAACAAGCCTATGTAAATCACACATGTTCTTGGGAATGAGAAAAACTCCACATTAAATAACCTTGAGTGAAGAGGGAAATATTTTTCCGGGGAGGTAGGTACGACATGCATGTGAGAATTAACATGAGATTGAATGGATTCATATGATTTTTGAGGAGTTATGAAATTATTATCCATGTAGGAGGCATGATATTTTCTTTGATATGATGATTGAGCTGTGTTGTTATTTATGCTTTGAGAAGTTTTTTTTTGACCATTGTATAAGATGATTGCCCAGGAGTGCAATTTTTAAGTGTGGGGGAATTGGTAGAAAAAATATTTTAAATTATTTTATTCTGAATTTAAATGTTTTTAATCCCACCAATGTGTTGTTTTAAAGGGAAATTGTCACATTTCATGTTTTAGAGGTATTTTTTAGCTTAATTGCTAAAATGGATTATTTTGGATTTAAACAGTTTTAATTTATTTTAATTTTTTGGCCATAAATTTTTATAAACTGATCCGAATTGAAAAATTATTCTTTTATAGGTTTTTATGTTCTATGAGCTTCATTTTATCCTACTGGACCGAAAGCTCAATCAATCATTTGGAAGCTAAAATCTAGATCACAAACCAGGCCTCGAAAATTGTGTACAGAACTGGAGAAGTTTATTTTGGGGACCACATCTCATAAATGGAAGAACAATTAGATATAAAATTTTACATGGAGCTAGAAGAAGTCTTGAGTAACAAGTTTAATTAATATGGACGCGCATGATTCTTTTATTTTCAAGGACATGAATGCATTGTAACTCGGTGCATTGGATGATGAAGAGTATGTTTGGAAGAATTAAATATTCTACGTACGGTGCCATAACTCCTTCATTTTCTGGACAATAAAGCTTAGTTTCATGTGTCGACATATGGGAGATGGAAGAAAAACTTTCAAGAAGTACCAAGTTCCAAATTCTATCATTAAAGAGGCCATCCACACACTTACATTCAGAGATGATTTTTGGAGCCAAATTTTCACCCCCTCTCCCTATAAAAGAGTGTGTCTTTTTCATTCCAAAGGGTTGGAAACTTAGGAATATCCTTTTTTGGACATTTTATGTAGTTTAGTCTTTCATTTTATTTTCTTTCATTATGTAATATCATTTCATATTTTTATTTAAGTGTTCTCCTTTCTCCACTTTTCCTTCTTTCTTTTGTTTTCTCCCTCCGTTTTCTTTTCACAGTGAAATTTTATGCTCATGATAATGAGTAGCTAACCCGGGGAATATCTCGGGGGAGTAATTCAGTGGTGAACCCAAGTCTTTGATCATTAATGTTATATAGTTTCTTGTTTACTTAGATTTAGGCTAAGGGGGATCTTAGTAGGCAAGGCGCCTTTGTGTCTCCACTTGCCACCTGAAGCTTAGCTTTCACTTCTGCCACATTCTCCCTCGATCGAGGAGGTAGATGTATGGTCTCTCAGCAATCGTTGAGTGTACTATATGTTCACAACCATAGGCAGAAGGGGATGTTAATGCATATGATGGATCATGCTCATTAAGTATATTTGTAACATAAAAAGAGACGATGAAGGTTCACTCTGGATAATCTCCCGGGAGGATCTCCTTTCTGTCTTAATATCATTTTTTTCTGCATTCATTTTGATGCATTGCATGTGCATATTTACTTTTAGTTTTTCATTTTCAATTCAAAAATCTCATTTCTTGGTATTTTATTTCATATATATATATATATAAAGTGAATTAGATATAGTGAGTGATTGACTGCAAATAACAAGAAATGAGATTTTGCAGTCAATCACTCACTATTCCTAATTCACTTTTTATATATATATATGAAATAAAATAACAATAAATGAGATTTTGAAATTGAAAATGCAAAACTAAAAGTAAATATGTAGATTCAATGCAACAAAATGAATGCAGAAGAAAATGATGTTAAGACAGAAAGGAGATCCTCCCGGGAGATTGTCCAGAGTGAACCTTCATCGTCTCTTTTTAAGTTTCAAATCTACATAATGAGCATGATCCATAAAATGAATGAATATCCCCTTATGCCTATGGTTGTTAAAATAAAGTACACTCAACGATCGCTAAGAGAACGTACATCCATCTCCTCGATCGAGGGAGAATGTTACAGAAGTGAAAGCTAAGCTTCGGGTGGCAAGTGGAGACACAAAGGTGCCTTGCCTACTAAGATCCCCCTTATCCTAAATCTAAGTAAACAAAAAACTATATAAAATTAATGATCAAAGACTTGGTTTCACCACTGAATTACTCCCCCGAGAAATTCCTCGGGTTAGCTACTCATTATCATGAGCATAAAAGTTAACAGTGAAAAGAAAATGGGGGGAGAAAACAAAAGAAAGAAGGAAAAGTGGAGAAAGGAGAACACTTAAATGAAAATATGAAATGATATTACAGAATGAAAGAAAATAAAATAAAATACTAAACTACATAAAATTCCAACAAAGGCTATTCCTAAGTTTCCAACCCTTTGGAATGAAAAAGACACACTCTTTTATAGGGAGATGGGGTGAAAATTTGGCTCCAAAAATCATCTCCAAATGTAGGCGCATGGATGGACTCTTTAATGACCAAATTTGGAACTTGGTACTTCCTGAAAGTTGTTCATCCATCTCCCATATGTCTACATACGAAGTCTAAGCTTCACTGGCAAGGAAATGGAGGAGTTATATCCGCCACACTTAGAATATTTAATTCTGCCAAACAGACTCTTCATCTTCCAATGCACCGAGTTCGAATGCTTTCATGTCCTTGAAAATTAAAGAATCATGGGTGTCCATATTAATAACACATGTTCCTCAGGACTTCTTCTAGCTCCATGTAAAATTTCAGCTCTAATGGTTTTTCCATTTATGATATATGGTCCCCACAATAAACTTCTCCAGTTCTGTACATAGTTTTCGAGGCCTGGTTTGTGAGCTGGATTTGAGCTTCCAAATGATTGATTGAGCTTTGGGTACAACAGGATAAAATGAATCTCATAGAACATATATACCTATAAAATAACAATTTTTCAATTTGGATCAGTTTATAAAAATTTATGGCCAAAACATTAAAATAAATTAAAACTGTTTAAATCCAAAATAATCCATTTTAACAATTAAGCTAAAAAATACCTCTAAACATGAAATGCGACAATTTCCCTTTAAACTAACACATTTGTGGGATTAAAAAAGTTAAATTTAGAATAAAATAATTGAAAATTTTTGTTCTATTAATTCCCCCACTCTAAAACATTGCACTTCTGGGCAATCATCTTATACAATGTCAAAAACAAACTTCTCAAAGCATAAATGAAAACACAGCTCAATCATCATATCAAAGAAAATATCATGCCTCCTACATGGATCGGAATTTCATAACTCCTCAAAAATCATATGAATCCATTCAATCTCATGTTAATCTTCACATGCATGTCATACCTACCTCCCTGAAAAAATATTTCCCTCTTCACTCAAGGATATTTAATGTAGAGTTTTTCTCATTCACAAGAACATGTGTGATTTCCATAGGCTTGATATCCTCCTAGTATCTCCACTTCACAGAGTCACAAATATGTCAATCATGAGGTCTTTTTCAAGGGTTGTTTTGAGTCTTAGGGTTGAAAGGTTTAAAATGTAAAAACATCTGAGGTAGGAATGAGGAGGGTTAAGCTCTAAAGTGAAGTAAATGCATGAAAACAGTTTTGCTCAAGAATGGTGTGCTCCTCAATCAGCTCAAAAATGAATCACCTACAAACACCTCTTATTTCAGAAAGTTCACACTTTGAATTTCAGCATTAATTATTTTCATCCCTCTTTTCCCCATTTGTAGCATTGTTTCAGCTTGAATTCAGAT
This sequence comes from Viscum album, assembly GCA_963277665.1. Taxonomy (NCBI): domain Eukaryota; kingdom Viridiplantae; phylum Streptophyta; class Magnoliopsida; order Santalales; family Viscaceae; genus Viscum; species Viscum album. The sequence continues at coordinate 1,194,318,408 of OY728139.1, forward strand.
ATGGATTTCTCTTCAGAATCATGTTTTGGAGGAAAAGAGAGGCAACTTTGGAACTTCAAATATTGGTGAACACCCAACCCATATGTGTAATGATATTTTGGTCTACCCATCCACCTTTCCATCATGAAATTTCTTCCACCCAAGCAGCATTAAATATGGCAACACTTTCTATTCAGCTCAAAAAGATTCTTCAGGAAAGAAAAATACAACCCATCTTCTCCCTCCCCCACACTTGAGTTCAACAATAATCATGCATTTAACTTCTAGAGAAGGTTGGAAAGGGATAAATTGCTTCTAATTTGGCTGCCTAAAAATTTATTTCATGGATACTAGGGGCTTAAAGAAGGTCAAATGAAAAGGTAGGCCAAAATAAGAGTTCAATGTAAAAGGGGCTTTCACAGTGATGCCTCAATAATACTTGAAACATTCCATGAACTGTTAACAGCTTTGAAAAAGAGAAAAATAGAAAGTTCTGGATCACACAACATGTATCAAGACTCTCAAGAAAAATAGAAATGTAAGAATACGTCAAATAGGTTTAGAAACCTCTCGCTATGGAAAAGATTTTGAATTTGGATAGCACTAGTGCACATGAGTTTTACAATCAATCAAACTTTATCAAATGAAAAGATCAGAAATCAGAAACAAAACCCATTCAGAAATCATTTAAATAATCAAACATTAAAATCAAGAAATGGTCCAAAAATACCAAGATGGTTTGAATTTTCCCAAAGTATTCGATTCAGCTCAAGATTCCTAAAAACACACCAAAAAAATGAAAAAGGAAAACAAGAAAATTTCAAAAAAAAACATGAAAAATAAAATGAAAGCATAAAAAAAATGACAACACATAAGAAAAATAAATAAAAATAAAGAGAAAAGGTAGAGAAAAGGGAAAATTCTTGGTTTGAACCCCAAGTGGATGCTAGGTTTTTACTACCCCTAGTTAGGAAGTTGTAGTAGATTATCCCTAATCAGATGGTGGATGTGGTTTCTTTGAGATAAACCACTACATGTGACATTTTACAGTGTCCATTAGTAGACACTGAGATTGGAGAACCCCAAAGAAAATAAGAAAGTTCCCAACCCACAAGAAATAATGAAGATAGAATTTGAGATCCAGAGTGGGAGGGAATAGAATATAGGGGTTCTACCTGTGAACTTCTGTGGTGTCCTCCTCCAAAAGGTATGAATGTTGTTGTAGAGGAGGCAGTCGCACCACACGATTATCCATCTCCTCTTCCTCGATCACCACTACTTCAATGGTCTCTTTTGTATCATCCAAGGTCTGATCCATTTGTACTATATCCGAAATTTCAGGAATGGGGAATTCAGAAAACAATTCAGTTTGAGTAAAATTAAAACATGACGAATCAATCAAGAAATATTCCCTTTCAATTATGTCATCTAGGAAATTGATCTCTTTAGGTAAGACCATTGGTAACTCTATAACAGCAGGTGCATATTTTTATTCATCTTCCAAAGCAAGAGAGAGGTCAAAAAGTTCTGATTCTTCATTAGAAAGGATGGGAAGATCAAGTTGCAGGGCATCTTCAACAAAGTTTTTCCAAGATTCTTCCAAAACATATTGATCTCCCATAAGTACATCAGTTAGAATGTGTACATCAGGGACCTCCTCGAGCAATGGTTGAGTACGAGATGCTATGATTAATTCCTTTAGAAGATCCTTCTCACCCTCCTTAGTTTCTTTGACATAAAAAATGATTGGTGAAATATCTTCCACCACTCGTTCTGGTTCAGGTTCTGGTTCAGGATCAGGTTGCTGCACCATTGAACATATATATTCTTCAACCATTTTAGCTTTACCCTTCCATTTTTTATTTCTTATTTAAGTTCATGAATTTGGGATTCAGGATCATATTTAAGTTCTTCATGCACCAGTGATTGGTCAGTCCATGCATAATAATTTGAATTACAATTCATCGTGAACAAAGATTTTTTTTAGTTTTTGAAATTTATGATTTTTTTTGTTTTTTTAAATGAAAGGAAGAAAAATAATTTACAATATGTGAATAAAAATAACGAGTGATGACCACTTGGATCCCCGGCAATGATGCCAATTTGATGAAGCGTTGTCGTGCGCGCTCTCAAAAATATTTATACTAAGTACAACATAGTGGCTGACCTAGGTTGATCTTTTGAGGAGCCTTTAGCAGTCAATCACTAATTATTTCTAATTCACTTTATATATATATCTGAAATAAAATAACTAGAAATGAGATTTTGGAATTGAAAATGCAAAACTAAAAGTAAATATGCAAATGCAATGCAACAAAATGAATTCAGAAAAAAATGATGTTAAGACAGAAAGGAGATCCTCCCAGGAGATTATACAGAGTGAACCTTCATCGTCTCTTTTTAAGTTTCAAATCTACTTAATGAGCATGCTACATAATATGCATGAATATACCCTTATACCTATGGTTGTGAACATATGGTACACTCAAAGATCCCCGAGAGACCGCACATCCACCTCCTCGATCGTGGGAGAATGTGACAGAAGTGAAAGCTAAACTTCAGGTGGCAAGTGGAGACACAAAGGCACCTTACCCACTAAGATATCCCTTAGCCTAAATCTATGTAAACAAGAAACTATATAAAATTAATGATCAAATACTTGGGTTCACCACTGAATTACTCCCCCAAGAAATTCCTCATGTTATCTACTCATTATCATGAGCATAAAAGTTCACAGTGAAAAGAAAACGGGGGGAGAAAACAAAAGAAAGAAGGAAAAGTGGAGAAAGGAGAACACTTAAATAAAAATATGAAATGCTATTACAGAATGAAAGAAAATAAAATAAAATACTAAACTACATAAAATGGCCAAAAAAGGCTTTTCCTAAGTTGCCAACCCTTTGGAATGAAAAATACACATTCTTTTATAGGGAGAGTGGGTGAAAATTTGGCTCCAAAAATCATCTCCGAATGTAGGCACGTGGATGGCCTCTTTAGTGACGTAATTTGGAACTTGTTCCTTCTTGAAAGATGTTAGTAAATCTCGAGTATATCTACAAAATAAATCTCAGCTTCATTGGCTAGGAAATGAAGGCTTTATGGCCTCCACACTAAGAATATTTAATTCTGCCAAACAGACTCTTCATCTTCCAATGCACCGAGTTCCGACGCATTAATATCCATTAAAATGAAGGAATCACGCAAGTACATATTAATGAAACTTGTTCCTCATGATTTTTTCTAGCTAAATGTAAAATATAATCTCTAATGGGTATTCCAGTTATAAGATATGGTCCCCACAATAAAATTATACAGTTCTGTACACAGTTTTTGAGTCCTGGTTTCTGAGCTATATTTGAGCTTCCCAATGATTGATTGAGCTTTGGGTCCAGAAGGATAAAATTAATCTCATAGAACATAGAAACCTATAAAAGAATAATATTTAAATTTTAATTCGTTTATAAAAATGTATGGCCAAATCATTAAAATAAATTAAAACTGTTTAAATCCTAAATAAGTCAGTTTAGCAATTAAGCTCAAAAATACCTCTAAAACATGAAATGTGACAATTGACCTTTAAAATAACATATTGGTGGGATTAAAAACATTGAAATTCAGAATAAAATAATTGAAAATATTTGTTCTATCATATAGCTTATTTAGATCATTGAGACATGCATGCTGAAGAGTTCTCTGATGTTTTTCAACCTTTGGATGTTAAGAAACTGAGAGAGATTCCAAGTCAATTTGGTGATGCAACCCTTATATTACCTTTAAATGATTTTTATATAAATACTATGGTAATACTTTGGTTTTAGAATGATGAAGATTTTCCATAAGTTGAGATGAATGTAATGAATGCAGTCTTCTGTTATCAATTCTAGAATGTTACACTAAGAATTTTCCAAAGGCCAGAATATGTCTGGGATTTCTCCTTTAGATAATTGTTTCCTCATTTTTAACATGTCTTTTTAATTTTTGAAAAGAGGTTTCTCCACTTGGTCTGACCAAGGTGGGTTATCTGTATTAGAAAAAAATGACCTCAAGGAGGTTCGTAGAATGACCGTTCCCTTAAGATGTCTTCTGGTTGAGAAAGTGTTTCACCCGTAAATGACAAGGCATCATACATGACTGACATTGTGTTTTCTAGTGCCTCAAGATTAGAGGGATTTCTCATTGCTACATTGTCAACTATGGAATTGTCTTGAAAATGTGAAATACTAATACGAAGAGGACTTTCATTGTGAATTCCATAATGGGGAGGATCACCATGAAGGATTAGAGCAAGGGATTAATATTATTTCTCCTTGGAATTTTAGAAACACGAAGGGTTTTCATGGCTCTCATCTAGAGATATGCACTCTAGATTGACCTAATGTTTTTTATTAAAGCCTTCATGATGAAGTGTCTAACAAGGAACTTAAGAATAAAAACTACCACTCTACTAATTTGGTAATGAGAGAATAGGAACTTGAGAAGAAACAGATAAATGTATGAGGGATTCAAGAACTCTAGTATTAAGAGGATCCACATTGTAGCTAAACACTTGATTTTCCAACAATGATTGGTGGGAGTTTTTCTTTGATGTTCTCTTATACTTAGTTGGGGCCACTTTCTGGGAAAAGTGGTTATCATTGGCAGGTATATGTGCCTTCCTTGGAGTGGTTACTAGAATGATCCAATTATCTCCAATTGGAAATGGTGTATATTTCTAATCCTGTTGTCCATGTGATATGGGGGAGTACGCCCCATGACCCTGCTGAACTGGAATAGAGTTGTTTATTTTCTCCAGGATGGCATGCTGATGTTTCATCCCATGTGTAGGGATAGATTTATGTGTCTGTTTCCCTGATACTGCTGAAATAGTTGTTAAAATATCCTGGCATGCTTCCAGAATATGGGCAGGGATATGCATCTGACCTTTCACCTTTGATAAGATGTGTTTGGTGACTTCAGTGGATGGAACAAGAATATACATCCATTCCATATCTCGAGTAGGTGTATGTTCATGTTATTGTCCTCCTTTTCATGTCAATGGATATTGATAGTACTCACGCGTGGGGGGAAGAGAGTTGGGTCTACCTCAAATTTGTCATCGGAACTTTTTGACTAACTTCTCCGGGTGCTACCATATGAGACTATTGGCAGGATTGATGAACATTGACTAATGTATGTACCTGCTGGCTATTTTCCATCAAGTATGGTTGACAGACTTCCTTCAATATTAATAGATGAGACTGCTGACAGAATTTGTTATTGTAAACTGGTGTATGTTACTGTTTACTAGTTGCCACCATATTAGATTGAATGACTTATTTAAATGCAGTCAGACGAGCCTGCCGACTGGTTAATGAATTTTAAACATATGTATGTTCATGTTCACGGTGCTCCACCAGTTTAATCTAGTGGGATTAGTGGGTTGCTGTCAGATGGGTCTGCTGAAAAGCAAAATTAGGATGGACAGGTCTGTGTGCTCGCTCGTTTTTTTCCACCAAGTTAAATTGATAGACTTATCCAGAGGATTCCTAGGTGAGAACATGCTCCATATTGATCGGATGTTGTCCCTGGTGGTTCTTCTTGTGTGAATGGGTCTGAGAGGCCTGTCCCAAACATCCAAAGGCAACACCCCATCATGTTCGGGGTACACTACCGCGTGATTCTGGAAGTGATTACTGGTGGAGTTCCTCAGGAAGGACTCTTGCATTCTTAAATTGGGGCCTTGAGTGACTTCTTGATCCGCCTCCCTATAGTACAAGATTAATTGATTATTGCATTCTAGGGAAAATAACCTGAAATGGTTAGAGATGGTGGTTGGCACCGTTTTCTTCATGATTATTGGCCATCGTTGGCCATATGATCGTGGATTGTTGTTGACCTGGAGGGCCTATCGAGCAACCTCCAAAGTCGGGATTGTATAGTGTTGGCGATATTCCTTTACCATCACATTAGAGACCTAGTGTTGAAGACACTGGGTTGGTGATGATTCCATTCCTGTGGATGGGGATCCATCTTGAGCATCAATCAGGAAGTTCACGTATTTTGTCATGGAGAAATCCATTCTCTGAAGTGAAGGGAGTTCTGTGGAAAACTTGAATACAACAACAAGAACTATTAAAACAACAACTTTTTAGATGGATACAAGCTTTATTAATTCCTTTTTCTGGCCTTCCTTTATCAATTTATTGGGGCCTAATATGTGGGTAACATTGTTAACTTGGTTAAGGATTCTCGTCAGGTTCACCATTTTTGTTTCATTATTCTTTGAAACGTGTGTTCTAGTTTTAAGAATCACTAATTCCAAGTGGTTTCCATTGGATTTATTTATTGAACCAAAAACTTCCAATAGTTCATTATCCAAATGGGGCCTGCTTTCCAAAGGCAGGCGTTTATTAAGTTTGAAAATTAAGATACATAAGAACGTGCATTGGTCGAGTGGATGGGAGGTCGGACTCATCACACCCTTTTGAGGGGAATTATTGTCTACTACGAAACTCTCTTTGTAAATTTGAGACATTTTCATGAATCCTTATTAATTCACAAAGTATATCATAAGTATCCCTTGGAATTTACAATCACTTATTAACAAGTGTAAAATTTAGAATCATCAGTACACATTCAAGGTTCTTCATTAATGGAATCATCCGCATGTATTCATGCTTTTTCATCAATGGTATCCTCTAATATACTGATTTGAGATTCTTTTATTCATCATTGGTGATAATACTATTTTTAAAGACACTCAGTGGGGCACTCTGGAATTTATTGTCATCCAGGGAGACGAAGGTTTGTTTTGATCTTTGGATCGTGCCCATAAATTAATCTACCTATGTATCCTTGTGAAAGGAATCAAAATGATCATAGTTTAGTGCCACATAATAGGACACAACATACCTTTTATGGTCATGTGATAAGGACCTCAAAGTAAATGTTTTTTGGTCAAAAAATAGTGTGGGACTTATGCTGAAGCAGCCCGAGGAACATGGAAAGCATTTGGATTTCCAAGTAGGATCAGACCCTATTGGGAATATGGTCCAAAGAGAAAATGGTTGATTTGAAGTGTTGGATTTGAACCTCAGGGAGTCTTCCTACGTATCCCATAAAAATAGGGATCAGAGCCCACATAGTTCAATAAGTATCATAAGAGAGTATGGTCCTTTGAGAGAGATGAGTTTGGGTATACTTCCAGAAAATGATGCCTTGATGATTTGGGGTTTAATTTGGGGCTTATTCCTAAGGAGGATACCCAATGATCTCAGGAGCTGAGACAACATCCTACGTATCCTGGTTATGGTGGGAATCAGAGTTCTCGTAGTTCCTTCCAATGAGTGTTTGTGCACATGTTGTAACCATCTCATATCTCTATGCCCACGTGAGTTTATCTCAGTGTGAGAAACAAGAGGATGTGAAATATTTAACAATGACACTTCACACATTTCCTCTTCCACTGGTGGAATAGGGCACGTCGATCGTAGAAGAGGGAGAGGAGACGAGCCTTCCCTCTGTTCTATTTACATTGGACAATGGTCCAATGTAATGAGGAAGGAATGAATGTTAGGGAAATTACAACAGGATAGAGTCACTAAAATTGATCCTGGTAGGAATGGGAGACTTCTCCTTTGCTTGTGTGGAAAATTAAGTGTGAACTGTACCTTCCATACCAGAGACCTGAGGTTCCAGGTCACCTCTTAGAAAAGGAGAGGCCAAGACCCAACCCTCCTCCAAACCGAGATCTTCCCAACACTATTTCTGGGAGAAAGGTCCACGTGATTGCGGATATACAAACCGATATACATGGCATGAATCCAAACCCCTTTATGAAACAAATGTAGAAAACATCTAACTGCGGAAATACAAACCAAAATAGGGGACACACTAATGTGAATTTCCCAAAGGTTTGATAAGTCAGGAGGTTTTTGTGGAGGTCTCAACAGAATACCTTTTAGACAAGGGAGCCAATGAAGAATAAGCCTTTCTATGAATGGATGAGGAATGATTAATAGCTTGTATACATAAGAGAGTGAATAGAATAAGTGAATCAAAGAGGGGAGCCCAAGTAGAGAAGGGAGCACAGGTATGGTCGTGCAAGTACACTTAGGCAACCTAATGTTCACTTAAGCAACAAACAACCTATCTAGTAATACTTGGTCAAGACCTTGCTGATGCCTTCAAAAGTATTCACAAGTTATCTAAGAAGTGGTTCGCTCATGTTCATGTGATAGGAATGGGAGGCATGCAAGTATTTCTGACCTAGGGAGGTTGGGCGCTTTAGGCATGCAAGAGTTATAGTTTTCAAACACTAAAAAGACATAAGTCTAATGATCCTCCTGGAAATCCTCTGCTCAAGGTGTGAAAGAACTACTATGAATGTTTCGGAAGACTGGGGTGAAGTAATAAGGTGACCAGAGCATCAATTGGGCTTCAAGGAAATTTTTCTGTACAAATGGGGGCCCCAAGGGTCCTTTTATAGGCAAATAAATGACCTTGGACGAAATGATTTGGGTCTACAAGTGACTTGTGTGCCAAACTGGGGTGCGCAAGGAGGATGGGAGACATATTTTGGCATGCAAGTAGGCTTCGTGCCGTTGGTGTTAAGGCTTGTCTAAGGCAATTCAAAATTCATGTTTTTTCAAATCTTGGTTTTTCTTCATGTATTCTCCCATTTTTTCCTAAGGGGACCCCCTTTGTCATTTTTTGACTCTTTGATGAAATGGAGTGTCAAAAAAAAATAGTCAAAAATGCCTCATTATAAAAGATATATTTTAATCCATTTTCACATAATACAACATTGTACATAAGAACCCATTTATAAAATTATTGTTTCAAAAAACAAACTAGAAATATCATATTTGAAAAGCAATAATATATATTAAAATATATTTTATGAATAATTAAGATATAAAATTACAGTAATGTACTAAATCAAAACTAGACTAATAATTACTAATTAATTTCTAATTAAATTTCAAAATCATTTGCTAAATTTTAAAAACATTTCATGTTTATAATATATCTAAATATTAAATTACATTTCACTAATGGTTATTTCAGATTAAAAAATCTATTTAAATAATGATTTTGAACAATAATATTTTCCAAATTCAAAATCATTAAATAAGATAGTTTTAATGATACTCTTAGCGATTTTCATGAACATAAAGGAAAACATTTAGTTCAATTATTTTTATTAACTTCATTGAATTTATAATATTAACTTAGTTTCCATTACTAAAAAACACTATGAACCTATTCATAAAAACATACAGATCATGGAACATTCTCTATTTTGATATAATCCAAATGAGAATAGAAAGGTATGGCTCCATCCAGATTTTCAAAATAATTTTAATAATTTTTCATTAAATATTAAATAAATGAAACGAAATTTAGTAGGATAATAACAAATTCAACAAATTATCAACTAAATATTAGAATTAAATCTTAAAATATGTATCATGATCTATATATATTAGTAAATAGAAAAATATTGTAATTATTTGTAACATAATACAATAAAAAAGTAAAGAATTCATGGTTTGTTGTATCAAAAAAAAAATTATAATCATTCATAATAGATAAAACTATGTAGAGAATAAATTAAATTCTAATGATTAAGGAATTAAATATGAATTACATAATATGAAAATAAAATCTATAGAAATCACAATTAGTATAATCAACCACAAATACAAATAAACATAATTTTAAATATTATATATATTCTGGAACAATATTTGTAAATTTTTGGCCTCATAGTTAATAATAAAATCATTAATTTATAATAGTAACATAAGTAACAATATTAAAGAATACATTATGACATGGATCATCTATGTTTTTACCTATGAAATCCTAACATGATGGAAGGATCAATATAGGGGTTGCCACCAAAATAAATCCAAAAGAAACATCTCAGTTCCATTCCTTTATAGTCATGATTAATAAAAAATCATGACATGAATATATATTACCTACTATGTTATTGGAAATACAATGGTAACATTTTCATCTTCCATGTAGTGTATCATGTCACCATTTGTATGGGTTAAATATCTAATCCAGGTATCTCATATCCTATCTGAAAAAATTGTGCATCCACCCTAAAATTACTTTGATACCACCTTTACTAACACTAAAATGGATACCTAAATGGTACATAGAAAATAATATCACATACCTTAGTTTCTTTACTTGATCCCCAAGGGATAGAAACTGACATTTTTAGTCATGAAATATAGTTATGGATTAATTTACCGACATTAGATATTATTCATGGAAAATTTAATTTTAAAATTTTTTCATAACTAATCCATTGATCTGATGTTCCAAAAAATAATTCCAAATACCAAATAAACATTTTGAGAATAAAAAAGATTGTATACCCTCTATATGAATGAATTTCAAATTAAACAACATGGAATAAAAAAAATTACTCACCAGATCAAAATAATGGAAGGAGAAAACTATCCATTAGCCATGTAAGAATAAATATATTATGAAATTTTCTATACACAACTTCTAACCATCAATAGTATCGACTCTAATATGGTTATAGGGTATACCTGCACCATGTAATGCAATAATGGAGAGAAAACATACCTCCACTGAATCCGAAATAATTACATATCAAAAAAATATTCTTGTTGAGGTATTATTACAACTATGATGTTCGTAAAGGGTGTGATATTAAAAACTCTACAAGGAGATTCCAATGTTGTCATAGAGGAATATTTAATGAATGGATTTATGAAACAATATATGATCTCATTTTTATATATATAGAAAAATGGTCTTTCATGTTTTCAAAATTCTAAGAATAACAATACATCAATATAAAAATAGTTTTTATTTAGAATTATCTCGTACTGTTAACACCTTTAATTCCATTAATTTGAATTCATGCACTAAATTCTTTAATATGATCCGTGAAATCTAAGCTTTTGTGTCAGTTCTATCGTTAAAAGGAGTCATCTCTTTGACCAGAATTTTCTATACTCTTATACATAAATGATCCTACATATAAATTTTTATGTATTCCTACTATATTTGAATCTAATGACATATTATAGAGAATTTGAATTGTGTTTACAATGTTGGAGTGATATTTTATCCCAACCCATACGGAATTGGGGAATGTGTGTACTTAGTAATGGGGAAAACAAATTTTATTAAACTCTATGTTCCAATAGTAGAAAAGAATACTCATTAAATATTGAATAAAAATATGCCTTGATGTAGTAAACCTTACATTTGAAAATGAAATATGCATTATCCAATTTATGATGTATGATGTTACATAGATACATTTACACACACACACACACATTTATATGGTGAATATACACAAGATTAGATTAATAAATATTCCATATAGAGAAGTGGAATTCATTCTCCATGCAAAATAGATATGAAATCTCTATCAAATAGAATAATGGAAATTCAAAATAAACTCATCATGAAACTATACAAAAATATTAACACTAGCACAACATGTAATAATGGATTAAATTTTGGTGTAATCATAAGTAAAATAGAACAAGGTATTTTTCAACCATGATTTTCTCATTCAAAATGAATTGAACGAGGTTTTAAATTATTAATTTTCTCGTAAAATTAAGAATATATAAAATGAAACAAAATAATATATATACATGACATTTCCAAAATTCTTATTGAAAATACAAACCAGCATCTATTAAAATCACTCTAATAGGGGTTCTTGGAATATTATACAAAATACATTTTCATTTATTTTATGTATAGGTAACTAAATGTATATTTATCAATACTAGGTTAGTTCATTGATTATATTTAATTCCAATTCTATACATAAATAATTATAACTACAACATAATTTGACTTTTGACTCACTTTTTAATGAAAGGACCGTATCCTATTGAATAGATGATTGATGATTCTATACACACATAAAATCATGAGAAGATAAAATATTGGAACCCACATCATTAATCACAGTTTTATTAGCGTATTTTCCACAAATATTTCTCAAATAAGTTTTGTAAATTAATGAATTTTAAATGGAAGAAGGGTGAATTTCCATGAATTTGTTTATCATCATCATCATTTATTTGTTTATAAAAGGGGAAAGGAGAGAATAACCAACACCTCCAGGAAAAATAGGCATAAGCCTAAGGAGGTCTGAAGTAATGTAACCCAAGGGCATCTCCCCTTATGAGGTCCACACATTCCGATTTCAAGAGGTTCACATTCGAGACGCAGTAGATGTTGGAGGTGTGGTCAGCCAAGGAGGCAAGGTGATCTGCCACTTTATTCCCTTCACGCCACATGTGAAGCACTTTGATGTTGCTATCGGGAAGCATGCCTAGGCACTTTCTAATGGTGTAGGTTATCGACCATGGGATGGACCCAACACCCTTAAGGGAATTATTCAGAATCAGTGAATCAGTTTCCAGCTCAGAGAGATGGATATTGGCCTATTGGCAAAGGGTGAGGCCAGTAAGGGCGGACTTGGATTCTGCCTGGAGAGAAGACCCACTGCCCAAAAAACAGAGAAGGCCATAATGACGACACCTTTAGAGTCTCGAACAACCCCACCACCACGAATGGTTCCCAAGTGACAGGAGCCATGTATTATGTTTTAGACCGCAAGTAGGAGGAAATCAGCGTACCCAGAGGGATCTTGGCACATAACTGGGCATATGGGAGATAAGGATATTAGGAAACAACCGCTGCAAGGTAGGAGCAACCCGCCATTCATCAGAGAGCATGACCAAATCCAATAGTAGGTTCCTGATACACATAATGATGGATCTACCATAGGATTGAACTCCCTCAAATTTCAACTTATTCTGATCCTTCCAAAGGCACCAGCAGGCCGAGTGAAGCACCAGCGTATGCCCTGTCTTCTCCACGCCAGATATACCCGAGCCATTAAACCAAGTCTCCAGGAAAGAGGGCATAGATAGGGGCAGAGTCGATGAGGTACAGAACGAACCAAAATGCACCCAGACATCCCGCGCCCAACCACCCTCACAAAAGATGCGAGCCACCATCACTTCTTGGTTATTCCTACAACAACAACATCTGGAGGCCAGGCTGATGCCGCATCGCTTGATATTATCCTCCGAGGGTAGTGCATTGTTCCTAGTCTGCTAGAGAAGGAAGTTAAACTTCGTTGAAATCCTCCTGCACCATAGGGAATCATACCAGCTATCTGGAGAAGGATGAATAGCCAAGAGTCCCCTAAAGTCCTTGGAAGAGAAGGTGCCCGAGCAGGATGGAGTGAAGACACACCTGTCCGCCATATCAGAAACAACAATGAGATCGAATAGAGCCTTCTGGTCCTTATCAAGAACCGCTGAAATGAAGTACGGATGCATGTCAGCTTACTTGAACATAATATCAGGATGATGGCACCCCAGAAACACAACCATAGTCCCATCCCAGTTATTGAACCAAAACGATAAGGTATCGTTCCCCACAATCCAGCAGGTAAAGGGCTGAATAGCTAGAATAAGAGAGAAGATCTTGGACCAAATGGGAGATGCGCACCGTCCGTCTCGAGCCAAACCCTCTCGCCATCGACCCTCCATAGCTTTCCCCCAGACCAAACACTGCTCTAGAAACTCCCAGGCAAATTTAGCATGCATGCAACTGATAGTATCACCAAGACTCCTAACACTGACACCACCCTGCTGGATAGAACAAGCCAGTTTGACCCAAGAGGCCCAGTTCCTTTTTCCTTCCTAGAGAACGTCCCAAATAAAGCTCGCTAATATCCCATTGATTTTAGAAATAACACCCTTGGGCACAGGAACCGAGGAAAGCACATGAACCAGGGTGGCTGACAAGACGCTATTCACCAATGCAATCTGCCACCCAAAGGAGAGAAACTGGTTCTTCCAGTTGAGAACTCTATCCACAATTCTGCTCACCACATGGTCGAAGTCCCTAATCCAGAGCCTTCCCGAGGAGATGGGAGAACCTAGGTAGTCCATCAGAAAGCTACCTCTCTACATGCCAAAGGAATTACACAAATACGCGATGTGCCCCCCAGAACACATTTTGGAAATAAAGAGATTTCTCTTAGCAGTATTGATACTTTGGGAACTCCATTAGAAATATGTCTCCAGAGCTTTGGTGAGACCTCTAACTGATCTCCTACTGGAATTTATGAAAACTGTGGTATCGTCCGCAAACATAAGTTGGGTAATGGAAAGAGAGATCAATCTCCTGCGATAGGGAAGTATCTCGCCGTTTGACACACACCTGATGATGAGCCGACTCAAAACATCCAAGGCTAGAACGAAGAGGCTCGAGGACAAAGGGTCCCCCTGTCTTAGGCCGCGGGAGGCCTTGAAGAAACTGTGTATTTTACCCATGTAGGATACTACTAGCCATGATGAACTGAAGCACCTGAAGAAAAGATCAATAAAGCCGGGAGAGAACCCCATACCTGACAAGACCATGTTGATGAAGCTCCACTCGATCCGGTCATATGCCTTGTTCATATCAATCTTAATGGCCATGTTGGATCCTTGAGTTTTGATATTGAGGTCCCTGAAGAGATCTTGGGCTAAGGCGATTGCACCTTGGATGCACCTACCCTTCACGAATCCGTGTTTTTCGAGGGACACCCATTCCGGGAGGTGTGGTGCAATCCTAGAGTTGATGATACTGGCCATAATTTTGTAAGGCATGTTACACATACTCACAGGTTTGAAGTGGGCGAGGGACGGAGGATTCTTGATCTTGGGAATAATAACCAGAGTGGTGGCCTATGCCACCCGCGGCAGGCTCCCTCCCCTGAAAAAATAATTAATTTCCGCAGTGACATCATGCTTAATCACATCCCATGCACCTTTGTAGAACGAGCCTGGGAACCCATCCGAGACAGGTGCACTATCTGGGTTAATTTTAGCATAGCCGCATGAATATCAGCATCATCAGGGATGGCTCCCAGCATATCATTGATTTTTGGTGAGACGACGTTAGGAATAGCTTCAAGAATGTCCTCATTCCTCCCTGGATAGCCATTAGGCATTCACGGGTTGGGACCTTCCAGAAGATCAGAGAAAAAAGTATGAGCACTAGCCCCCACAACATCCCGGTCTGCCGAAGAGGTTCCATCATCTAGCACAATTGAGGGATTCGAATGACATTTCCATTCCTTGATGCATGAATGGAAGAAAGAAGTATTTCAGTACCCCTCCCTTAACCATTTGATTCTGGATTCTTCCCTTGTCATTCTTTCCTACCCAAGAAGAAGATCAGAGAGGGCATCCTTCTTCACAGCTAACTCCTCAAAAGCACGGTCGACCCAAACCTCCTCCAGGATGGTTTAGAGTCTATCGACTGCAGCCATGAGCTCATCAAGATTCTTGATGATGGTTGGGAGAGAATTAGCCCAAACCTGAAGTGCCCTCTTCAACCTTCTGAGTTTATCATGCAGAGCTATCCACAGATGACCCTTGTGAGGACCTGCCTTGACTATACTAACCAGCTGATGGAAACCGGGCTGAGAGATCCATTGTTGGTAGAATCAGAACCTAGAATGTTTATCCTGTTTGGAGAAAAGGGAAACTACAAGAGTGGAATGGTCAGAGAGTCCTGAAGCTAAATTATCAACCTTGGCGTCATCGAACATGGAGATGGATTGAATATTGGTAAGGTAGTGATCAATGTGGCTCCAGGAGCACCGATTTCCCTTTTGGTTATTACACTATGTGTATTGGTCCCCCGAAAAGCCCATGTCCATAAGCGCTTTGTCCGCCATAAACTGCACAAAGTCCAGGATGCCCTTCCAAGGAAAAGGACCCCGACCCTTCCTCTCCTCAGGCCTTGCAACAATGTTAAAATCACCCCCAATGATCTAGGGGAGATTTACAGGATAAAAAGAACACAATCCACTCCATAGAGATTCCTGCTTTTGGGTATCACAACTCCCGTGGATAAAAGACATGAAGATGCACCTGTTCCCTTGAGACACCCTCGTGGTGATTTGTTGGTCGTCCTCCACAACACTGTCCACCAAAATTATCTTGTGCCAAAAAATCCAGATGTGACTATTGGAGGGTTCGACATGAATGAAGCCATGCATCCTAAGTTTGTGAGCCAAACCATTGATTTTTATAGGGCTCTGCTTGTGATCAAGGACCGCAATAATAGATATTTTCTGGTTTCTAACCTGAGAGGCAATGAAGTCGGTCTTCACTCGGGCACCAAGTCCGCGGGCGTTCCAAATGAGGATACGTAAAATTAAAACGATAGAGCCCTGGTAGTGGACCCAGGGTTCCTGACCTTATTGGTGTGGGAGGAAGTGCACTCCCCGCTTTGTCTGGATCTGGATCTTGTGTGTATCCCTAAATTCTCAGGAATCACCAGAGGAGAGGGGGAAGGATCATTCAACGTTCGAGCATCTTTCTTGCCCTGGCCCCTGACCAAGATATGGGGAAGCGGGGTGCCATAATCACCTTCTAGAGTAGAGAGAACAAATCCATTATGTTATTCTGGAGTTTGAGGGGGCTCAGTCCTGGACCTGGTGGAAATGGCACCCAGAAGGTGGGGCTCCTTGAAAGTAGGATGTCCATGGACATCCGTCAGGCAGGGAAACTCAGAAAAAGGAAGCTTGAATGAAGGATAGGTAGCCGGAGATCCCAAAACCCCCTTCAAGGTCTTCATAACATCAGCCATCTGATGCCTCTGGAGAAAGGATAGTAAGGGGCCGAGAAGATGAGCTGGGTTAGGCTGAAGGCTCAAGGCCAGAAATGGGACAAGGGCCAAATTAGAGGCAGAACCAACCACTGCCCCCTCCATCACGCCATCCCCCATCTCGCAGGTGTTGAGGGGAAGATAGTCCACCCAAGGATAATCAAGAGAGACTGGTGGAGGCTCTTTGACATCAGCCAAGGCCAACAACGAGGATACACTAGCAGTGACCCTGTTGACCTCCCGAGGATGCTGGTGACGACTACCCTCATGGAGCTTCCGACAAACCTGCACAGAGTGACCTTGAAGCAAACAATGGGAGCAGTATCTTGGAAGAACCGGGTAGAGAATTGGATGGTCCCAAAAGAAGGAGTCCTACACGCATAGAGAGATCTTGTCCGGGAGCGGAGAAGAAGAGTCCACCTCCACAAAAATGCGAGCCACAGAGACATCCTCACACCGGCAGGTTCGGTCATCCGAGCAAAGAAATCCACCGAGGGCATCGCCAATGAACTTGAGAATGCCCTCATTGTTGAACGGTAGGGGGAGGCCAAGAAGAGAGATCCAGACGACTGCGATAGAACACTCCTTACCCTTGTGAACCTCCAAAGACCACCGCGGTAGATTAAAAATCCAATGAAACCACTCACGGGGGGCCTTGCACCAAGAAAAAAAATGAAGTCCTCCTCTGAGACGAGTACAATGCAGAAGGAGTTCCGATGCAATGAGGAGATGAGAACTGAAGCATTCAGGCCCCAGGAAAAAACAAACTGCTGAAAAACCTGGAGAGACGGTTTCGCACCCCCAAAGTGCGCCACAAGCGTCCACCTGAGGCAGGCTGAGGCATCCGAATAAGCCTGAGCCAGGACAACCAGGGATATACAAGAGCCCTCCCTCGACCCCTGAGGCGCGGGTAGGGTTACCGCAGGAAAGCAGGATCCCGAGGAATCTTGGAGAGGACCACGAACAACCTCCCTGAAAGAAGTTCCAGCTCAGAGGGGAGGAGGAACCAGCTCCGGGGGTAGCGGTGAGGGAACCAAGCTAGAGGATAAGCCAGGATCATGGGGCGGCAGGACTCTGGGATGCGGCGGAGGCCAGACCGACGTAGAAGCAACGGTTGAAAATTTTGAAAATAGGGGCGGCACGTAAGGCGCGTTCAAACTCATTTTCCCAGTGCTCAAAAATTTTCCCTTCTATTATGATTTGTTGTATTCCCCATGAATTTGTTTATCAAACATATAAAATGAGAAGGCAATAAACAATGAAAGTGCTTCTAAATAAATAAATTTTGAAAAATTCTTTCTACCAAAACATAAAATAACTATAAACCTTTCATTAAAATTTGTTACTATCACCTTAAAAATAGCTAGTTTAAAATAATAATTATCTTCATTTTTCATTTACACTCTAGAGGATACTTCTCATCGATGTTATTTCGACCGGCTGGGTTTAATCCAAATAACTATATTATGTTTATATGTTTTCCTTAGGGTGATTTAAATCCATGTCATGCCCGAGGATTACATTTTAGCTTCTTCTAATTCTAAATCATTCATTATAATACATTGTCTTAATGTGATTACATAATATATCCTAAATAGGGTCCACCCAAATTACATTTTAATATAAACCTCAGAATGAAATAAAATATTTCCATAGATTAATCAAAAAAACTGGGAAATAATGTCCATAAAAGAGACACTGAGTATATCCAATCATACATAGTAAAAAATGATACGTCATTGAAATAAAATTCACGTTATTCATAAAATGATGGAAAATTAGAGGAAATCATGTCCCTAAAATAATCTAAAAATCATACAATGGGTTGAGATCACATAAAAATAAAATAGGATATAATTTAAAATACTCATAATCATCAATCAAATCCTATGAATAAATAAGCCATGGTCTCTTAATAAATGAACCTAGATACATAATCTGAAAAGTCATATAACAATGAGATCTTAGGGAATTCTAATGTGATCAAAATCTAAAATCTATCTAGAAATTAGAATAGCTTAAATCCCTAGATTATTCTATAAAATAAATTAAATATTTAAATTTAAAATATGACAAGAACTATGTTAAAAAATTATATAATTCACATCCATAAAATTGGAGAGGAATTGTATGAAAAATCCTAACATGAATCTTTATAATGTATAAGAAGCCGATGACCTATAATATATGATGAATAAAAATATGTTCAGGTGGGATTAATCTGAAAATCACTAATTTATAAAGTATTATTAGAGGTGGAAAATTAATAATATGTTTACAAAAATGTTGTTACCTTGGAATAGGGAATGATAGTCACCAATGGATCACCCAAGAGTCAGGGTGCTAAAGGAGATGAGTGTTATAGACAAGGATGACTATTAAAGGATCACTTATTCAACAGGAAGAAAGGGATTGAGGGATATGGGATATTATGTATAATGGGTTAATGAGAAAATTAAATAATCCCCCCAATCAAAAAATCTATGAATAGACTATAAGATACACATTCTAGGGCCCCTAGGTACATGATAACACACCCAAGACACTCAGGAAATAGACCAACACACTGGGTACTTAGTTTCCCTATATTTATTACCTAATCACTAGTGCAGAAAACATTTTTTACGTCGGTTATTTTTCATTATTTACGTCGGTTTTTAGGCGACGTTAATATGGATGACGTTATAAATAACGTTTTTTACGTCGGTTATTTAAAACCCGACGTAACATCCCTAACATCACGGTGTTTATCACGTCGGTTCATTAATAACCGACGTGAAAAATGATAGGGGATGGGGATTTATAACGGCGGTTATTATATAACCGCCGTGATAAACCGCGGGTGGGGGGGTTTAGCACGTCGGTTATGACATAACCGACGTGATTAACCCTTCCCCGGGCCTATTATCACGTCGGTTTCTTAAATAACCGACGTGATAAAAAGGCCTGGGAAACGTTTTAGCACGTCGGTTATCCAATAACCGACGTGGTAAATCGATTCTCAGGCCTTTTAGCACGTCGGTTATATTAAAAACCGACGTGATAAAAGGCCCGGGAACAGTTTATCACGTCGGCTCTCGAAAAAACCGACGTGATAAACCCCTACCGATTTATTTACCACGTCGGTTATAAAATAACCGACGTGAAAACGATATATATTTTTTTAAAAATAATTGCACTGCTCTCACCAAAAAGCAACCAGAAACCAAACAACAAAAATAACCATGCCAGCCCTCCCCCAAGCCCCAACTGAACCCCACCCTCATCTATACCCACCTAACAACCTGGCCAGCCCTCCCCCACCACATTGGAGCCCCACCACAACCCTTGGACACCCCCCACCCCTTGGACAGCCCCCCACCCTCATTTACACCCCCACGACCCCTAGTACATCCTCAAACACCCATTGGACACCCCTCCCATATCCCTTGGACACCCCCCACCCCTTGGACACCCCCCACCCCTTGGACAGCCCCCCACACCTTGACAGCCCTCCCAGACCCCTTGGACACCCCCCGACCCCTGGACACCCCCCCGAGCCCTTGGACAGCCCCAAACACCCCTTGGACACCCCTCCCATATCCCTTGGACACCCCCACCCCTTGGACACCCCCACCCCTTGGACACCCCCACCCCTTGGACAGCCCCCCCACCCTCATTTACACCCAACCGGCCCCTTGGACAGAACTCCCAGACACCTTGGACACCACTCCCATATCCCTTGGACACCCCCACCCCTTGGACACCCCCCACCCCTTCGACAGCCCCCCCACACTCATTTACACCCCCCGAACACTAGGACAGCCCCAAACACCCCTTGGACACCCCTCCCATATCCCTTGGACACCCCCCACCCCTTGGACACCCCCACCCCTTGGACAGCCCCCCCACCCCCTGGACACCCCCCCGACCCCTTGGAACCCCCCCCCCCCCCCGACCCCTTGGAAACCCCCCCATCCCCTTGGACAGCCCCAAACACCCCTTGGACACCCCTCCTATATCCCTTTGACACCCCCCACCACTTGGAAACCCCCCACCCCTTGGACAGCCCCCCACCCTCATTTACACCCAACCGACCCCTTGGACAGCCCCAAACACACCTTGGACACCCCTCCCATATCCCTTGGACACCCCCCACCCCTTGGACACCCCCACCCTCATTTACACCCCCCCGACCCCTAGGACAGCCCCAAACACACCTTGGACACCCCTCCCATATCCCTTGGACACCCCCAAACACCCACCCACCCCCTTGGAACCTCTCCCCCCATACCAAAATCCAGACCATAAAAACCATCAACAGTAGACCAAAACAAGAAGTAGAGAAAAATTAAACATTCACTTATATAACATTCAAAACTTACACTGTCAACTTCAAAAAAAACTAAATCCAACCTAAACGACTACGAAATACACAATTACATTGACAATATTCAAAATTACATTTTACATTACAAACAACTAAAAGTCAATCAAACCTGTAAAATAATTTGACCACTCCACTTGTAAGTGTTTGATATCTTCAGCAGTAAAGGGTTGAGGGTCATCAAAAATCTACAAAGGAAAAGGATAGTAGTCAACGTTTATAATGAATAAATCAAATTGAAATATTATGAGAAAGAGGAAATCTTACCAGGTCAAAACTCAGAACTGTCCCAGTTGTTATTATTTCATACATAAATCTTAACATGTAATATCCGCATTCGATGATGCCTTGTTGCTCATGACATTTCTGTTTGAATGAGTGTAAATTCAATATATTATTTTTATTTAATAAATCAAAATGTACAAATTATAAATGGATATTTACCTTCGCATGTACATATTTGATCTTGAAATTCCTTTTCTTTGCGCTTTTTCGAAAGTGGACCCATGCCCTGTTAGAAAATAATACGAATGGGGTAAATTTAAAATTCATTATAATATATAAAACTATTGTGAAATTGAAACTTACGTTTCCAATATATTCTTAAAACTTTCTCGCACATCATCATGGAGAGAGCATATCCAATAAAGTGTTTTCTCCCTAGGGCAAAAAACCCCTAACATCCAATGATCCCTGATAAAAGGAAATTTAACGTTAGTGGTTTTTTATGTTAAAAGATAATTAACTCTTTGAGAGGGATGTGTTTCATACCTCTCACAAAAAGGCATCATCCAACACTGTGTGATTACATTCTTTTCAAATCTATCAGCAATATAAATCATTCTTTGTTCCTCATCCAATGCACATGCTTCAGGGGAAATCAATTGTGGGTCCACGAATCCATATACATCTATCAGCTCATTCCTCTCACAAATTTTATACAGATACCTAATACAAAGCAGACATAAGTATACATTTTTAATAAATATAACGCAAGGAAAAGGTGTTAAGACTTACATGATAAAAATTTTCACCACATTGATGCCCAACTTATCTCCAGTGACAAACTCCATGATATCAGTTTTCATAATCCCCACACTTAGTTCATGTCCACAGACATGAGATTCCATTGTAAAGTCATAATGATCCGCCAACAAATTTGAATATCTTGACAATTTTTCAAGACTGCTAGTATCTGCATCTGATTTCATAGCTATCTGTCTTTGTTGTTGTCTATACAGTATTTCTTTACCTTTGAAGTATTCCTGTAAAAATAAATTGAAAAATATATTAGTTTTCAAATGATAAAACATTAATAAAAATATAAAATAAAAGATATAACATCCATACCTCTATGGTAATGAGTCGAAGAAGTCTGGATGGCCAAAGTAAAAAATGGCCGATACTATGTCCAACTGTCGTCACCTCATCTGTAGGTAATGGTATCCGAGCTGATCTATCTATAATATCCTGTACAGTGACCCTCTGATTCTCTACCTCTAACTGTTGATGATGAACTATATCTCCTATACAATATACCATCCCATATGCAACTATATGATGTTGAGGATCATCAACATACAACTCACAATAAGTAGGTAGCTGCGGTGGAGGAGGAGGATCAAAAATGGGGTCCGCAGGCTGAGGTGGGGGAGTGGGAGCTACTGGGAGAGGTGGAGTGTGAGCTGCACCCTGAAATTGTCTTTGCAAGTCTGCAAACATAAACTGCACCGATGCTCTAATCTTGTCCTCTATTGTCGCATTTATATTATGGACTTCAGCCTCCAAGGATTCTATTTTTTTTATAAACTCCCTCAACGTTAGAAGTTGAGGAACGTGGCAACACTTTTCTTACCGATACACCTGCCAGATATCCTCTTACACGGCAAGGATGTTCGGGCTTTCCCAATGCCACAGATAAAATATCTTCCCTCCCAGATGGTGTAAATGTCCCCTGTGAACTCTGCTCCTCAAGAGAGTCCTGTAATAATTAATTGAACATTTCTATAATGATTGGAAATATATGACGAAAATAGTAAACTTAAATAAATAAAATAGATATCTTACAATCCTCTCAACTACGAGTCTCGATTCTTCCGAAAGATATTGTCCTTTTTTGCCCTTCCGAGCTCTTTTCCATTTCTCATGTCTAGATGGAGGGGATGGAGGGGCCACCTCTCCAGAGCTTGAAGACTCAGCTCTTAGTTGTTGAAATTTTTCTGCCATCATTTGTTCTTCCAATAATGCATACCCTCCCCGAGATAAACTATGAGGGTATACATTTTTAGATTGGATCTCTTGATGATCTTTCCTTGTTTGCTGTAAATTAAGAATAAGTAATCATTAACAAAACAATAATAAGATCATTTATATAAGAAAGCTTATAAAAGTTTACATTGCCCTTACTAAAAATGATTCTTTTCTTCTACTTTCAAAAAATTGTCTCCATGTGTCTTCATCTATAAAAGGATATATACAACATGGATTCTCACGACTCCTATGACCATAAATGAAATCAGATGAGAGGGTTGATTTGAAATCCCTCCATCTCCTAGCAGCCAACAATAAGCATTTCTTCCTGACTCCTCCAGTGTCAGGAATATCAAATGTCATCTGATAAAAAAGAGGTTAAAAATATTATATATACTAGAAACATTTAAAGAACAGTCAAACAATAGCAAAAGATCTTACCAAAATGGTCTCCCACAGCTGAGAAATTATCGCCTTATCCACACTTCTCCAATCATCATAGAGAATGCTTACTTTGCTCTTAGCCTGAGTTGCTACAAAACCCTTAAAATCTTTAGCATTTGGACCTCTAGGAAGATCATCATCATCAAACTCCACGACTATCCTCTCCTCCTTCGTACGGGCAAGTGATAATTTTGGTAAACGTGTGCACCCACGCTTACCAACCTTTGAACTCTTTTTCGTAATAGGAGTATGTGAATGTTCCTCCCTAGATGTATGACCAATATGCTCATCTCCAGAATCATGTGGCTGATCAACTGATTGATCTGTAATTTTCCTTCAAATCAAAAAAACAAACATTAGTTAACAAATATACAAATTCAAATATTGTAATACTACTTAATCAGAAAATAGAAAAGTGTACTAAATTACATAATAGTAAACATTGGTAATATGGTAAGCATGTTAAACAATGATAAACATGGTAAACACAGTCTGTTGTACCCCTCTCTCTTGGATTTTAATGATCACAATCACTCTTATTATGTTCTAACTTGTTTTCAAGTGTTTTTGTTGATAGGCAAAAGGTTGCCAAGGAGTTGGCCCAAGAAAGCTGAAAAGTGGACTCACTGAGTCCACCGGTCAGCCGGTGTGAGCTCACCGGCCATCCGGAGGACCCAGGCAGTAGACTTGCCCACTGCCTGGTGTCACCGGCCGGCCGGTGGACTAGACAGAGATCCTTCCTCTCTGTCTGGACCACTGGCCAACCGGTGATCCACCACCGGCCAGCCGGTGCGCCCAGGACTTCTCCTCTTTACGGTTTTTATTGTTTTATCATTTTGGTTTGATACATGTTTTAATAAGTAAAAAATTTACAATATCTAACATTATATGAAAAAACTAAATATAAACAAGAAATAAACATGTGTTACCTGTAATTTTAGGAATGTACAGTTGGATTGTTTTCCCAAATTCCTTCGTCGTGATCGTTCCTTATGGCACAAACCATGTCTTCAACATACTCATCATTATGTTCTGTTAATCTTTCCTTGGAAGTAGGGATCTCACATAAATCAGCATCTTCATCAAATTCATCCTCACCAACATATTGTTTTTTCCCTTGTAAAACAACATCCCACTGCATATCTGATTGATCTACTACATAGAAAATTTGTTTGGCATGTGTTGCCATTATAAAAGAATCAGCTGTGTCTTCCAATCTATTCAGATTAACAAGTGTCATTCCAAATTCATCGTGTCTGACACTGTTGTTACCGATAAACCATTTACAGTTAAAAACAGGAACTTTAATTTTAAAGTAATCAGCCTCCCATATGTCTTCAATCACTCCATAATATGCACTTGATGCCGAAATTGGGTTTCTGTCCTTAGCACTCGAAAAATGCATTGCTTCTGCAAACACCAATGCACCACTATTCTGAACTGCACTTCTGTTGTCCTGAGCTTTCGTATGAAATGTATAGCCATTAATGTCATAAGCGGACCATGTTATCACATTTAAAGATGGACCACCCACTATCCATTTTAATGTCTCTGATACATCTGATCTACCAAGCAAGGTCTTTTTAAAACATGGCAAAAAAGTTTTGTTGTGCTCATTCAAAATCCACATTTCTTTCTTCTTTGGATGACATTGTTGCAACTCATTAATATGCAATGTGATATACGGTTGAACATCAGCTATGTTATTCAAGATGTATGATTCTAACTTCTTCATCTGTTCAGCTGACAGTGATTTGACTTTCAAGCCACGAATCCCCTTTCCCTCATTATTAACCCGTTCATGGTGAGATGGAGGAAAACCTATGTGTTGCGCCGTAGCCAAGTAGCTCGTACAAAACTCTGCTACCTCCTCAGAAATATACTTTTCAATAATGGAGGCTTCAGGTCGATATGGATTTTTAACATATCCCTTTAATATTTTCATATACCTTTCAAAAGGATACATCCAACGAAGATATACAGGTCCACAAAGCTTTATTTCTCGAACCAGATGAATCATTAAATGCACCATCATATCAAAAAAAGTTGGAGGAAAATACATTTCCAAATGACAAATTATAAAAATTGAATCCTTTTCCAAAATGTTCAAAGCATTCACATCAATCGCCTTGTTACAAATTGAATTGAAAAAATAACACAACCTCATTATAGTCTTTCTGACATGGATGGGAAATATTCCACGCAGTGCAACTGGTAGAATTTGTTGCATCATGACGTGACAATCATGTGATTTCATACCTATCAACTTCAAGTCTTTCAATGAGACAAAATTTTTTACATTTGAAGAATAACCTTGAGGCACTTTGATATCATGAAGACACTGACAGAAGCTACTTTTCTCCCTCTTCGATAATGTATGACAAGCCGGGGGAAGAAATGTTCGTCTTCCTTTAGGAGTGGGAGCTAACTCCAAACGTATTCCCATTGATAGTAGGTCTAACCTTGCATTCAACCCATCTTTTGTCTTTCCTTTAATATCTAGCAATGTTCCGATCAAAGAATCACATATATTCTTCTCCACGTGCATGACATCAATATTATGTTTGACTTCATGATACCTCCAATATGGTAGCTCAAAAAATATTGACCTTTTCTTCCAAATATGTCTATCATTACCAGATTTCTGTGTCTTTCCCAATATCACATCAATGTTTTTCACCCTCTCAAAATACAAATCTGGGGATAAAGGTTTTGGAGCAGTATCAAATTCTTGTGAGCCATTGAATGCCTTTTTTAGTCTTCTATAAGGGTGATCCATAGGCAAAAAATTTCGATGCCCCATGTACACTATTTTCCTCCCATGATGCAATTGACAATATGACGTCTGTTGTTCGCAAATTGGACATGCTTTATGCCCTTTAACACTGTATCCAGACAAATTTCCATATGTTGGGAAGTCATTTATAGTGAATAGAAGCACTGCATGCAGTTGAAAATATTCCATTTTATAAGAATCATACACCCTAATACCATCAGCCCATAACAGTTTCAAATCATCAATCAGCGGTGACAAGTATACATCAATATCATTGCCGGGTTGCTTTGGACCAGAGATCATGATACTCAACATGACATATTTGCGCTTCATACAAACTTCAGGAGAGAGGTTGTAAATTACCAATAAAACAGGCCATGAACTATGTGTGCTACTGAGGGTTCAGTATGGATTCATTCCATCTGTGCACAAGCCTAGTCTCAGATTTCTAATTTCATTTCCAAATGTAGGGTACTGGGCATCAATTTTCTTCCATTGTGGACAATCAGCTGGATGGCGTATTTTTCCATCACATACCCGCTCATCAGCATGCCATCTTAACCTTTTTGCATCATGTGAATTAGCAAATAAACGTTTGAAACGAGGAATTATAGAAAGATACCAAAATACCTTTGAAGGGAGCTTTGTAATCTCTACATCAGCTTGTGATTTTTCTTTCACCTTATACCGTGATGTCCCACATTTAGGACACTCTTTCAGAAATTCATATTCCTTCCTATATATAATGCAGTCATTCGGACAGGCATGTATTTTCCTGTATCCCAATCCCATCGGGCATAATATTTTTTTGGCCTTATAATGTGAATCTGGAAGATCGTTATCTTTTGGAAGAATGTCTTTCATCAATTGTAGCAGCTCTGTAAAACTTCTGTCACTCCATCCATGTTTCGCCTTCAGGTTAATCAATCTTAACACCGCCGACAAAACCGTAAAATCTGTACAACCAGGATATAATGGTTTTTCGGCATCACCATATAGACGTGCAACTGTCGGTTCTATCTCAATTTGTTCTGCTACAATATCGCGAATCATTTCTTCAATTCCATCGGAGTTACCATCTTGCGATTCATTATCATCAGTGACATTCTGTCCAGTTTCGCCATGCCAAATCCAAGGGTTGTAACTCGGATTGAAACCATGAAAAATCAGATGATCTTTTATCTCTCTACTTTTCAACTTCTTCATATTCAGATATTTCAGGCATGGACAGAAAAAAATGTCACTACTTGGAACATTTCGTTTAGCAAATTCCAAAAAGGCATCAACACCTTCCTCATATTCATTGCTCATTCGATGTGCCGTAATCCAACTTCGACTCATTATTACCTATAAGAAATAGCAAATATATATATATTTTTTAGATAAGAAAAATATATGTTTATATGAAAAAAATCATAATTTGAATGTAAACAATTTTGAAATATAAAAAAAATCGATGTGTATTTAAAAAAATATGCTTGAATATTATTTTTTAAACAAAATATAGTAAGATATAACACCCCCCCTGGACACCCCCCGACCCCTCTGGACAGCCCCCCGCCCCTCCTGGACACCACCCCTACCCCTACCCCCTTGGACACCCCCCTGGACATCCCCCAACCCTCTGGACAGCCCCCCCACCCACCCAAACAACCCCAAATACCCTCTGGAGAGGCCGCCACCCACTTGGATAGCCCCCCACACCCATCCACCCCCTTGGACACCCCCCTGGACACCCCACCGACCCCTCTGGACAGGCCGCCACCCCCTTGGACAACCCCCCACACCCACCCATCCCCTTGGACACCACCCTGGACACCCCCCGACCCCTCTGGACAGCCCCCGACCCCTCTAGAAAGCACCCCCACCCCTCCTGGACACAACCCCCCACCCCCGACCTGCTTGGACACCCCCCTGGACACCCCCCAACCCTCTGGACAACCCCCCACCCCTCCTAAACACCACCCCCACCCCCTACCCCCTTGGACACCCCCCTAGACACCCCCCAACACCCGCCCACACCCTTGGACAACCCCCCACACCCACCCACCCCCTTGTAAACCCCCCTAGACACCCCCCGACCCCTCTGGACAGCCCCCACCCCTCCTGGACACCACCCCCCCACCCCCTACCCCCTTGGACACCCCCTGGACATCCCCCAACCCTCTGGGCAGCCCCCCCCACCCACGCGGACAACCCCAAATACCCTCTGGAGAGGCCGCCACCCACTTGGACAGCCCCCCACACCCATCCACCCCCTTGGACACCCCCCTGGACACCCCACCGACCCCTCTGGACAGGCCGCCACCCCCTTGGACAGCCCCCCACACCCACCCATCCCCTTGGACACCACCCTGGACACCCCCCCGACCCCTCTGGACAGCCCCCAACCCCTCTAGAAAGCACCCCCACCCCTCCTGGACACAACCCCCCACCCCCGACCTGCTTGGACACCCCCCTGGACACCCCCAACCCTCTGAACAGCCCCCCCACCCCTCCTAAACACCACCCCCACCCCCTAACCCCTTGGACACCCCCCTGGACACCCCCCAACACCCACCCACACCCTTGGACAACCCCCCACACCCACCCACCCCCTTGTAAACCCCCCTGGACACCCCCCGACCCCTCTGGACAGCCCCCCGCCCCTCCTGGACACCACCCCCACCCCCTACCCCCTTGGACACCCCCCTGGACATCCCCCAACCCTCTGGACAGCCCCCCCACCCACCCGGACAACCCCAAATACCCTCTGGAGAGGCCGCCACCCACTTGGACAGCCCCCCACACCCATCCAACCCCTTGGACACCCCCTGGACACCCCACCGACCCCTCTGGACAGGCCGCCACCCCCCTTGGACAGCCCCCCCACACCCACCCATCCCCTTGGACACCACCCTGGACACCCCCCGACCCCTCTGGACAGCCCCCGACCCCTCTAGAAAGCACCCCCACCCCTTCTGGACACAACCCCCCACCCCCGACCTGCTTGGACACCCCCCTGGACACCCCCAACCCTCTGGACAGCCCCCCCCACCCCCTACCCCCTTGGACACCCCCCTGGACACCCCCCAACACCCACCCACACCCTTGGACAGCCCCCTACACCCACCCACCCCCTTGTAAACCACCCTGGACACCCCCCGACCCCTCTGGACAGCCCCCCACCCCTCCTGGACACCACCCCCACACCCTACCCCCTTGGACACCCCCCTGGACACCCCCAACCCTCTTGATAGCCCTCCCACCCCCCTGGAATCACTGAAAATTTACCATAACAAGAAGTTGGGCCATTCAAAGAATGTTTTTAGGTGTGGAGGAAGAACTGAGTTTCAATAGATAGAGAAGGAACTCTACATTAGGTTGTCTATTCCAGGTGTGGATTTGAAGGAGTTAATGTTTGTTTAGTGACCCAAGAGATTGAATCAGAAATTCAGATGTTGTGCCATTTTCTCATGATGAGGATGAATAATTGGTGGGGTTTGACTTTTAAATGGAGAGCTTAGCAGACCATCATATTTTCTATAGATCAATAAAGGATGTTAGCATCGAACATAAGGCTTAAGGGATGCTTTCAGATCCAAATATGTATGTTGATGGATGCAATGGATCTAGTAGAGGTTCTAGAAAGAATGGTGGTTTTATTTGTTTAGGATAAGTAGTGAAGAAAAAACTAGTTAATTTTTTACTTGCTGAAAAGAGGGTATCTAAAATTTTTAACATGCCGAGGGGAAATCTGGCGAGTCCTCCTCGTGAAACTCTGTTTGCAGGGGGTGAAAATGGTGATGTGATCCCAAATCCATGCACCTATGCCATGGTTGTGTGTGAATAAAGTAGTAACAACTGTAAAAGGGAAACCCATCCAAATGGACACGCCCCAACCCTCTCGGGGATTTATAGAAAACGATGAAAAATTAGTGAAATCATAAAATTAGTCAATATTGCAAGTCGAACTAATAGATCTAGGGATGATAAATAAGATTATGGTGCCAAAACGAGTTAAAAGGGTTCGCAATCGAAGAATCTTAGCTAGTTTCAACAAAAAAATCACAACACATATATATATACTATCCGCGAAAAAAAACGAACGAGTGGGAGGATTACCTGAGTGCTGCGAGTTTAGATGATTGATCCGAGGAGATTAAATATGAGAAACGATGATCGCAAAACGAATCTAAACCAACGAAATGGACGAGCCGATTCGGGTTTACGCGCGAGAGAGACGAGTCGCGACTGTCGAAGGTAAACTCGTGAATGACAATCCACGGGTCTGGGTAAATTTTTAAATGAGTTATCACGTCGGTTATTCAATAACCGACGTTATAATTTTTTTAAAAACATTTATAACATCGGTTATTCAATAACCGACGTAAAAACCTTCCTCCGATTCTTTTTTTACGTCGGTTATTTTATAACTGACGTTATAAAGGGCTCAAAATCCGCGTTTTGTTACGTCGGTTATTCCATAACCGACGTCAAAAACATCGGCGGATTCTTTTTTTATGTCGGTTATTTTATAACCGACGTAAAAAGGCCTTAAAAAACCACGTTTTTTACGTCGGTTATTGAATAACCGACGTAATAACTCGTACATATGTCGATTTGTTACGTCGGTTATTGAATAACCGACGTAACAAACACCCCCCACTTCTGTTTTTTACGGCGGTTAATGTATAACCGACGTAAAAAACGAAGCCGCGCGATTAATAACGTCGGTTATTTTTATAACCGACGTTAAAGGTGTACCGAACACAGGTTTTTACGTCGGTTATTAAATAACCGACGTAAAAAACCTCGTTTTACATATTATGACGTCGGTTTTATATAACCGACGTAAAAAAATGGTGACGTAAAAAACGTTTTCTGCACTAGTGAATGCAACAAATAGTTTTAATAAGTCGAGGGAAACTGCTATGAAAAAAACCTATACTATATATGTTCTAATAAAACGACAAATAAATAAAATATAGTGCCAAAAACACATCTTAAACACCTTAATTAAATTCAAAATCCTAAAAAATTGACCCATCAACCGGAAAGGAACTTAAAACATGCATATAGTTTAATTATCTAAGACATTAACTCATACAGTAAATAATATCATATTAATGGTAGTTAGATAATGATTTGTTATATTTACCTCCATAAATTAAATTTATATTATTTTATTATAACTTTTGTTTCATTAATGGAAGGAAATACATAAATGGTTTTTGTTAATGATTGTACATATTATTATTTAGTTATTGATATATCATATTGATAATTTTATCATCTGAGATATTCCAGAATAGAAAAATGTTCATGGATGTTATACAATCAACGTATCCCAAATAAAATAATGGGATAATGAAAATTACACACAAAAAATAAAAAAAAAATGGTTGATTTTGTAAATTGACAAACGTTCTATACAAAATTCCATTATAATGATGAATAATATCTCTAAAATTTCTTCTATCAATTAGTATAATTCATATTTTTAGTATATTATAATAACCTATATAATTAACACTTGAACCTCATTTTATAAAATTGGACAAAGAGACATATTTTATTTAGAATATTAAGTTATCTTATTGAAAAATTTAAATAGAACATGGATAATATAATGTATGATATATGTAGTGAATTTTGAATCAAATATATTTATTTTATTAGTGATCTACTAATTAGGTAATTAAATAATAAATAAATGGAAAAGTTAATTTTATGTTTAATAATTTATTCATATTATGTAATTTTAATTTCTAATAATTTTTAAATATAAATGAAGAAATAAATTTAAATATATGATTAAAAATTATAGATTTACACAAGATTAGACTATATATAATAAACCATACATCTTAATGTGTTAAATTTCACAATTAGTATTAATATAAGAATAATGGTGGGGATATAGGTGTTATGATATGTTTAAATTTTATGGATATTTTGGATTATTTAATAATAAATAACACTTTTCCCAAAATCACGTTATAACTCTTTGAAATCTTTTAAAGGGGTGAATAAACCAATGAAGATTGATGGATGTATTCCAAAAATTATTGAAAATTTTTAACTGAAATAATAATGTGAAAAATTAAAGGAAAACAAAAAAAAAATATGAAAATATTATTAGTATATTCCTTTTTATATGTTACAATTAAAATATAAAAAACATCAAATTAAGATAAATATTTGATATTTCTCTTAGGAAGAATCTAAATAATGATGAAATACAATTCATATACATTAGAAAATTGGATTGGATAATTGATAATTTGAGATTTAAGATAATATACACATGAGGATTTAATTTTTTTTGTTATATAATATTCTTTATATATCATGTTTTATTGATATTTTCCATTATCAACATATTTGAATATTTCTTTGATTGATAAGATATTTTTCTTGAGGTCAATTGAGAGTTAAACTATTTAATATTCTGATTCCTATTTTTGGTGTATATTATTTAGTTGAATTTTAATATAGAAATATCATATAAATAAAAAAATTTATGTTTAAAATTATTTTAGGGAATTTTTTAGAATATTAGAGAGAAGATGACACACCAATAACATATAATTAATTTAAAAAACAAATATGTATTTCACAAATAAAATCATTAATATAGTGATCAATGAAATAGATATATTATTAATTAAAAAAGGATAATATATGACTAGAATGAATTTTAGATATACATGACATGGTTATACCTATAGATATTTTTTACAGAGTTATTATGATATGATATGATAATATAGGGATAATAAATTTTAATTTAATACCACAATATATTTCATGGGGATAATGCGAATATGTTGATGATACAAAAACTAAGTATCATAAAAAAACATTGCTTTTGGGATATGGATTGAAGAATTATATATATTTTTATATTATATGGGTTTTGGTAGATTATGAATCAATAATCGTGATTGACACTGTCACCATGGCATGGAAACTTGGTACATGTTGTGAGATTTAATGTCCAATAAAAATGTTCCAAGGGGAAATTATGAGTGGAATTTAGATTCTATATCATTTCATTAGTGTTTTCATTCCAAATTATGATTTTTTCCCTTTTCATTGTATAATGTAGAATTTAAATTTTTTATATTCATTTCATGATTTATTATTTCTAATTTCATTCTTAGTTTCATTAAAAAAATTATTGATAATTATAATATTATTTGTCAAAATAACATTCAATCAGGGATAACTAAGACTCTTGACAAGATAAAGGTCTTGATAAGAAGAATGTGTACCTAAATAATAATCAGAATTATCCATGAATCATTCTTTAAAAAATATAAAATCTTGTGGCATAAAAAAATATTTCATTATATCTTAATTTTAATATAACTATATTTATTATTATGGGTATCATATTTTATAAATCAAATTTTTTTAATAGTAATTTCAGCTTTTAATTTTCTTGGATTGTTCTTATATTAATTCACATTATTTTTATTTGTTTATTTTAACAAATTGAGTCGAGTGAATGAATATTTTAATGGATTATTAGATCATATTGAATCCATTTACTATTAATAATCTATTAAAATACTATTTTAATAGAATTCCTGTATTATTTTCAATATGATTTTTTGAAAAAATGTCATTTGAAATTTAGTGTTTCGTTATAATAGTCATAATTA
Source organism: Viscum album (assembly GCA_963277665.1). NCBI lineage: Eukaryota > Viridiplantae > Streptophyta > Magnoliopsida > Santalales > Viscaceae > Viscum > Viscum album. The sequence continues at coordinate 1,194,352,564 of OY728139.1, forward strand.
TTCTATCTATTTTTATTATTAGTTATGAAAATAAAAAACAAAATATTTTCATTGTTCTAATATTTATTACAGTTCCTATAATAATGGCCTTTAGGATTATGAATATTCTCGAAGGATGAATAAGGGACATGTGTTATACTATTATTTTCTAGTTTTAATGTTAGGACATGTATATTAAATTTCTAATCATTTGACTTACTAATAATAATAAACAAAACTTTTTCATCCAATAATATTTGATTCAAAAAAATCAATACAGAAAAGTTCACCTCATTCAAAATTAAAATCCTATTATTTATAAAATGGAATACTATGAACCACTATTGTTTTTGAATTATATTGATTTAAAATTAAAATTATTTTTATTAATTGAACCTTTAATCAAAAAATAAATCACCTACAAAACCTATTTTACAGGAAAACATATTACGTTTCCATACGCCTACACTCAGACTCCTGCATTATAAAATTCACATGGTTCAACAGTGAAAAGAATTTACCTCAATATTGAATCATAAAGCATGGATAATTATTTAAAAAAACATTACCTGTAGATATTTATAATGCACATAATATAAACCTAAAATTAAAATATTCTTTGATATTTATAAAAAAATAAAAAAAACATTTATCCCGAAAAATATCAAAACACACATCTTCAATAAATTCCAATTAATATTAAACACATTAATACCTTATTATACATTAGAATTAAATAAAATATATTTCACAAAATAGTATCAATATAACACATCATTATAAATAATATAACAAATCCATATTTTAATTATATATAGAATTCAGATTAATAAAAACCCATAATTTTATGATAAACATGCATGATTTAAAAAATATTATAGAGGTATTATGATTTTTTTAAAAATAATGATTCAAACCCCATAAAGATTGATTCATTTAAACTCGTGAAAAAAATAATATTTATTTTAAAAAAATTAATATTTCATTTAAATATTATCATATTTTTTTGAATAGATATGAGTCACCTACCTTGAAGTTCTATTCCACAATTTCCATGAATGGATAAATATTGAAATTTCATTTCAAATAAAATTTATAAAACATAATTATCCAAGCCTTGTAATATTTTCAATATATACCACTTTATAGATCTAATTCCCTATCATATATATTATATGTGAGTGAGAAAGAATAATATAGGAAGATCCATGAATAGAGAATATATGTAACTCCGTACCATTGATGTGGTCTCAACTGATTCCATTAGTAAGACTAAATCATTAATGGATGATAAAAAATACTTCATAATTTAATTAAATAGGACACAAACATGATCAATACTAGATTCGGAAAATTATTGGTTATTTAAATAGGTTCAATGAGTTAAAAAAGTAAATACTTTTTTTAACACATGATGGAATATCTTGTAAGAAAAATCAAGAAACATACGGTTTGATCATTCTTCCTCAAAATAAGATCTCATGTTTCACCTAAAAGGGTGAATAAATATGGTTAAAACTATTCAATAACATTTTCTTCTTTCCCTAATGATGAATTATTAGGAGAATAATTTTTAAACAATTTTCATAAACCATTCATGATCCAAAACCATGAAAGATTATATTATTTAACATAATATCCCCCAAAACATAAATGATGATGTACATAAAAAATTGAGGGTATTAAAATAATCTCCACCAAAAGTCATTTCACACTAGAGAGTCACTAAATACATCCACATTCAAAATTATTATTCTATTGATTCAATATATGAGCCTCTCTCTCACCCTCACATGTTTCATCTTTAGTCTCACTATGATTATATAACTCTAAAACTAATAGAGTATTATATCCCAATAGAATATCTTCTTTTAAATTCAAAATCACTAATAGTCTCTTCACAAATATCCTATCCAATTTTAATCAATCCCTTTCAAATAAAACACATAAAATGTAACTAATTCATACATTTACTATTAATAAAAATGAAATACATCATAAACTCTGATAATATATTGGATAATGTAATGTGTAATATTCATAAATGATAAATTATAAAATATTATATATCCCCTTATATAGGGTCTTGATATCAATTTCACCTCAATCTATTGATTTTATAACTAAGGATATAAAAATACAAATACATCATCAATAATATGATTGGACCATCTTCAAATAGTGTATTTATGATATCATTCATAGTTCTTGATTTTGAATCAGGTAGGTTAGCCCATAGAGAATGATCATGCTCCCTATGAAAGAATGGACAACCATTCGAATAGCCTCAGGAAATATTCTTAGTTAGATGTAGATGGAGAAGAATTGACTTTTAAGAGGAATAAAGACATGATATTTGTTACCATTTAAATAGATATTATGGCTATATATTATACTAATTTGAGGCCAAGGCCTTCACCAATTTTTATGTGTAGTGATGATTCTATCAAATCCTAATATAAACCAGTTCATGATAGATGTATCTCAGGTATGACAATTATTTGTCATCTATGATTTTATATTTGGATAGTGTGTAAAAAATATTTAACCATTTCATTTATCCTAAAATTATATTGAATCAAAAATTAATATTTATATTATATAATCCCATTCAATCAGGTTTTGAATTTGTTTATTATTCATATAGATTCCACATGTTACAAGAAACATAAGTGGTTTTGATTATGGTAAAATTTGACTAAAAATAAATACATCATTTTCAATGATATCCCATAAAATTATCTTCTAAATAGGGTCTCATATCGTGGTTTATGATGAAAAATATTTATAATTACATGATGAAGATATATGTGGATTGGGATAATGAGGTATGGTTTCAATCGAGATATGAATAAAATAATAAAATTCATCATGATTTAGGTCCAAGAACAAGATCATGTTTACATGTTCTATTAAAAATGGAATTGGATTATATTAAAGTTTCTTATGAAGGAACTAGAGATTAATCTCAGCCTTTGTTGTGTTCTAATGAGGTGGTTTTGGTTAAGGAATGTTTTTCATTCTGAGTTAGTATCAATGTGGTGGAAATGTGATTTTGGCTGTAGTAATTGTGGATTATTCCGGGGAAGATGATTAGGCAGTGCATGAATTATATAAATATTCCAAAACCTATGAGAACTAGGTCAATAGGTAAGAAACTTCATGGTATGAATTTCATTATTGAAGAAGTATATGTTACTATATAAAATGGGTAGGATTCAATTACCTAGCTTAACGCTATGAATCAACATCTAAAAGAAAGATGAATAAGTAATAAAGATCATGTTGAATCCAATGTTCCCCCTTTTAAGTATCTTGAAGTCAGTGTAGTACACGAGAATCATTAATGATATGTTGTACCCATTGAATAACTTTATATTGGAATTATTAAATAATCTACATAGTTATACAGATAGGAACCACATCCTAATGCTCAATATTAACATTTTAGTTTCTCTGAGGAGATTTTGAAGGAGATAATCAATGAACTACCTATATTTACAGATGATATAAGTTCCATATGATGTTTGGATTCAGGGTATATCTTTAACCATTTTCACATTATTGAAATTACAAAGAGAATAAATTATATAATTTTTAAAGTCTTTTTAAGTAAAATTTTGATTTTCATAATAGATTATATGGTTCTATAGCAGTTGATCGAGATAAACAATATTTGATAGAATTATCTAGTGTCTCTTGGGACTAATATGGATGTATTATTTTCATATTTTTTAAATTTGTTGAACTAAAATTTTAGAATCCCTGGAACTTATATGATTCACTCTAAATAGAATATCCTAGACTATCATGAACATAACATTTTAAATTTAACTTGAAAAAATTTTCGAACCCCTTATTGCCCGTGTTTTGATAAACTATTACCATTTATATCATCTCCATGAATATATATTTTTTTAAATTGAATATAACTGATTACCACATAACCTAGAGTGCAAATATTAAATTAATGAAATAAGAAATATTTTAGGTGAATCTAATATTTGATACTATTTTTTCTATAAACACCACTAACAATATATGGTTCTCTCCAAACCATCCAAATTCAATAAGTTTTGTGCAAATCAAATTATATATGATATAAATGATCTGAAACTCAATTTATTTTTTGTTCTACAAAATTAAGATATAAATAGAATCTTCAAATGTCTTTTTTAACATTGTGACACTTTTATATTCCATTATTTTTTTATTATATAATGAGGCATGATTTTTTTAAATATATTTTTCAATATATTCTTATGGAATTTATTTAATGATTACCATCATGTTCTATTAAAACATGGAATGATATAGATATAAGGTTCTCAAATATGTAATTTCCTCCTTAGAAATCAATGATCATTCATATACATATTTTATATTTTGATAAATATGATTATGTATCATGTTATGTATCATGGGATATGTTTATAATGTTGTTAAGGGTCTAGAGGAATCAATGTATAGGGATTTGGTTTTCTGATAAACTTTTTTACCAGGAATTATGTTCGAGTAATTGGTTAATTTCTTACTCAACCAATAGTGAAACATTTTAAAAAATCCACCTACCATATCATGATATTATAAAAATGATAAACTATGGTCGATAACATACAAGATACAAATCCCAATATTAAATCAAAGAAGGAAATATTATAATTCAACAGTAGTTGATATAATTATGATATAACGTTAATAGATATGAATAGAAATAATTGATTTATGAAATAGATATTAAATTTATACTAATTATTAATTTAATGATTAAGTATTATCTTATAATAACATAGATTTTACAATATTTTTTTATTATATAAAAAATATATTTTCTTCAAAAATTAGTTTTTAATAATTTATTAATGAATATTATAATTAATTTCTAGAATTTTTAGAAAATTAATTAAAAAAAATTAAAAAAAAATTATTTCAGAATTTCAAAATTATCTTAGATTTAATTTTCATGAATTTAATAATAATCATGATATTTTTTATGAATAATGAGAAATACTAATTTTAATTAAAAATAGTATTTAATTTTAATGAATTTACAAGGTATTATTATTTTTTTGGATTAATTTATAATTTTAATTATTTTATATGTATTTAAAATAAAGAAATTATAGGTTTTAAATTTATTTTTTCCTTAAATTAATACAAACACATTCTATATAGAAAAATCCATTTTTAGAAACAATGCTTTTTATTGTATTTATCATATTCAATTTTAAATTGAATTGATCGAAGAAATATTTAGTATTTTTTAAAATTGATTCTATATTTGGAATATCAGGGGGAAAATTTAGAATATTGGGTCCTTTTATTTCTAGATAATATGAATAGTAACCTGAGTAATTTTTATTATCATGATAAAGAGTAAATTAGTATATTATTGTTACAAATAAAATGATATGAACCATATAACAAACCCAACATAAACCTCATTATTATTTTATTCTTATATATCAATAATAATAATATAAGGGTTTAATTTTTAAAATCTTAGGGAAACATTGATGAGATTATTACATTTATAGTATTTTATTTGACGAAAAGTCAACCATGTCACACTCTTGTTTCTAAAAAGTATATTTTTTTAATATGAGGTACTTGAAATAATATGAACAATTATAAATAATATTTTTTAGTATAAAATATATATCTTCATCATGTTAATTTAGTTTTAATTTTTAGTTGTCAAAATAATTACATTAAATTCTTTCGCAATGCTGATGCAATAAGTATTAAATTAATATAAAAATAAAATTAATGATATAAAAAATTACAATAAATGTAAATTCTATTAACTAACAAAATAAATTAACTTTATTGACACCCTTTTCAATTTTTGGATGACACATAATTTTTTTTCTTATTATGTGTCATATAGATATTATTAATGAAAATTTATTATATAGTTCTGAAAATTGACATTATGGATATTTTATAGTAAATAATGTTTTATGAAATGATATAAAATTTAAAAAAAAAACCAAAATAAGGTGAAGTGATTATGAAAATGATTAAAATATCTACAAAGATCCTTTTAATTATCCTTTATAATATTATATTTACCATATTGACTATAAAAAATAGAAATCAATGTTGTCACGGTAAGAGTTAACACGGTTAATAATGTGCTAAAACCAAACTATAATGCTATAAATATAGGAAATAAATGTCAAAAAATTATTTTATTTCTGTATTTATACCCATAATAATTTATGTTACTAAATAAATAACTTAGGATTCTTATGTAATTGAAAATAAATTTGTTTATTCAATATTTTGAAAAATGACATAAGTGACCCTCCCACTATTATGAAATGGTACATCTTATTATCATTTATTCACACTATAAAAACTAATTTCCACATCCAATAACAGAAAAAATACCATCCTAGGATATCTAGACACATTCAATGTGTATTTTTTACGTATAAATCCAATTTTAAATATATTAAGGTGTTAAGAATATGAGGTTTTCCAAAGAAAAGGCATATTTTGTATTTGCATGTTTTAGTTCTGTTTCTTCTTCCACATCCCTAAAACATTATTAAACACACGCTAAAATAATGAATCATGTACACTACTTATATATATATATATTTGTTATAATATTATTTTAGAGACCTAAAACTATATCCCCATCCATTAAATATAAACATAAATTATAAATCGTGTGTACGACTGACTAATGCCTTATGAGAAGATTTAATTAGTTATACATCATAGTATCTCAAGATATTATATAATGATAGAATTTAGATATATATATTATATTAATTACATATAAATCATTATTAAAATATAATATATCATTTATCTACTTACATTTTTCCCAAATAAAAATGATAACATCATTCATGCATGTGTGTGGACTACCACCTCCCAAACACGATGCATTTTTTCATCTCCACATCACATGGATGATATATATATAAGTATATGTGATGATTTTATATGATATATATTATATTATTATCATTATTAATGATAAAAATAATACTTATCTTCTTTCCATAATAATCATTGAAAAATGTAAACATTACTCAGGAGTATGCACGACCTACTGTCTCCATGATTGTAAGATTGTTAATTTTTGAAAATCATATTAAAATGATATATTTAAAAGAATATAAAATATATAAAAATGATAATTACTTCATGATTTTTATTACATATATCATGAAATAATGACATAATTGACCGTAGATAACAAACATAAGTCATTTTGATCTTGTGAACCAACTAACAAAAAAACATCCTATATGAATACAATTAGTTAAAAAATTATATATAAACTGTTAATATAAGATATAAAAAAACAATAAACAATAATTTTTTTTGAAAAATATTAATTTTATGTAATTTTATTTTTTACGATGTTAAATAATTTGCATGAAGAGTCAGACTCAATATAAGTGAACTTCATTTAAATAATATCTTTTAAATGTATCCATTAATACTGAATTTATCATCCATATTCATATTATTAATTGATAATAATGAAATAAATGAGGTTTTATTATTCATATATGTTTGTTAAAATAATGTTTAACCATATTTACATTCTTAAAAAATGGTTTCAAATTAATCTTTTTGTCATCTTCCATAGGAGGTACTTTGTGACTTTTCTGAAAACAATATTGAAGGGGTGTTTATTTATATTATACCACATGATAAGATTTTCTAGAAATATTAAATAATCTGTTATTTCATCCATAGTTTACAATATTACATTAATAATATAAAATAATGTTTTTCTTTTTTATTTTCACTATTTTCTTTTAAATTTGGTATTTTTCTCAAGGAATGTTTTTATGATGCATGAATTCATGATTTATAACTATATTATAGTTCTAGTGAGTTATTTATGATTACATGTGGTTCCGTTATAGACATATTTTGGGTGGTTATCCTATATCCCTCCAATGTATTTGGCTATGCTTATATTCGATGTTGATAGTGAGATTTTATCCAAATGTTACTTGGAAGGTTACCTAATGAAAAAAATCAAGGGTTCATTCAATTATAACGGGGAGGGATATTTCATATTTAACTATGAGGGATAGTATAAAAGTATGAATGATTAGAAAAGGATTCTTTATATTACCAATATGATTTATTTATTTATTCTATTTTTTTATTGAAATCACATTTTTTTCACAAAGTATATTGTTGAATTTCTATTCAAAGTCATGTATATATTACGTTTTAATGGTGACTAGTATATCATTGTGAAAATTTATTCATGTGTGTATCATTATTTCATTGAAAACTATATATGTTTTATTTATTCTATTATTTGTTTCTTATAAAAAATATTTATGAAATGTTTTGGGTTGATAAGTTGATTTCATGGGTATGAAAGTATATATTTTGTGCCAATTTTTTTAATTCAAATGTTTAAGAATTTTTTTTGGACTAATGGTTTCTTTCTTTAATTCTATTTCCCTTACTATGATTTTTCTACACCCCATGTTATATTTTTTGAATGTTTTATGGATGGGTGTGAAGAATAATAAGAAATGTTTAATGTTGTGAATATTTTTAGGAAATGAATCTTGTTTTATTTATACACTTTTTTGTTTAGAAATATGGGTTATTAGTATAAGAATACTATTTTAATTTATGGGTTTAATATGAAAATATTTTCCCTGATCCATTAAATCAAAAAATCAAGATGTCTATTGGGTTTGTAATAAAGTGAATTCATAGTAAAATTTTCTATATTGTATAATATTTAAGGTCAGGTCCTTAATGTTGGTATCAGATACAAATTTGGATAACATTGTATATTAGGATGTTATCTCAGTAGTTATGAATACATTAATTGGTTTATTATTTTATTTTTTATCATAATTTCAATTTTTTAGAAAACCCATTTGAGGCATTATGTTATAACATTTTAAGGGTTCTATTTTTATTGGGGGAAAATTATTTTTACAGATATTTTGGGTTATTAAAATTTTGGATAAAAAAATGAATGTTATACGATATCTTTTAAGGATTAAAAATTTATTTAATGTAGTATATATTATGGTTATATTGAAAATTTTATCACATTTATGGGAGATTTATAAAGATTGTGTTATTTTTTAGGAAAATGAAGACATAAAGGTTAGGTGACAAACCATCACATCCTATAAGGATATGAGATATAAATGCACAACTAAAGGATGGAAAGGGTATATCACCAACCATAAGCCTCTGTGAATTTATTTTTATCATCACAGTTAGGTTTTAGTGGAATGAGTTAATGGATGGAGACTAATTTGGTTTTGGGTAACATAAGTTTTATCATATAGATAACCACAATATTGGAAATTTATTTTTAGGTTACATGATTAATATAATTCCATAAGAAGACCACCATAATTTTGGGTAACATTATAGATGATTAAGGTAAACATAACACTATGGGAATTTATTTTTAGAATAAAGGCTAAATTATCTTTTGAAGTAATATTTGATTATATTTTATAATGATTCATGTTTCTAATGGAAATTACCACAATATACTAGAAATTATGAAACTAAATCAATTAATTTTTTTGTATGAATTATTAGGTGTGATAGATGTTATTCAAAGACACATGTTATATGATAAATTCATTCCAATTATTAGGTTTCAATTTTATTCAAGACTAATTTTGAGAATCTTATGGATAATTATTTTCTCAATGATCTATATTAAATTTTGGGTATTACTTTTTAGTTTTTTAAGATTAAATTTTTTTTTCTTCATTTTAATTTTTATTCATTTTAGAATTTATCTAGTTTTATAGTGAACATTTTTGTTTTTTTAATTCTAAATAATATGAGGAGTATATATTGATTTTTCTATGTATTTTTAACTGTTGATAATAATTATAGTGCTTTAGATAGGAATAAATAATCTTGAATACTCATTATATGGGTAAAAGGATCAGATTGGGGTGGAAATGGATTAAATATTGAAATTATTATTTTTTAACTAAGTATATTTCCATATTATCATAGTTTATAGGGAGATTAAATTCCACATCAATATAAAAGAAAATTTAAACAAATTTTATTTGTTTACATTTCTTATGAAGAAATAAATTTCATTTTGACCCATCATTGATTAGAGATTTTTTATGAATACCTTTTTCATAAACATGTTCTCTATCACTCTATATCATACCTTGAGAGTGGTATTTGTGTTATATGTCCTTGTTTCCACTTACCACTAATGTTATCCCACTTGGAAACCTATTTTATGTTACTCTAGATGATCTTCATGCTTCAAATTTCTCTCTTCTCAAATTGGGGCTTTATTAATCTTTTTAATGATATGGGATTTCAACATTTATATTTTAAAAATTCAAACCCATAAATACCATGAACGAGCTCAATTTTTAAAGATTCTATTTATTAAAGGGGAAAATGTAATATCTAGACATTTTAATGTATTATCCTATCCATATATGAAGTTGACTTTGAATCATTTATAGGTACACTTTTTCCATTTTTGATAACCATTAATTTGGGTTTTACCTTGGGGTGTTTTTGGGTGATACTTGAGAAACAAATGAAGGAAAAAAGACCGTGAATGGTTGGAGAAATGTCAAATGAAACTGTGCACCCATAATATAATATGGTGAAACAATAGATATTGGAGAGTTTCATATATAGCACATGGTTTGTCAAACCCTGAGCCCAAAATATAGAAACATTCAACACCTAAAATAATAGGAGTGCAGTGTAGGATCTGGGCGTAGTGGAATCTCAGTTGGGCTGGTACCCAACATTAATTTTTTTTACCATTACCAATAATTATTCCAGGATAGATATGATGATGCACACCAATAAATATGGAATAGAATCAAATATTTAAATAAATATGAAAGAGTCCCAAAATATTTAGAGAGGATCTTGAACATGATGTTTATAATTAATTTAATTAATTTATTAAAGAAAATACCCCATGGATATTCAGTATTTTCTTCATTGTTGATGTTGATCATCCAGAATGAACCTTCAAGATTACCTTGTTGCACTTTCAATGATTCAAACTACAATCTATCTAGCGGCGATCCACACAATATCACATAGCCTCTAATAGACACTGCTCGTTCTCTTGGTGCTAGCTCAGCAAAGCGAGTGTCATTTGTTAGTAATTCATTATCTCCTTTTCATCAACTTTAAAAAATGTATCTTTTTCGTGAGAGGGGTGGGAACATGATTCAAGAGATAAATTTTTTAGCTCAATAATTCTCAATTCACTGGGTGTGCATTTCAGTACCTATCGCGAGAGAGGTATATGTCCATTTATTGACATGGGGCTTCAGTTACAATATTAAATTGCATAAAATCAATTAAATACATTCAAAACTTTAGAGAGAACCCATGCTATTAACAATAATAATATTTCATTATTTATGGTGCTCCAATTTGTGAATAATGGAATTATAAAGAAAATTCTACATCACAAAATAATTACAGCATTATTTTAATTTGTGCCAACTAGTTAAAGAATTATTCAACTTCTTACAAATAATTTCTTTAATTCCAGTGCGGCCTTGGTCTTCTCAAAATATACTTACATTTATTAATCACCTGAATAAATAAATAAATAATGTATTCTATTAAATAAATATTTTATTTACAAACTAGTAAATAAATATTTATTAAATTTTTAATAAAATAAATAAATATATTTGTCTACAATCATGTGAATAACTATTTATTTAATTTATGCAATAATTTTAACTTGAGTAAAATTATTCCACTCTCATCATAAATATATTTATTAATAAAATTAAAATATAATTTAACTGAGGCCACAAGAAACACTTAGTTTGTGACCCTCTAGGATTGTTTCTCGGTGGCATTAGGTTGGCTTTCCAAAAGTCCAAGAATAATGTCTTTCAATTGGTCAAGGAACCCTAGATAAAAAACATAAATTTTCAAAAAAGAAATCCATATACAAGATCTCACTTTGTAATATAATCCCTTTTTCATAATATATCATCAAGAAAGTTTCATGATAGTGTCATCAACATTGATGCTTGATATGTTGTTCTTTGACTACCTAAAATAAACTCCTTGTTACACTATGGTCATGGAATTTCATGCAAAAGTTATATTTAAATCAAAGAGATGTGATATCATCTTCCCATAATGAAAGAGACAAAACCATCATAGACTTCTCAATTACTAACATGCCACCCATGATTCACCCAACATAACCTACTTACCGCTAAATGTCGACATGATGATTTTAATTAGTAAATCAAAATATGGGAGTCATGACACATAATAATGATAATATTAAATTATAAGTATCATTACATACATTCAAAAATATAAATATATAATGACACAAATACATGCGGAATTCCTACTTGTGGGTCTATTCTCACAATCTCATGCCTTAGAGATTACCATGTGTGGACTTCATGATAGGAAGTCTCATCGTCTTTTGAGTACTCACATCTGACGGTCTACATGCTATGTATCTCATCATATTTCTTAGACTACCATATAACTATATTTATGAATTTTTTATAGAATTTAAAGGTTCTCATCATAGTGGGTAACTGCCATGACTTTATCAATGGAGCAAATACTCTTGGACATTATTACATCATAGTCATAAAGAATAAGGAACTATATGGAATAATATGGTTAATATTTAAATACATTAAATATCTATGTAATCAAAGTACAACCAATTGGTTCTAGGGCACCGAATCATACATGCAATGGGTCCATGATTAGAAAAAACTATACGTCCCAGCCCGGGAAATCATTGGAGATATTTTTCCAAAAATTAGTTTTCTATATACTATAACCCTTGAAACATCGCCCATTTGTCCCAAAACCACACTACTCTAATTTTTTATGATATAAGAGCTACCTAGATGTAATATATGTCTATGTGGTCTCTGTTATTCAGGATTCAAATCCAAGATTTAATATCTTCATCCATGCCGATTATTGGATCTTATACCGTTGCATTCCCATTTATGATCCCTTCTTCTATATTTTTTTGGGTGTGTTTTTGACCAATTTATTTTTAAATATAGATCTAATTTTAATGAATATAGATTTAGAATTATGGATCTATATACAGATCTTTGAGATATAAATTTTTTTTAATCATGATTATGGGATAGAAATTCAGATTTAGTTCTATATTGTTGTGATGCTCAATTTTTTTTGTTATATCTATTGATTGATAATTCTTCAACAAATGAAGGTTATTGGTATACTATTAATTTCCAACAATATTAGTATCATATTACATGTATGTGATTGTATAATTTATAGATTTGTTTTAGTTTTTATAATTCAAAATTTAATTAATTAATGTTTTCAATTATATTAATTGTGGAATGTGGGATTTGATTGAATAATGGGAAATATGAAATAGGGAGAATTATTTGGTATGTTAAATATCAATGTATTAAATTAGTAAAATTTTGTATAATTAAATGTTGTTTTATTTATCGAAATTTCAAATATTATGTACAGAATAATTAATTGGTGAATAAATTATTATATGTTTAGGTTGTGAAATGGTTTATTAATTATTGAATTTATTAATGAAAGAGATTTGATTAATTAATTGGTGACTTAATTTATAAGAAGTGAATGGTTATTAAATTATTTAATTGATTAATGAAAGTTGATATTATTAATTAATTTTCAAATAAACAAATTGGTAGGGATTAATTTATTTATGAATTAATTATTTCATGTTATAGTGGATTATTATGATAAATGAGGTTCCATACATGATGAACTATCCCAAGTATGTGTATAAAGGATTCCGAAATGGGGTTCTAGAAATGATGATCTAGGAAAGTGATATATTTTCATGGTTGATAAATGGGACTCTAGATATGATGATCTAATCCAATGATATAGATTCAGGGCTGATAAATGTTGTACTAGACATGTTGATCTATGATAATGATATATATATATATATATAATTGATAAATTGGGTTCTAGACATGATGATATAAGCTAATGATATATATTTAGGGTTGATAAATGGTGTTATTGATATGAAAATCTACACTGATGATATATATGCATGTTAGATAAATGAGGTGCTAGAAATGACGATCTATGCCAATGATTTATATATGCATGGTTGATAAATGGGGTGATAGATATGAATATCTGTGCCAATGATATATTTGTATAACTGAGAAATGGGTTTCTAGACATAACGTTCTATGACTATAAGATTTAAGTGTGGTTGTTAAGTGTTGTGTTACACATGACATTCTTATCCTATGATACATATGAATGATTGAGGAACAAGGTTCTATACATGGAGTTCTAAACCAAATGCATTGGTGTTGGAATATGGTTTCAAGTGTCTTTAACGTTGAATAGAAATAAAAGGTATAATGTAATCCCATGTGTTATAATGAAATTTGAATAATATCTGTAATATGGTTCTGAACTTATGTAGGTAGAAGAATATATTAAGCCACGTGTATCCATGAGAAATTGGTGGTCTATTTTGTTTAATAAATATTAATTGAACTTTTTTACTTATAAATTTAAATTACATATTTATATGACATCATACAAATATTATTGAATATATTTTTTTATCCATAATTGGAACTGACCTTCTTAGTTGTAATCACTCCATACATGGGATGCCTGATCTCTACACAAATAGATTTATTTGTTATAGGAAAATATAATGGAAAATAATATTTGTTATATTAATGATTTGGGGTTGGATTTGGATGAGGGAACAAGATGTGCTCTAGGACTAGGTTGGGAGTCATCAGTTTCTTTATTTTATGTTTTCATTTTAAACACTTGATACATTAATTATAATGTAATGTTATTTTCATTATTTGGATACTGTATTTATTGCATTTTTTATCTTGAGATATTGATTTTGTTTATGGTTATAAAAATTTCCACTATTTTTATTTATTTCTACTAGTGTGTTACTATAATAGAAGAGTTTATAGTCTCCTAATGATCGAATTATCATACCCCTGCTGCTAGTCAACAACCTCTTGCATATGGGGAGGTGCACTTGAGGTCATCCTAACGACTGTCTTGGGGCACCAGTGTGTGGAACCCGGGCTGTGAAATTACAAAGAACCATTTTTCCTTTTATTTTTCTATTGTCTTACTGTTTGGGATAGGTATACAAAATACTATGGAATGTAAAAACTTGTAATGATCATATTCATGGGATTTTCAAACACATGTATTGGGGAATACCCATGTACGCAGTGTGGGATCGTTGTTATAGATGTTCATTACTGCAGATGAATATTATTTCACATTGATTAATAATCTTGATGTGTGATGTGATTATTATTTTTGAGATTTGTGAATATTTGATGTATATCCTAGTATAGAATTATATTTGAGTCTGAATGCATCATCCATGGTACTCAGTATAATTTTTGACATGCATCATTTTAAGAAATCCTGAGAGTACGTGTTTTGGGTATGTTTTTAAACATGAATTGTTTTCATATATTGTGAAATTTAATTGAAATTAGTGTCTAATATGAAATAGGAAATGAAGAAATTATGAAATAATGTGAATAAATTGGTTTCTAAATGAGAAACATTAACTATGAGAATGTGTTTACCCTTTTAACCTGGACATATGTGTAGAATGGTTTAGGGCAGTGATAATGCATCATTTTTTTCTGCAAAGATTGGTTTGTAAAAAAGGAATGATGTGGCTTCTTATAAAAATCCTCTTATGTAAATGTGTTAATCTTTTGAAATATTTGATAAGATTCATGTTTTTAGTTTTATAGATATGCCTTGATGATGATGCTTTTTGAGAGGACTACACGAGGGTTTGGCGAGTAATACTCCATCAGTAGTGGAACCTAAGGCACAGATTGTGCTAGGTGTGGAAGTAGGGGAGAAGTTTTGTGATAAAGTTTCTCACTTAATTCATTTTATGGGATGATTTCTAGGGTGGGTTGTGATAATTATGTCTGATCTAATGAGGTAATTATAGTTTCATCACCCTCTAATTTTTTTGGAGTGGGTGTATCTAAGGGACCAGAGTTATAGGTAGATTCCATCGAGATGATACATGAACACTTAGAGTCTTCAGCTAAGAAGATTGTCACGTTGTAAAATTATATTCAATTATGATAAGTGAAGCACAAGTATGACATCCAGGTGAAGATAGGATATGATGATGTTATGTTATGGAAGAAAATCCTAGAGATGTTCCAGGAAAACATCAACCTAGATACGCATATACAAGAAAAAGAATCAAATTTCATTTGGTTGACTCTAAGAAGAATTCCTATGATGTACTATGTTGGGAACATTACAAGCCTACAATGAATTTCCCCAACATTAGAAAGAGATGAGATATCTACATAGAGGCACTTCTATGGTGGGATTAAATGTGAGATTAAGTCCAATTTTAACCTCATTCAATTGAGGAATATTGATGAGGTGGTGGGTTAGGATCTCATATTTGAGGGGAACATTATAAAAGATTCCAGTGTAATAAATGTTGTTATACTAGATGATTATGGGCATTTTAATTACGAGCATGAAGCATCATTATGAAATTTTTTTGAGGGTAGTGGAATGTAGTGCGGCTAGTCAGGGAGAATAATTAACTAGGATCTTACCCAACTAATTTCCACTAGTGTGGTTTGTCATGGAACATTATTTAATATTGTCCCTGAACCCCAGTAGAGTGTTAAGGATATAGTAATATGGGACATATTAATATGTTATTCAGGAAACTAAAATAGATAATTTGTTATGGAGGAGCTAGATAGAACCAGAGTGCCTAAAGTGGATCATATGCACCACATCAGTCTAATTGATAGAGTTCTCTATGCCAAAGTGGTATATGAAGTGTACAAGGTGATTCATAGAAATAAAACTCATATTAAAATATTTCTATAAGTCAGGGTTTCCATAAATCATTACAAATAATAGGTTCAGGAAAAATATATGCAATTAATCTTATATTTGAGAATAACGGGGATATACTATCAACTGTGAGAGGAATTATTCTAGTAGCTTCTACATTATCTAGTTCTTTATTTGATATTAACACCTCTAATTCCTTTATATCATCAAAAAATGTTAGTGGTTTGTTCTTTCCAATGTAGTTTGTTAGTAGGGTTATGACTATAGTTCAATAGTTGGGAGTGCGGTTTTGAGACATATGTATTTGGAAGGAATATTCAATCCTGATTTGGGAGTATTTTTTTCTCTATTATATCTATATTCATGAAATTTCAGGTTTTTACATAATTATGTGTATGGATTGGCTAGTCGCATATTGAGCCCACATTGATTGTTACCATAGGATTGTTACCTTTACATAATCTAAGGATGGTTGTTTTATTCACCCTACAGAGAGAGATATCCTGGAAGGCCGAGAAGGGACAAGAATTCAGCAACTAGGAGTGCTCACAACCAAGGGTTCTTGTATTTTGATGGATGTCAATGATGAAAAACAATATTATTTTACACAAGTTGTAGAACTATTTAATTATGTTTTTTCTAATGACATATCACGTCTTCCACATAAGAGGGTTGTGTAATTCACTACTGAGTTCATGTTGGGGGATACACCAATATCTATTCCCCCATATAGAATTTAATTGATAGTTCTTAAAGAGATCATAACTCTACTGGAGAATTTTGAGGATAATGGGTTTATACATCTGAGTATATCACATTGGGGATCACCCATGTTGTTTTTAATTAAGACTAAAATAAGTTTTTACTAGCGTGATGATTATTGAAAGTTGATCAAGATGACAGTAAAGAACCGATATCCTATACTATGCATTGATAATCAATTTACTAGTTGAGGGGAGCTGATGTATTCCTAAAGATCAACATGATATTAAGATATCTTCAGTTAAGATTTCAGACATTTGATATAACAATGATTTCATTCAAAATCAATAATGTACTATATGAGTTCACCGTGATGTAGTTTGTACTGAAAAATTCACTAGTTGTGTTTATGGAACTGATGAAGAGAATCATCCATAAGTACCTGGATCAATTTTTATAGTATTTCTTGATGATATCTTAGTCTACTCCAGGAATCATGGAAAACATGTGCAACACCTTGACGTCATCCTCAGTACATTGAGAGTGATAATCGACTATAATTCAAACTATTTAGGTGTTAGTTTGGGATTGACTAGGTACACTTATTGGGACATGTCATCTTAGAGAATTTGTGTTAGTAGACCTTGAGAAGGTTCAAGTAGTGGTTTCATGGGAGCAGAATATGAATGTTTTCGATACCCATAGCATTATAGTGTTAGCTACATGTTATCTGATATTCAACAAAGACATTTCTTGTTTGGAAGTGCTACATTCGAGTTGACAAAAATGGGGATAATGTATGAATGGTTGGAAGCATTAAAAAATTACTTCATGTAGTTGAAGTAACAATTTAAATCTCCACTGATATGGATCCACCAGATTCATGTGAGGGGTACATAGTGTATTGTGATTCTTATATGGTCAGAAATAGACCAGTGTTAATTAAAGGAGATCAAGTGATTGTGTTTCGGTCTCTGAATATGAGGCAACTTGAATAGAACTACCCTATGCATGAACTTATGCTAAATATTGTGGTTCATGATTTGAAATTTTGATAGCATTACCTTTGGGGAGAGAGGTTTATAGTGTATATAGTCCACATGTTCTTGATGTATATCCTTTTATAGGGAGATTTGAATATTTGGAAGTGGATATGGGTTGAGTATATGTTTTCATATATCTTTTTGTTACAATATATAGTTGAAAAGGGAAACAATTTAGATTATTATTTAAAGGGGATGACTCAAACTCAAATGGTTCATGAATCTAGTTTTGAGTGTAAGATGATGGATTTACTGGATGAGATGCATGTGGTGGTATAAGAGAGTTAGGAGAATGTGACACTGAGGGAAGTTTCAAGGGGTTATACACATTTGAGATGGACTCGAGACTAGAAGTTTGAGGATCTTGAATATTTGACCTTGAGGGAAATCCTTTAATGTGGGGAGAGACCATCCAGTTCGAGCATAGATGCTGAAAAAATCATCTACGTCATTAATTGAGTTTTTTCTCCATAGTGCATGTGGGAGGAGTTAATATGGTAATTTAATGCCTTGAAGTGGTCAGTACATTCAATTATTACAAAAATTATTAGTGACCTAGGATGATAGTTTTGCTGTCTAGGAAAGAAAAATGATACTAGGGTCTGAGACAAGATGATCCAATTGTCCACATGTGAAGGAAGAGAATCAAAGTCTTGGAGGTATTCTACACCCTCTTCGAATTCTAGAATGGAAGTGGGAGGACATGACAATGTAATTTGTAATGGGTCTTCCATATATGAAATGAAAAAATTAACCTATTTTGGATAGTGTGGATCAACCGATAAAAGTAGAACATTTCTTATCTATATGTGCGGTTTTCTCAGTTGAGAAGCTGGGGGATTTGTATTTTTACCAGACAGTCCATCTACACGAGTTTCCATGGTCAAAAGCTTTAGATCTTGAATCGTAATTTACTTTGCACATAAGGTAGGGCTTACACAAGGAATTTTTTATTCATGTATTATTGAGTACATCTTTTAAACGATACATAGATGGGTAGTTTGGGTTTACTATACGAGTGCTTGAGGATATACTGCAAGAATGTGTTAATGAATTCAAAGAACCTTATGAGAATCACTTAACTTTTGTGTATTTTAAATATAACAAGACTTATCAGCAAAATATAAATATGGAACTATATAAGGATCTTTATGGTAGGCCATGTTGATCATTTCTATACAATATGTAGGCGGATGAGTAATAATTATTGGGGCTGAGTCTCATTCTATATATATCAAAGTAGGTGCATTTAATTTTGAAATGTATTGTTATGGGTCAATGTATACTTAATTCATAAGATTAAATACGTTGAAAACCCCTATAGTTTATATAGGGTAATTGTGTATTCTTTCAGGTATCGCATTCGCTGGGTCACCATTGGAATATAGATCGGGAAAGGTTCCAACCAGTTTTGTTGGGTGTATTTGAGGTTGTGGAATGAATCATGATAATGGTATACCATCTGGATCTTCAATATAAAAATAAAACTATGCATGATGTTTTCCATGTATCACATCTTTGGTAGTATCACCCTGACCATTCTCACGTAATCGATGTTGATGAGATTGAGGTAGATGCCTCCTTTGAGGATCATCTGATATGTTTTCTAAATCAGAGAGAGAATGTGTTGTGGGGAAAGGCCATGCTGATATTTAGTGTATTGAGGAATCATGGTCATGTACAAGAGGAGACATGGGAACAAAAAGAAGATATATGGGATCAGTGGCCCAATATTTTTGGGTTATAATCTTAGGGACACATGGGAGTATAGCTTGGGGATGAGATGTTATACAGTGGGGAGATTATAAGATCTAGAACTTTTATGGAGTTAACATGGGATCATTTATAGGTTATTTTTTCATTATTTTGTGTACTTCTAATTTGGGTTTTACATTTTCATGTGTTTGGGTGAATCTTGAAAAAAATTTAAGGATAAGGTAATGTGCATGGTTGGTGAACTATTATAGAAACTGTGCACCCAAACCAAAAAACCATGCAACATTGGATAGTGGGGATTTTAATGGTTGGAACATTGTTTTTAAAACCATTTACCCTAAAAGGAGAAACTATGGACCCATAAAATAAAAGGTTCCTAGTTTGATAATAGTTTGTGGAAATTGTTTTTCCCCTTCCAAGGAAAACGTGTGTGATATTTTTAATAGCCTAAAAATTAGTTTTAAATCCCATAAATCCCTCAAAACAACCCCCATTATTCCCAATCTCATAAAATTATAATTTTTCATTATTATAGAGATTTATTGAGTGATTATATGGTTGTCTAACCATTTTTCTTCATGATTCCAACCCCAGATCGAATATCTACATCCCTCCTAGTAAGTGGATTCTGTCCTATTTCTTTCTTGTTTAGCCTCGCTATTTGTCTCCATCTATTAGTGGTATGTTGTCCTCTTTAGTTAATGATATTGATATTGGTTTAATAAAACTCGATCTAATCTTATGGATATATATATATATATATAGATTAATGATATATTGAATTTTTTATTCTTCATTTTGGGTTATAGATTCAGACTCTATTATACGTCATTGCATTTACAATTATTTAGAATTTTAGTTGGGTGATTATTCTTCAAATAATCGAGGTAGGTGGATTACTATTCAAATAACAAAGCCTTATTATCAATTATGTTAAAGTGATTGTAGATTTTATAGAGTTCATTTAGAGATTAGAGTTCCAAATTGAATTAATTAATTATGTTAGTTAATTAAATTACAGAATTGAGGAATTGGCAGAATAATGGAAATTTTGGAATATGGATAATTAATTGGTGAATTAATTATCAATGTACTCAATTGTGGAAATTGGGGATAATTATTTTCTAATTAAATTATCATTTTGTTGAATTATAAATTGAATATAATTATTTCATGAATTAAATATTATAGGTTGACATTGTGAAATTGGTAATTAATTGTTGAATTTATTAATGTAAGAGATGTGATTTATTATTTGATGAATTAATTAATGGTAAATATATTGTTAATTAATTATGTAATTAATTAAACTAATGTTATATTATTAACGATTTCCTAAATTAATTAATGGATTTAGGTCAATTAATTTATGAATTTATTTATGGAATTCATCGTGGTTAATTTACATAAAAGATGTGCTAGAAATGATGATCTATACTAGTGACGTCTATACATCACTAATAAATAAGATTCTAAACATTGGAATTTAAACCAAATATTTATATACAAGGTTTACAAATGAGGTTCTAGATATGATGATATGTTGAAATGATATATATACATGTTGGATAAATAGAGTGATAGATATTATGATCTAGGCCAATGATATATATGCATGGTTCATAAATGGGGAACTATACATGACGATCTTTGGAAATGATATATTTTCATGGTTGATAAATGGGTTGATACACATGACGATCTATGCCAATGATATATATGCATGGTTGATAAATAGGGTTCAAGACTTGACAATCTATGTGAGTGATATATATATATGTGTGTCTGTGTGTGTGGTTGATAAATGGGGTATTATACATAGTTATCTAAGATAATGATATATTTGAATGATTGAGAAATGGAGTGATAGACATGACGCTATACAACCATAAGATATATCTGTGGTTGAGAATAGGGGTGCTAGAATATTAGTCTATGCATATGATATATATGAATGATTGAGAACTAGGGTGCTAGACATTACATTCTAAATCCATTTCATTTACATTGGTATATGGTTTCATGTTACAATAATGATAAATGGAAACTATATGGATAATCCAATCCCATTTCTTATAATAAAATTTGAATCAAATATGTAACACCGTTTAGAGAGAGAAAGTGCCAACACCGTTATTAAGGTATCAATATCTTCGGAAACCCAGTGGTATATGTTGTTTAATAAATAATTATTTATAATGTGATAACTTTTTACATTTGAATTGTAATTACTTAATTATTCAATGATATACACATGTTATTGATGGGATTTGTTTTAGAAGTTGGTGGTGGTGGGCTGTTGAGTTGAAATCACACCCAACTTGAGATGTTTGATTGGTACCCGAGTAGACATTATTATTGTAATATAGGTTAAGAGAAAAAGACTCATGTTAGATTTCATATTTGGGGGTTCATCTTAGATGGAACCATATGTCATTTTGGACCCACGTGGAAGTTGTAGGTGTCCTTATTTTGAATTTATTTTAAGACACTGGGTACGTACATTAGCATGGAATGTTATTTTAATTAGTTGGATATTGTATTTATTACATTGAATATCTTGATATATTTGTTTTTTAAAGTTATATATGGTTCTGCTATTGTTTATTTATTTTTATTGATGTATTAATATGATAAAAGAGGGTATAGTCTCCCCATGATCCACTTATTAGAATCTCACAACTAGTGGGTAGCCTCTGGCTTATGGGAAGCACTCTTGAGATCTTCTAACTGACCGGCTGAGGGCACTAGTGTGTGGTACCCAGTCCATGACATTACATTTAACAAGACCTAATTGTGTATGATAGCGTATAAGATACACTATAATAATCTTAAATGAAAAATGAAATATTATCATTTAAATGTGATATTTACAACCAAGATATAATGTTGGAAGGCATAAATAGTAATAACTGATATATGAAATTATTATAAATATACAACTAAAAATAATTTCATTGAAAAATAATTAATAAATAATGGCTTAATATTTTTTAATTTCATTTTATTCTTCAAAAAATGTTTTTTCATCATAAAATAGATTTTTTATAGATGAAATTTATAATTAATTTTCATATTTTTTAGAATTTTTTTAAATATTATTTTTAATTCATAATTTCAATTTTATCTATTAATTAATTTTTGACAGTTATATGAAATTTTTTATTTTTCAATGAATAGTGAAAAATACTGTTTATATGGAAAACTGAATCTTGTTTTAATGTATTTTAAAGATAAAAATATATTTCAAATTAATTTAAAATTTTAATTATATCATTATTTTTTAATATAGAAAAAATATTTTTTCAAAAATATTTTTTTCTTTAATTTATTATAGAATCATTTTATATTTTATATGAATTTTTTTTCCAAAAAAGGTTATTGTTTGATTTTATCGATTTAATTTTGAATATAATTGTAAAACATCAGTTACATGAATTTTGAAAATAGGATATTATATTTTTAATCAATGGTAAACATTTATATATTATTTCCTTTTTATTTATGAATAATATAATAAGTAACCAATGTAAGTTTATTGCAAGGTTAAAAATTATATCAGATAGTTTTGGTTACAAGTAAAATGATAATAACAATGAAACATACCTAAAATATTTATAAATCTTATTGGATGAGTATATATACATCATACTCATACATGGGTCGAGTTTATGACCATTTTCATCCACTTATATGAGAATATGACTACTATAGTATTTCATTTAATGAAATGTCAACCATGTCACAATTTTGTTTTAAAATAAGAATAATATTTTTAATGTGTTGTTATCTAGAGGATATGTCAAACTATAAATAGTATTTTTGACATCTAAAATCACAATATTCATTTATGTTAATTTATTTTTGATTTTAAATTATGAAATAGTTACCTTATATTATTTAGCAATGTTGATTAAATAATTATTTAATTAATGAAAAAATAAGTAAATTGTATTAAATGTAGTAAAATAATTAGAATTTGAGTTAATTAATATAATATTAAAATTTTATTGATTCTTTTGAAATGTTAAGTGTGTTTTATAAATATATTTCAAATAATAATAGTCTTCTTGACATTATAAATGTCATTGTAATGAATAGTTCAAAATATTATAATAATTTATATTTTATAGTAAATGATATTTTATCAAAGGATATATTTTTCCTAAAAAACTGTAATTTGGTAAATTAATTAGGATAAGATGTAAAATATAAAATATGATAAACTTAAAGGTAATTTATCATCGTATTGTAACTATATTAACCCTCAAAGTGTAAATATAATTATTTTCATGGTAAGAGTTAATGTTGTTAATTTGGTGTTAAAACCAAAAGATTAGTGTATAAATATAGTCGACACTAACAAAAAAATATTGAATTAGTGTATTTAGAACAAAAAACATCATATAATAGATATTAATAAATATTATTCATTTTCTATTTAAATTATGTTTTTATAAATATTACATTTTGAGAAATTTCAATAGTTCCCCTCCCATCTCTTAGAAAATAGAACCCCTTCTTCTAATTTATTCACAAATTATTACTGATTTTTCATGACCAATACTTGTAAATTTCCCATTATCAAAACCCTAACAAAATTATTGAGGATTTTTCTAAATAATAAAAATATTTTTGGACTCAATATGTTATGAAAAATATTTTTTACAAATAAGAGGTATATCTTTTATCTTCTCTCTTCCTCCACATCCATAAAACATTATTAAAAGTGATGAAATGATAAATAAAGTATCCTATATAAATATACATGTTATTATTTTAGTTTCACTACCTATATATATATCCCCTTCCATGAAATGGATGATGAAAATCACCATTCATGTCTATGGTATATTAGTTCCTCATGAATATGTATAATTTCTTTCCCTCTCCACCACTCAAGTTTGGTTATAAAGATGGAATAAATTTTTATATATGATTTTCATGGAATATTTTTCATTCTAAAAATTTAATATACCATTACCTTCTTAATTTTCTATGCACATATAAATGATAACATCATTCATGAATATGTGGAGACTAACACTTTCTCAAATTGATGTGATTTTATTTTTATCACCCCATTCCATGGATAATATATATAAAAATCATCAAATAATTAATATTTTTTATATATTATATTATGATCATTATAGATAAGTAAAATAATACATACTGTGATTCCATAATTATTATTGAATAATGGAATGGTTACTCATGTGTATATATGGCCTACAATCTCCATGATTGTAAAATAGGTAATTTTTTAGTATCATATTTATTGGTTGGATATGAAAATAATATGGATATTAAAAAAATATAATAAATTCTTCATTGTTATTCTATATATGATTGAATAATGAAACAATTGACCGTAGTCAACGTACCTTGGTTATTTAGGACATATGAATATAATATCATCTAAGCATCCAACATGAACTTAAATAATTGTGTAATTATATGTATTATGGTAAGGAATGATTTAAAATAAAAAATATAAATTATAATGGTTGCTATAAAATTTATAAATTAACATAATTTTTTATTAATAAAGTTAAAAAACATACTTGATGAGTCAAACTCAAGGTAAGGGACTTTCTTTTAATTTTTTTACATTTCCTATAAAACTATAATTTTCTTCAATTATTATGCCATTTTTTAAGATAATGATTTGATTTAAATTTTATTATTATTCTATGATTATTTATATTCATTTTTTCTCATGAATTACTTTTCAAAAAATGGATTGAATGGAATATTTTTATCATTTCAATAATGAGATACATTGTGACTTTTCTGAAACAAATATAGAATGGATATTTTTTACCCTATACATCATTAGTGTATTTTACCTACTTCATTTATAATGTTTTATTTTATGTATGTTTTACAAGATTTAATTTATATTTTTATAGAAAAAAGTTCATTTCTATGTGTGTACTTATATTTTTAAATGAGTTATTTTCATAAGGAATGTTTTTATGATACAAGCACTAAGGTTATATGATTATGTAATGGCTTTTGGGAATTGTTTATGATTATTTATGGTTCCATTTTAAACTCATTTTGTGTTGGTATTTAATATCCATAAAGTTCAAAGGGTATTTTATTTGTAAAATGTTAACATGATGGCTACTCTAAATTTAATTATAATTGTTACTCCAAATATAATCGCAAGGGTAATTTCATGTATACTAATGAGGTTTATATCATGTGTGTAAGGGTTACTCCATAAGTATTTATGTCAAGAAAAACATTCCCCGATTGACCTATATGAATTATTTTTTATTTTTTTTGTTTTTATAGAAATATCATGTTTTCAAAAAGTATGTAATTGAGTATATATTAAAGGGAATGTATATGTTACATTATAGGGGTGAAAAGTATAACTTTTTTAATATGTTTTCATGAGTTTATAATAACATAAAAGTAACCTATATCTTTTTTATATTTATATTTATACTTCTAATGAAATGTTTTATGAAATTATTTGGGAATGAAATGTTATTTTTTGGGATAGAAAATACTTGTTTTGAGAAAAATGTTTATTTTGAAAAAGAATAATTTTACAAGTATTAATGGAAAAATGGTTTCATTATTTCTTTTTTAATTACCTTACTATTATTTATAAGATAACAAAATTTTTATAATGTTTTCAATATTTTTTAAGGATGGGTAGGGGAACATAAGTTGACAATTTTAAAGTCTTGCAAACTTTTCATGAAAAATAAATCATATACTACTTATAATGTTTTGTTTCATCGGTAAAATGTGTACTAATTATATGTTTTAAAATGTAATGTATGCGTTTACTATGTATTATTTTTATTCTTGTTATATAAAAATATAAAACTAAAAGATCCTTAGGATAGTAATAACGTGACCTCTAGATCCAAAATACCAGAATATGAAAAGGTTAAGATTTGGTACTTTCAATCCTGATAGATGGTTAGGGATTATAAGAGAAAATTTATTGAATGTATATTAAATTTAAAATTAATGTAATTTAAAAAAATTACACAATTTTATTGATCCGATATATGCATTTCTTTTAAAGAACATGCTTTAATAAATATAGGTTTGATAATATCGTTGAATCATATTAATGTTATATTTATTTATAATCTAAATTACACTAATTTTTATTGATAAAATTTTTATATGGATATAGGGAATAAGGAAATTAATTAGGTGATGTAAAGTAATTTAAATAAACAAAGGACTTTTGGGATTCTAATAAAAAAGGGGCCAATACTTTAAAATAACAAATGTTTCTTTGTGGAAACATTATTAACATTCATTAAAACTATTCGACATAATGAATATAAAACATGAGATAGTGATAAAATTTACTCCTCATATGTAATAAGTATTATAATTAATGATTTGTAAATTTTGAATCATGTTAATGAGTTAAAAAGAGGAGGGTTTTTTGGAACACACAATGTTCATTTATAATAATCTTTTATTTTAAGAGAAAAAAAATCATAATAAAAACAATCTTAATCAAAAAGATTATTAAAAAACCACCAATTATTATAATTTTTTTTATGAAATTAATTTTATTTTTTAATTTAATGTTTTTAAATTATCTTGGGGTAAATTTTTATGATTTTTCAGAAATAGTAATTTATGGTAAATTGCTAACAATCAAAATTTTAAAAAATATTTATCTTTTATGAAATTTTAATGATATATAATTAACATAAATCTTTTGAAACCTATTTATTTATAAAAAAATATATAATTTTTAATATAATTAATTTAATAATATGATGTTAAACAAAAAAAATATAGTCTTACCATTTAAGAAATCTATATAATGTTTCTATTCAAAGAAGAAATGTTTTTATTCTCTATTAATCATGTATGTATATAAATTTTCTCAGTTTGAGATTGGTTTTAAATAATAATAATAATTTTTTGATTTAAAACAATCCAATAAATTTCCTTGTAATCTAAATTATACTTTATTTTACAATAATATCATTTTAGTATTTTTAAAAAGTATCCTAAAACGGGTTTAGTTTTGCATGAAAAATTTATATTAAAATTAATTTCTAACACATCTAAAAATTGAATTTTATAAAATGGAATTCGTATTTTCAATAATAATAATTAATATTGTGTTTTAATAGAAACTCATATTTTTTTATTTTGAATAGTAACTATGGTAAAAATTTATCACATTAGTTAAGGGTAAAATGGGTAAAATGGGTAAAATGGGTTAAATACAAAAGGATACTGATTATTCATAACAACAAACACCTGATTAAATATAATTTGTTGGTCAGAGTTCTATATTAGCCTTATAATATTCTAATTTTTGAAACTTTCTAACAACTTTCATATGAAAATGAATTTATGTTATTAAAATATTTTATTAATTTTTATGTGTCTCATTTCCCTCAATTATAAAAGGAAACTGCTTCTCCTCTATTCCCCACCACTAATGAGCCATATATCAAGACAATATATGAAAAACATACATCACCAACCATTCTCCATGATAAATAACATATTTATTATCTCAAAAGTACTGACCTTGGAGGCTTAATATGGAAAAGTAAGTTGGTATTAGTAAAAATATTTATAACTCTTAATCGATTTGTTACATATTATTTACTCTTATACAAATGTTAAATCATCTATAACCACACTTATTTAACAAAATGTGTATGTGAAATATATTTAAATGTTATTATCCTAGTGTAATAACCATTATTCATCACTTTTTGATCCAATCAAAAACAAAAACATCTTTCTTACGAGCGTACAACATATTTTCTCAACATAGTTGTTTAATTCATCTTTCATCACCAAATTACATTTATACATCTAAATATGGAACTAATAAATATATATTATATTTATTAAATAATTATTATTCATGAAATATAAATTTTAATTTACCTTCTCACCATTCCACCAATTAAAAAATGATAACATCGATCGTGCATTCTCATAGACTACCAACTTTATGATGCATTTTGAACAATTTTTATATCATCATTTCATATATTATAAAAAATATAGATATTTATATAATTATTTAAATTATTTATATGCTTTAACCATAATAAATACTAAATGGTTAAATCTGCAATGCTAAATATTTTTGGAAAAATGAAACAATTAACCCTAGGAAAAAATTAATTTAATAAAAAATTATTGATAATTAATAAATTTAATGATATAATTAGACCATATTTGATATTAATTTATTTTTTATAGTTCATTTATTGATATATAATTTATTTAAAATTATTATATTTGATTTTAACATTTCATATATATCTTGTTTTTCCTAAGGTAAGGGTTTATTTCACAAATTCATCGTAACAGATTAATTTTTATGTTTGTGTTTTTATTGGGGAAGAATATAATATTTTTTATACCAGATTTTTTATATTCATCGTTGTTTTTTCTAGAAATTATATATTTTATATTATTTTTTATCAATTTATATTATCATACATCAAAGTGAATTATTTAATGAAAATTAACTTTATATTTTTTTGTTAATCTAAAAAGGTTTTTCTTTCATGTCCATAATTTTTATAAATTGTTCACATGTATGTATTTACAATTATTTTATTAATAATAAATTAAACTTTTACCCATTTTTTAAATTCTATAAGAATGATTAAAATGAATATTCATGTCATTTTTAAAAAAATATACATTTACTATAAGAATAAATGGAATCATTGTTTAACCATTAATATATGAATGAATATTCCTACCAATATAACTATTATTTACCTAGAAACATACTTTACAATTTTTTAGGATTCTTACCCAAAATATATTCTTACTAATATTATTAAAATATTAATATTTTACTATAAGTGATTTCAAAATGAAAATGGTATAATCCTTAAGAAATCTCTTAGTGACCATTTTAATTTATTTTCATCTATGTTAACATCCTTAGATAAATATTATTATTTATGGGTGATATAATCAATAAATACAGTACAAAATATTAATCTAGTTGTTTGACTATATTGTTATATTTTTTATTCACTATAGAAATTATTAAAATTATATATGGTAGTTCTAAGAATTTAAATTTATGTTCATTACATATTGAATTTCAACTCACAAATTTCATATGAATAATGAAATAGTTAAAATAAGGGATGGGTGTGACATGTTATATCCCATCGATTCATCAATATTTATCATGAGAAAATCTAGTATTGTTATTTGGGGTAACCATTACCAATATTTGTATGATGTTTCCGCACAAGTCCATAATGGTGATATTATGATGGTAGGATCTTGGAATTATGTCATTATGAAACTTGTTTTCTATACATTTAATTATTTATATTTCTAATCCATATTTACCATTAGTCATGTTTTTATTATATGATTTACAGATAATATTTGCGTATTGTTTATCTCTTCCATATGATCAATTAATTTTTATACTATGATATCTTTTATCATACACTTTCTAATAATAAGAATTTGACCTCACCCTTTATAATTTCATCAATTCCCTATGATAACAATAATGAATTAATGGATGATGTTAGGGATATACATAGTTAAATTAAAATTTTAAAACTAGAAAATAATGTTTCACTTTATTTCATGTAATAAAATGTGTGAATCATATATGTATATGGTCTCCTAAGGATACTAAAATATTGATTCTTTCAATATGTAATCCCATTTTTTTCAGATGTATTAAATTACTATTGGTTAATGGGTTACTGGATTAGGGTTGTTATAGATTGTATTAGATGTGTTTTAATGAAAACATTTGGAAGTGGGATTCAAAAAACGAATATTAATGACAAAAACCATATGGATAACTTTGAGTAGAATTATAAGTATTGTTTAATATCATAATTTTTTGAAAACTATAGTTTTTTTTTCTTATATTAAAATAAATTAATGTAATTATACTTTAAATTTTTTTATGGTTGTGGCACAAATACAACTTGTGGTAACAACTCTGAAAATTGTAGATTGGGTATTAACTCAATCCTCACTAGTTGATGATGAGTGAGCCTAAAACTATAAAACTTTCTAAATATCACAAGGAATATTCTTTTATTAATTCACACACACATTATAATCAATTATAAATGAATAATGTTTTTAAACTATGATATTCTCAATGATTCAATGATTATGATTTAATGATAAGATAAGTAAAAAATTTCAATATATGTTATGTTTTACATAAAACATTCCATTATATATTATCATCCAATTATCATACTATTTAGTCATAATATAGTATATTTCATTGATAGTATAGTTCTTCTAGAGAAAGGAATGGAAACTCTATCAATGATTGTATGGATCTCACTCATTGGAATGAAAAATAAGCTAAAAAAGGTGTTTGAGATGCAATCAACCAAATTATATCTATATTGGATTATAAAAATCTGGTTAAGACTAATTACCATACCCGTATTGAGAATACTACTGAACCCCAACATGGTGCAGTAATGATAGACTGTATCCTATGATAGAAATATCCACCATTCAATGGAGCTAATTATCTAATAGATAATTCCCATGAAAAAATATATTATCAATTTGTGAAGTATTGAAATAGTGAAATATATTATGAAAATAGATTCTCCTAAAGGATATGATTATCAATTGTTGATATAGATCCAAAACAAAAATGGATCAGAAGACATAATTTTTATGGTTTCATATAATTTTGAAGAGATATTCATTGAAATATACTTTCCTTATGTGAAAGTATATGACATAATGTGAAAATTACCCAATATAAGTTAAAAGTATGGAAAAAATATCCTTGAAATATGAATATAACATTATCTAGTTATAAATTCATGTATCAAATTATACACATAATGAAATGAAAATGAGTGATCATTTCATTGATATGATAAAGCCACTCCTTTACAAGGAATTAGTCTCTCCTAAATAATTAGTATATATGTATATAGTATCATGTTCAATCAATAAATTGAAATAATTACTCAATATGTATGTTTTATATGGGAAATAAGAAATCAAGAAGGCTGTTTAGAACATTGTAAAATGAAATATAGAAAAGGGAAATAAGGGTAAGGTGGAATTTATGACTTGTAAAAATTGTGAAAAGTAACATCATCTAACTTATTTTTTTGATTATTGTGATTTTCATTAGTTTTATAGTGAAAGGCCATCATGATTATGATAATAAGGGAATTATTAAAACTATAAATATCTAAGGCATATACTAAAATGATATGGGGAACTATTTGAATGAATTCCATAAGGGTTTAGAAAATTTTAATTAAGAGAGTCCATGGTTTCATGGATAGGCTTGCGTGATCACGACAACTAAGGTTGAAGTTCATAAATATTATTTCATTAGTAAGATAATCATTTCCTTAGATTTAGATAATTATTTATTATATTTTGAAATGTCACAAGAATTTATATCTTTTATATTTTCCATGAAAATTATATATTTCCTTAACACCGTAATATAGGTAATTTTAAATCATTTAACTAAGTGGAAATCATAATGTAATAATGATATGTTAGTCAGTCCCCATTATATCACATAATAATCAAAAATTGAAAACATGACTATAATACCAATGATTGACTTTTTTATATTCCTTAATCTATATTTGAATTCAAATAATAATGAAAACCTTATTTTCAAGGGAAGGATATAATATTTTGTGATGTAGATATAAAATCCAGTATCTTAATTTGGGTTCCTACATGATCTGAATCAAGTATGAATATTCATCCAGTTGTTCTCCTTAATTAAATTCATATATAAGAATAGAAAGTAAGACCTATGAATGATAGTGTTGTCCTTATAATTGGGTATTTACATATTTTATAGGAATTCAAAGATGTGTTTATTGAATAATTACCTATAGAAAAATATGCGAGATAAATTAAGTTTTCTATTAATCACATATGTGATAAAAAACAACCTATAATCCTCATTACTAGATTTAAATGGGGAAATTAGTGGTAGTACATAAACATCATAATTGTTTGTGTGATATGGGATTTAAAAACCCTAGTGTTTCACCATAGGGATACCCTATTCATTTTGATATAATGAAAATAGGATTATGAGGTTGTGTTTGGATTACAAGGAAATCAATGCCATTATTATAATGAAAATGTATCATATACCCCAATTGATGAAATATTTTCTCAACCACAAGTAGATAGATATTTTTTAATTATTCAACATTATTCTGTGTATCATCAACTTAAAGTAATGAAGTAAATATTCTAATGATGTCATTTCATATATGGTATTAACATTATGATTTTATAGTAAATCCATTTTCATTTCATTACTCACCTAATTATTTTCTAGATATAATGAACATAATATTTATATATTTTATCTAAAATTCAATTGCTATATTTTTTGATTTTATTTTGATATAATCTAAACGTTATGATATATATGGGTCATTTTTGATTCATTATTCTGAATCATTAAAATTTTTAGTTTTATGGACAATTTACAAAATTTTATTTCTATATTTACGATGATTTATTTAATTTTCCTATTGTATCAATGTATGAAGTATTATTTGAGATACAAAAGTTATTTTTTTGATAGAATTTTCAATACCAACGATTATAAATAAGGTGTGATTTTTACATAGACGATGGAGTTATTATGGAATATATTTTCAAATAGTTTAATGATTAACTAACCTATTAATCATGTTGACATATAAGTGGGTTATTTTTATATGATTAGAATGATATAAATAAAGTTTTCAATTATTAATGATGGTATTTTTTAGAGAACCAATATTTACATTTCCATCTAGAAGATCATATTTTTTGATATATCACATTTAATCATGGAAATGAATTTAATATAGAATTATACGGAATGATGGAGCTATTCCCTACTAATCAAAGAAGTTTAGGATTTGTGAATATGATTCCCAAACAAGAGTTTTTGAGTTCGAAACCATATTATTTTCATTTAATATATGGTGTAATAACATTTATTGTGTATGATATTAAATATATATAGATAAAAAACAAATAAATATAACAAATCTAAAAAAAGAATAAAATGTGGAGAAGAAGATGGCCTAAATTGCATAAGGATTATTATTTATAAATACACTTACACCATAGGAAATAAAATGTTGTGCATAATGTGTTGAGTTGGAAACATCATTTATCTTTTACTATAATGAGTAATTTTAATGATCAGAAAATTATGCATTTAGTAATTCCGTATAAGGGAATAATTATAGGAGGAGAAACATCATTTTTATTCCCACAATCTGCGAAACAATCCTTATTGGAAAATGTAAAAATTTATAATGTTGAAGATAACAATATTAAAATGTAAATTTAATCAGTTAATTATGTTTAGTTTGTGTAATCCATCTCAGAATATTGTATTCTGAAATTTAGAAAGTGGATATGTGTTTCATCAATGCCATAGAAAAAAGACTAATTCGTTGAAACTTGTATTTCAAATTTCCCTATTTACCCTTATATCAACAAAATATAATGAGATTTAATGGAAGCATTTTAATTGGATAATTTGAAATTTAAAATTTAAAATAATGAATCTAGATTCGTTGTTTTTTAACTGGTAAAGGCTTAATGAAAACATCATAACAAAACCATGGAACCTCTGAATATTCCTATGTGAAATGGGATGATATTACTATAGAATTTATCATTATAATTCCAATGACTACATGAAATAATGGTTTAATATGTGTTATATTTTATCCAATTAGTAGGTTTGACCATAACCTCCATATATGGGAAAATAAATGTATTTAGAACCCCATTTCTCTCTATATTAATGATTTTTTTTAATTTCATGGTTCTACTATTTCCAATATATCTAATAATGAACTATGCTTTACACTGAAATTTTAAAACAATATTTAGTAGTAACCCAATACTATAATACATTTATGAACAACCTATCATACCCTATGTTATGGTAAGTTTTAAATGATTATTCATACAATAAATTAAATTTGGAGTTCATTCATTATTATAATTCAATGTATGTGGAATCATTATTTACCATCATTTGAATTTATATATAATAATATCATCCATTTATGAATTAAAATGCAAAAATATGAGGCATTTAAAAAAATGGCCATCATACTCTATATATTAGGATGATTTTCCTGAAGGAAGCCTTTTAGTATGAGACCTTTAATAAGATGAAATGGTTTAAGTGAAAACTATTAGAAATTATATTAATGTTATATAATTAGAAAAAAATATGTGTTATAACCAAAAGATAAATTATGAATTTAAATTAAGATATCATGTTTTCTTGAGTGTATATCCATTAAAAGGTGCAATAATATTAAGAAATAATTTAAAAATATTTTCATATTGTGTTTTTCTTTTTAAAATTATGGGAAAAAATTGGAATTGTTTATTATTGTTTGGAAATTCCACTTTCCCATTCTAAATTTAATGATGTGTTTCATATCTCATTATTTTGGAAGAAGAATCCATACCCAACACTTGTTGTCACAATTAAGGAAATATAATTGGAACTAGATTTATCTTATTGTGAAAATCCAATATAGATTATTACTCTAGGTAGAAAGTGTTATTAAATTATAAAACATGGATAGTAAAGGTATGTTAGAGAAATCAAAAGATGGAAGAAAAGGTTTATGAAATTAAATATTTTTTGATCAATAAAAAACCACATATAATCATGTGGTTAAAATATGAAATTATTTAGGGTTAAAGTATTGAAGTTGTGAAGAATTTCACTCTAAGGTTTTAATTATATATAGCCTTTCTATCCAATGAAACAAATGTAAAATTTAGATAGATTAATTTAATAATGTGATAAAAAATAAATTTTAATTTTTATAAATAAAACTTCATAAAAAAATCACATTAAATTTCATTTTTTTAATTATTATAGAGTTTACTTATGATATTTTTCATAAATAAATGTTTTACAGTGAACAGTGAAAAATACAAACTTTACAAAACATGCCTATATTATTACAAAATAATAATATAACAAAAAAAATAAATTTTATGAATAAAATTATTCATGAATAAATATATATTTAATAAGTAAAATTATGTATTTGAAAATATAATTTTAACGTGGAGATTTGTGGTCATCAATTTCCAAAGCTAGGTAATTTTTCAATTTTTAAAAAGTTATTATTTTATCTCTCTTGATCAAGTATAAAAAAGATTTATTTATGTTTTGGTTGGGTTTTACAAAATAATAATAATTAATTAAATTAAATTAATGAAATTAATTACATTTATTTCAACATTATACTTTATTTTTTTAAATCATTTTTATACATAAATCAGTCATTTTTCTCAAAAGGCTTTTATTATGTTATGTGCATATTAAAATTAATATCTTCCACATCTATAAATTTAATCTTTAAAAATTAAATAAAATTTATAAATATATACAATTTATATTGGTTAATAAGTTAAATATGTTTTTTACATATATAACAGTAACCCTAAAAAATATTTATCATCTCTATTAAGGGTATAATGTGTTAAATGTGTTAAAACTAACGTGATAATATCATAAAAAAAATTAAAAAAACAAGATTGATTTGTTGTATTTAATACTTAACATTACTATTTTTTAATTTATTAAAATTATTTAGAAATATTTAACAACCATGTTAATGATATAATAAATTTTCATATTTAATAATATGAATTAAATAAAAACATTAGGCATAAAAATATTGAGCAATTTTTTAATAACAAAATTTTCAATTTAATAATTTTCTTCTATGATATTATTTAAATGATTACTTTATAAACCTTTGAATTTTGTTTTTATAAGAGGAATATAATTTTTATAAATAGAATATGAAAATTTAATTTGGGTGGAATTTTATGATTTTCTAGAAAATATTGATTTTTTAGTGGATTGTGAAACTATCATTTTTTATTAAAGTCAATTAATTTTACAAAATTAAGTAATTATAAAGGATTTGTGTTTGGATTACTTTTCAATGTAACATATTTATTATTTAGTTATATTTAATCTAATTTTTTAATTTTTAATGAAAATTAAATAGGTTTTTAGAATAACATTGTTTTGGGTTTAAATAAAAATGTTTTTTATACTATTTGAAAATTCATAATATTTATCACTTTTAATTAATTAAAATAATCACTACCAGGGAGATTTTTAAATGAAATTTATTTGTTATATATCATTAAATAACAAATTTGTTTGATTTAATAAATATTATTTTCCATTGAGTTAATATAAAATCATTTATTTCAAAAAAATACTCATATTAATAACCTTGTTGTCTCTCCCCATCCACATGATTACTATTAAATTAAATTATATAAATTTTGTGAATTAAATTTTAAAAAAATGGAATAATTATTTTTAATATTCATAATTTATAATTTATAATAATTATAGGCTAATTTTTGACTGAAGTGATTAGTGAAATAAATTAATTATAATTATAATGCTTAAGGTAAAAACAAGATTAAATAGTGGTTAAACAATATACATACGGGGTCAAATTATGATGAAACGACAACAAAACCACTTTTATGGAAATATTTAGACATTTTAAAATTTTATATGGATAATGGAACATTAATTTGGGCATATTTAAGTGAAAAAAAACAAAGTTGGAAATCACTCTTTCCAAAATATTATAAGTATTCCTGTCACCCCACCTATAAAAGCCACCCCACTGCTCCTATCTTCATACATTGAAAACCAATTGGGTCAGAAAATATCATCCAAAATAACCTATCACCATGTCTACACTCTTCATAGAATCCTTACTTTGAAATAAATACCAATAAAGAAGACATTTAGAAAAAATAAAAATAAGATACTTAAGAAATAATAACATTCATCTTTGAGAGTTTTTGTTTTATTTCATCAGATGCATTATCAATTATTAATATACAACTACGATATAAAAAAATATATATTTTAAATATCCTTGTATTTTTTATAAGTAAAGTGTTCTATATAAACCTCACAATTATTAATCAAATGAGTTAAAAAATCAATATTCGTGTGTACGGTGGACTATCCCCTCACGAAATAAAGTCATTCTTTTTTCCATTACCAGCTCTCATGGTTGGGTATAATAATAGTTCTAAAGTTCATATATGATATTTATAATATAATTATTCATATTGAGTAATTATATCAAATATACCTTTTTATATTCCATTACATAAGGGACATTATAATGTCGTTCGTGTGTATAGAAGACTACCACAACACGAAATGATATGATTCATTTTCACAAACACATTACATGGATGGTAATATAGGATATATATATGTGATATATATTAAATATTATGATACTCATAACATATTTATAATTCCATAAGTATAATATAAAAATCATTTCTTACCTTTTCAATCACTAAAAAAATGATAACGTTGTTCGTGGATGTGGTGACTACCACCTCCTTGAAAGATGTGATTATTTTTTTTCATCACAAAATACAAAGAATTATATATATATATATATATATATATATGTCTCTCTGTGTGTGTGTGTGTGTCTAATTAAATATTTTTTGTATTAATTATTTAATTATAAAATATAGTATGATAAATTTATTTACCTTTTCTCGTAATGACCATTGAAAAAATGGAAACATTACTCATGTGTACATACTGTCTACCGAATCTATTATAGTAATATTTTTTTTGTTTTGTATAACTCCCTCCCATGATTGGTTTTAAATGTATAATTATGTATAAATAATATAACTATGTCATGATTATTATTCTATTTATTTTTAACTCATGACCACTTTGACCATTGTCGACCAACCAAATTCATTTTTGACACATAAACAGAATATGGTCAAAACATCAGAATTAAAATTACTTTCTTATTAAATTTTATATAAAATTTTAATAACTAAAATAAATGTAATTAAAACATGAAAAGGGTTCTCAAGACTGAAAATTTTCTTCAAAATTTTATTATTCAAGTCGACAAAGACATATTTGATGAATCAGACTCAATAAAAGGGAATTCATCTCAATTTCAATTCATTGAGGCATATCTTGATGTAATGCAACTTTATTCGTTTATATGGTGTATATAAATCCAAAATGAATTATTATATGATTAATATATCTATTATCACGATGTATATGTTTATTTATTATTATTCTTTCATGTTTGTTATTGTTAAAATATTTACAAAGTGATAGGGTGGTTTTCTCATATATTAATCCTCATTAATGTTTTCAATTAAAGTACCATTATATTCTATGTTCATGTTTTGAAATTATATTTAAAATATTTTATATGTATATAAAATATTTATAATGTTTATTTTATGTCTCTTTTAATTTATATATATGTTTTTTGAAAGGGATATTTTTATGTGTTTTAAATGGAATGTTGGAAATGACTCTTCATTATGTTGTGACATTTATTTTATTACTAGCTTCATTTTCTAGCTAATATGTTTTTTAAATGAAAAATATTATCCATAAAATTTTTTATATTTCATTTGAAAATGGATTTTCACAAGAAAAGTGTTTTTTCGGTATTGAAAATGTATTTTTTTAAATGTGTATTTTTAAATCCAAAATTGATTTTTAATGAATTTAAAAGAGTTTTAAAAATATTTTATAATAGAAAATTGAAAGCATAATAACATTAAACTAATGATTATATACATCAGAATTAAATGATTGGGACGCCTAAATAGTATTAGTTTATCCCATTATAGTTCATATAATGGATTGATCTAGATAGTTCTAGGTGACCCATTGTAGCTTATATGATTTTTGAAGCCCAAATAAAACCATGATAGACTGTTACAGATTAAATGATGGTTGTTTCTAAATAGAGCTCCATGACATTAACCAATAATAATATTAGAGGTCAGTGATATGTCCATTCCAATTAAAATGGTTTTAATAGGTTCCTTGAATATGATGATTGTAATCACCAATTGTTTTTTAAATTACATTATATGTGTTTTAATTATTCTCTCATCATACATTATTTTTGTATTTATCAAGTGAAGATGCTTTATTTCAAATTCTAATTTTTTTGGAGATAATGATAAATGTTATTGTAGTTTTAAATTGGTTTATTGGAGTAATTATTTACATCTTTTAATATCCCTTACTAATATTTTAGTGCTCATCTATAGTTTTTTAATTTTTTTAATATAAGGTTAAGGGAATGGATGAAGTGATGATTAATGTTTTGAATAGATTTCATGAAATAAATACTTTTTTTTGCTCAAAATAATTTTATATAGTGGGGAAAATAGGTATTGATCATAAGTATCCATTTTATATTATATTATTTTATAAAATTTGGGTTAAGGAGTAATTAACTAAAACACTAAACCTGAAAAGATCCTAAAATTGAATGAAATTAAAATATTTACTATAAATATACATTATGTATTGATTATGGACATGTCCTTATAGATGGTATCAAAAAACGGTGCCGATAATATTAGAGGTTATTATAATGTTAATAAACTTCCCTTGAAATATTTTAACTTATACTTATATTAAAACAATACATCATTTAATGACTACCATGTTTCATCGCCTAAAATATTTATATTCTTAAATTTTTTCAAATGAGGAATCATGAAAGATGTATTATTAAGGAACCAAGAGGAAAATATTCTTCTAAATCATCATCTATATAGATTAATAATAATTTTTTTTAGTGATTGATCAGTTGACATAGGCTATCAATGGTGGTGGAATCTATGCCAGAAAAGATCCCAATCTAGCATGAATTAAAATTTCTTCTATAGACCATTTCATGAGAAAATAACCAATATCATTCAATGGACCACAAAACCCCATGAGATATTAAGGATGGAATAATATGGATAATATAATTTATGACAAGTGATTTTTAGAATAACAAAAGTTATCCCTTTTTAATTATCTTTTGGATTATTTAGCTGATCAATGGTGTTATTTGGTTATGAATACTAGAAAAATAATATGATCTTGATGCTAGGGAAAGAGAAACATTCAATGATATTTTCATTGAGAAAAACTCCCCTATGGTTTTTTGGATCAATGAGGAAAATGAATTATTGTAATCTAGATAGAATGATGAAGATTTAGTAGAGGAAGTTGAAAAAAAAAACAATCAATTGTCAGACATGTATGTACCGGATTTTATTTGGGAAACAAATTGTATCATCATATATTTAACTCATGGTTCAAACCATGATTACGAATAATATTCACCGAAAATAAATTAAAATTTACAAAAAATTGGTTCCTTATGCTAAGAATGTTGAGTTCTAGTTTTCTGATTCATATGATCCTATAGATGATAATAGTAAAATATGGTCAAGGTGGGAGGAAATATAGAAAAAACTAGCTAAAATTTTTCTTGTAAGCCACCAAAGTGTTCCAAGTGTGCTGAATGAAATTTTAGTGAATATTTTATTTGATCTAGGATGTTTTTCTGATTTGGTCATATTATATATAGGTCTCATGACAGTCATTAAAAGAATTTGGATCAACTAATGCAAGGGGTAGCAGATAACCATCTGGTGGTTTGGTGTTTTAGTTTAAATGAGTTGGGTAGTTATTATAATTCTTCTTTGAATAATGTTTTATTGGATGGATTCATCATTATATAAAATATTAAATTATATCAAATTCATTTTCTACTACTACAATATATGATGGAATATCAAATGATGTTGTGAAAAATATGTTGCATCCATATTCGAATTATGGTAATACCCTGTTTGAATTTGGGTCTTTTCCTTCATTCTGTTTTCAAAAACTCAATTTAAATTAAAACTATCACCTCATGAAAGAAATATAAAACTTTTTTTTTGAAAAAACTATGTGTATTTAGTAAAGAAATAAT
This sequence comes from Viscum album, assembly GCA_963277665.1. Lineage (NCBI taxonomy): Eukaryota > Viridiplantae > Streptophyta > Magnoliopsida > Santalales > Viscaceae > Viscum > Viscum album. Next base: position 1,194,394,769 of record OY728139.1, read on the forward strand.
GATTTATATGAATCATACTTTTGTTATCATTGGTATGGTATTCCTATAAAATCTCGTTAAACAAGATGTTATTGAGTTTTAAATCATTCTAGGTGTTTATTAGATAACAATTTATCCATAAAATATAGATTACATTTACAATAATGTTTTGTTAAATTATTTCATATCTTTGATTACTTACCATGATGTAGTGAACATGATTAGTTATTGAATTGAATTTTACCTAACGCCTGTTCTTCAAAATAATGATTTTATTTAATTTTTTTTACCAAATTAAATTAGTATATAGAAGTATTACTAGATTATTTTTCTATTTTTATAGTCAGTCATGAGATTGATTTTATTTTTTAATTAATACCTAATTATAAGAATATTTCGAAATCCCTTTATTGAAATATCAAGTGGAACATTTCACTATTAGAAACCCTAACTATACCAATGCATCTATAAAAACAGTTTATAATAATCGTTGGTATAGGTACCCTTTCCCAAAACATTTTCCAAAACGTTGGGAAAATACCACTTTGAGATCACTTTTCCCAACGGTTTTGCCAAACCATTGGGAAAGGGTATGGATTTCTTAATGGTTTTGCCAAACCTTTGGGAAAATACAACTTTGAGACAACCTTTCACAACTATTTGGAAAAAATGTTGGGAAATGGTATTGTTTTCCCAATGGCATTTCCAAGCCATTGGGGAAAGCCCTCTTTTAGACCACTTTTTCCAATGGTTTAGCCTATCCGTTGGAAAGGGTTTGGATTTCCCAGTGGACTTTCCAAACTATTGGGAAAATCCATCCTTGACACCAATACTCCCAATGGTTTTGAAAAACTGTTGGGAAATCCATACCCTATCATAACTATTTTTCAAACTATTGGGAAAAGCTAACATTGAGACAATATTTCCCAACTGTTTACCCAAAATGTTGGGAAAAGCCCAGATTGACTCCACTTTTCCAAATGGTTTTGAAAACACTTTAGGAAAGGGTACAAATTTTTTAATGGTTTTACCAAACCATTGGGAAAGCCCATTTTGATACCATTTTTTCCAATAGTTAGTCAAAACCATTGAGAAAGGGTGGAACGTATTCCAACAGTTCTCAAAACCATTGGGATAAGTACCCTTATTTTTTATGAATTATTTTATCAAATATTATAAAATAAATCAATATAAATAATATATATATATATATATAAATATATTTTCAAAGGTAATTGTAGTATAGTGGTAATGTGTTTGATATATAGCCCACATGTTGTGGGTTCAAGCCTCCGTTGTAAATTTTTATAAATTTACCTATACCAACAGTTTTTACAAACGTTGGTTGATTTAGCATGGGGATAGATCTATCCCAACAGTTTGGGGAAAACTGTTGGGAAAGATCTATCCCAATGGTTTGAAAATCATTGTTATAGACATATACAAAGTGTTTTCAAACTGTTGGGATAGGTATTTCCCAACGGTTTTCCCCAAAATGTAGGGATAGGTCCATCCCCATGCTAAATCCCCAAACAGTTGCACAAACCACTGTTATAGGCTATACTAACTATTTAGGAACCTATACCAATGGTTCCAAACCCTTGGTATTGGTAAATTTTACATTACTGATTATAATCAAAAAATAAATTTCACGAGTTATTAGATAATGGATTGATTTAACATAGTACTTCCCTATAGCGTTATACTACCTTTTGGGTTAAAAATAATGATGGCTCAATGGGACTTTAATTAATTATACACCCTTTAATAAAAACACAAAACTATTGAGAAAAAGTCTCCTTTTAGTCATACCTATAATATTTTTGAACGAATAATATGATATCAGTATGTTTCAATGGTTTACTAGCGGATAAGAAACCATTAGATAAATTTAAAGTATGTATACCTTATGAATACCATGTTTTAGTCTTGATATGGGCACTGTGAATTTTTAGTTATGTTGTTTCAGTTTACAAATACACATGTTGTATTTATAGACCTTATAAATAGTGTTATTTCATGTGTTCTTGGATAAAATATTAGTTGTTTTCATTGATGAATTTTTATTATATTCTAAAAGTCATTAAGAAAATTAATGACACATATAAGTTGTTATTATGAACCTTAAAAAAAATAAAATTTTTGGGAAATTTATAAACTATAGAACATTTTTCAAAAAAAAAAAATCATTCCATAAAAATATTGTGTCTAAGGATGGAATAACAATATACCCTGATAAAAAATGGTTTTTGAAGAATTATTAATACCATAGAATATCAAATAAATTAATATATTTAATTTACTATTTAAAAAGACATGTAGATTTGTGGAACACATTGGGCGGTTGTCTAGCCCTCAAACTAAGAATACTATAAAAGGAGTCAAATCCTTCTAAAAAATGAATGTGATAATTGTCTCTAGGAAATTAAAATAATATTGGTGAATCCTCCAGTTATTGATCTTCCTTCAAAAAATTAATATTTCATCAACTAAATTGATGCTTCAATGATTGGTGATGGTTTCATCATAATAAATAATGATCACGTAATTGATACTTTTTCAAGTAACATGAAACATTGTGAGTTAAAATATCCTATACAAAATTTTGATTTAGTTGTTTTAGTTTTTTATTTAAAATTTTTGAGGAACTATTATTTTTGATTAAAGAGTTAAATTAATATTAACAAATAAAAAATATGTATTTATTCTCTCATAAATAATTTATCACGAGATAGTGAATATGTAATTATTTGATCATTTGTTATTATTGAATAATTTATTACCATCAAGGAACTTAAAAAACGTTGATTATTCCCTGTGTTAAGATTATAATGCTGTATTATCCATGTTACGTTTCAAATGTGGCCATTTTTAATAAGTTGTTGAGATTTTTACTAGATGTTTTGAATGTGGGGAAATCCCCTATTTTTTATAGGATTTTGTATAGTTTACTTCGTCAAAATGAATTAAGATATCTCAGAAGGAGGATAAATATTTTCTTGAAACTGTTAGACCAATTAAAAAGGCTAATTTACCCAATTTTAATATGGATGATGAAGGTGTCTTACAATTTTTTAAAATGTGATGAGTGACTAGTGGTTTTTATTTATTGAAGTAATTGTTGGATAAAGATCTCAGATATCTATTTTCATTCATATACACAATAATAAAATGCTCAAAGACTATTGGGAATGTTACTGGTGGATAAAATGAAAATATATATTACTGACTTAACTTTGAGGTGTTTTAATTCATAGTAGGTTAATGAAAAATTATAGTTACCAATTTGAATGCTTCTTCCTTATCCAGTGTCATAGTGGAAATGAGAAAATATATCCATGGATTTCATGGTTGTATTTTGGAGGACATCATGGGGTGACAATTTGATTGATTGTTATTATTGATCAGTTATCTTATTCTATATATTTCCTTCTCATTATTGATATAATTTCATAATATAATTTTATTGGATATATTTAAATGAGAATTTTAGGTTACATGGAGTGCATCTATCTATTGTATCAGATCGTGATCCCAGGTTAACATATAAATTTTGGAAGGGTCTTAAAAAGCTATTATGCATATAATTAAATTTCAGCATATCTTTTCATCTTAAATATGAGGTAAATATTTAGTGGAAAATTTATACCATGCAATATATGATTCATTATTTTTCAATGGTTTTCCTAGAATTTTGTGATCATCATCATTCATCGGTTGAGATTCTTTATAATAATAATTCTCATTCACTATACATATGGAACAATTTGAGGTGTTATATAGAAAGTGTGTCGAACACCATCTTTTTAGTATGGAGTGGAAAAATATATTTTTTGGGTCATGAGATGGTATATGAAATAGATGATAAATATTAGTTGATTCCTAAAAATATGAGGATGGCTTCGAGTAGACATAAAAGTTATATGTATAACTAAAAGCAATTTATTTCCTTTGAGGTAAGTGATTGTGGGATTCCTAATGTTTCCCCATTGAAAAGTGTTGTAAATTTTTTTTAAAAAAGGGTCATATATATCTAGGGTTCATTATACCATAGTACATTTGGTATAATGTTGGATTAGTTACCTACTGAGTATGTTTTTCAAAAAGTTTATCTTTTGGACACAATGTTTTTTTGGTTTTCATTTGATGGAAATATGTTCTGTATATTTATTTTGTCTTGATCCGTTAATTAGTTCAATAATAAGGTATTATTTTATTTAATTATTATCCAATTCCTGTTTTTAAACACATATATCATGGTTTTTGTAACAATTCTATTCACTAGGTTATTGTTTTATGGAAAAACCATATGGTTAAAGTGGCATCTTCGGAATTTGAATATGCTCTGAGGTAAATATATCCCCAATTTTTTAATAAGTTAATAAAATTATAAGGATGAAATTAATGAAATGGGTTAAGGATTTAACAACATATGAAATAGTGGAATAAATAATTTTCACACACATATATATGAATTAGATAGTTACTTTAGTTGTAAAAATATTAATTAATTTTTTAATCAAAATTGATATTTTTTAACTAAACACCTTTCCTATAGAATTTTATTTAAATTATTAATTTCTAAATTTTATAAGTTTAATATCATAATATAAATATAATTTTTGAAATCAGTATATTATTAGTTACTTTGGGTGATATTTTTAAATTTCTCATAAGATATATATTTTTTAGCAAATAGTGAAAATTTTAATTTCATTGTAGAAGGACATATAATTTTAAAAAATTATATTATTGGAAAGTTTCCATTTGTTTTAAATATAAATTATTGTATCCTAAGATTTATATATTTATATTTAGTCCACTTAATTACTTTTTAATCAACCTTATTTTTAGTTTTAATATAATATTTTTTTTTTAAAAAAATAAGTCATTTTAAAAAATTATTTTAACATGAGTAAAGTTTCTCCTTTGAAATTAATTAAAATTATCTATAAAGACTAGAAAATTTCAAGGAAATTTTTTTCTTAATTTCTTTGAAATTTTACGAGTATGCAGTTTCTAACGGCACCGGATTCTGAGGCCCGGTGTGCCCGGAATAAATTTCTGAAGTCTTGTTAAGCTTAAATTAACGCATGTAAGCAGTTTTACTGAAAATTTGTAATAACTCTTAAATGGTTAGTCGGATCAGAAATCTGAGGGCACCGTTGCGCTCAGGATGGCGGGTTTACCCTAAGCGTGACTTAAGTTTAGTCGGCGCGGGCCTCCTATGAGAAATTCCAAAAATGGAATAACCGTAAATAAAATAATTAAATAAATTATTTTATTTTTCAAATTCTTATAACTCACAAATGGTAGATCGGATTAAAAATCTGAGACAACCACTGAACTCGTGAGGGCATGGTTTATTTAAGCAGATACTAACTTTTCCTGGCGCGGGCCACCAGAAAAAGTTAGTTTTTGGCCGCAAATAAAATAATTAAATGACAATTATTTTATTGTAAAATTTGTATCTTTTAAATGGTAACTCATATTGAAAATCCGAGAGTACTGTTGGATTTGTTGGGGCGTGTTTCACTTAGGCAGAGCCTGACCTTGACCGGCGCGGGTTGGGGGTGACTGATAATAATTTTCCGAACTTTTTTTAGGGTACGTTCAGTAAACGTACGTGTGGGTTTTCCTATCTTTTGAACCGGTACTCGGAATTGAAATCCGAGGGCACCGATGAACTCGAAGCACCAGTAAATGCTTAAGGGGACCTTTACCGCAGTTGCGTTTGAAGTGGGTTGAGAATTAATAATTGGGGATTTAGAATTAAATAAATAAAATTGGTGGTGCACAATTTTATTTATATGGTAGTTATACCCTACAATGGGGAGTTAAGGGTGAGACCCATAACCACCAACTACCCATGTGAGGATAAATGAGAGGTGGGGTCCACACGCGACCCTAACTCCTCACCTCCCCCTCAACTCCCAAAACCCCCCTTTATCACCCCTTAAATTAATTTGTAAACTCCTCTTTAATTATGTGAACTCCTCACCATCTTATCTCTCTCCCATAAGTTTTTCCATCTTGATTTCAATTAATGAATTGGATCCTCTTAGTTTTGAATTCCTTGGCATTATTAATTTAAGAGGAAGCCTTTCATTTTATTGTTGGGCAATTAATCTGTGGAGAAGCTTTGGAGGATTAGAAGGAAAAGCTTACTTTCCACGAAGAACGCAATCTTCCTCTCGGCGAAGGGAATCTCCTTCAACTGAGGCAAGAATGTGAGGTGACGCCCCGAGGAGCACCATTCCTCCGCGATGCCCGACCACCATGATGCTTGCCTCTTTCCGCGGTTCGACGACGTGCGACGTCTTTTTGAGGTAGGGGTTTTTATATATTATTGAATTCCTTTTATTGATTCTTCATATCTTAAATTCACGATGATGATGACCAAATGAACATGGACATCGTCCCGCACATAAACCATTCTACTTTTTCTTTTTATTCCTCACGTGTTCTTCGTGCGTTATTCAATGCCTAATATTTATTGATGCTGGAAACACAAAGTTTTGTTGAGCGCAATATATGGATGTGAAGCCCTCGATGCAAGGATCACAAATATGCAATCATTTAATTTTTTGGGCTTGGAACGAAGCCGCAACGACTCGCAGAAGGAGGCGTCCAAATATTTATTGACGCTGGAAACTCAATGTTTCCCTGAGCGCAACATACGGACACGATGATCTCGACCCGGGGATCAAGGATATGCATTCGTATCTTTTTTACGAATTAAATCGAAGTCGAAATGGAGTGCGAAAGGATCTGGAGGGGCAGCTGGGCGGGCAGCCAAAGGTGGTGGTCATGCGTAAAGATGGGTGGTGCATGAAGAAGGGTGGTGCGTGACATGGGGTTTTTGAAAGAAATCAATTAAAATTAATAATATAATAATGGTATTATTAATTTTGATGATAAAACACTTTTTTGTCCGTAACTTCTTCATGCGATCTCAGTTTCAAGAACCGTCAGTGGTAGTGTGACCATGACTTCGAGACGGAATTATGAGTCCAATATTGGATGTCTTTTTCGGGTTTTTGGATCGGGTACCTGAAGCGCTTGAAAAATAATAGATTTAATATTATTATTAAATCTTCGACCCACCGTAACTCATGCGTGCGACGTCCAATTGGCTTGCCGTCAGTGGCGATGTAATCCTGACATCAATACTGTCGATTCAAGTCTAATGTTGAATACTAAATTCTAGTTCATTGTGTAGGGCCACGAAACACCGAATAATAATAATAATATTATTATTACGGGATCTTGTATCGAACATATCTCTCTCATACGGTGTTAGAATGACGAACCGTCTGCGACATTGCGACCCTGGAATTATGACAGATGTTTCAAAACTAATTTTGGATATTTAAGTCGAGGTTGAGGCATGGGCCCCATGAGGCCCGGTTCGCGCATGATGCGGTGAAATGAAACTTTTTCACCGGCTATCTGTTCGGGACCAATGGGTAGTCCATCTGGTGTGTTTTTCCGTATGGATCGCAATGGTGTGACCGGTTTGGTTAACCGGAGTCATTTGAAGTACGACTGGGTTGGATCGAACATGAATCCAACCGGGCCCTCGGAGCGGAAACACTTATAACTTGAGCTCCATACATCCGATTGACGTGCCGTCGACTTTGTTGGATTCCTCTTGATGAGATGGAACTTTTGGTATATTTCGCCTGAGGTTTGGACGCTGTTGGAATATGGCCGGGTTAGATTGTACCCGAAATCCAATCGGGCCCCTAGAATGGAAAAGTTGATAACTTTCAGACTGGACGTCCGTTTGATGAACCGTCAGCGGCGTTGGTGGACTTGTTGAGAAACAGTCCCTTTGAGTATACCCTATGAGAGTTCGGGGTACAATTGAGATACATCCGGGTTGGTTCACACACGAAACCAACCGGACCCCTGAGACGAAAAGGCTAATAACTCATAGACTAGGTGTCCGATTGACGCGCCGTATATTGTGTTGAGACCCCAATGACGAGGCGGTCCTTTGAGATACTTATTAGTGGGACTTTGAGATAATTGGAGTATCGACCTGTAGCTCGTGGAGCGAACCCTCCTGGAGACGAGCATTCCGAGTACGAAGACCGTGTAGCCGACTGAGACCTGACGACTGCCTGACCGACTTGACTTGGATTGAGTCGACTAGCCTAGTGGACGGAGCACTACTTTGTTGGGAGTAGACCCATGGTGGAAGGATCACTACCTGTGTGACAGTGCAGACCCGCGGTACTCATCCGGAGAGTACCTCTGCAGGCTATTAGGGGGGTGTGCACTACTGTGTTTGGGTGGCATACCCCGGCGGGAAGCACTACTGTGTTTGGGTGGCTGGCTCGTGGTACTCGATAGGAGGAGTACCTCAATAGTCTTAGGTTAGTGAGTAGTACCTCGGAGTCGTGATAGGACCACTGTACACTCCAGAGACGGGACTCTTCAGCAGTTACCGTTTCGATAATAAAAATCATGGTTTGAGATGAGTCTATGACTTTTGCATTTACCTCATGATTGAGATGGGACACTTGATAACTTAGGTATATGTATGGGCATATACCTGGGTAGTGGTTATCCGTTGATTTCATAATATTTGTGTTTCTTCATGATTGAGATGGGTTACTTGATAACTTGGGTATATGTATGGGCATATACCTAGGTAGAGGTTATCTGTTGAGATCTTCTTTTTGATTATCCTTGTTGGATTTAGTGAGACATTGAGGGTCTCGGGGTCCCTACTGAGTATTGTTATACTCACCCATGCATGGGCTATGCCCGCACCTCGTTGTGTTGGTTGCAGACGAAGGTCAGCGCAGACAGAGGCTGAGTGTTCGAGGACTGGACGGTACCCGGAGGTGGACCTCACGACGAGACAATATCTGGTGATGGACTTCACGACGAGATGACACTCGGAGGAGGTTGACGGATGAGAGCACTGTGGAGGCTATCTGTACCTACCCTTCAGGTAGGATCCGTGGTGGACGAACCAGGAGATGCGCTATCTGTACGTACCCTTCAGGTAGGATCCTTAGTGGACGATCCAGAAGCTTCTTGTCACCTTTCGGCTGTTTTATCTTTTTCCTTGAACTTTACAGTTGGGCTTGTATTTTGAGCCCCTTTACTTTCAGCACAGCTTGTTTCAGTTTTACTTAGTGTTTTACTTCTGCTTGTACTCTGTGGTGTTTTTTTTACTTTTATAAATGAAATGCCTTCCCAGTTATCGGGATTTACACCTTTGGTGCTATTCGCCAGCCCCTGGACTATGGAAGGCGGGCTTGGGGTAGTCACGACACGGGCCCCGAGGACGGGTCGTGAAAAATTGGTATCAGAGGAGTCGGTTCTACTGCAGAACTTATAACTTTGATATTCTTTTTTTGTGAAGCAATAGTGTTAAGGGTACCGAGTGTGGTTTTCAGTTCTGGGAGTCCATTGTTGGTGTAGAGGCCGACGTATCCGTACACCAGGACCCTGACTACTGATTTCTGACTTTGTGCACGAAAACACTGATTGCGTGTGTGTTTCTAAGAGTTTTAAAGTCAGCTCAAACCAAGTAAGCTCACCTGGTATAAATCGTTTGACCGTGTCGTATCTGTTCAGGATGTCTCCATACAGACAGTCAGTTGGAGTTATGAGATAGTACACGATGACGGCCCACCGAGCGACGAGGCTCCGGTGCGGGGCCCTTTTTACAATGTTGGCACCCTCATGTGGTGTTCCATCAACACCACCACCTTTTGGGTAACAAATGCCACCAGCTAAACTAGCGAACTGTGCATGTTGGCAGAGCGCATTGCACGAGTTCCAACAGTAGAGGCCTCCGAGGTTACGAGGCGAGGAAGATTCCCAGACAGCCAAGGATTGGCTGGAGGTGATTGCTAGAGTTTTTCGCCTAGTTGAGACATCAGGAGAGTGGATGGTGGACTTGGCCACTAGTGTTTTCCAGTTAATGACCTTGAGGATGGTCTGCATAGTGACGAGGCTTCAGTACATGGACCGATGCCTGAGATAGTGCCTTTGGGTAGTGTGTCAGCTATACATCACTACCTATTGGTCAGCAGTTACAACCGGCGGTACCGGTAGGCGACACATGTAAGCTTACTGCCTCACACGTGTTCTAACATCAAATACCCTCAAGTTCTGAGGCGAACCTGATTCACAGGTAGCTGAGTACTGGCTTGAGGAGGTGGTTGAGAGTTTTCTAGAGATTATACAACTTCGGCAGGACGACGTGTCGGTAGCTACGAATTCATTGAGGCGTGCCGAACATTCCGGGTACTCGATGAATACGATTCGAGCCATCACTTTTTCCTCTATGCATTCCTACTCAGGTTAGGGTGCTAGAGATAACCTTGAGGTTGAATGTTCTTTGGCTGAATGAATACAACTAGAGAATGTTAGAAGTTGGAACGCAGCGACCTGGTGCCAGTCTCATAGACTTGGGCGTGCGAATGTTTCAAGAAGAGGAAATGTTAAGGACAGATAAATATGTAGAGCAACAGACATGGAGGCAGAGCTAGGAGAGCAGTATGAGGTGGTGTACATTTCAACATATTACAACCACCCACCTTTTTTGTCCCCTCTAGGCTCAGGGAGCTGGAGGGAAAGGGAAAAGAGTAGCTGCATGCGGTCAAGGAGTGCGACCGAAATGGCTCTAAGGATGATTCGAAGTGCAGACTTTGTCTTATACTATTTACCGTATCCAAAGACATTGATACGAATCATCCCTTCCTTCCATGAATCTAGTCCCAGACCTAGAGTTTCTGGTTAAGCCGTTGACTTGACCCTCACGTCTGGAGATACCTTTGGGAGGAGACTCGATAGTCACACTTACGCCGACAGTGTGATCTGACCCTTGAGGCGAGAGTCTCAGTTGGGACCTCTTGGTGGCAGCGTCAAGGACTTACGACGTTATTTTGAGTATGGATTGGGCAATCACTGCTCATACTCAAATTGAAAGTATTAGGAAAACGTCGGGATGGGTTTTCCTTGGTCGGCGAAAAGGAAAACTTAGGCAGCACAAGATAAACTCGTGCATGGGAGGGTGTAGCCGATCATTCTTGGGTCGGCCAACCTTACCCTCGTGGCAGCAGGAGTTTTGAGTTTCAGTTCTAATCAGGAAAGGGAGACCTCTAGAGTTCGAGGATGGCGACCATGTTCTTATACGGGTCTCACCTCGACGAGGTTTACGGAGATGTAGCCGAGGCGGTGAGATATCTCCGAGGTTCAACAGACCTTTCTAGGTCCCCAGCAGGGTAGGCGAGGTGGTTTACCGCTTCACCTTTCCACCTCAGTTGCACCGAGTGCATGAAATCTTCCACGTACCTCGGCTGAGGAGATACGTGCAAGATCCTTCACACATCATCGACCTCTGGGAGTTGGACGTCGATGACAGGGCGACATGCACAGAGGTTCCAGTGGAGATTGAGGATCGACAGGAGTGGGTCCTATGTGAGCGATTGATTCCTTAGGTGTGCTTTCACTGGCAGCACAGGAACATCCAGGAGAGCACATGGGAGCGGAAGGCTCAGATGCATGCTCAGTACCACTTTTGTTTCCCTAGTTTGTGTTATAGCTTTACGGGGACGTAAATCCTTAAGGTGGGAGTAATGTAAAGACTCGTAAATTTCAAGGAATATTTTTTAATTTCTTTGGAATTTTACGAGTATGTAGTTTCTGACGGCACCTGATTCCGAGGCCCGGTGTGCCCGAAATAATTTTCCGAAGTCTTGTTAAGCTTAAATTAATGCGTGTAAGCAGTTTTACTGAAAAAGTGTAATAACTCTTAAACGGTTACTCGGATAAAAAATCTGAGGGTACTGTTGCGCTCAAGATGGCGGTTTTACCCTAGGCACGACTTATGTTTAGTCGGCGCGGGCCTCCTGTGAGAAATTCCAAAAATGGCATAACCGTAAATAAAATAATTAAATAAATTATTTTATTTTTCAAATGATTATAACTCACAAACGGTAGCTTGGATTAAAAATCCGAGACAACCGCTGAAATCATGAGGGAATGGTTTATTTAAGCAGATACTAACTTTTTCCGGCGCGGGCCACCCGAAAAAGTTTGTTTTTGGCTGCAAACAAAATAATTAAATGACAATTATTTTATTGTAAAATTCGTATCTTTTAAACGGTAACTCGGATTGAAAATATAAGAGTACCATTGGATTCTTTGGGGCGTGTTTCACTTAGGCAGAGCCTGATCTTGACCGGCACAGGTCGAGGGTGACTGATAATAATTTTCCGAACTTTTTTTTCGGGTACGTTTAGTAAACGTACGTGTGAGTTTTCCTATCTTTTGAACTGGTACATGGAATTGAAATCTGAGAGCACCGATAAACTCGAAGCACCAGTAAATGCTTAAGGGGACCTTTACTACAATTGCGTTTGAAGTGTGTTGAGAATTAATAATTGGGGATTTAGAATTAAATAAATAAAATTGGTGGTACACAATTTTATTTATATAGTAGTTATACCCTACAAAGGGGAGTTAAGGGTGAGACCCATAACCACCAACTACCCATGTGAGGATAAATGAGAGGTGGGGTCCACATGAGACCCTAACTCCTCACCTCCCCCTCAACTCCCTAAACCCCCCTTTATCACCCCTTAAATTAATTTGTAAACTCCTCTTTAATTATGTGAACTCCTCACCTTCTTCTCTCTCTCCCATAAGTTTTTCCAAATTGATTTAAATTAATGAATTGGATCCTCTTAGTTTTGAATTGCTTGGCATTATTAAATTAAGAGGAAGCCTTTCATTTTATTATTGGGCAATTAATCTGTGGAGAAGATTTGGAGGATTAGAAGGAAAAGCTTACTTTCCACAAAGAACGCAATATTCCTCTCGGCGAAGGGAATCTCTTTCAACTGAGGCAAGAATGTGAGGTGATGCCACGAGGAGCACCGTTCCTCCGCGATGCTCAACCACCACGATGCTTGCCTCTTTCCGTGGTTCGACGACGTGCGACGTCTTTTCGAGGTAGGGGTTTTTATAATGATTGAATTCGTTTTATTGATTCTTCATATCTTAAATTCACGATGATGATGACCAAATTAACATGGACACCGTCCCACACATAAACCATTCTCGTTTTTCTTTCTATTCTTCACGTGTTCTTCATGCGTTCTTCAATGCCTAATATTTATTGATGTTAGAAACACGAAGTTTTGTTGAGTGCAATATATGGATGCGAAACCCTCAACGCAAGGATCACAAATATGCGATCGTTTAATTTTTCGGGCTTGGAATGAAGCCACAATGGCTCACGGAAGGAGGCGTCCAAATATTTATTGATGCTGGAAACTCAATGTTTCCCTGAGCGTGACATACAGACATGAAGATCTTGACCCGAGGATCAAGGATATGCGTTCGTATCTTTTTTCCGAGTTAAATCGAAGTCGAAATGGAGTGCAGAAGGATCTGGAGGTGCAGCTGGGCGGGCAGCCAAAGGTGGTGGCCATGCGTAAAGAAGGGTGGTGCGTGAAGAAGGGTGGTGCGTGACATGGGGTTTTTGAAAGAAATCAATTAAAATTAATAATATAATAATGGTATTATTAATTTTGATGATAGAACACTTTTTTGTCTATAACTTCTTCGTGTAATCTCGGTTTCATGAACCGTCAGTGGCAGCGCGACCATGACTTCAAGACGGAATTTATGAGTCCAATATTGGATGTCTTTTTCGGGTTTTTGGATCGGGTACCTGAAGCGCTCGAAAAATAATAGATTTAATATTATTATTAAATCTTCGACCCACCATAACTCATGCGTGCGACGTCTGATTGGATTGCCATCAGTGGCGATGTAATCCTGACATCAACACGGTCGATTCAAGTCTAATGTTGAATACTAAATTCTAGTTCGTGGTGCGGGGCCACGAAACACCGAATAATAATAATAATATTATTATTACGGGATCTTGTATCAGACATATCTCTCTCATACAGTGTCGGAATGATGAACCGTCTACGACGTTGCGACCCTGGAATTACGACAGATGTTTCAAGACTAATTTTGGATATTTAAGTTGAGGTTGAGGCGCAGGCCCCACAAGGCCCGGTTCGCGCATGATGCGGTGAAATGAAACTTTTTCACCGGTTATCCGTTTGGGACCAATGGGTAGTCCATATCGTGTGTTTTTTTCGTATGGATCACAATGGTGTGACCGGTTTGGTTAACTGGTGTCATTTGAAGTACGATTGGGTTGGATCGAACATGAATCCAAACGGGCCCTCGGAGTGGAAACACTTATAACTTGAGATCCGAACATCTGATTGACGTGCCGTCGAGTTTGTTGGATTCCTTTTGATGAGACAGAACTTTTGGTATACTTCGCCTGAGGTTTGGACGCTGTTGGAATATGTACGGGTTGGATTGTACCCAAAATCCAACCGTGCCCCTGGAACGGAAAAGATGATAACTTTCAGACTGGAAGTCCGTTTGATGAACCGTCAGCGGCGTTGGTGATATTGTTGAGAAAAAGTCCCTTTGAGTATACCCTATGAGAGTTCGGGGTACAGTTGAGATATGGCTGGGTTGGTTCGCACACAAAACCAAACGGGCCCCTGGGATGAAAATGCTAATAACTCACAGACCAGGCGTCCGATTGACTTGTCGTCTATTGCGTTGAGACCCCTATGACGAGGTGGTACTTTGAGATACTTCTTCGTGGGACTTTGAGATACTTGGAGTATCGACCTGTAGCTCATGGAGCGGACCCTCCCGGAGACGAGCGTTCAGAGTACGAAGATCGTGTAGCCGGCTGAGACCTGACGACTGCTTGACCGACTCGACTTGGAGTGAGTTGACTAGCCCAGTGGACGGAGGACTAATTTGTTGGGTGTAGACCCATGGTGGACGGAGCACTACCTGTTTGATAGTGCAGACCCGTGGTACTTGTCCAGAGAGTACCTCTGCAGGCAATTAGGGGGTGTGCACTACTGTGTTTGGGTGGCATACCCCGGTGGGAAGCACTACTGTGTTTGGGTGGCTGGCCCACGATACTCGACAGGAGGATTACCTCAGTAGTCTTAGGTTAGTGAGCAGTACCTCGGAGTCGTGATAGGACCACTGTACACTCTAGAGACAGGACTCTTCAGCAGTTACGATTTGGATAATGAAAATCCTGGTTTGAGCTGAGTCTATGACCTTTGTGTTTACCTCATGATTGAGATGGGTCACTTGATAACTTAGGTATATGTATGGTCATATACCTGGGTAGTGGTTATCCGTTGATTTCATAATCTTTGTGTTTCCTCATGATTGATATGGGTTACTTGATAACTTGGGTATATGTATGGGCATATACCTAGGTAGAGGTTATCTGTTGAGATCTTCTTTGTGGTTATCCTTGTTGGATTTAGTGAGACCTTGAGGGTCTCGAGGTCCCTACTGAGTATCGTTATACTCACCCCTGCACGGGCTATGCCCGCACCTCGTTGTATTGGTTGGAGATGATGGGCAACGCAGATAGAGGCTGCGTGTTCGAGGACTGGACGGTACCTAGAGGTGGACCTCATAACGAGACAATATCTGGTGGTGGACTTCACGACGAGACGACACTCGTAGGAGGTTAACAGGTGAGAGCGTTGTGGAGGCTATCAGTACCTACCCTTCAGGTAGGATCCGTGGTGGACGATCCAGGAGCTGCTCTATCTATACCTACCCTTCAGGTAGGATCCTTGGTGGAAGATCTAGGAGCTTCTTGTCACCTTTCGGCTGTTTTATCTTTTTCCTTGTACTTTACAGTTGGGCTTGTATTTCCAGCCCCTTTACTTTCAGCAAAACTTGTTTCAGTTTTACTTAGTGTTTTACTTCCGCTTGAACTTTGTGGTGTTTTGTTTACTTTTATAAAGGTAATGACTTTCCAGTTATCAGGATTTATGCCTTTGGTTCTAGTCGCCAGCCCCTGGCCTATGGAAGGCAGGCTTGGGGTAGTCACGGCATGGGCCCCGAGGACAGGTCGTGACATTATCCCTAATAGTGAATGTTTTAAATGAAATTTATAGGTTATATTACTGTTAGTATTAATTTATTTTTATGTAATCATTATAATTAGTCATGTAGTTAATATAGAATTATCATTTTCAAAAAATTACTCTTCTTAAATAATAGATGTTTCGATGCGTCTGCAAGATTAATAATGAATTAAAAATTTTCAATTATATAAAAGGAATTTAGAAAAATATATTCAATATATTGATTCATTTTAAATTATAATTTCTAATAATTTCACCTTAACTTTTTATCAATGTTATTTCTTAATTAAATAAAAATTAATTTTAGAGATTTAAGTAAAAAAAAAGTTTACGTAGTGGTTAGACATTAAAATTCTGAATAAATGACCAAAAAACAACTCTAAAACCCATTAATGGACATATTTTAACCTTTTATCTTATTTAATCGACAATTTACTATAATTGGGTCCTGGTTAGTAGATAAAAATGTAGGTGTAATTCACTATTGCAATCAATTTCAAGTGTGCCACTCACCCCACATTTAAGCACCCACCCCCAACCCTCTTCTCTAAACAACTTCAAAAAAAATTATTTCTGTTGGAACCACTTTGTGTATAGGTTTGTATTTGTTGTCAATAGTTGTCAATGGAATATCAAAATGAAGGTGATCATGAAGTACTCCGATGAAGTAGAGGAGTAGTGATTCAGACGATTGTTGTACTGATCGTAAGTTCAAAGAACACATGTCAAAGGTGATACATTGTTTACAACAATGAAGAATGTGAGGTGTAATCCATATGAGGATGATTAAAGAAGAATGAGATTCGATTAAGACCATGCAACTCTTCATGATTGCATGAGAACCATGCAAGAGACTTCTTGAAGACTAGAATCGTATGTTTCGCATGAAGTAGAGGAATATGGTTTAAGAAGAAGACAACGTGCAAGGGATTGGCATTTTGTGACGGCCATGAACATTGGACTTCTGCGATAGCTAGACACATCCCATTGTCATAGAAGATGATGATGCTGAAGCTATTCCTTCAAATAATACATATCACAATAGTGGAGTTTGTGATAAAAGCAAAAGAGTTGCTGAAGGATACATATCACCATGAAGTAGTGCTGTTGAGATGATCGTGCTTGTTGACAAAGCAAACAGACGACATAAAAATTTGTTGACAAAGGAGATTCCATGGTGGCATGTCGAGTTCGAGGACTGTGGATAATGATCCATGTTTTATTCATGGGACATCGACAAAGGAATGGATGATCTGGAGGCGGACTAAAAGAGAGGATACAAGGTGACACCGTTTTCCAGTGTTTGCCAAATTTTTGGGGTCCAAAATCTGGAAGTTTCTGAGCATTGCGAAAATAGGATTTCCATGAAGATGATGATTTAATATGGAAAAGGCATGAATTTCGCGAAGATAGGATTCATGGTTTGGAAATCGCGAAGACTAGAAGAATGGAGGCGGTGAGTCTTCATGATTATGTCAAGATTCGCGAACGGCAGAGGCTGGAGTGCTTCGCGGCGATGAAGGGCTTCACGAGGGAGCTTCGCAGCCAAGGCGTGAAGGAATGTTGACGGTGATTCTTCGCGACTACGTCAAGCTTCGCGAACAGAAAAGTGCCATGGTGATTCACGATTTGGACAGAATTCCGACGGAATATTTGGAGCTTCGTGATTTGAGATGATGTGGCGTTGACTTCGTGCGGAAGGGTCGAGGGTCGGTGGAATCGCCTATAAATAGAGGCCGACCCCCTCAAGAGAAGCAGAGAGAGTGCTCAACGAAAATCCTTTGCTCTCAGTTTGCAAAGGTCACTCGCGAAGGCAGTGTGCTTCGCGAAAGAGGAGCTTCGCGGCGGCTATTCTAGCTCCGTGAAAGTCGTGCGCCCCGCGTTGGCTCAGTGAGCTTCGCGAAGAGGCAGCTTTGTGAAAGAGGATCTTCGCGGTGACTACTACAGCTCCGTGAAAGTCATGCGCCCCGCGTTGGCTCAGTGAGCTTCGCGAAGAGGCATCTTCGTGAAAGAGAAGCTTCGCGGTGGCTACTCCAGCTCCGTGAAAGTCGTGCGCCCCGCGTTGGCTCAGTGAGATTTGCGAAGAGGCAAGAGCTCCACAAAAGCCAAGCATTGCGAAGGATGGAGCATTGCGAGAGTTCTTCGCAATTGAGCTTTGCGAAAAGGTAGGGACTCCGCGAAGCCTTGTTTGAGCTTTGCAAAATTGGGAGCCTTGCGAAGTAGGGTACTTTGTGAAGGCCCTTTCCAAAGGAAGTTCTCCCAGTGGACAGGGGAAAAAGAGGTATTCATCAGTGGATGAAATTTGGACTTCAACAGAGCATCATTTATTGAAAAATTTCACAAGTGATTGTGATTCAGGCAAACTAAGACAAGGGGATCTAGTGCATTTAGTAATTGCACTAAAGAAGAAGTATTGAACGAAAAAGAGCATCAAATCTGAACCATGATGCAAGCAAAGTCTCATGCTGAACATGAGACAAAGAACTTCATGTCTATCTATTGAAGAGACCTTCACGTCTATAAACTGAGTGAGACTTCACCAACGGCAGTGAGCCAGGTCGAGTCAACGGGAGTGACCCGAGGGAAGCAGTGAGCTATCCCTGAACCATTGTAAAGGAAGTGAGCCTGGGACAGAGTGACTGTGCCCGAACCTCTATGATCCACAGCTAGTGAAGATTAGTGGAATTTGGTACGACCGACAACTTGTCGGCGTATTCTCCTTGGACGTAGCCCTTTGTGGTGAACCAAGTAAAAATAGTTGTGTCATCTATCTGCATGTGAATGTTTCATTGCTGATCATATCCATCATACAGGTTTAAGTAGTTCCTACCAACGTGGGAACAAGATCCACAACTTTAAGAAGAAAAAGTTGACACCCTGATTCACCCCTCCCCTCTCAGGGTGTCCCGGGGTCCTATAATTTCAACCATTAAAACCCCCAAAACAATTCCAAATTAATTATTATCCTCCAATAATCCTACTATTTGATGAAATATATCCAATTAATACCATTGGTGGAACCTAGAAAGAGATACCCAAATAAGAGGCAACGCTAATCAAGGAGCAATTTTTGTTTTATTTTTTCCTCTACCCCCTTCAATTATTATTATACCATAATTATAAAATAAAATAAGTACCATTAATATGAATTTATGTTTTTATTTTATATTTTCAACATAAATATAAACACATTTCTATAAAATTGGACATGAAATCATCTTTCGTGATTGTGGAATACAACCTCCTTACGAAATGATGACATTCATTTTTTCCATAACCACCTCTCACAGATGGGAATAATGAAGGAAATATATTTTATAAATTATTTTTATAAAATAATTATATAATTAGAGTCATTATATCATATATACCATTATTATATTTCAATATGTAATTGATATGATAACATCATTTATGTTTGTGGTGGACTACCACCTTGCTATGCAATGTGACTTGTTTTCACTAACAACATCATTTATGTTTGTGGTGGACTACCACCTTGCTATGCAATGTGACTTGTTTTCACTAACATATTACATGGAAGGTAATAAGTTAACGGATAACAACTATTTGGGATATATATGAGATATTATGATATTAATGACATATTTATCATTATGGAATTATAATATAACAATTTATTTCATAAAAATTCCATCACAGAAATTCTGATAATCTCTTATGTGGACATGTGGACTACCTTCTCCTCGAAGCGATGTCATTAATTTTCTTATCACCACATAACACGAATTATCTAAAAAAATAAATATTAATAAATATTATTCTATTTATGATATAATTATAATTTTTGAAATATAAATATTACTTATCTTCTTTCCATACCAATCATTGAAAAATTGAAACATTACACGTGCGTATATACAATATGTCGTCTCCAATATCATAACGTTACTTAGTTTTTTTATCCATCATTCGTGAATGGTTTTAGAAGTTCAATTGGTGTCTAAATATAGTAATTTTTCAATATTATTATTACACACATGTTTAAATAATGACCCATTTTACCTCATTTGACCTAAAAAATTCACTTTTTAATTGTTTTATAAGTACATATAAAATTTTTAATTTTAATTTATGAATATTTTACATAATGAAAATGTTTTTCAAAAATAAAATTGTTACATGTTTTTAATGGAAAAATAAAAATAATTCCCTACCTAGATGAATTGTATTTTATTCCAATCTTTATTTTGAAGCTTAAATGTTTTCTTAATTGAAAAACATCTTTCCCTTTTTTCGGGTATTTTGGTAATGAAATTGGGGTTTCAAAAGAAATGTGTATTTTTGTATTGAAAATGAGTTTTTAGGTGGTACATTCATATAAAAAAATTATATAGTAGAAATTTTCAGTTTTTTTAAAAAATGTTTAATAATGTAAATGTGGAAGCATAAAAATGTTTTACCCATGATCTGGTACTTTTTAATTACAAAATATGGAGACCAAGATAACAAAGAGTGAGTCCATTAAAAAGTATACTATTGGGAGGCCAAAACAGCATCAAGTGATCCCTTTATAATGTAATTGAATATTGCACCAAGATATCACTACAATTCATTGGGTAATTATTATATTGGAAGTCGATCGTATGGTTTTAACAATTTAAATGGTTTTGAAAGGGTTTTATGAATATGATTCTATAAATCACAAAAGGGGTATTAATTAATTGCTATGGGATTTAATGATTTCATTTGAAAAATAATGCATGCATATTTTTCGTGTAAAAATGATTTAATTCATATTATCAAATAACATTTATGATAAAGGAAAGCTTTTAATGGTTTTTTGTGTATTTCACTAGACTAACAGTTTCGTTTCTTTTATACTCATAACTGAAATTTTTTCACTAATCCCAAGTTTGTAATTTTGCGTCATAGGTTTGGAATGGTAAAGGATTATTTCTTATTGAAATCCATGAAGAGTGTTCATGAATCAAATATTTTAACATTTTATATAATTTCATATGGTGAAAAAATGTAATGTTATCATAAGTGTCTAATTTGTAATATATAGTTTTGTAATGTATATGTTATAGCATTATTATCTTAAACACCTAACCTAAAAAGATACATAAAGTAAATAAACATAATTCTAAATATAAAACTCAGGATTATTTTATTTTTAAGGAGGGATCCTTATAACATTCACAAGAAAATTCTATTATATTATTAAAACATTTTAATTAAATAATTGTATGTCCTTTCTATCACTTATTAATGGTAACCAATTAGCCTCTCTTATTCAAATCTCTTGAGCCACATATCTTAACCAAGACCTAAAAAATTCCATTCCCAACCACTAACCACATGACCTAGTGTAAGTTTCCTCATCAAAGGTCACACCTAAAAGGGTTATGGTATATTCCAAATGATTTTTTAGAAGAATCAATAGAAATGTTAACCAAGTGTTTTCATTTTATTTCATCTTATAACCCTTGAAATATTCTATAAACATGATTAAATTATGAAAAAATATATTTTTTATATTTAAATGTTCAAATTATATTTTCATAACCACTATTCATCTATTATCTGTCAGATTGAAACTAAAAACATTGATCGTGAGAACGTATGGGATTCTGTATCTGTGTAGTGGTGTATTTTATTTTCAATCACCACATTACAAGGATTTTCATAAAGATGAATATAATTAATATATATAATTTTTTTAAAAAATTATTATTATCAAAATATAATATTTCATTTACCTTATTACTCCCACAAATCTTAAAAAATGATAATGTTTCCCATGAATACATATAGACCACCACCTCTAAGAAGTGATGTCAACTGTTTTTCATATCCTCCATGAAATGAATATTCTAAATATGAATATAATGAATATAATATATATATATATATATATATATATATATCATGAAGAAAATTATATAGATTATGGATCCATGAAAAATATATATGTACTAAAAATATCGAATCGAAACATACATGAAAAACGAAATAGTTATCACTATAAAGCATCAATTTTTTTTAAAAAAAAATTATTAGTAAAATTATGTTAAAATTTAATAAGTGGAACATATTTGATATTATAAGTTTTTATATGATTTATTAATATAATTTTTATAGATGTAAATTTATTATACATGATGTAAAAATAACTTCTGAATCAAGTTGGTCATTAAGTAAGGGTTTATTTCACAACTTCAACCTTACTCTGAAATGATTATGTTTAAGTTTACATTTATGATATAATATAAAATTTATATCTTAAAAAATATATATTATATTCTATATTTTTAATTTATTTTAATTAAATGAATTATATTCATTTTCCTCTCCCTATATACCTATAGTTCAAATGAATGTTTTCAAGGATAACATACTATTTTTTTATTTAGTTGAGAATTATATTCATTCGTGTCTTTATTTTATATTACATTTTACCTAGAATTATTTTCAAAGATCCATTTTTTTGTTTATTTATTCAAATATATAACTTTTTAAATATTTTTTAAAATCTAATACTCAAGGTTTTTTTGAAAGATAATTTTTTTTTGAAGTTTTCAATTGAATATTTTATTAATTATTTCCACATGATTGTATTTTTCTATTATCAAATCTATTATATTACATGAATTTTTCTTTAAAATTATACATGGTTATATCATATTAAAATTTCATTCAAAATAATTTGTACACATTTAGGTTTTATATATGGAATTTCCAAATGAAGATGATATTTTACACATGTAATGTAATTATGATATTTTAAAATTATTCTCATCATGGTCAACACAATTTTATGATTCTTGTGATTTACAAGTGATATATTAAATTTATATACTCTCCCATATTAATTTTTATGGATTATTATCATGTTATTCCATTTATTTTCTAGAAAAATTATTATCATTTTATATTCTTGTTTTTCAATATGATTGTTTTTATTGACTATATTGTTAATTTTTATTCATTCAGTTCACATGATGATTGAATTAGAATTAACATGTGATGATAGGGGTCTACTATATCCCCTGTAATAATTTTTAATTCAAACAAAGAAAAATAGTTTTTTTTCCTTTCATAGATTTAATACTGATTTAAGATTGATGTATTTGTGAAAGGAGTAGATATTATTATTATTATGTCTAGTAGTGTTCATTATTTAATTGTGAAACTAGTTTATAATCTTTGTTATTATTTATTCTTCTATGTGATCTATAGACTTATTAACCTTTTAGGATATTATGTATATATATTATTTGATAAAATTTATCCTCTTGGTTATTGTAAATAATTGGGCCACTCCTTAACTAGTAATAAATTATGTTTCTTTAGACTAGATTTCACAATATAGAAGTCATAAAAATTTATTAGGTTTATATTTTTATATAATTTAATCATAAAAAAAACCTAAGAAACACATAAATTAAAAATATAACACTTACAATAAGTATTTAGTTTTCCCCAATATATTTAAAAAAAAATACTCTTTATTTAATTTACAAATCATCATAGCTTTCTCCTTTATATTTATTTTTTCATACTCATCCTTAAACAATTTGAAAGTCAGTTTTACGAAATTGGATTATCTAAAAAATCTATATAAGATACATAAAAAATGAAACTCATTCATCCAATAAAAAAATGAAAATAAATCACCATTAATACAATATTATTTCAGTGTATGATAAAAATTATAAAATCCATAAAAGACATATTTTTTATCAATGAAAAACATTTTAAAACCCATAATAAGAAATTAGAATAACTTTTGGGGACATTTATAAATATATGTATCACCCATACTAAACTCATTTAAAAAATAACTAGTGTATAATAAAATATAAATAATAAACCTCTTTGGTTAACCCCCTAATTTATTTCTTCAAATATAAGGAAAATTACCAAATTTATTGAAGAGGTATATCTATCTGGACCATTAAATAATCCATATCATTCACACCCATAATTTATTATTTATAAGGCTCAAACATCATAATCAATTATAATAATGTGCTATATCAGGAGTAAAACATAATCTTATTTCACCATTAAATCATAAAACCTCAGAAAAAACATATTAAACTACATTCTAAACATTTTCAATTGTTGATATATGCCATTCCATTAAAACCATATTTTCAGAAGAATAAATCCTAGAAAACATGGATGGTAAGTTTTATTTGAAGAAAACATGGATGATTATAGTGTAATCCAACACAAAAAATAATTCTTTCAGTGGTGGAAAATATATCGATGCTATTTACATTAAAATAAAACATTAATGTTTCCATATTTATTGAAAACTAAAATATTCCCTTAAAGGTTACCTTTTGAAAACCATTGAATGATATTAAAAAATTTACCTAAAATAACTATATTAAATCATTTAAGATCATATAAATACCTCAATACAATAATTTTCACTTTATAATCATGTAATCTCGAGGCATGTTCCAATGAAGTCAATGTCAAAATTCCAATTAAAAAAATATTATCATGCCTTTCAAAT
Source organism: Viscum album (assembly GCA_963277665.1). Classification (NCBI taxonomy): domain Eukaryota; kingdom Viridiplantae; phylum Streptophyta; class Magnoliopsida; order Santalales; family Viscaceae; genus Viscum; species Viscum album. The sequence goes on from OY728139.1 coordinate 1,194,419,231, forward strand.
TATCATGTTATAATATCTCATAATAAACTTATTTCAAACATAGTTTATAATATATTACTTTTACTATCATGGTCCCAAATAAAATATTGTATGTACCCAGATAATCGTGTATGCAATTTATTCATAAAAGGATACTAAAATCATATATTCTCTTTAATTTAAAGGATTGTTTCTCTATCATGATTGCAATATATGTTGGGAACTATTTCCTCAGAAAGATAATAAAAATTTATAATATTCCATTGAATAATGTTTATCTTTCTCTCTATATCTCATATTCTTTAGCCAATACATCCACTGATCTGCTCCATCTTCAAAATGGTAAATGGAATGAGTTTCATTTTATAACACCAAACATCTTGGGACATAAAATATATTTTCTTTACCATTGATATGTCATTATGATAAATGGATATGAGGTCACACAAAAATATTGAGGATGATATTTCATGAAATTTAAGACTCTTGATATGTTTCTCTATATTTATTCTAGTTGGACTCTAACATGGATGTCGCCACAATTTCCTACATAACACAAACAATAAATCATTCCAATAAATTTATAATTTAAATTTATATCCATTCTATGAATAATATTTGGAAGGGAATTATTCCCTTGAGACCATACTTCTTTAGCATTGTTGTTTCCTCAGTTGAAAACCATTCAGAATAGTCATAAATAAGATAAAATAAGATGGTAATGAAAAAATGCCACCCATATTCAACTTCACCATAAAGTAGAATCTCTAAATGGAATTCTATTTACATTATACAAACCTATAATGCTATCTAATGTTTTTTATACCAACTCAAAGGACCTATCATAAATCATAACATAAATGAGTATCTATAGAATACACATCACTTTATATAATTGATAGACCATTTTGGTTTAATGTTTCATGGAATTTGATCATAGAAATTCCATAAAAACTCATCTTCTATAATGTTATGACTTCTAATTTGTATACATTTTTTTCATTAATATCAATATTTTAAAATTAATCATGTTTTCTTATCATGAAAAATCTTCAAGACATTCAACTCCGTTTCTGCATTATTCATACACATTATTAAATCCTATGAAATTTCATTACTAATATTGGATGACAAGAATAATCTCATTATTGGATATAAATGAAATAAATCTATTTTTACTATGAAAAAACATGAAAATAAATATAATTATTAGGGTTTTCACAATATTCCTTATCCATATAAAATAAATCACAACCCTATGAGAAACACATACCTTTTTCTAATATATTAACATTTAAAATACACATAACGAAAATAGAAACCCTTTTTGAAATTTAAAACACTATATTCATAACCCATGTTATTCTTATGACAGAAAAACTAGAGACAAGTCTAATCAATAAGATAAATCTCAGCATTTAAAACCCTCATTCACAACTTTGTAAATAGGGAATATTATCCAATTAATTTGAGATATATATCGAGTTCACTAATTATATATGATGTCTTAGGATCACCCATCATATAACATATGTTGGTCACAAACACCATTATCAATAATGATCATGTACCATATCAGGAATAAAATATTTTACAAATTAAAATATTCATCATAAAACACATGAAAAAGTTTTTTTAAACCATATTAAACACATTTTCATATATTGATATATCAATTATTATTGAAACCCAATTTTCAAAAAAAAAATTCCCAAAAAAACATTGATTAGGTTTTTCACATTTAAGAAAACATGGAATAGTAAAAATGAATGAAATAAATAATAATTTTGGTGACATGAAATTCCATTCACACCATATAATATATAATAGAGATTTTCATCTTCCTTTTATATAGAAATTTAATATGATCCATAAAAATTTCCTTTTGAAAGCATTTAAAACAAAGTAAAAAATTGATATAAAAAACATTTTTAATGAATGTGTATGAAAATATATATATACATAAAATAAATTTTATATTATTTACATTGAAGAAATATATTTGGGAAACATATCTTTAAATAATTTAAAATGAGGTATTTAATAAATGATTATTTTTCTTTAAGTATAAATTTTCTTGTCTGTTCTTCAACATTGAAAATAATACACATAAAATAGTAATGTACATTTATAAGAATGATTTTCATGTTTATTATTAATTTTATTTATATTCATGTTATATTATATTATTAAAACAATTAAAATCATGTTAAACATTTTGATGATATTCAGATCATATGTCTAAAATAACATCGCTAGGTTGACTATGGTGAAAGAGGAAAATATTCTATCATAACCAGATTAATATTCAATAAATAATTATCATATATATATATATAAGTAATAATTTTAAAACTAATCATGAGAGGTAGTTTAGAGAAGTGATTCATGTTACATTCATGAAGGTGGTATTTCATTTGTTCACATGAATAATTTTTCATTTTTTCAATGATCATGAATGAATGAAATGTCATAAGCAGACACACCATGACCCATCTAGAATAAGATAATAAAAATATAAAACCTGAATCTGAATTCCAATAGGTCATGAGATAGTGACATGTAGTAATAATGAATATCAAACAAATGGTTGTCCTTAAATGATAGTACATGTATGTACACACACATAACCAAATACCTAATCAATACTAAACCGTAAATATTACTAATACCAATACTAGAATACATATAATTCCCACAATTAGTGTATTAAAATAATACTCAAAAGTATAAAGGTCCAAATACCACAACACAAAAAAATTAAAGGAAGTTTATTCTAATAGAATAAAGTTTCTAAAGTCAAATTAAACAACTATTATGAACCATGGAATGCATTTCCTAGAAATTCCAGGTCATCTCCTAGTCTATCTAGGACAACATCGAATAGTCTTTGATCATTATATGAAATGTCATGTGTCGACTGACCCTATGTAGGTGTTAGTATTTCAATACCCAGTAAAAAGCCCTGAAATCACCAAACATAAAGTCATCACCACAAGGAAATGACAAATAGAATATGAGATATTTAATAATAACATCTAGATATAAAAAATATAGATATTATCACTCAGTGTATGCTCACAACTATAAACGTAGCACATCAATCTGCTTAAAATTTCTAGATAAAAATAATCCATGAGAACTCTGTTCATGGTCCTGGTGAAATTGACAAGGATCATCTAGGAGGTTGTTCTATTTAGATATCACTTTGAAAAATTACTCTCTGAATGTTAGAAGTGATCAATACGTAGATAAAGGATCACTCATATGTCCTTGGGTGATACCAAAACCCTAAATAAAATAACCCATATTGTTGGGGATTAACATATCTGTGTGCGGTTAAACTAATTCCTAAAAAACCACATATTGAAGAATATATAATTTATGATCTGACCTTAGGCCTCATGGGGGATCCCTACAGCACTATCAAAGACTAATATCATTGGGGTGGGCATATAATATGATCAGGACATGAGGACTAACTCTACCCTCTTGGGTGATTAACTAAGGAAATTTAACATATAGAAACTGAGCTACACATAATAGAAAAAAAGGAATAATGGTTCCAAGGTAAAATTATATGAATTTTACTAAAAATAAAAAATATTCTTTTCCTACCTCATTTTTATGTGCATTTTTCCATTCAAATGTCATTAGGGAATGACTATTTACTATTTAACACACCATGTTATTATGAATTATTTTTTTTCTCAAATAAGTTTAAATTATTTAATGGCTTCTGTCACACGCTACACCAAGATTAGATTTCACTACACACAACACTAATTTTAGCTTGTAGTGCACAAAATACAGATTTTGGATTTCGTTACTCAAAATATAGATTTCATTCAATATCTTGTGTCACACAAGATAACGAGTCTTACTGAAATATAATATGTTATTAATATTATTATTTGATACGATAGTTCTCAACAAGACATTTGAATAGTTTGAATTAATTTGATTAAATAACTTGTAATAATACATAGTCTTCACTAGTTTATTAATTGTCTATTGATTTTAAATAAAATAAGATTCATTTAAAATAAAAGAAATGTTTTTGGGAAACATTATATTTTCTAAAAGGTGGTTTAATCATGTTTATCCCAAATAATTTAAAATAAATTTTTAGTAATTTTATAATGTTTAGTTGGAAGACTAAAATTCATTTTTATTTATGGAATATGAAAATTATTTTAGGGTTCAGTTTGAATATTTTTCTAAGAAGATTCATTTTTTGACGAATAGTTAAAAATACTAAATTTTAATTGAAAATTTATTTTTCATTTATATACCTATAATGATAAAATATATTTTTTAATTATTTTAAAGTAAAAAATGAAGTCAATAATACATCCATTATTTAGATTTAAATCATTAGAACCATTTTGATATTGAATATTCTTATAAAGAATTGTATGAGTCTGATGATTTTCACTTGAAAAACCATATTTCTCATCAAATTTATGATACTAATACTATATTATATTCTGCTTCTTATATTATTTGGTTTTGAAAAAATGGATTCCATATTTTGAATCAGAATATTTTTAATTTTCTAATAAGGCCAAATTAATTTTTGACCAATGTGATAAATGAAAAAGGTTGAAATTAATTATAGTGATTAAGGTAAAAGAGAGTTTACATAGTGGTTAGATATAAAATATGAGATGTAAAATTGACCTATAAATTTGTCCAAAAACCATTATATGGATATATTTTTACCATTACCACCATGGGATATATTTTTATGAGTTATGGGTATAATATTCTATGAACTTGACTTATATAATATGTTCTGTAAAGAAAAAGATAGAAAAGGAACTTTCCTTACCTTTAATATTTATGAATATTGGGGATTGGGAAAGAACATCATATGTATAGTTATAAATATTATTTTGAAAGGTATATTACCAATTTTATGGTTAATTTTATTTTAATTTTTTAGATATTAAATAAATACCATAAATTCTCATGAAACGCTAGTGCATGATTTATTTAGTTAATAATTATCTAAAATAAATACTACAAAAAATATTAAAATTGAATTAAATCAAACAAACTATTGACATCCATTAAATTTTATGATTAATATATATTTTTAAACTAGTGTGAAGTAAATATACTCAAATTACATTATTTTATAGATATTTTTTCATTCAAATAGAATAAATAATGTCAGAATTGACATTAATGTTACTTTATAATAAATCTTATTCTTTTAATGGCATATAATTACTAAAAATAATAATATATTCTATGTAAAATTAAATTTTTAATAACTATAATCTACGGTCCATTAATGGACCAATTAGACATTTATAGTAAATAAATTGACCTATAAATAGTAAAAACATTATTACTGTGGGTAGCGTTAGAGTAGTTTTCTTTGAACATTATATTCCCTTATGTTAAAATTAATTTCCAAAACATATGATACTTTTAGAAAAAATATTTAGAATTAATATTTCAATTTTTTTAAATTTTTTATCAACTTAATATAATCTTAATATAAAAATTACCTTGGTAAGAAAATTAGTTACCATATTGGAAAATAAAAATTGTAAAAATAGGGAAACATAAAATTTATGGAAGTAAAATATAAAAATATATTTATTTTTTATCATGAAGGTGTTTCTATTAAACATAAACCCTTCGCTCTATTATTATTTAATTTTGGAGCCACATGAGTTAAGGTATACCTCCCAATAATGAACACTTCTGAGTATGTTCTAGGATGCCACTCACTCTCAACTATAAAGGGGCACTCACCCTCCCCCAATCTTCACACCTCCCAATCCATTTTTCTCAATCAATATATGAATAAAATCACTTCTCAACATCCCTACACTCATCATATAATCCTATATTATGAGAAAAAATCAACTCCCTTGATGGTTTTATTGAAATCCTATGTGGAAGCCTGAATAAGAAATCATGTTCTTCTAAATTTATTTTTATTTAATTTGCTTATCCATCTCATTAAAATATTATTATATCATAATTATATAATAATTGTAGTATCTTACATATACTGATATGTTTTTATGAAATTTTTATAGACTACAACCAAAAACACTTCCATCAAATAAGTTAATAAATCATCATTCATGTGTATGATGGTGTTAACATACATTAGACGAGCATCATAAAAGAAAAAAAGGAACAAATACCAGAATATGGATACAATTTTCCCTATAAAAAAGGAATAGAAAGGTTTCCATGATCTGAGGGATCACATGAACCTCCAATAGAAATGAGATCACATGGCCTATATATGGTCATTAGAATGATCAAGAGCATCGCATTACCTATGGAAGATCCCACATAACCACTTTAACAAGTCTTTATGCTCTCCCAAATGATCCCCAAATATTCATTGACTATGTAGAAGCATTAAATTAATCACCCTAATTTCTTGATAATGATTAGTTCGAAGACACCTGAAAATCCTTCCAAATATCCCTAGAAAATTAGAGGTAAATATCTAAAATGTGTGAGCCTCTTACAATCATAAATTTCATATGATGCATCACCAATATCTAGTGTGATTTCTTTGATAATAATCATACAACCTCATGAGATCCCTAAACATTATAAAATAAGAATATGAAATAAAAATAAATTGTGTTAGCCTCTTCTGGTTATAAACATCATGAGACACACTCTGAGAAGTTTCTGACATCTCGCATGACCCTTGTGACATGTCGTCATCGCTGTAAAGGAGCTTTGTTGGCATACTTCTATTGTCATGTGAATGACCATTAACATGTACATGTAGTTTAGTACTGCCCATGTGGCTCTAAAAATAATAAGAAGGGGTTTTCAATGATAAGATCATTTATATCACCATAAAAAATTTCTTGGTCACTTGATGCATTATCGATAAGGAGAGTTATGGTATTGAAAAAAAAACTTGTGCAATCTAAAAATATCCCAAATCCATTCAAAAATAAAATATAGAATTAAAATTGAAAATTAGGGAGTATTTTTTGGAAATAAAACACATCTCACACACCAACATTGTCTTGAAAATCTCATTGAAATTCCATCAATATCTTGTAAAAAGCCTAGAAAAGTCACATTGGGTCATGAAAATGCTTTTCTATACGTGCCTGGATACCATGAAGACACATTGAATTGTTTATATGACAATATGATAGTTCCATGTAATGTCCACATGATTAAAAATCATCAATTATTTGGATATAATACAATAAATTGGGTGTTTACGGGATAGTCTCACAGTTACAGAAAATAATGTGATTCCACCAGAATGTCAAATAGAAAGACTTTATGTTAATGTGTGATTCCAAAGACCTCAACCGAATAAATCTTGGATTTTCATGGTATGTGTCATGAAATGTGGATAATAACTGGGGCAGTGAGGCCTACATATCCCCTACCACATCATGAATAAAGAAGCCACACATATATGGGGTTTTCCTTGGAAACATGCACCATCACACCCTGGGGTCAAAGCGTATTTCATGGACCAAATGATCTAGAGACCGAGAATGTTTCTCCTTAGGTAATCTTATGGGAATGATCAGAGAAATCATGCATCATATATAGTCACTTCACATGACCACTCATATATCTCATTAATAAAATATAATGGATTACTTGAAAGATATCCCACATGTTTTCTAAAACACGAGAGACTTAAAATAATAGACTGAAGAAAAAATATAAGGAATATATAATAAAAGGATGGAACGAAGACTAAAGGACATGAGACTTATGTAAAGAATATATATTCTAATCCTCATGAACTTCACATGAACCACATAAATAATGTGAATACAACAGTACATTTCACCTAATTCACATAACTATCATTTGGCATACTATTTGGGTCATGAGCTTTACCCTAGAATTGTCAGATAAAATCACGTGGTTCCTCTCAGGAATTCTGCAAAATCCTTAGATAATCCTTTGAGAATGCCATCCAATGCCTCACAGGGGCCACTAAACATGTCACCCACATCATATGGAGACATCATTACATTTCAAATATGTCTCATGATATCACCATGGAATGTCATGTTTCTCCAATGATGCCCTCTGAGAAACTCTATCTTGATCTTCTAATGCCCTCCGGGTTGGTCAGTTGACTCTTATAATATCCCCCAACCATTTAATCCAGCATTCACATTCCCCCTATACATGCTATCATGGAACATGTATCACCCTCCAAACATGTCGTATTGATTCTCATTATTCACTCTAATCATGTTAGTGACCTTTTTTGTTGACATAATGGAATGTCAAATATATCATGAGATTCCCTCAAAGAATTTCATCTGGGATCATGTGATGGATTCTAAGAGTCTCTAGTGAGGTCTTGAAATTTCTTCCATACAAGACATACTTTATCTTGAAATAACCTTCATACATTCAATCCAGGTTATATAATTCCCCTCAAATAAGTCAACCAGATCATGCATTTGTCATTAGAAATGTCACGAATACATCCTATGACATGTCATGAATACAATTAGTGAATGTTGAGAAGTCAGTCAATGTAATTGAAGGATACAAGTAGGGAAGCTCAATTGGGAATTCCATGACATGACAACCTTTTTTATCCATTGTTTTTAAGCCTTGGTTAGAAGGGAAACATCATTGTTTAATCCCCACAAAAGGGAACTATAATAAATTTGATTCCTTCAATAGATAGAATACATATCATCCCTCTCTGGAGAAATATATCTATATTATGAATCCAATGGGTGGGTCCATTGCATAAGTCCTTTATTTAAATGTAATGATAAAAATTATTTTTCATTCGTTGTTTCTTACACCGAGATTACATCACATAGGATTAGGGGTATGAAATGATCATATCATTCATATATATCAACCTTTGTGTGTAAACCTCGATCAAACAAACTATGATGACTCTAATTCCTGCAATAACCAGGATACGTAGGATTCATCCAAAGGCCTGAGCTCATGTGGGCACCAAGACTGGGGAAAGTCCCCCATGTCTTTGTCATTTCAATCATCCGGACCAAATCATTCCAATGGGATGATTACTCAACATCATCCATCAGTAGACTGGGAAGATAAATGGGATAAGAAAATTCAAATTCCTTCCATAACCAGGATTTGTAGGATGCCTCCCAGAGTCCTGAGCTCCATATTAAAACATTCCAAGGGAATTCCCTGCACATAATCCCTACATCCAAATAGAGTGAGGCCAACTACTTATTATCCCTTATTTATCTCATTGTTCTTGGTTCTTGTGTTCTTAGGAATATGCAGTGGTAATATCATTCGCATGATGAATCGCCATTAACTAGTTAAATATCATTATGTAAGCATAATGAGTGTTCTGATATAGAAAACCCCTATATGAGGGAATCTACCTTGGCCCCAGTCCTAATGGGACTATAAAACTATGATAACACTAATTCCCACTATAAACTAGATATATAAGATATATCATTGAGATTCAAGCTCAAATATCTGGTGAATATGTTCCTTCACATTTTTCCTTTTCTCATGATGGTGAATTTCATGTGTTCAAAAAACTATATAGTTTTTTATTCTTATAATAAACACAATACAAAGGACATTTCATAATGTATCACTCCCCACCTAGGAATTTTAATTGCCTCCCAACATGGATGAAAATTCTAAAGTTTCTATCTATATGGTTTCAACATATAAGAAACTTTTCATTATTAGGAAATGGTTCAAAAACCTTATATTCATATATATGGATTCACTAATGAGATTCCCTTCTTCTACAAAAGAAAGGGGATAACCTATGATCATTTTTAGGGTAACTAGTATCATATCTATATTTGGAAGTGATTATTGAACTTATCATAAATCTATATGAGAGTACTATAGTAGGAAACAATTCCCCCTAAAATTGTGAGATGTGCCCGACCTCCCATCCTCTAGAACAATTTGAGTCCCTAGGCGCCATTGGTTCTGAATCCCAAACTAACCAACTACCTGTGGAAAGTAGGTACGTACCCATTTATAGATGGGGGAAAGGTTGGGAGTTTTTGTTAAGAGTGACATTAGTAAATTGATTTTAGTTAGTGTGAAAGAAATTTAACCCCTCATAAACAATCACCTAGACAAACCAAATTCACACAAGTCATATCTTTTCTATTAAAACAAAAAAAGTGAACCCAATAGGAAATTATTTAATCTGGGAATCGAATTCGGAATATAAAAAATATAGACAACCCAGTTCTCATCAATCCATTTTTTCCCAATGTAATTTCATGGTTATCTCATTTCCATCTAAACAAAAATGGAAAAGATTATGTGAATCACTAAAATAATATAATGAATCCTTAATCACGTGGGTGGATATTTCTCATAGCCTAAAAAATGGTATCAAAAATTATTATCCCACCATAAAACCCTAAAATACCAGAATGGTCAGTTTGACATATGATAAGAAACATTATTGAAATATCACACAATTATAATAATCCTAAAAAAATATTATAGTTGATCCATTGTAGCAGGGATTACCATGAAATAAGTTCATCCCTTCTTTGACAAGACCACCTGAGTAGAATGGATAAATCTTAAATAAATTAAAAATTGTGTTAACTAGGCATATCTTATTAGGAAAACATTGTTCTTATTATATTTTACTAATTGGTGACCTTGTTACTTATTATTTTCATGACAATAGATAATTCTCTGCACAATAACATCTGGATCAAAGATAATGTCTTCTTCTATCAATCACTTTAGAAAATCTGTTATGGATGCAACCCTAGTGGATAGCAACATGATATCAACTTGCTAACTAATTCAATGTTTGGTGGAATTTTTTTAGGAATACCTTTGATGTTCTAAAATAAAGACTCTTGAATCAGGAAACGATGGTGTCTATGTACTAAAACTGATTAGTTATCATCCTCAATGGAATCCTGAATGTTATAAAATATCACTTATTGCCACATCCAATCGATTTGGTAGGTTATCATCAAATCTAGATAGTCACAAAAATTAGTATCTAATATATTTGTACTACAGAGTCAAATATGGATGCAATCTGGTTCATGAGACTCTAAGGATGGCTCCTTTCAACCATCGTCGATAGCACTATCCCACAAGCAATCATCACCTATCTACTGGGAGTATTTCCAAACACACTCCCACCATGAACATCAATGTATGAGAATAAAGGAAGACACATTTGGAGAGGATGGTGTTGTATGTCCAGGAGTGGTCTTATATCCCCAATCCCTCTAATGATGTTTATTGAAATATTATGGAAGTATCCAATGAGATGGCTCATATCACTGCTAACTTTGGACAATTCTATGGAAATAATCCTACAACATGCATGCAGGAAGTACATATACCTTCCCATATGCATGAAACCCATAATCATACCATCTTCAGGAGGATACATGTGGCATCACATCCCTGCTTTAATCGAAGATATCAACCAATATATATATGAGATGGAAAATTTTTAGGCTTATACCCCAACATTAATTTTGATAAAATTATATTAAATCTTCATAAAAAATTGAAGAACTTCTTCAGAATATTCTGAAACTGGTACTGATACAAGGACATGCATGTATTCTTATCACTATAACCAATGAATCTAAACACTCTGATCATTATGAACAAGAGGTTTCTCTATAGAAAGAGCACATTATTTTTCCCATTCATGAATATTTTTAGCACACTCTTGTCAAGGACGAGGCATTAATCTGGTCTCATACTCTCATTCCAAAGAGAGATCACCTAGTGAGAGTTTAACATGCCTCGTGATACTAGCACATTCCTTTTGAAAAAGTCCGGATACATACTCAAAATGACCATTATTGAGTTTATATCCCCATTATGGTCAGCAATCACCATGTTAGAGGTTCCCATGCATCAGGATAGGCTTAAAATTATGTCGAAGAAGATAAATATCATAATCCAAATTCCCATGTTCGGGCTCATATCATTGTTCTTCCTTAGGATAACCAAGTGATAAGGGAACATACCTTAATACAATCTCATTTTCATATAAGTAAATCCTCTTAGCATATTCAAGTATATCAGAGATGCTAGTTTTATATTCTTACATTTTACGATGAATGAATACACAAGTATCATTCTATGGAAATACTATAGGAGGATTATATCCCTTCACCCATTCCAAAGGATCACTCTCATATTATGATAGGGAATTAATATTTTTACATGGATCATATTAATGTTACAACTAAGGTCAATAGCATAGATTGAAACATGACCCACGATAGGCTCATATACCAACAAAAAAAGACCAACTGCATACCCCAAAGCCTCATGATTTTTTTATCATAGTCTAGTTCTAATTAATTCTCACTATGTGATAATAGAAGAATCCTAGATATAAGATCATATCCATGTAAATAATGAAGAATATTAGTTATATATTGTAGTATCTTCTCATTTGTGGGCTCATTCTCCTAGAACACCAGAAAATGATAAATAATTTTAAAAAAACTGTCATACAGTCGGCTCATAGCCATTCACAATTCTAGAATATAGGTTAGTGTATTATATCAATGAAAAATAGCATGGACAATATCCCAAATATTCAAAATTACATTTTCCTTCAAGTTGTTCAATACACATTCTCAACACACCAAGGTCCTATCAACACATCAATAGAAGTAGAAGAAGATAAATAAAATGATATTTTACCTCATGGTATAGTGGAGATGGATCACAAGGCCTTCACTCCTGACATACTCTATAGTCTCCCTCCCCATGGTGATGTCTCCCACCTAAAAGGAATTCAACCCCATTCCTATACACCATTGTATAGAGTGGAGTCAAATTCTTAGACACCATTATATAGTGAGGGGATCAAAAAATCATCATCAACCCTATATAGTTCCCCCATCAACATCAAGAATTAATCCACTCCAATCAGTTGGTGAATCAAGAAGCATATTTTGTGGTATGATCATATGGAGGTGTGTATGTATGATGGGGAAGAGGCTGAAATTGAAATATGTATAGTTTTATTAGTAAAAAATATGTCAACCATTTTATGTACCCTCTCCAATTTTGACTATAAATTCCTAGATGAGCTACAAAATGAGTTCATATTTTATCAACCAAAAATAAATGGGTGCTACACATCTGAAAATGAAGGACGAACATCTCCCTTATAAAGTATATGAGTATCACCATTATCTTATCAATACAATATATTGTCTACTTCATTAGACTTCCTCTTGCATCTCCTGTATCCCCAGAAAGGAGGAGAATGAAAAATGATTTTATAGTTTTTGTATCTATACTCCTACAACTCTTCATCAATTAATTTCCAAAGAATATCCATACATGTGTATATGAGGATGGGAGAAATATAGATCGTTAGAATTCCCTCTACCCTTGAACAACACAACCCTTCATATATGAAATCTTGTAATGTCATAGACTACAGAATAATCATAGAAATTTGTAATGTGCATGCTAGTTGGTAACTAAAACAAAATTTTCCCACTTCAATGATGCCGTAGTATTTCTAATAGAGGTAGAGGATGGTCAGAAAGTATTTGAACTTTTCCTCTCTAATCAAATGGAATTAATTTCAGAAATGGAATACAAGGTTGCAATCAACCCTACACCATCCTACATAAATCGACTATCATCAGAGGCTCTCATTATACCCATATCCTACATGATCACAATTATGCCACATCAAACGGGCCACAATAGCTCTTCCATAGAACCCATCTAGTAGAAAACCCATTATTCTATGGTGCAGATATATCTACCACCACCTCAACCCCTTAGATCATTAATTCATGAGAAGATTTATGAAACATTATCAAGAGATTCAAAAAAACCCTATCCCACTATTATTGGGGTATTTATATCTCAATCATCACCCCCATGTTCAGTATCCCCTGATAGGGTCCCGGGGAAATCAATGAATATTTGAAAAAAACACAAGCCCTCTAGGATGGAGGAATTTATACCTCAAATATCATCCTTGGAATCATGAAATATTCATCTAGATTCATTGGATCATTGCTAAAAGGATTTATCAATGCCAATTTTTGACCCAGATAACCCCAGCCTCGAAGGGATTGGGGAATTTTTTTCATCGTCACCAAAAAGGGAGTCAATATAGTGTATTTTGGGAGGTAAATATTGATAGTCATTATATCATCAATTCATACTTCTACAAGACTAACCAAATCTATTTTTTTCTCCTTTGGAAATCATTATTGAAAACACCATCACTGGAATTACTCATGGGCCTAGATCTGAGGAGCGTATGGAAAAACAATTCAGACCCCAATGAGGATGAAATCCAAAAATGGACCACTATAAAATGGGTTTTAGGAAATGACATTAATGAATTTTGTGCTGAATTATGCTCCATTAAATGTAATGGAACAACTACTATTTTAGGATATTCCTTTATGAATGCCATTACTATTGAAAAAAGAGATATGGTGGATCAAGATAAAAATGGATAGGGCTCTAACACTAAAAATATACCTTGAGATAATTGATATTTGGATGCACCAACTAATTCTATATGCTCCTTGAGAAAAAATTATTATCCAAAATATGGCCCCTAAGAGTATTGAGTTTCCACCACTTCGAATGAACACTACAAAAGAGAAATGGAATGACGTGGCTACATCCATATTAATTAACTAAAGAGTTGAGGTTCCTTCTATTCATTAAAAGTTGTCTCAATTTGGGAATGAGATAAAAACTCTCAGATAACTCAATGAGGATCCACTGAGGGGAAAAAATCAAATTTGATATATTCTTCATGTTATGGAAAACATTTATTCGCACACCCAATTGGAAATCATCGATCTTCCAGCTAGAGATGTATCTCATTGTCATAATGGATATATTCCCATTAATTCAACCTAGATATATGAGGATGTAAAAAATTTTCATGACTTCCCAATATTGTGGTGATAGCCTCTCCCTCACCAGGGGGATAATTCATTCTTAGGATGAATCGAGAATAAACAGAAGATAAAGGCAGACCACCTTAATAGCCCCCACCCACTACATATAAAGGAGATGAGGCTCACCCCATTGTACCCCAGTACTGCTTAATTTCACTGAGTCCATGACTAATCGAATGGAATATATGGAAGGGTGAAGCGCCCCTATATAGACTTAGAGGTATTTTTATCTTGAGTATATAAATGATAATTTTACTCCAACCAATTTTAGAAATCCTAAATTATCTATATTTTATAGTGATGGTGAAATGAAATAGCATAAAAAAATATCATATTCCAAGGTGGTCTGATGATTGGACCTTGAGATCAATAGGAGAAAAAAAAGATCATGTGTTTTGTAAAAACTCTTCCTTGGACATCCTTTTATTGGTACAATTTTCTTCCAACTGGATCCATTGAAGCTTGGAAAGAACTTCCTCATCATTTCCATTACTAGGTTAGCTCCACACTAAGTAAAATGATAATATTCTAACTGAAGAACCAAACACCAAATGAAAAGAGAGTGCACCTCACTTTATATCAAGATGGGATGTTTTAACCTATTCATTCATTATCCATATCTTGTAGTTGAAATAGCTGGAACTTTGTGATAAATATTCCAGTGAGTTCTACAAATGACTCTGATGCCAATTAAGAATCTAGGTGGGATATGTTAGTTCATATAAATTGAACAATGATTGGGACACTCCATTCAGCATACCAGATCCAAATCATGACTCATTCCCCCATAAATTGTAAAAGACTAAGAAAATAAGAAGATGTTGTTTTCATTCCCATTCTAGTTATTGTTCCCATCCATGAAACTAGGTAGGTCCCAATCCACCCACCACCTCCGATCTAGCATCAGAAATCACAAAATCACTATCATCTTGAATCATATAGA
Source organism: Viscum album (assembly GCA_963277665.1). Taxonomy (NCBI): domain Eukaryota; kingdom Viridiplantae; phylum Streptophyta; class Magnoliopsida; order Santalales; family Viscaceae; genus Viscum; species Viscum album. The sequence goes on from OY728139.1 coordinate 1,194,435,083, forward strand.
CATTAAAGTCTCCATATACTTGAGGAATAAATGGATAAATCATATACCTTCTAAAATGAACATGTCTTTAGTTATTTCTTGACAACTATGGAAAATAATCAGCTCCTGATACCACATCATATGAAGACCAATGAGGTCAACCTCACTTTCTGTATTGATCAATTGCATTTCCAGTAATGTTTGGGTCATTATATTCAATACTGCTACATATTTAAAGATGTCATTCAAGGGATTTTCAATTCTGGACATGCGGTGTTAGATAACTCTTCATAGAATGTAGCATGCATAATTGTTTCCCAGTCAGAAGAACATGGTGATTGGAATAATTTTTTTTCCAGACATGAATAGTATTTAAACAACATGATGAATCAAAAAATAGTTGACCGATCACATTACACCTTGAGGGAATAGCTATGTAGACCCACAATACCTCCACTAACCAAGAAGGTGAAATCATATATGTCTCATAATAGTGGGTTAGACCATCAGATGAATAATGAAAAAGAAGTGGAGTTGTATTCTTCTCCAACACAATCTTAACCATTTGAAAATTTCTTCATTGGACAATCAGAAGCATGTTAACCACCTTCCACCAAATAAAACCCTAATCAGATGAAGAGTTCATCTTTAATTTTTCAATGTGATATTCTTGGAAGACCACTTATATAATTAAGAATTTTCCTCCAAGTATGAGTTCCTCTCACAAAAATGGGTAACCTGTGGTCACATGCACTAGAAATGAGGATATAGGGGACAACATGGGCATGGTTAGACCCAATATTTTCATCACTTCCTAATAAAGAACAAATAATCAATTGAGGTTTCTTGGAAAGAACTATATTCAGTTCATATTTCAAAATAACTCATCATGGAACTCATTTAATCCCACTGAATTCCATATGTCTACAAGGCCAATATCACTATAGCCAAGGTATATCAAATAAAGACCATGTAAGTATAATTCCTTATTTCAATCACAGTCACAGTGCATGATTAGGATGTGTTAATTTAGGGACACATCAGAACCCTATATTCTCTAGGATGTCCAAATAATTTCAACATCCAAAGGTATCTGATTTAAAATTACTCTAGGATCACCCTTATCCCATTTTGAATCCTCCATTATTAAGATATAATGAAGGGAATTTTTCACTGACAAAGCTGAAAATTCAATGGTATAATAACGATGGGAAAATATCTCAGGAGATGATCAAACTCAAAGATCTATTTGGGGATCTCACATATGGCACTGTGTTTATAGTTGTCCAGTGAGACACCACATATAATGTCCTTCTCAGAAGTCCCTGGATCCATTGACACTTTTAGGTTCCTTCAATATTCCATCGTTGTCAGACATTCTACATTGATGGTAATGATGGAATACTATATGGTGATAACAACCCCTTTGACACTTGTGAGTCCACATATGCTAAAATACGATTCTATAAAATGGAAGTAAAACCACAAATTGTGGATGCTAAAACACATGTGGAATCACCCAACTATTTGGGGACCAACAGTGAAAACCCTTGGAGTATGATCGATAGTGACAATGTTCTCCCCATAAATATGGATGACATAATAGGCCTGATCCTAGAGGTCAAAGCCCCATATATCCCCAATTGATAGTTCTGAAGACAATCAATTATGGAATCTCTCTATAATGACTCTAGATATAGGGGATGATAGTTCCTTTTCTCATGGCCACTCTCACCTAGATATTGATAGATATGACCCTTGATTTCTATCATTGTTTGAGAATGAATCCACATACTTATAGATATATGAAAAATAGGATGATCATAGAAATGAACCCATCACATTTGAGGATGGTGTCTCCACTACCATTGACAAGTGTGGGAAGATGAATCATGGAATAGGAGAAAACTCATCACATATACTAATTAGTTACACCCTACCCCTTGAAGAGTAAGATATATAAATATCATTTATAATTAAATATTGATACATTTTCTCTTGGAAACATATAGAAATTCACTAACGAAATCCAAACTTCACAATGCACCATCTTGGATTTCCTAATGACATCATGTCTTTAATAAGGTAGTCAAGAGGATTCACCTGTCTCATAATACCAATGTAGAGGAAGAAGCTGAAAAATTGATCAAAACAAAATTTTTCTTAGAAGTGAAACATCTATAATGGCTTGCCAACATCATCCTAGTCAAGAAAATGAATAGTAATATTATGGTGTGCATAAATTTTAAACACATTAATTGACATTGATTAAAGGAATATTTATTTTTTCATATCATGTATATCTTGATTGATGAAACTAATTGCATATATTCCTTTTCAATCATGGATGGTTATTCAGGGTAAAATCTTAAAGAGATGGCCCCTGAAGATGGGGAATCCACTGCCTTCATATCACCTTAAGGGAATGTTTTCTATCATGTCAATCCCTTTGGATTATGGAACATTGGTGATACATGTATGTTTGTCATGGATAATATGTCTAATAGATTATTGAGAAGAATAATTTGATTCTAAACAAATGACCTGGTGGTCAAACCCCAATAGAGATGTGATCACTTCAAATATCTTTAAACAATATTTATAAATCTATGACAACACAGTATGTAGATAAATCCATTATAATTCATTATTGAGGTAACATTAGGGATGATTAGTGGATTTATTGTATGCCACTATTCCATTGAGGTTGTCTTCAAGAAGGCCAGTGTTATTTTTGAAAGATAAACCCCCAGAATAATAGAAGATATTAGTGGACTACAAGGTATCCTCTCCTACATTCATAATTTCAATAGAAACATGGATTAAAAAGATCTCCCCTTAACCAGGTTAATGAAGAAATGTATCACCTACCAATGGGATGAGGAATGCTAAGAATACATTAAATGCCTTATGATGTATCTATTATACCCACTAACTCTAATAACTTTGGTGAAATGGATGATAATAATTTTATATATGTACACCATGGAACACTCACTGGGTTCCCTCCACACATTGAAAAATGATATGGTGGTCTAGGATAGTCATTATTACCATGTTCGAACATTGATCAACACTGAGACCAGATACTCATATGTTTATAAAAATTGTCTTTCACTCCCATTTTTATTGATACATCACATGAATTAATTATAGAACCAATAAGTCTATCTGGTATATCATATTTCTCTTCTCAAGTTTATCATTCACCTCACCATACAAACTAAGAATGTCGCTCTATGGGAATTAATTCTATAAAAATATAGAATCCATTTTGTGTTATAAAATGTAGTGAAAGGGAACTCTATGGATGATTTCCTCATGGAACATCCCACCATGGATAATTCCCTGGTAGAAAATGAGCTTCTAGATATAGGGATATTCTATGCGGATAAAACTCCCCAGACATGTGTGATATAAATTTATGGTGCCTCTAAATTTCATGTTAACAAAAAGATTGAAAATCTGAATCTCATTCAAGTTATCTTAGAGAATTATTTTTTTTCTCTCAAAAAATAAATATTTATAAACACATTATCACTTTCCAAAGATTGAATGGATAATGAGATACAACACTAATACCTCATCAAAGGGTTGGAACTATTATTATAGTTAAAAATATCCAACCTTAATATCAAAGGTTATTTCTAGATAGTGATAAAGAATATCAATGGAGAAGATTTAATCAAAAAAGAAGAACTGGTTGTAATCATTTAATTCATCATGGGATTGATGGATGAATTCCCTTTTGATACCACATTGCATCATATTCCTCAGTCGCAAAATTCATACACTGATGCATTGCTAATAATTCCATGGTCCTATCCAAACATGACCAGGAGGAAGAAATATTTTATATCATGCACTGAATAATGCTAGTTTAAATATTAGGTTGTGATATGGAAGAAATCATTCCTTTCGAAACCTCCATAGAGTGTAATAAACTGATATCCACACATATACAGATGGAGTCCATAATCATATCTCTCTGAAACAAGACGCTCCCAATATCAGAGCCTGAAGAGAATAGATTTAGCATCGTGCTAAAATTATTACCAAGTGGGATGACCCAAATGAGATAAATTCCCCATACAAATGAGGATTTTATGAAATAATCCTAAAATTAATTGTATAATGTGAGATTCATGCCATCATGGAATAATTTCATGTGGTCTCCAGTAGTGCTCATCTATTTTGGAACAGGATCTCCCACTAAATCAGAAGGGTACATTAATTGCTGAAAAACATGATATGAGACTATGTGGAATTGACTGAGAAATTCCATTCATACTAGCTCAATGAAAACTTCATCGATCTACACTTATAATTCATACATAAAACATGATTTTAATATCAATTTTACATTAGGCAAATGGTTTTTATGGAGCCATAACACCCTAACACATCTAATTAGTTCAATTAAATCATCACTACAACCAAATCCATTCCCAAATTGGATGAACCAATTCTACTAAAGGAATTCATGATGAAGAATATCATCAACATCATATATTACCATATCATAATGAGGTTCTTTGTCTATAAAACCATATTGATATAAAATGACAACACATTATATTCTATAGATTTTAATAAACCACACTAATAGAAAAATATTGATCCCAACCACTCATCTCACTATCATGCATTTGAAAATGGGCTGATAGAGTCCCTGAATAAGACTATTTTAAATCTAATACATAAGATAGTGAATGAGGATAATAAGTCATGGAGGAAAAAATCATCCATTCTATATTGACCTATCATAAAACTATGTGAAATACTAAAATAATAATGCAATCCTCATTATTTTATAGGAATGAGGTAGTGTTACACATATAATTCCATCTACCTTCACTCCAAATAGCCTTTTTTAACAGCAGCTGGATGAAGAGAAATCACGAAAGAAGCAAGATAAATTAGTGTGGGAAGACCAAAATAGGTTTTGAAAATTTCAAAACCTTTAATTCCATCATAATCTAATCACATGAGCCTTTAATAATAAGGTTTACCTCCATTCATTTCTCTAATGAGAACTGGTTTCGAGTCATAGGACCCTAATGATTCTAAAAAAATACTCTTTTGCTAGAACCTAAATTAGAAGGACTTTAACCATATATAATTTCTAACAAAAAGTAGATTACTTATATAACAAAATGAATGGGTAATGAGAAAAACCCAAAACAAGTAAAATTTTATCAATAAATACATTGGATAACTCCCATCAAGTAACCCTCATACTGGAAGCACACTGTTAAACTACAAAACATCTCATGTACCAACAACAATAATTTAAACTAAACAACATCTCATGTCCTAACCACATGAATGTAAAATTTATGAATCACTTCCTCACCACATAACATTAAACTACATAGGAAGCATCATCTATTTAATGACTCACCATATGCGAGCTATATCTATGTGAAAAGAGGATGAAATTCCCCCATCCTTGTGTGAGAGTCAACTCCACATAGTGATTTACTACTTATAGTAACTACATGGGTATTTATTACTATCATAAAATGATATATAGTGATGCATGAACCTTTATTTTTAGTCTAAACCATAATGTTACTTAACTTTTATAGCGATTGATCCTCATCCTCACCATAATACATTAAAATAATTGGCTGATGTCCTCACCTCAAGAAAATAAACATCATGGGTTTCTACAACTACTTATAGATTCATTATAATTTTGATTTGATTAAATGGGAATCCTCAATCCAATATCATGTTCCATCTACCACATGATAACAAATTAACCCGTTCTGTCTTTAATTGCCTCTACATGGTACGGGGAATCATTTACATTTCTTGTTTCTCACGTCTAAAACAACACAAATTGTTATAAGAATATCAGTACAGGTATTCCTAAAAAAACAAGGAATAATAGCTCACTATAAGATTATCATGGTCTTAAATGCATATCCTTAAAAGGAATACCATGAATCTAGACAACTTGATTAGAAACTTAGTTTTTTATTTCATTTACACTACATGAAAATACACATTCCTCTAGAATTCACATGGGGGGACCACTATTGTTGGTGTTGATATCCTAACACATCAATATTCAAGAACTATTTGTGACTTGAGTCTTGATATCACAAGAAATTTATAGACAAAAAAACTTATAAACCCTTGTTTATTCAAAACATATAAATAGAAAACAATGCCCTCCTCCAAGCATATTGGTCATACTTTCAAAGAAATCTTCCTTGAGAACTGCATGTGAATTGATTCCTATCATCACATTATATGTATTGAAACTTGAATCGCCCATACTGGGCCCAACTACAACAATAAATGGAAACAATTCCAACCTCTGCATATGAGTCAGACATTCATTGAGAGTATTTCACTCATAAACTACATGTGGATTGATTCCTTTACTCATATAATACACAGTGACAACTAGATCACCAATCATGGGACTATCTACAACAACAAATAAATGAAATAAAAACCTTATTCATAAGGGATGATTCATATTGGACTATTTTTCCTATGTATAGGTATGATCTACATACAGTCTTCTTGTAAAAATAATATATATAGAACAATTTTTCCCATCAGTTCCCATATCCTTAATACATTATGATTAATATCCTTGGAAAATTTCCATACCGCATGAAATTAAACAACATGGAAGAATGTATTTCCCCCACTAAATGATGTTTAAATATGCAGACCATCATCACTTATTCTAATTTTTTAGATATTAAATAATTACCATTAATTCTCATGAAATGCCAATGCATGATTTATTTATTTAATAATTATCTAAAATAAATTATACTAAAAATATTAAAATTGAATTAAATTAAAAAAACTACTGACATCCATTAAATTTTATGATTAATATATATTTTAAAACTAGTGTGAACTCAATATTCTCAAATTACATTATTTTATAGATATTGTGTCATTAAAATAGAATAAATAATGTCAAAATTCACATTAATGTCATTTTATAATAAATCGTATTTTTTTAAATGACATATAGTTACTAAAAATAATAATATATCCAATGAAAAACTAAATTGTGAATAAGTATAATCTACGGTCCATTAAAGGACCAATTGACCATTTATAGTAAACAAATTGACCTATAAATAGTAAAAACATTCTTACTGTGGGTAGCGTTAGAGTAGTTTTTTTTTCACATTATATTCTATTATATTAAAATTAATTTCCAAAACATATGAGACTTTTAGAAAAAATATTTAGAATTAATATTTCAATTTTTTTAAATATTTATCATCTTAATATAATCTTAATCTAAAAATTACCTTACTTAGAAAATTAGTTACCATATTGGAATTTTTTATTGTAAAAATAGGGAAACATAAAATTTATAGAAGTAAAATATAAAAATATATTTATTTTTTATCATGAAGGTGTTTTTATTAAACATAAACCCTTACCTCTATTATTATTTAATTTTTGAGCCACATGAGATAATGTAAACCTCCCAATAATAAACACTTATGAGTATGTACAAGGATACCACTCCTTCTCCACTATAAAGGGGCACTCACCCTCCCCCAATCTTGACACCTCCCAATCCATTTTTCTCAACCAATATCGGAATAAAATCACATCTCAACATCCCTCCACTCATCCTATAAACCAATACTATGAGAAAAAATCAATTCCTTTGATGGTTTTATTAAAATCCTATCTGGATACCTGAAGAAGTGATAATGTTCTTCTAAAAGCGTTTTTATTTTATTTTCTTATCCTCATCATTAAAATATCATTATATCATTATTATATAATAATCGCAGTACCTTACATATACTGAGATGTTTTTAGGTAATTGTTTTGGACTACAACCAAAAAACATTCCATTAAATAAGTTAATAAATAATTATTCATGAGTATGTTGGTGTTAACGTCCATAAAATGAGCATCATAAAATAATAAAGGATGAAATACCTGAATATGGATATTGTTTTCACTATAAAAAAGTAATAGAAATTTTTCCATTATCTGAGGGATCACGTGAACCTCCAATATAAAAGAGATCACATGGCCTATGTATGGTCATTATAATGGTCGCAAGAATCTCATTGCCTTTGGAAGATCCCACATAGCCACATTAACAAGTCTTTATGCTCTCCCAAATGAGCCCAAAATATTTAGTGACTACATAGAAGCATTCAAGTGATCACTCTGATTTAATGATAATGATTAGTTCAAAGACACCTGAAAAGCCTTCCAAATATCCATAGAAAATTGGAGGTAAATATCTAATAGTTGTGAGCCTCTTACAGTCATAAATATCATGTGATACATCACCAATATGTAGAGTGATTTATTTGAAAATAATCATACAACCTCATGAGATCCCCAAACATTGTAAAATATGAAAATGAAATAAAAAATAAATTGTGCTATCCTCTTGTGGTTATAAACATCATGAGACACACTCTGAGAAGTTTCTAAAACCCTGCATGACCCTTGCGACAAGTCATCATCGTTGTGAAGGAGCCTAGTTGGCATACTTCCCTTGTCATGCGAATGAACATTAGCATGTCCATGTTGTTTAGTAATCCATATGTGGATCCAAAAATAATAAAAGGTTTTTTCAATGATAAAATCAATTACATCACTATAAAACATTTCTTGGTCACTTGATTCATCATCGATGGGGAGAGTGATGGTCTTAAAAAAACATGTGTAATCTAAAAAGATTCCAAAACCATTAAAAATAAAATATTGAATTAAAATAGATAATTAGGGAGAATATTTTGGTAATAAAACACATATCAAACACCAAAATTGTCTTGAAAAGCCCATTAACATTCCATAAATGTATTTTAAAATGCCTAGAAAAGTCACATTGGGTCATGCAAAGGCATTTTAATATGTGCCTGGATATTATGATGGCACATGGACTTGTTTGTATGAAAATATGATAGTTCATTAGAAGTTCCAAATAATTAAAAAGTGCCAGTTATTTAGATATAATACAATATATAGGGTGTTTAAGGGATGGTCTCACAGTTACATAAAGTCATGTGATTCCACCAGAATGTCCAATAGAAAGACCTTATGTTAATGTGTGATTCCAAAGCCCTCAACCGAATCAATATTTCATTTTAATGATATGTTTCATGAAATGTGGATAATAACTAGGGCAGTGAGTCTTATATATCCCCTACAACATCATGAATAATTAAGCCACACATAAATGTGGTTTTCCAAGGAAACATGCACCAACACACCCAGGGGTCAAAGTGGATTTCCCGGGCCAAATGATCTGGAGACCGAGAATGTTTCTCCTTAGGTAAAGTTATGGGATTGATCATAGAAATTGTTCATTATATATTGTAACTTCCCATGAACACTCATATATCACATTAAGGAAATCTAGTGGATTACTCGAAAGAGATCCCACATGTTTTCTAAAACTCGAGAGACTTAAAAAAATTTAATAAAGAAAAAATATAAGGAATATATAGTAAAGGGATTGAACGAAGACTAAAGGTCATGAGAATTATGAAAAGAATATATATTATAATCCTCATGCACTTCACATGAACTACTATAGTAAGGTGAATACACTAGTACATGTCACCTTATTTACATAATGCTCCTTTGGTGTACAATTTGGGTCATGATCTTTCCCTTAGAAATGATAGATAAAATCACATGTTTCCTCTCAGTCATTCTAAAAAAGTAATAGCTAACCCTTCGAGAATTCCATACAATGTCTCACAATGGACACTAAACATGTCACCCATATCACATGGAGACATAATTACATTTCAAATATGTCTCATGATATCACCATGGAACGTCAAGTTGCTCTAATGATTCTGTATGGGAAACTCTATCCAGATTTTCTAACGCCCCCAGGTATGTCAGCTGGCTCTTGTAATCTCTCCCAACCATTTAATCCAGCATTCACATTACCCCTAGACTTGATATCATGGAACATGTATCACTCTCCAAACATGTCGTATTGACAATCATTATTCCCTCCATTCAGGTTTGTCACCGTTTTTGTTGACATAATGGCATGTCAAATATATCATGAGATTCCCTCTAAGAATGTCATCTGGGATCATGCGATGTATTATAAGATTCTACAGTAAGGTCTTGAAATTTACTCCATACATGACATCCTTGATCATGAAACAACCTTCATACATTCAATCCAGGTAATGTAACACCCCTCGAATAAGTCAACCAGATCATGAATTTGTCATTGGAAATGTCACGAATACATCCTATGACATGTCATGAATACAATAAGGGAATGTTGAGAAGTAGGTCAATGAAATTGAAGTATACAAGTATGGAAGCTCAATCGGGCATTCCAGGACATGATAACCTTTTTTATCCATTGTTTGTAAGCCTTGGTCAGAAGGGAAACATCTTTGTGTAATCCCCACTAAAGAGAACTATGATAACTCTGATTCCTTCAATAGATTGGATACATAGAATCCCTATATGGGGAAAGATATCTATATTGTTAATCCAACGGGTGGGTCCATTGCATAAGTTCTGTATTTAAAAGTAATTATTCAAATTATTTTCCATTCCTTGTTTGCTACACCGAGCTTACCTCATATAGGATTAGGGGTATGCAATGATCATATCATTCATATATCTCAACCATTGTGTGTAAACCCCGATCAACCAAACTATGATTACTCTAATTCCTACAATGACCACGATATGTAGGATTCATCCAAAGGCCTGAGCTCATGTGGGCACCTAGATTTGGGAAAGTCCCCCCGTGTCTTTGTCATTTCAATCATCCAGACCAAATCATTCATATGGGATGATTATTCAACATCTTCTATTAGTAGACTGGGAAGATAAATGAGCTAAGAAAACTCAAATTCCTTTCATAACCAGGATATGTAGGATGCCTCCAAGAGGACCGATCTCCACATTAAAACATCCCAAGGGAATTCCCTGCAGATAATCCCTACATCCACATAGAGTGAGACCAACTAATTGTTATCCCTTATTTATCACAACGAGCATGGTTCATGTGTTCTTAGGAATATGCAGTGGTTATATAATTCGCATGATGAATCTCCACTAACTAGTTAAATCTCATTATGTATGTCATATGAGTGTTCTAATATAGACACCCCCTATATGAGGTAATCTACCTTTGCGCCAGTCCCAATGGGACAATCAAACTACGATAACCCTAATTCCCACTATAAACTGGATATATAAGATGTCTCATTGAGATTAGAGGTCAAATATAGGGTGAATATGTTCCTTCAAATTTTTCCTTTTCTCATGATGGTGAATTTCATGTGTTCAACAAACTATATAGATTTTGATTCTTAAAATAAACACAATACAAAGGACATTTCATAATGTATCACTACCCTCATAGGAATATTAATTGCCTCCCAAAATGGATGAAATATCTAAAGTTTTTATTTATCTGGTTTCAACATATAAGCAACTTGTTATTATTATGAAATGGTTGAAAAACCACATATACATATATATGGATTCACTAATGAGATTCCCTTCTTCTACAAAAGAAAGGCGATAACCTATGATCATTTTGTTAGGGTAACTAGTCTCATATATAGATTTGGAAGTGATTATTGAACGTATCTTAAATCTATATGGGAGTCCTATAGTAGAAAAAAATTCCCCCTAAAATAGTGAGATGTGACCGACCTCCCATCCTCTAGAATTATTGTGTTCCTATGTGCCAGTGGTTCTGAATCCCCAAATAACTAACTACTAGTGGAAAGTAGGTATGTACCAAGTTATAGATGGGGGAACTGTTTGGATTTTTTTGTTAAGAGTGTCATTGGTAAATTGATGTTAGTTAATGTGAAAGAAATTGAAGCCCTCACAAAAAATAACCTAGAAAAATTAATTTCACATCAGTCATATATTTTCTATTAAAATAAAAAAAGTGAACCCAACATGAAATTATTTAATTAGGGAATCAAATTCAGAATATAAAAAAGATAGACATCCTAGTTCTCATCAATCCATTTTATTTCCCAATGTGGTTTCATGGTCATCTCATTTGCATCTAAAAAAGTGGAAAAGATTACGTAAATCACCAAAATAATAGAATGAATCCTTAATCATGTGTGTGGCTATTTCTCATAGTATAACAAATGCTATCAAAAATGATGATCCCACTGTAAAACCCTAAAATACTAGAATGGTCAGTTTGACATATGATAGGAAACATTGTCAAAATATCACACAATTATAATAATCCTAAAAAAATCTTATAGTTGATCCATTATAATAGGGATTCCCATGAAATATGTTCATCCCTTATTTGACCAGACCACCAGAGTAGAATGCATAGATCTTGAATAAAATGAAAATTGTGATAACTAGGAATATCTGATTAGGAACACATTGTGCTTATTGTATTTTACTAATTGTTGACCTTGTTACTTATTGTTTTCATGACTATAGATACTTCTCTCCACAATAACATCTGAATCAATGATAATGTCTTCTTCCCTCAATCATTTTAGAAAACCAATTATGGATGTAACCCTTGTGGATAGTAACATAATCTAAACTAGCTAACTACTTCAATGTTAGGTGGAAAAAAAATGTCTAGGAGTACCTTTTATGCTCTAAAATACAGACTCTTGAATCGGGCCATGCTGGTCTATATGTACTAAAACTGATTAGTTATCATCTTCCATGGAATCTTAAATGTTATACCACATAAATTATTGCCACATCTAATCGATTTGGTAGTTTATCCTCAAATACAGAAAGTAAAAAAAATCAGTATATAATGAATGTGTACTACATAGTCAAATATGGATTCCATCTGGTTCATGAGACTCTAAGGATGAATTCTATCAATCGTTGTCGATATCACTATCCCAAAAGAAATCATCACCAGTATTATCATTGTATTTAACTACACACTCCCACCACGAACATTAATGTATGAGAATCAAGGAAGACACATATGGTGTTGAATATCCAGGAGTGGTATCCTTTTCCCACTGCCTCTAATTATGTTTTTTGAAATATTTTGGAAGTATCCAATGAGATGGCTCATATCAATTCTAACTCTTGAAAATTATTTGGAAATAATCCTACAAAATGAATTAGGGAAGTACATATCCCTTCCCATATACATGAAACCCATCATCCTATTCTACTTTCACCAGAAGGATACATGTGGCATCATATCCCCTCTTTAATCGAACATATCAACCAGTATATATAGGAGATGGAAAATGATTTAGCTTATACACCAATATTCATTTTGATAAAATTACATTACATCTTCATAAAAAATTGAAGAACTTCTTCAGCATATTCTAGCACTGTTACTAATACAAGGACAAGCATGTATTCCTATCACTATAACCAATGAATCTAAATACTCTGATCATTATGAACAAGAGGTTTCCCTATAGAAAGAGAACATTATTTATCCCATCCATGAATATTTTTAGCACACTCTTTTTAAGGATATGGAATTAATCCAATATAGTACTCTCATTCCAATGAGGGATCACCTAGTGAGAGTTTAACATGCCTCATGATACTAGAATATTCCTTTTGAAAAATTCCATAGAAATATTCCAAATGACCATTATTGAGTTTATATCCCCATTATGGTCAGCAATCACCATGTAAGAAGTTCCCATGCCTCAGGATAGGCATAAATTCATGTCGAAGAAGATAAATATCATAATCCAAATGCCCAAGTTTTGGCTCATATCATTGTTATGTTTAGGATAACCAAGTGATAAGGGAACATACCTTGGTACATCTCATTTTCCTATAAGTTAATCCTCCTAGAATATTCAAGTATATCATAGATTATAGTTTTATATTCTTACATTTTATGATGAAAGAATGCACCGGTATCATTCTACAGAAATACTATAGGAGGATTATATCCCTTCACCCATTTAGAATGATCACTCTCATATTATGATGGGGAATTCATATTTTTACATGGATCATATTAATGTTCCAACTAAGGGTCAATAAAATAGATCGAAACTTGACCCACAATAGGCTCATATACCAACATAAAAAGACCAACTACATACCCCAAAGCCTCAAGATTTTTTTCACATTCCAGTTCTCATTAATTATCACCATGTGATGATGGAAGAAACCTAGATATAAGATCATATCCATGTTAATAATGAGGAATATCAATTATATATTTTAGTAGCATATCATTTGTGGGCTCATTCTCTCAGAACACCAGAAAATTATAAATAATTTTAAAAAACATTCATATAGTCGGATCATATCCCTTCACGATTCTAGAATATAGGTTAGTTTATTCTATCCATGAAAAATAGAAAGGCCAATATCCCAAATATTCTAAATTCCATTTTCCTTAATGTTTTTCAATACACCTTCTCAACGCACCAAGGTCCTGTCAACTCATCAATAGAAGTAGAAGAAGATCATTACAATGATATTCTAATTAATTATATAGTGGAAACAGATCACATGGACTTCACTCCTAACATACTCTATGGTCAACCTCCACATGGTTATGTCTCTAATATACAAGGAATTCAACCTCATTTCTATACACCATTGTATAGAGTGGTTTCAAATTCTGAGACACCATTGTATAATGAGGGGCTCAAAAATCATTCTTAACCTTATATAGTTACCCCATAAACGTCTAGCCTTAATCCACTTCAATCAGTAGGTGAATCAAGAAGCATGTTTTGTGGTATGATCATATGGAGGTGTGTATGTCTGATGGGGAAGAGGCTGAAATTTAAATATGTATAGTTCTTGTAAGAAACAATATGCCCACCATTTTATGTAGCCTCTCCAATTTTGACTATAAAGTCCCATATGAGCTACAAAATGAGTTCATATTTTATCAACCAAAAATAAATTGGTGTTACACATCAGAAAATCAAGTCTGAACATCTTCCTTATAATGTATAGGAGTATCACCATTATCTTATCAATACAATATATTATCTACTTCATTAGGATTCCTCTTTCATTGACTATATCCCTGGAATTGAGGAGAATGAAAAATGATTGTATAGTGTTTGTCTCTGTAGTACTACAACTCTTCATTATCTGATTTCTAAAGAATATCAATACATGTGTATATGAGGATAGGAGAAATATAGATCATTAGACTTTAATCTACCCCTTGAACAACATAACCCTTCAGATATGGAATCTTGTAATGTCATCGACTATAGAATAATCATATAAATTGGTAATGTGCATTCTAGTTGGGCACTAAAACAAAATTCTCCCACTTCAATGATGCCATAATATTTCTAATAGAGGGAGAGGATGGTCAGAATTTATTTGAACTAGTCCTATTAAATAAAATGGAATTCATTTCATAAATGGAATCCAATGTTGAAATCTACCCAACACCATCCTATAGAAATCGACTCTCTTCAGGGGTTTCCATTATATCCATATTCTACATGATCACAACTATGCCACATCAAATAGGCCACAATATCTACTTCCATAGAACCTATCTAGGAGAAAACCCATTTTTCTAGGGTGGAGGAATATATACCACGACCTCCACCCATTAGATCATTAATTCATGAGAATATTTATAAAAATTTATCAAGAGTTTCAAACAAAGACTAGCCCACAATGCTGAGGGTATTTATATCTCAATCATCATCCCCATGTTCAATATCCCATGATAGGGTCTCAGGGAAATCATTGAATATTCCAAAAAAACTCAATCCCTCTAGGATGGATGAATTTATACCCCAAATATCATCATAGGAATCAGAAAATATTCATCTAGATTTGTTGGATCACTACTAAAAGGACCAATCAATGCCAATTTTTGACCCAGATAACCCAAACCCCGAAGGGATGGGAGAATTTTTTTCAACATCACCAAAAATGGTGTCAATACAGTTTAGGTTGGGAGGTAAATATTGACATTCATTATCACATCAATTGCTCCTTCTACAAGACTAAAATATTCTTTTCTGGGGTCCTTTGACAATCATGATTGAAAAATCCATCATTGGAAATACTCATGGGCCTAGATATGAGGAGCGTATGGAAAATAAATTTAGACCCTAATGAAGATGAAATCCAAAATGGACCAATATAGACTGGGTTTTAGGAAATGACATTGATGAAGTTTGTGCTGACTCATGTTCTATTAAATGAAATGAAACAACTTCTATTTCAGGATATTCATTTATGAATGCCATTACTGTTAAAAAATAGATATGGTGGATCAATATAAAAATGGATAGGACTCTAACACTAAAAATATACCTTGAGATAAATTGAGATTTGGATGCACCAACTAAGGCTATATGCTCCATGAAAAAAAATATTATCCAAAATATGGCACCTAAGAGTATTTAGTTTCCGCCACTTTGAATGAACTCTACAAAAGATAAATGGAATGATGTGGCTACATCCATATCAATTAACTGAAGAGTTTAGGTTCCTTCTATTGATTAAAAGTTGTCTCAATTTTGGAATGAGAGAAAAACTCTCAGATAACTCAATGAGGTGCCACTCAGGGGAAAAACTCAAATTTGATATCATCTTCTTTCTAAGGAAAACATTCATTCTCACAACAAATTTGAAATCATCAATCCTCCAACTAGATATGTATCTCATCATCATACTAGATCTAGTCCGATGAATTCAACCTAGATAAATGAGGATGTCAAAAATGATCACGACTTCCCAATATTGTGGAGATAACCTCTCCATCGCCAGGGGATCATTAATTCTTAGGATGAATTGAGAATAAATAGGAGATAAAGGTAGGCCAGCTTAATAGCCCCACCCACTACATATAAAGGGGACAAGGCTCTCACCACAGTACCCCAGTACTTATTAATTTCCCTGAGTCTGTGACTAATCAAATGTAATACATGGAAGGGTGAAGCGCACCTATACAGACTTAGAGGAAGTTTTATCTTGAGTGTATGGATGATAATTTTCACCCATCCAATTTTCAAAATCCTACATTATCTAGATTTGACAGTGATGGTGACATGAAATAACAGACCAAAAATATCATATTCCAAGGTGGTCTGATGATGGTCCCTTGAGATGAATAGGAGGAAAAAAGATCATGTGTTTTGTATAAAATATTCCTTGGACATCCTTTGATAGGTAAAATTTTCTTTCAGCAGGATCCATTGAAGGTTGGAAAGAACTTCATCATCATTTCCATTACTAGGTTAGCTCCACACTAAGTAAAATGATAATATTTTAACTAAAGAACCAAATACCAAATGAAAAGAGAGTGCACCTCACTTTATATCTAGATGGGATGTTTTAACCTATTCATTCATTATCTATCTCTTGTAGTTGAAATTGCTTAAACTTTGTGATAAATATTCCAGTGAGTTCTACAAATGACTCTTATTCCAATTAAGCATCTAGGTGGGATCTATGAGTTCATATAAATTGAACAATGATTGGGAAACTTCATTCAGCATACCAGATCCAAATCATGACTCATTCCCCCATAAATTGTAAAAGACTTAGAAAATAAGAATATGTTGTTTTCATTCCCATTTCTAGTTATTGTTCCCATCCAAGAACCTAGGTAGGTCCCAATCCACCCACCACCTCCGATCTAGCATCAAAAATCACAAAATCACTATCATTTAGAATCATATAGACATTAAAGTCTCCATATACTTGAGGAATAAATGGATAAATCATATACCTTCTAAAATGAACATGTCTCAAGTTATTTCTTGACAACTATAGAAAATAATCGGCTCCTGATACCATATCATATGAATACCAATGAGGTTAACCTCACTTTCTGTATTGATCAATTTCCTTTCCAGCAATGTTTGGGTCATTATATTCAAGACTGCTACATATTTAAAGTCGTCATTCAAGGGATTGTCAATTCTTTACATGTGGTGTTAGATAACTCTTCATAGAATATAGTATGCATAACTTTTGCCCAGTTAGAAGAACATGGTTATTGGAAGAATGTTTTGGCCAAACATGAATAGTATTTGAACGACTTGATGAATCAAAAAATAGTTGACCGAGCACATTCCTTCTTGAGATAATAGCTATGTAGACCCACAATACCTCCACTAACCAAGAAGGTGACATCATATATGTCTCATAATAGTGGGTTCGACCATTAGATGAATAATGAAAAATATTCGGAGCTTTATTCTTCTCCAACACAATATTGAACATTCTCAAATTTCTTCATTGGATAATCAGAAGCATGTTCACCACCTCCCCCCAAATAGAACCTTAATCAAATGAAGAGTTCATCTTTGATTTTTTTTTCAATGTGATATTCTTGTAATACCCCTTCTCTAATGAGGAATTTGCCTCCAAGTATGAGTTCCTCTCACAAAAATGGGTAACATGAGGTCGCATGCACCAAAACTGAGGATATAGGGGACAACACAGGCATGGTCAGACCCAATATTTTCATCACATCCCTATAAATAACAAATAATTAGTTGAGGATATTGGGATAGAACTATATTCACTTCATATTTCAAAATAACTCATCATGTAAGTCATTCAATCCCACCAAATTCCATATGTATATGAGGTCAATGTCACTATAGCCAAGGTATATCAAATTGATTCCATGTAAGTATAATTGCAAATTTCAATCGCAGTCACAGTACATGATTAGTAAGAGGTAATTCAGGGAAACATCAGACCCTTATATGCTCTAGGATGTCCCAATAATTCCAACATCCAAAGGTATCCGATTTAAAATTACTCTAAGATCACCCTTATGCTATTTTGAATCCTTCAAAATTGGGATTTAGTGAAGGAGATTTTTCACTCACAAAGCTAAACATTCAATGGTATGATAACGATGGGAAAATATCTCAGGAGATGATCAAACTCAAAGATCTATTCGGGGATCTCCCATATGGCACTGAGTTTATAGTTTTCCAGTGAGACACCACATATAATGTCCTTCTCAAAAGTCTCTTGCTCCATAGCCACATGTAGGTTCCTTCAATATTCCATCAATGTATGACATTCCCCATTCATGGTAATGATGGAATATTTCATGGTGATAGTATCCCCATTGACACTTGTGAGGCCACATATGCGAAAATATGATTCTATAAAATGGAAGTAAAAACACAATTGGTGGATGATGAAACACATGTGGAATCAACCAGCTATTGGGATACCAACAATGAAAACCCTTAGTGTATGATGGATAGTGAAAATGTTCTCCCCATAAATATGGATGACATTATAGACCTGATCTTATAGGTCAAATCCCCATATATGCCCTATTGATAGTTTTGAAGATAATCAATTATGGAATCTCTCTGTAATGACTATAGATATAGGGGATGATAATTCCTTTTCTCATGGCCACTCTAACGTAGATAGTGATAGATATTACCCTTGATTTATATCATTGTTTGAGAATGAATCCACATACATATAGATTGGCGAAAAAGAGGTTGATCATTAGAATGAACCTATCACATTTGAGGATGGTGTCTCCACTACCATTGACAAGCGTGGGAAGATGAATATTAGAATATGAGAAAGCTCATCACATATACTAATTAGTTCCACCTTACCCCTTGATGAGTAAGATATATAATTATCATTTATAATTAAATATTGATACATTTTCTCTTGGAATTATACAGAAATCCCCTGACGAAATCCAAATTTCGCAATGCACCATCTTGGATTTCTAAATACCATCGTGTCTTTAAGAAGGTAGTTAAGAGGATTCAACCATATCATAATACCAATGTAGAGGAAGAAGTTGAAAAATTTATTAAAACAAACTTTTTATTAGAAGTCAAACATCCATGATGGCTCGCCAACATCATCCTAGTCAAGAAAAGGAATAGTAATATTATAGTGTGCATAAATTTTAAACACATTAATCGACATTGTGTAAAAAAATATTTCATTTTTCATATCATGTATATCTTGATTGATGAGACCAATGGATTCTATGCATTTTCCATTATGGATGGTTATTCAGGGTAAAATCTTAAAGAGATGGCCCCTGAAGATGGGGAATCCACTCCCTTATTATCACCATATGGTAATGTTTTCTATCAGGTCCAGCCCTTTGAATATGGAACATTGGCGCTACATATAAGTGTGTCATGGATAATATGTCAAAGAAATTCTTGGGAAGAATAATTTGATTCTATACAAACGACCTGGTGGTCAAAACCCAATAGAGATGTGATCGTTTCAAATATATTTAAACAATATTTGTAAATCTATGACAACATAGTATGTAGATAAATCCATTATAATGAACCTTTGGGGTAACATTATGGATGATTGTTGGATTTACTGAATGCCACTGTTCCATCGAGGTTGACTCCGAGAAGGATAATGTTATTTTTGAAAGATTAACCCCCAGAACTATAGAAGATATTAGTGTACTACAAGTAATCCTATATTACATTCATCATTTCAATGGAAACATGGATTAGAAAGATATCCCCTTCACCAGGTTAATGAAGAAATTTATCACCTTCCAATGGGATGAGGAATGATAAGAATACATTCATTGCCTTATGATGTATCTACTGTACCCACTAACTCTAATACCTTTTATGAAATAGAGGATAAAAATATTATATATGTACACCCTAGAACAATCAATGGGTTCCCTCCACACATTGAAAAATGATATGGTGGTCTATAATAGTCTTTAATACCATGGTGGAACATTGATAAACACTGAGATTAGATACTCATATGTCTATAAAAACTTTCTTTCACTCCCATTATTATTGGTACATCACATGAATTACTTCTAGAACCAATAAGTCTATCTGGTATATCATATTTCTATTCTAATGTTTATCAGTCGCCTCACTATACTAACTAAGAATCTCGCCCGATGGGAATTAATTATCTAAAAATATAGAGTCCAATTTGTGTCATAAAATCTAGTGAAAGGGAACTCCAAGGATGATTTCCTCATGGAACATCCCACCCTAGATAATTCCCTAGTGGAAAATGAGGTTCTAGATATAGTGATATTCTATGCCCATAAAACTTCCCATACATGTGCAATATATTTTTATGGTGCCTCTAAATTTCATATCAACAAAAAGATTGAAAATCCATAGCTCATTCAAGTTATTTTAGAGAATGAATTTTTCTCTCTCAAAAAATAAATATTTTTAAACCCTTTCTCACATTCCAAATATTGAAAGGATAATGAGATACAAAACTAATACCTCATCGAAGGGTTGGAACTATTCTTATAGTTAAAAATAACCAACATGAATATCAAAGTTTATTTAGAGATAGTGATAATGAATATCAATGGAGGACATTCAATCAAAAAGGAAGAACTGGATACTGTCATTGACTACATCATGGGGTTGATGGATGAATTCCATTTTGAGCCCACATTGCATCATATTCCTCAGTCACAAAATCCATGCACTGATGCATTGACTAATACTTCCATGGTCCTATCCAAACATAATCAGGAGGAAGAAATCTTTTATATCATGCACTGAATAATGCTATTTTCAATATTAGGTTGTGATATGGAAGAAATCACTCATTTCAACACCTCAATGGAGTGTAATTAACTGATATCAACCCATATATAGATGGAGTCCATAACCATATCTCTCTGAAATGAGACTCTCCTAACAGAAGATCCCGAAGGGAATATATTTAGCATCATGCTGAAATCATTACCATGTGGGATGGCCCGAATGAGATGAAATCCCTCTACAAATAAGGATTTTACAGAATACTCCTCAAATTCATTGAATAATGTGAGATTCATACCATCATGGAATAATTTCAGGTGGTCTCTAGTACTGATCATCTATTTGGAGCCATGCTCTCCCACCAAATTAGGAGGGTACATTAATATTTGAAAAAAATGATATCAAACTATGGGGAATTCACTAAGAAATTCCATTCATACCAGGTCGATGAAAACTTCATCAATCAAAACCTATAATTCATACATAAAACATTATATTAATAGCCATTATCCATTTGGGGAATGGTTTTTGTGGAGCCATACCACCCTAACACATCTAATCAGTTCAAGTAAATCATTACTACAACCAAATCCATTCCCAAATTGGATGAACCAATTCTACTCGAGGAATTCATGCTGAAGAATATCATCAACATCGTATATTCCCCTATCATCACTAGGTTTAGTGTCAATAAAACCATATTGATAAAAAATGAAAATACATTTTATTCTACAGATTTTACTAAACCACACTAATAGAAAAATAATGATCCCAACAACACATCTCGATATAATGCATTGGAAAATGGGATGATATAGTCCCTTAATAAGACTATTTGATATCTAAAATATAAGATGGTGAATGAGGATAATAAGTCATGGATGAAACAAATCATCCATTCTATATTGACCAATCGTACAACTTTGTGAAATATTAAAATAATAATGCAATACTCATTGTTGTATGAGAATGAGGTAGTGTTACCCATATAATTCCATTTGCCTTCACTCCAAATATCCATTTTCTAACAGCATCCGAATGAAGAGAAATCAAAAAATAAGAAAGATAAATTAGAGTGGGAAGACTAGAATAGGTTGGAAAAATTTCAAAACCTTTAATTCCATCATAATCTGATCACATGACCCTTTAATAAGAAGGTTCACCTATATTTATTTCACTAATGAGAACTAGTTTCAGATCGTAGGACCCCAATGATTCTGAAAAAAAACCTATGTTGATGGAACCTAAATTAGGAGGAATTTCACCATATATAATTTCTATCGAAAATAAGCTTACTCATAGAAAAAAATGAATGGGGAATGGGCCCAACCCAAAACAAGTAAAATTTTCTCAATAAATACTTTGATAGCTCCCACCAAGTAACCCTCATACTGGAAGCATGCCATTAAACTACAAAACTTCTCATGTAAAAAAAACAATAATATAAACTACACATCATCTCATTTCCTAACCACAAGAATCTAAACATTATGAATCACTTCCTCAACGCATAACATTAAACTACATAGGATGCATCATCTAACTAATGACTCACCATATGAGAGCTATATCTATGCAAAAAAGAGGATGAAATTCCCCCATCCTTGTGTGAGATTCATCTCCACATAGTGATTTCCTACTTCAAGGAACTACATGGGTATTTATTACTATCATAAAATTATATATAGTGATGCTTGGACCGTTATTTTTAGTCTAAACCATAATGTTGCTTAACTTCAATAACGAATGATCATCATCCTCACCATAAGACATTAAACAAATTGGCTGATGTCCCCACCTCCAGAAAATAAAAATCATGGGTTTCTATAACTACTTACAGATTTATTCTAATTTCAATTTGAGACATAGGGAATCCTCAATCCAATATCCTGTTCCATATACTACATGATAACAAATTAACCAGTTTTGTCTTTAATTGCCTCTACATAGTACAAGGAATCATTTCCATTCTTGTTTCCCAAGTCGAAAAACACACACATTGTCATAAGAATATCAGTACAGGTATCCCTAAACAAACAAGGAATAATAGCTCACAGTAAGCTTATCATGGTCCTAAATGCATAACCTTAAAAGGAATACCATGAATCCAGACAACTCAATTATAAACTTAGTGGTGGATTTCATTTTCACTACATGAAAATACACATTCATCAAGAATTCACATGAGCGGACCAATATTGATGTTGTTGGTCTCCTAACACATCTATATTCAAGAACTATTTGTTACTTGACTCTTGATATCACAAGATATTTACTAACAAAAAAACTAATAAACCCTTGTTGATTAAAAACATATAAATAGAAAACAATGCCCCACTCCTAGCATATAGGTCACACTTTCAAATAAATATTCCTTGAAAACTACATGTGAATTAATTTCTATCATCACATGATATGTAGTGAAACATGAATTGTCAATACTAGGACCAGCTACAAAATTTAATGGAAATAATTCCAACCTCTTCATATGTGTCAGACATTCATTGAGAGTATTTCACTCATGAACTACATGTGGATTGATTCCTTTACTCATATGATACATAGTGACTCCTAGATCACCAATCACAGGACCATCTACAACAACAGATAAATGAATTAAAAACCATCTTCATAGGGGATGATTCATATTGGACTATTTTTCCTATGTATAGTTATGATCTATATACAGTCTTCTTGTAAAAATAATATATATAGAACAATTCTTCCCATCATTTCCCATATCCTTAACACATTATGATTAATATCCTTGGAAATTTTTTGTACTGCATGACATTAAACAACACAGAATAATGCATTTCCCCCACTACACATTGTTAAACTATGCACACCATCATCACTTATCATCCTCTATCAAAGGGCCACAAAATCCTAACCCCAATCAGGTGGAGTACAAAGTGATTCAAGAATATTTTAAGCCCCTTAATTCAAAAATCACACTTTATGTATTGAGTACCTGAATTTTATAAAAACTATTCATATCCTGTTGAAAATGAATGAGATATATCTATTTGAAAATCTATCATTGAATAAGTGCTTAAAAATACCAACTAAAGAAAACATGGCTCTGTAATGAGGTATTTTTAATCCATGTGAGCCTGAAATCACTATAGGGGAACTCAACATTGGCGGATGTTCATGGCTATCCCATGTATGATTGTATCATACCATTTATCATGACATAAGAACCATGAGCAATAATATATGACATTTTCATATCCCTCTCAGAGGGAAGAAGGAGTTCTATTGACCCTGGAAACCCAAATGAGACTCTTGTGTATCATCACCCATATTATGTCTAAGTGTGTCACCACTTTAAAATACCTGAACATTTGTAAAATATATATGAATGTAAACAGATACCCATAAATGTCCAAATAACAATATCATAAATTTTTTTTTCTAAAGGGAAAACATATTGTTATGTTTAAAACCCATAATGTTTGGCCTGAGAGAAATTCAAAACATTGCTCACAAAACTCTTCATCTCCAAATTTTAGGAAAAAATTATGGTGAAAGAAAATATGGATTATATCTCATATGGCCAACTTTGTTGCCCTAATAAATTAAAATCTATGTTTTTTTGACCCCTTGGTTAAAGAAAAAGATAGAGTAATGATTTTCCACATATCTTCATTGTGAGAATATATTTACTATACAGTGAAACTACTTTTAGGGTGCTCAAATGCTTATTATATATTACACATTCAAAAAATCAAACATCAAGATTTAATCACATTAGATCATTATAATCCTTCACGGTCCATTTGAATAAGATACCCAGCTTCAAGGTACCCTTTGTTTGACTATGCATGTATGTATATGGATCCTATATTTGTGCATATAGCTGTCAACTAAATACATCACTCTAAAAATGGGGTGTCTTATTCCTTATGAACACTAAAGTCACAAAATAAAAACATAGAACGTTAGTGTGTTCTAGGACATTCACAATATTATGATGCCAAATAAACCACTTGAATAGACCAATTTGGAATTTAATTTACCACCCTGATACCAAACTATCTCAGAGGATTTGACAAAAACGATGTTAGATCACCATGTTTTGTACCCTTTCAAAAATCATTAATGTGAAAATCTATTATATATCCTTTGATTGAACAGACCTCATGATTCAAAATGATAGGACATAGGGCTCAAGATTAATAATTAAGGGCTAAACTACCATAGTGTTTCCAAAATAATCATAGATAACTTTCCTTCTTACCCAACCCCAATTTCTTGATGTTGGAGTCTTCTTGAATCTCTCATGGTACTCCAAAAATAATTGAAATAATTTTCTTTGGACTATACTATCAACACATAAAGTCTTTGAACTACAAACTAAAGGCATCTACTCCTTGAAATAAAGAATATTAAACCCTTATGAGGCCTATAAACACCATGGTTAAACTTGGAACCTCTAGTTGTTTTGGGTTATCCCCAACATGTCTACCACATCCATATTCACTAACTCAAAATTTTTGGATACGAAATATATCACCCATAGTCTGACTATGCAGGGGGACCTAGCATCCCTTTTATTTCTCCATCAACCAATATTCCCCACATAAATCATCCATGACCCTTGTAAAAGAGTGGATACACCTCTATTTCACAATACTTCTAACACAAAAAGGATTTTACCTTCCATCATTTGGATCCTACTCCTTACAAGAAAGGACATCTAATCTTCATGAGCCTCTACAACACCATGACTGTACTCAATAACGTATCACATTTGGGTTATTCTTGGAATGTCACCACTATATTTTAGGGTCATGAATCATGTAATATAAGAAATAATTTTAAATACATTTCATCTAATAGTCTGATTTAAACACCCTAAAATATAGCGATATATGTTCTGAGTTAAAATACACTAAACTAAAATGATATAAGGTCTGAGGTAAGAGTCCATGTAATATGGCGATATAAGGTCCAAGAAAAAATACCATAAATTACAATTATATAAGGCTCATGCTAAAAGAATATAAACTAATGATAAAGAAGGTTTGAAATAAAAGGCCCCAAACTCCCTCACAACAATGCTTTAGTATGGAAAAAATGGAATATTTTTTAAAGCACTACATATGGCTATGGAAAATATCAGTATACTCTCTCAAATCCTATCATCTTTCATAAAAGAAATAACACACTCCATTTTGGAAATATTTTCTACTATAATTTACTTTTTTAAATCAGGTGATCTCAAGATGCCTGGAACAGACATATCATTGAATATTCTCATGTTGGTGGGCATTCGTGATCATTTCTCTAGAAAAATCTATTGGAATTTACGCATTTATATCCAAGGAATCAAGGAAAGTTGATATTATAAAAAGGATGGGAATTGATGGATATTTATATATCATAGGATCAATGAAAAGTAATTCACATAATGAATGAAATGGAACTAGAAATTGATATAAGGAGTTTAGTAGATCTAATCATTAATAGCATTGTTATGTAGGAATCACCACATACCAGAGTCTTTCCCATGAACATACAATCCACATAAAATTAAAAAAGGTATAACTCCACCATAGAATGTGATCATAATAATTTTTTATCCCTATAGGATTCTACAAAAAATAGGTAATAGATTTGTATAACTGGTCAGCAGACATACTTTCCACTTTGACAACATGTTGTAACTGCTCTTCCTGAGTGACGACTTCAAGAATCGCCTTCTCTTCCATGTTAAGATGTCACTGTTTCTCTAGAATAGTCTTCTATGATATATGGAGTGCATTTTTTGAACTGGGATATCTCTAATTTATGATAGATGATCTCATATTGAGGATATATGATCACATACTGGATATCACCAGTTTCAATATTCTAGGTTTCAACCATGTCTTGATGAGATTCCACCACCACTTCATATCGGGAAACATCATCAAGGCCATGTTTTCAGTTCTTCTTCACTAAAGAAGAAGCCTCATCATCTTACAACCTCTATTCAAGGTCCCTCTTATCCTCTCTTAGGAATACTGCCTTCTTCACCTGTGTATGGAGGGTAGTATAATAAAATCCCTTATAACCGTGGGAATGAAACAAAAATCGAATGTGGCCTGACCAATATTTCAACTCTAACAAAGGGTTCTATGAAAATAATGCCTAAATATCTATCCACATTTTCCATGGTATCAACTGGTAAATTGATATAGACCTCGAGCCTTGATCTAAGGACATCATAGGAATGTGAATACATTTTCAGATTATTTCTCAAAGATAAAGAGTTGTGATCATGGTTTTGGATGATGTACGAAAGGAACTAGCCTCAATATTGCTTCATCCAATTAGTTTAACAAATAAAGTGGTTGGGAATAGAGCCTGTGAACATAATTTTTAATTCACTAAAATAAGGTGTGTTTTGGTTTATCATAAAAAAGATAAATCACATGATATCACTAAAAAAATAGATGTTACTGATGTTTGAAACCCAATATTCTCATTCACCTCATTGGAAAAATATTCTTCCCCAACTCAATATATAGGTTAATAGGTGAAACTCTCTTATGATGACCACCTTTTTGTCACCTTAGGTTCTTTTCCCCAAGATATGCTTCACTCGAAACCCATGAGAGCAATAGAAAAATATAATAATTTGACATGGCCCAAATAAATAGTGTGGACATTGCAAAATAAGTAATCAAATTATCCAAAACCCACATCCATAAAGTGTAACACAGTATCCAAATATATACCTAGGTTAGTATCTTCAAAAATCACATCCACCAACACTTGATCTGGTTATGTGATCAATAGTATATCTACATTCGGAAACAATCAAGATTGAGTCATCACATAATCCACCAGTACTTCCTCAAGGGTCAGGCCCAATAGTGAAGGGTCATCTAAAATAAAAAACCACTATACTTCATCCTTAAAAGTTAATAAATGTTCTTTTAATCAGGAGTAGTAAAGACCTACACATTTTTGAAAGTCTATATTCAATAATGAAATAATATAAAAAAATAAGGATGAAATTCCAAAGTTACTTTGGGGTCCTAGAGAAGAGGACTATGATTGTTCGGAGAACTTCCTTTATAATTTCCACTTAGGGAATTGATCATTATATTGTGATGATACCGAATTCAATTCTCTAGAATCTAACATTACTTCTCTCATCTGGGATTAGCGAATCCGGGATCAATCATCCTTGTTTTCTATATCGTTTCCAATGTTCTCTCCCGCAAATGTGACATGTGGATAATATATGAGGGAAATATAGATGGCGGGGTCCTGTGAAACATCATATTGTGTAAATATTCTCAAAAGAGTAATCTTGGAGGATAATCTTTTGAAGAATCATCAGATAGTCAATATTCTCAAAATAGTAATCTTGGTATCTATACTAAAAAACCATATAAAACTCAATACTTAATGGATAATATACACTCATCTTATTCCAAAAAAAAATTTCTTCCAGTGAAAATTATTCTAATAAGAAATATTAAAAATCCTCATATGATGAATCTTCCTTAGAAAAGAAGAATACTTTGTCTTCTTACAATGAAGCTTATATATTTCTTCAAATTCATCAAATTGAAAATTTTAAAACTATTATGAATCCTAAAAAACAAAATACTTGAATAAATTTTTTTATAAAAGAAGTATTAGATCTTTCTAAAGTTCTGTATAAGAAATATATTTATATTATTTCTCTTACTAAAAAAATTGAAATGTTATTTTTGATATTATTTTTAAGAATTTAGAAAAAGTTTTTTTGGAGAATATGCTTTAGAAATAAAACTCAATTCTGAAACTATAAATTGTGGGGATTGTGATTTATTTATTAAACTAAAATATGAAATTTTAATATTAATGAAAATCCTATCAAATTTTATTGTTGAAAAGGAAAATATTGATAATATGTATAAATAAATTCATCATCATGGTGATAGATTTATACTGGGTTATACCCATCAAAAACCAATTTTAGTAATAATGAGTTATATCTAAATAATTCCACCTCCATTACTAAATTTTAATGTTTATGTCTATGGAAAAATAATTATTCCCTTAATAAAGTTAAATTTCTAGGTTTCCGTATAACTAATTTCCTAAACAGATGTGGATTCCAAAAATTTTACTTGATGTAATTTCATAAATGAATAAGGTTTGGGTTCCAAAATCCAAATTGTTTTGTTTTCAGGAAAAAAAAGTACTAACGACCAGAATACATGGTAAATGGATAGTGGTATTTCAATTCATATTATTTGTAAAAAATATTTCATTGAAAATATTATCAAGTTAAAAGGAAGAAAAGTTACCTTCAGAGATAAAACTCAAGGAGATATTATTAGTTTTGTTAATATTTTTATTCCTGGAAAAAAATTAATTTCAAATGTTTTTTTGTTAATGATCACAATCAAAACATTATAGGAGTATTTTAATAATATGATAAAGGATTCCTTGTTAATTTTATGAAGGATGAATGTTTACTACACAATTCCATTGATCTATTCTTTTTTTCGGTCCCTCTATATGAGAATGTATACCCACTAAACTAAGAAGACCTTAGGAGCTAGGACATACATTTTATTAGTGAAATGGAAGAAAAATATTACTAATGTAGTGGAAGGTTATGATTTTATAACCTTATAATCTTATCTAAATTGACTAAGAAAATACTTTTTAAGGATATACCAAAACATATATTTTATTCTTCAAAAGTATTTAACCATTATTAATATAGTAAGAAACATATGTTAAGTGTTAAATATATTAGTGAGGTCTCAACTTATGAAACATTATAGTTACTGCACAAGGATTTATTTTTTTCTACACTAAATGGAATTATTTGATTAAAGTATTATGTATTTGTTGTAATAGATGATTACACTAGATAAACATGGGTATATTTTCTATCAGAAAAAATTGAATCCTTTTTTCATTTTATAACATTTTCATCCAATGATAAAATGAGAAAAACCTTCCCTTCATAACTATTAATAGTGATCCTAGTGGAGAAATCATAAATTACAACTTTAAAACATTTTTTATTAATAAAGGCGTTAACATAAATTTATATACCTTAGAACTCCTTAAAAAATTGTATTATTGAAAAAAGGAATCATATTCTTCAAAAAATAGAAAGAACTATGTTGATTCAATACTCAATTTGTAATTTTTTTTGGTTAAACTTGTTATTAAATATTTCTTTATTATAAATCATTTTTTAATATGACCATTTTTTAAATAAAACTCTTTATAATTTTTGGACATGACCAAACCAAAATTTTCATACCTCAGAGTATTTGGATTCAAGTTATCCATCTTGAATAGAATAGGATAACATATATAAATTTGAACCCAAATATAATAAAGGAATATTAATATGTAATTCCACTACTTCTAAAGAATATAATGTTGTCTAAAAAAATTCTTGCACCGTTGAGAAACAAGTACATGTAAAATTTTTTGAAAGTCACCCTTCTACTTCTTAAAAACACAACCAACTTCCACAAATGTATTTTACAAAACATATTTTTAACCTTTGATAAAAAAATTCTATAACAAGGAAAATACTCAAAAAATAGTTTCTCGAGTATTTAATCAATAATACATTCAACCAAATGTTGATGAATCTATTATAAAAAAACCCAAATCAGATGTTTTATATGAATAATCCTTGTGATGATATAATTAGTGACATGAATCATCTAGTTAGTAGTATAAGTTCATTATGATATAATGTAGAACATCTTGATATTATTTCTCAATTATATTATAAAAATCATGATGAAGCATTAGGTGATAAGGATTTGATAATGTTAATACAATATTATCTAAATGAATTTGAAAAGAATAAAGTTTGTACATTGGTTGAAAGACCTACTAAAACATCAGTAATTGGTGAAAAATGGGTTTTTCGAAACAAGTATGATGAAAATGGGATAGTCATTTGAAATAATGAACATCTATTTGCCTAAAAATATATTAAATATAAGGTAATAGATTATGAATAAACCTATGATCTGGTATCTAGACTTAAATATTCTCATATTCTATTATCCTTTGTAGCATTCTTTAAATTCATACACTTTTAAATTGGTGTGAAATTTTCATTCCATAAAGGTTATGAAAAATATAATGTTTTTGTTGAAAAAACTCCATGTTTTGAAAATAAAAAACATATTAAATATGTATTTAAGCATACGAAATAATTATATAGTTCTAAACAAGCCCCTAGATCTTGGTATGATATATTAACTACATTTTTATCACAAAACAATTATAATAAGGGAAATTCTGATCTATCTCTTTTTGAAAATAAGGTAAATATCAAATATTATGATAGTATATATATATGTTGAGGACATTATATTTGGATAAAATTTAGAATATTTATCAGATTCCTTTGAGAATGTTATGAAATCTATGTTTGAAATGATTTTGATTGGGGAGTTTACATTTTTCTTTGTTTTCAAAACCCTCAAAAACCAAAAGGTAATTATATATATCAACAAAAATATATAAAATATCATCTTAAATTGTATGGATTCAATAATAATAAATATATTAGTTTTATAATAAATAAATAGAATACATTTCATCTTGATGAAACTAGATTATTAGTTGATTAAATAACTTTTAGAGGTATGATTGGAAGCTTATGAAACATAATAGCTTGTCACTTTGACTTATTGTTTTTGTATTCTAGTGTGAAAATAATTAGTAATATCCAAATTAATCCCATTTAAAATTTATAAAATGATTTTTTTATCTAAAGGTAACTATGGATATATGACTTTTTTATTATTCTGGAAGTGGTTATAAATTAAACAGTTTTCTGAATGCAGCCTTTGGTGGTTAGAGAATGGATAGAAAAAGAACTTCCCAAACATGTCATTTCAACATACATTCAATATCATCTTAGCCTTGTAATAAAAAAAATTAATTGAAATTTCCATGATGGATGTTGAATAAGTGGTTGTTGGAAGTTGTTCTACTAAAGCACTTTGGATGCAACACATGCTCACTAATTTTGACATAAGTCTTACTAAAATTGAAATACAATGTGATTACACTACAATAATTTCATTATGTAAAAACCCTACACATATCTCTTATAAAAAACGCATAAATATTAGGCACACTTTCTTAGGGATCATACACACAAAGGAGACATCATTTTACAATTCATCAAAACACAAGAAAAACGTTTTCATATATTTCAAAACACATTACCTTCCATTAGATTTGAAAAACATAAAAATATTTAGGAATGAACATTGTAGAGTAATCATTCATATCCACTATTGGATTAAACCACATCCATACTTAAATTTTCTCCATTTCATATGGAGAGTACATATGATTTCTTTTTACAAAAATTTTAATTTTTTAAAATTATATTTTTCCAATTTTTTTTTGAATAATTTTTCCAAAATAACGATTATTTTATAATCATAATTGGAAAATAATTAGACTTTACTTTTGAATAAAATTTTGAAAATATAATATTATTTTATTTTTAATTTCAATTATTTTCATAATCAGATTACTTAATTCAAAAATTATCATATTCAACTATTTTAGTTTTTATATCTATATTTATAAATTATTAAAAAATGAAGAACGAGTTATCATATAAATGTCTATAAGATGAATTTTATTCTTCTTTATTTTAAAAATCCATACTTTTTCTTTTTAATTTTTTTAATTCATGTTTTTTATATTAAAATTTTAATCATTTTTTTTTTCATTTTTTTTGATTTTGAGTCGTATTCAACCAATTCAATAAAAGTTTTATAAAACCAAAGGAGTTTATTTTCATTATAATTATTTCATCAGATATTCTCTCAACTATAAATTTAGAGAGATTAAATAAAATCCATTATATTTTTTGGGAAGCTCAATCATTACTCGAGAAAGCCTATAAAAAGGGGACCCCCTTTTCATGTCCCACATTAGATTTTTCAGATTTTTAATGAGAAAGCATTGGCCCCATAAATCCCAAAGTATGATTTATGTCATCATATATGAATCTTCTATATCTATCAAGAATATGATACCTCTAGTAAAAGATTACAACAAGTTTATTGTATTCATAAAAGGTTACCTTCTTGACCCATTTATGAGAAATATGATTCATCATTGAGAAGAATGATTGAGTCTCAAGGATGGGAATAAATGTTTATAGAATATTCAGACCCAAATTATAATTTATTTCATATATATCTAGTTCATGAGTATTATGATTATAATATGTTTTTAAAAATATAATAAAAAAAGTTTTCTTTTCATATTTATTAGAAGGAATAAAAGATTACACTTGAAGCTATTCGCAGTTTTCTAAATATTTCTAATGAACGGTATTCATTTTTCCCATCTCAAATATTATCATATTTTAATGGAACATTTGAAAGAGAAAGGGATGATGAAAATTTATTTATGAATTCACCCAATAAAGATCCTAGAAAATTCTCTCACTTAAAATTTTAACATAGAATTTTGGCCATTTGGATACAGTGATTTTTGATTCCTTGAAAAGGTGATAGAGAAACATTAATGGTATAGAATCTTTTAATTCTGTATTATATTTTCAATATGGTTAAAATAAATATGTTAGGTATTATTATTTTAAATATTATGAAAATTATGTCTTTATCTATAATGTATCTGATTATTATGTTTCAAACTTTGGTTTTTAAATTTATCTTATTAAGTATATAATATTTCAATCTTTTAATCAAGATAGAGAATGATGGATAAAAGACGTCATTAATAAGTGATGATACCTCAACAATAATGTGGTTTATTTTGGATTCAGAAGAACAAATGTTTTTTAAGAACACTCAGGTATCTACATCAGAAGAAAAACCTTACTCTTAGTCAAAAAATGTAGAAAAATATGAGAATAAGAGGAAATAAGAGCTATATAAAAAGGGAGAGAATTTTATATTAAGAGGTAAATCTTTGAGAAAGGGTAAGAAAAACTTTTCAAAAATGAGATATTTCAATTTTTAGGGGGAGTTATTTTCCAGAGGGGGAGTTATTCATATTCACTATTTTATTCAGACGAGTGATAAACTCAGGGGGAGGTATTTATTATTTTTAATTATGAATAAACATTTCCTTAAAAGGAATAGAGCACTTAGGTTTTTAAAAGTAATTTTTGGTTTATGTCTTGTGGTTTTGGATTTCTAAAAACGGAGATATTATTTAGTAAAAAATATTTTTTTTTACTTTTCCATTCCATTTTTGTTAATCACAAACACTTTTTAAAAACATAATTTACCAATTCATTTAAGTCCAAAGTATTTTAATGTTTTTTTGGAAACATATATTTCTACTATACATGGAATTCAATTTCACATAATTCATAAACCAATTATAATAAATAATATATATCTGATTATGATCAGAATCATTTTTATCATATCATATTTTATACTTTATTTCTTGTATTCATGCTGAAAAATGATTAAATAGGATTTGACACGGGAATAGATATCATAAAAATATACTCATTGAGAAAATTATAATGAAATTCATTATGTAAATGAATTTGATTGACTAAGGAAAACATTATAAATATAGAAAACTCTATTATATAGAATACCTTGTTACACTAAAAAATTATAAAAAAAAATAATTATGGGAATTCTATTATAATATGTATGAAAATAAATGTTGGCATGAATTCAGTTATAATACGATAATTAAAGAGCCAATGGTCTAGGTTCTTACCAAAATTCCAATGAAAATACGACTTTTGGAAATCAAAATGATTATTGTAAGGATCTTCTATTAATACTTGGTCAATTGAATATTTGGTAAGTTGTAATAGACTCACATATTAACACTGTTTAAATCTCTATTTATTTTGCTTCTATATGAGAGATCTGATGATTACAAAAAAATATCTACTTGTTTTGTGTTCTTGTAAGCTTTTAGATTTATATTTTATTTTTGTGGTCCAATTTTTTTTATTAAGATTGATGGTTTCTAAGGATTGGATGACATAATACGATATACTAATCATGGGTTTGTGGGGATAACAAGATATAGAGTCTGATCATCATATCAAGGGATCACGTGAATAGTGAGACAAAATGATCATTTTTTCAAGGGTTTTTGTAACATCCCAAGTAATTAATGAATAATAGATATTTTATCTATGTCTATTAATTAATTAGATAGTGTTTTATAGGCTTAAAATGAAAATAAATCCAATCTTAAGCATGGAATACACTAATATTTTTTAAAGGATTGTTTTACTGCCTTTTGATGGGAATCCATTTTTAAATCTATCTTTTGAAAATTTTATAAGCTATGTTTGTCAAAATAAACTTATTCTTTATTATTGGGACATCAAAATTTACTTTGTGTGAATTTTTGGTATTTTTCTAACAATGTTCATTTCATTATGAATAGTGAAAAATACTGTATTTTACATCAAAACTGATTTTTAATCTACTTTATTTATATGATTATATTATCTTTTGAATTGGTTTTAAAGTTAAATTAGAATATATGTTTTCCATTTAATCCAATGGTGGTCATTAGGATTAATTTCACTTTGGAATTGGGCATAAACTAATTCCAAACGTTTCATAGATATTGTTTCAACAAAAACCCGCTATTTGTTTTGACAACCGGAATTATTTTTAAATAAATTATTTCAATTTCTATGTTTGGAATTTGGTAAAATGGATTACATATTTGGAATCAGACGGTCCAAATTATGTAGTCAATACTCTCTTGTTTTTGGACATTATGAATAGTAACGACGGTAATTATCTTTAATTATCTTGATTAATGAGTAATCAGGTAGTTAAGGATAATAAAATGATATCATAATAATACAAAAAGACCACAAAATGTGTCCTAAGGCTACTGGTTGTCTCATGGCCGACCATGGGATGCCTTGTGCCAAACTTGGGGGCCCCATGGAATCACTTTTGTGAGAAAGTGACTTTTTATCTTTTTATTTTTAAAGAATGTTAAATGTGACAAAGAATGTATCACCTAAGTAAAATATTTTTAATTTTGTATACATAAATGATATTTTTAAATATAAATATTCATTATAAATATAAAAAGATTTTCTATATCATGATATTTGTTTTATAAATTTTAGACATTAAATTTATTAAATTATTTATGACATCATGATGATGCAACGATTACCTCATTAATAAAGTATTTAAATAAAATGAAATGATAATGTGAAATCTATGACCTAAACATGTCCAAAACCTATTGTATGGGTGGATTTCGAACCCTTATCACCTTAACCTCGAAATATATTAATGTGGGACCTTTTGAATCCGAAAATCATTTTCAAATAAAGTAACATTTCTTTACTTTCCAAGAGTGCCCCTCCTCTCCTCTTATAAAAGGCCCCCACCTCTACCTCCTTACCCACACTCCCAAAGCCTTTTTCTCGGCCAAACCCTACCCATTTTTTCTCTCCACATCCCTATCTTACTCCTTGAAGCCTCACTTTGGACAGAAGTCTTCCCAAGGAAGCCTTTGAGCACAAACCAAAGGGAGTTACCCGATTTTAAGGTAATGTCTTCACTTGAGTCCTTTTGTTTTATTTTGCTTCTACAACCCCCTAAACTCTTTTTATTCATTTATTTTGTAATAAATAAAGTATCTTAAATATAATAGGATGTTTTTATAAGAATGATTCGATCTACACTTACACACACCTACATCTAATGGTTAAAGGACATACTGTTTCTGTGGATGGAGAATTTATGCCTCCCGAAATGATGATTGTTCAAAATTATTTTAACACCTTCAAAGGTGGCCATTAAGATGTCACTATATTTATATATGATATATAATATGTTTATGTTTTCCTTAATCTTCTGTATTTTTCATTTTGGGCATACCTTTATGGTTTCCATTATGGGTAAACGCGACATCTTCATTTAAGGAAGTGCAGACTACCGCCCCCTCAAAGTGATTTGATTCGTTAAATACCATATGTGGGACGTATAAAGGATGGAACTATGATATTATATATGATATTATACTGGAATTATAATATACCTTTATATCATTATGATTCCATTCTATAAAATATGAAATAGAAATGAAAGTAGCGTTCATGCGTACGTACGGCTTACCGTCTCCATGAACGGTGCATTTCATTTATTACCTCTAAATGATTATGTAATATTATAAATGAATGTATATAATGGATATATATTATATATAAATCATGATTATAATTCGGGATATAATGGATACATGAACAACTTTTCATTATAAAGGGTTTATTTTTGACTCAAGTACCAATGATCGTTAAAACGACCGTTATTAACTTAAATAATTACATAGTGTTCATGACATGGAAATAAGTGATATAAAAGGAATAATGAACTTGAAAAAGGTTCTTAAGCAATAAGAAATTAACTCAAGTTTATTATTGAGGACATTAAAGAACGATCGAGTCAAGTCGGACCCGAGGTATGGGACTTCGTCTCAATCTACTTTCATTGAGGCATATTTTGTTTTATACACAACCTTCTTTTATACGGTGTATAAACCCCTTTGAATTTTACGTTTATTCAAAGGGAATATTTTTTATACGAAGCATTTACTAAATGACAAAAGGGAATGTTTTTTTCATACGTATTCGGCGACAACGACTTCTCCACCGCCGTGACCATTATTTGAGTTTCGGCTTCCTCTACAAGCCATACCTTTTTTTAAAAGAAAAATAAATACCACGTTTTACTTTTCTTTTGTTTTGGTATTGAAAATGGTTTTCATAATGTTTTTATATCAATGTGTTGTATTGATATCTTGTGATTGAAATATGGAAATGTTATGTTTCCTTTATGCATGTTTTATGTGATACGATTATGCTGAGGTTCATGGGAATTATTATGAAGACGGGTGGTTCCGTGATAAACTAAGGGCAGGTGAGCCCAATATAGCTCTCCAATGCATTGGGTAACATGAAGGAGTGAAATGTTAAGGTTTCTCCGAAGAGATTCAGGGAATATACTGTGATGGGTATTCCAAACGTAACCATGTGGGTTACTCCCTACGTAAGAATGTTATGAATGCCTCAAGTTACCTTTATGTCTTATGATTTCTATGATTTATTCATGATTTGATGAGGTATGTTAAAGTGTTTATGTTTTATGGGTAAAGTATGATTTCATTCTTATGTATATATGTACCCATGTTTCCTTTCCATAGTTGTATATCCCTTACTGAGCTTTTTATGCTCATCCCAAGTTTTTTGAAATGTTTTTCACAGGTCAAGGGAAAGGTACATGATATGATGATAGTGTCATGGAAGTGTCAAGAAAGAATCCATGTTTTATTTTAAATATGTTTCCATTGATGGGAAAGAATTATACTATCTTTATGTAACCACTTTTTTTATATATGGAATGTAATGGAAGTTTTATGATCTAATTCTCTAAAACTCTAAACCCAAAAAGATCCTCAATGTGTAATCTTGTAATAACTCAAGATTAAGTAAGGTTTAAGGATGGGGCCTTATAGTTGGTATCAGAGGTCGGTTTAGATAACTTTAGGAGTTAGAATTCTATTAAATGATTATCCAAAAATATTTTTTTATGGTCAAATTGAAATGATATAGAATTTGAAGATTACCATGTTGCTTCATCTAAGACATGTTTGTTAAGAATGGTTTTTCATAGAGGAAACAGAACAGATTTTCTAGGAAGGCATATAGAGGGAAATGACCTTTCAAATCAGTATCCTGAGATGGTCAGAATCAGAACTAAACAGTTTACTGAAGTGATGGCTCAGTTGAATCAAGTGAAAAATGTTGGTTGTTTTTATTGATGATATTTTGGTGTTTTTTAAAAGTAAATAGGATCATGAAAGACATTTAAGGGTTATCTTGCAAACCTTAAAAGAAAAGAAACTGTATGGAAAATTTAGAAAGTGTGAGTTTTGGTTGCAAAAAATTTCTTTCCTTGGTCACATTGTTTCTAAAGATGGGATAACTGTTGATCTTGCAAAAACAAAAGTTGTGGAAGGCTAGCCAAGACCCAAAAATGTAACTAAGATTCGTAGCTTCCTTGGTTTGGCAGGATATTACCGAAGGTTTGTTAGAAATTTTTCACGGTTATCTAGTCCAATGACTATGCTAACTCAGAAGGGTGTTAAGTTTATCTGGACAAATGAATGTGATGATTGTTTTCAGGAATTTAAAAGAAGATTGGTGAATGATCCAGTTTTGGCACTACCTTCCAGGAATGGTGAGTTTTTTATCTACAGTGATGCTTCATTGAAAGGACTTGGTTGCATTCTAATGCAAAATGATCAGGTAATTGCTTATGCTTCACCACAGTTGAAAAATCATGAGGTAAATTACCCTACACATGATTTGGAAATAGCTTCTGTTGTTTTCGCTTTAAAAATTTGGAGGCATCATTTGTATGGAGTAAAGTGTGAAAAATATACTGATCACAAAAGTTTAAAGTATATATTCACTCAAAAAGTGTTAAACATGAGACCGAGGAGATGGCTGGAATTAATCAAGGATTATGATTGTACAATTCATTACCATCTGGGAAAAGCAAATAAAGTGGCTGATGCTTTGAGTTGAAAAAGTAATGCTTTATTAGAAATGTTGCATTTGGAACGTGATCCTTTGGTTAAGTATTTGATGAACTTTGGCATAGAATTTGTTGGTGTAGGAAGTTCTTCTGTTTTGTTTCAGGTATCAGTGAGATCATCTCTATCAAACAGAATCAAGAAAGCACAGAAGCAAGACAGTGAGTTGCAGAAAAAGGTAGAGTTGGTTCAGAAGGGTAAGTTGCCTGAATTCAACATTGATAATGATTGTGTTTTGAGATTTGGGAAGAGATTGTGTGTGCCTTGTGATTCACAGTTGAAGAGAGAGTTGTTATGTGAAGTTCATAGTTCTCCATTTTCAGTTCATCCTGGAAGTACTAAGATGTACAAAGATCTGTGGGAGTATTACTGGTGGGATGGAATGAAAAGAGATATTGATAATTTTACTGTGAAGTGTTTGACATGTCAACAGGTTAAAGCAGAGCGACAGTTACCGAAAGGGATGCTTCAGCCTTAACCAGTGCCAGAGTGTAAATGGGAGAATATATCCATGGACTATGTTGTGGGATTACCGAAGACATCTTGAGGTAATAATGCAATCTGGGTTATTGTTGATCGCTTGACTAAATCTGCTCATTTCCTTGCTATACGAGATACTTTTTCCCAAGATCAACTTTCCCGTTTGTATCTTAAAGAGATAGTCAGGTTACATGGAGTTCCCCTCTCCATTGTATCTGATCATAATCCCAGGTTCACTTCTAACTTTTGGAAGGGCCTTCAGAAGTCGTTGGGTACTGAATTAAATTTTAGTACAACATTTCATCCTCAATCAGATGGGCAGTCAGAATGAAAAATTCAGACCTTGGAGGATATTCTATGAGCTTGTTCGATGGATTATCAGGGATGTTGGGACCAACATCTTTCTTTCGTTGAATTTTCATATAACAACAGTTTTCATTCCTGTATACAGATGGCACCATTTCAGGCATTATATGGGAAGCGGTGTCGAACTCTAGCTTTCTGGGATGAAGTGGGTGAAAGGAAGTTTATGGGACCAGAATTGGTAGAAGAGATGGAAGAAAAAGTTCAAATGATTCAGAAACACATGAGAACAACTCAAAGTAGGCAGAAGAGTTATGAAAACAATAGGAGGAAGGATCTATCTTTTGAGGTAGGTGATCATGTTTTTCTCAAAGTCTCACCATGGAAAAGTGTGATGAGATTTGGTAAGAAAGGAAATCTGAGTCCAAGGTTCATTGGACCATATGAAATTCTGGAGAGAGATGGATCAGTTGCATACCGAGTGGCTTTACCTTAGAGTTTATCTCAGGTACACAATGTTTTTCACGTTTCGATGTTGAGAAAGTATATGACAGATCCATCTCATGTTTTGAGTCCCGAGGTAGTTCAGCTGGAAGAGAACCTATCCTATGTGGAACAACCGGTCCAGATTCTTGACCACAGGGAGCATGTGTTACGAAATAAGGTGATTAATCAGGTAAAGGTTTTGTGGAAAAACCACATGATGGAAGAGGCAACATGGGAATCTGAAAAAGCAATGAGGGATAAGTACCCCCATTTATTCGATAAGTAAATAAATTGCGGGGACACAATTTTATAAAGGGGGGAAGGATGTAACATCCCAAGTAATTAATGAATAATATATATTTTTATCTATGTCTATTAATGAATTAGATAGTGTTTTAGAGTCTTAAAATGAAAATAAATACAATTTTAAGTATGGAATACACTAATATTTTTTAAAGGATTGTTTTACTGCCTTTTGATGGAAAACCATTTTTAAATCTATTTTTTGACAATTTTATAAGCTATGTTTGTCAAAATA
Organism: Viscum album; assembly: GCA_963277665.1. NCBI lineage: Eukaryota > Viridiplantae > Streptophyta > Magnoliopsida > Santalales > Viscaceae > Viscum > Viscum album. The sequence continues at coordinate 1,194,476,939 of OY728139.1, forward strand.
AACTTATTATTTATGATTGGGACATCAAAATTTACTTTGTGTGAATTTTTGGTATTTTTCTGACAATGTTCATTTTTTTATGAATAGTGAAAAATACTGTATTTTACATCAAAACTGCTTTTTAATATACTTTATTTATATGATTATATTATCTTTTTAATTGGTTTTAAAGTTAAATTAGAATATATTTTTACAATTTAATCCAATGGTGGTCATTAGGATTAATTTCACTTTGTAATTCGGCATAAACTAATGCCAAACTTTTCATAGATATTGTTTCAAAAAAACCCCGTTATTTGTTTTGACAACGAGAATTATTTTTAAATCAATTATTGAAATTTCTATGTTTGGAATTTGGTAAAATGGATTACATATTTTTAATCAGAAGGTTCAAATTATGTAATCAATACTCTTTTGTTTTTGGACATTATGAATAGTAACGACGGTAATTATCTTTAATTATCTTGATTAATGAGTAATCAGGTAGTTAAGGATAATAAAATGATATCATAATAATACAAAAAGACCACAAAATGTGTCCTAAGGCTACTAGTTGTCTCATTTCCGACCATGGGATGCCTTGTGCCAAACGTGGGGGCCCCATGGAATCACTTTTGTGAGAAAGTGACTTTTTATCTTTTTATTTTTAAAGAATGTTAAATGTGACAAAGAATGTATCACCTAAGTAAAATATTTTTAATTTTGTCTACATAAATGATATTTTGGACTATAAATATTCATTAGAAATATAAAAATATTTCCTACATCATGATATTTTTTTTATAATTTTTAGACATTAAATTTATTAAATTATTTATGACATCACGATGATGCAGCGATTACCTCATTAATAAAGGATTTAAATATAATGAAATGATAATGTGAAATATATGACCTACACATGTCAAAAACCTATTGTATGGGTGGATTTCGAACCCTTATCACCTTACAGTCGAATTATATCAATGTGGTACCTTTTCAATCTGAAAAATCATTTTCAAATAAAGTAACATTTCTTTACATTCCAAGAGTGCCCCTCCTCTCCTCTTATAAAAGGCCCCCACCTCTACCTCCTTACCCACACTCCCAAAGCCTTTGGCTCAGCCAACCCCTACCCATTTTGTCTCTCCACATCCATCTATTACTCCTTGAAGCCTCACTTTGGGCAGAAGTCTTCCCAAGGAAGCCTTTGAGCTCAAACCAAAGGGAGTTACCCGATTTTAAGGTAATGTCTTCACTTGCGTCCTTTTGTTTTATTTTGCTTCTCCAACCCTCTAAACTCTTTTTATTCATTTCTTTTGTAAAAAATCCAGTATCTTAAATATACTAGGATTTTGTTATAATATGGATTCAAGCTACACTTACACACACCTACATCTAATGGTTAAAGGACATACTGTTTCTGTGGATGGTGAATTTATGCCTCCCCAAACGATGATTGTTCAACAATCTTTTAACACCTTCAAAGGTGGAAATTTAGATGTAACTATATTTATATATGATATATAATATGTTTATTTTTTTCCTTAAGCTTCTGTATTTTTCATTTTGGGCATACCTTTATGGTTTCCATTATGGGTAAACGCGATATCTTCATTTAAGGAAGTGCGGACTACCGCCCCCTCAAAGTGATTTGATTCGTTAAATACCATATGTGGGACGTATAAAGGATGGAACTATGATATTATATATGATATTATACTGGAATTATCCTATACCTTTATATCATTATGATTCCATTCTATAAAATATGAAATAGAAATGAAAGTAGCGTTCATGCGTACATACGGCTTACCGTCTCCATGAACGGTGCATTTCATTTCTTACCTCTAAATGATTATGTAATATTATAAATGCATGTATATAATGGATATATATGATATATACATCATGATTATAATTCTGGATATAATGGATACATGAACAACTTGTCATTATAAAGGGTTTATTTTTTACTCAAGTACCAATGATCGTTAAAACGACCGTTATTAACTTAAATAATTACATAGTGTTCATGACATGGAAATAAGTGATATAAAAGGAATAATGAACTTGAAAAAGGTTCTTAAGCAAGAATAAATTAACTCAAGTTTATTATTCAGGACATTAAAGAATGATCGATTCAAGTCGGACCCGAGGTATGGGACTTCGTCTTAATCTCCTTTCATTGAGGCATATTTTGTTTTATACACAACCTTCTTTTACACGGTGTATAAATCCCTTTGACTTTTAAATTTATTGAAAAGGAATCTTTTTTATACGAAGAGTTTACTAAATGACAAAAGGTAATATTTTTGTTGTACGTATTCGGCAACAACGACTTCTCCACCGCCGTGACCATTATTTGAGTTTCAGCTTCCTGTACAAGCCATACCTTTTTTTAAAAGAAAAATAAATACCATGTTTTACTTTTCTTTGGTTTTGGTATTGGAAATGGTTTTCATAATGTTTTTATATCAATGTGTTGTATTGATATCTTATGATTGAAAGGTAGAAATGTTATGTTTCCTTTATGCATGTTTTATGTGATACAATTATGTTGAGGTTCTTGGGCATTATTATGAAGACGAGTGGTTCCGTGATAAACTAAGGGCTGGTGAGCCCGATATAGCTCTCCAATGCATTGGGTAACACGAAGGAGAGAAACATTAAGGCTTATCTGAAGAGATTTGGGGAATATATTGTGATGGGTATTCCAAACGTAACCAAGAGGGTTACTCCCTACGTAAGAATGTTATGAATGCCTCAAGTTACCTTTATGTCTTATGATTTTTATGATTTATTCTTTATTTGATGAGGTATGTTAAAGTGCTTATGTTTTATGGGTAAAGTATGATTTCATTCTTATGTAAATCTGTACCCATGTTTCCTTTCCATATTTTTATATCCCTTACTGAGCTTTTTATTCTCATCCCAAGTTTTTTGAAATGTTTTTCAGAGGTCAAGGGAAAGGTACATGATATGATGATAATATCAAGGAAGTGTCAAGAAAGAATCCATGTTTTATTTTAAATATGTTTCCATTGATGAGAAAGAAGAATACTATCTTTATGTAACCACTTTGTTTATATGTGGAATGTAATGCAAGTTTTATGATCTAATTCTCTAAAACTCTAAACCCGAAAAGATCCTCAATGTGTAATCTTGTAATAACTCAAGATTAAGTAAGGTTTAAGGCTGGGGCCTTATATTTTTCTTTGGTAAGAGAAAGATTGACCTTATTATAAGTATAAAAAATATACATTTATTTTAGATTATTGGATACAATTTTCTTTGGGTTCAAATAATTATATTCATCTATTTAATTGTTTTGTTATAAGTACTTTTAATTCCTCTTCATTCAATAAAAAATGATTTTTTACATTCGCATTTCAATTTTTATTTCATTTATCATAATTAATTTAATTATAATATAAGTTTTTTTCATAGTATTTTGTTTTGAATATGAAATTTCTCTATAAAAATTCTATACACTTTAAGATAGAATCATTATTTCTCTATGTAATTTGATAAATCGTTTTCATCTATGAATACGATTAGTTTTTGAATATGTTACCACCACACATAATAGGATTATATACACTGAAAATATAAAATAATTTTATTAGGGCCTCTAAATTACATATTAAAATGGAAATGATTATGAAATTAATATTATTGTACCTAAGGACCATGTCTGATTACTATTTGGATACATTAGAGGTGTTGTGAAAAACATATGTTAAAATTTGTTTTTCAAAGATTATTTTAAGACTAAAAATGAATGTTTTAAACAAAAAACTATACCAACAACATGTAATTTTACATATTCATATATATATTTCTATCCAAAAGTTCTCTATCCTCATATTCTAAATTCATTCAATGTGGTTCAACATAAGAATTCTGACATATCTTTATCCCATCGTAGATAATATACACCTTCTCTTTTATAGCTCACACCAACTCGAGAACCATGAGTGTTAAATCTCTTGGATCATTCAAACATAGTGGTCACCATAATTGTCTCACATTATATGCCTCAAATAGTCCCATAGTAATGGTATAATGATAGTTATCATTTTACACAAACTTCAACTAAGGGAGGTGATCCTCTCAATTATGGAAAAATTAAATTATTCATGCATCTACTATGTCCTTCATGAACCGAAGATAGATTTATTCACATAATAATGATTACATGATGAGTGGAGTGATGTTTGGAAGTAATTTTGCTACGTTTGTTTTGATTTGAATACCTTTAGAGGTGTGAATATGTGATAGTTGTGAGTTCCATTTTATAAATGACTGGGAGTGGATTTTTGTAAATACCCAAATGAATTCATTGGTTGGTGGAAAATATTACCTTCTACGACTCAATGAATTATTAATATTGGTGGGAAGGAATAAATTGATCTTCTAACACCTATAACACATAAATAAAAAACATTTTTTATCAAGTTATTCATTAGTATTTTTGTTTAATCAATTTTGACTTTAACGTTTTTACCAAGGTAACTTGTATTTTTTTACCAAGGTAATTTATCATTTTATAATATGATTAAATTTGTTTTTTTAAATAATTAAAACTTACTGATTCTATATTTATAATCCAATTTATTAAAAAAAATCATATGTGGGTGGAAAAAATTTATGGCACAAATCCATATAATGTACAAAACTCAATTTTACCTCTAATTTTGTAATTTATTTTAACTCTTTTAAAAGTTCATAGTGGTAAAAAATTAATTTTACCTTATTTAATAATATATATTTTTATTTTTAATAATATGGAATATATTTTTTTCCAAATTTTATTTAAATTTGAGGGTGAATTAAATTTAAAAATAATCTAGTAGATTCTATGAAAATATGAGTGCTAGAGGAGAAAATGTTCAAATGTTTGAAATATTTAAGAATAAAATATCGAAATGATATTTATAATAATGAAATAATCAAGTTTATTAAATTTATAGTTGAAAAATTATATATTAAATCATATTTAAAATATATTTTAACATTATATATAAATTAAATTAAAATGATGTTTTCTGTTAAGATTCTGTATTTTTTACTATTCAATAAATAATGAAACTTTTCCGAACAGAATAAAAAATTAACCATAAGATAGATATGACATAATGATATCAATAATTATTTATATTTTATCAAATTATTTTTCATAAAGTGTATCAAATTAATTTTATTATTTCATAGAAATAGAAATATAAAATATAATGTTTTGAGAAAATTAATTTTTTAAAACATATAAACCTTTATTGAAAATATTATTTATTTATAAAAACCCAATAAAATTAATGATTTAATGGGTTTTATTAATATTCACCTCACTATTTTTAATAGTTAGGTTATAAAAACCACATTGGAGTAATATTACTAATATATCAAGGATTTATTAAAACTCGTTATTATGTGTAACAAAAGCTAACATATGGTTTCATGTAGGAAAATAGAAACGTGGTGTTGTTTGTACTGAATAGTTAAGTTAGTGATCTGTTTGAAACAAAATATCAATGAAATTTAATATAATCAGAATAAAATCATAAAATATAAGGGTGTTACAAATGTTGTTTCCTTTTTCCTGACAGAAATAGAAACAGATAGGTAAATAATATTTTACCATTAAATATTAATATTAATTTGATATATATAACACTCGTTTATTAAAATAGTCCTTATTATCATCTATTTTAAACATTAATAAATCACATCACATTACATTTTTTTTAATTCTCTGTACACGCTAATGATGTTATCATATTCACATAGAATGGAATGTATGATTTCACCTATGATATAATGATTACTAAATATTAATAATATGATAAATAGGATATATAAATAATAAATACATCATTATATCATTCCCTGAGAGGTGGTAATAGGTAAATTAATAAATTTTGTTGAAGAGGTTGTAGCCCACCATACACAGGAAGGATGATTTCATAACCCATTTGATTTATGTCAAAACAGTTTTAGTTCATTTACTTAACATAAAAATTGATCAGTATATTGAAGTTAGTGAAGTTATTATCTCAGTATTGTTAAATAATAAATAAATTTGGTATTGAGAGAAATAAAGTTAAAATGATCACTTAGAAATGTTATATTTTCTTAGATTACACTTTTATGTTTTCAAAAACATCATCATATGCATGATTTATGACTAAATTAATTCATTTACAATGAGAGGAGGAAAATGGAATTGAGTTTCGTAGGTATTTTTCATACAAAGGGGTTTTTAAAGTTTGAAGTGGATAGGATATATGTCGTACAAATATTTAAACAAGGCTGTTAAATGATCCATTTAAAAATTATTAGATAGCATGTATAAATATGACCAACTAATGGTTGTTTGACACATTTTGAGACAATTTTAACCCTTGTATTTTTATTTTATTTCATGTTAAACCTACTTTTATCATATCTGCAATAATTTTTCTTATTTTTTTACTATTCATTATATTAAAATTTTAATTATAAATTATTACAAAATATAAATTTTTATGATTCCAAATATGGATTTCATTTTTCTAAATTCCCTTCTTAGTATTGAAAAAATTTATTTTAAAATTAATCCTGCTGACAAGATGAAAAAGTGAGTTTTCAATTTGAAATTAATTGAAATAATAAAAAAAACAATATAAATATTTAATATGAAGTTGATTCCAATAATAAAAATTGAAATAATATATACATAAATGAAAAATAATTTCTTTTAAAATGATATTTTAAAAAAATTTATTTTCTAAAAGTTTTAATAAAAATGAAATTTTATTCATAAAAACTAATATTTTCACTATTTATTGAAATAATTATCTTCTCATAAAATTATAAAAAATTAACCAAAATATAATTTTTAAATAATTATTTAAAAAATGAAAATTATTTTTTAAAATAAATTTCATAAAACTTTAAAAATTATTTTTTATATCCCTCTGAAAAAGGAAACCAAAATGCATTATATACATATGCAATTTTAACCATATAAATTGATTTATTCTTATCTATTTTCTAGAAAACACATAATTGGAAGGATAAAAAGTTTATTTAATACGTATAAAAAAATTTCATTAAAATAATTCATCAATCCTGTTTTTTATTTAAGGAGTTAAAATGAATTTTTTTCAAAAAAAAGTTTTTCATAAAAATATTTCCATTATTTTCAAATAGATTTAATGTACATTTCCTTTTAATTGGTCACCAAAGAATTCAAATTTTATACAAGTATAAACCATATATTTTTATAGTTTTATTATTCATATTTATATCTCCCATTCAAATGGATATGTAATTACTATTAGATTAAATAATAATATGTTAATATTATTTCATTTTTTGTTTAAGGTTTGTTTCGCCAGTAACACAAGTTGAAATCCATATTGAATATGGCATAAGATAAACCCAGTGTTTCATGTAATGAAAGCTATACTCAGTGTTTCAGGAAACCAAAAATATCAAAAGATATAAATTTATTTGAAAAGACATAATTCCTAAAATCATTTGGTGTTTTAACAAATATATCAATAGTATTTCAACCAAGTTTAATTTTGACACGATGAAACCAAAATACAGCAAATTTTATCAAAAAAATCTAAAATTTATAGATTGAGATTTAATAAATAATATATAATGAATATAATGGTTTCAAAAAAATATTTTTAACAATAAATAAATAAATAAAAATTTTATATAGTTTATGAATCTTTCAATGGATGTTATTTATTCTCATTTCTAATCATTACTATTTATTTTATGATAATGTTTACAGATATAATTTTCTTAACAATGTTAAAAATTATCAAATATAAATAATTCCCCAAAACAATTTCTCTACAATTAGTAGAAATTGTATTTCAAAAATATAAAACTCATATTTTATTAATAAAAAATTCATGTATGTTTCATTTATATATATTTTAATGCCATTAAAATTCAATTATAAGAGAATATTATTCATTTAAAGTCAGTGTTTCATGCCTCAAATATAATTGTTTATATGGATTTTATTCAAAGGATACGAATTAAACAAATCTCCAATTTTTACATTACCCCCCATAAATAAAATGAATCATAAATTTTTTCTTTCCAAAATTAACATTTCTTGAAATATGTATAATATCATTTGTAAATTTTATCATGATATGTTATTATTTTTCTATTTTAGGAAAAATATTATTTCTCATTTAGATAATTCTAAAACCACATATATAACATTATAAGAATCGTACTGATTCTTCGACTGAATAACATGATTGGTGAGTGATATTTTACAAATTCGAGTCAGTATATTATCATTACATTTCATGAATTTGATGATTTTTTTTACCATTGGTATAGAGAATATGAGAAAATATAATTACTTGATTTTATTCAATCCTATATGAATATGTTTATTCTTTAGTTGAATATGTTTACAGAATATAATAATATGTTTATTCTTTCCCAAAAAATAAATGTGAACTATTTATGGATAAAAAGACTGACAAATGATTGACATGTTATTCATTACATCTCTGGAAATATAATAAAAACAAAATTCATCATACAAGTTAAGATAATATTCGAAATTAATAAACATTAATGTTATGATATAATGTTTTAATCTTAAAAAAAATTTCATTATAAATCATTCAATAAATAAATTTATAAATTAGTTCAAAATATTCTTGATTAATTTTGAAATAAAAAAATAAAAAAACATATGATTACATGTTGATTCAAAATAAACATTTATTAAATCAAAAAATAAAAAAAAATAAAATTATCATTTATAAATACACAATACTATATTCTTAAAAAAACAATCAATGAAAAATATTCTCTTATGAAGCATTTTATTCAACCCAATATTAACCTGATCAATTGTGACACCATATTACTCTACAATACCCATCATTATCAACACAACTGAATATATATCCCAAAAAATGATGAATATTATTATTTAAAATATCAAAAATAATATATCATACTAACTTAAATGTTAATTTTAAAAAAAAATTCCAAAAATAATAAAGTTTTCCAAAATAACCTTTATAATAAATTATATTCTAATACCAAGTGTAACATCTACGTTAATCATGTATACTGATAAATGTCTCTAAAAAATATCATTAATCATATTAATCACTAGACACATAAACTCTAAAATTGTACCTATGATAAATAACTTATGATCAACCATAAAATTCATAATATTTTATGATATTTATAACCGTTATATTATCTTTAACCCATAACATCATAACATACAAATGTATGTAAACCAGATTTGATTCTAATTGGGATTCCAATGCACCTACTCTCAGAGTTTGTGATAAAATCATTATTTTGTAAAACATGATTCGAAACCAAATTATGTGACATAGTTTTAAGAACATAAAGATACAGCATCAAAATAAAATATTGATTCACTTATATACCCAATAAATTTTTAGTTTTATATTTTTAATGGATTATAAAAATTAATACATGACACAACCAATATATTTATCACATAATGGTATATTATCCTAGTATACCCAAATATTTTTATTCTATAATAATTAATCATTCTGTCATATAAAATTAACACATATGATACCCTTCATGATATATAATATATATTGCACCGTTTAATAACCCATGGAAATATAATCATAAGTTCTGTGACCCAAAATTATCAATAGTGGTCTCTCTAAATTGAAGCTATCATAGTGAAATAAATAAGGATAATATGGAAGATTAAATAATCAAATTATTTTCCATATAAAAAATAAATTTATCAAAAAATAAATCATTGTATAATATATAAATATATTAAATTAAATTGAACTAAATAATTTTTTTCATAGTGTTAATAAATATAATGTTAGAACTATTGATCTTACAGCTAAAGAATTTTTCCAAGTCATCTTTGATCATAACATTTCTTCATTAAAAAACATCTTATATATTTTCAATGTCATGTTCTAAGTCTTATTAACCATATTCAATACCCAAGGCCTATATATCATACAAACCATCATTTCTTCTCATGTAAGAAAATTATATTGTATAGGATGGAGTACACCATGTGATACCCATTCATGTTTTTCTCATGTGTCTTACCTGATGCATTGAGGGGAAATATAATTACTGGGAAAACCATCTCTTAAACACATCCAATTTAGTCAACATATAAAGTATAACAATAATATACTTTATCAATCAATATAAATCCATATTAAATCAAGTATAATAAATGTCAATATTTCCAAAAACATATAATCATAATTCCAAAGAATTCAATAATTAACTATATATAACTAACTAGTATACGAACTGTAAATATTTCATCAGTCAATAAATGATCCATCCTTCTTGATAAACATCAAAAATAAAATTTATATAAAAGATAGTGTTTACACTACATTATTTGATTATTATAATGTTAATTAAATACTATAAATTATGTGGAATAACTCAGGGATGATAAAGAACATGGAAATAAAGGAAAAAAATTATGTTAAATGGGAGGTGGTGATATATAATGAACATAATCATAAAGAATTGAGGGAATAGAGAATAATCTATATACAATAATTACAAAATAAAATATAAAACTTTAAGGGGATAAAGGGGACTATAAATTCATAAAAAATAAATGAATTGTTGAAAATTAAATTATTTCATATGATTGAGAGTAAAATGGTAGTTAATTTTTTTACAATGATTTCTTTGATGCTTTCGTTACATTTTTACCAAAATAAAGAAAAAAATATCTTCAAAAAATATTTTAAAATGATTTAATGGAATAATTTAGAATATTATATGTAAAATAATTTATGATAATCTAATATTTAGAATACACTATGATTATGTAAAAATATTTGGTGTCTAAGTAAAAAATATTCCCTAGTCAAATGAATTTACTTTTCATATTTATTATGTATTTAATAGCCTTTTCTGTTAATATCGAAATAAATAAGTTAAATAATAATATTAATATATAATAAACTAAAAAAATTAATCTTGGAAATGAAAATATATAATAAATAATGTTCATGATGGTGGAAAAATTCGTTTATAAGAAATATGGTTAAATATGGATTTTCTCAAACATTCTTAAAGAATAGCTTCAAATTATTTATTCATAATGTTTTAAACAAATTCCTCTTAAAAGTGTTATTATAAATTCTAACATAATAGAAAATGACCATTATCAATTACAAATATTTATATAAGAACATCATAGAATAAAAATTAAAAATATTGATATTGTTGAAGATGATTCCCAATACAAAAATGTGAATAAATCTTGATATTTTATAAATATACATTCATTGGATTTTCATACCAAAGAGATGGTAAATTTAATAAATATTTCAAAACCCTCATAAATAACCACATGACAAGAAAATAGTTGGGGTTTAGGAGACTAAAAACATATAATTTCCCATAATTTAAATTCAAATATTATCAATCATTTTAAAATAATGATATTTTATTATAAAGTCTTAGCAAATTGGAATGTTTCGAATAAAAAATCATCAATATTGAGAGTATGTAATGGTAATATAAATTCCAGTAATTTCATGCAATTTTATTTCTATATATAATATTTTGTTATTAAGTACATCATATAAATAAAAAAGGTCCATAATATAAAACATATCTAAATATATCAAAATAAAGACCAAGTACCCATATAGAGATTCAAATAATTAAACCCTAACCACTTGAAAGATATAATTTTATATTAAACTTTAATTTCTATGATTACGGAGTGGACCACGACATAATATATCAAATATGTTTTAGATAAATCATTTAATACAAATATTTATTTAATAAAAACCAATTCATAAAATGTCCAATTTAAAAAATTAGATATTCCAAATACAAATATTGAATCCATTTTTTAAATTTATATTTCAATAAGTGGAAAAAATTAATATATGATTTAAATGTAACATGCAATTAAAAGAATTTATTCATAAGAATACGATTTAGGTATTTAATTATTTTTATACAAAATTAAACTATGAAATAGATTATAGTGAACATATATTCATTATTCATAATATATAGATCTAATTTTTTGGTTTGAACAATTTTATAAAAAAAAATTAATTTTTTAACTTCTTGAATAAAAAATACATTTTTTCAAATAAAAGTATAATTTTTCACTATTCACTAGAAACTCAATCCATTCTAAAAAATCTGAAAAATTCACCTGATGTTAATTATGATAGTATAATTTAAAAATCATTTTTATTTTATAAAATACATTTTATAATAGTGGAATATATTTATTATAATACAGACAAAAAAGTGAAAACCAAAACCATTTTTGAATAAGTTTATTTTTTAGTTATAAAATTATTATAATGAAAATTAAGTTCGTATATATCATTTCGTGACCCATCCTAGTGGGGCATGCTATAACACCCCATGAAATTAAAATAGAACTTTTATTTTATAAAAAAAATTATTTTGTATTTTTAATTAATACTTTCATTAAACTGAATTTTTTTTAATAAAAATAATTTTTATATTATTATAAAATATTAATTTTCATGAAATACAATTTTCATTAATTAAATGTGTGTTTTTCTACTCTTTATGTTAAAATAAGTTTTAAAATATAATGTTTTGAATATATTATTTTTTTGTGTGAAAAAATATTATATAAAACTATAAAAAAATATTTTTTAAATATTTTATTAATTTATTTATGATAGAATTTTATTAAAATAAATTTAGTCAATTATTTTTTAGATAACTATTTTTTTTAAATTTCAAATAATTATATTTTACATATACCTAATAAAATGTATATATTTGTGATACTAATAAAAAATATAACATTATGTTGAAATAAATAAAATATAACCATTATAATTTGTTTTAATTATTTTTTGATGAGAATAATAATAATAATAATAATAATAATAATAATAATAAAAACAAAAGTAAAATAAATTAAAAGTAAAATATTATTTTTAAGAAAATTATTATTGTTATATATATATTATAAATATAAGAAATTATATTATATATATATATATATTTGTTTTTATGATTTTAAAATTTTACATATATATATTTATATTAATAAAAAATAAATTAAATATACATGTTTTAGAATTTTTTTTAAAATTTGTTTACAAAAAACTAATTATATATTTATATATATTAAAAAAATGATAAAATGGTTATTAAAGTATAAGGTTTTAATGAATAATAAAATTGACTCTAATTGTTTTAAAAAGCTTATATATATATATATTACATGTTTGGTTTAATGTATACATATTTATTAATATAATATGTTTTCTTTAATAAATAAATATTTATTAGTATAAAATAAAAACATATTTATCTATATATATGATATATGTTTTTTAAAAGAGATGTCATAACTGTTAAAATAAATGCAATATAATAATAGTAATGATTCTTAGACCAAATAAAAATAGAATGAGGTATAAAAAATGATATGACAAAATGTGAGAGAAGAAAAATCAAAATGATGCCCTTTTCATTGTTGAAACATGGATCACACCAAAAAAAAGAAGAGGAATAAAATGATATTAAAAAAATTATAATAATATTTAATATGATGAAAAAATTATGGAAAAAGGGGAGATTCATGTTTTGGAAAAAAACCATTATACACATTTTATTTAAAGTGAAAGAAAAAAAATGTGGCCATACAATGAATCTGAAAATGATAAAAACAAAAGAGAGGAAAATTTTCCAAACAAAGAAAGAGATAAAAAAATAAATAAACAAGAAATAAAAAATATGTATAAATAATAATAAAAAATTTCATATGAAAGGTTGAAAAAAATAACATGATAAAGAAATATATAAAAAAATAAGTAACAAAAAATGATAAATATAATTTATTATATTAAATATAATGATAGAATTATTAATGACTTGTGAATAATTAACATTTATTGGTTTTGTTTTAAATAAATTAATAAAAATAACCAAGCTTTTCTAAGAAGCTTAAGCTGCCATAATTGTTTTTTAAATAAATGATACATGTAGAGAACAATTCCTCAATGATTTGAAGTCCCAGGCCAAAACCATTCATTGTGTTCATGTCCTTATGCAAGCAGCAGTTTCCCTATCCCCATTTAATTTCCAAAATCATGTACGGAAAATTTATTTATTTATTTCAAGTTATACTCTATATTATATTGTTTGTGTATGGGGAATTGAATTTCAGTGGTTATTTGATTGGTTGTTTGAATTACCACAAAAAAATGTTTTACAAGGATAGTTTGTTCATTTTCTATCAAGGCTTTTCATAATTCAATGTAAGGGATTTAATTATTTTTCAATTGATATACATGTAAATATATATATATAATATGTATATGTAAAATCATATAAAATCTTATATTTCTAATTTGATTTGCATACATGGAATGTTTTTCTTCTCATACTGGGTCTAAAATCTCTTCGTTGTAAGGGTTTATTTCAATGGTATTTTCACAATAGCATTTACATATATGTGTATATACATGCATATATACACATATATTGGTTATATTTTCATTATATATATAAAAAATTACTTATGTATTAAAACACATTTCTAATTTTATGGTGGCAAAGAAACCCCCTCGTTAAATTCAAACATAGTTGGATAAGTTTTTAAATAAATTACTCAACACATGATATATATATATATATATGGATGAAAATGTTATTTTCATGTTTTGAATTTTTATCATAGATTTATCGTCATATTTTTAAAAAATGTGCATAACATATAGATGTGTTATTTTATACGTCACATCTGCATACCATGATGGCTATGCAGATATGAATATCGTCAACACTCATTAGAAAGAAATAAATTTATGGTATCAAATTTCATGGCTAAAATTATTTAATTAGTAAGTACACAGAATACATTGAATATATTCTATTTTAAATGATTCATTATAATTTTATAATTAATTATCATGATCATTTTTGACAAAATTATTTCATAGAAAATGGATTAAATACCTGGATAGTCCATGTACATCCTAAGTGGTAGAAATTTTAGATAAATACATCTTCTGTGTAAAATTATTTTCCCTATGTATGAAAATGAATTGTGGGGACACAATTATTTTTTTAGGGGGGTATAATGTAACACCCAAGGAGATTCAAATAGAAATTTTATTGTAAATAAATATTTATTTTGTTTTTTTAAGTTAATACTTTAATTAAAATGAATTATTTTGTGTGATCAAAATAAATTTGTTTCAATATTATAAAATATTAATTTTCATGAAATATAATTTTCACTAAATAAATATGTGTGTCTTTATATTATTTATTATAAAATATGTTTTAAAATATAATTTTGTGAATATATTATTATTTTGTGTGAAAAATATTTTATTTAAAATTTTACACAATTAATATTTTCAAAATATGTTATTAATTTTTTTAAAATAGTTTTTATTAAAATATATTTTTTTGAATATTATTTATATATCTAAAATTATTTGAAAATTTAAAATGATTATATTTTAATGATATATAAATAAATGTATATATTTATGATACTAATAAAAATTTTAACATAATGTTGAAATAAATAAAATCTAACCATTATAATTTGTTTTCATTTTTTTGATGATAATAATAATAATAACCAAAGAAAAACTAATTACTGGTAAAATATTATTTTTATGAAAATTATTTTTATTATATATTTTATAAGTATAATAAATTATATATATATATATATTTGATTAAAAGATATTAAAATTTTCCATATATATAATTATATTAATAAAAAAATAATTTAATATAAATTTATAAAAAACTTTTTTTAAATTTATTTTAAAAAACTAATTATATATTTTCATATTTTAAAAAAGACTACATTTTTAAAATTTTTATGTTTTATTGAATAAAAAACAATTCTAATTGTTTTAAAAATGTATTTATCTATATATATATATATATTACACGTTTGGTTTAATGTATACATATTTATTAACACAATACTCTTGGTTTAATAAATAAATATTTATTAATATAAAATATAAATGTATATATCTATATATAGGATATAAAGTTTTTTTGAAATTATTTCATAATTTTTAAAATATATGTAATATAATAATATTAATGATTTGGGGACCAAATAAAAAAAATCATGAGAGATAGAAAAATGATTTGACAAAACATGAGAGAATAAAAACTCAAAATTATGGCTTTTTCATTGTTGAATCATGGCTTATACCCCAAATAAATAAGCGGAATAAACAAATATTAAAAAAAATTATAATAATATTTAATGTGATGAAAGAATTATGGAAAATTGGGTGATCCATATTTTAGAAAAAAAAATTATACAAATTTTCTATAAAGTGAAGGAAAGAATAGTGTGACCCTACAATGAAAGTGAAAATGATAAAAACAAAATAATGGAAAAATTTTCAAAAAAAGAAAGAAATGAAAAAAAATAAGAAAACAAGACCTACAAAAAAATGAAATAATAATAATAATTTTTTTCTTCATATGAATGGTTAAAAAACATCACGTTAGAAAGATGAATAAAATAATAAGTAACATGAAATGAAAAATATTATATATTATTGTAAATATAATGATAGAATTATTTATGGCTCGTAAGTAATTAAACTTCTTTAGTTTTGTTTTAAATAAATTAATAAAAATAACTAAGCTTCTCTAATTAGCATACACCGCCCTTAATTGTTTTATAAACAAATAAGACTCTTGGAGAGTACTTCTTCCATGAATTGAAGTCCCAAGCCAAAACCATTCTTTGCATTCAAGTTCTTAAGAAAAAATTAGTTTTTCTTTCCCCATTCAGTTTGCAAAATCAAGTAAGGAAAATTATTTTATTTATTTGATGTTATACTCTCAATTTTTTGGGTTGCGTAAGGGGAATTAAATTTCACTGGTTATTTGATTAGATGTTTTAATTACCATGAAAAATGTTTTTTAAAGATTGTTTTTTCCTTTTTATCAATTATTTTCATAATTCTATTTAAGGGATTTTATTATTTTTTAATTTATATACATGTATATATATTTAATACATATATATATATATGTAAAATCATGTAAAATAATTTATTTCTAATTCGATTTGCATAAATGAGATGTTTATCTTGACGTAATGGGTCTAAAGTCACTTATTTGTTCGGGTGTGTTTCAATGGTCTTTTTACAATAGCATTTAAATATATATTTATATACATGTGTATATACACATACATTCGATATATTTTCATTATATATATCAAGGGTTTCTTATGCCTTAAAACATATTTCTAATTTTATTTTGGCAAAGAAGCCCCCTATTTAAATTCAAACTTAGTTAGATGAGTTTTAAAATAAATTACTAAACTCATGATAAGTATATATATATATCTGTGTGTGTGTGTGTGTGGATGAAAATGTTATTGTCATGTTTAGAATTTTTATCATCCATTTATAGTCATATTTCTAAAAAATGAGCATAACATATCGACGTATTATTTTAAACATCACATCTGCATATAGTGATAACCATGTGAATAAGAATATTGTTGAATCTCATTGCAGAATAACAAATTTATGGTATCAAATTTGAAGGAAAAAGTTCTGTACTTAGTAAGTATATGGAATACATGGAATATATTGTATTTTAAATGTTTACATGGATATTTTATAATTAATTGTCCCGATCCTTTGTGACAAATTTATTTTATGGAAAATGGATTAAATACCTAGATAGTCCATGTAAAGCCTATGTGGTATAATGTTTGGTTATAACCAAACTAGTAACGGATACAATGGAAATCCATATATTTAAATACACACACACACATACATATATATAATCATGAATGTTCATTTTAAAGCAGCAACATGTTTTCACGATTGAAAACTCTAATGAAAAGATATATATATATATATGTAATCCACACTTAAAATGTTTTTTTAAAAAACCCGGTGCTTGATCTTTTTAAATATGGAGGGTCATTGGGGAGTGAACCCATCCTTCGCTAAGTGGGTAGGGCCGAACAGACTTCAACGAATCAAGTGACCTTAGAATATAGTTTTTTATTCAGAAGCATGCATATTGTTTTCATAAAACCCCTCAATTATCTTTAAAGAAGTTTTTAGCATAATTAATTTTCCAATATTTTCATTATTATGAAGGTGTAATAAATTCCAAATGATGTTTCCAATTGATATATATATATATATCCAACAATATTCTCTTGATGGAATTTTCAAAATAATATTTCAAAAATAATTTATTGAAGGTTTTAAAACATCTTACTGAGCATATTTAATGATCACCCCTTTTCTTAAAATGATTTTTCATAGGACCACATAATTTCCATAGGCATTCTCTCTACTTACATAGTTAGCATGCACTATGTTTAAGTTCATTTAATTTTATTTTTTTGAAACTATGATAATTTGTAAGGTTGCATAAAATTATCCAAAAACAAGAAATGTGAAAGGACCTATGTTGATTAATGATTAATTTTGGGTCCTTATACCTACACCTCAATTCCCCAATCCTACATCGAAAATGCCAGGGGCAGGTGAATTTTACTTATTTAGAATATCACTAACATTGAAAAATTGACTATGTACCTGTTCACACACACATCTCCAATCCCACAATTGCTGAAAATTAGAAAAAATACCTTAGTAATAATATTCATGCATACAACTAAACCCAACCAACCGAGTACAATGGAAAGTAATGTGCGGAATGAAAAATAGGCTAGAATACAATCCCACCCAAAACAAGATTATGAAAACTCCAAAATCCACCATGTAATAAGAAATATGTACTGGGAATGCTGCTCGTAGTCATAGGAACACCTCATCCTACAAGGAACTCAGAAGGATCGATCTGGTCCTAGTCAGTAGTAGACTTCATCAAGAGGACACTAATCTATACAAGACATTACATGTGCGGGCAAGGCACGTGCATGGGTGAGTATAACAATATTAAGTAGAGGACCCAAAATACCATAAATCAATACAAAACATAAAGATATTGTAAAATCTACACATCATTCGCCAGCTAAACATATATCAAGTAGAATGCATCCAGACATACTCAAAACCCAAACTCGTAGTCTACAGAAACATTATACCCATGCTAGGGATTTAGTTCGATGATTCCACAAAGCACTGATTTGGGGGAACTCACTCTATGAGTCTGATAGCTCTGATTACATCAATATGAGAATTATAATTCGTCAGGAAAATCCATGAGAGAGATAGGTGCATCAATAGATCTGAAGAGACACACTAATTCCAAGAGAACACACTCTTGAGATGGGAAGGATCACAATAAACAGATGAGGATCACTGTCAGGGCATTAGAAGATACTGTGACTCCTCTGAATTAACCTTCTATATAGATGATCGACGTCTGATAAAATTTTTCATGCAGATACCTAACTCTAACTAGGGTCATGAATGGATTAATTATATTGCGACGAGCATCTCAGAAGGATACCTGACTGTATCTTAGAATGTCCAACTGGAGGGTTTAGACTCTTATGGAATGAAATGATAACTTTATTTTAGGGAAACAAGCAATGGGAACTAAACTAAATGAATCATATCCAAGGAATAGTGGAAAATAGAATCAATCCTTGTAAAAGAGAGTACATGGCATGTAGGATTGAACATGACACCCAGTGACAGGAAGTATAGACATGACTTGTAACCACTATACTCTCTTCTCCAGTTTGGGATCATTTAATTGTGAAACGAATTCTCAATGATTCATTGTTCTTCTCCCCATAAAGAATGCAAAGAACATAGGGAGATAAGGGAATAAATTAAATAAACCAAAAGAGGAATGAAACTTCTTTGTCATTTTCCATGACATCGATATTCTACCTTTAGTAGTTTTACATGGAAAATTAAAAACATTTATTCAGAAAATCATGAATTAATTCTCAAAATCAAAACCCCGATGGAAATAGAAAACAACACCCTCCTGCAAGAACACATGATACACGGATGAAACTATTTATTGGTTTATCCAAATTCATCATTTATTCTATGAACATGGAAGAATGAAATCAAATTAAAGAACCCCTAAATTGATAGTCGATGAAGATGAAGATTGATATTTAGTTGGGATTTAATCTTGCCGCACATGATCCACACGTCATCATTCCTCGACGTTTGTCACTAATTCCACAAGGGTGGATCCTATACAAAGCTCAAGATTATTCTAGGATGTTCTCTAGTGTTATGAGAATATCCCGGGGCTCCTAATTATTTAAAAGAAAAAATAATTATCGTTGTGTTATGGAAACATTACTTGTAAAATAAATTGTTAATATATTTAATTTCCTTTAAAACATCCAAAAATTAACTTTTGAAATCGACCCATTCCGGTCGATGTTAGGCCCCACATAAGGTAAATTTGTTTATCGAAATGCAATAGTTCCCTCATATTTCTGATCTGGGAATCCATTTAAAAGATGTTGTTGCTTTGAAGGAAAACTACTCTTGCGCAGAATTTAAATGTTAAATTTATTTCAATCATTTATTTTGGTCACTCCGTGCCGCAGAATCTCACTCTGTCACAAAACCTAGTCTCAAAATAACCCAAAATAATATTTAAAATTATACACGTAAAATATGAGACATTACATGATGCCCACCATAGGGATTTACATCAATGAAAATCCAAAACAAAAGGATACTGAAACAGATGTGGGTATTGTGCACTAATATAAGCCACATGCTTCCATGTGCTATCTAGAAGATTCTGATTCTGCCACTGGGTACAAACCAAGGGAATCACATGGCATGAAGGATCCTCTCCTGCTGATCCATTATCTCCACTATGTACTCTACGAAGGTCCCTCCATCCTTGATGTCCAGCTCCCCCATGTTTATGTCTTGCGATGGGTCATGCATGTACCTCCTCAAATATGACAAATAAAATAAATCATGTGCCTCGTGCATCTGTAGTGGTATAGATAGGTAGTACGCCACATCACGAACCCTACATAGTATCTGAAAAAGGGCCGATGAACCTCAAAGAAAATTTTCCACACCGTCAAAATTTCTAAAACCCTCATCGAGGTGAGTCCCAAAGGAAGACATGTTCTCCATCCTTAAACACTATAGGTCTCAGTCATCTATCAACATAAAACTTCTACCTACTTTGTGTGGTATTTATTCTCTACCATATTATTTTCACCTTCTCAGCGGTAAATCACTCCAACACTAGACCCATGAGTGCTGACTCTCCCGAACAGTCTAGCAAAGAGGTAATCTGTAAGGTCTCCCGTATAAGGACTTGAATGGTGTCATACTTTTGGTGGAGTGGTAGATGTTGTTATATGCAAACTCCACTAGTTGTAGGTGTTACTCACAACTATGGACAAAGTCCATGATATAGGCCTGCAACATATCCTATAGAACCTGAATGTTCCTCTTCATCGAACCATCTGTCTTGTGATGGAATGTTGTTCTCAAGCATAGCTGAGTCCTAAAAACCTCTTACAATCCGTTCCATAACTAGGATGTGAACTGTGCATCACGATATGAGACTATCATCGAAGGGATATCATTAAGCCGAGCAATATCCTACACATAGAGGCATCCCAATATCCATATTCAACTATTCTATTTGATAGCTAAGAAGTGTATAAACATGTTGAGTTGGTCGATGATCACCTTGATAGAATCATGTACCATGGATGTCTGTGGTAAGGCTATCACGATGTCAATAAATATTCCATCCCACATCTACTCTGGCACTTCAAGGCAGTGAGGTAACCCTACTGAATCTGGTTACTCAACCTTCACCTACTAGCATGTTAGGCATCAATAAAATAACTCTTCCACTAAATTGTTCATACATGTCCACCAATACTGATGCCAATGGTCCTAGTACACTTTATCCACCCTAGGATGTACCGCAAAGCAGGAGTTATGAAACTCCCTTAGAACCTCCTATAAAAACTCCACCGGATAGACTATGGGTCCTCTAAAACTGAATATGTTCTCCCACCTTGTGAATATATATCAGGAGCATATCCTATGCATAATTGATCATGTACAATCTAATAGTCGACAACCCCTTGCTATGCCTCCCAGAATCACTGTAATAGTGGTGTGGCTACTACCATCAACTGGATATAATATACATTATCTCCATCGATGAAGGATAACTGTAGTGCGGAAAATTTTTCCGAAACCTCTCCCAGCTGTTGCAAACTCAATCTATTGTTGAGAATATATTCCATAACATTCCCCTTCCTAAGTGTATAAATGATCACGATGACATAATATTAGAGGAACTCTAGCCATCGCCTATGTCTCATATTCTTATCCTTCTGCGAGAATATGTACTTGAGGATGTTGTGGTTAGAGTAGATGATAAACCATTCACTCATCAAGTTGTGTCACCAAATCATCAATGTGAATACTACTATTGTGAACTCAAGATCATAGTTTACATAGTTCTTCTCATGTGTCCTATGCTAGAGAGACTTACAACCAATCACCACCTAACTCTGCATAAAAAAGGCCACGCTTAGTCCCTGATACATCATAGAAAACTACGTACCAAACACCATCCTATAGAAATATCATGATCGACATGATCCTTAAACTCTGCCACAACTATTGGAATTCTTGTAGGAAAATCTCCATGAAAAAAAAATTTCCCCCCTTTTGGGTCAAGGCTGTCATCAATACCCAGATCCGGGATAAATCCGGGATAAATATCTGGTAGTATACTGCCGCCCTAGGAAGCTCCACACCTCTACCACACTCTGTGGTGGCTCCAATTATAACATGGCCTCGAACAAGGAGGGGTCCAATGCTACTCTATCAGTGGAGATAACATGTCCCCGAAAGTGGACCTCATGTATCCACAATTGGATCTTCGAGAGATTCCCATAAATATGGTTATATCGAAGTACGTCTATTACCATCTAAAGGTATCTCACATACTCCCCATCTGATGCAGAGTGCACAACAATGTCATCGATGAAGACCAGTATGAACCGGTCTAAGTATGGAAGGAAGATCTGGTCCATAGTTCACATGAACACTGCATGGGAGTTCATCACACCCAAAGGCATCACCATGTACTTTTAGTGACCTTAGCGACATCTAAAAGTCATCTTTGGAACATCCTCATCCTGTACTCGAAGATGGTGATAACTCGACCAGAGGTTAACCTTAGAGAACCATCATGCCCCTCTCACTTGACCGAAGAGGTCGTCGATCCATGGTAATGGATACTTGTTCTTCACTGTCACCTAGTTCAAGCACTGGTAATCCACATACAACCTCAAACACCCATCTTCCTTATTGGAAAACATCAATGGGGCCACCCAGGGTGAAACACTAGGTCCTATGAAGACCTTGCCCTAAAAATCCTCCAACTTCACCCCCATCTCACTAAGATCTACGAGAGCCATCCAATACGTTGGTGAAAATTTTGGTGTCATACCAGAGTGTAAGTCAATGTAGAAGTCAATCTCCCATGTGGGAGGTATCCCATGGACATCTTCTAAAATTAAATCCTCATACTCTGCCACTACTTTTGGGATGTGGAAGCTCACAACATTTGTTTCGTTGATGGAATGGATAGCCAACTCATTAGTGATCAGTTGCATGCTCATATGCATGAGCCCATCATGTGATTCATGTGTTTCCTTTTCATCGACAAAGGAAAACCTCATTTACTCACTATAGATACACCACATTCTTCACCTAAACAATCAATCTGGGCATGGAAAGAAGATAGACAATCTGTACTGAGAATGACGCCATAAGGCTGCGAGACTGACCCCAAGAGGTTCCAACCTAAAATCTCACCTCCAAGGGAAGTATCACACTATATACAAATATTCATGATCATCGAGTATCCTCCATTATGTGTCTCCAATCATAAGGGTTGAGTCAACAGGTTTACCGAAATCTCAAGATTTCTCAAAAGACATGTGGAGAGGAAGGAATGAATGGAACCTACATCTATAAGTATTAAGGCTAAGATAGAAAATACACATATCATGCCTCAGATCATCCATGGAGTCCCTAGGTTATACGCATTGACTGAATGTAGTTTTCCCCACCCCTGTCCCCCCCATCTATATAAGCCTAGTGTTGACCTCCTAGGGGTGATGGTGGAAGTAGATAATAGTTTCTACCACCACCTGCAGCTCTCCCTTCTCCACTTCCATGTCTGCTGCCGAGCGGGTCTGTCTGCTCCACTCTCTGCCTTTGAAACTCATAGAGCATGCTCAGTCTATGATCCTAATCTGTCGGTACTATAGATACCACATGCTTCTCTATTGGAGGTGGTATACTGTGTGCACCTCCTGGAGGTAACACATGGGGTACTGGTCCATGTATTGAAGCCTCATCAATAAGGGGGTAATGTTCATGATTGAGCTGCTAAATTTTAGCTAGTTAGCATCATGGAGGCATCATGTAAGGAAAAAAGAGGTACCAGGGTCAAAGAGTATATTTGGATAGCTGACACAAAGAACATAGAAAACATCACTCATTCCAATATAATGCATGTACCATTATTTTGTTTCCCCTAAACTAGTTTTTTCATATATCGAGTTGAAAAAAAGATTATCAGAGTCCTGGTGTATGGATGTGTCAAATGTCTGCAACAACACTAGAGTCTCTAGCCTAAAATCCAATCTCAAAATACATAACATTGTTGCCTGAAACAGATGTCATAGACTCTTGGTCCTAATGTAGTACCGACCTATTCTGATACCACTCTATCATGACCCATCCCAGTGGGCCCCATACCGTGACTCCCCAAGACCTACTCTAATAGGCCAGGGGTAGGTGACTAGCACTGAGTAGGAATATCACTAACATGGGAGGAATTTCTTAAGTACCAATACACATGCAAAAATCTCCAAACCACAATTGGTGAAAAGTAAAAAGAACTTTAACAAAATGAATTCACACAACTAAAACCAACAAAAAAAGTACAACAGATAGTTATATGTGGAATGTAAACTGGTCTAGAATACCATCCCACCAAAAAAAAGAGTCTACAAACTATAAAAGTCCATCCGGTAACAAGAAAGCGGTATTGGGATAGTTACTCATAGCTGTAGGAACACCTCGGCTTGCAAGGAAATCATAAGGCTTGGTCCTATCCTAGTCCACCCTATAATCTATCAAATGGATGCTCCTTAGTACAATATACAACATGTACAGGAAAGCCCCATTCATGGGTGAGTATAACATTACTTAATAGAGTACCCTAGACACTAAAAAGAAATACACAATCTAAAGGTACAATCATGTCTACAAAGTATATGTGTACTGTACGTATAGCAAGTGGAACACATCTAGAGAAACTCAAAACCCAAACTTGTAGTCTACAATGACCGCATAACCATGAGAGGGATTCCGTTTGAAGATTCCACAAAGTAATAGTTCATAAATACTCACACCAGGAGTCTGATAGCTCTGAGGATGTCTGTTTGAGAAGTACTATTCATTAAGAAAATCCATGAGAGAGATAAGCGCACTGATAGATTTGAAGAGATAAACTAATTTGAGTAGAACATAGTCCTGAGTGAGGAAATATTATGATACATAGTTGAGGATCACTTCCAGGGCCTTAGACTATACCACAACTTATCTAGATTCACCTTCTATGTATAGGATCAATGTCCTGTAGGATCATACGCATCAATATCATACTCTAACCTAGGTTATGAATGGATAGAGGATCTCTCTCTGATCCTCTTGGAGGGATTCCTGACTTTATCTTGGAAATTCCTTCTGAAGGGATATTACTCCGATGGAAGGAAACAATACCTAATCATTAGGGGAACATTAAAGGGTTACTAACACAAACAAAACCTATCCATGGAATGGAGGAGAAGAGAATCCCGCCTTGTAGAATAGACTACACGACATGTAGGATTGGTCACACATCATGTCCCTTGACTTTGGGTACTTCCCCTGTATAATGGCTCGAGTCTGGAGAAAAATACATGTAAAAAAATATATACACGGAGTGTAGGATGGGTCACATGTTGTGTCATGGTATCCGAGTTCTGCTCCATGTAGGCTAGCCATGTGAGCGCACATGGCCTCAACCCTTGTTTTCCAACCTATGTAACTCGTACACAGAGTGACCCGTGTAGCTCACCTCATCTGGATATGTCGTGGGGTAGATGGCATGAAATCCCACCCATGTTTGTATATCATCTGAGATACATGATGAGTCTCATGTAAGGAGCCACACGTCGTGTGACAGTGGTAACACTCTATGTCTACAATTCCAATAGCTCATAACTTCAATCGCTACTGGGTGGGGCCCACACACAATGTATTCCTATTAGCATTTTGTTTCCTTCACCAAGTGTAGTGCGCAACACCAGGTTGCCTCCATGATGTCCCCACATTGTGTGTTCTTTGGAATACATGTTGTTTTTGTCGCGATTTTCCAGAATCATTATTCTTCATTGCTGCGCTTTGGGTGATCCGTCAATCATCGATCATGCCATTCAATAAATAAGAAATACAAGTTTTAAGGTATCCCCATCACAACAAGTTCATTTCAGTTTGTTTCGGGCCTCTGATCAACCCTAAAATAAGTCTCGATCCACCCGTACAAAGAACACTCAAAGGTGGATTTCTCTTGAACCGTTTCGATTCGTCCATCATCGTTGTTATCAAACCTCTATTAGGTCTTCATGATTTCCAATCTCTAGTTTGTAATCATTCTGTTTCACAAAAAATTCACAATGACTCATTGATTATCTCCTAACGATGAATGCGAAAAATGTGGGGTGAGAACAGAAGAATTTAAATAAACAAAAAGGGGAACGACCCTCCACCATCATTCATCACAGCAGAAAACTGTTCACATTATTAGGTTTAATTGGTAGAATCTGAAATAAATATTCAAATCATCATGAATTAATTCCCAAAATCAAAATCCAAAATGAAATAGAAAATAACAATCTCCCGCAAGAACACACGATTCACCGAACGACATGTTTTTTTGGATTATCTATGTTTATAGTTTAATCAAATAACATAGAAGAATTAAATCAATGTAACTAAACCCTACATCGATCATCGACAAAGTGGGATATCAGCCATCTTTTAGGATTCGATCTCATGGCACATGATCCATGTGATGTCATTCTTTGGAATTTTTCATGAATCCTCCAAGGGTGGATCCTCTCCGAACCTCCATAACATTCTATATAGTTTTTTAGGGTTATGATCCAAACCACAAGATAATTCTTATTTAAAAGAAAAATAAGTGTCGCCATGTTATGGAAACATTTAAAATAAATAAATAATTTATTTATTTTATTTCCTGTAAAATGTCCCAAAACTTACTTTTGAATTCAACCCGTGTCAGTTGATATTCAGCCCCGCCTAAGGTAAAGTCATTACTCTAAACAAAATGTTGCCTTGAAATTTCTGACATGGGTGCCCGTTTAAAATTTATTCGACTTTTTCAGAAAACTGCTTGCTCCTACTATTTAAAATTTTAATTTATTTCAGGCACTTTGGGCCTCAGAATAGAACGCCCTTGCAAATCCTGTTCTCGAAATAATTCCATGTAATATTTAAGATAATACACAGAAAATCCCAAACACTTCATATCACTAGTATATAAATTATATAAACCCATTATACATATTTTAATTATGAGTTTGAACCTATATATGACCTACAATAAAATGGTTATTCCACTCCTATAATATTAGATAATTATATTTTTGTTTTATATTAGGGTTCCCTTAATGATTAGGGTTTCATGTTGTATACATTAGAAAAAATAGTTTTATTTTAAAACATTTTATTACTAAACAAAATATTAATTTCATTTTATAATAAAATATATTTTAAATTTATTAATTTAACCTTTAAATTAATAATTCAAAATTATGATATTTTTTTTAAAAAACACCCTTCTCCTAAATAAGAATAATTAAATTACCTATCCTTATAGTTATTTAATTATTTTATGCGTTTTTTAATTTATATTAATAATAATTTACATAATTATATCATTAAAATTTATTGATATCTTATACTAAAATATATTAAATTTATCAATAATACATAAATTATCCAAATAGTTTCTCTATAGTGGATGGTATTTTACAAATTAAAAATTAACCCTTTCATATTTAAAATGTTATTTATTATTTAAATCATGTTTAATATTTATATATTTTAATTTCGGTCATTTTTTAAATAATTTATTATTCTATTTAGTTCTATGTAGTTTACATAAAAAGATACTGTATAAACTAGTAATATTTAATTAAAAATACATAGTAAAATCATTAGGCTTTATAATTCCCCTTTTACATGATGATTCTAAGGGTTATCCTTTTAAAATTCACGATTCTTGATTCTCTTTCAATACTCATATTGTATAAGCTAGCATTATATGTCCTTCCTATAGGATCAGAAACATTTTTTGACATCCTAATTAATTAATGTATTGATCTTTCATTGTAAATAATTAACAAAAAACATGCCATTTATTAAACATTCAACCCCAATATGAATATATAATTTAATGTTTGTGATAATTATATATATATATATATATATATATATATATCACAATATTATTTATATATATTATTCCACAAAATTTTTAATTAAAAATTTACCATTTCTAGGTCCGAAATAAGAATCTAATAATTTTACTCGTATGTCTTTCATTAATGTGAGGAATAAAATATCCCTTTAAAATTTTGTATAATGATACTTCCCAAACCATTCCTTTAAAAATAATTGTATATAAAAAAACCCTATCTATTGTAGTGTAGTATAAGTATAACTGTATTGAATATTTACATCATAATCTCCTCAAATCAATATTCAAATTCTTATGTCTCGGAAAACATCATTACCTTATACATTAACATGGTTCTAGTATTTTAAGATAGGAAGATATTTTTCACTAACTATCGATAATATCCAGATATGCCATGAAAACTACCGATCTATATTATAGATGATTTTATGAACAACTATTCAATCACCTATTTATTTTACTTTCATTTCCATATAGACACTCATTTATAATTTAAGGGACTAATAAGGATAATTTTTATTTCAAAAATTCACACATGATTAACATGGTGCAATGTTTTTCACATTTATGTTTTTTAAGAACTATCATAAAATAATTCTCATGATTATTATTATTAGTATAACAGATATAAATATAATTAATGAAAATTGTCATATATATCTCCAGTTAATATCTAAAGACTCTATTCATCGTATCTATGAAGATAACATGAGAATTCATATGTCTAAAAGGAATCACTATGAATTTATAGATCTCATGTCATGGGAAAAAGGTTGTATTTGGTATATATTTTATCCTTATCCTTATTTAATTGTATCAATATTAATGTTCCAAAATTGGAAATATAAATCCCCACAATTTTGATCTAAAAAATCATCAATATAATTTATATGGTATTTTCTTTTGATTATAATTATTTTAAGACCATAATAATATATACAAAGGCGTAAATAACCATACATTTTTTTGGAATAATATAATCACTCACCCCTTCATGATGTACATGGGCATATCAAAAAAATTATAAACAATTTCCAATGTCTTAATCTCGAACACTTCCAATTTAATGGGATTTATTCAATAAGGACTCATTGATATAGGAATGGACTTATTTATGGGTCAAATTCAAAACATAAACTAATTTTTTTTGGGGAGAAATATAATGTTCTTCTATATATACATCAATAAATTCATGTATAATTCTCAGAAATTCAATTTAATATTCCACCCAATCTAATTGATTAATGTATCCCAAATAATTTGGTTTCCAACCATATAATAAAAAAATTGTTTCATCAGATAATTTATCATCATGCGTGCATAGATATTTGATAATTGGTTTATTTAGGATATAAAGTGGAATTTCCCTATCTCAAAAACTGATATTATCAGTATATATGTAGATAAAATTAATGAAAGAAAAAAAATAATTCTTCCAAGGGAACTGGAATATCTTTTATTGGATGTATCATCCCATAAACCTCTCTTAACAAAGATTTATATCCCTCCATCACAATCACCACACTACTAGGTGTTTTCATCGATAATTAAATACAAATGATTGTGGTAGTGAATTAAAATACATGAATGTGATTAAATAATCTTAAGAATGACACATTTTAAGCTTATTCATGCATTATAAATGTGTATATCTCCTTTAAATTCTATTATTAATCATTGACTATAAAAAAATGGTTATATTGAGTAAAAAATAATATATTAAAATAATGAGTTTTAAGTAAAATATGAAAATTAATCCTCCTATTGATTTACTCTATAGAATCTTCATTTTATCTAATCATACTTTTTTCAACAAATATTACATTAAAATGTGTTCTCAAATAATTATTTTCAAATACCACAAATATAAATATACCACACTCTAATAGCAACAAATATGGAAAATGAAAGACACACACATAGTGACTCACACACACACACACACGCAATCACTCACACACACACACACACACACATATTTCCATGATTTATATATTACATTTAACAAATAAACGCACAATCTATGAAACCAAATGTTAAATTTCATTGAATATAAGCTACATAAAGTGTTATTAATCCTTATTTATTTACAATTTATAAATATATTCTCTACAAATTACATTCTTGTAAATATATTTCATTATTTAAATTACATTTTCATTGGGAATCATTAGAAATCGTTATCATAAATGATCACTATAAAAAAATATCAATAGGTCAAAAATTATTAGTTTTGTAGAAAATATGAAAACATGAATAAGGAATATTTATTCAATTAAAAATAAAATGTAAAAATAGATGTTTAATATAAGGAATTATTGATTTTCATATACCCCACATTGAACAGAAAAAAATGTTTCATGAGAGAGAAAAAATGAGACAATAATCATGAGGCAATGATCATGACGTAGAAAAGTTCCATAACATTGAACAGTTACAGAAGCATAAACATAGGAAATAATAACATTTTTCATAAATATAACTTTAATATGATTGTGAAATCAAATTATAAATATGAAAAATTGTATATTCATAGAATTATGGCCATCTATTAATATCAATAGGTCTATGTATAGTGTTTTGGACATTAAATCAGATCCAGACATAAAATTTTGAAATGAAATAATTGCAATGATGTTCACACAAAACATCATTATCCAAAGAGATATAATGGTTAGTCAAATTTATTTGAGGGATATATAATATAAAAATAAAATATAATGATAAACTATACATATGTGTTTCGTATGATTATAATTGTATATATTATAATTTAAACCACAAAAAAAGAATATAAGTTATATAATATGTTCGAATGTAATTGAATAAGATGAAATTAAGAATTATGGTGAAGGATACAGACTATTAAATCTTTTGAAGAACTACAATATAAGGGAATTTTGAGGGTGGTCAAGAATATAAATATACAGGAGACAAATATTTTTTGATAAATAGAGGAAAATGGGAGAGAACTGTTTAAAATGGATCTCCAAGAAAATTGTTGATGTTGTTGTATAAAAAATAATGAGTATCTATCAAAATTCAAATTTAATATGGTGACATGATTATATATATATATATATAAATTTTATGATTTATGGACAATATAAAAATTGAATACATTTTAAATAAATAATTTTGTGGTGAATGATGAAAAATATTACAAAGTGTTTTTATAATTATTAGTTAGTTTTAGAGAAATATCCAATCAATGAAACAGTAATATTTTGTTGAAATTAGGTTAATAAAATTTGAAAAGATACAAAACATTATAGAAAATTTTATTTCAAAAAAGGGATATACAATTTAGTAAGATATGATATTTAGATTTTGGAGAAATGGATTATGGATAAAATTATAATTATTCATAACGATGTCATATTTTTATAGATAGAATAATATAAAAAATAAGATGATTATGGAATAAAAATTTCATTCCACCTATAAAAATGATAAACAACTTATTAGAAAATTCCAATTGAATAATAAATAATATTATTAGGAACATTGTCCAAGCTTATGTTGTATGAATAAATAAAAAAAGACTGAATCAACAAAACACAATATAAATTTGGTAACCTTTAAATCAAAATTATCATAAAGATATTTCCAAAAATGGAATATTGAATACCATGAATAAAAATATTATGATGATAATTTATAAAATAATAGTTTTTAAGTAGACCATATAAATCAAAATATGTCCATATTATGTCAAATTTACCAAAAAAAGAAAATTGTGATGAAAACCATTATATTGAATTATTTCCTTATCAGTCAATCTCTATCTTATAGGGTATTTATTTTAGGTGTATAATCTACCTATATTATACTTTTAAATATAGTTATTTTAAATGATAGCATTTTTTTATAATTTCCTTTTACAATTTTCAATCATTATCTATTAAAATTAATATTTGAGTGTTAGTTATCATATTTTTCTTATACTGGATTCATTATTACAGTTTTGTTCCATTATAATTTAAAATTTATTGATAAAATCCATAGTGTAAAGAGATTTTTGATTGGTCTAATTTATATAGTTATGAATTCGAAAAATAATTTTAATTATGTTCTGGTTTTAGTTTATAAAGGGAAATTTAAATGACCTTTTTATGACATTAATTCAATAAAATGAATTGATTTAATAATGAACATAATAATATATATATATCTATTCTGAAATTATGAAGACATCATAATTTCATTATCATTATATCATAGTAGATTATATTGATTTATTCATGAAATAAAAACTATATCGTCATTTTTTGTGTGGTATAACTAACCCAAACAATAAATCATTATTACTACTTAATAAGGATAAAAGTGTTAATTGGTCATAGTAATATAAGTTTTATTGAAGTGTAATTATTTAATTAACATGTTTGGAAAGTAATATATTTTATTTTATTATGTTAAGGGTGAAAATTCTGAAGATAATTATTGGAGAGAGGATAAGAATTACACTGCAAACTTGAGACTTCTCTTAAAGATCCTCTTAGAAATAAAGGATATTGTACTCATTCATTGGAAAAGTGGATAGAAAACTTGAGAATGGATTGTTTATTATATAAAACGGAATTATTAAAATAGAAAACTAATGGAAATATATGGAATGAATCAGGTACTGGAAGGGTCCATTATAGACACGATTCAGTGGAATTTTTTCAAATAAGCATTCCTTATCAACTGAAGAATGTAAATTTCCATCGAATATAGATCCCTAGTACAAAAATAAATGAAGTAAGAAAATTTAATATTGGTCAGTTAATCATTATCAAATTTTATCTCATGGTTTATATGTTAAAATACATTACCACTTTGTTTAAACTTTTATATTATTTTACCATTAAAAGAATATATCTGAGATTACAATAATAAAATAATATTATAGTAAAATAAAATTTACCTTATTAATGATGATGGAAAATTTTATTAAAAATTAAAAATTTATATTATTTGATTCAATTTATATGGTTTATAAAATTACATTTCATTTAAAAACACATTACATATAAAACTATTGTTCTAAAAAATGTATTATTAAGCATAAAAATAAATTTATTTCATCATTCCACATAATTAAATAACAATTATTATAATTTTAATTTATTTTATTAAATATATCATCAAAAAAATAATTATAATCCTTATATAGAAATGATTTTTTAAATTTATTATAACAAAAAATAAAATATTGAAATAAAAAAATCTATTAAAAATATCAATTTTTAGAATAATTACTTTAATTCATAATATTCTAAAATATATTATTTATTAAATTAAAATTAATATAAATTTATCAGTTCCTTTTTTATAAATACAACATTTATTATTTAATTAAATTGTATTTTCAAACTTAATTTTTTAATAATGTCTAATGTATAAAAATAATTTTAATAATTATTATGTATATATAAATTATTACATACATATTTATATAATCATAACATCTATATAAAATACTTTTGAAACATTACATACGTAGATAGGGTAGTATAATAAATGAGAGAATTTGGGTGTAGTGATTTAGCTAATATGGATCTACAAATGATTTTCATGAATGTGAAATTATCTAATGGACAATTTCTCTCAAGTAGTACTTGTAGAATTTCACTTATTACATGGTCATGGAAAACCCATTGAGATGTTTTCTACTTTACATTATTGAAAAATTGATCCTCATAAGGAATGGTTCTACTAATTTATTCTATTTCTTTGACACTCATTACAAATTTATAATATATTTACATCTATGTATACCAACTGATTCAATGGATTTGTTATAACTATCACATACTATGTGTTAATTATTCCAATTTTCATTAATGGGGTTATATTTCATATAACTATAATAGAAACACAATACCAATGGAAATATAATCCCAAAAACCCTATCTATATAATGGGAATATTTTTATGTTTTAATGATAAAAAGGATAAAAGAGGGGTTGAATTGTGTCTATTTAAAAACACTTTAATAATTTCAAATTTATCCCCATCGAGAACATGGAATGAGATTTTATTATCTTTTATTTAAACATATTATGTACTAGAATAATATTATAATAACAAATATATTTAATTAGTGTTAAAAGATTAATGATATCCTAATTACCTCCACCAACACTATCTCTGTGATCTGAGAGATTTTCATTTGAAAATACCTTTCCTAGGGATCTTAATTTTTGAATGTAAATAACTAAAGTTGTTACAAAATCATTTATAAGGAACTAAAATTGGAAAATAAAAATTCATAGAAACAGTAAACAATTAAGT
This sequence comes from Viscum album, assembly GCA_963277665.1. Lineage (NCBI taxonomy): Eukaryota > Viridiplantae > Streptophyta > Magnoliopsida > Santalales > Viscaceae > Viscum > Viscum album. The sequence goes on from OY728139.1 coordinate 1,194,511,799, forward strand.
GTTTCAATGTAATATGAAAAGTATTTTGCAATGAAAATAACATTAAAAGTGGTTATATGAAGACTTTTAAAATGATAGAAGAATATATCATCAATGGAACTGAAAAATATATTCAATTTTATATAATTTGAATGAATCGCCTAATTTTATATAGAAAATATATTCATATAACCTAGATGTTGGAATAAAAACATTTATAGTATTAAAAAAACAAAAAATAACTGTTATAAAATTTATGTTAGTAATGAGTAGTCCTTAAAAAGCATTAATAAAATGAAAAAAATGAATAACACAGGGATACAATAATTTTAGTATAAGGGATAATAAATTTTGTAAATTAAATAATATAATTTATTTTATATAAATATTCATATCATTGATCTTATTTGAATATATATCATTTATAAAAAAGTTTAACTCTCTACAAAAGATATATCTATTTGAGAATTAAATAATTTAGATGATTAAATTTGGGAAAATATATCTAAAAAGGTATCTAGATAATTCATAGTATTCAAAATGATAAGTCTAATCGAAATTTTAATATAATCATCATTGAAAAATCATAACATCCATTAGAAATAGAAACAAATTGATTTTAGTTGAAGAGTCAATAAAATTTAATTTGAATCATTTTATTTAGATTATTAAACTAGAAAAATTAGAGAATAAATATTAGAAATTCCAAAATTCAAAATCATTCATAACTTATTCAACGCGATGTTGATATTCTTAATAATGCCTACAAAATTATCATTCAAAACATATAGTTGTTTCCAAATATCGAATTATAATGGGTGAGGTTCAATACAGATATTATGATAATATTCCAAATATTATAAACTCAAAAATAGTTTTGATTCAAAAATGATAGGTTAACAAAACAAATTTTCATTATTAAAGTGATGTTTCAAAAGTAGTTTTGGATACAATTGTTATGTTGTAATGTCACCTTTGGAAAAACCATTCCAAACTTATTTGAACATATATAATATATTCTATAATAATTTTTCATTCAAAATATATGTAATAAAAATCTATATTTGTAGGAAAATGAAATAAATATTTATGATGTAATAGACCTAGGTTCAACTAAGAGGTTACCCGAGCCCAGTGTGACACATGGCTTCAAGCGCATCTCCCTAAATTAAAGAGGTTACAGACTAGAAGAAAGGAATTCCGTTGTGTTGGTGGGGTGACCATTCCCTCATTAATGGAGTGTAGAACAACAGATAATAACAATATAATTGGTAAATTATGGATGAAATATAATTATAAGCCACAATAAAAGCAAATTGAAGTATTAAATAACATTAGAAACTGATATTTATAATCAAAACCATTACAAGATATATTCCATGTATCTAAAAATCTAGAAAACATGGATAAAATGAAACATACAAAACATTCTATAAAAAATTATCAAAAACAAATCCCAAAATATTCCCAATATCCTGAGCTCCAACTTGATCATCTGCTACTAGCTCAATGCAATGAAATCCACAAATCATGTGTTCTCAGTAGTAAACTTCCCTTTTTCAACACATTCATACATGTTGTCTTCCAAGGTGCCGATGGAGGCCTAGATTGGGTGAGAGTTAAATATCAGTAGGACCCCACAAATAACATTTATAACATCCAATCCATGTAATATAAACTAAAATAGTGTGCAATCATGCATATGTAAAAGTAAAGTGGTACAGTAACATAAATTCCCAAGTACCACCTTCATCTCTCATCTAGGGTATGAACATGTAATTTTTCCCTAATTTTTTACATTATAGATTATATAAATAGTTCATGTGGGGTAATATGAGCACTAACATATTGAAATGATAAATAATATTGAACCTAGATTTAACAATGCCTTAATATGACATAAATAATGATGATGTTCCAATGTTATGACCAAGGAAACCTCAACCTCAGGGGTCACACCAAATTAGTGGAACCATAACGTCGATAAAGAGGTATGGGTGTACTTAAATTTGAATCGTATTACACATTTCTGAATAACAAATCTATCTGAGTCTAAGGAAAACATCCAAGGTAAAATAAAATAGTCAAGGGGTTTCCCTAATCATGTAACAAAGGAGACTCATGTGTATATAAGAAAAGATGGATATAAGGTGTTTATCCATAGAATTGGATAATAGTAGAGGGATCTTACGGTGATCTACTAGGAATCCTTAATAGGTAATGACAGGGACCTAAGGGGGTCTTACACTTGGTAACCGGAATCACTGAATCAAAATGGCAACCACGAGTTCTAAATGCATACCCTCAAGAATATAGAAGCTAAATCAACTAAGAACACTCTAATAATGATGTCATGGTATATATAAGGAATAATACAATTTATTTATTAATAATTAAATCCATGTGATAGTCAAACAATTAAATATGATATTTTGGATTATACATTTCATTTCATTTGTGTGATAAGGTTAAGGGGCATGAAACCATTAATTCTAATCATATAAATAATAATCATTTAATAAGGGTCACTATGATAACTTTCATTAGACATATAAATCGGTTCTATGAATGTGAAAATGATTCATTAAATTACATTAAATTATGCAATGTCTTCTATATTAAATATAATTTTCATTTTCAATAAATATTGATTTATCAAGTAGAAGCTCATACTATAGGTTGTTAAAGTGATAAAAAACATTGTACTTGACAATTAAAAATCCTAATTTCTTCTAAATGAAGGTTCTTACCATTACCATGGTCAATTCACACAGACGAACGGTGGATTCGTAGTCATAACAAACCATTACCACCCAATTATAGAAATTTCCCTACAAGGGGTGGTTTGAAATATGGATGTAACCACAGATGATGAGTTAAATATATATCATGGTTTATAGAACACTTTTCTAATGACCACAAGAAAGGAATATTAATTAAACAGAAAATGGAAGATTTAATCAGCACACACACATGACATGTTATAAAAATAAGAATCATGAGGGATGTGTTGTATACTACCTACCTTATACTATGAATATCATCATATTATATTAGCATGCAGTTTGTCCTAGATTAGAATATATATGATGAATGCATCGATTCCCTAAAAATAGGGCATATTAGAAAGAATGTAAATAGTATCTCTCATATAAATAAGAACGATGAATAGCTAAAAATGAAGAGATTAGTCATTGATATGCATCCAACATGATCTATAGTGATCGAACTAGACATTATATTAGTGATAGAGGTAAAATACTATCCAATTTCGTCAAAGGAGACTGAAATTTATAAAATATAGGGTGTTTTTTTCTAGAGTGAAAAAAATGGAAGTGTTTTTTAAGACACAAATTAATGGGAAAATGGTAAAATCAGCCAAAAAATATGGGTCACATGGCTTGGCCACACAGTTTGTCAAATTATGAGTCATCCATTCACATTCTTTGATATTGAGGGGGAAACCACATAGTTAGTTCACATGGATAGAGAAACCTTGTGCCAACTGTGTGAAATGGATCTGCTAAAAATTTCATACTATCCACATGGTAGTGCACTCCCTGCATCATAGTTAGAGAAATTTGTGAAACCAATATCACTCATATTTACATCACCATATGATTAGGAGAGACATTGTGTCTTATATTATATAGTTTCTATTATTATTGTGTCCATTGTATTTTCTCCAAAACAAATAGTGCTCTGAGTTATAAAAAGGCACCAGACACCCCCTTAAAACATCATGAATGCATTTTAAATACTTATAAGATCAAAAATAAATAACTAAAGAAAAATTAAAATGTTCCACACATAACTGAAAAATTGATTTCTTATAGTCATCCACACATAAAGGAACTCATCCTTGAGGTGGCCTTTTAAGGGTGGTGAAACACTATCTCAGAACCAAACTATAAACAAGGAACATACAACATCCTCCCTCTCCCGTGTCTTGTCATGTACATGGACATGCTGTAATAGAACCCATACTATTGGAAAAAACTGGCCTCAGAGAGCCTTCTTTCACTTGCCAATGATGATTATAGGGTACACCTCTAGGGTAACATCATCATTTAACTCAACTTCCTCTAGATCAAAATTATGTGATGGGTCAGCATGGTACTATAGTATTTATGAAATGTGGAGGACATTGGGAATGTAGTAGTACCTTTGAGATTGTAAAAACAAATAGGCTACTGATCCAACTCTCTCTAAAATCTCAAATGGTCTTAAAAATTGTGGTGAAAATTTACCTTTCATTTTTATCCATCTATGAAAAAGCCTGGGAGATTCTTGCAGGAAGATGCAATCCCTAACCTCAAACTCCAGAGGTAGTTGACGGTTATTGGCCTATACTTTTTTGACTATAATGATCAGTATAAAAATGATTCCTCATCAGATAAAACTAATTTTAAGTATCCTAGATGATATGAAGTCCTAGTATGACAACCTTTCTTTACTCAATCCATTAGAGTGAATGACATGGCATATTATACAAGGCCTCAAAAGGATCCATCTAAATTGTCTCTTGTAATCGACTATTGTTGGATAACATAAGGAGAGGTAAATTATTCTACCATGATGCACTAAAATAAAATATTCTTGCTCAGGGAATGTCCTCTAGAACCAATATCATTTGTTCAAATTTTCCATCTGTGTTTGGGTGAAAGACTATTCTCAAAATCACCTATATACCAATATATTACTGTAACTCCAACCAGAACCATTACATTAAATCAACATCCTTATTAGATATTATCTAATGATGGAACTTATTTAGTTTGATGATCTCATTTTCATAAAATATTCCAAACTCGTCAACTGATAAAGTCCCCAAGATATGATAGAAGTGGTATCCCTTGGTCTGTTGGTCAATAACTACCCTACAACGTTGCTACCACTGGGCAACCTTAGTAATCCAACAATAAATTCCCTAGCAATATTCGACAAATTCCATTTTAGTACTGGAAGTGGATGTAACACATCTCCAGGTCTTTGGTGCTCCAACATCACTGGATGACTGGTGGAACACTAAGTGATAATGTCTTTTATCTCACTTTTTATCCTAGACAACCAATACCAGAATCACATGTATCGATACATCTTGGAGAGACACGGATGAACTACCCCACATAGAGGCATGAGACTTGTCGATCTGTTACACTCTATCTGTAGGAACCCAGAAAATTCCATGTATTCATGGGATTTTATATCTATCTATAGGTAGATCCCAATGTGGTTCATCTCAATAAATATTCTCATGGAGAACCAATACCTCATGATCTAAAAATTTCATACACATCCGCTTATCAAGGAGAAAAGAGGTAACTTTCAAGGCTGTAAGATAACACTAATTGTCACTTACATGAAAATCCAAATGCAGTTCAAAAAGTAGGCCCATTAATTTTAATTTTTCACTATCATCCCATATGTAATGTTCCTGATTTTTCTGATATAGCGCAACATCTACATCATTTCATTTTCTGGTATATAGGCATGGTCAAGACAAAAGGAATGATGATATTCAACCCAAAATCGAGGTGTGAGATATAATTCATTTCATGTAAAGATATATTTGATGCTCTTGATTACATATACACCAAAAAGTGCTCACCCATTAGATGGTGTCTCCATCAACTTATGGATTGTACAATTTCTTCTAGACTAAGTTCATGCATCAGGAAATTTCTCTCATGGGGCCTCAAAATATGAGATTTATACGCAACAACACTATCCTCATACATTACTACTACGTCCAATCTGATGCTTGATGTGTCATAGAACACCGTATAGCCTATTCCAGGATCTAGCAGAATCATAATTGGTGCGGAGACAAGCCTTCCATTCTACTATGTAAAGGATTTATCTCACTCATATGACCATAAGAACATAACACCAGTAGTTTAAAGACCAGTAATAGGTGAATCATAGAGTGATATATAATTTTTAAAACACCTATAATATCCATCAAAATCTAATAAAATCAATATATCAAACATGTTATTGTGTTGTTCCTCAGATAACACACCACTCACCTTCTCTCGGTCATACAAACTCTTGATACCTATATAACATTACCTATGAAAGGAAATTTTAAATCAATAAGTGGAACCTAATAAGCATGGAATAAAGTTGATTCTCTCCCAATGTACTCAAAATGATCCACATGTACATATCATGGTCTTTGTGAGTGTGATATCACACCAAGATTTCATCTACAAATGTTGCCACAATAGAATCCAGAGAGGGGTAGAATACCATATTCATAAAATAAATTAAAATGGAGGTCATTTTCATAAAGACATATGTCTTAAAATGGTAATCATATTGGTTATACCAACAATAGAATTTCGTAGATGGTTTTTCTAATATCTTGAATCATAGATAATGATAGACTGATTATATGTCAATGTTATAGAACACCCTAGTTCATTGGATCTAGTAAAATAGATGATCAATGTGAGGTAGTGGATAAAAATTATTGACCACAAAAATGTTCAACCGTCAATAATACATGCATAGACCAAGGTTCCCATTCACTTTTGAGAAAAAAAGGTAGACCTACATGAGGATGTACTTGTAAATTTAAAAACATTGGACTCTTGATCCTTTAACTATTGGCTGAGCTCCTAGAACCCAATAGGTTCCATCCTATATGGAGGATTGGACACTATAGATAGTCCATGAATGAGCTCAATCCAAAACCCTGCATCTCATCTAGGATGTAATCCAAAAAAGATTCGAGAATGAAATCCCAGAAATGATATACTACCATAGGTAATTAAACAAGATATAAACACTAATCCTCTATTAAGGATATGAAAATATTGGTGATTTCCCACCTAACTGATGATTCTCCAGGCCATCACTACTATCCTAAACATCCTAGACACCCTTTTGAGATAACTGCTTTCCTATTTTGTTGTAAATGATACTATACAATGATATAAATCCACAAGGGTATGATATAGAACCAAACTATCCATGTAGAAGATTAAATTTAATCTAGTCATCTTGATAACAAAGAGGTTCCACAATGAAGGGAAACATCATAACATAATAGGACATTCCCAACATTGGCGTATGCCTTCTGACCGTACTCCCAATATAGTATCTAGGGTCATCACACCACGGTAATATTGTATTTCAATCTTGAGACTTTCCACGATATATAATGAGATGAAAGAGTGTGAGGCACCTATATCAAATATAGTAGATTCTACAATGGAGGATAAAAGAATAATAGATCATACTATAGTTGAATGAGAAACCTGAACCATGGGTTTCAATTTTAGTGCATGAAACTGACATGATCCATGTCCATGTGCAATATCTAGACTACCAAGAATATGATTGTTCTATTGGTATTGCTAGAAATATGAATTATGGATACTATAGTGATGACCTTCTCCTCATCCAGTCCTATCGGTGCAACTCCAAACCCCTTCTAATGCGTCATAAAATAACATACCCTAGAATGTGGAGTTGGTGTAGATCCTACTCCACTATAATATGATGGAATGGTCGGAACATAATATCAACAGATTCCCCATATGCACGCAATCCTGAAACTCTAGAGGGTCTCTATCACACTAAGGAATCTTTTTCCTCTATTTTCTATAATGATAGAACATAATAAAGCTACTAATATGGGAAATCTGGTTTCCAATGCTCTGATGAAAAACCTTGATAGAATGTTTCCTGCAACCGGATGAACTACTAGACTCCCTCATCACAAGTCCACTATACACCTTACTATCATCGTCCCTTATGTTATACTCAATGATAAGATCATGATTGACTATTTTTAATAAGTTAGGTAGGAAAAGGATATTCACCTAAGTACAAGTGGCATATATGACCTGATACTCAAATCATCCAGCACACGAATGCACCTTACCATGTAGATGCGGTGAAAAGAACTATAACTATATGAAAGAGGTTGAATATTCCATGACGGGTATAGAACTATGCTTGATATTCTAGAACACTCTAGATTTGTCAGTTCTTAGCATATAAGGAAAGAGCATATCATAAAATGTAGTCTGGAAATGAACACATACCATTCCATGTTAGCGACCAACCTTAGTGTCAACATCATAAAATCTCTAGGCAGAATCACAAATTATTTATGAAGAAAGTGTTTCCTACACTTTGGAGGTGTTTTAATATGCTCATTGATAGAGAGGGTTGAATCAATAAATGACTCAATAGCTTGTAAACCACTATCCCCTGAGAAGGTGGGAGATTTCTTTTGTGGGAACTCATGAGTGAGAGAATTCATCATATGTGGTGGTTGTATAAAACCATCAATGGGATTTATTGAATGTTGGAAAATAAAATGAAAATGAGCATCAATGTATAGATCAGGTATACCAAGTGGTTCATAGAGTGGTAGTCTTGGCCTTAGGACATGCAGCTTAGGGCCCACCATATCTAGAATATTGTTATTTCAATTCACTTGGAATACGTCATGTGGAAGTTGTATCTAAGTTGTTCTAAACATTGCAAGAAAATTTTTCATATCAATCATATAAGTAGATAAATAGAAACACTTGTGGAAGCTCATTCAAAAGAATGGGCTCACATCCCATAGTATACTACCCCGTCTACCCACATAAAAGGACGGATATAGGTATGTTATCTTTTTTAATTTATAGGAGTTACAATATATAAAGGGCCAAGAATACATTTCCTCAACATTTACTAGACACCATTTTATTTTACATGTCAGGATAAACTTTTCAGTTTCACTTTATTGTTATAATATATCATTAATCATTTAAAATGTGTTTTCAGTCCCTTTGAATATGGGCCCATACTCTTTATCACATAGATAACCACCCATTGAAAATATATATAATGTCTTCAATCACTAAAGTACTTATTCATAACAGTGAGGGCCCATACACCTCATGAGTTGATACAGGAAATTACTCAAACAAATCCCAAGTGTATCACAAGAAAATTATAAAAACAAGTCTCATTAAATAATCACTTTAACATAATGCAATGCAAGTAATGACATATGCATGTCATGTGAATTCTATGTGCCTATAATGAGGCATAAAAAATTCTCCTTATCCTCATACCATTGGTCCAATGATAGACTAGAATCTCCAATATGAATAAAAATAATAACCACTAAAAAGCATGTGCATCACCCAATGGTGAAATGATATAAACTATAATAGGAAAAACAAATAATTAATTATAATTTAGGAATCTTAGAATTTACAAAAAACATAGGTTATTCACACCCAATAACGGATCCTAACCAAGTTCCATAGTGTTCCTACTATATAGACTATTATCTCCAAAAAGTAAATTATAAATCGAACCGCTTTGATACCACTTTGTAACATCCCTTACCTAGGTGCCACATAGAGGATCCTAGATCTTGGTGGGACACAAGGCCTTAAGTGCATCTTCTCTAATGCTAGAGGTTAACGAATATTATTGAGGGCATAGGGTGAGGATATGGGGATACTATTCCCTCATTACCAGAGCAAACCACAATAGATAAAATTTATATATCATGTATATAGCATAAAAAATAAAAATAAAATCCATAACAGAAGAGTGAATTGATAAACAACATGAACTAGTAATAGTAATAAACAAAATAAGATGATGATTTATGTCATGTATATATAGTGATAGAGAACATGGACAAAATGCAGGAAAAAATTGATTCCATACAAAATTAGAAAAATAGAATCCAATACTATTCAAAGCATTCTGATCTCTATATCAGTCATCTACCACCAGTTCTGTCCTAATTAATCTAGCAATCTTGTTTCTAAGGTAGAATGATTCTCTTAATCAACACCTACATACATGTAATCTTCTTGGGTTCTAATGGAATCCCCTATATGGTGTGATATATATATCATTAGTCTACCACTAGCGATGTTTATAACATCCAATCCATGTAATATAAACTGAAACATGTGAGATCTTGTATATATAAAAGTAATGTTGTATGGTGATATAAACAAAAATGTACCTCCTTTAGCCCATGAATGGTGTTTGATCATGTAACTAGTTAATTAATAAATTATGTTCCATATTATATAAATAGGTCACATGAGGTAAAACTAGATCTGACCTCCTAACTTGATAAATAATATTGAATGACCAAATATATAATAAGGAATCCAGATGATATCAATAATGTAGAGGATCAATGTTGATAACCAAGGAATCCTTGACCTCAGGGTTGCAAATCAGGTAGAACTGTAGTCTAGATATAGGGGTAAGAGTGTAATACAAGGAGTATCATCCAAGGAATTCCCCAATAATGAATCTAACTAAATCCAAGGAAAACATCCAATGTAAAACGGGATATGAAATTACTAGGCCCAAGTATGTGTATAAGGAGCCTCATGTCTGTAGAATCTATGCTAGATTAAAGAGTGTACCCAAAAGAATATTTTAGTAGTAAATGATGGATCCTACAATATAATTCTATGTATCCATTAATAGAAAAAATAGGGTTCTAATGGGGGCATCACCCTTGGAAATTGGAATCTCTTAGTTGGAATGATGTCCACAAGTTCTCAAGGCGTTCTCTTTAGAATCCAAAAATCTAACTCAAGTATGATCACTCCAAAAATGATGCCTATGTATGTATACAAGGTTACTCAAAATTTAGTCATTTTTATATTATGTTCAAGTGATAGTAATATAAATAAATAATACCATTTGGTTCAAACATTGCCATTAATTAGTGTGACAGGGTCAAGGGGCGTGCAAACAATTACTTCATTTCATATAATCCATAATATTTTAATAACTTTCGCATTGATACCTTCCATTATACATTTAAAGGGTTTCAATGAGCAAGAAACTAATACATTTGATTTTATTTAATTAGGCAAGACACACACACACACAAACACATATATACATTTCATTTCCATTTCTGATTGATTTTTCATGTTGAAGTACTTATCTTAGTTGGGTCAAGTAATAAGAATTCATGGTATTATTAAAATAAAAATTCATATTTCATCTAATTAAAGGGTATTACCAATCATAGGTTCAATCCAAACACTCAAATAGTGGAGAAAATGTATTAAAAACCAGTAAAACCCAATTATTGAAATCACCCCTCATGGGGTGGTTAGTGTTTTCAATGTAACCACCAACCATAATTAACATATATAGTGTGGTTCTTAGAAAACAGTTCTAAGGACTTAAAGTAATGTATTTTATTTAAATGGGAATATTCTGATGAAATCAGCATACACGCGGAACTTTATAAAACTATGAATCTTGAGGGATGTGTTATTGCCTAGCTACCATATACTGATACGAGTCTCTTCATCCAGTATCTACATCTAATTTTATATGGATTGGGTGAGATCTGAAGAAGAAATCAATTCCATAAAAATAAGACATATAAACATCCATCTAAACAGCTTTTTCAATAGATGGAAGAAAAATGAATGGCTAATGATGAGTCATATACTCACTGATACACATCCAATGTAGAAAATGATGATTGAATCAGACATCAGATTGGAGCTCTGTATTAAATTGTATCCAAGAGCATCAAAGTACCTCAACAGGGAGAAAATGGAGGGCAATATTCATGGGGGTGGGAGAAAAGGGAAAGGGTCTATTTAAGAAAATATCAATGGAGAAATCATAAAATCTCTAAAAAAATAGGGTCGCATGAATCGGTCAAACAGTTTTTGAAACTGTGTGCCAACTATGCTCCTTCTATAGTACGAAGGGGGCACCCACCCTCTTAAGCCACACAATTACAGAAACCATGTGACAATCATGAAAAATGGATCTACTAACAACCAAATACCATTGGAAGGATCATGTAGTCACTGGATAACTGTTATGGAAAACTATACACCCGACATCATTCCACTGTCCAACCCCACACTATTAAGAGAGACCACACATCCTGTTTCACACAATTTCTACTAATAGGGTGGCTGGTGTATATGTTTTCAAACTATTTAAGGTTCCAAGATTAAAATAATCCTCAAAAACCTCTTAATCCTTCTTGAACTCATTAGGAATCCACATTAGGCCTGAAATATACTAATACAAAATATTTAAAAGGATACATACCATAGTGAAAAAATAGGTTCGAAATCTATTCAAATAATTATAACAAAAAAATCCACTTAAATCCACAACATTTTTTAGAAGTGAGGGTGTATATGATCATCAAAATCAATGAAAAAATAATATGAATTTCTTGGACCAACATTCATATTCCAAGAAACCTATCTGTTTTTATGATTACAAAATCCATATAATTCAATGAAACATGAAAAAATATACTTATTAGTAAAAATTATCAAAAAATATGTTTTAATTTTGTAATAAAATATTTATATATGGTGTGAATTATGTAGTATTTTGTGTTTATTGATATTTATCCACAATTTAGGGGATAAAAATTTGATTATAAATATAGAATAAAAATCTTTATATTTTTCACTGAACTATATGAATTTTTTTAATCTAAAAATAATCACATTTAGGTAATGGAACTATTCAACAAAAAACCTTTCATAAAAAAAATCATGGAGAATGGAATATAAAAAAATCACAAATTATTAAATTAATTATGAGTGTTTTAAAAATTGGTTCAATTTTAAATGGTTATGGTGTATTATCTGTGGAAAGACTGTATGTAGCACTTTAGAGGAAGAAGAATAAATGATTAAGTTTTCTTTAGGTGTCCTCTGCATGATAGTAATCTACATCATAAATTACATTATATTTTGATTCATCGTCCATGCCTACTCCTTTATCAGATACAATAATTCTTATCACATATTCTATTCATTTATCATATTTCCCTTAAAGAATTTTTGATATATTTTGAAGACTAAAAAAATTTATATTTTTTACTACTAATACATTCAATATTATATTTGACTGATAGAATTTAATTATTTAACCTTTTAACCAATTCATCCTAATTTTATTTAAACTTGTAAAGGGGAACACTATCACACTGTAATCATTGAATATTTTCATCCGTGAATACACATCATAAAGTATGTAGTTGTAGTCTTCAGAATACATCTGCAGATCCTATTCCACCTGATATAGAAGCCATTTTATTTAATTAATTTAAATTGTTTACACATTAAAATTTCATTTCCAATATCTTATTAGAATTAACAGAATCTATTTTTTTTTATAATTTCATCTATATGTATTTCAAAATTTTCGGATATATTTTATCGATTTTAACTATAATATTTCATAAAATTGACAATTCATAAAAAATTGACATTTAGTATTGAGAGACTCAAATTATATTCTATAAATAGTATTAAATTTCAATTCATAAAATGATTTTTATAAACTCTCAATCTATCATTTCTACTTCCCAACTTCTTCCATTCATTTACAAAACATTGAAACCACACCCATTACAAATTAATGAGTATGGGCATTAAAATTCAAAACATCTTTAAAATTTGATGATGTATTGTTAATTTATAAAGATTGTTCTCCAACATTAGACAAATAATGGGAGTGAACTTCTATGAATTTTCCAAAATGAGAAGATAACTCTCTAAATATTTCTATTACCTCATCATTCTATTCAAAAATAAATTCCATATACCTTTAAATAAAAAAATATTTATCTTTTATATATTTATTTGTTTCATCAACAAGATTACTCATCTTTCAAAAGAACTTGAATTTTATATCTTTCTATGTGCTGGGGAATGAATGAAATCCTCAATAGGTTGTTAATAACATTGAATGATTACTTCTATTGACTAAGAACTATTAGAATGGGTGAAATATTCTACTAGTTGTTCTACACCTTCAATAATATTCTCATATCATTATCCTACTACAATTATTAACTACAAAACCTCTACACCAGTAGAGAAAGAAAAACATTAAATTGGTTAAGTTTTCTCACTTTATTACAGTCTACATAAAAACAAAATTGGATCATTTTCATCTTTAGAAGAGGTTAGATAAAAAATACGGGACATTGAATAACTCACCCAATAATTTTAGGAGAAGTATCTCACAAAACCATCCCAACTAAAATGATGACACATATACTTAATTCATTATAAACAACATCCAAACCTATAACCAAATTTGGAAAACAAGTCACAATATATACTTGAGATTCCCTGATCACATAGGAATCAATTATTACATATTTATCTAACTAAAAAAATTTCTACACCCCCCAATAAGAACATGATTTACTTACTCAATTGATGAAAACAAGAATTTCCATACATCTCATATCACTCTAAAAGAATAAAAAAATTTCATAATTTAATTAGACAAAATATTTCTATGATGAAATTGAAAACTATTTAGGATGACATCTACCATCCCATTCTTATAATGAATAGAAGATACTAATCTATATTGGGCATAAAAAAGAAATATTATAATCATTTTTATATAAATGTTTCAATTAACATATAGTTTATTTATATACATTGAACATGCTATCTCCTAGATTCTAAAATATTACATACATATCTGGAAAAAGAAATTGGTCAAATTTAGAAATCCCTAGAACTACTATTATGAAAAATAAAAATGACTAATACCTTTTATTGAACATCAGGAATCTTCACTAAAAAATTTATAATTAGTGAATTCATGATTTGATGTGGCATCATTTCCACAAACTTATGGTCACCATCAATAATTGATCATTCAAAATTTGAAATTTCTATTATGGGGTTATAGAAAGATCTGAACCATTACTAACAAAGAAACTTTTTTTTTAAATTCAAATTAGAGGATACAACAGCCTCATAGTTACTAAAGAAATTATGTGCATTTTTTTGAAACTATTTTACCTCCATTACAAAAACATACTCATAATTACCTCCAGTGAATGTAAATTACATGCATTAGAAACCTAATTTTTTTATCATATGATATGATTCAAAAATCTAGTCAAATTCCCCCAAAAATCCCTAAAATAATAATTTTTTCACAGTACATGAAGTCTTATACCTCCCAAAACTACTAGGAATATCCTTCTATGTCCTCTTAAACCTCACCATCAGATGAAGCATACTTTTTTGGGTTTGAAAAAACAAGGGATTGATATATTAATATATATTGATATTTAAAGTATATTGGATCAAAGGTAATAGTGGGAAAAATATTACCTCTGACGGTTATTGGTGATTCATTAGATTCAAATTTAAATTATTCAATGTCATAATTTGTGTATTTAAAGAATAAAATTTTCTCTGTGAAATAAAATAAAAAACTATGATGATATGATAGTTTAAAAATATTAATAAATAATAGAAATAAATAAAACATTAATAAAAAATAATAATAAAAAATATTAATCCAAACAAATACAACCAAGAATATTATTATCATTACTTATAATTAGATAAACCTAACTATCCCTAAATAAAAAAAACATGATGTGAGGAGTGTTTTATTTAAACTATCATCAATTTGATACTCATTATTAACAAATTCTAAAGTTATATCACATTTTGGACAAGATCTATTAGAAAAAGATGCCTAATATAAACACGATTTGTCCTATAATGAAGAATAAGGTTTGTTTAAATATTTATTTCAGTGATATTGTCAAATAAATCATTAAACTGATCATAATTGAATCCAAATTCCAAAAGTGTGTGTTTTGTCCTCAACACATGTTTAAAACAACTACTAAATGATACGAATTATTCTTTAGTAGATGGTAATGAAACTAAATGTTTCTTTTTAGTAGACAATGAAACTAGTTATTTCAATAAAATTATCGGTTCATATCTTAATATTCAAATCTAACCAATAACCTCCAAAATTTGCATCTAGATATGAAATTTAATCAAAACCATAGGTTTTTTCTTATAGAAAAGATATTGATGTAGTTTCTTTTAAATAAATCAAATCCATTTAATAGTTATTATATGTTAATCTTTTGTATTTGATTTAAATATTTCACAAATGAAAATAGAAATAATTACTTTTGGTATTTTATAAGTAAGATATTATAAACTACTAATTATACAAATATAAAACACATGGTTGTCAAGTTTACCAACATTATTTGAATCAAGTTTTACATTAGTACACAATATAGTGGTATATGTCTTACTATTTTCAAAAATAAAATTTTCAATAAATATAAAATATATTTATATTTTTTTTGAAAGGTTTGGGCCGATGCCTTATTTTATTATTAAATGAAATCAAAGACCTCTTTTTAATAGGTATAGGGAGACCCATTACATAGTGCGAGGGCCCAATGGGCTTGTAGCCCATTACATAGCCCGCATGCCCATTTTTTTGGCAAAATTTCCTTTCTTTGAATAGTTACCCACCTACTACAGTCCCGCATAGTACCGCGGCTGCTACAACACCCTGCCACCGCTATAGTAACCGCCGATCTACAGTGCCCACCACTACAAAAGTACCGCTGCAGTACTGCTACAGTACCTTCGACCATGGGTTTTGAAACACCATTTTTCAATTATCCAATAATACTATTTTCATGATTTGTTTTGATATTTTATTAAAAGTCATTACAAAGTAGTTAATTATTTGAACAGAAATTATATTTATAATATTAAACTTATAAAATATCTAAAAAATAGTATTTCATAAAAATATAAGGATCATGTAATCCTACTCAAACACCATTTTCAAATGGAAAAGAACTGAATATTTAATAACACTGTAGTTCTAGTTTTAGACCATGAAGATATTTTTTATGATTAAAAATATATTTTCATATATGATTATTTTCAAATAAAGTGATATATTTATCATAAACATCTCTCACAAAATAAAAATTTATAAAATAGTAGTTTATTTCCATAAGAAATAATATACAATTAATATATGATGTATAAGATAAAGGGTTTTTAATGGCTACAATCCAAGGAACATAGGATAATTATTATTAAATGTTTATTCCTTCCAAAAATCGAATAGCTTTATTCCTAGTAATTACATGGTTATTGTCTTAAATATTCCAAACAATACATTTATATAATATTACAATGTGGTCTAAGGGTGTATCAACTACTTACAAAACATTGTATTTCATAAATTAATTCAACTCCACTAACATATCCATCATCTAACACTCATCATCTAAAGATTATTCTAAAAAAAGATCATAAAATTCAGATCGAAAGGTATAGACCAAAATTAGTCTCTAATATTTATCCTAGTCCAAACTAATCCTTATAGATCACATATTATGATATTTAATGGGTGATCCTAAAAAGTAAGTGAATTTATGGGTGAAATTGTTTATTGTTCCTCAATTTAATATTATTTAGAAATAGAATATTCATGATCATTTTCAATTTAACTTTTGAAATTAGCTTTAGATTGTTCTATCCTCATGTTACTCAATATATCAATTCCTTCATCTATGTGAATTCTATTTTGATCAAATGGAAACAATTCATTAAACTTCTACCATATAACAGGGTTTTGATTTTATAAAATAAACTCAAATTATGGATAATTTAGAACAAACAAACACCATTGAGAAGATCCACATATGAACTGACCAAGGATCCCAAACTAGGAATAGACCTATGGAAAAACGAAAAAAAAACCCACATGAATCAACCATAAACAGGCCAGCCAGGGAACCCTGTCTAGGACCGACCCTTCCAAAAAAAAACCACATCATCATATGACCTCACCAACACAACCCCTCACTTCCTTGAGCTTACAAACGCATAACATTATCCTATAGATCAAGCAGAAATCTTCCTCGGGTTGAACACATCAATGTCACATGTCCCTTTGCTGACCCATCATCATCAGAACCTGAAGAAGTTGCCACCACCACCACAGACCTATAAAAAAACAAACACCACCAAACCAACAATCATGGAACCAAAACCATCGCCACTAGGGTATACCGAGGACACCAAAGAAGAATCCAGAATCCATGGAAGAGCCAAATTTAGAAACGAGAACCAAAAATCAATGAGACCAAAAGGAAAAAATGAATAGATCCATATAAGTAGGTTAACGATGAAATTTGATTCATTGATAGATCTCTAACCATGGAACCTGCAACCAAATGGGAAGATCGTGATCCAAGTGAGATGTAATGGGAGAATAACTATCATAGGATTTCACTAACTCTGTGTGTTCCTGAGGTTTCCATCTACGACCACATAATGACCTTGGAATGAGGTGACTCACTTTTTGAGTACCGACTCCAATGAAGAATTAATAAAACCACACATGACTATATTTGAATACTTTCCTTGAATGTTTATTATCCATTATTTAATAATTAAATATTGTTGAATTTCCTAGAAGGACAGATTTAATTTTTATTTGATAAAAGAAAAAAAGTTTTCCTTGGTCCAAGACATTAAATTATCCAAATTTAGGTTTTATATTATCCCATAATTCACATGTTTCATTTTTTATAAATAGATTAATTAAAACACTATTTATTTGTATGCAAAGTATTATTGATATATTCTTCCCAATAATAGGTAAAGAAAATATATTCCATCATCATAGTTTTATCCATTTCATTTATAGTTTAATATTATCTTTCAAAAAGTACATTTTCTTAAGGTGTTCTTAAAGAAGAAAATGTATGATTAGTACCAATTTATTGTGAAAATAGATTTCAATTAATGGATTTAAAAATAACCTCCATGATCAATTCCCAATAAAAGTATATTATGATATTTTGGGTTTTAAATAAACACAAACAAAATCACAAGGAATGAATAACATTCCATTTTAATCTTCAAAAAATAAGATAATGTAATTCATGAAAAAACATCAGCTAATAAAAAAACAATGATTCTACCATTCATTATTTATACTCATTATGGTCCAAAAAATGAATATAGAATTTTTATTAAGGATTAGATACATAAACCATCATAATTGTTTTGTAATATGACTTATGATTTTATAGAGTTTAACATGAATGACAACATATTTTCTCCTAAATCTGATGATTGGGATGATTAGAAACAAATGTCTTCATTAATAATTTTTATAATGAGAATATTTAATAATGAAAAATCATCCTATACCATATCAATTATTAACTAGTTTCATCAATTAAATAGGTCACTTTTCAAACAAGGAACAAAGACCCAAAATGTAAATATTTTCAATTCTATGTGATCTAAACATAAAAAAATGAATAAAAAGGAATAACAAGATTTATTAAAAATTAAAATAGAAGAATACTCATCACATATATAAGATATACTTATTATATTATGATTAACACTTTAACATAGATAATTTTGTTAATCATGAGACATTTTGGTTCGCCAACTGATCCCAGACTAATGATCATTCTTTTAGCAATGTTACCTAGTGTATCCAAACCTAAATAATCTTTTTATAGCACATGGAAATTGGATAAGACACCGGTCATTTTTCATTAATATACAAAATCCATATATCATATTGCATTTATTTACCTAGGGAATTTCATCTAAAAAAATTTCAAATAAACATGTTTTTATACCCAAATGCTTGTGGTTCATGAAGTTTCAATGAGTAAAGATTAGGGTAAACATATCTATATAAAAAATAAAGAAATAAATTTGTTATAAATCTCTAGAAATATAATCATTTATAATATTATGAGTACGAGTAATACATAAGAAAAAATCATTACCATATCGTCCATTAATTTCACAGTAAAAATCAATCACTTTTAAAATGTTATGATTTGAACTAGGAAACAAATTAACATAGATTTGGATTTTCACCATTATTATAAATAGAATTTCATTTTTTACCTAGATTCATTAAAATAATATTATTCAAATAAACTTATCCCATAGTATACACACTAGAAACACTTAAATAGTTTCTACTTTTTAAAATTAACTCTTCAATTTTATTTTCTTGCACAATACATCGTGAAGTGGATTTTAATAAAATAAAATTAATTCAAGGAGATTTTTTGACATGTTATCTATCCTAGTTTAAACATCATTTTGAATATAAATTATAGAATAATAATTATTATTTATATATTCATATTTGTATTCTTGCATAGAAATATATTAAATTACATTATTGTATGACCAACATTCATTATCGATTTAGAAAAAGAAGTGATTTCATTTTGTACGTTATCATCTTCAAATATAAAGAAATAATTTTCTTTCTGATTTGATTTCTCAAAATCTAATCCATAAAATTAAAATATTATTTAATAATTAAGTATATTCTATAATTAATTTTTTATATTTACTTCATTTTAATTCATAATCGACATTCAACTGCATTTTCCTTCCTTTATTATCCATTTCTCTTCTTTCCTTCTACTATTGGAAATTTGGTTTTAAATTCACCCAACTACTTGTATTTATAAAATATTTCTTCTTTGAATCTACCATCATTCGTCATTAAATCATTTTAAAACGCCTATTATAATTTATTCCATTTATAATATATTTTTAATCTCCTATCTAGGTGAGAATATTCCTCTATATTTTTAAAAACACGACTTCAAAGTCAATTTAACATCCTATATTCTATTCATTAATTTTTTTGAAACTTAAACATTGAAATATTTATATTAATTTATGATAATTTTGTGACAATTATTAATATATTTAATTTTAACTTCATACAACATGTAATTTACAATTAAATCATTCTTTTGGAGCTCAATGATAGGAGTATACTTTCGAGTGGATAAGAACATTACATTCCTCTAATAAGGAATAGCTCTAGGTACTTTTAATATCTGATATGGTTCTCAAATAGTAGTTCCTAAAGAAGAAATACATATGAATATTTTATTTAGTCTTCCATTCATATGGATGATACCTTAAAAATTATTCATTCTAAAAATTTTAATATTTAATTTAGAAGTATGGTACCACATTTATCCACCATTTTTAGTACCTTCATAAGTAATAACTATTATCTAGAAAATTTAATAAAAAATATTACACAACTAGAATATTTGAACTCATATTGTGTATATAAAGAAAAATATTTCAATCATGTCCCATGAAATTATGTTATCTTCACATTACATGGAAATTTATAATTTCTATATGTCATATTGGGGAATTTAATATAGCTTAATAGTGTTCTTTTATTCTTTTATATAGTGAAAATTCAAATACATAACAATTTTAGAATTTTGGTATATTCAATTTTAACAAATAAAATAGGGATCCCTGAACATTGACATACCTTTCTTATTTTCAACCATATAAATAATCTTTA
The DNA here is from genome assembly GCA_963277665.1 of Viscum album. Lineage (NCBI taxonomy): Eukaryota > Viridiplantae > Streptophyta > Magnoliopsida > Santalales > Viscaceae > Viscum > Viscum album. Next base: position 1,194,532,997 of record OY728139.1, read on the forward strand.
GTTGGATTCTTAACATAATATTTCCTCAACTAAATGAAATATTCCATATATAAGTACTCTGATAATATTTTTTATGGAGGTATAGTGATGATGACAAAAAATGGTGGTAAATATTTCTATTTATTAATATGTGAATAACATAATAATGATCACCATTTTCATTTCAGAAATAAATATTGGTCTATTTTATATAAAATAATTATTTAGTTAGATATAATGAAAATAACAGTGCCTCTTTTAATGTGTTTTGTGGTATAATGATCCCACATTCCACTCCTCTAATACTCTCTATATGATCCTTATTATTTTCCCTAGAATATTATTTTCTAGTGGATAGTGATCGCTGAGTGCACAAAACTACAAATAATTTACAATTCTTAAACAAGTAAATTTATTAGTCATCAAAACTCTACACCTAATAATTTAGAAACAATATAAAATGACTTTGGTCAGAAAATATAAATTTTAATGTCTTTTTATGAATAAATATTTACTTAATGAATAAGAGATCCTTGGAGGAATAGAAAAATATATTCAAAGAAAGGTCCTCTGGAAGAATATCAAAATTTAATAGTGAAAATATATTATGACAATATAGAATCACCAATTACATCATTTTTCATAGTTATAATAACACACAACATAAGCTATAAAATGTTTATCTCCATGGTGTAGTCATAAAAAACATCAAAAAACTATATCGAGTGAATTAGATGTTAATATAATAGATCTATAGAGAGGATAATCTCTTATATAAATGTTGAAAAATTAATTTAGATAAATTTATTTAGATCATAAATATTCTATGAAAATATATCAATATTAAAATTTATTAACTATAAAAAAAATATTTATTTGAGGATTTAATATTAAACGTGATTTAATTCTGTTTTAATAGTTCTAAAAAGGATTCAAATATAACATATTTGTTAACATGCTCAACATGTTTGAAATTTTAATTAAATCATCCACAAAAACCCATAACATAATTTATAAATTGGAAGCAATTTATCTTTTTGGGATGTTCCTCAAAAAAAGTTGTTTTGTATCTTAATTGAGGTATTTATTCTAGAGAAAACATTAAAAAATATTTGAAATATTTGAAAAACAACATCCACCAATGATGAATTCAATTTGGTGTTTCTATTTGTGGGGATAATTCTAAAAGTAAGATACAAAAAATATGTTTTATTTAAAATATATAATATTAGAGTGTGAGTTTAAATACCAATGATAGTTTATTATATTAATCCTTAGATACCGAAACTTGGAATTTCTTCTCAAAAGTTACATTCTGATAACTAACATTTAGTTCAAATGTGTGGTTCCAAATCAAGTGATAGAGTTCATAATTAAGAGTTTGCATAACTTTTTGAAAAGTTATTATATACTTATTGTACCTTTTATAATACATTTTAATATAAAATTTGAAAAGAAATATATGTTCTGAATTTTGAAATTTGAATATAAATGAAATAAATATTCAAATAAATATAATATTGAAATCCCATTAAATTATCTTCATTATTAAAACAAATGATGTTGTATATGAGCATTTCAATAAATTGTAAATAAAGGATAAATGTTTCTATGAACGTCCATGGTTCAACACATCTAACATTCACATTTAGCAACCCTCAAAATTTATAAAAAACACTAATCTAATTGCCTCATTATATTTTTAAATGATGTTTATCATATTCCTATGGTTCTTGGTTCTTTCCATAGTTTTTATCTCTAAAATTATCTCTAAAAATAAAACTATTCTCTAATATATCCTTACAAAATGAAACTCATAAAATCTATTTTTATTATTAATATTATAGGATCATAAATTAAAATTGTTTAAACCGTAATATATTTTCTTCTATTATACCATTTATATCTTTTTTCTCTAACTTATTCTATGATATGGAATTATAATTTTGGACCACTTATTATTAATGATATTTTACTTCTATAGTTTTTAAAATAAAACTAAAACAAGTTTTAGAAAATTATTCACCACAATATTATCTTAATATTTAAGGAATGTGAAATATTATATGAAAGGATTCATAATTAATATTATGAACAATAATTAATAAAATTAGAAAAAAAATTATGGAATAAAAAAATATAATTATTAAATTATCATAAATTATTGAGAATTTATTTATAATTATTTTTTAAAGTTTTCATTTAAATATATCAACTAATCATCCCAAATTTGGATTGACCAAATCAGTGTTCCCATGACCATACTTACTCAACCACCCATCATATTAATCATTAAATCCCCTAAAACATCATTTTACTCTTTGAATTGGAGGATTAGTTTCATTCAATATCAAATATTGGTCAATATATCTATATTTAATTTTTTTTGGGATTTCTTTATAAAATTTAGGTATTTATGGATGAAACAACACTTATTCAGAAAAATAGAAAATTTTAGAAACTACACATCCAAATAACACCATTTAGTGAAACCATAAATACTTAAACATAAATTTAGAATCCATATATTATTCAATGTTGATGTATATGTTATTTAATTTCATATATTTTTGATAATGATCACTATGAATTTCCAATGGAATATATCTTTCAATGCTTAACCATGAATCTATTGAAAAATATTATGCTCAGTTTAAACACACCACACTACCAAAATATGATATTACCTCATATTTTAAGGTAAAGGTAATGATGGAGCTTTAATATGTGTAAAAGAAATTTTCATATTATACTTAAGAATATTCTTACTCCCTAACTTATTATTTAATCCTTATTTATATATACGTCAATGAAACTTCTAAATCCTAATAAATTGACGTGTATGTTTAGAAATATAAGAAAAAATGATTTCGATTAAAATGGTTTTTATCCCATGTTCTAATGAAATATAACCCAAAATTTTAATTTATAAAACATAATAAATGAAATTTATATATATGGGACATTTTAATCTTAAATATAAACATTAAGTTTTCATCATCAATCATAAGATGTAATAAAAATCGAATATTATGAATCAGTATTTCATATGAATTTTCTATGTCATACACTATGAATAGATACATAATATTTTCCATATAATACTCCCATATTATACTATGGGATATTTTCAAACACACATATATTGTTCTTGGTTTTAGGTCTTACCTCCATCTATCTCCCACTTCCATTAAAGGCTCAATAAGATTACTCCATTTAAGATTTTATTGTATAATATAAAATATCTTATTAATCCACATTGGAAACTCTGTTTAAAATTTTACAAGACACTTAGAGATTAATTAAATCTATTCACCCATGCATCAATTCATTTTTTATACATTTTGAATATATATTGAGAAGATACATTTGGGAAAAAGTTCTAGAATACATTTAGGTTAAATAAATATATTTTCTAAAACTCAATCCAAATTTATCCCACCACAATGTGTGACCCCAGGGGCCCTACTATAATTAAAAATATATATTAATTCATAAATTAATAGATGTAATTTTTTTTCCTTTTGAAAAGCATTAATGATCACTAATATATAAAGGGATTAGGAGATATATCCATTAAATAGAAGTGTCTCTATAGTTGTGACCACCAATTGTATAGTATATAAGTTTATTTGACCATTTAATACATTTTAACTAGACATGATGATTCCCTGAGACCTAGTAAATGCCATTCCCATATATCGTACTCATACATGTTCAATTATCAATGATGAGACTGTCCATGATGATTAATACATAACATCCTATCCATATCCAAGGATGATCGCATCACATACCCCAAATATAAATAGAGAATAAAAACATTTGTAAATTTTATAGGCATGGTGGTATACAAAATCAGTCTATCTCAATCAAATAGATATATTTTATACTTGTTATCTTAGAGGAAAAATCCCACCATTATTAATCTATAAATGAATACATTACCAGTGACATACCCCACCACCCTAATTTTTTTTAATCCTCAATGATATTTAGCAACAGTATCAAAATAATAAAATTTCATAAAATGTTAATTAGTTGCCTTTTTATACTATATAAATATGAAAAATTCTCTCTATAATAAATGATTAATATTATATGACACCACATGTGGTATACATGGTAAGTCTCACAAAACCCTGAACCAATTTTTTCATCATTATCATATTTCGTATCTCTATCCAAAATCATACATCTGATAACCATACCATTTCATCAAAACTTTTAATACTCCATTAAAATGATGGATTATGGATATCTCACTATTATAATTATGGAGGTTAATTTTTATTCCACCTCACCTCATATATATAGAGAGATCAAATGAATTAAAAAGTGGATATTTCCTTTCGTAAATAATGATACATTTCATATTCATAAACTCTTATCTTAATACTAATAGAATTATACATAAACACTCAATTAATCATATATCATATGATAGAACACTCTATATTCCTAAATTTTATTAATTTTTGTTATTTTTCTAGACTCGATACATGTCTATTTCACATATCTAAATAATTATATTTTAAAATCATTATTCTAAACATGTATAGTGTGTCCCATCTACGATGCATTCTGTTTTGGAAAATATTGAGCCGTATGAATCATATTACTAATATTCATCATATTGAATATATTTATCAAACTCCATTACATAACCACATTAAATTTCATGATGTTTATAAAATTTATATCATACTTAGAGAGCTTATTCAGAGTCCTTCATAATCATTCATAAAACTTTTCCGTCAAAATATTTCCATGATATCATCATGGAAACATTTGTATGTATTTCATAATTTTTCATGTATAATCACTTATTAATATTACTTGAAATAATATATGTCCATATATATTCCAAAAACTCTCATATAAACTATTTTTTTACAATATCACTCTTAGATAAATAAAATATATTGATTTCTGAAGTAAAACTGATTCACTTAAGTGAGAGTATTTATGAATTAATCTAATATAACCATATCTTATATGATATTCAATTTTTTTAATATTTTTTATAAAAAGATATTTTATTCATAGAAATAGACCAATAAGAAATGTTTCAATAACAAATCAATATATTTTATAATTAATTTAATATAAAATATTTATACCTGATTAAAATCTTTTTTTCATAAGATATTTTCAAGAATATTATAAAATCTGATGAATTATAATCCATTAATATTAATAAAATAATATATTGTTCATAAAAACGTTTTTATAAATAACTCCTCTCATCACATAATAGAAATAATATTACATTAAACAACATTTTTATAGATCCATGCGAGCATACAATTTTAATTTTCAGCGGTTTTATGATTTATTGACTCTTTTCATCATCACATGATTGAAAACTAAAACTTTTTAAATTATTACCATAATTTTAAACTTCTTCATATTAAAAAACTTGTAAAATATGAATTTAAAAACATATAAATTTCAGAGCCGATTAACTGATTCATATTATATTAATACCAAATTTGAAATATATATATATATATATATATATTCACACTCATCATTAAGTTATTTAGAAAATTCCATATTATGGAAAAAAATTACTTCCTTTTAGATAACTTGTTTATTTTTCATTGGATAAGGATAATTGTTAGAAAAATTAAAATATTTATTATTTATCTTTAACCATTACTAGTAAATATTATTTTGGTATTACTATAGTTTATATATCACAAGACTATATCATATATTATAAATACATTGATAAAATATATTCAACACTTCAAATTTCTATTCACATTTTTGGAACAAGTCCAAAATTGATTCTAAAAATTCATATATACATTATAAGGCTTAAATTATATCTCCAATCATCCCAAGTAATAAACTAACTCAATCATATTGAGAATATAATTGTAGGTTACATTTTTATCAGTCATCATATATATAATGACATTGAACCCTTATATAAATTCATTTATTCTTCTAGAAAGAATATATATTAAAAAATTGATCAACTATAACATTATGTTACTACTGAAGGTTATTATCTAGAACCTTAAATATTCATTTTATTTATGATGTTTTGTTACATTGATTACCAATCATGGAAATTATATATTATATATTTCCCCTCCAGGAAGATTTATCTCAAAGTTAATCTCAAAGACATTTATGAATCTATTTATCTATAATACAATCCTTTATCAGATGAGCGACATGTTTAAATTTCATTTAATAGTATTTTTATGAAATTTGATCCAACTAAAAGGATAATGCCTATATGATTAAATCATATCCATTAGTGGGATATGATCTAAATTTTGCAAAGAAATGAACTGTCTCTATAAAGAACCTCATCACTATAGTTATTCAGGTAATTAAAAAGTCCAATTATATCAGCTATGGAACATTAATGGTTAATCATGTACCTCCTTTCCCAATATGTATAATGTATTAACCCAAAAAATCCTCTAGAATCCAAACTCATATGGTTATCTATCCAAATGAAACTGCATATAATTTACAAAAACAATGAACATAAATATTTGGGTTATGCATTTATTTATATCATAACTGAAGATAATCTATAGGAACAATAATTTGGAATGACCCTATATAATATGATGATGTAGTTCTGGACATGTTTTTTATTGTATGAAATATAACACATTTATATTTAATAGTTTTTTTATTTCATCATCGTATATAATTTTTTCACATTACAAGTTTTTATTATTCTAATAATTTAAATTTAGGTAATATTCTATCAATAAAATTAATATTTTAAAAAATATATTGATGTGTAACTCATCACATAACTCCTTAATTATTTTACTATCCCTAATTTAATGAAAATTATATTCATAAATATCCAAATGCATCCAATTCATAAGTTATATGAAACAATTTCATATAAATTCATATAGTCATATGAAATCAAAAATCCCAAAAATATTAAGATTAAAGAAATAGATATCCAACAACTAAATTAATAGAATGTGTTTGATCCTCAAATCCAATGGGATGTTTAACACAAATTCCCTCTACCCCTAGTTACATAACTCATGATATTTCTTAATTCCGACATAATTATAACACATAATATGTATAATTATACTAAAACATTAAATTCAATCTCATAACCCAAAACGGACTATAGTCATTGGTTTATAAAACAATATATATTATCAAACCTAACATATAACCCCATATATAAATGTAAGAAAATTTATAGAGGTTGTTTAATTATTTAACAAAATTCAAACACCAGCACAAAAAATATATATATTAAAAACGTTTGAAATAATAATAAATAAATAAATAATTCATACATTTCAACATCTGATATATAATTTTTTAAACAAAACAAAATATATATAATAATATACACATTATCATTTAGTCATAAAATATAAACATTGTATAATCAAATAAAAATAACAGAATTATATGTAATACCAACATGATGACTAAAAATTACAAGTTTATTTAAAAAAAAAATCATTAGGGAAATAGAAGATAATATTGAGGGTTTCATCACTTAAAAGGAGTTTTCATTCATTTTATAAAGACTAAGTACATGTATATAAAATGTTACTCTCACTGGGGTCCTTTTACGAGTAAAATCATTAGTTACAAATACTATTCAATCAATGTGTTCCCAACACTAATGCCCTGACCAATGATCAATCTATATTTTCTATGAAAATATTTTATATTTCATGGTGATATAACCTTTCACCTTATAAGTTCAACGAACACTATGGAGTCTCATTCAACCTCTTATATGTTTATATTATAAAGCACACACAACATAGGACCACTACACATAATCATTGCTTCATATGTAGTAGAATTACCTAAACCATAATATTCTCTAAAACATAATATCATTAAAGACATGTTATACTAAACATGTCCACCACCTATAATTTCCCTAGGCACACATAATCCTTCCACATTCATCTTCATCCCTCAACATGCTACTTTCCATTTACCCCCTCCCATTTTTATTTTTACCTCTTTCATATGTATTAATGTATATACTTGGATGAATCCTACATATCAAAGTCAAAGCCTCCACCCCACACTCACACAAATTATTGACGAGTTCTTCAATCTCCACCAATAGATATTTCACATGGACCAATAAAAACAAAGCACAACTCTATATTCTTTATTTTTAATTGTTTATAGCCTCAGAAATCACCCAACACACCATAGTGAAGTCAAATATACATATACTAACCTCCAAACCATGCATGAAAGCTTACTATAACCAAGAATAAATAAAATATAATTCATATTCTGAATTTCAAAAAATTAAAATGTACCTGCTAATGTAATTCAATACGACAAGCTTCCACACACCAATGAGGAAAACATTACTAAATGATTCTGATCAAAGGAAAGATCAACACTAGAAATTAACAACCATTAAAAACCTTTCTTTTTATATATAGTTTCATCCAAGGGTAATGTTTTATTTGAAAAAAGACATACAAGAAAAATCATTTTTATATGATCTACATGCACCCAAACATTGACACCTTCTTGTGAATACTATTACATGCAAGCACTATCCCTCAGTTTCCCTTCCCACTATAGGATTAATAATATGATTCCAAAAATGCAGATATAGTAGTCACAAACCAAGATAATATTAACAAAAAGGGTCATTTGTTGCTGAAAAAGGGTTTTTATAATCAAAATATGAATCATGATGGAATCCTTGAATGTGATTTCCCTAATTGTACACCATAGAAGGAGTAGCTTCTCGCTAGACTAGTTCTTCATTGAGTGACTGAAATCTCCACGATCTACAACCAATCAAATTCTCTCATATAGTACATTAAAATAATCAATTATAAAATTTTTAAGGCTAGAAATTCTCCCCTTTCTATCATCCATTTCTCTTTAGTCACCATAATACATGTTGCTCATAAATTTCACCCCTATTAAGTTCACTTCAATGATAACTTATGATAGCCTTGCATGCATTTGATGGAATTCTTCCAAATAAATCTTTCATATTATCCTTCTAAATATCATTTACATTGAACATATCACATCTAAATTATAATATCTATATATAATAATTATTCACATATTATGCAAGTATTTAACATATCCCGTAATATAATATTATTATACTTTCATCACATCGATTGTCAAAAATCCATTTTATATTATATAAATAGTATCTCAATTAAGGCGCTTTTAATTTGATCCCTTTAAAATAAATATTATAAAAATCTATAATTTTAAATATCAAATCCATTATATTATTCCAAATTTTTGAATATATAGACACTTTATAAATTATAATTAAAATTTATTTATAAATAATTTATATCCAAATTTTATGGCATGACGCATAAATACCAAAATAATTTAATAATAATTTTTATTTATCATATATATTTATTCTTTCAAAGACACTTAGAAAATAAATATAGAATTTTTAAAATTAAATAGTATATAAATACATTACGAGTTTAATAAATATCCCAAAATAAATTATTATATAATTTATAATAAATTTTATAAATATTATTAATCAATTCAATGTTGGAAAAATAAAAAACAATTTTTTTTGTTGTATATCATATATTATTATATAAAAAATATCATAGATTGTATAATTCAGAATTATCAATAATATTTGATGATAGAATATTCACAACTTCAACCTAAATCCTTAGCGATCAGGTTTTCTAAAATATTATATCCTCCAAACCATGTCTTTTATATGATGCAAAATTTTTTGAAACAAACATGTAATAAATATAAAAAAATATATCTCATACCATATGATGTGACTTAAGAAAAACCTAATAAATTCATAATTTTCACCACTAAAAACTTATATATCACATACCAAGACATTATTGAAACTTATGATTTAACATATTAGATGAGAAACTATAGAACAAAATTCCAAAAATTTCATAAATCAAAAATTATGATATAAAAATGATATAAAATAATTTTCATACTTAATTTCATGATTCAAAATTTCATACAAAAGAATTGATAATATGTTTATGTTGATAAGGATCTTCGAAACGTTTTTCAACATAGCAGAATTTCACGGAAACCTAAAATCCTAAGAACACCATGTATTGAGACCAATTATATATATATATACATGATGAAACTATATAATTTTCACCAAAAACCAATAAAATTACTTACTTCAATTTTTATATTATGAATATCACTAAGAATCGACATTAAACTCTTCCCTCTCTGGTGTCTCCAATTATAAGATTCATCACTCAATGATTGGTTATGACCATCCCCACAAGAATGGTATCCCACTATCAAATATATGAAATGGGGGATAAGGTTGGCGGATTGGTAGGGAGAAAGAAAATTTTCCATATTATTTCTCATGGAATTCACAACAAAAATTTATTGATTATCCTTTCTTTTTAGGCCATAGGGACACCCAATGAGACCGATGTATTTACTAATTTGTGTTGAAATATATGTGTAAATTTATTAGGTTAAAAACATTTTTAACACACATTCTATTGAAAACTAACTGTAATATTTCCTATTATGAATAATAATATTAATATCTTAGAAAGATGGGAAATTCAAATGTTAACTCTTTATATTTGGGTGTCATCTTAAATCATTGGATGTAAACGAAATCATTTAATAAATTATTATTTTCCTATTTTGTACACTATGAATTAAGAGGAAATATTATAATTATGATAAAACCATATCATATCATTTCATATGTCCAATGTCATGAACTGAATCTAGTCTCTATCCAAATCAGCACCTGACCCAGCTCGTGGAAAGTCCCAACAGGCATTCCAGATCCCCATGTGATGGAACAAGTGCATGGGTATCACCTCCAATCGCGTAAAGGAATTAGAGTTTTTTATTTTAAAATAAAAACCAATTTTAATGGATGAAGGGGAACCAGAAATGACTTCATGGACTTAAAACATTACACGAAGCAAGGATCAAGAAAAGAAAACCCAGACTGACTACATGGAGATGCCCCTCCCTAGAAATTAAAACATGGTAAAGTTATCCACCATTCAACGACTGTATAGATAATAAGTTTCATGTGTCAAAACATATGCCCGATCTTATGGATGACACCATACCCTCTCAAACATCTAATTCCGTGAAGCCAGCAAAAGTGAACTACCCGCTCTGAATCCTCCTTTGAGGCTTGTTCCTTGAGGTCATGTCCGGAAGAATCTTCATAAACCTGAGTCTCAAATACCAACCCATCATTAAACTAAAAATATCCAAACACACACAAGTACAATAAACACAATAAACTTCCATCCTAGACAGATCCCGACATGCTCCATGAGTCACCCCTACCACCACAGCTACAGATGTATGAAATACAATCCAAGAGATGCGAGTCCAAGCCATCATCACCTAGGACTCGATGGGCCAAACCTACACCAATGGAAATCCACCGAACATGGGATCATGGTCATCCTGCAATAAAAACGCCACTCTCGGTCGGGATCTATCCCGATTAGAACCAAATATTCACCCACATAAGGTTCCAAAGCATGCTAGTCACAGTGGCAAGAGACCACCGAGGGACAGATGTGAATCAGCAGTGAAAAACCAGAACAAAAAATTAAGCACCAAATCGAAAACCAAATCAACAAAAACCATTGAAAATCAAACAATAAAACTAGTAAAACACATTGTCACACCGAGATCAAGATCCTCCCCCCTCCATGATACTGTAGATTTGAAGGAAAGAGACACTAGTAACCCATCGAACCACACCTAGCCACGTTGGATGAAAAAATATACTAAAACCTAAACATGGAATCTTTACATATTGAGTCGCACCGAACCAAACCAACATTAGAGCTTTGCTAGGCCATTTTTTCATCGGGAGTTTGAGTCGCATCACCACTAGAAGTCCAGGACATACCAGACTGACCTTCATTGCTCCACCGAGATCTGTTGCCACCGAATATGAAAATACAATGAAACTTCCTGCTCCCTATGATTCCACACCAAAACCAAATGTGCCCCACCAGACGGAAACTAGTTATGCCGCTGATCATACCCTGGCCTGATGGGGAAGGAGGAATCACCTCAGATAAAACCCTAATCACCTCAGTTGGAGATGATGACGCTGCTCCGAGGACCCCATATCTTTAATAATGCATATATTCAGTGCCTGGGTATCACATAATGGAATTTGGTAATGATTTACTCGAAGTTATAATCATAAAACAACAATAATATCCAATATAACAAATCCAGATTTCTCGAAACCAACAAAATTTTACCAATATTCTGAATTGAATTATATAATTTAAATTAGTTCTCGAAGACTATAACAAATAAAGAAACCCAAAATGGATAGTGCAACAACCTCTTCATGGAAATAGTCACTCCCCTAAACTCATAAGCACAAAACTGCATCACGAAGGACCACAAGAAAACCAAACTATTGGAACTAAAACCTCTACCCTAACCTGTGTAAAAATAACCATTCTACATACACCCAAAGGTGTAATTAGGGTGTGAGACTAATACCAATAGGATGAAACAACTAAAATATTCCTTATGTTAATCATTATAATACAAGAAAAGATTGCATGTTTTGTATACAATAAATACTATTAACAATTTCTAAGAGATGAAACATTAAATAAAGACAACATTCATCAAGGATACATTAGAATAAATATAAACTATTAAATAGAATGAAAAAGATACTAAATTTTTTCATCAAAGAATTCCATATTCTGATGGTAAGTATAAGATATCCAATAAGAACTAGTATGGGAAGAAACCATAGGCACTAGCTCACCATGGGTCCTAGGTACCTTGTATCTCGGTGAAAGTAACCATACAAATATCTATACTTGTGCACAAGAGACAATAGTAGGGATCATACCCATGACCTATTTGTCACCCAAATTCATCATCATCAGCATCATAGATTAGTTTGTGTTTTCATCATCAAACTTACTTCAAGAAACATGGGGCCCAACCCCATTGGATCACTAGTATACTCGTACACATCCACCCAACTAGATTTCTGAGCTTTCACTTTTGTTCTCAAACAATTTCTACAAGCCACGAAATAAAATTTTAAAATTAAAACACCATTTTATAATCACGAAATCATTCCAAAATCCCACACACATGTCACATAATACTTCTTTCACGAAAAAAATTCATTTTCACTGCATACTCACACAAAACAGCCCACAAACATGTTTGCTCCTTTCTTGAAATTTGATAAATCATTTTAATAATTTATAAAATGTTCAAAATAATGAATGACATAAAAAATAATCAATTTAACTTTGAAAACCCCATATTATGTTAACACACTCACAAAAAATATAAATATAAATCCTTTTCCCACATAGTTTAACCCAAAAATCATTAACAAATTTCATAACACAATCCCAAGGCATATAACCATGTTATGCACCCAAAATCCATTTAAAGCCCCTTTTCAATGCCAAAATCACACCAATACTAATAAAAAACAGTGATTAAATTCATAGAAACATTTATTAAACCACTCTCAAATGTTATAAAATTACCTCTATTGATACTACAAAACATACACATGAAAAACACCCAGTTTCAAAGAAATAAGCAACATTGAAATGAAACGCTTAATCAAAAATACCCAAAATGGTTCTTTCATCAAACATAAAGTAAGGTTAATATGATAAAAATATAAATAAATCAAATAAAACTCATCTTATTATTCTAACATCTGGAACCACTTACCATTTGGTCCAAAAACACTAAATCTTGGTGAGAAACATCAAATCCACCACCGCCACACCACAAGGAAGTAAAATATTGCCTTAATCCACTAGATTTGACGAAATAGACACAAGTTTAACCATAGGTATGATTCGTAGAAGCTAGGAATTCTATAACCTCATTAAATGGAGAAAGAAACCCTAAAGAAAGGGAATAAATCAATGAGAGAAAAACTTTCTTGCATGATTTCGATGTTTCCCCCTCAAATCTTCATTCAAAATTGAGTTCCAAGGGAGGTTGAGATAGCCTGGTGGATGTCCATGGAGGTAGGTCATCAAATTGGGATGAAATTGGAGGATGTGGTTTAGTTTTGGAAGAAAAAATGCGTCAGAACCCCCAAAATTTTAATGTGTGGAGCACCTTCCACGATTTTCCAGCACATTTTAGTGAACCTTGAGGCCAAACTGTGTGGCCTCTAATGGACACCCAAAAAACTTCCCTTATCTTCCAATTTTAGGGGGTACAAGGGGGAAACTGGGGTGGAATGATAGGTCAAGGATAGGGGAGAAAAATGACCAAACGAAACCATCCTTTTCACCCAACAACTCATCCAACTAATGGGTACAAACCCCCTCAACAACATACCCCACAAGATGTGTCACTAGAAGTGTCACAAATATGACTCCAAAACAACTAAACCAAATACCATCCCTTAGATATAATTGGATTCCATGTACCATCAATTACCCCCAAAAACAATTTCATAGATCAAGAACACAATAGACAACAATATTTCAAACCCAGAACACCCGAAAACAAAAAAAATGCTATGAACATAAAGAGGACTTAAAAACAATCATGAAAATGAAATTATGGGTGTGAAAATTCTACCAAAAATAAATATTTCCACCCTCGAAAAGCCACAAATTCATCAAAAGAAAAACACAAACCCAACTAATAAACCAAAATGGACTCCCTTGCCAAGTGTCATTCTCCCCCAAATGGAAAAAATATCTCACGTAGATCAATCAAGGAAGGAATAATTTCACCATAAAAAAATTACACCACTATCCAAAAATGATCAAGACCATTGAGACTTTATCCCTAATGAAAACTGGTCAAACACCATTTGAACAAGACTCAATAAATTTACCCGAATGAGGAAAAACATCAAACATATTTACCAGTACATTACTTTAATTACACAATTGGTCGATCTAAAATCATAAAGTTTACCCAAGGAATAAGATTGTAGTCAGATATCTATGAAAATTTATACCTATCCCCAAACCAAGACTAGAGACAAATCCAAATTACTAGTATGGTCAGACACAAATGGGATCCCCACCATAAGATACAACTTAAATTTTCCTCAGAAAAAATCATGACAATAATATGGGTATGATGTAGCACCCTGACCCCAGTTACCCAGAGTCGGTGCATTATTACATAACATTGGAATGATCATAAAAGATCAAGTCTCGAAATACCAATTAGTTTAGTAGCCTTGGAAACACTATATACATTCATAAGTCTAACATTACATCATAAAGTGAAAAAATACAACAACATAGTCTCCCTAGTCCACACTCATATTCATTCAGACTATCCCTGCAGGTCAGTAATAAAATACTTCTTCATATCCTGGGAAAAATAAAACATAGAAAGGGGTGAGATCAGATGCTCAGTAAGGATAACAATATAGAGGAAACATTCGTAAATAAGCATAAACATTTAAGGTAATGTATAACCAAAACAAAAGCCTTTTAAACATGAACTTCAGCATAATATGAAAAAAAAATAAAATGAAATAATGCCATCTACATATTCACATGGATATTATACTAGTCTAATAATCACATGCAATATTAATAACCACTTTTATATTGATGGAATTCATAATGCCAGACTATCATAACCGCATAGTCAAGGCCTTGTGCCAAGACTGAAAATAAGATTTTGTCAATGCCTTATGCCAAGACACTAGTTTGTCTCATGAGACCTACTGATGCATCGAGGATCTATAGCGGGTTCCACCCTTCACTGACTAAGTCCAATGCATTCCTCATATGAACAAGTTTAAACATAACATAAACATTCATATTAAAACTAGAATACGAAATGTCAATAATTTCTCCATAAACCATGAATGGTATAAAAATAACACATCCACAGTCAAACATATCACAAAACCTTCAATACAATATGGAATGTTTGTATCATAATAAATCAACTTCAAATAAGCTTAAAATCCATCAAAGGATGTTGAAATAGATGAAATCAAAACTATTTGAGAGAAATATCTCTTTTTTCAAAATCATTTAAAATTCACATCATTATAAAAGAAAAAATTTACTTTGAAAATATTTCTATAAGCTTCTAAGGTAAGCTTTGACGATTTTATAACGGCATAAAATAGTCGCACCCACCGTATAAGTTAAAAAAATACATTCTTACCTTAATTTTGTGGAAAAGGTTAAAAAGGACCTTGTTTGGAAAATGATGGAAAGATTCCTCTATAAACATATTATTGAAGTCAAACAAGGGTATAAATTACTTTAACCCATAGTCTATAAAATATTAACAATATTTTGAAATACATTTTAAGAAACATGGACGTGGATGATAAAGATGTCCTAGTAGATACTTAGGTAAAAGCAACCTCGGATAATAAAGAGATTGTGAAATTAACAATTACCTTGTAATTTTACTTGGATGAGGGTAGTTTAACCTCTTGTATAATAGTTAAATCATTGTTATAAAATTATAAAATAATCATATACATAAATATGATATCATATATGATCTTTTATTATTGCTTTGTTAATAATATTTTAGTATTATCATCGTTTCAGGTGTTCACTTACTCGTTTTCTTTAATATGTTTTGTAACATAATCCATGTTTGTTATCTATAGGTTGTATATTATTCATATCTAGAATGATATCAAGTCCTTAAAAATTATTTTTAATCATCAAATGAAAGCTATTCTTGAATGGATACGATGAGGAATGAATCTTATCGTGTTCGTGGAGACGGTAGTCCGTACGTACGCATGAGCGACAATATCATTCTTTTGATATTAAAATAATATATAATTGGATGGTGTATCATATATAAAAAATCATGATCATGTTATATTTATTATTTACATGAATTACACCTCATTATTATACCCACCCAAATAATAATGTATTGAATAACAATTACACCATGACGTGGAGACGGTAAGCCGTACATACACATGTATGGTGACATGTCATTCATGGGATGGATAGAATAATGAATTTGGTTGTACCATATTATTAATAACATCACAGTATATATAAGATACTGGTTTTATTATCTTATAATGGAAAAAACAATGAAAAAGGAAGTGGAAGAAGAAAGGAACTTAAAATAGGTGGTGAGATTTTTACCTCCTTTTCGGGTTCTTCCTTTTGATTTGATCAAAATGGATCCTTAAGTTGGCATTATTACAAAAGAAAGACCTCTAGGATGATGTGAGGGAAGATGAGAGGATATTTGGTTAGGGTTTGGATGAACCAAAAAGCATTGAAGGTATGAATTTGAGAGAAGGGGGAGTGCCCTTTTATAAGAGGGGTGAGGGGAACCTTAGAAAAAACTTAACATATTATTTTATAATAAATTAATATTCGGTTTATAATGGCTCCAAAGTGACTTATTTAGAGGATAAGGTGGGTAGGGGTCGCAATAATTTCAACCAATAGATTTTAGACAGGTTTGGGTCACTATATTAACCCTATCACTTATATTTAACTCTTATTTAAATAGTTTGACATTTACCATGCCACTTTGTATTTTTATATTATATGGTTTATAAAATTACTATATACAACCAAGAAAATCCCAAGTGGTTAATTAAAGATAAAAATATCATGACATAAGTTCTTTGGATGAGCCATATATTTTTGGGAATATAATATCAATTAATAATATAATATTTGTTTTAAATACTCCTTTATGTCAATTTTGACACTATTTAATAATTGATTTTTGTTAAAGTTCTATCAACTTTATTAAATCAAACTAAATTAATTTAATCAATAATAAAATGTCATATTAAGCTATAAAATTAGTGGAATTCATACAAAGTCTAAAATTACATTTATTTGGATATCTATAATATCAATTATTTTATTATTTCATTAATTAGGTAATTACTGCATCACCATTGTATCATAAATAAATTAAATTATTTAATGTATAAAAATTATAAATAAAAAAACATTATGTATGAAATATTTTTAGCTTTCTAATTAATATTTATAATGTAATTTATCTTATGTACAACCTTATATTAAAAATGTTTTAGTTATTAAACTTTGATTTTAACTCTTTTAACTCTTCTATGAATTAAATAATAATAAATGTCATAATCTAATCCATGTGGACCAAATAGGTTTATATTTTATTCATAAGGTTTTTTTTGGTCGAATTAAACTTATCCAGTAGAATTAGGACATGTGTTATGGTAATAATAATATCAGTTTTAACCTTAATTACACTATTTATTTATAACCATGGTAAATAAAAGTAAAAAGTTACTATTCACAAAAAATTATTTTTATCTTATGGAACCACATTTTACTTCTTGATATTAACCATGTCTCTCGAATTTTCGAAATTCCACTCACAAAATTGGTAAAATTATTTTTTATGTGAATTTTTAAATTCTCCTAGGAGACGGGTAAAAGACGGTGAAAAGTTCAATAAAATTTTTATATATCTAAAATTATTATAAAATGAATCCAATGAATTAAATTTAACTTATATAGGTATTATGTATCTATTTTGACCTAAAATAAATTTAAATAAAATAAATAATTATTTGAAAAAATTCGGTTTTAAACTATAACTCAGTGTTTTTCACTATACATAAAAAATTGAAAGTTTTCAGAAAAAATCACGCTAAGCTAATTTTGATATTAAGAATCCAAAAATGAAGTGCATTTTGAAAGATAAAATTTATAAAATTTCAAAAAGTGTGTATTACTATTCATAACGACTAGTTTGATTGGTTGTGGTGTGTGTTAGAACTCGAAGTTGCGTATAACACACGCTACTGTATTTTTCAAAGAGAAGCATACCATGGAAGCTTGGGGTGTTACATTCTCCCCTCCAAATAATTTCATCCTTGAAATTTCTAGAATATTACTGCAAAAAAAGACTCGGGTGGTTCTTCATCATTAGTTTCTCGGGTTCCCATGTTTCCTTTTCCATCTTATTGTTTCTCCATAGAACGTTTACCAGACGAGTCATCCGGTTTCTCAACACTTGTTCTCTGGTATCAAGAATCCTGACAACTCTTTGCAATAAGACAAATCGGGTTCCAGTTCTACTTCCTCACAGGTGAGTACATGCATTGGGACAGACATGTATTTTCTCAATAGTGATATGTGGAACACATCATGAACTTGGGATATATATGGCGGCATTGCCAAATGGTAATCTACAGCCCCAATTTGTTCTAGAATTTTGAAAGGTCCGATGTACCTGGGACTCAATTTTCATTTCTTACTGAAATGTATAACACCCTTCCATGGAGATAACTTCAAGAAAACATGATCTCTTACATGAAATTCCAAATCATTCCTTCGGTTATCAGCATATTTCTTCTACCTACTTTGATCTGCGTTGATGTGGGTTTGGATTACCTTCACCTTTTCCATAATTTCCTCCACAAGTTCTGAGCCTACGAGTTTTCTTTCACCAACATCATCCCAACAGGTTGGTGTGCGACATCTCTTTCCATATAACGCTTCATATGGGGCCATCTGAATACTTTAATGGAAGCTATTATTATAGGAAAATTATACCAGAGGTAAATATTGATCCCACATACATTTAAAGTCATGTGAGCATGATCTCAACATGTATTATATGGTTTGAATAGTCCTTTTTGATTGTCCATCAGTTTGTGGGTGGTAGGCAGTGCTCAAACGAAGCTCAGTATCTAGGGCTTTCTAAATACTTTTCCAGAATCATGAAGTAAAACAAGGTTCATTATAAGAAAAAATTTATAGTGGTAGTCCATGAAGTCTCACAACTTCATTAATATATTGTCTTTCTAGACGTTCAAGTGGTAGATCTTCTCATATAGTAAGAAAATGCGCTGACTTGGTAAGATGATCAACAATGACCTATATTGCATTGTTCCTTCTAGGAGTCTTTGGTAGTTCCATGACAAAGTCCATTTTAATATTATCCCATTTACACTCTGGTATAGGAAGAGGTTTCATGACTCCTACAGGCTATTGCTTTACAAATTTCACTTGTTGAAAAACCATACATCTTGACACAAAATCCATAATCTCCCTCTTCATGTTGTCCCACCCAAAATGTTCCTTCAAATCTATATACATTTTGGTTCTCTCAGGGTGTATAGAGAAATTGGAACTATAAGCATCATCCAAAAATTACCTTTTTAGATTAGGTATATTGGGAACACAAAGTCTCTTCCCAAATTTCAAAATTACATCTTCGTACACAAAGTCACTCAATATCCCATCATTCACAGCTTTAATCTTCTTTTGAAACTCTTCATCATCGGTCTGTGAACTCTTTAACCTCTCTAGTAAAGATGCTTTGGCAACCATTTGAATAAGAATTGATGTTTCACCTTCCATGGTTATTCCCATATCCATCTTTACTAGATCCATGAAAATAGGATCCATTTCAACTCTCTTCTTGTTCAAAACTCCATGATCCTTTCTGCTCAAAGCATCTTCCACCTTATTTTCCTTCCCCGAGTGGTAGTGTTTCGTGAAATCATAATCCTTGAGTAGTTCAAGACATCTACTTTGCCTCATGTTGAGTTCTTTTTGTGAGAAAATATACTTCAAACTCTTGTGATTAGTATAAATCTCAAAATTTTCACCATAGAGATAGTGTCTCCAAATCTTTAAAGCAATGATTAGAGCTGCTAACTCAAGATCATGAGTAGGATAGTTTTTCTCATGAATATTTAGCTATCGTGATGCATAGGAAATAACCTTATCATTCCGCATAAAGAAACAACCAATTCCTTTCTTTGAAGCATCACTATAAATAAAAAATCATCATTCCCTGATGGTACAGTCAATTTAAAAGCATTGACTAATCTACTCTTTATTTCTTAGAAACATTCTTCACAATATTTTGTCCAAAAAAATTTAACCCCTTTACGTGTGAGCTTCGTTAATGGGTTATCCAATTAGGCAAAATTCTGGAAGAAACGTCTATAATAACCTGCTAAACCAATAAAACTGCATACCTCAGTTATACTCATCGGTGTTGGAAATTCTTAGATTGCCTTGGTCTTAGAGGGATCAACAGAGATTCCATCATTGAAGAAAATATAGGCATGAAAAGAGATATCTTGAATCCAGAATTCCCACTTTCTATTCTTCCCATATAATTCATGTCTTCTAAGTGTCTCCAGGATAATGCGCAAGTGATTTTCATGATCTTCATAGCTTTTGGAATATACCAAGATATCATCTATAAATACCACTACAAAATCGTCGAGATAATCCATGAAAATTCTGTTCATTAGATCCATGAAAACAGAGGGTGCATTAGTCAGCCCAAAAGGAATTACTGTAAACTTGTAATGCTCGTACCTGGTTCAAAATGCTGTCTTCAGAATGTCTTCCTTCTTCACACACAACTGATGGTATCCAAATTGAAGTTCAATCTTTGAAAATTATTGAGCACCATGAAGTTGGTCAAATAAATCATCAATGCGAGATAGGAGATACTTGTTATTTATTGTTATAGAATTGATCTCCCTGTAGTCAATGCACAACCTCATAGATTCATCTTTCTTCTTAACTAAAAGAACAGGGGATACACATATAGAAACACTAGGACGAATAAATCTCTTATTACTCAATTTATCTAGCTGTTTCATTAGTTCCACTAATTCCACATAAGCCATTCTATAAGGGGTCTTCGATATGGGCCTCGATCCAAAAATTAAATCAATAGAAAACTCAATTTATTGTTCTGGAGGATGTCCAGGTAAATGTTCTGGAAACACATCAATAGATTCTTTCACAATAGGTACATCCTCCATTTGAACATTACTTTCCTCACCCACAGTTATTTCATTCTCTTCCTCTCTAATAATTGAATTTAGTTGAGCTACTGGGGGTGGATCTAGATAAGAATTAAGTGGTGATGATTCTGCTCTAAAGATAAGGTGTTCCTTATCATCATCATCAAAAATTGTAACCTCCTTCTTCTTACAATAAATCTTGGCATCATAGTCTGAAAGCCAATCCATACTGAGGATTATATCAAACTCAATCATAGGTATGATGATGAGATCAGCAGATAAAGAACATTTATATGCTTTAATGGGAACCAATTCAAAGAACTTTTTAGCAATGATACTTCCCTTAAGAGTTTTAACTGACAACTCCCTTGTTAAATCAAATTTAATATATCTAAATTTCTTAGAAAACTGGGATGATATGAAACAATGCGATGAACCAGAATCAAATAAATCATTTTCTAAACTTGAGGAAACCATTAAATTTCCTTCCACCACAGATTTTTGAGCTTCTACCACATCAGTAGTGATAGTATAAGCTTGAAATTAATCCCTTGTACTTTTCTGAGCTAATTTCCCCTGACGCTTAGGAAATTCATTTGCATAATGTCCCATCTCCTTGAAATTGTAGTATTGAACATTGGTAGCTTCTTTCTTTCCCTTGTAATCACGAGCTTGGTGGACTTTTTCACCACACTTGTAACATACTCCCATTCCCTTCAAGCATGTTCCAGGGTGTTTAATCCCACATTTACTATATGATAGATATTCAACTTTTCCCTTCTTCCCCTTATTTCCATTTTTGGAGTGATCAAAAAAATCTTATTCTCTTGCTTTTCTTTAAAGTTGTAAGACTTAGATAATTACTTTTCTGTCTTGATAGAAGATGAGGCAATACCTTCATATAATGAGAAAGATTGTGAGACTAAAGCTCGACAAAGAAATGGTTTTAACCCATCAAAGAAATGATCAATCTTACTTCCTGGGTTACGTATATAATCTACATCATGCCTTGATATCCTTGTAAAGTTAGACTCATACATTACAACATTCTCATCCTACTTTTGCCTCAGACTCAGAAATTGTCCTTTCATAAGCACTCGATGGTCACGAGGAATGTATTTTTATAATAAAATATCTTTAAACTCCCTCCATTACATATTTGATACTTCATCATCTTCCTTCATGTTTTGAATCAATGACCACCATTGATCATCATCTCCAGTGAGGCGATAAAATACCATGACAACTTTTTCCCTTTCTCTACTTCCCAAAGCCTGGAATATTTTCTCTAAGGAATTTATTAATTTCTCTGCTACAAGTAAATTTGTAACCCCATTTAATTTTGGTGGTTGTTTCCTCATAATGCGATCTAACATTGATCCTCCACGCCGTGGATCACGGTGCTCCATATGGGTAAGGTTATTATTCATAACCCGAGTGAGTTGTCCTAGTATGGTGATTAGCTGATCAACACCAGTTGCATCACCATCCCCAATATAATTATCTTGAGGAGGAGGGAAATCCCTACATGGAGTGCGTGCATTGATACAATTTCCATTCCTTCCACTAGTTTCCATTTCTAAACAATAGCATACACTAGATTAGTTTATAAATCAAAATACATAAATCCAAACTTGTAAAACACTTAACATAAAGTGAATAGTTTATGGATATAATCCATTATCATAAAAAAATTTTCTTTGAAGAATTATATACTCATAAACCCTTCATAATGGTTTTTAAATAAAATGAGAATTATCCAAATCATATACACCGGGAGTGTCGTAACCAAGAGTGCAGCAAGACCCGTTGTTGTGCACCAGTTCCCATTCAAGTCTAGCTCAAAGCGGTGTTTTTGGGTTTTACCCCTAGGTACATCTGTGCTAGATCTGCCTCTACCTGCTTGTATACAGATAAGGATGTATTGCTTAGAAAACTGACAAAATCTCTACTATACCAAAATTATAGGAATTTCTTCTATACTAATCGTCAAAGTCCATATTAGGTCTTTGTGCTCTAATCAGAGTTTATCTAAATCTAGATTCCAAGGTTTGTACTAATCTTTCTCTGATACCAACTGTAACACCCTGACCCCAGTTACCCAGAGTCGGTGCATTATTACATAACATTGGCATGATCATAAAAGATCAAGTCTCGAAAGAACGATTAGTTTAGTATCCTTGGAAACACAAGATACATTCTTAAGTCTTACATTACATCATAAAGTGAAAAAAATACAACAATATAGTCTCCAAAGTCCACACTCATATCCCTTCAGACTATCCCTACAGGTCAGTCATAAAATAATTCTTCCCATCCTGGGGAAAATAAAACATATAATGGGGTGACCTCAGATGCTCAGTAAGGATAACAATATAGCGGAAACTTTCGTAAAGAAGAATAAACATTTAAGGAAATGTATAACAAAAAAGACATTTAAACCAGAACTTCAACATAATATGGAAAAAATAAAATGAAATAATTCCATTTACTTATTCACATGGATATTCTACTAGTCGAATAATCACATGAAATATCAATAACCACTTTCATAATGATGGAATGCATAATGCCAGACTATAATAACCACATAGTCAAGGCCTTATGCCAAGACTACAAATAATATTTTTTCAAGGCCTTGTTCCAAGACACTAGTTTGTCTCATTAGACCTACTGATGAATCGAGGAGCTATAGCGGGCTCCACCAATCACTTACTAAGTCCAATGCATTCCCCATATGAACAGGTTAAAACATAACATAAACATTCGTATTAAAAATATCATAAGAAATGTCAGTAATTTCTCCATAAACCATGAATGGTATAAAAATAACACATCCAAAGTCAAACATATAAAAAAACCTTTAATACCAAATGGAAGTTTTGTATCATAATAAATCAACATCAAATAAGCTTAAAATCCATCAAAGGATGTTGACATAGATGAAATCAAAACTATTTGAGAGAGATATCCCTTTTTTCAAAATCATTTAAAAGTCACATATTTATAAAAGAAAACATTTACTTTAAAAATATTATTATAAGCTTTTAAGGGAAGCTTCGATGATTTTATACTGGTGGAAAATTTCCGCACCAGCCATATAAGTTAAAAAAAGATATTCTTACCTTAATCTTGTCAAAAAGGTTAAAATGGACCTTGTTGGGAAAAAGAAGGAAAGATTCATTTATAAACATATTATAGAAGTCAAACAAGGGTATAAATTACTTTAACTCATAGTTTATAAAATATTAAGAATGTTTTGAAATACATTTATAAGAAACATGGACGTGGATGATAAAGATTTCCCAGTATATACTTACGTAAAAGCAACCTCAGATAATAAAGAGATTGTAAAATTAACCCTTACCTTGTAATTTTCATTGTTCAAGGGTAGGTTAACCTCCTATATAATAGTTAAATCATTGTTATTAAATTATAAAATAATCATATACATAAATATGATATCATATATGATCTTTTAATATTGCTTTGTTAATAATATATTAGTATTATCGTCGTTTCGGGAGTTCACTTACTCGTTTTCTTTTATATGTTTTGTTACATAGGCCATGTTTGTTATCTATAGGTTGTCTCTTATTCATATCTAGAATGATATAAATTCCTTAAACATTATTTTTAATAATCTAATGAAAATTAATCTTGAATGGATACGATGGGGAATGAATCTTATCGCGTTCGTGGAGACGGTAGTCTGTACGTACGTACGAGCGACAATACAATTTTTTTGATATTAAAATAATATATAATTGGATGGTTTATCATATATAAATAATAATTACCATGTTATATTAATTATTTACATGAATTAAACATCATTATTATACCCATCCAAATAATAATGTATTGAATAACAATTACACCATGACGTGGAGACAGTAAGTCGTACGTACGCACGTATGGTGACATGTAATTAAACGGATGGATAGAATAATTAATTTGGTTGTACCATATTTATAATAACATCACAGTATATATAATATACTGGAGTTATTATCTTATAATGGAAACAACAAAGAAAAAGGAAGTGGAAGAAGAAAGGAACTTGAAAGAGGTGGTGAGATTTTTACTTCTTCTTCAGGTTCTTCCTTTTGATTTGAACAAAAGGGATCCATATGTTGGCTTTATGACTAAAGGAAGAAACCTAAGACGAAGTTATGGAAGTTTAGAGGAAATTTAGGCAGGGGTGGGCCGAACCAAAAGGATTTGAAGGTATGAATTTGAGAGAAGGGGAGATCCCTTTTATAAGAGGGGTGAGGGGCACCTTAGGAAAAACATAAAACATAATTTTATAATAAATTAATATTCGGTTTATAATGGCTCCAAAGTGACTTATTTCAAGGATAAGGAGGGGATGGGTCAAAATACTTTAATCAAATATATTTTATACAGGTTTGGGTCACTATATTAAACTTATCATTTTTATTTAACACTTAGTAAAATAGTTTGACATTTACCATGTCTCTTTGTATTTTTATATTATATTGTTAATAAAATTACTATATACATATAATAGAACCCAATGTTGTTCATTAATGATACACCTATCATTACATATGTCTTTTGGCCGGGCCTTATATTTTTAGGAATATAATATCAATTAATAATATAATATTTGTCTTAAATACTCCTTTATGTCAATTTTGAAACTATTTAATAATTGATTTTTGTTAAAGTTCAAACAAATTTATTAATTAGAAATAAATTCATTTAATCAATTATAAAATGCCATATTAACCTATAAAATTAGTGTAATTCATAAAAAGTCTCAAATTACATTTATCTGGATATTTATAATATCAATTATTTTAATATTTCATTACTTAGGTAATTACTGTATCACCATTGTGTCATTATTAAATTAAATTATTTAATTCCTAAAAATTATAAATAAAATAACTTTATGTATGAAATTGTTTTATCTTTCTAATGAATATTTATAATCGAATTTAACTTATCTATAACCCTATATTAAAAATGTTTTAGGTATTAAACATTGATTTTAACTCTTAAAACTCTTCTTTGAATTAAATAATAATAAATGTCCTAATATAATCCAAGTGGACCAGAGAGACTCATATTTTATTCCTAAGGTTGTTTTTAGTCGAATTATACTTAGAAAATAGAATTAGTACATGTGTTAGGGTAATAATAATATCATTTTTACCAATAATTACCCTATTTACTTTTAACCGCGGGAAAAAAAGTAAAAAGGTACTATTCACCAAAAAATTATTTTTATCCTATTGAACCACATTTTACTCCTTGATATTAACCGTGTCTCTCAGATTTTTGAAATTCCACTCATAGAAGAGGTAAAACTAGGTTTTATGTGAATTTGAAAATTCTCATAGGAGATGGGTAAAAGACGGTGAAAAGTTCAATAAAATTTTTATATATCTAAAATTATTATTAACTGACTCCAATGAATTACATTGAACTTATATAGGTATTATTTATCTATTTTGACCTAAACTAAATTTCAATAAAATAAATAATTATTTAAATAAAAATTCGGTTTTAAACTATAACTTAGTGTTTTCACCGTTCATCAAAAATTGAAAGTTTTCCGAAAAAATCACCCTAAGCTAATTTTGATATTACAAAACAAAAAATGAAGTCCATTTTGAAAGATAAAATTTATAAAATTTCAAAAAGTGGGTATTACTATTCATAACGGCTAGTTTTATTGGTTGTGGTGTATGTTAGAACTCGAAGTTGCATACAACACACACTACTTTATTATTTAAAGAGAAGCATACTGTGGAAGCTTGGGGTGTTACAGATGCCCGAACGGATTCCCCGGTACAAGGGGTAGACTTCCAGAAGAAATTTCCAAAATAATACACATTAGTCTAATAGTGGGTCTCCCTACCATATGGACCAACCATCTAAATAGTCAAGCATATTCTAATACACCCCCCCCCCCAATTTAAAGTGTTTGCATGGATTCATATTTAGTCCACACAGTTGGGGAATCTGTGCACTACCCGTGTGGATCCCTTTATCTACATAGTTTTTTGGGTCATAGTTACTGCAAACTATGTGCTCAACCTGTCTAGCAAAATTTCAAACCATTATAACAAACACAATAGAATCCAAAGTGGGATTGAATGATATTGGTTGATAATATAGACATGACATCCTCCCACCTATTTCCACAAAATAAGAACAAGAAAAAGAAATATGATGACACTAGTGGTTTAAAATATTACCATATTTCATACTAAGGACATGACATTGTACAAGGGTTTGAATGACCCTAGGAGTTTTCCAAACTACACGCCAGCTTCACTCTAGGACCTATGGATAGATCTAAAATGATTGAAGCTTCTTCGACCTTGTAGTTAGGCTTTGGAATCCCCCGAAGGGAACTTCTCATTTTGGTGTCGTGAAAACTATACCCTAATCCCAGATGGGTTCAGCAAGACATAACCAATTCCAAACTTACTTTACCCTAACCCAACATTTCACTAAAATAAGTTCTTAGAAGACACGCACTCATCACCACTTATTTCTTCCGATGGGAAATGGAAATAGGAAAGGATATATGGAAACACCATCATCTAAACAAAGGATGATGAGATTTACCTAAAGGAAACACACTTATTACAAAACAAAGACTCACATAATAATTTACAACATCACCCTTACAGTCAAATGAGCACAGGACGTCACAAGGAGTCACCAAACATACCCATTGTGATTGATAGAAGCAATACATGGAGAGGGACCTTATGCAACATACCCAAACATAACACAATTCCAGAATATGTCCATAATAGCCTCTCATGACCAGATTTACCACACTAGTGGTTTAACGTGAACCCCTACTTCGAAGGGACTACAAAGAACCTCTAAGACCTCTTAGACACCATCCACACTAACAACCCCAGACTACATTTACCTTCAACAAATTAGGTAACTTAAGAAAATAATGTATCTTTCAACCATCCATGAGAAATCTCCAGCTAAAAGAGGATACACATAAACCAAAAAATAAAAAGGGGGATATACTCAATCTATAAAGATCATGAAAAAGATTCCTTGTATTGATCAACTGGAGTATTATCCAACGACAAAACAATATGGGTGGCACTTCACTTGGGAATTAACACTAAATGGGGTCATACCATATCAAACGAGAGGACCCCAATGACTTAACCAAGCTGGACCATTTGTAAAATAATACAACAAAATAGATCCAAACCCATCTAGAGAACCACTTCAAGGATTTAAGAAACATTTCTCATTAAGATATCACTAAATATACCTTCATCCTGGCTTACCAACCCAACACAAACCCAAAAAAGCATTCAAACAAGTGGGGTTCTTGGACTCAAAACATCCCACAACAACAAATTTTTAAAAATACACATAAGGCACACCAACCCAATCTAGTCATCAACATGACATAATTTCCTTAAAAATAATCTCTAAAAAATTAAATCGATCTGCGATTAGAGTATCCACCAATGGATCCACACTGGCCTTACACAAACAATTTTCCATGCCACATCAGGCACCCTACTCATATCTCTCCCGAAAATCATACATTCATTCCATAAACCATCAATAATCCCATAAAATACCTTTCATGTGGTCTTTCAAGGAAATACCAAATGTTATAACAATAACTCATTTCTCTTTTAAAAACCAAAAAATTAACCCAATACATCTTTTTTCTCAAGATTGCTAACCACAAAATCAAATCCCTGTTTACATCCTACAAAACATTTCAGAAAAACACCAATAATTTCAATAGAAATGCACTTTATGGTCTTGTACATTAATTTCAAAACATTTCAGCCCATTTTAAAACACTTCTAATTCTACGACAAACTCCATTTTATAAATTTACATTTTTTTGACAACATAACTCTTACCATTTTAAAAAAAGATTCCAAAATTCCTTAGAACATTCAAGTGATCCCTAGTTACCAAATACAAATCCATGTTCAAGAACACATATATATATATTTAAAAAACACATTATACATCAAAAATTATTTTTCAATAATTCATAAAATTCAATTTGAAGCAGACTTTCAAAACCCACTTTGATAGAATTCGTAATTTTAAAATGGAGGTGTAAAAAAACCAATTACCCTTCAAAGAACAATTATAAAAATTTATTTAGACTATTTTAGAAATTAATCCACTTCCTCATTAATGAAAAATAATTCCATAAAAGTTTACATTTTTTAAAATCAATTCATTTTTTTGAAAACCTTGTTTCCATGATTCCAACACGAAGAGACACAAGACAATGGGATGGGAAACCAGTGTTAGTGGGTGACTTGGACATTTGGTTAGTTGAAATATTCCAAAAAATTCACCATCATGGGGAGTGTTCTAGGGGAATATCCCTAGATCCACATGGCTTGACAGTCCCTACAATATCACTAAGACCATTAGCCCGATTCTCTTTTCATTTCCCCTAATCATCACCAAAAAAAGAGAACTAAATGACATAGATAAAACCAGACAACCCCTGGTGAATTGAATCACATAAAAAGGTGCACTGGACAGACACCCTACCTGTAATCATAATTTCAAGACCTGACAATCCAAACTATAGACTATCCTAGCTCTTCCCCAAATAACATGACCCAAAGAGTGAACGTAACCTACTTTGATACCATTTTGTCATAAACCGAATCTGGTTTACATCAAAACTGGCACCCGACCTGAACCGTGGCAAGGCCCGAAGGGTATTCCTGATTCCCATAGGGTGGGAAAAGTTCCAAGGTATCACAAAATGGATTTTGGGAACAATTTACTGATAGTTAAAAACATAAAAAATTCAATATAACAAATATGGGATTTTCTAAACAAACCATAATTTAAAAAATTCTGATTTGAATTACATAATTTAAAAAATTCCACAAAGACTATAACAAATTCAAAAACCATATATGGATAGACCATGAACCTCCTCATGTAAATAGTCACGACACTCAATCCATCTCTATAACAATACAACACGAAGGACCCCTAGAAACCCAAACCACTGCAACTAAAATCTCTACCCAAAACTGTGAAAAAATAACCATGTCTACTTAATCCCAGAGGTGTAAGTTGGGTGTGAGACAAAGACAAATATGATTCAACCACTATAAGATTCTATGTGATAATAATTATACGACAAGAAAAACATGATTTTTTTTTGTAAACCATAATTTCTATTAACAATTTCTAAAAGATGAACATTTAAATAAAAACAGCTTTCAAGTGGGCTACTTTTAAAAAAATCAACACTTATAAATAGAGTGAAAAATATTATGAATTTTTCAAAAAAAATACCATATTCCGATTATAAGTATAAGAAATCAAATGAGCACTATCATAGGAAAAACCCATAGGCAGTAGCTCGCTATGGGTCCCAGGTACCTCATATATCAGGGAAAGTAATCGTTCAAAATATCCATTCTTGGGCACATGAGCCAGTTGTAGGGATAATACACACAACCTACTAGTTCCCCTAACATCATCATCATCATCATAATCATCATCATCATCATAATCATTTATTATTTAACTTTTTCATCATCAAATATTCAAGGTGAAGGAGGGGGAAAACCCATTGGATCACTAGAATACTAGTACACGTCCTCCCACCTAGATACCATGGTTTTCCCTATTATGACCAATCAATTTTGATAGGAGATGAAACATATTTTTCATATTCGAACTCCATTTCAAAATTACACACAAATTCCAATAGCCTATACACATGTCATAAAATACTTCATTCACAAACAAAATTCATTCTCACATCATACTCCCAAAAAACAACCCAAAAATGTCTTTCATGCCTTTCTTGCAATTTGATAAATCGTTTCAACAATTTATAATACGTTCTTAAAAGTGATGGGCATCATAAATAATTACATTACCTTTCAAAAACCCATCTTAAGTGAATAAACTCACCAGAACAGTACATATACATCATTTAACACTATATTTAACTCAGTAAATCATTTACAATTTTCATAGAACAATCCCATGGGGTATAACCATGTTATACACCCAAAACCGAATATAAAACCCTCTTTAAAGGCCAAAATCAAACCAATATCAATCCAAAAAATATTTTGAATCCCTTAAAACATTTATTAAACCACTCTAAAATGTTAATAATTTACCTCAAATGATACCACAAATTCCACACATGAAAAAAAATAATTTTCAAACAAATAAGAAACTTTGAATCTAAATACTTAATCAATACCACCATAAATGATTCCCAAATCATACATAATGTAAGAGAAACATGATAAAAATATAAATGTACAAATGAAAACTCATCTAAGGATTCTTACAAATGGTACCACCTACCATTTGTGTTGAAAACTCCAAATCTTGGTGTGAGACATCATCCGCACCACTGCCAAACCAAAAGAAATTGAAATTGATCCATAATATAAAATATTTCACCAAAATACACTAGGATTACACTAATTATGAACCCTAGATGTTATGAATTATATAACCTTATGAAAGAGTGAAAGAAACCCTAATGAAGGTGATGAAATCAAAGACAGGTTGACTTACATGCATGATTTTTTAGTTTTCCCCATCAAATCTCCCTTCCAAATTGTGTTCCAAGGGAGGGTGAGAGAGTTTGGAGAATTTACATGGAGGTAGTTCAAGAAATGGGGAACAAAGGGTCAGATTTGGTTCATTTCAGGAAAGAAAATGGGTCAAAAGACTAAAATGTTTATTGTGTTGGACACCTAGCATGGTTTGGAAACATGGTTTAGTAAGTTGTGCATCCAAATCGTGTGGCATGTTCTGGCCACCTAAAAACCTTAAATTCTACTATATTTTAGGGGTGTAAAAGGGGAAAACCGAGGCAGTAATATAGGTCATTTATTGGGGAGAAAAGTCCCAAACAAAACCATCATTTTCACCCCGTAAGTCCTCTATCTCATCGGTAGAAACCAACTCAACAACGTACCAAACAAGTAGTGTCACTAAAAGTGTCACAAATACCACTCCAATCCACCTCAACCACATACCATTCCATTGAAAAAATAATAGGTCGTGTACAATACAATACCACCAAGATCATGTTCGAATATCAAGAACACAAGAGACACCAATATTTCAAACCTGGAACCCCCAGAAACTAAAAAAATACTATGAACCAAAGGAGGACTTAAAAAAATCATGAAATTCAAAATCTGGGTGTGACATCTAAACACACATCAAATATGTATGGAATTAGGGAATATATATGTATCCAAACACAAATGGATAACATGAATCATTACTTTGGTCTCTGTAAGAAAATGATTTTCTTACACCTTATTTATTGACATTTTAAAAAATTGTGTATTTACTGATTCTGTTCTTTTTTTTAAATAATGATTATCAAGGGGTTTATGTATTAATAATTATATTAAATTTTTTATTATTTATATACTTAAGATAAATATTAATTGACTGATGTATTATCTTCTATTTTGAGAGTTCATTTTTCATATTATTTTTTAATTGTGGAATTAGTTAGACTCTATTAGAAATAAACAAAATTTCAATCATCAAATTATAAAAAAATTAAATTGATTGATAAAATTAAAATGGTATTATAGTAATTAGATAACATATTTCATTTTCAGATATTATTTAGGTATAAGTTTTACTATAATGATATCAATGCTTAAGAATATTGGAATTTACATTATTTATAAACATTGAAAAATCATAAAAAATACTCTATTTATGTTTTGTCTAATATTTTAGTTTTATTTCAATCAATATATGTGCTTTTATTTTCATTAATATATTAATTCCACTATATGTTTCACACATTTTAATCGGTTCATTTTGGAATTAGACACCGAGTATTCATAATATCTAGTGGTTTATATGGAATTTTTCATAAATTCTATATTTGATTCACTAGAAGGATTTATTATTCCTTATGGGTGTCCATAATTCATGATCATATAATAATAATATAACAATTTCTATTTCCAAAAATGTTACTAGATAATCAAAATTATTGTCATACATTTTTATTCTAAAAATTATATATTTTCATTTGATTCTAATCATAAATTAGTTCATATATGCTTCCGTTTAAACCATTTTTAGGCCTCATCAATTACTTATTCCTTCTAATTAAAATTTCCTAGAAACATATTCCATTCATTGGAAATGCATAAGTGTTCAAACTAAAAAATTAATAGTTACTCCGCACACCATTATTTCCATATATTGTAATCCTTTTGTCCAAATATATATTTTAAACACTAATTTTATCTACACACAATAAATCTATCATAAAATAAATGATACTATAATATACTCAAATAATATACTACTATAGCTTACCCTGAAAATGTGTAGGGTCACTATTTAGAAATTTTTTTAACTACCTAAATCTTTATGCCATGTGATATTATTATTTCATAAGAAACAAGACCAATGTATTTAAAACTATAACACTATAGAAAATCTCCTACACCGATAAGACAATATAACATTATATAATAGGTAATGATTTTCATTAACTATAAAAATTCCAGCCAACTATTGTTTTTTTATTTAAATTGTAATCCCTTCTATATTAATGTAGTTATAATATAATTTAATTTATAAAAGATTAAAATGAATCCAATTTTATTTACCAGTTTTTTATAATATTTCTAATATTAATCACAGACATTACTAAATAAAAATTAAATTTTTATTTACAAAATAAATCTTAAGGAGATAATGGAAACCATAAAATTACTTCATATAACTTAAAATCATACCATATAATAAATTACATGTCCATTAAATAAAAATTTAAACAATTTAATCGCTTTATTCTTATATAAAATCCATTAAATGGAGGTAACTTTCATATCTTGATCTTACATAATGAAATCCTAAAATGGGTAATCTATCTTATCCAAAGTTTAAATTTACACATCAAAACTCATTTTCCTTTTTATAAATATTTCTATCAAAATAGGATTTTACTTATCAATCTAATATCCTTTATCTTCATTGTCGTCAACCCAAAATAATCATTCAATAAATTTGGGGGAATCATCTTGTGAAAAATTGTTCATGAAAGTAACCTCAATCATTTCATATTTAGAATGATAGGGATGATCTATGAAAGTATCTCTCACATCATTCTATATACCAGCATCTATCATATTTCCATCATCTAATTCCAGCTTCTAATTAGGATAATTTTTTATATCATATTTGGAATCCACATCTTTATAACTTTTGAGGTGTTTATCTCTCCATAGGCTTCTCATGTTCCTTAGCTACACAGGTTTAAATATTCAATTCATCCAACACATCTGATGTTTTACTAATCGTTTTTATGTTCATACACAATGTTTTTGAATTTTGACTCCTTACTGGCTATTTCCATGTAAGAAAACCTTGGCTCTATTTGTTTTTTAAATGATAGTAGTCATTAAGGGCTTCTTATTTTTCTCCCTTACATAGTATACAGCTCCCCGAGTAAAAAATTATTTCCTACCCTTTCTTCCTTATAATGAAATATAGTCATCTCAATTTATTTTTATATAAAAATACTATTGAAGATTGGATAGAGATATCCTCACTTCACCATGGCTCGATTATTTCCTATAATATTGAAAAATTACAATCCAAATAATCTATTTGGATGTTTATCATTGAATCTTCATTTTCTTTTCCATTACAAGTTACAATCATTCATTATAATTTTATTAATCAAAAAATTTTACTTCAAGGCATTAAAGATTTCCAATAATCTAAAATTTCTATAAAAACCCCTTGGGACTCTGTTTATTCTCAAAATTTACAATTCCACCTTCATCATTTTCATTCGATGCCTTCTAACTCTCATAATATTGGGATGAAGAATTGGGGAACTAAAACTCAAATATTTAATGGGGGAAACTAGATGAACATGGGAAGTAGTTCCAATTTTAGCTGGACATAAAGGGAACGTGGGAGGAAGTCTAGGTTTTAGTGTATCACAATTAGACACCAAAATAGGTGACATATACAAGATCATCTCACCAACATAGAATTTGATTCCACAGTTTTAGTATTTTATAACTAGATTTCAACCTTCATTTTACATTCTAATGGAAATGGAAGATAATTCTCAAACAACACTCCCTCTTTTTTCGTCAACCTGATCAAACTCAACATCAAATATTTAATTCCTTGAAATTTACAATCATAGAGTAAATCCCTCCATTTTGACATATTTATGATGAATAACATTACCAATAAATGATATTTCATAGGTATAATAATTATTAATAAAATTCCTATTTCAAATTCTAATATTAAACATAAATTTTAATCCAATCAATTTCCATAGGTGTAGAAGAAATGTCAACCTCAACCTAAATCTATAGTGTAAATGGGAGAATTATGACTTGAGTTATTTAATCAAAAAATGAAACTATCAATCCATATTTACAATCAACTTGAGTATAGATGGGTTTTGGAATGGATTTGGAAGTTTGAGGAGGACAATCCAAATACCAAATGTTGTATGTTCGTGTTTTAGATGTAAATTAAAGAACCATTGGAATAAAATGTTAACCGAATTTAGGAATTATAGGAAACTAGACAATTAAATAATGAGATAGGTTTCATCATTTAACTAAATTAGGATGCTTAGAGAGTTGAGTAGTCCCTCTATAACATACTTCCTTTGGCACCAATGTTTTGTAACATATTTTTTTAAATAATTTAAAAAAGGTCATTTCCTCTAGAATCAATATATCAATGAGCACCAAATTAGGTATGAAGCATCTGGGAAATATGCGTCGTTTATAAGGTGTGAAGTAAAACCCTCAATGTGGTTTCATAATTAAGGGAAACCCTTGATCAAATGGATGGAGGGATGGGTAAGAGGATCTGTGATATGTGAAAACTAATTTCTATCAAGTTGATAGTGAGAGACCATGTCCCCTCCCCCACTAGTATAGGGGAAGCCATTCCAGGGGGAATGTGAACCCATTTATGATGAGGGAAAAAATTGGTTTCCATTTTGAATGTATTATATCATACATAATCATATCATTTATCCTTATTATATTTCTCTTAAATTATTAAGCTATATTTCAATGCCTCTAATGGATAAATTTATTCTCTTCATTCATCATAAGGAAACATATTTTTTCATTTTATATACTAAATTAATATTTTACTTACTCCACAATCCTTACATTAATTAGTTTCCACCGTTGAATTTAATTAGTATCCACTTTCTGATTGAATGTTACTACAAATTTTTAGCCAAAAAACCGAACTTTTTTACATTATATGAAATTTATGTAAATTCACCTCTAGAACATGTGTATTCATCTATTAATATATTATAATCCTTGAAATTATCCAAAAATAAATCTTTAAACATCTATAATTTCAAAATAAAACATTCCATCAACAAATCCCATCACATTATTTAATAAATATATAATCTCAGTCAAGTTATATAAACCCAAACATTTAAGAACCATTGTGTATTTCTCATAATAACCTAATGTAAAAAATAATTAATGTTATACATATCCTTTTTATCATATTTGATTAATGAAACTCTATGGTTATTGGATATAAATACGGGCGCATCCTCATTGTTTGTTTCATTATAAGTGATGTTTTCCTATTTATCATTCTACATGAATAATTTAATATTAATTTGAAATGACTTCACCTTGTTTTCTACCTTCTAGTGTAAAAATATAGTAGAATCATTACTATCTCATTTTCACAAAAAAAATCGTGACCTTTCAAATAAAATTATCAAAAGAAAAATAATACCCATTAAAATATTCTTTTTGACCTATTGAATATGTTATTATCCTTCTTTAAATTTTATTTGGTGTTATGCCTTTAAATATAGTCTCACCTCATAAAAATAATGTATTATGTGATGATTTGGATAAGAAAATTAATTTTATCAACATTAATAAGTAATTAACTTCACTCCACATGTTTACACACTCTGAATAGTTTTTTAGGTTTTTGGAATCCATAGAATATTGAAAGTTTTTTCTATTTTTTTATTACATTCTACATATTATTTTTTATATTGATTTTTTTTATTTTTTGTCAAATCTAATTTTGGTGTTACAAATTATTTTGTAATTTTTTTGTTCAAACTCTTTAATATTTTATCTCAGTCTTCTATTTATAGTAATTCTTAATTATAGAACATTCCAAAATATTGATTCTTATTTTAATATTAAGTTTTCATTTTTAGATTCAAACATTTTACAAAATGTAGCCACATCTACCTGAAGAAATTAATTATATTCAATATTATTGAAAATAATTAGTTCATTGACTATGAAGTGACCCATTTATATTCATATTATGATTATGATGCTATAATGATAGGGGAGTAAATTAATGTGGTTTGGCTTTTAACAAATTCTTGTCCAAATTATATATTCAAAAAAGTTATCCGTTTGGGATGGATTGATCTCATAGGAATCCAGAAACTAAAAAAACATGAATCAAATAATGTAAAGTGTCAGTAAAACATTATATTTCTATAAGGTTTTCCCCTGATGTCAGTAACCTTGTACATGAGGTGTCAGGTTAAAGTATGGGACATATTTTCCTATCTAATTTTTTTATGGGGGATACACATGGGAAGATTTAGTGAATCAATACTAGATCTCCCATGAATTGAGCACCTAAGTAGTTTTTCCATATACCCACAGTGCATCCAAAATCTCCCTGAAAGTGAAACTAGTACTAGTGTATCAAAATAAATTATTTTTTATGATTTTTACATATTATAAAAAGATAAACAATTAGTATAATTATATTATAATTATGTTATAAAACATCCCAAAATTAAAATCCATGTTATACCAATTTCAATATGAAAAATATAAAAAAATAATAAATGTCATAAAATTTAAAAAAACATTCCTTGATAAATTAAAAATATATATCTGTAAAAAATAAAAAATAAATATACAATATCTATTGAAAACGATACAAAATTATAATAAAAGAGTATGGCAAAGAAAATAGTTATGTTGATAAAAAATTAAAACACAAATACTAAAAAATAACATATGTGTGATATCCAAGAGCACGATCCATTGATCCATAATACTGAATAATTCCATAGTAGATCTTAAATTATAATGGATTATAAAAAATACAATCTAGCCTACTGATGTCTAGTGGAATAAGTTTACTGTTAGAAACAATGGCTTAGAAATTAACTATAAAAATCTATGCATTTCCTTTTCTAAAGTTAGCAATACATGTTATTTTAAAAATAAACAATCGAGTGTGTTTCTTTATTCTGTCAATAAAATATGAATGTTTCTTTCTCAAATTCTATTTAAAAAATCATTTAAAACATTACACTTCCTATTAAAATTCCTAAAATCACTCATTTAA
The DNA here is from genome assembly GCA_963277665.1 of Viscum album. NCBI lineage: Eukaryota > Viridiplantae > Streptophyta > Magnoliopsida > Santalales > Viscaceae > Viscum > Viscum album. Next base: position 1,194,572,175 of record OY728139.1, read on the forward strand.
ATCATATCCATTGAGAGGACTCAACAAATAATTAAATGAAACACAGAAAATGTATATAAATAATAATTAATAACCAAATATAGTGTATATGAAATATGGTATGTCACAATTGAATAAAAAAAGTAAATATAAAGTATTAACTTGTAATAATGTTCCAATGAAAAAATGGAATAATTTAATAATAATTGGAAATTCATAAATATAATGTGTGTTGACACTACACATACTAATTTCAGAACCATATATATGCCTATTGATTCATTCCAAAGTCTATAAAAAATTGGAATCCCTCAACTAGACTCACTATTTTAACATTCCTATAGCCTATCCATATCATAGAAGATTGAAAATATCTCCATAGGATATGAGAGAAATATTTCTCATTTCTCACTATGCTAATTAGGATCCAATAATGATGATTATAATGGAAGGTGAGGTATCATTCACATAAATCATATAATCGGAAATTGATTTAATGTATTCAAAACCAATTTATGTGAAACAAATATTTTAAAAATGTTAATAATATATCAAATATTCAAAGGGAATGGTATTCAATGGAATGTGATAATTGTTCATTAAAAAACAAATTCAATGTTCCAACTAGATATTCATATCTAAAAGTAATAGAATTATTCAATGATAAAATTTCATTCTATCAAATCCACATTAATTTAAAAATGATTTATCAGATCACAATCTCAATGTGTAAAAATCATTTTACATTATTCATTAAGAAAAAAATATTGTAAACTTTTTTTGGAATTTATTTTGGTGATAATGGGATAATCTGATAATCTATTTTTAAAATCATGGAATTCTATGAAATTTAAATATATATACATATATTAATATATTAATACTCTAATGTGTACATATAGATCTATAAATATCACAAGAATATATATATATATATAATAAGTTTACTGAATAACAAAGAAGTAGAGTTCACATTATTCGTGAAAATATAAAAACTATCAATAATAATAATCCAAAACTATTATAATGGAATTATAATTAACAAACCAAAATCAACTAGAAAAATAACTTGCATAATTTATTAATGGACTTATATCATTTAAAAAACATAGGAACATTAAATAAGGCCTCTTAGGAATTTTGAAAAACACATATCACATATAATTTTCTATAATGAATAATTAGTAGTAAAACTCTTAAAAATCCTATAATAAATCAAGAAATTATACATTAGGAATATAAATTCTAAATTAAAATATTAAAACAAGGTAAATTCAATTAAAATGAAAATATAGAGGCTGAAAATTATAATGGTGTTATCTGAAAAGGAATGGGATGGAAACCCCATCCTCAACCACTTGTAGATGTGAAACGGCTCTTGATTATGGAACAAATTAGCCTTAAATAACACTCTCCACACCCTATAATCAATAATTAAATAGAAATCGGTTCATCCATCACCCTATGGTTTGAAGAAAAATATAATATGAGAATTGTATAAAAATAAATATGGAAATAATTAACATGAGATCTTTAATATTTCATACATATTGAGTATCAACTAGAGAATAATGTGGGGAAGTATCAAAATTCTAGAAGGAGTATAATAGATAACACCAAAGTCATTCTTAAGCCATCTCATTAGATTTTTTAAAGTTTAAATTGATAATGGGATTCTATAATTAATATAAAACATGTATAAAATCATCTTTTTAATAAATGTGTATGATCTATAAAATTGGGTGGCATAGAATACCAAACTACCTGTCACTCTCTAGAGTCATTTTTATACCTAAATTATTAGTCCACATAATTTGATAAAATTTATTCTATATGTTAAAATTGTTTATTTTCATAAATGTTTTTCTTTTTAAAATCATCTACAAGTTTTGTAATAACTATTTGCTAACTATATGGATATATATAAACTGAAAAATAATGAAAAAGTAAAAGACATACAACCTATAAATTATAGATAAGATAAAAAATAAGTAAATAAATGATATTACTGAAACATTAATGGATCTTATATGAAACCTTTCACACTATAACACTTTTTTACACTTTAATTTCATATACTATTAAATTAACATTGGGGATAATAAATTTTCCATGAAATAATATCCATTCCTAATTAGAAAAAATAGAGATAACTATCTATGGTATGGTTATCAATGCCTCAAGTCACAACAAATAGGATAATGGGAGAATCAAAATACAGAAATCTAAAATGGGTCACTGATCATTAAATGTTTATAATCACATGGTGGTTCCAAAAAATGAATCATTGAAAAGTCCACTACGAGTAATAAAATGAACTATCGACCAAAGAACTCCAATGTATCTCACAATTCAATCACCATATGATATTTGAAAAACACTCAATATCTATAAATATGCTTGAGACATAAAATGACCTAAATTTAAACATATAGATAAAACATAGGAAATGAAAATTGAAAGGAAATCTAAAATAGAAAAAATCCTATTAATTATTACCTCAAATGATCTAGTGGAATAAATATCAATATTATGGTTTCAGAAATGAATTATTTATCTTCTAATAGGATGTTAACCCATATAATTTTTAATTGGTTCTTATTCAACCACAACAATGATATACATTTGGATAATTTTAGAAATATGAATTACAATAATAAACTAGCAAAAATATAAGTGGACAACTAAATTATTTCTCTCAAAGAAAGATTAAATGTTGGAATACCTCTTCAATTCATGTCTCTCTAGTCTTCAACCCCTATAGAATGGATAATCCTCAATATTACTATATAAAGAAGGGATACCACCTATGATGGGTCTCAATTAGAGAAAACACACTACTTTAAAGGCCTCATTTACTAAATAATTAAATAATATCAACGTAGATGAAATACATTTATCACATATATCTATATTATGACCATTTAAATTGATATGAGAATATTACGAATCACTATAAAAAATCTCTAGCTAAAATGGAATCATATCATTGTAGTAGTCAAAATAATCCTTCACCATCGGTTATCATTTATCAATACTGATACCATTCATATTACCTTCAGTTACTCATGAAAATTACTCTGAATAAATGGCGTTATGAGGAACTCCCATGAAATTCTCTCTTTCAATAGTGATGAAATGAGAACCTTCCACCAATATAGACTTCTATACTTGAATAAATCCAAAACATATCTCACCATTATGACGTAAGATACCCCCAGGGACAGGAAGATTCTATAAATTTATTTCATCTTATATTGATCTTAAATTATATCTCTATCACATTAAAATATAGGTGATTTCTAATAAGCATCCACATATACCATAGTACTCACAATTTGGGTAGAGTTAACCACTAGAAGACATATATTGACAGTTCATAAAATTGAACACACATGATCCTTCAAGTATTTTCCTAGTACCTTACTCTACCTAACATGGAAAAAATAAAATTCAATCAAAAAATTCTGATATTCCAAACATACCATGAAATAAATAAAACCTAACACAGAATTCTAACCCATTGAGATTAATCACAATAAAAATCCAATGGACCATAAAATAAAGAAAATAAAAACCATTCTCTATTAAATAACATAAAATTCCATCTGAAAGAAGAATATAAAATTATTGTATTAAATTTAATAAAATGATTCACCCATTTTATAAACATTAATCCCATTTTAATTCAACTTATATAATCTCTTCATAAATCCCACAGTCTCACATTAAAATCTATTTCTCATATCAAAATCATATTTTCCCAATCATACAAAACCAAAATATTTTTATTTTATATTTAAAAAAATCATTTTAATAAACACCGACTAATACATAGTCAATAACATTAAAATACATCAAAATATCCTCAAGAAATAATATTCATGGTGCATTTTCTGGCCACATGGTTTAGCAGACCATGTTCCAGTCATGCAATCACACTTAGAAGTCATATATAACAATAAAATCAATCTATAAATTGTATTATATGTTATGATATACATTTAATTATTCTCTAGTAACTCTCATTATCAATCCAAAAAAATATAAATACTTTATTTAATAAAAAAACATAGAAATGAACAAAAAATGTCCCACAAATTAATCAAAAACAAATAATTCAAGACTCACAACCCCACATTTACTGCTAACATGAGTTTCCAAAATATATAGCAATAATAATCCCCTCAAAAAACATAAATATTTAGTTCTAATATTCCAAAATCTATTCTACTAGAAACACCAAATAATTTTGGTCACTCCAAGAAACTAGGCCTTCAAAAAAGATAAGGATCTGACACAATTTTTCTACGATCCAACACCATTCTACAACCAACCTAAGAACACGAGATCATTGATTATATATACAAGGGAAATCCATGTTATCAATGGTCTAATAACTATTTTTATGAAATATAATAAAATCATTGGGCCTGATTTTCACTGATAAAATATATTAACCAACAAGAGGAATTATACTCGGATTCAAGCAAGTAACATGATGTCATTAAAAATACATTATATAAAAAATTAAGAAACAATTTAAGATATCAAAAAATATGGGATAACTATAATATAAATTATTTCACTATATTAAACATAAATATTAATATTAAACTCAAAAAAACATGTAGAAATGGTATAAAAATGTACAACTACCAAATACAAGATGTTGAAATAGATAAAACATATATTGAATAAATATAAAAAAATGATATGAAATGATAACTCTATGTGGCCTATATATCCCATATCTATCCACAAATAATATGTAACCACTCCATGAGTGATCTCAATTTAACCTAAAATTAAAACAATAGTTGTTGGTCAAATGATATTGGGTGCCATTATTAGGGTGTGATAATAAAATATATCAACATGTAACCACCATAAATTTCATTAAATTTATTTTCTAAAGAGAAAATCATATGATTTATTGAAAATATATCATTCAAGATGGGATCTTTTAACATTTTAAAAAAAATATTTCTTTATATGATTCACTTTAAAACTCATTTAACACATTACTTTATGTATTTATATTCTCAAAATCCTTCATTTAAACCATAACTAAAAAGAAGAATAATTAAAGTAAATGAAACACAAAATAGGATAATATATATAAATAATATCTAAATAAAACATACAAGAGGGCTGATATGTCATAATTGGTTACTATAAGTAAACAAAAAGAATCTCATGGAACTAAACATCCCTAATACAAAAGGGAATATAGAATATGTAATAATTGGAAATTACTGAACATCGTATTTCAAGAGCCAAGAAATATAGTGTTCCCACCATATAAAATACTATTGATACATACCAATATCTATAAAACATATTCAATCCTCAACAATCCTCATTGAAGGAACTCCCATCTCACCTTTCCAAACCATGAGAATTATACTCTGCCTCACTAGGACCAGATAAAAGCATCTCTAATAACACACAATCATTCCACATATCACACGATGATAATAATAATTGGAGGTGTGGTTGACTATACATAAAACATTTCAACCAATGTTCAATAATAATAAAAATTAATGGGGCTTCCATAGTGGTTTATCACATTTCTCGAAAAGGAATTCATTTTGCAAAACATCCCTTAATATTTGAAAAAATTAAAATATTCCATGAAAATAAATATATCTTTCAATTCCTTTTAAATATCAAAAGTAGCCTTTAAATAAATTTTCAATGTTCCAAATAAGCCTCCAATCCTTACTTTAGGAAGAAAATATTTGAACTATCTCTTAGGAATAATTTTGGAAACCTAGGGACACTATGAAACATTATGTCGAAAATAAATGCATTTTCTAGTATTTCGTTATATATAATTATAAACATTTATATATTATAATATATGTAAATATAAATATGTATGTTTCATATGAATATATATTAAATAAAAATGAATTCATATGGATCAATAAAGCGGTTTAATTCACATAATTTTTCAAAATAAAATAGTTATTGAGTACAACCATAAAAAAACAAAAATATAGAAATAAAATAAAAAACACAATTGAAAAACATAATCAACATAGATAATTTCTTAATTTCCATCTACATTTTGAAACAATAGTTTTCTTTAAAAAGGAAACTTAGTTATTTTGGGAAACACATAGAACATATACTTTTGTATGAGGAAACCTATTCATTGACACTCATATATATCCCACTTTAGATCAAGCCTATCTCCCATATGTCATTAAAAATTAATTATGAGTTAAAAACAATGTAAATGAAATTACATTTTTTAACAGGTTTCAATCATCTAAAAACATTATTTCGAATGTTATAATATAGAATAACCAAACTATTCCATGTGTGTATGTGATGAGAATCGTGATTATAGAAGAAACTATTACTGAAGAACCATTTTGACACCCTAGACTCTATAATCAATGTTCATTAGGGAAAACCCTCTCCCAAGGTTTCTCCCATGATTATTCCAAAGAAAGGGGAGAATAATAAACTATAAAATATAGATTACGGGGGGGGGGGGGGGGATATGGAATACCTCAAGAGGAAGACCATGAAAGTCATGTTGGGAATATTCAGAATTTATGTATTAGAAAGGGAGGGAAAACCAAAGGCTCCTTCAAGATTATTTATGTGATCCAATGAAGGATAAACTCAAAATGGGGTTCTAAAATGTATGGTAAAATATTGAAAATTGTATTTTTGGGAAAACTACCTAAAATGATTAGTTTGGTTGCACTATTGATCAAACCATTCACTAACTATTTAATCCTCTCTTTAGTCTCTTGGAAAACAATATAGTTTTGTGACACATCATGATAAACTAAGAACCAATAAAAAATTTTCTTTTAGAAAAATGAAAACATTATATGGTGGCCCACATAGTTATTACTAATTATGTAGTAATTATTATCTAGTTTCAATATTCAAAAAAATTAAAATTCATCAGTGATACAACAAAAAACTCATGAATAATATTAGAAAACGTAAAAAAAATAAAATAATATGGAAATAAATGGTCTAGTTTTAACAAAAAATTTCACTATTTCCCCATATGTCTCTCATTAAGGACTTATTATATAATAATAGGATCTTCATATTGACTCTCCATAATTTATAGTAGTCCTCATTAAACAAACTCATGAACAAGAACTTGATTCAACATAAGAGGTCACAATATCAAAAACATATGTCTACACCTTCATTTATAAATGATTTCATATTCCAATTGATTTTCATAGGTACAACACACACACCATCCTAATCCTTTATCATAATGATCAATTGAACTATTTATCATGTTCCTCCATATTTTACACTTCCTCCATAGTCATTTTTAACCTTTTTATAATTTTCCAAAACTAGAGATCATCATTCTTAAAGTGTCTAGTTGAGTGGTATCTTCAAATTAATCAAAATGATAGTTGTCACCATCTCACTATTATTTGTATGCATTAACATTTTCAGTGTTAAAACAATTAACAATTTTTCATCTTTTGTTTTCATTTATAATATTGATTTTTGATAGTAATTTTCAATTTTATCATACCATAATCATTCTATTTAGATTTTATATTTATATCCTCACAAGCAGTCACATGAATAATATTTATATAATTGAAATTTTGAAATGATTGATCTTCGTTATAATAAAATTCTCATTTAAATCATGTACAATACTTCTTAGGAAGTATCTTATCAAAAATCTTCAATAATGAGCTTCAAATATTTTTATTTCATACTTTTTATTTTTAAATCAATGAAGTTCTTAATTTTATCTATTCATTATCATTAAATATCAGCCTCTAATTCCAATCTTATGCATCCAAAAATTCTACACCCTTTATCCATGTGTTCTTAATAATATGATTTTGACTCCAATGTTGTTAAGATTCTACTCATCATTTATCCTTCTTGAAAAAAAATATCTTAGCTTCAATATGGGATAAATAAGATGAATATTTGATTTTTATTAATTTTATGAAAATAAATCAATTCCTTAATTAATTAATCATAATTATCTTAGTTTTTATTCAATTTAATCTCATGTATGAAATATATATTCTTATGTATCACATTAGTGAGGTCAAAATTTTCATATCCATTCACCAAGGTATCTTATATATGCTTAAAACAGTCATATTAATTGTGATGATCATTAGAGTAAATATTACAAACCATATGTAAGATGCTATATATCACATTATAAATATTTGTTATACTTTCAATTATCTTACATATCCCAGTGCATCCTTTCATTGGAAGCATTCCTATGATCTCATGATTTCACATTATTTTAAACATGGAGATATTACATATACCCAATAACATCTTATGATTCATTTTGAAGATGTTATGTATCACGGTGTGAATATTAATAAATTTTATTATCATTCAAAGAGTATTACCTATCAATGTGAGTGTAATTTTGTTACAAATATTATTTTTTGAGGGGTATTATATATATATATATATATATATATATATATGTTTTTCAATTTTTAGGACTAATTCAAAATTTATGCGATTCACCAATTTGGTACAGTTATTCATCTACCATTCATAAGGAATCAATAACAACTAAATTTATTCAAAAAACACATTAAAAACTAAAATAATTCATTAAACCTTATCAAATATTAAATTTTTAATGAACAATTTCTTTTTTTTCAAATAAATCACATTATGGATGAGTGAGAACAAAAACAAAAATCACTTTGAGGCTTTGTGAGAACCCAAAAAAGAAGAACCAAAATCAAAGTAGTGTGTCCAAGGGGATCCACCATTGTAATCATATGACAGAACCAACTGAAAACAACAAAAAACCAAAATAGAGGAAAATCAGGCATATCAAAGAAACCAGTCCAAGATCATGCCAACATCAAAATAAGAAAAAAATTGAGGAATTTGTTAGGAACCACCTAGCCCCAAATGAGCCAACATCACCCATCACATGCACGATTAGATAGATCACCTATATGCAACAAATAAACCACACCCAAAATCGTCCATGATTAGAGCCTCCATCAAATAATCCACAAACCATCTCAATTTGACAAAGAAACATTCAAACCAGTCCAATGTGGGGGCTTGCATGATGGGAAAGGTGAAAAGTTTAGAGGAGTGTCAAATAATGGTGGCACTGGACCCTGAAACACAAAACCAAATCCCTAAAGGGACTAATGTTGTCGAATAGGGGAGAACAAGTGATGGAAGTCCTCAAGCCCCAATCGTTCTTGAGTTTTCCCTCTGCGACATCGTATTGACTTGAGTATAAGACAATGAACCTTCCTCTCTCTATCCTCGAATAAAATCATAAGTGATGAATGTCAAGGAGAAGACATCATCACTAATGAGAATTACAACATCTACTATCCACATATGTGTACTAGCTATGGAAAATGGGAATGATTCCCCTTCCTAATTCTCACTTTATTGAAGACAAAATATTTATATTTGGTGACATTGAAAGGTGAAACAACATGCCTCTCTCTGTCGAAGGGTTCGTCGGTAGTGATCGTTTCACTCCATCCCTCCTGACCGTACATGTCTCTCTATTGATCCTGAATGCACACATCACTCCGTCGAAGGGGGTTTCTAACCGATAGGGATCCTAGTCGCATCACCTATTCAAGTTCCGACAAATCCAAACCCAATACCATGAAAAAATAAATGTGAAAATGAAGGGAGAAGATGAAGGAGAAGAGCAGAAAATACCTTATCCCACCAGAAGACGATAAGGGAGGGAGGAAGGAGAGGTGTCTGTCGGGAACACCCTAGACGTTTAGGAAGCTCTCACTCACGCTTCGCACCTTACAAACCCATCCAATCGGTTCTATCATCACATTAACAATTTACCATCACACCCAAATTTACACTTTTATATTTTAATATATTGTTACCCTTAAATAATTTAATGTGTTCGACAGCTTTCTCCAAACTCAACACCAAACAAATAAAGAAACCATGATATATTGAAGTAATCTACAAATATTTTTATTACCATTAAAAACAATATCACATTTCTAATGTAATGAATAAGAGAAACCTATTTATGGTATATATGTATAAATAAAATATATTATGCTTTTTATATGTGTAAAATTCAATTATTTTACAAAAAATTACTAATAAGATCATTCATTGTTCTGAAAAGTATTTTTATTAAAAAATCATTTTTATACACTAAAAATTTCTATTCAATGAAAAATTTGACTAATAGAGATAAATTATGTTTTATATTAATAATTGGATTACATGAATTGAGTTATTCAATTATATGAAACGAAAATAATAGTATTTAAATTTGGAAATGTCATTTCCCAATAAAAAAAATTCAATATATTTTTTGATTTTATTCAAAATCAAAATTAATAAATTCTGGAATTAAAAATTATTAATTTTTTTTCATTTTTCAGTTCATCTTATATAAATAGACATGTTATGATTTTTTTATCATATTTTAAAAATGATTATTTTTAGTGGAAAATAATATTTTAATAAAACCATTAATTTTTATGAATTTATCATCCATTAAGAATGATATATATTAAAAAAACATTATGTTATAAAATATAAAACTATGTAATAATAATATTCAATTGAATATATTATTTTATCTTATGAATCATGTGTGCATCATTCTGAGAACTAATTAATTTGTTGTATTAAAAAATAATTCTCAGTCATTCCATTGAATTAAGTTTTTTAAAGGGTGATTTGGATTGGGATTTCAAAAAAACTATTCAAATTCATTTTTTACTAATAAAAATAAATTTATTTAGTATAAATTTCTGTATAATATAATATTATCCCATATTTTAATTTTATTCTTAATATACTTTTTTCTAGAAATTTCTTTTAAGGAATTATGTGTGTTTATTATAAAATCTTCTTTTCATGCCATTATAAATTTTATTTGATAAAATTATTTTTAAATTTTAAATCATAAGTATAATCTATTATAAATGTTTCTATATGAATCCATTCCATTGAAATTAATTACTCTACTTAGAATTTAATTATCATGGAAAAAGTAAATTTTCATAAATGTTAAAAAGATAAATGAAAAAGAGATAAAAATGAAAATTTTACCCCAAATTCTTTTTATGGTGATTTTATTAAAAAATTTCATTTACCACATCTTATATTCATATTTTATCAATTTAAATTTTATTATTAACATCACATTTTAGAAAATGTTAAGGGTGATCCCAAAATTATACATCCCTTCAATTATAAAGTGGTACATCATCAACCACAAAAATACAAACATATCATTCGAACATAAACATAATGATCATAAATTTTAGTAATATTTTCACCTAAACCACATTAAAAATATTATATTCTCCATTTCATATCATAGTATCTTCATTCCTAAGGATATTTACTTGGAATATTTAAGCCCCTGATTAGAGTATTTTCAACTACGTATATTTTCTCCATAATGATGCTCTATAAAATTTCTTATATCTTTAAATGTCTAACAATATTAGTATAAATTACATAATTTAACATAACTATATTTATTTTCTATTAATTTTATAATCATATATGAAATCCACTAAGAAAAACAATATATTTGATCATTCGTATGTCTTGAATACCTCCATCATGTGCAATGAAGAACATTATTTATTCCCACCGACAATTTAAATATCCTATAATAGTTTAATAAAGAAATAATTTTTTTCTGAAATCATTAATATTATTTTATAAAAAAATTATAAACAATTGATGATATATTCAAAAAAAATATCATTAATTCAATCATATAAAATAATCATGCTAAGAGGTAGAGGCACACTTTTTTCTATTTAGTGAATTTATATAAAAACATTCAATTTAAAATTATTTAAAATTAATATATTTCACACTAATATAGACTTAATATGACGATTATGATTTGGTTATCATGATTATTCATCTAAATAATCTCACAATCATCTGTTAGTCATAGTATGCTGACGATTTTGTCGGTTGAACAACCTACATAAATAATAATATAATTTTATGTCATCTATGCGTATGAGAAATTATTTACTAGTCTAATATTCTAAAATTGTGTAGATAATGATTTTTAATTTTGATTAAGATTATATCAACATTTAACACATTATTTAATAAACCCCTTTCATTCATTAAGAATCATAGAAACGTAAACATCACAGATTTTATCTTCATGGTTCTTAGAACAAAACTAGAATGAAATTAAGTTATATCATTATAAAATATCATTTAATGTATATTTTAGATCCCTAAAAAATATAATAGTGGTGTAATTATGAAAAACTATAGACACAAACATGAATTCCACGAAACCAACTCAAATCATTAAACAAATTGTATACACCTGGTTCTGAAAATATGTATAAACTAACTAATATAAGTGTGTGTATGATTGAAGATTATGGCTGAGTTGTATATGTATTGATTTTTATGAATATGTTCTGGTTTTATGAATTAAAAATATTTATTAAAATATTCACGAATTTTAGTGTATGTGAAGAATGTATCAGTACAAGGTAAGGGTTTTCATCTCAAATTACCATCTTTGGGATATGTTTATTATAATACTACTAATTTAATTTATATTTTGTATATAATTTTTGTATTACATAATATATCATGAATTTAATTTTAAAAATGGAATTTTAATTTGAATTAAAAGACCTTATTTTACGTGGCATTGATTCGAATGATAAAAATGTTAGAAGGGATTACTTGTTCTCAATTCTGACTCCTTTAGAAATAATACAATTTTCACACCATGCAGTCTTTGAATAGTGTATTTATTATTCATGAATATATTTTAATCAATAAAATTATATTTTATGTGATTTACTATAAAAAAAATGTTCCCTTATTCATGTTAGTAATGATTCTTTTTTTCACATGTAATAAGGGTTTTTGGAAACTCAAATATCATTCATTGATCAATGATAATTCTATAGAACTATTCTTATTATGACATTATAACTACTGGATTTATTATGTGTTATTATATAATTGTTTTAATAGTGATACATTCTTACTATATAAACCATTTTATAAATATTCATCACTTCTTGACATATATTGTTTCTAAGGGTATTGTTAACTGAGATCTATATCGATGAGTTATAATGTTTTATATTGAATATTATTATTTAGAGATTGGGTTCTCCCACAAAAAAATATTCTAGGGTATTTATAATCAAATTTGAAAAAATTATTATTTAAAACAAATACAATTTTATTTTGATTTATACACTATGTATTACCAACAAAGTTAATTTTATATATTAAAAATTGGATCCACATTTACTTTATAAAAGTTTATTTCAATTTCATGTATGTATTAGTATAGATTCATTATAAAATCAATAATTTTCTATGAGTTTTCCCATCACATTTCGAACTGAATTTTGGAATGTACCCATACCATCATCTTTTATATAATTGTTAAAAATGTTTTCTAAATAATATTTTATTGTTTCACTTCATTTTAACTTTTAATTATAGAAATTTATATTCCCTAATTGGGATTATGTTTCACTATTTGTATATTTTTTTGGGAATGAAAATATGTTACCAAATAATCCAATTCATGATCCCTTATATGGAGGTATCTTTCATCTATTCTTTTCCAATGTTGTTTTTTATCTTTGTCAAGATCCTTAATAGTTTCATATATTATATCAGGGATATGTTCTATCAAAACCATTACCCTCCATACTATTTACTTCTTATGATCATGCTATAACATTTTTTAAATAGCCATATACTTAATGCTCTATATTCTATGAACATTATATTCTAAAAAAATAATATTTGATGATATTTTACTATTAATATTATTATTATAATTACAAGGGAGAAAGTATTAATGCTATATATGTTGTTGTTCCAGTAAAGATGACTATTGGAATGATGAATATGTATTTTTTACCATCTATATTATTTATCTAGATTAATTATGTTCATGTTTCCCTATTATAGACATGTGGAAATATATTATCATGTAGTACAATATTATTCTAAGAAAAATTAATATTGGAAAGTTGAATATATATTTTCTGACCACCCACCTTCATTCTATGTATAGGCTAAGATCATGTAATCCATTTTATTTGAATCAGTGAAATTATTGGCATTTACGAATATAATAGTTTGAAAATATAAAGGATTTTTTTATAATTTATTTAAAAAAAATTCTTGATATATAATGGGATACCAATTGATCTTGTTGGATTTAGAAAAGTGAATTTTTAGAAACACATTTTGAAAAAAAACCAATCTAAATTTTTAGTGATAGATTCATCCTAAATAGTGTTACCTTATGTGAGTTTTTACGACAATATTTTCAATATGGAATTTATTTCAAATAGGAGATTAATGATGTTATTGGAGTATACAATCAATATAGAGCTTAATGTTGAGCAAGTGTTGTTTTAAAAAATACTCTATTTTATTCTGGGGAGATCGCTGAAGACAATACACTATCTTATTATGTTGATTTTTATGTTCACACATACCCTTATTTTTTATTCTAATGATTTTACATTGAGTATATTTTAGGAAAATGATATTATTTATTTATCTATTTTGGAATAATATTAAAGTATTTAATCATCATGGAATATTTGACAAAGTGTTCGGAAATTGTTTTAGCATGTTCTGAAACACTGTTCATGCTCTATGTGTTTGAAAATCACCTTCACGTGTTCTGGAAACATTGTTCATACCCTACACTGAGGAGCGTAGCATAAGGATGGAATCCTTCATTTACATTATGGAATATCAAAAAAGTGTGGTTAAGAAACCAAACATTATAGACAAATGTAAGGAAAAAACCCTACGTTTAGAAAGCTCATTGCATTCAGGATATCAGAAAATTATGGAAGAAGAACCCTACATTAGTATAGAACATTATTATTGTTTCTTAAATTTATGGATCATCAACATTACTTTTATAATGATCCTCATGGATCATGTATAATATATTTTGCTAAAAAGGAAATTATAGAAACTATACCATACATTTGAGAGTTGAAGAGAAAAGTATGTTTTATCAACCTTGTGTTGTGAACCTTACATTATCAACCATACATTGTGAACCTTACGTTTAGAGAAAGAATGCTATGCAGTTCAACCATAGGTTTGGCGTCAGAGATTTAACTTACAACTTTATTGAGAAACCGTCTTTTTGTAGATTATTAGGCTGAATTCAATCCAAATTCAAAGCCTGATTCTAAAGCACATATTTGACTGATTCAAAGGCGTTTATTTGTGATTCAAAGGATTGAT
Organism: Viscum album; assembly: GCA_963277665.1. NCBI lineage: Eukaryota > Viridiplantae > Streptophyta > Magnoliopsida > Santalales > Viscaceae > Viscum > Viscum album. The sequence goes on from OY728139.1 coordinate 1,194,587,436, forward strand.
TTAAGAGGTGATTTTCATGCCAAATTTGTAGGGGATTTATGAATGATATGTTATTCAAACAGTTAAATTTCATGATTCTAAAGGTGACTTTTGTGGATCTAAATTTTTAATAAACACTTGTCATTATTCTATGTATATTTGTGATTTTTTTTATTAAAAAGGTGGGTGAATCATCAATAAAATATATAAAAAACTCTGGAGTTCTTCATGAATACAGTTGCATAGAGTCATTCGAGATTTTCATATCTGTTATTATCAAGATCAATCAAATGATATTTTTTTGAAGAAAAAGAAACACGTTGAAGATTCATCATTTCTTCATCGATAATCTTTCGTGAATCCATTTTTTGGAGTTTTCTAATTTATTTCTATATCTATTGCAACTCGATCGACTCAGAACTTCCTTTATATAAAGAACATAATTTCTGAAGATGATGATCTTTCTACTGTCAGTTGTATGTTGTTGAAACTATGAAGATCAACTGGAATGTATTTCAATACAATAACACTTTTTATTTTGATTAACCAGATTCACATACTATGTTGTGTATTTAGTTTTGTGAATGAACCAGAAGGCCCTATTTTTAGCCATAACTTGTAAAGGTTTCAACATCCTGCACTTAGTTGTGGACGGTATTTTGATAAGAGGACCAGATAGGGAAAATCACCAATCTCGTAGAGTAGAGCGTTGGTAGAGTGGACTAGGGGACTCATGTTCCTTGAACCACTACACATTCATGTATCCTTTAACTGTTAATTCATTGCTGCATAAACAATATAATAAAGTTAAAAGGACAAACTCAACCATCACTTCCATTCATGATTAACTTGTAAAAGTCACAGTTCACCCCCTCTTGTGCGTATTTTGTATAACCTGATCCAACAATTAGTATTATAGGATGATCTTTTGTAAAACCTATAATAAGATGAATGTTTTTGGATTATAGTGAGAACAATGGATGATACAATAGTGGGTATGTTAATGGTTCGAACCCCCTACTTCAATGGTGAAAATTATGGATGCTAGAAACCAAGGATGATCATTTACTTAAAGAACCTAGGATACAAAGCCTAATTGAAAATTATAACTCCCTATGGGAATCTAGAGAATCCTAAAACATGGTTTGGGGATACAGAATAAGTGTACGACATAAAATCAAAAGCTATTAATGCTCTCATATGTGGTCTTGGACCAGATGAATTCAACAAAGTATGTTAGTGCCCGACTGCTTATGAAACGTGGCAGACAATTACAGTTTCTTATGAAGGAACTGAAAATGTCTGACAGACGAGGTATGCCATAGATAAATTGATATTTTTCACGTTCAGAATGATTGATGGAGAAAGCATCCCCCATCTAAACTAAATCCTTATAGAAATTGTTAATAACTACACTGCCTAGGTAGGTCCTATTAAACAAGAAAATCAAGTCCTGAAAGTACTGAGAGTACTACCACTTAAATGGAATGATATATTAGTGGCTAATATATAATCATCACCATTCAAAGATCATATAATGAGAGAGTTAATTGGAACTCTTATGATGTATGATGTTGAGATGCAATATGATGCAAATGGGCATAAAGTATTGATTGAGAGAGAAAATACTGATTTAAATGAAATATCCCAAAATAAGTGCAGATAGATGAAGAAAGAGATTGAAATGAAATCAAAGAATTCTGATTCATCTAATTCAGATGTGGAACTAGCTCATCGAACCATGAAATTTCAGAAAATTCAACAAAAAAAGGATTCAGAAAATCCTTCAAAATGGATGAAAAAGAACCAAGGGATGGTAGATGCAATGAATGCTAAAAGATGGGTCACAATAGACCTCACTATCCTCAATTAAATTAAGAATAAAATAAATTCTTCCAAAATAATGATTATGAGTAGAAAGAAAAAAGAGATATGAATTCTACATGGAGTGTTTCTGAAGACACCAGCTACCCCTCAATGTCTGACTCTGAAAAAGAAGAATCATATCTAAAATAAAATATGTTCTTTAGGGTAGTAGTTGATGAGGTATAATCTTATAATTCATATGATATTGATTCTAGTTCAAATTGATCAAATAATAAACATGTATCCTACTGCAACATGTTGGAAGAAAAATATGATTATTTATTTTAGAAGCATAAATCACTGAAAATTATTCACACAATTGTTTTAGGAGAAAAAGGACAGTCTACTAAAACAACATCATGAGTTAATTGAAAAATATAACTCATCGAACATAAACTGTACCGACAATGGAACTAAAATAAAAAACACTAAAAAAGGAAGTAAAAACATAAAAAAGTAAAGCACTTGTTTTTACAAAAGGAGAAAATATACTAAATGAAATTCTTGGAAATATTGTGATTAAAAAGGAATGATATTGAATAGGTAGTAAATGTGAGAAACCCAAAATATATAAGAACAATTATGTTCGAAGTACAAAATGTAAAATTACTAACTACTGTGGAAGAAAAGGTCACATAAGGTCATATATCTAAAAAAATTTATTTAAGGAAACTGAAAATATATGGGATTAATAAATCCTCCATTGAAAGTAGTTTTTATGATTCTATTGATTATAGAATAACAAATAAAGTCATGATTCCCCAGACATTGCAGGCTAACACTGCTGGACCCAAAAAAAAAAAGGGTACCAAAACAAACCTTTATTTAAATTCCATTGTAGGAAGTATGTCACCAAAGTGAAACAGAAATATGGTATACGGACAGTGGCTTCTCTAGGCATATGAGTGGTAATTCATCTAATTTTAAAACATTAACTCAAAAGGATGGAAGATTAGTCACATTTGGTGACTATGCGAAAGGTATAATTATTGGCATTGGAACTATTGGAGATCCATAATTTTTATCAATTAATAAAGTACTCTATGTACAAGGATTGAAACAAGACCTGGTAAGTATCTCTCAACTCTGTGATGATGGTTATTTTGTTGATTTTTCTGACAACAACTGTTCAGTTTTTATAGATAAATTACTTAAATTTAGAGCACCCAAAACTGATAATGTTTATACTCTGGACTTAAATTCCTTGTGTAAACAAAAAGAAACTACTTAACTGATAAGATAAATGAATTTTGAATCTTTAACAGAAGACATGGACATTTCAACATTTATTATTTACATATGTTATCTAAGAAACAATTTTTTTCTTATTTTCATAGTGTGAAATTTGAAAATGAGAGATTCTATGATGCATGTTAATTTGGAAAGCAGCACAAATCGTCCTTCAAATATATTAACACAATTGCTACATCTATACCACTAGAACTCTTCCATATGGATTTGTTTGGACCTTCAAGATTAGAGATCATGGTGGGTAAATTATATTCATATGTTTTAGTTGATGACTATTCTAGGTTTACTTGGATTTATTTTCAAAAATACAAAAATGAAGCCTTCACTTTATTTGAATGTTTTTGCAAAGCCATCCAAAATGAACAATGTTTTAATATAATTACATTATGAAGTGATAATGGTGGTATATTTGATAATTTTTAATTTAATTTCTTTTGCACAAATATTAGTATTAAACACACCTTCTCTACACTAACAACACCTCAAAAATTGAAAGTTTTGAAGGAAGAAATAGGACTATTCATGAAATAGATAAGACAATGCTAAATGAATACAATCTTCCTACCTATTTCTAGGTAGGAGCTATAAGTAAAGCCTTCTATATAATGAATAGAGTTTTAATCAGGCCAATTTTTAAAAAGATGATCTATGAACTCTGGAATAACTGAAAACCTAATGGAAATTACTTTAAAGTTTTTAGATGCAAGGTTTGCACCTTAAACACCAAAAACAATCTGGTTATGTTTGATCCAAAATATGATGAGGGCATTTTCATAGGTTATTCAACTAAATCCAAATATAATAGAGTTTTTATGAAAAGTCGTGGATTGATGAATAATCAGTTCATGAGAAATTTGGTGAATCTGATCCCTTTGAGAAAAGTAAAGAACAATTTGATGAATATAACACTAATGTGAACATGAGACTTGAGAACTTAAAAGATGATTTTGAAAAAGATTTACATGTAATTCAATGCAGTTCAGTAGAACATGACATTGCAGAACGTAACAGTGTACTACCTAGATAGTCTAGAACCCTAAATAATCACCCTTTAGAAACTGTTATAAGAGACTTAGGCACAATAATAAAAACTAAAAGAAATGTAGGAAATATTTTTGAATTATCTTCCTTTCTATTTCAATTAGAACCTAAGACATTTTAAGAAGCCTTAGTTGATGAATGTTGGATGATATCAATGCAAGAAGAACTAAACCAGTTCACGAGAAATGATGCTTGGAAGTTAGTAGAAAGTCCTCAAAACTTTTCAGTTATATAACATAAATGGGTCATCAGAAATAAACCAGATGATCAAGGAATAATAACTAGAAATAAAAAAACAATAGTAACTAATGGATATAATCAGGAAAAGGTATAGATTATGATAATTCCTTTTCACCCGTAGCTATATTAGAAGCTATTAGAATCTTTTCAGCCATTGCATCTCATGTAAACATTAAATTATTTTAGATGGATGTTATGCATGCCTTTTAAAATGGTTACTTATTGGAGGAAGTTTATGTTGAACAACCTCTTGGTTTTGAAAATTCACAAAAACCATATTTTGTTTCTAAACTAACTAAAGCTTTTTATGGATTTAAACTAACACCTGGAGCTCAATTTGAAATATTATGTTATTTTCTTTTGAAATATGATTTTACTGTTGGGATGGAAGATCAAACATTGTTTAAGAAAACTATTAACTCTAATATTATATAGGTTCAAATTTATGTTGATGATGTAATTTTTGGTTCAAAAAACAAAAAACATTTTCATGAATTTTAAAATTAAATGAAAAAGTAATTTTAAATGACTATTATAGGAGAATTAAATTTTTTTAGGACTTCAAATTTATCAAAAATATTTTGGAATGGTTTTAAATCTATGCATATACATTAATGATTTACTAAAGAAATTTGGACTTGAAAGCAACACAACACAAACAACTCTTATATGTAATAATATAAATCTTGATTTGGATGAAATTGGAAAATAAGTTGACAACTAGTTATATAGAGGTATGATTTGTAAACAATTATATCATACTTCTATAATGACAGATATAATGTATTCAGTATGCCTTTGTGCTATATTTCATTATGATCTAAAATAATCTCACTTAAGTTCTTTAAAAGGAATTTTTAGATATTTAAAAGGAACTATTTTTCAATCACTTCTCTTTCCCAAAACATCTGATTTTAATTTAATTTCATATTAAGATGTTGAATTTGAAGTTTTTGATTAGATAGAAAAATCACCTTAGGGACTTTTCACTTTATAGGACAATATTTAGTGTCATGGTGTAGTAAGAAACAACACCCAATTGCCCTGTCGACAGCTGAGGCAGAATATATATCTACAGGCAGTTTCTGTGCACATGTTTTGTTGATGGAAAACACTCTAATGGACTTTGGACTAAATTTTAATTACACACCTATTTTATGTGATAATACAAGTGAATTAAATATTTCAAAAAACCCTATTAATCATTCATGAACTAAGCATATTGATATCATACATCATTTTCTAAGAGATCATGTTCTTAAAAATGATATATTCTTTGAATTCATAAATACAGAAATTTAATTAGCTTATATTTTTACAAAATAGCTTCCCACTGTGAGGTCTGATTTTACTAAGGGGGAGCTAGTTATATTTTATTTGTAATGAAATTTTAATTTTAATTTATGTGTTTTTATATTTATATGTATCTTGACTATTTTAATTTATTTAATTATTTGTTTTTAGAATAATTTAAAATTTCATTTTTTTTTTCTGCATACGTTTTATTTTATAATGTAATGATTATTATGTATGTAATTGACATAGGAATCAAGTATTTTTGAAACCGTTTCAAATTCCAAACATGTTCATTTTTAAAAAACTTTTGAAACACAAAAAACCCTTACTACCTTCATCTACATTTGGGTAAATCATCCAAACGCTTAACCTTCAAGCCTTTAGAAAATTGAAACAAAAATGGCCATGAAATAGAGAATTGCCAAAGGAGAAGCTAGTAATTACAAGCGTCAGCGCATGTCAGGACGGAATATTCTAGAAGGAAAAGTAATCGACCTGGAATGGTTGTATAAAATAGATCTCATGCTGCGGCATGCCCTCAGTTTTCTGAATCTAAAGAAATCATTCAGTAGAGAATGAACAAAGCTTCTATATGAGGTAGAGCTTTGTAACTTTTTAAAAATCGTTCATTTTTATCTTGGAAATATTGAGGACACCATAGTTGCAAAAATATAAGAAAGGGATTTTTCAATTTCATCTGTAGAAATAGCTAGAATCATAAACTTTTCTCATGAGGGAGTTTATCATTTCAACTTAATAAATATTGGAGACGATGAAAATAAGTGATAGGAGAATATATCATTTTTATTTGGATCTATATGTAAAAGAAAAATGTTCCTTAAGGATCTAGCACCAGATCAGAAGATTCTTGTTATGTTTTTGGAAACATGGATTAAAACTAAGATGTCAAAGATGGAGAATATTTTGTTCCCTAAGTTGTACAAAATGTTTTTTCTTATGAGTGAAATAAAGTGGATTTTTTCGAGATATATGGTAATATATCTCAGCAACTACTCTTAACCAGAAGCTATAATGAACTTCTATCCCTATGGATGGTTCATTTCAAAATTAATTTTTATGTCTGATATGGTGAGATTAATAGTTTCCAGAGTAAAATGTCATCATAGAAATATTTTTAATGCTGTATCTCTATGGTAGAATAGATTCTTCTAAAGTATAGTGAAGGAAAAGATTATTCCTGTTGGAGCTGGGGAAGACCAGGACTCGGCTCAGGGGGAGAAAACCACTATGTCTAAGGAATACATGGTTGAATCAAGAGCTAGTGGGACCACAAGAAGACGGATATTTGAAGTATTTGATCCATCTGCAGATGATAAAAAAGTAAAGAGGGACTTTATAGGAAAAGACATTGAATGGATCCAACTGCTGAGGAGAAAATTTAAGAAACTGATACTACATCTGAATCTCTTCTAAGCTACTGATTTATTGGAGAACTTGGATTACAATAGATTTGACAACCAACAATTTCCAAAATTGAGGTGACTCCTAAAGTTGAACACTGAATTTGTTCCTAAAACTATTTAAAAGCCTAGAGAAGTTGAAGTTGATGGACCTAATATTGTGCAAGAGAAATTAGCTCAAGAGGAACCTATTTTAGGGGATCCAATTTTGGAAGAACTCAATGAAGAAAATTTTAAGTAAGAGAAACATCCTAATGATTTGAATTTAGAAGATAATTATTTCATAGATTCATTCTGAAGTTCTTAAAGAATATTTTTCTATGGATGAGTCAGAGAAGGACACGAAGGAAGAATTAGTGGAGAAGCCATTATAAAGAGAAGATGAAGAGAAATCGGATGTTGAATATCTAACTTTAGTTTTGTTAAAACCAGTGGAATCTCATATTGAAAATCACGTACAAGGTGCCACTGATTCTATGAATTAAGATGTTGAGGATCTATATATAATGTTAACCAGAGTTGAATCAGAAAATGCTGCTTTAAGAAGAGGATTGGAAAAATAAAATTAGAGATTTGAAAAATTAAATGTCAGTTCTATTTAAAAACAATAATTTCTAGTTTTTAAGAAGGATAGGTTGGATGAAGTTGTAATTTTAAAATCTGATATGGCAATGAAGTCATATTTTGAAGATTTTAATCATTTTATAGAGCAATAGTTTGCAACTGTCAGGGACATTCAAGCAGGTACCTCAGGTACTTCGGGTAATCTGATAATGATATTTTCAGCCATTACAGTACTAATGGGCAATATGAATGACATATTTTAGGACTTACAGTGTAACAGGGTTCCATTATCTATTGTTCTGGATAATCAAAAGCATCTTATTGACCAGCTTACCATAGATGAACCGAGGATCAAAGTTCTGTAAAAAAAGATTCTCAAAAAAGATAAACCTGTTTATAGAGAAGGAAGAGAGGATACATGAGTTATTTAGAGTCTATTTGATTGACGATATCCATATGATTCAGAAATTATGGGATCTAATAGTCCAGGGAGGTGATGGACTGATGAAAATATTGCGACTGCCGATGTCAGAGCTCATGGAAGACATTCAGAGGCACTAAAACCAGTTTCCCTATCCATTTTAGACCAACCATGATTCTTATTGTAATTACTGAATATGTAATTTTATTTTCAATAAAATATAATTTCATCTCATTTTGATATGTTTTGATTTGTTTCATTGAACTACCCATGTTAATATTCCGATAATCCTGTTTAAAATATTAATAAACAGTTTATCATAGCATTTACTAAAGTTCAGTGCTACATTAAAATGTGCTATATTCCTTCATCTATCATTCTTTTTTATATCACAAAAGGGGGAGAAATATAGATAAAAATAGTATATTTTTTGAGGAGAAATATGGGTAAACCGAACATGTTTTTATTTTATATAAATATTGTTATCAAAGGGAGAAAATAAAACTTTTCCTTTTAAGGGGAGAAAATTCTAAAAGTTTTTTTAGAAGAAATTTTTGGAAAAAACACAAAATTTTATTTTTTCTATTTAAAAGGTAGGAGAAATTATATTAATTTATAAAGGGGGATAAAATGAAAAAATAAGAAATAATATTTTTAAAATAAAATATTGTTTTTATCTATGCAACATTCCTAACTATATACAACTAATTTTGTAAGATAATTTCATTGGTTACTTAATGGGGTTTGTGATCATCAATAAGCGGGAGATTGTTAAGGAAGTGTTTTTTCAACAATAATATATTTTATTAAGGGGAGATCATTGAAGACAATACTCTACCTATTTTTGATGATTTTGATGTTCCCAAATAACCTTATTTATTATTCTAATTATTTTACTTTGAATATATTTCTAGAAATTAACATTATTTATTTCTCTATTTTGGAATAATATTATTGCATTTAATACACATGGAATATTTGAAAAAGTTTTTGGAAATTATTTTAGCATGTTCTGGAAATATTGTTCATGATCTATTTGTTTGGAAATCTCTTTCGCGTGTTCTAGAAACACTATTCATACCCTACGTTGAGGAGCGTAGCTTAAGGATGGAATCTTTCATTTAATTTATTGAATATCAGAAAAGTATGGTTAAGAAAACATATTTTATAGACCAAAGTATGTAAGAAGAACCCAGTGTTTGGAAGGAACCTTACATTCGAGATATCAGAAAAGTATGGAAGAAGAACCCTAAGTTAGTATGGAAAGTTAGGTTTTTTTATTAAAAGTATGGTTCATCAAACATACTTTTATAATGAACCTTATGAATCATGTATCTTATGTTTTCCTAAAAAAGGAAAGTATGGATATTGTACTGTACATTTTAGAGTTTAAGAGAAAATTATAGTTTATCAACCATTCATTGTGAACCTTACATTATCAAAGTTATGTTGTGAACAATACTCTAAAAAAATTCCATGCAGTTCAACCCCATGTTTGGAGTCAGAGATTTAAATTAAAACCTTATTGAGAAACAAAATTTTTGAAAATTATTAGGCTGATTTCAAGCCAAATTCAACACCCGATTTTAAAGAATGTATTTTACTGATTCAAAGCCATTTATTTGTGATTCAAAGGATCGATTTATGTGTAGTTTTTTAGGCCAAATTTTCAGGGGAGTTACGACTGCTATGTAATTCAAACATTTGAATATTGCGATTCTAAAGGTTACTTTTTGGATCTAAATTTTTTTAGAAAATTCTCATCATTATTCTATATATATCTGTGATATTTTGTATTATAAAAGGATGGATAATCATCATGAAAATGTATAACAAACTCTTGAGTTCTTCATGAATACAATTTATAGAGTCATTCAAGATTTATAGATTTGCTGCTATCAAGATCAATCTATCACTGTATTTCTGAATAATAAGAAACACGTTGAAGATTCATCATTTCTACATCAAAGTTCTTCCATGAACCCATTATTTTTGGAGTTTCTAAATTTATTTCTATATGTATTGCAACTGGTTCGACATAGAATTTATCTTTTTTGAGAACATATTTTCTGAACACGACGATTTATCTACTGTCAGTTGTGTGTTGTTTCAACCGTGAAGATCAACTGGAATATATTCCAAGACAAATACTCTCTTTATTTTTAGTATCCGGATTCTCAAACTAAGATATGTATTTAGTTCTATGTATTAACCAGAAGGCTCTGTTTTTAGTCTTAACTTGTAAATGATTCAACTACATGAACTTAGTTGTGGACTGTCTTTTGATAAGAGGACCAGATAGTGAAAATCACTATGCTCATTGAGTAGCGCGTTGGTGGAGTGGACTAGGGGCATTCTATTTCCCAAACCACTATACATCCTTAATTCATTTAACTGTTCATTTTACACTACATAAACAATATTATAATGATTAAAGGACAGACTCGATCATCATCACCATTCGTAAAGAATTTGTAAAAGTCACAATTCGCCCCCACTTGTGAATATTTGGTATAACCCAATCCAACACTGAAGAGTATCCTTACAAAAAACATGTATGTGGATTATATGGTCCTAATAAATATTTAAGGCATCATAGAGAAGGTAGAGAAGGGCCATTCGTTTTTAAAGGAATGGTATATTTAAGATGTCCCAACAAAAAATGGCCATATCCTGGTTAGTGTGTGTGTTGAAGGTGATGAATGGTCCAGGTTGACCAAGCCCATAGTCATAGTCGTGAAGTTAGGAGAATTTACAAAAATACAATAGGACTAAGTGACCATGACCTATTAGTTCCCCTAGTTTATTTTTTGTGTTTATGTATGAAATGTTAAAGGCAGTAAGATTATACATAAAATAAGGCATGAAGTGGTGGATATAAAATTGTGATTATTAAAACATAATGCCTTCCCAATTTTCATGTCATATTGTTTGGAATTTTTGTGGAGTATTGAAAAACCATTTCTGATATTCCATAGAGAGAAATTCATGGTTGATCCTTTATGGAACACCCATCTTGGGTTACTATGATTAGTAATCGGTTCGGGTCTTGAAATAGCCATAGTCATTCCTAAACACATTCGAGAGGTTGGAAACAAGATGTCAGGACATATAGTCCTTCCAAGGAGAGGATGGGGCCTCATATTAGAGTAAGGTACCCATAGAATTTAACTTCACATGATGTAGTATAATAATATAATGAAAGTGGTTGTAGATAAATATACCCAGAATATCTCGGACATGAGCAAGCTGACCCAAAATTTATTAAACAGAAAGTAATGTACAAGAAATTAGGACTTACCGGGGGAAGAACAAGAATGGGAATGAGTCGCACCCCACATATCATTATCCACCATGCTAACGTAGACGCTAGAGATCCTGAACAACCACATGGTTCTCAGCTCTTCAATGTCCCCCTTCGAGAGGGCATCAATAATCTGATTCACCTCCTTGTAAACTTGAGATATGGAGATCTGAAGGGGAATAACCCGATTAAGGAAGGTGATCCAATGAGGAAGTGGTCATCAAGGAACATATGTAGTTCATGTTCCAAAAGCTTTCACATCATGTTTTTAGTCTGATTCAATCTAAAGTGGTGACCAATTATAATAGAGAGCATATTTTATTGAATAGATCACAACCCGATGTTTGGATTCAACCATTGTACCTTGGACAATAATGTGTTAGAAGAAACATTGATAAAACTATGATAAGTACGGAACGCACCTCCATATCATGAAGATCCAGGCGATCCAGAATCAGCACCATCAATGTTAACTTTAATTCTAGGAGGGATCGGTGGAAGCCAACTAACAAACATGAATTCTAGAGGCTGGTTTGGCTTTCCTGCCACACCAAGCAACTACAGAGTCTGTAGTTCCTCAAAATAATTCTTCATTATGCCATGTTGCACATCAATAGTAGAATGAATATCCCTATGTATGGAAAGGGAATTTTCATGAAAACAAGAAGGTTAAATCTCAAAGATTGCATGTGTAACGCCCCGACCCCAGCTGCCCAAAGTCGGTGCATTAATTACATAACATTGGCATGATCACAAGAAAGATCAAATCTCGAAAGACCGATTGGTTTAGTAGCCTTGGAAACACTAGATATATTCATAAGTTTTACATTACATCATAAAATGAAAAACTAATACAATAACATAATGTTCCACAATCCACACTATTAACCCCTCATAAAATCCCTGCAGGTCATTCATAACTTACTTCTTCACATCCTGGGAAAAATAAAACATAGAAAAGGGGTGAGCTCAAATGCCCAGTAAGGATAACAATATAGCGGAAACTTTCATAAATAAGAATAAACATTTAAGGCAATGCATTACTAAAACAAAAGCCTTTTAAATTTGAACTTCAACATAGTATGGAAAAAGTAAAATGAAATAATGCCATTTACTTATTCACATGGATATTCTACTAATCGAATAATCACATGCAAAAATCAATAACCACTTTCATAATGTTGGAATGCATAATTCTAAACTTTAATTACTTTTCAAGGCCTCGTCCCAAGACCTTGGGGCTAACTGTTACCGGAACCCAACCCGGAGTGCCTCTAATAACCGGACACCAACCCGGAGTGCCTCTAATAACCGGACACCAACCCGGAGTGCCTCTAATAACCGGACACCAACCCGGAGGGCTTACTTTTACCAGTCCCGAACCTGGAGGGCTTACTTTTACCAGTCCCCAACCTGGAGGGCTTACTTTAACCAGTCCCCAACCTGGAACATACTTGTCCAACACATTCATATGAAGTAAAGATTGAAATATAACATAAACATTATTATTGGAACTAGCATACGAAATGTCAATACTTTCACCATAAACTATGAATGGTATAAAAATAGCACATCCACAGTCAAACATATCACAAAACCTTCAATACAATATAGATGTTTTGTATCATAATAAATCAACTTCAAATAATCTTAAAATCCATCAAAGGATGTTGACATAGATGAAATCAAAATTCTTTTTAAAGAAGTATCTCCTTTTATTTTGAAATCATTTTAGATCCATATAAAAGAAAACATTTTCTTTGAAAATATTCTTATAAGCTTGTAAGGAAAGCTTCGACGATTTTATAACGGCGGAAAATAACCGCACCCGCCGTATAAGTTAAAAAAAACATTCTTACCTCAATTCTGTCGAAAAGGTTAAAAATGACCTTGTTTTGAAAATGACGGAAAGATTCCTTTATAAACCATTTATAAAAGTCAAAAAGGGTATAAATGACTTTAACTCATATTTTAGTAAATAGTAAAAATGTTTTGAAATACATTTTTAAGAAACATGGATGTGGATGATAAAGAGATCCCAGTAGATTATTACGTATAAACAACCTCGGATAATGAAGAGATTGTGAAATAACCCTTACCTTGTACTTTTCATTGGTTGGGGTAGGTTAACCTCCTGTATAATGGTGAAATAATTGTTATTAAATTATACAATAATCATATATATTAATATGATATCATATATGATCTTTTAACATTGATTTATTAATAATATCTTAGAATTATCATCGTTTCGGGTGTTAACTTACTCATTTTCTTTTATATGTTTTGTTACATAAGCCATGTTTGTTGTATCTTATTCATATCCAGAATGATATCAAGTCCTTAAACATCATTTTTAAATCATAAAATGATAATTATACTTGAATGGATACGATGGAGAATGAATCTCATCACGTTCGTGGAGACGGTAGTCCGTACGTACGCACGAGCGACAATATCATTCTTTTGATATTAAAATAATATATAAATGAATGGTATATCATATATACAGAATCATTAACATGTTATATTTATTATTTACATGAGTTACACATCATTATTATACCCATCCAAATAATATTATATTGAATAACAATTACACCACGACGTGGAGACGGTAAGCCGTACGTACGCACGTATGGTGACATGTTATTCAAAGGGTGGATAGAATACTGAATATGGTTGTACCATACTTATAATAACATCACAGTATATGTGAGATAATGGAGTTATTATTTTGTAATGGTAAGAACAAAGGAAGAAGAAGTGGAAGAAGAAATGAACTTAGAAAAGGGTGGTGAAATCATTACCTCTTCTTCGGGTTCTTCCTTTTGATTTGATCAAAAGGGCTCCTTAGGTTGGATTTCTGATCAAACTAAGGCCTCTAGGTTGTAGTGAGGGATGTTGGGAGATTATTTGGGCAGATTTTGGCCGAACCAAAAGGCTTTGAAGGTGTGAAGAAATGAGAAGGAGGAGTGCCCTTTTATAAGAGGGGTGAGGGGTACCTTTGGAAAAGCTAGAAATATTAATTTATAATAAATTCATATTCGGTTTCCAAAGGCTCCAAAGTTGACTATTCAAAGGCTGAGGTGGGGATAGGTCGAAAACAACTCATCCAATAGAATTTAGACAGGTTTGGGTACTTATATTAACCTTATCTTTAAGTATTAACTCTAAGTTAATTAGTTTCACTTTTACAATGTCTCTTTGTATTTTTATATAATATGGTTAATAAACTTACTATATACATCCAAGAGACCCCCAAGTGGTCCATCAATGATTAACCTATCATAATATAAGTCTCTTGGCCGAACCTTAGATTTTTAGGAATTTAATATCAATTAATAATATAATATTTGTTTTAAGAACTCTTTTATGTCAATTTTGACACTATTCAATAGTTGATTTTTGTGAAACTCATAACAGATTGATTACTTCGAACAAAGTCCATTAAATCAATCCTAATATATCATATTAGCCTAGAAAATTAGTTTAATTCATTAAAAGTTTCATATTATATTTATTTGTGTATTTATAATATCAATTATTTTAATTTTTCACTATTATAGTAATTACTGCATCATCATTGTGTCATAAATAAAATATATTATTTAATGTCTAAAAATTATAAATAAAATATCATTATGTATTAAATCTTTTTAGCTTTATAATGAATATTTATAATCTAAAATCCAACATGTATAACCCTATGTAAAAATTGTTCTTCTAAAAGATGTAAGCTTATGCCATTTTTATTTTTATTTTAACTTTATTAATATAATGTGTCATTATCACTTACAAGTGGATCCATGGGGTCCCACAATTGACCCAAAGATTCCCATGGTCGACCATGTATCAACCAATAGGGTTAAGACACGTTTTAGGGTAATTTTGTATTATTATAATATTATTTTTTTAACCCTTATTTACCGGATTTACCCTTAACCATGGTAAATAAAATATTTACCGCAGTAATTATTCAAAATGTCTAAAAATAAAAGTTACCTATTTACACAATTTGAACATCCTGATTCCAAATATGGAATCCATTTTTCTAAATTCAAAACACAGAAGTGGCAGAAATTAATTTAAAATTAATTCCCGCTGTTAAAACAAAAAGCGTGTTTTTAAGAGATATTAACTATCTAAAGATTGACACTTGTTTATGTTCGGTTTAATTGTAAAATTATGTCCAATGACCAACATTATATTAAATAGTAAAAATATATTCTAAATATACTTTAAAACCACTCAAATTCATAATTTATCACTATTAATTATTTTGATTAAAAAAGTTGTTTTTAATTAAAACTTAATAATTTTCACTATTCATCAAAATATGAAAGTTATCCGAAACGTACCAAAATTTCACCTTAGGCTAAATTCGATATTACGAATCCAAAAATGAAGTCCATTTTCAAATATAAAATATATATAATTTCAAAAAGTAGGTATTACTATTCATAACGGCTAGTTTGATTAGTTATGGTGTGTGTTAAAACTCAAGGTTGCGTACAACACACACTACTGTATTATTCAAAGAGAGCGTACCGTGGAAGATTGGGATGTTTCATTTTAAATTTTTGATGTCCCCATTTAGTCAAAAAGTTTAAAATATTGTATCTAAAAAGGGTTCACTATTAAAAGTTGATAAAAGTGCAATACTGAAAATGAATTTGTTCTTGCATTATATCTAAGAAACTCATAATATGGATTCTAAAATTATAAAGATTATATAAAGTTTAAAATTTAGATAATACTATTCATAACCTCTTTTGAATGGCTTTTTTTTTGTAAGTTATGGTGTTATTGAACTCGGTGTTGCGTGTAGTGCAAGTTATTGAATTATTTTGAAGAAACAACACACTATGAAATCTTGGGGTGTTACATTCTCCCCTCCTTCAATAAATTGCGTCCTCGCAATTTGAAATTGTTCTTCGAAAATAAAAGGTTGAAAATAAAAAAAATATCTTTGTGGAAAAAC
The DNA here is from genome assembly GCA_963277665.1 of Viscum album. Lineage (NCBI taxonomy): Eukaryota > Viridiplantae > Streptophyta > Magnoliopsida > Santalales > Viscaceae > Viscum > Viscum album. The sequence continues at coordinate 1,194,603,803 of OY728139.1, forward strand.
CCACATCGGAAATTGGGTTACTAAAATTTAGTCTTAATATGAGGAAAAGAGAAATCAAAGGGTCACCACCAAATATGATCTCGATTAGGAGGACATTGGTGGAAATTAGGGACATATAATCGGAGGAAAAACGTAAATATTTATAGGTAGTGATTGAGGTCATCAATCACAAAAAAGTATAAAATTGAGGTCCTTAAACTCATCAATCTATGATGATTTGAAGTACCATCGGTTCAACAAAATATAGGGTATTGGGATAACACATTTTTGACGTTTCAAAATATCTTAGTTGAAATCCCACATCGAAAAATGAATTAATGAGGCCTCTATTTAAAATAAAGAGTGGAAAGTATGAAGATTACCGAAAATAACACATACTAGGGTTCCATGTAGGAAAATATGGATATGGAGGAGAAATCTAACCATCAATTATCTGATGGAGAGTGGTAGAGAACATGGCTATGAAAAGGCCAACAATCCCAAAGCCATAAATTAGTGATGATTTAAGGTACCATCTAGGGAAACATTTTTGTTCTAAGTTCCTTTTATTAATGTTGAGGAATTTATTTATGATATTGGCTAAGATCATAAGGAGATATACTTACTTTATAATTAGAGTTTTGTCCATTAATAAATTTCTACCATAAACTCATCTTTCACTCGTAAAAAAAATTATATTTATACTATTCGTACAGGGTTCCAAAATAAACGAATTTATAATTCATCTACCAGATATTTTAAAAAAAACTACATTATTTAATCCAGGACATCTCTTGGGCCAGTGGTAGGTGATACACCCTTGTCTCCCTTCGGTTGCGGGTTCAAGTCTCGCAGCCTTGCCGGACGCGACGGGTTGCCGCCCGACCTCCGGGTTGTCCTTTTATGGAAATCCAAAATAATCCAAACTAGAACTATCCAAAATACTTCTGTCCAAACTCACAGTCCAACATTTATAAGGAAGGTAAACATAATATAGATCCTTTTTACCCCGTAATAGCATATAAATACCTTCATCATGTATTACCATATTCCTTATTGATTACATTCATGATCTCTTATTCCATATAGAATGCTGGATATACTTCATTAATCCAAAAATGTTTAAAAACCCAACAATGATGGAATATACAAATCATTAATCAGCTTCAAGGTAGTCAATAATATCCAATATAATTTATCCAAATCAATCATGTATTATTCTAAAATCACCACCTCGGTATCTGAATCATATTATGGTTTATCTTTCTCTCAACCATATATTTTCCAAACATTTAACCTGCTACTGAGTCACTTTTCTTTGTTCCACACCATCTCAAGTCTTTAATGAAATAGTACTGTAGTACAATCCTTATATACTCCATAATTATTATAACAAGTACATTGTTGATACAACACTCAATTGATATAATCAACATAATAACTCTAATCATTCCTCTTAATCTGTGGTAGTATCATAACTTGATTATTATCCAATAGCATCATTTGCGGCATAGTCTGATGACTGGGACATAGGTTCGCGTAGTGTCCAAACTCCTTGCAAATGAAGCATTGTACATTTGAAACCATTTTCTTACCCTTACAGTCATGTACTTTGTGCCCTTTTCCTCCACACTTATAACAAACTCCCATTCCTTTCAGGCAAGTTCCAGGGTGTTTCTTTCCACAGTTACCACATATGGGAAAATTCTTCTTTTCCCTCTTCCCTTTATCCATCTTTCTCTCTTCCATCCTTTTCTTCTCTTGCTTCCCTTCAAATACATAGGACTCAGTAAACTCTTTACTTATCTTATCAACACATGATATTATTTCTTCATATGATGATAATACATGGGAGACTATTTCTCTTATCAATTCTAGCTTAAAACCATGAAAGATATGATCCTTCCTTCTCTTTGGATCATGTGCATTTCTGGAGTTCCCATTCCTTCTACTGGGCGCCATTTCTAAACAATGGCATAAACTAGATCAGTTTATGAATCAAAATACATAATCCCATACTTATAAAACACTTAACATAAATTGAACTATTTATGGATATAATCCATAATCATAAAAATGTTTTCTTTGAGAAAGTATATACTCATAAACCCTTCATAATGATTTGTAAAGAAAATGAGAGTTATCCTAAGCATATCCCCCGGGAGTGTCGTAACCAAGAGTACAGCAAGGCCCGTTGTCGTGCACCAGTTCCCGTTCGAGTCTAGCTCAAAGCGGTGTTTTCGGGTTTTACCCCTAGGTACATCTGTGCCAGAGCCGCCTCTACCTGCTCGTATCCAGACAGGGATGTATTGCTCAGAAAACTCACAAAATCTCTACAATACCAAAATTCTCGGAAGTTCTTTTATACTAATCCTCAAAGTTTATCTTAGGTCTACGTGCTCTAATCAGAGTTTATCTAAATCTAGCTTCCAAGGTTTGTACTAAACCTCCCTCTGATACCAACTGTAACGCCCCGACCCCAGCTGCCCAGAGTCGGTGCATTAATTACATAACATTGGCATGATCACAAGAAAGATCAAATCTCGAAAGACCGATTGGTTTAGTAGCCTTGGAAACACTAGATATATTCATAAGTTTTACATTACATCATAAAATGAAAAACTAATACAATAACATAATGTTCCACAATCCACACTATTAACCCCTCATAAAATCCCTGCAGGTCATTCATAACTTACTTCTTCACATCCTGGGAAAAATAAAACATAGAAAAGGGGTGAGCTCAAATGCCCAGTAAGGATAACAATATAGCGGAAACTTTCATAAATAAGAATAAACATTTAAGGCAATGCATTACTAAAACAAATGCCTTTTAAACTTGAACTTCAACATAGTATGGCAAAAGTAAAATGAAATAATGCCATTTACTTATTCACATGAATATTCTACTAATCGAATAATCACATGCAAAAATCAATAACCACTTTCATAATGTTGGAATGCATAATTCTAAACTTTAATTACTTTTCAAGGCCTCGTCCCAAGACCTTGGGGCTAACTGTTACCGGAACCCAACCCGGAGTGCCTCTAATAACCGGACACCAACCCGGAGTGCCTCTAATAACCGGACACCAACCCGGAGTGCCTCTAATAACCGGACACCAACCCGAAGGGCTTACTTTTACCAGTCCCTAACCTGGAGGGCTTACTTTACCAGTCCCCAACCTGGAGGGCTTACTTTAACCAGTCCCCAACCTGGAACATACTTGTCCAACACATTCATATGAAGTAAAGATTGAAATATAACATAAACATTATTATTGGAACTAGCATACGAAATGTCAATACTTTCACCATAAACTATGAATGGTATAAAAATAGCACATCCACAGTCAAACATATCACAAAACCTTCAATACAATATAGAAGTTTTGTATCATAATAAATCAACTTCAAATAATCTTAAAATCCATCAAAGGATGTTGACATAGATGAAATCAAAATTCTTTTTAAAGAAGTATCTCCTTTTATTTTGAAATCATTTTAGATCCATATAAAAGAAAACATTTTCTTTGAAAATATTCTTATAAGCTTGTAAGGAAAGCTTCGACGATTTTATAACGGCGGAAAATAACCGCACCCGCCGTATAAGTTAAAAAAAACATTCTTACCTCAATTCTGTCGAAAAGGTTAAAAATGACCTTGTTTTGAAAATGACGGAAAGATTCCTTTATAAACCATTTATAAAAGTCAAAAAGGGTATAAATGACTTTAACTCATATTTTAGTAAATAGTAAAAATGTTTTGAAATACATTTTTAAGAAACATGGATGTGGATGATAAAGAGATCCCAGTAGATTATTACGTATAAACAACCTCGGATAATGAAGAGATTGTGAAATAACCCTTACCTTGTACTTTTCCTTGGTTGGGGTAGGTTAACCTCCTGTATAATGGTGAAATAATTGTTATTAAATTATACAATAATCATATATATTAATATGATATCATATATGATCTTTTAACATTGATTTATTAATAATATCTTAGAATTATCATCGTTTCGGGTGTTAACTTACTCATTTTCTTTTATATGTTTTGTTACATAAGCCATGTTTGTTGTATCTTATTCATATCCAGAATGATATCAAGTCCTTAAACATCATTTTTAAATCATAAAATGATAATTATACTTGAATGGATACGATGGAGAATGAATCTCATCACGTTCGTGGAGACGGTAGTCCGTACGTACGCACGAGCGACAATATCATTCTTTTGATATTAAAATAATATATAAATGAATGGTATATCATATATACAGAATCATTAACATGTTATATTTATTATTTACATGAGTTACACATCATTATTATACCCATCCAAATAATATTATATTGAATAACAATTACACCACAACGTGGAGACGGTAAGCCGTACGTACGCACGTATGGTGACATGTTATTCAAAGGGTGGATAGAATACTGAATATGGTTGTACCATACTTATAATAACATCACAGTATATGTGAGATAATGGAGTTATTATTTTGTAATGGTAAGAACAAAGGAAGAAGAAGTGGAAGAAGAAATGAACTTAGAAAAGGGTGGTGAAATCATTACCTCTTCTTCGGGTTCTTCCTTTTGATTTGATCAAAAGGGCTCCTTAGGTTGGCTTTCTGATCAAACTAAGGCCTCTAGGTTGTAGTGAGGGATGTTGGGAGATTATTTGGGCAGATTTTGGCCGAACCAAAAGGCTTTGAAGGTGTGAAGAAATGAGAAGGAGGAGTGCCCTTTTATAAGAGGGGTGAGGGGTACCTTTGGAAAAGCTAGAAATATTAATTTATAATAAATTCATATTCGGTTTCCAAAGGCTCCAAAGTTGACTATTCAAAGGCTGAGGTGGGGATAGGTCGAAAACAACTCATCCAATAGAATTTAGACAGGTTTGGGTACTTATATTAACCTTATCTTTAAGTATTAACTCTAAGTTAATTAGTTTCACTTTTACAATGTCTCTTTGTATTTTTATATAATATGGTTAATAAACTTACTATATACATCCAAGAGACCCCCAAGTGGTCCATAAATGATTAACCTATCATAATATAAGTCTCTTGGCCGAACCTTAGATTTTTAGGAATTTAATATCAATTAATAATATAATATTTGTTTTAAGAACTCTTTTATGTCAATTTTGACACTATTCAATAGTTGATTTTTGTGAAACTCATAACAGATTGATTACTTCGAACAAAGTCCATTAAATCAATCCTAATATATCATATTAGCCTAGAAAATTAGTTTAATTCATTAAAAGTTTCATATTATATTTATTTGTGTATTTATAATATCAATTATTTTAATTTTTCACTATTATAGTAATTACTGCATCATCATTGTGTCATAAATAAAATATATTATTTAATGTCTAAAAATTATAAATAAAATATCATTATGTAGTAAATCTTTTTAGCTTTATAATGAATATTTATAATCTAAAATCCAACATGTATAACCCTATGTAAAAATTGTTCTTCTAAAAGATGTAAGCTTATGCCATTTTTATTTTTATTTTAACTTTATTAATATAATGTGTCATTATCACTTACAAGTGGATCCATGGGGTCCCAAAATTGACCCAAAGATTCCCATGGTCGACCATGTATCAACCAATAGGGTTAAGACACGTTTTAGGGTAATTTTGTATTATTATAATATTATTTTTTTAACCCTTATTTACCGGATTTACCCTTAACAATGGTAAATAAAATATTTACCGCAGTAATTATTCAAAATGTCTAAAAATAAAAGTTACCTATTTACACAATTTGAACATCCTGATTCCAAATATGGAATCCATTTTTCTAAATTCAAAACACAGAAGTGGCAGAAATTAATTTAAAATTAATTCCCGCTGTTAAAACAAAAAGCGTGTTTTTAAGAGATATTAACTATCTAAAGATTGACACTTGTTTATGTTCGGTTTAATTGTAAAATTATGTCCAATGACCAACATTATATTAAATAGTAAAAATATATTCTAAATATACTTTAAAACCACTCAAATTCATAATTTATCACTATTAATTATTTTGATTAAAAAAGTTGTTTTTAATTAAAACTTAATAATTTTCACTATTCATCAAAATATGAAAGTTATCCGAAACGTACCAAAATTTCACCTTAGGCTAAATTCGATATTACGAATCCAAAAATGAAGTCCATTTTCAAATATAAAATATATATAATTTCAAAAAGTAGGTATTACTATTCATAACGGCTAGTTTGATTAGTTATGGTGTGTGTTAAAACTCAAGGTTGCGTACAACACACACTACTGTATTATTCAAAGAGAGCGTACCGTGGAAGATTGGGATGTTTCATTTTAAATTTTTGATGTCCCCATTTAGTCAAAAAGTTTAAAATATTGTATCTAAAAAGGGTTCACTATTAAAAGTTGATAAAAGTGCAATACTGAAAATGAATTTGTTCTTGCATTATATCTAAGAAACTCATAATATGGATTCTAAAATTATAAAGATTATATAAAGTTTAAAATTTAGATAATACTATTCATAACCTCTTTTGAATGGCTTTTTTTTTGTAAGTTATGGTGTTATTGAACTCGGTGTTGCGTGTAGTGCAAGTTATTGAATTATTTTGAAGAAACAACACACTATGAAATCTTGGGGTGTTACATTCTCCCCTCCTTCAATAAATTGCGTCCTCGCAATTTGAAATTGTTCTTCGAAAATAAAAGGTTGAAAATAAAAAAAATATCTTTGTGGAAAAACCCACATCGGAAATTGGGTTACTAAAATTTAGTCTTAATATGAGGAAAAGAGAAATCAAAGGGTCACCACCAAATTATGATCTCGATTAGGAGGACATTGGTGGAAATTAGGGACATATAATCGGAGGAAAAACGTAAATATTTATAGGTAGTGATTGAGGTCATCAATCACAAAAAAGTATAAAATTGAGGTCCTTAAACTCATCAATCTATGATGATTTGAAGTACCATCGGTTCAACAAAATATAGGGTATTGGGATAACACATTTTTGACGTTTCAAAATATCTTAGTTGAAATCCCACATCGAAAAATGAATTAATGAGGCCTCTATTTAAAATAAAGAGTGGAAAGTATGAAGATTACCGAAAATAACACATACTAGGGTTCCATGTAGGAAAATATGGATATGGAGGAGAAATCTAACCATCAATTATCTGATGGAGAGTGGTAGAGAACATGGCTATGAAAAGGCCAACAATCCCAAAGCCATAAATTAGTGATGATTTAAGGTACCATCTAGGGAAACATTTTTGTTCTAAGTTCCTTTTATTAATGTTGAGGAATTTATTTATGATATTGGCTAAGATCATAAGGAGATATACTTACTTTATAATTAGAGTTTTGTCCATTAATAAATTTCTACCATAAACTCATCTTTCACTCGTAAAAAAAATTATATTTATACTATTCGTACAGGGTTCCAAAATAAACGAATTTATAATTCATCTACCAGATATTTTAAAAAAAACTACATTATTTAATCCAGGACATCTCTTGGGCCAGTGGTAGGTGATACACCCTTGTCTCCCTTCGGTTGCGGGTTCAAGTCTCGCAGCCTTGCCGGACGCGACGGGTTGCCGCCCGACCTCCGGGTTGTCCTTTTATGGAAATCCAAAATAATCCAAACTAGAACTATCCAAAATACTTCTGTCCAAACTCACAGTCCAACATTTATAAGGAAGGTAAACATAATATAGATCCTTTTTACCCCGTAATAGCATATAAATACCTTCATCATGTATTACCATATTCCTTATTGATTACATTCATGATCTCTTATTCCATATAGAATGCTGGATATACTTCATTAATCCAAAAATGTTTAAAAACCCAACAATGATGGAATATACAAATCATTAATCAGCTTCAAGGTAGTCAATAATATCCAATATAATTTATCCAAATCAATCATGTATTATTCTAAAATCACCACCTCGGTATCTGAATCATATTATGGTTTATCTTTCTCTCAACCATATATTTTCCAAACATTTAACCTGCTACTGAGTCACTTTTCTTTGTTCCACACCATCTCAAGTCTTTAATGAAATAGTACTGTAGTACAATCCTTATATACTCCATAATTATTATAACAAGTACATTGTTGATACAACACTCAATTGATATAATCAACATAATAACTCTAATCATTCCTCTTAATCTGTGGTAGTATCATAACTTGATTATTATCCAATAGCATCATTTGCGGCATAGTCTGATGACTGGGACATAGGTTCGCGTAGTGTCCAAACTCCTTGCAAATGAAGCATTGTACATTTGAAACCATTTTCTTACCCTTACAGTCATGTACTTTGTGCCCTTTTCCTCCACACTTATAACAAACTCCCATTCCTTTCAGGCAAGTTCCAGGGTGTTTCTTTCCACAGTTACCACATATGGGAAAATTCTTCTTTTCCCTCTTCCCTTTATCTATCTTTCTCTCTTCCATCCTTTTCTTCTCTTGCTTCCCTTCAAATACATAGGACTCAGTAAACTCTTTACTTATCTTATCAACACATGATATTATTTCTTCATATGATGATAATACATGGGAGACTATTTCTCTTATCAATTCTAGCTTAAAACCATGAAAGATATGATCCTTCCTTCTCTTTGGATCATGTGCATTTCTGGAGTTCCCATTCCTTCTACTGGGCGCCATTTCTAAACAATGGCATAAACTAGATCAGTTTATGAATCAAAATACATAATCCCATACTTATAAAACACTTAACATAAATTGAACTATTTATGGATATAATCCATAATCATAAAAATGTTTTCTTTGAGAAAGTATATACTCATAAACCCTTCATAATGATTTGTAAAGAAAATGAGAGTTATCCTAAGCATATCCCCCGGGAGTGTCGTAACCAAGAGTACAGCAAGGCCCGTTGTCGTGCACCAGTTCCCGTTCGAGTCTAGCTCAAAGCGGTGTTTTCGGGTTTTACCCCTAGGTACATCTGTGCCAGAGCCGCCTCTACCTGCTCGTATCCAGACAGGGATGTATTGCTCAGAAAACTCACAAAATCTCTACAATACCAAAATTCTCGGAAGTTCTTTTATACTAATCCTCAAAGTTTATCTTAGGTCTACGTGCTCTAATCAGAGTTTATCTAAATCTAGCTTCCAAGGTTTGTACTAAACCTCCCTCTGATACCAACTGTAACGCCCCGACCCCAGCTGCCCAGAGTCGGTGCATTAATTACATAACATTGGCATGATCACAAGAAAGATCAAATCTCGAAAGACCGATTGGTTTAGTAGCCTTGGAAACACTAGATATATTCATAAGTTTTACATTACATCATAAAATGAAAAACTAATACAATAACATAATGTTCCACAATCCACACTATTAACCCCTCATAAAATCCCTGCAGGTCATTCATAACTTACTTCTTCACATCCTGGGAAAAATAAAACATAGAAAAGGGGTGAGCTCAAATGCCCAGTAAGGATAACAATATAGCGGAAACTTTCATAAATAAGAATAAACATTTAAGGCAATGCATTACTAAAACAAAAGCCTTTTAAACTTGAACTTCAACATAGTATGGCAAAAGTAAAATGAAATAATGCCATTTACTTATTCACATGAATATTCTACTAATCGAATAATCACATGCAAAAATCAATAACCACTTTCATAATGTTGGAATGTATAATTCTAAACTTTAATTACTTTTCAAGGCCTCGTCCCAAGACCTTGGGGCTAACTGTTACCGGAACCCAACCCGGAGTGCCTCTAATAACCGGACACCAACCCGGAGTGCCTCTAATAACCGGACACCAACCCGGAGTGCCTCTAATAACCGGACACCAACCCGAAGGGCTTACTTTTACCAGTCCCTAACCTGGAGGGCTTACTTTACCAGTACCCAACCTGGAGGGCTTACTTTAACCAGTCCCCAACCTGGAACATACTTGTCCAACACATTCATATGAAGTAAAGATTGAAATATAACATAAACATTATTATTGGAACTAGCATACGAAATGTCAATACTTTCACCATAAACTATGAATGGTATAAAAATAGCACATCCACAGTCAAACATATCACAAAACCTTCAATACAATATAGAAGTTTTGTATCATAATAAATCAACTTCAAATAATCTTAAAATCCATCAAAGGATGTTGACATAGATGAAATCAAAATTCTTTTTAAAGAAGTATCTCCTTTTATTTTGAAATCATTTTAGATCCATATAAAAGAAAACATTTTCTTTGAAAATATTCTTATAAGCTTGTAAGGAAAGCTTCGACGATTTTATAACGGCGGAAAATAACCGCACCCGCCGTATAAGTTAAAAAAAACATTCTTACCTCAATTCTGTCGAAAAGGTTAAAAATGACCTTGTTTTGAAAATGACGGAAAGATTCCTTTATAAACCATTTATAAAAGTCAAAAAGGGTATAAATGACTTTAACTCATATTTTAGTAAATAGTAAAAATGTTTTGAAATACATTTTTAAGAAACATGGATGTGGATGATAAAGAGATCCCAGTAGATTATTACGTATAAACAACCTCGGATAATGAAGAGATTGTGAAATAACCCTTACCTTGTACTTTTCCTTGGTTGGGGTAGGTTAACCTCCTGTATAATGGTGAAATAATTGTTATTAAATTATACAATAATCATATATATTAATATGATATCATATATGATCTTTTAACATTGATTTATTAATAATATCTTAGAATTATCATCGTTTCGGGTGTTAACTTACACATTTTCTTTTATATGTTTTGTTACATAAGCCATGTTTGTTGTATCTTATTCATATCCAGAATGATATCAAGTCCTTAAACATCATTTTTAAATCATAAAATGATAATTATACTTGAATGGATACGATGGAGAATGAATCTCATCACGTTCGTGGAGACGGTAGTCCGTACGTACGCACGAGCGACAATATCATTCTTTTGATATTAAAATAATATATAAATGAATGGTATATCATATATACAGAATCATTAACATGTTATATTTATTATTTACATGAGTTACACATCATTATTATACCCATCCAAATAATATTATATTGAATAACAATTACACCACGACGTGGAGACGGTAAGCCGTACGTACGCACGTATGGTGACATGTTATTCAAAGGGTGGATAGAATACTGAATATGGTTGTACCATACTTATAATAACATCACAGTATATGTGAGATAATGGAGTTATTATTTTGTAATGGTAAGAACAAAGGAAGAAGAAGTGGAAGAAGAAATGAACTTAGAAAAGGGTGGTGAAATCATTACCTCTTCTTCGGGTTCTTCCTTTTGATTTGATCAAAAGGGCTCCTTAGGTTGGCTTTCTGATCAAACTAAGGCCTCTAGGTTGTAGTGAGGGATGTTGGGAGATTATTTGGGCAGATTTTGGCCGAACCAAAAGGCTTTGAAGGTGTGAAGAAATGAGAAGGAGGAGTGCCCTTTTATAAGAGGGGTGAGGGGTACCTTTGGAAAAGCTAGAAATATTAATTTATAATAAATTCATATTCGGTTTCCAAAGGCTCCAAAGTTGACTATTCAAAGGCTGAGGTGGGGATAGGTCGAAAACAACTCATCCAATAGAATTTAGACAGGTTTGGGTACTTATATTAACCTTATCTTTAAGTATTAACTCTAAGTTAATTAGTTTCACTTTTACAATGTCTCTTTGTATTTTTATATAATATGGTTAATAAACTTACTATATACATACAAGAGACCCCCAAGTGGTCCATCAATGATTAACCTATCATAATATAAGTCTCTTGGCCGAACCTTAGATTTTTAGGAATTTAATATCAATTAATAATATAATATTTGTTTTAAGAACTCTTTTATGTCAATTTTGACACTATTCAATAGTTGATTTTTGTGAAACTCATAACAGATTGATTACTTCGAACAAAGTCCATTAAATCAATCCTAATATATCATATTAGCCTAGAAAATTAGTTTAATTCATTAAAAGTTTCATATTATATTTATTTGTGTATTTATAATATCAATTATTTTAATTTTTCACTATTATAGTAATTACTGCATCATCATTGTGTCATAAATAAAATATATTATTTAATGTCTAAAAATTATAAATAAAATATCATTATGTAGTAAATCTTTTTAGCTTTCTAATGAATATTTATAATCTAAAATCCAACATGTATAACCCTATGTAAAAATTGTTCTTCTAAAAGATGTAAGCTTATGCCATTTTTATTTTTATTTTAACTTTATTAATATAATGTGTCATTATCACTTACAAGTGGATCCATGGGGTCCCAAAATTGACCCAAAGATGCCCATGGTCGACCATGTATCAACCAATAGGGTTAAGACACGTTTTAGGGTAATTTTGTATTATTATAATATTATTTTTTTAACCCTTATTTACCGGATTTACCCTTAACCATGGTAAATAAAATATTTACCGCAGTAATTATTCAAAATGTCTAAAAATAAAAGTTACTTATTTACACAATTTGAACATCCTGATTCCAAATATGGAATCCATTTTTCTAAATTCAAAACACAGAAGTGGCAGAAATTAATTTAAAATTAATTCCCGCTGTTAAAACAAAAAGCGTGTTTTTAAGAGATATTAACTATCAAAAGATTGACACTTGTTTATGTTCGGTTTAATTGTAAAATTATGTCCAATGACCAACATTATATTAAATGGTAAAAATATATTCTAAATATACTTTAAAACCACTCAAATTCATAATTTATCACTATTAATTATTTTGATTAAAAAAGTTGTTTTTAATTAAAACTTAGTAATTTTCACTATTCATCAAAATATGAAAGTTATCCGAAACGTACCAAAATTTCACCTTAGGCTAAATTCGATATTACGAATCCAAAAATGAAGTCCATTTTCAAATATAAAATATATATAATTTCAAAAAGTAGGTATTACTATTCATAACGGCTAGTTTGATTAGTTATGGTGTGTGTTAAAACTCAAGGTTGCGTACAACACACACTACTGTATTATTCAAAGAGAGCGTACCGTGGAAGATTGGGATGTTTCATTTTAAATTTTTGATGTCCCCATTTAGTCAAAAAGTTTAAAATATTGTATCTAAAAAGGGTTCACTATTAAAAGTTGATAAAAGTGCAATACTGAAAATGAATTTGTTCTTGCATTATATCTAAGAAACTCATAATATGGATTCTAAAATTATAAAGATTATATAAAGTTTAAAATTTAGATAATACTATTCATAACCTCTTTTGAATGGCTTTTTTTTTGTAAGTCATGGTGTTATTGAACTCGGTGTTGCGTGTAGTGCAAGTTATTGAATTATTTTGAAGAAACAACACACTATGAAATCTTGGGGTGTTACAGCATGGTTACATACATACCAGTTAACATGAATGATCAATGCAGCAACCACAATGAGCAGACTGTGGACCTGTGCACTCTTCACATCTTCATAGAGTCCCGACAGAAGCTCCTCAAGATTCTTGTATTGATAGATAAAAAAAAACAAAGAAATAAAAATTGTGTGTTTACTTGACACAAATAACAAAATTATTAAATTATCAAAATTATAAAAAATAAATTACATAACCAATGTCACACAAAGGGCCAAATGGATATCCTGGTTTGGCCATACCAGCTTTGGCCAGTCCTTGAAGTGTCCCTAAGACAGTAATCTAATAACAGGGGTATAGATGACCTATCCCCATGATTTCCCATATTCATTTACACTATATATAATGGATGATTCATTTTATGATTTGGATATCTGGAAAATAATTCAACTATTAGAATATTATTCATCCCTTGGATACCACTCAATTTTCTAGTGAATAATATAACCCATACAACCACTCATTATTCAATATTATTATATGATTTCGAATTCGAATGTCTTGGTCATCATGCAATAAATATTTAAAATCATGAATAAATTCTTTATGTAATTTCCTTGAGGAATTATATAAGGAATAGTCTCGTGATATAGGATGGTAACACAACATCCGAAAAATATAGGCTCTACTTCCTATTCCCATATAGCTATAGGAAATGCCACAAGAGGTATCCACCTGATACATTGGAGTATTATCTGAATCAATTGAATAAATCATCATAAACATTTATTACTTCACATGAATCAATTACTTTTATTAAATGAGGTAACCAAGAAACCTCTTGAATCATTTAGATTTTGTCATACTTGGAACCATAGGTGATTCTCTAACTAAGAGAATTTTTTAGATGTATTTGTGAAAAAATTATTTTTTCATATATGGGGAGGTATCTGAGAGACACTAGGAATTATTATAATATCATAAATGAATAGATGATGAGCTCACAAGGCATTCGACTCTTTACATGTGTTAATTATGTGATGGATCAAAATATATTACGACTCTAACGGTTTAAATACTTCATGTCATAAATCTAAATGAGATATTAATAATATATAAATGGTTATAAAAATCTAAATCATACTTATTAGTCACTATAAATATTCAAGTGGATTTGATATCTTAGGAAATAAATAAACAGGGATATGTAAGATTTAACCATGTCACCTAATCCTACAACTAGTTGATGGTGGAATGTCCTTCAATATTTAATAATTATTTTGTGATTATCAAATAATATTCCATTTCATTTTCTGTGGTAAAATATCTATCACTTATTTTGAATCTGAAGAATTGGAGAATAACTAAAACCATCATATATCAGTATAAACAGTGGTCACACTTATTAAATCATAAAATAGTGTGATTCCCTTAGTCATCTTTGTAGATTCATAATGCTCCCTTACAAGGGTATCAACATGATCGGGGTCGCCTCCAGGTCAAAAATCATGTATAAATACCAAATATAAAAAACTAAAATCCCTAATACATATAAATTAATAAATCACGACCTTTATGTACATAAATAAGTTATACAGTTGGTCTTTGGATCATCAATTAACCCTAAGTACATTTATAAATGGTAAAAAGAATAATCCTATTATAGTAGGTGATGATGTCGAACTGGTCTAGGTCTTGTAAGTCTCTCTCACCCATTCCCAACTAGGAATATCCATAAAGGTCCAATTTAATATAACGGAATGGAATATGGTAAGATCATGAATAATGGTTAGTGAGAAACATTTTCAGTTACAAGGGGACCAAGGTGGACAATGGCACTATTCCTTCTAGAATTGTTATGTCCCTTGATTTAATTAAATTTTTTAATTAAATAATTTATATAGTATAAAGTACATAATTTATCCAAAAAATTAATTATATCTCCCTCCTCTTTGATGGAGAAACCCTAGAACATAATATGTCACATATGTATATGAAATTGTGTAAGGGAATGTATGATAGACCACCAAACACATACATAGATTTCCTATTTAATTCCCATAGATGATAGCATCCATTTGGGCCCATCGAAGCCTATTCAAGACTTCTATAGTCATTATTTACAACCAAATCACTATATATAATTATTGAAAAGATAATATAATTAATTAATTTGTTTCAAAATTTTTAAAACTATTAAACATCTATATATAAATATGGATAATTCCAAATGTTCTCTTAGGTCTATGTCAGAATGATAAAACCACAACTGAAAATACACCAATAACCTTTGGATTACATGTGACTATGAGATGGGAAAAAATATATAACCCAGAACATCAAACCAATTACCAAAAAAATTATTTTAAATTTAATATATTATTAAATTAAATTTTGAAGTATATCCTAATAAACAAGGAAAGGTAATGTCTTCATAGCCTCTTTAGAGACTCCCTTCCATGGAAATTTGGTAGTCCATCACATGTATTCAATTCCAAAATTTTATAATGGAATATAAATAAAAATTCATAATTGGGGAAATAGTCAAAGGATATTATGAGTAATAAAATAATGCATATAATATTTTGGAACATACCTAGATTAAGTGTTTTATATCCACTAAAATAAAAACACTCATGAATCAGGAAGAGTAGAGGGGTGGATAGAGAGGTGGGTCATGTGAAAGTAATAATTGATAAATTTAATCTTACTTACAACTCTAAACTACCAAGGTCTAATAAAATATTCTAACTCTTAAAACCCAACTACCTCACTGGTGGAGGCCACTAGATTTTTGTATGATATTAGAAGTGAATTTTTCCACAACAAGACACCACATGATAGCTTGTAAAACAAATGCATCTTTGAATACAATTGCCACTTGGCACCACCTAGTGATGCTTAAAATCCATATATTGTCTATTGAACCTCCTTTTTTTGGTCAGAAAAAATATATTGTAGTTTTATATGTTCAAAAAATCAATTCAAAACATTGTTTCCCAAATTGATAGGAAATTATGTTTAAAAATTAATATTATTCTTGAATTTATGAAGCCCACCCAAACATGGTATCTTATAACCACCCCACCTTATGAATTGTTTTCCTTAATATGTCTTGATGGGTGTCTGAATAAACTTCCAACCAACCATGACCATGAATTCATGTTCAGTGGATATGTTACGTCTCAGATATCCCAATACACCCCTAAAGATCCTAACTAATTATATGACACTTAATAACTCAAAACATATTCAAATGTCATGTCCACTATCGAAATATCATGGTGTAACGTACATAATTTTCCCTACACTAATACATTATCATTTCATTGTATGGGTCACCCCTATGCCTATGGTGCTCAAATTATAGGCTCTCTCATTTAACAATCAATTTTTTATCCATAGTGCATCCACTATATGAATTTATAAAAACAATTCCATAGGTATTCACATGAAACACTATGCACGATCTATAACTCATTAATCCTATTCAAATATTGTAACTCAAATTAATAGTGGAATACATTATCATATTTATATTTCAATCCATAACAGGCATGCCTCAATTTTCAAATCACAACAAAAATAAAATGAAGTTTCTTAGAAATTCCATAACCAATTATTGAAATGATTAAATCATATACCAAATGAACTTGTTATAGTATTAACCTAATGACTGTATATTATTACACAAAACAAAAACAGTCAAACCTCCTCCAGATGACCTTCCCTAAAAATCCTCAGCTCTATATTCTAGCACTTTACTAGAAACTGGTCATAATTCCTCTATCCCTATTGGAATCATGTTATTATCATCGAATGGAAATCAAATCCCAAACCCAATTTATGGTGATATTTCATGGACGAAATATCCACTTTTAATTTCCATAATCATGTAATCCAATAAAAATCATTGTATCTATGATCCAATAGCTCTATATTATCACAATCCATCTTAGGACCAAAATCTGTTTCTCACACTCAGACTCTAGTCAATGTTGTATCTAACCCTACTCGTACTATTCAATATGAAATAAATTTGTACCTTGTTCTAATTTTCCACCCTCATTTGAATATGAAAAATATTTTCAAAATTCCTATCTCAAAATACAATGATCCAATAGCCCTTGAATTTAAAAACTAAATTTAATATTGAACGTATGAAAAAACTGAGTCTCTATAAAACAAATCAATGTTATAACCTAGACAATGAACATAATTTTTCTACTTTTGTGATTTGAATTTCAAAAAACCAAGTTACATGGTTGTGATAAGTGTGATATTTAGAGTCTAATAGGGTAGACATACATTTTTTATGAATATTCACTAAAACATTGTTAATAGTTTTTTAACTGTATGAATAATAATGTACCCTTATAAATAGTAATATTAACCTTATAAATAGTAAACTTACCAATTTATATATAAATAAAATTTCGGCTCTTTATAAATAAGGGTAAATATTTTAAAAAATAATAATTACGTGTTGGAATTTTTTCACTAAGAAAAATTTTATTTCATTTTTAAATTTTATTTAAAAAAATTAATAAAAAATATATCTAAATAAATACTTTGTTTCCCTGGATTTTTGGACAATTTTATGAAACCCTGGTAGTTATTTAAAGTATTATAAAAAAAGTTATAAATTTAAAATCTGTATTTTTCAAGTAAATAATGGTTTTATTTTAAAAATAAATTTATCTTAATAAGAAAATTATTTTCTTAATGTTGAGTTAATTATTCTATTCTACACATCGATAAATGGTTAGGGTGAATTTTTAGGAGTTTTCAGAAATACAGGAATTTTTGGTGAATAGTAAAATATGGTAATTTATGGTATAAATACATTATAATATAAATAAAATATTTCTTGTATCATGGATGATGTTAGAACACTCAGTTTTAACTCACATGAATGTATTTCTGTTTTATATCACATTAATCAACACTATTTTTTATCTTGAGTAAAATAATAAATAGTGAACAAGATATTAAATAATCACTTCACTCCTCCACTATAAAATCCAGCCATCACTCCCTTTTCTATTGACTAATCTAATCCTTGATGAATCTCAAAATTCTACTGGAATACTCTTCCCTATCCTCTCCCCACGTTCAGGAGCACTTAGTCATTCCAAAATTCCAAAACACCCTCCCTTAAGGAGGTTCTCAACGAGGATATTTGATGACGTAAAATCCTCTTCCTTTTCCTTTTAATTTATTTTTTAAGTTCCTTATTTTATTATTCTCTCATAACAACCTCTATAAAATTGAACATTATAACTATAGTATATTCTATATTCTGGAATTATATCATGTTAATTTCATATCCATTATGAATCTTTTAAAAATTCTTCAAAAAATACAAACTCGATTCAAGTGAATTTCTCAAATTCCTACATTTTTTCAAGGTCACTCTATAATCTTTATTCAAAAATATTTATTTTTATAAAATCACTAATTTTATTATGAAAAAATAATTTAATTAAATTTTTGTTTCATACAATTATTTTTCCTTGAGAAGTCTTCTTTTCAAAGTAAAAAGTATTTATCTCAGGAATTACTCGATGATTTTATAAGAGTATTTTCACATATGTCAACACTCTTGCTGATTATTATGATAAAATGGGTTAAATTATTAATGATAACATCCACTATATTTTATTTAGTGGTTTATTATTACTTTGATTGTTTATGTTTTACATACATACCATTCACCATAGTACTCTGAATGGTTAGTGTCTATGTTTAATATTTGGGGAAAGTTATTTACATCTAATATGTCATTTTAAATATGAATGTGTAAGTTTTTTATTTTTATCCACAATCATAATGGGAATTTATTGGGATTATTAAGTAATGGGTGGGTACCTCTATATCCCCTTGATGCATCGGTAGGTTTCATGAGACAATCTAGTGTCCTCGGACAAGGCCTTGACAGAATGGTTATTATGCTCTTTGAACAAGGCCTTGATGTTGTTTTTATGATTTATAGAATTATGAATTCCCTCATTATAGAACAAAATATTGATTATAAATGATGTTATTATACTATTACAGTACCCATGGTTCTATTTTATTATGGTATTTTTCATTCATCTCTTTTTCTTACCATATTATGTCCAAGTTTAATTTTTTGGCCTGTTTACTTTTATTTATTCTCATTCCATCAATATTTATGTTTCCAACATGTTATTTAACCTTGCAGAGCATCTGTTATCACCCCTTTCATATGTTTTATTTTTTCATAGGATGTGAAGAATTAAATTATGAATGAATTTCACGGATAATCTAAGAGTTATAGATGATCCAAATGGAATTTATTTGTTGTATTTCATTTCATGTTTTAATGATGAACTTTTTCATGTATCTAGTATTCAAAAACTACTAAATTGTTTGGTTATTCTGGAAATGAATTTCTTGTAATCAATCTATCGTATGAAAATAATGCATCAACTATCAAAAACTAGGGTCATGTCGTTATAGTTGGTATTAGAGGAATTTTAGTAGAAAACATAAAATCTAGATTCTAAAAATATATATTAGGGAACAATACAATAAGATTTAATTTGAGGATAAAAATATATAAAAGTTGTAGAATTTTGGTTAAATAAGATATTATGTGCACATTTCAAGAAAATACATCCCTATCTGTATAATACTAATGGACGTGGTTTTCTAATAGATATTCCAAGTAGTAACAACACCAACAAGTTGTTTCAAGATTGGCCTATGGTAAACTGGTACACAATTATGGGCCATACTACACACTTGGCATGAAACTCATGGGGGTTCTTTTTAGGATAATTTACATATTCGTTTCAAACCATTATGATGGATTTAAAACAAAATTTTTCCTCAAAGAAACCATGTTTATGGTTTTGGGATTAACAATGTATATGATTTAGATTTATATGAAGTATTCTTCTAGTTGAGATTATGTAATATGATTCAAAATCTAATATAGTGAATTTCATTATTTAGAAATGGATCCTATAGTATGAAATGGAAACCACTTTAATGCATGCATCCCATATAGGGATTTCACTCCTATGCAAGGTAATGATGTTACTTCTGGATCCACAACTAGTTCTAAGCAACTTATACCTATAATGGGATATTTGAATCAGATTATGAACAATAACCTCACCCATATGGAGCATTTTGAATGAAAACATATAAGTGAAAGGTTAGACCACATCATGTGACAACAACCACCAAAATTAAATGGGACTACAAACCCATTAATTGCAGAGCAATGGATAAGTACGTCATAAAAGATATTTATTACTTTGGGAAGTATAGAAATGGAGAATGTTGTAATGGTAGTTTATCATATATTGGGAGATGATGATCAATGGTGGTCACTAATTCAAAACACAAAGAAGAAGAATGATATTGAAAATACGAAATGGATGGATTTGGAGAAATATTATTAGAAAAATACTTTCCTAGTGAATAACAAAGGGATATGGAAAGACAGTTTATAAATATGATGAAAAAAGGGGATTAGAAGGTTTAAATTCATGAAGCTAACATCAAAAGAAAACCAAGGCATTCCACATACTACATACGTAATCCAAAGACCAAGATTGATCGATTCATCTATTGGATAAAACCATTCCTCAAACTGGAACTGGTCTCTAATGTTTCCCATCATAGAAGAAATAGTCTCATTTGATATCAAGACATTAAAATTAATCCTCTATGTATTAAGACTTTAAAGGAAAATAAGAGAATAATAGGGATAATTAAAACTCTATAAAATGAAATACGGAAATGGAGAAGAAGGGAAGATTTGAATTTTCGGCCTATAGTAATTATGGTAAGAAACACCCATGTACTTTCCTGGGGGGTATGAGTGTTTGTTATAAGTTTATAGAAAATTCCAATAATAACTTGATTGAAAGGTAATGAAAGAAGCTACCAATGATCAATGCTACAATTGAAAAATATTTTACATTATACAAATTAGTGTCCAAAGATTTAAGGAATTGTTCCCTAAATAATGAAAAGAGTGAAAGGCCAAGCTTATGTCTGTCACAAAAGATGAGGTTAAAGTTTCAAATGATGTGGTGGAATGTACATTAATTGTTTCCTCAAACATAACCACTACATTATTTAAGTTTAGATAATCATATTCTTTTAGCTCTTCCATATTTTCAAAGAAATTTTTACATTTTCAATATGATTTAATAATTATGTAGGTAGTAAAATATTGTAATGGAAATATCCAATCAACAATGAAGTGTCAATTAGTCAACCAAATGAAAGATAAACATATATTAGTTGATGAAATTTTTATCATACCCACGATTGACTTTGTTGTTATTCTAGGTATGAACTGGATTTAATATTATTATGAAAAAATATATTTTAACAATAATGAGTCTATAATTTTTGAGAATGATGTAGAATCCATTAAATTTAGAGCATAAACATCATCATCTGATTATTATCTAGATCCAACCCCAGTAGCTCTACTGAATGAAATTAATGGGGAGGATGGGAACTCAATATCTATGAGCGAGGAATGAAATATTCAAATTAAGGATTTACATATTGTAATGAATATGTTGGTCTGTTTCTATAGGATTTACCTTGACATTATCTAAAGTGGGAATTTGATTTTAGTACTGATTTAATTCTTTTTTCATGACCTATATCAAAGACTCCATATAGAATGGGAACTGTAGAGTTATTAGAACTGAAGATACAACTAGAGAACGTGAGTGATAAAGGATTTATCCACCTTAGTGTTTCACCATGGGGTAACCCTATTATTTTCATCATGAATAAGGATGGATCTAGGGAGTTTTGCATTGACTACAAGTAGATCAATAATATTACGATAAAGAAAAAGTATTTTCTTCCTCTCATTGATGATTTATTTGATCTACCTCAAGGATCCCAATATTTTTTGAAGATTTAAATTCACCATGGATATCAACATTTGCATGTGAGGAACCAAGATATTATAAAGGAAACATTTCAAAATAGGTATGGGGATTATGAGTTTATAGTAATTTCCTTTTGACAGAGTAATGAACAATATGTTTTCATAGATCTAATGAATATAGAATATCATGATGACATTTTTGTGGTATTCATTGATGAAATATTGATATAGTCCAAGATCTATGAAGACCATGAGAATCAAATGTTTATTATTCTGAAAACTTGTAGAAGAAATGAATTATATGGGAGGTTTAGAATGTGTGAATATGGGCTTCAAGCAGTATCTTTTCATGGCCATATTATCTTTGTGGACCGAATCTTAGTTTATCATGAAATGAAAAATGTGGTTCAAGAATGTCATTCTCTAATGAAAATATCCAAGGTATATAGTTTTATTTGTTTATTAGGTTATTATCAGTGATTCCTTTAGAACTTCACCCAAATAGCTAACACATTAACCATGATTACACAAAAGGGGATATGTTCATGTGAAAAAACAATGTGAATAATGTTTTGAATAATTTATGAAGAGGCTGGTGAATGATCTGATCCTTACCCTTCCATCAGGAAATGGTATATTTTTATATATATTATGATTCATAAATTAATGATATTGTTAGTGTCCTTATCCAGAATGATAGAGTTATTAACTATGAATCAAGGAATTTAAAAATTCCTGAACATAACTATCAAACTAATGATATAGAGTTAGCCACTATGATAATTTATTGGAATATATAGAGACACAATCTCTATGGTGAATGGTGTGAGATATATATAGATCAAAAGAACATAAAATATATCATATCACATAATGAATTCTACATGATGCAAAGGTAATGGAATGAAATACGGAAAGATTATGATTGATCCATACAATATTATCTGGGAATAGAAAAGAAGTAGCTAATGCATTGAGGAGAAAGGATCATGGAATTATAAATAAAATGATGATTGAAAGGGTTTATATGTTCATGGATTTTGTAAATATAAATATGGTAATTATCAATGATGGTGAACCAGTTTTAATTATTCAATTGGTTTCCCAAAAATCTTTATTATAAAGGATTAAAATGTTAGAACCTAATTATAATAATTACTAAAAAAAATAAGGGTTAGAATGATGGGAAGTTGGATGAATTTTTGTGTGAGGATGGTATTCTGAAATTTGGGAACAGGCTTTGTGTTTCCTCAATACCCATGTTAAAAAGGTAGTTATTGGATGATGCCCGTAGTTTGAATTTATTTTTACACCTTGGTATAAGTAAAATTTTATGATATTTGATGGACCATTTTTGGTGCGACCATATAAAGAGGGTAATTGATGATTATGTTTCATGATGGTTAGTCTGTTAATAAGTGATGGCCAAACAAAAAAAATCCTAAATTATTCACGGAAACTCTACCGATTCCAACATGAAAATGGGATAAAATCACTATAGGTTTTTTCACTAGATTACTCAAAACTCTAAGAAGGAATGATTCAATCTAGGTAATTATTTTATGAGTTACGAAATCATCACATTTCTTTATGGGATGATTTTAAATGTGGGTGCCTTGAATGACTCTACATCAATAAAGTTGTGAGACTTCATGGAGCACCTCTGTCAGTTGTGTTTGATTGAGATCCATGAATCGCATCGAAATTCTAGAAAATTATTAAAAAAAGATTTAGATACTAATATTTGATTGAGTATGGATTATGACCCTCAAACTGATGGGAAAACAAAAAAATGATCCAAACCTTAGAAGAGATGTTGAGATAAAGTTCACTTGACTTTCATGGTATGCGGGATCAGTATGTACCTTTGGTGGAGTTTTCATACCACAATGTCATCCATTCACATATTCAAATGGAACCATATTATGCATTGTGTAGAATGATAAGTTGTACACCAAAATGTTGGGTTGAAGTTGGTGAATGGAATCTTATAGTCCTAATGCATGTAGGGGAAACAACAATGGGTGAAAATATTATTCAAACCCATTTAAAGGAATCTCAATAAAGGAAAAAGAGATATGCCTATAATCAAAGGATGGACTTCCAATTTCAAGAGGGGGGTCACAATATCCTTAAGGAATCTCTATGGAAGGGTGTTATAAGATCTGGGAAAAGAGGGAAACTGATCCCCTTGTATATTGGTCCTTTTGAAATTCTACATATAGTAGGAGCTATGGATTGTCATTTGGTGATGCCTCTAATCATTTATAAAGTACAACATATATTACAAGGCTCATTATTGATAAATTACATGAAATAATTAATGCATGTCTTCATGTCTGAAGGAACTATATTGGAACATGTGTTCTCTTACTATGAAGAGCCCATCCAGATTCGAGACACTAAATTATAGGTGTTACAGAATTGGATGAATCTGTTGGTAAAGGTACTATGGAATAATAAAAACATTGAATAAGAAATATGTGAGCCTATAGAACTTATAATGAAGAACTACCCAAATCTGTTTGTTAGGAATGATTTTGGAATTTGGAGGATAAATTTTATTTGAGGGGAGAATGTAACACCCCATGAAATTAAAAATAAATTTAATATTGAATTCATGAAAATAGTGAGTCTCTACGAAACAAATTTTTTTTACCTGGCTAATGAACCTAGTTTTTCTTCTTCTGTGTTTTGAATCTTGAAAAACTAACATACACAGTTTGCAGTTCGTAAGATATTTATAGTCTGATAGAGTCAGTATAAATTTTTTTTAATAGTTACTCAAAACTTGTGAATAGTAATGTACCATTATGAATAGTAATGTACCATTATGAATAGTAATGTACCATTATGAATAGTAATATTACCCTTATGAATCGAAACCTCTCCCATTTACGTATAAATAAAATTAATGCACCTTATAAATATGAGTGAATATTTTATAAATTAATAATTAAGTGTTCATATTTTTTAGAGTAAGAAATATTTAATTACAATTTGTAAATTAATTTAAAATAAAATTCATTTTCACACGATTTATTCATAAATCTCTATTTTTTTCCTATGATTTTATGAAAATTTTATGAGACATCATTTAATTTTTGAATGTATTATAAAATCAGTTTTAAATTTTAAAACTTTATTTTTCAAGTAAATAATGATTTTATTTATAATTAAATTTCTATTATATATATATTTTTAATAAAATGGAGTTCATTTTTGAGTTCTAGATATAAAAAAATGGTAATGGTGAATTTTTGGTATTTTTTTTGAAAGGGAATATTTTTTTAAATATTAAAACACGGTAACATACTACATAAATACTTTATAAGATAAATACATTATTCCATGCAACATGGATGGTGTAATAACTATTATTTTATATTTAGATTATTTTATTACTATTTTTCTCAATAATCAACAATATTTGTGGTCTTATTTAAAATAATAAAATAATGAATAAGATATTAAAAAATCACTCCACTACTTCAATTAAAATCCTTCCACCACTCCCTCTTCCCTTTACTCATCTATGCCTTTAAGATTATCAAATTTATTCCCAAATACACTGCCATACACTCTCCCTTAAGGTAGGTGACCTTTGTCACTCCAAAAGACCAAAACCCCTTCCCTTAAGGAGGTTCTCAAGGAGGATATTTTTGAAGGTAAAATCCTCTTCCATTTTCAATTTAATATCTTTTTATGTTCCTTATTTTATTATTATCTATTAACCTCATCTATCCAACTTGTATTTATAACTCTATTAACACCTATATACTTTAATTATATCATGTTAATTTAATATCCATTACTAATATCCTTACTCTCTATCTCTCTCTTATTTAATAAATGAAATCATCTTACAGGAGGTTCCATTTTACAACTTTCGTAGTAGATGAAGATTTGTTCATCAATTTCTTCTACAAATCGGATCATGAATCCATTTTTAGGGTTGAACTATATTTTAAGTTTTTATTTTTACTTAGGTAAATATTTTGTAACCATAAATTTTATATTATATAAAATAATAGAACAAAACTAGTTTGTTATGATCAATAACTACAGTAATAATTTAAACAATCATCGATAAATGTATTACCTAATGATTCATCCTAATAATATATGACAAAATTATATAATAAACCATTAAAACTAATAAATGTTAATTAATATAATTTAATTACAATTATGGAGACTTATATCCATTCCATAGGAATCTCATTACTCATAATCAAGAAAACTGATCAGGAAATCAAGGAATGAACACTCTGGAAAGATGAGATTCAATAATAATGCTTCTTTATAAGGGAATAAATGAACCTAATAAAAATTTAATGAATTAAATTCATGTCTATAAGGTTCTAATTTATTTAGTTAATGTATTTAATTTTATTATCTAGGAAGTTAAGATCAAGTGCATAACACGTTCAGACATAAGGTAAGGGTTTTCTACCGAAACTCCATTTCCATTTGGGTTGGTTATATTCTCTATTTTGCTCCATTTATTTCATAATTATTCTTATGTACTCCTCATAAATTCATCATGAGTGTTTAATATATGTGTACCAATCAGAATACATCTTTATTTTATTGGCATTTTCTTATTAAAAAAGTATCATTCTAAACATCTTCCTGAAATACCTACTCGACTAAAGGGAATTTATCAAATTCTTACCTATATTCACAGGAACTCTGTAATAATTTTTTGTAACATTTTACTTTTGGTTTCATATAAATATTTTCTGAAAATAAAACTTTTTTTTTGATGTAAAATAGTATTTATCTCAATAATTACTCGATGATTTTATAAGAGTATTACAACATATTTCAACACACTTGTTTATTATTATGTTTAAATGGGGAAAGTGATTTATTATATCACACACCGTATATGTTTTAGTGTTTTATGATTTTATTTAAATTTTAGGTCCTATATTGATACCATTCACTATAGTACACTAAATGGTTAGTATTTATGTTTAATGTTTATGGAAAGTTATTTACATTTCATATGTTTTTCAATATGAATGTACATTTTCTTATGTTTGTCCTCATTCATATGGGGAATCCATTGAACATATTATATAAGGGTGGGTACCTCAATATACCCTCAATGAATCATTAGGTCTCACAAGAAAAACTAGTGCCTTGGCATTAGGCCTTCTCCGAATGGTATTTATGGTCATAGTATGAGACCCTGATAGTGTGATTATGATTTATGGAATTATGCATCCCATTATTATGAAACAAAATATTGATAGTCCATGGGGTTATTTGACTAGTATAATAACCATGGTTTTGTTTTTTTATAAAATATTTGTTTAGCTGTTATTCCATCCATATTATTTTATAGTTTACTTTTAATGCCATGTGTACTTTTAGTTATTCACCTTGTCTTCGTATTTTTGTTTCTGCAGTATTTTTTAACCACACTGAGCTTCACAGATCCCCAATTTATTATGTATTTATTTAATGCAGGATCTGAAGAATTATATAATGAGTTACATGCAGGTATAGTGTAAGAGTTGTAGATTTTTTAGATGGAATTTGTATGATGTATTATATTTCAAGTTGTAATGTTGTGGTTTTTTATGTATATATATTATTTTAAAACTACTAAACTATTTTGTACATTGGGATATGAATTTATTGTAATCATACCAATATAATAAAATACTTTACCAGCTTTGGAAAAACTAATATCAGGTTTTTAAAAATGACCCTTCTCACGTGAGGGAATAATGCTCAAGATAAACATCTTACCCCCACCTTTCACGCTTCCTTATCCTTTCAAAACCAAAAGAAACTTTTGATTACCATGGAACACATTACATCAATATGTATATATAAAATTAGGAATTTCAAACCCATATCAGTATCTAACATCAAAATACATTACATACCACCCATTCCCGACCAATAAAAATTGAATTTATTGCATTCATCTATAGATTATATTGTATGAGTTGTTTCCATATTCACAATCCATTATTACATAAAGACTAAAAAAAATATCCTTTATAAAATCATATTTTTCATGCATCTCTAAAATGGATGTTAAATGAATCATTCACTTCAGTCATCCCTCGACCTGCTCATAGATATATTTGATTACCTAATTTAACAAAATTGTGTGTTCCTGAGGTTTGTCATCCCTAATATCCAATCATAACGGGTGTACAATCTCATTCATCAAAATATTCAAACCCAAATCATGAACATGTGACTCATATTACAACTTTTTTAATTTGATCACACTTTATGGAATTCTTGTCTCGACATGCTAAGATCGCACTGTGAACTCCTCTTCAAGATCGGTCCCCTCACTTCTGTCATGTTACATCAATGACAACCCACCTCATGTAATTGAACTGAAAAAAAAATTGTTCATCCTTGGTCCTAAGTTATCCTACCTTATCCCCAGTCATATCTAGAACCTAACATCATTCCATTCAAGTGAATCCACTTTTTCTCTGACCACACTATCTATTGAACACAAACTATTCCACAAAGACTTGAACCTGAATAAGTTAGCCCGTAAAATCCATTATTGAAACTAAAAAACCATATGAGCATCATGAAAAAATAATTGTGTCACCCTTATTATTCCAAAAATTCTTATATATATATTTCCATTTATATCATACACTAAATCATATACATGTTCATGTCCTTAAAAATGAAAAACATTGGCTAAACTCACACCTAAGTTTCCTCTAGTCACAAGAACCACTGAACCACTGGGATCTGTTTTAAAAATATGGGAATCTATCTCTACCACATACACCTACTCATTAGGCCTCACACTAGAGTCACAGGGTCCATACACCTAGCTAGTAGTTCAAACCCCTTACAAAGGTCAAATCACATGAGATTTCCTCAATATTCCCATGTAATACCCATTGAATCGAAATTCCCAAACACCATCTTTGTGGGTAACATATGTGAAGTAATTCCACATCGACCACCACCCACATCTAGGTCTCCCAAATATTGGTCATATTCCTTTTTAATGATATAACAAGATAAATATCCTTGTAACTTCCCCAAGTATTACATGATGTGTAAAATAACTAAATACTCACTCTAAGAGGTAACATATAAGGTATGTAATGACAATATTGACCTACTAAGATCAAATAATTGATACATGTGTTCACTTATATGGTTTTAAAATTCAATGATATTGAGAAAAAAACCCTATAAGTTTTAATTAGAATTTCATTTATGTGAAACCCTATAATAATCCAATAATTTAAATGAGGATTAAAATTCCATAGTCATTTAAGGAATCACCTATAAATAATTGGCCAACCAAGAACTGATCCTCTCTGAGAACATCCATTTTAGGATTATCACTATAAATTTATGATCTCAATTTAAAAAATATGATGAAATTAACGGCAAAAATGAATTTTAATACTTTAATACCCTTAAGAGTTTTTTGATTATCAAGAAGAATTATTGTACCTATCTACATAATTTTTTTCCAACTGACTATATAACTATAAAAGAAGGTCGATTTAGAAAGATTATGTAGATAGATATATTGAAAAACACCATGTAGGATATTATGATTTTTTAAATAACCACATTAGTAAATGAAATACCCATAAATGGCCTATGAGAAATGAATATTTTACAAACATTAATGCATAAGTTTCAACACATAGGCATGTAGTGAAAATTCCATCCTTCTGGGATAGGTACAAGAGTGCCATGAACATATGATATTCCCCTAAAAGTACATCTCTAATTAATTACATAGACCAAGTGTCCTATTGGAGTTATTAAGGATGAATTGAGTACATATCCTGAAAATATAGGGATACTACACCACCTGTGTAGAGGGGGTGGTTTTGATGTCTCTATCTCCATGTTACATAATGGATTACTAAAAATTGTCCCCTATAGAAGAATTTAAACGATGTGGTCCAGCTATGTCTAATTCCACAAAAAACTACATTGTAATTCCTCATTTACGTTCATTTTGATGCATTAAATAGTTAGCAACAACATCATTAATATAAATCACATATGAACAAACATATTTATTCATAACCTAAATACCACATTTAACGCATGAGTAAACAACTCTTTCTTATATAGTCCTATTGATAAAATAAATCATTGGTCTACTTTCACGGGGTAAGAACCACGAATCAATACTAAATCACAAAATAAATATCTTGATGTGATTCACCGAATAAAAAAGGAAATTTAACTACAACTCCACAGACCCAGAATCTCAATCGAATATAATTGGTAACCATGAGTTTCTACCAAAACACCTTTTTTCACATACAAGTGTAATGTTTATCATAGTATTGAACACATTTATAGTACACCTATATAGCATATCCCAAATAGTAATATAAATGGTATGTAACTTCATTGATTCAACTTTTTTCAATCCTCATCCTAGTTACTATGAATAGTAACTTTCATGTGTAACTAATTGGACTCAAGCATGCCTCTTGATATGAAATTGGTTACTATGTTACAAATAGGTATTAGTTTGTGTCTATGGGGAGACTATTCCCTTATATGAGAGTAATTCTATAGTTGAAAATGACTAAATATGAATCTATATAATAATAAATTCAAATAGGAAGAATATAAATATAAACATGAAATAACAAATGAAATGTAGTTGGGCTCAAATAGCTAAGTCATACATACCCTAACCACCCACTATGTTATATATATATATATATATATATATATATATATATATCTTTTTGTGTGTTTGTGGATAATGAAAATAAAAACATTATATCCACTATATACCAAGTTATAACACATCCCAAGCTCTATGTACTCATATGATCCATCCTTCTCGATTATTCAATGGCCTTAACCTAACCCCCACATGTAAATAGGTGAATTCCATATTGGGTACTCATGTACAATGGTGTCTTGAGTAGGGTGTGATTAAAATACTCAATAGAAATCCACCAAAATGGATCTATACAGATCCAGTAAATGTTGGTTATATGTTTGTTAACCAATCAAATAAATAGAAATATTAAAATATCAATGGTCGAAAAATAAATCAAATTACTAATTTCATTCCTAAGAGCTAATGGATTAATTTTTCTGACCATACCTTCTTCAGTCATCATTATAAGTGTCTATGAGTTACATATGTCATCACAGAAACAAACAAGTCCATCCCTGGATCACCAATACTCACCTCCACTAAATGTAAGGGAGGAATTCAATTATCAGTTAGACATCCGAAAAGTATGGCATCGAGTATGATACTTTTTATCCTAGTCATACCACTCACTCTATGAGAAATGAGTGTAACTCAGACGATGTCTATGTATTCCATATTCTGTTCTAATATTGGATTCCTATTTTCAAGTCCACTATATAAAAAGGATTGGAAATTGGAATTAATTTCTAATGGGAAGAACAGTCTGCAATATATATGGAATACTCTCTTCAATACAATATCTAAAAATCTTCCAATCATCGTGTCTACAATATATTCACAAATATCACTATGAAATTCAATCATGGAGTGTTCACACATTCCTAGGGTGTATCCCAAAAATCAATTGAAGTGATCATCATCAACATCATGGATGTCACCAGAATACAATTCTCAAGGGATTTTTCACCACTACAAATAATGCAAACATCTATATCATATTATCAAGGGAATATGAGATTAAACACAAATTAAGTGGTAATTATACGATTTACTTGAGAACCTCTTATATTTCATGATATCAGGTGTAATCCGAGAACACAAGAACATTTTATAACATCATTGAGGATTATATCCTAATCACACTAGGAATTTACGACTCTATAAGAATCAATTAATATATAGATCCCAATATATCTAGAAACTAAATTTTTTACTTTAATTTGTTCATTAATCCAAACAAAAATTTTAAAAATATTGAATTTGTTTAAAATAATATATCTAACAAAATTATTACTAAAATTTAACATTTATGTTGAATCAACATCTGAGTTAATAGACATGTATGGTTAGGTCCTAAGAGACCTTGTCACAAATGAATAAAAGTACCTATTGGGGAATGAACCTAATGAACTACTAGTTACATTAGAATTGTAAAATCTAGTAATTTAATTTTTTAGTAGTAAAATAATATCCACTTAACATGGATCCATCGAGTTATCTAAATTATCCAACCCATATAACTTCACTGGCCTTACTATCTGTGGTAGTATATTCATACATTTAATGTATAAACATGGAAATATTTACCCATTCCTGATGATCACTTAATATAGTCTTAACAACATCATTGAATTATATTTGGTGCCCCCTTTAAGTCTTATTTTATAGATAAAATCATATATCTGAGAGAATCAATTCCCCTACGACATAAAGTATAACAAATTTGGACCACAAAGGGCTAAATTAAATTTAGTGGTTGTTTCTATGGTTATGAATGACCTTTGAGGACATCCAATGCACTTCAAAGAGAACCACCCTCTTAAAAGAGGCTGCAAGATTTCATTGGTCATGGTCTAGTAGGATTCTTTCACGAATTAAAATCTATGGACTCATTACAAGGTCTATTTAAATCTAAAAAATAGTTTATGGTATGTACGTAGCCAAAGGTGGATATGAAAAGTAGTTAGTGCCCTATGGACCAAGGTGGACCCTAGAACATTGAACTCTGAAAAGGATAAAACCCATAATTCCATTAAACATTTTTATTTAATTATTTATGCATAATAAATTTTTTAATTTAGAAATGAATTTAATTATAGTTACATCAAAAGTATTTGAGGAACTGGAACACATCAAATATGAAATTCCGATGAAAATTAACCTAAGTGTAAGTACGACTGACAACCTACCTTATTTGATGATTTCTGGATTATGTCTATGCATCAAAAGAAGCTACCAAGTCCCATCCATAGACATTAAATAATTATGTGGACCTTCCTCAAAACCTATCCAACATGTTTAATTAATTAAAATCACATTGTAAATAATTAATTAATTTATACATGTATTAAGAAAAATAAACTAATTTTTTACAAAAGGTATAATGCCCAAAATTCACACTGGTTGATCTCATCACACCAAAACTATGAACAATGCCCCATCAAAAACTTTTTTTATACTCATGAACATGAACTATGAAACAAAACTAATTTATATCTTCAAAAAATTCCAAATTTATTTAATTGAATACGGAATGATTATAAATAATACCATGTAAACAAACCTCAAAAAATCTTTTGGTGTGACATGCCCAAAACATAATGGTATTCCCTATTCCAAAAAATTGTTGAAGCCCCATAATATATGTATGATTCATGTATATATAAATTTAAACTAGAGGAGGATGAAGGAAATAATGATAGTTTTATATCAAAACATGCCTATATTGTATATTGAAGACATTTTATTTGTAGGATCTTTAAATAGGATGGCCCAGGACCATAGTAGAAGTAGTTGTGGTTGAATGGTGGATCATCATGCCGAAACAATATATTTCTTGAGACCACATCCCAAGTGTATTCTATTTTACCGGAAAAACAACTTATGTTCCCACACTAGGTTGTGGTGAAAGACATTGTTTTTATTTTTTCAAGAACCATTAGGAGGAATAAACTGTAGATATGCATGAATGGATCTTAATTTCATCATATCTATTTTTCATCATATTTTTTTCCTGATTATATACTATATGAAATTTTATTGTAGTATTTATGATGATGAAATTATTTGGATTAAATTAACATTATAAAAGTGTTTTTTTAGAGTCCATGAGTAGTTATGGTTGTGGTTTTTAGGAAAATATTGACATAAAAAATGGGTATTTATGGGTGATTTGAATATACCAATTATGATGTAAATATTGAAGATTTATGGGAAATGTTTTTCAATTTTTCATTAAACATAATTTACTCAAAAAAAGATGTAGGATATTGTGATAGGGATTCTATGAAATCATTTCTTGATCATAATTTTAGAGAAAGAGAGTTTTATCTATGTGATGGAATATAGTTATTAAATATCTAGAAACACATGAATTCAAAGAAAAAACAGATTGTGTTTTATGTTACTATGATAAGTAGAAGATTTATCTAGAGGTATCTTAGAATGCATATAAGTTATTAAATCATGGAATTTCTACATTGGTGAAGTAATTTTCCTATATAATTTTATCATATCATTTAACCAGTTTGAATATTCATTCAATGATGCAGTAAAGGGGCCTAAATTTTGATAAATTATTATTGTATCCTTCCCATAATATTAACATAAGGACAATAAAGAATCATAAATAAACCTATAATGTTCCTATAATGATAATGATATGACACAAAACATTGAATAGAATAATTCATATGTGAGGAGAGACCAATCCAAAACCGTTTCTAAGTGGAGTTACCCCTTGTAAATAGCGTTCCAACCCATAGTGGATGTTTTCATCATAGAACAATGTTAATGCATTCTCATGGGATATTTACCAATTAATGTGAACCATTTAAATACTGACAACAATATTTACCTAATTCAAGAAAAATTAAAATAGATCAAGAGTCATTATATATATATCGTGAATGGGAATAAAAAAATGACCCTAAAAGATGAGAGGTCGATATACTTTAATGTTAGTGAGATTAACTGATCAACGTTTTTTAATTGGTTAAGTCAAAGGTACACCAAGATTCACCCCCATCTATTTTATCTTACTCTATGTCCAACATTTAAATCATACAATTTGTATCAAAGTGTTAGAACATTTTTAGATTTATTTTCTTCCTTAATGAAAATTTGTTGAAGAATAATAGAATCAATTATAACTACTACTATATTTGATGGATTGAATTTCAAATAATGGAAAGTGTATTTTTCCCAATTTACTGAAAATTCTCTTATAGTTATTTTAGATGATGATGAAGGACTTATTCTAACTTGTGGACATATATTTATAATTTAAATAAATCAATGAAACATTATGAATGATTATTCATTAAAATATAAATTAAAAGAGGATATGAAGGATGTAATTTAGAAAGAGGTTAATCATTTCATGTTCTCCAAATAAATATGGAGGAAAAAGGAAATTGTTTTTAAAAAAATAAGAAAGCCTAAGTAAGAATCACCCAATGAAAAAAATAAACTATAAAAAATCTTACAAGAAGTTGTGTTCTATATATGTGGTATAATATATTCATAAATAAATCTAATCTTCTAACAATCATGAAAAGAAAGGATGTGAAATTTTATCCTCTTTCTGGATGATAAAATAGAGATGTGATTCGTGTGAAGAAAAGGAAAAATCCAATTTATATATGATGAAATTATTATGAAATTACAACCAAATTCAATGAATTATCATTCATGAATTATATTATTTTATGATTTGATATGTTTACTTATAAAAAAATAGGAATAAGATTAATTAATTTACCTTGAATTAGATGATGAGAATAATTCGAATGAATAGTAAAGTGAAAATTGATATTCATGAAGAACCGTCTCAAGAGATCCAAAAGCATATGTCCGTAACGAATTAATTAATGGTACATATAATTTTATTAATAACACAATCTAAAGAAAGAATATTATCATTTATAGATTTTGGAATTGAATTTTTAAATTTGGATTCAAAATAAGAATATGAAGATGATATGATAAGAGAACATGAAGATTTGATGAACACATCAGAAGAGAAAGTGAAGATCACTCTGAATGATTCCCTAGTATTATAGAAATATATATAATTCCATATCTAAAATCATTAAGTAGTTTATTATTTCATAAAAAATTGGAATATTGGTTCCATGAAAGAATTAATAAAAAATGTTATCCTATAATAGAAAAACTTGGAACATCAAGAGTATATTTTTAAAATCCATCAATCCCAATAATGTTATAAGAACCCCATTAGTTCCAACATCTTAGTCATGAAGATAAAGAACATTGTATAATTCTTGGGGTAGATATTCCTTTTTTGTTAACCTAGGTTATGAGGAAATATATATAAATTTAATAATTTCATGAATTGTTAATGAATCGATATGTAGAAACTACACCCCTATGACATCAAAGTATATGTTTTACCTTGTAAAATTGTACAGTTTTTTGGATAATATTTTAAATATTTTAGTGGATGAAAAATTACCTTAATTAAGTGTTTATTAATAACTAAATCATTATTATCACTACATCTCTCCTATAATGAAAAAATGAATATTTGGATGACAAATAAAGATGTTTTTCTAGGTGTTAAGAAGGTGGAAAATAATGCGAAGCAATGCAAATTTATTCCAAGAGAAATTGTTTTGATCAATAAAGAGTCTTTTCAATGTGGTACAATAGAAACCGATATGTGGGAATGTGGGAATATGATTTTCAAAAGAATTATAGGTGCAATTTATTATTCTCATGCAAATCAAGAAGGCATTTTTTGAGTATTATAGATTCCATAATAATGGAAAAGACCAAGATAAGGAAGGAAGAAAATGATAAATTCTATTAGGATATGTGTACAAGTGATATCACATAAGTGAGATAAATTATAAATAGTATTATTTGTGTAAATACAATTGATGAGGAAAATATTAAAAATGCTTTTAGATTTCCTTCCTAAAATTGGAATTACGGATTAAGATAGACTAAATGTGATGGGTTGGTTCAACTTACCATCCCTATTCCCCATATTAATAATCATCAAGGTACCCATATCCCCCTAAAAATAATTTTTTATAATTTTTTATATTGATATTAATAATTAATATGGGAGAAAATCCATTTGGTGATTTCTCTATTGAAGAAAAAGCGAATGGATATGAATAAAAATATATAAAAGTATAAATTTACATGGAAATGGTATTTTTAATAATGTTTCAAATATTCACACACACACACAGATATATATATATATATATACTATAATCTAGACTAATTATTATTGTCATTGATAATATTCATTTTAAAATTACATCAAAATAAATCCAAAATATTTTTTAATAATTTATGTATCTTGATGAGTACTTAAAAATTTACTCAAAAAAGAAGTTGATAATTTGAAAATAATCATAGAAAAAAACATTAATTTTAATTTAAAATATATGTGTGGTGGGTAAGTGGTTTTTTTGAATATATTTCCTTATTATTCATGATACTAAAAACTATATAAAAATTATCATTACCAAAAGTAGGTTACCCCTTATTTTACACAAACTAGAGGTTTCAATTTTATTTTTCAATCGACAAAAAACATTATGAGTTTCATGAAAATCATGGGATACCATGGTTTATTAAAAAAATTTATTATGGGGAAGAAATATTATAAATAGAGTTTGAGGGGTATCATTTATTTTAATAGAACTAATTATACAATAAATGGAAATAACACATTTACTAGTGGTGTCAATTACTTTATCATCTTGTATGTTTCTCATAATAATATAAATCAATGTTTTGTATAAATGGTTATGTGTGAAGTGACTAAGATAACATGTTGTGTATTGAGAGATGTAGAAAGGGTAAATTTTGTTTTAAGTGTTTAAATTGATTCTTTTTTACATGGAAATCCATTTATTTTCTTCCAAATCTATATTCCCTAAGATGAGATTAAAATTAGTAGTATTAAAGGATTAATTTAAGTCTCATGGTCCAAGTAGTAAATTAACTTTAAAAATTTCAAGATCATTTACCATAATTCATAGAATGGTCTTGAAGATATTTCATATAATAAACAATATAATGAAAATATGAATTGAAATAGATGGAATACATTGATGAATATTCTATCTTTATCCTCATAGGGTGATTTCATGCACTTGACTAATCCCTCTTATAGGTAAAAGTCATTGGGAGAAGTTGATGTTTAGTTTAATATCTTCCCATATAACGGGGGAGATGATGTAACTTTGATGTTACCTCAAACAAGGGGAGAAAGAAATAAGGAAAACATATACATTTTCAAGGGAGAAATAAAATTGTTAAAACCCATTTTATTTCATGATAATAAGGGTGGGGGTTGTCTTATTGGTCCACAGGGTGTTTCCATAAAAATAAAATGGGTATATTTTTTGTAATCCCAACGGACTATGTTATAATTTAAAAAAATGGAATCTATGGGCGTTGGATTATCAAGGGATACTATTTTATTTGAATAATATAATTATTGGAATCAAATTAGTATGTTTTGAAAAATGATTCAAATGTGATTTTTTTATCAAAAATAGTTTTGTATAATGTGAGTTTTTTAACTACAAGTTTTTCATGGTGTAATTATTGTCAATGAGGTTATTGGAAAAGTGATTGGATTTAAGTAGAACTTTGGAGGTGAAGATTATTACTACAATGATCCTACATGATAAGGATATGGGAGAAGGAATGTTAGAGGAATATTAGTGAAGGTATAGAAATAAAATTCCTTACTCATGGGATATAATTTTTAAGATATCCCAACATAAGAAATACCATATCATAGTCTATGGGATTGGTGAATTTATTGAATGGGTTAGGTTCACCAAACCCATATCCACAGGAGTGTTGTTAAATTAATTTCTAAAAATGTGAAATCAAAAGAAAATATTATATAGTCGTCATCATGATGTATGTTTTGTGTTCTCTAATGTAATTAGAAAGGTTGTTGTACCACTAGATGGCCAATAACCATAGTGGAATAGGTCATGGATGACCGGTGGTCTCCCAAGTCAAAATTTATTTAGGCCAGAGTCCTTCAATATAATTATTTTTGTGATAGTGGAATGAATATTATGATCCTACACAAATTTTTAACTTTAATTTTTAAATGAACACATTATTCGATAGAAAATATTACAACTATCGCTGAGCAAAAATAAACCATGAAATATAATTATTTCATCATAGTTATAAAAAATTCATTAAATTGGAGTTATTTAATGCAATAAATAATATTATTAAATGAATATTTAAATATCATAATCATTAGAAATATATTAATAAATAATTATAAATTAAAAACTCAATTTTAAAAAAAGTAATTTTATTTTTCAATATATATTTTCATAAAAAATATTTATTATTTATTTTTGTGAGAAAAATAAATAAATAATTACATAAAATTTGAGAAAAATTATTTCACAAAAATAAATTAATATTTTAAAATAAACATACCAAAATAAAATTATAGTTAATTTTTAGGGCTTTTCTGAAAAGACTTGTTACTCATGAATAGTGAAAAATACAAATTTTTATTTAAAGTGATTTTTTTAATATGAAATTATACATTTTTTTAATAATTGTTTCAAAGTAATTTTTTTTCTTTTATTATAAATTATTTTCTTAACATGGTTGGATTAAATATTATGATTTAATTTAATAAAAATTAATTTTTAGCAAAAGAAAATAATTTTTTGAGAAAACTATTTTTTCTTGGTTTTCTAATTTTTATATTATCTTTACTTATTCAACTTATAAAAATTAACTACTAAAAAATGAATCGCATATTTTTATTCAAATATTCTAAATTTGGTAAATAGGTCACTTCTATTTTTTGAAATTTGAATAACAACCATTATAACTTTTTTATCATTATAAAGGTAATATTGGTAAAATACGGTTATAAATAATTTGGAGTGGCTTAAAAATAAATTAAAACTATAAATTATTTAATTTGATGAGTATATTTAATTGGAAAAATTACAAAAATTGAAAATATTACCATTTATTTTAATTTAACTTTGATTTTGGGCTTTATATTATTTATGTAATAGGTGATGTTAAAATTTTAACTTTCCCTATTTAAATTTCTAAAATATTTTGAGACTCAAATAAAAATATTATGTTTGTTTCTAAATAATTATTTTAAATAGGATTATTTTGTTTATAATTTAATTTTTTTATATTTAGTGATGAAATAATTACCTTAATTTCATACATAATTTTGACACAATTCTTTTGAAAGAAGGTGAAAAAATTGGTGTATAATTTTAAAAATTATAAAAGAAATATTGCGTGGGAGAGTTAAAGTGTACCATTAATATTTATTATAAATTATCATATTTTTTTAAGTATTTATATTCTAATTAAATTATAATGATGTTGTTTTAAAAGACAAATTATAAGAATTCTTTTAATGTGAAATTAATAGTATTTTAAGTTAAATATATTGTACTAAATTTCAAATAAATTAAAATCATTTTTAGTTGGAATCATAGGAT
This sequence comes from Viscum album, assembly GCA_963277665.1. Taxonomy (NCBI): domain Eukaryota; kingdom Viridiplantae; phylum Streptophyta; class Magnoliopsida; order Santalales; family Viscaceae; genus Viscum; species Viscum album. The sequence continues at coordinate 1,194,644,227 of OY728139.1, forward strand.
GGAATTATTTTTAAAAATATCATACATTCTCCATTTTAGATAAAATTATCACCATATATGTAAAATTAAAGTTCTTTTTTTATTAAAAAAATTGAAATACCACAGTTATGGTCAAAATTAATTTACAAGGAACTTAAACTAATTGCAAAAGTTTGAAATTATATCCAAATTTATAAAAATTTGATTTTATTATTCTATTAATACCATATATTAAATTAATTATAGTAAATGTTGTTTTGAAACCATTTTACATTCATTACACAGATATTATAATGTAATATTTAATGGATTTCAAAAAATTACATTAATGATGTTTTATAATAAATAATATTTTATAAAATGATTTAACATTTGTAAAAATATTATCTTAGAATAATCAAATTTATATGGTTTAAAATGTCAAATTTGGTCCATTTATGGGTTAATATTCCAAATATAGTAACATTCTTGTCCCCTAAAGAGTAAAAACCATTAATTTTATGGTAATTTTAAAAAGGATTAATTAGGGGATAGAATTATGAAATAGGGGAAAAATATAACCAAAATTATTGTAAATTTTATTATAAGATATTATTTTGAAGCATCATCATCATATATTTGAATTATATCAATTTGGAACTATTTTTTCCCATAATGTGGATTTATTTTAATTTAATAATTTAAGTAATTTCAAATGTTACCCACCCCTCACCTATAAAAAGTCAAATTCTCTAGATCATTATTTACAATTTTCTCATTATTGATCAAAAAATACAGAAACAATTACTAAATTCATAACCTGGGTTTCTTATATCAATTCCCTTAACAGATTTTCTACATGACCATAGGCGTGCCTCCTAATATGACAAAGGTTTTGGACCTCTATGAGGGTCTAATATGTAACATGGGGAGACTATAACCTATCTGTCAAAGAAGAACAAAAGTGGACAAAAAATATACAATACCCAAATGAAAATAAATAATAACAATGATAAAACAATAATAAATAATTTCCAACATCACATGATAATACCAAACAGGGAATAATGACCCTAAACTAAAACAATATACATATCATGCCATAAAAGTGTCATGTTTCAAATTTAAACCCCCAAATATGACACGCTGACAACTCCTGAGAAAGTCTTGATGCCGTGTTTTCTTCCCTCATTCATGCTCAATCTTGAATCCCCACTAATTCATCTAATATATGACTCTTTCCCTTGTCATGTCCTGAAAACATAATGTATATTCGTGTATATATTAGTCATTTAGAGTAGGGTGTGAGTAAAACTCAGTATGACATAACTAATGGTGTATAAATAAAAACCCAATATTAAATTGTGTATTCAGTTTTATAAATAATGAAACTATGAGAACATAAAAAAATACAATTCATATAAAATTATTCTTTAACCAACCACATCATACATGCTTTGGCCCATACTTGATTCATAACCACAACTCATAGTGTTTTCACAATTAATTGTACCAGGTACTTTAATTATCCATTTAATTCCGTTTTCATCTCTAGTATCTTAGAGCATCAACCAGAATTACAATATCTGGGGCCCTATTGAATTATTCTAGAACCAATATGGTATTTGAAGCCTCAATCCCTATCACACACCACTTTAGGATTTGGAACATTAATCTGTGTCCCATACTTTATTATTAAAATTCACACAATGGGGTGTTATAGAATCATTCCAACATCCCATTGGAATTTGTACCACCTATCCCTAACCCACACAACATTTATCTAAAATTCAAAAATTTTACATATATCAAATTCAAGAAAGGTTCCATATCCTTACCAATTTTATGAATAGGTCCCATAATGGTGAACCATTTCAATTATCAATCGTCACAAAGGATATTTACAATAACTAAATGGAATAATATAAACAATTCACCAGTAATACATTTAACTACAATTATTGGAATTTCAATAACTCATAAAAATTAAGAAAGAAATCCCATTAATTCCCACTTCTAATAATAAAAAAGGATTTGATTCATTTTAATTAAAACATTATTTCCCATTCACATTACGTAATTATCATTAAAGGAAAAATTGGAACACCTTATTGGTACCCATCAAATTGGTCTAATTTTCATAGATGGGTCAAACTAGATCATCCAAGAGCTTCCAATTTACGTATAAATAAATATTTATTGTTAATTTAAAAAAAATTGGAAATGGAATAGTATAAGTACACAAAAATAATTCAATTAAATACAATGGTAATATAAATTAGACCACTGACCTCAATAATTTTGATTAGTAGTCACCAAATCATAATCCTTAATTTGATGCGAAATGATTGATATCACAGTGGAATGGAAGATATCAGATTAGTACATAGGACCAAGATACTAGAAAAAATGATCCATCAAGACATATAAATAACTAATTTCCAACATCAGAACAATTACACCCCTATATTAGTTTATAAAGATATAACAAAAGAGGAAACAAAATGGGGAAGTTATTACCTATCATACAGAAGTCGATACTTCAACTGGATATTCGATTTGATAAGAAAGGGGTTAGAGTAACATTTTAATCCTCCCAAGATCCTCCAAAATAGATGGAAATATGGTTCATATGAAACTTTTTGTTTGTGGTTAATAACCAGGTGTTTGGGAATTTAAGCATAAAAACTAGGGCTTTATTTTCTAGAGTGCATGGTTTCCTAGGCATATAACACCATTTTCCAAACCATATTCCATAATCTTGCACCTCCAAATTGTGGTTTTACATCTAATCCTAAATGGGAACACAATTTTAAATAACATACCCTAACCATGAAAACCTTCACTTTTTTTGGTGAGTGGTTGGGGGGGGGGGTCTTGCTCTACTTGGTCACACGGTGCACAACTTCTCCTTGCTCCAAAAATGGGTACACCATTTTCTAGGGTAAACCACACAATTTTCCCTAACCATTAACCAATATTACATATCCCAATCCGATTCAAAATTACTCTAAATTCTCCCAAAACAACCCCAATATAAAACCCAAAAAATATGCCCAAAACAACTATAAAATTAACCTTGAAAACAAGTATGATACATCTCTATAATGTTAGGGATCATGAAATCTGCCTACCTTATAAAATCACTTCCTCAAGATAAACTCCAAGGTATCTATAGGTTATTAAGGTAAACATATTGAGCCAATGATCCCATATATCTATTTTCCTCTACAATGTTTCCTCTTAAACACTTCAATGTTTCAATTGAAATCTAAACAATAGTATGGTAATTTTCCACAATTCCATCACACTAGAATCCATAATATGAATCAAGTGATATTTAAAGGATGCATCAACATCAAGATCAACATCATCAAAATCAAAGAAATGATAAGGACCAGTGTGATACTTCCAATGATGTGAAACATGAATAACATCATGGATAAAACTATACCAATGTGAAAGATACAATCGATACGCCACCTATATAATCCTCCCCACAATGTAAATGGTTCTAATAAATGGTGTTCCAACTTCCTCGACCTATGAATCCTATTATGGCCCAACATCAGGGACACCTGACAAAATACACGATCACCCACTATAAACTCAAGGGGTAAAATATGTTGGTTAGTATATGAGTTTTTCCTACATTGATTCATAGTCATCTATTGCTGAATCAATGGGACCTTCTTTGATGTCTCCATCATGAGACTCATTCCCAATATCTTAGACAATCCTACCACAATCCATCATAGGGTTTATCCACATGTACTAATATAAATTTCCTCATATGGTTCAATATAAAAAGTCTCCTAAGAGATTTTTTATACTAAATGATTTCTAAATGCTTCTACTAGAACCCCAAAAAATCTATGAATCTTGCTCACAGTATGTCCCAAGAACCTAAATAGTACATTCGGATTGTATGACTATATATTAGTGGAAATTCATTCCAAAAAAAACCTAGGTACATAGCACCCTATATTATCCATTATAGAAGCATTACTTAAAGTGTGAGTTGTAATCAGAAACAAAAATCTATGGTACCCCATGAAAATGGACTATCTCTTTAATTTAAATTTCTTCCAAGTGATTCACTATGAAATTCTGGCATATTGGAATGAAATAGGATACATTAATCAATCAATCCATAATAAAAAAAAATAGTTTCATTCTTTTGTGTTCACCTCAGATGAACCACCATGAATTCCATGGTACCATCATCCCACATAAATTATAGAATTTGTGACATCTATAAAAACCATCTAGTTTTTGATTCTCAGCCATCACCTAATGACAAGTGCTGTATCATTTCACAAACCCTATTGTCCCCATGTTGATTCCTGACCACCAGTACCATCGATGCAGGTCATGCTATATTTTGGATAGATTTGCAGGAATTACCAAAATTGATAAATGAAACTCACATAACATCTCATCCCTAATAAATTATTTATAAAAACACATCCATAGATATAGATGACCTCGTCCTCATCTATATAGTCTACTGAGAAGGAGATTCACCGTATTTATTAATTTTCTTCTGGTAAAAACATGCTAGATCCTTATACTTCATCTCCCTAATCAGGATAAAATGTGGACTTAACTAGTTAGGATAAAATGTCCACACTCTCCTAGAACTCATGAACCTCAGCATGCATCTAATCCAGCAAGTTCATTCTCACCCACTTATAACTGGACACTGGGATTGCCTGAGTTAGTTTCTTCTTGCTCATAGTTTCATTGAAACTATTTCCTTTCCATAGTTTACAAGCTAGATCAAAATAAAATGACTATATATACTTAACCTAAAACTACATTAGAGGATTCAAACCTCACTCTGAAAATTTTTACATTAAGCATTGGTGATCCATATACACAATTAACATTTCTCCCAATAAGTATTTCCAAAAACACTGTAAGGCATAGACCACCACAAACAACTCTTGATCATGATTAGTATAATTATATTCATGATTCCACAACTATCATGACCCATGGGACACAAATCTATCTCTCTGCATCAACACATTTCTTAGTCCAATTTATAAAGCATCACAAAACACAATTTACTCATCTCCCAGACCAGGTTGGATCCATAATCACTATGGTAGTGAAAGGCTTCGTCAAATCCAAGAAAACATTTTCATATCATCTTAACTAATCCATCATGAACCCATTATTGGTAAATCCAAAAATCATGAATTTTGTATTGAAAATTTGGAAATCTCATGGATGAACCTCTGATAATAACCCACTAAACCAAGATTGGTATGGATATTATAAAAACTATTAGGATGCTTTGAAAAAGATGATTGTCTATAACATAATTATTTCTACTAAAATACCTTCATCAATGATGAAAATGCCAAATAAGTGTACCATGTGGATACATAATTTAATCTTTGATAGCTTATGGTTTATTATATTCTTCTCAATGTACTCGATAAGATGTCATCATGTTGGGCATGATTTTCAAGAGTCTTAGAGTGAACCATGATTTCATCCTTGAAAACTATGAAAAAAATGACCCATGTAATAGTGAATGATTCATATTTTCATGTCCATAAACACTTCAAATTTTTTTATAATCACAAATGGCATCACAACAAAATCATATAGGTCATACCTACACCTGGAAGAAGTTTATGGAAAATCATAAGGTTTCACTCCCAACTGATGATACACTGACCTCAAGTCAATTATGGGGAATACCCAATATACTCACAACAATTAGAAAATATCATCCCAACATGGAATTGGATATTGGTTATTCAATGTTATCTATTTTAAATTTTGGCAATCATCAAATAAATTCAACATCTGATCAACCTTTTTAACAAACAAAATCGTAGAACCCAAAGTATACATGCTCGAATGGATAAATCCATTATACATAAATTCATCTAGATGTGGTTTGTGATCATAAATCTCTATTATTGATATAATTTATGGTTGAATGAAAATAATTTTATCTCTATAAATTACCTCAACTTTAAACTCAACATCTCTATTAGGTGGAATCCCTACAGAGTCCTCATTAAACACATCTTGAGACCAGTCTAATACATGTGTCAAGGAACAATGTTTCCCAACTCCATCATCCAAAATAAAACATTCAATATTTGTGGTGATCTCTCCAACTTTTGATTTGAATTGAACTTCATATCCTTCCTAGATATCCCACTCTATATGATGAACATAAGTATCAACCATAATACACATAAAGGTTATTGTCCTATGGTATGAATCAATGTGGTATTGGTAAGATACCTACTAGTCTATAGCTAAAATCAAGTCATAAACTAAAATTTCATGTATTTAAAGATCCCAATGAAAATTATAATCCCTAACCTCAATAATACACCCCATACTAAAACAGATGTTCCTTGACCATACTTCAAATAGTGGGTTGATCGTCATAACCCCACTCACAAACTCCACTATCTAACTCAATAAAATACCATGTTTAGTAGATATAAATTAATGTGAGTATCATATATCAAATAAGTCACTATACATAATTGAATCTTCATGAATAGTTCATATGATAGTGGATGGTCTGTCCTGTCTATCGACGAGTGCATGCTGAACTACATGCAACTATCTTTCAACATGTTCATGTGTTGTAGTCTATGTCCCCAAATCTACACAACTCTTATGATATGAGTTCCCTTTCCATGAAGTAACAGGTTAACCAACTAAAAAACCACATCCATTATAACTATAATTTCCTTACATATATGGATTAGAAGACCCCATTATAATACTCTAACTCAGTTTAGTTCCTTCATCATTACCAATCTATCAATGGTTACAACAAAACCAACATAGATGTCCCCTACAACATCAACCATGGAACGCCCCCGGTGTTTAGCCACACTGGCTAAAATAGTGACATGTTATACCGTAATAATGTAAATGTACTCAAGAATTACCTTCTCTAACTGATCCATCGACCAATCCAATCTACATGACACTATTCTTGATTAAATTTTCATAGTGATACTTTCTTCCCTAAAAATATGTACCTCCTGTAAATCAAGAAGAATCCAATTATACTCTATTAGAAGCCTTATTTGGTTCCCTTTAAAAAGGAGATCCTAATTCACTACATCAAATAACTTCTTCAGCTGTAATATATTCACCTGTGACATAATGTCATATTAAATTATGTTTTTAAAATGCGTCTTCACAATTTTGTCATATCCTTCCAACATTATAAAAAGGTGATGAAATTTGGAAAATATTTTGACATAGTCTAACATGAATATACACTCTTTGTTTAACCACATGAACACTTCTTCCCTCTCCTTCTTCAATATCTATGGGTAAAAGTGTTCCATGATATTCTCCTTGATTTTCTTTCCAACCATGCCATCCTAATTCTCTTCCCGAGCTTGAATATCCATCAAGTGATCTTATAATACTTAATATATATATATATATAATATTCTAACATGATCCTCTTCTCAGAATGATTCTATAGATGGTCAAGAATTTTCTCTATAGACTCATTCCAAAACTCAGCTGCCCCAGGCCCAACCACTCCCATTGAAGGTGAATGGGAGATTCAACTAGAACTACCATGTTTTATTTGAAATTTTCTTAATATAATTCCCTATATTTGTCTCTAATAACATCATTATATGAAAAATTAACTCATTGAAATTCTCCCCTACTACATTACCCATAACTATCAAGGCCTATTGTCTTACTACTGGATACACATATACATCCATGTCCTCATGTTATCCTTTTCTACGAAACTTTCCATAGAGGTATGTCTCTACATTTCCAAACACAAATATTATGATACATAAAAATTCATTAACAGATTTAAATATGAGGGATTTACATAATTCAAAAACAACTCATCCTCTATTTTCCTCGACATGGTCAAAACTGAAGCACTATTACCACCCCAACCATCCAGCACCTATATCATGGATATCATAGGCTCAATAACATTCATATTTCAATGTTTCTCTTTTGAAACCTATTTTATCAATTTCAAAAAAACACATCATCTATTGTATTTTATTTGTTTTCAATTCATCATTAGTAATTTTTGAAGTTATATAATAACGAAAATCAATTAAATTACCATAATTAACTTAAAACTATCATTTTTTGTGTGTTCAAAAAATTATATGTGTAATAATATATCATAAGGTCCAACAATGATGCATGTTTACACAAAAATCTTATTATAACATTAAATAATGAAAAATATCATAAAAATATGAGCATCACACTAAAAAGTACATCACTAAATGTGAAATGACATTCATCTATATTAGCAACATCAAGAACATCAATCCCACCATAGGAACTTGGGGTTTCTCCCATACATGTTTTAGCTAGTTCCATCCATGAGCTCATGACCAAGGGTAAATTAATCCTAGTGTCTTGTCTAAGATTCCATAATTCAATGAAAAAAAGAAATGCAAATAAAAATCAATGGATTCCACTTTGTATCATCTCAGCGATAGAGCAACATGCTGGTACCCCGTGTTAGTTCACTAAATAGAAATCGGAGTGCCTCCCCATATGCAATAAGCTACCAATTAGTTGTGAGGTTCTAATATTTAACATGGTGGGGACTATAACCTCTTTTTAAAATCATCACAACAATATAAATAAAATAGTGATACCAAATCATAAAAAAATCTGGTTAAAAATGCCTTCAATAAATTCCAACATCAAATGATAATCCAGTTCGTTGATAATGACCCTAAAAACATTATAGGATTAATTACATTATTATTCATGTGTTAATATAAAAATCAAAAATAAAACATTCTAATAAATCAGGACCAGGTTCCTACATCATGTCGGGTTCCCCCATCAATGATCAATCCCGAATCGAAACTCATTTTTCTAACATATGGATATTTCCATTATCCTATATTGCAAACATTATTTCTATTTGGGTAAAAATCATTAATCCCAATTAGGGTGTGATTACAACTCTTTAGTCCACCACCATAAGTGTATAAATTAATATTCTATCTAAAACAATTCTTTCAGTTGTATAAATAATGAATTAACTAAAAGAAAAATAAACTAGTTTCACATTTACTTATTAGTTATCCAAGAACATCATACCAATGTAGTTCTATGATGGATTCTAACCATAAATCATATTTTTATCACATTTCACTTAGTATCTGGATTTCATTATCCATTTATTTCAAATTTCATATCTCGTAACATGAAACATCAATCAATGTAACAATATATTAAGGACAAATAGAAACTGTCTAGAACCCCGTGGGTTTCCAAAAAGATAGTACTGATAATTAAAAAATATTTAAAATAATATCTTTTTTATTATTTCCCATTATCATTTCATAATTACCATTCAATTGTAAATTCATACAACCCAAGGGAATCCATCAAGAATGGATTTATTTCACCAATGGGTCGATTGAGATCTGTGAAGCGATTTTCAATTTCATGTAATAAAATATTCATTTATAATTTAAATGAAATTTCCAATGTGGAAAAAAATTCCCAATTACACACAAACTATTCTTATAAAAAAAATTTGAATAGAACTTAGACCACCAACCTCATGATTTTTTTTAAGTACTCACCAAATTGTAACATTTGATTTCATAACGATTGATCAAAATTACAATAACATAGAATATCTAGGACCAGTAACTGATAAAAAGATCCTCCAATTAAATAACCATGAAAATCGTGATCTAATGTAATTTTCAATAGATGAAAAATTACCCCTCTATGATGGGAATGAAATATGGGAGATGGATGAAACAAAACCCAGAAGATATTACATGTCGTAGTTGAGTCGATCTGTCAAATAATATTAATTTCTCCATGAAATGGTTTATAAGAGCATTGAAATACTCTTGGGTGACACCCAAATTTATGTAAATTGGGTTAGGATGAAATAGGGTATTTAGTGTTTATAACTAGGGGTGTTGGAATTTTAAAATAAAAATGAAAAGATTTAATTTTATGTGTGAATTGTTCCATAGGAAGGACAATTGTTTTCAAACCATGATCCTTAAATATTCTCATATACTTATGGGGTTAATGGTTAATACTATATGATCACATGGTTTTTAAATCATGTTATAACTATTAGATTCAAATCCATCTGAGAGTTTATATCTTAGGGAGGGAGGCTGCACGGTTTGGTAAAATGGTGCACTGTCTCTTGTAGATCCAAATAGGGGTGAATGGTTTCTTGGGGAAAACCATATAGTTTTTCATAATCATTAACTAAACATTTATATCCCCTTGTGCTAAATTTTTTCTCAAAACCCACCCCAAAACACCAAAAATTCCCTACATAGAAAAGCTCAAAAAATAGTGAAATGTTATCAGAAAATGAGCATGATACGTCTCATGAAAGGTCTGGATCTTACAATATCCCAACCATATAACATATCATCCTAGATATATAATCCTAAGAGTTTCTATGATTTTTATGTAAAAAGATATGTCCTTGGAGCCTACATATCTTTTTCCAAATCCCATGTTTCCTCCTAAATAATACAATGATTCCATCAAACTTGGAACAACTAAAAGGACATTCCCCGCAACACCTTCTCACTGTGATCCATAATACTAATTAGCTTCACATAAAATGACAAATCAACCTCATCCACAAAATCATAAACATAAATCACAATATAATGAATGGGGATATAATTTAAAAGATGGGAAACAATAATAACATCATACATATCACTATACCAATTTTTAAGAGCTAATCGATACACCACTGATCAAATCCTCTCCACAATATCAAATCTTCCAACAAACATAGATGCCAACATCCCATACCATTGAATTATATGATGGTAGAATCTTGTATAAAACTAAATGAACACACAATTTCCCAATATAAACTCAATGGTCCAACGATGTCTACCAGAAAAATACATTTTTTTACACTGTGATGTAGCCATATATTTCTAAATCAACTGGACCTGCTCTGATGTCTTGTATACTAGGCTTGGTCCCAAAAACATAGACTCGCTATCCTCCATCCAGTGTATAGGTGATATGCATCACCTACCATAGTGTGCCTCATATGGGGATATCTGAATAGTCCCATGATAACTAGTTTTCTATTTAGACTCAATGAGTGATATTTGTCTCTCTCATTACCCAATAAAGTATATGATTTAGGATCGCAATATGTTCTATATCACCTGAGTAGTAATTAATGACTAACTGCCTTTCTATGGGTGAAAATCTATGCATAGAGATTTCTGGGTACCAAATAACTTATATATTAATTTCTAGCAACTTTATGTAAATATTGAGTCACGTTCTAAAAAAAATAATCTTCTTTACCTCGTGAAAATAGACCATCTAATGAATATACAATTCCCCCAACTGATCTAATTTGAACGATTCTCTGATAGAAAATAAATTTGGAATTCAATCAGTATGTCAACAATAACTGATATAGAATCATTATTCTGAGGGATTCTAAGATGAACCACCATGATTTCCATTGTAACATCGTTCCACTTCTATTTCAGGAAGGGAAAATTCTGTAGAAAACTGTCAAGTCATTAATATTTAGCCACCACCAACTGAAAGTTGAAGCATTATGTAATGAAACCTATAATACCCCTTATCATGCATTTCCACCAACGTTATAATCTTCGGTCATGAAACATTTGTATTGGGATGGGATGCACCCACCCCCACTTCAAGTAATAAAACTCAAACATCATCACCTCTGATATTCAAAGAGGTACTACAACATGTCCCAAGAAATATATGATCGCATCCTCATCAATAATTAAATTGGAAGGTGGCTCCCACATTCAAGGATTTCCCTTGAGGAAATACACTTTGGATCCTCATATTTCCTCTCAAGAATCATGATGTTTGGTGGACTCAACAGGTAAACATTGATGTGAAATCTACTCCTAGTCCTTTTGAAATGCAATATGCATCTTATCCCATAGGATCATAATCTTCCACTCATAATAAGACTCTTGAAATAGTTGAGCATGTATCTTCCTAAAAAAATATTCAAAATAAATTTTCCTTTCCCCGGTGTATAGGAAATCTCAAAATAGAATGAATAAAAATAATAAAATAACCTCCATTACCATAGATTCATATATCACTAGGAAAATATGTTTAATATTCTTTTTTGATTGGTATAAGAATTAAATGTTTTTCCAAATAGGTAATGTTTCCAACACATTTAGGTGTAAAACACATAATCCAACTTATTATAATATATAGGATAAGTTAATTTAGATGAAATCAAGTTCCACACCCCATATGCAACACCTAAATATCCCTTCATCATCACTACTCCATGTCTAATATAAGACGCATCAAAAAACACAAAATATTCCTCACTGGAATCTTATAGAATCAATATAAGTATTGAATTAATATGAATCTTCAACTCTCAGTAATCACATTCACATAATATGTACTATTAAACATTATCCACTTCTTAATCATAGGAAAATTATGTTCTTACAAATGGGATAATTCATGGATGATCCTTCGATAATAACCCTCTAAAATCAGTAATCTACAATTATAAAAATTATTATTGGGTTTATTCTATTAACCATAGACTACACGTTATTTTTTTTCAACTAACACACCTTCCTTAGATATTATTTTACCCATGAAATGTACCCTGTCGATCCAGAATTAACACACAAATAGGGTATCATATAGATTATTCTCTCTTGGTGTACTCAATAAAATGTAATGATGTTAGGCATGATCATCGTTATTCTTAGACTACACCTAGATTATATCCATGAAAAAAAACTTAAAAATAATCATGTTATGGGAGAAATATTTGGTTTATTATGTCCCTAAACATGTCAGGATCAATTTTTATCCCAAAAAAACATAAATAAATCATATTGTTCAAACCTTCATCTGAATGTAATCCATGATATATCAAAAGGAATAAATCTCAATTGAGTATATTCAATCCTAATGTTAACCATAGATAATAAATAGTATCCTCTTAACTAGCCAAAGAGGCCATTGATAAATAGAAGAGTATGTAGATTCATCTATGCCATCTTGTTTAACTTCTTGTAATAAATACATAAACTCAACGTCACATCAACCTTTTTAGAAAAAAAACTGAAGAACCCAAAGGCTTTGTAATCGAATATATAAACCACTTTAGATGAATTATTAAATATAATTATTTATAACATTAAGGTCAATTTGTGATTTTGAATTTTGGGGAATGGGAATTGGTTTAGATCTTCCCATAAGATCAATATTAAACTCAACATCACTATCTAGTGAAAACCCTAAGAAGTCCTTAAAAAACACATCTGGTAATCGGTCCACTGCATGTGGAAAGTAATATGGTTCACACATCCATCGTCCCAAAAAATATTGAATCTAGGGTGGTGAGATCCCCCATTTTCTAATGAAATTTCCCTTTCACAACCTTCCTAGATATCCCACACTTCATGATGACCATAACTATTACTCATAGGAGACATAAAGGTTAATCTACTATCGCTACAATCGATGTATGATTTGTTCGATACCATCCCTTCCATACACTAATACAAGTCAATAACTTTTATATAGAGTATTTATGAATCAAAAAAATATAAAATACTCCCCATTATCAAGTGAAAAACCCATGCATAAAAAGATATGCCTCCACCACACTATCAGTTCCGTGTTGATATTCATAACCCCACTCACAAACACCATAATTGAACTTAACCCATTCAAATTTTGAGAAGATATAAAATAATTTCAGACTCATGTATCAAATAAGGCACTATGATGTGACAATGATACATGAATAATACCTATGACTATCAATGGACTAGTAATTGTATGATGAAATACATGCAACTTTCAGGTCCCTCTTCCAAGTGTTGAAGTATCAGTTCCTTAATCCAATCCACTCTATATATTTGGGCCTTATTTCTCTAAAGTCCCACATCCACATCCTTGACTTCCATGGCCATAGAAACTCTGACTACCTAACTGATATAGGGTAGAATACCCACTTAACATATGATGAATCATCATTTATCCTCAATCACTACCCATCTATTAGAGAATCCTATATAACTGTTGTAGAAGTCCCATATTATCACATTCATAAAACTATACTACTGTCTAGGCAAACTACTTACAATAGTGAACTAGACTACTGCATAAATGGAATTGTACTTAATAATTTCAATGTGTAACAAATCCCACTACATGACACTCTTATTGTCACTATTCTTAGTGGTATTCTCATAGTGAAACTTCCAACCTTTAGAATATGTACCTACTAAAAAAAATTCTCCATAGATTCATCACCCCTAACAATTATGGAAAAGTACTATAAATTGATAAAGTCAGTAGCATAGTTCATCATTGAAACAGTCTCCTAGGTCAACCACATAAAAAAACTTCCTCTTTGGCCTCAATGCCTCAAGTTAAAAGTGATTAAATAACTTCTCCTAGAATTATTCTGTCCAATGATCTATATATTCTTATCTCATTCCTAAATATCCTAATATTTATTTATAGTTCCTCAAAAAATATAAGAATCCAATGTTTCAATATTCTTAGTAGGAGACTATATATGGCCAGGGATTTTCTAGATATACTCAATCCAACATGTATTAACTACCTATCCACCCTATCAAGTGAAGGAATGGGGAACTGAAACTGGTACTCCCAATTTAGATCAGACATGTTACACACAACCCACCCTGGGAGACTATCCCTAAAATGAATAATACATATAAATTTCTCACCAAACTACTACCTTGATCCTTCACCTGTAACTATATTAGAAACCTATCCTTTTACTAGAGGAACACTTCCATCCATGTCCTCTAGACATCTTATCAACAAACTTCATAAGAGAGGAATGTATCTACATTTATAGACACACATTTTAGGACACATATAAAATCAATAAAACATTTATAGAAGATGGATTTATAAAATGATATAATAATTCATCCCATATATTCCTCCACACCATCAAAACAGATGCACCATCACAACCCTCAACCACTCACACATGGTTCATCATAAACATAGGGTAAATAACATTCATATTTTATGATTTCTCACTAGACATCAATTTTTTCCATTTAAAAAACACTGAATTTGACATATTTTATTAGTTTTCAATTCCCCAATTGGAATATTTTATTTTTTGTTACATAAACTAGGATATGTATTTTCATTACTATAATTCACCCTAAATGATATTTTCCTTTCATGCCTAAAAGGATGCATGCCACAATTATCCTTGAGTTCCATGAATGACAAATGTATATAAAAATCTCATTAAATACTATACCATGAGGAAAATCTCATACAAAGAATAACATCACACAACATGTTTATCACCCAAGGTGAAATAACATTCATCTATATCAGCAACATCATGAAAATCACTCGTACCCATGGTAGATTCCCCCCTACACATGGGTTAGCTAATTCCATGAACAAGCTCATGACCAAGGCCTGACTCATCCTAGTATCATTTCCACCTTTAACAAAAAGTAGGACATAATAAAAGTGAGTAAA
The DNA here is from genome assembly GCA_963277665.1 of Viscum album. Classification (NCBI taxonomy): domain Eukaryota; kingdom Viridiplantae; phylum Streptophyta; class Magnoliopsida; order Santalales; family Viscaceae; genus Viscum; species Viscum album. The sequence continues at coordinate 1,194,659,746 of OY728139.1, forward strand.
ACTCATGTTATACAAATTTTTTACATCTCGACACAGGTGCCACATGTCGGTGCCCCGAGTCAGTTCCCTATATGACCCAATGCACACCTCCTCATACTACAAAAGTTATCGGCTAGCATCAAGGGTTTAATATGCAACATGGGATTACTATACCCTCTTTACAAAAGCATCAAAATAATGAAAATAAATACACAATATCAAAATAATTATAAAAAATAACTATGATAAATCCACGATCTACAAAGATAAAAAAACACATGATAATGTCAATCATGGATTTTTGATCCAAAAACAATTAATATATACTTCATCCATATGAGTGTAATGTTTTTAATGAAAACCCCAAAATAGTACACACCGAAAAATCCTAATGGTTTCTAAATAAATTCCGATACTGTAATAGTGTTTTTAGTTTATAAAAAATGAATGAACCAAAAGACAAAATAAATATGTTTAATAATTATTTATTATTTAGCCAAAAACATCACACCTACTTTAGACCATTCTAGAGTCTGAACCATAAATAATAGAGTTATTACAATTCATTGTACCATAAACGTTTATTATCTATTTAATTTGAATTTTATTTTTGATATATTTTAAAATAAATCCATGTACCAATAGGTTGGGGGCCTAGAGCATTAGGCTAGAACCACATGGGTGTTTATAGAATCAATACTTATCCCCAACTGTATGGGTGATAGTAGCATCAGTCCCTCTCCCAGACATTACTGTTCACATGCATGAATTGCAGTCCTAGAGAATCATTCTAGCACCACATGGGTATTTGAAGAATATATCCCAAACCCACATCCCATTTATCAAAAATTCACAAATATCACATATATCACATTCACATAAAGTCTTTATATCATTAAAATTTTCCTAATTTTATATCATCACATTGAACCATTTCAGTTATTAACCATGAACATGGTTCATTAATTTAATCACATTGAATAATATGATAATGTTTTCACAAATCCATTTAACTATAGTTATTAAAATTTCAACAACTGATCAAAATAGAGAAATTATTCCCATAATTCCCCATTACTAATCTTGAAAAATGGATTTAGTTCTTTTTTATTGACCAATTATTTCAGATTCATATTTAACAATTACCATTGATGGAAAAATCAGTATACCCTATGGTTTTCGTCAATCTCATCTCGTTTTAACAAACTATTCTAAGAGGATATGTGAAGAGTTTCCTAGTTTATATTAATTGAATCATCAATTATAATTTAAAAAAAATTCACAACATGGAAACATAATTTAAAAATTACATACACACATTTTTAATTAAGGTTCGGATAATAAAAATTATACCACCTCCCTCATCATCATTAATGTAAACTAACCAAATTGTAATGCTTAATTTGATGTCGGTAGGTCAAAATCATAATACATGAATGATCGATGATCAATAAATAGGTCAGGAACCTATGAAAAAAGGCCCATAAAAACCAATATAAAATATATTTCCCATAGAGGAATATGTATTCCTCTTCATTTTGAAAAAGAGATAGGAGAGAGAGGAAACCAAATAGGGAAGATATTACGTACCATAGAAGAGTTTTTTCCTTCATCTAAATCCTCAATTATTAATCAAAGGGGATATCAGAGCCTTTTAATACTCCCAAGAGCCTCTAAAGTCAAATGAAATTGGGTTAGGATGTAATAGGTCATTTAGGATTAATAATCTGGTGTTCATGACTTTTAAAATAAAAATTCAAGGATTTAATTTCTCGTTTTATTGGTTTTTGGGGAAGGGTGCACATTTATCTATATTTTTTTCCTTAATCAAGTGCCTCAACATTGGGGTGCACGATTACTCATAGATAGCACCAAGTTTGACAAATTATATTCGAAACTTGCAAACCGCCTCTATCTAAGGCTGGATACTTTGGGGAGGGAGGATGCATGGTTTTCTCAAACCACACACCACCTCATGTTTCTCCAAAAATTAAAACAAATGTACCTCATGAATTTTTTTTGTTTTGCATAACTATACTGAAACCGTGCATAACCACATTGGATACCAAACTTCTCTATATTCACCTGAAACAACCCTAATGTAAAACCCATAAAAGATATTCTCAAGAAAAGAGTAACATGAGACGTGAAAATGAGCATGGTAAATCTCTTAATAGGTCAGGATCATAAAATAAAATCATTATAGATTATTTCAACTAATTCGTGAGGTTATAGTCTTTCCAAAATGCTATCTTTTCAATTCATAATGTGTACACCAAAATTGGATTCACAATGTAGGGGTATTACTTTTAATAGATTGTTTTCAATTTTATTTCATTTTATACCTTAAATAATTCAATTGTACCCATTCTAAAATACTGAATTTATTTTCTGAAATATAGTGAATTTTTATTATGATGATGGAACAACCATAATACATATTAAATTCTATTTGAAAATGATAACTCTTCACCTCCATACGTGTGGACTACAACCTCTATGAAGCGATGTGATTATTTTTTTATTTTATCATTAAATAGTTGTAAATAAGATAAATATAATTAATTTATATGACATATGTTATATAATTATTTTTCTATAAGTTGAATTATTATTTACCATTAATTCATTCTATCCCTCTAAAAGTGAATACATCATTCATAATAACGTTCGATAGTCTATCTCTATAAAAAGTGTAACTCGTTTTTATAACACAACATTTAATAAATGACTATGTAAATATATTATAGATATATATTATATTTATATCATGATTAAAAAATTAGATAATGGTTCCATGATCAATGTATGAATTTGAAGAGTACCAAATGGATATACACATGAATGAAGAATCATTTTTACTTATAACATTGATTTTAACAAATAATTATTAATATATGGATGATAAAATATTATAACTAATTTTTTCATGGAATGATATATATAATGATTAGTTTTTAATATATTTATAATAAATATATATTTATTATAAATGGGTTAATAATTTTTACGAAGAGATATTATATTTTTGGTAAGGTATTTCTGTCTCAATCCCATTATAATTGGGGCTCTTTATAAATGAATATTAATTGAGAAAATTATAGGATAACTATTTAACAAATATATTTCAATATTAATCACCTCTTTTTATTTTTTAATACACTTTTACCTTTCATATTACTCACTTTATGTAATATATAGACTAAAAATGTTACTACAGAAAATCGACTATGCATTTTTATTTAATCGAGACAATTTTAATTACATGTATATGTTTTCAGTAAAGTGATATCAAAAATGATTTTATATATTCCAAAATAAGTTTTTATATTCATCTTTAACCATAATTGAAATTCTATAAAAATTATTCAATGAAAATTTCCAAACATTTTCCAAATGATGTACTTTTTCCTAAAAAGGATAATATTATCATTGTTTTATAAATGTAGCATAAATGGGATTTCTCTAAATCATGGCTGCTCAATTTTTTAAATCATGAATTTAAATTTTAAATAGTTCAATTCAATTATTCTGATTTCCTTACGATAAAATATATTTATATAATTATTCTTCTTATGGGATATGATCAAATGATACAATCCTTATTATATCTAGATGGTTTATGATTACAATTGTGATATATTTATGAAGATAATTTTTTTAATATGATATACTATGATGAAATGAGAAATGTTTTAGAAGCCCATTTCCTTTCCTTGAATTATGATATATGGGGAATGAATAATAAAAATATATAAAACTTATGAGTGATTGTTATAATGTGATTGGTGGCCATAAATTATTTATCTCACCAATGTAATGGGTATTAAAGTATATATTTTGAGATAATAATGGCATCAATGGGGAGAGAACATGGTTTAGTAAGGTACTATATCCAGTACGATTTTATTTGGAGTGATCCTTGACTATGATATGATGGAATTTTGAGTTATATAAATATATTATGATGGTGTTGGTTTCAATCCTAGAAAAATTAAATTATTTTCTATTAATATTTATATTCAAAAAGATTAAGTATTATATCAGCATTATGCTATTGGGGTTCAATTTCATTGACTCCATTATGATACATCTATTATGAAGTATAAATAATTATTACATGATCCTTGACTATGATCTATAAAATATTGTGTTTGGATTTAAAATATTCTTCTTAACATCTCATACAATTAGTATCATATTATGATTAAATGATAATTTATATCTCCCTTGATTACATAAACTGATTATCAGAGTTCATTGTTTCTTTTGATTATATTCCCAATGATATGAAGATTGAATTTATGTATGATATATCTAATATGGGTTTAGGATTTCAATTACTTGTTTTGATATGACTTATATATCTTATGAATATATTTTTTATATTTAAATGTTTAAAAATACACTAAATAATTACTATTCTTGCATGGATAATAATTTTATGTATTCAATATTAATTTAAAATGATGTGATATTTACGGATACAAATCATGGATCACAATGGATGGTATTTTAGAAGAGATTAGTTAATATTATGATATTATAATTAAATAGATTCGGTGAAAAATCTATCGATAGTCCTTGGGAGAAGATTACACCATTAATTCTTTGATAAGACAGAAATAATGTAGTTTTCCAAGCAATACATACCTCTATGGATACAACAATTGGATACAGTTTTTTAATTAAAAGAGATGGTCAATGTTTATCTCAAACATCATTCTTGTGCATGGTTAGTATGACCTTACTAAAAACCTATCTTTCCATTCATCGAGGATATTCTTGGGTTAGTTTAAATTTTCTGTATAAACTTTTTTGAATGATTTGATTATAAAATGATCATTGATGGATGAGGTTAAACCAAAGGTGGTGTAAATCGAAACAAAAGTTTCACAATTTATATATACTATAAATATTTTTTCATGATTATATGATTCCTCACAATAAATATATTGAATCACAATATACATTTTGGTTTCCGTTGGTAGCTCAAGCAAGGATGATTCGAGTGAATGTTAAATGTGACTAGGAATGGAATAATTTCCCTCATGGGGAACCAAATAAAATGGTATATTTAAAGATGAAAGATTTTGATTATTAATAATACACTATCTTGTTATGTGATTAAAAATCAATACTTGTGTGATTTTCTTGTCACATGAAGAACAAATGGTGTTATTGGAAAACAATAGAGGGAAGAAGGTTCAGCCTCCAACATTTCAAGTATGTTGGATTAATAAAATAGGTAAATTTCTTAGTGGAATGAAAAAATATTTTATGAGTGAAAGATAAGAGAATAGTGCATCAAAATTCAATAGAAAAATTAAAGTGTTTGATATATGGATTTTATGTTCATCCTATGGTTTGATTGACTATCCACTGACTTATGTGTTTGTGTTATAGAAATTATCTAATCCAAATAGATACTCTGTGATTTCACTCCTTGACCAAGGAAGCTTGAATGTTATTCAAATTACTGAAGTGAAATGATTAATTTTTTTATTGGTATTCTAGAGTTATATTATAGAAGTTTTATATTAATGAATATTATTGTTCTATGAATAATCAAACACTTAAGGACAGTTCAATAATATTTATTTGAATTATTTGAAAATATAAAATGAATAATACCGATAAACAAGAAATGTGATTTAATGGTATAGTCAAATTATTTTAGAAGACAACATTAGAGAAAATAAAACACTTAATATGTTCCTCACATTGAGTTAATAATGTTTATTTGGGATAAAGGGTGATTTTATATTTGGATCATATGATTAATCTTGTCCATAATAGTGAGATTAAAACTCATTTAGAGACAACATGATTAATTTCAATTTTGATGAACATATAAATTTTGGAAATATTTTTTGATTAAGGTAAATAGATTTAATTTTTGTTAAGATTGATTTTTTACATGATAAATAAAATTTTATTTTTATTTTATAAGTGTATATGATTTTGGATTTATGTTATTTTTTCTTTTTTAAAGACAATTCTATTATATTTTGGATATTTTAAATTTATGTAATATAAGTTTTTGATATTTTTATTTATGAATGAATGATTTTATTTATAGGAAAATGTTATGTTTATTTAGGAAAATATTATGATATAGTAATTCTAGTTTTTTGGTTCATACATGGTTAGGAATAGTTGGAATAATTTAACTGATAGTTTTGTTTGGAATGATCTAAATTGAATATTTTGTGTTATGGATAAATTTTTTCTGTTAATTCTTCATATGAATGTCTATAAATTTAATATATTATAATATATTTGGTATACCAAATTAAATTTTGTTAATATATAATGATATAAGGAATAGTTTTTTATCCTTTTTGGGATAATGTTATTTGTTAAAATATTACATTACAACTTAATTCAAGAAAAATGCATCTTCAATATTCATTATTTTGAGAAACATACGAGATAATGGTGGAAATTGACTAAAACGAGGAACCAAAGGATGGAATTTATTCTATAGAGTGGTAAAAATTAAGGTAATTTCATTTCCATGTGATCATAGTCAATATTGTTAAATAATTACTCAAAACTAGAAAAAAATATCTTAAATAAAAAAAATGACATACTATTTACATTATTCCTCTTTGAATTATGAGATTCTATCCAATAATTTTGTCATGTACAAACGCCATATCAGTATATATTAGTATTTTTAGGTAAGTTTTATCCTTAATTTATATATTTTAACCTACCACCAATTTTCTCTTATATAAGATAGAAAATATTTATTATTCTAGATATCTTTTACATTTACCTATTCAACTTATCATGTGGAACATTAATTGGCCCTCTATATAATTTTTTTTCAATATATAAATTTTTAAATATAAAATGCCAGATTAACAAGAACAAGTTAAAATTGAGATGATTTAATTTATTAAAGAGATATAATTTAACAAACCAATATTTTAAATGAACACATTGTTTGATTTTGTATAAAACATGCATCCCCAAGAATAAATGAACATTAAATTATTATTATTTTATTACAATTTAAAAATATTCATTGAATAGGTGGGTATGATTATGATAAAATGAATTATGATATATGTATATATTATAATAAAAAATTATTTAAAAAATATTTGGAAATTATAATTCCTTTTTTAGTAATTTCATTTTATTCTTGAAAATAGGTTTTCATAAAAATGTTTTATATACTTTTTGTGTGAAATGTATTATATATTATTTCACTATCATTTGTAAAAAATTAAAAAAATAAATCCAATTTTTAAATAAAAATTTCAAAATTACCTCGGGGTGAATTTTTCAGAATTTCATCAAAAACACAATTTTCTTTTAAAATGTGAAAAATATTGGTGTTGATTAAAAAAAATATTAAAATCATTTTTAGAGGTTAATTTTAGAACAAAAATGGTTTAAAATTAACATTGATTATAATATATTATTGGTAATAAAAATATTTTCTTTAGAATCAATTATATTGTTTACTTAAATTTAAAAGAATTTTATTAGTTAAATATATTTTGAATTTTTTTCATTTTGTTATACAGTTTAATCTTTATTTATGTTTCTACACTTATAGAAATAGAATCCAGAAAAAATTTATTACACATTTGGTATAAGTACTTCCAAATATCTTCAATATGTTAATTTAATTTTTGGTTAATTTGAATTGTAACCCATATAAATTTTATTTCCAGGAAAATGGTATAGATTTAATTGGATTAAAACAAATGTTATAAGGCTTAAACATCATTCTAAACGTTTTATTTATTTAATTAGATGAATCTAATTCATCTAAAATCATCTAAATATAAAAAATATTATCTCTTTGTATTTAAATTTGTTTTTTAGATTTATAATATTGAAGTAAAATATCATGTCAAAAATTATCACTTTCTTACTTTTAGTATATATAATATTTTGTGACTAAAAAACATATGTTTACTTATAAATGGTCATATAAAATATGACTTGATTTTCAATTAGTGTTTTTTGTTTTTTCTTAACAAAATAACCACATTAAATGATAAAAACATATGACACTGTGTTTGTGAATGCAAAAAAATAATAAAGTAACTAATATAAAATTATTAATCTAATTTTGGGGGGAGTTAAAGTTTTTATATATTTTCATAGAAAAACTATATAATATTATATGTTTCTAAAAGGTTTATATTATAATTCCACTACTATAAATTTTTTCAATGTCAAATTATATTCATAGTTCATAGAATTATAATAATAGTATTTTATGTTAAATATTTTTATTTAATTACATAAAAATCATTGAAATTTAATAAGGTACATGTTGGATGAAATTGGTCAAATATTTCATCCGATGTCCATTTATGATCCAATTGTAACCTTATAAGTAAAATTATAACACATTAATATTGAATATTTCTGTACCATGATCAAGGTTATTTTTTTAATTTTCTTCTAATAGTAACATTCTCAACCTCTAATGAGTTAATACATCGACATCACGGTAATGAAAAAAGTGTTAATGAGGGGTGAGAACAAGTAGATAAGGGTAAAAAAACCAAAAACTGTTGAAATTTTATTGTATGAGATATTCTAGAATCATACTCATTTTATCATATAACTATATCAATTTGGAGGGGGATTTCTATGAACATTTATTTATAATAATGTAATACTTTATTTAATTCCAATAGTGCACCTACCGTCACTTATAAATGGTAACCTACAATAAAAAGTTATTCAAAAATTTTGTAGATTATATTTCAAATAATACCTAATCTAATATAATCCTATGAAACATTGACTCATCCTGTAGCTTTTGGTGTTGATGAAAGAGCATCCTTTCAATGTATAATGTGTTAATAAAAAAACAGGAATCTCCAAAAATATGTATAACACATAGCCAAAAATTTTAAATTTTATTTCATTATAATCCTCATCTAAATCGTTGGTATCCATTAAAATTTTATATGAAATTTCTTTGATAAACTAATTTTTTTATCATGTTAGAACAATTATTATCAACCTTCTTTCTATCTAATGGTAAATGATAATGTTGCACTTGTGTATGTATGTACTAAAACCTCCACAAAGCGATGTTATTCATTTTTTATTTTTTTAAACGATTATAATAAGGTTGAATTAAATGAATTTAAAGTATATTTATTTTATAGTTATTATTCAATAATGTTCCATTATCATTTACATTTCTTTCATCACATCCTTCTAAATGTTAAAAGAATGTTCTAGTGTACATATGGATTACTCTATCCTTAAATTAAGTAATTCATTTTTAGGGATGTGGCTATATATAATTTATATAACCATTAAAATTATAGATAAAATATATCCATGATCAATTTATATATATCATATATCACAACTGAAATATACCTGAAAATCAAAGTTATTATCACCCAGAAGAGTGATTTTAATAAAAAAATTATTAATTTAAGGGTGATAAAATATTACATGTGAATCATATATAGTATGAAATATATATGTGATGTTAATTAATATATGTATAATTTATATATATTTATTATTTAGAATCTTCTAATATGTAAAATGTTCTTTGAGACTCAAGATAACAGATTTATATCTCATTCCCATTTAAATCAGGGTTTCCTTTGCTTGAATTTCGATTGAGAAAATATTGTGATGCTTATATTGCAAAACATTTTAATTTTTCTTTTCCTCTTGATATACCTATATAATTCACCATTTACTTTCATTTTCCTCAATTTTAGTACTTAAGAGACTAAAAGAGTTTTTTTATGGAAAACTGAAATTATTTCACAATTCAGCCAAGAATTGCTTATTATATGTCAAAGGTTTCTTCATAATGTATTAAAAATGCTTTGGAAAATTCTAAAATTATTTTTGAAAATTATTTTTAATAATTATTTAATTATAATTTTTTTCATAGGAAGCTCTTTTTATGTTCTTGATAGACACACTTTTTTCTATAAATGTGGATGGAATATTTGTCATAATGTACTAGACATGAACAAAATATCAATCTTTTTAGACAGATCATTTTTTTTATCATTTTTTATATGTTTTATAGCAGTTTTTAAATATATTTTTTCCCTAATATGAAAAAAATTCCATTTCACAAGTATTTTAAAAAATAAAAGGGTATTTTATTCAAGAAATAATCCATTATTGATTTAAAATTAATTTTAATCTTTGAGAACATTAATTCACATCAATTATTATTTAATATGTATATGATACAATTATTCGATAGTTTTTAATTTTCTATTTGATTTATTATTATTATAATGATAATTATTTAAAACCAATTTATTTCTTGTGGGTTAAACTATGATGAAAAATTGAAATATTTATCAAACTAGTTTCTTTTCCACAGGTTATGATATGTGAAGAATGATTTATGGTTTTTTCAAACACATGTGTATAATATTAAAAATGTTATGGGTGGGCCTAAAATTTTTTATATATCATAATTTTTAGGGAAAAATTGATACCTCATGACATAATAAGGATTAGAATAAGGTGTGAATCTAATTTAGTAAGATATTATATCTAATATGATATTCCTGGGAGTAAACAATGAATATGGATATAATTGAATGGATAGTGATCATAATACCCTATGAAAATTTTCGTATTGATTCTTGAAGAATTACATGATTTTATATTCTTATATGTATTCCAAAAATGTATTTTTTTTTCTTCAAATGTAATTCTCTAATGTCTAATTTGTTTTGATTAATTTCTTATTAACAACCATGCTTAACAAAAAAAATATTGATTATGATCTATGTTATGTTGGTTAGGTGTTGTAAAGGTTATGTTCATGTTCTTATACCCATTTGCACATGTCATGCATAACTAATCTTTGATATATCCCTTTCATATCATTATTTAGCATCTCGTATCACCCTTTCTTATGATTCTATTCCCCAACACATGAATAATGATTTTATATATGATATCTATATGAATTGTTCTTGTTATGATGAACAATTTTGGAGAAAATGTTGATCTCTTATGAATATGGTTTGTACATATCCATGTCTCCAATTACACAAATCATTTAATGTTTTTAATGGATCATAATGCTATATATTAAATATTTAAATAAAATGATATTTTGTTAATATATAAAATGCATGGGTCACTTTGACTAGGTCATGGTGCAAGATGTGTGGGGATTTGATATGGATAACCAAGAAGAGTCCCCTCAAGGTATGTATGAACCAATATTAATTTCATAATATATCATGGCCTTCAAATTTAATCTATGTTCATAACTTGTGTTGAATGTCTCTTCAGAAGTGATTATTGTGGATTTATTTTGAATAAATATATACTAAAAAATATTTTTCAGGTGCCTATGATATGTTATGGCTGTGTTTTTTTGAAAATAATTATATAAATTTATGGGTTATTTTGAGTGGTTTGAATGTCTTGATTATGGTGTAATGGATGAAGATTTCTTTGCACATGATTTGTAATTTATCAAGGAATATTATTAAGGACAAGATGTCAAGCATGTTGTATAGTGAGAATATATTGCCTCATTATTACATTCAAAATTTTGATGGTAGTAAGATTTTTTCTCATTTGGTTTTGGATGCTTTCAATATAAGTAAATATTTAATAATATATCTAATGAAGAATTTTTATTTTTTATATGAGAGAGAGAATATTTAACAAGAGGTATTATAGAAAGTAGATAATGTCCATTGTGAATGTTTTTTAATGATGTGAAGATGAATCCCATCATAACAACCTTAGATAATAAAACTTGTTTGAAGATGTATTATATAGTGTTTTAAATGGAACTACATGTCCATAAATGTTTTGTGAATCAATCAAAAAGTAGTGATCAATGGAGGAGGAAGAAGAGGTAGTGAGATGAGTGTGATCTGTATGCAACTGTGATTTCTCACTAAACATTGAATTTTAGTGAGATTAGTTAGGGAGTAGGAAATCCTAAACCTACTATAATGGGATTTCCCCCTTGTGGAGATAATTTATCTTCATAGTGGGTTTTGGTTCATAACAAAATTTTTATCCATACTCTATGGACATATCCAATTAAGGGTTAACAAATTAAAAAATCATGTCTATATTTACATTATTCATTCATGCCAAAATAGTTATAAGTATCCTAATAATATTTGGATGAAAATGAAAGCAATGTGACCCTAATGGTTGATAGGGATAAATCCTTTAATAGAAAATGATATACAAGGATGATGTTATTTAAATGGGTTAGGCTATTTTCACGTAATGATTTACCCCCCTCCTCTAATTGATCTCACTCTATGTCCCATGTTTAATGTATATATTTTTTGACCATTAAAATATGTTGATTATGTATTGATATTTCGTATCTTTCATTATTTTTATATCCATGTTATCATTTAGTAAATAAATCCTTATGGAATGATATAAATATTCATGAGGAGTTTTATGGTTTTGGAATTGGATGTAAAAATTATTTCTCTTGGGGTCTGAATAATACACCCCCTTGACAAATCAGAAGTTCAATTAGAAAAAATATGATTTGTTTTCATGCATTCCTAATCCTAAAAATGGATTGAGTCATGGAACAAGGATTTCAAATATGGGTTTCAACGTTCATCATTGTGCATTCCATTAGTATAAGATCCATATTTTTTAACATCCATGTTTTCATTTGATATCATGATTTTATCATGATCGATGTCTCGAATTTATTATGGATTCATATTATTTTCTTATTCACAAGATAAATTTAGTGCTATATTTATTCCATAGTTTCCACAGTTTAATGGTTTATCTTAATACATATTTGATATAACCCATTTTATGTTTCTGTTACCCAATTTTAGGATGAAAATTTGTAAATGAACCATGTTTATAATGAAAGAATATTTTGAATAATTTTTAGAATATAATTAATTAATATCTAGAATTTGGTTATTTATCTTTTATCATGGAAAATAGGTATCGTTGTTTAAAATAAAATGTGATTGATTATCTTCTGATGTATACTTGTTCTTTATCTGTCTAAACATTAAAAATATCCCTTAGTTGGTAGAGATGAAAATTATCATTATTTATCCTATATTTATGGACTGTTATATCTATTATTTTACAGTGGTTATCAAACAAAATTTGGATATTATGTATTTTTGGCACAATTTCACATAATGATGGTGTAATGTTTCAGTATTAGTGTCAAATTAAAGGTTAAGATATATATTGAGATTTTAATTTCTATTGAGGATAATTTAAGTGTTGACAATTTAAGATTTATCATAATTTGAACGCCATCGATAACCCTTTTGGATAGGTGTATTATTTAATGTTAAGGTAATAATGAAAATATTATTTATTGATTAGGATGAGAAAATTCAGTGAAACCTTAGTAATACGTTTATGTATATGATGAAATCAAAATTTTTTGGAAAATTCCAGACTATATGGATTTAATAGAAATTACATTCATGTGTGGATACAAAAAACATTATGTGACTATAAAATAGATTCATTTAGGGGAAATCACCCTAAATAATCCCAATTGAGTACTGTCTCGATCTTCACTCTAGTTTACAGTGAGTGGGCCTATAATTGTACACCTTGAAGGATACTATAAAGGGATATTATTCATTTAATTTACATTATCCTTACAAATCATTATGTTTTATTTTAATATGTTTATGCAAGATGACCTAAAAGGAATTTTTTTATGGATAAAAAAGATTGTAACATAGAGATCATAGGTTATGAAACAAAATAATTGATATGTTCTTTCCAAGGTAATCTAAGAGATATATCATGATAGTATAGATTTCAATGAACATGGGGTTTAGAATATTTTAATAAATTTTATAGTAATTTAGGAACTATTGTTTTTTTATTTGGATAAGATGTATGAGAGAACCAAAAACAAAGTAACCAAGGGTTTGACATGGAGATTCATAGGATGATCTAAAATAATAATATTTTAAAAAATATTTTCATAAGTGAATAAATAATCAAACAAATGTTTTTATATTATTATTTTATTTATTATAATAACCATTGTGTTTTTCTTTATTTTCTGGATGCAATACTGTGAATATGGAGATGATAAATTTTTGTATCTAAATATCACTCTTTATTATAACTGAATAAGGGAACATACATAGATGTTTTATATTGTTAATATGTTCTAATTATGATGTAACAAGTTAGTTTCAAAGTCTTACACATTTTTTCAGTTTTATAAAACTATATAAATTAATATTGAATAATCTTAGAAATTGTTACTAGTGAAATGATATTTATCGATGACATTTTTGTGTATTCTAATTGGTTTTGAGTACTATATGAAATAGATAAGTATTGTTCTTCAGTATACGTGCATTAATAGTTTTAAAACATATATTAATTCCTACCAATAAAAATGATAAATTATTTTATTGATGTTTCATATATTTTTTATAGCTATAGAAGAATTCATATTTATGGGACAAATAAGTTTAATGATTAGTCAATTTTTATTGTGGATATAATTAAATGATTGGATGATTTGGAAAATGTAACTTATGTAGTATCAATATCCATGGTATTGATTATAAATTATGAAATTCTTGGAATTGTTTATATATGATCTAGAGATATTAAATAATGATAGTAGTGTTTTAACATAGGAAATAGTGGTTAATACAATTTAAGGGTTTTTGATTGAGTTCATTTATAAGAGGAATACATAACTCAATTCTATTTTATTGAATTCAAGAATTAAATTTTTGTGTAAATGGTTTGTTGTAAAGAAAATATGATTTTAGTGAATACATATTTCGCTGTATCATTTTGTGAGTGGATAATGTTTTTTAAAGTATGAAAAGTTACTTAGTATAAAATAATAGAGTATTCTAAGTTTAATAGAAGAGGTTATACCTTGAAGGAGGAATATTCTACGAATATACTAAACTATGTTTCTTTAATGAGTTATAATTTAAATTATGAGGATGTAAATTATTTATGGTGTGAGAATGAAAATCCATAATATCAGAACATTTGATAACCATTAAATATTTCAATGTGGTTAATATCTTTTTCAACCTAAAACACTAAACTTAAATAAAACTACACTATATTTAGGTAAAACATAAATATTTATTTATGAGCATTAAAACCTATACTTTTGATTAATTTTAATATAAAAGAGTGGATTATTTTACAAATACAACAATATAAATAAAATAATTACTACTTTTAATGTCTTTTATATTCAATTAGATTACACATAATTAGTAATAAAATAATCTATTATTTAGAAATCTACTTAACTAAAAATATGCTTTTAATAAGATATGCATTTCTATTTCAAGAAAAATGTGATTTCTGATGATATTTTTTTGATATTAATAATTGGATAACTCCAATTTATTATGTACATCGTATGAAATCAGAATAACAATAGATATTATTTTTATATATCATCTTTAAAAAATGATCTTTTATTATATTATATGATATTTTTAAAAAATGAGTATATAAATTTTTTAGTTTATAGTTATATAATAAAGAACTTAATTTTTTAATTCCTCATATCAATGTTTAATTTTTAGTAATTCATTATCATTTTAATAAAATGTTGTGTTTTAGTCATAAAATATGATTTTCATGAAACATTTTATTTTTTAAAAAATTATCATTATATTAAAATGATATATATGTTTTAGTAACCTTTTCGGTGATATAAAATGGATCTATATATTAACATTATTAATTTTAAATTATTATTACAACTTATATGTATTATGTCAAAAAATAATAAAACTAATTAAAATGTTACATTAATAAAAAAATCTATATTTTTGTCAGATGGTGTATTTTAATGGTTGATTCGGTTCTATCATTCCTTGAAAGTCTCATTCCAATTATTTAATATATAAAAAATCAGTTTTTAAATCTAAATTAGAGACCTAGATAATATTATCTTATATGTAAATATAATAAAGTAAAAATGTTAGTTTTTTAAATTAAATTGTATTTATACGATTAACATTATTTATTTTAAAATTATATTTTCACACCATTAAATTTTATGTTATCAAAAGGTTTCCAAATTTCAAATCAGATGTATATAATGTTTTAAATGGTAAATCATAATCATTTTCGTTTTAAGTAATCACTAATGATCTAAATAAAATCCCATGCTAGTAGGTAAATTGTGTAAAAGTGACACAATTAAAAGAAAAATTCCTTAAAACCCCAAAAATTTCCCCCAAAAGTGAAATTATGTATATTTTCTACCCAAACACACTTTAACATCATCAGGATTCTATTTTTGATCCATTTTACATAGAGTAGTCACATCACATTATTGAAAATATTAATGGTGGTCTGAAAAATACCCTTTTCCATCACTTATAAAAGGGTAACCATTACATCCCATTAAGTATCACCTACATTTTTTATTTATCCTTTAAACTCTTCCAATTATGACTTAATATATAACTATCCCTTTTAAATCATTTTTTTTTCAATGATACTTCTAGGGAATTTCAAGTCCCTAACATGAGTATTATCAATTACATTCCTTTTCATCATAGTTGTCTTCATTATAATTTATTATAGAAACAAAGATATAATTATATTATAAAAACTTCTTTACATTAATGTTACTATCTTATGTGATTTTTATTTTATATTTTTATATCATATCCATAAAGAAAAAAATAAATCATTGTTCGTGCACACGTGCAAACTACCTCTACCAAAAAAACAAAATTTACTTTTCATCGACACCCCTTATAAATAGTTCTTATATTTTTGTAGTGAGTTAATATTAAATTAGTGAAGTAATTAATGTATTATGGTTGAACTTAGTAATCATATGATCAAAAAATGATTATCGTTAATTATAACATCTAAATGAGAAAAATAGTAGGAAAATAATGTTATCTTTATAATAAATTATTTTATATAAATTATTTTCTCTTTATAATTAATTAAAATTATGATATTTCACACTAATATATAAATAAATATCATTATTCTTCTGGTATAATGTTATTAAAAACTAACCATCTCATAATCATCCATTAAACATGGAAGGTTATTTTTTGGGTCGGTCTAACCACCAACTTTAGAAATACTTTTCAAATATTCCTAATATATTTACAGTGTTGGTTTTCTACTATGTTAATTGAATGTTTTAAAATTGACCAATTTAGAATCATTTTCTTTTTTCCATAATATTTCCCATGTAAGTAATTATTTTTTTTCCAAGGTTCCATTATTAAATATTATTTTATAAGGTAATTGTTTTCAATAATTTTACACTTCACTATTAGAAAAGGTTTTTGGAAACGACACTTAGAATTATGTTTTATGTCAATGATAAACCTATTTTATAAAATATCACATATATATATATTATCATTTATTATTACCATTTACCATGGATTTACCTTAGTAAATTTAATGATTCACTACATATTTATTTATATTTATACAAAAAATAGAATAAAAATCAATCAAATTGTTGATTTTTTCATGGGTGTTATAAATCATTCATTATTTTATACAGATGATTTAAAAAATACCAATATCTTCCTAGTTTTAAATTATAATACCTAGGATATTTTCTATTAAAAACATCCCCTTTTTTAAATTATATGTCTTGTGATAATGTAATTTATGTCTTAAATCAGTCATATATTATATGATCTATAATGTGTGATCATCACAATTTACATAAATCATATTGGAAGATGTTAATCTAGAAATAATATTATTCATTTAAAATCAAGTGAAGTATTAGTGTTTCATAAATAGTTATTCCAATATGGAGGATTATTGTAAAGTTAACTATGTGTTATTTGACCATCCCATTCTCTATCAAGAAAAGTTGTGATCAGGTTTCCATCTTATTGGGATGGGGAAAATATTTGTCATATAATATATTATTATTCTAATAAGAACTAGTATTCGAATGTCGACTACGTATTTTTTAACCATAAACCATCTTTATCATGATAAGTTATGATCAACTTACCACATTTGATTATATTCAGAAATGTATTTACATTTATCATTATTATTCATTATTAATTCCTTTTTATTATGTGTTGAAATTCCATACAATTTGTTATACAAATAAGCATGTTTTAATTTAGTAAAAAGTCTCATAGGAAATTGCTTGAAATCTCATGAAGACTCATATAGAGAATGAATTGAAAAAAATCAAGTGATTGGTGGGGGATATAACTATATATAACAATGATTATTTGAAAAGTATAATGAGAAAAAGCATGTTAAGATTTTATTTCTCCACCCATAATAGTGGTGTATCTTTTCATAAGCCTTTCATGTTTCTAATGTCTAACATTAGCATTCTATAAGAATTAGATCATTAATTTTAATATATATGTTTTAATTTATTATCATTGATATTTAATTATCTCATTTACAATTTTAATATGGTTTCATATTATTTACTTATTCCTAACATTGTATTTATTCAGTGTTCATTCCATGATTTCCACGATTGTATTTTTCCCTTATTGAGCATTTGATATCCCCCATAAGGCATAATGAAAACTTGATTGTGTGATATTTTTAGAAGGATAAAACATCTGGAATAATTTTTGGAAGTTGTTATAGACTCATTATTTATTATGTATTTTGGAATATTGTAATATAATTATACAAGACACTAAGAATATGATCATTATTAATTTATGATCTGTTCTAATTATTTAAATATATAAACTAGAAAATAATCCTTAATAATTAGGAGATGAAATTAATCATTTTTAATTTTTTCATTATTGATGGATATGAACTTGAAATTGTGAAACATAAAATAGTGTTAACTATGAAGGTTTGTGGTTGGTACATAGTTATTGTAAATTCTGTGAATTCATTAGAGAAACCTTGTATCTTGAAATAGATAGAAATAATGGTTAGCATATATTTTCTATAACTATCTAAGCCAATCATGTGAGTTTTTTTCCTATTATAGTGGAACCACATGGTTGGCACATGGTATTCTTAACCTAGGGTGAAAACCATGTGGTATAAACTTTTCCCTCCTTAAAATTTTAATCTAATAAATTTAACACCTTTAGATTTTATTTTACCTATAAACACCATTGATGATAAATTCTTTTTCTCCCTATTCTTTAGAGGTGATGCCCTTAAATCTGGGAGTGATCCATGGGTAGCTCAAAGTGTGTTAGAGGACCACATTCATCATTATGTCATTGTTATTTATTATTATATTTAGATCTACTTTTATTCTCTCTCTCTATTATTTTTCTAATCCATTATCGAAAGATACAAATTCATTGGTGAGGATATTTGTGAATTATTATTGTTTTTATTGATGTAATGAATCTAATATGGAATCTACCAATCTATTCTATAATTCTATATTTTCGCCAACCATTGAGGGGTATGGGAATTTTTTTCTCTACAAGATACTAATTTCTCATCTTAAGGATAATGAAATGTATTTATCCACATTATGGTGAAATTATTGTTTATTTTGGTTATAAATCCCGAATGGTATTATTTATGTAAATTTATGGTAAAATTGTTTGGTTTTAAAAAAACCCCATTTGGTTTGTTGCATTAAAATAAAGATTTTAAAATTATAGGTTTTTTATGCATGGAAACTGATTATTAAAATAATTTGAGGAAATAATGGTTTGGGGAATGTTTTTAAATCACTTTTTACATGTAGGGTTAGTGTGAGTTCACATTCATTAGACATGGCACAATAGAATGGTAATTTTCTATTTGTGTACTAGGTATTATTCACCTTGTGATGACTTTTTGAATTGAAAAGTGACAACTAATGAGTATGAAACTATCACATAGACATGCATAGTGTTTCTTGATGCATCAGTATGGGTATAGTAAATGATTGAAAAATGTTTTTAATATTTTGTATATTTTTACATGGAATAATTTTATGGATTTTTTATAATAATTTATCACTATTTGAAACAATTTTATAAATTTTTATAACAATTAATGTCCATGTGGCATGATTTGGTAAGTCAATGGGGAAATCCCACTAAATTTAGATTCACCTCTTCATTGGAACTATTTTGAGTTGACATATACTGTCTATCAGGATATAGTTTTACTAAAGGTGACATTATTTTTTAGTGATATGTTTTTATACCTTGTTAGTAGCATGTTGAGGTGTAGTTGGTTGCAGATTGGGGTTTTTAGGTTGATTTCATTGTGGTGTTTTGAGTTTTGTGGATTTTTGGTAAAAATTTAGCATGTCTTTTAGGTTGGTCTTAAAATATGATATAGTTTATTAGTTTGGTTATGATTTGGGTTTAATTTGGTACTCATGCATTATATGGATCTTTTCTTTGTTGTTGATTGTGTAGTTTGGTTGTTCTATCATTCATAGGGAAAGTCACTGAAAAAATGTTTTCAAGCCTCACAGAATTTATTTTTAATATTTAGGGGCTTGTGTATGTCAACTATGGCTTAATAGTACCTATACATCATATCATTCCAATGATGAGGGGAAGGATGTTACAAAAACACTATTTATGGAAACCCCTAGTTTTATATAAAATAAATTTAGAACTACATATTGGGTTCTTTAGTCACAATCAATAAATCAAATACAACATCAATCATAGGGAACAAAAATCTCCTTACACAATGACTCAATTATCCCCTTAAAAACTATTTTGATACATATTGGTAAAAATGAAGTATTATTCATCATAATTCATTATATTCTTAAATCTACCTATATGTATTTTTCCCAATAACCCATTTAAACCACTTTTAATAATCTCTATTATTTTTATCTCCAAATAAAAAAAGTAAATATATGGTTTCAAGAGTAATTTAAGGTCCTATAAATCCCATGCTTCAATAATGAATATTTTTTTTATCTTTTCCTTAGTATGAAAAGAAAAAAAAATAAGAGAAGCATATCATCACATTTCTCTAAGAAATTGACAATAAATTACACATGTTTTCTCTATGTTAGATGGATTAGTCAAGAAAAAAATGAATAAAAATAGATAAAAATAGTTTTCATAAATTTAACATCATATTATATAGATATATATATATATATATATTAAATTTTGAGGTCTATTTTATTATACATTAATGTAATATTTTATCCTCAACTCAAATAATATATTAAATATATTAATATATAATAATAGACCCTCTCATTAATGTCAGTTGCCTCTAATGTTTATGTAATCAATGTCTCCTAGTCAATAAATTAATTTAGTCATTTCATATAACGTACAATAATTTGTTCAAAAAACCAGATAAATATAAATTCCTTGAGTATCTATAACTTTAAAATCACATGCAATAATGATATTTGTATGCTTTTCATCTTCTCTAACTTATAATAAATAATCTACATCAACCCTATATTATAGATGATATCAATTAAACAACTCTATTATGCGAATGTAATAAGTTTCTTTTCTTTGATTTAAAAATATCTACCTAAATTTTTTCACATTTAATTCCTAACAAACAAAACAATGATTTGAGAATAATGTCAGTTCCACTCTACTCCTTAACAATAAATTTTTTTAGAGTCTTTAATCAATTGAATGTTTTTTTAAATAATCACTATAGATTTTTAAAACTCATTAATATTTTCCCTCCTTAGATAAAATAAACCTAAATATCATTAGGCATTGTTTAATTATTTATTATCTCAACTTTCCCATTTCATAGATTTTCATTTTTAACATCATCTAGTAAGGTAATAGTATTCATTTGTGCCTTCTCTATATTTTTAACTATTTTAAATTTTTCCATAAAATCATTCACATCGTGTAAAATATTATTATATTTCATATATCATTGACATAAATTATAAATAATCCTTATTCCAATATTTCATGGATGCCACTTATGAAATTTGAATTGTTCCCTATATATTTCTTCCACTAAACAAATAAATTAATTTCCTTTTTATATTGATTCTATTTTATCATAAATATATTTTCATTAGATATTTATGTTCATGTATTTATTATAAGGATTTGTGATGTACCAACTTCATCCATAATTGAATAATCACTTTTTTAGTGTAGAATCCATCTAAATATTGTTCTTGGGTGAATTTTCTAACCTTTTAATTTCTTTACTGCACAAAAATGATTGTCTTTTTTTTATAATTCTTATTTGTAATTAGTCAGGGTATACTTCTTTCAAAAAATCATAAATATTAAATAATACAAATTAACTAGTATACATCATCCCTATGACCACCTTCAAGAAATTTATATAATGATTATCCATGATTCGGAAATTTGTATTTTTAAAAAGATTCATTTCCAAATTTTTCTATGAATCTTACCAAATATTATTAAGATATCACAAAAAAATTTTATTTTACCACACACAATAATGAAGTATATTATATTCTAATGATTGATATAATATGCCATTTACAAATGTCCTTGTGTCAAAACCTTCCATAGAACTAGAAATTTCCAATGAGATGTTGTTCCATTAATTAATAATTTACTAGCATGAATACCATACATTCATTGGAACAAAAATCAATTATTTTTTATTTTTAGGGTGGGAAATTTATTTCCCATACTGATATACACCCCTGAAAAAACTTTTCATTTCAAAAACACTTATCTACACGAACATGTCTAGACATTGAATTGTAAAATACAGCAAAAAATAAAACAATATTTCAACAAATATATTTTTCTCAAGGAAGTTTTACCTTATTCTAAGAGCATGTAGTATATATACCTTTAAATTTTGTCAAGATATTTTTAAACATCAAATGAGTTATTTTAAGATTTTGTCTCTCATCAGTAAAATTAATGTTAAAACATGTTTTCCTAGCTTCATGTAAAGATTTATCTTTATATACATATATATTTTTCAAATTGACATATAACTCAATTCAATTTTTAGTATGAGTGTTATTTGGATTTTCAAGAGATTGGATCTTATTTATTCATTCCTTTACCATATTATTAATATGATCTACATGAAACATGTTTTCTTTTTTATATTCCTACGAAACACCATTATGATTTTAGCATTGGTCTACAACTCATCATTCTTGACATCTATAGTATCACACTTAGATTACTACTATGTGTAAATCCTTTCATCCTAGATAATCATTGATTAGAAATTATTATCCATTCTAATTTACTATAATACATTATCAATAGAATTTTTTTACTTATAAATTAAAAACAACTTGTCTCTAGCCGCAAAATATTTTTTATAGTATTATTCTTTAGATACATTACTTCCAATAAAATTTAAATTACACCATCTTCCATCATAAGATTTGTTTTATCAACCTATAGACCATAGATAGACTCAAATATAATTTTTATAGCTCCATTATGTATATTTTTTAAAAGTTAGTTATTTTGGACATAAAAATCAAAAAACAAATCAATAGTTACTTACTCATCAAAAAAATTTGTCAGATATTTCATGAAGATAATTATTTTATCACTATTACTAGAAACAAATTACTAGTTGTCACTATATTACATTAGAGTTGGACTCAAGTGATTATATCATGGGTGATCAAATATTTTGGAAGTCCGATAAAATGACACACATGCTTGAATCTCACATAACATTTAAAAACATAAAATAACATTCATTATTTTATTTGATAAAATTAGTATTCCCTCTATATTATTCTTTTAAATAAATCATAGTACACTTCCTGGAATCCAAAGGAAAGGAAATAAAATAAACTGGTGAGTATAGGTGTTCAATAAGTGAATACATACAATGAAAGATATAATATAATAAATATAGAAAGAATAATATTAATGGAATAAATAATATTCAGATAGTTTTATATTAATAATCTCCTCATATTAATATATATCAGTGGATAGAAAAACTAAATAATCTTGTGGAAATAAATAAGATATTTTATAATGATGGAATTCATTATTTCATACATCTTAAACAAACCATCATGTCCTCATGACAAGAAAACATACAGAAATTGGTAAATCATATATAGACCACCCAAAATTTTTATTCTCATGGTATATATTGATACATCGATGGGATATGTAATTATAATTCCCAACCATTTCTTAATAATTCTAATTAATTCAATATTCAAATAAACAATATGACATACTCAACATGACTTAATAATAAATAGATATCCATATTGGAGGATCTAAAATACGTAAGGTCAATATGTAATCCAGTCAAAGTGATCAAAATCATTATAATGAAATATGTCTTATTCTATCGTAAGAGTATCTCCTCATCAAAAAATATGATTCATTAAATCATGTTAATACAGATGAAAATACTTTCTGAGGATCACTAAATGATATTCATGGAAAATAATCTTTTTATATTGAAATCCAGTATTTAAATTATATAATTTCAATAATATTAAGAAAATTATTTTCTTTTTTAAATAACTATGGAAGAATTTAAATTATTCATCAATGAAATGTTTATTCATAATGGTGAAAAAAATTCATGATGTTAATGTTAAAAAAAATATTTTATCTAACCATGGGTAAAAAATGACACAATTAAAATACAAGAACATTTATTTTAAATATTTTTAATAAGAGAAATAATTTTTTTAAATTATGTTAATAAATAATTAGAGAATAGAGAATATATTCATGGATAAATATAGAAATAACATTTATACATTTAAGTTAAAATATTTTATGCTAAATGAAATGAAATATTAGTTTTACTTAAAATCATTCATGAGGAATTTTCATCAATTAGATAGAGAAAAATGAAATGAAAATTTACAATTTCATTAAAATATTATTGGAGAATAAATTCTGGTGTTTTATTGCAACAAGATCATATAACTACTCAAATTGAACCAGTAACATAAAAACCTAAAATAATGATATGATTGTGAAATAACCCCTTACCCCATATCCAGTATTCTTCATAAGTTCATTAAACCTCAGGTATAATAAATTTAAATTTTTTATATTTCCCTAAAATAACCATATAGACAAATAAAATATATTATATTATTAATTTATATTATTTTAACTACTTTTTATCAATAATTCATTATAAAAATCATCGTTTTTTGAGTGTTAACTATTTCACTTTTAATATAAGTTTTAGATTGGTCGTTTCGGTTATCGAATCTTTGTCTTGGATTAATAAAATAACTATTTTAATAATGATTCCAATATAATATACTATAATTATATAAATATTGATAATCATAAATGAATGACAGATATGAAAAATAAATAACATCCCACTATGGAGGCCTTTATTCACACGTATACATGAGCAACAATACTATTTTCTAATGAGAGGAAGGATAAGATGTTATATAATATATTATATTTATTGAATAATAATTATTCCATAGATATGATATATATGTTTTATAGTTCCATATTCATAACCATACATATAATGTGGTGATGAAAAATTAATTACACTGCCATCTAGTGATAGTAAGTCTCACATATGGACAATCAATGTTTTCTGTTGTTTCAAATAATGAAAAGTAGATTCATATGGTTTTTTAGAAAATAAAAATAAAATTTTGGTATATCTAAAATACTAATTTAATTATATATTATTTTTTATATAATATATTAAGGAGGTATAAGTGGAAATAAAATCAAAACACATAGTTAAAATCTATAAATCATTTTTAGAAAACCACCTTTGACTTATATAGTTAGCCATCAAGGTTCAAGCATTTAAAAGTAAAGATAATATAGATTAAGGTGATAAATATTTATAGGGAATGTTTTTTGGGATTGTTCGAGATGAGGGTCTTAGTTTTTGTAAATAAGAGAGGTGAAGGGAATAATTTTTATAAGTGATAGAGAGGACACACATGAATTTCATAAAACATTTTCACATCATAAAATATTTTTCTTGTGAAAGTGGATCTAAATTGTAAAAAATTATCATATGGTAATAGTAACATAAAAATGAAACCAAAAAAATAATATATATATAATATTTTGGTTTAATTTATACCATTATAACTTTTCTTAACCCCTAAATAACCTATTTTAACCCCACCAAAGGTAACATGGTTTTACACTTTTTTTATTCATTATGAAAACCGATTATGTTAAACATGTTACCAAATGATAATTATTTTTATTCCAAATATATTATATATTTCAAAATAATCTCTTTTTAACATTTGGAAGAAATTAATTTTAATACAAGAGCACATAATGAAAAAAAAAACTATTTTCAAACTGAATATTTATTTTTAGCATACATATGACTTTACATAAAATTAATGTATAATGATAATTAAAAAACAATTAATTGGCATATGTAAAAAAAATTAAATATTTTTTATTAAAATAAATCCATTCCAAAATGATACGTGTAAATACATTATTAATAGAAATGAATGAAAAAACATCAATTGGACATCAAAATTATTTATATTTCTAAAATGTGAATTGTATATTTCTATATTAATAATTATAATATTATATTAATTATATTAATTATTAAATATATATTTATTTTTTAAAACATTTTTCATGATCATTCATGTTATTTTTATATCATAATAAGGAATTAAAAGTTTCTATTTTATAAAATCATTATTTTTAACTATTTGACAAAAAATGAACTATTTCATCAAAATATCGGAAAAAACCTAAAATAATTTTGAAATTATGAATTAAAAAAGAAAAAAATTTAAGTAAATATTATTTTATATAAATGATAATTTTTGTTTTAATTATACTCTTGAATTTATCTATGTTTATTTTTGATTGATTCTATATAAAGAAAAGCATACTATAATTGATGCATGGGTGCTTCATTCTTCACTCTCTTAAAAAATATCATCATAAAAATTTCTAGAATACCACATCATTGAAATATCGGGTTAGTTTTTTATCACCACATCTTGAGGTTCTACGTCGACTCTTCGATATAATTATAACACAAAGATCATGTAATTTCTTTTTTTATCCATTTCTTGGCTTTGGTTATTTTGGAAGAGGTCCAGGTTTAGTTTCTGGTTTGAATTTGTGAGTTTTTAGAGTTTTTGGTTGTTTTTGAACTTATTTATGGTTATTGTGAGAGGTATGGGGAGAAAATTGAATGGTGGGGATTTTTTTGACCCCATAGTGTCACTTATCTATAGGGTGTGTTTGATGGATGGTTTATCCGCATGACTTATAAGAGTTTTGGGGTGAAATTTTGGATGTTTTGGGACTTTTTCCAGATCACACAGTTAGGGAGCATAGTTAGTTTTACAATGAAATCTATGTGTGGATAGGTCACATGGTTAATGTGTGTGGTTAAAATAACAATTTTTCAGAATTGTGTAGCCCGTGCAACTGTACATAGTGGGTAATTTCATAGTTTGCACATGGTTTTTTTAACTATGTGAGTTAGCCATGAAACAGACCCAAAATTGATTATTTTTATCATTTATACTTATTTTTTAGGGGGTTTTATTCCCATGGACACACACTCAGATTCCTCTTGTCACAACTCGTCACTCGAGGCTAGTGTCATGACTACCCCAAGCTCACCGTCTATAGGCCAGGGCTGGCGTCTAGCACCAGAAAGATGTATCCCATAACGAGAATGCATTGACTTTAAACCTTTACGAACACACAAACCTGAAACAAAACAAGAAGCAACCATGAAGTAAATTTATATAGTAAAAAGTGTGATGAAGGAAAAAGGGGCCAGAATACAATCCCAACTAAAATGTACAAGTACAACTAAAAAAGAAAATAAAATTCACCTGAATTATCTTCTAAGTATCCTAACTGAATGGTTGGTACAACTCACGATCAGTAGTCCTGCTTCACATAATGTAAAATGGTCCACCTCTGATAACCTTCCAGTCCTGGCTCCCTCATACTTGATCACTGTTGTCCATCATCTGCACAACACACAAAAAGGTGAGGGCGTAACTCATACAGTGGTGAGTTTAACAATACCCAGTAGGGACCCTAAGACCCCTGAAGGTCTCCCAGAGTTCCACAAAGTAAAAACCACTAAGCAATTCCTCAATCAAAAACCACAAAGAAGTCGTCAACTCTACATAGTTATACGCTCATACATATACTAGGTTAGAAAGATATACTTCTCTCATACACAAGGAAAGAATATCACAAAGGAAACACCACTAAGGTAAAAACACAAAGGTAAGGGTACACCACAGGTGACATCATGATAGTAACACCATGAAGATAAAAGTACAACATAGGTAACACCACAAATATATCACCCTAAAGGTAAATGTACCACACAGGTCACACCAAAAAGATATCACAGACAAGATAAAAGTACCACACAAGTATCACCACGAATATAACACCACAAAGGTAAAAGTACCTCATAGGTATTACCACAAAGATAACACAACGATTGTAAAAGTACCCTATAAGTATCACCATGAAGATAACACCACGAAGGTGAAGGTACCTAAAAGGTAACACCAATAAGGTAAAAGACCCAGCTCATACCATGTAAATAAGTAATGAACAAAAGTACACATGATTAGTCAGGAAGATAGTTCATCATATTCTATCGAGAGTCTTTACTGCTATTTATATGGATTCTGACCCACACAGGATCGATAGGTACTAATGCACAATGACCCACAGATGATTTTACCCATACAGGATCAATAAGTACTAACCCCCACTGACCCACACAGAATCTGACCCACACAGGATCGATAGGTATGAACCCACACTGACCCACATAGTATCTATACCACACAGTATTAATATGTTCTAACCCTCACTTACCAACACTGGTTCGTACCCAAACAGGATCAGTATGCACTAACCCACATAGGATCATTCAGTGCTGACCCACACAAGATCTGACCAACAAAGGATCATTATTCCTTGACCCACATAGGATCACTGAGCGTTGACCCGCACAGGATCTAACCCACACAGGATTGGTAATGACCCACATATGATCGCTCGGTACTAACCTCGGTATGATCTATCTCCAACCTCTGCCTCACTTCTATCCACTGGATTCCCTTTCATAGTACGCCTAATTATGGGAGAACCAATCCTCAATCCATTAGTCATATTTCAACCAGAAAAAGGTCCCACGAAGAAGTAACCCAGTGATCTATCATGTCATAAGTGTTCAAACTTGATAGATGGCACATCAATCGGACGCCCAGACTGTTACTTATAAGTGTATTAGTTCCAAGGGCCCGGGTTGATTCAGGTTCAATCCCATCCTTCTGCACTCCAACTTTTCTTCAAAACACAAGTGGATTATACCAAACGTTCCGCATCATTCTATGGGTTCTGACACCGCAGACGGTTCATCAAATAGATGCCCAGTCAGTTAGTTACACCCCTTTTCGTGAAATGGGGGTGATCACAACTTGGTTCGGCCCATCATAGTAGGGCCAACTAGAATGCGTAAATGGGACCTATTATTAGAAGGGATCCCAATGCCACTTAGGACGTGTCGAACAGACTCTCAGGTTTCCAGTTACTGTCATTTCTTTATTTGAGGACAGGTTGTGTCAGGGCCCGGTCTGACTCGGTCAGGATGAAATGACGCAATGGGTCCTGGTGTCTACCTGACCCCGCTTAGGTCTGAACCGCTAAGGTTCAGCCCAATTTACTGGGTCTGGCACATCGGGTTCAGTCCGGTTCGGTTCGCTGGCCCGAGCCACGTTTGGCCTGGCCCATCGGGTGGGGCTCGACCCACCCGCATTGACCCACTAGGTCGTAGGTTCTGGCTGGCCTGCTGGGTTGTGGGTCCTGTTAGCTGGGTGGGATCGGCTTGCTCAGTCGACCCACGTCTGGATTGGTCTTCCAGAAGGTGGACCAGTCTTCCCAGCTGGCCCTACGGGTGCATGGCCTTTTCATCCACCCGGTGGCGTGCTGCCCCACCACATCACGATCGACCGTTTTGGCCGACCGGGGGTCCACCAATCTGGCATGGCACTGGGTCGTTCCACTCTCCACATACTATGGCATCTAGCTACATCCTCCTCGAGCGGTGTGCGATAGTACACCGCTCCGCCTCCACCTTCCGCGGCCAGCTCGAGCCGTCCTCCTTCTTCACCCTTCGCGGCCTTGGCCGCGACCCTTGCTCACCGATAGCACGCGACGGCGTGGCGCACCACCTCCACAATCAACCGGTTTCAGCCACTATTCTAACCGCCGTATCATAGTGTCACAGGCTCTTCCTCCTATGGCGCGTGATGGCACACCACCTCCATCTTGGCCGACCAGTGCGGCCATGCCGCCAGTTTTTTACGAAGAATGGAAGGGTAAACATTGAAGCAGAGGCTCCAAGCCATGTTCATTTGGCCCATTCTATCTACATTTGCATGAAAACATAATGGAGGAAAAAGGATTCAATGATCAAATTAAATTATAAAAAAAATAAATCCCTACCTCAATATCATTGGAGAACTTTGCATTCGAGGAAGAGTCGATGTTCGTCGTCCCTAAAACAAGCCTCCATGAAGCCACTCAATCATAGTTCTTTGGTTTAGGATTCGGTGTCTCTCATCACCACTCTTCAGAATCGATCACATCCTCCAAGGGGTTGGCGTCGTGGCACTTTTTCATAACTTTGTCGCTTGGTGATGTTGTGCCAATACTCCTTTCCAAGCTCCATATAAGTATTTGAGGGGGAGTGTAAGTAACGATCATGGAATTTATGGGTGTTCATTTAATATAAACCTTCCAAAATTCCAACAAAACTATTAATTAGGATTTGAAGGTTCAATCCATTAAATGTCTTGACACGTCTCTAGTCCCACCCTACCTCTTTTCCATTGGAGGAAAAGAAATAAATAAATAATATAACAATGTTATATTATTATTCTTTTAAAAAGTCCCTAAATCAAACTTTTTCACTAGACTTACTCCAATTGATGTGAATCCTCCCTTAAGAAAATATCGGTGCAGTGGATTCAACGGTGCACTCAGATTTTTAATATGAGCACCGGTTCAAAAGATAAAAAATGCCACCCCTGTGTTTACTAAATATACCTTAAAAAAGTTCAGAAATTCATTTTATGCACACCAGGCCTTAGAATCAGGCACCATAAATTTTCGTAGACTTGTAATTATTCCATATAATTAAGAAAAGTTACATGGAAAATCTAGGTCATTACATTCTCCCCACCTTAGTGGTTTGTGTCCCTGAAATACACAACATAGACTAAGGAAACAAATGGGGGTACTGAGCATGAATATGAGCCTCCTGCTCCCTTGGGCTCTTCTGGAGGTTACCATGCTACCAGTGAATGCACAACAAAGTTATCAATTGTCCCCAAAGGACCCATTCTTGTCTATCCTCAATCTCCACTGGATCCTCCGAAAATGTGGCCACATCATCAAAGTCTTGCTCACCATGGTCGATGACATGAGATCGGTCATGCACATATCTCCTCAACTGGGATACATTGAAGATGTCGTGCACCATCTCCAACTACGATGGTATTTCCAAGTGGTTTACTAACTTACTAATCCTCTGATGTTTTAGAAAAGTTCCAATAAACCTCGGTGAGAATTTATTACCTTTTCCAGATTTCTACAAACCTCATCGTGGTGACACCTGTAAGAAGACGTGGTCTCCCTCCTAGAGATATAAGGACCTCTGTCTCATGTCATCATAAAACTCTTGTCTGTTCTGTGCAGTCTTCATCTGCTCCTGTATGATTTTCACCTTCTCAGTGGTAGCCCGAACCAACTATGGACACATAACTGCTAATTCCCCTAGGTCTGTCCAACATAGAGGTGATCTGCAAGTTCAACCATATAAGGCCTCGAGTGGTGCCATATCTATGGTGGAGTGATATCTATTGTTGTATGTGAACTCCACCAAGGTAAATTGATATTCCCAGCTGTGACCAATATCTAGGATGCAAGCACATACCATGTCCCCCAGTGTTTGAATGGTCTACTCCATTTGACTATCCATCTATGGATGAAAGACGGTGCTCAAACGTATCTGAGTCTCGAATGCCTCATGTAATCCCTTCTAGAACTAGTATTTAAAAAATGTTTCACAATCAGAGATGATCATCAATGACAACCCATGAAGTCTTAAAATCTCTTATACATAGAGGCGTCCCTCTCCCTCTACTGATCCCTGCTCTCAGATGGGTTGGAAGTGAGCTGGCATGTTGAGTCGGTCAACGATCACCCAGATAGAATCATGTCCCTAGGAAATACATGGAAGCCATGTCAAAAATTACAGGTAGATATCATCCCACTTCCACTCCGACACCTCTAGTGGTTGTGGTAAGCCTGCTGAAACCTGATGCTCTGCCTTCACTTGCTGACAAGTGAGGCATTGTGAAACAAACTCTGCCACTGCCTTCTTCATCCATGGACACCAATGCTGATGTTGGTGGTCTTGATACATCTTCACCACACTAGGATTTACCACCATAGGGGATGTGGGGAACTCCCTCAACACCTCCTCTAGAAGCACCACTGGTACAATGGCGCATCCTCAAAAGAGGTTGATGTGCTCCCCTCCTTTAGAAAATCCATCAGGTGCCTATCCTATGGATATTTGAGGACATCTTTCTTCTTAGTCAATGTCCCCATTCTATGCCTCCCAAACTCACTAAAGAAGTGGGGGAGTGATAGTCATAGACTAGATGTAAGCTGCACCATCTCTATCCAAAAAAGATTTCTGCAACGTGGCTATCTGCTTTGTTGCCTCACTCAGCAATGGTAGAATAGACCTCTTGTTGAGTGTTTATGCCACTACATTCCCTTTCCAAGGAGTATATACTATCTCAAAGTCATTGTACTAGAGGAAAATTTTCCATCTTCGATGTCTTAGGTTTAGATCCTTCTACGAGAAGATATACTTGAGATTCTTGTGATTAGAGTATACTGTAAAAAGTTCGACCATCAAGTAATGTCGCCACATCTTCAAGGCGAAGAGCAATGCTACTAACTCCAGGTCCAAGGTAGCATAGTTCGGCTCATTATGTCTCATCTGCTGAGATCCATAGGTGATCACTACTCTCTCTTGCATCAAGACATATCCAAGTCCAGTCCCTGATGCGTCGCAGTAGACTATATAATCATCGCCCTCTTCTGGTAGCCTTAAGATGGGGGCACTCGTCAGTATCTACCTCAGCTCCTGAGAACTCTGATGGTCTCTCTTCATCCACACGATAGGCTATCCCTTCTTCCTCAAAACTTACAAGGGTTCCGTAACTCTGGAAATTTCGATTACGAACCTCTAGTAGTACCCTGCCAACCCCAGAAAACTATGCTCCTCGGTCACAATCTTGGGTGGCTCCCATGTTTGCACAACCTCTATCTTCTTCTGATCTACTACCTCTCTAGACTCTGAGATAACATGTCCAATAAAGTATACCTCTATTATCTATAACTATCACTTAGAGAGATTACCATAAATCTGGTGCTCTCGGAGTGTATCTAGAACTATCTGTAGATGATAGACATGCTCCTCCTCTGTCGCTAAGTACACCAAGATGTCATTGATGAGGAAAATCACAAAGTGATCAAGGT
Source organism: Viscum album (assembly GCA_963277665.1). Classification (NCBI taxonomy): domain Eukaryota; kingdom Viridiplantae; phylum Streptophyta; class Magnoliopsida; order Santalales; family Viscaceae; genus Viscum; species Viscum album. The sequence continues at coordinate 1,194,693,216 of OY728139.1, forward strand.
TTTCCTGGAAGATCCGGTTCATGAGTCCCAAGAACAGTGCAGGGGTTTTGGTCATGCCGAAAGGCATAACCATGAAATCATTGTGTTCATACTGACATATAAAGGCCATCTTCTGCACATACTCATCATGTACCTTGAGCTGATGATAGCCTGATCTAAGGTCTATCAGTGAATACCATTGAGCTCCTTTCAACTGATCTAAGAGACCATCAATCCTAGGAAGTGGGTACTTGTTCTTCATGGTCACCTGGTTCCGGTGTCGATAGTCCACACAGAGTCTCAAACTCCCATATTCCTTCTTGGCAATCAAAATCAGGGCTTCCCATGGAGACACACTGGGGCTTATTATTCCATTCCTCTAAAAGTCCACCAACTATACCTGTAACTCACAAAGATCTGCAGGATCCATCCGATATGTTGGTGTAGATATCGGTGCCATCCTGGGGTACATGTCGATTTAAAAGTCCCCCACTCAACGAGGAGGTAGTCACAGAACATCATCTAGGAAGACATCATCATACTAGTCCACCACTACATGATAGCTTGGACTCTCAACATCAAATACTCTAAGGGTATGTCTAACCAATGGATGTGTGATCGGCCACACCCTCCTCTAGTAAAATATATCATGTTCTACAAAGGATCCCTTCTTGTCGGTGAAGGAAAACCAGGTCCCATCTGTGCGGACACACTACAATTTGTGCCTAATACTTTCAATATGAGCATAGACTGTGGATAACAAATCCATACCCAAGATGACATAGTAAGGCATCGTTGCCGCTACAAGAAGATCCTTGATAAAGCTCTCACCTCCTAGAGTAAGCTCAAACTTCTGTAAGTAGTGTTTAATTGTCAATGCTTCTCTCGTAGGACTCTCTAATCACAAGGATTGAGCCAAAGACTCCATAAGAATATCTGAGATCCAAATGAGGGTCATGGAAATAAAAGATTTAATGACACTTGTTTCGATAAGTACTGTATCTAGGGGTAATAGACACAAATAATACCTCTATTAATTTCCAAAGTGTCGTGGTCATATTCCTCAGAGCTAAGATCATCCATGTCCTCTGGTGCCCTGTTTTCGGGGTGGACCACCTAGAGGTGGTGGTGGAGGAACCTCGAATTTCCACCCACCTCCAACTGCATGGACAGCTCCTACACCAGGTCTGCCACCCTACGAACCTCCTCACTCAAAAGTCTACCTATGCCATGGAAATCCCTCGACTGTCTGCTAGTCATCCGTACGGTGGGTCGGGACGTCACAAGCAATGTGACCCTACCCACCACATGAGTAGCACAACCATACCCTAAACTATCCTCTTATATCCCATGAGACCCTCACCACAGACCCTATATCCTAAAGTCTCTCACAAGAAGGTCTGGACCACATGGGACCCTGCATCATCCGCCTATAGCCAACTGCGAATGACTCCAGCACATAATGTCTGGTGGTAGCTTTCACTGTTGGTTCCTGATCATCTAGGAATCTATTGACCAAAAAATCTCTCTCTATAGCACCCCATCTTGCATGAGAATGATGAGTTATATCATCAATGATATGATCCTTTGTCGAAGACCCTTCTCAAAGGTCATGACCCTAAAGAAAGGGTCTCGTACTACGTCAGTGGAGTAGTAAGACAGATCAATGAACCTCACCGAGTACAGGGCCATGATCTTGCTTCCCTACTGTAAGTGCAGCAACTCCTGTATATGCACAGATCATAGAGTCACCGGGACAAAGTCTTCCTTGAAAATTCCCATAAATTCAACCTAGGTGAGTGTATACTCATTGTGTAACTAGAGTGTCAGAATCCACCATCTTCTAGATACTCCCTAAAAGTGACTGGAAGCTGGGCTCACCATCAGATTAGATGGTGTCGCAACTATGTGAAGAACTCTTCCCACAGCAGCCAACATGTCCTCAACCACCTGCGGATCTATCTCGCCTTGGATCCTTGGAGCTCTCTTACATTAAAACTCAAGAAATGCACTCAGTCGGCATGCACCCTCTGCTGCTGGGGCATGTGGAAACAGCTACCTCATGGGTAGTGGTGCTACTAGTAAACCATCTGAAGGTGCTAACACCGTAAGACGACCCTGCAATGAAGCCTCATCCATTGGTGGGCCATCATCATGTAGCCTCTCGATAATTCTTGATGGATGTCTACGTGGCGGCATCAAGAAAGAAAATAGGTGCTCCACTGTCAATAAGTTTTACCTGGTGATCTCACTCAATGAAATCATTAGAAATACTTTTCAAAACATACACAATTAGTGATCTCATGCACTGAGATGGAAATCATAATCTAGGGTCTTGGTGTATGGATGTGTTGGCTGTGGCAACCACACAAGATTCCCCAAAATGAAAACCACACTCATAAAACTTAACACTATTTCCACATAGAAAATATCAGAGTCTTAGTTATATGGTTGAACTGACTCCTCTGATACCACATTTTCATGACTCGTCCCCCGGGGCTCGTACCATGACTACCCCTAGCTTCCCTTCCATCGGCTAGGGGCTGACGACTAGTACTGGAACACAACAAGAAGTAACCATAAAGTAAACTACTATAGTACAAATTGTGCTGAAACATAAAGGGGTCAGAATAAAAGCCCAACTAAAAAGTACAAGTACAACTAAAAAGAGAAAAACAGATCCTGGATCATCCTTTGAGGATCCTACCTAAAGGGCAGGTACAACTCAATATCAGTAGTCCTACATCAAACCATGTAAAATGGTCCACCTCTATGCACCATCCAGTCTTGGCTCCCTCATCCTCGATCAACATTGTTTGCCATCTACAGAAGAATAAACAAGGTGCGGGTGAAGACCATGTAGGGATGAGTATAACAATACCCAGTAGGGACCCAGATACCCCTGAACGTCTCCAAGAGATTCACAAAGTAAAAACCACAAAGCAAGAACTAAATCACAAAGCACTATGAATTCATCAACTCTAGTTAGGTATATACCATACATATAACAACATTATAAAGATATAATCATCTCATACATGATGGAGGAATATCACAAAGGTAACACCATGAAGGTTAAAACACAAAGGTAAGAGTACCACACAGGTCACGTCGTGAAGGTAACACCATGAAGGTAATAATACCACACAGGTAACACCACAAAGATGTCACCACGAAGGTAGAAGTACCACATAGGTAACAGCAAAAAGATATAACCAAGAAGGTGAAAGTACCACACGATTATCAGTACAAAGATAACACCACTAAGTTAAAAGTACCACAGAGGTATCACCACAAAGATAACACCACGTAGGTAAAAGTACCACACATGTATCACCATGAAGATAACTCCACGAAGGTGAAGGTACCGTAAAGGTAACACCACGATTGTAAAAGACTCAGTTCATGCTAGGTATATATGTAAAGCACATAAGTACATATGATTAGTCAGGAAGCGAGATCATTTTATTCTATCGAGAGGCACTACTGCTGATTATACAGAGTCTGACCCACACAAGATTGATAGGTAGTAACCCCCACAGACCCACAGACGATCTAACCCACGAAATATTGATAGGTACTCACCCCTGATGACCCACTTCAGATCTAACCCACATAGGATCGATAGGTACTAACCCCCACTGACCCACACAGGATCTAACCCACATAGGATCCATAGTTACTAACCATCACGGACCCACACAGGTTCTAACCCATAGAGGATTGGTATGCGCTGACCCACAAATGATTGTTGAGCACTGACCCACATAGGACCTAAACCACACATGATTGGTACGCACTAAACCACATAGGATTGTTGAGCATTGATCCACCCATGATCTGACCCACATAGGATCGCTCGGTACTAACCTCCGATGATTTGTCTCCAACCTCCGCCTAACTGCCATCCACTGGATTCCCACTCATAGTACAATTAATTATGGGAGAACCAATCCTCAAGCCATTAGTCAAATTTCAACTAGAATAATATCCTACTAAAATGTAACCTGATGATCTGTCATGTCATACGGGTTCCAACATGATAGAAGGCTCGTCAATCGGACCCCTGGTATATGACTTATAAGCACTTTACTTCCAAGGGACCAGCTGGATTCGTGTTCATTCAAACTCATATGCACTACCACATTTTAAATAACTCATGTGGTGTATACCGAAAGTACTAACTCGACCTATGGGTTTTGGTGTCGTAGATGGTTCGTCAAATGGGCGCTCGGTCTGTTAGTTACACCCCTTTCTGTGAAATGGGGGTGATCGCACCTTAGACAGACCCGGCTCAGTCGGGCCTGCTAGAATACAATAAAGGGGTTGTTTCCCAAAAGGGATCACAATACCATTGACGGGATGTCGAATATACACCCAGTTTGACGGTTACCAATATTTCTTAATTCGAGGACCGGTTGGGTCTGGGATCGGTCTTACTCGGTCAGGACGACCTGACGCCATGGGTCCTGGGGTCAACCTGACCCTGCTCAGTTCCCGCCCACAAAAGAAAACCCAGTTTACTGGGTCTGACCCATTAGTGTTGGCCTGGTTCAGTCCACGGGCATGGACTACGGTTGGCCCAACCCATCAGGTGGGGCTTGGTGCACCCGTGTTGGCCCACTGGGATGCCGGTTAAGCCCGGCCCGCTGGGCCATGGGTTCAACCCGGACCACTAGGCCACTGGTCATGTCTGATGGGTGTGTTTGGTCTACTCGGTCGTCTCGTGTTCTGCACGGTCTACCAGAAGGCGGACCAGTCTTCCTAGCTGGCTCTATTGGTGTAGGATCATTTAAGCAAGCCTTTGGGGTGTTGCCCAAATGCGTAAGGGTCAGCCAATTCGGCTGACCTGGTGTCTTTCAATCCAATGCGGCATGGGGTCACATCACTCTCCACTTACCGCTGGTTCGAGACACAACCTCCTCCAGCAGCATGTGATGTCACGCTGATCTACCACCACCTTCTGCGGCCGGCTCGAGCTAGTGGATTTCGGTACTTGTATTGACTTCAGTCATGAACCTTTCCCACCGATGGCATGTGACAGAACGCGACACCACCTCCATAGCCATCAGGTGGCGGTTGCTCTATTAACCTCTAAAACATTGTGTCATGGCCTCCTCCTCCTGTGGCGCGCGATGGAGATCCACCTCCATCGTGGCTGGCCGGTACGACTGCGTCGGCGGTCTTCCATATAAAACACAAGGGTAAACAAGGTAGTAGAGTGTCCAAGCTATGTTTCGTTGGCCCACATCTTCTGTGTTCACTTGAAAACATGAGGGTATAAAATGGATTAAATGATCAGTTGAAATTATAATAAAAATAAATCTATATCTCAAGATCGTTGGAGAACGCCATTTTCAAGGAAGAGTCGGTTTTTGTTCTCCCCACAACAGGCCTCCAACAATAATGCTCAATCATCGTTTTTCAGTTCGGGATTCGGTGTCACTCATCACTGCTCACCGGAACTGTTCACATCCTCTAAGTGGTTGGTGTCATGGCACTTTTTCAGAATATTTTTGCTCTGTGAAGCCATGAAAATAATCCTCCCTATGATCTATAAAAATAATATAGGGGGAGGGTAAGTAACGATCGTGGATTTTATGGGGGTTCATTTAATTGGAACCTTCCTAAATTACAATGAAGTTGTTACATAGGATTTGAAGGGTCAATCCATTTAATGTCTTGACACATCACTGGTCCCACACTAACGCTTTTCTGTTGGAAGAAGAGAAAGAATGAAATAAAATTACAAAGTTATTTTATTATTCTTTTAAAAAATACCCAAAATATATATTTTCTTCCAGACATACTACGGTCGAAGTGTATCCTCCCATAAGAAAATCCAGGTACTTTGGATTCAACAGTGCCCTCTAATTTTTAATCCAAGCACCAGTTCAAATTATATAAAATTCCACTAGTGCATTTACTGAATGTACCTTAAAAAAGTTCATAAATACATTCCAGCACAGTGGGCCTCAAAATCACGCGCCGTCAATTTTCACAAACTTGTAATAATTCCATTTAATTAAAAACATTATATGGAAAATTCAAGTCTTTACACATCTTACCTGGATGCCTCCATTGGATCATTTTTTCTCCTCCAAACCCCTCCATTTGGATTTCAATGTGGTTTATTATTTATTGCTCTCCCATATTGAATGGCCATGGATCATCTCCCTTTACCCTTGGGATTTATTCCATTTTCCATTTATCCTCTCTTGGATTCTTGGTATTTTATTGGTGGGTTCTCTCTTGGATTACTATTAGGTGTGATGTGTGATTTGATTTCATTGATTTTAGGGTGTGAAAGTTGTATCTGAGGTTGTATTCTTCCTTCTCCTGAATATTTGTTGTATTCACACATTAGAGAATTATTTTTTTCCATCAATTTTCATTCCTACACATTCCTTTGAAGCTTGATCATTCCATTAATTCCTTAGACATGTTAAAATCTTGTTTTTTTATGTATTACTATTTTTTTTTCTTTTTCATGTTATAAAATTCTTGTTAAATGGTTTATGAAGGGTTTCTTTAATTATTCCTATATTTAAATGCACACAAGGTTTTCGATGAATTTTCATTTGATAATTTAATGTCAAATTAGTGTTTTTGGGAGTGTTCTTCCTTTGGTTATCTTTCCAAAATATTGTTGGGTTTTGAGTTAGGTGTTGTATATGAAAATTAGTTACTTCTATGGGGTGATGTTTATGTGTGGTTTATTATGTGGGTTTAGATGAAAGTGATGTTTATATAAAAATAATAGGGCGATTACATAGATACATGAATTTTTTATTATATATTGGAAGATTCACATATGCCCTGTGTGCACATATGGATGGGAAAAAATGCTAATGGACACTAGGAATGATGTTTCCGTGAACCATTATTTTTTAAAAGTTCATCCTCCAAAACCTCATTGTTTTTAATAAAATCATTACTAGATTTATAAATAGTGAATTATTTTCTTCATGTTTGGCCTATGTATTCATCATGAAAATATTGTTATAATAATTTTTTATAATGATAAATATTTTAATTTCATAAAATTTATTTAGAAAATAGTATTTGGGATGTAATTGGTATTTACAATCATGTTTAAGGTGTGTAAATTAGTAGTCCAAGTTTACATGAATGATAATTGGTTCATATGTGATTAAAAATAGGTTCAATTGAATTCTATGGAATTTATGTAAATTTTAACGATGTTTGGTTTAAATTAGATGTTAAATAGAGTATTTCCTTTTAAAAATGGGTTTATTTTAGTTAAGCTTCGTTTCACACTTTTTTAAATGTGTTGTTACTTTATTATTTTATTAATATTTTTTAATTGATTAGTAAGGGGTTTTGGATTTGAAATTTAAATTCCTACTTTTCATTTTTCACATGAATGTGGGGTTTCATGGTGATTGTACAAATAGTTCAGAAATGGATTTTTAAATGTATTTGGATCGAAATTTTTAAAGCCTCGGTTGGTACTTTTTATTGCCTTGGAAACGTTTGTGTTGATGTGATGCGATCTGAAAGCCTAGTTTTTATCTTTTCATGTTTAAGAAAACTTTGTTGAAATCTTATGTAATGTGATGGTCTGGTTGGTACTTTACGATGTTTGGGAAATTGGTTTTTAAACTAAAATGGTTTGATGGCCTGATTGAAACTTTTGAATTTCCTGTTGTGAGATAGAACATCAATGGTGGATTCCCCAATGATAGGGGAATTGCATTGGTGGTATAGGTGTTTGGGAATGTAAATCACGTTGGTAGTATTTTTTAGTTAAAAAATTATAATGAGGACATTCCCATTCCTTGATTACTGTTATAATGAGATTTTTGGACATCATCTAGTGGGTTGAGTGGTGTTTTCCTATCAACCAAGATTTTATGATTTGATTCCATATAGATTTATAGAGATTCCATGTGGGACAAGCCACTAAAATGAATAGTTTATAGTGGAGAGTTTTTTATTATCTGTGGAGCTACCACATATACTGGAAGGTGAGTTGGAACTAATTATGTTCGAGTATTACTTTAGAATATGTTTAAGAAATTCCCATGATTGACTACATGTTTATTTATTATCTTCTGTTTCCTTTTGGATATTAAACTACCTAGTCTATGATTTTTTTTCATTTACCTTTAGCATAGTCCCTTTTATAATCATCTGGTATTGATAAGTATTTTGTATTTTTTTTAACACAGTTTTAGAGTGTTAAACCCTTTTTAAAATGGAATGACGTGTCTAAGGTTTTAAAAAGTGGATTTGTGGAATAATTTGTTTGGTTACTTAAAATATCCAAAATAATATTTGTTTTATGTATTATAAACCACTGTCTATTGACTCTTTGGGGAAAAAATGAATGGAATCTATAGTGATTATGTACTGAGATTTTTAAGCTCGAACACAACTGGTGCCACATGGTGTGGGTGGACCTGAGATGTTTTGTAGGTTCATATTTCTATTTATATTTTCCTTTTGAGTATGTTGGTCATATGGTTATTGGGGAGCAAGAGACCAAGTGGAGAACTAGCTTCTTAGTTCAGTTTTATATTTATAATCATTTTTTATTTGTTAATCAACTATTTTATGAGGAATGGTTTGTATATTTACATATGTTTAGTTATAGTTTTGTTTTCTGTATGCTTAGTCCATTACTAATCCTGGTATATTTAGGTAAATTCAATCACATTATTATCAGTTTGATGCCTGACATTTGTTTCAATCAAATATGGATTGTTAACACCATTCAGGCCTTGTCTCAGACCGAGTCGAGTGTCCGGTTGGATAACATCATGTCTTAGTTTGTGAAAAAATGGCATCATAACCAGTTTCTTATTTTTTGGGGTGTTAGGTAGATCATTGATTTGTACCATTAGAACAAGATATGTATGTACAAGAAGGATGTCTTGAACCTTCTATCATTCTGATCCTCAAGTTTCCATGGGTATTCTAGGATTATAGACTTTTGTTTTGGTTTTTGGGTTACGGATGATGAATAAAAATGGATTCGATCTATTTTCATGTTGTGATGTCACATAAAGTAGTGTTTTATGTTGCTTCAGATTTCATAGATTAGGGTTCACATATATTTTGATGCTTACTTGAGAATATCCCACTAACCATGTCAATTGGTTAATCATGGCCACTAGTTATTCATATAGAGTGTTTGGTGTGAGTGGTGAATTAGTTTTATTTTTATTGGCGTGGGATGATTTTTAATGGGGAAAATGGGATTTTTAAAAATATTTTTTCCATTAGAAAAAATATTTCATAGTGTGATTATGAGGACTTTATGTTTCAACTATATTTGAATTGGTTTAAGGATTATTTTAATGTGTCATTCATGTATAAAATTATAAAATTTAAGGGAAAATAATTTTTTTGAAAAGTGGATTATTTTTGTATTTGTGATGTTTAGATTTTGAGCCAATTTTTTTCATTATATGTTATTTTTTGTTATGCTTTAATTTAATATTGAATTTTGTTATGTGATTTTCTTTTTTTAAAAAATATTCCACAAAAAATAGTTACCAAGTGTCTTATTGGTCTCATTCTATTTCATGTTCTTCTATATTGTTGCATATCATCCATGGTGATCAAGGTCCTCTAGAGTCTAAAAAGTCACTTGATAATGTTGAAGGTGTCTTCAGGTTCTTTGGAACTCCTTAGGTGGTGTGGGTTCGAGCTCTCCTGGGTTTTTTGAATGTTCATCTTTGGAAATGTTGATGGTGATCATCCTGATATCATTTATTGTTTGGATGTATTGGGAAGTGTTTAATACCAATTTCATATCATTGTTTTACCTTAGTAGGTCAAGATGATGAAGTTTTAAGAGATCATGAGTATTCATCAAGGCCAGTGGACATTGAAGTCTTACGTTGACCACTTCAAGGAGTTGGTTTCCTTTTCTTTAAAGGTAGAATGTGATGATCAGTAGAAAGTTCCTCTATTTTTTTATTTATTCTAGGATCAATCAGAAATCCATTCCCACCATGTATATTTGTTTAAAGAAGTTTATAGATGAGGCGTTTGTAGCTAAGTTGGTTTCCAGAATGCAATTGGTGGTGGTGAAGGCTCATAAAGGTTCTCCATCTGGTGAGAGGTGTGTGCCATTGGAATCAGTTTCTATAAAACCACTTTCATGGTTTTTATCATCCAATTATGCATACCGTTCACTTGTGTTCTCCTAGAGTGGTCGGTTCAGGCATTCGAAGTCCTATTGTCACAATCCTCTATGGATGTCCCATTCTTGTGTCTATTTGGGCCATCTGGAGAAGATTTGTACGATGTGTTTCCTAATGAAGATGATTTGATCAATTGGTTCCATATCTTCAGTAAGGGGAATAATAAACTTCAATACATCGGTTCTTCATACATAGTCTTCAGATCTAGGCTTCTCATGCTGTTGGGAAATCGTTGGGTGTGCAGGAAACCTTGGAATGATTTGTTTCTCCACCATTGGAGTAGATAAGTTTGAATAACATTATTTTAGTTTTCATTATTTTTTATGATACCTGTTGTTGTAATAATAATATCAGTTTTTTTATTTTGTAATTAAAATATTTGTTCCTTTTGAAAGTTAGTCTTTGATCACTAGTTCATTCTTGAGTGTGCTGTTATTATTGTGAATTAGATCATGTTTCTAGTCATGCCCATTTTAGAGATGGTTGAGTATTATGGATTTGATGAATTAAGGTAATTTTTACTATTTAGTATCAATATCTTCCATGATTTTTAACCCTTTGTAGTAGTATTTGGTTTAGGATGGTTGATTTTGGGTCTAGCAGTAATTTTGTTTATCTTGTGTGGAGAAGTTTGGATTTGTTCGTGTTGGGAGTTCCCACATTTTTCAACCTAGGTTTGTGTTTTTGGGATTATAATGGTTGGTTTTTCTAGTTTGGTTCTTATGGTGGTTTGACCCCAACAAACTTAATTTAATGGTTCTTGTGTTGTGGTTTCACATAGAGTTTATTGGGTGAGACTCGTGAAGCTAAATATCACCCCAATTTTCATTATTTATTATTCCTTCACTAGGGTTTGGGATTGAGTTATATTTATCATTATGCTGGGTGAAATTGTCGGGGAATAAATTTTTTGGGGCGGGGTGAATTGTCATACCATGACAATGGAATTTATTTTATTTTATCCTTTACTTGTATTTGGTTCTTCTCGATGTGGTTATTGTTTAGTTCCCAATTTGAATTTTTGAGTTTTGGGTGTTTTCAGTGGTTTTAGACTTATTCATGGAGTGTCTGGGATTTGGGGGGGGGGATATGGAATGGTGGAATGTTTGTGAAACTCTTCGTGTCACATCTATATTGGGTGTTTTTGTTGGATGGTTTATTCTTAGGTTTTATACGTGTCTTGGGGTGAATATTTTGATGTTTGGGGACTTTTCCAAGTCACATGGTTTTGGTGCACAGTTAGTTTAACCATGCAACCGAAGTGTGAACACTTTAAACGGTTAAGGCACTTAGTAAATCTAACAATTTAGTATTATTTTTTATACCATGAAATTCTAGGTAGTGTGTAACTGTGCAGTTTTAGCAAAATTTGATTAATAGTGTCATCCAACCGTTCATCCCACCCGAAGAAGGATATTTTTGACATTTATCATTATTTTTAGGTGGTTTTTCTTCCCTTGGACACCCCACGTAGATTCACCCAACATGGATGCATCCCATGGAGAATTATTGCTCATACAAGACCCTCCAAGTGTATTTCAAGGTGGGGCCTTAGTAATTCGACACCCGGATTGAAAGGTTTTGACTTATCCCTCTTTTTCTTTTGGTTTTTTCCAATTTCCATTTATCCTCTCTTTGTCGCTTTGTATATTCTTGGAGTGTTCTCTATTGGATGAAACCAAAATATTAGGGTTGATGTGTGGACTGATTTAAGCGATGCTAGGGTATGAATATTAACCCATGGGTGGTATTTTTCATCCCCCTTATGTTTCATTTCATTCACACGTCATTATGGTAGGATTTTATATCCATTTCCATTCAGGAACATTCTATTATTAGTTGATAATTACTTTAATTAATTAAACATGTTACAATAATTCTTGTCATGTGTTAGTATAAATCTTTTTGGTGTTTTCATGATGGATAATTTTTGTGAAAATTTTTCCAAAGGGTTTCTCTAATGTATTCAATATTTAAATAAAAAAATTTGTTTTATGAAATTTCAATTGATTTTAAATGTTAAATTGGGTGACTTGGGAGTTTATATCCCTTATTTATGATTTGAAATGTGGTTTGGGATTTATTTAGGTGTTGTATATGAAAATTTGTGAATTATATGGTGTGATGCTAATGTGTGGCGTGTTGTGTTGGTTTAAAATAAAGTGATGCTTCCTTAAGAATAGTTTATGGATGATTTCAATTTAATATGAAGAGTTTCATTGGATGATGGATCATACATATGAATAAAGGTTTCACCTAGAGATTGTCAAAAAAAATTAATGGCCCATAAGAATGATGATTCCTTGAATCATGGGTTTTTAATGGATCCTACTACCTCCCCTCTTTGTTTTTCCTAAAAAATTTTCTTGATTTATAAATGGGGATTTATATTGGTTATTGTTTTTTTACATGTGTATTATTTATTATAATTTTATTATATCCTAGTTTTAGAATTGTAAACATTTTAAATTGTCAAATATGGTTTCAGAATTAGTGTTGGGATTGTGATCAGTATTTCCAAATATGTTTGGTTTCTGTAAAATAGTTATACTAGTATACTTGAATAAAAATGGGTTTTTTATCTTGAAGAGGTCAAATTTAATGTGTTAATTTGGAAAAATGCAAGGTTTTTCTTGTGTTTTTAGGTATAATTGTGGTTTTACTTTTTAAAACAAAATTATTTTAGTTAAGAATTGTTTCAATAATTTTTTAATTTTGCTATTCCCTAGTTGTTCTATTGGTATTTTGAAAAGGTATTGTAAGTGTATTTGGATTTGAAATGTAAATAGTCCTTTTTCAATTTTCACATGAAATTGGTGTTTATTGGTGATTTTAGAAATGGATTGGAAATATATTTGTAAATTTATTTGGATTATAAATTTAAAATTTAGAGTGGGTTCTTTTATTGCCTTGGGAATTTTAGTTTTGATGCGATGAATTCTCAAATCCCATTTCGAATATTTACATGATTTGGAAAAATGGTTTGAAAACTTTTATGATGTGATGGTCTAGTTGGTATTTTATGACTTTTGTGAATTTGGTTTTGAATCTAGAATGATGTGGGTGCTTGATTGGAATATGTGAATGCATTTTTTCAAGATAAGAACCTCTATGATAGATTCCCTAAGGATAAGGGTATCAAATAGGTGGTATAGGTGTTTGGGCTATAAAAGATGGTGGAAGTGGATTTTAGTTGAACCCCGTGTGTGACGACCATCACATTAAACAATTACCATCATTATAGGATTCTTGGACATCATCTAGAGGCATAATTTATTGTTTCTTATTGACCAGAATTAGATAGGTTTGTTCCCCCAAGATTTGTAGAGAGTCCAGTTGGGATGTGCAACTAGATTGGGTAGTTTAGAGAGTCCAGTTGGTTATTGTTTGTAGAGATGCACCGTATATTGAAAAGTGAGTCTTAATTGAGTACATCTATAGATTTATTCAAGATATATTTAGGAAATTCCCATGATTTTCCAAATGTTTATTTTGTTTACATCTTCTCTATGTTGGATATTAGACCTCCTCGTCTATGATTGTTTATTGTGTTTAATTTACCTTCAATATATAACCTTTTTAGAAATTTAGTACTGATATGTATTTGGATTTTAGTTTTCAAAAGGTATTTATAATGTGAAAACATTTTTGAAAATTTAAACTATGTGAATGGTATTAAAAAAGGAATTTGTGTAAATCACTGTTAGGATGGATAAAATGATTAACATCGTATTTTCTGTATGTATTTTGAACTAGTGTTTGTGGACTATTTGGGGAAGGGAAATGCATGGACTCTATGGTGATTATATACTGAGTTGTTTAAGGTCACACCATACTAATTCCTGACAGTGTCGATAGATCAAAAATATTTTGAAGGTTCATGTTTCTATTTTGGTTTTCTTTTGGAGTAGGTCGGTTTTGCAATTTGTGTGACCAAGAGGCCATATCATGATCGTGTTGGTTGGTTCAACATTAGTTTTCAATTCCAGTTTTGTTTGTTCATTAGATGTTAAATCTTGAATGGTTTGTATATTTATTGATTCTTAGTTACTGATGGTTATTAGGTGTGCTCATTTTGTTATTTATTTTAGTATCATTAGGAAATTATTCCCATTATGATTACCTTGATTCTTGCCAATAATTGTCATCTTATAGGGATCTGGAACTCCCTTCATGCCTTGTCAAGAATCGGGTTAGTAGTTCGCTTGGATGACATCCTAGCTTGGTTCATTACCCTAACAATTTATCTAATGTACCATTTCATATCGATTCATCAATTTCACTAAAATCATCATCGGAAGTTGGAGTATGAAAACTCTTACCTAGAAATGATTCATATGGTTCCATTTGAATTCATTAATAGAATATATTATTGTATATAAATTCCACTAATGGTAAATATATATATATCTTACCTTTCCAATCGAGAATGACCTCAACATATCCTCTTATTTTTTGAATAGTCCCCTAAAATTATGCAAATGTTTTATGATAATAGGAAGTTCTCAAACATATTTAATTGTCATGAGCCTCCACAAAACACTTCTAGACATTTTATGTAAAAAATGAATCATTTTTAGATTCAATTACAAGTGGTTTTCCACAAAATCTCATAACATCATTAATATATATCCATTCAAGTCACTAGTGGGGTAGATATTCCCTTATAATGAGGAAATGTGTTTTATTAGTATAGTGATCAATAATATACCACGTGGAATTATTATTTTTATTATTTCTTGAAATTATAGTAGAAATGTCAATAGTAATATAATCCCATTTACAAATGAAAATTATTTGAGGATACATCACTCTATTAAAATGTTTTATTTCAGTATTTACTTATTTAAAACCCAATATTCTTGTAATGTAGTGAGTAGTTTTAAATTCGATGTTATCTTAAAATAATTTCCTTCAAATACTAATAATTTATTTTTATTATTGGGTATATATGGAAATTCTTGTAATGGGTATCATATAATAATTGTCTTTTTGGGAGAGGGATAGATATAACACATATCCTTTTTTAAAATTTCATCGCACCATATTAATAAAAAAATCCACAAGTTTCTAATCATTTACATCATTACCTTTCCCTTATAAAATTCTATAATAAATTTCAGATCTTTTTTCATTTTCCAATAAATGTTTTTGGAAACCATTTTGAAAAATAGTAGTATCGTTTCCCCTTTTATAAAAACACACATATACAACTTTGATAAATCAATTTAAAAACAATCATTCTCAATCGTCATCATTGTTAAAAATATATGATAATTACTACTCAATGAATTAGCTACCTTATTATACTTCTTATGGTGGTAGATTTTTGAGAAATAAAAATCCATGAGAAGCTATAACAATATAATTTTCCTTAAGATTATATATTAATATGAAAATATTTTTCTCAAGATATTATGAATCATATATATCTCGTATTTTTAAAAAATGGGATAATTCCCATGTATATTAAAGCAATACAATACTAAATCCAACTCAAGATCAACGGTGGGAACATTCTATTTAGCAATATTTAACATCCTTTGAGCTTAGGAAATAAATTTATAATTCTTTACAAAAAACATTTATGCCCTTCCATGGACTCATCACTACATATCACAAATTCATACCCTCTTAATTGTAATGTCATCATTGGTGCTTTTATTAACGTTATATTTTAATATTCACAAATTTATATACATTCTTATATCTATAATAACATAACCCATAGTTTTTTCAAATAATTCAATTGGGTTTATAAAAATGAAAATGAAAAAATAAATCATTAATATTAACATACTAACCCGAGGAAACTACATATATCATATATGTTTTTTGGTATAGGCCATTATTTCACCACCCTTTTCATTGATGGATCAATTTTTATTACTTCCTTGAATAAGTTATCATTCAGAAATGAAATTCTTAATACTAGAAATTAATCATGGAAAATTTCCTATAATACTCCATTTCTCATGAATTTTCTAGAATGATTCCTAATCAACCCTTTTACATTTCATAACCTTTTGAGTATAGAAAAATAACATCAATAAATAAAATAATGGAAATATCAATATATTCATTAAACAATATATTCGATAGATCAATAAAAACATAGTGTTTATTAGTCAATACAAATGGAATTACTATAAACCACATAATTTCACTACAACGTATGAATAGTTTTCTTTAGAATATCACCCTCCCTAACTTGCAATTTAATAAGATTTGTAATAGAGATAAATCTTTGAAACATATTTTCATCCACGATTTAGATAAAATTTTCATCAGTATGTGGTAGAGGATACTTAATCATCACTTTAATGGCTTTTATTTTTCTATAATTAATGAAGACCCTCATGGTCCAAACCTTTTATTTAAAAAATAGAATAGGGGCTCTCCATGGTGAATCATATGGTCATTAGAATCCCATGTCACAAAACCCCTCTATATGTTTCTATAACTCCACTAGCTCAACTTTTCCATTAGGTAGGGAGTCATAGATATAGGTTTTTTATAGTGACATAGTAATATAATATATGTATATTATATCTTTTTACACAAATATTAAATGCATTACACAAACATATGACCAAGGAACATAATATTTTAGAGCCTTTCGAGACATAAATCACAATTTCCTAAGATGGTTAAATATATTTAAAGTTTCCCACAATGATATTCCCATTTAGTACTATTCATATAAATACCTTATAGAAAACATTTATTCAAAACCATTGGATATTATATATAAGAAAGGGAGATCTCATATGATCATTAAGGGTATATACAAAAAATACATGGACATAATATGAGTGTATGGGTATAAGAATGTGAGAATAACATATGTAAACCATTCCCAGAATATCAAAGATCAAAATCTTGAATCATGACATAATGATTGGAAATTTATAATTCATGAATGTTAATGAAATATAAGAACTTTAGTCATGATATCATACCATTTCCATAACACATAGAACTGTTAAATATATATAAACATAGATAATCCTTCCCTTATTTCTCAAGGATCATTACCAAGATGTATTGGGATAATAAATAGCAGGTTACACCTCTGGGGTGGTACAAATAACCATCCCTAATGATGGACCTTTCCTAATTTCTAAATGGGTAACCCCCCCCCCCCCCACCCCACAATAATTTTGGTTAGAAATCACCCGTAAGACCATCAAAGAGAAGAAATTCCATAAAAGAACTTGGTTCACTACCTATTCATGTCATCATTACTATTTTATTTTTATTTTTACAGAACAACTTTTTGGGTAAGTGAGAACCATACAAAGATAGCCATCGATACATGCATATCCCACCTCCACAAAACCACTACGCCCCACATTCAATGTTCAAAAAATTCAAACATTCAAATTTCATATGGAAAATACCAAGGAGACGCTACAGCCACCTCGAACCCCGAGTAAACCCATCTCAATCCACAAACATCAGCCATCATGAGGAGACCTCGATCCAAGAGAGCCAGTCACATCACTGCCTTTTCCATCGTCAGAGTCATGGGAATCACCCTCTTTACCACCGAAGAAGAAACTCACCAGCATCGCCAAACAGACAGTTGGCGCCGTCACAAACCTAGCATCACACCGGTCACCGGAAAGACCTTTGTAACCTCCCTAAAACAAAAAAAAAATCCATCACAAACCAGGATCATCTGAAGCACCATTAGATCTCAAAATCACTCCATCAAAATGCGAAAATAAATGAATCATAACTAGAAAATAGCCATTATGAACCACCAACAGAGTCCGCCATAACCAAAATAGATCAAAACCAAAACAAAGAACGCCATCGGGACCTCTGTCTAGCTGAAAAAGTGTTCGGGATTGAAATCCTATGAAGGACCAACTCCAGAGTGCGCCTTGAAATATATCATCCATCATACTACATTCCCAAAACCTCAGCAAATCTCACGCTCCAAAACCGACCTAGAGAGAAGCTGAGGAACACAATATTAGAGTGCAGGGAGGAAAACAGGAAGAAAACTGGGGAGCATTACAAAGCTGGGAAAGGATATCAAGAGAGAAGGAAAACCAAGAGGAAGCATATCTCCGAGGGAGTGAAAGTCACTGCCAGGAGAAAGATGAAAGTGTGACAAGAATTGAAAAAGGAATGGGACAGAAACCCTAGGTTGAAGGCCCAAATCAGCTAGCGCCTAGAAACCTTCCGTCCACAAAACCGTTTGACCAAAACCTCAGCAAATCCCGCCACTACGGGAAATATAGATATTTGCGACGGGTTATTTGCGACGGGATCCCTTCGCAAATAGCCTTTTGCGACGGGCCCGTCGCAAAAAGTATTTGCGACGGGCCATATTCTCGTCGCAAGTGGTTGCTTCGAAGCGGGTATTTGCGACGGGAATATATTCCCGTCGCAAATAATAATAAAAAAATTAAAAAAAATGAAAAATTTATTTATTATTATATAAATCAATAAACCTATTTATATTGATATAAATATAATATTTATTTTTTAAATATGTTTTAGAAAGAAAGAATGAATATCAAATATGAATGTATAAGATGTTCAGTAAAAGAGGCTTATAAAATAAATTATAAAATATTTTTAATTAGTAATTATGTAATTTTTATCAATTAATAGTCATTTAATAACTCTTTGAATATAAAAAAAATAAAAAAATCAATTAAAGATGGAAAATAAGTTTAAAATGAAACCCAAACTTCAAACGGCCATAACTTTTGATCCGGGACTCCGTTTGAGCTCCCCAACATATCAAATCGAATCCTGCGACGAGCTCTACAGCGCTATGGACTGGTGGAACCCGTCCAAGGTTGTATCAAGGCCAAAAAAGCCCATAAGGCCTCCAAAACTGAGTTTTTAGTCGGGGTACCCCGGTTTTTCACTATTTAAACAGCTATAACTTCTGCTCCCAATGTCTAATAAACCTCTACCATATATCATATCGAATATCGTTTTATGTTCTTCGATTTGACTGATTGTGGAGCTGAAACGGACTTCTGGATTAGAAGTAATGGTCGTTTAAACATTCAAATGGCTATAACATCCGATCCGGATGTCCGTTTGGCCAGTACCACATATCATATCGAAGATCGTTTCATGTTCTTCGATTTGACTAGTTGTGGAGTTGTAACGGACTTACGGATTAGAAGTTATAGCCGTTTTAACATTCTCGGTGGATTTTCACCCCCTCATTCCTATGTATTCATTCATAACTATACATATATATATATGTGTGTGTGTGTGTGTGTGTGTGTCTATTGTATATATGTATTTATTTATTTATTTATTTATTTATTTATACGTATACATAAAAACCCATATTTTATAAATTTATTTAAAACTAAGCTTATAAATATATATTAATTAATATACAAAAAAAATATACGAATAAACACTTATAACTACATATATATATATATAGAATAAATATAAATTAATATACAAATAAATATATATATATATATTATTTATATAACCAAATATATTTATATTAATATAAATCTATATTAATATACGAATAAATATAACTATATATATAGATAGATCATTAAATGTCTAAAAAAATGAAATGGCTTAGTTGTAAAGGTTAATGCGCGCATGGGGGAGGTTTATTCCTATTTATTATTAATTATTCCTTTTTATTATTAATTATTTCTAATTATTATTAATTACTACTAATTACTATTAACTATGAACAATTAATACTAATAATTTAATTTTATTAAATAACAAAACAATATAAACACAATTAAATTACAACTAATTAAAAATAAATAAAACTAATAAAAAATTTAAATTACATATTAAATTAAAAATAAAATATATACCTTTAAAATTGATCTGAGGTTGATCTCCGATAACTGTTGAAGACATCAATATCAAATCTGGAAATAAAAATTAAACTTAAGAAACCGTGTACTCTAAAAATAGAGTTTTGAGAGAAGTTGAGAATGAATGGAAAAAAATAGGTGGAGGTATTTATAGGTTAGATTATTTGCAACGGGAGTATTTGCGACGGGATACCCGTCGCAAATAATACTATTTGGGATGGGACCCGTCGCAAATACTTGAGCCCACATTTATCACGGTCAACGGTTAAATAGTTATTTGCGACGGGACCTGTCACAAATATTAACTTGCCGACATACTTTTTGCGATGGGGGGTATATTCCCGTCGCAAATAGTTTTTACCGCCGCCGGTTATTTGCAACGGGTGGTAACCACCCGTCACAAATAACTTTCTCGTGGTTTGGCGTGCTTTGCGCGCCAAGCCTTTTGCGACGGGTGAGATTTCCCCGTTGCAAATAAGTGGTTATTTGCGACGGGATTTATTCCCGTCGCAAATAACCCGTCGTAAAAACCCCTTTTTCCCGTAGTGCGCCCTCCAAATTTGACCTGGAGAGATGATGAGGATTGTAAGGTCAGATCATGGAGAAGTGGACAGGGAGGAAACCAGAGGACTTGCACAAAGAGGGGAAAGGAGATTGAGAGAGAGAGAGAAAAAAACGAGAAAGAGTGTATCTGAGGGAGAATAAGAGCCGCTGCCAGGAGAATCCTAAACACTATGAGAGGGAAGCCAGGCCTAACGCTTGGGAGCAACCAAATGAGTAGGGCGCCGTCTCCCGCTCTCTATACATGTCATCATCAAATTTACTTTTTTTAAAGAAGGAGAAACCATATAGAAAATAATAGAGATAGAGAAGCCTAAGGAGGTCTAAAATAATGCAACCCAAGGGCATCCCCTTTAATCAAATTTACCCCTTTAGGATTCAAAGTGGATATTCCATGCAAACAAATCAGATCATGACCAAGGAATTCTATAGAAGCAAGATGATCTACCACTTGGTTGCCCGCGCGCCAGGTGTAACTGATTTTGGAACCATTAGGGAGAAGCCTATTCATGAAATGTTTAACTAAATATATAGAAATCATTAACCATATAATTATATTTAAATATAGGTAATTCCATATAATTTGTTATAAAGCAACCATATTTATTGGTTATAACAAAAACCACCATACTTGTTTATAATCTAGCCACCATTACATTATAAAAATAAAACATATGTTCTTCCCAATATCATAAAACAGTACCCATATCATAATCCATGAAATTAAATGGGTCTCATAATATTCTCATCATATTATATACTATTGAAAATAAACTTGTTTCATAATCCTTTCACCGAAGAAAAACCTAGGAAAATAAGATGGTTTCATTAAAATTTTGTCACTGTATAACCAAAGTGATAGAAGTTGGTTTCCTGAAAAACATTTCCTCGTAAAAAAAATTCTAGAAAGAATAGGAATGGTACCAATGGTTCATATCCAGAATAATGAATAAGTTACATCAAATTATGTCTTCTTATATGGACAATCACTTCCAAATATAAATCTGTTAGAACATTTCTTGAGGAAGATAAAAATTTCATCAAAAATAAATTTTTGAAACAAATAATTCATAAAGAATATTCTAAAATTATTTTCTATAGAAAATATATTGATACCTTTAAACGAATATAAAAATATCAATTAAAACATCTCATTGGTGAAATGGACTTTTAACACTGACAAACACTTTTTAAAACAATTTTGTAATTAATTTTTTACATTTATATTATTTATATAAAATTTAAATAATTAAAAAATATTAAGGATAAAATTTTCATTGATGTGAGCCTTAAATACATCTATTGTATGTTCAGAATATTTTCATATTCAGGATAGTGAATAATTTTGGTCATTCCACATATGTTAAATACAAGTATTTTTTTAACATTTTCAATAAATTATAAAAGATCATTTTTTTGGTAAATGAATAAAAGATTCATTTTAAAAAAAGTGTAAAACATAATGAATAAAATTTATCTGGAATGTTTAATAAATTTTTTAATTTCATTTGAATACATGGTTTTGGAAGAAAAATGTTTTTTGACCGAAAAGGAATTTTTTTCTAAAAAACATTGTTTTTGAAATCTTGAGTACATGAATTATATAAAATTAAGGAAACATGTATTATTCTAACATAAACATGGGAGGATGAAATTATTGACATTATAAGGAGATGGAATATAAAATTTACCATCATAATCATTATTAAAACAATTCTAGTAACCTATGAGACTATATCATGAAATATTTAAACTTTTGGTAACATTGAAACATAACACCCATATAAGAATGTTATTAAATGAAACATAAAATATCAATAGTAATAATTAATTCATCATTTTAGATGTCAAATATTTGGGTATACACCTCATAGAATAATATAGGTGCATAGTCTAATCATTTGTCTCAAAGATTGAAAATTGAGAGAAAAAATCCCTTAAAGATCACGTAACTTTTAACCATAACCCCAATGAAAAAGGGACACTATGATTGATATTTAAATAAAAATAATTTTAATTATAATAATATTAATATAAATTATCTCTAGGTATATACACCACATTAAAAAACATGTGGTGAATATGGAATTTGTCTCACAGAAAGTAAAATTTAGATGTAAATCCCTTACCATAAGACTATAATTCCTTCAGACTCTTTCAAACGTCAATTAAAATAAATTTATGTTTACTAAAATTATATTAAATATATATAATGACATAAATCATTCAATATATTATTTAAATATGCACATTTATTACCTTTTTATTAAAAATTACATGTTAATGTCACATTTTAGGTAAAAAAATCTTTTTTTATTTATAAACTTATTTTTTATTTTCAGTTCTCTTTATTTGATCATGGTTCAAAAATATAAAGAATAATAATACTGACATATTTATCGTATATTTAAATTATTTAAATTTTTTTGACAAATCCTGAAATATTGTGTTTAGAAATGAATTGTGTTATGATCATAGAGACAATAGATTTGATTTTCGAATTAGTAACATTTAAATTTTTCTAAGATCATTATGGAAAGGATGTAAGAAATATAAAATATTTATATATTGATAATAATATGATAATTACCATATTATATCTCTATAAACTTTTATTCATATCATTCATGTATTGCAGTGATGAAAATAGAGTCGCAATGCTTCATTAAAGTGTTTTTTCAAATGTACACGAATGATGTTATCTTCTATCAGTGAGTGAAAAGGTAAGAAATAAAATGATATACTATTTTTTCAAAAATAAAAATATTTCAACAATATAATAATTATTATTTTTATATAAAATATATTTATCACTTTTTTCTTTCATAAATATAGTTAGTGAAGAAGAATCAAATCACTTCATAAGGAAGTAGTCTGTCGTACACATGGGTGATGTTATCATATCTCCAACAGTAAAGAAAGTGAAAAGGTTTTATATTATAAAATTACACAGTAGGTATTAATATTTTATAAATAATATATATATATATATATATTTGTGTGTGTTTGGGTTTTTAAATAACATAAATTGTCATAAAAAATCATGGGAGGTGGTAATTGAAAAAAGAATGACATCGCTTCTTGAGGTGGTAGTGCATTGTACACATGAACGAATATCTCATACACAATTTGATGGATGTGGTAATGTTTTTAATCCAATAACATAATATAAAAAAATCTCAATATATGTAATATATTTTTCTCATTGTATAATCTTGGTAAAAAAATAATTGAAGAAGGTGGAGGAAGATATAAAACACAATCACTCATAGAAGAATGATGCATCTTCTTCTGGTACCCTCCATAATATTATACCAAAATAAATATTGTAATAGATTTAATTCCATAATATGTCTTATAATATTAGGGGATGGAAGTTGTATTATTATTAATGAAGGTATTTTCATAACAAAAAGTTTTTTATTATCTGAATTAAAGGGGAGAGGGGTGGAATTTAACAAATGAGGTGATCGGAATACATGTAATGTTTTTAAAGAAAAAATTTCATTCATGTTTTTTTCATGTCCCGGTGTTCCAATAATATAACATTATATAACTTAGAGATTAATAGTTCTATATATGCCCAAAATATGGGTTTTAAATAAGTTAGGGGTAATTATTTACCCTTGTAGTTTTAGATTTACCACTTTTAAAACTAATTTTACATTAATTGTGGTAAATAATTTTTTTATCTTTTTTACTATTATTTTTTTTTTCAAAAAAAGATGACATTATTAGATAATAATAGTTATTTTTATTCAAAATATAAAATAAAATTATCAAAATTCCAATGTACAAAGTGATAAAATTTATTTTAAAATTAATCTCCCATACATGAAGAGAACATGGCTTTTTAAAGAGAAAATGTTCAAAAGTTTGCAATGTTGTTATATTGAAATTAAATATGAAATTAATTAAAATTTCCAAAATTAGATTAACAGATTTATAAATGAAATATTTTTTCATTAAAATAAATTTAAATGGAACTTTATTTATGTATAATTTTTTAAATAAAATGCAATTTTCAATTAAAACTCAGTACATGTCCCTACTCATGAAAATTTAATTCATTTTAAAAAATTATAAAAAATTAACACTATTATTTTAATTTCATATTTTTATTTAAAAATATATTTTTTAAATTATTTTTTTAACGTTTCAATAATTAAATTTATTACAAAAATGGTAGACTCTATAAAAAATTGTTTTTTTATGTGTATTTTTCAAGCATAAAATGACATTACATTAACATTATATATATTAATAATAATTTTATAAATATAACATAAACTCTATTGATATATATTATATAAATTTTATTGAAAACATTCCCCTTTGAGGGTTATTTTAATTAATTAAAATGAAGAAGCATTCATGACATTAAAATATTATTCAAATCCCCCTTTTTAAACCCAAAAAAATGTATACAAATATCCAATATAAAGTAGAATCAAAAGTAATTAAGTGGAATAATGTTATTAAATAATAATCATATTATTTAAAAAATTATTAGGTCATATAAATTACATAATATTCTTAAAATAAATGATAGTTCTATAAAAAGCGATATTCTTCACTAATAACTAAAAGATCAATATCTCTAGAAAAATCTTAAAATTTTACCATAGGTTAATTTGAATATGATTATTCTAAAAATTAATTTCATTTTTAGAAATAAATTTTTAATAATTAAAATAATATAATTATCATATTTTCTCATAAAAATTAAAAAAAAAATTGAATAAAAAATATTTTTTATTAAGATAATTACTTTACTAAAAATATATTAACTATTTAATAAGAATTTATATATAAATTTTTAAAATGAAGTGAATTTATATGTTTGATTTTTAATGTAGTTATTATTATCAATACCCTCTTACAAAATGACTATGTTGTATTTATATTAATTTTTAGTTCTATGAAGCTCATTTTCGCATATCATACATGCAATCAAAGAAACTAGTTGTTGCATGTAACAAAATCTAGACTCATTATCGCATAAAATACTAGAATATAAAAAACTAAAAATTTAAAAAATAATGAAAAATATGTATGTTGCATTGTTCACAAAGAAAATGATTTTTACAGATGAAATTCATCTTGTTCATTAAAGGAATAACATTTCAAAAATTATTCCTAGAAACCCACATCGTTCAATTGAATCACAAAAGATCCCATAAAAATGAACGGTTTGAAACATAATGGTTAAATAAATTAACTCACAAATGGGATTCTAAAAATGAAAACATATTGATGATTTGAACATAAAAGAAATTATTATACAATTATTGAGAGTGGTATAGATCATTTATGGGAAGAAATTAAATAATCAATAGAATATTAATGGCCACAAAACCATAAATCTTTGTTCATCTAAAATGATATCAATTTGAAAAAAAATATTTCGAGATAAAGTTTTTAATCAATATATTTGTCCTAGAGTTTATGTATTCATTAGACTAATAAAAATATGAGTATATATATTCATCTGATATATTTCTATTTAACAATAAAAATTTCATCATGTGCTTCGATAAATTTTAAATTAATCACTTATTCCATGAAATGAAGATCAAAACTGAATTGTTTTATGTATGAAGCACTAATGTTCACTTTTAATGGACTGTAATATCTATAATTGAGTGATATGTCATTCATTTGATATCTAATTATTATAAAAAATTGTTTTCACAAGTTATGCATACGTCTTCATATATTGAAATTATCAATCAATCTATAAAACCACATCAAGAATACAACATAAACCATTCTATGAATATTTATCCATATAACACTTCGCAAACTAAAAAATTATAAATAATTTATCTAAATTAGTCAAAATAAACAGAACATTAATCCCCAATATATCACAAAGTAAATCTTTATTATCTTAAAGTAAACATGGTAATACCTTAATCATGAATTTTATTGAAACATGGTAATAACCATAATTATCATAAAAAATAATTGAAAACAAACAGGCGTACTCATTCCATACAAAAAAGAAAGATTATTTGATATATTAATTAAATCCAAAATGATATAAACTTCATAAATTATAACATAAACTAGTTTTTCATAAAATAATTAATCAATTACTTGGTAATCAGTATCTTTTAATTTACTTATTCATGTTTTGTATTTCTTTTTCCATGAATGTTTATCTTAAAATCAAGAACATATTAAGGTTTGACTTCCCTTAATAAAATATCACCTAGACATTCAATCACAATTCTAATACAATTATACCTTTAACCATTTTTTAAAAATTTATAATGAAAATATTATACTGAGTAATACTTACCTATTTCATTATTTGTATTAAATTTTTTTTAAATTCCAATACATTTAAACGTCAATCGTCTCACTTTCTTCTAAAACCATTAACTAGGAATCATCATATTCTTATTTAATAATGATTTCCTTTTATATTTCATTCATATTTTATTCATCATCAATCAAAAAACCAATACTCATATAACTAGGAAAATTATCTTCACACACTTTATAGATATGACATAAAATTGAACAACATCCATTATTTTCACATTTGAAACATTCTACCATTGATGATATCATATGTATACCACTATTATCATCCATTGAGTTAATCGAACATTTAATTTTTCATTAAATTACATGTTTCTTTCTTTATTTTTCATACTAACAATTTCTTCTCATCCCAAAAAGATGTTCCCCTGACTAATTCTTACCCCATTATTTACATATAGGAATCCAAATCCTCTTTCCTCTATGGTATACATTACACAAAATCATAGAAAACATTATCATTATACTATTCAGTGAGTTTTATAGTTGGTTAAGGTTCAAATTTTTAATCAAATATCATGATTACTAAGTTAGAATATTCATAACATATGTCTTTATAGTTCTCATCTAATTTGGTTTCTCATAGTCACCATATTGTTTTTAAAATTCATTATTAATATTTTTCCTTATAGTTCCAATAATTTACTAAAATAAAAAAGAATAGTTAGAGAAATATAAATCATAATGTGAATCTAAATGATCATGAGAGTGAAATATAACTTGTTTATGCATTGAAACATTCTTTTTAATCTATGTCACTTTAGGTTTACACAGGGTCATTCATAGTCATAATCGTTTTAAATCCTTCATGATAGTTCCTAAATATTTTTTGGATTCCCAAAACACATCCACTGGGAGTGTCCAACTAGTTGTAAAGAAAGGATTATTTTCATGCACTAGGTGAATAATGAGTCCATATAATTTTCCCCTTTTTAGAGTTGTTACCCCTATGCTCCTCATTCCCAGAGCCACATCCATATGTTGTGTCAAGACATGGATGTGATTCTTTACAACCATATTGTCTATCATTTACGAAAATTCAAATAAATTTGCGTATTCTTTTTCTCATCCTTATATATATCATTTAAAGACATCCCTAGATATATCTAGATTGATATACCTAGGGATAAAACTAATTTTTTAACATCCTTATTTACAAAGGATAACTTATACTTTCCTCTTTTACCAAATATAGTTACTTCTGCTAATCATTTTTGTATATTACATCATTTTTTTATGAATATTCATTACAATAAACATATATACACTTGATAATAGTAATATTTTAAAGCTTTTGGAATAATTGAACATAGTATTCTAATATGGTAAAATATCTCCAATGTTTCATAGAAACATCTCCCCATTTAGTATTCCTCATTGACATACCCTACAAAAAACCTTTAATCATAATGTGGGTAAATGAAATATAAGAAATGATGAGATAAAATTCTCAGTAATGGTAAACAAGTGAAGAACATAAACATAATTTGAGAATTAGGGTATGAGAACTGTATAATATTATATAAAAACCTACCTTGTATATCAAAGAATGAAATTTTTTGTTATGACATAACGATTGAAAAATCATAAATTGTGGATCATAGTGAAATTGAAGAACATTAGTCATGAGATAATAACATTTTCATATGACATATGAATTGTGGAATATATATTAGCTTATAAAATCCTTTCCTTAGTAGTTAATTCTGAATAACAAAACATATTAGGACCCTGTATAGGAATCTACACCTCCTGTGTGGTACACACCACCATATCTAGTTGCATTAGTTTTCATATAGTGGAATGGGTTTACCCTCCAATCCCTCAAAGTATTTGTAACAACCCGAGGTTATGAAAATAAATTCAAATGCAGGAATCATTTTTTAATTTGATATTTATAACTACCCATTGTACTATATTTTCCCACTTCTATATCTTCTATTTCAAAAAAAATAGTCTTATAAATTATGTTCAGTATGTTATTTAGAGTCTAATAGAACCAACTTGATTTTTGGTGAATAGTAGTATACCCTTATGAATTGTTATATATATAGTAATATGACCGTAATAAATAGTAAATTGATTTATTATTTTATTTTCTTATGTATTTAAGATAATGAAATCTTGGTTAATTTTACAAAGAGATATAAAATGAGTTATGGTTTTAAAATTGTTAATTTTGGAATAAATTATGATTTTATTTAAAATGTAAATTAATAATATCTATAAAATTATTTTCAAAAAATGGAGTTCATTTTTGAATTCTTAATGTCAAAAATTATTTAGGCTATTTTTTTTGTATTTTTCTAAAATTCTTATCTTTTTGTTGAATATTAAAATACAATAAATTACGATAAATGTTAAATACTTGTTTTATTGCACCACAGTTAATGAAAGGTTTATGTTAGCCCAATTAGTTCAAAATCACATTAAATTATTAACATTTTGATCACAATAATGAATACTATTAACATAACTAGACAAAAAATATTAAAATAATGATTTAAAAAAATGAAAAATATATCCTCTCATCCACTATAAATACCACCCTCATTTACATCTTATTCTCACATCTCTCAAGCCTTGAGAATTTTCTAAGTTGTGAAAAATACTCTCTCCAAGGATTTTACCCACGTATGAGACATGCTGATCTCACCAAAAGGCCAAAACCAAAGGCCTTATGGAGGATCCAAAGGAGAAGAGTTGAAGAGGTATGAATCATGTTCAGTTTTCATGTGTTTTCTTTCAAATTCAATTAATTTCTTATACTATCTTCCCCTACCCATATACAAGAGGTTTAAAATATCCATAATCTTGTAAATTATAAACATTACCATTTTGATTTAAAATAATCATATTCTTTCTTCTTTTCCTCTCCCTCTTATTCTAAAAATAAAAACATCATCCGCAATGTTCCGATTTACCAAAATTGTGGACGATTTGCTTCCAATTTCCATTAAATCCTTAAAAGATGATCATAAAACCCTTTTAATGGTTGAATAATACTATGATTTGTATTTTTAACCTATTTTATTTACTTGAATAAACTTTTATGCATTAAATTAAATTATATAATGAAAGAAGTTCATTATTATCGTGGAACCGCAAAAAATGATCTTCAAAATATCATTAATGTCTTCTCTAATGATACATAATCCAATATATTATCAAAATGATTTATGTTATCATTATATATTATAGAAACATATTAATATAGTTTAATTTAACTTCTATAATTTCATTAAATATGATACAAAAATCAAATACAAACTGTCCCTAGAAATCATGTAAAGAACACTCCCAAAACAATAGAAGGAAAACAATAAAAATAATTAATAGGATGAATGAAGTTTTGAAATGATCATATAAGGTATTATAGTAATTAATATGTTTCTTTAAGATTTTAATAACATTCTATTAACCAATATATATATTTTTTAAATAATATTTATGTAAGACAAAACCGAGGTAAGGAAATTCTGAAACCCGATTTCTATTTCATGGTTTAACCTTCAACATCATTATTTATATGGTATTAAAATTATATGTGTGATTAATTTTTTTATATTATGATAGATTACGTTTATTTAAAGTTAATATACATATTATATCAAAACTATTATGTATCACTTTTATTATAGGATATTTGTAAGGTGTTTTCTTTTAAAACCCACTTTTTAAAATCTTGTTTTAAAAAATTCAAAATAAATTATTTTTGAAATTATTAATTTTTATGATTAGGTTATGGTTATTGTGAATTTTATTTGATGAATGGTTGGACCTATAACCCTCTACAATTAATTGGGAAAGTTTAATTTGGATGTCGATTATATGGTTACTCCAACTGTAACTGTGATGGTTACAAAATAAGGTATATGCGATGGTTACATTGTAAGGTAGTTATGAGAGTTACAAATCATAAGTTATCCTTGATAGTTAAAAAACTATGTAATTAATTCCCCGTGTTACTGTATTGATATATTTTTGTTCTATATGTATTGTGTAATTCCCATGAAATTTCAAGTTTCACAAAGTAAGTTTATATGGGTGATGATGATGCATTTTTGAAAATGATTACATATGTTACAAGTATTCATTGTATAAGGTGTTCTTTACTAATTTTTATAACACTTAACTAGATTTTTGTGCTCATCCCATGTTTTTAGATCATTTTCACATGTTATAATGATGATTTTGATTTTCTTATTAGAGGGGGAGGAATAAATCCTAGTTACTAAAATATATAATATCATTTAAGTGTAATAATAATACTCATTTCATTATATTTTTATTGTTATAAGATATTTGGAATATTATTATTTAGAAGAAATGTTTGGGAAAGAGATAAAACTTACCTCGGGGACTTCATATTTCTTTGGAAAATTATATGGAATTTAAGTTATTTGTGTAAAAATCAGTGATTCATAGATAATTTTTATCGAATATTGTTCTAGGCAGACTAAAATATTAGAGTTTAATGCAGTAATTTTAAGGATATGTGTGTGTTATAATGATTTTATGTGATCTCGTTTTGTGTGAGAGGAAAATGGAACTTTTTTAAAAACACTTTTTAATTTAATATTTCTATGACACTATTCTATGGTCAATCACTCAATAAAATTATCTTTTATTCTTTTTACGGAGTTTTTGCTTTATTAAGTTACAACCTTGTGTTTGTACACATGTTTTAAGTATTTTATTTATATTTTTAGCAATAATTTGTTACATTATACATTTTTATTCATAAACTAGATTACATGTTCATTATATTTAAATTTTATATTTTATGAAAAAACCAAAAGAACAAAACTTTAGTGTTATCGACATAAATTTAATCTATATTTAATCCAATTCAAATTCTTAATATTACAAAATTTACTTTCAAATTAAAATGATATTGTGTAGATGAATAGGTGTAGTATAAAAATCAATTTTGACATATATGGATTCTGAATCTTATTTTGTAATCAATTAAAATTAAATTATTATTAAAATATTTATTTGTTAGTCTATAAATCATATTAGATCCATTATATATATATATATATATTTTAATTTTTTTTGATATAAATTTCATGTTATTAATAAATTAATATTTTTAAAATAATTGTTTCACCATTATAGATTTAATTATTAATAATTATAACAATCTAAATTTTAGAAGAAAAAACGAAATTTTTAATATTACATTATATGTGAATTAATTTAAAAATTATAATTATAGTTTTTTAAATTAAACAATATAATTATAGGAAAATTTATCACAACATTTGACTATATAATGAGTAAAAATCTATTTTCTTGAGAAGTTCATTTTTAAGGAAAAGGATAATTATTATGATATGATTATTAATGTTATTGATTCAAATTAATATACAATAAATATTTTCAACCTCATGGTATTTTTATAAAAATAATAGATATCATAAAATTCATTTCATCCTGATATAATTAATTTGAAAATAGACCAAAAATACTTTTTAGTAAGGCTTATAAAAACTTTCAAAATGTGGAGCATATATTATTTATTTAAAAATGTATTTTAAATTTAATTATCATCGATAATAATATATAACTTATTGTTTAAAAAGTATTCAAAAATAATCACTATATTCATATAATTAAACATTTTAAAAGTAATGTTGAGATTAAGAAATTGTTATTTTCACTCTTTACCATAAAATTAATTATATTCAAAAAAATACAAAAATTATATCATAAGATAATTTTCCTATCCTGAATTAAATAATTTATTATATAAAAATTAAAATTCTACTTTTTAAAATTTATATTTCTAAAAGAAAATATATATTTTATGTGCTTGAGGTACAATTACACTCAAAAACACACACCCACACACATTGAGGGAGTAGCCTAGTCCGTAGCCCCCCAGGGATAGACCAGATAACAAACATTTATATATTTATTATCAACCTATGGGACAAATCACATTATTCTAGTAGCATCCACACACATACACCACCATAAGATCTATTCTAGAAGAGAATCTATTTTTTTCTCCCCCCAAAACCTATAGTTCGTCAATCGTTAGTCATACTGCATCAAGTGATGCATCGCTGCCTCAATCTGTTGAGACCCTCTACCAACTAAATTCCAAACTACATCATCAATGATGCCCCCACAAGAGCTGACCTAGCCTGGAAAAACTATTTCCTCACAGATGCAGACCACCACAGCGCTAGATGGCTACATTGGGAAACCTGGATCATGCATCACCTTTTTCTTCCAGTGAATACTACTCCTTCTACGGCATCAAGTCACACATTATCATCTCAATCCATTGAGCCACTCTTCCTCTTAAAATTCCAACCTCAACCATCAAAATCATCCTTGTAGGAGTTGACCCACCTCTCAAAACGTCTCCTCACCAAAGCATACCATTACCATGCCAAAAAAACACTTGATGCACAGGGCGATGACCCATGCATGATTTGTCTCTACTGACATTGACCCCACCACCAGCTCTATAAACTGACCACCCACTGCACAGGACTTCAAACCAAAACCCCACAACCTAGGATTCACCTTATTCTTCCTAGAACCTGCAGTGCTCCCACACAAATGATTCTTCTGGTAATTAAACCCCAACTGTAACCTAATTCATATTGTTTTATGGGGTTCCTCAACCACTAAGGAAAACACCAACTATTATTTAAACATATGTTTGAGTAATGAGGTATATGTGAAACCTCACCCAATGTGTGCCAGACATCCTCAACGAGGCCCTTGGGTTTCAACCATGGGATTGTGACAGTTCCAAACAGGTTTGAGGGTCCATAAGTAAGTATTAAAGGCATCTTAGTTGTTTCTTTGTGAGGACGAAAACCTGAAACCTCAGGGTCCAGGCGATATAGTTGTAACCACTCCACCATGCCCCAGTACGAACATAATGAAAATGGATTTTTATTGAAATTAACCCATTCAGTATTAAGTCATTTTCATTATTTATCATCTAATGTTAAAAACTAATAATGGTTTTCCACTTTATTGTTTCTTATAGATTTAGTAATAATTATTTATTAATTATTATCGGTTACATTACATTCGATTTAGCATGTAAAACATGTAATAGAATCTAATATTCACTTTTAATGATTCTTTATCTCAGTCATTACTCCAATAATAAATAATAATTTTATGTTGGGTAACCTAAGGATTAATCAAGGTTGTTTAATTACTTCATTATAAATAATATCTTTTTGATAATAAAAAAATTAAAATATCTATATACCTAGTTCTCCACAATATATTTTGATTACGTTATCATAAAAAATTATTATAAATATTATATTATGCAGTATTGATTATAAGATTAGTATATTATATATCCAAAGAAATGCTATCACTATTATAAAACTTTATTCTCTTACACACTCACTATTATAATGGTTTAATTTTTGGGACAATTCAATCATGAACAAGAATGATAGCCTACTCTCTCCACTTACCCAATATGAATGAGTAATAAAAATTATTACTATTAATGTGTTATTTTATAGAAAATTTTCTCTTCATAATATTGTTTATTAAGGTTAATATAAAACCAAGAGATCAATTTATGGGAAATATTAATTGATGGTAAATTGAAAATAATATGCTCATTAAGGATTATATTCTCATGAAACATACCCATTGCAGTTATCAAGTGAAAATATGAAACCATAAATAAATAAAACAAAATGATTACACTTATTTGAATAATATGTCAATGGTGAACCCTTACCAAATAAATGAGGACCAATATAACTATTGTAAAAATTATATAAAACTATCAAAACTAAATAAATATTTTTTGGACTTTCCTATAATAAAAACGAAATAGATTCTAATGAATAAATTAAAAAATAACTAAAAAATATTTTTGTAATGAAAAAACATTAATAAATAGTATAAAAATTAATTGATAAGAAAAATATTCTAATATAAGTATTTCAGGTTGTTATGTTTTTTAAACTGGAGGTTAATATGATTTTGTGGGAGTATGGAGCCAACTAGTGGCTTTACATTCAAATCTAACTTTCAAATTAATGTTTTCTTTGTCTATACTCCAATTTAGGGGAAAATTACAGTCTTTCTCTCTTAAAACTCATCAATTTTCTTCTACTCTTGTTTTCATATGGTTTTATATATTTTTATACTACTTCACACTGCCTTTTTTAAAATTGAACTAAAAGTTTCCCAATAATTTGTTCCAATCATATATCTTCTATAGATCTAGAAGCATTATCTCCAACAACCATATTCTCAATATTTTTTTATATATATCCTTTTCTATTCGTTAATGATATCATTATTACATTTTCAATTCATATTGATTTTTTTACTAATGATTTCATAGAATTTTTTAAAATTTTTCCACATGATTCATATTTCATTCACGTGATTTTATTTAGAAATTTATTAAATAAATAATATTTTTAATAGTCCTTCCCAGAATACATTGTCAAATTTTCATTTAATTTTATATAAAATATTAAATTCAATTTCTTCCAATTTTTTAAAATAAATCCCTTTTCAATTTATTTTTAATATTATTTACTTTTCAAAAATATCCCATTTCTATGAAATTTTAAAAATTATTTTTGAAATCATTTTTCAAGTAAACATCATTAAATGCCCTTATTACTTCTCTAGGATCATTATATAATGATACCATTCATGTTATTCCATTTTATGTATTCTTATAGTGTATTATGGATGTTTTCATAGATCTAGTTTCTATCCAGTTGGTTAATTATGCTATGATGTAATAATGAATGTTTTCAAGTTCATATGACATAGATATATATGATGTACCTCTTTGGGATGGGTGCACCGACTATATTCTTCTAATTGATTGGGAAAATCATTATTCTCATTATCTTACATATATTTGGTTATAGTGTTAACTTAATACATTAGAGAACATTATCTATAATGTGATGATAGACTTGGTGGTGATCCTTGACATAATGGATGGTTTTCTACACAAATGTATATAAAAAATTTTATTCCAATTTTATAAGCTCAGTGATCTGGATTATTGAATCATGTTTCGTCGTTCATATATCTCATTTATAATGATATTCTAAAACCCTTAGGACATGAATCATGAATTATGATGATTTTATTGGGTGATATTATTTTAATTTATTTCCTTTTACCATGATATTATTCCCATATCCACATGGCCATCTTATACTCACCTACGAACATTGATTATTCCCTCTCACGTTTAGCTTTATTGATCATCCAATCTCATTATTTCTTTCTTGTTTCCATTTCCCATATTATATAGAAAAATATTACATAAAATGTTTTTAATGGGGTAAAATGTGAGAATACAATTTTTCAAATTTGTAGAAAATGTTGTAAATTGTTTCCTTATGAAACTATTATTAAAATGAACTAAATATATATGTTATTGGGATCATCTTATTCATATATATATATGTAATAATATTTTAAATATACAGAATATGTGGTTGGTCTTCTATTCTTGTGTTAGATCATTTGGTATTACACAATGGTTTAATTTTTTTGTAGAATTAACCTAGTAATAATAATAGGATAGAACCAAAATAAAACTATGTTAAACCATTCGTTAAGTAGTAAGAAACTAAAATTCAATTGGTTCAAAAACATGTGTCAAAATTTTGGATATTATCAAAATGACTTCCATTAATAAATGATTTCTTACTCTAGTTATTAATTATGATATTAAACTTTTTTTAATTATTCAATCGTATGAATATAGAGTAATTGATTTAATCATAAATGTGGTGGATATAGTAATGACTAGAATAAGGAAGAACCTAAGAATATGGGGACACCAGTGAAGAATCATGTGGTTATACTCATCCAACTATATTAGGTTATGAATAATAACATGAATGAGGAGGTAATATAAACCCTAATAAGTATAGAAAAATATTTCATTGAGTCCTTCATGTGGGGACATCCACCAACCTTTTGGGGTTTTTTAGGAGATATTGATTATTTAGTGAATAGTGTATAATTCAAAATTTTATATAAATGTCATATTATTTCAATAAATTACATAATTTAGAAGCCTCATTACGTTTTGAATATTATTTCAAGTAATATAAATTTTCTATATTTATATTTAATAAAAATAATTACATTTTAATAATACTATATTGAATTTTAATATAAGTTACTTTTTTGGGTTTAAAAATGAGTTTTGTTCTGAAAACAATTTTAAAGTACATAATGTTTCTCTAAAATAATTAGTACTAAAACATTTAATTATTAATTATTTAAATGAAATTTATAGGATATATATCTATAAAAAGTAATTGAAATTCATTTAAGTATTATTAATATACAAATAGCTATAATAAATTCATATTTTCATTAAAACTAATCTTCATGAAACTAGTATTTTTCACTACTTCTGTTGGATTAATGTTAAATTACACTATTCAACTTCTTTAAGATGAATTTCATAAAATGGATTCAATATATTAATCCTAATAACTTAATTTTCTTATAATTACAACTTACTAATGACCCCTACCCTAATAGTGTAGATTCAATGTATTAATTTATTACATTGGCATAAGATACAGGGAAACACATATGAAGGACGAAATAGATTATTAGTCATGGTAAACTATATAAATACTTTATTCCCATATTATGTTGATCATAATAATTCCATCATAAATTTCTTTAACGAATAATAATTTTTCCTCCAGAATATCATTGCATATCAATCATAATTCAAATCATGAATTCCAATGGAAAGAAACTAAATAAGGGTGATCTCAAATTCTTAGTAAGGGGTAAGTAAAAAAAGAATCTATCATGAGAAAATAATACATACCAAATAATGAATTTAAAATATTTCAAGGTAAATATATGAAAAATTATTCCATTTAAATGATTGATTATCATAATCAATAGAAAAGTAAAAAATTGAAAACATATTATACTTAATCAATAAACTCATAATGAAATTCATCTAGAGATATTATTATTGAAAAACATTTCATCTATTAAAATAAATGAATTTTTCTAAAAGTAAAGTAATAATAATTTGATCTCATGAACTCATGAATCCTCATACCTTTATGATTGAGATCATTCCTCAATAAAGTTTAACAATGAGGTGTAGAAACCCATTTAACAAAGGATATCCTAATGATATATCTCATAAGACCAATGATGTATGGAGGGGCTATCTACATTAGGACCCACCGATATATGCATATCCAAAACATTCCTCAAATATAAAATGATGGATTAAATTCATGAATAACAAGTCTTATCAATAAATACATCAATTTAGTATAGATTGTGAATTAAAAAATACTTCACCATTCAATTGAATAATGTTGAAATTAGAAAACCATGTCTAATAATGATATATGGTTTAATAAATAATGATATCTAATTTAAATAATATAGATATTTAGGTTATATTTAATGCCCAATTATCATAGGAATTTGAATATTTCAAGGGAAAGTTAATTAAAAAATAGAATAAAGCAACTGAATTCAATTTATTTGAATGGTAAAAAGAATCGTAAATCATTAATAAAACTAATAAGGATAGTATTATTCAGAAAAATACCCATTAGAGTAAGAATAAATGTTTTTTCATTGATGAACATAAATACCATAAAATATCATATAAAAAATATTGATGAAAATATCATTTTCATTTTGAAAAGAACTTTTTGAAACAATATGTTCCCAAAACCTTTTGAAAAAATTTTCATAGAAAATAATCAATGAAGCTAATAAATTATTGTTTAAAAAATTTAGTTTTCATGATGGTATGAAATTTCTTGCAAGTAGAGTTGGGTAAAATAAAGGGAGGATAAGGAATATTGAAAAGGTCCATACAGCCTTCATATGGGATCCCATGTCTGAAGGCAAGTGATGCTGGTATCTTGGAGTAGGATGGCGAGGCTGACAAAATATGGGGGGATTAATGTATGGATCCTCATCGGTACTCTCTTATGCATGCATTCCAAATTAGCATGGGAGGTCTTGGAACATCGCACCCTATCGGGGACAATCATGCATGCACTCCTCTAGGGAAACTATGCCCCTATGGCTAGAAGTTATTCTACCATCTGGTCTGAGATTTTTCCAATTATTGATGTTAAAAATCCTTTCTCTCATTAGATAATTAGGAAAGGGGAAGTCACCTTTTGGAAGAATAATCAGGAAGGGGATACCATCGATTTTTTGGGATGTCCTATTCCCACTATTTCTTATAGGGAAGCCATCCAACACCCATATTTCCTCAACACTACATTTTTGAAGGACTATCAAGAGCTAGCACACATTATCTAGCTAATATTGGCGGTAGACAAGTGTTTCTTTACCCCCTCTCTATCTGTCCTCTTCAAGTCGAAAGCCTTCCGCAAGACCCACGTCATACATGATCTAGTGGACCCGGGGACAACACTCTTTTGAGCTAAATGTATCCCTTCAAAATTGAACTTTTTAATATAGAGATTAATAAATATGGGAGTACCCAATGATGATAATATCATATAATGTGGCATCAGTATGGCCTCCAGCTGTGTCTCATGCAAGGACAATACAGAGAAATCTTGGGGCCACCTCTTCTTTGAGTGTGAATGGGAACCCAAGGTCTGGTCCAACTATGGTGAATTCACTAACTTTTCCATTCTGGTTATGGATGTTCAAACATTTATTGAATTCTTGTTCCATGGTTTGGTCGAGGGGTGTAGAGAGGATGGCTCGCACTACTTTTTTGCATGCTGGCTGCTGGTCTGTGTGGAAGGTAAGAAATAAATGGGTTCACGAGTGGGTGGCCTCGAATAGAAGATTCGTCATCAATTGTTCCAACAATTTATTCATTGATCCAGTTGGGGTATTAGGAAACTGGAAGGAGGCCCCATTCCTATAGCGCTTCATGCCCAAGCCCCCTACCTCTCTTCCCAGAAGCAACCCCTCTTTGATAAACTGGGTCCGATGGAACTCCCCAGCTAGGGGATTGAATTTTAATTCAGATGGCTCATATGTCTTGGCAGTCATGCACGATGGGTGTATTTCTTTGATGGAAACAGGTCAGTCATCCTGGCATTCTCCATCCAACTGGGTCTGGGTTGATCTCTCTAGGATGAGACAATGAACATGTTAACAAGACTCACAACGTGTATCCAGATTAGTCTGGACATCTCAGAGATGAAAACAGACTCGCTAGTCCTGCACAATGATCTACAAGGTCTTGGTGTTATCATGTGGTCGATAGAGTACATAATTAGGAAATTTCACTTCTTTATTTATAGCAACACCAGAGTGATGAATACCTAGTGGGAGGGAAATAATGTCACTGACTACCTCGCCTCACTTGGCATCTCGATCTCTGATGGAATTTTCCTGCACAATCATGGAAATATGAAGTTGGAAGGGGTCAATATCATCAGAGGGGATGCCCTTCTCCTCCACTAAATTAGACCCCCCAAACCCATGTCCCGTGGTTTTTCTTTGTTTGGTTTATTTTATGTGTTTCCTTTGTCCCCTCTCCCCTAGAATAAATATTTTATATAACGATGAAGATAAAGGTAAAATCCAAATGAGACTTGTTTTTTAAATCACAGGAAGATTATTTCCAAAAAAACTAATAATTAACAATTCATAAAAAATTTGATAAATCGTTTTCTATATTTTATTAAAAATAATGGTATTGGATGAAATTAGATTTTTTTGACCAAAGATATAAATGATTTTATATTTGAAAAAAACATTTTCATAATTTTTTTTGTACAAAATGAGTATAAAAAGGTAAAATACATTAAAATATCTTAAGTAACTAGTGGATTAAAAAAACAAAATGTGTTTATTAGACAATGATAAAATAATAAACAATATCGATTATAATGAGAATGTGAAATAAACCCTAAAAATGACCATAATATTGAAGTGAAGGTAAATCAATTAATAGATTTTTTATATAAAATAAAAATCCACAAAAAATTAGAAATACAATATAGTCTAGTCAAACTTATTTAAAAACATAATGATATAATTTCAAAAATTGAATAAGTAATATAATGTAGTGAAAAGAAATTTAGTTAATAAATTATTTACAACTTGGTGACATTTATGTAAAATACCCTTAGATAAAAAATAAAAATTGAATCTTAAAAAAAATTAATTTTTAAGGAATCATGATATCAAAATTCTAGTAGTAAATATATACACAATATAAATGAAATTATATTTTTAACATTACAATATTCCTTAGTGAAGGGAAATTGAGAAGAAGTTCGTTACTTTACGCTTTCATTTGGTTAAACATTACTTAAAATCCCATTTAATGGATTTAAGTATGTTGTTATTTTATACCATAATAGTATTAAAATGTTTTAAAGTATATATGATCATTTTATAACATCTTATCACCAATTAATTAATTATTCTTCATTTTTTTCATTTTCTCAGGTGCTAATTACTCTGTATTCTTTGGCATGTTTCATCCTAAAAGAGCCAGAAACTGCACATATTATATAGTCCTAATATAACAAAATAATGATGATGAAATAGTTTTGAAATTTTTATATCAATTATACTTTAATACCAATCATAAATGTCATTTTTAATAAATTATATACGTTACGATCATGGAGATGTTAGAATGTATTTATGCATGAGTAACATTTCAATTTTTTAATTATCATTATATAATGGTGGTATATAATATTTCATTTTTTCTAATAATATAATGATATTATATACACAATATAATTTATTTAAATATACTTATATATACCATCCATGTGGTGTGGGATGAATAGAGAGTCACATCTCTTCGTGAAGGTGGTAGTCCACACGTACACGAATGATGTTATAATATTTATGTGAGTTAAATGGTTTGAAAGAAAATGATATATTATCTTTTGATAATGAACAATATCTGATAAATATAATAATTCTGTCATTTATGTAACATATATTCATTAATAGTATCATTATTACTCTCCATGAAATATGTATGTGGAAAACTAATCGCTTCCCTTCATGATTTGGAAGTCTGTCACACACACAACTGATGTTATCATATTCCAACCTCTACTGAATGAATCTTGAAAATTTATATAAGATATAATTACTCCAATTTAAAATTTTGTTATAACTATATTATATATAATTTATATCCATCACCATACCCAACTATTTGAGTTTTTAACTGAAAAAGAAGATGACATCAACTCATTAAGATGTAGTGCAATGCACATATGAATGATAATTTCATAAACCACTTGATCGAAGTGTCCCTTAACATAGCATCATATATTATTTGGAATATAATTAGGGTATTATATAATTAATTTTTAATAATAATTTATGTATCTTGATGAAGATATAAAATAAAAAATGCTCATTGAAAAACATTACCACTTCTTTAGGTATCCTCCTTAGGTTTCAACCATGATTCTTCCAAGGTTTCATTTCTTCAACAAATAAGGCTTCTAGGATGTGTGTATTGGATTTTATAAGTTATGTTCTTAGAACATGGTCAACACAAAATGGTTTTAAGAGGTAGAGAAGAGATTATAGTGGGTTTCCTTTTAAAAGTTTTGTGACAAACACACATGTAATGATTTGAAAGGAAACAATGTACTCACATTTTCCAAATTCTAAAAGTGTATGAAATAGATTATCAATGAGTATTAGTATTGATATTGTCTAAAATGAATAGAAACTATATTTTAGACATGTTTTTATATCATTTAAACAATTATCATTTTACTTTAACCATGGGATAAATATTTTTAACTATATATGGAAAATGATTTTTACAATTTCCACTTTTCATTATAGCCAAAAAATAAGTTGAAAATATAAGAAAATATAAATTATCCTTATTGGAAATAAGGAATATATTTTTAAAAATTAAATTAATTAGTTTAAACAAAAAATTTAATTTAAAATTATTCCCATATATGTGACGAGAAAATAGGTTTTTAATGAGAAAATATTCAAAAGATTACAAAGTTTTTATATCAAAATTCAATATGAAAATGATTACAAAGAAAAAATAATAAGAAAAAATATATTAATATATATTTCATTATTTATTAAATAAAATTACTTTAAAAAAATTTAAATTATAATTTAACTTTATAGATAATTTAATCATAAAATAATATTTCAATTACAATATAGTTTTTTTTCACTATTCACAAAAAAATGAAACATTTCTGAAAAATAAAAAAATAAACCTACGATATTTTTTATATGATCATTTTTTAAATCAACTAAATTTTAATGAATAATTTTTATAAATTTTGAAAAAAAATATCCTAAATTATTTTCACAAACAGCGATTAAACAATCTGTAAGAGGAAAATATAGTATTTTAAAAATTATTTTGGTTTCATATAATTGATTCTTTTTCTAATCAAAAGTTAATCATTATCTTCATAATTTTTTTATTAATATACATAACATCCAATTTATCAATTTGTTTGTAATGATATACTATATTACTGTTCATTTATGCTTAGGTTTCTTAATCTGCATGCTTTCAAATGGATTAAATATAAATAATTATATTTTGTGGCTTGTTTCATATCAGTGTGGTATGTTTCATACACTATCGAATATAATTTTTCTATTTTTCAACTCTTGGTTGTTTCATTCAACAATCCTTAAATATATTTTTTCCAGGAAATTCAATTTGTATCTTAGTAATAGAGGGTTTGATATTTCTATGTATGTTTTTGAAAACCCACATCATAAAAAGGGTTATTACAACATCCTCTAAATAAGAGATAAAGGTAAATATGAAGTTCATGTGGAATAACAAAAAAATAGGTTTCTATATAAAAGAACACTAGTGGTATGAAAAGATTGGGACATGGAATAAAATCCTAACTAATTATAGATAGTGATAGAGGTCATTGATCACAAGGAAGTGAGTGATCAACAGAAAGTTGAGGGCATAATAAAAATAAATATATAATGATTTAATGGACAATTTATTCATCAGATATGAATGTAATACGAAAAAATTTCTATTTCAAAATCATGATCATAATATAGATGAATTATTCTATTATCTATGAATATAATGCAATATACATACCTGATAGCTTTCTATTTAAAAAAATATTTTCAACATTTTTTTATTATTTAATAAATTTACAATTCAAGGACTACTACAATAAATGAATATCCAAAAATATAAAATTTATACCTCACACATTAAAATTCACTTTTCGTATATTTTAAGATCCATAAAAGAGTAACAAT
The DNA here is from genome assembly GCA_963277665.1 of Viscum album. Taxonomy (NCBI): domain Eukaryota; kingdom Viridiplantae; phylum Streptophyta; class Magnoliopsida; order Santalales; family Viscaceae; genus Viscum; species Viscum album. Next base: position 1,194,737,374 of record OY728139.1, read on the forward strand.
CTATTATATCAACCTCTTTCAATATTCTAAATCCAATATTGCTAGGAAATGTTATCGAATATATTACATTAATATGTAAACCTTGATAGTAAAAAAATTGGTTATTTTTTAGTATTTATTCATAAAATATATAACAAAACGAGATTACATATTAACCATGACATCATTTAGACCTATTGTACGTGTTAACCCCTTATTATCCTTTGGTTTTGGGAACAAACCCCATTGATTTTCCAAATACAATGGGTTGTCACACAGAATAAATTTTTTACATTTTCTAAAACAATACTAACATAATACTTATAATGTTCCCAAACAAATTTTCAATATCATTGAGTTAAATTAATCATTAAATAATCTTTTAACTAAGGATTTCAATAAAACTAATTTTTACAAAGTCTAAAAATCGTATTTGACTATTATTACAATGTCATAAATGATCATATTTAACCTAAATGTAATAAATATAATTACATGTATGCCTATAAAAAATAATGGAATTATTCTTTAAATAAATTTTTCACAAAAACATATTCCTTACATAAATTTCAAATATAATATCCTAAATCTTTGTAAACTCCCATCACATAAAACATAAAAATGGGTGTTTAAGTCTTCATCCTATGATGAAACAAAAACTAAAAACCCTATGATGGTATTTGTAACTATTCTGTTAATGAAGACTCATATTCTTATAAAATATAAAATAATTCTTATATGTTTAATGTTTCCTCAAACCAAAACACCATTAGTAAATAAACATATACAACTTAATTCTTGGTTCCCAATTAATAAAAACTTCATCTGTTTTATTTAAAAATAGGTCCCTACATGGTATATGTTTCAATCATTATAATATGAAATTGACATGTTGTTGGCACCAAAATATTGGAGGAAAAGAATGAAGAAAAGAAGGCCATGCAGCCTGCATTGCGAAGCCTCGGCGTGGAGTTCCCCCAAGCACTGCAAACCCACAGCGAAGCACAGAAGTCAGCATGCCCCGTGAACTCCCATGTCATTCAAAAACCTTCCATGAAGCAAAACAGGAGGTACCCCTCCATGAATTCCCCTGACGTTCGCGAACCCGCCGCGAAGCAAAAGAGGTGGTACCCCTCCGCGAACTCAGTTGACGTTCATGACCCGCCGCGAAGCAACCGAAGCCCCCTTCACGCCACGTAATCTATACTTCATGGCGCCTCTTGCCTATAAATACCAAGATCCCCCTGATCCCCTGGGGATGGAAAATATGACCTTTCGGCTTCTCATTTCCCAAATCGTGAAGCACTCTTTTCTCTGCGAATCATGAGTTCCGTGAGGTATTTTTGCTTCACAAGAGGCCTCTGCCTTGTCTCGTTTTGAGCCCCTATACCGAGAGGGATGCCTTTCGTGAAGCCTAAGGGAGTTCGCGAAATAAGGGGATCCCCAAGGGGACCCGGGTTGTCATGAAGCGTTTATGATTCGCGAAACACCCCTCCTATACACGTGATCCACATGCCAAGGCAGGGTCATTGTACTTCGCGAAGCACATTGCTTCATGGCACTTTGCTTCGCGAGGCATCTATGCTCCACGAGCCAGTGCTCCATGAACACCCTTCCACTTTTCAAAGCACCTATCATTCGCACCTCTACCCCATGCTAAGGCTAAGGCACCCCACTTCGTGAAGTACACTGCTTCGCAAGTGCCCTCCACTACACAGAGCAACCAAGTTCCACAAGGCCCCATCCTATAGACCCCGCTGCTTGGCAATTCTTTCTCTCATGAGACCCTCTGGGTTTGCTCAATGTGACTTCAAATTCCCCTGGACGATACTTCTCATAGCGTTTCTTCTCCTAATGCTTCTTCGCATAGGCACACTAATGGCTATTTCTTCTTCGTATTGCCACGCTAAAGTAGACCCTTCGATGGTTCACTCTATGACCCCCTTCTATAAGGCATTGTCAGTACCTTCCCTCCCACAAGGAGTAGAGGGTACCGGTCATTTAAGTCCTAGGGGTGTAGATTAAACCCACCTTGTTCGAGCTTCAAGATGTTAAACAGTCAAGAACCTCTTCCTCAACACAAGACGTTAAACTGTGATCCGGCCCTGTGCCTCACACACAGGGTCCCCCCGGCTCAGACATTCTTTACGCTGCTCATCTCCACAGGGATGGGATCACCCCCCCCCCCCCAACATGGGATGATATCCTCCCTCTTAGAGTGTAATTTGTCTATGGGGAAGGGAAACCTCGATGGTGTAAGCCCCTAGCCCCTCTTGTGGAAGGTAGAACCCATGCACCTCTTTACTTCCCCACCGCCAGGGCTAGTGGGGAACATGATGGGAAGTGGGACTCCTCCTTTCTTCAGCCCCAAATCCCTCTCCCTCTATGCTTTTTCTCCCTCCGGCCTCCATCCTGGAGTATGTCCAGACACCATGGGCCGCCCAACGCATAATCCCCTCTTCGGTTCCCACGGACGCACCCTTCGTGACGTGATCGTCTGGTCCCGGTGACCTCTTTTTTCTCACATCGAGCATGACTCCCATGGGGTTAAAGGGAGCACCGACCATGACACACCCTGGGCCGCCTCATAGTGTAAGCCCTAAATTCCCCCCATCCCGCATGACGTTAAACTGCATCCCATCTCGCATGACGTTAAACTTCACTCCCAAACTATGAGGACTTTGATCCATGTCAAGGCATGTTATATAAGAAGCCTTCATGTTGTTCAAGCCCACCACCTGTAGACCCCTCGGGTTCATATTCACATCAGTTCACTGACAAAACCCATCCTGAACTACGATGACATTGATCCATGTCAAGGCATGGTACATAGGATGCCTCCCTGAGGTTCAAGCCCGACACCATTTGGACCAAGGTCCTTCTTCATGTTGGTTTGCCGACACCCACACCCATTATGAACTACGGGGTTTTGATCCATGTCAATGCATGGTACATAGAAAGCCTACATGAGGTTCAAGCCCAACACCGAACGGACCAAGGTCTTTATTCACGTCGGTTCTCCGACACGCCCTCGTCCCGCATGACATTAAACTATATCCCAATCGAGTGGTAAGCCGTTGTGACCCTACCATCCAGTAGTTCTGACACACCTTCATTCAGTTAAACTTCCCCTTTTAAAACCGAACTTCGTGGACTTTGATCCATGTCAAGGAATGGTATGTAGGAAGTCTCACAAGGTCCAAGCCCATCATCCTTCAGACCAAGGTCCATCTTCACGTCGGTCCTCCGACGCACCATCTCGAACTACAAGGACATTGATCCATGTCAAGGCATGGAACTTAGGAAACCTCATGAGGTTCAAGACCAACAATCGGTCATTCCAAACTCATTCATGTTGGTTCACCCACCACCATGGGTAGCCTCGAGTGTAATCCCCCACACATCAATTCAGAACTACATGGACATTGATCTCTGTCAAGGCATAGTATGTAGGAAGCCTTATGAGGTTCAATCCCACCTACTATTGGTCCCGAACGCCTCCACGTCGGTGTGCCAAGCCCCCATCCCGAACTACGTGGACATTGATCTATGTCAAGGCATGGTATATAGGAAGCATCCCTGAGGTTCAAGCCCATCACCCGTTGGTCGTTCCGACCCCCTTCACGTCAGTTCTCACCAACTGAACTATGCAAACTTTGATTCCCTACCATGGGGATACATAGGATGTCTCTTCAAGACTCAAGACCATCACTCTTGTCGTCTCCATGACGGAACCATTTCATTACCCCTCTACTCTTTGTAGCTTTCCATCACTCATCCTGATTCTTATCCAGGCCACCACATCCTAGTGAGTTCATGCCACCCCATTCCCCTCCACAACATTCGGGAAGCTGCCCATAGGCTGGCTCCAATATCAGTGTTCCCTCAATGGGTTTCATCAATCTGATCCTCTCCAGCTAGTGTTCTGATCAGCCCAATCTGTTTCTGTTGGACGTTAAACTTGCGGCATACCCCGTGTTAAACACAGGAAGATGAGGAAAACCTCAGATACATGCCTATGGAATATGACTCCTCGTTCTCGATGTGGGATGCCTCGGGCTTCTACGACCTCGAGAAGCCCTGTAATAAGGGAAAAAAGACAGACAAACCAATTCCCCAACATTTAGACACATTAATGATGCCTCGACATGACTAATACCACAACTGAAGATTGCTGCCCTGACTGGACCCCTTGGAATGTCCAGACAGAAGTAGTGTAATTAACTAGCGTCCATGGAAACATGGCACTGGGAAGAGTTTTGAGAACAACGTATTAAATCTATGAGGGATACCCGGTCTAAGTGACTAGTTCTGAGGAGGAATCCACAGAAGGAAGAACCGACATCCCATCATACTGTTTCGATCAAGGAGCAAATTTCCTTGAACAAGGAATGAATACTGCCCGCCTTTGGAAAGCGGGAATGCGGGGAAAAAGCCACGCGCCCTCCACAGACGGATGTGTGTTCCCCGAAGAAAGCGTCAGAAACAGAAATGGTAAACCTGATGTGAAATTATTCTCTTTAATATAGATATTAGTAGAACTTGAGACATCAGTAGATTGCCCTGTCACCAGATCCAACTATCTGGCGCTGGGTCCCCCAAAGAAAATAGCTGGCCTGGCGTGAAAATCACCATATGTTTGGGTAGTAGAACATTTGGAATTCTGTTCTGCAATGTTGTCGATGTGGATCCCTCTTATAGGCCACGGAATACGGGATGGTGCTAGGGAACAAGTTGTCCATTTCTTTTTCTCGCATTGCTGATGAGTTAATCTCTCTGCTTCCCAGGAATCAGGTTTCTGTAACAGGGACACGATCACTACCCACCCGCCTACACAGGGGTAGGGGAAACACCAGCACAGCCACTCCATGTGGCTCCACTGCTTCCACAACGGCATTTTCTTCAACGAACGTGGGGAAACCACACCCCATCTCCCCATTGGAAGTCATCCAACGAAGGGTGATTAACGACCTTGTACGCCGTTAAGAGGAGGGAATAATCCCAACCCAGGATATGGCTCGCATGGACCTAGAAGAGTCTAGGCCCTGCTGTCAATTCCACCCTCAAGGGCCACGCAGGGAGCCCCTACTCCCCACCCCAGCGTTCAATCGTTTTGGGAGCCTATCCCCGGAACGCCTTGATGACTCCTTGCCTTACGCTGATGAGGTGGGTGACGTCCGGCTTAGCCCGGTCAGAGTCCTGATTCAAGGGCTCCAAGCATGGGCCCCCACCTGACCACATCAGCGCTGCTGCCCGACCTTGCTAGAAGAACAGGTATGTTATGCGACTGCACCACCAACACCGGCTCGCCTGACCTGACGCCAACATTGGGCCCGAGCTGAGGACACCCGCCAAGGGGCGTTAATGTCGAAAACTACTATGGCCCGAGCCACCGCTGACACATATCATAAATTCCCTACCCACACTGAGCAGGGGCACTCCTACGCCCAACAGGGATCAAGGCCCCAACCGCCCCACGGGCAGGCTAGGTCGACTTCCTGGGTCGCAGGTCTGAGTGGTGATCGCCGCGAACCAACCCGCGGTGATGCCATCCCGTGCGGAGGTCCTCCCTATACCACTACCCCACATAGCGTGGGCCTTCCCCACTCTGATGGTCATCATGGAGGTATTACCCGTGCTACCCGCAACCTGAATGAAGACCTGCCCCGCAGTAGTGACACTCGGTGCAGAAGCCTCTCCTGTGCCCACCACACCGGGTATGGAATTCCTCCTGCCCCCGACCGTCGATGTGAAGACATTGCCCATCTGGTCCCTCTTCAATGTGGGGATCCTCCCTATGTTTTCTCCGCAACATGAAAAGGTCCTCCTCTCCCTAGTAACCAAAGGGGTAAAGGTTAGCTTCGCTCCACCCACAACAAGCATTAAGGTCCTTCCCATGCTCCCGCCGGTTCCAAAGGAGGTTTCTCCCGCTCAGGTGATGTTCATGGAGGTCCTCCCCATGTCACCTTTGACATTTTTATTGGTTCACCTCACACCCCAGCTGTCTCAAGTGGAAGTCCTCTCCGCCTTGACACCAGCGTGGCCCCAAGATTACATGCTGGGAATCAGCCTTGTCTGGAGGAGCCGCCTAGGGGCCGGAAGGCGGGTCGTCGCCACCATAAGAAGAATCCTGGGAAATCACGGACGGAGATCAAACTGGCCCGCTTCTCGGATTCTGAAGCAGAATATGACTCAACAGCGGAACCCTCCCCTTGGTCCTCCATGTCACGGACCGGGGCAGGAACAAGGCGTGTTAGCCTCATCCTTCCAGAATGTGAAGTCCACCGGATTCCCGCCTCTCTTCGTAGGTACATCCAGGAGGAGAAAATTTTGGGAGTCCCATAGTTTACGAATGTGCAGTCACCACCGTCGTCAGCAGAAGTGCCCACTACCTCGACCAGAGATCACATAGAGCAGTTTTTGGGACCAATGGCGATTGAGAAACAACATGACCCATTTCCCGTAACCACGATCCATGCAACGAAAGCCATGGCTATCATCCCATCGTATCGTGACATAGTGGTCAGTTCACCACACTATTTGGAAGATGGCCCAGAATTCAGTGGTCAGTCAGCTCATTCTCCATATTATCCACTGCCCTATTTACTGTCCCTACGGTCTGGCTCAGTACCGCTACCAGTTCCTCAACCACCTCTAGTTGAAGAGTGGGGAAATACGAGGCCAGTCCCTGAATCCGAGCATAGGAGCTTTTGGAACATTCTCGAGGCAGATCACTTCCCCGAGAAGTTCTGGCCAGCGGCAACATCGAACTTTCATGCGCTCGAATCCCTCACCCCAGAGGAAGTAGAGTTCTTTCATCAAACCCTATGGGTGACACACTTCCTTCTTCACTATTATCGGGTGGTGTATCCAAGGATCCAAGTGAATTTTGAAGACATTAGCGAGCAGTGTCGTCTAGTCGATCTGGCCTTACTCCCGGTGGCCCAGTGCCCGGAGTCTTTAGGCCATCGTGAGGCCCTCCAGCAGTAGTGCGTTCAGAGTATTAAGGTACTCCGAAAAATTTTCAGGGAGGCTTCCCCCCACGTGCAAGTTCGTCACTGGGGACAGTATGTTGCCCTCCTCTTCAGTCCTATCTGGTAGCATCCCGACTTGTTATGCGACATTGAGGACATTCCCCCATGGAGGTTTGCAGTCCTCCTGGCTAACATAGTGGACAAGGAGGATGAAATGGAGTTTCTCGATGGAGACTTACCCCTGAAGGTGTACCACCATTGTTGGACCAACAAGGGAGGGTTAATCATCAACATAGGAACCTCCTAGGCCTCCCTGCGCCCACCGAGTCGCAGGTACTCAGTCAGAATGCCGGTAAGGGTAAAGAGAATGTCAGAACTGTCAAGCACTCCGACTTGTCCGCCTCGGTACAAAATATAGACGAAGACCTCAAGAATTACGTGTTATTCCAGCAACCTTCTAAGTAGAAGAGGCTGGTGGACGAACTCCTGGCCGAACGCGCTATAGAGCGGTGACCTGACTATGGTGATCCTAGGCCAGGGAAGCAGGGGCAGGAACAACTTCCCCCCATTGAGATGCCTCCGGGAAACCCTGATCATGCTACTCATGTGGACAGGGCAGAAGCTGAAACTCATGACAAGAGGGCGCGATACATATCACCAAACCCTCTCGAACGGCGAGACAATCCGAGGAATCCATCCCGGGTTCCCCCAACTGCCCCGCGAGCTGCTCCGCCAGTCGCTCTACGAGCCGTTGAAGCCGTCTACCATGTTGAAGAGCCTGGCGATGCACTCATGGTTAGGGATCCCCATCAAGATAGGGAACCTCTCCTGGATGACCCTATAACATCACTCATCGCCCACCTCGAGGTGTTTGGAACACGGAAGATGGAAGTCCCACCAGATGGAAAGCCATATCACGCATGGGTGGATGATATGCCTGCCCCCCCCCCCCCCCCCGGGTTTTGGAAATCCCACATTCTCGCACTTTAATGGGACAGGGGACCCACCACAACACCTGGACCACATTTCCTCTAGGTTTGGACCCATGTTGGGGACCCCAAAATAGCAGGAAGCCGCCAATCTCCGATGTTTTGTGTAGACATTGGAGGGTCCTGCGTTCATCTGGTACAGCCAGCTCCCTATTGGATTGGTGACCGGATGGGAGGATCTTTTCCGGCAATTCCTATACCAGTTCATCTCCACCACGTAAAAGACCTGCATCACAGACCTATTCAAGTGAAAACAAAGGCCTGATGAGCGAGTCGTAGACTTCATCGCCCGATGGAAGGGGATCTCATACTCCCTCAACATGCCACTAACTTCGGAGCAATTACTGATGATGTGCGTAGGGAATGTGAAAACAGAACTGGTTCCTTCCCTGATCACCCAAAATTACCCTGGAGGGTTCAAAGATTTCTCAGATAAGGCACAGCTCCACGAGGAAGCTCTGCAACAAGTTAGTCAGGCACGTCCGCTGCCCCCTGTGATACCAGCAAGGAGGGCTGCTAGAGCTGAGCCCACCACGATGGCCTAGATAGAACCCCCCATGGATCTAGAATTGCTACCAGTGGAACCAGCCCCACAAACACGTAGAGGCCCTCCACCTCAGGTACAACCTCTTGCCCAGCAGCAACCACCTCAGAATCGGCAGGTTCCCCCGCGCAACGCGCCACTACCACCTAGGCGGGACAATCAGGATCCGCCTCTTCTGCAGGCTCCTCCGGCCCCTCGTCAAGGCTAGGCTCCCAGAGCCCCCTATCCATAAATAAGGAACCAGACTTACTCGTTATATAAGAATCAGATCCCCGGTTACTTTCGTAGTTCCCTAGAGTAGGGGATTGTGCACTTACCTGAGTGCAAAAAGATGGCAGAGTTGAGTTTCACCGATCGCCCCAACTACTGCCCCTATCATCAGATTCTGTTGAACACCCTCAAGCAGTCCTATGTGTTTAAAGACTATCTCCAAGACCAGGTCGATAACAACATAGTCAGCTTGGGCCCGACCCCGACACAAGTGGTGGGTGTCTTTGTGATGTAAGAAAGCGGTAGTGATGACGAAGGCGAGTGGCAGCAGGTTCCCAGCCACGGGTCCTAGAATTACGATGACTGGATGGATCATAAAATAGTCGCCCACACCCATAGTATTATTCAGGCATGCCTGAACCAGCCGAAGCCTTCAGAAGATGCATCCAGCGCCTCTGCGTCATCATCTCAGCCGGCCTCTTCCCAGAAGAGCAAGCAGCGGCGGCGCAAGAAGAAGTAGCGTGCTCCGCCAATTTCGTCGTCATCCCGCACTCTCAGCGAATTCATGCAACCTGATATGGGGATCCCTCCTAGAATCCGCCCAGTGGTGGATGATTCGTCAAGTGACAGTCATGGGTACACTTCTGTTAATAGCGTAGTGTTGTTAAATCCCTATATGAATCCCGACGAGGGGGAACGCTAGGAGAACCTCCCCAATGTCCCCAGCCGACGTCAATGTCGGCAGAGCCGCAAGTACATGGGTCATCAAGGTGCATCAGTTGGAACCTCCATCCTGGTCATGTATCCAACTGAAACCAGACAGCAAGCCCAACGCACAGCTCAGCACGCGCAACCTTCACATCCGGTGCCCTCAGATCTACCTCCACCGCCGTTTGTGCTACTAGATCAGGCAGAGCTGCCTCGTCCATGCCGCGGCCAGTCTCACCCTTCTACAGGTCAATCTTAGTTGTTCGGTCCTCATCTGAATGCTGCTCTTCAGGCCTAGACTAGTGACAAACGGGGCATACCTAGAACTAGCCAGCCACCAGCCCGGCCGACTGGGACCGTCGTGCCTCCTACTGGAGAGCGGCCTCCTGCAAGAAAAGGCTCACATCTGGCCTGGAAGTATGATGTTTTGAAACACCTTTCTAGAATTCTAGTGAGGCTTTCTATCCTCGAGGCTCTTCACCTGACATCATACATGAATGAGTCAATTTTTGTGGCCCTAAAGAGCCCCCTCTAGTTTGAGACGGAGGTTGCAGCTGTAGAAGCCTTCCACGTTGAGGAAATTGAGAATGATGAGTTCCATTATATTATCTCGTTCTCTGGTGAAGATGAAGACCCTTCTATACAGGGGAACATTCATCCACCATACATCACTGGCCAGTTTAATGGCGTGGAAGTCTGCCGCTGTCTTGTTGACACAGGTTCTGGGATTAACCTAATTCCGACTTGGACATTGCAGAAGCTGGGGTTGTTTGAGGATTATCTAACTCCCTCCGACTTCAGAATCCAGGGATACGAAAGGACCGACCAAACCTCGGTCGGCATGATCTTTTGAAGACACAGTTCAGTGGCTTAATTTCCAGTAACGAATTCATGGTTGTCTCCTAGGACAACGCGTACAACACATTGATGGATGTCCATGGCTCCACATGCATGCAATGGTCCCTTCGTCATATCACCAATGCCTCAAATACACCCTCAATGGTCGAGTTGGCGTGCTCCAAGTAGATGTGTCTCCTTTTTCCTCTTGTGAATCCAGTTATCTGGATGCCGACTATTAGAAGATCAAGGATAAACAGATTCTGGAAAGTGAGTTTGAACCCGCCCTGGTCACAAGTGATCCCTGGGAAGGTCTAGATGTCATCTACATTTTCACAATCCATAGGTTGGAGTCCACGACCCCCGACATGTGTAAATGCTTTTTCGTTTCAGGTACAAGAGGAAGGCATATCCCTAGGTCCAAGCGATGATAGAAAATCACCTCGTACTCCTACACCAACCAGGCTCAGGTGATCTCGGAACCTCCTACCCCTGTATAGTATCGGGATGTCCGGCTCATGGGAACGGCAGTACGCCACACGTGTCTCTTCTACTGGGCTGGAATCAACCGCCTCAAGATGACATGCCACTACTGCTTTGATGTCATCAAGAGTGGCCCCTTGGGCCAAAGACCTGATAGGATTGGATCAACTGCCTTTATCGATATGGTCTCAGTGGCGCATGAGTCTCTTGATGTGATTACCACTGCCTCCCAGGCCGACACTAACCTCCCATCAGATCCGGATGGCTCGGAAGCGACTCCCCCCCACGGAGGATCCCTCTATAAGTGGAGAAGAGGATCTAGAGGATGATACCCCTACCTTTGAAGAAGGCGTCTCTACCATGGTCGATGAAATGGTATAGGTGAATCTTGGTAGTGAGGAAGATCCAAGGCCCACAATGATTAGTGTCACTATGTCCCTCGAGGAGCAGCATTAGTATGTGAACTTCCTTAAGCAGCACTGAGATGTGTTCACCTGGATTTATCACGAGATGCTAGGACTAGATACCTAGGTAGCTATCCACCACCTTGGTCTCCTGACAAACCATCGTGGGTTCAAGCAGCCTCCGAGAAAGACGCACCCTTCTCACGGTGCCATGGTTGGGGCCAAAGTTGACAAGCTCATCAAATTCAACTTCGTCAAGGAAGTCTAGTACCCCAAGTGGTTGGACAACATTGTGCCAGTTAGGAAGAAGAATGGACAGACTAGAATCTGCATCGACTTCCTTGATCTCAACTGCCATTGTTCGAAGGATGATTTTCTCCTCCCAGTGACAGAGTAGTTGATTGATGCTACGGACGGGTTCCAAGCCCTCTCCTTCATGGATGGGTATTCTGGTTACAACCAGATCCGTATGGCCCCCAAAGACGAGGAGTCCACCACTTTTAGGGCCCCCATGGCAATTTCTGTTACCAGGTTATGCACTTTGGCCTAAAAAATGTAGGTTCCACCTATCAGCGGGCCATACACCGCACATTCAAGCCAATTCTAGGAACACTGGTGGAGTGCTATGTGGATGATCTGTTGGACAAATCTCGCCAGTGCCAGGACCATCTCAAAAACATTGATAAAGTGTTCAGCTTCCTCCGTTCCCACCACCTGAAAATGAACCCGCTTAAATGTGCCTTTGGGGTCACCTCTGGGAAGTTTCTTGGATTTGTTGTTAGATACCGATGCATTGATATCGAACCATAGAATATCAAAGCCATCAGCCAGATGCCTCCCCTGAGTTATATTCGGGAGCTTCGAGATCTTCAAGGACACCTAGCCTACATATGCCAATTCATTGCGAATCTGGATGACAAGTGTAAGCCCTTTTCCCAGCTCATGAAGAAAGGATCCGCCTATGAAAGGGATGAAGAGTGTCTGGTCGCCTTCGAGGAGATCAAGCAGTATCATCTCAAGCCTCTGGACCTGATGCCACCCATTTCCAGAAAGCCACTGGTCCTCTATGTGACCGCTCTGGAATGGTCTCTCAGCGCCCTGCTTGCCCAGAAGAATAATGAGGGGATAGAGAATAGCCTCTACTACCTCAGCCGCATGATCCTCGATACGGAGATGAGATACTCCCCCATCGAAAATAGTTGCCTTGCTCTAATGTTTTCCGTACAGAAATTGCGACATTACATGCAGCACCACGAGGTACAGTTGGTCTCTCAGGTAGACCAACTGATGTACATTGTGAACCGCCCCATGTTGACTGGCCGACTAGCGCAGTGGGCGGTGATCCTCCAACATTTCGACATCAGGTTCGTGCCTGAGAAGCCTATCAAGGGGCAGTCATTGGCAGACTTCCTAGATGCCCATCTAACCTCGGTGAATCAATTCCTAGACTTGGATTTTCCTGATGAGGCAATCCTCTCAGTCGATCATTCCATTTCATGTTGGAAGATTCACTTCGATAGTTCCGCCCGGAGCCCCACTGGTAGGAGGCTCAATGATCCTAAGCTCAATTGTGTGGGTCTTGGTATCGTCTTCACTACCCCAGCGCAAGACGGTCTTCCATACTCATTCCTGTTGTCAGAAGGTTGCACCAACAATGAGGCAGAGTATCAGGCTCTCATCACTGGCCTCGAGCTGGCCCTTGAGATCGATGTGCCCCATTTTCACGTGAAAGGGGATTCTGAACTAGTCATCAAGCAGGTTAATGGCGACTATGTTGTCATAAATCCAGGTCTTGTTCCATTTTTGGAGTGCACCCTCCGACTAATGGCCCAGTTCCCTTCTCCACCTGAGGTTACCCATGTCCCTCGGTCATAGAATGGTCGAGCAGACGCTTTGGCCGGCCTAGCTGCGTCACTTGCAGAACCCGGGTAGGATGATATTATTATACATGTGGCACACTAGAGAGTCATCTTCCCCATCACCCCAGAAGATGATGACGACCTACAGGTAAGCCATCTTACTGCCAGATCCTTCATGCCAGGAACCCCAATATCTTCAGATATAGTGGTTGAGGCCACTCCTGACTGGAGGGAATCTTTTTTCGAGTATCTCCAAAATGGTTCCCTACAAGATGATTGGGCCGAGCGCGAGCGAATTCGACACCGCGCACTACAGTTTACCCTCCAATGTTGTAATAGTCTTGAGCGGATCCTCTACAAGCGGGGCTTCGATGGTGTTCTCCTCCATTGCATTCAAGGAGTCCAGATTTCTCAGGTCATGCAAGAGGTTCATACTAGTTCCTACGGTGCCCACCAGGTTGGGCCAAAGCTATCCCTTCAGATCTGGAGAATGGGGTACTTCTGGCCCTCTATGATCCATGATTGTATTGAGTTTTCCAAGAGATGCCATGTGTTCCAAGTTCATGCTAACTTCATGCATCGACTGCCAGAGCCTCTTCACTCCACCAAGTACTCTGGGCCATTTTCGGTGTGGGGACTCGATGTCGTGGGACCATATCCACCGGTGACAGCTCGCGAGTGTAGGTTCATCCTGACCGCTACAGATTTCTTCTCGAAGTGGGCGGAGGCAGTTCCACTCAAAGAGGTCAAGGCCCATTCCATCATTGAATTCGTGAGCTCCAATATCATCCACCAGTTTGGAGTCCCTCATGCTGTCCTCACCGATAACGGCACCAACATCTGAGCGGCCGAGCTGAAGAAATTGTATGCCAAGTACAATATCCGTTCGAACCATACCTCTCCCTATCACGCACAAGAAAATGGACAGATCAAGGCATTCAACAAAACCCCTTCTAACATTTTGCCGAAAATGGTTGTTCAGAACAAGAAAAGATTGTCGGACAAGCTCCCCAATGCCCTCTGGGTGTATCGGACGATGAATTACAATTCCACCCAAGTGAGTCCACATTCCGTGGTGTGTGGGGCTGAAGTCATCCTGCCCATTGAGATCCAGCTTCCATCGTTACGAACTGAAGTCTATGACTAGAAGGTGCTAGATAAGGTGTCCAAAATCCATCTAGCTGAATTGGAATCACTCGACGAGAACAAGCTCAATGCCCTACATAATCTAGAAAGGAATCAGAATAATATAGTAATATACTTAAACAAAAATCTTCACCTCCTCTCTTTTCTGCAAGGCGACCTGGTATTGGACCTCCGAGTGCCAATGATCCCCAGCAAGAAACCACCCATGCAGGAGCCCAAATGGGAAGGACCTAACATCATTCATAAGGTTTACCCCAATGGAGCATACTCCTTGGTAACCATGGATGGTGAGTGCATAAATCCTCCCACCAACTCCAAGTTCCTCACACAATACTTTTCCTGAGCCTTAGAGTCCTGCATGACCCTAAACTGCACCTCGGTCTCGCACGACCTTAGACTGTATGGTCCTACACGACCTTGAACTGGATGGTCCCGCATGACTCTAAACTGCATGATGGTCCCGCATGACCTTAAAATGTCCAGTCCTGCATGACTTTAAAACAAAAACATTGTCCTACACGACGTTAAACTACATCATCATCCATCATGACATTAAACTCATCATTATCATCCTGCATGACAATAAATTATGAAATGGTCTGAAATCTATGACCCTAAACTAAGATCTCCTTCAACCTTACTGCAAGATGTTAAACTGCAAGCTGGTCAGGCCTTCCTGACCGAGGCCTAGCCTCAGGACCCTTGGGCTCCTCGGGCCCCTGACCCTCTTCCTCACAACAAGACATTAAACTGCAAGCCGGTCAGGCCTTCCTGACCAAGGCCAAGCCTCAGGCCCCTTGTCCTCCTCCGGCCCCCAGACCTCATCCTCACTGCAAGATGTTAAACAGCAAGCTGGTCAGGCCTTCCTGACTGAGGCCCAGCCTCAGGCCCTATGGCCTTACCTGATCCAGGCTCTCTTGTGGGATTGTACGGTGTGGTATGGGATTGCGTCATCATTCATGTAAGGTTACTCATCGTACCGCACACATCCCTGGATGAGATGCATTTCATCGTCCTACAAGACGTTAAAATGAACTTCTAGAACATCATATGGATTGATTCCCATCCTCATGGAATACGTAGGAACGCTCAGACGTCTCGTCCTGATCCCAGCCCCGAGCTCTTCTCTTTGACTGTCCCCCTGGTTATAGTTTCCTCGGAGGGTCCTCACATGATGTGGAGTAGTCTTCCTTATACCCACTCATATGAGGATTGTAATGGTCGCACCATGTTCCCCTACCATTCTTCTATCCTCCCACGTTTTCACCGCATGATGTTAAACAACATGGCATATTGAGAACTACGTGTGGCTTGATTCCCATCCTCATGGGATACGTAGGAATGTACGGACATTTCTTCTGTTGTCCCAGCCCAAAATCCAAAATCTTCCCATCGAGTCAAGAAATATGGTAGGGTGCATACTTTTTCCCCAATTCACGTCGAGCTAGTCTTGATTCGGCTGTAAGTCCCCCTCCCTGGAGATATTCACCTCTTTTGTAGATGGGTACAACTATGCTTCACCCTCAACTTGAATGGGATTCCATCACCCTCCCCATTCGGAAGGGCCCCTGAATGGTAAGGATACCAGGCCTAAGGGCCCCCCTTACCATTTCAGGCCAATTCCCTCGAGGGTGCTAAGCAACAAGCCGATACATGTCCCACGTTTCAAATGTGGTCAACAGTAGATGATCATTTTTTGCTCCCATATCAGGTCACCATAGGGAAACTGTGTTTTGAACATGGTCAACAGCTACCCTGGATCTTCGGGTCCACCCCAAGATGTCCCAAACATCGAGTGTAGTGATTCATTTTGCCCTGTCCCAAAGCGACAAACTCTTTCTGGGCTGGGCCGACTATCGGTCCCATGTCCCAGATTCTCTCTTATGGGATTTTTTGATATGGTGTGGTATTATTTCCTTCTTCACGTCGGTTTTCTTTCCATTTTATACACATAATTGGATGAGACACATTATCCTCTGTCTTCCTTACAGCATGACGATAAAATGAAAGCTGGTCAGGCCTTCCTGATAGAATCCCAACCTTAGGCCCCTTGGCCTTTCCGAGCCCCCGGCCCCCATCCTTACTGAATGACGTTAAACGGACAGTTGGTCAAGCCTTCTTGACCGAGGCCCAACCTCAGACCCCTTGGACTTTCTGGGCCCCCAACCCCCATCCATACTGGATGATGTTAAACGGAAAGCTGGTCAGGCCTTCCTGACTGAGGCCCATCCTCAGGCCCCTTAGCCTTCTCAGGCCCCTTAACCCAAGTTCATACCCAGAGTGTACGGTGTGGTGTGGGATTAATTCCTCATTCACGTCGGGTTACTCATTGTGCCGTACACCTCCCCTATCCCAGGAATCCTATTCCCCGACCATTGTCCTCACTACAAGACGTTAAACTGCGAGTAGGCTAGGCCTTCCTCACTAAAGCCCAACTATCAGGCCCTTTGGTCTTTTTGGGACCATAGACAAGGTTCTCTCTTACGGGACTATGAGGTGTGGTGGGGGATTACATCCCCATTCAGGTCGGGTTACTCGCCACGCCGTTCATGACCTCATTAGGGTATTCTACCCCCTAGGTATCT
The DNA here is from genome assembly GCA_963277665.1 of Viscum album. Taxonomy (NCBI): domain Eukaryota; kingdom Viridiplantae; phylum Streptophyta; class Magnoliopsida; order Santalales; family Viscaceae; genus Viscum; species Viscum album. Next base: position 1,194,754,092 of record OY728139.1, read on the forward strand.
TTGAGAACTATGTGTATCTTGATTCCCATCCTTATGAGATGCGTAGGACCACCCGAATGTCTAGAATTTAGTTCCAGCCCCATCTCTCAGAAATCACCATTTTACCTTGGCCCTTTGGCCTACCCTCTCATTCGTGGACACCTTCATCGACCATTTTTCGGCGGTCCACCAATGTTCCTAAGGGTACTCTGGTTTAATGCCTGGAATTTCAGACTCTACTCGGACATGTTCTCACCAACTTTTCAGGATTTGTGTTCCCCTTCATCAGGGATTTCATTATCTTTCACACCTGGAAGGACCCCCAAGAACAGTATGGATAAAACGTCTATGGGATCTCCAACCTTTACGGTCAAACGCTTTTGAGGGTTTTGGACAACAAGCTGATACAAGCCCCGCGTTTCGAATGTGGTCAATGGTCTATGCTCGATTGTTGTTCCCACTTCAGGCTAACGCGATATGGAGACTATTTTTCTACCATGGATAATAGTTATCCTCCATCTCCATGCCAACCCCATTAAGACCAAAATGTCGGTTACACGATTCACATCCTCTCCACCTCATCATGTTCAAGAAGAGATTTTCAGCTCTTGACACTATTCCTTAGTGCACATTTGCGTGTTAGAAGGACAAAAGCCGTGGTAAGGGTGTCCTTCGGGGCTCTGCACCGACTTTCCTCTGATGGACGTTCTGGGTGTTGCAAAAAGGGTATTCCTCCCTTGATTCCCACAACGAGTTTGACTCATGTGGGCTTAAGGATTGGGTTGAGGTCTGCGCTTACTTGGAAAGATTCCATCCATTCATGGTCCAAGCTCTAAGACCATAAACTAAGATCTCCCAAAAACTACATGTAGCTTGATTCCCATCATGTTGGGATAAGTAGGAACACCCAGACCTAGGTCCAACATCAGATTTACTAATTTGTCTTTTCTGTCCTGCCTTCTGGACTTTGACTACGGGACCACATGGCGAGGTATGGGATTACGTCCTCATTCACATTGGGTTTTCAATAGCCAAACCACGTGCGCCCTGTTCTAAAAATTAGCCCTCATGTCTTCTTTCCCTCCTGACATTAAAAGGAATCATTCTAGAACTATGTGTGGCTTGATTCCCAACCTTATGGGATACATAGGACCACCCGAATGTGTAGACTTCGAGTCTATCCCAACATCTTAGAGATATCCCGATATCCCGGTTACCTAGGCCCCTTGGCCTATCCCTCCCCATGAGGGGGATATATAGTTGAGGTACAGGGTTTTGGGCACCATTCCCCCCTTCTCCCGGGAATCTGACATCTTTTGGCCGCCCTCAAGTTGAGTCCCTCGACCCCTTGCAGTGGTTTTTCCATTTTTTAAGAGTACTCTGGTCTAGGACCAAGAGTGTCAGATTCAACTTAGGCAAGTTCCTCCCATTTGTCAAGCTTCATGTTCCCCTTTATTCAGACTTCCATTATGTTTCACACATGGAAGGACCCCTAAGAATGACATGGATATAAAGCCTAAGGGCTCTCCTAACATTACGGGCCAATTCCCCCAAGGGTTCTGGACAAAAAATTGATACAAATCTCACGTTGAGAACATGGTCAGTGGTCGATGCTCATTTTTTTGTCCCTATTTCAGGCTAACATGACAGGATGCTGTGTTGCGAACATGGTCAGTAGTAATCCTCCATCGTCACGCCAGCCCCGTCCGGCCTTGCACGTTGGTTTCATGATTCACGTTATGTTCCACCCCATCGTGTCCAGGTGGAATCTCGACACTCTTGGTGATATCCCTCAATGCACCTCTGCACGTTAGGGGGAAAAATCTGTAATACGACGTCCTTCGGGGCACCCACGGTCCGATCTCTAAGACCATAAACTAATATCTTCATTAAGGGATATGTGTGGCTTGATCCTTATCCCCATGGGATGCGATGGGTCACCCGGACGTCTTATTTTTGAGTCCAGCTCAGCTGGGAGCTAGTTCCTCATGCCCCTTTCACTCTCAACCCTATTTGGGCCCCGTGGCCCGAGGTTCCTATCTCGGAGTTGCATATGGTGTGATGTGGGATCATGTCCCTATTCACATCATTTATGTTTCATGGCACAGTACCCATTACCCGCCTAGCATCATCTCTGCTATGTTTGCACTGCATGACATTAAAATCCATGCTTGGTCCTACCACATGACCCTAAACTGTGGCATTATCGTACTGGCCGCACGATGGAAAACGACACTGCATTGTGATGACCTCATTGTAGAGGACATCATGTTGGGTATTGGTCATGTGCCATACCATTTGTCAATGCCTACTACAGCTTGATTCTTGTGGCGATGCCAGGGCTTGCTGCCTTAGGCCTATCGCTTCACAAAAAAACCACTCACCTTAAGGGACAAACAAGATTTATCAAATACCGCTTCTCTTTGTGCGAGGGCTAGACCCACGTGCCTCTTTCATCCTTTATACTGGTACCTTACTGTGTCATGCCACCTTTCAAGAACTATGAGTGTCTTGATTCTCATCCTTATGAGATACGTAGGAGTGCCTGGGCAGTTCCCCGCAAGCCCAACCCAACATTCGTGTTCGGTCCCACGACTCGAGCACTTCCCTAGAGAACACATGGTGAGTAGGGATTATGTCCTCATTCATGACGGGTTTTGTAACCACCTCACCTTGTGTTCCCTGCTCTTCTTACCCATTCATGGTCCGATTTCTAAGACCTTAAACTAAGACCCTTTCATGAACTGCGTGAAGCTTGATCCCCATCCCCATGGGTTATGTAGGAACGCCTTTTCACTTTGCTTCAGGCCCGACTCAACTTTCATTTTTGGTCCCTAGACCTAAAACCTCCCCCCCGGGAACACGTGGTGCGGGATTATGTCCTCATTCACATCGGATATTTTAGTTACCCTACCACGTGCTTCCTATGTTTCCTCCCACCCATGGTCTAAATTCTACGACCCTAAACTAAGACCTCCCTATGGGAAGGGACTCGACTCCCTCTATTTAGTACATCTAGTTGTCATATTCAGATGTGTTTTGACAAAGAGCCCTAAGTGTGGAATCTTCATGGAGACATTCCTCTCATTCCATGTCCAGGATTTGTGAGCTCACTATCTGGATCCTGATCCTCTTCTACATCCAAATAGATCCTTGGACGACATGGATGCTAGGATTATGGGCTATCAATGGATGTTGGGCCTAGGGGTTCTCTAATCGTTTCGGGCCAACGTCCCTAAGGATCTCAGACAAAATCTGTGACATGGTCCCGTGTTTCGAACATGGTCAACGGTCGACCCTCGTTTGTCTATCCCCACTCTAGGATAATGCGATATGGATGCTGCGTTTCCGCCACGGACAACAGTTATCCTCCATCGTCATGCCTCCATCATTGTGATCCAAATTTCGAGCATCATGATTCACATATTTCCACATCCTCATGTAAAATTGGAATTACAACATACTCGACTTTATCTCTTCACGCATCTAGATGTTCCATATAGACGTGTTAGCGTCATTGGGTCGGTATTTACCGAGCGTCCCTTTTTCCCCACCATGCCCCTTCTTGTGTCGGGTATGACAACCCTGCTTTTTATTACAACTTAAACATGCTTTATTACATAAAACTTCACTTGATACAACAAATAAGATCGAGAGGTTTAGTGTCTTTGGGGCTTAGGATCATTACATAAAAACTTTAAACTTGAAATACAACATCCTTATTGAAAACTTCCTTTACATGACCACTACATTCCTTCGTACTTAGCATTGCATGGGATAACCTGAGGACATGCATAAGAAAAGGGTGAGCTATAAAGCCCAGTAAGGGAGTACATAATGAATAACATGAGGAGTACAATACATGTTAGGCAATAGGAATATCAATAGAGCATAAGATAGACATGAACATAAAGGCATGATAAAGCATGATAATCATAACATGGAAATGTGGCAACAACACTTAACATTGAAATAGCATGATCCAAGGCTCATTGCACATGGAGCATGAGTAAACCCTCATTGCACTTGAAGCACGAGTAAACCCTCGTTGCACTTGAATTAGCATGAGTAAACACTCATTGCACATGACGTATCATGATACTATACTTTACCCAATGCATTGGAGCGCTATAAAGGGCGCACCCTTCTTAAACATTTCATTTCATGCATAAGTGTGCCACATGGATCGTAAAACATGGATTCATAAAACATAATCATTTCTTCCACGATAAAGGAATGTGGAATTCATACATGAAACTTTACAATCAATATGTATATGTGCATAAAGGTGAATACCCTTGATGGAGAAATGGGCATGGTATTCACTACACAAAGACATTGGCTTAGAAAATCGGTGCGATTTCGGCAGCGTAACGGCGTGACATAAGAATTCATAAAAAAGGTTGATGAGAGAGAAAGGGGTTCCTCGTCATTTTTACATGTAATGGAAAGTAAGGAGATCATATATATATATGTCCCAAAAATAGAAATGGAATTTAGATTCATGATACAAAAGTATTGCTTGAATGTAAAAGAAGGGAGAGAAGTTCCTTTCGGAATTTCGGCATAGTAACGGGTGTACATGGGAGGCATTTAATGAGAGAGAAAGGGTTATCCCATCATTAAAACAATAAGAGGGCAGTATGGGGGAGGTGCGAAACCATACCCCAACATTCATAATTGAAATAAAAAGGGAAATACAACTTAAAGAAAATTGACAAAAAAAAGAGAAAGGAAGAAAACCCCTTACTTGGAAGTGTGCTTCCAAAGGATAGAGAGAGGCTTGTGAGAGGCTTCTTGGGAGATTGGGGAACCTTGAGAGGATTCTAGAGAGAGTAGGGCAGAGGTTGGACGAACTTCAAGGGCTTTGAGTGAGGATGAAGTGGGAGCTTGGGTGGGTTTATATAGGAAAGGTGAGAGAATTCTTTATTATTTAGGTTTGGGACCCCTTATATTAAAATAATCCAAACCACAAACCATCCCATGGTATTTGCCCATGGTTTCTGGAAAAGGAAAGAGGGAAACAATATTTTACAAGGCCAAGGTCCGAACTTATTAAAAAATTAGGGTTGCTTATGTGGAGGTGAGTCACACTCCCATGGAAATTAATTTAAAAAGGCAAAGTGTTGAATAAGTCTTGAGGGCTCCATTAATGCTTTGAAAAGTGAGTCAAACAAACCCAAAACCTCATTATTTTAATGATAAAACATATATTGGCCGAACATAAGGATTATGGTATTTTATTACATCACCTTTGGGTCATTATGATGTCATAAAACACATTATATATTTAAATGGTATTTAATTTTTACCCAAAAATTTGATTGTCTCAGAAAATTATGAAAAATTCACCGTTGGATAATTTCGACGTCCTGATTCCAAAAATAATATTTATTTTATCTAAATAATTTTCTAAATATGTGAATTTTCACTTTTAAAATAAAAACCGACATTTATAAAAAATTCACGGGTTTTGACAGAAATGGCTTTCAAACCTTAATAAAAATTTTAATTGCATTCATAAAATTATAAGATCATTTATATTTAATAAAAATTAATTTAATATTAATAATAATATTTTATTAAAATAATATTTAATTCAAAAATCCTTTAATTTAATAAAATATAATTCTTAATTAAATAATAACTAAAAACATCATTTGTACTTTAAAAACTAATTACAATGCATCAAAAATGACTAGAAATTATATTCACTATTATATACAAAAATAACGTACATGAACATGGTGCTACTTATTTGTTACATAACCCCTTAAAATAGCCGCATAAGACCTAAGGGTAAGGTGTGCGATGGTGATAGACTCTTGGGGTTGCTCGGATAACATCACTCGAGTGGTAATCTCTATCAACTTCCATTTTTCCCGTAGACGATCACGTTCGAGCTTGACTTGATGAAGCTCAGCTTGGGCTTGGTCAAGGGAAAAGCCCAAAGACGCCACCTCCTTTCCGAGCTCCGACAAATGGGCTTCGTAAGGGGCAATTCTACTGGATGAGGCCATCGCTTCCTTTGTCTGAGTAGAAAATTGGTTCGTTAAAGCCTTATATTTAAACTACCCAGATGATCACTGTTCAACGGCTATAAAAGTAACGGTCACAAATCTTAACGTTAAACTAAAGAAGTTGACATCTTATAAAAACATAAAGAAACATTTAACTGGATCAAGAGGGATTTTCCATTAATGAAATTTTGGGTCGTTACAACATTCCCCCCTTAAGAAATTTCGCCCTCGAAATTTTCCTTTTCCCACACTAAAACAAATGTGGGTAACTTAGCTTCATCATATCCTCCGACTCCCAAGTTGCTTCTTCAAACTTGTGGTTTCTCCACAACACCTTGACGAGGGGCATTGTCTTATTTCGTAGAACTTTTTCTCTACGATCCAAGATCTTCACTGGTTGCTCCTCATAAGAAAGATCGTCTTCTAATTGTACCACCTCAGAAGAGAGTACATGTGAAGGGTCTGGTATGTACTTCCTTAAGAGGGATACATGGAAGACATCATGCACCTTGGACATAGTAGGTGGAAGTGCTAGTCGATAGGCCACATCCCCAACACGATCAAGAATCTCGAAGGGGCCGATGTACCTTGGACTTAACTTCCCTTTCTTTCCAAACCTCATGACCTTCTTCCACGGAGATATGCGTAAAAACACCATGTCTCCAACTTTAAACTCAAGGTCTCGTCGACGATTATCTGCATAACTCTTCTGTCGACTTTGGGCTGCCTTGATATGCTGCTGAATGGTTTTCACCTTCTCCACCATTTCTTCGACCATTTCTGGTCCAAGCAGCTTACGTTCACCGACCTCATCCCAACATTCCGGTGTTCTACACCTTTTCCCATACAGGGCTTCATATGGTGCCATTTGTATGCTCGAGTGGAAACTATTATTATAAGAGAACTCAACTAGAGGAAGATGTTGATCCCATCCTCCTTTAAAGTCCATTGAGCACGCTCTCAACATATCCTCAAGTGTTTGGATAGTCCACTCAGATTGGCCATCAGTTTGAGGATGATAGGCCGTACTGAAGTTTAGTTCAGTATTCAGAGCATGTTGAAGACTCTTCCAAAACTTAGAGGTAAATCTTGGATCTCGGTCAGACACAATAGATAGTGGTACTCCATGCAACCGTACCACTTCCCTGATATATATCTGTGCCAGTTGATCCAAAGAGAAATCCTCTCGAATAGCAATGAAGTGTGCAGTCTTTGTAAGACGATCCACAATAACCCAGATTGCATTGTTGCTTTTGGATGTCCTTGGAAGTCCAGTGACGAAGTCCATGGTGATGTTCTCTCATTTCCATTCTGGTATGGGCAATGGTTGCATCATCCCCTTAGACTTCTGCCTCTCTGCCTTCACTTGCTGACACACCAGGCACTTTCATGTATATTCGGCGATCTCCTTCTTCATATTATCCCACCAAAAGTTTTCTCGGAGATCTCGATACATCTTTGTGCTCCCTGGGTGAATAGAGAAATTTGAACTATGTGCATCATCCAAAAGTTCCTTCTTCAGCTCCGAACTTGATGGGACACATAGTCTTTTCCCAAACCGCACAATTCCTTCTTCATTAACATTAAACTCTGAGGATTTTCCCTTTTTGATAGCTTCCACTTTTTCTTGGATTCTCGCATCATCCTTTTGAGCATCCTTTAACCTTTCCAAAAGAGATGGTTGGGCAATCATTTGTGAAAGGATTGATGATGTTCCCTTCTTTATGATTCCCACGTCCATATTCATCAAGTCTAAGAAGATTGGATCCTTCTCAATTCTCATCATTGATAGAATTGGTGGATCCTTTCTACTTAGGGCATCCGCCACCTTGTTCGCCTTCCCAGGGTGGTAATGTATTGAACAGTCATAATCCTTTATGAGCTCTATCCATCTTCTCTGGCGCATATTAAGCTCTTTCTGTGTGAATATATATTTAAGACTCTTGTGGTCAGTATATATCTCACATTTCTCTCCATAGAGATAATGCCGCCAGATTTTCAAGGCAAAGATTACCGCCGCCAACTCCAGATCATGCGTTGGATAGTTTCGCTCATGGATTTTCAACTGTCTTGAGGCATAGGATATCACTTTATCATTCTGCATCAGCACACATCCTAAGCCCTTCTTCGAAGCATCACTGAATACCACAAAAAGCTCCCCACTTGTGGGTAAAGTGAGCACAGGTGCAGTGATAAGCCTCCTTTTCAACTCCTTGAAGCTTTCTTCGCATTCATCACTCCATGCAAACATTACTCCCTTTCGAGTTAGCTTGGTAAGAGGGTTGGACAATCGTGAGAAGTTTCTCACAAATCGTCGATAATATCCAGCTAACCCCAAGAAGCTACGGATATCAGTTACCGATGTTGGCCTCGGCCATCCCTCAATTGCATCTGTTTTGGAGGGGTCCACAGATATCCCATTGCTTGTGATGATATGGCCCAAGAATGAGACCTCCTTCAACCAGAACTCACACTTGCTGTACTTGGCATAGAGCTTCTCCTTGCGCAAAGTCTCCAGTACAGTTCTTAAATGCTCCTCATGGTCCTCCTTGGTTTTGGAGTATATTAGAATATCATCTATAAAGACTACCACAAATTTATCTAGGTAATCTCTAAAGACTCTATTCATCAAGTCCATGAATATTGTTGGAGCATTGGTGAGTCCAAAAGGCATTACTATGAATTCATAGTGCCCGTACCTTGTACGAAAAGCAGTCTTGGGGATATCTTCCTTCTTCACCCTTACTTGATAATATCCCGACCGCAAGTCGACCTTGGAGAAGTATTGTGCTCCACGTAGCTGATCAAACAAGTCATCGATTCTTGGGAGAGGATACTTGTTCTTTATCGTGATTTTGTTAAGTTCACGATAATCGATGCAAAGCCGCATTGACCCATCCTTCTTCTTGACGAAGAGGACTGGTGCACCCCATGGTGATGCACTTGGGCGTATAAACCCTTTATCCAGATTTTCCTGTAGTTGTTTCTTCAGTTCTTCAAGCTCAACCACATCCATTCTATATGGAGTCTTGGATATTGGTAGCGCCCCAGGTATATGTTCAATTGAGAACTCAACATCTCTTCTTGGAGGAAGACCATGAAGTTCCTCGGGAAATACTTCAGCGAATTCCCTCACAATAGGCATTTCTTCAAGGGTGGTTTCTTCCTTGGACTCAATCATCTGAGCCAGATATGCGTGCTCATAAGGCAGTAATATCCATGCTTGAGATGATGGAGCTAAAGGAGATTCATCTTCCTCCTGACACTTGTAAAGAATCGGGGGTCGATTCTCCATATGGAGTGTGATTTCCCTCACCCGACAATTTATGTTGGCTCTATATAAGGAAAGCCAATCCATGCCAAGAATTGCATCAAACTCCACCAAAGGGAGTATGACGAGGTTCGCTGGGAAATTCAATCCACAGATTATAACAGGGGAGGACTTATACTCATGGGATGCAATGATTTCCCCATTTGCCGTACTCACCGACATCTTTACTTCCATGATTTGTGGTGGTGCAGGGATTGTTCTACTAAACTTTTGAGATATAAAAGAATGCGTAGAACCTGAATCAAAAAGTACGTTCGCTATTCTTGAATGAATAACTAGCGTACCTGTCACCACTTCGTTGTCGGGGTTCACTTCGGCAGAAGTGATGGAAAAAGCTCTTCCTTGCTGTCTTGGAGGTTGTTGATTGCCTCCGATAACCCTTGGATTAGGGCACTGATTCGCAAAATGACCCGGTTCTTTGCATTTGAAGCATTGAACAACGCATTGAGGTTCGAACGGAGCGTTCCTCCCCTCCGTCGCAGCCACGGGTCCTTCTTGCTGACAGTTAACATCTAGGTGCCCTTCTCTTCCACACTTGAAGCATTTTCTTGTCCCCCTAAGGCAATTTCCAGGGTGCTTCTTTCCACACTTTTGGCAAGTGGGGTGCTGGAATTTCTTAGCGCCGTTGGATTTATCCATCGGACCACCAGCATTGAAGTCCACCTTACGCTTCTTGTCCCCATGATACCCCTGTGATTCTCCGATCTCCATTTCAACCTTGAGGGCACATCGGACAATTTCCTCATAGCTGTCGAAGTCACGGATCGCTAATGCTTTCCGCAAGCTAGGCTTCAGCCCACCAAAGAAGCGGTAAACCTTGCATTCGGGGGTAACGACTAAGCCGGAAGCGTATCGTGCAAGCCTTGTGAAGTTTGCCTCGTACTCTCCCACAGATTCCTCATCTTTCTGCTTGAGGGAAAGGAAGTCCCTTTCCATCTTAAGACGGAGGGTGCGTGGAAAATATTTATCGAAAAACATCTTCCGGAATACCTTCCATTCCAAAGCCTCGATCTCCTCCTCAGGCTTCGTATTTTTGATCAACGTCCACCATTGATCAGCTTCACCCTCCATACGATAAGCCACCAGGAGAACCTTCTCTTTTTCAGAGCATTGGAGGATGGAGAATATCTTTTCAATGGAGTTGATCCATTGTTCAGCAATCGTGGGATCGGATGATCCACTAAAAGTAGGAGGCCTTTGTCTCATGAAGCTTTCAATAGCGACTTGTTCTTTCTTAGGGGGGGTTGAACGTTCCTCTTGACCAGTGTTTCTATTCAAAACTTGAGTTAGCTGAGAGAGAAGCGTGACAAAGTTCGCGATTCCCGCTCCCATTGGATTGGGCATCTCATAAGTACAATCATCACACTGATCTTCACAACGGTTGTTAGCCCGAGTTCTCCTATTACCGGCCATTGGCTGGAATAAAAGGAAAGTTAGGGGTAACACATAAAGGGTAATCCAAAGACAAAAGTTGATGACTTATAAATAAACTTTAATCTCTTTAACTCATGAGTCTATAGGATTCAATCCAGGCTTTTCATGATCTTCCTTCTAACATATATTCTTAGGGGCATTTTTCCCTTAATAAGGGTTCATACTAAGATTTGTGAATTTATCAAAACATATTCCCCGGGAGTGTCGTAACCAAGAGTGCAGCAAGGCCCGTTGTCGTGCACCAGTTCCCGTTCGAGTCTAGCTCAAAGCGGTGTTTTCGGGTTTTACCCCTAGGATACATCTGTGCCAGAGCCGCCTCTACCTGCTCGTATCCAGACAGGGATGTATTTGTTTGATAAACCACTTACTTAGTATTTACCAAAACTTAGGGATGTTTTTATTATGCTTAGTCTTGTATCTAAGGCTTTACTAGGGTTTCCTAATCCCAAAAATAACTAAACCTATCCTTTGATACCAACTATGACAACCCTGCTTTTTATTACAACTTAAACATGCTTTATTACATAAAACATCACTTGATACAACAAAGAAGATCGAGAGGTTTAGTGTCTTTGGGGCTTAGGATCATTACATAAAAACTTTAAACTTGAAATACAACATCCTTATTGAAAACTTCCTTTACATGACCACTACATTCCTTCGTACTTAGCATTGCATTGGATAACCTGAGGACATGCATAAGAAAAGGGTGAGCTATAAAGCCCAGTAAGGGAGTACATAATGAATAACATGAGGAGTACAATACATGTTAGGCAATAGTCATATCAATAGAGCATAATAGAGACATGAACATAAAGGCATGATAAAGCATGATAATCATAACATGGAAATGTGGCAACAACACTTAACATTGAAATAGCATGAGCCAAGGCTCATTGCACATGGAGCATGAGTAAACCCTCATTGCACTTGAAGCACGAGTAAACCCTCGTTGCACTTGAATTAGCATGAGTAAACACTCATTGCACATGACGTATCATGATACTATACTTTACCCAATGCATTGGAGCGCTATAAAGGGCGCACCCTTCTTAAACATTTCATTTCATGCATAAGTGTGCCACATGGATCGTAAAACATGGATTCATAAAACATAATCATTTCTTCCACGATAAAGGAATGTGGAATTCATACATGAAACTTTACAATCAATATGTATATGTGCATAAAGGTGAATACCCTTGATGGAGAAATGGGCATGGTATTCACTACACAAAGACATTGGCTTAGAAAATCGGTGCGATTTCGGCAGCGTAACGGCGTGACATAAGAATTCATAAAAAAGTTTGATGAGAGAGAAATGGGTTCCTCATCATTTTTACATGTAATGGAAAGTAAGGAGATTATATATATACATGTCCCAACAATAGAAATGGAATTTAGATTCATGATACAAAAGTATTGCTTGAATGTAAAAGAAGAGAGAGAAGTTCCTTTCGGAATTTCGGCATAGTAACGGGTGTACATGGGAGGCATTTAATGAGAGAGAAAGGGTTCTCCCATCATTCAAACAATAAGAGGGCAGTATGGGGGAGGTGCGAAACCATACCCCAACATTCATAATTGAAATAAAAAGGGAAATACAACTTAAAGAAAATTGACAAAAAAAGAGAAAGGAAGAAAACCCCTTACTTGGAAGTGTGCTTCCAAAGGCTAGAGAGAGGCTTGTGAGAGGCTTCTTGGGAGCTTGGGGAACCTTGAGAGTATTCTAGAGAGAGTAGGGCAGAGGTTGGACGAACTTCAAGGGCTTTGAGTGAGGAGGAAGTGGGAGCTTGGGTGGGTTTATATAGGAAAGGTGAGAGAATTCTTTATTATTTAGGTTTGGGACCCCTTATATTAAAATAATCCAAACCACAAACCATACCATGGTATTTTCCCATGGTTTCTGGAAAAGGAAAGAGGAAGACAATATTTTACAAGGCCAAGGTCCGAACTTATTAAAAAATTAGGGTTGCTTATGTGGAGGTGAGTCACACTCCCATGGAAATTAATTTAAAAAGGCAAAGTGTTGAATAAGTCTTGAGGGCTCCATTAATGCTTTGAAAAGTGAGTCAAACAAACCCAAAACCTCATTATTTTAATGATAAAACATATATTGGCCGAAAATAAGGATTATGGTATTTTATTACATCACCTTTGGGTCATTATGATGTCATAAAACACATTATATATTTAAATGGTATTTAATTTTTACCCAAAAATTTGATTGTCTCAGAAAATTATGAAAAACTCACCGTTGGATAATTTCGACGTCCTGATTCCAAAAATAATATTTATTTTATCTAAATAATTTTCTAAATATGTGAATTTTCACTTTTAAAATAAAAACCGACATTTATAAAAAATTCACGGGTTTTGACAGAAATGGCTTTCAAACCTTAATAAAAATTTTAATTGCATTCATAAAATTATAAGATCATTTATATTTAATAAAAATTAATTTAATATTAATAATAATATTTTATTAAAATATTATTTAATTCAAAAATCCTTTAATTTAATAAAATATAATTCTTAATTAAATAATAACTAAAAACATCATTTGTACTTTAAAAACTAATTACAATGCATCAAAAATGACTAGAAATTATATTCACTATTATATACAAAAATAACGTACATGAACATGGTGCTACTTATTTGTTACATAACCCCTTAAAATAGCCGCATAAGACCTAAGGGTAAGGTGTGTGATGGTGACAGACTCTTGGGGTTGCTCGGATAACATCGCTCGAGTGGTAATCTCTATCAACTTCCATTTTTCCCGTAGACGATCACGTTCGAGCTTGACTTGATGAAGCTCAGCTTGGGCTTGGTCAAGGGAAAAGCCCAAAGACGCCACCTCCTTTCCGAGCTCTGACAAATGGGCTTCGTAAGGGGAAATTCTACTGGATGAGGCCATCGCTTCCTTTGTCTAAGTAGAAAATTGGTTCGTTAAAGCCTTATATTTAAACTACCCAGATGATCACTGTTCAACGGCTATAAAAGTAACGGTCACAAATCTTAACGTTAAACTAAAGAAGTTGACATCTTATAAAAACATAAAGAAACATTTAACTGGATCAAGAGGGATTTTCCATTAATGAAATTTTGGGTCGTTACATCGGGAATGTTCCCCATTACTTCTTGTTTCCCACATCGAGCATGACTCACGTGGGCTTAGTAGTTTTGGTGGGATATGTACCAGAATAACCAGGCTTCTCATCCTCCTACATGATGTTAAACTGTGCTCTGAGAACTACGTACTGCTTGATTCTCATCCTCATAGGATTTGTAGAGACGCCCTGGTATTTCACCTAGGTTCCAGCCACAGGAATCATAAATCATGTTCTTCCCCTTTCCGGCCCCCTGGGCGGACCCCTCTTAGGGAACCATATAACTATAACTTTTCCCTAAACAAGTTCAAGATGCCCCACGATGATATTAGGAAGCGACAGCCCCCCCCCCCCTGCTAGAGAGGCCATGTCTGAAAGAAAGAATGATCCACGATCAAACCGATGCATCCATCCAGTGTGCTTCCACCATGATGGAGTAACCTCAAGATTGTTGGATTCTATTCAAACAAACCCTCACTCCACATTCCACACTTTGCATGGCCCCTTATTCGGACCATCGTCCCCTTTCATGTCTGGAGGAACCCCCTAACAGTATGGATGCTCGTCCTATGGCCTGCCTATTATACTGGGTCAACGTTCTGGGAGACTAATGGGTAGCATTGTGAGTTAGGCCCTTTGTTTCAAACATGGTCAATGGTTGACCCTAATGTGTTATCCCCATTTCAGGATAACCCAATAAGGATACCGTGTTTCTGTAACGGTCAATGGTTATCCTTCATTGTCACGACACCCCCACAATGTTTCGAATCTTGGGTATCATGATTCAAACTTCACATTCCCATCTGTTCAGACCTATTTCAACGCCCCTAGAATTGCACCGTTCGTGCACAAGACCACGCAGGAAAAACGGTAATTCGGCTGTTTTGAGAACTTCATTCTCCAGTCAGGTCTCTCCCATTTCCTGAAAATCTGGATCAGTTATCCAAACCCCGGATTCCCAAATCTTGGTTTGCACTCCTGTGATTGGATGGGGTGATGAGGTGACTTTCTTTTGTTTCTCACATCTGGCCCGACCCATGTGAGCTTAGGGAATTGTAGATGGATATTCTATAACCACCTTAAGGATGCAATGAACTAGTGTAAAAAACATAACTCATCCATGCTACGACATTCAGAAAACTTAAAGCACAAAAGTATGTTTAAGGGTTTGTAATCATTACCGTACCCATGGGTCAACTCCCCCCATGTACGGATTGACCCCGTCAAAAGAGAATTGCAACTCTTCCACCCTTCGACTTGTGGCATCCAAGAATTGTTGCCGTCGACTCAGCTCTCGCTCCTCTTCAGCAGTGATGGGGTGCAGTTCATCAGCCTCATCTCGGGCCCGCTCTACGTCAGCCTGAATGGCAGCCATATCTTTGGAAGCCCACCTCATGCACTCTTATTCCTCTACCAGCTGGGCCTTAAATCACAAGATAAACTCAGATTGTGGCTTGAGAGAGGATGAGTGCTCATCCTCCCGGATCTGTAGGTGTTGGACTTCATTTTCAGCCTCCTGGAGCTTCTTGATCTCCGTCGCCTTCTTCCACTGCTAGCCCATTCCGAGCCCGCAATCATACTCCCAGATCATCTCTGCTATGAGATCTCTGATGAGCAGATGAGGGCGCTGGGCATCCACTCCCCCAACACACAGTTCACGCAACCGTGTGTGAAGTCTGTCCATCTTGTCTAGCCATAGCACTTGGGGGGTATCGGTGATGTAGCACGTGGGAAGATTCCACGATCAGAAGAGGACTATTTTACTGTCCTATTCCTCAGAGGCCATCTCATCCCAGTCCGCACGATTAGCAGGATCATATGCGGGGTACGCCCGCAAGAAGTCGTCAGCGGGATCTGCATCTAGCGAGGGATCAGGCATGACATCTGTCATTGGATCAGATGCGGCGGGACTTGGGTTGACTGACAAATCCTCATCATCGGACCCCACCTCGATGACCTCAGGAACAAATCCGCTGGTGATCCCTCCAACGATAGGTGACACTGCAGCTCAGGTGGGCAGGGTAACTATCTCCACGATCACTGGCATGCCCCTAGGAGGGATGCCGCCAGAACTCCCAACCATCCTTACTGTAGTAGCCCATGCCAGTCGAAGAACAATACATGACAGAGAAGGGAATGGACGTTAGTTGACACAATCGACAGGTGACAATAATGAGTTCAGCGAAGAGGAATTATAGATGTTGAAATCATGGTACTACTCTGGAGTTGATATTGATGGGGCCCCAAGGTGTGGCCCTCTGTATATTGTCTAAAGGTCCAGAGATTCTGGAAGATTCACCTCAGGTGTCCTAGCCCCACTAGACAATGAAATGGACGTGGAAATAGGTGTGTGTTCTGAGGGTCCTGCATCATCACCCACTGAGGGGATAAAGTGAGGTCTGTGTAAAAGTTCCTCTTGCATGGTTCAGATGTTGGTAAGAGGTCTATAATGCCCTGAGAGTAGACCCCGAGGGAAGAAACATGGAATGTTACCTCAAGAGCCTCCACGAAATCGTCAAAATCTGAGTATTGATCACCAACTTCGCCTTCCTCCAACGAGCTCCCTCCACCAGCCTCTTCTCCTTGTGAGGATTCATCTGATTCTTCTGATAGGGGGAAGCACTCCCTCATCTCGACGGACGACGATTGTGGGGGAACCGTCTGATCCAACAGTACCCTCACCCGGTCTGTCATTGGACGTAAGGAACCACTGGAATGAACAAAGTCCTCCAGCTCATCTAGATATTGCTCCATCTCCGCTGGGGACACTACGAAGCCGGCAGAGACATGGTCTATACCTGGTAAATCCATCCCAAGGTGGCTCAGGTGTTCCCACATCTCGGTCGGTCTGAGGAATTTCCAGTTGACATCCCAAATGTCCTAAGAATTTCGGAAAATAGCATTATCTGGAATGTCGATATAGTGCAAACGTTTCCCTGAAGCCTGAGTAGATATCATGTGGAATCCTCTCAGTGGACGCCCCTCCATATGGTTCTGGTCTTCTGGGACCACCGGGTTCGCTATCGCTGTTGGATCTATTGCTCTTGTCTCATCCTTAACTGGTGAAAGTCTCACCACCATGGTAGCCCCGCCACTGCAAGAGGCCCTTGATACCCTCCGACCCTGACCTCGGGATAGGGGAGGCCCGCCACTACCAGCTCGAACGGTTGTCTGCTTCAGCATATCCCCCGGATAAGCTTCCTCCTAGCTTTTGGCGTAGTCTTCCACTAGTCTGAAGGTGACAATGGGCTGAGGCAATGCATTTCTCATTTTCTCGTCTTCTTGTGTGAACATGAGCCACAATATCCTCATTACACATGGGTTCTCATCGTGGTGCACCTCCCAGTAGACCTTCGGGGCCAGCCGCTGCCAGAACCGGAATTGCCTTGAAAACCGGTGTGGGGTGTATAGCTTGTAGAGAGGCCTGCGGTCCACCCTTTCCACCAAGACTCCACCTCGGAAGGCTAGGAGATAGGCCCGATGCTCTTTCGTCTCCTGACCATCGTCGGTGAGTACCCCCATCGGCAATGGAAACGGGTGGAAATTAAACATGTCCACCTTACACACCCGGTTTAGTACCGAAGGCCCAGTTAATTTGGTTGGAAATCTCCCAACAGCATTCAGAATGGATGGGCGTAATTTTGACCCTGGATGCAAGATGGGGTTTGGATATTCGTAAACCCCCTGATGTGCGCCACGATCCACCCATACAGAAGTTGGAAGGGCTCGAATATCCTTGGTGACTTCTTTCCCTCACTAACATGTCGTAGCATCTT
Organism: Viscum album; assembly: GCA_963277665.1. Classification (NCBI taxonomy): domain Eukaryota; kingdom Viridiplantae; phylum Streptophyta; class Magnoliopsida; order Santalales; family Viscaceae; genus Viscum; species Viscum album. The sequence continues at coordinate 1,194,771,748 of OY728139.1, forward strand.
GTACAATGTGGTGAGCATCAGAATCCCCAGATTGACCCACCTTCCTGTGGCCAGCATGGATTCCATGATGAATGACCTGGGCTGCACCCCCATGTTGGTATCCCTCACTAGTAGGATCCAACCATAGATAAGGGTCGTGATAAATTCCGTCAGTATGACTATTGGCTGCTGTTCAGTGCTGACAGTGAAACCCCAGGTCTTCCATTGGTTGTCCTCTTGGTGCCGCCAATAGGATTACTGCTTGCCCCGCTGAGCCCCCTTAGATTATGTTCTAGGCCTTGGGGAAAAATCTCGATCCTTCAGGAAGTTCAAAAAATAGCTTGACCACTTCTTAAAGTGGACATATCTCACCGCTTCTTTATCCTCTCCGGGGACCAGTCCCATCAGTGCCAGTGCGAGCCGCGACATCTACTCTAGATCCTCCCACGCATTCATGACGGGGAGGAACTCATCATACATAGCCTTTTAGATCAGGACCCCCGAAATCTGATGGACATCCTACAGACTGATTCCAACCTCCCCATGGTGCAGGTGAAAAGTGTTAGTCCTAGAGAACCACCTGCTCAACATCTCTGCCATCAGCTATTTCGGTTGATAAATGTGGAATTGGGAGGCACATGACACCTCATACAAGCCCACTCTCCTCAACTCGACTCCAAACTCATCTCATGAGGAGCCTACCCAGTAGGCCCATGCCCAATCATTGGTGAAATTGTTGCCCGGGCGTAGGTCCCACTCATCGGACCACTCCTTCTTCGAATCCCCCAAAGATGCCTTCAGTATGGTGCAGTACATGGGAGGGGACGTCTCCAGTTGCAAGGGATTCCTATAAATGTTTTTCAAATGATTGTATAGGCAGTCGGTGGTGACATGTGTGAAGTCCTACCTCGCATGACCATCAGCTTCCCTAAACCATTGGCGCTGGCACAGCATGCTTCTGAACCAGCTAACTGGTTCGTCCCTGCTCGCCTCAGGAATGAAGTCATAATCCCTCAGCCCAAATCCATACAAGGGTAGCTCTTGCATAACGTATAGTTCTTTTGGCTCTCTGATAACAGTCCCGTCAAATAATTATCGTCCGAGTGGCTTCAGACTAGCTACCCCTGACCCAGACAGTTGGCCATCTCATCCCTCCAGGCGGCATCCGCAAGAACCCCCTACGCAGCTTCTTGGTGGGCCATTTGTTTTTAAAAGGCTTCGGAAATTTTATAGCTTGGGTCACGAAGCCGGTTTGCGAGCTCCTTCGCGAAGCAGAATCATGGAGCCTGGCCCCGGCCTGCAAGCACACGTTTGCTTGGAACTGTCGCGGAGTCAGAGACTCGTGGTTCTCCGTGAAGCCCAATTCGTGGAGAGCAGACTCGGAGTATGTGGATCTTCACAAATCGAGAGCGCAAAAGGAAAAAATCATGGAAGGAAAAGGAAAAGAAAGTTCAGCCCCTATTTATAGGTAGCAGCCCTCGGAGCTTCGCGGCGCGTCCAACCCGCGCGGAGCATCGCGGCGCGTCCAGACCGCGTGGCCCTCATCCACCTTACACGCCCTCTTCGCGAGTTAGCACCGCGAACTTCTGATAATTTTGGAAATTTCCCTTAGACTTAGACCCTTGATCCCTCTGCGACCTCAAGTCTTAGGGGGGCCTTTGTTGGCGCCAAAATATTGGATGAAAAGAACGAAGAAAAGAAGGCCTCGCGGCCTGCCTTGCGATGGCTCGGTGCGGAGTCCCCCCAGGCACCGTAAATACACCGCGAAGCACAGAAGGAGGTATGCCCCATGAACTCCCCTGATTTTCATGAACCCGACACGAAGAAAAAGAGGCGGTACCCCTCCGTGAACGCCCCTGATGTTCGCGAACCCGCCGCGAAGCAAAAGAGGTGTTACCCATCCATGAACTCGGTTGATGTTCGCGACCCGCCGCGAAGAAAATGAAGCCCCCTTCACGCAGCGTAAGATCTGCTTCGTGGCACCTCTTCACTATAAATACCAAGCTCCCCCTGAGCCCCCGGTATGGACAATATGACCTTTCGACTTCTTAGCTACCAAATCACGAAGCACACTTTTCTCTGCAAATCATGGTTTCTGAGAGGTATTTTTGCTTCACGAGAGGCCTCTGCCTTGTCTTGTTTTGAGCCCCTCTTCTGAGAGGGATACGTTTCGCGAAGCCTAAGGGCATTCACGCAGGAAGGGGATCCCCAAGGGGACCCGGGTTATTGCGAAGTATTTATACTTTTCGAAACACCCCTCCCGTACACGTGATCCACATGCTAAGGTAGGGTTACTTTACTTTGTGAAGCACATTGCTTCACGACACTTCGATTCACGAGGCATCTATGCTCTGCGAGGTAGTGCTCCACAAAAACCCTTCCACTTCGCGAATCACCTCCCATTCTCACCACTTCCCCATGATAAGGCTAAGGCACCCCACTTCGCGAAGCACACCCCTTCGCAAGTGCCCTCCACTATGCAGAGCAACCAAGTTCCACAAGGCCCCTTCATGTGGACCCCTCTGCATGGCAATTCCTTCTCCCGTGCGACCCTCCAGGTTTCCACGATGTGAGTTCATATTCCCCTAGATGATACTGCCTGTAGTGTTTCTTTGCTTAATGTTTCTTCTCATAGGCACACTAATGGTTATTGCTTCTTCGCATAGCCATGCTAACGTGGACCCTTCGATTGTTCGCTCTGTGACCACCTCTTATATTGAATTTCCGGCACCTTCCCTCCCACAAGGAGCATAGGGTACCGATCATGTATGTCCTAGGGGTGCAGAGTAAACACACCTCGTCTGAGCTGCAGGACGTTAAGCTGCCAAGCACCTTGTCCCCAAAACATGACGTTAAAATGTGATCCAGCCCCATGCCTCACACGCTGGGTCCCCCCGGTTCAGACATTATTTACGCTGCTCGTCTCCATGGGGATGGGATCACCCCCACCCACATGGGATGATATCCTCCCTCTCGGAGTGGCGTTTGTCTACGGGGAAGGGAAACCTCCTTCGTGTAAGCCCCTAGCCCCTCTTGCGGAAGGTAGCACCCCTGAACCTCCATACTTCCCCACCACCAGGGCCAGCAGGGAGCATGATGGGAATTGGTACTCCTCCTTTCTTCGGTACCAAATCCCTCTCCCTCTATGCTTTTTCATCCCCGGGCCTCCATCCTGGAGTAAGTCCCGACACCATGGGGCACCCAACGCGTAATCCCCTCTTCCCTTCCCACGGACGCACCCTTTGCGACGTGATCGTCAGGTCCCTGCAACCTCTAGTTTCTCATACTGACCATGACTCCCATGGGCTTAGAGGGAGCACCGACCATGACACACCATGGGCCACCTCATAGTGTAAGCCCCAAACGCCCCCCGTCCCGCATGACGTTAAACTGCATCCCATCTCGCATGACATTAAACTGCACACCCGAACTACAAGGACATTGATCCATATTAAGGCATGGTATATAGGAAGCCTTCACAAGGTTCAAGATCACCACTAGTGGACCCCCGAGTTCAACTTCATTCTGGTTTGCAGACAAAAACCATCCCGAACTACGAGGACTTCGATCCATGTCAAGGCATGGTATGTAGGATGCCTCCCCGAGGTTCAAGCCTGACACCATTCGGACCAAGGTCCTTCTTCATGTTGGTTCGCCGACACCCACATCCATTATGAACTATGGGGTCTTTGATCCATGTCAAGTCATGGTACATAGGAAGCCTCCATGAGGTTCAATCCCAACACCCAACGGACCAAGGTCCTTATTCCTGTCGGTTCTCCAACACACCCTCGTCCCGCATGATGTTAAACTACATCCCAATCTAGCGGTAAGCCATTGTGACCCTACCATCTAGTTGTTCTGACACCCCTTCATGTCAGTTCAACAGCCCCTTTTCAACCCGAACTATGCGGACTTTGATCTATGTCAAGTCATGGTTCGTAGAAAGCATCACGAGGTTCAAGCCCATCATCCTTCGGACCGGGGTCCATCTTCATGTCGGTAATCTTACGCACCATCCCGAACTACGAGGACATCGATCAATGTCATGGCATGGTACGTAGGAAACCTCACGAGGTTCAAGCCCAATACCCATTCATTCCGACCTCATTCACGTCAGTTCACCCACCACCTTGGGCAGCCTCGAGTGTAATCCCACACACATCCATTCTGAACTATGTGGACTTTGATCCATGTCAAGGCATGGTACGTAGGAAGCCTTACGAGGTTCAAGCCCGCCAACTATTGGTCCCGATCGCCTCCACGTCAATGTGCCAAGCCCCCATCCCGAACTACATGGAATTTGATCCATGTCAAGGCATGGTACGTAGGAAGCCTCCGTGAGGTTCAATCCTATCACCTGTTGGTCGTTCCGACCCCCTTCTTGTCAGTTATCACCAACTAAACTACATGGACTTTGATTCCATGCCATGGGGATACGTAGGAAGTCTCTTCAAGTCTCAATCCCATCACTACCATCATCTCCATGATGGCCCCATTTCATTCCCCCTCCACTCTGTGTAGCTTTCCATCACTCATCCTGATTCTTATCCGGGCCACCACATCCTGGTGAGATCATGCCACCCCATTCCCCTCCACAGTATTCGAGAAGCTTCCCACGGGTTGGCTCCGATATCAGTGTTCCCTTAAGGGGGTTCCTCAATCTGATCCACTCCAGCTAGTGTTCTGATCCGCCTGATCCATCTCCGTTGGATGTTAAACTTGCAGCATAACCCGTGTTAAACACAGGAAGCTGAGGAAAACCGAAGATACATGCCAATGGCATATGACACCCCATGGTCGATGTGGGATGCCTCGGGCTTCCGTGCCCTCAAGAATACCTATAATAAGGGACAAAAGACAGACACGCCAATTCCCCAGCGTTTAGACACGTTAATGATTCCTCAACGTGACTACTCCCCAAACTGAATTTTACTGCCCTGACATGACCCCTTGGAATGTTCTGACAGAAGCAGTGTAATTAACTGGCATCCATGAAAACATGGAACTAGGAAGAGTTTCACGAACAACATATTAAATCTACGAGGGAGACCCAGACTAGGTGACGAGTTATGAGGAGGAATCCAAAGAAGGAAGAACCTACATCCCATCATCTCGTTTCGATCAAGGAGCGAATGTCCCTGAACAAGGAACAGATGTCACCCGCCATTGGAAAGCGGGAATGCAGGGCAACAGCCACGCGTCCTCCATAGACGGATGTGCGCGCCCCAATGAAAGCATCAGAAACACATTTATAATTCATAGGATCGACACATTTAATAAATTAAACTATATATAGATCCCTTATATGTGATTTATTTCCATCCATTATACTCACAATATTTCCTCATCAAGTATTTTTTTGTTACATTCCTTCACACACATAAAGAATTTTGTCATTCCATTAAGATGCATTATTAGGTGTATCTTTCCACATATCTCACATGATAGAAACCAATCCTTATTTTATTTGTAGTTTCAACCAGTTGAGATATTAAAAAAATTCATCCTTTTCTTATTTAGATATTCTCACATTTGGTTAGGGTTTCTATTTTTAATCAATGTTCTTGATAACTTATTAGGAAAAATCATGAAAATATTTAATCATATAACCATTCCATTTAGTTACTCATAGTCACCACTTTTCCATCTTATTAATACTAACATGATTCATTTAGGTTACATTCATTGATTAAAACTGAAAACTTTATTCTGAGAAATATTAATCATATTTGTAAAACCAGATGATTATTTATAGTATTTTTAAAGCATGACACAATATCTTCATATATGACACATTAGGTATAAACAATCACATTCATTATCATTATATATTAAAATAATTCAAAATGGTCTTTAAAAATGTGATTTTTATTAATCATACCCCTCCGGATTGTTAAACTAGGTAAGCAGTAAGACCTATTTTCATTAACCATTTTCTGATTAGGTCCTGACCAGTGTTCCTTTTTTATATTTTTTACCCCTAGGTACATCTGTTTCAGAACCATGTCCTATTTTATTGTTGATTTTTGGATGTATTTCATAAAAAAAGTATAATATTTTCTATACCCAAACATTAAGTTGTTCTTATACACTTATCATCAATGTTTATCATAGTTTTATGATCCGAAATATATTTTCTCCTAAATCTAACTCCCAATGTTTTGACTAAACATCCTCTAATACAAAATTTAATGACCCTCACTCCAGTAGCCTGATGCTGGTTATTTACTCTATTATATTGGAATTATTTACAATGAATCACATCTAGAAAAAAAAATATTAGTAGTATTGGTAAACTGGTTACGTACATGAGTCCCATATTATATTTTAAAACAAAAATTAAAACATAATATTTTTCTGTAATAAATTTTTTCCTCTATAATATCAATTAATATGAATCATAATACACAACCTTAATTCATGGAAATAGAGACAAAATAAGATTGAGACTAAATTCTCAGTATGGTTAGTATAGTGGAAGATATCACGAATCAATGAACCACAATCAATAATGAATGAAAAATATTAGGATTTTAATATTTTAACACACATTAAATTTAAATAATTGATTATAATAATCAATGTAAAGGTAAATAACATAAAAAATATTCTATTTAATAAATAACATGACTATAAAATGTTTATTAGTCATAATCAATATAAAAAGATAAATAACTAAAAACATATACCATTTAATAAAAAATTGATTTAAATAGTACCAGATGCAAAATCAATGAAACAAATATCATATATAAAAATAATTGAATTCTATATAAAGGATATTCTTCACTATTTTACATCATGATCCTTTCAATCATGATACATCTACCGTTAAGATGTGTCCCCATGGAAATTTAAATCGGGAAAGTTAAAACTCCTTAAACTAGTTCTATCTAACTAATCCAGCTTATTAAACTACTGATACATCCATATGATATCAATAACCCATACCCACCCATATCTGCATTAACAAATAATTTCTCATATATTGAATAATCAATTTAATTCATGAACAATGTTCTTATCATCAAATATAAATGTTGATTAAATAATATTGATTTATCAATATTTCAGTAGTAAAACTAATAAAATTAAAATCTGAATAAAATATTTTGAAATGAGATATGAATTAATAAATAAACATATTAATGGAAAATAATCTCAATATTTATGTGAAATGTATTTTCTATTGATCGTTGGAAAGGGTGTATTTTAGGGGAAAGTTAGTGAAAAAAATGAATCATTGAAGTGAATAGAAATACCTGGATTCATAAAAATGACCATAAACCATCCATAAAAGTAATAAAAATTATACCAATCTAACATATTATAATTGGATTATTAATAATGGTTTTTTTCATTCATAAATATAAATACCATAAAAATATTTAAAAATGTTTTTGAAGAAAACAAACTTTTCATTTTTAAAATAACTTCCTAAAACCAAAATTTCACAAAAAATACATTCCATTTCAAATAATAGTTCATAACTATAAATGATTCTTTAAAACATTTAGTTTTCAAGATGGATGGAAATTCAATTATTTCCAAGAATGTTAAAACAAAGAATCATTTCACATTTTTAGAGCAATCCAAATATGCATCATTTTGGAAATGAAATTAAAATTCCTTTTATGGAATATTTTTAAATTTAATAATTAATATAAATATATTTCATAAATTATTTGTATAAGGTTAAAACCATTTTTGAATGATTTTAAGAAAACATGATTTAGGAAGAAAACAGATTTCTGATTGATGGGATAAATAATGATGGATTTTCCAAAAAGAAAATGTCAAATAATTTAAGTACAATAGATTAAGAAAATGGTAATAATACAAGAAAATATCATTAATAAAAATATGAGAATAAAATTAAATAGTTTTATTATACAAAGACAAAAAAACAATAACGATTACAATGATACTGTGTAATAAACTCTTATACTGGTCATAATGTTAAAGTGAGAATTAGTAAATGAATCTATAATGTGTATTAAATTTAAATAATAATAACAAAGTAGAAATACCACATAATATAGTAATAAATATTTACAAAAAATAACAAAATAGAATATTAAAGGGGGAAGTAGAACAAGAAAATAAAAATAAATCGTGTATGAAATTCATGACGACTTTTTAACATTTATTTCGAATCCATGGGAATTAAAGAATTAGAAGTAGACATATAATTACTTTAATTATTAAATAATCATGAAATTTACTTAAAAAGGAAATTATATACACTATATAATAAAAATTAAAAGTATAATATTACAGTATTCTTGAATGAATGAAAATTGAGAAGAAGTCCCTAACCATGTGGTTCCTTTTGGTTTAACGTTATTTAACCTCTAGGTTAATAGTTTTATATAAATTATTATTATATTATGAACCCATTTTAATATTTATAATATACTATATAATCCTTTTATAACAACCTATGTACCATTATTCAGTTATCCATCATTAGTTTCATTGTTATTTGGTGTTAATTTCCTTGTTTTCTCATGTATGTTTTTTCATGAAAGATTTGGTACTTATAAATATTTTATAGTTAAATAATATACATATTATTAAAAAAATATCATATTTATAGATCAATTATTCATCTATCAATAATCATGAATGTTTATTTTGAAAAATAAAGTATGTTATGGTTTTAGGGAAGATATATCGTTTGTACGTATTAGTAGTGTTTCCATTTTGCAATGATCATAATTGAAAGGTGGTAAGTAATATTTATAACATAGAGAATTATAATGATAACCCAAATATCATATTAATTATATAAATATACTTTTTAAGTCTTCTATTTTTGTAGAGATGAAAAGGGTGTCATGTCAATTTTTGAAGGCCAGTAGTCTACACATACATGAACAATAATATCATCATTAAGTGAGTGAAAATATAAAAATAAAATGATATATGATCATTTTATAATTATTAATACGTTATTAAAATCATTGAATTTTTTTATATCATATATATTAATTAAAGTTATCTATATTACTCTCCTTGTAAACCGTTAGTGAAAAATAAACCACATCACTTCATGAGGCAGCAGTCCACCATACACATGAGTGGTGATTTTATAACACATTTGATGTAAGTGAGAAACATTTTAATAAATTAACTTAATAAAAAAATCTCATTATATGTAGGATAATTAGGTAATTATTTCACCATGGTACAATAATACCTCAGGGATGTGTGGGAGTAAATAAAATAAAAACTCTTGTTGAAGAATTTTACCTCTCCTTCATGTAACCTAGTTATCTTTTCACCAAAATCATTCCAATACATTCTTACCAAAAAAATAAGGAATATCTAATTATTGTATGTAAGTAGATAAGTTATTTGGGTATGTATCTATTTAATTAAATTGGATTTAAGGTGTGATGAACATAGTAGAGGGGTGACCTATATAAGTGAGAAGAGTGACACTTTTAAATTATTTTGAATGTAAAAAAAGGGGTACAAACATTTTTTACGTGAAAAAGGTTAATAATTAGTTATTATTATTCCCAATATATTATAATTTGTATATATTTCCATATAATATGATTTGGATAAAAATTAATGTCATTTTAATCAATATATATTTAGTTTAACTCTATTACAATCTAAATATTTTCATAACTATAGTAAATAATGTTTACATTTTTTACGATCTATTGGGGTAAAAACATAATTTATCCTTTTCATATAAAATTAAATATTTTTATTAAAACTATAGAATATTTTTTTTACAAATATAATTCCTATATGTTGCAAATTTTATGTAAAAATTAATCCTGCACACACAAAAAGAAAATGAGATTTTTAAAGATAAAATATTCAAATGTGTACAATGTTTTTATATAAAAATATGAAAATAAAAAATATTAGGATGAAAATTATTTGATTTCTATATAATTAATTTAGAAAATAAACTTTATAACAAATTAAAAATATAATATAACCATATATTTATTTTAAACGAAAATTCAGTTTTCAATAAAAATTACTTATTTTTATTATTCATTGAAAAGTGAATCATTTTAGGAAATTCCAAAAACCTAATTCTAGTTCTTAGAGAGATTAAACCGTAATATAGAATAATATTTTTTTCCCAAAAACATTTATTTTCTATTTGAAAATTTTTAATTTTATATCTAATAGGTAGATACCTATAAATTTCAAAACATATTTAATATTATCTTTACCCTATAATGTAATGACCTTTTTATAATGGTATACTATATTATGGATCATTTAGCCTCAAGGATGAATGTTTCACAAGCTATCAAATATATTAAATTTAATGAAATATATTTTTTATGTTTTTAAGGACGTTATTTCATTTAGAATGTGCTATAAAAATATTTACCTTATTTAAGAATTTATTGGTGTTAAAAAATTTATTTTTTATCATAATGATTAGTTAAATAGTAAAACATTTCCTCACTTAAGGTAAAATTTGTTTTACATAGGGGTTAAAGTAAAAAAGATAAGTTTATAAATGACATTAACAATTTCGTAAAATATATTTTACAGAAGAAATTATTGATTAACATTTATATGGGTCATTATTGGTTTATTTTTATCAATTTTTCATATTTTAAATTTGGGTATCATTTTTTAATTTAAAAAATTACTAGTTTTGATGTAAAAAAACCATCCTGGGATATCATCTAAACTGATACCCATGCTAATTCTCCACTAACCTGAAGAGTTTCCATATTCTCCATGGGCTAGTGACAATCACCATTTCATCAAATTGATTACCTTTTGGAACAATTTCTGTAACACCCTATGCTTCAATGGTATATTTCACTTTGAATAATGCAGTAGCCTGCGTTGTATGCAACTTGGTGTTTTAACACACCATGGCCAATCAAACTAGCTAGTTTGAATAGTAATACCCACTTTCTAAAATTTTATAAATTTTATTTATCAAAATAGACTTCATTTTTTGAATTTGGAATATGGAAAATGGTTTAGGGTGAATTTTGGTATTTCTATGAAAACATTCATTTTTTGATGAATAGTGAAAAACATTGCATTATTGTTCAAATCCGACTTTTTATTTAAGTAATTAGTTATTTTAATTTAATTTATTTTGGGTCAAAATAGATACATAATTCTTATATATGTTCAAATTAATTCATTGGAGTCATTTCATAATAAGTTTAGATATATAAAATTTTATTGAACATTTTACCGTATTTTACCCACTTTCTAGGAGCATTTGAAAATTTGCATAAAACATAATTTTATCGCTTCTGTGAGTTTAATTTCAAAAATCTGAGAGACATGGTTGACATCAGTAAGTAAAGTGTGGTTCAATATGATGAAAATTATTTTTTGGGAATTGTAATTTTGTCTTTTATTTACCACGGTTAAAAGTGAATATGGTAATTAAGGGTAAAAATGATATTATAATTAACCTAACACATATAATAATTCTATTAGATAAGTGTAATTCTACCAAAAACAACCTTAGGAATAAAATATGATCCACTTTGGTCCACTTCTATTAGATTAGAAAATTTATTATTATTTTATTTAAATAAGAGTTAAAAAAGATAAATTCAATGTTTAATAACTAAACCATTTTTATTATAGGGTTTCAAAAAATATAAATTTGACTATAAATATTCTTCAAAAAGATAAAACAATTTCATACATAATGGTACTTTATTTTTAATTTTTATACATTATATAATTTAATTTATTTATGACATAATGATGATGTAGAAATGACCTCAATACTTAAATATTAAAATAATTGATATTATAAATATCCATATAAATGTAAATTGATACTTCTGATGAATTCCAATAATTTTCTTGGTTAATATGACATGTTAGAGTTGATTAAAGAAATTTTATTTGAAGTTATAATGTTTTTATGGATTTCAAAAAAATCAAATACTAAATAGTGTCAAAATTGATATAATTGAGTTTTAAAAAAAATACTATATTATTAACCGATATAATATTCCTAAAAATATATACTTCAGACAAAGTGATTAGATAAGGATATATATATATATATATATATATATTAATACTGAACCACTTGGGGTCCGTTTGGATTGTTTTATTGAGTTTATTAACCATATAATATAAAAATACAAAGAGATATAGTAAAGGTCAAATTATTTAACTAAGAGTTAAATCTAAAAGATATGGATAATATGGTGACCTAAACCAGTCTAAAACCTATTGGTTGAAAGGATTTTTACCCATACCCACTTTAACATTAAAATAAATAATTTTGGAGCCATTAAAAAATAAAAATTATTATATTATAAAATAATATTTCAAGCTTTTCCTAAAGTGACCCTCACCTCTCTTATAAAAGGGTAATTCCCCTTCTCATAATTTCACACCTCCAAATCCATTTTCCTCAGCCAAACCCTGCCGAAATATCCTCTCAACTATCCTCCCTTCAACCTAGCGGCCTTAATTTGATCATAAAACTATCCTACGGATCCCTTTTGATCAAATCAAAAGGAAACACTCTAAGAATAAGAAGATAACATACCATCGACTAAGTATAAGTACATGGTAAGGGTTAATTCTACAAATCACTTTACTTATATGAGGTTTTTAATTTGTAAGTATCTACTGGGACATCTTTATTATCCACATCCGTGTTTTCATAAAAATATAATTCAAAACAATCTTTCTATTTATGAGACTATGGGTTAAAGTCATTTAAACCCTCATTTGGCCACATTTTTTTCGAAAATAATCCTTCTATCATTTTACAAACAACATACATTATGACCTTCTCAAAAAAATTAAGGTAAGAATGTCTTTTTTTAACTTATATAGCAGGTGTGGCTATTTTCCTCCATTATAACATCATCGAATCTTCCCATACAAGATTATAAGAATATTTTCTAAATAAATGTTTTCTTTTATAATTATATTACTTTTAAATGATTTAAAAATAGAAAGAGATATTTCTCTATAAAAAGTTTTGATTTCATCTATGTGAACATCTTTTGATAGATTTTAAGATTGTTTGAAGATAATATTTTATGATACAAATCTTCCATATTGTATTGAATGTTTTGTGATATGTTTCACTGTGGATGTGTTATTTTGATACCATTCATGGTTTATAGATAATGTATTGACATTTCGTATGCTAGTTTTAATATGAATGTTTATGTTTTGTTTAAAACTTTTCTTATGAGGAATGCATTGGACATAGTTAGTGACGAGTGGATACCACTATAGATTTTTGATGCATTGGTAGGTCTCATGAGACAAAATAGTGTCTTAGCACAAGGCCTTGACAAAATCATATTTGTATACTTCACACAAGGCTTTTACTATGTGGTTTTGAAGTCTGACATTATGTATTCCAACATTATGAAATTGCCTATTGATATTACATGGGATTATTTGACTAGTAGAATGTCAATGTGAAGTAGTAAATGGAATTATTTGATTTATCTCTTCCATATTATGATTATTTTTATGTTTAAAAGGCTTGTTTTTTAGTCTTATTCATTTCCTTAAATGTTTATGCTTATTCTTGGAAGATTCCACTATATTGTTATCCATACTGAGAATCTGAGCTCTCCCCTTTCTGTGTTTTATTTTTCCCAGGATATGAAGAAGTATATTATGATTGACCTACAGAAATAATCTAATGGATGAATGTGGTCAATGGAGAAAATTTTGTAGTTTTTTTCATTTTATAATGTAATGTAAAACATATGAATGTATCAAGTACTTCAAAGACTACTAAACTGGTTTGTATTTCAGGATTTTGATCCCTTGTGATCTTTCCAATGTTATGTAATAATGCACCAACTCTGGGTAACTGGGTTCAGGGCGTTAAAGTTGGTATCAGAGGATGTTTAGTACAATCCTTGGAAACTATATTTAGATAAAATCTGATTACAGCACATTCCCGTAATATAGACTTTGAGGATTGGTATAGAAGAACTTCTTATAATTTTGGTAATGTAGATATTTTGTTTATTTTTCAATCAATACATCCCTGCTTGGATATGAGTAGGTAGAGGAGGCTCTGTCACAGATGTACTTAGGAGTTAAAACTCTGACAAGGAGTTTCAGGATTGACCTCGGGTATCCTATTACACGACAATAGGCCTTGTTGAAATCTTGGTTACGATACTCTCATGGGATATGATTAGGATAATTTACATTTTATTTAAAATTCATTATGAAAGATTTATGAGTATATTCCTCCTTAAATAATTTTTTTTATGATTATGGATTATATCCATAAATTGTTCAATTTTTGTTATGTTTTACATGTTTGGAATTATATATTGTGATTCATAAACTAATCTAGTGTATGATATTTTTTAGAAATGGCACCTAGTAGAGGAAATGGAAACTTTATCAATGGAAGAAATCCATGTACGGAATTCCCTCCTAGTCTTGATTATTATAGAGGATCTAGTGATGAAACTAGTGTTGATTAGCTTATCATCATACTGGGACAACTCACTCAGGTTATGAATAATAACCTTACCCATATGGAGCACCCTAATCCACAGTGTGGAGGATCAATGTTATACCGCTTCATGAGGAAACAACCCCCAACATTCCATGGGAGTACAAATCTATTAGTCGATGAGCAATGGATAAGTTTCTTAGAGGAAATATTTCGTTGTTTGGGGAGTAGCAAAATAGAAAAAGTTGTTATGGAATTTTATCGCCTCTCGAGATATGCAGATCAGTGGTGGTCATTAATCCAAAAAACAAAGGAATATAAATACGTATCAAACATGCAATGGTGGAAGTATAATGATATTTTCATTGAAAAATACTTTCCTCATGACCATCGAGTGTATATGGAAAGACAATTTCTGAGTCTGAGGCAAAAGGAGGATGAGAATGTCGCAAAGTATGAGGCTAACATTACAAGGTTAGAAAGGCATGAAACAGATTATATACATAACCAAATGATTAATATTGATCTATTCTATGATGGGATAAAACCATTTCTCTATCGAGAATTAGTCTCAAAATCCTTCTCATCGTACAAAGATATTGTCTCATGTGCTATCAAGATAGAAAAGGAATTCTCTATGGCTTAAGACATCAAAGAAAAGAAAGAGAAGAAGAGATATATTCATCACTCTAGAAATGTAAATAAGGGGAAGAAGGGAAAATTTAAATATCCATGATGTGGTAAATGTGTGATGAAACACCCCAGTACTTTCTTGAACGGAATGGGAGTCTATTATAAGTGTGGTGAAAAAGGACACCATGATCATGATTGCAAGGGAACGAAAGCAGTTTCCAATAATGAATGATAAAATTTTAGAGAAAAGGGACATTATGCAATTGAATTTCCTAAGTGCCAAGGGAACTTACCTCATAAAAGGACAAGAGATCAAGGCTAAGATTATGCAACTCCTACAGCTGAGGTTGAAGCTCCGAAAGACGTTGTGACAGATAATCTAATGGTTTCTTCAAGTTTTTCCAATGCATTATTGGATTATGGTTCATCTCATTTTTTCATATCTTCCAAGTTTACATTGAAAATTATATATTTTCAATTTTACTTAACAAGGGAGTTGTCAGTCAAAACTTATAAGGTAAGTATCATTATAACAAATTTTTGTGAATAAATTCCCATTTGGGCATATAAATGTTCTTTATATTCTGATCTCATCATCATACCCATGATTGAATTTGATTTAATCCTCATAATGGATTGTCTTTCATACCATCATAGAAAAATTTATTATAATAAGAAAGAGGTTACAATTTTTTATGATGATAAATAGTAACTTATCTTTAGAGAAAAACAATCACCTCTTGATTTTTATTCAGAATCACCCCCAGTAGCTCTACTAAATTCAATTATTGGGGAGGAAGAGAAGGAAATAATTATGGTTGTGGAAAAGAATATTTGAATAGAGGACATATATATTGTGAAATAATATATTGATGTGTTTCAATAGGATTTATCTGGACATCCCCCAAAATGAGAAATTGAGTTTTACGTTGATTTAATTCTGGGTTCGTGGCCCATATGGAATACCCCTTATAGAATTTACACTATATAATTTGTGGAAATAAATAAATAACAATAGGAATTGAGTAATAAGGGATTTATTTTCCCTAGTGTTTCTCCATGGGTGGCCCCTGTCCTTTTTGTTAAGAAGAAAGATGGATCTATGAGGTTGAGCATTGACTATAGGGATATAAATACTATAACAATGAAGAACAAGTATCACATACCTCCCATTGATAATTTATTTTACCAACTCCCTAGAGCTCAATATTTTTCAATGATTGATCTTCGATCTGGATATCATCAATTGTGAGATAATAAGAAAGACATTCAAAAAACAGCATTTCGAACCAAGTATAAGCATTAAAAGTTTACAGTAATGCCTTTTGGATTGACCAATGCACCCTCTGTCTTCATGGATTTAATGAATAGTGTTTTCAAGGAATATCTTGATGACTTTGTAGTGGAATTTATTGATTATATCTTAGTATTCTAAAAAATCTAAAAAGATCATGAAGTTCACATGCGTACTATTCTGACGACCCTCAGAAAAAATGAATTATATGGGAAGTTTAGAAAATGTTAATTCTAGTATCAAGAGATTTATTTTCTTAGCTATATTGTCTCTAAGGATGGAATCTTTATTGATCCTTAAAAGGCCAAGGCAATCCAAGAATGGTCAGCACTGATGAGTATAACTGAGGTACATAGTTGTATTGGTTTAGTAAGTTATTATAGACGTTTCGTCCATAATTTTTCCTAGTTGACTTACCCATTAACCAAGATCACACGTAAAGGGGTCACATTTGTTTGGACAATAGAGTGTGAAGAATGTTTTGAAGAACTGAAGAGAAGATTAGTCAATTCTTCTATCATGAATCTACCATCACGAAATAATGGGTTTGTTATTTATATTGTTTCTTCAAGGAAAGGACTTGGTTGTGTCCTTATACCGAATAATAGAGTTATTACCTATGTATCAAGACAGCTAAAAATTCATGAGCAAAAATATCCCACTCATGATCTTGAGTTGGAACCTGTAATTGTTTCACTGAAGATATGGATACACTATCTATATGGTAAAAAATATGAGATTTATACTGATCACAAGAGTATGAAGTATATTTTCTCACAAAATGAACTCAACTTGAGGTAGAGGAGATGGCTTGAACTACTCAAGGATTATGAATGCATATTACACTACTACCCGGGGAAGGAAAATAAGGCAACATATACATTGAGCAGAAAGGGTCATGGAGTATTGAGTAAGATGAGAGTTAAAAGGGATCCTATTTTCGTGGATCTTGTAAAGATATATATAAGAATAACCATGGAAGGTGAAACATCTATACTTTTTCATATTTTTTCCAAACCATATTTACTATAAAGGATAAAAATTTCTCAGACTAATGATAAGGAGTTTTAAAATAAATATTTAAGCTGTAAATGGTGGGAGATTGAGTGTATTCATATATGAAGATGGAATTTTGAAATTTGGGAAGAGACGTTGTGTTCCAGATATACCTGATATAAAAAGGGAATTGTTGGATGATGCTCACAGCTCCAATTTCTTTATACACCACAGCAGCACCAAGATGTATAGAGATTTGAAGGAACATTTTTGGTGGGACAACATAAAGAGGGAGATTTCTGATTTTTTGTCAAGATGTTTGGTTTGTTAACAAGTGATAGCTGGAAGGAAACATCCTCCGAGGAGTCATGAAACCACTTCTCATACCTGAGTGTAAATAGGATAATATTACGATGAACTTTGTCATGGGGCTACCAAAGACTCCAATAAGGAATGATGCAATATGGTTCATTGTTGATCGTCTTACCAAGTTAGTACATTTTCTTGATATAAGAAATGATTCACCACCTGAACATCTACCAAGAATATATATTAATGATATTGTAAGACACCATAGTGTACCTCTATCGATTGTTTCTGATTGTGATTCCCTTTTTACCTCAAGATTTTGGAAAAGTCTTCAGAAGGCAATGGATACTAAACTTAGTTAGAGCACTACCTACCGCCCTCAAACCAATGGACAATAAGAACGTACTATTCAAACCATAGAAGACATGTTGAGATCCAGCTCACTTGACATTCATGGTATATGGGATCAATATTTACCTCTGGTATAATTCTCTTATAACAATATCTTTTATTCAAGTATTCAAATGGCACCATATGAAGCGTTATATAGAAAGAGATGTCACACACCAACTTATTGGGATGATGTTGGTGAAAGAAATCTAGTAGGCCTAGACCTTGTTAACGAAAGAATTAAAAAGGTTAAGATTATCCAAACCCACATCAAAACTTATCAAAGTAGGAAAAATAGTTATGCCAATAATCGGAGGAATGATTTAGAATTTCTATTACGAGATCATGTTTATTTAAATTATCTCCATGGAAGGGTGTTATACAATTCTGTAAGAAGTTTAAATTGAGTCCCAGGTACATCAGAACTTTTTAAATTCTAGAACAAATTGGAGTAATGGCTTATCATTTGGTAATGCCTCTAAGTCTCTCCAATGTTCGTGATGTGTTCCATGTATCACTGTTGAGAAAATATATGTCTAACCCAAAGCATGTAATCATTGAGGAGGAAATTGAATTGGAACCCGATCTGTCTTATTGTGAAGAGCCTGTCAAGATTCTTAATACTAGATAACAAGTGCTGAGATATCGGACGACTTGTCTGGTAAAAGTTATATTGAGAAACCATAAGATGGAAGAGGCAACGTGGGAACCCGAGGTACATAAGATGAAAACCACCCGAATCTTTTTATAAAATATTATTCGAGAAATTTTGAAGAGGAAATTATTTTAAGGATGGGGGAATGTAACTCCCCATGCCTCCATAGTATATTTACCTTTGAATAATGTAATAGCTTGCGTTGTACGCAACTTAGAGATTTAACACACCACGACCGTTCGAACTAGCCGTTATGAATAGTAAAACCCAATTTTTGAAATTTTGTAAATTTTATTTTTCAAAATGGACTTCATTTTTTAATTTTGAAAATTGAAATATCTTCGGATGAATTTTTGGTATTTTTCTAAAAACATTCAATTTTTTATGAATAGTGAAAAACACTACGTTATTGTTTAAAACGGACTTTTTATTTAAGTAATTTCTAATTTTTTTTTATTTATTATAGGTAAAAATATATAAATAATACTTATATATGTTCAATTTAATTAATTGGAGTCATTTTCTAATAATTTTATATATATATAATTTTATTGAACTTTTAACCGTCTTTTAAAAAACTTCTTGGAGCATTTTCAAATTTGCATAAAACATAATTTTACTGCTTTTGTGAGTTGATACTAAAAAATTAAATAGAAATAGTTAAAATCAGTGAGTAAAATGTGGTTCAATTATATTAAAATAATATTTTTTGAATATTAAATTGTGACTTTTATTTACCATGGTTAAAAGTAAATAGTGTAATTAAGGGTAAAATTGAAATTATAATTACCATAACACATGTCCAAATTCTATTGGATAAGTGTAATTCGACAAATAACAACCTTAGGAAAAAAAATATGATCCTCTTTGGTCCACTTGGATTATATTTAGATATTTATTATAATTTTATTTAAAGAAGAGTTAAAAATGATAAATTCAATGTTTAATAACTAAACCATTTTTAATATAGGGTTACACACAATATATATTCGACTACAAATATTAATTAGAAAGATGAAAATATTTCCTAAATAATGGTATTTTATTTATAATTGTTAGAAATTAAATAATTTAATTTATTCATGACACAATGATGATGCAGTAATTACATTAAAAATGAAATATTAAAATAATTGATATTATAAATATCCAAATAAATGTAAATTGAGACTTTTGATAAATTACACTAATTTTATAGGATAATATGACATTTTTGGGTTTATTAAATAAATTTTATTCGAAGATATAATGTTTTTATGTCTATCAAGAAAATCAAATACTAAATAGGGTCAAAATTGACATAATTGAGTTGTTAAAACAAAAACTATATTATTAATTGATATAATATTCAAAAAAATATAATTTTTAGCCAAAGGACTTACATACAGTTATATATATTAATATATAACCACTTGGGGTTCTTTTGGATTGTTATAGTATGTTTATTTACCATATAATATAAAAATAAAATAATACATGGTAAACTTCAAACTATTTAACTAAGAGTTAAATCTAAACGATAAGTATAATATAGTGACCTAAACCAATCTAAACCCTATAGGTTGAGATTTTTGTCAACCCAAACCAACCTTATATTTGAAATATATCATTTTAGATTCATTAGAAAACTAAAATAAATTTATTATAAAATAATATTTCATGCTTTTCCTAAAGTGACCCTCACCTCTCTTATAAAAGGGTACATCCCCTTCTCTTAATTTCACACCTCCAAAGCCATTTAGCATGGCCAAAACCATCCCAAATATCCTCTCCAGTATCCTACATTCAATATAGAGGCATTACATTGATCTGAAATCCATCATATGGAGCCCTTTTGATCAACTCAAAAGGAAACACCCGACGAAGAGGAGGTTAACATGCCATCGTCTAAGGAAAAGTACAAGGTAAGGGTAAATTGTACAATATCTATACTTATCCAAGGTTGTTAATACATAAGTATGTACTGGGACCACTTTATCATCCACATCTGTGTTTTCTTAAAAATTTATTTCAAAAATTTTTTACTATTTTTATTAGACTACGGGTTAAAGTCTTTTAAACCCTTATTTGACCACATACGTTTTCAAAGGAATCTTTACATCATTTTCCAAACAAGGTAATTTATGACCTTCCCAAAAAAATTAATATAAGAATGAATTTTTTTAACTTATACGGTGGGTGCAGCAATTTTTCTCCGTTATATAATCTTCGATGCTTCCCATAAAAGCTTATATGAAAATTTTCAAAATAAATATTATCTTTTATAATTATATGACATTTAAATGATTTCAAAACAGAAAGAGATATTTCTCTAAATTTTTTTTTGATTTCATCTATGTCAACATCCTTTGTTGGATTTTAATCTTGTTTGAAGTTAATTTATTATGATACAAATCATTCATATTGTATTGAAGGTTTTGTGAAATGTTTGACTCTGGATGTGTTATTTTTAAACCATTCATAGTTTATGGATAAAGTATTAACGTTTCGTATGCTTGTTTTAATATGAATGTTTAAGTTTTGTTTAAACCTTTTCATATGAGGAATGAATTGGATGTTGTAAGTTACGGGTGGGGCCCACTATATCTCCTCGATGCCTTGGTATATCTCATTAGACAAACTAGTGTCTTCGCACAAGTCCTTGACAAAATCTTATTTGTAGTCTTGGAACATGGTGTTCACTATGTGGTTATGAAGTCTTTCATTATGGAGTACAACATTATAAAATTGGCTATTGATATTACATGTGATTATTTTATTAGTAGAATATCAATGTGAATAATTAAATGGAAGTATTTGATTTATATTTTCCATATTATGATGAATTTTATGTTTAAAAGGCTTGTGTTTTAGTCTTATACATTTCCATAAATGTTTATGCTTATTCCTGATTGTTTCCGCTACATTGTTATCCTCACTGATCATTTGATCTCACCACTTTATATGTTTTATTTTTCCCAAGATTTGAAGAATATATTATAACTGACCTGTAGGGGTATTCGAAGAGAGGAATGTGGTCAATGGAGACAATGTTGTTGTCATTTTTCACTTTATAATGTAGTGTCAATCTTATGAATGTGTCTAGTACATCCAAGGCTACTAAACTAATCTGTCTTTTGGGATTTCGATCCCCTGTGATCATGCCAATTTTAGGTAATAATGCACAGACTTTGGGTAACTAGGGTTGGGGCATTAAAATTTCACCCACAAAATATAACAATTATAGAGTACAATGTGGAAACATGATTATATATATATATATATATATCAACCAATGCATTAATATTAAGTACAAAGTGACATAAGAAATTTAATGTGGGACATAACCACTAAAACCCTTAAAATTGTGGTGCACGACCACCCATTGTATTCCAAGTCACCCACCCTTGGACACCGAATCATGAACTCATAAGGGGAGGTGAGACAATGAACACCATCCATGAGATAATAAATGGTATAAACACCAAAGGTACAAGCAGAATGTGAGCTGAATATCCCAGTAGGCTTCCACCAAATATTCTATGAATTTACATCATAAGGTAATTCATATATTATAAAATTAGAATACAAATGTGAGAGTTTAAGTATTAGGTTAAAATTAAATTTTTAATAATTTAAAATGATTTATTTAACTAAACCAATAAAATACACCATTTCACTATTTAAAATAAGAACCATTTCTTGAGTAGCTTTAAAACCTATTTCACAATCTAAAGAAAGGGAATCCATAAAAATACGAGAATATGCAACTGGTATGTACAGATTATGAGGAATCAATACAATGGAGTCATGGTGTATAATGACAAAAAATGAAGAAGGTATATAATCTTCAGTTCCAGATGGTATAACAATAATGAAAAGAGCTTTTTATTTTATATAAACAGGTTTTGAATTTCAATATAATATATTAAAAAGAAATTATTCTTTACATTTCAAATGATGAAAATATTTTAAAAAAAATCTTTACTTTTCAATTTATGGAAAATTTATAAAAAAATTGATTAACAATATATTTTATATGAACAATTTATACAATTTTTCAAGGAATGTAAAATAGTTTAAAACAATGGAATATGTATACATACCAAATAAAAAAATAAATCAACATGGTCATGTTATACATAGGTATGGTAGTCAAAGTTATAAGAATCCAACACTGTGAACGGCAAAGGATGAAAATACTCCCATTTAGGCCTACAATAAATGGATCAAATCACTGTTTCCTAAGGAATGGGATGTGCTGATATGAGGTTTTAGAACTTTGTAGAATGATCAAGTGAAACCCAAAATATATCACTAACTACCTAGGTCTTTCATGTTCTCATGTACAAAATAAATTATGGGAAATTCACTTTATAACAAAGATGCAATTCAACCAATTCTCCAATTAAAATATTATGATTTTATATTTAAAAACTATAATAGTTTTTTATTCAAAAAATATACATTTTCACTAAGATGAGACCATAAGGATTACATAAAAATATTTAAATACATTTTTACAAATAGTTATTTGAAACCAATTCATTCAATTTCACAATCCATTACAAAATACAATTCAATAAGATAATTTTAAAACATATTCCCTAAATTTTATCCAAACCCCAAATTCACGAGAATTTGTTTTTTTCAATTTTTTTATATCAAATAAATATATACAATTAAATGATAAATTTTAATTGATATAATTTATATCAAAACCAAAAAATCAATTCAAAACCTTTTTAATTAATTTCAAATTAAAAATTTGTAACCACCCATATTCATTCACTATTAATCGTTAAAATGCCAAATTTTCCATTAAAATAGTCGTCAATTCATTCCAATTCCTTTTTTAGATTTCAATATTCTCAAGGGTAATAGTACATGAATCATTTCACAATGCATCATTAAAAATAAAAATAATCTTTTAAAATAATCATTTATTTCAAAGCATCCATAAATAATTTAAAGGAAGTATTACAATTCAACAAGAATTGAATAAATTTCAAAACGTGGGCGTACACCCTTTTTACATGAAGATAAATAATTTATTCTAAATAACCCAATAAAACCCATTTCCAAAAAGGTTTAAAATCATTTAAAATGGTTTCTTGGTTATTTAATAAATACCTACATTTAAAACTATTTAAGAAACATCAAATAGTTAAATTCCATTACTTCAAATCATAGATTTCCATTTCTTAAAATCCAAAACCCAACCAAATCCCTCAATTTAAAAAACCACCATTTAAAAGTGCTTTTAAATTATATGAAAACAATCAGGGCATTTATCAATTATCAAAAATGTTATATAAATCAATGTAAATGACATTTAATTCCATCCATATCCATTTCCATGGTAAATTGGCCAAAGATGATTTTATGAGGAATAAAATGGATATAGATTATAGAACATGTTTTGGAAATTGGGAAACATGTATCTATGAATTATCTAGTGATAATAAATCACAAAATGAAGGAATATCATATAAACACCAACTTGTAAGTTAAGGAATCCAATATCAACAAATCTGATATGTGTCACCTTGAATGGTGGTCAACAGATCTAAGAATAAATATCTTGAAAGAGGATAGAGGATACACAAGATCTATAATTCTGAATCAATTCGTCCTGATCAATCATAACAAAAGGATTTCACAACCATTATGAAGAAGGAATCGAGATGATAAGGGAGATCCATTATTGAGAATAAAGGAACTCCATGTAATATGATCATTGATCCGATTGGCACACCAATATGCCAAGATATTGGTTTGGGAGATCCAAAATGCCTTCAGAAGGCTCCTAGAACCCTATTAATCAGATTATGGACTATTTGGAGACGTTTTGGGTTATTTAGGGGAGTTTCGAGACTTTAATTACAATTTTATGAAGCTAAAATACCATGTGCACAATTTCCTATGTTAAGTTGCCTGGTTTGCATGAACTATGAGATAACCGTGCACCAAGAATAGATCCCCTAGATGAATTTCATGGTTTGGTTGCACACTTTGTCCAACTTTGAGCCAAAAATGCGACCCAACTGTTCAGGCTGCACACTTTTTTCAAACCATACTCTGACCGTGCACAAACGATGAATATGCCTAAAACCCCCCTAAAAAAGTTAGGATTACACAAGAAGTGACCCTAGAAGATACCGAATCATTGGGTAATCAAATAAATGGTTCAAGATAAATACAAACAAGTAACTTAATGTTCCAACCTCTACAACAAGGGGAATTATATCCCCAGAAATCATCCAGTATGAAAGATAGAACACGATTACACACTAAGAACTCCCTCACAAATATTTTTGGGTGAATGATCCATGATCCCAAAGTGGGACTCACCCAAAGGTTAACAACATAGAAAACTAAAAGACCAAAACACCAAGATCAACACATTTCTTCAAAAAAGAGAAATACTGGATACATCACATAGGTCTCCCCACCATTTAAGATTCACCAAAATGGTGCAGCACAAGAAAGGCATGTCCCTTAATCCCAAAGAAGAGACTTCAACTACTCCTAAAGGTGAAACATCAATGGTAGAACATTTATAATCAAGTAAAATAACCATCTAAGATTTTTACCATGGGTAATTACTAAATAATAACCTATGATTTTTCAAACTGATCCTTATACCTCTTTGAGCTCATTAAAATGAATGACAGCACCACGGTGTGGCTAGTCTATCAGAAATCAACATCATACTAGTTACCAAAGTACATTACCTAGTATTAACCAAGTCCAAATGGAATGATCTCAAACATTAAGGCCACTTCACAAAAGGGAACTAAACTCTCATAGTGGGGGTAATCCAATATATAATAATTGATCTCCCACCATCAAGTCAAACAAGAGGAACATCAAGGAAAAACAAAATAGATGTCCATAAGAAGAAACCATCATTACATTTGTTATCCAAAAAGGACACAAACCATGATCCAAAAGTTATTTTCTCAAATATCATAAAACAAATGGTTTCCCAAAATGGAAAATCCACAAGAAAGAAAACTCAAACTGATTCACTTTGACGGCAGAAAAAACAAGATGGAAACTATAATATCCATTAATGCATGAAAATATACTCTATAATTCATATTGATGGAGCCATGTTATCATGAATAATTTTCTATCCAAAATTTTGGAGCAAAAATTCTTGATTTAATTCTTTGTTTCTGATCACCGAACTTATAGAACCTCATAAAGTCACCTAATTGGCAATACCATTTGCAAACTCCATGAGGTTTTGAAAAAAAATTATTAGAAAAAAATATGTTCTCTCCATTTGAAATACATTTTTGGACTCTTTGTTTTATGATAAATATTTCTTTTGTCAACTAAAAATGATCTATTCTTCCCTTCACATTGTTTCACTACCTCTGTTTCTACTAAGAAATCCTTATCGAGCATATCCTGATAAGAAATCAACTCGATCATTGGCATTTCGATTAGAAGGTCTGGGTGGAGTCCTTTTCTAAACCATATAGCCATACTAGATTCATCACCAAAAAGACCGTGTATGAAACAAACCTAATGTGAGAATTTCTTCATATACACTACAACTGATAGTTCATCTTGATGAAACCCAAGAACATTGTAACTTTATCCTCATTTACATCCTATGGATACTAGCATTGAATGGAAATTGACATTAACAATGTCCAAGAAGTTATTTCATACATTAAATATGTAATTATAAGTTCACAACACTAATATATAGACCCCTAAAATAAAATGTAATAGATTCGAACTTCAGAGATTCAAGAGTCTTGAGAGTATTGAAGATCACATCAACTTATTCAAGCAGCTGAACAACCTCAAGAGAAGACCATTGACCATTATAAGATGGTTTAAAACAAACATTTAATTCAAGGATATGGTTGAAATGTTGGAGAGTCTTCGGCTAAGACACTCGATATGATGTTTGGGTAGATTCATTGACAAGGTATTCAACTACTTGGGAACGATAATAACTTACACAAGGACCGAACCATAAGACCAATTTTCTATATTTCATAAAGTATCATCTGTGAGACATTTCAAAAAATCACAAAGCATATGAATGTCAAGTCAAGCATCAAATAATATTCATAAAAACACAAAATCCATTAAACAAAGTCACAACCAATTTCAATTAAAACATTATTTATTTGAAAATGAAAATGATTTTATCATTTATAAATCATTACCCTTTCATTTAAAAATGATAAATCTTGTTATAAATTAATTATTTTTCAAAAACCCATTACCAACTATTTTAAATATTCAATTGACTCAAACCATCAAACCATTTTTTTTAAATTAGCAAAAATGTTTCCTTCTGAATAAAAAACAAACAAAAATTTATTCTTAAAACATTTTTCTATAACATCAAATAATTGTCTTTGATAATTTGTATTTCAAACCAAAAATTTCAGAAAAATCAATTTTCTGTATTTGAAAAACATTCTCAAATTACTTAATGAAAATATGTTTTAAGTCACAATTTAGTTTTCACATAGGATTTCAAATTTTCAATATGGGATTAAATTAGAAACAAACAAAAAATATCCTAAAACATCCCACCCCCATAACCCTCATAACCAAACTCATATAAATGAAGTTACTTGTAAGAGAAATGATAAGGTATAATGGTTAGGTCCAATGTAGAACTATAAGAGGCTTTGTCATATGGGCTGGGAAACCACACAAAAACCTCACTAATTTTCATTGTTGGATTACCAAATCAGCCACACGATTCTTTATAGTTTACTAGACCATGAAAAATGGTTCCACTATGTTCATCCGTCAATTCTGGTTCAAAAACACATATAAGATTCCCCAAATTAATAATAATCTAATTTGTAATCTAAATAAAACTTATCATAAGGAAACCAATAACTCAAAAGAAATCATCAAGTCCCAACAGCCCTACTAACTGATGTTTCACCATAAAGGTGTGGTGACCAAGAACCAACACACAAACTACCTCTACTGTCCTGACATATTCTTAATCTATGTTCTACCATGAATCATCCCAAATAAAATAAGTATTTCAATGTAATGTATTTCCCTTTATGGAAATACCGCCTCTAATAAAATTTTCAACAAACCAATATGAGATAACATCAAAACTGATACCCAAGCAGATTCTCCACTAACCCAAAGAGCATTCCCAATCTCCACAGGCCAATGAGAAGCACCTGAGCATTAAAAAGATAACCATTGGTAAGGATTTCAACCAAAAAATACAACACCAACAAAGTATAATGTAGAAATATCATTATTTATACATCAACTAATCCATACATGTGAAGTAAAAAAGCCACACCAGAAATTGAAAGTGGGACCAAACCACAAAACTCTTCTCTTGGTGCTATATGACCGCCCATGATATTCCAAGTCACCCACCTTTGGTCACCCAAGCATGGACTCAAAATAGGATGCGAGACAACGAACACCTTCTATTAGATAATAATGAATGGAAACAAAAAAGGTACATGTAGGGTGTTAGCTAAATATCCCAGTAAGATTCCACCAAAAACCTTGTGCATTTACTTCATAAGGAAATTCAGATATACTAAAATAGGAGTATAAATGGGAGAGAATGATGATATTTTTAAAAATACATTTTCAAATATTTAAAATCATCTATTTAACAAAACCTGTAAAATGTACAATTTCCCCATTTAAAATATAATCATTATCTTGAGAAGCTTAAAAAACTATTTTTCAAGATAAAGTAAGGTACTCATTAAAAATATGGGAATATATACCTGATATGTAATGATGAAGAGGAATCAATACAATCTAGTAAAGGTTCATAATGAAAATAAATGACTAAATCCAGGAAAATCTGGTGCCAGATGGTATTACAATCAAGAAAAGAGCATTCCATTTTATATATATATGTTCTGAATTACGAAATAATATTAAAAAAATAATGATTTTAAATTTAAATGATGGAAATACTTTAAGAAAAATATTAATTTTTCAATTGATTTAATATTTATAAAAAAATTACTTAAAAAGCATTTTATATAAATAGTTTATATAATTTTTCAAGGCATGTAATATAGTTCAAAACTATGGTATATTTATAAATTATAAATACAAACAAGAAAGAAACATGTTCATGTGCCAAAAAAGTTCAATAGTCTAGGATATAGGGATCCAACTATTTGAATGGAAAAGTATGTATATACACCCCTTTAGGTCTATGGTAATTGGATCACATCTCCATTTCCTAAGGAATAGGATGTGGTGATATGATGTTTTTGAACATTGTAGAATGATCAAGTGACACCCAAAATAACTCGCCAACTAAAAAAGGATTTCTAGTGCTCAAGCAAAAATAAAATGATCAGAAATTCAATTCATAACAATGATATAATTGTTCCCATTTGACATTTCAACTATTCATATTTTTTCTTTAAAAACTATAATGGGGTTTTAAAAAAAACATGCCTTTTCACCAAGATGAGAACCTAAGGATTCCATATAAATTTTTTAATAAATTTTAAAAAATATGGATTTGAAAAAAAAAATTATTCAATTTAACAATCCATTACAAAAATAAATTCAATAATTAAATTTTAAAACATATTCCATTAATTTTATCACAAACCCCCAATTCACTAGAACTGTTTTTTTCTCACAAGTTATACATCAAATACATTTTTAAATTATAATTAAAATATTTAATTTATATAATTTCTATAAAAAACATCAATTCAAAACCTTTTAAATGAATGTCAAAATTCAGAAAGGGTAACCACCCACATTCGTTCACTGTTAATTATTAAAATGCCAAATGGTCCATTAATACAATCATCAATTCATTCCAAATCTTTTTAATGAATTGTATATTCAAAAGGGTAATAATAGATACATCCTTTCACAATGAATCATTTCAATTTAAAAAGGGCCTTTAAAACAACAAATTGTTTCAAAGCTTCTCTAACCCATTAAAAAAATATATTATAATTCAAAAATTATTGAATAATTTTGAAAACATGGTCTTACACCCTATTTCAATGAAGATAAATAATTTATTACAAATAACCCAAGAACACCAATTTCCAAAAGGGGTGAAATCATTTAAAATGGGTTCTTGGTAATTTAATAAATTCATGCATTTAAAATAATTTTGGAGACATCCAATAGATCAATTCAGTTAATTCCAATCATGGATGTTCATTTTGTAAATCCAAAACATGACCAATGACCTCGATTTCAAGAAAAAAAATATTTAAAAGTTCCTTTAAAATTAATACAAACAATCATGGAATTTATTAATTCACCAAAAGGAGAGAGAAATAATAGTCAATGAAATTTAATTCATACTATATCTAATTACATGGGAAATTGGACAAAGATGGTTTTATGAGGAGTAAAATGGATAAATATCATAGAACAAGTGTTTGAAATTAGGAATCATGTATCAATGAATTATCTATTGATAAATAATCACAAAATAAAGGAAGGTAATATAACCACCTACTTGGAATTTAATGAATCCCATCTAAAAAAATCAGATATGTGTCTCCTTCGATGGCGATCTAAGGATCTAAGAAGATAGATATTGAAATAGGATAGAGATGATCCTGGATCTATAATTTGACCTCAATCCATCAAGATCTATCAAAACACATGGTTTTCTCAACAATTAGGAAGAATGAATCAAGAAGGGAAGGTATATCCATGATCAAGAAGAAATTCTCTCACCAAAAAATGATCATTTCTTCGATTGGTGTTTTGATCCACCATGTGATAGAGTTGGGAGATCCAAAATTCCTTTGAAGGCTTCTAGAACCCTAAAAAAATTATTATGGTCAAGTGGGAGATGTTTTGGGTTATTTAGGGGTGTTTCTAATCTTGAATTACAATTTTATAAGTTAAAATGAAGTTTTTATGGTTTTCTTGGTTATGTCCACATTTTTCACTAACTGTACTTCCACCATGCAAACAGAACAGTGCCCTTGGATGTGTTTCATAGTTTTACTACACACTTTTTTAAACTGTGTGTGAACCGTGCCAAACCCACATTCTGGGTTTCATACTTTTTTCAAACCATGGTTAGACCATGTGAAAACCATGAGCAACCCCCCCCCCCACCCAATATGTCTATAAAACTCTAGAAACAACCCTAAAAGATACCCAATAATTGGGAAATCAAATAAATGTCTCATGATATATAAAAAACAAGTACAAGGATGTTACAGTTCCACTCACCTATTTTATAAAAAGCCACAAAATCCCCTCTCCTCATCATACCTTCAATACCTTTTGGTTTAGACTAATCCATACCAAAATATCATAATAACATACATCTAAAAATAAAAAATCTCTTATTCTGATAATAATTTAATCTTAAGAATCATTGTGATGTTTTCCTAATAAGATTTTCTGAATAAGAGGTATCATGCTTAACCGAGCATCATTATTTTATTTCAACTTCCAACTCTATCAAATATACAAAAATTATACATATATAATAACACATGTATATACCATATACATATATATTAGCATGTTTATTTTATAACTGAAATAAATATCCTCTTCTAAAAAATATGAATGAACAACACTATTTATGTTTACAGAAGGCTACCACTTCATGAACCGTTGTAATTGTTTTCATCTTCACATCTAATGTATTTTTAAAATGATGGATTTATATAATATATATGATCTTTTTAAAATAATTACACTTATTTAATTATAATTTCGTATACACCTTGTTAATTTATGTTTATTTGGAGATATGAATATACTGCTCATGTGTTTGGTGGACTACCACATCGTGAAGTGATTGGATTCATTTTTTAGTAACACTATTCATAAAAGGAAATAAATAAAATTATAATGAATATAAATGTCATAATTATGATATTAATGAATAATTTATCACCCCAAAAAGGTAATATATCATTTTCATTCATACCCTTCCACTTAATACAAAATTATAATGTATTTCATACGTACTTGTGGATTACAACCTAATGAAAGTGATTTGGTAATTTTTCATCACCGTATCACAAGTATGAAATATATAAGTATATACAGAGAAATATATATGTAATTTATACTATTATTTTAATTCTTTAATAATAAAATATTACTTACCACCTTTAAATAAGGATAAATGAAAAGTGGATATATTACTCATGTGTACTTATGTCATATCATCTCTATGATTGTAACATAGTTAATTATTCAAAACCATATTTCTTTATTACTTTTAGAATTAAAATTTAATGAAGAAAATTTAAACTATGTAATGATAGTTATTATTATGAAGATTATATAATAATAATCAACTTAACAATATCAACATGTTGATGTCATTTTGAAAATACAGACCGAAGATCCTCAAAACATTTGATGTGGACTTAAATGATAATGAATTTAAATATCTCATCAATATAAATAAGTAAGGATTTATGTATAGGATATTAAACATTTAAAAAGTTATTATGCAACTAAATATTTGATATAATCTTATTATATAGGGACTAAAGGACTTAATTGGAATATAAATACTTGATCTATGAATTTATCTTCCATCATTTACTTTAATGATACCTATTCTATACTCACCACCTATTTTTATTATACGGTTTATATTCCTACCATAAATAGTGATAAATAATAGTTCGTATTGAGATTTTTGATTTCATATAAAAAAATTAAAATCGCCCGAACTATTTTAAGACAATTTTAAAAGTAACATTAGTTGAATTATATATTTATAAATCTTATTTAGGTTTATTGAAACATTTTTATTTTTAATTTGAATATAATATTATTTTAAAATATTTGAACATTTACACTTTGGAAAACCACATTTTCACTGCACCTATATGTTTAATTTTGAAATAATATTTTCAAATTATATTAATGGAATTTGGATAAATCGATTCCATATATACGACTTAAATGGAATTCATGGAATTTATCAGCTTAAGATAAGGGTTTCCCATCTATATTTTAATTTTTTAGAATAATTCCATATTCACCACTTCATTATACGATGTTGTGCATAAAATTTAAGTTAATAGTGAAGAATACTTGTTTTTGTTAAGAATTTTCATTTATTTCAAATAATTTATAAGCATGTAAACTATTTCAATATTGTTTAAAATTTTGAATTTGTTAAATTATAAAATTATAAATCTGATTTTTTCAGAATCAATTTCATATTTAATTTTGATATAACAACTCTTTAAACTTTTGAACATTTTCTCTTTGGAAAACTACTTTATCACTGCCTCAATAGGTATAATTTTAAATTATAATTTTAAAGATATATGAATGTAATTTGAATATATGGATTTTATATTTTTCATTAGAATAATTTCAATTATTTAATAAGTTCAAATTATTTTTTGGTCAAAATTAATAGTAAAAAACTAGAGAAATTAATGACTAAGGTTAAGGTCCAAACAAATTTATCAAGCTTCAATTTAATAAAATAAGGAACGAATTAACACTCATAAAACCCCATTTTATTGAAATATTGTGACATTATAAACACAAAAATTCGAAAATCACGCATTTTGGATCCTTTTTTCATCTGAATAAATATGGGTACACTTTATTTATTTCAAAAATTCCAAGTGTGTCCTCTTCCCCAGTTCTAAAAGTCCATCCCCTCCCCTCTAGTCTTAATACTTCAAAAACAATTTACAACACTTTATAAATCACATACTTACTTCTTTAACCTAATCCTATAGTCCTTAGTTTAATTATGAACCCCTCGTAATAATGATTTACGTATAAACATAAATATGTTCTCTAAAGAATTGGTAATATTCATATATATATATTTAAAAAAAATTATCTTCCATAAAAATTATATAATATTAAAATATCATGATATAAAGAAATATGTCACATATACTTCAAAAATATTATGTTAATATCAATACAAAAATCTACCTCTTCTTCCTTAAAATGCGATATAAAATCATAATTAATTTCTATAATGGACTACCAACACAGAAACCAATATTATTATTTTCTACCACCTCTTATATAATATAGATATAATGATAGATTTAATGATTATATATGATATTTATGATATTATTATATCTCTATAATAATATTACTCCATCAAAATTCTTAGCTCTCAACCATTTGGAAAACAACAAAATCACTTGTGTGTACGTTGGACTCCCACCTTATGAACTGAGGTAATATGTTTTAGCATCAGTTTTACATGGATGGTAATAAGGATAAATTTAATTAATACATATGATATTTATTATAAATAAATATAAAATATATCACATAAACATTCTTATTTTAATTTTTTAGGAGACATAATAGTATTGTTCATTTGTACATTGGACCACCACCTTGCGAAGCGATGTGATTTTTTCTTCCTGAATTCTCTATATGGTAGTTAATAAGGACATTTTAAATCCAAATATGTGTTATATATTATATATAGATTAATATAGAAATTTAATATACTATTAACCATTATTTCAATTCATTCTTCAAGAAAATTGAAGCAGTGATCGTGCATATGTACGACCTACCATCCCCATAAACAATGTATTTAATTTTCTATATCTTACTTTTATAGATTACACTAAATGTGGTTATATTGAATACATATGATATTTATATCATGGTTAAAATTATATAGATTATGGAAATATGATAAAAATATGTTACTAAAGATAACAAATCAAAACATATAATGAAAACAAAACAGTTATTGCTCAAACAATTATTTTAACTATGAATTATTAATAAAACAATAATAGAAGGTCATAAGTGAATTACATATGGTATGGTATATATAATTATGGTTATGAATTATATTCATAATGAACTTATATTTACTATAAATTTGTTTCGAAGGTTTATAAAATAAGTCAATACTAATGGTAAGTGATTTATATTCTATCATTTATTTCTTGTAGACATATGACGTAATCACCATTCTTTTATTTTGTGTCTCATATATACATATCTATTAACATTTAATATAATCAATATACATAATTTTATTTTATTTAATTTTGGTATTTATTTTATCCATTAATGGTTATTATGATTCAAAATATTAATAAAGTGGTAATGATTTTTTTTCCAATTTTTTTTTCATTGAAACATACAATATGTTATGAACCTATCTTCTCTGTGTAGTTTTATATATATGTCCCATTTAACATGTAATATAGATAATTTAATAATTATAATGATATTTTATGATTAATTTAATTTCATTATTTTAGTGGGATTTAGATTTAACGTAACCTATATTATAAGGCTTTTATGATAACATCTCATCGTTTATCGGGATTGTTTATATTCAGGAATCTGATGATGAAATATTATGATATATCTCTCTCAATAATTCCATGATAGTTTTATATATTTTTTATTTATTTATATTGAATTTTTATGATAATTTTATAATACTTACGTGCTCAAGATTCCAATAAAATATGCTTAATAAAAATTTTCTTTATTTCACTCTTCTATGGACATCCCTTTTTTATCATATCCATATCTTCTAAAAATATTTTAAAATATTTTTGGTGTTCCTATTAAAATGTATAAATTATATTTTATCCATTATCAAATAATTTAAAAAAATAAAATAACTAAACATGTTTTTTAGAATCAAGGCATGTTTGTGGTTTACAAAATATGTGAAAGGTGTATTTGTTTTAACGTCTATAACACTTCCTTCCAAAATGACCACTCAATGCTTTAATTATTTATTTATAAGTTTTTAGGTTTATATTGAAATAACTAGATTTTTTCAATATTTTATGAATTTATTGTTTTAAAATTTATAATTTTGATGAAATTTTAGATTCCTCAAGAAATGATTTAACTGATCTATAAATCATCCTTTATAATTTCCTAATCTTATTTTCAAAGATAATAATTTCGAAAATGATATATGTATTAAAAATTATATTAAAATGTGGAAGGGATATTTCAATCAATATATTATTAAATTTATATTGAATTATAATTTTCCATATAAGATGACAACGCTTGATTCTACTAATACTTCATTAATGATATGATCCAAGGATTCCATTATAATAATTTCTAGGAATGGTTTATTTTAATGATGAAATTATTTATATGAATGAAGATGTTCTAATATTGGTTAGAGAATTTTAAAATTACAATGAAAGACACATATTATTTACACGGTTCAAGCTATGATTAAATGAATAAAGTAATATGTTAAATACATCTTTTACACAAGTTATGATATGATGACGTTTTTATGAAACCCATTTTCATTCATGGGTTTTGATGTGATGAATATTTTATGTTCTTATGGAACATGTTTTTATGATTTTAATTATGTTATGGGTTGGGAATATAACTCCCTTCAATGAATTGGGTAATTATAAATCATTTATGAGCTCATAGGGTGCATAGGAGGCCATAATGATTCCGAACAGATAGTACATTGGAGGTTATCTCAAGCCCTAAGAAAGAACATGTGTGGTTAGCTCAGGCCTATCATGTTAATAATTTCTTAGCGTGTATCCTTGACATAAGGTATTCTATGATTATGTTTTGTCCACAAATACATTTAATATGCTTATGTTATACCCACGTGTATTTTTTTTCTTTGATTCCTTGGTGATTTAGGTCTTAGGAAATTAAATTTTTATTTTTGTAACACTTTCTTATGATGTATGATATGTAGGGCCTAGATTTTAAATGTTATTCTCATTTCAATCATATGTTTTCTAAAAATATATTGATATCTCATTGGTTTACCCTTACTAAGAATATTATCTTTCCCTTTCATATGTTTCCTTTCCAAAGGTTCTGATTATCAGTTTTATATATGATATATCTAATAAGGGTACAAGTTGTAATGAACTTAGTGGTATATGACGTAGCTCACTTATAGGACAGTTTACTATCTATTAATGTTTTCAAATTCCCTATCAATAAATGATTAAGGAATGGATCATTGTTTTACATAATGAATATTATTCTATTAATATGTAATATTTATGTATTATAATATTGTAAATCTACACATAATACACTTATTCAAATCTTATTCTCACTAATGAAAGTTATTTGTTATTACTTATCATTACACTTACTAAAACTTTCGAGCACACCCTTCTAATGACTCTTTATACCCAAATTATCTAGAAATATATTGAAGGATTTATTCTAATAATGGTTTTATATGCTTGATTCGGATGACCTAATATGGAAAATTGAATTCTATATATAGTAGGAAAGATAAACTCTTCAATTATTTGGTATTTTTCATTTAAAGGTTTTTTCGAATTTGATAAAACACTAATACTAAATGGTCCTTGGAGAAATATGCGCTAAAAAATTTCATTTTTATGTTGTATGATTCAAAAGGGGGTAAATTGGGTCACCTACATCTGTATCATATCATGGAATATAAATTTTTATGATTTTTGAACAAGTGACAGGAGTGCATTTTCGGGGATATTATAGTTGGTATTGTATGAGAGATTAGGTAAAATTAGAGATTATGATTATTTTATGTGAGTTATATTATGATATATGGGTTTAATTAGAGGAATGTAAAATTTTGTTTTATCATAAACTCAAAGGTCGTAAACGCCCATTTTTAGAATATAAGTGATTACATCTTAATGTTATTAGTGATACATTATGATATGTTTTGTTAGGGTAAAGTACATGTAAATAATTTCATTAATGTGATGTATTCCATTACATTTTTATAATTATTTTTTAAGGTATAGATATCACTTAGGTTTTATATAATATTTGATAATATATAAATTATGGAAATTTCTATCATTTAGATAACAATGTGATTGAAAGGTGATTTAGTGACTGAGTGGTTAATATTTTTTCTAAAGAATATAGCTATATTTTGGGGCTTGTATGCTAAAAGCTAAGCTATAAAATTTTAAGTTAAAAAAGTATATAATTATTTGGTTATTGTGTTTATTTTCTAGGTAGTTTCTTTTACATATGGAATTATTTAGTTTTACATGGGATATTATTGTTGAATTTAAGATATTACTATCTTAATTTATCATATTTAGGATTATTAATCTTGGAAATTGTTATAACATGTCCTAAAAATTTTTGTTTTGTTTATTGTCTGAATATAATTTCAATTCCTTTATTATCCCTTTTTTTGGTTATGTGGTCCTTAAGAAGCTGATGTTTGTTCTTTGGGAGGGAAATATTCATCTTTAATACTCATTGGTTGGAGAAAAAGATGATATTTTCATCTAAATTGATCAATGTAATGAAATTAAATTTATCATGTTATCTTTTTTTTTCTTATTTTATTACACCTTATTTTAAGTATTTCTTAAATCTTAGGAATATTATCTAGAAAAGAGAAATTTTAACCTATTTCCATCAAATATGATGAATCGATGTCCTTTTAATTCATTAAATATTTATAATTGTGTGGTTGTTTTCTATCTCAGGATCATTAACATTCTTATGATCAATGATATCTACCACTATTACAAATTATATGAACATTAATTTTTTTAGAATTTCCAAATATTCGCTCAACACATCTGTTTTTATATTTGGATACCTAATGTGTGTTATTCTAGATAGTCTATGTAAATCCTTTTTATCTTATTAAACGACTATTTTATAAACCTTTTTACAAAGTTGGTTTATAATAAAAGAATTTTCAAATATACAACCATTTAATACCAATATAAATTTAAAATTGTAAACATTCAATTTATTCTTGGGGGGATAATTTAATGCACCGGTATTTTAAAAGTAGAACATTGTCTTCGTTAACATATTTGACACATACTACTGAGATAAACATCCCATGAAATATAAAACCATTATAACATTGCTATTAAATGTTGGGTATGAATAGTGTTAACTAGTTTATAATATATATAAATTTAATACTCATAGATATTGATAAATTATTTATAATTAATCAATAAATATTTAGTAAAGTCATTTTATTCCTCAAAATATGTTTTCTTCAAAATTGATTATAAATTATTTTTTGAGAAAATATTGTAATTAATTTTCAGAAATATAGAAAAAAATTTAATAAAATGAACATCATTTTTAAACTTATTGTTAAAAAATTTACATATGGTGAAATATTGGTATTTTTTGAAATTAATGATTTTTAGTGAATTGTAAAAAAATAATGATTTTTGTAGAAATATAATTTATTTTCAATAGATAAAGAAATATAGAACTAAAATTTTGTTTTGAATACGGTTTCAGTTTTAAAAAATATTATTTATTTATATATAATCATAATAATTACCTTTAAATAAACATTATATTGGATTTTAATATAAGTTTATTTTTTTGTTTATAAAAAGGATTTTCTTGAAAAATGTTATAATGTGTGTAAAGTTTCTCAATTTTAATTAATTATAAAAACATATAATAATTAATAACATAAATGAAAATTATATGTTATATATATTAATTTAGATTCATATAATTACTATTATTGGATATATAATTAATATAAAATAAGTTTTCTTTAAAACTGCACATCTTGAAGACCCTCAGTTTCGTTGCTTATGTGGATTAAATTTTAAATAATATTTTTTTCAAATATTTGAATTAAATTAGGTACAATATATTATGTTTTTGTAACCATTTTAATTTATAGTCTCAAATACTATCAACTTAGTTTCTGGTTATATTTAAAATTTTAAAAAAGTAAATTCATTTTAGGATAGTGTCTGTATAACCAATTTAATTGGGGGTAAAAATAAAAAGATAAGGGCTAAAATTACATGAAAACTTGTCTCAAATTGATTTTATATCCTTATTACTACCATATAGTTTCTAAATATCTATAATAGTTCATTTTGGAGTCTTTCTTCATGTCATAAATGTGGGTATAACATTTTTCATTTCAAAAATTACAATTTTACCACTAAACTCACTTATAAAATCCATACCTATATCCTCTCATCACACCATAAAACCTTATTTATTTCCAATAACATCTAGAATACCTTAGATAAACCCGTCCCTAGATATTGTGTTTTGTTTTTTAAAAAATCTATCCCGTGTATCCTTTTGGTTGTTACCAAAATAAGATTTCTGAAGAAGAGGTATCATTCTTAACTAAGCGTCTTTATTCCATTTAATCTTCCACCTTATTTAATTATTTTTAAATTATTATGATATAACAACACCATTTTATACCATATAATGATATTTTATCATGTTAATTTAATAACATAAATATATCTTCTCTTTGATCCAATGGGAAATGAAATCATCATTCATGTGTACGGTGGACTACCACCTCACTAATTGATGAGATTAAATTTTCATAAAATCCAATAATTAATTGTTCTGATGCGGGATTTTTAGTATATAAATGAAATTTATTACCTAAGTATACATAAAAAATTCTCATTACATATATAAATTCTTAATTTCCAATGTTTGAGGGATATGACAACATCGCTGGTGTGTATGGCAGACTACCGCCTCAGGGAGAGATGTGATTCATTTTTTGATAACACTCTTCACGGATTCTAATAAGGATAATTTTATTAAATATACGTAAAATAATTATGAAATTATTGAAATATTTAT
This sequence comes from Viscum album, assembly GCA_963277665.1. Lineage (NCBI taxonomy): Eukaryota > Viridiplantae > Streptophyta > Magnoliopsida > Santalales > Viscaceae > Viscum > Viscum album. Next base: position 1,194,812,005 of record OY728139.1, read on the forward strand.
CATTCTTAAAATATAATGTATAATTTTCGTTCTTACTGATCCACTAACTAAAAAAATATTAAAGTCATTAATGCATACGTGTGGACTACCACCTCCACAAAGTGATTAGATTCTTGGTCCATCGCCACATCATAAGTATGATATATATAAGTATATTTAAACAAATAATATGTAATTTATGATATAATTTCCAATCTATAAAGAATAAATATTGCTAAATTCCTTTCCATAATTATCATTGAAAAATGGAAACGTCGCTCATGCATATATATGGACAACCTTTACCATGATAGTAACATCATTAAATTTTCATAACCATAACTAATGATTGAATTTAAATGTATAATTTAGAAATAAATACGATAGCTATTTCATGATTATTTTTAAATATATTATAGAATAATTACCTATTTTATAATAGTAAACCTTTCGAATCTATTTTGAAAATATAGACCAAACACCAACATAACTCTTGATATAGACTTAATATATTAATTTCATTAATATGTCTTTAAAATAAAAAAAAATAAATTATTTAGGAACAAGTTACTAAACATGTAACTATTGGACTAGAGTTAAGGGTTTCTTATTTCACTTTTTTTATGTGAGATATTTTCCATATTCACCACTTATTTTTATTGTGTTTTGTATATAATTCCCATGAATGTAATTTATCAGTTCTTTAAAAACCATATTGGTATATAAAAATCCTTATGTGTGTCTCACTTTCATGTTTTTTTATCAAATTATTACTAAGGTAGTAAGGGTCTTCATCTCAAATTTCATTTCATTCAGGAATATTGTAATTTCAAGCTTCTAATTTATTTTACATGGTGTATATTATTCACTATTTTTATGTAATATATTGAATATACAAATGTTCATTATATTTAATGTTTTATTTCATCTAATAATTTCATGGTGCTTACATTTAAAGAGCCTCTAATGTGGAAAATGTTTTTTTATTTACAATCAACTTTTCTATTAGTATTATCTATTCTTGAATTTCAATTGAATAAAAATATTTGATCATTACCTAATAAATCATTTTAATATTATTCTCCTCTATTTATTTATGTTTTTTTAAGTAATATTACAATTTCACACTCATTGGCACTTAAAATGTTTTATGAAAAAGTTTTTAAGAAAATCTGACTATATTTAACTCTTCGATCGAATTTATCTTTTCTTTCGAATACATGGTTTCAAAAAAATTAAATTTTTTTACATTATAGATTAATGTTTTTATACACATAATTGGTTTTTTTGAAAATAAATTAACCTATCATCAATTTTTAGAGTGTATAAATTTTTACCTTATACTAAAAATGTGAATTGTATATTTGTTTTAATTTACTCAACATGAACACAATGTCCCACAATCATGAGAACTCACTATTTTAAATATTTTTTCATATTTAAATGATTATGTTCAATTAAAATGATATCATAAATTATTTAAAAATGTTTTTTCATAATTGTTTTTTCAATAATTTCATTTTATTTTCCTCAAGAAATGATCCATGTGATCATTAAAAATTATTTTCTATCTTAGATCACATCATTCCATGATACTCAAAATGAAAAGGTTATTTTCCTTAAGAATTTGTCTAATGATAAGTTAATGGTATTTCTATTCATAATAATAAACAACCCTTGATGTTCATTACAATCCACTTGAAATTTTTAAATTCATATTCCTCTTATTATTTCATTGGGTGTAATATGAGATTGTCCAGGATCCACTTCTTTTTCACAGGTTAATCGAGATGTGAAAAAAACGTGATTATTGTTTTGATTGAAAAGTGATGTACTTGAAATGTTTTAGTTATGATTGTATAAGTAAAATCTTGATAAACAATAGTTTTTTCTGATATATCTTATATGAAGAATTTATCCCCATTATAGATCATAGGTGAGCCTGATTCAACTTATAAAATGGTTTAATCCCGATTATACCTCAATATATGAAATGATGACCCCCATTACAGATCATGAGTAAGCCTGATATAGCATGTATAATGGTTTTTTGCAATTATAGCTCTAGAAATATTGATGAGCTTGATATAGCTTATATGAAGGGTTGACCCCCAAATATAGCCCATGGGTGATCCTGATATATTATACATGTACGGTTGAGACCCATTATCGATCTAAAATTAATTTGGTAGTGATTATGTTTTCTATAGAATTATATTGGAATTTTGTTTCATATTTTCTCAAATTTAAAGGATTTGGTTATGATTTTATGACGATGATACCTCATGGTACCAACACATTTTAATTATGCTTTATATGGACTTTAATGGTTCATTTATCATGATTGAAATTAAATGTCTCACAATTATTGAATTCTATGACTCTTTCACTCAAAAAATCTTATTCCATGTTTCATGATTGATGATCTATATGTTTATGGGTATGATTTATCTTATGTTATTCTAATACACTTTGATTATGTCATCATAACCCCATGATCAATTTATTTTCTTTGAAAAAAATCATTTGATAATGAATATGTTTATGAGTACTTGTCACATAATCTCTTCCATATTATGTTTCTTTTCATCAGTTATCAAGAAATATTTTAAATGAATTCTCTCTAGATGGATTTCATATGGATGATGTTGGGGACATAGATTAGAATATAAAAACATTTGGTGTTTGGGAAAGACACTATCTTGAATTATACGTAATTGTTTATATACGTGATTGAACTAATTATCTAAACTCTAAGACTAAATGTTCCTTCGGTATATAAGTGATCAAATATTTTCTTTTGACGTTTTGTATACTGGATGGGGAAAATTGGGTATCGTACATCAATATCTTATTGCAAAATATAAAATATTATAAGTTTAGAACTATAACCTAAACTGTGAGTTTCAGAAAATTAGAATAATTTTATATATTAATAATGTTATGTTAACATAATTATTATTATTAGGAAATTATATTAAAATTATTTAGCATTATACTCTTACCTATTCACTAATATAACATTGTCTTATTTTGGTTGATTCAACCACCAATATGAATAAAAATATACTATCTACCCCATTTCCAGTAAGATTATGTTTTAATAACTCAATACATTTAATATATAAATTGAAATAATATTTATGTTATGAAAAAATTTCTATATGGATGAAAAAATGAATGTTCTATGTAAACCAACTTGTTGTATTGAGAAATTTAACCAGAAGATTGTCTCTATATATTCTATTCCAACGAACCATCCCAAAAACAACATCAAGAGAACAAGGAATGAGTTAAATTTTTAAAACAATATTATTCCACAATATTTAATATTACGGGAAACATTAACTTGGTATCAAATAATGAGGACTAGCATTTCCATCATAAAACTTACTTGAAACTCTAAAAATTACAAAAATAGGATATTGAAAACAATAGCTAACCAATATATGTTTAATAGAAAATATAAATGAACAGGATAAAATAATATATATATATATATATATGAATAAGGTTCCCAAATTAGTTATTAATATGGAATTTTTATTATAAATGTGTTTACAAAATATTCATAGATATCTAGTGTAAAGGTAAGGGTTTCTTTTCTAATCACACATTCATGTCGAGAATAGTTATTTATCAAATCCGATTTATAGAAATTATTTATTCCTTCCCTCTTGAACCCCATATAAATTTTTATCCTAGTTATTATTGGGGATTAAATTTCATCCTGCCATTTCACTTTCCAATTGTTCATAAATAAACATAAATATTTCTTGAATATCAAACTGACCTTCTCTTTTCTATCAATCAAAAATATTTATCCTTAATATGAATTATCGTCATATTATTTAAAGGATATCCATTTAATCACTATTGTGATTTCATACATTCTGTTTTTTAAAAATTATTATTAGCATAATTTTTTTAAGGATTTTTATTAACCATTTTTCATATATGTCATTTTAAATTATTATAAATTTCTTTATAAATCTGTTAAATGTATATTCTTTTTAAAATTATTAAGTTGAATTCAATCAACCCCCTTATTATTAAATTTTCACTCTATAGATTATTTCCAATTTTTCATTTTTTATAGAAGAATTATTTTTCCATTTTTTTAAATTATTTTCCACAGAAATTATGTTTATCAAAAGAAAATAATATTTCCCCAAATATTTAATTAATGTTTTTAATTATATTGGAATATTTTTTTTAATATTTATCAAATTAATTTAATTTTTATTATTATTTAAATGACATATTATATGATTATACCACAATCAATAATTTTTTTAGGTGTTATAATTATATATTATTTTAGTTTTCATTGAACACGTTTATATCTCTAGGGATTATTATGATTTGATAGAACTATAATTGTTTTCCTTTTTACATAGAATGTATATGTGTGGTATATCACTATGTGATAGGTGGGTCCATTATATCACTCAAATTAATTTTTAAATCCTTATATCTTGTGTGTTTTCATTTTATTGATTGTGGAGTAAACCTAATCCATTAACAAAATTTTTCTACTTTGTAATTATTGTTATAGTGGTGATCCTTTACACAAGGGATGCTTTTGGATTATATATATTAGGAATTATTATTCATATGTTATTATTCATGGATCTTGATTATTATATCATGATTTCCCTTTTATATATATCATTTATAAATCTAGTCAAAAAACATGATTACATTAATAAATATTTAATATCTATGTTTTATTGTGTTGGAATGTCTTATATTATGACAATGTACCCTGATTATAATCGCATATACACATTCTCATACTTTGGATGGGTATCATCATATATTATTCTCTCTATATATTACCATTATAATGAATCTAATGTCACCCATTTATTTTATTTTAATCTCCCCTTCAAACCATAACAAAAAAAATTCATATCCGTCAACAAAACAAATTTCATTCATCACAATGGAAAAAATAGTTTTTCCCCCATCAGAATTTATAAAATGGTTTCTCATAAAAACATGGAGTCTGAAATGTGGTTCACTATAGATTAATTAAACCCTAACATAATAAAACCGCTAAAATGAATAAGGTCAACCTAATGAAAATTGTACTAGAAAACAGACCATTGTCTATAATCACATGTACAAACATGAGGCAACAAAACATGCCATTATGAAAAGAGCCCAATATGACATCATAGTTTTCTAAAATGTCCATAAAATCATCTTTTAGCTTAAAAACCTATGCTAGAACTCTATTTTTCACCTAAAAAACAAAAAAATCATTTTAGAGTAGTAGGAATATTTGAGACAATATAAATTGACTAATATCTATCCATAATTAATTAATTGAAATTGAAAACATATCTAGATGATTCTATAAAATAAATTTTTCTTCAATACATTTAGGTAAAAAATTATTTCATCTTTATGTAGATTTAAAAACATGGAAAACACATTCATATGTTGACTATTTGTTTCTTATTTATTTAAATGTAAATACTTTTATGTGAACCCATGAGTTTTTAAATAAGATCTAACACTCTTTCACGTTGATTTCATTCTACATTTTCATTCTGATGGTTTTTTAATTTTACCATATTTTCATTCTTAAAAAGGATTTGAACTTCATTTAACATTTTTTATTACTCATTATTTTCCTTATTATGAATATATGATCTTAGATTCTTTAACAATGGGTAAGCACTATATCCCTTAAAACATAATAAAGACCACATTTTATTTTTTTATTCATTCAGTATAGTTGAAAGGATTTTATTAATTTATAATATATAAAAATTATATTTCTCCCTTTCCTAATAAAAATTTTATAGAATAAATATATATTTTAGATTTTGAATATCGAAATTTTGATAAAATAAATTTTTAGATCCTACAAAAATGATTTATTTTCAATGAACTATTCTTATAGGAGTCTTTCATTTTATATCAATTAAATGAATTTATAAATTTTCAATAACAACAATAATATAATTTTTAATTAGATACCCTAAAATATTTAATTGATAAGAAATAATTATTAAAATTCTTGATCTATAAATAGATAATTTTATACAAAAACATTTTTAGTTATATCTTATGTTTAAATTTTAATGTTAAGTTTACTAACATATAAAAATTTAATTATATTAAATAGAAATTAAATTTGGAATTATAATGAAGGATTTTTATAAGTGGGTTCATCATATATATTTTATAAAATAATAGAATTCATGGTGAAAATTTATCCAAATTTAATGGGGTTACAAGAGTAAATTGAAATGACTTGTACTTTTTAAAATTAAAATTAAGAATAAAATGTGTATAAATAATTATTTAGGTATAAAATTGAATTGTACAGGTCTCACCATAATATAATTACCTAACTCCAATGTTATTACATATTTTCAATTAACATGACATATGTTTACAAAGAAATATACCCCATTTTACCCCAAAAAAGGTTCTCACTTCCACCCATTTTATGATTCATGTGCAATCAAATGCCACTGATAGAGAATTAATTATTTTTTTCCATATCATGTCTACCAACAACATTTCTATATGTTTATAATTATTTCTTCTAAGTATTTAAGAAGACACTTTTCATATATGGGTTTCTAATTAACCACTTTCCCTTTCAATTAAAATTTAATTATTATAATATTATTTAATATTATTTTTCAATTATTATCATTATTGTAATTCCATGGAATTATCTTCAATTCAAAATATCAATAATGTGATATTAATGAGTCTCTATAAGTATATCAATTGCTTGTATTGTAATTATTCTGATATAAAGGTCATCAATACCTTATTTTCCATTAGTTGATTAATCATTTTCAATTATTTTTTATGAAAATTAAGATTATGCATAATTAATCGAAAATCCTTATCATATTATCTGTGAGATATAATAATTTATTATCATTATATTACCATTATTATTCATTATAATACTAAAACATTGTTGTAACAATTAATCAACACTAAAATAATATATAGTAAAGTGGATGTGTTTCCTAGAAATAAAATCCTTGTATGTATAAAGAAACAAAGATGTATGCCCTAGAGAAGATGAACCATTGATAAATAAAGCAGAAAATGGTTTTATTCATATTAACTTGATCTCACTCAATGAAAAACCAAATTTCTTAAATGCATTCATGGTTTGAAACTCTTGAATATAATTCTTCAGATGATATATATGATCTTTATTAAGCATAATTAAGTATTATTTCTTATTGATACCCCTACACCATGAATGTACTGTTCACTACTATAGTTTTATGTTCTATTGATAATGATACTATCAATTACATTATGAATATTATATAATTTATAATTTGATTGTGGTATATTCAACTTGATAACCATATTGTCCCATTTAGTGAGTAAATATTTATATTAAATATATTAATATTCCTATATAGAAAACTATTGATTAATTGTCCCTGATTTTGTATAAGAATCCATTTGGAATATTATGGTATTTATTTTTTTATCAATTATAAACATATATTGGATTCATTGGACTGGTAATGTGATGGGGGGGACATGAAATTATATAGCACCATGATGATTCGGTGGGTCTGATCTAAAAAATTAGATTGGCTATTATATATAATCTATACATTTTGTGTAAAAATTTTCATAATAATTCATTGATGTTATGTTTATTATGTCTTAAATAAGTTATTCAAAACTATGATCATGGTTATTTATATTCATCAGTTATTTTATTTTTATGTTATTCATAGATATATTATGATCATTTATGGAAATATTCAATTATTTATTCTTGGATTATTTTTTATTTCATTCCTGTGTAATGATATCTTCCACTTAATGGAATTACTTATTATGAATTAAAACTCACCTCTTAATATTATTTCTTATATACCAATAAAAACATGATGATTGGTATGTGTGAAATAAGGTATTGTAGTCACAAATAATAAACTTTTCACTTATTAAATGATGTTTCTTAAATTTTCAATTTAATGTGATTTCTAATTATGTGTATAGCTTCATAATAGTAAATTGTTTTGGATATTTTTATATTTTTATTCTTTATCATTGTAATAATATAAAAACCATCTCTATGGTACTGGATTATGGGTGTTACATTTTGTATCAATGAATGTCTAATAAAAACATTTGAAACATTATTTAGAAATAAAATTAAAGTTGGACAATGAAACACTATGATAAATCATTATTATAATCTAGAAATATTTCTATATTTAATAAAATTTGATTATATTAATTCATAATAATTATATATTGTGATTTATAATCTATGTAGTAATTAAATATATACCATTACTGAGGAAGAAGGACTAATGGAAGGAACTGAAATGATGTCAGCTCATATAACTAGTGTAGAGTTTTCACTCCTAGAAGAGTCAATGAATATAGTGTTGGGGTTAGGAATATTATGAATGTATGTTGGATATTACCAAAAGTAATGAAAAATATCCTCTACTAATTGGAACAACCTATTCCATCTATGTGTGGTGCAACAACATTGGACTACTTCCTATGGTAGAAGAAGTATACTTTTAATGGAACCACTATTTCATTTGAATTTCATAAATGGATCATGATTATAAAGAAGATATTCAATGAATATTATGTAGAAAAATGGATATAGTTGTCATGGATATTTATTGAATGAAGGGATATTTAGATCAGAAGTGGTCTTTATTAAAAATACTAAAAGAGGAGGATAATATGGATATCATAGAGTAGAATTATATTAAGATAATATGTTTGTATAAATATTATCCTATTGAATAAATATTTTACATGGAAATGAAATTTTAAAAAGTAAAACAATTTTTTTAACATGTGTTTTTCTAATTATATTGAAATCTTTAGAAGTTTTGCAGGACCTTCTCTGAGTTATTTTTGCAATCATGAAAGAATGCTCAATTTCTTATCTAATGGAATAAATACAATACATAGAAGTAAATTGGAATCTCAATAATTATATAATATCATTATATTATGATAAGATCAATTAAGATAGAGAATAAGATATCTAACTTATTAACATATAAAAGGAATGAAGAGATGAAAATTATAGTTGAGTGCCCAGTTGAATAGAATATTCAAAGGGTAAGAATTGAATAGTATAATTCACATAATTATATAACATTATAAACAAATACCATGTAGAATTATTAAAATTTGTTTGAGTGTTATATAATGGAGGATTATAGAAAAGCATGCTCCCAATTGAATGTTAAATAATGAATCTAAAATGTTGAATTCATTAAATTAAATGTTATGGGTCATTATTTAAATCAGTACCTCAAGCCTCAAGGGAATAAACTCAATTAGATTACAAAACATAATGGTTAAGCCAATTATATCACAATAATAGAATTAAGGGTCTCAGATGATGTCCTTGAAGTTATTTTTATCATGAATTAAAAGTAATCTAATCAATTATTAAATTCTAGACCTATTCACTCTTTTATATCTCTTAGGTCTTTCCAAACAAGGATTTATCCCCTAATTCATTAAGGATTGATTTTTCGGTTAAAATATCTTATGAAAACCTTATAGTAAAAAACATATATTACTCTTCCCCTATTAAAATAATTTTAGTTTCATTCTCTACAAACACGATTATCATATAAATGGTTTACAATGAAATACTTTATTAGGTTGATTAGTAGTAAAATTATAATTCAATAGTATATTTCTAATAGATGGACATTGTAATCTCCATGTCAAAAGTATAACCCATTATTTTTAAAAGAGATATTTCATTGGTAAAATCATATTTGAAAACAACTCTAGTGCCTCATCTCAATGAAATTTTGGGAGAATATGAATCAATGAATGAAAAGGGTTTTCTTTAAATAGTGGATCAACCTATTTTAAATAATTTTATCGATTATGAAGTCTAAATATATATTTATCATATAACTCATCAAAATCCTGTATCTATTACCCATTATAGAATAGATCTTGTGGAATTTGTGGAAATATAAAAAATATATGACTTGTGCGATAGGAAATTTATATTCCCATGTTTTTCATTATAGGGATAACCAATCTTATTTATGATGAAGAATGACAGTTTTACGAGGATATACATTGAATATAGTTAAATTAACAACATTACTGTAAAGAATAAAATATATATACCTCACATTGATCATCTGTTTGATCACATCCAAGGAGATCAATAATTTTCAATGACTAATGTTTATTCTGGTTGTCATCAGATAATAGTTAATAAGGGAAATTGTAATGGCCTGTTATATTTATATCAGTTATATTTTAATATTTTATTTTGATTTAATTTTTCATTTGATGAGTAATTTTGGTGACGAATTTCACATGATACCTATAATGGTGAGAGTATGTATTTGTTAGTGTTTTCATTTTAAACGTGTAGTTTTTTTTCATCACATGGTGATCACACATAGTGTATAGGGAGTACACATCATGTAATGGTTTCCATGAAGAATCAATAAACATTATAAATAGTTTGAACGGTTTACATGCCACATAAAGGATTAAAATCATTTAATTAAAACTATCGGGTTTTTTATAAAAAGATGGTGTTTTTTTGTATATAATCTTTGTGGAATATAAGATATGTAATGGGATTAAATATCATGTAATTGTCCTTAATGGGTATTTTTTGGGTGTTGAATGAGTCTTTTCTTATTTCATTCATTAATTTATTCCATTCACTCAACCTTTAGTCTCTTTATATTCGATTCCGGGTTACTCTTTCCCATCCATATCACTTTGTTTGGTGATTGATCATTATTGTAGTTGGGTTGCTTCTCTCTAGGTAGGTCATACATTTGTAGTTTCATTATATTTTGTCATGGATATGGTTTTGAATAAGTTTGTGTTCTGATCTATTATTAGATTGTGTTTTCTATTGATCCATTCTAGTTTTCTAGTGTTCCTTCTCTGTCAATAGATGTTCTCTTGCTTTCCAATCCCCATTTTCAAAGGAAACTAGGTTTTTATCATATTTAGGTTAGTGTTTTTATTAAATTGGTTGATTTAATTAATTTCATGTTGTTATTTAAAAATTATTTTCGTTTTTTGATAAATGGATATTATATTGGGGTTTAAATGATTTATTATATTAAAAAATATTTATAGAAGGGGTTCACCTTTGAAAATAAATTTTCTTGATTTAGAAATGGGGTTTTAATCTCTGAAGATGACTATCATTTCGTTGAAAATGTTAAATGAAATTGTCACCATGGTTTGGAAATAATTTTATAAAACTGGATATATGGAACCTTGGGTGCATTGGGAAAGTAAAACAGTTATCCTTAATATTTTATTTGAACCAATATAAGGTAACCATTAGTGATAGTGTCTAATAGGACTCAATATTATATGGATCTAACATTATGTATGTATGGTATTTTTATTATATAGTATACCATGTACCATTTCGTAGATCCGAAATGTGAGTTGATTTTTTATTTATGTTCATTATAACCTAATTGTTTTTATCATGGATTGTTTCATAGAGGTTTCTTTATGAAGTTGCACCATATATTATTGCATGATATTGTTTCATGGATATGTGTCTACCTTATTAACAAAGGGTGCATGGATACGATTTCCAATATATATCATTTCTACTTTTTATTTCTAGTTTTAAATATGAAAGGATTTTATGAAAACCAAAAGGAAAACTATTTAAAAATAGATTTAATATTTGAAAATTATTTTTAAAACCATATTTTCTTAAAATATATAATAGTGTATATCATGATATTATACCATTTATAGAAATTGTGGTCATGTTATATTAGGATTTGGATCATTTCCTACATTTGGATTTAGGTGTTTATAGAATTTGTGTAATATGATTTAGTGTATTGTAAGAGGATTTTGTATCATGATGGATTATCCTGTTTTTTTTTTACATTTGGTTCGGAGTGTTCTAGAGGTCATTGTTGGTAACATTGAGGTTTGACATTAATTTTTTGAATTATAATACTCTGTATTGCCTGAATGGCCCGAAGGCCTTCATTTTTATTGATTTTTGATAACCCCCTTTTTAAGGGATGAGGGGGAACCCTTACAAGGCCCATAGGCTCAGAGATTACATGGCTCGTATGCTTAAGAGGTTTGACATAATTTTTTGAATTATAATATTTTGTATTGCCGGAATGGCCCGAAGGCCTTTATTTTTTATTGATTTTTGATAACCCCCATTTCAAGGGATGAGGGGGAACCCTTATTGTTTAATGTATTGTTTTTCTTATATTCAATACTTTTTAATATTATAATGTTTTACCTATATTAATTGATTGGTTGGTTTGGGTGTCTTTTCTATTTGGCCTGAGTTGGTTCATTTAAATTACTATCATTGGGATGCATAGTTTGAAGTGTATTGACATTTTCTAAGTTTGGTTCTATGAAATGCGTAAAAAGAATATAGTACACTTGTAATTTAAATTGTAAGTGCGGATGATGGTCCAAGTCAACTAGATTCTATGAATAAAACTGAGTTAGAATCAGTGGTTTGGGAAAATTTACAAGGTTTGACACAAGGTGCTTGTAGTGATTTAAAAGAACTCTTTGGGTTATTTATTTTAATAGACCTATTAATATTTAAGTAATGTATTCTGATTAGAATATTTTATGTAACATTAAATTATTAATTTTTTAAATATTGGTTATCAATACATGATGTTGGTCCTTTGTTTTTTTTTTAATTTCCATTGACTGATTGGTTTTTGACTTTTAATAGACAATGGATCTGAGAAGATATCTACCTATTCTGAGAGAGGAAGCTATAAGATAGTTTTTGAAAGTGAATCCTCTAGTGTACCCTACTTTGGTAGATGATATTATCCACACTATTCAGGCTCTAGGTTAGTTTGGTGTTGGGAACATAGGAGGCATAGTGGATCCAGACTCTGAATTAACTAAGAAGCATCCACTTTTATTCGATATTGAAAAACGACACCATGAATTTGATTTGTGTCTTGAGAAGATATAGAGGATAATAACCTTATTAAATACACCTTAACATTATAAGGTGGGTTTCTCCATGTGTATTATCGATGTACCAAGAATGAGATAGTGACACTCTAATGTGAGAGATAAGTTATATGAGGATATTACACCAGATTAATTCAAAATGATATTTAACAAGATGATTTACCCTAAGAAATTTCATTTTTTCAAGACCTAACAGTATTGGAACATAGAGAAGGGGGTTCGTAACTTTCATGTGTATTTTACCTATTTTACCAAGTTGGATCATTAATAACCCATAATTTTTAATGATAATTATTCTTTGAAAATGTTTTCTTTACACAACAAAAGCATATCTCTTTAATAATTAAGTGAATATAAAAGGATGTGTGACTATCATGATTCCACTATTAGATAGACTTTGGTCAATTATGAATGTTTTTATATATTTCCATTGGTAACAATTCTCTTTGTAGTAATTTTAACATTCTAATTAGTGTTTTTATGTAAAAAAGATAGAGGATAATTAATGTTGAATGTAGAAATGATAGCATCAACAAGTAAAGTCATTCTATTAGAAGGACATTTTTCATAAATTTGGAGGGAGTTAGTGTTACTAGGATTTTATTTTAGCCACACTATATCTGAAATTCAACATGTGAATCTTGAACAAAATCACCTATAGTAGTAGCTCATGTTAGTAGAAATTACCCCTCGGTCGATTTTTGCCTAGTATCCCCACAAATTTATCACCTTCACAAAACATACCCTTAGGTCATAAATAAGTATTATAATATTCTAGTATTACCATTATTAGTTACTTAAATTTTAATTCCATTGTATAAATAAAATTTTAATTCCATTAATTCTATTTTAAGAATACTTTTTCATCATAATTTTTTTTTAACAATTTGATAAAATGATTTTTCAACAACACATTTTACTCTTCAGAAAAGAAATAGATCTTTATAATAAACTTTTATATTATAAATAAAACTTATATTAATGAAATATTATGATAAAAATAATTTTATTTAATTATTAATAATAAAATTATTTTATATTTTCATTAAAATATTTTAACTGTCAAATATTTTACTATGAATTTTCAGCAGGCTATTTTTTAATAAATAATGTGTTTCATTGATAAAAGTTACTTTTTTCATATTTATATAATTATTATTATCAAATTAAAACCATTTTTAGAATCATAATGTCCAATTATTGTTAGGGTGAATTTATTAGAATTTTTAAATTTATTTATTTTTCTATGAATAATAAAAGTACAATATGAGGTTTATGGTATGTTTAATGACTTAATGTTTATATAATTCATATTTAATTATTAGATACCACAATCCCCAACCAAAAATATTTTATTTTTATAATATTATGTATTTTATAATATTTTAATATATTTCCAAAATAATAATTTAATTTCAATAGTGTAACATGGAAACTCTACCATTAAAATTTTAGATTTTTGAAAACATTAATTTTCATTGCATTAATAAGTAATATAATATGATTTTAGGTTCTAGTGGGTTAAAATAACATTAAATATTTCCCAAATTATCAAAACCATGGGAAATACAAGGTTTTTTAATTTTACATAACCTAGATTTACATGAACTATATTTCAAAATTAGTAAACAAATGATCTAGTTCGTTTATAAAAACTCATACATTTAATCATTTAATTTCACCTCTAATCCATCCTTAATGATGCTCCAGTAGTTTTACCCTTGAATGATTCCCCAAAATAAATCACTATTACTTTTCCTTTTGTGAAATGACTAGTATTTGTCCTTACGTTAAATGATAAATTTGATTCTTATAAATCTATTAATTAAAAACACATCAAAAAACCCTTCATCTCATGTACATGAGATAGAAACTATAATAATTGAATTATAAATATTGGGGAACTATCTTTATGGTGAAGGATGTTAAATATATAGAGATTATAAAACTATAGTTTATATATTCATATATAAAGAGAATAATATGAGACATAGGTGATATATAGTTCTACTCAAGGTCTATGACTTGGAATTTCATTACCACCAAATGAATGAAAATATAGTTCCAGACTTATTTTTTAGTAAGGATCATGAAATGTTATCTTTGATGAGGTTAGGAAATGATAAAATTCCCATGAATTTAGTAAATATGTAAATGATAATAATCAAGAATGGGGATTTATTTTTTCAAATTAAGTTCCCTATCAACATTACTAGAGAAGATAAATAAGTCTTAAAAGGATGATAATGGATTAAAAAGATTATTAAATCCTAATAATATGTTATATTTATATACATAACCTATGAAGAAGTTTTGTGGATGTTTGGAAATGGACTATGTGCACCGTCAGTACATAAGATGAAGAATTATTTACTGGATGAAGATAGAAGCTCAAAATTCTACATAAACCTTAGTATAGGGATCTAAGGTAGTACATTTTGTGGGAAAACATGAAGGTATAAAATTTTCAATATGTGTCAAGATGTTGGTAATACAAAAAAGTCAAATCTTAGAGGCAACTCCCATGTGGGGGGAAGGCGACCCATCCCTATTCAAATTTGGAGGCTGTATAATATCCCTGTGGACATCACTAACATATTTCCTAAGATATCTAATAATAATTGCGTAATATGGGTCATTCTGGAACAACATAACATGTTTTCATTTTTTCTA
The DNA here is from genome assembly GCA_963277665.1 of Viscum album. Taxonomy (NCBI): domain Eukaryota; kingdom Viridiplantae; phylum Streptophyta; class Magnoliopsida; order Santalales; family Viscaceae; genus Viscum; species Viscum album. The sequence continues at coordinate 1,194,827,656 of OY728139.1, forward strand.
ACAATAAGGAAGTATCTTCCACTTGAACATCCCATATTTCTCTATATCAATGAATTTGGTAGGCATCATGGTTCACTATTATCATTAGTATTAAATCATGACTCTCATTTCGCATATAAATTTTAGATGAGTCTTTAAAAGTATATGAACATATAGATACACATGGTCACCACATACCATACTAAAATAGATGGTCAGTATTCTATTACTATCCAAATGGTTAAAGATATGTTTATTTCATTATCAATTCACATCCAATGTACATGGCACTAGTTACGTCCTCTAGTGAAATTTTATTACAATAGTGGTTCCAAATAATATATAAAAATGGAACCTTATCAGGTCTAGTATGGTAAATGGAATTGTACTCCGACCAATTGGAATGAATTTGATAAATGGAAACTAGATAGATAATTAAATCATTATGTAAACCACTAATAAGAATCAAGCGATATAAAATAATATCAAGATATCTCAGAGTATATAAAAAATAGATATGGATAATCAGATGAGGCACTCGTAATTTCAAGTATAGAATTGTGTATTCTTAATGGTATCTTTTTAGAATGAGTTAATAAGTTTTTTCAATAATGGAATGCTGTGTCCTTTGTATATAGGGGAATTTGAAATTTTAGAGAGAATGATTGTTATAGCATACTATTAAACTATTCCACCCAACCGTTCTAAAATAATTTTGGCTTTATATGTATTATTATAAGGGAAATATAGACCAAAGCAAATACGCAAAATCACCGCTATGTAAATATTGTTAGAAAAAAATTAGTCTTATAATTAATATGTTGTTCAAAATCATATCACTGGATATAATTTATTGAGGAATCGAATAACCCAGATAGTAAAATTTCTTAGGATTATTCATGTGTTAAAGTAAGTAGTGTGGGATCATTAATAATAAACCATAAGAAGCTGAACTGTTTTTATGAGCTAATAAATATCATAAATTGCATATATGAAAATACAAATGATGTGGGGAACGTAAGATAGATGATTTATCAATAAAAAGTATACACTATATCCCTAATATTATTTCATAAAATACATATTTTTACATCATCATTATAGTATATTATAAAATGATTCATTACATAAATATTTTTAAATGTTATATTCCTAAATTTTAGAATTTAAATTTTATAATACAGACATCATTTTTAGATTTTCAACATTGAGAATAACATAAGGTAAATATTTACTATTTATTTTAGAAAGAATCATTTTCAATGAATTTTTCTTTTAAATGTCTCATATTTTATTTAACAGGAAAAAAATTGTATCTTAAAATTATTTTCACTAATATGTTATTTAGAAATATTCACATATATATTTAATTGATTTTAAATAATAATGGAGATGTTTAATATATTAAAATTACTTTATCAATAAAAAGTTTTATATCTTATGTTATAATTTAAATTGTAATTTTCTCATATTAAGAAATTTAATAAAATTGAATGGATTTGAAATTTTTAATTTTCACAATAAAATGTACTAGGATTTTTCGTATTATATTTTATGTAAAATAAAAATTACCATATTAATTATTTAATAATGGTTAACGGTTGTAAAGGGTGTAAATTTAAGTGTCTATAAATTTAAATGATTTAAATGATACATATACCATTTATATGGAATTTTTTTGAATGAATTTAATCCTCCATGTATCACCAACATCTATACTTAAATCAATCAAATATAATGTAATTCTATATTAACACTTCACCAAATATAGGATTCCATATAAATAACCCACTTTATTACCAATAAAAGGATCTCACTTTTACCCTTTCACACATTTCTCACTAATCTAAATCCACTTATCATCAATTACCACTCATTTTACCTCACAACAATATATTTATGTTATTTCTAAATTTCTATATAGTTATTCTAGATGATTAATAATCTACCTAGAAAGTAATGGTTTTCAATTCAATTCATTCCTTTTCAATTTATGTTAACTTCATATAATATCATTTGAAACTCATTTTAATATATTATTATTCTTTTGATTAAATTAAATTATCATATAATTGATATGTATTTATTAATATATTGCTTATTCTCGCACATTATATCCATTTTATAACTGTTAATTATATTGAAATTATGGTTTCATAATGGATTTAAATACATTAATTGAATGATAAATTCCTCTTAATTTCATTGTTAGATGTTGTAATGTTCCACTAGACTAAAATAAAAATAATTTTATCAGTGTTAGATCATAATTTTATCTCATTATATTTCCTTCATAATTTGTTAAAATACTCAAGCATCATCATCTCCATAAAATATCCAATAATGTCTGTAATGTAATAACTGAGGGGATTTCTGGAAATTTAATCCCTGACAGGATAAAATCTGGTGGATATAGACTCTGGAAAGAATGTACATAGGGGTAATAAACCAATAAAGGTTTGGTTTGTATTAACTCAATATTCAATCTATTTACAACAAATAGGACCACCTATACACGTGGATGACATTCTCAAGAGATATGATATTGATCATTCGTGTGCTATTTAGAAACCATAATTAAGGATTATTTCATATTGATGTCCCTAAAAAATGAATGTACACTTTACAAATACATTTTAAAAATTATTTTGATAAGGGTACATTACATTATAATTTGAATACCAAATTTTTCTAAATTGATTATTGGATATTCACATATATAACATTATTATACCATTGAATAAGGATATATTGATATTTCTTATATTTTTATTCTTATATAATAAACTATTGATTACTTATATGTGATTAAGTATGAGTTTACTTATATTATGAAATCCATTTTTTATCCATTCTCATTATATGAACGATGCATTAGATATGTTGTGTGATGGGTGCAGCCTAAAATTATATAGTTACTTGATAAATGTTTTAGGAATTAGGATATAGATTATCTTGGGCAATTGGTATAATCCATTCAGATTTATCAAAACATATTGTCATAAGAACTTTTATGGTATAATTATGATGTCAGATACTATTTATTATATCACTATGATATTAGTTATCGATATACATGTGTAAATTTAATGTTATGTTAACCGTTAATATATTATGACCAATTATTTCATTATTTAATTTTTTAATTCCCATCTTAATATATATTTTTTATTATTTAATAATATCATCAACTTTAGGCTACCCCTTAGTGAGCATTTTAGATCATCTTTATATGTCTTTATAATTCCCATTGATACAACGTAGATTAATATATGTGACAAATGGATTTTCGAGAAAAACTATGACAATTTAATACACAAAAAAAAATATATCTAATGTCTTAAATGTAATGCATTGTCTAATTAAATATTTGGTTTCCTAATACTACTAAACTATTATATCTAATGAATTTTTATAATTTTATTTTTTATTATTGTAATGAAATAACAACTACCTTCGCAATACTGGTGTTTGGCTGTTAAAATGAACTAATTTATTTCATTGAATCTTCATTAAGGATTAATTTTTAGATTTAATATTTTATATAAGATAACAACTTTTTTTATTTCTATGGGTAATCAAACTAAATTTAATTATCATATCATTTTCTTGGGAACCTAGATGTTATTTTATAAACATTCCTATAATTAAAAAAAGATCATAATTACATTCCATCGAATTATCATTTCTATCTTTGTAATTTTCATTCATTGAGTGATAGAAACACAATTACCACAAATTATTCTATATATTCAAGTTGTTTTTTCTTTTTTTAGATCAATTTAAATTTATTCACTTTTGATGAGTGATATTATAATCCATCCAGTTATAGGTATATCTCATAATAAAACAAAAAAATTGAAATCATCAAATCTTGGTTCATGTAATTTATTTCTTTGAGAAATGATACATTTGGATTATAAATTTTCTAAATCACCTTAAGATCTTATTTGTGAACATTGAATCCATCAACTCGTCGCAATAGACCTGAATTGATCAAGTAAACTCAATGATGTAGTTATGAAAACCAATAATGTTTTTATTGAGATACATGTCAAACCTATTATTTTTTTTGTATCACTTAAGGATTTACCTCTATTACTTTGTTATATCCATCGTAATATCCATGTCAAAAAGTATAACCCATTATTTTTAAAGGATGTATTTCATTGGTATAATAATATTTGTAACCAACACTAGTGCCTCATCTCAATGAATTTTTGGGAGAAGATGAAGGAATGAATGAAAAGGGTTTCCTTTACATAGTGGATCAAACTATTTTGAATAATTTTATCGATTATGAAGTTTAATTATATATTTATCATATACCACATTAAATCCCATATCTATTACCCTTTATAGAATAGTTATCATTGAATTATTGGATTTATATAAAAATCTATTAGTTGTGCGATAAGAAATTCATATTCCCAGGTGTTTCATTATAAGGATAACATGTCTTATTTATAAAGAACATTGATAGACCTATGAGGATATTCATGGACTATAGTAAAATTAACTACATTACTATAAATAATAATAAATATATAACTCACATTGATCATCTGTTTTATCACCTACTAGGAGCTCAATACTTCTTAATGACTAATGCATTTTTGGTTTTCATCAGTTAATAGTTAATAAGGGAAATTGTAACGGCCTTTTACATTTCTATCAGTTATTTTTTAGTATTATCTTTCGATTTTATTTTTCTTTTGATTAATAATTATGATAACTAAATTCACATGATACCTGTAATGGTGAGGGTAGGTATTTGTTAGTGTCTTCAGTTTAATCGTGCAGTTTTTTTCTTCACATGGTGGTTACTCATAGTGTATATGGAGTACATATCGCATAATGTTTATAGGGAAGAATCTATGAACATTATAAATAGTTTGAGTGGTTTGCATGCAAAGTAAATGATTCAAATCATGTAATTGAAAAAAAAAGGTTTTTCATTAATGGATTGCATGTTATTCTGTGTATATGAGCTTTGGGGTATATAAGATATGTAATGGGATTACATATCATGTAATTATTATGAATTGGTATTTTAAGGTTCTGAATGGGTGTTTTCTTATTTCATTAATTAATTTATCCCTTTCTCTCAACCTAGATCCTCTTTCTATTCGATGTTGGGTTACACATTCCCATCTATATCACTTCATTTGGTGATTAATCATTGTTGAATTTGGGTTTCTTCTCTCTAGGTAGGTCATACTTTTTTAGTTTCAATGTATTTGGTTATGTATATGGTTTTGAATATGCTTGTGTTCTGATCTATTATTATATAGTGTTTTTTATCGATCGTTTCTATTTTCCTGGTGTTCCTTCTCTGTCGATATATGTTCTCATGGTTTCCAGTCCCCGTTGTCAAAGGAAACTAGGTTTCTATCAAATTTAGGTAGGTGTTTCTATTAAATTAGTTTATTTAATGAATTTCATGTTGTTATCCAAATCCTATTTATTTTGAAAAATGGATGTTATATGGGGTTTGAAATGATTTATTAGATTAAAAAATATTTATAAAAATGGGTTGATCATTGAAAATACATTTTCAAGATTTGGAAATGGGGTTTTAATCTCCGAAGCATACTATCATTTTTTTAAAAATGTCAAATGCAATTGTGAGCACAAATTAGAAATAATTTAATAAAATTGGATATGTGGAACCTTCGGTGCATTGGGAAATTAAACAGCTATAATTAATATTTGTTTTGAAGAATATGAGGTTACCATTTGTGATAGTGGCTAATAGGACTCAATATTAGATGGATCTAAAAATATGCATGTTTGGTATTTTTTTATATAGTACACCATGTACCATTTTCTGGATCCCAAATGTGAGTTGATTTTTTATTTATGTTCTTTATCTCCTAATTGCATTTATCATGGATTGTTTCATTGAGTCTTCTATATGAGGTTGCACCACATAACAGTGCATGATATTCTTTCATGGATATATGTCTACCTATTTGACTCAAGGTTCGTGGATATTCTTTCCAATATATATCATTTCTACTTTTATTATTTATAGTATTAAATATGGAATTCTTTTATGAAAACCAAAAGGAAAATTATTTACAAATAGATTTAATATTTGAAAATTATTTGTGAAACCATATTTTCTTAAAATATATAATTGTTTAATTCTTGAAATTATACCTTTTATAGAAATTCTAGTTGTATTATATTAGGATTTGGATCATTCCCTATATTTGGGTTTTGGTATTTATAGATTATGTGTAATATGATTTATTGAAATGTGAGAGGATTTTGTATCATGATGGATTATCATATTTCTGCTACTTTTGGTTTCGGAGTAGTCTCGAGGTCAATGTTGGTAACATTGAGGTTTGACATACTTTTTTGAATTATAATATTTTGTATTGGATTATATATTTTTTGTTGAATATTTTTTTTATGCTTTATAGTATAGTTAAATGTCTTGTTTTTCTTATATTCAATAATGATTTATATTATAATGTTTTAGCTATATTACTTGATGGGTCAGTTGGGGTGTCTTGTCTAGTTTTCCTGAGTTGGTTCATTTAAATTACTATCATAGGGATGCACAGTTTGAAGTGTGTTAACATTGTCTATGTTTAGTTCTAATACATGTGTAGAAAGAATATGGTACAGTTGTAATTTGGATTGGAAGTGTGGATGATGGTCTCAGTAAGCTCACTTCTATAAATAAAACCGAGTTAGAATTAGTGGCTCGGGAAATTTTACAACGTTTTAGAAAAGGAGTTTTTGGTGATTTAAAAGAACTATTTAGGTTGTTTAATTTAATGGACCTATTAATATTTATGTAAGGTATTCTCATTAGTATATTTTTTGTAACATTAAATTTTTTATTTTTTAAATCTTGGTAATAAATACCTGATGTTGGTCATATATTTTTTAAAAATTCCATTGACTGATTGGTTTTTGAATTTTAATAGTCAATAACACTAAGAAGGTATTTACCAATTCTGAGAGTGGAAGCTGTAATATAGTTTATGAAAGTGAATCCTCAAGTTTAACCTTCTTTGGTATATGATATTATCCACAATATTCAGACACTATGATGGGTTGGTTTTGGGAACTTAGGAGGCATGGTCGATCCAGACTCTGAATTTACTAAGATGTATCCACCAGTTTTCAGTGTTGAAAAAGGACCCCATGAATTTAATTTGTGTATTGAGAGGATTGAGAGGATCATCATCTTATTAAATACACCTTATCATTATAAGGTGGTTTGTTCCATGTATATTCTCGAGGTACCGGGAAGGAAATAGTGGTACTCTATTGGGAAAGATAAGTTTTATGAGGATATTACATGGGATTAATTGAAAAGGATATTTAACTAGAATTTTTACCCTATGAAATTGCATGTAGTGAAGAACTGAGAGTATTAGGATATAGATATGGGGTACCATAACTTTCTAGTGTATTTTACCCATTTTACCATGTTGGATAATTAATAACTCAAAATTTGTAATGATAATTATTTCCTGAAAATGTGTTCCTTACACAACGAAACCATATCTCTTTAATAATTAAGTGAATGTAAATGGATATGTGGCTATCATGATTCCAACATTATATGAACTTTAGTAAATTATGACTTTTGTTATATATTACCATTGGGAACTATACTCTAGGTAATATTTTTAACATTATAATTATTGTTTCTAAGTAAAAAAGGTATAGTATAATTAAGGTAGAATGGGGAAGTGATAGCCTCAACCAGTAAATTTATTCTATTGGAAGGAAATTTTTCATAAATTGGGTGGGAGGGATCGTTACTATGATTTTATATCAGCCACACCAAATCGGAACATCAACATGTGAATCTTAAAGACAATCGCCTATAGGAGAAGCTCATGTTAGTAAAAATTACCACTTAGTCGATTTTTGCTAGCATCTCCACGAACTTATCACCTTTAAAAAACTTACCCTTAGGTCATAAATATGTATTACATTTTGTTAGTATTACCATCATTAGTTACATAAATTTTTATTCCCTTGTATAAATAAAATTTTATTTCAATCAATTCTATTTTAAGAATAGTTTTTCATCATAAAAAATTGTAAACAATTTGATAAAAAGATTTTTTAACAGCACATTGTACTCTTTAGAAAAGAAATAAATCTTTATAATAAACTATTATATTTTAAATAAAACTTATTTTAATGAAATATTATGATAAAAACAATTTTCTTTAAATATTTAAGATAAAAATATTTTATTATTTAATTAAAATATTTTATGTGTCAGAATGTTTAATATGAATTTTCAGTGAGATTTTTTTTAATAAATAAAAAGTTTTATTATTAAAAGATAATTTTCACATATTTATAAAATTATTATGATCAAATTAATACCATTTTTCAAATCATATTGTCCAATTTTTGTTAGGGTGAATTTATGAAAATTTTTTAAATTAATTTAATTTTCGGTGAATAATAAAAGATCAATGTGAGGTTTAAGGTATGTTTAAGGACATCATGTTTATATCCTTTATATTTAAAAATTATTTACCACAATCCCCAAACCAAAATATTTTATTTTTTTAATATGAGTTATTTTATAAGATTTTAATCATTTTGAAAAATAATAATATAATTTCCATCGTGTAACCTGGAAACTCTACCATTAAAATTTTAATTTTTTGAAATCAATACATTTCCTCACCTAAATAAGTAATATAATATGATGTTAGGTTCTTTTGGGTTAAAATAACATTAAATATTTCCCAAATTACCAAAACCTTGGGTACAAACCATGGGAAATCAAAGGTTTTTTCATTTTACCCAACCTAGATTTTCATGAACTATATTTCATAATAAGTAAACAAATGATCAAGTTTTTTTATAAAAACTCATAAATTTAAACATTAAATTTCACACTCAACCCATACTCCAAGATGCTCCAGTAGTTTTACCCATCAATGATTCCCCCAAATAAATCACTATTACTTTTCCTTTTGTGAAATGACTAGTATTTTTCCATTCATGAAATGATAAATTTGACGCTTATGAATTTATTAATTAAAAACTCATGAAAAAACCCTTCATCTCATGATCATGAGATAGAAAATATAAAATTCGCATTGGAAATATGGGGGGCACTATCATTATGGTTAAGGATTGTAAATATATAGAGATCATAAAACTATAGTTTATATATTCCCATATAAAGAGAATAATATAAGACATTAGTGATATGAAGTTCTACTCAAGGACTATGGCCAAGAATTTAACTAAAACCAAATGAATGAAAATATGGTTGCAGAATTATTTTTTAGGATGGTTCATGAAATTTTATCTTTGATTAAGATAAGAAATGTTAAAAATAACATGAATTTAGTAAATATGTAAATGATAATTATTAATAATGGTGATTTATTTTTCCATTTAAGTTCCCAAAAAACATTAATAGATAAGATAAATAAGTCCTAAATAGATGATAACGGTTTACAAAGATTATTAAATCCTAATAATATGTTAGATTTATAAACATAACCTATGAAGAATTTTCTTGGATGTTTCGAAAAGGAATTTGTCCAGCAAAAGTACAGAAGATGAAGAATTAATTACTGGATGAAGTTAAAAGCTAAAAATTCTCCATAAACCCTAGTATTGGGATCTAAGGTATTACTTTTGGAGGGAAAACATAAAGGTATCAAATTTTCACTAGGTGTCATGATGTTGGTAGTACAAAAAAGTAAAATCTTAGAGTTAACTCCAATAGGGGAAAGACGACCCATCCCTATACAAATTTGGAGGCTGTATAACATCACAATGGAAATCACTAACATATTTTTTAAGATATCTGACAATAATTGTGTTATATGTGTCATTTTGGATCAACATAACATATTTTCATAATTCCTAACAATAAGGATGTATCTTCCATATGAACATCTTATATGACTCTATATCAATGAATTTGGGAGTCATCATGGTTCACCATTATAATTATTATTAAATCATGACTCTTATTCCAAATATTAATTTTAGATGAGTCATAAAATGTATATGAACATATCAATACACATTATCACAATATACTATCCTAAAATAGATGGTTAGTATGATATAACTATCCAAATGGTTAAAGATATGCTGATTTCATTATCACTTTACTTCCATGGTACATGGCACTAGTTACACCCTCTAGTGAAATATTATTACAATAGTGGTTTGAAATAATCTATTAAAATGGATCCTTATCATGTCTTGTATGGTAAATGATACGGTACTCCAACCTATTAGAATGAATTTGAGAAATGGTAATTGGATTGATAATTAACTCATTATATAAACCACTGATAAGCAGCAAGCTATATAAAATAATATCAAGATAGCTCAGATTATATATAAAATAGATATGGATAATCAGATGTGGTACATGGAATTTCAAGTACAGAATCATGTATTCTCAATGTCACCTTTTTAGAATTAGTTAATAAGGGTTTTTAGTAATGGAATTTTATTACCTTGGTATATGGTGGAATTTGAAATTTTAGAGAGAATGAGTGTTATGGAATACCATTTAACTATGCCACCCAAATGTTCTAAAATTATTTTGGCATTGTATGTATTATTATAAGTGTATTACAGGCCGAACCGAATGTGCACAATCACCACTACGTAAATATAGTTAGAAACTGATTAGTCTTTTAATTAATATATTGTTCAAAATCATATCACTAGAGATAATGTATTGAGGAATCGAATAACTCAGATAGTAAAATTGCTCAATATTATTCACGTGTTAGAGTAAGTAGTGTCGGATCATTAATAAGAAACTATAATTAATTTTAAACTTTTTTATAAGATAAAAAATGTCATAAATTTCATTCATGAAGATACATATGACGTGGGGAACGTAAGACCCAAGATTCATCAATAAAAATTAAACACTATATCCCTATAATTATTTCACAATATACATTTTATTACATCATCATTATAGTTTATTAGAAAAGGTTTCATTAAATAAATATATTTAAATGTTATATTCCAAATTTTAGTAATTTAATTTTATAATAGGGATATCATTTTCAGATTTTCAATATTAAAATAACTTAAGGTAAATATATAGTATTTGTTTTAGAGAGGATAATTTTCAATTAATTTTTATTTTAAATGTTGAGTATTTTTTCTAAAATGGAAAAAATGTATCTTAAAATTAATTTCACTAATATTTTATTTAAAAATATACACATATATATTCAATTGATATTAAATAATAATGATAATGTTTAGTATATTAAAATACATTTATCTGTAAAAAATTTTATATCTTATATTATAATTTAAATGTTCATTTTCTCATGTTTAGAAATTTAATAAAATTGAACGGATTCGATATTTTGAATTTTCACAATGAAATGTAGTATAATTATTAGTATTATATTATATGTAAAATAAAAATAACCATATTACTTATTTAATAATGTTTAATGGTTATAAAGGGTGTAAATTTAAGTGTTTAGAAATTTAGATGATTTAAATGATACAAATACCTTGTATATGGACTTTTTTTTGTATGAATTCAATCCTCCATGTGTCACCAACATCTCTACCTAAATAAATCTAATCTAATTTAATTCTATATTTACACTTCACCAAACATAATATCCCAAATAAATATCACACTTTTCACCAATAAAAGGATCTCACTTTCACCCTTTCATACATTCCTCTCTACTCTAAACCCATTTATCATTAATTACCTCTCATTTTCCTTAAAAATCATCTATTTATGTTATTTTTATATTTTTATATAGTTATTATAGATGATTAATAATCTTCCTAGAAATTAAAGGTTTTCAATCCACTTAATTCCTTTTCAATATCAATTAACTTCTTATAATATCATTTGAAATTAATTTTAATATATTATTATTCTTTTAATTAATTTAAATTATCATCCAATTTGTATGTATTTATTGAGATATTACTTATTCTCACACATTATATCCATTTGATAACTCTTTATTATGTAGACATTAAGGTTTTCTAATGGATTGGAATCCATTAATTGAATAATAAATTCCTATTAATTTCATGGTAAGATGTTGTCATGTTTCAATATACTAAAATAAAAATTATTTTATCAGTTTTAGATCACAATTTTATCTCATTATATTTCTTTTATAATTTTTTATAATACTCAAACATCATCATCACCATAAAACATCCAATAAAGTCAGTAATGTTATGACTAAGTGTATTCCTAGAAATTAAATTGCTTTTTAGATATAATCTAGTAGATATAGACTATAGAAAGAATGTACATAGGGGTAGTAAACCTAAAAAGGTTTCATTTTTATCAAGTCAATCTTTACACTGTTTACAACTAATGGGACAACCAACACACTTTGCTGAAAATCTCGAGAGATATGATTTTGACCATTTGTGAGCTATTTAGAAGCCATAATTAAGGATTATTTCATATTGGTATCCCTACACAATGAAAGGACACTTTACTACTACCTTTTTAAAATTATTTTGATAATGGTACATTCCATTATAGTGTGAATACCCTATTTTTCTAATTTGATTATTGGATAGTTGCATATATAACCTTATTATTCCATTGAATAAGGATATATTGATATTTAAAATAACCATATTTTTATATAATAAACTATTGATTACTTATATGTGATTATGTATGCGTTTACTAATATTATGAAATTCATTTTTTTAGAAATTCTTTTTATATGAATGATTCATTACATATGTTTTTGTGATGGGTGTGGCTTGAAATTATATTGTTACTCAATAAATGTTTTAGGTATCATGATATAGATTATCTTGGGTAATTGGTATAATACTTTCTGATTTCTCAAAAAATATTGGCACAAGGACCTTGATGGTGTAATTATGATGTCATATGCTATATATTCTGCCACTGTGATATTATTTATTGATATACATGTATAAATTTATGGTTTTGTTATCCATTAATATATTATGACGAATTATTTAATTATTTAAGTTTTTAATTCATATCTTAATCATTATTTTTTGTTATGTAATGATATCATCCACTTTAGGCTACCCCTTATTGAGAAATTTAGTTCAATTTCTTATGTTTTTAAATTTCACTTTGATACAGTATAGATTAATATGTGTGAAAAATGGATTTTTGAGAAAGCAATAATGACATTTTAATACACTAAAATAATATATCTTATGTCTTTAATGTAATGTAATGTCTAATTATATATTTGGTTTTTTAATACTAGTAAACTATTATATCTGATGAATGTAAATCTTTTTATTTTTTTTCTTATTGTAATCAAATAACCAATAACTCCATAGTACTGGTGTTTGGGTGTAAAAATGATCTAATGTATTACTTAGAATCTTTTTCGAGGATTAATTTTTAAATTTAATATTTCATATAAGATAACATCCTATTTTATTTTTATGGTAATCGAACAAAATTTAATTATCATATCCTTGTCTTGGGAAACATGGTGTTATTTTATTAATATTCCAATAATTTAAAAAAAGGATAATAATTACATTCCATCAAATTATCATTTATATCTTTGTAATTTTCATTCAATGAGTGATAAGAACACATTTCCCACAACCCCTTCTACATATTCATGTTGGGTTTTTCTTGTTTTTTGATCAATTAAAATTTATTCACCTTTGATGAGTCACATTATAATCCATAAAGTTATAGGTATATCTCATAACAAATCAAAAATAAATTGAAATCATCATATCATGGTTCATGTAATTTATTTTTTTGAGAAATTATACAATTGGATAATAAATGTGTGAAATCACCTTAGGATCATATTTGGGATCATTTAATCCATCAACTTGTCACTTTAGACATGAATCGATCAAGTAACCTTAATGATGTGGTTATGGAAACCAACAATGTTTTTATTAAAATACATGTCCTGCTTATTTTTTTTGTATCACTTGAGGCTTTACCTCCATTACTTTATTATCTATATCATAAATATTTGATTAAATTTCCTATATACAAATAGAAAAAATTAAGATCATTATTTTTGTGAGGATTATAAATTCTATAAATAATCCATTTTATTTATTTATTTCAACATTGAGGAAATTATTGTGTTTTCTATTTATGGAAATAACTATAGGATTTATTAATTGTAATACATGGATGAGGTCAGAGAATAATCAATGTCTAAGATTTCATATATTTTATCACAATAGATATTAGAGATTGGATATTTTTATGAAATTAAAGTGAAAAACAAATATCTCATTGGAAATGGTATCTATTTTAAATATCAATAATATATAGAGTCACTAGGAAAATAATATTTTAGAACCAATACAAAATTCAATAAGTGCAAGGATCAAATAAATAATAATATGGTGAATTAGGATGTTTAATTCCTTATTATAAATGGAAATTTTTCATATTTTTATAAATAATGTCTTAAATATTTCAATAAAAATCAATCATTTGTAACCTAAAAATATAATATAGATAATATATCGACATAATTATTTTACATGGTCGATAAAAAGTGATTCACTAAAGAGAGTATAGCTATAATGTAACTATGTACTCAGTTTACCTCTACATAAATTTTTTATTATAATGTATGTTTTAGGCTCACCACCGAATCCAACATTCACTCCTTTCTTATACTAATACATCCACAAAATAAATGTATATTTTCAAGGATATTCATTACATAGGTAACTCGTCAAAAATATCTCGAAAATATTTAAAACCCAATGAAGACAGGGCTATTTTCCTTAAACTCTATCTATAAGATAAAACCATTAATTGATGAAATATATTTCTTATATACCTCAATATTTTATATATTATTTCTCAATATTTCATGGTTATATTATTTTCAAATCTGCTAATCATTTTTCTTTTTTCATACAAAATGTATTCTTCAAAAATTTTCCCTCTATTGATTCCAAATTTCCAAATATTTATTGGACATTATAAATAACCATAGTGTTTATGAAAAACCCCCACTAAATATTCATATATTAAAATAAATATGAATTGAAAAAACATCTCCCAAGCCTATAAAATTATCACAAACTATGGAATAGACCTTTGATCACATTATTGTTTATTTTTTCGAAGGTTTTAACTTTAACATTATACCCCTTGAATTCCAATCACCATTGAAATATGAACATTTCCATATTTAAATACTCAAATATTTAATATAACATTAGTTTTTTTCTATAAAAAACACATTTATATGCCTTATAAATTTATGAAATCATTTTTGGAAACAAATTCCCTAATCCTTAGTTTCAAAAACAACCAGCTACCTATTTCTGTGAAAATTTATCACCGAAACACCTATGTTTTCCTTAAGAATATAGTTTTATCTACAAATAAAATAAATTTGGAATTCTAAAATGACTACCACAATGAAATGGTTTTTACTAGCACCATTCTATTCCATACATATATAATAACCATTATTATCTTTCTCCACGAAGTAAAATTACTTCCTCTTGTTACAACTAATCATGATATGAAACATGTTGTGGGTAATCATCCCATGGTCTATAATTTTTATTATTTAAAAATTATCTTCACCACACTTTTGTTTTCTAAAACATGACATGGTTTATGCCACAATTAAAATTTCAAAAATAATTTTTTCCATTTACTTTAACTCTTCACACTCCAATATAGCTAACATGACATATCCTCCAAAACAACCTAAAATGATATTAGTTTAACAACCTTGATGTGTATGGACAATATAACTGATTATTAGTATTTTATTCAAGAAACAAATGTGATTCATTAACTAAGAATACTGAATACTTATCCAATATTTGAACAATATCATTTTTTGTCTTTTATTTTTGTTTTTCAATGAATGAAAACATACACAATAATCCTTAACCAGGATTCACTGAAAAATACCAACCAATAAAGTTTTCACCTCTTCAAAATATTTTCTAAATCATAAAATGTATATAATTAGAATATTACAACAACATATTTATAGTCCTACATTATCCTCAGCCTCCTAATGTATATGTCATAAAACAATGATTCATCCATCTTTCATTTTAAGAATAGGAATTTTCTATATATAGGTCTACCTTATCTATATTATATTATTAACTAGAAATAATTTTATTGATCCAATGGTATAAAAAATCCCTAGTTGGGGTAAAATACTTATCTATTTCATCCAAATAATAAATCATTCTAAATTATCTATAAATGATTTACCGTTCCACACTAATGGAATGGTCTTTGTGAAACTAGGTAATATGTATTCATATATCCCACTCTACTAAATATGTTTTATATAATATATTTCATTCCTTAAGGAAATTCTGTGTACTTCAATATTTTTTAATTGATAAGTCTCTCCCTTTTCTCTTACATTTTTCATAAAAACACTTCCCTAGAAAGAATTTGTTGAAAAATAATTTCTAATCTGACATCTACCATAAAATAATCCCTTTTTATCATATTGAAAACCTCTATGTAGGAAAAATGTCCAATAGTATAATCCCAAACCAAATTAAAAGATAATGTACCAATTTAAGAAATTGATATTTCATAATTTCATTAGTCACTAATGTCAGCAAAAAACAAAAACTCTCTACAAATGAGAAGCATACACCACAAAAGATAAATTCCCCATCTCTATGTCTAAAATTTCATGTTCAATGGCAATAGTTAACACTAAATTCAATAATATTGCCTTAAAAATACTATAAAAATAATCTTAGCTAATATTCAAATGTTATATATCCTTTACTATTATTTCTCACCTTTTTTGTTCAAACCCTTCAATAATTTACATCATTAAATTCATCATAAATGTTTCAGGTTTTTATAAAAATGAATAATTTATATTTATTTACCCTAAAAATTAAGTCTACTATTGAGTTCAAATATAAATCAATAAATTTTTTGGATTATACCTAATAGATTTTAAGTCTTTTTCATTATCATTATGTCCACTTATAATCCCTTCCATCTAAATATCTAGAAATTATTTCATAATTGAGTATAATAGTTAATGCTAAAAGGGAGTATTTTCCAACACCTCAATACCTCAAACAATATGATTCCTATTAACAATAATATTATTATAAACAATACATGTAATGATACAGTATTAATGTCCCTTGATAGTACACCATTTATGTGGAGTACTTAAAAAATTTCACAAACAGGTTCCCAAAACCGTATTAGTTTAGTTCCTTTGGAAACATAGAAAAAATAATATTACTCAGTGAAATGTCTTCAATGATTCCCACAAAGATATTCACCCTTAGGGATTATACATTAAAACCATTCTGCAAACCATTTCTAATGAAACCATTAGAATTTGTGACCTAAAATGATTAGTAATGGTAAATAAATGAAATGTGTTATCACATAATGTACATAAGGGTAAGATAATGTCACACTGATCATTATAATATAATAACATAAAAATTAATGATCATGAATTAAGTAATAAATACTAGTATTTAATATAACATGATTCATAATTAAATAAATAGCACAATCCTTGAAATCATATCATTGGAATAAGAATTGTATTTATAGCAAATATATAAGCATATAAAACCCAAATTTCAAGAATTCCAACCAAGACCTATGTTACATACAAAGCTTGTGCTAATCGCCTTCATACCTTCTATGCGAATGGGATTCCATCCTATGTACCCTCCGACTTCAGGATTGGGAAGCCCTCCCATGTACCTTCTTGTTTCAATATTGGGATGCCCTTCTATGCACCCTCTTTTTTAGGATTGGGATTTCGTTCTATTAACTCGCTTGTTTTAGGATTGGGATGTCCTACAATGTTCCCTTTGAGAACATAAAACATTCATCATACCCAATTCATTATATGGAGATTTACGTCCCACCCACCACATAATAAAATCATACATACATGTTCCACAAGATAACAAAAAATTCTCCATATCATAACCCCTAATATGATATGTGTTTCATATATATCATATCATAACCCATGAACTGAAATGTATATCATAAATATTTCATAATTTAATAATCTTTGGAAAATATGTAGGTTTCATAATCATCTAATCTTAGAATGTCTCATCAAAGGAAGTGGTTATCATAAGAATATAACATTTGGAATAGGAATGGGTCGAATAAATATAAAAACCATTAAGGATAAATTGGATTATATAAATGGAATTCCATCAAAACATAAACCATTCATGGAAATTATGTGAATTGAACCTTGAATCAAATCCCAAAAAAGAATTATTAATATAAAAAGTTGGAGTCTTATATGGAAAATAATTTTGAGATATACTTTAATAAAGTTTGAGGAGGAATATATCCTTTCATATTTGAAAAATGATTTTTAAAACATAAAACCATTCAAAAATAATTTTCTTTGGAAATACATTGAACAAATATAAAGAAGCCTTAAAATCATTATAAAAACCATTTTCCTGGAACAATTCTAAAGGAGTATATAAAACAATAGTAAAAATGTTTCTGTTAAATATTATAAAAGAATTTTTAAAACCTTCTTCATAACATTTTTCCATGAAAACCCATTGTAAACTAGTAATATAATAATAAAATTATTTCAAAAATTATTTTATAGAAAATATATTTTAAAATGAATAAAAAATTATTGATTTAATTTAGATAATTTTCACTGAAAATAAATATTTTATGAAATATAACAAAAGATTTGAAAATCAATTATCTAATTTTTTTAACATAAAACCTTTTTCAAAACATTTTAGAAAACAAGGTTTTGAAAGACCATAGATTTCTGATCAAAAATAATAATATTTCCACATTCTCATACAAACATTATCTAAATTATTCTAAGAAAAAAAGAGTAGGAAAATTATAAAATTACATTGATATAACATTAATATCCATAGATTTTGAAATTTCATGAGAGTTCATGTGATATAAATCATAATATTTTATCAATAAAAGCATAATTTTAAACAATCTCGATAAACGATGTGATTATTTCAATAAAATATCACCACCTGGAAACATTGAATAATACTTAATATTTAAGAAAATTAAATTAAATGGGGCCTAAAATGTCATAAAAAAATAATGAGATTCAGGTTATAACATATCAATTATTATCATAAACAGTTTTTTAATGAACATTATTTTAAAGAAAAACATGTGTCACAAATAATGCTAATTGAGACAAAATTACATTACCGATTTGGTGACATTTTGAAAATAACCCCCATAAAATAATTATCATAAAATGGATATTTAAATGAGCATAAATTTATGTATCATAATCACATAATAAATTCTTGGGAATATTAGGTAAAAATAAAAATAAATGAGTTGATGTATCTCACAGAAATAAAAAAGCGAGATGAAATCCCCTTACCTTATGTTTTTACTCTCATCATACTCATATAAAACTAATTTATAACAAATGTAAGTTTATTATAAATATTTTATAGAACAATATTATAATTCCAAATACCCATATTATTTTTTTATAACTTTATATTACAATATTATTAACAATCCTATGTTAAGTTTTCACTTTGGGTAATATCTTATTTGTTCTTCGTACATAATTTGACTTATTATTCTTGATCATCTTACTTAATCATGATTTCCATACTTAAATAATGTAAAAAATTATATAAATAGAATATATATTCATTATATATTTATTTATAATAATATATAAAATATAGAATGATTAAATGGATTACACCATTCATAGAGACTGTAGATCGTATGACACATGAACGTTGTGTCTATTTTTTGTCATATTGAATGAAAGAAAGTTAAATATATTTATACATGTATAAAATACAATTATATTAGAATTATTATATAATATATATCATATATTTTCACTAAAAATCATTTTCACATTCGATGTAATGTGTTCTTGATTCATGCCGCTTTGTGGAGGGGGCAGTCCACACATCCACAAACAATATAATCATATTTACAATAGATGGAATGTATAAAGATATGTGATATAAATTAATTATATAATAATAAATACATAATATATTTATATATGTGTGTGTATATATATGTATATATTATATAAATATAATTTCTATAATAATTTCCAACCAAGAAATGTAGTAGTGGAAAAACAATCAATAATTGTTCGGTGAGGCGGTAGTTCTCCATTCACATGAAATAGTATGTTCATACCCATTAGATAGAAGTGTTTTTATGTTTAGGTCAAAAACATAGAATAAAAAAATCTCTGTACATTGAGGATACTATTAATGTTTTTTATAAGCATGGAAGTACAAAATAGGGGGTGGAGAATAGAAATAATACTAATGAGCTTCAGAAAATATATTAACTTTTATTTTTGGTACCTAGTTTTGGATTGCACCAATGTGATACCATTCATGGAATTGTAAAAAATGGGAGGATTTAAGTAGTAAGGGAGGTATTTTGGGAAGTTTATTGGGAATATATTGGTCAAAACTAAGTGGTTTGTGAGGTGTGAATAAGTTTGAAACTTTATGGCCTTTTATATGGATGGGTGGGGACACACATTGAATTTTCTAAAAACATTTAGTTTACTAGTGTTTTTAAATAAAATAATTAATCAAAAAAACTAAATAAGGTAAGGTTTATGGACTAAATAATTTCATAAAATACGTTTTGGACAAGTATCTAGGTAATTTGGTCCATTATATTTGTGGTTTAGTCCTTTGTTAAGATTAATTTCACCTTAATTACTATAATTAAACTTTATTAATTTCACTAATATTAAGTAAACAAATATGGAATCATTAAAAATTATAAATTATTCTGATTCCAAATATAGATTCAATTTTTTAAAATTCCAATCACATATATGGTCGAAATTAATTTAAAATTAATCTCGTAGATCATATGATAATGTTGGGTTTTAATGTAAAAAATGATTGAATAATTGTTGTGTTTTTATAACCAATTTAAATATGAAATTGGTAAAAATTACCAAAATTGGATATATTGACAAAAGTATAATATAAATAAACATAAAACCATTTTAAAATAAAATTTAAATATAAAATAAATTAGTTGAAAATGAATCTTTGAATTAAAATTAATTTTTTTTAATATTTATTCAAAACAGTGAATTCATAGAAAAATACTTAAAACAAGACATAATATAATATTTATATTTTTATTTGAAAAAAAATATTATTTTGATATATAATGTCTATTTAGGATCCAAAGCATATGTTTAAAATATTTTCTCCATTAAAAGGTGACAAAACTGCTTTTATAAATATATAAGTTTTTATGTGATATATTAAGTCTATTATCATATTTTTCTTATAGAATGAATTGGATGAACATCAAAAATATTTCTTTGAAAATATAATATATTAATTTAATTAATATCATTCACTAGTTGTAATTAATTTTAATTATTATGATAAATCAATATTTTTCATTAGAATAGCCTTTTATAAAATCATTACTTTTATATTAATTTGGTTCCAATATTGATTTCTAATTAATATGTAACCAGTGAACCATATAATATATTTTAATAATTTAGTTTACACTATTGTATTAAATTTACTTCTGAGGATAAATCTTACTATAAAAAATATAAAAATTTAGAATAATATATTGTTGTTTGGTAACACTTGGTCTTGTGTGTCATGAAATTCATCTGGAAAGGGTAGTGTTTCATGTAATGTAATCTAACCACAGTATTCCTTATAGTGAAATATAGACATTGTTTTTCATGTAGTGTAAAATTAACTTGGTGTTTGTTGTAGCTCAATACAATTCAGTGTCGTGTGAAATGAATTGTTTTACTTATTAAAATGTAAGATATCAATGAAAATTAATTTATTTGAAAAAAGGACTATAAAACTAGAGGTTTTACATTCTACACCCCTTAAAATGAATTTATCCCTTGAAATTCATTTCATTTATCAATGTTTTAATACTTTAATGATCAATTCATATAAACCCACTTTTTATTATTGAATACTAAAAATTCATTTAAAAATGTATAGTTAGAAACATAACAGCTACTCAAAGTATCAATTACTAGGATTACACATAAAATAAATTTGGTGGGAAGTGAATATTATTAAAGGAATAAAATAATAAATAATCATAGTGATTGATAAATATCAATGATCCAAACAAATTGGGTGGTCCGTAGAATGATAAAAATCCAAAATCTATAAAGTGAATAAGTGTCAAATATGTCATTAATATTATCAAACTAATGATAATAGGACAAAACATTCCTTTACAACCTTTTTCATAAATTTTAAAAATCATCACAAGGAGATATAATTAATTGATTTCTGAATAATCTCACCCTTTATTGTGTCTTGATCAATTTCCACATCATCTATTCATCCATGAAATTATGGTGAATTCACTATTCCTTAAGCACTAGCAGATCATGATATCCCTAAATTTAATAATAGGTTATTACATATATATTTACCACACGAAAAAGTTAGCAAAAGATATCCAATATACATAAATCAACATATGGAAACATTATACATTAATATCACAAACATAATCATAAGTTTAACCTAAATGTTCTATAAATCAGATACCATATAATCGTTCCAAATTCTCCCTTTATTCCTTAAATTTCCTAAAACATTTTTATTGGATACTTGGGTCTATTCTTGTAGTGATAGAATATCATAGGTGATTTTATTATTCCATAATCTATTTAGTGGAACATAATCACATGAAATCTCACATAAGGATGAAAAATAAGAATATCATTTGGATTAATCAAATAAAATAAAACATTAAATTAACAAATAAATAGTGGAGGATAATAATTTACAAATTATATTGGTTTACTTAAACCATTATGATAATATAAGATTTACCATTTTCATTTCTATGTATATGTTTTTGTGAATTATCATTCACATTAGTCCTTTCATTAATGAACTATTTTTCACAATATCTAAACTCCATCCATTTGAGAAACTAATGCATGGGATGTTCATTAAGTGGAGATTTCTCATTTTGTGCATAATTATCTTACATTATCTCATCACAATGACATTTAGATGCTTGATAACATTCAATTAAAAACATAAAACTATTTTATTCTCCTTATGAAAATTCCCTCCATATTTCTTACTACACTTGTTCATAATGGAATGATAATTTTCTTTTCTCCTTCATTATTAGATTTTCCATTGAATTACATCATCCTTTTCTTGATCCAATGAGCTTGTACCCTAGTGGTACAAGCTCCTACTTGGCATCCAAAAGACCCAAGATCAAATCCGAGCAGGGGTGAATTTTTGGGTACTATAGCAGGGCACTGTAGCAGTACTGTAGCAGGGCACTATAGCAGTACTATTGCAACCATGGAACTGTCGCAGCCACGACACTGTAGCGGTGGAGGGACTATAGCAGGTACCGTAGCGGCGGTGGTTACTGTAGCAGGTACTGTAGCAGCGTGGATACTATAGCAGTACTGTTCACCGAGGGGTCCTTTGGACTAAAAAATGGGCTTTCAAGCCTTTTATTTAGGCCACTTGGCCTTGGGCCTTCGGTCTTTGTAATGGGTCACCCTCTACCCAGTCTAAAGAGGTCATTGGTTTAAATAATAAATTGAGGCTTCGGCCCCAACCTTTTAAAAAAACATCATCCTTTTCTTGTAAAAACAATGTGATTGATACACAACACGAAGATCAATTTATAACTTTATAGCATATCTAACAACTTATTTATAGTTTCTAAGTATATTATATCTAAGGAATTTCTAAGACTACATTTCAAGCCACCAAAGAATTGATCAATTTTTTCCAGTTAGATGATAATACATGATGAGTACCTCACAAGCCATATCAAATTTTCTTCATATGAACAAAAAAATTTAACATCCATATAGTTAATCAATAGGAATTCATTTTCCATCTATATATAAATAATCCAAAGAAATACTTATTGAAAAATAAGTTCATGAACTCATACCAATGCATGGATTCGATTTTTTCTTATTTCCTTATATTCTTGATTAGATTCCACCACAAATCTGATTCACCATATAAACAATAAATATATATATATAATGAATTTCTCATGTTCAGAACACTATTCAATACAAAATATATTTATAGTGGTTTTAATCCATTATTAAGTAGTGATTGTGTTAGAAGACTCACTGGAAGAAGGAAGATGTTACCTCATGAAGAAGTCAGGATAATTTTGTTCCCTCCTTTGATAATTTGGGAGTCCATCACGATTCATATTTTGAGAAATTTGGGGGATCATAGAAATAATATTCTCATTTCTAGATAGAATACAATTTAGTTTCACATGAGGAAAATAATTTTATTTTCTATTTCAATTAACATTAACATAGTTTCTTAAGATTCAAGAAATTCAATAAAACTAAATTTAGCGAGAATGAAATAGTTATCATAGTGAGGAACTGCATGATCATTAACACCCTCTTATAATATGTTTATACAATAAAACATTCTTCAATATATGAATCATTTTCTATGTATGGGTTTGTTCATATCCAAAATATATGTTAATCATTTATGATATATTCTGAAGTGTTTGTGAATTCCCAATGCATATCCTCTAGGATTGTCAAACCAGGTCTGCAGTGAGGCTCGTTGTCATGTACAAGGTTTTTCCAAGTTAGTCTTGGCACACCTTGTCAGATTTAGTACCTCCATGTATATTTGAGATATAGCCGCATCAACTTCTAGTATATTTATTGGGATGTATATCTAGGAAACCTCTCACTTTATCCATTACCAAAATACTATGACATTTTCTTAAATATTAACTCATCCATATACTTACCTTAGAGACATCCTTATAAATATACATATAAATATACCTAGGGATCTCACAAAATTTTTATCATCTATGTTTCCAATGGTTGGATAAAAAGTTTCTCTAATTCGTATTATAGTAACAATGTCTTAACGTAAATATATATTACAAAATTTATACACAATACATAAAACATTGACCAAATAGTTCCCCCATTATCATATTATTTCAGTGCCTTTGGATACATGGAAAATAAATATCCTATCTCAGTAAATTTTCTTCAATGTTTCCCATAGAGATCTTCCCCCTTAGTAATTATACTTAAAAACCATTCATCGTAACCTAGGGAAGGGAAACATAATAAATAGGAGAGATCAAATACTCATTAAGCGTAAATAAAAAATATGTGTATGCTTATCTTGAACATATGAGAATGATAATGTGATCATTTTCATTAGAATCATAAAAAAATCAAATACCATAAACATGAATCAGGTTATATATATTTCCAGTTCATAAGAAATGAATCGTAAAGAAATCAAGAGCATAAACCATAAAAGCATAACATAGGAATAAGCCTTAAAAAATTTGGTATACCCATAAAAACATTAAATCCCTATTTCAATGATACCTACAAATACCTTTGTTAAATTTTTATCTTCGGTAAATCACCCATGTACCTGATTAAGGATTGGGATGACCTCTCGTTTACCCTCCTGTATCAAGATTTAGATTTATTCCATTATAACTTCTTCTTTCGGGCTTCATATCCCTTCTTGTCCACCCTCTTTTTTTGGGCATGAAATTAAATCTTTTTTACCCTCTTTTTTGGGATTTGGATTCACTCTCATGTAACCTTTGATCTCATAAAAATCAATCATTATCAAATGCATTGTAATGAGATATATTTCTGGCCTATCACATAAAAAAGAATACATACATGGGCTAAGTGATTTTAAAATTCCACTATATCCTGACCCATAAAAATATATTGTTTTCATAATAATCATATCATAACCCATGAAATGAAAATGGATATTATAAATTTTTAATAATACCATAACCTATTGAAAAAAACATATGTATTATGATCATTTCATCCTAGATTAACCCATTAATGGAATCATGTTTTATAAATATTTATCATGGTATAACCCGTTAAATATAAATGGGTTTTATAAGCATATAACTGTTTCATGAGGAACATGACTCATAAACATATAACCCATGAAAGTGAAAATATATTTCAAAAACGTCATTCTATCAAACCATAAACAATTTAGAGAAATAATATTAATGGATCTTTTGAATCAAGTCCCAAAAAAACTTGATTAATATCAAAAGATTCCGTATTAGATTAAAAACTTTTTGATATATCCATTAAAAAAAATCATTAGATATATATCCTTTCTTCTTTGAAAATGGTTTTTTAAAACATAAAACATTTTGAAAAACATTTTATTTGATTATTATTTCAAAACCATCGAAGGAAGGCTTGAAATAATTTTGAAAACCCTTTCCCTTGAAAAATTATAAACAGGTACAGAAAAAATCTAATTTTTTTTTATTTTAATTCTAATAAAATTATCTAGAAAACATTTTTTCTGTCCTTTTTGTTTGAATACACATTCAAAACATATATAAGAATCCTAAATACATTTTAAAACCCCTTTTTTAGAAAATGGACTTGAAATTTTATAATTAATGATTGAAATATTTAAATCCATTTCATTCATTATTGCCTATGTAAAACATATAATGGAATATTTGAAAATCATTGAAAACAAATTTTTGGCATAAAACATTTTGGAAAATATTTTCTAAAATATTGTTTTGAAAGAACACAAATTTCCAACTGAAAGGACTGATATAGCCTCATTTTTATAAATATATTTTATTAATTGTCCTATGTACTGATGATAGGGAAATTGATCCATTTCAGAGATATTACATGAATAATCAGAGGTTGATAAAATTCAAAATATTTATTAAGGTATGTGTCATAATATTTCATCAATGATAGCATAATCATAAAGAATGTTGATAAATGATGGTATTGTTACAAAAAAAAACTTATAACTTGATAACATTGAATCATACACTCTATGTGAGAAATAGAAATGAAATAGAGCCTAAAATATCATGAAAATATTGAGATTCATTATATAACATGTCAATTAAAAGCATATACACCTCGTTAATGATCATATGTTCATAACAGAACATGTGTCTTGTAAAAGGAAAATTGAGACAAATATTACATTACCAAATTGGTAACTTTTGTAGCATAAAACCCATGGAAGAAATATCATCAAATGGACAAGTTAATAGAAATAAAATTCAGTATAATAATCATATTTTACATTATTGTTAATTATATAAACCACAAAAAATAAATGAGTACTAAATAATGCATGTATCTCATGGAAATAAAAAGTGAGATGAAATTATTTTACATTATGTCTTGGATCTCATCATACTAATACAAACCTCCCATATAATAAATATAACATTATTATAAATATTTTATAGAACCATATTATTATTCCTACCACCATTTATGATTTTATTATGATACTATATTACCATCTTATTAACAATTCTATGTCAAAGTTTTACATCTGGTCATATCGGATTTTTTCTTCGCACATGTTTTGAATTATTATTTTTGATAATATTAAATAAATCATAAATTTATTACATAAATAATGTAAAAATTACATAAATATGATATATATTCAGTATATATGTATTTATAATAATCTATAAAGTATAGAAATATGAAATCGAATACATTGTTCATGGAGATGGTAGGTCTTAAGTACTCATGAATATTGTTTTCGTTTTGTTGTTGTATTGAATGCAATTAATTGAAATATATGTGTATTTGTATATAATATCATTAAATTAGTATTAATATTTTATATATATAGTATATGTTAACTAAAACTATCCATAACACATTCCATGTATAGTGTGAATAAATCACATCACCTTGTGGAGGCTTTAGTCCCAACATCCACAAACAGTGTTCTCATATTTACCCGAGATGAAAAGTATAAATGTATGTTTTATATATTAATTAAATTAATAATAAATCTTTATTAAATATAAAATATATCATATATTAATAAAATTTCTATCATAATTTATATCCATTAAAGGTGGTAAAGTAAAATACAAGAAATCATCATTTCATGAAGCGGTAGTTTGTCATACACATAAAAAATATGTTCATCACTATTAGATAGAAGTTGCTGATATTATTGGTCTAAACCATTGAATAAAAAATCTCAGTGTATTTAGGATAATGGGGTCTTTTATAATCATTTAATAAGAATAGTTGAGGTGGTGGAGAAAGTAAATAAATTTAAAGAGCTTGAAGAATGATGTAACATCTTCTTTTGGTAACTCCTTTTGGTTTGCACTAAAATGATTCCATTCATGGATTTATGTCAAACTTGATTCTTCAAAAAGGAAGGTAAGAATGTTATTAAGTGGATTGGGAATATCACGGTCGATCCTTAGTGGTTTGATATGTAGGAAGAAGGGGGAGATGTGGTGGACTTTCATATGAATGGAGGGGACACACTTGGCATTTTGGAAAACATGTTATGTATACCCACGTTTTTACCACAAAACATTCATCCAAAATAAAACAAAACTCAATAATTGAAATTTTATTTTATAAATATTTCCATAAAATCTGGTTTGAAAAGTGGATAGGTCATTTTGGACATTATGATAAAGGTTTATTTATTTTTAAGATTAATTTCACTTTAATAGTTGTAATTAATTATAATTACTTCCACAAAAATTTTGGGTCCAAACAATGTTGATCATATTAGAAATTATAAATTCTATTTATCCTAAATATTAAATAATTTTTCCAACTTCCTATCACATAAGTGGAATAAAATAATTTGAAATTAATCCTGTATATGGGATGACACTGAGGGTTTTTAATATAAAAAATGATCAAACATTTTCTATGTTTTTAATTAAACATCAATATGAAATTTTTTCCTATTACTTAAATTTGATTAATTTATAAAACCTTATTCTCTTAAATATTTTAAATAATTTAAAAATATAATTTATCTTTATAAAATATTTAAAGATGAATCGATATTTTATTAAAATTCATTATTTTTCACTAGTCGTTAAAAAATAAAATGTAAGAAAAAAATACCATAAATTCTCCCAAACATAATTTTTATGTTATTATTTCAAAATTATTTTTCATTTTGACATATAAAATTTATAATATTTCAAAAGTAACATTTAAAATTGGTTCTCTATTAAAAGGTGGAAAAACTACTTTTACAAAAATATTGGGTTTTATGTGTGGTATTGGGACTATTATCATCTTATGGATATTGAATAAATTGGATAAATATCAAAAATAAATTAATATATAACATGAAAATTTAATTAATATCATTAACTATTAGTAGTTAATTTAACTTAATAAGATAAATTGCTATTTCCCATAAGAATAGCCTTTTATAAAATCATTCCTTTTATTTTCATTGGGTTCCTATATGAATTTCTTATTAATGGGTAAACAATGAATTCAACTATACAGTTTAATAAGTTATTTTGGTCCTATAATAATTATTTTTATGGCTATTTTATATCTTACTATATTAAAGAATTATATTTTTTATATTATATTATTTTTCGCTAACACTCGGTTTTATCTGTCATGAAATTCATTAAGGACTGTTAGTCTGGAGTTTAACGTAATCTAGCCTTGGTGTTACCTATAGATAATGTTAAACTATATGTTTCATGTTGTGTATGATTAAATGATAATTTAATGTAGCTCAATCCAATTCAGTGACATGTGAATGGAATGTTTGACTCAGTGAAATGCAAGATATCAATGAAAACTAATTTAATTGGAAAAAGTGGCCTATAAAAATATGGTTTGTTACACTAAATAATTCCATTGGACATTATTCTCCCTTATAGAAAAAAATATCAAAATTTATATCATCAAAATTTCTAATTACACATCAATACCCGTATTATGGATGATATAAATGTGGCTCTAAAACTTTCTTAATATATTCTATTGATGTAGATTTAAATATATATCTAATTATTTATTATTCCATAATAGTTTCCAAAAAAATAAAAACAAATTGAAAATAGAAATTGAAATTCATAAATCATTGAAGAAATTTTAAATCTATATCCATAAAAATAATTTTAAAATCATTCTCTTGTGATACAAACACTATCATTAATAAAATGATTCATGGAAACATAATTATATTACCATGTAATAATGTTTTTTATATACATTGAAAAATAAAAAATATTTTTCAATAAATGGTTCTCCATTCAATTATTCGACAAGAACATCTTTACAACTCAATATTCACAAAAATGTTCTGATGATTTTCTTTTTAAAGGTATATCTAGAGTTTCAAATGTACTATATCGCTTTATAATAAATTTTTTCCAAATCTAACTTAAAAATGGTTTAATTCCCCTTTTTGACAACCTATACTAGGTACCAAAATCTCTAGACATGATTCAAGTCACCACATGTCTTCAAGGGAATATCCTGATAATCCAAGAAAAAATAGTATTGAGGCATAAAATAAAACATTAGGGAGTAAATTTTCCACCATTATAAAAACAAGTTGAACCCTATTATATATTATGAAAAATGATTTTATAATAATATGATGAGGAAATCAATCTCTGAAAACAATTACCCAAATATAATTTTAGTTGACTACATATGAAATAGTATTATTAAATTGTAATGTGAGACATGAAATTGAAAACCTAAAATAATCCTCTATCTCCAACTTTGTATGTCCATTCATTGATCTTATGTTCCCTTTAATCAAATATGGATATTTCTATTTACTTATACTATTACCAATATATATACACACACTATAATGAACATCTTTTTGGTGAGTATGAAACAAATAAGGACTTTCCATATGACATTGGTCTACTCACATCCATAAGTAATACAAAATATGTAGTAAAAATGAATGGTTAAAAGGCTTATAAATAATATATTTATTAAAAAAACTAATGATATACATTATTTAAATGTAGAGTAAATGGAAACCATTTTGAAACCTAGATATATATATCCTATGATACATCAAATTAGTTTTACTAACTGTACTATGTAGTTCTATAATATACAATCAAATTTATATAGAGATTGGGGTTTGTAGGTGTTACTCATTCATGCATCAACTCATTATCTAGGTTGTTTGGAAATGGTAATTTTTATAGGGAAACCTACAAAAAACTATAAAAACTTTTCATATAAAAAAATAATGGGATTGTGGAATTTATATGATTTAATTATATTGAGGCCTTAACTAGTTTTATTAATGTTATATAAATATTTTTTCAAATAGAATTAAAATATACATTTAATCGTTATTGTTACATAATCCAAAGTTAATTTAAATAGTAAATAACTATTACTCCTTCATTAATTAATTGTTTAATTATAATTTATTTCTGATAAATATTTATAATATATAAATATAATGGTCATATATTATATACATTGAAATTATTGGTTTTCA
The DNA here is from genome assembly GCA_963277665.1 of Viscum album. NCBI lineage: Eukaryota > Viridiplantae > Streptophyta > Magnoliopsida > Santalales > Viscaceae > Viscum > Viscum album. The sequence continues at coordinate 1,194,858,997 of OY728139.1, forward strand.
TTTTCTATCCAAGTAGGATAGTTCCATTTATTTAGTATGATAATTGATTTTTTATAAATTTAAATAAGTATAACCAATTTCAAAATAACTCACTTCTAAATTAATATCATTATTATATAACTCAAAGATAAAGGACACAACCCTCTTGTTCTAATTGGAATAATGGGATGTTTCTATAGGATGCAATTCTTTTGAGGAAAGAATAGTGATAAAATTAATATTAAAAAAGTAATAAAATAAAAATAAAATTCATAAAGAAATTTAAAATAAAATAGAACCAATTATACCTTACAATAATAAGATACAGATTTAATCATTTACTCAACATCTTGTAAACTCACCAAGCCTATTTTTTGTGATGTTTATAAATACATTCCATGTGAATATTTATAAAATGTATAAATATGATAAATTATGAATTATTTAGAATTTTCAATGTGGAAGGTCATTAGTCCAAGACTTGTGTGGGTCGGTGGTTGGTCGGGTCATGGTATATGTAATTTAGAACACCAAAAGTTGAAATTTATATAATATGGAATCTATATAATCCACTAGTTTTTCATGGTAGAATGTACACACTGTGTCTTTCACTATTATGAATTGTACGTACTTCATATAAGAATATCGGTGTATACATTTCATGGTCAGTGTATTAAATTCATGAGGGAAATATAAATATTACTACAAAAGTATATGGAATTATTTTATTAAAGATTCATCTTTTCATTTTTATTCTTTACACGAGAAATATTTAATTGTTAATTTATTTCTTTTTTCTAGAAAACACCATATATAATCAGTTATCACGAATTGTACTAAAAGGCACATAAAGTAAAAATATCCCGGGTAAAATTAATCATATATTAAAAAATGATTTATTTAAGAATAAATTAAATAACATCAAATTTCCCCACTCTTAACCCATATAAACTCTTGGGAACAACCATTTAGTTAACCTATCTGAAAAGGAACATGTTTTATATTTAAACCAATCATGTATATAATCATATTACAATTTTTAATTTTTAACTATATTTGGGAATATAATACCCAATTGATTTAAATATTTTATATTTCTTCAAATCAAAATTTTATTTTATATTTAGTTTCAAAAATTTAATTTTCTTCAAATTAACTATTCTTATTGACAATATCTCACTTATATAATTTAGATAGAGTTCTTCTAAAACATAATGACCAAACACGTTGTCATAATCATTCAATTAGTCTAATTCTTCTGAAATAATCTACAATAAAAACATTAATTATATCTGATATTTTTGATATTTATATACGGGTGGCTGATAGTGGAATAATTTAAAAATTAAATTTAGAAAAGGATTTTATTCTTTACCAAAAATTATTATTTATTAAAAAAATATTAATATCTATCAAACTATCTCTTTTGAATAAATATTTAATTTATTTTTTTAGCATTTTCAATATTTCTTTGAGAGAGTTCCTTATAAATACATTTGGAAAAAATAAAATACCATAGGACTTGTTTCAGGTTCATACTACATATTTTATAATATAATATAATTTCATTATATAGTTATACTATCTTTTTCCATCACATATAATTCACATGGTCATCCCCATAATCTAATTATACTTATTTGTTTGAGGTATTTAAATCCATAATTTTATGTAATTCGATTCTAGGGATGCTTTAAAATTAAATTAGCTTATTTAGTGGTATTTTTGTGACTTTCACGGTCATTAGGACAATGCAAGGTGGTCTGGGAGAGACAAAATTCTAAACATGTTCCTTACAAGGACTCCCAAGCTAATATATGAGGGATATTCATGTGGGGTTTTAGAAATTATAGATTTTCATGGTCATTGTATAATAATTTGAGATCGTGATGTTGGGATGTGAAACCACTTAAAATCCTTGAAAAGTTTCATTTTAAAAATAATCTTTTTGACTTATCCCAAATTTGTACAATCACACTATGTTCTCTCATAACTTAAGTGTATTCTGGGTGTTAATCCTCATCTAAATATCATCACCCTTTGTTTATAGTGAATTTATTTTATGGATACATTTTAATTACCTCTAGATCCTATCCTCTCTATATGTTATGATTTCTTTTAATAGAAATGCATGTTGAGTAGGTTCTGGGTTATTTTGTGTGATTAATGTTTTTAATTTGAGATTACAGATCTTGGTATTTGAGAAAATTAATAGTAGATTTGATCACGTTTTTTTAATTGTGACATAATGTTTACAACAAGTTTGAGTTATGAGACTTTTAATATATTTCATTTTCATATAGATCTTATGGGTTTTTTGTTATTGTGGTTTACCTTCTTATATATGATTAGATTTTCAAGTGTTTTAAAGGCTTTATTTTTTAGAGATAAAAGTTATTAGTGTGAATTTTTTGAGTAAAAAATAACTTATATTTTATTTAGGCATGTGTTCTTTCATGAAGTGGTTTTGAGTTTATAATTGTGTTAAATATTAAGTAGTGACATTGGATTTATTGGTGAGTTGTTTTATTATGATTTTATTAGTTGAGTTGATTTTATGATTTTCAGTAGTAATTTATGTGCTTGGTTACCATTTATAATGTATTTCTAATTAATTTTATGTTTGAGTGATTAGGATTGAAATGTGGAAGCACCCACACGAATGTGGGGACATTTTAAAAAGTACAGGGTGATGTGGTGGAGATTACCACATGCATATAGATAACTTATTTGAGATAAAAAAGAAATGTTTGTGGTTTTTCAACCCTTTAGAAAGTCAATGATGCTCAAATTTTGGTTGTTTATTCATGGAAAATAATTCATTGGGTTTGGTTGTTGCAATTTGTGTGTGTGTTAGCTTTGATTTGAATGGTTATGATTTGGTATTTTGGTGTTAAAACATTATTTATTCCTTATTTTAGTGAATTGTGTTTATTATTTTTTCATAAGGATTTGTTAATATATCTTTGACAATTTTCTGGTATAAGTGGAATGCTTTATAGAAACTCATCTCACCATATTGGTTCTTCCCATTCATGTAGATCAGGGAAAAAAGGAGGATGATCATACTATTCTTGGTACTCAACTCATATCGAATAACAACCATAGATGGATAAATTGTATATAGACTTTCAGATGTAAGAGAAATTCATTCCCTTATACAAGTATTGGTTTGTAAATATGGATTTGAATTTACAATGTGGAGGGAGTTCAATTAATACGATGATTCATAGAGTTTTGGGGGAGCTTGTAAGAGCTGGTGGATGCCTTTTTTGGGTAGTTACGAATTAGTGTCCTGGTAGGTTTTTATTTTATGTTCTTATCCACTCATCCTTCATATTGGTTAGAAACCTTTATAATAGAAAAAGTATCATGATTCATGAAATCCTTTTAAGAACTATTATATCATTAGTTGTGGTGTATGTTGTATATAGGTTCTGTTTATCGAAGTTACAAACCCATAATGTGAAAATTTTAGTAACATATGTTTTGGGAATGGTCTGTTTTGTGGGGGTAAAATATATGCAATAATGGAAGACCCTCATTATTTGTTTCCTACCATTATTAAATAGTGGGATTCACTTATATTCTATAAAAACATTTAATTCATGTGGTTATGTTTTAGTGGTGAAAAGGTAGATCAGGGTATTACAAATGGTATTTATTTTTATGTGTTGGGTGAGATGAATGGGGATAGATTGATTTAAGTCTCATGACATTGTTAAAACAATAATAGTTAACATTATTATTGTTAACCCTGACTCAAAAATATGTGTGGGTTGTTCTATTTTTTGGTCATTAAATTATAGATTGGTTGTTTATCTTGTGGTTGGTTTTCCTTGGTTATGGAAAATGATTAGTGTCACGCATTATATATATATATATATATATATTTATTTATATGAAATTAATAATGGTTTCATGGTTTTTATAGAATTATTTCATTAATTTTTAAACTGATCTAAAAATTCATTATTTGGAACTGGTAATTTCCAAAGAATTTATTAAAGTGGTTTTCATTGACAAAAACAAGGATTTACTAATTTTTATTAAGATTTCTTTTATAAAATAATTAATGTAAATGGATCCAATAGTGTGGTATGGTCAAATTTATGTATAAAATTATAGTAGGAGTGGATGACTCTTTTGGGATTGATGGTTTTCCTTCATCATTATATAAGTATTCCACCAAGGAGATCTCTTAGGAATTGAGTTAAGGAAGCAACTAATAATATTTATTTTAATGATCCATAATTTGATCGATAGTTTCTAATAGAGTGTGAAAGTTCTCACAATACTATTCAAATTATTTTTCCACCACACTAATCTTTGGTGGATCAATTTCTATTAGTTTAGAAGTAGGACCCTATTATTTTACAAGGGGATATTGGATGAAAATTGGTGTCATGGTGGTTCAAGAGATTAATAATTTATTCTTATTCATAAATACATTGAATGACTTATATGTTCAAATTGAATTTTATATGATTGATGGTATTCCAATTGTGTGGTGGGAATCTGTTGATCAATCTATGTGGAACGAATAGCTTACCTGGAATGGATTTGAGAATATTTTTAACAAAAAAGTATACTCCCAGGTATATTATGAATAAATAGGGCTCGATTCATTGATCTAAAGTAAGTGATATGATGGTTTTATCAAATTCTTCTTAATTTGTTATATTATATTAGTTTTCTAGAGAGATACTTACTTATGAATATTTATATTATCATTGGTCATATTAAAGAATTTAAACTGATATACACTTGTGGGTAGTGAGTTTTATAAATGATTCATATGTAAAGATAGTGAATAAGGAACTAGTGGATTAAGGGGATGTTATTTTAACCCCTCTAATAGAAAATATTTTCACTCTATTTAGAGGTGTAAGTGGTTTAAGAAGTGGTAAAAATAGATAAATAGATGATTCTTCTCAAGTGTTAGGACTATTATGTAATGTCCTGGTTTCCGAAGCCACCCAGAGGTGCCCCGTACCTGGTTGGTCACATGGACTCAAGAGCATTTCCCCGAATGCTAGAGGCTGCCAACTAGTAGCGAGGGCCTTGGGCGTGATAGTGGGGAAACTATGCCCTCATTGGAAAATTACACAGTGGAAGTAAACAAATACATACAATACCGGAAGTAGTAAATATCCAACAATAGTAAACATCGGAAGACTGGTATAATGAAACAACTAGAGCACATATATAAACGATGCATGATACATATGTCTAGGAAAGCAGCCAAACCAGTTTCAATGTGGGAATACAAATAGTACTAAACCAAAGTACAAATAAAAGATAAACAACTTCTCATAATCTAACGCATATGAATGGTCCAACGCTCTCCAACTCCACAGCAAGTCAAGTAGTTGAAGTAAAATGGCGCTTGACCTTATCTATACCTGCAACAATATAATCTGATTGGGCCCAAAATCATCTCCCAAACAATGTGTGAGACTAAATCATAGTAGGAAACCACGTTAAGATTTTTGCCTAATAGTCAGTGAGTATATGGAAGGTAGAAGTATATAAAGTAGTAAAAAGAAAAGTACTATGCAGTAAAAAAATAATAGTTTCAAATCAAGAAATAGTTACACCTCAAACAGGTAACCCTCAGGGAAGTACTCACATCTATCCCCTCTGGTCCTACCTAAAAAGTATAAGAAACTCTCTAGGAATTATAATCAGTCTAACCCCTCTGGTTCTGTCATATGATTATAATAAGAATCTCTGAGGAAGCACTCACAGTCCATTCCCCTTATAGTCAAAGGTAAAGCAAGACTCTTTGAGGAAGCACACACAGTCTATTCCCCATATTATCTAGGGTATTCAAGGACTCTCTGAGGAAGCTCACATGGTCAATTCCCATTATAGCCCCAAAGTCTAGGACTCTCTGAGGAAGCTGACTCGGTCAAGTCCCCTTATAGCCCAGGTCGTACAATTCAAACAAAGACACTCTAAGGAAGATCACACCATCAATACCCTTATAGTTTAAAGAAAACAAGGACCCTCTGAGAAAGCACACTCGGTCAATTCCCCTTATATCCCCAAGTGGTTCAAGGCTCTCTTCGGATGTTCACTCAGTCGATCCCCCTTACAACCTAAAGTGCTCAATGACTCTCTGAGGATGCTCACCTGGTCAATTACCCTTATATTCTACTACATCAGGTTCTCACAGCCTTGTGTAGGTCAATGGTCATAGTAGTGAAATATGGCCAAAGTACCTACAGAACTACTTGTCTAACCAGTTTACAGCATAACAAGCATGTCAGAGTACAACTCTCCATCCTACAGCAACAGGTATAGAAAACTGGCAAGGCAGCCAAAGGCTAAATAGGACCAAATGTTCGTAAACAGGACAAGCATGGGAAAAAAATACAAGCATGGAAATCAACCATATTCATATCCAAATATCCACTACTCGGGCATACAAGCATGGTAGGCAAAAAACAAGGGTAAAATAATAAACAGGAAATGCCCCGTTCAAGGGTAATGGTAGAATTTTCACATAATACTCAAAGACATCAAATAGAAAGGCACAAACCACCAACCTCGGAGTTAGGAGATAACTATATGTGAACCTAAAAGCTTTAATCCCTTTGGAACGTCATAGATCTAAGAAAACATATAAAATTTTCAACCCACGATAACTTGGAAAATAAGAGGAATCAGGAGATGTTGCTCTAAGAGAAGAGAGAACTCACCAATGTGATTCCAATGCAATCAATAATGTTCAAATCCGAGGATGGATGAAGGCTCGGGGTCTCTTCAAAGATCTGCAGCTGCTCGGAGTTCTCGGACAAACTAGGTTGAGAATGAGGGTCTTTTGTCCATCAGACACGACCCCAGTGCATTTAATGAAAAAAACAAAATACACAGCGTGTACTTTTGAAGTATATGGCGTGTACTTGTTGTTTCCGTAGTCCTCATTAGGAATCCTACAGGTCATCACAAATGGTCGTGTGCAAGGCCGCTACACGACCAGCACATGGCTACATGTGGTAACTGAGTACACATCATGTTCTCATAAAGCACACTGCGTGTACTTCAAAAATATCCAAAAAACTCCTCTTTTCTCAAAAACACTAGGAAAAAGAAAAACATACCTAAAAAGAAGATATGGGTTCTTACAAACTTCCCCCCTTAAATAATTTCATCCCTGAATTTCCCTAGCGTGGTGTAGAAGAAGAAACCCTGAACAGTTGCGGTCATTGTTCTCATACATTGTCCTCCCTCTCCCAAGTCTCGTTTTTCACCTACCCATGCTTCCACAACACTCATACCAGAGGAACAGACCATCCACGTAGATCCTTTGTACTGCGATCTACTATCCGTATAGGATGCTCTTCAAACAATGCAACAACTTTGAGCTCAACCTCCTCGGGTTGAAAGACATGAGATGGGTCTGAGAAGTAACGTCGAAGCTGAGAAATGTGGAAGACTTCGTGCATAGCTCGGTACCTCTAAGGTTACTAAAACTAATAGGCAACTATCCCAACTCTCTCCAATGCCTCAAATGACCTGACGTACCTTGGTGAGAGCTTACCATATCTCGTAATCCTCTTGTGTCCCAACCTCGGTGTGACATGCAAGAAAAATTGATCCCCGACCTCGAACTCTAGAGGTCATCTCCGTTGATCAGCATAAGACTCCTGTTGAGACTATGCAGTAGCCATCATATTTCGAATAAACTCTATCTGCTCTATAGTCTCCTGAACAACCTTTATTTGAGTTCTCCTGCTCAATGAATCATCCACAGCGTTGCCTTTCCCAGGCGTATAGGCAAGCTCAAAGTCAAAGGACTGTAGGTACTCAACCCACCTACGTTGTCTCAAATTTAGTTCATGCTGAGTGAAGATGTATTTGAGACTCTTATGGTTAGTGAACACCACAAAGTGCTCTCCCAGAAGATAATTTCTCCAATAGCGCAGGGAATGAACAATAGCTTCCAACTCCAGATCATGCATCAGGTAATTCTTCTCATGTGTCCTCAACTGCCGAGACCCATAACCAACGATTCCATCCCCCTGCATAAGCACAACACCCAACCTGATACCTGACGCATCACATTAAATAGTATAGATCTTGCCCAGCTCTATAAAGACTAGTATCGGTCTTGATTTCAACCTCGTTTTCAGCTCCTGAAAGGCTGACTCACAAGAATCTGACCGCATGAACTTCACACCCTTTTTGGTCAGACCTGTCAGTGGTGATTCCAAGCATGAAAAGTCTTATATGAAACGTCTGTAGTATCCATACAGCCCTAGAAAACTCTCCACCTCAAAGATTTTCTTTGGATACTCCTAGTAAACTACAGCTCTCACTTTCTCTAGGTCCACTAATACTCCTGCCTATGAGATAACATGTCCCAAGAAGTGAATCTGGTCCATCCAAAAGTGGAATTTTGAGATATTAGTATATAAATAATGCTCTCTCAGTGTACTCAAAATGATATCAAGATGTGTAGCGTGGTCTTTTTTAGTATAATAGTATGCCAAGATATTTTCCATGAAGACCACCACGAAAGAATCCATTTATGTATGGAACACTCGGTTCATCAGTGCCCTAAAAACTACAGGCGTGTTCTTGATATCGAATGGAATAACCAAGTACTCATATAGACCATGCCTGCTCTGGAAGGCAATAAGATGTAGGTCTGATGGTCTAACACGCAACTGATGATAACTGAACCTTAATTGAATCTTCGAGTACACCCAGGCTCCTCAAAGATGATCGAAGAAATCATCATTCCTAGGAAATATATATCAGTTCTTGACCGTCAGCTAGTTCAACATCCGATAGTCCACAAAAAGCCTGAGGGTGTCGTCTACCTTCTTCAAAAACAGGACAGGTGAACCCCAAGGAGAAGTACTGGGTCAGATGACACCCATGTCCTGCAACTCCTTCAACTTCTTCCTGAGTTCCTGCAACACAGGTGTAGCCATACTATAAGGAGGAATGGACACTAGTGTCGCTCCTAGAACAAGCTCAATTGATAAGTCTACCTTGCAATCTGGAGGCAAACCTGAAAAGTCATCTGGAAAGACATCTCTGAAACAATCCACCACTGGAGGAAAGTCTAACTGTGAATTCCCCTGGTCATTCATATAAAGACTAGAAATATGGTCTGTAACTCCTCCCAACACATGATTCTCTAGACCCGCTCTCCTCGCCTGGACATCCCATTCGCCCCTATGAAGAAAACATTCACCTTCTGGTGACATGAAACTCACCCTGCGGAGATAACAGTCGAAGACTGCCTACAAGAGAACTAGCCAGTCCATTCTAAGAATTAAATCATATCCTTTCATCTCTAGGAAATAGAGTTCCTATAGAAAGTGACATCCACCAACCTCTAGTGGTCACTCCTTGCACTGATGTACACTAGCCTTTCCGGTCCCTAATGGTGTATCCAGTGTCAAGATATATGTAGAATAAATGATGCAGAGAGCAAGGCTCTACACAATAGCAATAGATATAAAGTTATGGGAAGCCCCTATATTGAATAGAGGATAAGCTAAAACCGAGGCTACAAAGATTGTACCTCAAATGGTAGAAGGTTCGAGATCCTGTTCCTATTGGGTCTGCTCCACTACAAAATTATGGCCTATAACACAGCCCTATGACCCTGCCTAAACACTCTGAGCTAGTCTACCCTGATGTTGCTAAAACCTGGGAGACTAGCTATGATGGTCACGACCTCCACCTCGGACCGAATGGCTGGAAGAACTCCATTTCCCAGACTAGTGAGAAAATGGGGGCGCTGCTCCTGAATGAGGAGTCATAGAAGAACCCCTCTCACTAGATGCTAGTGAGAAGAACTGACAAAATCACTGAAGGTGACCCATCTTTCTGCAAGATCAGCACTCCACTGGGTCTCACGGGCAACGTGGACTCATATTCACACTTATCCCACACTGGTAGCACACCATTGGGCTACTGGAAGATGCATCCCACCTACACTGATCTCTGCATGCAGCCTCCCTGTGGCGCTTCCTAGTATCATATGGCAGAGCACTAACTCTAGATGTCAAACCACTATGGATCACAGCTCTAGAATCCATCATATTGCGCTCCGTGATCAGCACCTGGTTGATGATAGAAGATATCGAATTCAACCTTAAGATGTCCACTTGAGATCGGATGTCTTGCCTCAGACCATTCTCAATCTTCCATGCAAGGAACAACTCATCCCCTCCTAGAATAGGCATGAAATGCTGCAGCTCTGTGAAGCTAGAGGAATAATCCATAATAGTAAGTGAACCCTGCTCCAGACTCATGAACTCTCGGGCTCGATCATCCCTCAAGGTCTCCGGATATACGTAATCTTAGAAGATGCACCAAAACTCATCCCAAGCATGTTCTGTTGGTGGCCCGCCATTGATATCAAATCCCAACAACACTTGGTAGAGTCTCGGAGCATGTAGGTAGTGAGATTCACACTCTTCTTTAAAGGTATCTCCAGATACTCAAAAATCATCAGTGTGTCCTGTTTTCATGACTCTATAGCCTGAAGTCCTCCATCCCCTAAGAAAGTGGGAGGCTGCTGCTACTGGAAGACCCGCGTCAAATCAACCATTGATTGGGTAGGAGGAGGCACTCCCTAAAAGGTCTATATCATCCTCAGAAATCCCTCCCTGAAATGTGCATCAGAACCAGTGTCAGTTACAATGGATAGTGCCAAGGCTGGAACAACTAGAGGATCTGCATGTAGTCCCTGATCGGCTATGTCCGATGTCTGATCACCATCTGGAAACTGGCGCACAACTGGAGGACATCTCGATGGCATTACTCTTCAAGGACAAGTGCAAACCTTAGATCAAGATTTTCAAGGATTTCAAACATTGAGTGTAAGAAAGAAACAAGAGAAAGAAAAAATCATGTTTTACAAACATGTATTCATGGTGTGTACATTTCCTTCACGGTGTGTTCCCTGAAGTCAATTACATGGGCATGTACTCCTGCAAAAACTGGTCATGTAACACACCAAACACATGGCGTGTTGTCTTAACACATGATGTGTACTTGAATCCTCTTTTCATGCCTGAGTCCTACTACATGGTTAAGCCACACAGCTCTCCTAAGGCAAGACTACATGGCATGTAAAATTCATACATGGCGTGTACTAGACAAGATTCACCTGGCATGTGTTGTTAGTGAAATGACATGACACACAACTCACACTACACGGTGTGTTCTAGATGGATACAACATTTATGAGAAAGGATAACACCAGCCTATGTTATTTGTGACACGTCCGAGTACCTGGGTCAGACTATACAACGTGTTTAGATGGAACAAGGCGTGTACGTGAAAGGGTAACACCAACACGTGTTGTTCGTGACCCAACTGGGTGCCTGGGTCAGACTACACAACATGTTTAGATGGAACACGACATGTATTAGACACAACTCATCCAAACTATGTTGTTAGTGACACGGGTGGGCACGAGGTCAACACGACATAGCGTGTATAGACAATACACGGCATGTTCACTCTAGGTTTTCCCCATCCCATGTCTCTGCCCACACGACCTATGACATGGTTAGAGACTACACGACGTGTACTTAAGAAAAATAGTTTCTTCTTGAATAGGATAACACAAGGTGTATACTTAACATTACACAGCGTGTATTCTGGGTTTTTTAGGACAGTAATCCTCAGAAACTATTCTAAAACCCATAAAACACTAAAACAAACATTAAAAGGGCCAAATTCCAATCTGTGAGGGACCATACTCCCCACATATCAATTTTTGGCATCTTTTACATGTTATACACAGGCATAAAAGATCAATGATCCACTAAATTCTGGTCCATGAGGTCCCATAACACCTCAGAAACAAAATTTTGACATTCATTCAAGCAAATATCTACATAAAACATTACCTTATCAAACAACAGGTATTTCTATCAAGGAATCTATCACCACATCATGCATATTTTACGCATCATATATCACAACAACATAAAATCTCTAATGCATCCTAGATGGCTTGTCAAATATGAATGACATGTGATTTCTATCAAGTGCCTATATGATGCATGAGATGGCATACCCTCATCTCATCGGGTTTCAATAGAAATAGAACCTCAATAACATCAACAAAAATAGCACAAATCATGTGAATCACTCAAGGTGAAATCAAATCAAATGTAAAAACATCTAAACCAAAAAAATTTCATTTAAACAAGGTAGATTGACTTTTCCCTATACACGGGTTAGCTACTCCCGAGCACAACTTATTACCAAGTACCTATTCTTTCCTATCCCTAGCTAAAGGCTCCAAACAATAAGTCAAGAGAAAATAATTCCTATGATACCACTTTGTAACATCCTGGTTCTGGAAGCCATCAAGAGGTGCCCCATAACAGGTTGGTCACATGGCCTCAAGTGCATTTCCCCGAACACCAGAGGCTACCGACTAGCAGCGAGGGCCTTGGGTGTGATAGTGTGGAATCTATACCCTCATTGGCAAAGTACACAGCGGAAGTAAAAAAATACATATAATAGAGGATGCAGGAAATATCCAACAATATTAAACAGTGAAAGACTAGAATAATGAAACAACTAGATCACATATACAAATGATGCATGATACATATGTCTAGGAAAGCAGCCAAACAAGTCACAATGTTGGGATAAAAATAATACTAAACTAAATTACAAAATAAAAGATAAAAATATCCTTAGAATTGCAAGCATATGCTTGGTCCCATGCTCTCCAGCTCCACAGAATGTCAAGTACATGAAGTAGAAGGGAACTTGGCCTTATCTATATCTGAAACAATATAATCTGTTTGGACCCAAAAGCATGGCCCAAAAAGGGTGTGAGACTAAATCCTAGTAGGTAACCACCGAAAGATCATTTCCTAACAATTAGTGAGTATATGGTAGGTAAAAGTATAGAAATCAGTACACATGAAACTATTATGCAGTAAACAAACCATAGTTTCAAATCAAGCAACAGTTAAACCTCAAATAGGTAACCCTCTGGGAAGTACTCATATCCATACCCTGTGGTCCTACCTAAAAATTACATGCAAACCGCTTGGCAGTACACTCAGTATAACCCCTCTCATTCTATCATAGGAATATAAGAAGACTCTCTGAGGAAGCGCTCACAGTCCATTCCACTTATAGTCCAAGGTAAAGCAATACTCTCTAAGGAAGCTCACACAGTCCATTCCCCGTATAGTCTAGGGTAGTAAAGGAATCTCTGAGGAAGCTCACATGGTCAATCCCCCTTATACCCCCAAGGTCTAAGACTCTCTGAGGAAGCTCACCTGGTCAATTACCCTTATATCCCAAGTCTTACAATTAAAACAAAGACTCTCTGAAGAATCTCACGTGGTCAATCCCCATATAGTCTCAATCAAACAAGGAATCTCTGAGGAAGACCACTCAGTCAATTCCCCTTATAGCCCCAATTGGTTCAAGGATTTCTAAGGATGCTCACTCGGTCGATCCCCCTTATAGCCTAAGGTTCTCAAATACTCTCTGAGGAAGCTCACCCAGTCAATTCCCCTTAGAGTATACTACACCGGGTTCTCGCGGCCCTATGTTGGTTAATGAGCATAATAGTTTAATATGACAAAAGTACCTACAAAACTACTTGGCTAACCAGTTTACAGAATAACAAGCATGTCAGAGTAAAACTCTCCATCCTACAGCAACAGGCATAGAAAACAGAAATGGCATCCAAAGGCTAAAGAGGATGAAATAGTCGTAAATAGAAAAATCATGGGTAAAACATCCAAGAAAAGAAATCAACCCTATTCATATACAAATATCCTCTACTCAGGCATACAAGCATGGTAGGCAAAATACAGGGGTAAAACAGTAAACAAGAAATACCCCACTCAAGGGTATTGGTGGAATTTTCACATAATACTCAAAGACTTCAAACAAAAAGAAAAAAACCACCTATGTTGGGGTTAGGAGATAACTATTCATGATCCTCAAAGATTTAATCTCCTTGGAAATTTTTAGATCTAAGAAAACGTATAAAATGTTCAACCCATGATAAATTGGAAAAGAAGAGGAATATGGAGATGAGGCTCTAGGAGAAAAGTGAACTCACTGATGAAATTCCAACACAATCAACGGTGTTCAAATCGGAGGAAGGACGGAGGTTTAGGGGCACATCGAAGATCCACGGCTGCTCGGCGCTCCCAGGAGAAATAGGTTGAGAAGAAGGGTGTTATGTCCTTCAGACGCGACCCCGGTGTATTTAATGAAAAAACAATACATGGCGTGTACTTTCGGAGTACACAACGGGTACTTGCTGTTTCCGTACTCCAAATTAGGTGGCCTACAGGTCATCACACATGGTCGTGTGCAAGGTCGCTACACGACTACCCATGGTAACTGAGTACGGGGTGTGTACTTCAAAAATTCCCAAAAACTCCTCTTTTCTCAAAAACTCCAAGAAAACGATAGACATACCTGAAAAGAAGATCCAGTTTCTTACATATTATATGGTCAGAATACATCTATATGTTTTTTAGATAAAATAATGATACACTGGTGGTATTTTTTCAAAATGATACACTATTCTAACTAAATATGAATCATATTAGGTAGCCTCATAATTTTATTGTGGTGGAATGTTTGAAAACATAAATAGAATTGAAAAACACCCTAGTAAATCTATAATGTAGGGATCAAATCATACAAATGATTCTTAGAAAATTATGGGTAGGTATTTCTAGTGAGGTTCATGTCTGTAGTATCTCCCTACAAGGAATAATTTCATTTCCATTAAAGGATATCATTAGTTTCACACTGGTGCACAACCACAGTCATTGAATATATATGTTCACTTATTTTCATGGGAGTTTTAACCACCAAAGTCCATTTCAGGACATTCTATATGAGAGGTAAATTATTTCATTATTATAATCTTGTATTTATATTTTTGGACACTAGTTCATCACATTCAATTATTGTTTTATTAGTATAATAAAATACTGGTTTGTTGGTAGATATTATTCTACATGTCATGATCAACTTAACACTATTTGGGGAGTAGTATATCTATATATTTAAGGGTTAATAATTCAATGTTAGGATAGGTAACATGAAATCATATTAGGATTTCACTATCTAAAAATGTTTAGGTTTAATATCATAATGGGGTGAAATTTGGGTTTACATATTATTATGATTGAGTGTTTTGGCCATCTGGTGGTGTTTTCAACTGAAAATGTGTAAAATCATACATTTTAGGTTTAATGTGATATAAATTATCATGGGTTTAGTCATTTGATATCCATGAATGGTAATATTTCATACATGTTAGTGGAAATATTTTTGGGATAATCTAAGTTTGTTTTCATGTTGGATTTCCCTATATAGTTGGTTATTATCCCAAAATGTTCCCTGATGAGTTCTGTTGATTGAATCCAGATAAATTGTTATAGTTATATTTTTTTTTACCATTATGATTCCCATATCTTTTACTTTTTATTGAATAACACCACCTATGATAAGGAATGTCAATGTGAGGTTTAATGACTTAGAGAATAAAGGTCTTATTAAATCCAGTACCTCACCTTTGGTAGATCTAGTACTCTTTGATAAAAAAATTGATAGTATATCATTTTTTATAGGAATAAAAAATTATATTATGTGTTTCAGAATACGTTTTATGATTGAATTGAGGTTGGGATACCGTCTTCTCAAATTAAAGAAATAAGATATACCAAATAAAACATTTAAAAGATGGTATGACCATTATAAGTATTTGGTTATGTCATTTAGTCTTACTAATCATCCAATTTTTTTATGGAATTTATGATTAACATATTTTTTTGATATCTTAATTAATTTATATTGGTACATATCAATAACATATTAGTGAATAAAAATCCAAGACTGGTCAGGAGTATCATTTGGAGGTTGTTTTGGGTACATAATAAAACCAGTATATATTTGAAAAAATAAACAAATTAATATTCTGGATATTGAAATTGAGGTTACATAGAAATTTTATCATTAAAAAGTGTATATCGATCGATCCTAAGAATATTGAAGAAGTGGAATCATTAAGGGAACATAAGAAAGTATTTTTAGTGCATTTATTTATTGGGAGAGCTAGTTACTGTGAATATTTTATTCATGATTTCTCAAGATTGACCTCACCAAAGATGGATTTTATTATAGAATAAGTTCCTTATTTGGTTCCCATAATTCAATATTTCTTTGACAGATTGATGTTGATGTTAAAAATTTGACATATACTAGTATTTATGTTACACCATAGACTCATGCTCCTAGATCCAATGTCCTAAACGTATACATTATATACATGCTTGGATAATAATTATAGATTCCCATACATAAATTCCACATAATTTCATGACATAAAGAAAACATTTCATGGAATAAATCCCCAAGACCATTAAGGATTATAGTTTTAAAGATTTCTGAAAAAAAAACTAATAAAGCTTATGTATTTCCCAACTAGTTGATATTTTTTCACTATATAAAAAACTACATAATCCATATAAACTCTTAAACATATCTCATAAATTCTCCACACAAACTATTTTATTAGGTATATCATATGTATTAAATTTATTCATAACTTCATGAAATGGAAATATAAGAAGGGATGACCTCAAATGTATAGTATGGGAAACATACAACTAGATCTCTAAAAATCATAATCTTGGAATATATAATATAGATAGAATAAAAAAAATTCTATAATTCCATAATCCAATGAAAGTGAGCCCATACATCATCCATGAAAGTTATTGAAATCCTGGTTAATAATAATTACTATTCTTATATTGGTGGAATTCATAATTTTGGATTTAAAAAAATATTTTTAGGCCATTCTTCCAAGATACTACACAGTTATGGGTATAGGTATACACCAAAAACAATGTTTTTTTTCTCAGGATGTAATATTCCAAATTTTAAAAGCATAATTAAACCCTCTTTTTTAAAATTTATATGCTTTTTGTTGAAATTGAGATAATCAATATGTTTAAACATATTAATTAATTATTTATTAATTCATTAAGGGTAAAATTATTTTTTACTTGACAATGAAATATTTTATGAGTTAGGAGTTGTTTCACGAGGGGATTTCAGGTTCTGTAGAGCATAGGTGTTGATATAATAAAAATATTATATATATATATATATATATTAAATAATGTATAAGTGTTTTTTTAAATAATGGAATATATCCTAAATGTTGTTTCAAATGGAAAATTATAAAGCGTCACTATGTCTAGAATGTAGGGTTTACCCTAGGTGTGATATAATCATTTTGTGCATTAAATTTTTAGTTAAATAGATTGATAGTTTAATTTTTTTACTCCTTTTATTATTTTAGTATATCTTATTTTTTATTTATTCTTTATTTCCCCCTTCTTCCTTATACACATGTCAAACACCACCACCTCTTCATGTGGGTTGATTTGAATTCATAGTTAATCAATAAATTTGATTACATTATGTTGGAACTGTCATAAAGGGGTAAAATTAAAGATATATTATTCATGTTTCAGTTAAATCATCTATCAAATTGGTTGATTAATTTTTAGTTTGAGAAATATTTTATACAACATGGGTTTTTAAATTTCAGAACCACTTGTCTTCCAATATTATTGATCCTAATTGGTCTGAGTGACATTAGAACTCCTTTTTTTATGATTGGTGAAGCCTCCCTTGATATTATAATTATTCTTCTTACCATATGAATGTTCATCATGAACTCCTTTTGTTCTTCCCATATGTGTGTTGCACATTATGTAAACAACAAAAAATTTTAATTATTCTGTTACATAATATAATCATTTATTCCCTCTAACCAATTAAGGAAAATTTTTTAAATTTAAATAAAAAGATAAAACCTTAATTATCATGTCAATATATATAAATTTATCAATGGTTAATCACACGAAATTATCAAATGATAAAAATAAATAATTATTGCATGATAATTTTGTTAAATTATTATTGGAAAAATTATAAATAAATATCAAAAATTTACTAATTGAAAATAATTCTAGAACTAATATAAAGAATTATTAAATGATATTTACACTAAATTATCAAAGATAATTAATAATAATTAATAAAACTATAATAATTGAGATAATATCACAAGATAATTATCACGAATTATCAAACGATGTTTAAATAAAATCCCCAATCGATAATTTATAAGAAACTATCATAAGATAATTTTAAATGCATATTAATATTGATTTATCAAAATATAGTTTATGAAAAATTACCTATAGATAATCATGAAAATAATCAAAGAATAACCAATAAAATTTTTCAAATGATAATTATTTTAAACTATTAGAAAATAATAATAACTAACTACCATATATGTTCTCATTTTAAACATGAGATATTTATGTTATTCTAGTGTTATAAATATTCTTAATGAGAATAGCTCAAGCACATGTGTTTTCCAATATGATAAATTGAAAATTATCCATGTGAGAGAAACTATCATCGAATGTGATATTTCATTTCTTATTGAAATTAAATAGATGGTTTTGGTAATAGGAACCTTTAATGGACTTTGAGCATTGTCATGGTGACAACTATGATAATAAGTCCCAGGAGTGGTTGTTCTTGACTATTAAGGATTTCGATCCATCTTTCAACCCACAAATGTTCATTTATCAATTCCATTAACAATGACTACATTGAAGTTGGATGTTCCTTAACACTTGGGTTGTTTTTATCATATCTTATCGTGTTATAAATTATGTGTTCGAATAATTAATTATTGTGCTCGATTGTGGTCGTATGTGGATGTTTTTGTCTTGTGAGACCCATTGTGATATTTATTTCCATGAGTGGTACTAGAGTAGTTGTTTCCATGTTTGATTATCATTACATAATGTTATGTGTTGTTTCTTTATTAATATTGTGGATATACTTAGTAGGTATGATTACATATATATATATATATATATTTCCATGCTTTGGTAGTATCATTATTCGTTCTCAAAATAGGTGGATTGTAACGCCCTTCCCTGGTATCCACTATAACTGGTGCCACAATATGGATTTTCACATGACCATAAGCATGCCTCCTTGTATGTAAGTGGCTACTAACTAGAAACATAGAGCTATGAAGATAAAATTGGGATATTATATACTCTTATTACATTGAAACCACATTTTAAATAATGAAAACATATATAAAGTAAATATGAAATAGTACCACTTAAAATCCAAAAACAATGGCCAGTAATTAATCAATTTAAACATAATATAACCCAACCATGTATTCACAATTTCTCATGAAATCATATTAAAAGGACCCTGAAATAACGCAACATCAAAAAATGATTAAAATAGCACTATGTATAATCAAATCCTAACATCCCATCATCCAAACTATCATTCCATTCCCAAAAACAACAATGTCATTGAACTAAACGTGAACTAAAAAAACAATTATAATATTCTTGGGTAACCAAGTTCCATGAAGGCTTGAGAAGCATGTGATTACAAATTAGTAAGCCACTTCTAATGGTGTTTAAAGAAATAACCTATCTACAAAACTGTGTATGTGCACAATTAATATGCAATAAATAAATAAGGAAATAAAAAATAGTTTCAAAATTAAATGGTTACTAAATTAACTATTTTATATTTTATGTTCAATTGGTCAATCCAACCAACCTGAACCACCTTGTCCATGTTGGGTGTGACGTCCTGGACATAAAAGCCACAATGAGGTCCCCCAAGATTTTTTGTTCACTAGGACTCAATCAAATCTCCCAAAATTATAGAGGCTACTGATAGAAGTGAGGACCAAGGGTGTGTATGGAAAGAATATTACCTTATCACTAGAGTGTAACATAGTGGATAAATTTAATGATAGGTAAATAATGGAAGTGGTATAAAACGATATCACATAAGAAGCAGAGTGAATAATGCACAATATGTACAATTGATAATAACATACAAAAGCTGATGATACGTGTCATGTCTATATAAAACTAGTAAATACATTACAAGGTAAAAGAAAATACATGAAACATAAAAGAATAAAAAATAATCCAAAAAAATATCCAAGAATCATGAGCTCTAACTTGATCATATTCTTCCCAGATCCATTCTAATGTAGTCACGAAATCAAGTGTCCAACGCATGATGCATCCCCTTATAAGCACTTACATATATGTGATATTTCTAGGTTCCAATGAAGGACTGGATAATCGTAGAGATAAATCATTGTAGGCTACCACCAACATCATCTATATCATTCATTCTATGTAATATAAACAAAAATAGAGTGCAATAATGCATATATTAATGTAAATTATTATTGTAATGTAAATACTCAAGTACATTCTTTGGCCTTAGGTAGAATCTGATCTTGTGACCCTTTCATTTTTTTAATCATGCTTGATTTTACATATGTAAGTCATGTGAGGTGTAACCATCACTAAAATCCTCATGTGATAATAATAATAATGATAAATGATTCAGGAAATAACAAGGCTTTCGTAATAATGAAAATAATTAAAGGAATATAAGGTAATAACCAAGGCATCCTTGACCTCAGGGGCCAAGCCAACTCAATAATTGCTTATAGCCTAGCTAAATGGTTAAGAGTGTAATCCATAGGGCATTGACCGAATAATTCCACAATAATGTAATTCAATACAATTCCAAGTAATTTATCTAATGTATAAGTGGATATGCAATGATTGGGACAAAGAGTGTATCCACGTTACCTCGTGTCTGAAGATGTCCCATGGATCCAAGGATTGTATCCAAGGTATCCTATAATAATAATGGAGGGATCTTCTGGTTTCATACATGGCATCTAAAATCAGACAGGTAACATTTTCCAAGGTGTTAGACATCCTTGGAAACCGACATCCTTGAATCAAAATGGCTTCCCTGAGTGCTTAGGAATTCCCTAAAGAAACCAATGCTTGAACGATTCGGAACACTCCTATAATAATGTTATGTTTTTATTCAATACACAAGTTTAATTAAATACATTTAATCAATTATTCCTTATAATAGTATTGTAATTTAATAATACATTTGGTATAATATTCTAAATTTCATTAGTGTGATAAGGATAATAGAGCATGAAAATTATAATTCATTTCATATTTAATTACTTAGTTATATACATTACCATTTATAAACATGAAAAGGGGGGATGGGGACATGAAAACAAGTGAAATTAATTTATAATAAACTAGGCCAATAGATATCAATAATATTCATGATAATTACAATTTAAAAATTCACTACCAAGCTTATAACCCATCTCTTAGAGGGGTCAAGTGGAACTAAAATATATAATGATAGTCAAACACCAATTAAATAGCAATTTATTTATGACAGGTATTACAATTATAAATTTTATAATCATTCAATTGAGTAAATTCATACCATTATATGGTCAGGCCACATCACACCTAAATTTTGGCAAACACAACCATGTCAAGCCACTAAAAAAATAAATACAGAAACACCCTACATGGGATTGATAGAGTTCAGGTTGTAACACCCAATGACATGAATAGGATTTACTAATCAATATGTAGAACCTGAGAGAAATGAATATAAGTAGTGAATGTAAATTTAATTGGTCATGCCCAATGAAATCATTTTTTTCACAATAGTGGAGATTTATAAAATGAAGAATCTAAAGAGATGATTTATTGACCACCAACCTCATACACTTACGACTATCCCCATCCAGTATCATCCTTTTATTTTTCTTGGAATGGAAGAAATCTGAAGACCAAATCGACACCATGAAAATAGGGCATATGGTCATGTACTTATATTTTTTCATGAATATAATTAGAAATGGATAATAGCTAAAAATAAATCGATAACTTATTGATGCATATAAAATGTCAATAATGGGGATCGAATCTGAGTTTGGAAGATGAACATGATAAAATACAGTTAAAAAGATTCAATGGAGCTTAAAGGAGGAAGAATGAATTCATTCATGTCAACCTTAATGAACAAACAAGGAATGAGGAGGGTTAAAAATTTCATTTAGGGTAATTAGGTTATTTCAAACAAAATAGGGGTTTTATGGTTTGGTCACACGGTCTAACATATAGTGTGCCAAATGGGAAAAACTCGCCTTCTAAAATTTCGTTAATTGTTTCCTTGGAATGTATCCCCAACCACATATTCTGGGAAAAATATGATCCCTACATGAACTCATTTTCGTTCCCCGCATGGTTTGTATAGACTATCATTTCTAGGTCACAAGGTTTCTACTAACCATGTGTGTAGTTTATATTTTCCACCAGTTGGGGTTATGAGCTACATATAATCCCTAAATACCCCCATAATGTCTATAAATTCATTAGGAATCTATATTATATCAAATATATTGAATTATACGAAATTTAAAAGTACCGATACCAAATATCAAAACTGGGTTCTAAAAACCTTCCCTAATTAAAGGAACTCGTCCCCATGTTCACCTTCCAAGGGCGGTGAAATGTTATCTGGGAAAAACTCTGGCCACTAAGAAGGTACATTTTCCTCATTATCCCATGTAATTTAATATAAAAAGACATTATTCCATCACACAAATACTAAAGGAATTTACCAACCTCAAATATCCTTTCTACTTCGACAAACGATGCGTATATGATACTCCTAAAAAAAAGAATCATCATCTAACTCAACATCCTATGGATAGAAAGTATTAAATGAGTTTGAATGGTACTGTAGAATCTAGTAAACATAGAAGATGATGTGCATGAATTGTTAAATATATGATAAATGAAACTGATAGGCCATCATCCCAACACTCCCTAGAATCTCAAATAACTATAAATAATGAGGCAGCCACTTTATTTCCCTTGATTTTGTCTATGCCTAATAATGGGTGATACCCACAGGGAATCATGATCTTTATCCATGAACTCTAGAGTTCATCAATGATGATCGACATACAATAGTTTTCTAGAACTAGGTGCAGACATATGATTCTTAATTATCTGAACCTCTATTAAAGTATCTTTTATGAGATGTGTACCTAGATGGGCTTGCTCTTCTACCTCTACCTCGCACCAGGGTGAAAGGCATGACCAGCCACACAAGACCTCAAAAGGAGTCATATTTAGTGTCACAAAAAATCTATAGAAAATGGATAACTTTATGAGAGGGATATTATTCTCCATATAGCCCTTAAAATCAAGGACACATCTGAAAGTGAATGGTTATCCTTATAATTACCTATGTACCCATTTCCATATGAAAAACCTGCCAAAATCCTGATGTTAAATGAGTTTCACTATGTGAAATTATAGTAAAAGGGACCCCATATAGTAAAACGACCTCATGGACCAAAAATTTACCAAGTTCACTAATTGATAATGTCACTCAAATATGAAGGAATTTGTCATATTTAATCATTCATTGAATGACTACTAATAACGCATCATCACAGCTAGTATACCATGATGATATGACTACAAATTCCATGGAAACCTCTTCCCATTTCCATTCTGGGAATAGATTTGATTGTAACAATCATATATTTCACTAGTTCTCTTCCTTAACTTGCTATCATTTGGAACAAAAAGTGATAAAACCTATTATCTGACATCTCAACCCAGGCCACCAATACTGGAATCACATATCTCTATAAATATTGGAGATTGTTGATGAAAAAACCATGGATATGTGTCTGATGAATGAATCATTTCCTCTCTCACTTATGTATAAACCTTGACATGTTCAGGTATATACAGAATGTCATCTCTATTTAAAGACCAATCCAGAGGTTGGTTATATCCTTAAATATCCACATAGATAACCAAGCATTTAGGATCTAAAAAATATATGCTCTTATTCTTATCATGGAGGGATATTTAATTTCCATGGTTGAGAGATTACAATTCTAGTGACTATCATAATCCCAAAGAGAAAAATATTCTATATCCACAAACCTATACCCTTAGTTTCCTAAAATTATTGCTATAGTTATTTATACCAAGGCTATAGACACAGTTTCAAATAAAACATTGGTTTTCGGTAATATTTTTGTTTTCTATAGCCATGGTTTTATTAAACTATGAATATATAATTTCATTTCTAGATCTACATCTGCAGTTTGTGTAAAACATTGGCTATAAAAATTTTTACAATGGCTATAGCCACTATTTGTGTAAAACTTTGGGTATAAAGTGTTTTTCAAGTATTATAGCTAGTATTTGGGTAAAAAATGTGGTTATAGCTCTAATATATATCCCATGTTTTACACAATCCATGGATAAAGAGTATTTTTCCATTTTCTAAATCCATATTTTCTAAAAACTGTGGTTATAGGTCTCCTACCATTCCATGGGGAAAACATTAACCCACCAAAAAAATTGGAAAGGGATATAGCCATAATTTACATGCTATAACCACATTTTTTAATAAAAATATATAAATATATATCCTTTAAGTATTCTAAATTATAGTGGTTATGATTTTATTGTGTATCGTGGAGGTACAAAGATCAAATCCTCTGATGAATGTTTTATTTTTGGGTTATAGAGACGATTTACTTGAGTTATATCCACGGTATTCCACCATGGAAATAGCTCTATTTCCATAGAGGAAAAACATGGATATATCCCAACTACAACAATGTAAAACAATGGGATCTATTTCCTCAGTTTTGAAAACTAGGGAAATAGTTCTGTTTGCATAGTGGACAACTGTGGCAATAGAATAGAGAACTGTGGCGATAGATTTTAGCTATATCCATACTAATAAGTGCTATGGTCAGCTAGAACTATTTCAAAATCTTATAGACATCTTTTTTACCCCTATAGACATGGTTTTGGGTTATTTATATAGAAACAATTTCTATTTTCTAAACTACAAATATAGCTCAGAGAAGAGGGCCATCAATTTTTATTCATCACTAGATTCCCATAAGGTATACTCTTGAGTTTTTTGACTCAGTTCACTTTCCACTGCATGGCCTTCTACAGATGTATATGAAAGCTACAACCCAAAATAATGAAGATATTAGACCCATATTGATTTATTAAGATTCATTTCAGGTTGTGTGGAGATATATTTTAGGCTCTTTTTGTCCGTATGGACCACAAATCGGTATCCTATCAGGTATAGTCTACAGACCACATAAGGCATAGACAACTATGGAATGATTGAGTTCGTGTGTTGGGTAACATCTCTCATTAGGCCTCAACTACTGAGAGCCTTATGCAATGAATCTATCCTACTACATAAATAATACTCCCATGAAAATGCATGATGCATCATTGTACATTGTATTGTTTTTTTCAGGCTTTAGAAAAATCAGAATCAGTGTTAAGACAATCCTCCCTTTCATCACTTAAGAGGATTTATTTAAATCTTCTTACCATAAGAACTAGACTCCCTTCATATTAAGGATAGTAATAGGTGAATCTTTATGTGAGAAGTTATATATGAAATTTATGTAACATCTAGGAAAACCTTATTGTCTCTTTATATAAAACACTTTCTTGGTCTTCTCCCAGGAAAGCATGGAAATCACCTTCTCTATGCCAATAAGGACTCTTGATTCATAGATAAAATGACCCAATAGTTTATCTTTTATAATATATATGATGAACTTATAATTCTAGGAATAAAGATGATTCTCTCTTCGTTTACTCATACTGAGCTAAATGTTCATATCATGGTTTCTTTGAGTATGAGAAAACACAAATATTTCATCAAAATATAAAATGATAAAACAATCTAGATTGGCGTGCAACACACTATTCATCAGAACAATGAAAAGGGTTACGGTGTTTATCAGACTTAATGACAGAATTATATACTCATACAGATCACACCTTATATGAAAATTTATTCGATGTATTTATGATTTTTGCCTCACTCCTGATGATATCAGGATCACATTTTGATATTTTAGAATCCCCTTACTCTTCAGAGATAGTCAAAGTGATCATTTATATGTGGTAGTGGATACCATTTCATCACCATAAGCTGGTTCATGCATCTTAAATCCATGCATATATGAAGGGTCTCAGCAAAAGTTTTTCTGAAAAGCATGATTTAACCTTAAGAGGAAGCATTATTCTATATAAAAA
Source organism: Viscum album (assembly GCA_963277665.1). Classification (NCBI taxonomy): domain Eukaryota; kingdom Viridiplantae; phylum Streptophyta; class Magnoliopsida; order Santalales; family Viscaceae; genus Viscum; species Viscum album. Next base: position 1,194,885,075 of record OY728139.1, read on the forward strand.
CCTTGGCCTCTAGATCTTCCAACTACAATTTAAACTCTCGGAACTCAGTATATGCCATTATGTACAGAGGAATAGAAAATGGGAAAACTCCTTGAACGAGCTCGATCGTAAACTATACCTATCTATCAGGAGGATATGCAAAAAAAAGTGTTTGTAAGGACTTCCCTGAAGTGATCTACTATCGGATGGAATTCAGACTGATATAAACCCTAAACCTTTATAAAGAGATTAAAATTTTTGGCGGTCACTCCATCTAACCCATAATTCTCATGTACATATCTAAAATATTGTACATCCCAAACACCCTTGAGTAGATAACTGATTCCCTATGATTATGTAAATGATGTCTTTTTTTATAGGATTATACAAAGGCATGATACAAAACCATCTATTCCATCTATAGAATGACATTGAATCTTGTCATCTAGAGAAAAAATAGGTCCAAGAAGAAATGTTAATTTCCTACCTCAAGGGTAAAGTCCCTAAATTTTTGTATTCCCTCTAACCATACTCCCAATAGTTTATTTTGGTTTATTAAATGACATTAATTCATAATTTCCATCAAATGACTTTCCATGATAGGAAAATTGATGGAGTGTGAAGAAGCTATGTCAAATAAAGCACATACTATAGTGGTGGACACTAGAATAGTGACTCATGTTTTAGATAGTCCATCACATTGATCCTCAAGTATTGGATATAATTCATGAAAATGACATGATCCATGACCCTATGTTGTAGTTAGAATACCATGCGTGTGACTACTTTTCTGGCGCTGCTAAGGATCAGGAGTCTAGCAACCACAACCATGAACTCCTCCTCATCCTGTCCATATGGTGATACTCTAACTCCCCTAATGACACAACATAATCGAACCTTCCCCTGGAGGTGGAGATGGTATGGATGACCTTCCACTAGAAATAGATTGAATGTTTTGCTATAATTTATAAATATTCCCCATAAAGCTACCAGACCAACAATACAAATGGTCTTTATCACACTAAGGCTTTAGTTTCCACTCATATACACACTGATGGCATACAATAGAGCTATAAGTATGGTTACTCTGACTGCACTACATTAAATATAAACCTCTATAGAACATTTCCTTCTAAAAATAGAACTATTGGCCTACCATAGAACTGATCCTCTATGTCTGGTACAATCACATACACTACTGGAAAAATGCCATATACCCACGGTTCAGAACTGTGGGTATATCCCCCAAAATCATGGGTATAGTCTATACCCATAGTTTGAGAACCGTGGGGATTTAATCTTCAAAAAATTCCACCAGGGGGTTTTGAACCCAGGCCTCGTGCTGCGCTGGCGGTCGCGCCCGCACCAACAGACCACCCGAGTTGCGCCTTCAATCTATTATATATACATATATCTATCCATTTATATTAATATGCGGAATTAATATTCCAAAAAAATATCCAACATGTTTCGAACCCATAGCTCACGAAGATTCTCGTGGACGCACCCCACCAACCAACCAACCAAGGTATGAATTATATTTTTTTATACACATATCTCTGCGTAAATATATAAATTTAATTGACATGGATATTTAAAGTCAAAAAACGCGGTGAGGGGGATTTGAACCGGTGACCTACAGCAGACGCAGATAACATTTTACCCATCGAGATATAGAAATTCTGTGATTATATATTTATATTTACGTAAATATATTAATCTAAACCGTTAATATTTGTCTTCCTGCCAAATTTTTTACATGTCCCGCCTAATTTTATTTCACCAACATAATTCGGGATGGCTATACCCACGGTTCTGGAGAACCATGGGTATTGGTATTCAAAAAAAAAGGCCCAATACCCACAGTTTTGATGAACCATCAGTATAGGTCTTCGGAAAGTACCCTATACCCACAGTTTGGCCAAAACCGTTGGTATAGGGTTTGAATAAAAAATACATATACCCACGGTTTTTCAAAATCGTGGGTATAAGTGTTCAAAATAAACATATACCCATGGTTTTAAGTAAAACTGTGGGTATAGGTCCCCATATTAACCATATACCTACGGTTTTGAAAAACCGTGGGCATATGGGTACTCTATACCCACGGTTTTTTGTAAAACTGTGGGTATAGACCCATTTTTCAGTAGTGATACCCTCGGGTTACGATCAGTGATAACATCTAGTTAAATTATATTAGAGAAAATATGTTGTAAAAATTCATTCACCTAAGTATGGATGGCATACTTAATCCCATCCTCAAATATTCTAACATGTGAAATCTCAACACAAGCTAGAAGCTGGGCAAAGCGTTATAGGTTATTAAAACAAGCTAAATAATCAATTACTGACACAAAACCCTACACTAGATGCATGAAATATCTCGATCGGATAGATATATGTGTCTGATAAATTATGTACTCATGGAATACATTCTGGAATCAGACCAAACCATGACTTCCTGGAGACCATCCTTGGTCGTTATATCCCTCCAGCACATGGCTTAATCAAACAATATATATGTAATATGATTCAACCTCTACTCTAGATTCATATACTGATTCTCAAATATACAAATGGTGTCCTCTAACCAAGACTCAAAATCCTCTAGAATGTCATAATCTCAGAATATAGTAGAATATTGTGAATGGAACTCACATTTCAGATCATCCATTTTATGTGCAATTCATGGAGTATAATTCATGGATTGCATCAAACATAAGAAACTCTCATGAATATGAACTTCAGTGCCCAAATCATGTATAGCAGGAGGTTCCTCGAGTTTCACTCCTTGTGGTGAGACTAGTGGCTCAGGTCCCACCATGTATGGAACAACATCATTTACACCCTCATGGTACAAAATATGAGTACATCATTGTGGAATCGGTCTTCAAATTGTATTCACATGCATCATCAAAATTATAAAAGTATATAGAAGCACTATAAGAATAATAATAATTTAAGGAATTTTCTCACTAACAATTGTATACAACCCCAACTAGCCAATAAGAAGACCTGGTATTGGTAATTCCTCATTTTTTAAATACAAAGGTTCCAGTTGGTGAAAGGTTAATAGTTATATGCCTCTTCATTTATATGAAACCACTTCATTTTTATGTTAAGATTTAAAATTGTATTGCAATTTATATCTAAACTTATTTCAAAATCTGGTTTTCAAATGGATTTTTAGTCATATTGAATCTAGGACAATACACCTTAAAAGTGAAATTTATACTCATTTATTTCTTGTTAACCCATTCCACATTCGATCTTAGTACGTAATGAGTAATATAAAATTTCATCACATGGTAAACCACCTATTTCAACCCGCAATGGTCCATACACCACATTAATTAAAACTAGAAATAACTCAATCCAATACAAAGAGTAGCACAATTATATTTATAAATTAGTCTCACTCGATAATCCCAAGAAATATAGAAAAATACAAGAAGTGAAAATTTACATATATGGTATGGTGTACGCATGGAATGTGAATAATAGGATCCTATGATGATACATGTAAAATTGATTCTTACCCTAATATCATCATGAATATGATAAATAAAATCCTTAATTGGAATAATAATAATAACCACAACACGAAAAGTGTGTCACCCATCAGAAAAAGGACATCAACTATAATAGGAAAAACATCACAGTAATTATAATTCATGAAACTCGTCATTTACCCTGAACATGTTTTAGATACACCATGTACAATCTTATAACCAAGTTCCTTGAATTCCTAATATCTTATCTGTTTCCTCCAAATAGTAATGTAAGAAATAAAACTTCTATAATACCAAATTGTGATGTATGAGACACCGAATCCGATCCAATGTGTCCCAATCCTGGTAGGTCACTTGGCTAGATGTACTTTTCCCCAAATGCTAGTGGCTTTCGACGAGCAATGTGGACCATTAGCGTGTCCATGGGAATATAAATCCATTATTACCAGAGTGTAACATCGTGGATAAATTCAATAATAGGTAAACTTTGGAAGCAATATAAATATATGGAATATCATAAATAGATAGAATAATAAACCGAAGGTACGATTGATAATAATATACAAAACTTGATGATACATTTCATGTCTCTATAAAACTAAAAATTATCGTTACAAGGATGCATGTAATATATTCTATAAAATTGGAAAAAAAATATTCTAGAAAGCTATCCAAGCATCCCCATCTCCAACTCGGTCATCTTTTACCCAGCTCCATCCTAATACAGTTAATCAATAAAGTGTCCAAAGTGGGACACTTCCATTTTTTAATTAGTATATACATGTAATATTATTGGTTACCAATGGAAGCCCATATAGTGTGTGAGATAAATCTTAGTAGGCTGCCACCAATGACATCTATAACATCAAGTACTTCTGATATAAACTATAATAGGGTGAAATAATGCATATATGAAAGTAATGTACTAGAGTAATTTAATTACCCAAGTACCCACTTCGGCATCATCTGATATCAGAAATTATAACCATTTCATTTATTAATTAAGTTACAGTTTATATAAGTACATTATATGCTGTATAACCAGAACATACATTCTGATGTGATAATAATAATGAAAAAGGGTAATGAGGAATCAATAATTTTGATAAAAATTAAAGGGGACCAAGGTAATAACCAAGGCATCCTTCACCTCAGGGATCAAGCCAACGTAGTAAAAACCAGAATCCTAACAAAAATTGTAAGATTGTAATCCAATGGATATCTTACAAGTCATTTGACAATAATTTAACTCTATTTGAGGCCAAGGAATTCATCGTCGGTAAAATGGGATATGTAGTGATTAGTCCCAAGAGTGTATCAAAGGTTCCTTAGATACATAGAATTCATGTTGGATCTATGTAGTGTATCTAAGAAGTCTTGTTTTAATAATGGAGTGATCATGCAATGACATATCGGTCATACACAACTAGACAATGATTAGGTTCCACGGTGGGTCTCACCCTTGGAAATTGGAAACCTTGAATCATAATGGAATCCATGAGTTCTCAAGAAATTCCCTTAAGAATTATAGGATAGCTTGATTATGAAAACTACTATGATAATGGGAAGATCCTTTTACAATATTCACAATTTATTTAATTAATTTCTTTTATTTGTCTATGCAATAGTTATGTAGTTTAATAAGTCATTTGGTTCATGTTGTTTTCTTTCATTAGTATGAAAAAGCTAAAATAGAATGAAACCATTTAATTCATTTCATATTTAATTTCTTGGTTCTATATAATACATTTTATAAACATATAAAATAGGTATAAGGGAAAAAACTTTTTATAATTCATTTATAATGAGATTTTCCAAGTGATATAAATAATATACATTCCAGTTACCATTTGATGATTCATTGATTAAATCATAACAGTTACCTTAGTAGGGTTAAGTGGAAATAACTTATACACGTTTAGTCATACAACAATTCATCATTCATTTAATTAATGAATGTATTAGCAATAGAAATTAAATAATCATTCTATTATGGAAAGGATTAACATTAACAATGTCAAGAAACAGTACAACTAAATTTTGGCACAAACAACCATGTAAAACCACAATATGAATAAATATAAAAACACTATACATGGGGGGATAGTATTGAGGTTTTAACCTCCAATGACATAGAATAAATTTTTTTAAACAAGTTGATGAACATGATCAAAATGAAAAAATTAAATGAATATGAATTTAATAGGCCATATCTAATGAAATTTTTGTGTTAAAAACAAAATTTATATATAAAATGAAAAAACAAAATGGATGAGTTATAGACCACATACATTATACTTATATGACTCTCTATATCTAGTATCAGCCTATATTTTTTCCTGGAATAGAATATATCTAAAGAATAGATCAATTCCCTAAAATAGGGCATATGAGGCTATATGTAAGTAGTGTTGTTGAAAGAAAGAATAATAATGAACAGATAAAAATGAATCAAGTACATACCGATGTGAATCCAACATAATGAAGGGAAATCGAATCAGAGCTTATATGGAGATCTATGATCAAATAAAATTAAAGATCCTAAAATAAGCTCAAATTAGGTCACATAAAACCCTTAATGGTTTCTAGAATTAAAAAAACAAGGAAGTAGTAGTTTTAAAGAATTTTTATATGGTTTATTTGGTCGTTTACCCAAAAACCATGGGTCACACGATTTGGCCACATGGTTTTCCAAAACATGTTCCACATGGTATAAGGAGGATCACTTCACAGGGCTAGTCTATAATGTTAGGGAAACTGTGCACTATCCATGAAAAACTACTTTACTAAAAAAATTGCAAGGTTTTCAAGGGTGTGTGGTCCCTATCACATGGTTTGGGAAGACAATGCATCCAACACCACCCCACTATCTAGAACTACATGATTAGTAGATACTATGCTATATGGCTGACACGGTTTCTACTAAATGTGAGGCCAATTTATTTTTTCCACTGGATGGGGTTTTGAGCACCATAAAATCCCTAGAAACCCTTGTAACCTATAAAACCTCATTAGACATCCATATTGGATCCAAAATAAATAATTATGAAAAATTTAAAAGTATATATGCTAGAGAATAAAATCATTTTCTTATACCAGGAGACTATGCCATATCATAAATGGAGTTACCTAGTTTTAGTTAAGAAAGGGTGTTCACCAATCCATTTAATTTAAACATTTACCATTGTGCATCACTCCCGGTTACCATATCATGTCAATACTTTGAGGGAATAGATACTCATTCTAAAATCCCTAACCATGAAAAATTTAAGAATATATGGACTATGACTTACATAAAAACCAGGAAAAACAACTATGGGGACTAGAGCATCACTCATGAGTGGCCCAAAATGTGGAGCCTCATCCCAATACTCTAGTCATACAATAAAATGGTGGGGCCTAGAGTGTTAGTCTAGCCCAACCAATGGGATTATATCCTTAGTCCCATACACATATAATACTATTTACCATATGTACATTCTTATTTAAATTTTAATCATATTTAACCATTAATTATTCTAATTACAAAGGTACCAATAGACCCTTAAAACCAAATCGTGGACTTATTAAAACCCTATACTTTTCTTAATGAACTAAACCCCAAAACCAAATACTCTCTTTAAAATCATCATGATTTCACCATTTAAATAATTGATCTTCTTATTTTAAAAACTAATTGATTCCCTAAATCAGTAATTAACATTTCATACTATTAAAAATGGATATTTATGGAATTTCGAAAAAATAGTAACACACCATCCTTTCAAATCATGTTTTTAAATATTGTTGACGCCGAAAAAAGACCGTAACTCTCGGAGGAAGTTTCGGAATGACGAAGCGAAGTCATATTCGGAATCAGAGGCCCGATCCGGAGGCCCGGGATGTGGTGCGAGAAATAAAGGAGGCTCCGTGCGAAAAATTGTTTTGCGCACGTAGAATCACCGGGTTTCGCGGAATTGAGCCGATGAGGCATGTAATCTTTGTGTGCCCTAGTTCTGCGCGGCAAGTTTTTGCGCGCCGGCTGTGCTCGGTGCGAAGAATTTCGCGCGCTGCCTGGATTTCGTACCGGAGGTTGCCTATAAATAGAAGGTGACCGCGAACGATTTGGGGGTTGAGGAATCCGAATCGACTCCCGTACGCGCAATTTGTCTCCCCTCGCACGTGTAAGATGACTTCCAGGTAAAACCCTCATTTCATGCAACCTTTCCCCGGAGTTCGCCTTTGCACGCAACTCCACCGACTTCAGTGAATTTGCCCCCTCCCCAGGGTTCCAGCCTTGTGCGAAAATCCATGTCTCATGCGTGCAATACCCTGCCGTGCACGCAAAACCCTGCGTTTAGTTCCCTCTCCGCGCGCAATTCCGTTTCTCCAATTGTGCGTCGTCCCGGTGTTTTGCGCGCAAACCTTCGCTTTTGTGCGCAAAGCCCATGACTCCTCACCTTGACGCCCCTTTGCTGCCCCCTGCACCGGCACCTGATGTCTCCCCTTCCTGGCATGCGCGCCGTGCATTGTTTTCCCGTGCGGCCTTCCAGGCTCGTTTGAAGTAACCTCAAGGTCCCTTGGGCCGTGTTTCCCGTTGCGTTGCTTTGACTTATGCTTCTCCACATAGGCACGCTAACGGATATTGATTTTTCGCATAGCCACGCTAACATGGACCCCCCGGTGGTTCGCCCCGCGGCCCCCCTTCGCTATGGCCTTGCTGATGCCTTCCCTCCTCAAGGGATAGAGGGAGTTGGGTATGTAATCCCTAGGGGTGTGGAGAAAACCCACCTCGTCCAAGCTGCAGGACGTTAAATTTCTAAACACCTCGTCCTTAACACAAGACGTTAAACTGTGGTCCAACCCCGTGCTTCGCACGCAGGTTCCCCCCATCTCAGACATTTTTTACGCCCACTCGTCTCCATGGGAATGGACTCTTCCTCACATGGAATGAGATCCTCCTTGTCGGAGTGGCATTTGTCTGCGGGGGAAGGGCCGCCTCAGAGCATAAGAACCTAGCCTTCCTTACGGATGACTAAACCCATGCATCTCCGTACTTCCCCCCTGCCAAGTCCAGTGGAGTCCTTTTCCCACTGCGCTTTGTTGAACCACGGGCCTCCACCCTGGAGTAAGCCCCGACACCAAGGGCTGCTAACCACGCATAAGCCCCTGTTTCCTCTTTGGGCCGCTCAACGCGTAAGCCCCATTCCGTTTCTCATGGACGCACCCTTCACAACGTGATCATATGGTCTCTGCTGCCTCTTGTCTCTCATACCGAGCATGACTCACGTGGGATTAGAGCGTGCATCAACCATGACATCCTCTTATGGGTTGCCCCAGAGCGTAAGCCCCATACCAGCGAACTACGTGGACTTTGATCCATGCTAACACACGGTACGTAGGAAGCCTCTACGAGGTCCAAGCCCACCACCCGGTCATCCAGAACTCTCCATGTCGGTTCACTGACCACCTTGGGCCACCTCAGAGCGTAAGCCCCAAACCCCTCGTCCCACATGATGTTAAACTGTATTGCGTACCGCATGACGTTAAACTGTATTCCGTCTCGCATGACGTTAAACTGTATTCCGTCCCACATGACGTTAAACTGTATCGTGTCCCGCATGACGTTAAACTGTATCCCCCTCTTGGGCCATCTCAGAACGTAAGCCCCATGTCTCACTCCACCATCCATCCAGATCCTTACCTGGGCCGCCACATCTCGGTGAGGTCATGCCACCCCATCCCACTCCATGACATCCAGGAAGCCGCCCACGTGCTGGCCCCAACATCGGTGTTCCCCCCTAGGGGTCATTCAACCCGATCCGTATCCTCAAGACGTTAAACTCACGACATACCCCGTGTTAAACATGGGAAGCTGAGGAAAACCTAAGATGGTACATATTCCCCACATTCGATGTGGGATGCCTCGGGATTCTGCGCCCTCGAGAAGCCCTGTGATGAGGGACCAAAGACAGACATCCCAACGACGCCCCAACGTGACCATTATCCTCACCGAAGGTTGCTGCCCCGACAAGACCCCTTGGAGCGTCTTGACAGAAGCAGCGTAATTAACTGGCATCCATGTAGATATGGCACCAGGAATGAGCTTCACAAACCCGTCTTAAATCTATGAGGGAGACCCGGACTAGGTAATGAGATCCGAGGAGGAATCCACGGAAGGAAAAACCGACATCCCATCATCCTGGTTTCGATCAAGGAGCAGACATCCCTGAACAAGGAACGGATGCCGCCCGCCTTTGGAAAGCGGGAATGCGGGGTAACAAGCAGCGCGTCCTCCCCACAGATGGATGTGCGTGCCCCGGCGAAAGCATCGGAAACAAAAATGGTGAACCCGACATGAAAGCTCTTCTCCTCAATATGGGTAATGGTAGCCGTTGGGGCATCGGAAGAACAGCATGTCACTAGGTTTGGGTAACCCTCACCGGGACGTGAACCCGCCAGGGGTCGAGGCCGTCAGGATGTTGACTACTCCGTTCTGCGACATCGTCAGCGTGGATCCCTCTCGCTGACCATGGACGACAGAATGACGCTGGGCCTTGGTTGTTGATCTCCTTTCCTGTTGATACTAATGGGTTCATCTCCCTGCTTCCAGGAATCAGATCACTGCATTCGGAGCTCGATCTCCACCTGCCCACCGGCGCAGGGGTAGGGGCAGTACTAACGTGGCTACCCCGCATGGTCCCACCTATTCCATGGTCGCTCCGACTTCGACCACCGTAGCAGTCGGGCGCTTGCACCCCCTCTCCCCGTCAGAAATCATCCAGCGGAGGGTGATCAATGACCTGGTTCGTAGGTATGACGAGGAAGGGGTCATCCCCACCAGGGGCATGGCCCACTTGGATCTAGAGGTGGTCGCGCCTCACCACCATCGCCGCCCTCGAGGGCCACGCAGGGAGCCGCCGCTCCCCACGCCAACGTTCAACCGCTTCGAGAGCTTATCCTTGGAGCGCTTTGACACATCCCACCCCTACGCCAATGAGGTGGGGGATGTCCGGGTCCACCCGATCGGCGATCCATCCCAGGGGTTAACGGTAAGAACCCCCGCCAGGCTGCGTCGACGCCGCCACCTGACTCCCCGAACCGAGGAGCAGGCAATCTTCATGCCCGCACCACCGGTTCCGGCCCATCTGACTCGACGCCAGCGTCGGGCGCGAGCGGGAGAGAATGCCCGTCTGGGGGCACCAACATCAGCAACCACTGTGGCCCGAGCCACTGCTGAATCCTATTACCAGATCCCCACGCATGTTGAGCAGGGGCATCCACGTGCCCGATTGCGATCCAAACCCCGACCACCCTGCAGGCAAGTTGGGTTGAATATCCCGGTCGCGGACGCTGGCAATGGCCACTGCGGACCAATCCGCGGTAGTGCTGCTCATTATGAGGGCTCATTCCGTGCCACCGATCAGGGAAGCTGAAATCTTCTTCGTGACAGCTATGCTCCGGGTATGACTCCTTCCAGTGCCCACTACATGGGGTATGAGGTCACTCCCCCTGCTGCCGGCCGCGAGCATGGAGCTGTTGTGTATCCAGTCACTCACTCACATGGAGGTCCTCCCCATGTCCCTTTCGACATCTGTCCCGGTGATTCTCGCAACCCGACCTTCAGTCCCCTCTTCCCCAGCTCTATTATGGTCAGGGGACCCCATGACGGAAATCGTCCTTACCCTGAGGAACTACCCAGGGGCAGGAAGGTCGGGCGTCGTTGCCATAGGAGGAATGTCAGGGGAGTCGGACAGAAATCAGACCAGTCCGTTTCTCAGATTCTGAGGCAGAGTACGACTCGACGATGGAACCTCCCCCCCCCCCCCAACCCTTCGAGTTGAGGGTAGGGATGGGGACGCGCTGCGTCAATCTTGTACTCCCCGAATGCAAGATCCATATAATTCCCTCCTCCCTTCGAAGGTATATCTAGGAGGACGAGGACTTAGCGTACCACCAGGGATCAAGCCTGTATTTTTCGCTGGCCTCCTCAGAAGCACCTCCCGCCCCTGTTAGGGAGGGTGAGAAACTTTTCTGGGGACCGATAGAAGAATCACGAGGCGATACACAATCGGAAAGCACCGACGCTGTGACAGGAGGCCCATTCGCCGGCCCATCCTATCGCGACATGGCATCCAGGGCACTGCAACCCCTAGAGGATAACCCAGGGATCGGCGGCCAATCGGCCTGTTTGCCGTATTCCCCGCCGGCTAGCCCACCACCCCGATGGCCTGCCTCAGCGCCATTGACAATTCCCCGACTTTACTCAGTGGACGAGAATGGGAAGCATGTTCCGGACCCCGAACCGGAGCCGTGGAGCTTCTGGACCGTTCTAGCAGTGGGCCACTTCCCTGAGAAGTTTTGGCCAGTCGCAGAATCGGGTTTTGATGTGCCAGAGTCACTCACCCCGGGAGAGTTTGAATGCTTCCGCCAAATTCTTTGGGTGACTCACTCCCGCATCTGCCATCAGCTAGCGCCTTATCCCGGGAGCCAAGCGCATCTCGAGGAGATTGGTGAGAAGTTCCATCGGGTCGACTTAGCAGCACTCCCCACGGTCCGGCACCCCGAGTCGCTGGACCACCACGACGCCCTTCAGCAACAATGCGTCCAGAGTTTTCAAGTACTCTGCAGAGTTATTAAGGAGGCCACCCCCCACGCGCATGACTGCGGGTGGGGGCAGTACGCTGCTCTCCTCTTCTGTGTGATCTGCCGACAGCCCGATCCACTAGCTGGCCCTGAGGGAACGTCGCCAAGGGCAGTCGCAGTCAACATGTCAGACCTTTCAGATGAGGGAAACATTGTGGAGCCCCTCGACGGGGACTCACCCCCTGAGGACAGGCCGCTACTGGACCCATCTGGGAGTATTACTCGCCAACATAGGAGCCTCCTGGGTCTTCCTGTACCCACGGAGGCACTGGCGCTGGGCCGAAACATCGGAAAGGGTAAAGAGCCCATCGGGTCTGTCAAACTCGCCGACCCATCTGCCTCAGTGCGGAAGGTAGAGGAAGACCCCGATAAGGCCGCGCTGCGAAAACAGCTAGCCGAGAAAAATAGGCTGGTTAATGAGATCCTGGCCGAACGCATTGCAGAGCGGCAGCCTGACTACAGCGACCCTAGACCTGGACAGCAGGGGTAGGAGCATCTACCCCTTGCTGAGATCCCCCGGGCAACCGTGACCGTGTCGTGTTCGTCGACAGGGGAGACACTTGAACCCCTGGCAACAGGGCGCGATATGTTTCTCTGAACCCTCCCGAGTGGCGAGACAACATGGGGGACCCTGCTCGGTTTCCTCCCGCCACTTCGAGAGTCGCTCCGCCAGCTGCCCCTCGAGCTGCTGAGCGCGACTATCGTATTGAAGAGCCTGGCAACACGCTTGTGGTTAGAGATCCCCGTCAGGACAGGAATCCGCATTCAGATGATCTGATGGAAGTACTCATCGCCCGGTTGGAGGCCCTGGAAACTCGGCAGGTGGCAATCCCACCGGATGGAAAGCCATACCCTGCATGGGTGGATGACATGTTAGCCCCGCCGGGATTTGGGAACCCCACTTTTTCCCCCTTTAACGGGACTGGAGACCCACCGCAACACTTGGACCACTTCAACTCGAGTTGCGGGCCTATGTTAGGGACTCCAGCGCAGCAGGAGGTTTCCAAGCTCCGGTGCTTCGTTCAGACACTGGAAGGACCAGCATTCGTCTGGTACAGCCAGCTCCCTATTGGATCGGTGACTAGTTGTGAGGACCTTCGCTGGAAATTCCTCTACCAGTTCAGTTCCACAACCCGGAAGATGAACATTGCAGACCTCTTCAGGTGCAAGCAAAGTCCTGACGAACGAGTCGCGGACTTCGTCTCCCGGTGGAAGGGGCTCACGTACTCCCTTGACATGCCGCTGACCCAGGAGAAATTATTGACGATGTGTGTAGGGAACGTCAAGGCGGAGTTGGTTCCTTCTCTGATCACGCAGAACTACCCTGGAGGGTTTCGGGACTTCTCAGACAAGGCTCAGCGCCTCAAAGAAGCCCTGCAATAGGCCAGTCTGGCGCACCCGCTGCCTCCTGTAATCTCTGCAAGGAGAGCCACCAGAGCCGAGCCCGCTGTTGTGGCACAGATAGAGGCCCCCAGACAGCTAGAGTTGTTGCCAGTGAGGCCAGATCAGCAGGCTCATAGGGGTCCACCCCCATAGCCTCCGGCCCAGCAGCGACTGCCTCAAAATCGGCAGGCGCCTCCGTGTAACGCACCGCCACCACCTAGGCGAGGTAATCCAGCTTCGCCTCCTCGGCCTGCTGCTCCGGCCCCTGGCCATGGTCATCCCCCAAGAGTCCCCTTTCCAAACAGAAGGAATCGGACTTACTCATTTGGCAAGGCCCAGGTCCCTGGTTATTTCTGTAGCGCCTTGGAACAGAGGATCGTGCGACTGCCTGAGTGCCGGAAGCCAGAAGAGGCGTGTCTCACGGATCACCCTAACTACTGCCCTTATCACCGGATCCTGGGAAACACCATCCATCAATGCTATGTGTTTAAGGACTAGCTCCAAGACCAGATTGACAACAACATAGTCAGGTTGGGCCCAGCCCCGGCACAGGTGGCAGGTGTCTTCATGGGATCAGATGGCAGTAGTGACGATGGGGATGGGTGGGAACAGGTTTCCAATCGTGGGTCCCAGGTTTATAATGATTGGATGGCCCGCAGGATGGTCTCCCATGCCCATGGAATCATCCATGCCCTCCTGGATCAGCCAGATCCCTCGGAGTCTGCGAGCACCGCTTTGGAATCGTCGTCCCAGCCTACTTCTTCCTAGAAGAGCAGGCGGCGACACAAGAAGTAAGAACGCGCCCTGCCATTACCGTCATCTTCTCGCACGTTTGGCGATTTCATGCCCCCAGAAATGGGGATCCCTCTGAGACCCCATCCGGTAGTGGATGACTCCTCGAGTGAAATCCAGGGGTACTCTTTGGTTAACACCGTAGAGTTGGTAAATCCCTTTGTGGCTCCCAATGATGAGGAGCGCCAGGTGGACCTCCCCAATGTCCCCAGCCGTCACCAACGTCGATGGACCTGTGGATACGTGAATCGTCGGGGCACGGCAGTCATCACCTCTAGTCAGGTCATTCATGCTACCGAGACTAGGCAGTAGGCCCAGTACAGAGAGTAGCACTCGCGGCTCCCTCACCCAGTTACAACAGGTTCTCTTCCACCACCGTTTGTGTTTCTGGATCGGGCAGAACCGCCTTGCCCGCGTCGCAACCATCCCAGCCCTGCCACTGGCCGACTACGGCCTTTCGGTCCTAGTACGAAAGCCACCTCCCGGGCTTCAGGTGGTGAACAGCGGGACGTGCCTAGTACCAGTCAGTCAACGGTCCCGCCAGCAGGGCCCGTCATGCCCCCAATCGCAGAGCGACCTCCTGTAAGCAGAAGCTCACGTTTGGCATGAAAGTGTCATATCCTGAAGCATCTGTCCGGCATTCCAGCAAGGCTTTCCATCCTTGAGGACCCTCTCCTATCGTCAGAAATGCGTGAGGCACTCACCGAGGCTCTAAGGAGCCCCCTCCAGTTTGAAACAGAGGTCGCGGCCGCAGAAGCCTTCCACACCGAGGTGATTGAGGAAGCCAAATGTCAGGAAGTTTTCTCATTCTCCGGTAAAGATGAAGACCCTCCCATACAGGGGCACATCCGCCCGTTGTACATCACCGGCCAGTTCAATAGCGTGTAATTCCATCACTGTCTTGTCGACACATGTTCTGGGATTAACTTGATCCCAACCTAGACACTGCGAAAACTGGGGTTGTCCGAGGATGATTTAACTCCCTCCGACCTCAGAATACAGGGGTATGATAGGACCGAGCAAACTCCACTCGGCAAGATTCGTCTGAAAACCCAGTTCAGCGGCTTAATTTCCAATACTGAATTCATGGTTGTCTCTCAGAACACTACCTACAATGCATTGATGGGTAGGTCGTGGCTCCATCTTCACGCAGCAGTTCCCTCATCATACCATCAGTGCCTCAAATACTCCCTTAAGGGTCGAGTGGGTGCGCTCTAAGGAGATGCGTCTCCGTTTGACTCTTGTGAAGCTCGTTACTTGGACACTGACTATTACAAGAGCAAGGACAAGAAAATCCTGGTAGGCGAGGTTGAGCCCGCCGCTATCGCGAGTGATCCCTGGGTAGGTTTGGATGACGCATATGTCTTCCCAATCCATCGGTTGGAGGCCATGACTCCCGATATGGGAGAGTGCTTTGTTGTCTCGGGTACCAGAGGAATGCATATTTCCGGGTCTAAGCGACAGTGGGAAATCACCTCGTACTCTTACACCAACCAGGCTTAGGTGATCCCTGAGCCTCCTACCCCTGTATGATATCGGGACGTTGGGCTCATGGCAACGGCAATACATCATACGTGTCTATTTTGTCAAGCCGGAATCGACCGGCTCAAGACAACGCGTCACCACTGCTTTGATGTCATAAAGCGTGGCCCCTTGGGCCGAAGGCCGGAGGGGATTGGATCAACCACCTCCGTGGCTATGGTCTCCGCGGTGCATGAGTCTCCCGTCGTGATGACCTCTGCCGCCCAAGCCGGTGCCAGCTCCCCATTAGGGTCGAGCAGCCCCGAAACGGCTGCCCCCGTGGACGATCCTTCCACAAGTGGAGAAGAAGACATGGAAGATGCTCCTCCTGCCTTTGAGGAGGGCGTCTCCACCACGGTCGACGAGCTAGTACAGGTGAACCTCAGTAGTGAGGCGGACCCGAGACCCACCATGGCCAGCGCCGCTATGCCTCCCAAGGAACGACAACAGTACATAGACTTCCTCATAAAGCACCGTCATGTGTTTTTTTGGAGTTATGATGAGATGCCGGGACTAGATCCCCAGGTAGCCGTCCACCGCCTTGGCCTCCCAGCAAACCATCGCAGGTTCAAGCAGCATCCCTGAAAAATATACCCCTTTCATGGTGCCATGGTTGAGGCCGAAGTTGATAAGCTCATTAAGGCCAAATTCATCAAGGAATTCCAGTACACCAGGTGGCTAGCCAACATTGTGCCCGTCAGGAAGAAGAATGGGCAGATCAGGGTCTGCATCAACTTCCATGATCTTAATCGCCACTGTCCGAAGGATGACTTTCCCCTTCCCGTGACAGAGCTGTTGATCGATGCAACGACCGGCTTCCAAGACCTCTCATTCATGGATGGGTACTCCGGGTATAACCAGATCCGGATGGCCCCTGAGGATGAAGATTTCACTACCTTTAGGCCCCCCAGGGCACTTTCTACTATCAGGTTATGCCCTTCGACCTGAAGAACGCGGGTTCCACCTATCAACAGGCTATGCACCGCATATTTAAGTCGATCCTCGGGACACTGGTGGAGTGCTACGTAGATGACCTGGTGGTTAAATCTCATCAGCGCCAGGACCATCTCAATGACCTAGAGAAAGTGTTCAGTTTGCTCCGTTCTCGCCAATTGAAGATGAACCCGTTCAAGTGTGCCTTCAGGGTCACCTCCAGAAAGTTTCTTGGCTTCATCATTAGGTATCGAGGTATCGAGATTGACCCCGAGAAGATCAAGGCCATCAGTCAGATGCCTCCCCCGAATAATATTCGGGATCTTCGAGGCCTCCAAGGCCACTTAGCCTATATACACAAATTCATTGCGAATATGGCCGGCAAGTGTAATCCCTTTTCTCGACTTGTGAAGAAAGGTGCCGCCTATGGGTGGGATGAAGAGTTTCAGACCGCTTTTGAGGAAATCAAGCAGTATCTACTTCAACCTCTGGTCCTGATGCCACCCGTTCCCAGAAAGCCACTGGTCCTTTACATGACCGCCCTGGAGTGATCCCTCGGTGCCCTTCTCGCCCAGAAGAACAATGAGGGAACAGAGAATAGCCTCTACTACCTCAGTCACATACTCCTCGACGTAGAAATTAGATATTCTCCCATCGAGAAGAGATGCCTGGCGCTCGTATTCGTCGTACATAAATTGTGGCACTACTTTCAGTACCACGAGGTACACCTGGTCTCTCAGGTAGACCCGTTGAAATACATCCTGAGCCGGCCTATATTGACCGGCCGATTGGCACGCTGGGTGGTGATCCTCCAGCAGTTCGACATTAGGTTCGTACCTCAGAAGGCCGTCAAAGGATAGGCGTTGGTAGACTTCTTAGCTGCCCACCCAACCTCTACAGACCAGCCACTGGATTTGGGCTTTCCTGATGAGGCAATCCTCTCAGTCGGTCACGCCACCCCATGCTGGCAGATGCACTTTGATGGCGCCTCCCGAAGCCCTACCGGTAGAAGGATCAACGATCCTAGGCTTAATAGAGTGGTCCTGGGTATCGTCTTCATCACCCCAAAGCAAGCTGTTCTACCATATTCTTTCTTGTTGTCAGAAGGCTACACCAACAATGAGGCAGATTATCATGCCCTCATCACTGGCCTCGAGTTGGCTCTGGAGGTTAACGTACGCCACCTGTATGTAAAAGGGGACTTTGCGCTAGTCATCAAGCAGGTTAACGGTGACTATGCTGTCAGGAATCCATAACTCATGACATTGCTGGAGTGAACCCTCCATCTAATGGCTATGTTCCCCTCCCGACCAGATGTCGTTCACGTTCCCCGGTCACAGAACAGTCGAGCAGATGCTTTGGCCAGCCTGGCCGCATCACTCACGGAGCCCGAACAGGATGACTGTCACATACATGACTTATTTTGAAGTTAAATTTCATTTATTTAACTTTAATTCTTTGTTTTGGATGGTTTCCAAAGGTTTTATGGAGAAATAGATGAGTTTTAATGAATTGGGCCAAACTGTGAGCCCAATTCCAGATTTAAAAATAAATTTTGTTTCCTTTATAACTTTTTAATTTTTTAGTATTTTTCCCTAATTCAAATTCCTAAATGGTCGCCTCAGACCTATTAACACCAAAATATAAATTTGGAGCTTTTATAAATCCATAATCATGGTGGATATGGGTTTTTATTTAAGATATTGGGCCTCCCTGAAGGCCCATTTCCTACATTAAAAATAATTTTTAATGTTTTTATATCTCCTTCACTATTTGCGTTTTTTCTGTGATTCCACCTCCCCCTCGACCCTAGGAAACCCAGACGCGCTCCCATTTCCTTTACCCCCTCCTTGTAGCTCTTTGAAATCGAGAATTAGGGCTGATCTTCATAGGGTGTCTCAAATCATCCAGAATTGAAGAGGTAACTTCATCCTTTATTAACTCTCTCAATTGTTACTCTTTTCCCTCTATTCAAGTTCCTAAATTACCTCCTAAATCTTTTCAAACAATCCCTGAATTTTGGATGTTTTCAATTTTAGAAAATATTGTTTTTGGAGTGATTAATTCAGGATACTTCAAGTAGGCGAGTCTATTTCTTTCCTCTTTCAAATTGCTTAGGGTTTCTTCCCTAATTCTTGAATTATAAAAAATCCAGAAGTTAGGGTTCGTACCTAGGTTCTAAATTACTGTATTCTGGGTGAAATATTGAGGTTTTAGGTTTCTTTTAACTTCTTTGAGATGCGGTGGTCGTGCGGTTGATGTTTCGCCCCAATATTTGAGGGTTTCGACACATTCGGTAGGTGATTCCATGGATAACCATTTAATGATGAGTTAGTTTGCTTGATTAAATAATTTTACATGTTCCTTATGTGTTGTGTATTATGAGAAAACCATTTTTGGTAGCAATAGTAAAGCATTTGTTTTTAAAGTTACATTTTTTCTTGAAGTGTGTATTTTTCAAATGTATTTCATGTGTTATCTCTTGTGGTAGTTTTGTAAAATGTGGAAGTGATTTATTAGTTGTTGAAAGGGGCTGCCAATTATGGTTGGGTAATGATATAGATCCATGTGGGCCTAAAAAGGGGGTGTATTTTAATGGTTTTATTTGTATAACCTTGTTATACTCCTTGAAAGTGTTTTATGGATTTGTGTGTTCTCATGGGTATCTTTTGTGATATTATTCAATGTGATTATATAACATTTGAAAGTGGACTATTACATGTTGATTGGGCTGCCAATTCTGTTTTGGTAGGGTCTTGGTGTGATTTTGTCTTAAAAAGAGGTTTTTGAAATGGATTTTATGTGCAAAGTTTGGGTATACTCTTTATAATTGTTTTATGAAAGTTTTGAATGGTTTTTTGGGTTGTGTAATAGGTGAAACTATATCAGAAAACTGTTTTGGTAGGATTATATTTTTAAAAGGTCCATTTCATTTGTGAAAATTCTGTTATGTGATATGTATCATCTTGGAAATATTTTATTAAATTGTTTGAAGGAGATATTGGGGAGTTAAAGTGATGTGAAAGTGATGTGTAGTGTTTTGTGTGAGTGTGATGTGAAAAATTGAATTTTTGATTATGAAAGAAGTGTTATTTTCCATGTGTGTGGGCTGTTATATGAGTTTAAATATCTTATAATTGTTTTATAAAATTGTTTAATGGTTTTGTGGAAGTGTTGAAGAAATGTGAAATGTGTTGTGGGCTATTTTGGTGTGATTCGGATTTCAAAATCATTTTGAATGAAAAATGGATTTTTGTGACTTGTGTGGTATACATATGGGCTTTTTGGTGAATATGTGATGTGGAAATGATATTTTCATGTTTAATGTATATTTCTTGACTTGTTGAACTTGTTTGAGCACAAGGGGAAATCTTGGGTATCTAGGTGGGTGGACGTGTACTAGTATGCTAGTGAATCCCTGGGGTTTGGCCTCAGTTTCACTTAACAAGATTGACGCTTACAAATCTAACTAAACTATGATGATGATGATTTGGGACCACTAGGTTATGGGTATGTTCCCTACTAGTGGCTCGTGCATGAGAATGGATATTTGTGATGGTTACTCTCACCGAGATACGAGGTACCTGGGACCCACAGCTAGCTAGTGCCTAGGGGTTATTTCCTATTTCTTGTGCTCATTATTTACTTTGTACTTACCTTCGGCATACGGTATAGTTGGATGGAAAATTCACTAGTGTTGAAATTATTTTTAAAAGTGTTTATTCTTAATGATAGCCCACTTGAAAACTGTTTTTATTCAAAGTTGCATCTTTTAGAAATTGTAACTAGATTTTCATGTTTTTGAAAACATGCATGCTTTTCGTCTTTAAATGTTTATCCCATGGAATCTCTTAGTGGTGGTATCCTACTGGGAATTGTCTCACACCCTATGTACACCCTTGGGTGTATGTAGACTTGGTTATTTTTGTTGTCGCAGGTTGGGTACAGTTTTTTGTTCTAGTGGTTCGGGTTTCTAGCAGGTCCTTGGTGGTGACGTCTTGTGGAGGTGGTTTGGGGGCGGTGCCCCTTGACATGAGGGTTCTTGGGCTAGCCTTATTTGGTTTTGTACCTTTTTTATAGACCTTTTGAGTTGTTTTAAGCTATGTAATTTAGTTCTAAATTTTTTTAAAATATTGTTGGGTTTGAAAAATCCAGATTTGTTTCATTGGATTCTTTTGTTGTTTTATTATTATAAACTTGGGTAAATCGTTCCCAATTTTCATTTTATGATACCTCGGAACTTGTGCCATCCCATGGGGATTGATAACGCCCATCGTGCCTTGTCACGGGCTGGGTTTGGTGCCATTTTTGGTGGCGATCGATTTGGTTCGTGACAAAATGGTAAAAAGGAGGTTCATGTTAACTCTTTGGGTCATGTTGTTTGGGGAAGAGTCAGGATAGTCTAGAGTTAGGATTGTTGGGACATGGAATTCTAGTTATGGTTAGTGTGCCTGATCACCACACCTCATAATGGGATTCATGTTTCCAAGAGATGTCGGGATTTATCTAAGTCCTTCGGTTTTCTTGGTTCGATGATGATTAAGGGAAATGAAAAGAGAGTTGGGTTAATGGTCTTAGTGAGCTCGCAGGGCCTGGAAAGCCATGTGGATCCAAGGATATTCCCTAGAACACTCTCTATGATAATGAAGTGATTGTAATATGGCCGCCAACAATATTTCCAAGTCACCCACTGAAACTAGTTTCCCCTCACACTGTTTTGTCCTTAGATTTTGAAATCTTGGCACTTTGGTTTTAAGAAGTGTATAGTTTTTGTGAAATGATTTTAAAATAAAGAGGGAATGGTTTGGTTTATGAAATGGCGGAACTGAATTTTCAGAATTGTTTTGAAATGTAAAATGGTGCGCTTACACCTCTTTGAAAGCAGAAACTATATTGAAGTTGGTTTTGAAAAGTGTTTCCAATAGAGTTTTCTAAACATTCAGAGTGTGTTTTAATGGGATGAGATGGTTTGAAATTTATGTGAATATCTTTAATGTGAGTTATTTTCTAAATGGTTGTGACTTTCTGAAAATTTTTGTAAGATGTGAGTTGGGATTTTGATCTCGTGGTTAGCAGTTATGAGAAAAAAGGATGTGTTGGTTGACCGTTTTGGTTTTGAAAAGTGGAAAGAATTTTTGTTTTAACCTTTGGTATTTCCATTAGCGACCACATGCATGGGGTTATATGGGATGATGGATGGTTGATGGCACGACTGGATGAGTGTCGGGATGGATATGAGGAGGGTGTCTGGTGTGGCACAAAAACCTGCATGTGTGAGGCGCATGGGGTACCATTGGTGGATACGCTTACTGCTAAACTGTTTGTTCTCAAAGAATTACTTTTAAAGAAAAACATGATGTCTTGATGAATATTTTTGTATGGTTTGTATTATGGGTTTTTGAAAATGTTGATGTTGTGGGATCTTTTGATTCTAAGAACCCCTTCTGTTTGAACTGTGTTTTGGGTTTTTGTTTGGTTGGTAAGCTGTGTTGTAGGGACAGTTAGTGGTCTCTTTTGAAAAATGTTTTGGGATGCCTTTACGGTGGTTCCCTTCATGTGTTTGGAGATGCTTTATGGCTTGTTTTGACCAATGTACCAGATTGGATGGGTCCATGGGTTCTCTCATTAGATAAGGTACGCCCCCATTAAAGGTTAATTCATAACTGAAGTGCAACCCATATTGTTTCTCCATTGGAAAATCCTCCGGTTGATCAATATAAGGAATCTATTTCTTGAGCTTTTTAGATTGAGTATACACCCTTTCCTTTATTGGTTTTGTGTATCCTCTTTAGTGGGAGATTGATTATGGATGGTTGTTAGCATGGATGAGTATTTTGATAGTGTCTAAGATGAACTCTCGATCCTTCATAGTCTCTTTGAAGAAGGAGTTCATGTTAAACTACAAGTGTGGGAAATCTGGTCATGAGAGGATATTATGGCCACTTTATAGAATTGTGTGTTGTTTGGGGATGTTGTACAAGTTCCCTCTCTATTCATTATTTATATCAGTTGCAATAGTCATGTTCGGTGATTCCTTGTGATTTCATGTGCTCGATTGACTATAAAGGTGAAAGTTGGGCAATAATCTGAGAGTCTCTATTATGTTGGGAGAATGTCTCCCTTGAAAAAAACATAAAAAAATATTCCATTTTAGAGGAATTTGAGTATAAGTGTTCTTTACTTCTATTATTTCTCACCCGAACAAACAAGGTGTGATGTGTGTACATCTTCTAATCCCTTGTTTCAGTGAAATATCGAGTTTGGGTAAAGTGAGTTTAGAATGTGTTATGTCTTGGAAAAACTTATTGGGGATTACAGTTTAGTTGTTGTTTGCAACGAAAGAAGAATTCTCATTCATGTGGTTTCCAAAGCCTAACTGTGAGGCCGAAGATGCTTCAATATTTTGAGCTCCATCCATAGGTCCCGGAGAGAAGCTGGCGCGTAGTCAGGGGAAACCCCAGTGTCATTTAAACCCTTGTGCAAAGTCCTATCCTCAATATGAAAGATAAGAATAGTTTAAACCTTTGGTGTCATCATATTTCTTCTACTGTTCATGTTCGGTGGAAATAGGTGGAGTGCCTTGTACCCATGTCATCTCCCAATGTTATTCCCTCCCCCTTTTGTTTCCATTGAGTCTTTAGAGAAAGGTATGAAGTTTGGCTAGACAGGTTGACCACACGGTTTGCACTTGGTTGGTAGTGACCATGCCCCCAAAAAAACCATGTAGATAGAAGAATCTCCACTGTTAGTTCATGGTTTCCCAAACCGTGCAGACTAACCATGTGGTCATCCCAACACTTTATATTTTGGGGTCTTTCTGTACCGGCCCATGCTGGTCGATTAAGATTGTTGGTTCTTATGGTGGGGAGCCTATTTTTTTCCGTACCAATAACTTAGACTTATCCATGGTCAAGGATTGGTGGTAGGTAGTCTCATTCGGATCTACCAAGCTACCTAAATATTCCTTGGGTAACCATTGAGATTGGAGAGTGCCCAATGGTTTAGTTATAGCAAGGTATGTGTAACCTTGTTCAATGTTGTTGTTTGTTTGAGTGAATTGCTTGAGTCTTGTTTGGATAGTGTTTGAGGAGTTTTCCTTTGGGATAAAGCCTGAATGTGATTTATTGTTTCAGGAAAGTGTTGTACGATTTTTTTTTGAAGTATTCCTTCCTTAATTGATCAATGGATGTGTTTTGGCCTTTGGGGGTGAAACCTGGAAAGGGAGTACATCTTGGTTTATCAGTTCGGTTTGGATTTTGTATCTGGCCTTTCTGTAGCTTTAAGGGGACGGAAAGTTTTCATGGTGGAGAGAATTTTCACATACATGACTTATTTTGAAGTTAAATTTCATTTATTTAACTTTTATTCTTTGTTTTGGATGGTTTCCAAAGGTTTTATGGAGAAATATATGAGTTTTAATGAATTGGGCCAAACCGTGAGCCCAATTCCAGATTTAAAAATAAATTTTGTTTCCTTTATAACATTTTAATTTTTTAATATTTTTCCTTCATTCAAATTCATAAATGGTCTCCTCTCACCTATTAACACCAAAATATAAATTTGGAGCCTTTATAAATCTATAATCATGGTGGATATGGGTTTTTATTTAAGATATTGGTCCTGCCTGAAGGCCATTTCCGGGATTAAAAATAATTTTTAATTTTTTTTATATCTCCTTCACTATTTGTGTTTGTTCGGTGATTCCACCTCCCCCTCGACCCTAAGAAACTCAGGCGCGCTCCCATTTCCTTTACCCCCTCCTTGGAGCTCTTTGAAATCGCGAATTAGGGTTGATCTTCATAGGGTGTCTCAAATCGTCTAGAATTTAATAGGTAACTTCATCCCTTCTTAACTCTCTCAATTCTTACTCTTTTCCCTCCATTCCAGTTCCTAAATTACCTCCTAAATCTTTTTCGAACAATACCTGAATTTTGGCTATTTTCAATTTCAGAAAATATTGTTTTTGGAGTGATTAATTCAGGATACTTCAAGTAGGTGAGTCTATTTCTTTCCTCTTTCAAATTTCTTAGGGTTTCTTCCCTAATTCTTGAATTATAAAAATTCCATAAGTTAGGGTTCGTGACTAGGTTCTAAATTAATGTATTTTGGTTGAAATATTGAGGTTTTAGGTTTCTTTTAACTTCTTTGAGGTGTGGCGGTCGTGCAGTTGATGTTTCTCCCCAATATATGAGGGTTTCGACACATTCGGTAGGTGATTCTGTGGATAACCATTTAATGGTGAGTTAGTTTGCTTGATTAAATAATTTTACATGTTCCTTATGTGTTTTGCATTATGATAAAACCATTTTTGGTAGCAATAGTAAAGCATTTGTTTTTAAAGTTACATTTTTGCTTGAAGTGTGTATTTTTCAAATGTATTTCATGTGTTATCTCTTGTGGTAGTTTTGTAAAATGTGGAAGTGACTTATTAGCTGTTGAAAGGGGCTTCCAATTATGGTTGGGAAATGATATAGTTCCATGTGGTCCTAAAAAGGTGGTGTATTTGACTGGTTTTATTTGTATAACCTTGTTATACTCCTTGAAAGTGCTTTATGGATTTGTGTGTTCTCATGCGTATCTTTTGTGATATTATTCAAGGTGATTATATAACATTTGAAAGTGGATTATTACATGTTGATTGGGCTGCCAATTCTATTTTGGTAGGGTCTTGGTGTGATTTTGGCTTAAAAAGGGGTCTTTGAAATGGATTTTATGTAAAAGTTTGGGTATACTCTTTATAATTGTTTTATGAAAGTTTTGAATGGTTTATTGGGTTGTGTAATAGGTGAAACTATATCAGAAAACTATTTTGGTAGGAGTATATTTTTAAAAGGTCCATTTAATTTGTGAAAAGGCTGTTATGTGATATGTATCATCTTTGAAATATTTTATTAAATTGTTTGAAAAAGATATTGAGGAGTGAAAGTGATGTGAAAGTGATGTGGAGTGTTTTGTGTGAGTGTGATGTGAAAAATTGAATTTTTGATTATGAAAGAAGTGTTATTTTCCATGTTTGTGGGATTTTATATGAGTTTAAATATCTTATAATTTTTTTATAAATTTTTTTAATGGTTTTGTGGAAGTGTTGAAGAAATGTGAAATGTGTTGTGGGCTATTTTGGTGTGCTTCAGATTTCAAAATCATTTTGAAGGAAAAATGGATTTTTTTGACTTGTGTGGTATACATATGGGCTATTTGGTGAATTTTTGATGTGGAAATGATATTTTCATGTTCAATGTATATTTCTTGACTTTTTTAACTTGTTTGAGCATAAGGGGAAAACCTAGGTATCTAGGTGGGTGGACGTGTATTAGTATGCTAGTGAATCCGTGGGGTTTGGCCTCAATTTCACTTAGCAAGATTGACGCTTACAACTCTAACTAAACTATTATGATGACGATTGGGGACCACTAGGTTATGTGTATGTTACCTACTAGTGGCTCGTTCACGAGAATGGATATTTGTGATGGTTACTCTCACCGAGATACGAGGTACCTGGGACCCACAGCTAGCTAGTGCCTAGGGGTTATTTCCTATTTCTTGTGCTCATTATTTACTCTATACTTACCGTTGGCATACAGTATAGTTGGCTGGAAAATTCACTAGTGTTGACATTATTTTTAAAAGTGTTTATTCATTATGATAGCCCACTTGAAAACTGTTGTTATTCAAAGTTGCATCTTTTAGAAATTGTAACTAGCTTTTCATGTTTTTGAAAACATGCATGATTTTCGTCTTTAAATGTTTATCACATGGAATCTCTTAGTGGTGGTATCCTACTGGGCATTGTCTCACACCCTACTTACACCCATGTGTGTAAGTAGACTTGGTTATTTTTGTTGTTGCAGGTTGGGTACAGTTTTTTGTTCCATTGGTTCAGGTTTCTAGCAGGTCCTTGGTGGTGAAGTCTTGTGGAGGTGGCTTGGGGGCGGTGCCCCTTGCCATGAGGGTTCTTGGGCTGTCCTTATTTGGTTGTGTACCTTTGGTATAGACCTTTTGAGTTGTTTTAATCTATGTAATTCAATTCTGAATTTTTGTAAAAGATTGTTGGGTTTGAAAAATTCAGATTTGTTTCATTGGATTCTTTTGTTGTTTTATGTTTATAAACTCGGGTAAATCTTTCCAAATTTTCATTTTATGATACCCAGGCACTTGTGCCAGCCCGTGGGGATCGGGAACGCCCTTCGGCCCTTGTCAGTGGCTGGGTTTGGTGCCATTTTTGGTGGCGATTGATTTGGTTCGTGACAATGACCTAATCATCCACGTGGCGCACCGAAGAGTCATTGCTCCTGTTATCCCGAAGGGCGATCGTGGCCCGCGAGTGAACCATCTCACTGCTGGTGCCCCCGCGTCAGGACCCCCTGGGGCTTCAAGCGTGGTGATCGAGACAGTTCCTGACTGGAGGACACCCTTGGTTGAATATCTCCGGCATGAAAATCTTCCGATGGACCGAGCAGAGCGGGAATGAATCCGGCGCCGTGCGCCGCAGTTCACCCTTCAGAGTGGTCCCAGCCGTGAGCAGCTCCTTTACAAGAGTGGTTTTGATTGTGTTCTCCTCCGTTGTCTTCAAGGAGTGGAGATCCCATAGGTCATGCAAGAAGTGCATGCTGGTTCCTGTGTCACCCACCAGGCCGGGTCAATGTTGTCCCACCAGATTCGGATGTTGGGATACTTCTGGCCCTCCATGATCCACGACTGCATCGAGTACGCCAAGAGGTGTCATGCGTGCCAAGTTCATGCTAACTTTGTGCATCGGCCACCAGAGCCTCTCCATACTACTAAGTATTCTTGGCCCTTTGCAGTCTGGGGGTTGGATGTCGTACGACCTTACCCGCTGGCGACGGCCCGCCAGTGCTGGTTCATCTTAACCGCCACGGATTTCTTCTCAAAGTGGGCAGAGGCAGCCCCGCTCAGGGAAGTCAAGGTTAGTTCTATCGCCGACTTCGTGAGCTCCAATATCATTCACCGGTTTGGAATACCTCATGCTATACTCACGGATAACGGAACCAAATTCTGAGCGGCCAAGATGAAGATATTGTATGCCAAGTACAACATTCACTCTAACCACACCTCCCTCTATCATGCGCAGGAGAATGGACAGATTGAGGTGTTTAATAAAAACCTCTCTAACATTCTGCAAAAAATGATTGGTCAGAAAAATAAAAGTTGTCCGGAAAAGCTCCCCAACGCCCTCTGGGCTTATAGGACGACGACTCGCAATTCCACCCAGGTGACTCTGTATTCCCTGGAATACGAAGCTGAGGCTGTCCTTCCCATCGAGGTCCAGCTACCCTCATTGCGCACAACGGTCTACGACTAGCAAGCGCCGGATAGAGTTTCCGAGATCCGTCTAGCCAAATTGGAAGCGCTGGATAGAAGTAGGCTTCGCGCTTTACATAACTTGGAAAGGCATCAGAGAAGGATGGATCAAGCTTTCGATAAGAAGTTTCTCCTCCACTCCTTCCTGCAAGGTGACTTGGTGCTGGCTCTTAGAGCGCCAATGATTCCCGGCAGGAAACCACCCAAGTTGGAGCCCAAGTGGGAGGGGCCTTTTATTGTCCACAAGGTCTATCCCAATGGCACGTATTCCATGGTGACTATGGATGGTGAGTGTATCACTCCTCCCACCAATGCCAGGTTCCTCAAGAAGTACTTTGCCTAACCAGTATGGTCATGTATGACCTTAAACTTATGGTCCCGCATGACCCTAACTGCGCTTTGGTCCGAGTTCTAAGACCTAAAACTATTATCCTCTTGGTCTAAGCTCTAAGACCTAAAACTAAGATCCATATTTCGTCCAACATGATGTTAAACTGTATTTTCATAACTACGTCTAGCTTGATTCCCATCCTAATGGGATACGTAGGAACGCCCAAACCTTCCGTCTTTGGGTCCAGTTTGAGGTCCGCTGTCACGTATGTTTCTCCTTTGGGACCTTGACCACAGGATCGCGTGGAATGGTGTGAGATTATGTCCCCATTCACGTCGGGTTTGCAATAGTTGCACCACGCGCACCCTGTCCTTAGGATTTAGCCCTCCTCTGTCTAATGGTATTTAAAGACGCACGCTTTCAAGAACTACATGTGGCTTGATTCCCATCCTTATGGGATATGTAGGACCGCCTAAACACCTAGATGTCAGGTCCAGACCCATCTCTAAGGAGATCCCACGATCTCCTAGTTCCCAGTGTGTTTGGCATTACACCCCCTCTTTTTCTCAGGGATCCGCCATCTTTTGGCCGCTCTCGGACTGAGCCCTCTGACCCTTTCCAGTGGTCTGTTGATGTTCTCAGGGTACTCTGGTCTAGAACATGGAGTGACAGATTCGACTTAGGCAAGTTCCATCCACTTTCCAAGCTTCGTGTTCCCCTTCATTCGGGCCCCCGTCATCCTTCACACCCGGAGGGACCCCCAAGAACAGCCTGGATATAATGCCCAAGGGCTCTCCTACCGTCATGGGCCAATGCCCCTAAGGGTTTCAGACAAAAAATTGATATGAATCCCGTGTTGCGAACATGGTCAATGGTTGATGCTCATTTGTTTGTCCCCATGGCTAACACGACAGGATGATGTGTTGCAAACATGGTCAGCAGTAATCCTTAGTCGTCACGCCGGCTTCCTTGGGCCCTGAATGTTGGTGGCATGGTTCATGTCATGTTCCGACCCACTGTGTCAAGGTGGAATCTCGACACTCCTTGTACTAACCCTCAGTACACCCCCACACATCAGACAGACCGATCTGCGTAACAGTGTCTCTCGGGGCTCCCGCGATCTGAGCGCTAGAGTATGTGCTTGGGTCTCTTCTTTACGGGTTGCATGCAGCTTGACCCTCATCCCCATGGGGAACGAGGAGTCGCCCAGACATTGCGTTTCGGGCCTAGCATAGCTGGGATCTAGAATCTCCTTCCCCTCCCTGATTTTTGAATCCTCGTAGGCCCCTTTGGCCCGAGTCTCCTGTCTCGGATGGTCCAAACCATACGACCTTAAACTATGTTGTTGGTCCAAACCATACGACCTTAAACTGCGTTGTTGGTCCAAACCATACGACCTTAAACTGTGTTGTTGGTCGAAACCATACGACCTTAAACTATGTTGTTGGTCCAAACCATACGACCTTAAATTGTGCGTCGGTCCAAACCATACAACATTAAACTCTGTGTCGGTCCAAACCATATGACCTTAAACTATGTTGTTGGCCCAAACCATACGACCTTAAACTGTGTTTTCGGTCCAAACCATACGACCATAAACTCTGTTGTTGGTCCAAACCATACGACCTTAAACTGTGTTGTTGGTCCAAACAATACGACCTTAAACTATGTTGTTGGTCCAAACCATACGACCTTAAACTGTGTTGTCTGTCCAAACCTTATGACCTTAAACTGTGTTTTCGGTCCAAACCTTATGACCTTAAACTGTGTTGTCGGTCCAAACCTTATGACCTTAAACTGTGTTGTCGGTCCAAACCTTATGACCTTGAACTGTGTGTCGGTTCAAACCAAACAACCTTAAACTGTGTTGCTGGTCCTATCACACAACCCTAAACTGTGACATTATCGTCCTGGCCGCAAGATGAAAAACGACACCGCATTGTGATGACCTCGTTGTAGAGGACATCACGTTGGGTATTGGTCTTGTGCCATGCCATTTTTCAACGCCTATTACAGCTTGATTATTGTGGCGACACCATGGACTACTACTCTAGGTCTGCCTCTTCACAAAAAAAACACTCACCTTAAAGGACAAACAAGATTTATCAAATTCCGCTTCTTTTAGTGCAAGGGCCATGCCCGCACTCCCCTTTTCTCCTTGGCACTGGTATCTTACCATGTCACCTTCTAGAACTACGTATGGATTGATTCTCATCCTTATGAGATACATAGGAATGCCTGGGGAAGTTCCCCGCGGGTCCAGCCTACCTTTGTGTTCGGTCCCTCGACTCGAGAATTTCCCCAGAGAGCACATGGTAAGTAGGGCTTAAGTCCTCATTCACATCAGGTTTTATAACTGCCTTTCCATGTGTCCATTTCTCCCCTTTCCCACTCACGGCCCGAGCTCTAAGACCTAAAACTAAGATCCTCTCGGTCCGAGCTCTAAGACCTAAAACTAAGATCCTCACGGTCCGAGCTCTAAGACCTAAAACTAAGATCCTCTCGGTCCGATCTCTAAGACCTAAAACTAAGATCCTCTCGGTCTGAGCTCTAAGACCTATAACTAAGATCCATATCTCATCCTACATGACGTTAAACTATATTTTGTCTAACATGACGTTAAACTGTATTCCGTCGCGCATGACGTTAAACTGTATTCCATCCCGCATGTCGTTAAACTGTATTCTGTCCCGCATGACGTTAAAATGTATTTCATCCAACATGACGTTAAACTATGTTTCAATAACTATGTGTGGATTGATTCTCATCCTAATGAGATACGTAGGACCGCCTGGACATTTCGTCTTGGGTCCAGCCCCAGGGATTATTGAACCCCGTCCTTCCTTATTGTCGGCCCCTCGGCCCGACTTCATGGGAAGTGGTGTAATCGGGATATCTACCCCGAGCAGGTGCGGGATGCCCCATGTTAATAATGGGAAGCAGCAGTTCTCTCGCCAAATAGGTCTTTCCTGGAAATTGGGATGACCCGTGATCAGGTCGGTACGTCCGCCTAATGCGCCCTCGCTATGGTGGCGCAATTTCGGGAGTGTTGGACTCTATTCGAACAAACCACCACTCCACCTTCCATGCCTTGCGTCCCCCCTTATTCGGATCCTCATTCCCTTTCATGTTTGACGGGACCCCCTAACAGTATGGATGCTCGAACTATGGTCTGCCTACTGTCCTGGGCCAACGTTCCGAAGGACTGGTCATGTTTGACGGGACCCCCTAACAGTATTGATGCTCGACCTATGGTCCGCCTACTGTACTGGGCCAATGTTTCGGAGAACTGGTCATGTTTTACGGGACCCCCTATCAGTATGGATGATAGACCTATGGTCCGCCTATTGTCCTGGGCCAACGTTCCGGAAAACTGACCGACGATATTTGAGTTAGGCCCCGTGTTCCGAACATGGTCATCGGTTATCCCTCATTTATTTCCCCCCCATTCCAGGCCAACATGATATGGATACTGTGTTTCCACCACATTTGACAGTTATCCTCCATGGTTGCGCCCCATTGGGTTCCAAATTTGGGCAGCATGATTCACCCTTCCTCTCCATCCCCCTGTGTTCGGATGGATTTCAATGCCCCCGGCATTGCCCCGCTTGTGTGTTGGAGCACATTGAGAAGTCGACACATGAATCAGCCCGGGGTCTCCTCAGAAGTCCAGGCCCAATTTTGGACCCCTGAAGCTTGGTCAATGCCCCACAGTTGAACAAAATGATGGTACGAGCATCTTCTGCTTCTTGCATTGGGAAAGACCCACAGGAGCCTAGGGATGAGTTGTTATTCGTTTCGAAACTACAGTTGAGCGCATTAAACCAAGAGTAAAAATGAGTGGATTTGTCCATATATTAGATTGAGACGATGAGCAGTACAAGCAGAAAGTTCATGAGATGGAAAAAACAAAGCCATTAGGGATCAGCGTGCTGAAGCGATTTTTCCAGCGCTGCTGCCCTCTGGCTGGTAGCCTCCAGGACTGCTTCTCGCTCTTTGAAGACTCTCTCCTCATTGGCCACAATAGAGCGCATCTCGCTAGCCATAGCTAGTGTCTACGCCCGCTCGGTTTGAAGTATGGTCATCTGGTGACTCACCTCCACTAGTTGTTCCTGCACATCAGCCAGCTGGTTTGTCAGTTGCTCCATGATCTCAAAGCATGTTGCGACGAAGGCCTCCTTATATGTTGCCTGCCCTTCGAGGTGCCGGACTTCCTGCTCCACCCTCAGCAGCGCTTGAGCGCTCGCCGATCCTTCCCGGCACTGGGAAATGTCGGTGCGCCAGCTACTCTCACATATCTTCTCGGCCATGTAATCACGGACCGTCAGATGAAGGCGTTGAGCGTCATCCCCTCCGGTGCACAGGAAGCGTAGCCAGGTCTGAAGTGATCCCATCCACCTCAGCCAATCCAACTGGGGTTTCCTGAGGAAGTGCTGGATACACTTCCACCCTTTGTGTCATTTCATCCGGCTCTCCTCGGCTGCCTCTGAGTCTGAGTCATCTATCTTCTCAGGGTCAGCGGGTCGGTATATGGGGAAGGCCGCCAGCAGATCGGCACCAGGATCCGCCCTAGGGATTTCATCGTGAGGAATAGAATCCTCGACATCTGGGCGACCTTCTTCTCTCACCCCAGCAGCAATGATGCCTCTACCAGCTTCCGACCTTGTTTCAGGAATAGCACCGCTGATGTCCTCCACCCCCTGTTCATCAATTGTCGGGGCCGACTCAGTGCAGAGAGCATGTTCCGAGAAAGGTGGTATGTCTGCCGCTGGTCCACTCGCGGATGGCCCGAGCTCTGCAGCCTGACGTGCCTCAAGTGTTGAGATCACAACGCAAGGCATACGCTGGTCAGACAGGATCTTTTGACACCAATCACCAGTAGTGAAGCGTGAGACTTACAAGAATCCAGAGTGTCGGTCCCCAGTGTTTTGGCTACTACAGGAGCCGCCGTAAGGGGAGACCCCTCTGCACTTGTTAATTCAATGATGGGTGTAGGATCCCCATCATGTCCCACTGGTTCCTCTCCTCCCTCCTCTAGTGGGGACGCCCATCCAACACTCAACTGCTCTTGAGTAGGATGGGGAAGTGAGTTAGAAGTTGGAAAGTAGAATGGATGAATGAGGGAAATTAATGAAGATAGAGACAAACCTCGAGAATCTCAGTTATGTCGAGATCAGAGTCAGCAATCTCGCTTCTCTCTCGGAGAATCCCTTGGTAGGTCTCCGCTTGTGACCCCTCACCTTCGGGCTCCTCTTCTTCATCTTCTCCCTCGCCTTCGTCCTCTCCGGTTTCCCCCTACCCCTCCGGCTCCTCGTCACTATCGCCTTCTCCCGGTGGAATCACTTACGGATCATGCTCCTGGTTGAGCATCACTTTCACTAGGAAAGGTGGCTCCACACGCCGCCACCTTTGGCGTGCGTATGCATCCATGGCCATCAGATAAGCATGTCGCCGATGGAATTTTACTCGGTCAGTAATTCAAACGAGCCCGACCTCTGGCAGTTGGATCCCGTTTTGCATTATCTTCTACCAGATGGCTTCGACGCTCAGCGATTGCCGCAGGGTCATCCAGGCCGACCACAATGCCGGGAGAATTGCATCCTGGAAGGGTTCGAGCAGATATCTTATCTTCTTCCTGGGCAGTTCCCTGGCCACCTCATGTGACCCCCCTGCGGGTAACGAGGACATGGCACCACTATGTGATGTTCCCGCTGCCGAAGTCCCGACCTGCGCAGGCCTCGCTGCCTGACGCATCCTTGGTTCCCCCCTTCCGACGGCACCGTTCCTTCTTTCCCGTCGCCCGATTTCCGCGTGAGTAACCTCGAGTTTCCGAACGCGCTTGCGTAATATCCCCTCAGGGTACGCAATGGTCCAGTGTTCGGCATATTTGGCTGCTAGGCCGGCATCGACCCCGGTGGGAGGAAGAGTAAAGACATCGCCAGAGCCGAAAGTGGTAAACATCAACCACATCTGGCGCAGGACGCATGGATTCTTCTCCTGCCAGGCAGCCGTGAATACCATCTTCGGCATTCGTTGGAGGCACCCAAACTGCCTGGCGAATCGGGATGGCACGTAAGGATCACAGATCACATTCCCTTCAATCCGATCCACGAGCACCCCTCCCCGAATGATCTGGAAGTATTCCTACTATTCCAGAGACCCTCTCCCATTGTCCACCAGTTGGCCGAATGGGGTGGCGAATGAGCTGAAGTTGAAGTTGGCATGTTTGCCGATGTGAATCCTCACGCCCTCCTCATTGAACGTCATCGGCGCCACCCCTGTGATGTTTAGCAAGGACGGTCGCAGACCATTTCCCAGAAGATAGAAGACATTTGGGAAAGTATACCCGCCAAGATGAGCCGCCACCCAGCCATGGAAGATTTGGAAGGGACCACATACTCTCCGAGGCAACCCCCCTCGTGAGATGCGCCCCAGGATGGTATACAGCTTGGCCAGTACAGGGACGCCCAAGTTGAACCATTTGGTGGCGGCCATGGAGCCCTCCATCACCAAAGTTGTTGGACGGACGCCCATACTCGCGTCCCGCACCGGCAGGAGCCACCCGCTCAGGAAGGCGGCAAGGAACCCGGCATACCTGACGTTCGGGTCCCGGGCCTCAATGACGCGGTAGCCCCATGATTGGTATTTCCCCGCCTCCAGGGTCTTCCAGTATGACCCGTCCTTGCTCCTCTGAGTCATGATTGGGCACCGTTTTCCCCGTCCCGGCATCTTAACGGTCGGGTCCTTCTCAAGGAACAGGTTGAACCAGCCCTTGTAGGTGATGTCCTTCAAGAAGTCCTTGACCCCCAACCTCTCTTTGGCCAGCTGCAGCAAGTGCCACGTCAGCATAGGCATCCGTGACCTGTCTCCCCAGGTGTTCTTTGGAGGAATGAACTCGTCGTATTGGTAACCCTCCAGTGGGATACCTCCGATGCAGTGAACATCCCAGAGACTGATGCCGACTTCCCCATGATGAAGGTGGAACGTGTTGGTGTCAGGAGACCACCGGGTGAATAGCTCTGGTCCGAGATCAGGCTGGCGGTGGAAATGGAACGGTGATGTCTATACCGCCTCGAACAGGCTGATATACCGCAGTTCGTCCCCGAACTGGTCACAGGTATGGCGAACCCAGAACGCCCAGGCCCATTCGCTGGTGAAGTTGCCCCCAGACCGCAGGTCCCAATACTTCAGCCAGCCCTTCGTGTCATCCGTGATGCTTTGACGGAACGTGCTCGCGTAGAGGGTCGAAGAATCCTCTGCCATAGGCTCGCCCCCAGTAATGGTCCTAGTCCTTGGGTTCAGGACATTAATGTCCATATGTCTAGTTTTCTTGGCAGGATGGCCGTTGTTGGTGATGTTATAGCAAGGAAGTCCGTCCTCCCGAGTCACCCAAGACCACGGCATGTCCACCTCAAAGCCCAATAGTGGCACCTCCTCCAGGATGCCAAAATTCCAGAGAGGGAGGTTGTCCAACAAGGGATATGTCTTCTGGGCTGGAGTCAGCAGGTTGAACAAGGTTAGATTGTTAGAGACAATCACCTTGGCTCCATAAACCTCCTTGTTTGCCGCCATTTCTGTCCAACGGGCAGCGGCTTCCCCCTCATCAACTCGGTTTGTAGCCATCTCGAATCTATCGGGAGTTGGTCGAAATCAGGATGCAGGGTGCGGAATCGGAGTTTTCTGTGTAAAATCTGAATGAGTTGCGTGAAATCCTAGAGATGAGCGCGCAATCGGCACGTGAAGCGCGGAAAAGCCTGAACAGGCGCGAAATCACAGCCGAATTTCGGATGGAATCCCACGCTGCCATAGCGTTATTACGCGCAGCCATGGAAGGGATTTCGCGCACGAGAGCGATGAGATTATCGCGCGGAAAAAGTGGAAGTATGGATTTGGGACCCCGCACCCCTTTTATAGGTGAGGCTAGGGTTCTGCGCCGCGCAGAAAGAGGATATCGCACGTGTCCGTAGGTTTTGCATGCCGCATCGGAATTTTGCGCGCAACTTGACCAGGGGACTTAGCATTTCGACGTTTCAGCATTTCCCTTGGAATCTGATCGTTGCGACCTCTCGCCGATCCAATTCCAAGGGGGGGCATTGTTTGACACCAAAAAAAGACCGTAACTCTCGGAGGAAGTTTCGGAATGACGAAGCGAAGTCATATTCGGAATCAGAGGCCCGATCCGGAGGCCCGGAATGTGGTGCATGAAATAAAGGAGGCTCCACGCGAAAATTTTTTCTACGCGTGTAGAATCACCGGGTTTCACGGAATTGAGACGATGAGGCGCGCAATCTTTGCGCGCCCCAGTTTTGCGCGGTGAGTTTTTACGCGCCGGTTGAGCTCGGTGTGAAGAATTTCGCGCGCCGCCTAGATTCCACGCCGGAGGTCGCCTATAAATAGAAGGTGACTGCGAATAGTTTGGTGGTTGAGGAATATGAAGCGACTCCTGTGTGCGCAATTCGGCTCCCCCCACGCACGTAAGATGACTTCCAGGTAAAACCCTCATTTTGCGCAACCTTTCCCCGGAGTTCGCCTTTGCGCACAACTCCACCGGCTTCAGTGAATTTGCCCCCTCCCTAAGGTTCCAGCCTTGCACGAAATCTGTGTCTCATGCGCGCAATACCCTGCCATGCGTGCAAAACCTTGCGCATAGTTCCCTCTCCACGCGCAATTCCCTTGCTCCAATTTCACGCCGTCCCGGTTTTTTACACGGAAACCTTCTGTTTTGCACGCAAAGCCCAGGACCCCTCCCCTTGATGCCCCTTGGCTGCCCCCTGCACTGGCACCTGATGTCTCCCCTGCCGGGCATGCGTGCCAAGCATTGTTTTACCGTGCGGACTTCCAGGCTCATGCGAAGTAACCTCAAGGTCCCTTGGGCCATGTTTCCCATTGCGTTGCTTTGCCTTATGCTTCTCCGCATAGGCACGCTAACGGCTATTGCTTCTTTGCATAGCCACGCTAACGTGGACCCCCCGGTGGTTCGCCCCGCGGCCCCCCTTCGTTATGTCCTTTCCGATGCCTTCCCTCCCACAAGGGGTAGAGGGCGTTTGGCATGTAAGACCTAGGGGTGTGGAGCAAACCCACCTCGTCCAAGCTGCAGGACGTTAAACTACTAAGCACCTCGTCCTTAACACAAGACGTTAAACTGTGGTCCGACCCCATGCTTCGCACGTATGGCCCCCCCATCTCGGACATTTTTTACGCCCACTCGTCTCCACGGGAATGGACTCTTCCTCGCATGGAATGAGATCCTCCTTGTCGGAGCGGCGTTTTTCCACGGGGGAAGGGCCGCCTCAAAGTGTAAGCCTCTAGCCTTCCTTACAGATGAATGCACCCATGCATCTCCGTACTTCCCCCTTCCAAGGCCAGTGGATTCCTTTTCCCACTGCGCTTTGTCACACCACGGGCCTCCACCCAGGAGTAAGCCTCGTCACCAAGGGCCACTAGCCACGCGTAAGCCCCTGTTTCCTCTTTGGGCCGCTCAATGTGTAAGCCCCATTCCGCTTCTCACGGACGCACCTTTTGCGACATGATCGTCTGGTCTCTACTGCCTCTTGTTTCTCATACCGAGCATGACTCACGTGGGCTTAGAGCACGCATCGACCATGACATCCTCTTATGGGCCGCCCTAGAGCATAAGCCCCATCCCAGCGAACTACGTGGACTTTGATCCGTGCTAACGCACAGTACGTAGGAAGCCTCCACGAGGCCCAAGCCCACCACCCGGTCATCTCGACCTCTCCATGTCTGTTCCCTGACCACCTTGGGCCACCTTAGAGCATAAGCCCCTAACCCATCGTCCCACATGATGTTAAACTATATTTTTTCCCACATGATGTTAAACTGTATTCCGTCCCGCATGACGTTAAAATGTATTCTGTCCCGCATGAAGTTAAACTGTATCGCGTACCGCATGATGTTAAATTGTATCCCCCCTCTTGGGCCATCTCAGAACGTAAGCCCCATGTCTCACTCCACCATCCATCCTGATCCTTACCCGGTCCGCCACATCCCGGTGAGGTCATGCCACCCCATCCCACTCCATGACATCCGGGAATCCACCCACGTGCTGGCCCCAACATCGGTGTTCCCCCCCTAGGGTTCCTTCAACCCGATCCGTCTCCGCAAGACGTTAAACTCGCGACATACCCCGTGTTAAACATGGGAAGCTGAGGAAAACCTCAGATGGTACATGTTCCCCACGTTCGATGTGGGATGCCTCGGGCTTCCGCGCCCTCGAGAAGCCCTACGATGAGGGACCAAAGACAGACGTGCCAACGACGCCCCAATGTGACCATTCTCCTCACCAAAGGTTGCTGCCCTGAAAAGACCCCTTGGAGCATCATGAGGGAAGTAGCGTAATTAACTGGTGTACATGTAGATATAGAC
Organism: Viscum album; assembly: GCA_963277665.1. Taxonomy (NCBI): domain Eukaryota; kingdom Viridiplantae; phylum Streptophyta; class Magnoliopsida; order Santalales; family Viscaceae; genus Viscum; species Viscum album. The sequence continues at coordinate 1,194,923,856 of OY728139.1, forward strand.
CTGGGAATGAGCTTCACGAACCCGTCTTAAATCTATGAGGGAGACCCAGACTAGGTAATGAGCTCCGAGGAGGAATCCACAGAAGGAAGAACCGACATCCCATCATCCCGGTTTCGATCAAGGATCAGACATCCCTGAACAAGGAACAGATGCCGCCCGCCTTTGGAAAGCGGGAATGTGGGGTAACAAGCAGCGCGTCCTCCCCACAGACGGATGTGTGCGCCCCGGCGAAAGCGTCGGAAACAAATATATTATAAAAATACCTTTTTGAAATCACATTGAGATTAAAACCTCCTCATAAAAAATTTCACCCATTCAGAAATTATATTATATAATTTAAAACCATATTCTGAATAAAATCAAAATTTCATTATTTAAAAATTTTCAAAATCCTCATTAGCATTTGATGAACACTATAATATAAATAATTCAACTATCCATTTAACCATTCCTATTTACTAAACAAAAACATCTAATTGTTCACTCACATAATATCATTTCTCAATGTTTACCAATTTTTTCACAATTTTCAATGGTTCTAAAGAACCTATGGGTAGTCGTAGGTTTGGTATTACCTAATAAATTAACCAAAAAAGGACTGTGAAGGGTCTCACAACTCAATATAAGGACTAAATTACTTTTCTCATTCAATGAAATAAAATCATATCCAAGTTTTACGTTTCAAAAACCCCATAAACATATTGAATAATGAAACTATGAAAAAACTATTGTGGACCACCTTTCTATTGGTAATAATTAACCACTCATCTAAACTCAACCCTTGAATTAATTAAAAATGGATTCAAAAACTAAAACAATGAACACCCTAAAATAAAATGGCTTAGTGAATTATTATGAGATGTAACAACCTAGAAATAATATTCCATAAAATTTAAATAAGTAGAGTGTAATACTCACCTTAAGCACTGATTCATAAAAAATGCCTCTATAAATTCAACATAACTGTGGGATAACACTGATTGATGATGGGAGACCCCTTGATTCATCACCCTAGCTGTCGGGGTCAAATTGGGGAAAACTATGGGGAGGAAACTTAAAACCTAGGAAGAAATAGTCTATTCCAAAATTTTAAGAGGCGCATGGTTTGGATTCATGGTTAGAAAAACTATATGCCATTCATTTATCTCCATCATCCTGAGAGGGAGCCATGCCGCATTGTCTCTCTAGACACCCCATGATTTTTAAAATCCATTTGAATACTTTGTTTCTGGCCATTTATATGGATAGAAAGGCCACTTGTGTATTTAATAATCCCCACATGGTTGTCAAATTTTGTTTTGTCAGTAACCTATACAATATATAAAGCACCTGAACCAAAATAGTTACGGTGCATAGTTAAACTAACTGTTCTCTAACCCTGAAAATTGTATATCTTGGCCTCTCATCCTTTTATATTTGTTATGAATCCCTGAAACATCTTTGAGAATACTCTTACTCCCTGAATATTTTACATAAAAAACATAAATAAGGACATATTTTTACTCATGGTCGATATCTTCAAATATCCCTACCTAATAACAACCCTTCTTTAAGGTTCACTCCCAATAATCACTAAGCCTCCAATGAAAATGGATGGTCCACGAGTTCATCATAACAGCCCCCATCATTCTATCTTTCCTATTGAACTAAATCATTTATGAAAACCTTTGGTTCAAAACATGATCTTAACACCATAAACCATTCATTTTCGATTCACAATGTCAGTCAAAGCCTCCTCAAAGGTTGCATCATGATAAATCCCATTATTAATAACTTCAACGAATTATAGAAAAGTCTGAGTAATACCATAGAAACTACTACACAAATGGGGAATAGAAAAATCACCACACCCCAATGGGAGATTCAATAGGTACACCTTCGGTCTAATTCTCCCCACAAACCCAAACATGAATGCATTCCATGTTTCCAACATGTCTTAATTTCTGAGCCTAAAAAATGAACCAAATAAGGGTCACCTAAAGGAACATATGATTTCCAAACACATTTCCTAACCTATACGGGTTAGCTTCTCAATGCCCAATGTCCCTGTTCCACACTCAAACACCCATAAAACTTCCAAAACACAACCTTTATATCAAGGTACATAAATGTTCAAAACCAAGCCAATGCCAGATGCCAAATTCAAAACACCAAGATGAAAATTACCGAAGCCCATATAACTAGTAACACTGATCATATCATCAACCTACCACATTCCCTCTTTGTTTCTCCCCAATTTCAGTTTTATCTCAACATATCTATCTTCTGGTGTCTTTCACCTACACCATCAAAAAATAACAATAAAACATCCACTAAAACTTCTGAAACATGCATGGTTTGTTTACCAACTCACCAAACCCAAACAACAATGATAAATCCTTCCAAAATTGGCATCCATCTTTATCCTTGAACCACAATGAATGGAAACACCACTACCATCCATAAATTAACTAAAGGAATCATGGTTCTTCCATAAAAACTATTTCCATTTTAGAAACACACTTATAATTCCAAAACATCCACCAAATTTGGTTCCCAAATAAAACATTTTTTCAATATTCCTTGATTTTTTTACCATCCCAATCTGACATGTCTTGAAATGCCAAAATCCAACTTTTAGAACATTACCAATTCACCTAGCCTTGGATAATTCTCAGATAAGTAATAAACCCATCATCCAGTTCATATATCTGAGCATATCTATGCCATTCAGTAAAACTCCATTGATAGGGCATCCTTTTCTTCACAAACCATTACCATGATCTACAACACCCACTGCCACATCATTAAAGAAAATACCATGGTTGTCCTACAGAACCACTCTTTCTCGGAATCCAATCCTCATTTCCATAAAACACCATATCCATGAACCATGTGGAAATTCTAGGTAATCCAAAGATGTAAATCAAAGGTTCCCTATTATAATCCTAGTGAAAACATGTACATCCCATTTTTATCTCCACAAATCTATGAATGACCTATCACACCATGTCGTACAAGTGTTCTTGTATATAAATTCCTTGAGAAAATAAAATATCCAAGGTATTACCTCTAATGCAACAAAGCCCAATAAGTAGATGTGGGAATCCCCACTCTCACCTGAGTGAAAAAAACAAAACATTGACCCTTTCCGACCCCAGCTCTGTGGAATAGAATCCATAGAAATATCCTTCACCAAGTCTATCATGAAGACCCTTCCCAAAAACTGGTTATGATACACATCAAACATTGTTTCTTTGCTCACTCTAATCTATCAACACAACCTCTAAGAGGTTCTCCATCTAATCAAAATAAATAATTTTATATATGTCGGTCTATAGATGATCCTCTCTCAGTGTCCCCAGTACAGTGTCAAGATGTCGGTCATGATCATATATTTTCTATAAGTACACAATAACAATAGTGATTAATGCCATCATAATTGATTCATCAAATATGTAAACCTTCACTGTGGGGACACCTTTACCTATCACAAGTCATGGATTCCTAGCCCTAAATCCTATAATTGGAACTCAACCACCACCAGTCAAGTGGAATTTCTACCCAACACTCTCCACAACTTCATGACCCTCTTCTATGTAGCATTGAACTGACATTCTATTTGGAACAAAGGATATAACCCCAATAATTCCCTCTCAGCATGACCCATGTGATTCACAATGGAAGCAAAAAAACCCACCACAATGGTCCACAACAAGATGTCCCTCTCATAACTATTGATTCCCACTTTCATTTCATTGAAAATGATAGCAGCTTATCCAGATCCACCTATTCACACAATAAAAATGGTATCGTGCCTCTCTAACATGTGACCCAATATTTAGACCACATCAGAACCCTTGACGTCCTTCACATTCCTATGTTTAATGACTAATCTCAATATAATATACCATGAGGTTTACATCACTAGATAAAGGGAAAAATATTAACTCACAAAACTGGAAATACCACCTAGTCTCTCAAACTCGTTGGACATGAATAAATTTCAATGTTTCCACGCATAAATTCAATATTTCTTATATGTTAGGTCAATCCACATGATCACCCATCACCTCAGGTTCCATTCCATATCAAAATACATCATCCACTCTTTGTTGGCCCTTGATTGTTCCACCAAAAATAAACCTAATTCAATCATCTAATGTTAGAAACACCATCCTGTTAGTAACCCTATTGATCCTACCCTTTGAAAAAATTTCTTACAACCAACCACAAATAATCAGGTGCTTCCCTAATAATGAAACCAAGGAAAAACCATTCACTTAAAGCAAAATTGTATTTCACCCTTCAAAAATTGATCCCACCTATGAAGCACACACATGTGATTCAGATTCTAATTCACATTTTATGCTTGCAAAAAATCCCTCACGTTTACCCTCAATTTACAAAAAACACTAATTCATGACCCCTTGTAATGTTTCATCTCCAAACACATTGAATTCCACACACATCTCTCTAGGAAAACCCCACAAAAGGCCCCAATTCTCTACTAGTGTTGTAAGGGTGGGGAGGGGTTTAGGGTGTGGTAACAGGGTCAAGTCCCCATTCCACATGGGTGTTTAGTAAGTCCCATATGGTTGTGAAATTGTGTGTGGTCCATGACCTGGACTCTATCTGAGGCACCCGACCCTGAACAGTTATAGTGCACAGTTAAACTAACTATTCTCCAACCATGAAAATTGTATAACTTGGCCTCTAATACTCTATTTTTTTAGAAACCCTTTAATCATATGTGAGACTACTATTACTCCATGAAAATGTTCCATAAACAACAAAATTGAATATGAACATACTTTTACTCATGGTAGAGATATTCCAATATCATTGCCTAATAATATCCATTCCTTGAGATGCACTCTCAAGTATCACAATGCCTCCAAGGAAAATGGTTAGGCCTGGGGGCCTATCTTCCAACCCCCATCATAATATGTTTCCTCTTAAACTACATCATTTAACAAATACTTTAGTTCAAATCATGATCTTAACCCATAAACCATCCCTCTGTGATTCACAATGTCAATTGGTGGCTCCATAAAGGATGTATCAAGCTACATCCCATCATTAATAACTTCAACACATTATAGAAAAGTCAGAGTAATATCACTAAAACTACTACACAAAAGGGGAATCGAAAAAGCACCACACCTCAATGAGAGATCTAATTGGTACACCTATAGACTAATTCTCCCCACAAACCCAGAAAATAAAGCATTTATGGTTTCCAACATGTCTTACTTTATAATCCAAAAAACAAACCAAATAATGTTTCACCCATAGGGACATATGATTTCCAAACACATTTCCCAACCAACATGGGTTAGCTTCTCAAGGCCTAATTTCTTCATTCCACACTCAAACACAAAAAACACATCCAAAGAACAAATTTCATATCATGGTACTTAACTGGTCAAAAACCAAGCCAATTCTAGATGCCAATGTCAAAATACAAAGACGGAAATTACACAAACCCATCCAACCTATAACACTGGTCACATGATTAACCACCCACTTTCCCTCTATGTTTCTCCCCAATGTCATGTTTATCTCAAAATTACTATATTCTTGTGTTTTTCACCTCCACCATCAAAAAATAATGCCAGAACCATGACTCAAACTCTTGAAACATACCTAGTTTGTTTCCAAACTCATGAAAGCCAAAAAAATGATAAAACCATCCAAAATTTGAATCCATCATTATCATAAAAATCACTATGAATGGACACACCACTGCCATCCATACATCAACTAAAGACAACTTGGTTCTTCCCCCAAAACTATTTCCATTTTTGAAATGCACTTATCATTCCAAAACATCCAACAAATTTGGTTCATAAATACAACTTTTTTTCTTGTTTCTATGTTGTTTTTTACCATCCATAGCTGATGTGTCTTGAAATACCAAAATCCCACTTTCAGCACATTACCAATTCACCTACCCTTGGCCCCTTATCACATAAGGAATAGAACCATCATCTGATTCACATATCTGAGCATATCCCTTACATTAGGTAAAACTCCATCATTAGGGAATCCAGTGCTTCCTAACCCATCATCATGATCTACAGCACCTACTAACACGTCATTGACACAAACACCATGGATGTCCAAGAGAACCATTGTAACTGGTAATCCAATGCTAGTTTCGAACAAACACCACATCCATGTCCCAACAGGCCTTCCTAAGGTATCCATACATGCACCTCACAGGTTCCCTATTAGAATCCTGATTAAAACATACCCAGCCCATGGTTATCTTTAAAAATCTATGAGTTACCTATCACAGCTTGTCGTATGAGTGTTTTTGTAAGTAACTTCCTCGAGAAACAAAAATCACTAAGGCCTTCCCTATAACACTAAAAACCCAAGAAGTGGATATGGGAATACTACTCTCACCTAGGTAAATAAACAAAACATATACCCTTTCCTAACCCAACTCCCTGGAATAGAATCCACAGAATTCTCCATTACATAGTCCATTATGATGACCCATCTCAAAAACTGTTTAGCATACATGTCCAACCTTTTTTATTTCCTCACACAAATCAATGAACACACGCTCCAAGAAGATATCTATCTGATCAAAATAAAAATATTTATATAGGTTGATGTATAGCTAATTCTCTCATGGTGTACCTAGTATTATTTCAAGATTTTGGGCATGGTTATATCTTTTCTATAAGTACACAATAACATTTTTGATGAATACCGACATAATTGATTCATCATAGATGTAACCCTACACTGTGGGGTCACCATTACCTACAAATATTCATGGATTCCTAACCCACAATCCTAGAATTAGAACTCAACCACCATCACTCATGTATAATTTACACCCAAACCTCTTCATGACTTCATGAAACTCTTCCAAGTAGCACTGAATTTACATTCTCTTTGGAACAACTATTATCACCCAACTCATGTTTTCCAAGCATGACCCTAGTGATTCACAATGGAAACAAAAAACTCCCTACACTAATCAACAACTAGATAGTACATTGCATAAATAGTTATTCCCACTCTCATTTCATGGAAAATGATGGGTGTTTATCTAGATCCACCTGTTCACACATCCCAAATGGTATCGTGCCTCTCAGACATGTACTGTAATATTCGGGCATCATCAGATTCCTTGAGTTCTTTCACATTCATGTGTTCAATTACTAATCTTAACTTAATATCCCAATCATTTTAAATGACTATATAAAGGTAAAAAAATCAACACAAAAAACATAAAATTGTTCCTAGTCTTTCAACATCATCATACATGAGGAAATTCAAATTATTCCATGCATAAAATTAATATTTCTTATAAGTTAGTTCTGTCCACATGATCACCCACCACCTCAAGTGTCATTATATATCAAAATACATCATTAAGGATTTTTTTCACCATTCATTAGACCAAACAAAATAAACCTAATTCCTTCATCAAATGCTAGAAACACCATCCTGTTATAAACCCTAATGATCCTACACTTTGAAAACATTCTTACACCAACCACAAGAATATAGGGGCTTCCCTATGAATGAAACCAAAGAAAAACCATTCTATTTAACCCAAATTTTATTTCACCCATCCTGAATTGATGCCACATGTAAAGCACGCACACATGCTTGACATCCGAAGTTACATTCAATACTGGGAAAACATCTCTTAATGTTCCTTTCAATTTCCAAAAATCCCTTATGCATGACCACATCTAAAGATTCATCTAAAAAATATTTAATTACTGAAAAATATCTAGAGGAAGACCCCACAAAAGGCCACCCATGCTCAACAATGGTGGTAAGGGTGAGGAGGTGTTTAGGTTTTGGTAACAAGGTCAAGTCCCCGAGCCAGAGGTTTTATTTGATTTTTCTTATTTACGTGTGTGCCTCTTTAGCATTGGTACTGAATTTTTTAAAAAAAAATTGTTTATGAATTTGAATTTGTTTTACTAGTTTTTGTAGAAGATGGATCATGGGTCTTTGGTTTCCCTCCCCTCGTGATAGGGTTTTCAAGCACTTCCACTCCCTCCATCTCATCACCTGATCATGGTGAGAGATATCTCAAACATTCCCCCACTTCTCTCAAATCCCCTTGCTTAGCAGATTCAAGTGATCCCCTAGCTCTCTAAGATCTCAATCTCCCACGGTTGGTCCACACCTAGCCCAGTTCATCAAATTTTCTCTGGTGAAGGTGTTATGGATTATTCCTCATCCACCTCATCCTCGCTATAACCTCACGTTACACCACTGCTATTTAGGTCAGATCTGGAGTGATGAATCTTTTGAGGTTTCATGTATATTGGTTTTGCAGTCATGGGTCTTCTCCAAATCTTCTGTCCTTTTCATTTCAGGTTTCATACCCTGGTTCCCCCTATGATTCATCCCAAGTTTCAATAATTCTTTGGTGTTGGTTTCCTCATTGATAGGGGTTTCTTTGTTGGTAGTTTCATTGTTCGTTGGTGAGGATTTTATGATGGAAGAAGTCTATGGTGGTGCATGTCTTGTGGGGTTGAAGGTTTCTGGTCAGTCTATTTAGAGTTATGAACAGTCAATGTCATCTGGTTTCTCTACTCTTGCTCCAGAACACTACCTCTCACTGCGCAGTGGATCTACATGGTGGTCTTCATGGTTCCTTGGGTCGTGAGTTTGAGAGGTTTCTATTTTCATGGTGGTGTCTTTGGCATTATTTCTTTGGTGTATGGTCTTATATGGTGCTTATAGTGATGATCGAACTGTAATGTGGAAGGCGATGTTAGTCCAGCATTTTATGATGTAGTGTAGGGCTCATTTTTTGTTCCGCAATGAAATTTTGACAGCGATGATGCAGCGATGTTGCCTCGTGAGGAATTATGTGATATTATAATGTTGCTGAAATGGTGAAACACTTATAATAATGATGGTGTCATCATTAATAGGATTGGTGATGATGATGGTATGGGTGGTGTGTGGCCTCATTTCTCACAGGTGTAGGGATCGAGGTGTGGAACTGTTCTTTTTATTTTGAATTTTGAATGTGGTTTATTGGGATATTTTTATTTTTGATTATGTATTCTAGGTTTGATTTAATTCTAAATTTGGAAATTTTTAATGATTCCACTTATTCATAAAGGGGATAATTTGAAATTTAAAAAGATGATTTGGATGGAATACCCAAAAAATAAATCACTGCCTATATTCTACAATCAAATTCCAAATAATTCACATATTCCATAGAAACCCAATAGGATAAGAAACCTTTGTTCAAATGTTCACTGGATATTCCCCTATTACATATATATATAACCCCAAATAACTTTTTCCTCACATGAAGAAATCATATTAATATTCTAAAACACACTACGTCTAATACACCAAGTTGTCATTTACTCTATGTCCTACACCAATGTTACTCACACACACATAGGCACTATGAGAAAAGCAACCAATATTGGTTCCAAAACAAAATCATCACTATCTCAACCCATAAGGGTCTTATCATCCATATCAAAATACAATCCTTCACAACCTTAAGTATTCATCCTAACTAAAGGTAAAACAACAAATATTCTACTATCTAGCATATCCCAACCCCTCTAGGTATCATATTCGATAACCCAAGGTATGATGACATAGATAATCTCACAACACAAAACAACAATATATGGGGTCTAATCCAAACACTAGGGATAACCATTTCAAGTTTTCCTAAAGGTTCTATCATTTCTCATTTCCTTTATAAATTTAAAATTTACTATTTGTAAAACTCAAGGATTCACATTTCAAAATCATTTTATTACCCAAAATTTCTAAAATAATAGTTTCACTCATACTCATATTACTATACTATTTCCTTAAAAACTATTTCCAAGAAATATCAAAATAATTAAACTAGATATAGTAGTCAGACTACCAGAATATAAATCCCCTAGAACTATAATTATAGGAAACATACTAATAGAATATCTATCCTATGTTCCTTTCTTGACTCACAAACCTACACACCCACTCTTTCCAAACCAACCCAATAGAATATACATCATAAATTAATAAAATCACTTTAAACTATTCCTCAAGAAGTGTAATTATCAATCTACTATAAAAGATTAAAATAGCACATTAATTTCCACCCCTAGAAACATTTTTTTTTACATTTGGGGATTTTGGATCATAGGAACGATAACATTTTAAATCCTTTACAACATCCCACTATCCTTTGTACTATGTACCAAATAGTAATAAAAACTCTTATGATAACACATTGTAAATCTTTGACCCACAATCCACTATAACTAGTTTAACTGAGAATTTTTAGATGTTATTTTTATAATTTAGTTAATAGGAAGAACATATTCTAGCAGCATGTCTACTATTTTGGTTTCTACTTTATGTTCAGTTTGTTTTGGTGGTGGAAATTTTTCACGTTGATTTTTGAAATACATTATGGATTAGCCTATTTTAGCATGGATTGTATGCTTTTGTGATATCTTGTATTTTTATTCATTTTCTTATGGTTATATGTATTCTTTTCCAAATATTCAAGAATGATTTTTGTTATCCTATTTTACCTATATTACATTACAAGATAATACATGTGGATTTTCAAGATGAACTGGGGTGGTTTATTATGGTAATATACTACTAATGGATTTTCAAAAAACTATGAGCATTAGGAGTTCATGGTAATTAAATTTTCATAGACTAATTCACCCTCAGTGTTAATTTGTTTTATGAATAGATTATACATGGTTTGTTATGAAAAATATTTTTTGTTTTCATTCATGGTATCTTGGTATAATCGTAGAGATATATAGTATATAAGGAAGATTTATGTATCATCCATGTCACTCTAAACAAGAACACTGATATATATAATCTAATAAGATAGAATTTAGAATTATTAAGTATCTTTTCATAGATATACTATCTCCAATTAAGGAATACGAATTGACCATGTAAATAAAAAGGATGAAAAAAATGTTCCACACCAAAAATTAAATCTAAAATAAATAATATATTTGGATTAGAAGGCTACAATCATAGATTTTCTGGATAATTTTTATTATTAGATAATCTGTTGGCCAATTTTACATGTAAAGTTGTAAAATCCAGATAGTTAAAGTAGATAGAGGGAAACATTTAGTAAATAAATAGATGATTGAAAGATTTTCCAATAGTGATATTATAATCGATTAAGAATGAATTTGGTATATGTAGTGATACACTCAAATATCACTGGTATTTTTCCTTATGTGAAATGAAAAATTTGATTCTTATGAAACAATTAATTAAATACTCATGACAAAAACTATTCAACTTTAGGTCATAAGATAGATACTATAACAATTGCACTAAAAATATGGGGGCACTGTCTTTATGGCGAATGATGTCAAATATATAGAGATCGTAAAATTATAATTTATATATTCACCTACAAAGAGCATCATATAAGGGAATGTCCATATCTAGTACTACTCATGGTCTATGACCAGGCATTACACTACCACACTAGGAAATAAAATATCATTTTATATGTATTATGTAGGAAGGATCACGCAATATTATATTTGATGGTGATTGGAACTAATAAATTGTTCATGAATTTAGTAAACCTGGAAATGGATATTATTAAGGATGTGAATTTATTATTTTTCCATTTAATTTCCCTACCAACATTAATATAGAATATATGTAATTTTAAAATGGATGATAGGGGTTTATGAAGGTTTATTTAATCCTAGGAATATGTGATATTTATATACATCACCAATGAAGATATTTTTCGGATGTTTTTAAAGAGAATATGTGCACCATCAGTACTTGAGATGAAGAATTAATTATTGGATGATGTTCATTTCCCAACTTTATTCACAAAGCCTATTATAGTGATATAAGGTACCACTTATGGTGGGAAAATAGGATGCTAGAAAATTATCACTATGTGTTAAGATTCTGGTAATACAAAGAGGTAAAATTGGAGAGACAACTCCCAAAGGGTTTAAATAAATTCATCCCTATACAAATTTTGATGTGGTATAATATCAAAATGAACTTCACAAATATATTTCATAAAAAATATAAGATTAATGATGATATATAGGTCATTTTAGATCAATATAACATGACATCATAGTTCATAGAAATAAATAATGATCTACCACTTGGACATCTTGTATGACTCAATATCAATTGATTTGGGAGGCTTTATGGTTCACCCCTATAATTTGTATCAAATAATGTCTCTAATTTCACATATCAATTTTGGAGGAGTCTTCAAAATTATATGATTATATAGAGACACTTGATCACCACATACAATCCATAAATATATGTGTAGTCTGGTAAAACTATCCAAATGTTTTAAGATATGCTGATGTCATTCTAAGCTCACTTCTAGGGGACATGGGACTATTCACATCCTCTAGTAATTTTTTTTACAATATTTATTTCTAGTCATTTATAAAAATGGAACCTTATTAGTTTTTTAATTTTAAATGATATTGACTCCATCCTAAAAGGATTAAGTTGAGTAATGGTAACTAGTCAGAGAAGAACTAGTTATGTAAAAAACTGAGAAGGAGAAATCTATAAAACATTATATCAAGATACATCAGAGTATATAGAAAATATATATAGGTAATCAGATGAGGGACTTATAATTTCAATTAGGGATTCATTTATTCATGAAGTTATCTCTGTATAATGAGTTTATTCAGTTTTTCAACAATGAAAAGCTATTTCTATGTTACATAGTGGAATTTGAAATTTTATGGAGAATCAATGATATGGCTTACTATTTAACTCAGCCACCCAACCGTTCTAAATTTATTTAGGCATTCCATTTTTCATTTTTAGTGAAACACATTCTGGTCCTAATCTACACAATCACCACTGATTAAATATAATTAGAAACAAATTATTCTTATAATGATTATCTCATTCAAAATATTATCACTATAGAGAATGTATTGTGGAATCAAGTAACTCAGATTATGAAAGTGTTTTGGATGAATCACATGTTAAAGGAAGTAGTGTGGGACCAAAAATAATTAATGATAAAGAATTATACACAATTTTTAGGAGCTAACATATATCATAAATTTCATTAATGAAAATATATATGAAGCGGGGAATGTTAGACACACAATTCATCACTTTAAAGTAAACATTATATCCCTAAAATTTTTCATAATATATATTATATTACATAATATTACAATACATTATAAATAGATTAATAATATATATATAGTTAAATTTTATATTTATAAATATTTGAATTTAAATTTTATAATATATCCATAATTGTTAGATTTTTAATATAGAAATTAACATAAGGTAAATATTTAATGTTTCTTATAGAAAGGATTATTTTCAATGATTTTTTCTTTTAAATTTCTATTATTTAATCTAAATTGAATAAAATTATATCATAAAATTTATTTTACTAATTTAATTATTAAAAATATATATAAATATATATTTAATTGATAGTAAATAATAATGGAAATGTTTAATGTTTTAAAATACATTTATCTAAAAACGTTTTTACATCCTATATTAAAATTTATAGGTTATTTTTCTCATATTTTTTAATCTAGTAATATTAAATTGATTACATATTTGGAATTTTCACATTGAAATGTAATAGGATGTGTCATTTTATATATTGAGTAAAATAATAATTACAGTGGTGATTATTTAATCATGGATAATAGTTGTAAAATGAGTAAATAAAAGTGGCTAGAATCATTAATAATTTAAATGATACATAAAAGTTTATAAGAACATTTTTGGTATAAAATTAAAACCCTCAAGTATCCCCAACATTGATTTACCTATATCATTCAACTCCAATGTAATTCCATCTTTACACTTCACCAAACATAACACTCAAAATAAATATAACCCTTTCGCCATTAACAGGATCTCACATCCACCCATTCATACATTCATATCCATTATAATTCCATTTATCATCAATTTCCTCTCATTTTACATTATAATAATCACTTTGTTTAATTTATATGTTTCTATATAGTTTTGATAAATCACTAATAATCTACCAAGAAAGTAATTTTTTTTAATCCTCTTTAATCCTTCTCAATTTCAACTACTTTTTTATAAAATAATTTGAAATTTATTTAAATATATTAATATTCTCTTAAACACATTTTAGTACAATAAAAATGATATGTATTTATTAAGATATTACTTATTCTTGCACATTATAACCATTTTATATGTCTTTAATATGTTGAGCTTAATGTTTCAAAATTCCTTCTTATTCAATAATTGAATAATGCATTACTATTAATTTTAACGTAAAATATTATTACTTTCATAATTCTAAAATAAAAAACCTATTATCTATTTTATATCAAAATTTTATCTCATTATATTACCTTCATTATTTTTTCTAATTCTTAAACACCATCATCTCCATAAAATATCCAAACATTTTCCTAATATAATGACTGAGTGGTTTCCTAGAAAATAACTCCTTATTAAGATACAAACAAGTGGTTATAGGATCTCGATCAAATGAAAATAGGGGGAATAACCGTAAAAAAGGCTTGTTTTGTATTAACTCCATATTCACCATGTTCACAACTAATCGGACCAACTATATAGCTGGTTTACACTCACTGTAGATATGATTTTGACCATTTGAGATCTATTAATGAACTATAATTAATAATTATTTACTATAGATATCCCTACACAGTGAATGTACCCTTGACTAAAACCTTGTTAATATTATTTTGATAATGATATATTCTATTACAATTTGAATATTCTTTTTTCTAAATTTATTTTTGGATATTCACATATATAACTATATTTTTCTATTGAATAAGGAAATATTTATATTTCATATATTTTTATTCTTATATGAGAAAATATTGGTTACTTATATGTGGTTATGTATGAGGTTACTTAAATTATGAAATGAATTTTTATCCGTTATCATCATATGAAGGATATATTAGATATGTTTTTGATGGGTGTGTCCTGAAATTATATAGTTAATCCATGAAATTTTTAGGTGTAATTGTATAGATTAGTTCTGGTAATTGGTATAATCCTTACACATTTATGAAATGGTTTTGGTACAAGGAACTCTGTGGAATATTTATGATTTATGGAACCTTGTATTCTATATTTATGTTATTAGTTATTTAAATCCATGTGTATATTAATGGTTATGTTATCTATTTATATATTATGACTAATAATGTAATTACTTGATTATATTAATTACTACAATAATATTTGTTTTTTATGATGTTGTTATATAATAGAATTTAGGTTACACTTACTGAGTATTTGAGCTCACATTTATATGTTTTCGAAATTCCCTTCATATCCATGTAGATTAGTATGTTTCATACATGGGTTTGTTAGGAAAAATAAAAATATTTCAAAATAATAAAATGATATATCTTATGTTTTAAATATAATTTAATGTTTAATTATATATCTAGTTTCTTGATACGACTAAACTATTTTATCTGATGTAATTTTATCTATTCATTTTTTATTGTTTTGATTGAATAACCAAAAAATCTAGAGTACTTGTGTTTGGGTGTAAAAATTTAATAATATATTTCTTTGAAACAACTTTATAGATTAATTTTTATATTTACTATTTCATATAAGATAACATCAACTTCTATTTTTATGGGTAATTAAACTCAATGTCATTATAATATTTCTTCCTTGGGAAACTTGATGTTATTTTATCAACCTTCACATAATTGAAACAAGATATTGATAACTTTCCCTCAAATAATAATTTCCATCATTTGAATTTTCACTCAATGAATGATAGAAACACATTTATCACAACTTCTTCTTCATATTACTGTTCTTTTTTACTTGGTTTTGTACCACATTATATTTAATATCCTTTAATTATTAACATTAGAATCCTCTAGGTTTTAGGTACATCTCATTAGAAATCAAACAACAATTGAAATAAATAAATAATGGTTCATGTAATTTATTTCGTTGAGAAATGATACATTTGGATCTTGAAAATGTGGAAATATACAAAGGATCATATATGTTATATCTATATCATTTCACTCATCACTATGGACATGGATCGATCAAATAACCTCAATTATGTGGTAATAGAAACCAACAATTTTTTTTATTCAGATACACATCGAACACATATAATTTTTTATGCATCACATGAAGATTCACTTCCATTACATTGTTATCTCATTCATAAATATTAGATTACACTTCATATATAACAATAGGAACAATTCAGTTCAAAATTTTTGTGAAGATTAAAAATGATATAAATAAGACATTTTAATTTTTAAAAAAACATTGGGAACAATGTAGTATTTTATTTTCATGTAAATCACTAAAGGAATTATTACATGACTTTAATGTATAGGATCATAGAAAAATTAAAGTCTATGGTTTAATATATTTGATCTTAACAGACATTCTATATTTAATAATTTTGTGAAATTAAAATGTTGAAACATTTTATCATTGGAAATTTTATCAATTTTAAATATCAATAATATATAAAATCACTATTATGATTAAATTTTAGAACCAATACCACATTCTATAAGTCCAATGATCTTATTAACTATAAGAGGGTGAATTAGGATGTTTATTTAGTTATGATGATTGGATATTTTATCTTATTTTCTAAAATAATGTAATCAATATATCCATAAACATCAAACATCTATAACATAAAAATATTATATAGATAATCTATTAACATAAGGATTTTACATGTTTGATAATAAGGGATTCCTTAAATTGAATACACATATAATGTGTATATGTACCAAGGATATTACTACATACATTTTTTATTATAATTTTTTCCTTAGGCATACCTCAAAAACAAGATGTCACTCCTTACATATACCAATACATCAACCACTTCTATATATCTTTTCAAAAACATTCAATACATAGGTAACTCCTAAAAAATATCAACAAAATATTTAAAACACCATGAATCCAAGGTCATTTCACTTAAAATCAATCCCCATGAAAAAACCATTGTTTATTGAAATATATCTCTTAGAAAAACTCAATATATGATATATTATTTTTTTCAATATCTTTTGGTTATATACTTTTTAAATTCCACGAATCATTATTCCTTATTATTCAAAATTTATTATTCAAAAATTTCCCTCTATAAAATTTTTCATTCCAACTCTTCATTGGCCATTAAAATTACCTTGATCTTTTCGAAAAAACCCCCTAAAAGATTTATATATTACAAAAAATATGAATTGAAAAAAATCTCCCAATTCTAAAAAAATAACACAATTAATGAAATAGGCATTTCAAACACATAATTTTGTTTCCAAAGGATTGAACTCAAAAAATGTACCCTTTGAGTTTCTATTACCCATGAAATCCCTATCTTCCCATATTTAAATATTCAGATATAAAATAAACCATGAATTTGTTATTTAGAAATAAAAAATGTATTTATGTCATAAAAATTTGTAAAATAATATCTAGAAAACAAATTCCCTTATTATTAGTCTCAAAAACAACCATCTACCTATTTATATGAAACCTTTTCATCAAAACACCTATAGATTAATTAATAATATTTTTTAATCAATATATATAATGTTTCCAATGGTATAAAATGAATACCACCATTAAATGGTTCTTTTTATCAAAATTATTTTCAAAAAAAAATAAGACAACCATGGCCATATTTGTCTGAGAATTACAATGAATTTATATTCTACCAAAAACAAAAATAAATTCTTTTTCTTTAATATTTTTTCTCAACACAATTTTGGTATCTAAAATATAATATGGTAGACGCCTCAATTAAATTATCAAAACCTATTTTTTTCATTGAAATCATATCTTCATGATCCAATATAACAAATCTGACATAACCTCAAAAAATAAATAGAAAAATCATAGTGGTTTAACAAGATTTATGTGTTTAGAGTATAAAACCAATTAGTATTCTTTTTTTCAAGAAAAAAATGTGATTTCTTTAACTAATAAAACATTATACTTCGCTACGGTCTAATCAATCTCATATTTCATCATCAATTTTTAGTTTTTAACGAATGAAAACAAACAAAATAATCCATAGCCATGATCCACTAAAAAATATCCATCAATTCAGTTTTCAACTCCTAAAAATATTTGGTTTAAACATTTAATATATGTAATTTGAATTGTACCATAACATATATATATATATAGTCCTATGTTCTCCTCAGTCTCTACATGTACATGTCATAAAACAAATATCCATCTAGGTTTATTTCTATGAAAATCTATTTTCTACCAATAGGAATACCTTATCAACATTGTTTTATTAATCTGAAATACTTTGATCGATCCACTTATATTTAAAATCCAAATTTTGGTCAGAATACTTATCCATCTTTTCCAAAGAATAAAAAATCATAAAACATCTTTAAATGACCTATATTTCCACACTGATGGTAGGGTCTATGAGAAACTATGTAATCTGCCCCCATATATATCACTCTAAAAAAATGTTTCATATAAGACAGTTCATTCCATAAGGAAATCCTAAGAACATCCATATTTTTTTCTATTGGTATTCCCTCCATTTTCGGTTTTAGATTTTATAAAAACACTTCGCAATATAGAATTTTTTGATAAATTGTTTTTAATATGAGCCTATGCAATAACAACATCCTTTTTTATCATATTGAAAACATCTACATAGGAAAAATATTCAATATTATTATAAAAAACAAAATTAAGAGTTAATTTCCCATTTCAATCTATTGATCATTCATAATTTTATTAGTCACTAACATCAGTAAGAAAAAATTATAAAAAATGACCTACAACCACCATAAAAGATAAATTCCCCAAATCTATGCCAAAAATTTCATGTTCTTTATTCATTTTTAACACTACATGAAATAATATTTCATTGAAATTACTTTAAAAACCCACATAAGTAATATCCTAAAGAAAAATATCTGTTATAACTAATTCCCTCAATTTTTGTTCAAACCCTTAAAAATTTTACATCGTTACATCCTCCATAAATGATTCAGTTATCTATAAAAACTAAAAATTTGTGTTTGTTACATCCTACCACTATTCCTTCTACTGAGGTCCATCGTCTACCAAGAAATGTGTTGTATTATACCTATGAAAATTAAATTTTATGTCTTGATCTATACACCCATCTATAATACCTTCCATCTAAATATCTAGAAATGATTTCATAAATGATTCTAATAGTTAATACTCTAAGGGAGTATTCTCCAATTTCTCTATACCAAAAAAATATGATTCCTACTTACCCTTATAATGTTAAAAACACTACATATAATGACCAAGTATTAGTTTACATATGAATTACATCATTTTTGTGGAACATATAAAACATTACAAAAACATATTCCCAAAGATTGTATTAGTTTAGTTCCATTTGAAACTTCAAACAAAAATATCATTACTAAGTTTAAGGTCTTAAATGTTTCCCATAATGATCATACCCCTTAGTAATTATACATTAAATCCAATCTTCATAACCTGGGGTAGGGAAACATAAGAAAGGGGTGGGCTCTAATTCTCAGAAACCACAAATAAAAAAAATTATTAGCATATATGAACATAATGGTATGATAATGTGATCATGATCAATAAAATATAATACCCTAAATATCAAATATCCTTAAAATTAATCATGGAATAAATATTTGTAGTTAATTTGACATGAAACATAATGAAATCAAGACATGATCCATGGAATCATAACATCTGCATACGATATAGAATTGTGGCATAAATGTAAGAATATTAAACCCTTGTTTCAATTATGCTAACCAAGACCTTAGTAACATTCATGGATTGGGATAATAACATGTATACATGAGATGGGATGGGATTCCCTCATATGTACGCTCTGGTTTCTGTACTGGGATACCCTCCCATGTACCCTATTTTTTCAAGATTGGGATTCCCATCCGTGTACCATCTATTTTTAGGCTTGGGATGCCCTCCTATATACCTTTTTATTTCAAGTCTGGGTTCCCTCTCATGTACACTTTTATCTCATAAAACATTTATTATTATCCAATTAATTTTAAAGAGATAGGGGTCCCACCTGTCACATAATAAAATCATACATACGTATTCTTCAGGATAATAAACATTCACACTATAATGACCCATAAAATAGATGGGTTTCAAAAATATCATATCAAAAACCATGATGTAAAATTGATATCATACACATTTAAAAATTGCATAATCTAGGTAAAATTTATAGGATTCAAAATCATTTAATCCAAGAATGGAATGTGAATGGAAATAGGTTTCACAAGAATCTATAATGGTATAACTCATTGAAGAGAAATGGGTTTCACAAGAATATAACTTGTGGAAGAGTAATAGTCTTATTAAAAATATAACCCCTGAAGTAGAAACATGTTTTCATAAATGTCATTCAATCAAAAAAAACCCATTCAATGAAATAATATTAATGGAACTTTTGAATCATGTCCCAAAAAATAATTAGTAACATCAATAGATGTCATCCTAGATGAAAAATAATTTTGAGATTTCCTTTAAAAACATTTATTTAAGAAAAATTTGTTTCATATTTTAAAAATTATTTTTAAAATAGAAAAAACATCTGAGAACCATTTTTGTAAGAAACCAGTTTTTTGTACGAGTTAAGAATCCTTTTATTTTTGGTTTAAGTGATTTTTTTGGCCTTATGTGAATGCTTACCATGATCACAGGTATTTTAGAGGTCTTTGGGGATTTATTGGAGTCTAGAAGTATGTTTTTGGCTAAAAATAACATGGCACACAGTTTGTGCATGGCCTGTGGACATTTAGTTCAAACTCTATGGGAGGTCTAGAAAGTGCAGGTTTTTAGTAGAACACTTTCGAATGTTTGCTGCATAGCTAGTAAACTGTGAAGTGTAATTGTGCGACGTGCTCCTACTAAACTGTGATGTGCGCATGGTTTCCACGTATTTTGGGAAACCGTGCTGTTAAACCCTGGGACATTATTGTGTTGGATATTTTATTTTTTAATAAAAAACATTATTTCATTTTAAAACCCATTTGGGTTTCTCTCCACCTATGCACAACATCTCTCATTGATCTCCCTTGAAGCACCTAACAAAGGCTTTGAGCCAGTTCCTCCATCAAAACTCCATTTCGATCATTGATTGTCTCATCGGATCCACAACGGTATGTCCTTGAGTCCTTTTAAGTCATTCTTGACTCTTCGGGACAATTACTGAGTTATTTATAATAAGGCTCATACGCCCTAATAACATGTTCTTTGTTAGTTCTTCATATTTCCCTCAAACTAGGACAAATCAAGATTTGATATTGGATGAGATGTCTACTACCGAGGTGAGGTAAGTGGACTATACATTCTTTTGTCATTTCATGGTGTTTTTAGGGCATTCGTCCTTTGCACGATCTGTTGGAATTTCCTAAGAGGTCTATTTTTTTTAGCAAGTAGCTTTTTTTAGATGTAGTTGGAGCTAGTGAGGTTGACCACTGGTTCTATTTTTTTGTGTTGGCACATGTTTCTCATTTCAGGTTCACCCAATGAGTGATCCTTAAAGAAATAATTATTTTATGCCTGTTTAACCCACCCCAAGTGTAACATCCCAAGTAAGTAATGAATAATAGATATTTTTATCTATGTCTACTAATGAATTAGATAGTGTTTTAGAGGCTTAAAATTATTATAAATCAAATCTTAAGCATGGAATACACTAATATTTTTAAAAGATTGTTTTACTGCCTTTTGATGGAAAACCATTTTTAAATCAAACTTTTGACAATTTTATAAGCTATATTAGTCCAAAAAAATTATTATTTATGATTGGGACATTGAAATTTACATTGGATAATTTTTTGGTATTTTTCTGACAATGTTCATTTTTTAATGAATAGTGACAAATACTGCATTTTACATCAAAACTGCTTTTTCATCTAATTTAATTATATGGTTAGATTATATTTTGAATTGGTTTTAAAGTTCAATTAGAATATATTTTTACCATTTAATCCAATAGTGTTCATTGTAATTAATTTCACTTTGAAATTGGACTTAAACTAGCGTCAATCTTTTGATACTTATTGTTTCATAAAAACAAGCTATTTGCTCTGACAGCGGGAATTAATTATTAAATTAAATAATGTAACTTATATGTTTTTAATTTTGTAAAATAGACATCATTTTTGAATTCTGAATATCAAATATATCTTAGGGGGAAGTTTTGGTATTTTTATGAAAAACTTCAATTTTTGATGAATAATTAAACCACTAAGTGGTACTTAAAAAACTGCTTTTTCGTTTAAATGAAATTTTACCACCTCTGTGTTTTGAATTTCAAAAATCTGACATACATGGTTTTCATTAAGAATTAAAATGTGGTTCAATGGTATTAAAATAATTTTTTGGTGAATAGTAACTTTTATGTTTTTAATCGCGATTAGAGGTAATTATTGTAATTTAAGGTAAAAATAATGTTTTAATAATATTAAATGACCTAGACACATGTATTACCCTTATTTGATGTGTCATGGACGACCAAGACAACCCATGGGTCGATTTTTGGGACCCCATGGAGCCACTTGGGTAAGATAAAGACATTAATGCCTTTTATTTAAAGTAAAAGTAAAAAAGACACAAACATGAGTTGTTTTACTAAACCAATTTTTAAATGGGGTTATACTAGTCATAATTTCGACTATAAATATTCATTATAAATATAAAAATATTTTCTACATCATAGTATTTTTTTATAATTTTTAAACATTATATAAATTAAATTATTTATGACACCATGATGATGCAGCGATTACCTCATTACTTAACGATTTAAATAAAATGAAAATAAAATGTAAAATATAAGACCTACACTTTTCAAAAACCTATTGGATCGGTGGATTTATAACCCTTATCACCTTATCCTTGAAATTTATAATTGTGGGACCTTTTGTATCCGAAAATCATTTTATAACAAAGTATCTTTTCATAACTTTCCAAGAGTGCCCCTCCTCTCCTCTTATAAAAGGCCCCCACCTCTACCACCTTACTCACACTTCAAAAGCCTTTGTCTCGGCCAAACCCTACCCATTTTGTCTCTCCACATCCCTCTATAACTCTTAGAAGCCTCACTTTGGGCAGAAGTCTTCTCAAGGAAGCCTTTGAGCTCAAATCAAAAAGAGTTACCCGTTTTAAAGGTAGTGTTTTCTCTTGCGTTCTTATGTTTTATTTTGCTTCTCCAACCCCCTAAACTCTTTTTATTCGTTTCTTTTGTAACAACAACAGTATCTTCCATATACTAGGATGTTTTTATAAGAATAATTAGAGCTACACTTACACACACCTACATCTAATGGTTAAATAACATATTGTTTCCGTGGATGGAGAATTTCTGCCTCACGAAACGATGATTGTTCAATATTATTTTAACACCTTCAAAGGTGGACATTAAGATGAAACTATATTTATATATGATATATAATATGTTTATGTTGTACTTAAGCTTCTGTATTTTTCATTTATGACATACCTTTTTGGTTTCCATTATAGGTAAACGCAATATCTTCATTTTAGGAAGTGCGGACTACTGCCCCCTCAAAGTGATTTTATTCGTTAATACCATATGTGGTACATATAAAGGATAGATTGAATGATATTATATATGATAAAATACTGGAATTACAGTAATATTATGTATCATTATGTTTTAATTCCATTAAATATTAAATAGAAATGGAAGTAGCGTTCATGCGTACGTACGGCTTACCGTCTCCATGAATGGTGCATTTCATTTCTTACCTCTAAATGTTATGTAATATTATAAATGCATGTATATACTGGATATATATGATATATATGATATATAAATCATGAGTATAACTCTAGATATAATGGATACATGAACAACTTGTTATTATAAAGAGTTTATTTTTGACTCAAGTACCAATGATCGTTAAAACGACCGTTATTAACTTAAATAATTACATAGTTTTCATGACATGGAAATAAGTGATATAAAAGGAATAATGAACTTGAAAAAGGTTCTTAAGAAATTATAAATTAACTCAAGTTTATTATTCAGGAGGTTAAAGAAAGATTGATACAAGTCGGAACCGAGGTATGGGACTTCATCTCAATCTCCTTTCATTGTGGCTTATTTTGTTTTATACACAACCTTCTTTTATACGGTGTATAAGCTCCTTTGAATTTTACGTTTATCCAAAAGGAATCTTTTTTATACGAAGCTTTTTACTAAACAAAAAAACAGAATGTTTTTGTCGTACGTATGCGGCGACAACGACTTCTCCACCGTCATGACCATTATTTGAGTTTCGGCTTCCTCTACAAGCCACACCTTTTTTTAAAAGAAAAATAAATACCATGTTTTACTTTTCTTTTATTTAGTTATTTAAAATAGTTTTAATAATGTTTCTATTATATCAATGTGTTGTATTGATATCTTGTGATTGAAATGTGGAAATTTTATGTTTCCTTTATGTATGTTTTATGTGATACGATTATGTTATGGTTCTTGGGAATTATTATGAAGACGGGTGGTTCCGTGATAAACTAAGGGCGGGTGAGCCCGATATATCTCTACAATGCATTGGGTAATGCAAAGGGGTTAAACTTTGAGGTTTCTCCAAAGAGATTTATGTAATATACTGTGATGGGTATTCCAAACGTAACCAAGAGGGTTACTCCCTACATAAGAATGTTATGAATGCCTCAAGTTACCATTATGTCTTATGATTTCTATGATTTATTCATGATTTGATGAGGTATGTTAAAGTGCTTATGTTTTATGAGTAGAGTATGATTTCATTGATTCTTATGTATACATGTACTCATGTTTCCTTTCCATATTTTTATATCCCTTACTGAGATTTTTATTCTCATCCCATGTTTTTGAAATGTTTTTCACAGGTCAAGGGAAAGGTACATGATACAATGATAGTGTCAAGGAAGTGTCAAGAGAGAATCTATGTTTTATTTTAAATATGTTTCCATTGATGGGGAAAAAATGAATACTATCTTTTATTGAAACCACTTTGTTTAAATGTGGGATGTAATGCATGTTTTATGATCTAATTATCTAAAACTCTAAACCTGAAAAGATCATCAATGTGTAATCATGTAATAACTCAAGATTAAGTAAGGTTTAAGGCTGGGCCTTATAGTTGGTATCAGAGGTCGGTTTAGACAACTTTATGAGTTAGAATTCTATTAAATTATTATCCAAAAATATTTTTTTATGGTCAAATTGAAATGATATATCATTTTAAGATTACCATGTTACTTCTCCTAAGATAATTCTATGTTAAGAATGGTTTTTCGTAGAGGAAACAGAACTGATTTTCTGGGAAGGCATACAGAGGGAAATGACCTTTCAAATCAGTATCCAGAGATGGTCAGAATCAGAACTAAACAGTTTGTTGCATTGATGGCTCAGTTGACTCAGGTAAAAAATGTAGGTTGTTTTTATTGATGATATTTTGGTGTTTTCTAAAAGTAAAGAGGAGCATGAAAGTAATTTAGGGGTTATCTTGCAAACCTTGAAAGAAAAGAAATTATATGGGAAATTCAGCAAGTGTGAGTTTTGGTTGCAACAAATTTCATTCCTTGGTCACATTGTTTCTAAAGATGGGATAACTGTGGATCATACAAAAACAATGGTTGTTGAAGAATGGCCAAGACCCACAAATGTAACTGAGATTAGTAGTTTCCTTGCTTTGTCAGGCTATTACCGAAGGTTTGTTAGAATTTTTTCCCGGTTATCTAGTCCAATGACTAAGCTAACTCGGAAGGGTGTTAGGTTTGTCTAGACAAAAGAATGTGATGATTGTTTTCAATAACTAAAAAGAAGATTGGTGAATGCTCCATTTTTGTCACTACCTTCCAGGAATGGAGAGTTTTTTATCTACAGTGATGCTTCATTGAAAGGACTTGGTTGTTTCCTAATACAGAATGATCAGGTAATTTCTTATGCTTCACGATAGTTGAAAACTCATGAGGTAAATTACCCTACACATGATTTGGAATTAGCTTCTGTTGTTTTCTCTTTAAAAATTTGGAGGCATCATTTTTATGGAGTAAAGTGTAAAATATATACTGATCACAAAAGTTTTAAGTATATATTCACTCAGAAAGAATTGAACATGAGACAGAGGAGATGGCTAGAATTAATCAAGGATTATGATTGTACAATTCATTACAATCCTGGAAAAGCAAATAAAGTGGCTGATGCTTTGAGTCGAAAGAGTATTGCATCATTAACAATGTTGAGTTTGGAACATGATCCCTTGTTTATAGATTTGATGAACTTTTCCACAGATGTTTTTGGTGTCGGATGTCCTTCTATTTTGTTTCAGGTATCAGTGAAATATTCTCTATCAGACAGAATCAAGAAAGCACAGAAGAAAGACAATGAGTTGTAGAAAAAGGTAGAGCTGGTTCAGAAAGGTAAGTTCCCTGAATTCAACATTGATAATGATTGTGTTTTGAGATTTGGGAATATATTGTGTGTGCCTTGTGATTCACAATTGAAGAGAGACTTGTTATGTGAAGTTCATAGTTCTCTATTTTCAGTTCATCCAGGTAATACTAAGATGTATAGAGATCTTCGGAAGTATTACTGGTGGGATGGAATGAAAAGGGATATTTCTGATTTTACTGTGAAGTGTTTGAATTGTCGGCAGGTTAAAGCAGAGTGGCAGTTACCAAAAGGGATGCTTCAGCCTTTACCAGTGCTAGAGTGGAAATGGGAAAATATATCCATGGACTTCGTTGTTGGATTACCGAAGACACCTCGAGGTAATAATGCAATCTGGGTTATTGTTGATTGCTTGACTAAATCTGCTAATTTCCGTGCTATACGAGATACTTTTTCCCTAGATCAACTTTCCCATTTGTATCTTAAAGATATAGTCAGGTTACATGGAGTTCCTCTCTCCATTTTATCTCACTGTGATCCCAGGTTCACTTCTAACTTTTGGAAAGGCCTTCAGAAGTCGTTGGGTACTGAATTAAATTTTAGTACAACTTTTCATCCTCAATCAGATGGGCAGTCAGAACGAAAAATTCAGACTTTGGAGGATAAGCTACATGCTTGTTCGATGGATTATCAGGGAAGTTGGGACCAACATCTTTCTTTGGTTGAGATTTCATATAATAACAGTTTTCATTCAAGTATACAGATGGCACCATTTGAGGTGTCATATAGAAGTGGTGTCGAACTCCAACTTTCTGGGATGAAGTGGGTGAAAGGAAGCTTATGGGACTAGAATTGGTAGAAGAGTTGGCAGAAAAAGTTTAGCTGATTCAGAAACACATGAGAACAACACAGAGCAGGCAGAAGAGTTATGTGGATAACCGAAGGAAGGATCTATCTTTCATGGTTGGTGATCATGTTTTTCTCAAAGTTTCACCATGGAAAAGTGTGATGCAATTTGGTAAGAAAGGAAAGATGAGTCCAAGGTTCATTGGACCATATGAAATTCTGGAGAGAGTTGAATTAGTTGCTTACCGAGTGGCTTTACCTCCACGTTTATCTTAGGTACACAATGTTTTTCATGTTTCAATGTTGAGAAAGTATATGCCAGATCCATCTCATTTTTTGAGTCTAGAGGTAGTTCAGCTAGAAGAGAACCTATCTTATGAGAAACAACCGGTAAAGATTCTTGACCATAGGGAGCAAGTTTTACGGAATAAGGTGATTAATCAGGTAAAGTTTTTGTGTAAAAACCACATGATTGAAGAGGCAACATGTGAATCTAAAAATGCAATAAGGGCTAAATACCCCCCACTTATTCGATAAGTAAATAAATTGCGGGGACGCAATTTTCTAAAGGGGGAAGGATGTAACATTCCAAGTAAGTAATGAATAATAGATATTTTTATCTATGTCTACTAATGAATTAGATAGTGTTTTAGAGGCTTAAAATGAGAATAAATCCAATCTTAAGCATGGAATACACTAATATTTTTAAAAGATTGTTTTACTGCCTTTTGATGGCAAACCATTTTTAAATAAAATTTTTGACAATTTTATAAGCTTTATTTGTCAAAATAAAATTATTATTTATTATTGGGACATTGAAATTTACATTGGATAATTTTTTGGTATTTTTTTGACAATGTTCATTTTTTAATGAATAGTGAAAAATACTGCATTTTACATCAAAACAGCTTTTTTGTCTAATTTGATTATATGGTTAGATTATCTTTTGAATTGGTTTTAAAGTTCAATTATAATATATTTTTACCATTTAATCCAATAGTTGTCATTGAAATTAATTTCACTTTGAAATTGGACTTAAACTAGTGTCAATCTTTTGATACTTATTGTTTCATAAAAACACGCTATTTGCTCTGACAGCGGGAATTAATTATTAAATTAATTAATGTAACTTATATGTTCTGAATTTGTTAAAATAGACATAATTTTTGAATTGGGAATATCAAATATAGCTTAGGGTGATGTTTTGGTATTTTTCTGAAAAACATCAATTTTTGATGAATAGTGAAATCACTAAGTGGTACTTAAAAAACTGATTTTTCGTTTAAATGAAAATTTACCACCTCTGGGTTTTGAATTTCAAAAATCTGACATACATGGTTTTCATTAAGAAGTAAAATTTGGTTCAATAGTATTAAACTAATTTTTTGTGAATAGTAACTTTTAAGGTTTTAATCGCGATTAGAGGTAATTAGTGTAATTTAAGGTAAAAATAATGTTTTAATAATATGAAATGACCTAGAAACATGTCTTACCCTTATTTTATGTGTCCTGGCCGACCAAGACAACCCATGGGTCTATTTTTGGGACCCCATGGAGCCACTTGGGTAAGAAAAAGACATTAATGCCTTTTATTTAAAGTAAAAGTAAAAATGACACAAACATGACTTGTTTTACCAAACCAATTTTTAAATGAGGTTATACAAGTCATAATTTTGACTATAAATATTCATTATAAATATAAAAATATTTCCCACATCATAGTATTTGTTTTATAATTTTTAGACATTAAATAAATTAAATTATGTATGACACCATGATGATGCAGCGATTACCTCATTACTTAATGATTTAAAGAAAATGAAAATATAATGTAAAATATAAGACCTACACTTGTCAAAAACCTATTGGATGGGTGGATTTAGAACCCTTTTCAAATTATCCTCGAAATTTATAATTGTGGGACCTTTTTTATTCAAAAACCATTTTATAACAAAGTATATTTTCTTAACTTTCCAAGAGTGCCCCTCCTCTCCTCTTATAAAAGGCCCCAACATCTACCATCTTACCCACACTTCCAAAGCCTTTGGCTCGGCCAAACCCTGCCCATTTTGTCTCTCCACATCCCTCTATAACTCTTAGAAGCCTCACTTTTGGCAGAAGTCTTCCCAAGGAAGCCTTTGAGCTCAAATCAAAAAGAGTTACCTGTTTTAAAGGTAGTGTTTTCTCTTGTCTTCTTATGTTTTATTTTGCTTCTCCAACCCCCTAAAATCTTTCTATTCATTTCTCTTGTAACAACACCAGTATCTTCCATATACTAAGATGTTTTTATAAGAAGGATTTGAGCTACACTTACACACACCTACATCTAATGGTTAAAGAACATTCTGTTTCCGTGGATGGCGAATTTTGCCTCGCGAAACGATGATTGTTCAATATTCTTTTAACACCTTCAAAGGTGGACATTAAGATGATACTATATTTATATGTGATATATAAAATGTTTATGTTGTACTTACGCTTCTGTATTTTTCATTTATGACATACCTTTTTGGTTTCCATTATGGGTAAACGCGACATCTTCATTTTAGGAAGTGCGGACTACCGCCCCCTCAAAGTGATTTGATTCGTTAATACCATATGTGGTACGTATAAAGGATAGATTTAATGATATTATATATGATACAATACTGGAATTATAAAACTATTATGTATCATTATTTTTTAATTCCATTAAATATGAAATAGAAATGGAAGTAGCGTTCATGCGTACGTACGGTTTACCGTCTGCATGAACGGTGCATTTCATTTCATACCTCTAAATGTTATGTAATATTATAAATGCATGTATATACTGGATATATATGATATATATGATATATACATCATGAGTATAACTCTGGATATAATGGATACATGAACAAATTGTAATTATAAAGAGTTTAATTTTGACTCAAGTACCAATGATCGTTAAAACGACAATTATTAACTTAAATAATTACATAGTGTTCATGACATGGAAATAATTGATATAAAAGGAATAATGAACATGAAAAAGGTTCTTAAGAAATTAGAAATTAACTCAAGTTTATTATTTAGTAGGTTAAAGAATGATCGAGTCAAGTCAGACCCGAGGTATGGGACTTCGTCTCAATCTCCTTTCATTGAGGCTTACTCTATTTTATACACAACCTTATTTTATACGGTGTATAAGCCCCTTTGACTTTTATGTTTATCCAAAAGGAATCTTTTTTATAAAAATCATTTTACTAAATGACAGAAGGGAATGTTTTTGTCGTACGTATGCGGCGACAATGACTTCTCCGCCGTCGTGACCATTATTTGAGTTCCAGCTTCCTCTACAAGCCATACCTTTTTTAAAAGAAAAATAAATACCATGTTTTACATTTCTTTTATTTTGGTTTGAAAATGGTTTTCATAATGTTTCTGTTATATCAATCTATTTTATTGATATCTTGTGATTGAAATGTGAAAATGTTATGTTTCCTTTATGTATGTTTTATGTGATACGATTATGTTATGGTTCTTGGGAATTATTATGAAGACGGGTGGTTCCGTGATAAACTAAGGGTGGGTGAGCCCGATATAGCTCTCCAATGCATTGGGTAACGTGAAGGGGTTAAACGTTGAGGTTTCTCTGAAGAGAATTAGGGAATATACTGTGATGGGTATTCCAAACGTAACCAAGAGGGTCACTCCCTACGTAAGAATGTTATGAAAGCCTCAAGTTACCTTTATGTCTTATGATTTCTATGATTTATTCATGATTTGATGAGGTATGTTAAAGTGCTTATTTTTTATAAGTAGAGTATGATTTCATTGATTCTTATGTATACATGTACTCATGTTTCCATTCTATATTTTTATATCCCTTACTGATCTTTTTATGCTCATCCCATGTTTTTGAAATGTTTTTCGCAGGTCAAGGGAAAAGGTACATGAAACGATGATAGTGTCAAGGAAGTGTCAAGAAAGAATCCATGTTTTATTTTAAATATGTTTCAGTTGATGGGAAAAAATGAATATTATCTTTTATTGTAACCACTTTGTTTAAATGTGGGATGTAATGCATGTTTTATGATCTAATTCTCTAAAACTCTAAACCTGAAAAGATCCTCAATGTGTAATCTTGTAATAACTCAAGATTAAGTAAGGTTTAAGGATGGGGCCTTATACCAAGGGTGTGTTATTTTGCTTTACTAGTTAGTGGAAGCATGTCAATGCCTTGAGAGACTATGTAGATTGTTTTGGAGATGTACTACCTCCTTGGTTAACAAATATAATGTTATTCATCAACTGTGTTGATTGTTTGTCATGACAAATGGATAATATTGGTGGGTATACCTTTATGAAATGACTAATGTCATTTTAAATGGACTATATGAAAGGTTATCCCCATATTCATGGTAAATGATAAATGGTTTTCATGAGTGTGTATACACATGGCTGGTGCTTGTTGATGCGAGTGGGTATACTCACATATTTATGAATGTATAATTTTCAATTCTTGAATGCTTGAATGGATGGTCCGATAGATGCCTTGGACTGATCTCCATTGATCTGGAATGTGGTTCTAGATGCCTTGGCTTGACTCTGCCCCTTGGGTCTTGATTCTTTGGGATGCCTCAGGCCTTTCTACCCTGTGAATCTTGCATGCTTGGGCTCATATAAGACTTTGAATTTCCATGATTCTAGGACCCCAATGAATGCCTAACCATGGTTCCACAAAGGATGCCCATGGGACTTGATGGGATTCCTTAGACAAGATCCTTGGATCTGGACCTTCGTGGTCTAGATATTTATTACTTGGATGGCATGGTCTACTGACACCTTGGATCCAGCCATTACGGTCTGCAATTCGATATACAGAAAGTCGATGGGATATTTGACTTCTCTATATGATGTAGATACTTGTTTTCTCTATACAATGTGGATGTGGGTTACAAGATAAAGACATATGTACAGTGTGGTCGTGTGGCTTGCTTGTTTACTTAGATATAGTTACCTTTTTAAGAGTTGACTCTCTTTATTATGTAGCTGTGAGGGTTGTTTGGTTTTACTTACTGTAGTTGAATTATGCCATGGGAATATTCACTTACTTAATGGTTGTTTACACGTGATAGAACTTTTTTAGAATTGATGCTTGAATTGTATAGACCGTGGTGGTTTCCAACTTGGATGTTTATCTCACACCCTGTTTTGGCCTCCTTGGGGACCCAAACAGATTATATTGTTACAAGTAATGATTGGGACAAGTTCCCTAGTATAGGTTGTTGATTGTGGCTTTAGAGCATGGGAGTATTGGACCAAGTTGTGGCTTGCGATGCTGGGATACCTTTTTTGGTCTTTTATTTTTATTGGGATACTTGTATTATCCAGTAATAACATGTACCTATTTGGATTCATTCTATATACTTGTACCATCTGTATCATATTGTATACGAGACACTACTTTTTATTAATATTTATTCATGTCTTTCCATATCTTCATTTGACTATTAATTTATTCTCTTTCGTTATGGTAGGTTTTTTCACTACTATTGTCATACTCTGGTAATGAGGGCATAGTCTCCGAACATACCCACTTAGGTCCTCGCTGCAAGTTGACAGCCTATGGCATTTGGGGTGATGTGCTTGAGGTGTTGTGAACAACCAGACTTGAGGCACCATTTCGGATGGCATCCAGGTTTGGGTTGTTATAAAGTTGTATCAGAGGAGTTTTCCGGTTTGACATACTTTTTGGATACATTAGACAGTAATATGAATAAAATGATATTTTTTAATAAATTTTTCCTGGGAGTAGCTACCCCACGTAAAGGGAAAATCCAAATTGCCTCAAATTGAGTTCTGATTCTATGTATTTTGACTGTTATAGTTGATTTGATTTCACCGTTGGGGGATGCACTTGATTTCTTTAATTACTATTGATGCAATTTTGGGTTCAATATCAGTTTGAACCCATTGAGATAAGGGTGTTCCATCTCATGCATCACATAGACACTTTTTAGAATCACATTCCATCTAAGATGAATTAGATATTGTATGTTGTTGTGATAGATGATTTGATAGTTGTGCCTACTGTTTTGTTAGTTGGGTGCAGTTGATGAAGGTGTGACATAATTTTTCAATTCATAAGGAGTATGGGCCCTTAAGAATTGGGAAATGAGGCAGTAGTGAAATGTAAATGTTAAATAAACTTGTTAAATGTATGGTTTGAAAAAGGGACCATGTTTGGGTTTGTGTGGTGTTATGGGACCTCATGAAATCATAATTGGTAACCCTTGGGGGAATTTCCTAAATAGATAAATGTGAAATAAAACATAAAATGATGATAGAGACGTGACCTAGACCCACCTTTTATGTGGGCAAGAGGCATAGTTTCTAGTGGTTCGATGAATGTTCCTTATACAATCCTAGATTTAAGAGCACATTGAGGGATTGAATTTTTTCTAGGTATGTTTTGACCATTCCTATGCTTTGAACTTTGTTCTTTGACATTGTTCTATCTTGAGGCATTTATTTGTCATGGTAGACACATGCCACAACCACGACCTCCAATGCTACGCTGCGACGGAGGTGATGACCATACTTTTGAGGAAGTGGGCCCCATGATACCATTTGATCCACATATAGTGTTAGTTGTGGCACCTAACATTGTTCTAGACACAAGTGTTGAGGAATAATTCAGCAAGGGTTTATTTCAGTATATGTAGACATTCCAGGGAGAATTAAAGCAAGTTTTGACTATGGCTGAGTGGACAAGGGGTTTCCAGCAGCAATATCCTCCTACGTTTTCTACGTATGGTGGACCACAGGTGGTGGAGCTATGTCTAGAGACCACGTTAGAAATTTTTGAGCATTTGTAGATGCCTCCTAAGTGTATGGTCAATATCAAAACGTATATGTTACGTGGAGAAGCAATATATTGGTGCAATGTTTTGAAAAAGGACGATGGGATATGTGGTATGGGTTAGAATGAATTCTCAACCCACTACTATGACTACTTTTACCCCGAAACATTGTGAGTAGAGCGGCCTAGTGAGTTTTTGCCTTTAGAGAAGGGAATGATGATTGTTATGGAATATTAGAAAATATTTACAGAGCTGTAGTTTTTTGCATCGTTGTATCTTACTGAAGAGCTGTCAATGGTGAGGCACTTCGAGGAAGGTATCAGATATTCTATTAGATATCATTTCAACAGGTTCAAATTGTATGATATCATTGATATTGTGAACCAAGTGATGATTACAGAGCAAAACCTAAGGGAAGATAGGTGTATAGTGGGGAGTGATGTTTCTTGTCCTAGTGTATCTACATCTTCTTGTAGGAAGCGTTGTTTTGAGGTTTCCTATGATTTGAGTGCTTGTCACAAAGTGGGTGCATGTATCTTGGTGTTTTTCCATCGGAATGATAGGTGAGGCCACATGAAAAATTAGTGCAACTATGACCTAGTACATTTTGGAGCATGTTGAAAGATGGGGAACATGTAGTGTATTTTTAGGACCTTCCCTCCAACTATGAGTGGCAGGGGGTCAGCTCTGACATCAAGTTCAGAAGAAAGTTCTTCAGCTCTACGTCAGGCTGGGGGATGGAGGAGTGTAGGACAATTAGGCCAGGGTAGTTGTGGTCATGTTCAAGGTATCAAGACACCAAGTTCTCAGAGACAACATTTTTGATCAGTTTAGGGCTACCAGGAAGGGTCATAGGGTCATGGTATGGGCCTGACCAATGCATTGTAACAGAACCAACCAGAGCAGGATCCCAGACTATCTATAGAGAGATATATGATCTTTTTAGCTTCTAATATTGCATCATATCTTTTCTTTATAGGTTCCTCTCATAGATTTATCATTTCACGAGTGGTTAAAATCCATGGGCTTTCGGTTATTCTTTTTAAGAGATTTTTAACCCTAGACACACAGTTGGGAGTTAGAACGGGTGATGTGTTTCAGTGTATGGAGTGGACCCTTGAGGTCGATGGGTTTCAATTCATCTTGAATATTTATGTCTTCACTATGATATGTATTGATTTCATTCTCAGAATGGATTTTCTAGTATCTTATTGAGAAAACATTGACAACTATTGCCGAAGGGTGACTTTCACATCACTAGAGGGTGAAATGTTTATTCACAAGGGTAAATGGTAAGTCCATGTGGGTAGATCTAGACCAGAGCATTGAGTTCTTGGTAGGATGACATCATGTATTTCTAGTTTGTTTCTAGATTACCAGGGAGTGAGTTAGGTGGACTTTCCTCTAGTGGTTGAGCGATTCGGGGACATCTTTCCTAACAACTTTTCTAGTTTATGTCCTAAGAGAGAGGTGGAGTTCTCCCTCGAGCTAGTTCCAGAAGCCACACCAGTATCCACTCATACATACATGATGGATATAATGGAGCTTCAAGAGCTCAAGAGGTATATAGTGGATTTAGAGTCGAAGGGGTTTACCAGACCCAATACTTCTCTTTTGGGTTTTCCAGTTCTTTTTGAAAAAAAGGTTGAACAAACTCTTAGGCTATGCGTGGAGTATCGAAAAATAAACTACATGATTGTTAAAATAGATATCTTTTTCCTCAGATATATGACATTTTTGATCAGCTTTGAAGAGCTTGAGTGTTCTCAAAAATTGAATTGAATTTTGGATATCATAAGGTTCTAGTTTAACTTACCAACATACACCGTACAAACTTTTTTAGTTGGTACGGGTTATACGAGTATCTAGTTTTTTCATTGGATCTCATGAACGCACCAGAAGTTTTCATGGAAATAATGAACCATGTCTTTCATCCATACATGTATTCTTTTATAGTGTTTTTTATGGATGATATCTTGGTGTATTATCACAACTAACAAGACTGTTACAAACACTGTGAGATTGTTTAGAATACACTGAGAGATGATTAAGTGTATGCTAAGAATGAAATGTGCCACTTTTGGATGTATCAGATGGACATATTGGGTCATATTATCTCAGAGAAAAGAGTGTCAGTGGACCTAGAGAAGGTGAGAGTCATGGTTTCTGGGGAACAACCCAAGAACATTTTTGACATATATAGTTTCTTGGGGCTAGCAAGTTACTATATTAAATTTACATAAGACTTATCATGCTTAGTAGTGGCACTTACAGGATTTATTAATAAGGTTGTGATGTTTTTGTGGTTATAATATTTTGATACAGCCTTTCAGAGGATGAAGGGGAGGTTTACATCAGCACCAGTTTGGATACTTCCATAATAGAGAAATAGAAACACGTTGTACTGTGATACTTCAAAAATTGGGTTGGTGGAAGTTCTAATTCAAGGAGATCAATTCATGGTGTATGGGTCTCAGTATCTGAGGGCTCATGAGAAGAACTACCCTACACTTGATCTCGAGTTAGTTGTGGTTGTTCATGCATTGTGCCATTAGAGGCACTATTTACTGAGAGAGCATTTTGTGTTTTACCAAAACCACAAATACCTCAAGTATATCTTTACGTAGTGTGATCTAAAGATGAGGTAGAAAAGGTGGGTTGAGTACCTATACTATTTTGACTTCGAGTTTTCTTATATGCTTAGAAAGGAAAATATAGTGGATGATGCACTGAGCGAGAGGACTTTGATACAAGTTGTGTAGTAGGCCAATTGTGAGTGGAATATTATAGCGTTTTTTCTAAGATCCATCTAGAGGTGCATGGTAGATAGGGTTAGAATATTCTTTCATCCTTAGCTGTTACTTCTAGCCTTTTGGAAAGATTTAGGATGAGGTAGCTATCAGAATCTTAATGCCCATTTCTACAAGAAAGTGTGGTATATGAGGACACTCCTCCTAGTTGGGATATAGGTGATGATGATATCATATTTATACATGGATGTGTTTTGGTTCTAGTGGATATATGTGAGGAGCTGATGAGGTAATTTCATGATTCAACAAGGGAAGTGCATGCTGGGGTTACCAAGATGTACCGTGACTTGTGACATCAGTACAAGTGGCCGGGAATTAAGAGAGAGGTATATGGTTTTGTTACTATGTTTTCCACCAGTCAGTAGGTGAACGCGGAACATCACCAACCAGCTAGGCTTTCTAGTAGTTAAATATCCCATAGTGGAAATGGGATGATGTCGCAATGTATTTCATAATGGGTTTGATGTGTTCACCTTGAGTTAATGATGATGTGTGGGTTTTTGTTGATAGGCTTACAATGGTCGCACATTTCTTTCCAATGAAGGAGATATTTAGTGTTGATGTTCCAAGAAATTTGTACATTCGAGAGGTGGTATGACTTAATGGGTTCCCAATTACTATTTATTCAGATAGGGACACCAATTTTATGTCTCATTTATGGAAGAGTTTCCACAGGGTGTGGGTACACAGGGGCTTCTAAGCATAGTATACCACCCTTAGACTGATGGCTAGTTAGAGCGTATGATTGATGTTCTAGAGGACATGCTGCGAGCATGCGTCTAAAATTTTGGGGGCTCTTGGGAGAGGAACATTCCCCTAGTTGAGGTAACCTATAATAATAGTCATTGGGAGATTATACAAATATAACCTTATGATGATTTATATGGTAGTCCATTTTTTTCTCCCCTATACTAGCTAGAGGCAGGAACTGAAGCTTTTCTAGGACGACATCTCATGCTGGAGACTTCTTAAAAGGTCCAGATGATTGAGAAGCAGATGGCTACTACACGGTCTTTCCAGAAATCATACTCTAGTCTCCATATATGACCTATAGATTTCGAGGTAGAGAATTGGGTTCTCTTACATGTTTCACGAAGGTTGGTACATAAGAGGGTCAGGAGATAGGGTAAACATTCACAGAGATATGTCAGGCTAGTCAACATTCTGGAGAGAGTCGGGTTAGTTTCCTATCAGTTTTAGTTACCTCAGAGCTACCGATCCATAGATGATTTCTTCCATGTATCTCAACCAATCCACTATCTCTGAGACTAGTCTCACATTTTTCAGCCTGAGGAGATTGGGTTGCAGGTTGATGCATACCTTAAGGAGCCTCTGATTTGTATAGTTGACATGAGCACGAAAGTTCTCTAAGGCCGTACAGTTCCTGTAGTATGTGTATTATGGAATCTTTACCATTTATAGGACAATACATGAGAGAGGGAGGATGTCATACATGCTAAGTCGCCAGATTTGTTCTCATATGAATCAATACCACCCTTCAAAGAGAAATTCCTGGACTAATTTCTATATGGTAGGAAGATTGTAAGAACATGGTTTTCGTATGTGGTAAAGATCATTTTTAATCTTGTTTAAACACCTTTTTGTGGCCTTGTGTGAATGATTAACTTGATCACTTGTGCTTTGGAGGTGTTTGGTGCTTGTTTGAAGTCTGGAACCTAGTTTTGGGATGAAAAGGATCGGGTGCATGGTTTTCACATGACCTACGCACAGTTAGACCAAACCATGTGAGAGGTCTGAAAATTGTAAGATTTTATCAGAATTATTTGGCACAGTTAGTAAATCGTGAAGGGTAACTTTTTGATTTTCCCCTTCCTAGAAATTGTGGGGTACACAGTTTCTACACGGTTTGGGAGACCCTATGGGTAAATCGTGTGACCCCGCTGTGTTGGTTTTTTTTCTTTTTTAATTGAAAAAATAATTTTATTATAAAAAATATTTTGGGTTTCTCTCTACTTATGCACATTATCTTCCAAATATCTCCCTTGAGGTTCTTAACATAGGATTAGAGCTAATTCCTCTATCCGACCTCTATTTCGATTAATGATTGTCTCATCAGATCCACAATGGTAATTGCTTGATTCCTTTTTATCTATTCTTAATTAATCAGAACAATGACTGTGCTATTTGAATTTATTCTTGTATTCCCTAATATCACATTCTTCATATATTCATTATATTTCTATCAAACTAGGATGAATAACTATTTGATACAGGATGAGTTTTCTACTACTGAGGTGAGGTAGGTCATATATACCTTCTTTTGGCTTTTCTAGGTGTTTTTCAGGTGACTGGAATTTACCCCATCTGTTAGACTTTCCAGAAAGGACTTTTTTTAGCGAGTAAATTTTAGTAGCTATATATGGACCTAGTGAGGTTGACCATAGGTTATATTTAGGTGTGTTAGCACATGTTTCTCATTTCAGGGTCACCCAATGGGTGTTCCTTAAGGAAAAAACAAGTTTACGTTTTTTTAAACCACCCAAGTGATGTGTTCTTATGTTTACCTAGTAAGATGAAGATATTTAATGCCTTTATCCCTTGAGTATATTATTTAAGAGATTTTCTACCTCTATTATTAAATAATATCATGTTATGACTTGACTATTTTGATATTTTGGCATGTTAAATGGACTATTTGGGAGGTTAGGTCTATATGCTTGGTAAATGATAAATGGTTTGTATGAGTGGGTATGTTTAGGGATTGTGATAGTTGATGTGAGTGGGTGTACTCAAATGTTTATGAATATTTAATTTTAAATTCTTGAATTATTTAGTGGATGGTTTTAGAGATTCCTTGGAATTCTCTACATGGATCGGGAATGGGGTAGTGGATGCCTTGGGTTGACTCTTCCCCTTGGGTCTTGATTTTGTGGGATTACTTGGGCCTTGCTAAACCATTGATCTGAATTGCTTGTTCTTACATAGAACATTATATTTCCATTCTCCTAGGACCCACACCAGTTCTTAACCCTCTTTCCATAGGGGATGCCCATGGGACTCGATGGGATTTTTTTAGACAAGATCCTTGGATCTGACCCTATATGGTCTAGATATTTATTACTTGAATTCCTTGCTCTGCTGAAACCATAGATCTGGACCTTGCGGTCTACAGATAACTATACAGTGAGGTTCTGGGATATTTGACTTCACTATATGGTGTGTCCGTGGGATAATTGTTTTCTCTATACAATGTGGTTGTAGGTTACAGGAAATAGATGGATATACGGTGTGGTAATTTGACTTACTTGTTTACTTGGTTATATATTTCTTGTTATGAGATGAGTATATTTTGCAGGTAGCCATGAGGGCAGTTTTGTTTTACGTGCTGCATTATACTTATACCATGGGCATATGCACTAACTTATAGGTTGTTTTTTCTTTCTTGCACTTCTGTAGAATTAATGTTAGAATTGTATAGACCATGGTGTTTTCCAACTGGGATGTTTATCTCACACACTATTTGGGCCTCCATGGGGTCCCAAATAGATTATATGGTTAAAGGTGAAGATATGGTAAACATCCCATGTAATGGTTGTTGACTGTGGCTTTGGAGTAGGAGAGAATAGGACCAAGCTATGGCTTTAGATATGGGGATGCCTTTTTTGGTCTTTTTTTCTTTTTGGGATTCTTGTACTATCTTGTTCAACCATGTTCATTTTTGGATGATTTCTAGCTACTTAAACCATCTACATAAATTTATATATCATAGACTTCTTTTTATTAATATGTATTGCTATCCTTCCTTATCATAAGTTGAATACTTATTTATTTTCTTCCATTGTTGCATGTTTTTTTCTAAATTTTGTCATGTCACTTTGGTAATGGGGGCATAGTATCCCCATTTACTCACCTTGTCCCTCCCTCCTAGTTAGAAGAATATGGAATTTGGGGAGTTGTTCTTGAGGTCTTATTACCAACTAGGATATGGGCACCATATCAGGTAGCATCTAGATTCAAGATGTCACAATTTTCTTTGAAAACACTTTAAAAACATAGAAATAATTCTTGAAATAATTTTGAGAACCTTTTTCGAGGAAAACATATAAAGGACTCTATAGATTATTTGGAACCATTTTTCATTAAAGCTTATAAAAGAATCGTCATAACATTTTTCAAAAACCCCTTTCTATAAAAACACTTTGAATAATTTTAAAGGAATTGTAAAAACCATTTAAAAATCCTTTAATTAAAAATTGATTTGAAAATAAGTAAAAAAAATTTGAAATAACTTAATTATTTTTAATTGAAAACAAAATTTTGAAAATATTTAAGAGAATATTTAAAAATCACTTAAATCACAATTTAATAATAATAGTTTTTTGAAATAATTTTAGAAAACACATTTTCAATGAACATATATTTCTGACCGAAAAAGAATGATATAACCACATTTTAATAAAAACATTTTATAAATTCTCATAAGTAACAAAGAGTAGAAAATGGTACAATTACAAGGATATAAAATGAATATTAGGAGGTCAAAATCAATTTTTAGATTTCTTGATATATGGATCATAATATTTCATCAATGGAAGCATAATCTTAAACAATCCCAAAAAAATGATGAGAAAGTTTCCGTAAACGTTTACCACTTTATAAAATTGAACAATAGTACATAAGTAAGAAAAAGACATTAAATAGAGGATAAAATATCATGAAATATAACGATATCTTTGATATTACATGTTAATTAAAATCTTATAAAATTCATTAAAGAATATAGGTGTATAATAAAACATGTGTCTCAAAGATGGAAAATTAAGACAAAATTACTTTACTGATTATGTAACTTATCAACCATAAAACCCTTGAAAAAATGATCATAAAATGGATATTTAATTATCCATAAATCTATGTATAAAAATTATATAATCCATTTTTCACTACTATATACACCATAAAAAATAAATTTGTGGTGACTAAGGCATGTATCTCACTGAAATAAAATGTGAGATGAAATTCCATTACATTATGTCCTCAAAATCATCGTACTCATACTAAACTCCTATATATTTATTGTAGGTTTATTATAAATACTTTATAAAACAATATTATTATACCTAATACCACATATTATTTTATTATGACATTATATTACCCTCTTATTACCAATTATTTTAGGGCCCCACTTTGGGTAATACCTGATTTGTTCTTCGTACATGTTTTGAATTCTTATTCTTGACCGTATTACATATATCATGATTTAAATAAATAAATAATGTAAAAAAATTATATAAATATCATATATATTTATTATATATTTATTTA
Organism: Viscum album; assembly: GCA_963277665.1. NCBI lineage: Eukaryota > Viridiplantae > Streptophyta > Magnoliopsida > Santalales > Viscaceae > Viscum > Viscum album. The sequence goes on from OY728139.1 coordinate 1,194,966,080, forward strand.
TAATAATCAGTAAAAAAATTAGAATGATGAAATGGAATACACTGTTCATGGAGACTGTACGTCGTACATATGGATGGACATTGTTTTTGTTTTGTTATCATATTGAAAAAAAGTATATAAAATATATTTATATATGTATATAGTGCCATTAAAGTATAATTATTATGTTATATATATAATATATTTTCACTAAAACCATCCTTAACACATTCCAGGTTAAGTGTGAAAAATCGTATCGCTTTGAGGAGGTGATAGTACACACATCCACAAACGAATTTATCGTATTTACACAAGAAAAAAACAATAAAGGAATGTTTATAAATTAATTAGATAATAATAAGTACAAATTAAATATAATATATATATATATATTGTATAAACATAATTTCCATACTATTTCCAACCATGAAAAATGGTAAAGTAAAAAAACAAACAATCGTCATTTCATGAGGCTGTAGTTTTCCTTAAACATAAATATAATGTTCGTACACATTAGATGAAAGTTTGTTTAAGTTTATGTCAAAAATATATCATAAAAACCTCTAAGTATATAGAGGGTATTTGTGTTTTTTAAACAAGGAATAAGTACAAATGGGGGTGGAGAACGGAAATAAAATTAAAGAGCTTTAGTAGAGATATTACATCTTCTTTTGATAACTCCTTTTGGTTTCCAACAAATGACTTCCTTTCATGGATTTTTTCCAAAAGGGAGGATTTGGGGAATAATGTATAGATTTTGGGAAGTGTATTGGATTGATATTGACTGAACCTAAGTGGTTAGAAATGTGTAAAGAAGGTGGAGAGTTTGTGGCCTTTTATAGTGAAGGGAGGGGACACACTTGGCATTTTTGAAAGAAAGTTAGGTTTACCCCCATTTTACCTAAACAATCAACCAAAAAAACACACAATTATAAAATGTGTATGGATGATATATTTCCAAAAATTGTTATTGGAAAATTTTATTTTTCATTTTGGCCATTATCATTAAGGTAAGTCCTTTGTTAACCTTAATTTCTCCTTAAATGTTGTAATAAATTATAATTACTGTCTCAAATATTTAAAAAAACTAATTTGATATTATTATACATTATAAATTAATCTTAATACACATATGGAATTTATTTTTCTAAATTATAATTATAGTAGTAGTAGAAATAAATTTGAAATTAATTTCACAATTAAGATGATAATGCTAGTTTTTTAAATAAAAATGATCAAAAGTTTGCTATGTTTTTATACCCAATTTAAATGGTAAATTGGATTAAATGGACTAAATTGGATTAATTGATAAAAATTAAATATAATTAATATTTAAAACAATTTGAAAATATAATTGATTCTTGTAAATGAATTATATGAAAAATAAGTTTTGAATTAAATTTCATTATTTTTCATTATTCATTAAAAATGAAACATCATAGATGTAACGCCCCGACCCCAGCTACCGAGAGTCGGTGCATTATTGTGTAGCATTGGCATGATCAAAAAGGATCAAGTCTCTAAACACCGGTGAGTTTAGTAGCCTTGGAAACACTAGATACATTCATAAATGTTACAATACATCATAAAGCGAAAAACTAATAACAAAGTCTTCAAAGTCCACACTCATATCCTCTTCTAACTATCCCTGTAGGTCATTCATAAAATACTTCTTCGCATCCTAAAAAATATTAAAACATTGAAAGGGGTGAGCTCAGATTCTCAGTAAGGATAACAATATAGCAGAAGCTTTCATAAATAAACATAAACATTTAAGGCAATGTATAACTAAAAAAAGCCTTTTAAACTCGAACTTCAACATAATATGGCAAAAGTAAAATGAGATAATGCCATTTACTTCTTCACATGGATATTATACTGGTCGAATAATTACATGAAATATCAATAATCACTTTCATAATGATGGAATGCATAATGCTAGACTATCATAACCATGTATCCAAGGCCTCGTGCCAAGACCACAAATAAGATTTTGTCAAGGCCTCGTGCCAAGACACTAGTTTGTCTCATGAGACCTTCCGATGCAATTTTTTTAAGATACTTACGTTTAAAATTGCTCAAATATACTCCAGTGTTTTTCGGAAAACATTATGCGATCTTCTGAAAACAAAATAACTAATTCTGAGACTGCTCGACTAATTACAGGCCATGATGGGTCCACACCCAATCCCTCCCTGTCTACCACACTCGAGATTCGGGATTTCTGAAAACATTTTTAAGATTGCATTAAATACATATACATTTGCACGGTATTTTCATATATTGGAGAGAAATATCTCTTTTTTTGAAATCATTTAAAAATCACATAATTAAAAAGAAAACCTTTTGAATAAACGTAAAATTCAAAGGGGTTTATACACCATATAAAAGAATGTTGTGTATAAAACGAAATATGCCTCAATGAAAGGAGATTGAGATGAAGTCCTTACAAAGATCATTTTTAATATAAAATAGATCTATTATGTGTATTCACAATAAGTAAACATAAATAAATTACAAATACAAGATAGTACATAATAATATTATGACATAATTTGATAGTAGAAGATTAACCCAAAGAATGGAAATTGGGTTAAGAAGTTCCCTAACCTTGCGTCCTGTCTTGACTTGACCGTTCTTTAACCTCCTGAATAATAAACTAGAGTTAATTTATAATTTATTAAGAACATTTTTCTAGTTTTTTATTCCTTTTATATCACTTATTACCATTTTATGAACATTATGTAATTATTTAAGTTAATAACGGTCGTTTTTTCGATCGTTGGTACTTGAGTCAAAAATAAACTTCTTATAATTAAAATTTGTTCATGTGGTGAAATATCCATTATATCCAGAATTATATTCATGATATAGATATCATATATCTCATATATATCCAGTATACACATGCATTTATAATATTCCATAACGTTTAGAGGTAAAAAATTAAATGCACCGTTCATGGAGACGGTAAGTCGTATATACGCATGTACGCTACTTTCATTTCTATTTCATATTTAATGAAATCATAATGATATAAAGGTATATTATAATTCCAATATAATATCATATATAATATCATTTACTCCATCCTTTATACATCCCACATTTGGCATTAATGATTCAAATCACTTTAAGGGGGCGGTAGTCCGCACTTCCTAAAATGAAATTATCGTGTTTACCCATAATGGAAATCATAAAGTATGCCACAAATGAGAAATACAGAAGCATAAGGAAAACATAAACATAATATATATATCATATATGAAAATAGTGTCATCAAAATGGCCACCATTAGAGGTGTTAAAAGAATATTGAACAATCATCATTTCGTGAGGCAGTATTTCGCCACCCACAGAAACAGTATGTTCTTTAACCATTAGACAAAGGTGTTTGTAAGTGTAAATAAAATAATTATCATAACAACATCCTAGTATATTGTAGATACTGGTTTGTTTTACAAAATAAAGGAATTAAAAGAGTTTAAGGGGTTGTAGAAGCAAAATAAAACAAAACAACATTAGAAAAGACATTACCATAAAATCGGGTAACTCTTTTTGATTTGAGCCAAAGGCTTCCTTGGGAAGAGTTCTACCCAAATTGAGGCTTCTAGGAGTAAGAGAGGTATTTTGGGAGAGTATTTGGGGAGATGTTGGCCGAGCCAAATGGCTTGAAGGTGTGAATAAGGTGGTATAGGTGGGGCCCTTTTATAAGAGGAGAGGAGGGGCACTCTTAGAAATTAAGGAAATGTTACATTATTATGAGATACTTTTCGGATTTTAGAGTTCCCAAAATTATATATTTAGAGGATAAGGTGATAAGGGTTCTAAATCCACCCATCCAATAGGCTTTAGACAAGTGTAATCCTTGGATGTTACATTATCTTTTCATTTTATTTAAATCGTTAATTAATGAGGTAATCATTGCATCATCATGGTGTCATAAATAATTTAATTTATTTAATGTCTAAAAATTATAAAACAAATATCATGATGTAGGAAATCTTTTTATATTTCTAATTAATATTTATAGTAAAAAATATGACTTGTATAACCCCACTTAAAAATTGTTTTAGTAAAACAACTTCTGTTTGTGACATTTTTATTTTAACTTTAAATAAAAGTAATTTATGTCATTTTCCTACCAAAGTGGCTCCATGGGGTCCCCAAGTTGACCCATGTATTGTCTTGGTCGGAAATTACTCATCCAATTGGTTTAGGACAAGTTTCAAGGTCATTTCATATTTTTATAATATCATTTTTACCTTAAATTTCACTAATTACCTTTAATCGCGATTAATTAAACTTAAAAGTTACTATTCACCAAAAAATTATTTTAATCCCATTGAACCACATTTTACTTCGTAATTAAAACCATGTATGTTGGATTTTTAAAAATCAAATCACAGAAGTGGTAATATTTCATTACACGAAAAATCAGTTTTTTAACTACCACTTAGTGGTTTCACTATTCATCAAAAATTGAAGTTTTTCAGAACAATGCCAAAATTTTACCCTAAGCTATAATTGATATTCTGAATTAAAAAATGATGTCTATTTTACAAAATTCCAAACATATAATTTTAATTAATTAATTTCATAATTAATTCCCACTGTCACTACAAATAGCGTGTTTTTTAGAAACAATATATATCAAAAGATTGACAATTGTTTATGTCCAATTTCAAAGAGAAATTAATTCTAATGACCACCATTGGATATAATGGTAAAAATATATTCTAATTATACTTTAAAACCATTAAATAGTATAATTTATCACTATAAATTATTTTAATTAAAAAAGTTGTTTTTAAGTATTTTTCACTATTCATAGAAAATTGGAAGTTCTCAGAAAATTACAAAAAATTCAACTTAGGATAATTTCGATATTACGAATACAAAAATGAAGTCCATTTTGAAATATAAAATTTATATAATTTTAAAAAGTGGGTATTACTATTCATAACGGCTAATTTTATTAGTCGTGGTGTGTTAGAACTCGAAGTTACGTACAATGCAAGCTATTGCATTATTGAATGAGAAGCATATCGTGGAAGCTCAGGGTGTTACATTATACCCTCCTTCAATAAATTGCATCCTCGCAATTTGAAATTTTTCTTTGAAAATAAAAGGTTGAAAATAGAAAATACCTTTGTGGAAAACCCATATCGGAAATATGGTTAATAAAAATATAACATTAAAAGAAAGAAAGATAAGTACAAAGGTCACCCGAGATAGCCCATACTAGGATTCTATGAAAATATGGATATGGAAGAAAAACAAACCATCAAGGTCTGATGTAGAGTTGTAGAAAACTAGATCAAGAGAAAGTTAACAATAAGAAAATCACAAACTTTTGATTGGTTAAACGGTCATTGAATCCCCAGTTGGAAAAGTTAACCGACAACGTTTTTGTTTTAAGTTACCTCTTATAAAGTTGAGGAATTTATTTAGGATATTTAATAAAAATGTAAGTAAATATACTTACTTGTCATGTAGACTTTCATTCCTTAATAAATATTTACCACAAACCCATCATTCACTCCAAAAGGTAATAGAACTCAAAAATATTCTATTTATCCTAATTGTATAAGGTTCCAAACATTAACACATACCATTTAGATTAGTAAACTATTTTGTAATAACCAGGGACAACCTGTAGGCTAGTGGTAGGTAATAAAGGCATGTCGCACTTATGGTTGTGGGTTCGATTCCTGCAGCTTTGTCCGATGCGACAGGTTATCCCCCGACCTGCAGGTTGTCCCTTTCCTAAAAATATAGTATTATAATATTCCAATAGTAATCTTCATAAATGTTTTAACCTTAAATAATACTATCCAAGGTTCAACTTAATCTATTCCAACCTTTATAGTTATCCAAAATACCTTTGTCCAGACATTCTCTAAAAGGTCTCTAAATTCCAAAATCAATTGTATCATCAGATTCCTCAGACAAGGTAAAGTTTCTCTTATTGCCACATACAAAAATATGATTACCTTCATCATATTAAAAACTTAATGAAATAAACAAGTACTACAGTGCAATCCTTATATACTCCATAATTATTATAACCAATACATCATTGATACAACACTCAAATGACAAAATTATTTAATAACAACATAAGAACTCTAATAATTCCTCCTCATCTGTGGTGGTATCATAACTTGATTATTATCCAATAACATCATTTGGGGCATACTCTGATGATTTGGACATTGGTTTGCGTAGTGTCCCCACTCCTTGCAGATGAAGCATTGTACATTTGAAACCTTTTTCTTAACCTTGAAGTCACGCACTTGGTGTCCATTTTTTCCACACTTATAACAAACTCCCATTCCCTTCAGGAAAGTTCCAAGGTGTTTCTTCCCACAGTTATCACATATTGAAAAATTCTTCTTTTCCCTCGTCCCTTTATCCATCATTCTCTCTTCCATCCTTTTCTTCTCTTTCATCCCTTCAAATCCATAAGACTCAGAGAATTCTCTACTTATCTTATTAACACATGATACTATTTCTTCATATGTTGAGAACACATGGGAGACTATTTCCCTTCTAAATGTTGGCTTAATACCATGAAAGATATGACCCTTCTTACTCTTTGGATCATACGTATTGATGGAGTTCACATTCCTTCTACTGGGCGCCATTTCTATAAAATGGGATAAACTGGGTTAGTTTATGAATCGAAATACATAATAACAAACTTGCAAAACACTTAACATAAATTGAACTATTTATGGATATAATCCATAATCACAAAAATGTTTTCTTTGAGGATGTATATATTCATAAGCCCTTCATAATGGTTTGTAAAGAAAATGATAATTATCCTAAGCATATCCCCCGGGAGTGTCGTAACCAAGAGTGCAGTAAGGCCCGTTGTCGTGCACCAGTTCCTGTTCGAGTCTAGATCAAAGAGGTGTTTTTGGGTTTTACCCCTAGGTACATCTGTGCCACAACCACCTCTACCTGCTCGTATCCAGATAGGGATGTATTGCTCGGAAAACTCACAAAATCTCTATAATACCAAAATTCTATGAAGTTCTTCTATACTAATCCTCAAAGTCTATATTCGGGCTATGTCCTCTAATCAGAGTTTATCTAAATCTAGCTTCCAAGGTTAGTACTAAACTCCCTATGATACCAACTGTAACGCCCCGACCCCAGCTACCCAGAGTCGGTGCCTTATTACGTAGCATTGGCATGATCACAAAAGATCAAGTATCAAAAGACCGATTAGTTTAGTAGCCTTGGAAACACTAGATACATTCATAAATGTTACAATACATCATAAAGAGAAAAACTAATAACAAATTATTCATAGTCCACACTCATATCCTCTTCTGACTATCCCTGTAGGTCATTCATAAAATACTTCTTCACATCCTGGAAAATATTAAAACATTGAAAGGGGTGAGCTCAGATGCTCAGTAAGGATAACAATATAGTGGACGCTCTCATAAATAAACATAAACATTTAAGGCAATGTATAACTAAAACAAAAGCCTTTTAAACTTGAACTTCAACATAATATGGAAAAAGTAAAATGAGATAATTCCATTTACTTAATCACATGGATATTCTACTGGTCGAATAATCACATGCAATATCAATAACCACTTTCATAATGATGGAATGCATAATGCTATACTATCATAACCACGTAGCCAAGGCCTAATTCCAAGACCACAAATAAGATTTTGTCAAAGCCTCGTGCCAAGACACTAGTTTGTCTCATGAGACCTACCGATGAAATTTTTTTTAGAAGATACTTACGTTTAAAATTGCTCAAATATACTCCAGTGTTTTTCTTAAAACATTATAAAAACTTCTGAAAACAAAATAACTAATTCTGAGACTGCTCGACTAATTACAGGCCATGATGGGTCCACGCCCAATCCCTTCCGGTCTACCACACTCGAGAGTCGGGATTTCTGAAAACATTTTTAAGCTTGCATTAAATACGTATACATTTGCACTAAATTTTCATATATTGGAGAGAAATATCTCTTTTTTGAAATCATTTAAAAATCACATAATTAAAAATAAATCCTTTTGAATAAACATAAAATTTAAAGGGGTTTATACACCGTATAAACGAAAGTTGTGTATAAAACGAAATATGCCTCAATGAAAGGAGATTGAGACGAAGTCCTTACAAAGATAATTTTTAAATAAAATAGATCTATTTTGTGTATTCACTATAAGTACACATAAATAAAGTACAAATACAAGATAGTACATAATAATATCATGACATAATTTGAAAGTAGAAGATTAACCCAAAGAATGGAAATTGGGTTAAGAAGTTCCCTTACCTTGCGTCATGTCTTGACTCGACCGTTCTTTAACCTCCTGAATAATAAACTAGAGTTAATTTATAATTGCTTAAGAACCTTTTTCAAGTTTTTTATTCCTTTTATATCACTTATTACCATGTTATGAACATTATGTAATTATTTAAGTTAATAATGGTCATTTTGTCGATCATTGGTACTTGAGTCAAAAATAAACTTCTTATAATTACAAGTTGTTCATGTGGTGAAATATCCATTATATCCAGAATTATATTCATGATATAGATATCATATATCTCATATATATCCAATATATACATGCATTTATAATATTCCATAACGTTTAGAGGTAAGAAATGAAATTCTCCGCTCATGGAGATGGTAAGCCGTACGTACGCATGAACGATACTTTCATTTCTATTTTGTATTTAATGAAATAATAATGACATAAAGGTATATTATAATTCCAGTATAATATCATATATAATGTCATTTACTCCATCCTTTATACATCCCACATATGGCATTAACGATTCAAATCACTTTGAGGGGGCGGTAGTCCGCACTTCCTAAAATGAAATTATCGCGTTTACCCATAATGGAAATCATAAATTATGCCACAAATGATAAATACAGAAGCATAAGGAAAACATAAAAATAATATATATATCATATATGAAAATATCTTCATCAAAATGTCAACCATTAGAGGTGTTAAATGAATATTGAACAATCATCATTTCGTGAGGCAGTATTTCGCCACCCACAAGAAACAGTATGTTCTTTAACCATTAGAAGAAGGTGTGTGTAAGTGTAAATAAAATAATTATCATAAAAAAATTCTAGTATATTTTAGATACTGCTGTTTTTACAAAAGAAAGGAATAAAAAGAGTTTAAGGGGTTGGAGAAGAAAAATAAAACAAAACAACATTAGAGAAGACATTACCTTAAAATTGGGTAACTCTTTTTGATTTGAGCCAAAGGATTCATTGGGAAGAGTTCTGCCCAAAGTGAAGCTTATAGGAGTAAGAGAGGGAATGTGGGAGAGTATTTGGGTAGAGTTTGGCCGAGACAAATGGCTTGAAGGTGTGAATAAGGTGGTAGAGGTGGGGGCCTTTTATAAGAGGAGAGGAGGGGCACTCTTGGAAATTAAGGAAATGTTACATTATTATGAGATACTTTTCGGATTTTAGATGTCCCAAAATTATATATTTCGAGGCTAAGGTGATAAGAGTTCGAAAGATACCCATCCAATAGGCTTGGGACAAATGTAAGCCTTGGATTTTACATTATCTTTTCATTTTATTTAAATCGTTAATTAATGGGGTAATCGCTGCATCATCATGGTGTAAAAAATAATTTAATTTATTTAATGTCTAAATATTATAAAAAAATATCATGATGTAGGAAATATTTTTATCTTTATAATATATATTTATAGTCAAAAATATGACTTGTATAACCCCACTTAAATTTTTTTTAGTAAAACAACTTATGTCTGTGACATTTTTATTTTAACTTTAAATAAAAGTTATTTATGTCATTTTCCTACCAAAGTGGCTCCATGGGGTCCCCAAGTTGACCCATGTATTTTCTTGGTCGGCCATGAATCATCCAATAGGTTTAGGACAAGTTTCAAAGTCATTTCATATTTTTATAATATCATTTTACCTTAAATTTCACTAATTACCTTTAATCGCGATTAATTAAACTTAAAAGTTACTATTCACCAAAAAATTATTTTAATCCCATTGAACCACATTTTACTTAATAATGACAACCATGTATGTTGGATTTTTGAAAATTAAATCACAGAATTGGTAATATTTCATTTAAATGAAAAATCATTTTTTTAACTACCACTTAATGGTTTCACTATTCATCAAAAATTGAAGTTTTTCAGAACAATTCCAAAATTTCACCCTAAGCTATAATTGATATTCTGAATTCAAAAATGATTTATATTTTAAAAAATTCCAAACATATAAGTTGCATTAATTAATTTCATAATTAATTCCCGTTGTCACAATAAATAGCGTGTTTTTTAGAAACAATATATATCAAAAGATTGCCAATTGATTATGTCCAATTTCAAAGTGAAATTAATTCTAATGACCACCATTGGATATAATGGTAAAAATATATTCTACTTATACTTTAAAACCACTCAATAGTATAATTTATCACTATAAATTATTTTGATTAAAAAAGTTGTTTTTAAGTATTTTTCACTATTCATAGAAAATTGGAAGTTCTCATAAAATTACAAAAAAAACAACTTAGGATAATTTCGATATTACGAATACAAAATTGAAGTCCATTTTGAAATATAAAATTTATATCATTTTTAAAAGTGGGTATTACTATTCATAACGGCTACTTTGATTAGTCGCGGTGTGTTAGAACTCGAAGATGCGTACAATGCAAGCTATTGCATTATTGAATGAGAAGCGTATCGTGGAAGCTCAGGGTGTTACAATAGAAGAATTCCAAAAAATCACCCTAACCTATTTTTTTGTTTATCTTTAAAAATTGAAGTATATTTTGACATATAAATTTTAGTAATTTTCTGAAATATATATTTAAAATAGATACTCCATTGAATGGTGGAAGAAACCACTTTTATAAAGAATATTGGTTTTTTAAGTGAAATATTGGAAATATTCTCAAATATTGAATATATAATGAATTGGATGAATGTAAAAAATATTTTATTAAACTATATAATATAAATTTAATTAATATCATTCAATATTAGTAATTAATTTAACATGTTATGATAAATTTAATTTTCACATTATAATTATCTTTTAAAAAATCATTCCCTTTATATTAATTTGGTTCCAATATTGATTTATAATTATTATATAACCAATGAATTCAGAAATATAGTTTCAAGTTCGTTAATCCTATAATATTAAATTTAACAACGTGGTTATATCTTACTATTTTAAATAGTAATATTTTTAATAATATATTATTTGTCGGTAACACTCAACCTTGCGTGACATGCATGTCCTCGGGAAGAGTCAGTATTGCATGTAACGTAAGCTAACCTCAGTGTTCCATGTAAATAAATATAAACTTTAAGTTGTTTCTACTGTATGATTAAATTTTTGTGGTGTGTAGAGAAAGGAAATTTTGTTCCCTGTTAATGGAATGTTTGACTTACTACAATGCCAAAATTCAATGAAAATTAATTTATTTGATAAAATACCCATAAAATCTATGGATGATACATTCTACCATGCTTAAAATGAATTTATCCTTCATTATTTATCTAGTTTATTAAATTTTTAATACATTAATGATTCCTTCATAGAAACACACACTGTAAAAATGAATACTAAAACATAATTTTAAAAAGGAATGTTGGAAACATAGTGGTTACCCAAATTACTACATAATTAAGATTCCACATAGGGGACTATATGTTGTAAATTGAAGAAGCACGAAAGAGTTCATTGATATCATCTAAATGATGATAAATGGGAAAAAAATTCAAGACCCTTCTCCAGAATTTTAATAATTTTCACAAGATATATAATTACATTATTTTAGCACAATATCACCCTTTATTTTTCATTGGTAAATTTCAACCTCATCACTTATTCAACAAAATTAAGCTGAATTTGGCATTTCGGAAGCACAACCATATAAACAGATCCATATATAGAATGATAGGTAATTCCATTTATCTAAGTCATAAAAAGGGATAGAAAATGCTATCGAATAGGAATCAATCCACTTATGTCAAGATAATACTTTAATCTCCCTAAAATCATCTAACTTTTAAAATAATGTTTTCATAAATGATTATCCTTGTAACCCCTCCAAAAAGAGTTTCACTCTTTATTCCTTAAATAATCTCTTATATTATACAAAAAATATTTTCATTGGAAACTTGTGTCTATCCCTATATTAATACAATATAAAATGTGATTTTATTATTCCATATTCCATGAAAGGTAATCATAATCACATGAAATCTCACCAAAAGATGAATAACAAAATTTTCATAAGGATTATTCATACAAAATCAAACATTAAGTTCCCAAATATGAAGGGGAGTATAATAATTTCCTAATTATATTGGCTCACTTCATCCATTATGATATCATAAGATTTCCATTTTTATTTTTCTATAGAGGTTTATATGGATTATAATTCACATTAGTCTTGGGATTGGGGCACTAGTTGGTATAATATTCAAAATTCGTGCAATTGAAACACTTAAGTGTGGGAGGTTCATTCTGTAAAGTTTTCTCATTATGAACATAATTAACGAACTTCCTCTCATTAAATTGACATTCATACATTTCATGACCTTCCCTTCCACACTTAAAACATTTTTAGTTCCCTTACAACAATTCCCTCCATGTGTATTCCCACACATTGATCATAATGAAAGGCTCATTTTCTTTTCTACATAGTTGTAATATCTTCCTTTGAATTCCGTCTTCCTTTTATTATTAAAACCCTGATATTTATACACAACTCCAACATCACAACATGTAACAACTTCTTCATAACTGATAAATCTCTTACATCCAAGGCCTTTTGATGATTATGTTTCAGGACACAAATGAATTGATTAATTTTCCATTCAGGTTGGATGATAAGTCTCCATGAGTATATATTAATCCTTATAAAATATTCTTCATATGCAAAAAAAAATCATTATCCTTCTACTTCATTAGTTGGAATTGATTTTCTATCATCATAAGAATAATTATAGGAAGCTACTTAATGAAAAATAAGTTCTTTAACTCGTCCCAATCCATAGATTAATTTTTTTTCTTATTTCTATGAATCATCGATTATATTCAACCACTAATATTCTTCACCTTCTATGTGATAAATAGCTATAATTAATTTATCATGTTTTTAACATTTGAGAATGGAGATTATATTTCTTATGGTTCAAATCCATTTTTCAGCAACAAGTGGGTCAGAAGACTCGCTGAAAGAAGGCTGGAAATTCCTCATGAAGAACCCAACAAAATGTTGTTCTATCCATTGATCATTTGTGACTCCATCGTATTTTATATCATGAGATATTTGGGTGATCATATCAATAATATTTTCCTTTATACATCGCATAAAATTTAGTAACTCATTAGGAAAATCAATTCATTGTGTATTATAGTCACAATTAACACAGTTCCTTCATGTTCCATCTATTTACTAAAACCAAATTCCTAGAGTAAGAAATAGTTATCATAGTGAGGAATCATATAATCATGAAAAACAACATAATCGATGTAAACATTATGACACATTCTCTAATATATAACACAATATTATTATCATAGGTTATTCATATCCATATTATATATAAATCCTATATGATATTTCATAAAGATTTTGTGAATTCCCAATGAATATCTCCCAATAGTGGCAAATTAGATGTGCAACAAGGCTTGTTTCTATTTACAGGGTTACATTGAGTCCAGCCCGAAACACCTTGTAAGCCTTGTTACCCATAGGTAATCCTCTGATAGATCCACATCCATTTTTATTATCTAGATATGTATGTATTTCTAGAAAACCACTAACTAAATTCTTTACCAAAATTATAGGACATTTTCTTAAATGTTAACTATTCCTTATACATACCTTACTGAAATACATATAAATTACTTTATAAATATACCTAGGGATCTAAAAAATGTAATATAATAATAGTTTCCAAAGGTGGAATAAACATTTACTCTAATACTAACTATAAAAATAATTTCTTAACATACATATACATTAAATCATTTATATGCAATACTTAAAACATTAAACAAACATACGCCCAATGATTGTGTTAGTTTAGTGATTTTGAAAACAAGGAAAAGAAATCCTCTAACTCAGTGAAATTTCTTCAATGTTTCCCACAAATATCTTCTCTATTTTTAATTGTATTTAAAAACCTTTCATCATAACATGGGGAAGTAAATCTTAAGAAAAGGATGAGCTCAAATTCTTAGTATGGGAAAATAAACAAAATGTGAACGCATATCAGGAACATAAGGGGATGATAATGTGATCATGATCATTATAAGATCGTGACCCTAAAATAAAAGGTCATGAACCCAGATTATTTCTTAAATATTTTTAGTACATAAGAGATTAATCATAAAGAATTCAAGAGAATAATACATGACATAATGACATAGGAATAAGATAAGGAATTGTGATATACAAATAAGAATATAAAATACCTATGTCAAGGATTCCTACGAAGACCTTCGTAAATTGTTTGGCATTGGTTAATCACCTATGTACCTACTTCAGGCATAGAATCACCTCTAGTATACCCTCATACTTATAGATTGGGATTCCCTCACTGGTAACCACTTTTTTTGGGGTTCAGATTCCCCATTGTGCACCCTCTTGTTATAGGATTTGGATTCCCATCCATTTACCCTCTTTCTGTATTTCTATTACCACCCTTATAACCTCTTGTTTTAGGTTTCAGATTCCCTCTTGTGCACCCTCTTATTCCAATATTAGGATTCCCTCCTTTTACCATCTTATTTTAGGCTTGTGATTCTCTCTCATGTAACCTTTGTTCTCATAAAACATCTATCATTATCTAATTCATTATAGGGATATATAGGTCTCAACCATCACATAAAAAAGCATACATCCATGTTCCAAAAGCTAATAAAAATTCCATTGTATCATGACCCATAAAAAGTGATCGGTTTTATAATCATCATATCACGACCCATGAAATTAAATTGATATCATTAACGTTTAATCAAACCATAACCTATTAAAAATATATAGGTTTCATAATCATTTCATCATAAAATAACCCATTAAAGTAATAATGTTTCATAATCAATTATCATGGTATAACCCATTGTATATAAATGTGTTTTATAAGCATATAACCCTTCTATGTGTAATGTGATTCATAAACATATAATCCATGAATGTGAAAAGCGTTTTCAAAATAATAATTCCATCAAAGAATAAACCATTTAGAGAAATAATAGGAATTGTTCCATTGGATCATGTCCTATAAAGTCATGAGTAATATAAACTGATGTTGTCTTATAGGTAAATTTTAATGATATATCTGTTGAATATATTTCATGAGGAATATATCCTTTCTTATTTGAATTTTTTTTAAATCATAAAACCTATTTAAAACTATTCTCTATGAAAATAAATTTAAACATAGAAAGATGTCTTGAAATGACAATGAAAATCTTTTTCATTGTAAACATAAAAAATAGTATAGAATAGATTGGAAAACTATTTTCATTGAATCCTTAAAAAGGAATCTTGGAAAAAAATCTATTTTCATTGAAATATTATACATGATTCTTGAAAATATTTTAAAAACCATTTAATATAAATTGGATTAAAAAATGTATAAAGAAATATAGAAATCATTTTAATCATTTTAATTGAAAATAAAAATATAGTAAAATATATTGGAATCATTGAAATTCACATAAAAAGTAATTGAATATAAAACATTTTTGAAAACCTTTCAGAAAACAGAATTTTGAAAGAACACGGATTTTTGACCAAAATGAAAGATGTAGCCATGTTTTAATAAAAATAATTTATTGATAATACTACATAACAAAGAGTGTGAAATGGTCCCATTACATGGATATAAAATTCATATCGAGAGGGTAATAAAATTCATGAGAGTTCTTATGATGTGGATCTTAATATTTTATTAATGAAAGGGTAGTCATAAAATCCTGTTAAACGATAATATGTTTTCACTAAACTCTTACCACTTGGAAATATTTATTCATACTACCTAAATATTTAAATGAAATTAAATGGATGTTAAAATATAGTGAAAAATAATGATATTCATGATATAAAATTTCAATTGGAAGTGTATACACCTTGTTAAAGAACAGAGGTGCATTAGAAAACTTGTTTCTCACATAAAAAAAATGGAGACAAAACATGAAATACTGATTTGGTAACATTGAACCATAAAACTCATGGAATAAATATAATCAAATGGATATGTAAATACACATAAAAATATATATAATATTCATATATTACATTAATGGGAAGTATATAAACCACACAAAATAATTTAGTGGTGAATAAGGCATGTATCTCCTGGAAATAAAAAGTGAGATGGAATCCCCATACCTTATGTCTCTACTCTCATCATACGCATACAAACCTCTTGTATAATAAATTTAATTTTATTATAAATATTTTGTAGAACCACATTATTTTACCTAATATCACATATTATTTTATTATGAAATTATATTACCATCTTATTAACAATTCTATGTTAAGGTTTTACATTGGTAATATCCTGTTTGTTATTCCTAGGTGTTATGAATTATTATTCTTGATTTTCTTACAAATATCATGATATAAATAGTTAAAAAATGTATGAAAATACCTAAATATTATATATATTCAGTATATATGTATTTATAATAATAAATATAATATATAATGATGAAATTGAATACACCATTCATGGAGACGGTATCTTGTATGTACTCATAAACATTGTTTCTGTTTTATTGTCATATTTAAAGAAATTTATTGGCATGTATGTATATATGAATATAATATCATTAATGTAGCATTAATATATTATATATATAATATATATATATATATATAATAAACCCATCTTTAACACATTCCACGTAATGTGTGAATGAGTCACATTGCTTTGAGGAGGTTGTAGTCCCAACATCCATAAGCGATGTTATCATATTTATTGAAGATGAAAAGTATTAATGTGTGTGTTATAAATTAACTACAGTATCATAAATAAAAATAAATATAATATATATCATATATAAATAAATTTCCATCATAATTAATATCTATGAATTTTATTATGTTAAAAATGAAGAATCATCATTTCATGAGGCGGTTGATCACCGTATACATAAATTGTATGTTCTTACCTATTTTAAGGAAGTGTAGGAAAGTGTAGGTAGGATAAAAAAATATCATTATATTTTTTCCCTTGGAATCCAGGGATGACCACCTTGATGAGAGGTTCAAATGTTCTGATCGGTTTCTAACGGGAATCTTCGTAGAACCGGAAACATCCAATGATTCCACATCCATTTGGACCTACTTTCCAAAGGTAGGTGCTCATTAGTTTGTGGATTGATGAGGATTAGGAATTTTCATTGGTCGAGAGGATGGGAATTCGGACTCATCACACCTTTTTGAGGGGAATTATTGTCTACTTAGGGTCTCTCTTTGTAGATTTAAGTTATGTTCATGAATCCTTATTACATTACCAAGTATAAAATGAGCTTTCCTTCAGATCTAACAATCAATGATTAAATATGTAGGAAATTTAGAGAATATTTTGTATGTATTCGAGGTTCTTCATCGATAGAGAATCATCTGTATTTATTAGAGATTCTTGGTCAATGGTACCCTTCGACACATTTATATAGAAGTTTCTTGGTCATTATGATGACCATTCTGGTTTTAAAGCCACTCAGTGGGGCACTTGAAGTTTATTGTCCTTCAGAAGGACATGGATTATTTTAGATTTGGGATCGATCCCGTAGACGGGCTACCTACATATCCTTTGTTTGGAAATTGAATCAGAACCCACGTAGTTCGAGTAAGGGAGTATGATGTTTATGATTGATGGCTCAAAGAAGGATGTCACAATTACTTTTACACTCTAAGCTTACGTGAGTCATGCTCGGTGTAAGAAACAAGAGGTATTGGTAAAAATTAGACAATTATGCCATGAAAGATGCAATCATAAGAAATAATGTGGGGCTTATGTATGTATGACTGCCCAGATAAATGAAGGTTTAGGATTTAATTTAGAGAAGAAATCCAAGAACAGGGTCCATAAAGGTATATGTGCTTCATGGAGATTTTGAATACTCTAACTTGGGGCTTACTCCTAAAAAGGAGGCCCAAATTAGGAGAAGACTTATGATTGGGTTTTACTCCTGAAAAGGAATCCCAGATAAAAGGTAAATTAGGACTGGTTAAGAGGATTATGACTGGGGCTTATTCCTGAAAAGGAGGCCTAGGTTTGAGACTGGGGCTTACTCTTGAAAAGGAGACCCAGGTTAAGGATTAAGGTTTGGGGCTTACTCCTAAGGAGGATGCCCAGATTTGGGAATTTTAAGAATTAGGGCTTACTCCTAAGGAAGATGCCCAAGCATGAGACTGGGGCTTACTTTTGAAAAAGAAAGCCCAAGTTAGGGGATCTGGGGATTACTCCTAAGAGGATGCCCAAAAATTAAGGGACTTGGGGCTTACTCCTAAAAAGGATGCCCATATTAGAGGACTTATGACTGGGGATTATTCCTGAAAAGGAGACCCAAGTTAAGGATTCTCTCATCTTAAAGGATGTGGTTGAATGAATGAAATATCAATCTTTAGTGACATAAAGATGTGTAAATCACTAGGTTTTGAGAGATATTCCAAAAAATTCCTTTCAGATAAGGAAGTCAATTCAAGAAATCATGCCATAAAATGGATTTGAAGAGTGTCTTGAAGAATGAATCTTGAATAGGAAATGTGTAATGTCTTAAGAGGTGTGAAATGGGCAAGAAAACCACCAAAAAAGGCAGGGGCGCGCAAGTCCTGATAGGCGCGCAAGTCCTGGTCATGCAGGTCCTGGTCGCGCAGGTATGCCTGCGCGACACATGGTGTACTTGCGCGACGGTGAACCAGCAGGTTGATACTTGAGCGACTCTTCATTAAAGCCTTTAGAATCCTCTTCAGGTTTTTCCAGAAGAAGGGCGCGCAAGATCTAATGAAGGAGTAAGGCGGCGCGCAAGGGTGGCCCTTTTCCCTTAACGGCTGGCCACTTTGGCGCGCAAGTGTTGATGAGTTTCAACACTTAAGCCTTCCTCCCCCTCTTTAGATCTTTTGTTCTAGGTAATAAATTACCTTAGAAGTGTTCTGGAAGCTTTTAGAAGAGACTAGGGTGCCGGGAGCTCAAATATGGGTTTCTGGAAAAAAATCCTCCCGAAATGGAGGGCCCACATGGTCTATTTATAGGCAGGAGAAGACCCCGGGTGGTTACCGGGCGATTATCACTTAGGTCGCACAAGTCACTTGTGCGACCATAAGGCATCGTGCAAGTAGACTTGCATGGCCACTAGGCAGCGCGCAAGTGTACTTGCGCAACCATGAGGGAACTTGCGCGACCTATGGGCAATGTTCTCCTTGTTCATCCCTTTGTCGATTTTTGGTGTTTCTTCAAAGGATGAATCACATTGGACTAAGGTATTTCCCTTTTTTCAGTCGTTAGACTCTGTGACGGAAAGGAGCATCAACAAAAGTCCCCCCTCATAGTTGGATCTAGAGAGAAAAGAGAATTTGACTCTGAGGTGAAAAGAAAAACAAGAAATCTGGCAGTTTAAAGTCATGCATGTCAGAAATACAAAGGCTAATGTTTAAGGTCGAAATAGCTTTGACTGAAATGGATTAGAATTGACTCAATTCCATGAAAACTCATCTGAAAACGTAGTACAATACTCAAGTATGAGGGAAAATATGTAAGCTATGACATAAGAATATTTGAATCTGAGGAATGATATGAAAGAGAGCTAAAAGGCATTAGAATAAGTAGTTTAGAAGAATAAAGTTACCATTATTTAACAAACCTGTTAGGGGGTTGAATTATGTAGGGACACCTAAGGGCATTGGATGCATAGTTAAATAAAATAGTATCTTTTGGCTAACAAGTCTGTTATGTAGACTGTTTATGCAAGGCCACCTATGGGCACGTGCTGCATAGTTAGGCAAAAGAACTCTCAGAAATTTACTTTCCTAGTGCTAAAATTCAGTGAAAGTTTATGGAGATTCAAATATTCCAAAGTATATAGTTTGTTGTATGGAAAGAGGTACTTGAATATTGAAAAGATATTTCTAGACAAGATTATCGAAGAAATGGATGAATATTACTCCTACGAAGGTCTGACCCAAACGTAGGGAAGGGGAATATAAGCCATAGACTTGAATACTTTCAGATCATGAAAAAGGATATGGGACAAGTATGTTAAGGATGACTATTTTTGTGGATCCCTACATACTATCATTTAAGACAAATAAGGAAAAAAGAGGCATTATTCCCAAGAATGAAGTTACCACTATCCGACAAACCTGTTAGGGGGTTGAATTATGCAGGGCCACCTAAGGGAATTGGGTGCATAGTCAAATAATAGTATCTTTTGGCTAACAAGTATGTTATGTAGACTATTTAGGCAAGGCCGCCTATGGGCACGTGCTTCATAGTCAGGAAAAAGAATTCTTAGAAATTTGACATTTTTGTGACTAGAAGTCATGAAAAGGGTTATAAGGATCTGAAAATATTTAAGGTTAGGATTATGACACATAATGATGGGTATTGTTCAATGTATATAGAGATACACAGATCAATGCTAACCATAATCATGTTATGGCTGGGTCCTGAATTGAAATGTTAGACTTCACTACGTATCCCATAAGAATGAGAATCAAGTCATACGTAGTTCTTAAACTACAGTTTAACATCGTGTTGGACAAAAGGATTAGAGATCTTATTTTAGGGTCATAGAGCTTGGACCATTGTAAGAAATACACAGTGTGTGTTTTTATGGGGACCTTTCAGCCAAGGGACTGAAAGTGGAATTTGGGGTTAGGCCCAAAGACTTGGGGCTGGATTCGAGGGACACTAGAACATTCTTATGTATCCCATAAGGATGGGAATCAAGCCCACATAGTTCTATAAATACCCTTTGTACAAATTTGGTTTGTATATATGAAGGGTGAAAGGGGAATTTAGTACAATGATGGTTTAACCCAAGATAAAAGGTTTGGGCGTTGCCATGTATGCATGTAGTCTTTGAGATGAAACATGATTGAAAAATCAATGTAAATAATGGTTCACTCTCAGGTGAGGGTATCAAAGAATATTGTATTTTATTGTCATACTGGACAAAAGTGTTGTATAGTTTAACGTCGTATAACAGGGATGAATGTGAACTAATGTAAAGATATTGATTCTAGGGGTGGTTTCATGAATCAACATCGTATGAGATAGAGGTGAACCAATGTGAAGAGATTGGTTTTGGGCTTGAACCTTGGGAGGTTGCCTACATACCTAGCCTAGAAGGCAAGGCTCAAAGTCTGTGTAGTTCAATTAAAGAATGAATTAATGATCAAGTTTTTCTTGGGGACAACGACCTAAAAAAATGTTGTTGGGACTTACACATGGTTAGTGGCCCATAGAGAGTGTTATGGTTAAGGTTTTCTCTAAGCTCACGTGATTCATACTCGTTGTGAGAAACAAGAGGTAGCAACAACCTTAACGATACACAGTTTAACGTCATGTAGGATGTATGAAGGGACTATGCAGTTTAAAGTCTTATAGTTAGGACTATTGGTGATGCACAGTTTAGTGTCATGTAGCAGGGACAAAGTACCGTTTAATGTCATGTAGGACGTATCACAAACTTTCTGTACAGTTTAGCGTCATGTAGTTAGGACGATGGGGACAATAGAGTTTAACGTCATGTTGGATGAAAAGGGGGGGACTGTGCAGTTTAATGTCATGCAGTGAGGACAAAAGAGTGAACCATTTTAACGTCATGTTGGATGAATTGGGGATTTTTTCCACAGTTTAACGTCATGTTGGACGAAAAAGGGATGATACAGTTTAGCGTCATGTTGGACGAAAGTGCGAATAGTTTAAGGTCATATGCATAGACCGTGGATGGTGCAGTTTAAGGTCATACAGGACCTTTGATGCTTATGTAGTTTAACATCTTTCAGGATGTAAGGTACTTTTATACAGTTTAGCATCATGTAGTCAGGACATCATAATTTAACGTCTTGCTGGATGTAAGGGACTTGCAAATAGTTTAGGGTCATATGCATGGACCTTTGAAGATGTAGTTTAAGGTCGTACAGGACCTAGTTGCAGTTTAAGGTCATAACGGACCATTTAGGGAAAAAATTTCACAGTTTAACGTCTTGTGGGACGAGGTTGCAGTTTAAGGTCATACTGGACCATTACTGTATAGTTTAACGTCATATAGCAAGGACGAACTGGTGCCGCACAGTTTAGTGTCATGTTGCAAGGACAAAGTGGTGAATAGGTTAAGGTCATACTGGACCAAGGAGGAGTTTAAGGTCATACTGGACCATTGCTATATAATTTAACATCATATATCAAGGAAGAACTGGTGCCGCACAGTTTAGTGTCATGTTGCAGGGACAAAGTGGTGAATAGTTTAACATCATACTGGACCAAGGATGAGTTTAAGGTCATACTAGACCATTGCTGTATAGTTTAACGTCATATAGTAAGGACGAACTGGTGCCGCACAGTTTAGTGTCATGTTGCAGGGACAAAGTAGTGAATAGTTTAAGGTCATACTGGACCAAGGAGTATTTTAATGTCATACTGGACCATTGCTGTATAGTTTAACGTCATATATCAAGGACGAACTGGTGTCGCACATTTTATTGTCATGTTGTAGGGAAAAAGTGGTGAATAGTTTAAGGTCATACTGGACCAAGGAGGAGTTTAAGGTCATACTGGACCATTACTGTATAGTTTAACGTCATATAGCAAGGACGAACTAGTGCCGCACAGTTTAGCGTCATGTTGCAGGGACAAAGTGGTGAATTTACAGTTTATACAAAATAATTCTTCAAAAATCTGGCATTGGTTGGAGTAGTGATGAGTTCTCCATCCATTGAGATTAATGAATAAGCTCCATTGGAGTAGACCCTATGTATTTAATAAGGTCCTTCCCATTTTGGCTCAAGCTTGGGAGGTTTATTTCCTGGTATCATTGGAGTTCTGAGAACAAATATCAATTCTCCTGGAGTGAATGAACAAAGACGAACTTTTTTGTTAAAAGCTCGTGCTATTCGATTCTGATAGACTTTCAAGTGGTGCAAAGTGAACAATCTTTTCTCATCTAACCATTCCAATTCATTAAATCGCTTTTGAGATTGTTCATATGTAGATGATTGATCACAAATGGAAAATCTGAGCTAGGTTAGTTGACCATCAATGGGAAAGATGACTTCCGTTCCATATATCAATGAATATGGAGTTGACCGAGTTGCAGTGCAGGTCGTAGTCCGATAAGCCCATAAAGCATGAAATAGTTTATCAGGCCATGACCTCTTATCTTTATCTACCATATTTTGTAGTATATTTGAAAGAGTATTGTTAAAGGCTTCTATCTAGCTGTTGGCCGCTGCATGATATCGAGATGAATGGTTGGATTTGATGTTGTATTCTTTACACAACTTATTTATCTCAGATGAACAGAAATTGGTGCCACTGTCTGTCAATATGGTATGAGGAACACCAAATCTGGTAATGATGTTAGACTTGATGAAGCTAATAATGAATTTAGAACTGACTTCCTTGAGAGGTATTGCCTCTACCCATTTAGAAAAGAAGTCATTAGTAGTAAGAATATACTTAAACTGATTAGCCATAGCCGAAGGGTAAGGTCCCACCACATCCATTCCCCATGTGGAAAATGGCCATGAGTATTTAGCTGTATGAAGCAACTCTAGAGGCTGATGAATGAAGTTGGCATGTATTTGGCATGAATGAAACTTCTTTGTGAAATAGACACAATATCGTATCATTGAAGGTCAAAAGTATCCAAGCCTTCGAACCTGATCAGATAGTCTATGTCCAGACTGGTGGGCACCACAGACTCCTGCGTGCACTTCTTTCATGACATCCATTGTCTCTTCACCATCAATGCATCTGAAGAGAACTCCATCAAAACCACGTTTGTAGAGAATTTTCTCTAGGTGATCTGGGCTATCATAAAGAGTAAAATTGACCACACGCCGCCAGATTTGTTCTTTCTCGGCTCTATCAGGTGGAAGTGTTCCATTTTGAAGGTATTCCCTGATAGGTGACCTCTATCCTGTAGTATGACCATACGGTTCAGGAATGGGACTAATTTCATTAATTTCCTCTGTTCTGATTTGAACATAAGGTGAAATTGCACGACGGTGGGCAATACTGATGGTTGTCTCGTCCCGATTTGGATCTGCCAGAGCTGTGGCTATATTATCCAGTGCATCATCTTGAGCATTTTGTGATCTTGGGACATAAGAAAATGTCGGTTCTGAAGGGAATTCCGCCATTAACTCTCCGACATAATCATACAAAGGGATTAATTCTTCTTTTCTGATGGCATAATCCCCATTGACTTGTTTGATTACCAGGTCTAAATCACCTTTAACCTTTAAGTGATTCACTTGTGCTTGAAGTGCTAATTCCAAACCTACGATGAGAGCTTGGTATTCTGCTTCATTATTGGTACCACTTTCCCACAATAAGAAGGAATGAGGTAACATTTCCTTTTCTAGAGAAATGAGTACAATTCCAAAGCCAGCTTTGTTGAATTTAGGATTTTCCATTTTCTTCCCTGTTGGACTTCTGGAAGCACCATCAAAATACATTTCCCATGCTTGAGGACTTTCTTGAATAGAGAGGACTTCCTCATCAGGGAGTTAGATATTTGAAGATGTGTCTTCCACTGAAAGGTGTTCATCTAGGAAATCAGCCAGAGCTTGGCCCTTTATCGCCTTTTGAGACACATACTAAATATTGAATTGCTGTAAAATAACTTCCCACCTTGCTAGACGTCCTGTAAGCATTGGATGACTAAGGATGAATTTGAGCGGGTTATTGCGAGATACCAATTGGACCTCGTGATGTTGCAGGTAATGTCTCAACTTCTGAACTGCAAAGATTAATGCCAGGCAGCACTTCTCAATACTTGAATACCAGGTTTCTACTTCAATCATAGTTCGACTGAGATAGTAGAGGCTGTTTTCATTCCCAACATCATTCTTTTGAGCAAGAAAGGCACCCAATGATCACTCTAGAGTTGTCACGTAGAGGATAAGTGGTCTTCCTTCAACAGGTGGCATGAGTATCGGTGGACTCAAGAGGAATTTCTTGGGAATATCGAATTCTTCTTGACATTCTTCAGTCCACTGGTAGGTGACTCCCTTCTTCATCAATTGGGTAAAGGGTAATCTTTTGCCTGCCAAATTGGCGATGAAAAGCTGAATATAGGCTAAGTGTCCTTGAAGTCCTCTTAATTCTTTCAAATTTTGAGGAGGTGACATACCAAGTATTGACTTGGTCTTCTCAAGATCGACTTCAATACCACGATGGCGTACAACAAAGCTGAGAAATTTTCCTGTGGTTACCCCAAAATCACATTTTAAGGGGTTCATCTTCAAATTATGTTGTCAAAGCTTGCAGAATATGACTTCTAAATCATCCAAGTGATTAGAATGTTGTTTGGATTTAACCACCAAATTGTCTACATAGCATTCAACAAATTTCCCTAAGAAGGTTTTGAAGATACGATGCATGGCGCGCTGATATGTTGCACCTACATTCTTTAAGCCAAAGGGCATTACCCGGTAACAAAACACACCCTGAGGGGCTCTGAAGGATGTGAATTCCTCATCTTCCAGGGCCATTCGGATCTGATTATATCCAGAATATCCATCCATGAAGGAAAGTGCTTCATAGCCACCTGTTGCATCAATTAGAAGTTCTGTAATCGGAAATGGGAAATCAACCTTAGGACAATGCCGATTAAGATCTCTGAAATCGATGCAAACTCTAATTTATCTGTTCTTCTTCTTTACAGGGACAATATTAGACAACCACTTGGGATAATAAACTTATCTAATGAAGTTATCTTTGATAAGCTTATCCACTTCATCTTCAATTTTAGAAGCATAAGTTGGGTGTGTTCTTCTCGCAGCTTGCTTAAATCCTCGATGTTCTTCTGGTAAACCCAAATGATGAGTAGCAACATCAGGATCAAGCCCGGTCATTTCTGTATATTTCCAAGAAAAAATATCTCTATTTCACTTTAGAAAAGAAATATACATCTCTTTCTCTTCAAGGGTCATGGCCGCACTGATTAAAGTGGGGCGTGGATCTTCCTTTATACCCAGATTTATTTCTCTGAGTTCATCCATAGTGGTAGAGATACCCTCCTCAAATGCTGGAGGAGCATCTCTGAGATCTTCCTATTCTTCTTCATCATGTGTTATTTCTTCCATTTCTACTTGCATAGTAGATAACAAAGAAGAATTTTCATGATCAGAAGAGATGTCAAAATTTGCACATTTTGAAGAAGAAGCTTCCATTTCCAACCCGATTGATGATGAAGGGTATTCCTTGGGTAATAAAGAGGAAATGATGGATTGAGAATCGACATCATTGTTCACCTTTGATGTTGCTATAACTTCTTCTGGCCTAATTGGCGAAGCATAGACTTGTTGGATTTCAGTAGATGAAATGAAGACGTCACCATTTGTGCTTTCATCACTACTTGGTAGATTACCAATTTCTCCCATGTTGTCTAGATCTATTACCGTAATTGACATTATGGATCTTTCCATAAGATTATTTTGATTTGGGTCTATCATGTCAATTTGACTGATAGGCAACACATAATCTGTACTCACATTTGTAAATGGATTTACTGGAATTTTTTCCAAACCATATGGAGCATTAACTTTGGTAATCTCCTTTGTTATGGGTTTCTCCCTTTTCTTCATGTGATAGAATTCTGCCTCAATGTATTGATACTCACATGTCTTGAACGAGGCCTTATCACCATACAACATCCCAACTTTACCATCAAAAAAATATTTGAGACATTGATGGTGTGAAGAAGGGATAGTCGCATGTTGATGTAACCAGGGTCTTCCAAGCAAAATGTTGAAGGATGAGTCTTGATCAACAACCATGAAATCTGAATTGGATACAATATATCCAAACTATGTTCTAAGTGTAACTTCACCCAGTGGTTCTTGTTCATTTTTATCATATCCCTATAGCATCATGGTGGAGGGAGATAAATCAGATTCCGTGAGGCCCAATCGACGAAGTGTACGAATGGGCATGAGGTTGACTCCTGAACCATTGTCAATGAAAACTCTTCGAACATCCCCAGTCTGGCAAGCTGGGGTGGTTCTTGACATGCTATGTCTGAGAATTTCTTGAAAGTCCTCCTGATCTTGCAAACCATAGTCCAAAAATTAGCTGGATGCATTAATCTGTATCCGCTTTTATCACCCGGTTCAAAAGACCGTTGGATGATTTCCGATACTTCTGTCATTTTGTGACGTGCTTGCTCCAAATGAGAGGCCTGTTCAATATTCTCGTTTTCTTGATGCAAGAGTAATTCAACAAATTTTTCTCTGTATTCTTTATTTTTAGAGGAACTAGTTGAATCATGTCCTTGGGAAAGATTTTGATTACAAATAAAGCCCATTTACTGTGGCCGGCCATGGGCAATAACATTGCATGAGACCATTTTAGACGGGCTTTGCTGACTGGAGAGCACCGTGAAATGCAGTGCTCCATGAATACCCCATCCTCTGACACGAATACCAGATGGGGCATTGGCAATTACCTGACACAATCTTCTTAGTACGCCAAAGAATGAACGTTGAAGGGCTCTCTACTGCTTTTCATCCTTCGGATATCGAGAGACTAATAGAGATGCCAAATCAATCTGACGTTGTAACCCTTCTATTATCTTAAGATTATTTTCATATTCATAATAATATAATACATTGTTTTTCAACTGAAAAAGATTTTTCCATATGTTGAGATGAATATCATGAATTTAATCTTCCGTCAACATTTCTGGAATATTATACTAAGAGTCAACCAGAGGCCAAAACATAACTGGCACCTCACCTTTCACCAGTTGTTTTCTCATGTTCAGAATTTCCTATTTATCATTTGATGAAGATTCTTATACCTGATTTGACTAGAGTTGGTGTTTCCTTGTTGCTTCATTGGATTCAACAGGATTGGTAGAGAAATCATTGATCAAACTAGAAGATGCATGACTTAGGGGTGGTTCGGAGAATGACCTACACCCTAGGTTATCTTCTGATTGAGAAAGTATTTCACCTGCTAGCGATGAAGCTTTAGACATTACTGGTTTCTCATTTGCAAGTGCCTCAAGATAAGAGGGCTTTCTCGGCACTACATTGTCCACTGGAGCATTTTCTGGGCAATGTGCATCACTACTGCGGAGAGGACTTTCATAGTGAAATTCATCATCATGGGGAGGACCACCATAATGGGTTACATCAAAAGATGAGATCTCTTGCTCCTTGGTCTTCTGACCACACAGAGGGTTCCTGTGGATATCATCTGAAGATGAAACTTCGAGATCGACCGAATTGTCATGAATCAAGACTTCATGAGGAAGTGTCTGTTGAAGACCTTCGGAATTAATGTTCCCACTATTGGGAACTAAGGGAGTAGAATCTTGAATTCCAAAAGATAATTGTCATAGGGCTTCAATAACTCCAGCATCGAGCAAGGCCTTGTTACAGATTGGCACTTGATCTCCTGACTGTACTGGGCGGGTCTTTTTCTTAGACGCCTTTTTACTTGCCTTGGAAACCACTTGTTGATGAAAGTGGCTACTCTCAGCAGGTGTATGTGCCTGATCAGGAAGGATGGCCAGGTTAGGCTGACAATCTCCTCTCAAATCAGGTGTATGTTCCTGACTTGGTCGTCCATATGATATGGGAGAGTATGCCTCATAACCCTCTTGGACTGGAACAGATGTGTGTGTCTGTTCCGGAGTGAATTGTTGATTTATCACTCCAATGGTAGGGATATATTTATGTGTATTTCCCTGAGATGTCGCTGAAGTTGTTATAATATCCTGGTAGGCATCCAGAATGTGAGCAGGGATTTGCTTCTACTCTTTAACCATTGATAGAATATGCTTGGGGACTTCAGCTGCCAGAACGGGAATATATGTCCATTACGGGCTTGGAGCAGGTGTATGTGCCTTCTCGTGTCCTCCTTTTCCTATCATTGAATCCTGATAGTACTCAAGTGTGGGGGCAGAGAGTTGAGTCTACCTTCTATTTGTTGTCAGGGACTTCCGACTAACTTCTTTGAATGCTACCAAGCGAGACTGTTGGTAGGCTTCATTAAAACTAGCATGTGTATGTGTCTGCTTATTGCACTTCACCAAACGTGGTTGACGAGATCCATCATATGTAGTCATACGAGCCTGCTGACTAGCTGATGATGTATAAATAGGTGTATGTTCCTGCCTATAGTACTCCGCCGGAATTTCCTGGCGGGATTGGCGTGATGCTGCCAGACGAGTCTGCTGGACAGCAGAATTAAAACAAGCAGGTGTATGTACCTGCTCATTTCTTGCCACTAAGTTAGGTTGGTGGACTTCTCCGGAGATGGAAGAGATGAGAACCTACTCACTATTGATCGGATTCCACCTATGGTGGTTCATCTTGCTTGCTCGGGTTTGTGGAACCTGAGCCGAACGCCTGGTGTTGGTACCCTCATCATGTTGAGGGCGCACTGCCGCATGAATCTGGCGGCGATTGTTGGGGGGATCCCTCAGGAAGGACTTCTGTCTATTTGAATTAAGGTCCTGAGGGACCTTCTCATTCACCTCCCTAGAATAAGGGAGCGAATGGTGATTGCGTTTCGAGGATAACGACCCGAAATGGTTTGAGACGGTAGTCAGCACCGCCTGTTTCTTGATCACTGGTCGTCATTGTCCGGATGACCGATGTGAGTTATTTACTTGGAGGGCTTGTTGAGTAGCCTCCAGAGTTGGGATGGTACCGTGTTTGCGGCACTCCTTAACCAGTGCGTTTGATACCCAGCGTTGAAGACGTTAAGTTGGTGATATCATCCTAAGAGGAGACGACAATCCAGTAAGAGTAGCAGCAGTGGAATTTTCAGCAGTAGTATTCACAGGTGTGAATTTGAGGGAGGCAATTATGGAAATGTAGAAGATCTTGGAAAAGAGTGCATGTTTGATATGACAGACATAATCAATATAAATTCAGCTACTAAATCTTTTGGATGAGCACATATGTTATTGACTGTCTTGTAGTCCCTCTCATTGAGTTTAAATAGGGGCCTAACAAATAGGTAAAACATCATTTTTAATTTGGTTAAGTATTCACATCGGGTTCACTATTTTTGTTTCCCTCGGAATCCGAGGATGACCGCCTTGATGGGAGGTTCAAACGTTCTGATCGGTTTCTAACGGGTTTCTTCGTAGAAACGGAAACATCCAATGATTCCACATCCATTCGGACCTACTTTCCAAAGGTAGGTACTCATTAGTTTGTGGACTGATGAGGCTTAGGAATTTCAATTAGTTGTGAGGATGGGAGGTCGGACTCATCACACCTTTTTGAGGGGAATTATTGTCTACTTCGGGACTCTCTTTGTAGATTTAAGTTATGTTCATGAATCCTTATTACATTACAAAGTATAAAATGAGCTTTCCTTCAGATCTGACAATCAATGATTAAATATGTAAGAAATTTAGAGAATATTTTTTATGTATTCGAGGTTCTTCATCGATAGAGAATCATCTGTATTTATTAAAGATTCTTGGTCAAGGGTACCCTTCGACACATTTATATAGAAGTTTCTTGGTCATTATGATGACCATGCTGGGTTTAAAGCCACTAAGTGGGGCACTTGAAGTTTATTTTCATTCATAAGGACATGGATTATTTTAGAGTTGGGATCGAACCCGTAGACGAGCTACCTATGTATCCTTTGTTTGGAAAAGGAATCAGAACCCACGTAGTTCGAGTAAGGGAGTATGATGTTTATGATTGATGGCTCAAAGAAGGATGTCACAATTACTTTTACACTCTAAGCTTACGTGAGTCATGCTCGGTGTAAGAAACAAGAGGTATTGGTAAAAATTAGACAATTGTGCCATGAAAGATGCAATAATAAGAAATAATGTGTGGCTTATGTATGTATGACTGCCTAGATAAATGAAGGTTTAGGATTTACTTTAGAGAATAAATCCAGGAACAGGGTCCATAAAGGTATATGTGCTTCATGGAGATTTTGAATACTCTAACTTGGGGCTTACTCCTGAAAAGGAGGCCCAAATTAGGAGAAGACTTATGATTGGGTTTTACTCCTGAAAAGGAATCCCATATCAAAGGTAAATTAGGACTGGTTAAGAGGATTATGACTGGGGCTTATTCCTGAAAAGGAGGCCCAGGTTTGAGACTGGGGCTTACTCCTGAAAAGGAGGCCCAGGTTAAGGATTAAGGTTTGGGGCTTACTCCTAAGGAGGATGCCCAGATTTGGGAATTTTACGAATTGGGGCTTACTCCTAAGGAAGATGCCCAAGCTTGAGACTGGGGCTTACTCCTGAAAAAGGAAGCCCAGGTTAGGGGATCTGGGGCTTACTCCTAAGAGGATGCCCAAAAATTAAGGGACTTGGGGCTTACTCCTAAATAGGATACCCATATTATAGGACTTATGACTGGGGATTATTCCTGAAAAGGAGACCCAGGTTAAGGATTCTCTCATCTTAAAGGATGAGGTTGAATGAATGAAATCTAAATCTTTAGTGACATAAAGATGTGTAAATCACTAGGTTTTGAGAGATATTCCACAAAATTCCTTTCAGATAAGGAAGTAAAATCAAGAAATCATTCCATAAAATGGATTTGAAGAGTGTCTTGAAGACTGAATCTTGAATATGAAAGGTGTAATGGCTTAAGAGGGGTGAAATGGGCAAGAAAAGCACCAAAAAAGGCAGGGGCGCGCAAGTCCTGGTAGGCGCGCAGGTACTACATGGGTGTGCAAGCCCTGGTCACGCAGGTATTCCTGCGCAACACATGGTGTACTTGCGTAACGGTTAAATAGAAGGGTAATACTTGAGCGACTCCTCATTAAAGCCTTTAGAATCCTCTTGAGGTTTTTCCAGAAGAAGGGCGCGCAAGATCTAATGAAGGAGTAAGGCGGTGCGCAAGGGTGGCTGTTTTCCCTTAAGGGCTGGCCACTCAGGCGCGCAAGTGTTGATGAGTTTCAACACTTAAGCTTTCCTCCCCCTCTTTAGATCTTCGGTTATAGGTAAGAAATTACCTTATAAGTGTTCCGGAAGCTTTGAGAAGAGACTAGGGAACCGGGAGCTCAAATATGGGTTTCTGGAAAAACATCCTCCCGAAATGGGGGGCCCACATGGTCTATTTATAGGCAGGAGAAGACCTTGGGCGGTTATCACTTAGGTCGCGCAAGTCACTTGCGTGACCATAAGGCATCACGCAAGTAGACTTGCACGACCACTAGTCGGTGTGCAAGTGTACTTCCGCGACCATGAGAAAACTTGCGCGACCTATGGGCAATGTTCTCCTTGTTCATCCTTTTGTCGATTTTTGATGTTTCTTCAAAGGATAAATCACTTTGGACTAAGGTATTTCCCTTTTTTCAGTCATTATACTCTATGATGGAAAGGAGCGTCAACAATATTTATGATACTTTTTTTGAATAATAATTTAATAAGAAGAGTTGAGGTGGTGGAGAATGGAAATAATACTAAGTATCTTGAGGAAAGATGTTACATCTTCATTGGGTAACTCATTTGGATTTGCACCGATGAGATTCCTTGGATGGATTTCTTATAAAATAGAGGATTCAAGGAGTTAGGGAATGATTTAGGGAATTGGTTTTACATAGATTGACATAAACTGATTGGTCTTAGATGTGTTAATAAGGGTGAGAGTTTGTGGGCTTTTATAGTTAAGGGATGGGACACACATGGCATTTTTTAAAACAAGTTATGTGTAGCCACATTTTTACCCCAGAAATTTCATCCAAAACAAAGAAAAAGCATAAGAATTTTATTTTTATGGACTAAATATTTCCATGAATTGGTTTTTGGAAAAGGTTATGGGTCAATTGGGCCTTTAATTTTATGGTTTATTCCTTTGTTAAGCCTAATTTCACATTAATCACTGTAATTAATTTTAATTACATTCACTAATAATTTTGGTAAAAAAAAATTTGGTTAAAAATAGGCTGACTAAATTATAAATTGTAAATTATGTTAATTCCAAATATTGAATCAATTTTTCCAAATTCAAATCTCATAAGTGGAATAAATTAGTTTAAAAGTAATCCCACTAAAGGGGCGATACTGCGTGTTTTTAAAGTAAAAATGATCAAAAGTGTTCTACATTTTTATAACCAATTTGAATGTATAATTGTATCCAATGACCTAAATTGAATAAATCGATAAAAATTAATCTAATTAAAATTTATAATAATTTTAAAATATAACTTATCCTAATAAAAAAATTTAATGAAAATGATGTTTTGAATAATTTATTTTTCACTATGCATTAAAAAATGAAATTTCACAAAAAATACCAACATTTAACCCTAACCTAATTTTTATGTTCATATTAAAAAATGAAATTTATTTTTACATAAAAAATTATAATATATCCACAGTTTAGTTTTAAATTTTGTTCTCCATTATAATGAGGAAAAAGAGATTTTAGAATAATATAGGTTATTATGTGTAGTATTGGGACTGTTTTTATCCTATAAATATAGAATCAAATTGATGAATATAAAAAAT
Organism: Viscum album; assembly: GCA_963277665.1. NCBI lineage: Eukaryota > Viridiplantae > Streptophyta > Magnoliopsida > Santalales > Viscaceae > Viscum > Viscum album. Next base: position 1,194,999,795 of record OY728139.1, read on the forward strand.
ATATTATTTGAATATATAAAATTTAAATGTAATTAATATAAATCACTAGTATTAATTAATTTAACTTATTAAGATAAATCTCATTTTCTCAAAAGAAGAGTCATTTATAAAATTATTCCCTTTTTATTAATTTGGTTCTTATATTCATTTATAATTAATAGGTAACCATTTAATTCAAATATATATTTTTTAATAATTTATTTAATCATATATTCTTATATTTAATTTCTAAGTTATATATTACTTTATAAAATAGAAATATTTTTAATAACATTTTATTTCTTAGTAACACTTAGTTTGGTGTGTCATGAAAGCCATCGAGTAAAGTCAGCCATGCAGGTAACGCAAGCTAGCCTATTTGTTATGTGTATAGAAAGGTAAAATTTGTGTTGTGTGTATTATACGATGAAATTGGTGTCTCATGTAGTACAATCCATGATAGTGTCCTATGAATGGAATGTTTGACTTAGTGCAATGTAAGATATCAATGAATATTAGTTTATTTGAAAACATATCTATAAAAACACAGAGTGTTACACTAAATAATTCCATTAAACATTATTTTCCATAATGGAAAACAAGTTTCAAAATTTATATCATCAAAAATGATAATTACACATTAATACCCATGTTATGGATGATATAATTGTGTCCTTAAAACCTTCTTTATCTATGCCATTAATGTTCATTTAAGTAACAATGTAATGAATTCTTATCTTAGAAAATTTTCCAAAAATATGAAAAAAAATGGAAAATGTACTTTGAAAATGATAAATTTGTAAAGAAATTTTAAATATATATCAATATAATAAACTAATTTTAAAATCATTATGATGTGATACAAACGCATAACTTATAAAATGATTCCATGAAATATAATAATATTACCACATCAAAGATTTTGTTATATACATAGAATAATAAAAATATTATTCAATAAAAGGTTATATATCCAATTATTCTACCATAACATTCTTATAACTCGATATTCAATATAAAGATATTATAATTTCATTTTAAATGGTATATCTTTAGTTCCCACAATACTATCTCAATTATTAATACATTCTACTCAAACACAACATAAAAATGATTTAATTACCATATGTGACTACCTATACTGCGTACCCAAATACCTATACTGGAGTCAAGTCACCAAATGTCCCCAATATCATATCCTGATAAACCGATAAGACCAAAAAGTAATTAGGTATAAAAGAAAACTTTGGTAAATAAAGTTTCCACAATTATAAAAACAAGTCATACATTTTGAACTTTTATTAAAACATGATGTTCTATAATTAGTCTGAGGAAATAACTCTCTGGAATAAATTATAGAACAAAAATGTTATTTAACTAACTACCATTTTTTTAAATTGGAAATTGAAATATCAGATGAAAAACCTAAAATAATCTGGTATATCCATCTTCATATCTCCACTCATGGATCTTCAGTTCCCTTTTATCAAATATAGTTATTTCTATTTACTGATACCATGACCAATATATATATAGTATAATGTAAATATTGGTAGTGATTTACAAATAAATAAGTTATTTTAATATGACACATTTGTACACACATCCATGAGTAATTATTAATATATAAGGAAAATGGAATGTTAAAATGCTTCAAAATAATAAATTTATCAAAAAAACTAATGATAAACTTTATTTAGACATTGAATTTACAGAACTTATTTTCAAACCTAGAGAAAAATATCCCATTATATATCAAATTATATCCTCTAAATCTACTATATATAATTATAGAAGAAAATAATATTTATATACTGATTGGGGTTTATAGGTGTTAGTCATCCATTCTATAGCTGATTGTGTAGGTTGTTTCGGGATGGTAAATTTTAGTTGGAAATCTTCAAAAAACGGTGATAAATTTTAATAATAAGAACACAATGGGTTATGTAATTAATTTTATTTAATTAAAAGGAGTCTTTACATACTTATATTAGAGTAAAATTAACATTCTTTTTTTGAAAATCCAAATATACAAGTAATCATTATTCTTAAATAATCAAATGTTAATAATAATAGTAATTGAATATTACTCCAATATTAATTAATTATTAAATTATAATTTATTTTACCTTAAATATTTATAATATTGAATTATGATGGACATATCTTATAAGCGTTGAAATTATTGTTTTTTATTCTCTAAAAATATTATTGGTCAATTTATTTACTATGATAATATATTTTTTTATATTTTAAAAACTACCCAAAATAATAAAATAACTCAGTTATAAATTTATATTGTTATTATATCGCTCGAAGTAAAATAACACAACCCTCCCATTAAAAATAGAATAATGGAATCTTTCCATAGGATACATTTCATTCTAAAGATAGATGAGTAATAAAATAAATACAATAAAAGTAATAAAACAATGGAAATTTCATAAGTAAATTTAAAATAAAATATAACTAGTGAGATATTGAGATAAATTGATATAAATTTAAAAATGTAGTCCACTTCTTGTAAACTCACCAAGCCTCTGTTTTTGTGTTGTTTATAAATAAATTCCATGGGAATATTTATATTATATATACATGATCAATGATGCATTATTTAAAATTTTCAATGTGGGATCTCAATAGTCCTAGATTTTTTTGGGTCAATGGTTGGATGGGTAATGGATTATATAATGTGAAACACTAATAGTAATAGTTCATAGAATATAGTATCATTATAATCCTGTAGTTTTTCTTGGTATTAGGTACACAGTGTCCCTTTCACCATTAGGCATGGAAGGTACTTCATATAATAATATCGGTGTGTACATTTCATGGGTAGTGTTTAAAATTCAAGAAGTAAAATTAGATGTTACTATAAAAGTATATAGAATGTATTTCTTCATCATGTACCTTTTTTATTTTATTCTTCACATAATATCTAAATAATTTTCAATTTATCTATCTTTTCTTGAAAACTCCATATACAATCGGTTATCATGAATTGGGGTAAATAATAATAAAATATAATGATCAAGGGTAAAATTAATCATATATTTAAAACACCATACCTCAATTAAGAATAAATTAATAAACTAAAAATTTCTTTTCTCTAAAACCAATTTCACTCTTGGGAAACCCCATTCAATCATTCTATCTAAAAATGAACATATTTTCTATTTAGACCAATCATTTATATAATCATCGTACATTTCATTTGGAATTATGTTCAACAATATAATACAGTGTTAATTTAAAGTTACTATATTTCTTCAAATCATTATTTTATTTTCTATTTAGTTTTAAAAGTGTTATTTTCATCAAATTAACCATTCTCATCGATAATATATCACTCATGGAATTTAGTTTGACTTTTTCTAAAACTGAATGACCAAACATGTTATCAAAATCAATAAATTTGTCAACATTATCCAATATATTCTATAAGAAATAAATGAATCAGGTATGTTTTTTTTATATTTAAATAAAGTATATTGAAAGTAGATAAAAGATAAAATTAAATATTGAAAAGTATTTTACTATTTAAAAATCTATTATCATTATTTATAAAAAACTATAAATATCTATCAAACTATCACTTTTGAGTCATTATTTATTTTATATTTTCTTTTATTTTAAACTTTTTTTAGAGGCAGATCATCATGAATATATTTGGACAAAATAATATACCATAAAAATTTTGTTCATGATCATACTACATCCTTTATAGAAGATATAATTTTTATATATAGATGGAATAACTTTTTCCCTCTTATATAATTCACATGGTAATCCCCAATAAATAATTTTAGGTTTATGGTTGAGGTATGTAAATGTTTCATTTCATGTAATTTGATTTTAGGGAAACATAAAAATTAAATTAGGTTATTTATGGGTATTTATATTAATTTTAGTTATTAGGACCACACATGGTGGTCTGGGGAGAGAAAAAACACATAACAAGTTCATTACACTCTCTCCCAAGATAATGTATGAGGTATATTTATATATCGTTTTTATGAGAGATATATTAGAATGGTCACTACAACTTCATCTAAGACCATGATATTGTTATGTGAAACCACTTAAAAGAATCTAAAATTTTCATAATAAACATATTTTTCTAATTAATCCAAAATTTTTACAATCACACTATGCCCTCTCATCCCATAATTTGATTCTGGTTGATACTACTCCTCTAAATATCATGACCCAAGATTTATGGTGTTTTTATTGAATGGATGTTTTCTAATTCCCTCTAGATCACCTCCTCTCTACATGTTTGGACTTCCCTTAGTGAAAATCTTAGTTGAGTAGATTCTAGATGATTTTGTGGGAATTCATGTTTTTGATAGGGCATTATATTATTGGTATTTGAGAACAATAATGAATGCATTGATATTATTTTTGGAGGTGTGACTTCATGTTTTCAACTAGTTTGAGGTATGTGGCTCTCAATATATATAATTACTGTAGATATCTTATGTAATTTTTGTTACTTTGGTTTATATTCTTATATACGATTAGTTTTTCTGGATGTTTCAATCATTTTAATTTTTTCATGATCTAAGGTCTTATTATGTATTTTATTGAGTAAAAATTAAGTGATATTTTCTGGAAACATGTGTGTTTTCAAGAAACAGATTGGGGTATGGAAATTTTTTAAAATATTATATAGCATCATTGGATTTCTTGGTGTCTGGATTGATTGTTTTATTTATTAGTGGATTTGATTTTATGGTTTTCTGATGTAATTTCAATGGTTGGTTTTTGTTTATAATGGATTTGTAATTGATTTTATGTTTGATGGATTTTGAATAAAACTTAAAACACCCTCATAAATGTGGGGAAATTTTATGAAAGGGCAAGGTGAGGAGGTGGAAATTACCAAATGGGTGTAGATCACTTATTTAATAAATAAAGTGATGTTGATGGATTTTCATCCCCTTCACAAGTAGATAATTCTCATAATTCAGTCGGTTACTCATGGAAAATGTTTCCATGGGGTTTCATAGTTAGAGTGTTTGTGAATTATTTATGGGATTAATGGTTATTATTTGGTGTTTTGGTGTAAACCTTTCTATCATCTTTATTTTTTGTGATTTATGTTGATTATTTATATCATAAGGAATTATTAATCAATCTTTGAAAATTATCAAATATAAAGTGAATGTTTTATAGAAACTCATTTCAGTATACATGTTCTTCACATACATGGGCTTCATAGAGAGAAACAGGTATACCTTAATAGGTATAGTTCTAAACTTATATCCAACCATATCAATATATGGATAAATTATATGTGCCGCTACCTATTTTAGTAAAAGTCATTCCCCTATATAATTCTTGGTTCATAGGTATGGATTTGAATTTATAATGGATACAGAGTTCTATTTATGGGATGATTCATAGTGTTTTTTGAGGGGCTTGCAAGAGTAGGTGGATGTGTTTTTTTTTTGGATAGTTACACATTGGTGTCCTGATATGCCTTTATTGGAATTTCTTCTCCAATAATGCTTCATATGGGATAAAAAACAATTTATCATGGAAATATTATTCAAGCATCTTGTGATCTTGTTAAGACCTTTTATATCATCAATTGTGTTGTCTATTGTATATAGTGTTGGTTTGTCCAATTTACAAGCAAAAATGCGACAATTTTAGTAACATTTGGAATGGGTATGTTCTTCTTTATGGGTATAAATTTTCACCATCATTGTAGACCCTCATCATTTATTTCCATCCATTATTAAATTCAGGGATTCCCCTATGTCCTATAAAACCATTTAATTTATTTTTTGGGCGTTCAATGGTGAATGGATATGTTAGGGTATAACAAATGGTATCATTTTTTATGTTTTCGGTGAGAATAATGGTGATAGATTGATTAAGGACTCATTATGTAGTTTTAAAACGAAATAGTTAACATTATTATTATTAACCATCATTCACCAAGATGTGTGGGAAGTTCTAGTTGGTGGTCAATCACTTGTAGATTAATTTGTGTTCTTGTTGTTGGTTGCCCTTGGCCGTGGACAATGATTAGTATCACCCATCATGTATACATTCATTGATATGAAATCTATAATGGTTTCATGGTTTTAGTAAAATTCTTATTTTATTTGTTAAATAAATATAAAAATGAGTTTAATTGAAAATGGTAATTTTCAGTGAAGGGATTAAAGTGGATTTCCTTGAGAAAAACATATAATTAATTACTTTTATTATGATTTCTATTGTAAAATATTTAGTAGTAAATGACCCAATAGTGTAGTGTGTTTAAATTATTGTATAAAATTCTACTATACAAGGATGATTATTTTCGGAATGACGGGGCTTCCTTCATCATTATATTTATATTCTAGAAAGGATATATTTTTGGTATTGGCTTGAGGAAGCCACTGAGAATATTTATTCTAGTGACACATAATTGGATCAATTCTTTCTAATGGACTGATAAAGCGACAATAATATTTTTTATATTATTGTTCCACCTCTCTAAAGTCGGGAGGATCTGTTTCTATAATTTTCAAAGTAGAACTCTCTAATTATATGAGTGGGAGATGTCTAAAAAGTAGTGTCATGGTGGTTTAAGAGGATCAATGGGATATTTTCCATAATATATACTTTGAAATATGTTAATGTTCAATTAGAATGTTATATGTTTGAAGGTATGTCAATTCTGTTTATAGAATTTATCGATCAATCTATGTGGAATGAATAGTTCACCAAGAAATGATCTGAGATGATTTTTAATAAACAAATAAAAAATCATGTATATTATGAATCAAAGAAGAATGGGTTCATTTATAAAAATTATAGGGTATATGGGTTTTAAAAAATTATTCTTAAATCATTATGTAATCTCAGTTTTAAATAGAGATACTATATTATGACTCTTTAGATTCTCATATGTTATATTCAAGAATGTAAAATGATTTACACTTAAGGGTTAATAATTTTATCAATGATTCATATGTAAATATAGTGAATACAGAATATATGGAGTAAGGGTATGTTATTGGAAACCATATAATGGAAAAAATATTCACCTCATCGAGAAGGGTAAGTGATTAAAGAAGTTAGAAAAATTATAGGTAGATTCTTTCATTGTGTCAGGACTATTATATGTTTGGGGTATATCAATGTGTTCTTTTTGATGAAAAATTGATACAGTGGTAAGATGTTTTCAAAATGATACACTATTTCAATTAAAGATGATTCATATGAGGAAACCTTGTATTTTTTGTTGTTTTGGATTTTTTTTTTTAAACATAAATAGAATTAAAAACCATCTAGTTCATATACAGTTGAGGGATAAAATCTAACATATGAGTCTTAGGACGTGATGTATAGGTCTCGATAATCAGGTTCATGTCAGTAGTATCTCCCAAAAAGGAATACATTCATTATGACTCATGAATATAATTAGTTTCATCGTGGTAGAAAACCATAGTCATAGAATATAGAGGTTCACTTATTTTATCTGAAGTTTGGATAGCCCAAGGCTAATGCAGGACCTTTTATCTGAGTGTTATATTACATTGATTATAATTTTATGCCTAATTTTTTTACAGTAGTTCAATATAATCATTTACATTTTGTGTCTATAAGAAAATATTTTATTATCGGGGAAGCTAATGTTTCATGTCACGATCATCTTGACACCATTAAGGGAGTTGTATATCCAGTGATTTAAGTGTCAATAATTCAATTTTATGATCGATAACATGAAATTAAAACTATGTTTTACTATCCTGAAATATTTATGTTTGACATCATAATGGGAAAAAAATTGGTTTCATACAATGTTATGATTTATTTTTATGGCCAGATGGTGGTGTTTCCCACTTATAATATCAAAACTCATACATTTGAGGGTTAATGGGATATAAATTATAGTAGTTTTATTAATTTGATGTCAATTATTGGTAGTATTTAAAACATGTTAGTGGAAGTGACTTTGTGGACAATCAAAGTTTAATATCATGATGGGTATCCATATATAGTAAATGGTGATCCAAAAATGTTCCCAGGTGAGTTTAATAGATTCACTCCAGATAATTTTGTGGAATTATAGATTTATTTTTTTCATTATGATTCCCATATATCTTCCTTTCTATAGGATAAATACACATATGATAAATAATATCAATGGGTACATTAATTATTTAGAGAATAAATGTATTAATAAACCGAATACCTATCTATTAATAACTCTGGTAGTATTTGTATAAAAATGGATTGCAAATACTTTTCTAGAATAGGTGAAAAAATTCATATCTTAAGAGTTTTATAATAATTTTCAATATTTAATTTAGGTTTGGATACCTTCAGTTCAAGTTAATGAATGAGGATATACCAAATAAAACTTCTAAAAGATGGTATGTTTCATGACCATCATTCTTCAAGATGAGGGAATGGATAACAAGATTTAGAGACCTTCCATCTGCAAGATGAAGGGGAGATTATGACCCTTAAGTCCTACCTCCAATAAGCACTGAGATGGCGACCAGTACCCAAGGTTTGTAGGATCTAAATATAGATATAAATGCTCAATTACAAGAGGGGTGAATTGTAATTTTAAAAACATTCACTTTTAACCTTAAGGTTATCTTTGTTTAACAAATTTAAACAAGTTAAATTCACAAACCAGATTAAGTTCCTAAACCAAGGGACAATTGGAAGGGCCCAGGTCCAATAATAAGAACCCGCAAACATAAACATATTAAAATTAAGGAAACATAATCAAGTTTATCTTAGAGAAATATTCTACCATAAAGTATATCTAATCTTATCTACCAGAGTAAGTATAAGTATAAGAAACTATTAGAAAATTATACTTTATTTCATTATGAAAATAGAGAGGAAATAAAACTTGTAACAAAGAAAGTAAATATGTAGGAAATATTTTAACCTAAAGGGAAGGGTATTAAAAAACAATCAATAAATGTCCCTTGATTTATAAAATCAAGAAATTCTATCTTACCCACACCATGGTAAGCCTAGATAAGAATATCATAACCTATCTTACTATCCCCACAAATACTCAAACATTAAGGTAGTTGGTACCTTTTTCATACTATACCCAAAATTCCTTGAACTTTAAGGTATTCAACACCTCTTTCATCTTGTCCTCAGAAGTCCTCGATTGAACAAAACAACAATCAGAGTCACACTAGGCTTAATGTGTTTTTCACGGTTGAACAAGATGTTCACCAATCACACAAGGAATGAGAGTCTCTCTCTCTGTAAGTCACTTCACAACATCACAACTTGTAATCTATTTTATTGTGTATGAATTGAGATTGTTTAAATGTTCTCTTATTTATAGGAAAAAACTTCAACAATCGACTCTCTCCTCCAATGGTCATATTTTCTCTTTAATTTTAGACAGACCTGTACACATTCCAGTCAACCAAAAGTTGGTTTAAATTAGATTTTACAACATTGTTTTATATAATGAAAACATTGGAAATGTTATCACACTTAAGAAACAATAATATGTAATAATATCAGGTTGAATAAATATAAATCTGATATAATTCAAATAATATGTTATGAAAGTAAATAAAATTTAATAAATATTAATAATCAGAATCTAAAAAAATAATTATATTTTAGAAATATAAATAATCGGACTATAGAAAAAATGGATTTTCAATGTTAGAATTTATAAAAATTAATATTCAAAATATAGAGGAATTCAGAGTCTGAATTATAAGGAATTCATTGTTTTGATTTTGATGAATTAAGAGTTCTAATTATGAAGAATTTGGAGTCTTAGTTTTGAATAATTTGGATTATGAATTTCAGATAATTTGGAGTCGGAATTTCATATAATTCGGAGTCTGAATTTCATAGAATTCAGAGTCTGAATTTCAATGAATTTGGAGTTTGAATTTTAAAAAATTTAGAGTTTGAAAATAGATAATTTTGAGTCTAAATTTCAGATAATTTGGAGTTTGAAAACATTGAATTTAGAGTCATAATATTTGAGAATTCAGAGTCTGAAAATAGAGAATTTGGAGTCAAAAAATAGATAATTCAGAGTCTGAAAATTGTAAGACTCTATGTCTAGGGAATTTTATGATTCTGAGAATTTATATAAGGATCTTATTTTTTGTTTTAACAAAAAAAATTTAGAATTGGTTCATGAAAAAATAGAAAAGTCATTGAAATCCATAAATAAAGATAAAACTTTTCCTAGAGAAAAACAATTTTACTTAAGAAAATTATTCTTAAAGAAGGATAAATTTTGCCTTAATGAAAATTTATTTGTGATTTTCAAAACATAATGTAATGGAAAAGTTATATGGGAACTTATTAACTTAACTATCTCCCCATTTTTGGAAATCACAAACAAATTTTTTGGAAAAGAATAAAAAGAATAATATTTTTTCCTTTTTTTCTTTAAAAGAAATAAATATCTCTCTTTACATTGACCCGTAATGAATATGACTAACTCCCCCATAGGTTTGGAAATCACTAAAGATCATATTCTTTTCTATCTTGTTGAAGTTAAATTTTCTTTATTAATAAAATATTCTTTATGTATAATCCCCCTTACATGGAAAATTCTCTTAATAGTTTTTTGATCATTCTTTTCTCCCCCTTCGTCATTTTCAAAAAGAAATAGAGGGAATAAAAAATGTACATGAAAGGTTAAAAAAATAAAAGCTAAAACAATGGAATAACAATGAAATTTCATTATGATTAGAAAAAAATTAAAAGGAGAGTATAACCAAATATCATATTTTATGAAAAATAATTCATCCTTCTTTTCTATCAGCATCTGCTTTCTCAAGTATGCAATAAAATTCGTCATCTCTTTATAGTCATCCACAAATATCTTGAGCAACTAATCCTAATCCTGATTTTTCTTCTTGATAACTTTTATTCTTTATTGTTGATACAAAATAAATTTATCTTGAGACTTAATAAGTTTTTCTTGTTGTTTGAATTTTTCTTCCCACTCTACCCTTATTTCTCTTTCCCTTTCCAAATATAAAGAAACTAAATTGAGATTTCCATTCTGGTCTTTGTCCTCTTGAATCAGGACTACTTGCTCCTGATTCAACATCAATGAAAGATTTGATATAAGGTTCCTCATGGTGTCATCTGATTGATCAAAGGCATCTTTTACTGAATTCTGAAAATAATCTATAATTTTTAAAAATAAAAATAAATGACTTATACCATTTGGTTATTTACATGAATTATCTCTTATCAGCATCATAACCATTATGAAAATTCTTGAACATTGCATCAAGCTTCATAAACCTTTCCATGATCATGATTATCAAATCAGACTTTTGATAAAAATAATGTTGAAGGAAATAATATCTTGAATCAATACATAGAAATAAATGAATTTTATTTACTATCTTCTTCAAATATTGGACAACAAAATCATGACCCATGAAGGTTGTGGATTTGGAAAAAGATTTCCTTGATGGTAAGGAATTTTTTTCAATATTTTTATCTTACCACATGGATCTTCCAACAATAGCATTATTAGTTTTCACAACAACATCCTTTCTAGGAGAATCATTAAGAACTAATTTTTATTTTTCTGCTTTAGATATTGCCTTTTTATTATTCAGAGTCACATGCACACTATCAGAGACCAAGATGATTTTATCATCATTAACGTCATCTTTCTCACCACCTTCCTTATTATCATTAGGATGAATGAAACCATGGTTTATCATTTTATCATTAGTAGTTTTATCAACCTCATCCTATGAATCATCGTCTTTCCCTTGTGAAATTATTATGGTTCATTATACTTGTAAAATTATGATAGAAATATTGTCTGAAGTAATTTCCTTCTAATGGTATTCTTCCACCAGTTTTATCACATATTCACTTTCATCTTTAACTTCTTCTTATAATTCTTCTTCTTATTAATCTATTTCTTCTTCCACAATGGTTTCCTAAATTTGAATTTTAATACCAAGAGTTTTTATTAAAATGGATGCTTGCATGAAGGATTCTATTACCTGGGCCTATTTAGATATCATCTTATTATCTTTAAGAAATTCTTAGAAAAGTTCAATTTCATGTATATTCTTCATTATTTTCTATTCATTAGCTTGTTTTTTAAAAACTTATACGGCCTAAATCTTCATGGAATCGGCCTTAGTGGGGTTTAATCCAGAACTAGTATCACATTCCTCCTTCTTCTTCTTCTCCCACCATTTTTCTATGACTTCATCAAAAAAGTTCTTCTATCTTTTCTACTTGGGTGGATCTAACTTGGTTTCTGTAATGGTTTTTTTTTCTTTTAATTTGTGTTCTTTTTTTCTCTTCTTCTGGGTTTGCTTGGAAGTTTCAACTACTTGTAATTTTTTTCTCAAATCTTGTATTTCACTTTCAGAAAGATCATAAAAATATCATGAATTGATACTAAAACCAAATATCATCCTCCTTATAGTGTCATCACTCAACAAAATTATCTTTAAGGTTATAGGATTTTAACTGCAAGGAATTTTAAGAGACTATAATCAAATAACGATGATCTTTGATAATATCATTGGACACATGATTATCTGAGACTTAAGGGTTCCATTCTTGATCTTACTTATTTTCAAGATGATATACTTGTTAATATTTACCTTTCCCAGATTCACCAAAAAAGTTCATCATGAAAAAATCACACTTCTTAAGGGAATCCTTGTCTCCCTATCTAAGAATAAGAAATACTTGCAACCATAAAGTTGAAAATATGATGTTGGTTGAATGTTTATTGATCTTCTATGACTTAACACTTTTATTTACAAGGATATCTATTTCATTAGACTTCTCAAAACATCCTCCCTTGTTAGGAAACTTATGGGAACAAAATATATCCTCTCCTAAGTATAATATATCTAATAAACTATTAGATTTTTTGAAGGATAACTAATAGGTATTTCCATAGTTATAAAAGGAGAACTTTTCTCCACCTCCTTTTTCATAAAAAATTACTGAATCATAAAATTATATAAGAAGATTAGGATAAAATGGATCCTGATTCCTCATATTGGAAACAAATAGAATTTTCCTACTATTCTTATTTATAACTTTCAAAATTATAAAATCATACTTCAGAAAGAAATTGGAATATTCCAACCTTTCTCTATATATTTTCTGATCATTGATTTCCTTATTTAGGGCTGCAAGATTTTGAGAAGAAACTTCAAGAGACATCTGAAGCGTAAATAAATTAAAAAATTGAAAGAATGATTTGATGGGAAGAAGATATTCGGCACAAAAGAGTGAGAGAACCAATGTGGGAAATGGACAAGGGGGGCTTTATATAGGATTCATGGTGATGGTTTGGATTCCCGATTCTATACCATGGTTGAAATAATCTTGATCTGATATGACGGTTGTAATCAATTCTAGAGAAGGATTTGAAGGTTCTTATCTTTTGATGATTTCTCAAAAAAAATCAGATTTATGGAATGTAAATCTGATATAGTGTTCTTAAAAAAAGATAGATATACAAACAAGTAAAAAATTAATATTTATGTAAGGAAAAATACCATCTGTATTTCTTAAAAAGAAGTGTAAACATTGATAAGGTTCTTCTGGAAGAATATTTATTCTAGAAAATTTTATTAAATAAATTAAAAATATAGGTTCTGAAAAATTAATTAAGGATAGTGAAAAATATTATTTCTAAAAAAAATTATTAATAAAGGGAAAGAAAAAAAATTGAGAGATTAATAAAATGTACTCTCCCTATGAAAAGGTGTTTAGTAATGTAAAGGGATAATTTTTAACAAAGAGTTAATATGAATGATTACATTAAGATTATCATTAGTAACTTTCGATTAATATATTAAAATCTATTGGAGGGTAAATATTTTGTAAAAATGTCAAAAAAATTATCTTTCATTCTGATAAATTGAAGAATGATATTTCCTTTAAGTGTATGATCCCTAAGAAAGTGACAATTAATATCTATTTGTTTTTCAAGAGAGTTATGTGTAGGGTTTTTGATTAGGACAATGTAACTTGTATTATCAAACAATATAGGTGTCTTTGTAAAACTCATACCATAGTTTATGAGTGTGTGTTTCATCCACAACACAGGAGCACAACAACTTCTAGCTACTACAAATTTAGCTTCATTTGTGTAAAGTGTTACTGAGTGTTTCTTTTTTCAAGACCAAGAAACTAATGAATCTCCTATGAAATTACAAGTTCTAGATGTATTTTTTCTATCAATTGTGCATCCAAAAAAATCATCATCTAAAATAATTTTTAAAATAAAATAATTTCTCGAAGAATGATAAAGTTCTAAGTCCATGGTTATCTTTAAATAGTTGATAATTAATTGTCACAACTTTTAAATGAGATAAAAAGGGATTAGATTGATATATTTCACATAATAATACTAAAAACATCAATTACTGATGACCAGTTGTTATGTATAATAAGCATCATATCATACCCCTAAAAGATGGGTGATCTACTGGTTTCCCGGATTCATCAAGATCAAGAAAATTTTAAGTACTGATTGGAGTGCTTATACTTTTAATGTTTTCATATCCATACTTTTTATGAAGTTATTTAGTATAATTATGTTGAGATATATATGTTCTTCCTAGTTTTTGAGAAATTTGAAAACCATGAAAAAATGTTAACTTACCCATCCTACTCATTTTAAACTCAGATTTCATGAGATTCACAAATGAACCAGTTAATGATAGATGAGCTGATTCGAATATAATGTCATCAATATAAATTTGAACAATCGAAACATTTTTCTTTCCTTTCTATAAAAAAATATTTGGACCATCTGTTCCCTTAACATAATTTTTTTGTAACAAAAATCATGTAATTATATCATACCAGGATCTAGGGTATTATTTAAGTCCATATAATGCATTGCTATGTTTTAAAACATGTTTAGTATTTTTTGTATCTTCCAAACCAAGAGGTTTTTTAACATAAAATTCTTCTTGAACATATCCATTAAGATAAGAACACTTCACATCCATTTGAAAAACTATTAAATTAATGTGTACTATAAATGAAAGTAAAATATTACAGATTCAATTTTAGCTACTAAAGAATAGGTTTCGTCATAGGCTATTCCTTCATATTGATTATAGAATTTAGAAACTAATATTTCATTATTTCATACTATGATTCTATTTTCAACATATTTATTTATGAAGACCCATTTTACTCTAATTAAAAAAATTTCCCGAGGTTTTTCAACTATAATACCGACTTTGATCCTTTCAAATTCATTTAGTTCATCTTGAATGGTTTTGATCCAATCATCACCACTTAAATCTTCATCAATTATTTTTTGTTATAATTGCGAAAAATGTTTTATGTTATACATTATTTCTTAACGAACTTCTAGTCCTTACAAGTTGGTTTGCATCACCGATGATACTATCACTGGTAGAATTCTTAAGAAACATCTAATTTGGGTTTTGTAAAACATTTTCATCAATATAAGGTAGAAAATATTCTATGGTAAATAATTTAAAAAAATTTCTTTAGTATTTTCCTTATTAGAAAAATTTTCCATCAATGGTTGATAATCAATTTTTGAAAACACATCTGAGGATATAGGTATTAGTTATTTAAAGACAAAGTGACCAGTTTCATAAAATATAACATGTACTATTTCCTCAAAAATACAACAAGTTTTTTTTAAAACTCTATAAACCTTAGAAGTACTGGAAGAGCATAAGAAAATTCCAACATCAGATTTGGGGGAAAATTTATGTAAGTTATATTTAGTATTCAAAATGAATAATTTTCATCCAAATTCCTTTAATTAAGATACATTAGGTTTTTCACCAGTACACAATTCATAATGTGTTTTCTTAAGAAATGATCTTATTATAACTTGATTCACAGTATAACAAGCAGTACTTACATCTTCATCCCAAAAGTGTTTAGAAATAGACTATTCACTCAACGTGGATCTAGTTATCTCTAGAAGAATTATTTTTCTTCTCTCAATAACACCGTTTTGTTTAGGAGTTTTAAGGGAAAAAATTTATGATTAGTCCCATTCTTTAGTCCTACTCCTCTTGATGTTTATGTTCAATCATGCACTTTTTAAACTGAACTTCACAAATCATCTTTTTTTTAAGTCAAATACATGTATTTGTTTGAGGACAAACAAATTTTTATGTGTGGGGGAGTTTGATGTGGCACTGTTTTCACACTTTTTTCCACATCCTTTTTATATTTTTATTGACATTGTTATTTTAAAACGTTGTTTTTTATTAACTAACTGATAATTATTGTGATTTTGTACTTTGTGGTGTAAAATAATCAATTTTTTTAAAGAAATTGTTTTTAATATTCATTATTGTCTTTTTAAATATTTATTTAATGTGTTTAATTTGTTGAAATCTAACATTCAATCATTTATTATTTTGTTTTTACAAATTTTTCATACTAGTTAGTGTATTAACTCATTAATTAAATTAATTAATTCTTTATTCTATAAATTGTAAACAAATAACCCAAAGCTAGTTTTAAATTATTTTAATAATTTAACTAATTTTAACATACCAATTTTATTCAATTAAAATATTTATTCTTTAATTAATTATTTACTTAATTCTTTGGTTAATTAATTGGTTAAATAATTTAGGTTATTAACTTTAAATTTTTTAATTTGTTCTTTAAGTAATTTGTCTAGAATTTTTAATAAAAATAAATTCATTCTTTTAAATAAAATGAAATTAATTTTATTATTTACAATTGTTTTATTTATTTAGTTTTTTTAATTCTATTCAATTTAATTTGTTAATCATTTTTTAGTTTTATTTAAATTATTAATTTTTTTATTTTTGTTGTGTTTATTTTGCAGGTGTTGATGCACGCACCGCGGTTTCTTCACTATCACGGTGCCACCGTATTGCCTTATTATCCCACACTGACGGTCATGGTGAGACCATGAGACACACTTATGGTTCCACTATTTCCCTCATGGTGTCACCATGTGTTCACTTCAATTATCCCACCCCTTTGCCACTGTTTCATCATGGTGATTGTCTCAACGTGATCCCTTGCCACGACTCCACTCACGGTGACACAGTCTCCCAATCATTTTCACAGTGCCTCTGCTTCCTTGCCTCCACCCATACACCACTGCATCTTCTTCCCACTGCATCAACACACCAGCAGCACAACAATTTACATGTAGCAAACCAACAATATCAAAATGCCCACAAAAATCTCTATAAAAAGTTTAACAACACAATTACAAATAGAAAATCAACACAAATTTGAAGTTTCTTGAATCCGAATACCAGACATAAAATCCCCAAACCTTCAGATATGGAACCTTCACGAACCTAGGTCGAGCCATCACCTACTTTGTACTACCTCGAACCAGTAACCACACCCAAACCTTGCACAGTTCTTGACTTCAACACCGCGGTCTGAGATCCCCTACTTCGTGTTGCTGGCATCACACCTTTTTCTCCCTCAATCTCGGTGGAGAGCATCACTATCCCTCTGCTCTGCCACAACAAAACCATGGGCAAACCTTCCTTGTGATGTGCTCCTCCACCCGGAAAGACCCCCTCTGTGCTAAAGCCAATGAACCCTCTTCGCATCAACCTTCATATCTTACATCGTCGGCTAGACCTCCCCGGATCCGCCACACCAGCTCTTTGAACCGCCGCCACCTCCCCTACTCTAAACCCTATCGCCCTCCACCTCTCCCCCTTCACTTCACCGAACAGACCCCCCACTCCCCCTTTTCTTTTCATTTTTTTTATTTCTTATTTTTAGTTTTAATTCTATTTTATTATAACATATATTATATATATATTATATAATATACATTTCATATACAATATAATAATAATAATAGGCATAATCATAAATAGAATATAAGAGTTTATATATTACACTAATATATTTATTAATTAAAAAAAATATATTAGATATATATTACTATTAGTTGAGGTATTATAATATATAAATATATATATTAATAAGTTGTTATTATTATTAACTTCAAGTAGTGATATTAATATTTAGTGTATAAATTTATTTAGTTATACAAAGTGATTACATTTTCTTGACCTCACGTGTGTTTGTTATTGTTTCGTTGCAGGGGGCGGGATACACTTATCGAGAGTTCACGAAAAAGCCGGTGACGTGCACATAAAAGTGCACCAAGTGGATTTGCTGATTTTTTTAGGGAAGAAATTAGCTCTCCACGTGCACATCATTTTCATTTAGTTAGGAGCAACTACTTCGGTGACAAGCGCGGGAGGAGCAGCGTAGTGAAAGCTACATGTGGAGGCCATGAAGCATCTTGGGTGAGATTCTAGAGAATTCTATGGGTCATTAGCATACGTGATGGGTAAGAAATAATTTAGAGACTGGAGGGAGAAGTACAGGATCAAGGGAACTAGAGAGAGGTAGTGAGGATCTAATCCAGACTGGGGGAGAAAATAAAAGGGAACATATAACATCTTCCTTTGTGAGCAGATTAGTGGACTGAGAGAAAAATATCATTGCATTTTATACCTCAATTACTTGGGTGGGAAATCGAGCACATTCTAGTATCACATCCACCATTGAGCTGTAGGGAATATAACATTCAGGAGAACTAGCAGGGAGTTTGAACATCTTAGTTTTCCATATGCTTTGTTTTTCTGCAAATTATTTCAATATGAATTTCATTGATCTTAATTCTATTTATTCATTAACACCAACCATTATGTCTAGCTAAATTCCTTTGAGGGGGGAATAATCTAGTTTATTAGGTTTATTTAGTCTGATTTCTGCACTGCGACATTTCCTAGCATGTCTCTCTCACTCAGAACGGATTTATTTTCAAACAACAGGGTCGAGTGAAAACCATTCTTCTTTGTTCCATAATGGTAATTATTTCAATTTGAGGAACTGACTGAAAAGTATGTTATTCTCTAATGATGGAGACACACTGAACTCAACTGACAAGTTGATTCCAGATACATCTCACTTGTTATCTCTATTGGATTGAATGAGTTTTATAGTCGAAGGATTGTAACAGATATTTCATCACAAACTGACCAGATGAAAAATATGTCCAATACATTAAGTCAAATCCATATTCCTTAAATATCAGTGCATGAACAAGGGTAAAAAATATTGAAATCGGCTAGTGGACCTCCTCCCCCTACTCATTTATTTGTTGTTTTCAACAAAATTTTCCTTACGGCTCTCTCTACTCCCTTTGCACTCACCAGCTCACCCTCATTTCCTCACACACCAATTCTCACTCTCTCCACTTCACCACCACCAATTGTGTTTTCTTGTTCTTGTGTGTATTTTTGTTTAGTTCATTTTTTTTAGATTGCCAAACACAACATGAGGCCTCCCTATGGTTCGACCCTGTCTTGCCACTGTCCTAAGTAGTAAGTAGGTTATAAATTTTTGTTTGTCTCTCATGCCTAATGACGCACAAGCATTCATATATATACGGTCACACAGGTTATAAACCTTACATGGTTTAGTTTTTAATCAAGTGATAATTTTGTATTAATTATGTTTTAAAGTATTTATTACTTATGAAAAATTATTAAACCTAGTTTAATTATGAAAATCCATTTATACATGTTGTGTATAATTTCCAAAACCCAAATTTCATGTATGTATTATTAGAATTTAAATATTGTATTGATGTAATTAATACTTGTGAGACATTAATGAATATTAGTTTCTGTTTAAGCCAAACCAATATGTATTTATGTAAATATGTATGTCCTAATCCATAAAATTAGTCCAACTTGATTTAGACAAAGAACTTTTAATGATATTAGCCTTGTTATAATATCATGTTTCAAAGGTATTATAAGATTCATCTTGTTTTGTTTTATAATTAAAAATAATATATACTTTTTATTTGACAAAAATATATTAAAGGATAATTGGTTGTATTAAACCATGCGATCATGTTATGCCCACTTAATGTTCTATCAACTGCGGTGATTGTTGTCAGTTAATTCATGATGTAATCTATTTTATTAATCACTGACACATTTATCAACATATTAAAGAACATTTATTTTCATTCATGGAATAAGGATTTTAAATTAAAGAGTTATCATTTTAACATCTCATATGGAAACCCCCTTCTCATCCATTATTTTATGTTCTTTAGTAATTGTCTCATGTGAAAAGAATATGTAATAAACCATGTATACCTTCAATAAACTGTTACTGTCATATCTTCACTGTTATCTATCATATTATGTATTTTAGGATTAAATGTTTCATTTTCCATTTTATTTATAGTTTCACTCAATGATGCATGCATGTGGCACATCACAATAATGATATAAGAAATTAAATTACTCAAAGTGGTATGGGGAACCATCAGTAATGTGAAGTAAAATTTAAATATTCATAGTTGTATGGAAACCTTTAATATCATAATTTACTGGACATATGAGGAATGTATTGGACTAGTATGTTCTGAGTTGGGGACTGGAAAAAGTAAGACCACCGGGTTGGAGTCCAGTTAAAGCAGACCCTCCGGGTTAGATTTCGGTTACAGAGGCTCTTCGGGATGGAGTCTGGTTACAGAGTCTCTCCAGGTTGGGGTCTGGTTATAGTTAGCCCCTAGGTCCTGGAACAAGGCCTTAACGCATAAATTAATGTTTGGTATTATACATTCTCTCATTATGTGTATGATAAATAATTATTCATATGGATATTCAACTAGTAGAATATCCATGGTTAAGAGCATGTACTTATCGGTATCATAAAATTAAATTCTTATGGCATGACATATGCACTCAGTGAATTAGTATTCAGTGAATGAAATTGTAGTTAATACCTTTATGCACAACTCTAATTATTCATTACTCTTAGCTGTTTAATTTGTTCCTTTATATTAATATGTCATACATGTTTAGAAATTATTTTATTTATTACTCCAAATTATCATGACCATAATTGATTCAAGTATCCTATTAATTCCGTTAGCATGTTTTTAAGTGAGCACGTTTACGATATGTTACATGTGTTAAAACTTTTATTTAAGATAAATGTTTTATGGAATGTTTTAATGATTGTTTTCAAAATTTGTATTGATATATTATGTTATTTTAAAACCCCTTACTATGGATTTGTATGCTCACCCTACATTTTTTAAACAAATTTTTTAGGTATCAGGTTTAGATTAAGAAGCACGACAGAAGTAGCTGGTTCCCAGGAACCTAAATCGAATTTCATCCTCTATATGAGACATGATGTGTAATTTATCTATTCAAGTTTCTGTTAAAATTCATACATCATGTTCTTAGGGACTGGCCCCTGGCATTCTGGGGTTCGGGTCATCTCAGTTGGTATCAGAGGATTCGGTTTAGATAACTCTGGAAAACCAGAACTGAACAAAGAAAAATTTACTTATGCAATTCTAAGAACGATGATTTCTTAATTTTCAGATGGAAATTGAAAGTACTAGTATTTTTTCTCTTCCAACATATGTATTAGAGACCATAGTGGGAAAAACATGTGTAGAAAACTTCGAGACTTTTGAACTTGTTCATTTATCATGCAAACCCTCTACCATGTATCTAATTCTCCTCGTGTACTCCAACTACACAAAGGAGTAGCTTTCATCTATTTTCACATAATGAACCCTCAATTACAGTTTTATTCATGACAAGGGAAATACATTGTGGGTATCTTTTAATTTTTTACCTTATCCAATAACTTCTTTTCTCTTAAGGACTTTGAGGAGGCTATATAAGGGCGTGATCTCTGGGAAACATATCAATGTCAAATTTTGACCTACGGTCTCCATCGTCAAGTGACACACTTTGAAGTTATTAATGGAAAGCCTTCTCATTTGAATTATTAGTATGAAGTTCATATAGATGTTGTTCATCTGGATACCTGACATGCTTTTCTCAACCAAAACATTAGATGTTCACATGCAGATGATCCAAGTTGCGCATGTTGCATATGGACTAAAGAGATAAAAGAATTTAGAACCGCTTTGGGAATCTTTTTATCTAGGAACTCGGGAAATCCCCAACATTGGTGGAATCGTTGAGGAATTGTCTTAGAGGAATTCAGTAAATCCATACTAGTGTTTTGTGAGAGGGAGAAAGATATTACGTAAATTCTTGAGTTTTATAAATCATTTCTAAATGAATGATGTTGTATTCTCTCTTTTGATATGATTTAATATAAAACAATGACTCGGCATAAACTAAAATTTTCATACTAAAGGATAACTTCTTAAACCTTTTCATATAGAAGTCATGAGTTCACCAGCCAACATTTTATATCTTCCTACGGAACTATTAGAGATTATAATTGTCAAGGCGTGCTCCGAGGAGTACCATCCCTATGCCAACATACATATTACTTGTATCCAACTCCATCGGGTGTCGAACCTCCCAAACATTATCCATCTCTACCAAGGAAGTGATCTTGTCTATTACTGTGTTGCAATTGTGTAATTTGTAGCATATAGGAAAAGATGGAAGTTTCATGAATCTCTTTTTCTATGCTTCACTTTGGATAATAACTACTGAGTTGTAGGTAAATTTCTTGAATCTACATTGGATGGTGACCATCGAGCGGCCTACCTATTCTAGGTCCGGAGTTTTAGTATGTACAGGGAACTCTACGACATCAATATTTTTAATAACGACGTGGTGAATGGGACTTATAAGGATTTAGTCTACTCAGAAATTTATGATCTCCACATTTCTCGTTCCACTTTATGGAAGTCGTAGTGATTTAGACATAGGTTTGACCCTAGCTGTTCGCAGTGTGTCTAGGCCAAAGAGATTGAGCAGCTGAATACTACCTTAGGAGTCCACCTAAGGTTTTCTGCACCCTACCATAGGTGGTGTTCCCGGTAAAGGGACTTCAAGAGTGATGAGTTTTTGAGTTTGATGTGGTTTGTGTACAAATATTTTAGAATTTCAAGGATGCAATTCTTTTGAAAAGGGAATAATGTAATAGCCCAGAAAATCTAACCCTAGTATTATTATGAAAATCTTTTATTAAATTTTTTTTATTTATCATTTAAACTATTTTAAGACTGTATTCTTTATAATAATAAGTGAAAATTTATGTTGTTTTATTATAAGAACATTTTATTATTAGACATAATTTATTTCTATCAAATTATTATAGAATATTTTAAAAAATAATTATACTAATATATCTAAATTTTTGTTTAGTCCCAAGATGTGATATGTATACATACATGCATATGTAAACTAGATTTGAATTATAATTATGATATAAAACTAAAACTATAATTTTATATATGACATTGATAATTATGGATTTAAAATATTTTAATGCCATTATTTTGTAAAAATGAACTATTTTAATTATGAGGACAATTACTTAATCTACTATATGAGTTTTATATATTTTTCAAAGATATGATATGTAGATAATTATTAGATTATTAATTATTGTTTAATGTTTCAAAACATTATTAACATTTTGAAAATTTTTTAATAAATTATAAATATATAACAATTTTAATAGAATGGTTAAAAGTGCACATATATAAATGATCTTTTGATAAAAATTATTGTTGTCTTGAATCATATATATATACGTAAAATATTTAAATTTTTCTAATGTTTAAAAATTTTAAATTATGCTAATAATTATTATTACAATACATTCCCAATTGTCAATTTAATTTATAACATTATATGTATATAATATGAAATTTATAAATATATGTTTTATAAAATAATTTAGTAATAATTACATTTACATTTTTTAAAATTATTTATAAAATAAGTATAATAGATAAATAACTTTGGGAAATTTTTAATGTTATTAATAATATAAGATAATATAATAAAGATAAAATATAAATAGTAGTAACTATATAATAATAATAAAATTGATTGACTGTTTGGATAAAAAAGGGTGAATATTATGAAGGGATTTGAGGGTCTTTGAAGAGAGTGTCACGCCGCAAGGGGGCATCCAAATTCCAGGAATCACAATGTAGGGTTTTGAGCAAACCCAAGGGCAGTGCATGGCAGAGGCATAGGATGGGGCGAGCTCAGTAGTGGAGTTGAGTAGGGTTCGGCGTCGAGTGTCGGGTTGGGAGGCATGGGAGTCGAGGTCGAGCGACATCAACAGGTGAGAGAGGCTGTGTTTGGGCATCAGCCTCAGAGGTGTGGAAGTTCGGGTCGAGCAATTATGGAGGAGGCTGGAGCAGCTAAGAGGTTGTCGTTCGGCGAGATCAAGGCCAATTCCTATGGTCGATGGCCTCGCGCCGAGCATGGATGCAGTTCCAGACCAAAGCTTCTGTGGGTGTTTTGATTCTTCTTCAATCTTCTAGGTTGGTTCCCTGTTTCTCCTTTTTAGGTGTCCAGTTTTTTCTTTTGATAAACTCTATTTTGGTCGCCGTATACCCATTCTCTATCAATTTCTCTCTTTACCTATAAACTATGGATCAATTATTTCTGTTGAAACGTTTTGAATAGATTTGGTCGGCATATGTCATTTTCCAATTCATTTTATATTCACATGTCATTTTTTGGTAGATGAAGAATTTTTTCCATGATAGATGTCTTGTAAAATTTTCTTGCCTATATGATTTTTCCTCGGTGTGTGTGTGTTGTTGGAAAAAATTTCTTTATAAGTCTTCATTGTGCATTTGCAATGGAGCCAAAAATTGATTCTGCTAGTCCGGTGAGGGTGAGGGTGTGTGCTTTGATGCTGCAACTGCTGTGTGTGACTACATTTCATGTAAGGGTTCAATTCACATTCCCTTACATTTGAAATCATGAATATAAACTCTCTATTAGATTATATATATTTTATATTCATTCGCATATTTTTAATCCACCTGATTTTAAAACTACAAGGAGTTGATTTGAAATGATGTTTTAAAATGTAAGGGTTATATTACATTGCATTGTGTTCTAGAGGGTTTATACATCTGTGTAATCATAATATATATTTATAATCCTTGCAGTCTATAAGAAAATATCCTTCTAGACCGATCCTAGCCTTTTATTTTTTTGGGCTCCAGTAGTAATATGGTTGTAAGGGGCCTTTTAAATTTTTTTTTTATGTAAAACCGATCATAGAGTTTTTATATATAATCATATATATAGGTTTATTTATTTTTATTTCAAATCCAATATAGTTCTTGTTTTCAAATGATGTATGTTTGTGTCAATATTTTATAATGTTTTAAGGTTTTTTTCAGGTGTTTTTATATTCCCAAACCGGATTATACACTTTGTATATAATCATATGCATGTATATATATAAACAAATTTATGTGATGAACCAAATATGTTTTATGAATTTTAGAAGATGGCCTCCAACCCTTAAATAATTTTTCTGATGAAAATTATATTTTGGGTTCAATTAGATTTATACTTATTATGAAAATCCCGATATATAGTTATGTGCATATTCAGGTTTATACATATATATTTACATGCATTTCAAATCCAAACCAATCTATACTTTCAAAGGTAGGATGTTGTGTTCACAATTATTTTTAAGGTTTAAATGATGTAGGGGTGTTATTTTGAATGGTTCTACTAAACCAAATCCAAATACAAACTTTTAGTATATTCGGATATACATGGGTAATTCATTACAAATCTGTTTATGTTTTTTTAAAGGTGATTATAAATCTTTAAATAATGAGGTGGACGCAAAATGTTATATGGGTTTAATTGGATCTATATTTAGTTTGAAAATCCCTAACATTTACATATATATATATATGGTCACACAAGTTATAAACCTAACATTGTTTGGTTTTTAATCAAGTGATAATGGTGTATTAAATATGTTATAAAGTATTTATTACTTATGGGAAATTATTAAACATAATTTAATTATGAAAACTTATATATATAAACTTTGTGTATAGTTTACAAAACACTAATTTCATGTTTGTATTATTATAATATAATTATTGTATTAATGTAATTAATACTTGTGAGACTTTAATGAATATCAGTATCAGTGTAAGCCAAACCAATAGGTATTTATGTAAATATGTTTGTCCTAATACATAAATTAGGTCAAACTTGTTTTACTTAAAGAACTTTTAATAATATTATCCTTGTAATAATTTCATGTTTCAAATGTATTATAGGATTGATCCTGTTGTGCATTATGACTAAAAAGAATATATACATTTGATTTGACCAAAATATATTAAAGGACAAAAGGGTGTGTTAAACCATGTGATCATGTTATGATCACTTAATATTTTATCAACTATGGCGATTGTTGTTAGTTAAGTTATGATGTAATAAAATTACTAGATCACTGACACTTTTATCATCATATTAAATAACATGTATTTTCATTCATAGAATAATGATTTTAAATTAAAGAGTTATCATTTTAACTTCTAATATGGAGAACCACTTCTCATCCATTATTTGATGTGCTTTAGTAATTGTCTCATGTGAAAATAATGTGTAATAAACCATTTATGCCTTTAATAAACTATTATTGCCATATCTTTAATGTTATATATTATATTATATAATTTTGGATTAAATGGTTTTATTTTCCATTGTATTTATAGTTTCACTCAATGATGCATGCATGTGGCATATCAAAATAATGAGATAAGAAATTATATTATTCAATGTGGTATGGGACACCTTGAGTACTGTGAAGTAAAATTTAAATATTCATAGTGATATAGACACCTTTAATATTAGACTTTACTGGACATATGAGGAATATATTGGACTAGTATGTTCCATGTTAGGGAGCTGTAAAAGTAACCCCTTTCGGGATGGGGTCTGGTTACAGCAGACCCTCCGGGTTGGAGTCCAATTATAGAGGCTCTCTTGGATGGAGTTCGGTTATAGAGGCTATCCAAGTTGTGGTCTGATTATATTTAGCCCCTAGTTTCGGGTAGGAGGCCATGGCACAAGAAATTAATATCTAGTATTATACATTACCTCATTATTTGTATGATAAATAATTAACCAAATAGATATTCGACTAGTATAATATCCTTGGTTAAGATCCAGTACTTATGAGTATCAGAAAAGTAAATGCTTATAGAATGACATATTCACTTAGTGAATAAGTATTCAGTGTATGAAATTGATGTTATTAATTTATAGGAAATCCTGATTATTAATTACTCATAGCTATTTAATGTGTGCCTACATATTCATATGTAATACATGTTTAAAATGTATTTTATATATTACTCCAGATGAGCATGCTAATAATTTATTCATGTATCCTAGTAATTCTGTTAGCATGTTTTTAATGGAGTAGTTTTATGATATGTTACATGAGTTACAGCTTTTCTTTAAGACAAATGATTTATGGAAAGTTCTAAAGAGTGTTTTCAAAAGTTATATTGGTTTATTATGCTATTTTAAAACCCCTAACTAGGAATTCGTATGCTCACCCTATGTTTTTGAAATAAATTTCTCTGGTATCGGGTTTTGGCTGAAGAAGCATGACAGAAGTAGCTGGTTTTCCAGAACCTGAACTGAATTCGATCCTCTATATGAGACATGATGTGTAATCTATCAGCGCATGTTTTTTCTAAAAGTCACACAACATGTTCTTAGGCACCAGGCCCTAGCATTCTGGGGGTCAGGTTATCTCAATAAAACCAAACCCTTTTCTTATGGAAATAAACACAAAACCCAGATACACTTTTTAAAATCATCTATAAGTCACCCTTTAAAACATGGGTTATAATCTTTGAATAATTAAATAATTCCAAAAATTCATTCCTTACAATTCCTAACCATTAAAAATGGTTATTGATATAATTTTTACAAAAAACAAAAAATAGCCACAAATAAAATAATCATTTGAAATATATTAAGAAAAACCCATTTCGAAATTACTTTAAGCTCAGCTCGTACTCTCAATGAATTAACCCCTTTCAAACATCATTTTTCTTCATTTTAAACCATATCTGGATCAAAATCCAAGACATATAATTTAAACCATTTCAATATCCTCCATGTAATTTCTTAAAAAATTGTATATAAATATTTCAATAATTTATTTTATAATGATCGTTAATTAATACAAAAATTCTACCAATTCACACTCATAATATCCCAATATGATCATTTACCGATTTTCCACCTTTTTTCAAGTGTTTGGCATACCCAATAGGTATCCCTAGGTTCAGTCTCACGTCATTAACAAATCCAAAATGATCCCTGAAGGGTATCATACCTACAAATAATTCACAAATTACATTACTTTGTAAAAGATATAAAAACATATAAATTAAATACATTGGAAAAATTAAATATACTTATAAAAAAATAGATAATGGGTAAAATATTTTAAACAACCTAATTCATTCTTTTAGAAAAAAATCATCCATCCTCAACCCATGATTCCAGATAAAATAGACTCAAACAGTATATCAAATAACAGCCTGGAGAGAAAGGTTTTATAGATTTGTAAGGATAATAAACAATCTAAAACTATTATTCCAGAAAATGGATAGAAATAGAGGTAATGATTTACCCATAGTATCAATTCACAACCAATAGAACTCTAAATTCCTATGAATTGAGGAAGAAACATCCATGGGGGATGGTAGAGTCCCTAGTTCAGTATCCCTATAGTAGGGGTCGATTGTGGGAGAAAATGGGGGAAGAAAATTTATTTTCCCACGTTTTAAGAATTTAATAGTGTGACAAGATGGTTAGACAATCCAAGTACAAACTGAGAATCTCCCCCTATTTGAGAGGGGGCCAGGATGCATGGTTTGGTTAGCCACCAACATGGTTTGGATAAACCCAGAATATCACATTTTCATTCCCTATCTGAGGGATCTAGAGCTTCATTAGGGCCTGGGGTGGCTCTTATATTTGTCAAACAGTGCATGGTCCATTTCCTCAACTCCATCTGATGCACCCCACCCTGCATGGTTTTTGTGCATTATTTAATGAGTAATGTCTCAACCATGAAACATGCATGGATTTAACAATTCTCCTCTCTTTTGTGTCCCAAACCACTGTAACATCCAAGAGGCCTATCTTAATCACTCAAAATATTTCATAAACCAAAAATATAATCATGGATGTACTCCAACTCGGGGTTGGGGATCATACATGGACCATTGTGAAATTTTTATCCTATATTGAGGGAGTTATCATGAATTTAAAAGATTGAGATGATGGGCCTCAACTCAGGGTAGAGATAATATGATAACATGGAACTCTGTGTTGTGGATGTGCTCGATTCCTAATTATTGAGTAGTGTGATTCCTATTAGACCTTCATGATGAATATTAAACATTAGAAACTCATTAGATATTTTATTTTTGATCATCAAGACATACTTGAGGCTCAGACTGATTTGAATTTACAAGTAATAACATTATATTATTGAGAGGATGTTTGACAAGGTTGACAGATAGTTTGGATTATATTGATATCTCCTCTATATCCGTCTAGAATAGAGATAAACCATGTGTGACTAGGGGTTTTTTTAGAATAGTTATCTCATGACCACTTATTTTTTGGATTATATTTTTATTTTCATGTTATGCATTTTTTATTATTTTCATTATGGAAAAACATGTTTTAATTAAAAATATATGGTTAAGGAATCATTTTCGGTGTCCTATTAGGTCATGTACTCACACCCTACTCATCCATTTCAATGAAATGAAAGATTTAATGACAATAAATGTGGTGATAGGATAGGGCCCTACGATTAACAGAAGAGTAGAGGATCACGAATCTAGTAGTATAATGGGATGGACTCTAGGGAAATCCTTGATTTATTCACTCATTTATCTTCACTTATTAATGTGTTTTTGGATTTATAATGTGGGATCTATTTATTAATTTTATGATATGTATTCATATTACATTATATAGTTATTTCTTGTTATCTCTAGTTATTTATGATATTTAATATCATTATTTATTGATCCTATGACAAGATACTAATGATATATTTGTTGGAACCACTTTGGGTATAGGTTTGTATTTGTTGTCAATAGTTGTCAACGGAATATCAAAATGAAAGAGATCAAGAAGTACTCCAATAAAATGGAGGAATGGAAGCTCACAATGAGGGAGATCATGAAGTACTCCGATGAAGTAGAGGAGTAGTGATTCAGACGATTGTTGTGCTAATCGTATGTTCAAAGAACATGTGTCAAAGGTGATACATTGTTCACAACAATGAAGAATGTGAGGAGTAATCCATCCAATGATGATTAAAGCAGGATGGTGTTTTGGGATGAAGACCATGAAATTTAAGACAACCCTGCTTTTTATTACAACTTAAACATGCTTTATTACATAAAACTTCACTTGATACAACAAAGAAGATCGAGAAGTTTAGTGTCTTTGGGGATTAGGATCATTACATAAAAACTTTAAACTTGAAATACAACATCCTTATTGAAAACTTCCTTTACATGACCACTACATTCCTTCGTACTTAGCATTGCATGGGATAACCTGAGGACATGCATAAGAAAAGGGTGAGCTATAAAGCCCAGTAAGGGAGTACATAATGAATAACATGAGGAGTACAATACATGTTAGGCAATAGGCATATCAATAGAGCATAAGAGAGACATGAACATAAAGGCATGATAAAGCATGATAATCATAACATGGAAATGTGGCAACAACACTTAACATTGAATTAGCATGAGCCAAGGCTCATTGCACATGGAGCATGAGTAAACCCTCATTGCACTTGAAGCACGAGTAAACCCTCGTTGCACTTGAATTAGCATGAGTCAACACTCATTGCACATGACGTATCATGATACTATACTTTACCCAATGCATTGGAGCGCTATCAGGGCGCACCCTTCTTAAACATTTCATTTCATGCATAAGTGTGCCACATGGATCATAAAACATGGATTCATAAAACATAATCATTTCTTCCACGATAAAGGAATGTGGAATTCATACATGAAACTTTACAATCAATACGTATATGTGCATAAAGGTGAATACCCTTGATGGAGAAATGGGCATGGTATTCACTACACAAAGACATTGGCTTAGAAAATTGGTGCGATTTCGGCAGCGTAACGGCGTGACATAAGAATTCATAAAAAAGGTTGATGAGAGAGAAAGGGGTTCCTCATCATATTTACATGAAATGGACAGTAAGGAGATCATATATATACATGTCCCAAAAACAGAAATGGAATTTAGATTCATGATACAAAAGTATTGCTTGAATATAAAAGAAGAGAGAGAAGTTCCTTTCGGAATTTCGGCATAGTAACGGGTGTACATGGGAGGCATTTAATGAGAGAGAAAGGGTTCTCCCATCATTCAAACAATAAGAGGGCAGTATGGGGGAGGTGCGAAACCATACCCCAACATTCATAAATTAAATTAAAAGGGCAATACAACTTAAAGAAAATTGACAAAAAATGAGAAAGGAAGAAAAAACCCTTACTTGGAAGTGTGCTTCCAAAGGCTAGAGAGAGGCTTGTGAGAGGCTTCTTGGGAGCTTGGGGCACCTTGAGAGGATTCTAGAGAGAGTAGGGCAGAGGTTGGACGAACTTCAAGGGCTTTGAGTGAGGAGGAAGTGGGAGCTTGGGTGGGTTTATATAGGAAAGGTGAGAGAATTCTTTATTATTTAGGTTTGGGACCCCTTATATTAAAATAATCCAAACCACAAACCATCCCATGGTATTTGCCCATGGTTTCTGGAAAAGGAGAGAGGAAAACAATATTTTACAAGGCCAAGGTCCGAACTTATTAAAAAATTAGGGTTGCTTATGTGGAGGTGAGTCACACTCCCATGGAAATTAATTTAAAAAGGCAAAGTGTTGAATAAGTCTTGAGGGCTCCATTAATGCTTTGAAAAGTGAGTCAAACAAACCCAAAACCTCATTATTTTAATGATAAAACATATATTGGCCGAACCTAAGGATTATGGTATTTTATTACATCACCATTGGGTCATTATGATGTCATAAATCACATTATATATTTAAAAGGTATTTAATTTTTACCCAAAAATTGGACTGTCTCAGAAAATTATGAAAAATTCACCGTTGGATAATTTCGACGTCCTGATTCCAAAAATAATATTTATTTTATCTAAATAATTTTCTAAATATGTGAATTTGCACTTTTAAAATAAAAACCGACATTTATAAAAAATTCACGGGTTTTGACAGAAATGGCTTTCAAACCTTAATAAAAATTTTAATTGCATTCATAAAATTATAAGATCATTTATATTTAATAAAAATTAATTTAATATTAATAATAATATTTTATTAAAATATTATTTAATTCAAAAATCCTTTAATTTAATAAAATATAATTCTTAATTAAATAATAACTAAAAACATCATTTGTACTTTAAAAACTAATTACAATGCATCAAAAATGACTAGAAATTATATTCATTATTATATACAAAAATAATGTACATGAACATGGTGCTACTTATTTGTTACATAACCCCTTAAAATAGCCGCATAAGACCTAAGGGTAAGGTGTGCGATGGTGACAGACTCTTGGGGTTGCTCGGATAACATCGCTCGAGTGGTGATCTCTATCAACTTCCATTTTTCCCGTAGACGATCACGTTCGAGCTTGACTTGATGAAGCTCAGCTTGGGCTTGGTCAAGGGCAAAGCCCAAAGACGCCACCTCCTTTCCGAGCTCCGACAAATGGGCTTCGTAAGGGGCAATTCTACTGGATGAGGCCATCGCTTCCTTTGTCTGAGTAAAAATGGTTTCGTTAAAGCCTTATATTTAAACTACCCAGATGATCAATGTTCAACGGCTATAAAAGTAACGGTCACAAATCTTAACGTAAAACTAAAGAAGTTGACATCTTATAAAAACATAAAGAAACATTTAACTGGATCAAGAGGGATTTTCCATTAATGAAATTTTGGGTCGTTACAACATTCCCCCCTTAAGAAATTTCGCCCTCGAAATTTTCCTTTTCCCACACTAAAACAAATGTGGGTAACTTAGCTTCATCATATCCTCCGACTCCCAAGTTGCTTCTTCAAACTTGTGGTTTCTCCACAACACCTTGACGAGGGGCATTGTCTTATTTCGTAGAACTTTTTCTCTACGATCTAAGATCTTCACTGGTTGCTCCTCATAAGAAAGATCGTCTTCTAATTGTACCACCTCAGAAGAGAGTACATGTGAAGGGTCTGGTATGTACTTCCTTAAGAGGGATACATGGAAGACATCATGCACCTTGGCCATAGTAGGTGGAAGTGCTAGTCGATAGGCCACAGCCCCAACACGATCAAGAATCTCGAAGGGGCCGATGTACCTTGGACTTAACTTCCCTTTCTTTCCAAACCTCATGACCTTCTTCCACGGAGATATGCGTAAAAACACCATGTCTCCGACTTTAAATTCAAGGTCTCGTCGACGATTATCTGCATAACTCTTCTGTCGACTTTGGGCTGCCTTGATATGCTGCTGAATGGTTTTCACCTTCTCCACCATTTCTTCGACCATTTCTGGTCCAAGCAGCTTACGTTCACCGACCTCATCCCAACATACCGGTGTTCTACACCTTTTCCCATACAGGGCTTCATATGGTGCCATTTGGATGCTCGAGTGGAAACTATTATTATAAGAGAACTCAACTAGAGGAAGATGTTGATCCCATCCTCCTTTAAAGTCCATTGAGCACGCTCTCAACATATCCTCAAGTGTTTGGATAGTCCGCTCGGATTGGCCATCAGTTTGAGGATGATAGGCCGTACTGAAGTTCAGTTCAGTATTCAGAGCATGTTGAAGACTCTTCCAAAACTTAGAGGTAAATCTTGGATCTCGGTCAGACACAATAGATAGTGGTACTCCATGCAACCGTACCACTTCCCTGATATATATCTGTGCCAGTTGATCCAAAGAGAAGTCCTCTCGAATAGCAATGAAGTGTGCAGTCTTTGTAAGACGATCCACAATAACCCAGATTGCATTGTTGCTTTTGGATGTCCTTGGAAGTCCAGTGATGAAGTCCATGGTGATGTTCTCCCATTTCCATTCTGGTATGGGCAATGGTTGCATCATCCCCTTAGACTTCTGCCTCTCTGCCTTCACTTTCTGACACACCAGGCACTTTGATGTATATTCAGCGATCTCCTTCTTCATATTATCCCACCAAAAGTTTTCTCAGAGATCTCGATACATCTTTGTGCTCCCTGGGTGAATAGAGAAATTTGAACTATGTGCATCATCCAAAAGTTCCTTCTTCAGCTCCGAACTTGATGGGACACATAGTCTTTTCCCAAACCGCACAATTCCTTCTTCATTAACATTAAACTCTGAGGATTTTCCCTTTTTGATAGCTTCCACTTTTTCTTGGATTCTCGCATCATCCTTTTGAGCATCCTTTAAACTTTCCAAAAGAGATGGTTGAGCAATCATTTGTGAAAGGATTGATGATGTTCCCTTCTTTATGATTCCCACGTCCATCTTCATCAAGTCTAAGAAGATTGGATCCTTCTCAATTCTC
This sequence comes from Viscum album, assembly GCA_963277665.1. Classification (NCBI taxonomy): domain Eukaryota; kingdom Viridiplantae; phylum Streptophyta; class Magnoliopsida; order Santalales; family Viscaceae; genus Viscum; species Viscum album. The sequence goes on from OY728139.1 coordinate 1,195,034,228, forward strand.
ATCATTGATAGAATTGCTGGATCCTTTCTACTTAGGGCATCCGCCACCTTGTTCGCCTTCCCAGGGTGGTAATGTATTGAACAGTCATAATCCTTTATGAGCTCTATCCATCTTCTCTGGCGCATATTAAGCTCTTTCTGTGTGAATATATATTTAAGACTCTTGTGGTCCGTATATATCTCACATTTCTCTCCATAGAGATAATGCCGCCAGATTTTCAAGGCAAAGATCACCGCCGCCAACTCCAGATCATGCGTTGGATAGTTTCGCTCATGGATTTTCAACTGTCTTGAGGCATAGGATATCACTTTATCATTCTGCATCAGCACACATCCTAAGCCCTTCTTCGAAGCATCACTGAATACCACAAAAAGCTCCCCACTTGTGGGTAAAGTGAGCACAGGTGCAGTGATAAGCCTCCTTTTCAACTCCTTGAAGCTTTCTTCGCATTCATCACTCCAAGCAAACTTTACTCCCTTTCGAGTTAGCTTGGTAAGAGGGTTGGACAATCGTGAGAAGTTTCTCACAAATCGTCGATAATATCCAGCTAACCCCAAGAAGCTACGGATATCAGTTACCGATGTTGGCCTCGGCCATCCCTCAATTGCATCTGTTTTGGAGGGGTCCACAGATATCCCATTGCTTGTGATGATATGGCCCAAGAATGAGACCTCCTTCAACCAGAACTCACACTTGATGTACCTGGCATAGAGCTTCTCCTTGCGCAAAGTCTCCAGTACAGTTCTTAAATGCTCCTCATGGTCCTCCTTGGTTTTGGAGTATATTAGAATATCATCTATAAAGACTACCACAAATTTATCTAGGTAATCTCTAAAGACTCTATTCATCAAGTCCATGAATATTGCTGGAGCATTGGTGAGTCCAAAAGGCATTACTATGAATTCATAGTGCCCGTACCTTGTACGAAAAGCAGTCTTGGGGATATCTTCCTTCTTCACCCTTACTTGATAATATCCCGACCGCAAGTCGACCTTGGAGAAGTATTGTGCTCCACGCAGCTGATCAAACAAGTCATCGATTCTTGGGAGAGGATACTTGTTCTTTATCGTGATTTTGTTAAGTTCACGATAATCGATGCAAAGCCGCATTGACCCATCCTTCTTCTTGACGAAGAGGACTGGTGCACCCCATGGTGATGCACTTGGGCGTATAAACCCTTTATCCAGATTCTCCTGTAGTTGTTTCTTCAGTTCTTCAAGCTCAACCACAGCCATTCTATATGGAGTCTTGGATATTGGTAGCGCCCCAGGTATAAGTTCAATTGAGAACTCAACATCTCTTCTTGGAGGAAGACCAGGAAGTTCCTCGGGAAATACTTCAGCGAATTCCCTCACAATAGGCATTTCTTCAAGGGTGGTTTCTTCCTTGGACTCAATCATCTGAGCCAGATATGCGTGCTCATAAGGTAGTAATATCCATGCTTGAGATGATGGATTTAAAGGAGATTCATCTTCCTCCTGACACTTGTAAAGAATCGGGGGTCGATTCTCCATATGGAGTGTGATTTCCCTCTCCCGACAATTTATGTTGGCTCTATATAAGGAAAGCCAATCCATGCCAAGAATTGCATCAAATTCCACCAAAGGGAGTATGACAAGGTTCGCCGGGAAATTCAATCCACAGATTATAACAGGGGAGGACTTATACTCATGGGATGCAATGATTGCCCCATTTGCCGTACTCACCGACATCTTTACTTCCATGATTTGTGGTGGTGCAGGGATTATTCTACTAAACTTTTGAGATATAAAAGAATGCGTAGAACCTGAATCAAAAAGTACGTTCGCTATTCTTGAATGAATAACTAGCGTACCTGTCACCACTTCGTTGTCGGGGTTCACTTCGGCAGAAGTGATGGCAAAAGCTCTTCCTTGCTGTCTTGGAGGTTGTTGATTGCCTCCGATAACCCTTGGATTAGGGCACTGATTCGCAAAATGACCCGGTTCTTTGCATTTGAAGCATTGAACAACGCGTTGAGGTTCGAACGGAGCGTTCCTCCCCTCCGTCGCAGCCGCGGGTCCTTCTTGCTGACAGTTAATAGCTAGGTGCCCTTCTCTTCCACACTTGAAGCATTTTCTTGTCCCCCTAAGGCAATTCCCAGGGTGCTTCTTTCCACACTTTTGGCAAGTGGGGTGCTGGAATTTCTTAGCGCCGTTGGATTTATCCATCGGACCACCAGCATTGAAGTCCACCTTCTGCTTCTTGTCCCCATGATACCCCTGTGATTCTCCGATCTCCATTTCAACCTTAAGGGCACATCGGACAATCTCCTCATAGCTGTCAAAGTCACGGATCGCTAATGCTTTCCGCAAGCTAGGCTTCAGCCCACCAAAGAAGCGGTCAACTTTGCATTTGGGGGTAACGACAAAGCCGGAAGCGTATCGTGCAAGCCTTGTGAAGTTTGCCTCGTACGCTCCCACAGATTCTTCATCTTTCTGCTTGAGGGAAAGGAAGTCCCTTTCCATCTTAAGACGGAGGGTGCGTGGAAAATATTTATCGAAAAACATCTTCCGGAATACCTTCCATTCCAAAGCCTCGATCTCCTCCTCAGGATTCGTATTTTTTATCAATGTCCACCATTGATCAGCTTCACCCTCCATACGATAAGCCACCAGGAGAACCTTCTCTTTTTCAGAGCATTGGAGGATGGAGAATATCTTCTCAATGGAGTTGATCCATTGTTCAGCGATCGTGGGATCAGATGATCCACTAAAAGTAGGAGGCCTTTGTCTCATGAAGCTTTCAATAGCGACTTGTTCTTTCTTAGGGGGGGTTGAACGTTCCTCTTGACCAGTGTTTCTATTCAAAACTTGAGTTAGCTGAGATAGAAGCGTGACAAAGTTCGCGATTCCCGCTCCCATCGGATTGGGCATCTCATTAGTACAATCATCACACTGATCTTCACAACGGTTGTTAGCCCGAGTTCTCCTATTACCGGCCATTGGCTGGAATAAAAGGAAAGTTAGGGGTAACACATAGAGGGTAATCCAAAGACAAAAGTTGATGACTTATAAATAAACTTTGATCTCTTTAACTCATGAGTCTATAGGATTCAATCCAGGCTTTTCAGGATCTTCCTTCTAACATATATTCTTAGGGGCATTTTTCCCTTAATAAGGGTTCATACTAAGATTGTGAATTTATCAAAACATATCCCCCGGGAGTGTCGTAACCAAGAGTGCAGCAAGGCCCGTTGTCGTGCACCAGTTCCCGTTCGAGTCTAGCTCAAAGCGGTGTTTTCGGGTTTTACCCCTAGGATACATCTGTGCCAGAGCCGCCTCTACCTGCTCGTATCCAGACAGGGATGTATTTGTTTGATAAAACACTTACTTAGTATTTACCAAAACTTAGGGATGTTTTTATTATGCTTAGTCTTGTATCTAAGGCTTTACTAGGGTTTCCTAATCCCAAAAATAACTAAACCTATCCTCTGATACCAACTAAGACAACCCTGCTTTTTATTACAACTTAAACATGCTTTATTACATAAAACTTCACTTGATACAACAAAGAAGATCGAGAGGTTTAGTGTCTTTGGGGCTTAGGATCATTACATAAAAACTTTAAACTTGAAATACAACATCCTTATTGAAAACTTCCTTTACATGACCACTACATTCCTTCGTACTTAGCATTGCATGGGATAACCTGAGGACATGCATAAGAAAAGGGTGAGCTATAAAGCCCAGTAAGGGAGTACATAATGAATAACATGAGGAGTACAATACATGTTAGGCAATAGGCATATCAATAGAGAATAAGAGAGACATGAACATAAAGGCATGATAAAGCATGATAATCATAACATGGAAATGTGGCAACAACACTTAACATTGAATTAGCATGAGCCAAGGCTCATTGCACATGGAGCATGAGTAAACCCTCATTGCACTTGAAGCACGAGTAAACCCTCGTTGCACTTGAATTAGCATGAGTCAACACTCATTGCACATGACGTATCATGATACTATACTTTACCCAATGCATTGGAGCGCTATCAGGGCGCACCCTTCTTAAACATTTCATTTCATGCATAAGTGTGACACATGGATCATAAAACATGGATTCATAAAACATAATCATTTCTTCCATGATAAAGGAATGTGGAATTCATACATGAAACTTTACAATCAATACGTATATGTGCATAAAGGTGAATACCCTTGATGGAGAACTGGGCATGGTATTCACTACACAAAGACATTGTCTTAGAAAATTGGTGCGATTTCGGCAGCGTAACGGCGTGACATAAGAATTCATAAAAAAGGTTGATGAGAGAGAAAGGGGTTCCTCATCATATTTACATGAAATGGACAGTAAGTAGATCATATATATACATGTCCCAAAAACAGAAATGGAATTTAGATTCATGATACAAAAGTATTGCTTGAATATAAAAGAAGAGAGAGAAGTTCCTTTCGGAATTTCGGCATAGTAACGGGTGTACATGGGAGGCATTTAATGAGAGAGAAAGGGTTCTCCCATCATTCAAACAATAAGAGGGCAGTATGGGGGAGGTGCGAAACCATACCCCAACATTCATAAATTAAATTAAAAGGGCAATACAACTTAAAGAAAATTGACAAAAAATGAGAAAGGAAGAAAAAACCCTTACTTGGAAGTGTGCTTCCAAAGGCTAGAGAGAGGCTTGTGAGAGGCTTCTTGGGAGCTTGGGGCACCTTGAGAGGATTCTAGAGAGAGTAGGGCAGAGGTTGGACGAACTTCAAGGGCTTTGAGTGAGGAGGAAGTGGGAGCTTGGGTGGGTTTATATAGGAAAGGTGAGAGAATTCTTTATTATTTAGGTTTGGGACCCCTTATATTAAAATAATCCAAACCACAAACCATCCCATGGTATTTGCCCATGGTTTCTGGAAAAGGAGAGAGGAAAACAATATTTTACAAGGCCAAGGTCCGAACTTATTAAAAAATTAGGGTTGCTTATGTGGAGGTGAGTCACACTCCCATGGAAATTAATTTAAAAAGGCAAAGTGTTGAATAAGTCTTGAGGGCTCCATTAATGCTTTGAAAAGTGAGTCAAACAAACCCAAAACCTCATTATTTTAATGATAAAACATATATTGGCCGAACCTAAGGATTATGGTATTTTATTACATCACCATTGGGTCATTATGATGTCATAAATCACATTATATATTTAAAAGGTATTTAATTTTTACCCAAAAATTGGACTGTCTCAGAAAATTATGAAAAATTCACCGTTGGATAATTTCGACGTCCTGATTCCAAAAATAATATTTATTTTATCTAAATAATTTTCTAAATATGTGAATTTGCACTTTTAAAATAAAAACCGACATTTATAAAAAAATCACGGGTTTTGACAGAAATGGCTTTCAAACCTTAATAAAAATTTTAATTGCATTCATAAAATTATAAGATCATTTATATTTAATAAAAATTAATTTAATATTAATAATAATATTTTATTAAAATATTATTTAATTCAAAAATCCTTTAATTTAATAAAATATAATTCTTAATTAAATAATAACTAAAAACATCATTTGTACTTTAAAAACTAATTACAATGCATCAAAAATGACTAGAAATTATATTAATTATTATATACAAAAATAATGTACATGAACATGGTGCTACTTATTTGTTACATAACCCCTTAAAATAGCCGCATAAGACCTAAGGGTAAGGTGTGCGATGGTGACAGACTCTTGGGGTTGCTCGGATAACATCGCTCGAGTGGTGATCTCTATCAACTTCCATTTTTCCCGTAGACGATCACGTTCGAGCTTGACTTGATGAAGCTCAACTTGGGCTTGGTCAAGGGCAAAGCCCAAAGACGCCACCTCCTTTCCGAGCTCCGACAAATGGGCTTCGTAAGGGGCAATTCTACTGGATGAGGCCATCGCTTCCTTTGTCTGAGTAAAAATAGTTTCGTTAAAGCCTTATATTTAAACTACCCAGATGATCAATGTTCAACGGCTATAAAAGTAACGGTCACAAATCTTAACGTAAAACTAAAGAAGTTGACATCTTATAAAAACATAAAGAAACATTTAACTGGATCAAGAGGGATTTTCCATTAATGAAATTTTGGGTCGTTACAAAATTCCTCATTATTGCATGAGAAAAATGGGTTTTGATGAAGACCATGCAATTACTCATGATTGCGTGAGAACCATGCTAGAGACTTCTTGACGGATTGAATCACATGGTTTGCATGAAGTTGATCATGACGGTTGATGAAAGAGGCAATGTGCCAATGAGTTGACTTATGCAATGGCCATGCACATCACATTGTCATAGAAGATGATGGTACTAAAGTTGTTCCTTCAAAGAATACATATCACAATAGTGGAGTTTGTAATAAAAGCAAAAGAGTCGCAGAAGGATACAGATCACCAAGAAGAAGTGTTGTTGAGGTGATCGTGCTTTTCGAAAAATCAAACAAACGACATACAAATTTGTTGACAAAGGAGATTCCATGGTGACATGTCAAGTTCAAGAGTTGTGGTCAACGATCTATGTTTGATTAAAGAACATTGACAGAGGAATGGATGATCTGGAGGCGGTACAAAAAGAGCAGATACAAGGTGGCGTCGTTTTCCAGTGTTTGCCAAATTTTTGGGGTCCAAAATTTGGAATTTGGTGAGCATCGCGAAAATAGGATTTTCATGAAGATCATGATTTAATATGGCAAAAGGCATGAATTTCGCGAAGATAGGATTCATGGTTTGGATTTCGCGAAGACCAGAAGAATGGAGGCAGTGATTCTTCGCAATTACGTCAAGCTTCGCGAACGACAGAGGCTGGAGAGCTTTGCGGCGATGAAGGGCTTCGCAAGGGAGCATCACGGCGGAGAAGGGCTTTGCGAGGGAGCTTCCCGGAAAAGGCGCGAAGGAATGTTGATGGTGATTCTTCGCGATTACGTCAAGCTCCGCAAATGGAAAATTGTCGTGGTGATTCGCGATTTGGACAGAATTTCGGTGGGAACTTCGGAGCTTCGCGATTTGAGATGACGTGGCGCTAACTTCGCGCAGAAGGGTCGAGGGTCGGTGCAATCACCTATAAATAGAGGCTGACCCCCTCAAGAGAAGAAGAGATAATTTCAGAGAAAAACTTTTGCTCTCGATTCGCAAAGGTCTCTCACGAAGGCATTGTGCTTCGCGAAAGAGGAGCTTCGTGGCGGCTATTCTAGCTCCGTGAAAGTCTTGTGCCCTGCATTGGCTCAGTGAGCTTTGCGAAGAGGCAGGAGCTCCGCGATAGCCCAGCATTGCGAAGGCTGGAGCATCACGAGAGTGCTTCACGATTGAGCTGCATGAAAAGGCAGGGGCTCTACGAGGACTTGTTTGAGCTTTGCAAAATTGGGAGCCTTGCAAAGTAGGGTACTTTGTGAAGGCCCTTTCCAAAGTTTGTTCACCCAGTGGACAGGGGAAAAAGGGGTACTCATCAGTGGATGAAATTTGCACTTCAACAAAGCATCATTTATTGAGCAATCACACAAGTGATTGTGATTCAGGAAAAAGAAGACAAGAGGATCTAGTGCATTCAGTCATTGCACTAAAGTAAAAGGTTGAATACATGAAAGAATAAACTCAGGACTCTGATGCAAGCAAAGTCTCATGCTGAACAGGAGACAAAGACTTCAATACAAATCTATTGAAGATACCTTCACATCTATAAACTTTGTGTGACTTCACCAACGACAGTAAGCTAGGGGGAGTCAACGGGAGTGACCCGAGGGAAGCAGTGAGCTATCCCTGAACCATTGTAAAGGCAGTGAGCCTGGGATAGAGTGACTGTGCCCGAACTATTGTTATCTACAGCTAGTGAAGCATAGTGGATTTAGGTATGACCGACAACCTGTCGGCGTATGCTCCTTGGACGTAGACCTTAGTGGTGAACCAAGTAAAAATAGTTGTGTCATCTCTCTGCATGTGAATGTTTCATTACTGATCATATCCATCATACAGGTTTAAGTAGTTCCTACCAACGTGGGAATAAGATCCACAACTTTAAGAAGAAAAAGTTGACACCCTGATTCACCCCTCCCCTATCAGGGTGTCCTGAGGTCCTACAAGTGGTATCAAAGGGAGGTTAATGTATGTTGGATATTCTCCAGTAATTCTATTGAGAAGAGGATTTGAGTTTCTTTCCTAAAGTCAACAATGAAGAGCAGTCTTGATGAAGTTTCTGAGCAGACGTCTACATCTAGCAAGACCATGACAAATAGGAAAAAGAAAGAGAAGAAGCAGCTAAAGAAGTCCCTCATATCCAAATAAGATGCAGTGTCTTGTTCTCCATGCCATTCCAAAAATGAAGAAACATCAGGCATGGAAAGTATCGAGCAGGTGACTCAGAATTATTCAAGAGGAAAGGATGACACCCCCAATTCATGCTTTCAAGAAAAACTCAAAACATATCTGCATGATATTCCTGAATAAAGGGCTGGTATTATTTGTAGCCTATTTCATTCTATGCAGGTTGAGATCACTCTACTTGAAAGGGAAGCAGACAATATGGAAAAGGGTCTGGAAAGAAAATTTCTGGAAAGTATGAAGCTCACCAAACAGGTTAATGTCTTTGAAGAAAACGAGGCAGTCAATAAGACTCTAAAAGAAAGGATCCATGCACTTGAAGATGAGCTGAAGAAGAGCAATGAAGTCAAGAATTTTTGTTTGGAAGAAACTTCCATTAAATTTAGGGAACTTGACACTTTGTTACAAAACAAAGTTAAGATGCATGAAGATGAGGTTGAAAGGTTGAAGAAGACTTGTGAAGAGAAGATGATCGCGATTGAAGATCAGAAGATCATCCTCAATATTGTGGGTCAAAAATTGGAAGCTCAGTTGACCAAGATTGAGAACACACATATTGAGACTTCACAAAAGAATGGAATGAGTGATTCTTGCACTCAATGTTCGTTGGAGGAGTCTAAAGGTGAAATGCCTCCAACATGTGATAAGAAGATTATGACAACTCTTGATTATCCACATCAAGAATCAGTTTCTGCTGGTACTCAATGCTCACTGGAGGATTCTATTGTCAAAAGACCTCCAACATGTGATAAGAAGATCATTACTTCACTCTTTGATCTATCACAAGCAACTAAGAAAGTGAAGGTACCATCCAAACCATCTTGTACTCATATTTATAAATACACTCCTACAATTAGTGCAGGTGGGAAGAAAAGCTCTAAACAAGTATGGATGAGGAAAGGTTAGAAGAAGAAACCTACCACCATGGCTAGGGTGGATGGGAAGAAAAAGGAGGAAGTGGGTTCCTCAAATAGAGCACAAAAGATTAAGCAGATGGCCCAACAACTTAATACAGAAGACACAAAGAAGAAAAGATTTGTGGGTCAATGTTGGTGCTGCAACAGATTTGGGCACTGTGCACTGGATTGTCTTTATAATCCCTTACATGGAAAAGCACAGAGAATGCCTATATCAAAGAGAAGGAAGCCAGATAAAAAGAAGCAACTTCAGCAGGTCCAGAAGCATCTTTTTACTGCAAACATATTTGGTATTCTTGATAACATCTGTGATGTATGCAACGGCAGCGGTCACAATGCAGGAACATGTCCATATCAACATGCTTTCACTGTTGAAAAGAAAATAAGACCTCTGATTCCGTCAAAGAATGAAGCAGCTACCTTGGGGATAAATCAGAAGAATGTTGTGAACACACATTTCCCCAAAAAGATCTCAAGTAGGGAAGCTGAGAAGACCCGGGATTTTAGATCCATGAAATTGAAGGGTCATTCATCCAAAAGAAACAATAAGTGGGATGAATCTCAGATGAACCCATGTGGAAGACCTAAACCAGCTGCAAAAGTTCCAAATGACATATTGGTCATCTGGCCAGAAGATTTGAAAAGAATAAGGAAACTTGAAGATGAGAAGGCCAAGTATGGTGACAAAGGAAAAGGAAAACTTTCACATGATGAAGACACAGTGTAGGAGAGATTGCAAACAAAGAGAAACACACGTGTCAAAGAAGTTCTGTGTGAGAGATGCAAGAATTCTGGTCACATTGCAAAAGGTTTCCTAACCTTAATACCAGATAAATAAGTAGTCCTTAAGAGGAGTAAGAATTTATCATTCATGATGGCTGCTAACCGAAACAATTCTATACACAAAGCAGAAGAGAATGTGAACAGAGCCATGCCACACCGACAGATGTCAGAACATATGTTCAAATGTGCAGGCATGAAGACTGGAGTGAACAGAGGAACTTGGTTGAGAAAAGAACCTCAACCAAGTAAGTCTTCTTGATGAAGCAAGAATGAACCACCTTATTCCCGTAATCATTTGTGTATTGAATTTGTTCTAATAATGTAGGGAATTGAAGGTGAAGCATGCTCTCAGGAGGAGAACCTGAGAAGTAGTGAATGTTGTCAACTCTTGATAGCCAAGCTGAAGAAGTTTCCATCCTTAGTAGATTCTTCAATTGATATTCAAAGATTCATGATGATGAAGGACCACTCTTGATGAAGATGATGAGGAGTGTTTCCTTGAGGGGGAGAAGAATGAAGAAGCTTCCATAATCACTGTTTCAATCAATATCAACTCCAGATAGACTCAAAAGCAGTTACTCTGTGAATTTCTTGAAGAACACGTCAATGGAGAAGGTATGTCATTTCTCAATCACTATCCCTTGGTTACTCAGATCAAAGATTATTTTACAAAGGGGGAGTAACCGAATTGATCAGTGACATAAAGAGAATGGAAGTTCCCCAAGGTCACTTATCCTGCCGATTGCACTTGAATGTTTTTTGATCTGTTAGCTGATGTGAGTGCAGGAGTTTCAGGTTGATTATTCCCTATCACATTTGATTTTTCTTATGCCTGAAATAAAAGTGGAAAACCCTTGAATACAAAATACATGAGTTCTCATCTCATGTTGGTATCATGATCTGTGAATAATGGACAACCTTGTTGACTTAATCCAAATCCTCTTGTTTTCTACATCGAGCATTGCTCAAGTAGACTTAGAGTCAAATGATTAATGAAACATTGCTTAAGTATGGATTGATACCATCCCTACCATGAGCTTTGTATTTCTTGTCAATAAGGGGGAGAGAAAGTGAAATGAATGTTTGAAATGAAAGCTGATTGAAGATAATATTCTCGTTTTGACACTTGACAAATTCATTTCAGATGATGTATAAGGTATTGACAACAAAATACAAAGGGGGAGATTGTTGGAACCACTTTGTGTATAGGTTTGCTATTTGTTGTCAATAGTTGTCAATGGAATATCAAAATGAAAGAAGATCAAGAAGTACTCCAATAAAATGGAGGAATGGAAGCTCACACATGAGGGAGATCATGAAGTACTACCGATGAAGTAGAGGAGTAGTGATTCAGACGATTATTGTGTTGATCGTATGTTCAAAATAACATGTAGCCAAAGGTGATACATTGTTTACAAAAATGAAGAATGTGAGGAGTAATTCATCCAAGGATGATTAAAGCAGGATGGTGTTTTTGGATGAAGACCATGCAATTCCTCATTATTTCATGAGAACAATGGGTTATGATGAAGATCATGCAATTACTCATGATTGCTTGAGAACCATGCTAGAGACTTCCTGACAGATTGAATCACGTGGTTTGCATGAAGTTGATCATGAAGGTTGATGAAGGAGGCAATGTGCCAATGAGTTGACTTATGCAATGGCCATGCACATCACATTGTCATAGAAGATGATGGTACTAAAAGTTGTTCCTTCAAAGAATACATATCATAATAGTGGAGTTTTTTATAAAAGCAAAAGAGTTGCAGAAGGATACAGATCACCAAGAAGAAGTGTTGTTGAGGTGATCGTGCTTGTCGACAAAGCAAACAAACGACATACAAATTTGTTGACAAAGGAGATTCCATGGTGACATGTCGAGTTCAAGAGTTGTGGTCAACGATCTATGTTTGATTAAAGAACATCGACAGAGGAATGGACGATCTGGAGGCGGTACAAAAAGAGCAGATACAAGGTGGTGCCGTTTTCCAGTGTTTGCAAAATTTTTGGGGTCCAAAATTTGGAATTGGTGAGCATCACGAAAATAGGATTTTCGTGAATATCATGATTTAATATGGAAAAGGCATGAATTCCGCAAAGATAGGATTCATGGTTTGATTTCGCGAAGACCAGAAGAATGGAGGCGGTGATTCTTCGCGATTACGTTAAGCTTCGCGAACGACAGAGGCTGGAGAGCTTTGCGGCGATGAAGGGCTTTGCAAGGGAGCATCACGGCGGAGAAGGGCTCTTGCGAGGGAGCTTCGTGGTGAAAGGCGTGAAGGAATGTTGACGGTTATTCTTCGCGATTACGTTAAGCTCCGCGAACGAAAATTGCTGTGGTGCTTCGCGATTTGGATAGAATTCCGGCGGAACTTCAGAGCTTCGCGATTTGAGCTAAACGTGGCGCTGACTTTTGCGCGGAAGGGTCGAGGGTCGGTGGAATCGCCTATAAATAGAAGTTGACTCCCCTCAAGAGAAGAAGAGAGAATTTCAGAGAAAAACCTTTGCTCTCAGGTTCGCAAAGGTCTCTCAGAAGGCATTGTGCTTCGCGAAATAGGAGCTTCGCGGCGGCTATTCTAGCTCCGAAAAAGTCTTGCGCCCCGCGTTGGCTCAGTTAGCTTCTCGAAGAGGCAGGAGCTCCGCGATAGCCCAGCATTGCGAAGGCTGGAGCATCGTGAGAGTGCTTCGCGATTGAGCTTCGCGAAAAGGCAGGGGCTCTGCGAGGACTTGTTTGAGCTTTGCAAAATTGGGAGCCTTGCGAAGTAGGGTACTTTGTGAAGGCCCTTTCCAAAGTTTTTTCGCCCAGTGGACAGGGGAAAAAGGGGTACTCATCAGTGGATGAAATTTGAACTTCAACAGAGCATCATTTATTAAGAAATCACACAAGTGATTGTGATTCAGGAAAACAAAGACAAGAGGATCTAGTTGCATTCAGTCATTGCACTAAAGTAAAAGGTTGAATACAAGAAAGCATCAACTCAGGACTCTGATGCAAGCAAAGTATCATGATAAACAGGAGACAAAGACTTCAATGAAAATCTATTGAAGAGACCTTCACGTCTATAAACTGAGTGTGACTTCACCAACGACAGTAAGCTAGGGGGAGTCAACGGGAGTGACCCGAGGGAAGCAGTGAGCTATCCCTGAACCATTGTAAAGGCAGTGAGCCTGGGATAGAGTGACTGTGCATGAACAATTGTTATCTACAGATAGTGAAGCATAGTGGATTTAGGTACGACCGACAACCTATCGGCGTATGCTCCTTGGATGTAGCCCTTAGTGGTGAACCAAGTAAAAATAGTGTGTGTCATCTCTCTGCATGTGAATGTTTCATTGCTGATCATATCCATCATACAGGTTTAAGTAGTTCCTACCAACATGGGAACAAGATCCAAAACTTTAAGAAGAAAAAGTTGACACCCTGATTCACCCCTCCCCTCTCATGGTGTCTCGGGGTCCTACAATATTACCCAATATAATTAACTAAAACTCTTATTACATGTCTTGAGATTCTCACATACAAGGATGTGTGTATGAAGTCATGTGGCATTCAGGCCAAGACCTGGTGGTTTAGGTTGGTTGGTTACAAAATGGAATTGGTTAACCATTCCATAATTACTTGATTATTAACTTTAACATAATCAGAGAAATATTATATAGGATATATTATTGTTGTGACATAGGAAGGGGAAAATTTTAATGACTGTACAATGTTTTAAAGTGCACATCCATTCTTCAATAATTGGGGAGAAATTATTATTATTTTGTTACCATGGATTAAATCCACCAATTGTGAGTAACAAGATTTTGATATCTGATTTATGAGATTTTAGGTACATTTATGTATCATGATTATGCACATTAGTTCACATGTCATATATATACTTTTTGATTTATTTCATGATAGTTATTTAATTAAATTCCTTAATTTGTGATATTTTTTGGATAGTTTCTCTTTGTTTGATATATTAGTCTTTCCATGTTGTTATGAAATATTATATTTTTAATTATTTATGTTAACTAATCTTTCTATTGTGGTATTTTAATATATGATGACAAAGACTATTGTGTATGGATAGAGACCAGGGTTTGTAAATGATGGTTAAACTATAGGTTATGGTTATACTACTATGAAAAAATTATGTGATACCCTATATTTGATGAAATATTTCTATTTTCATGAACCTCCTTCTTAATGAAAAATATTCGACCTCAAAGACATTTGGTGGGGCCATCAGCTATGTATGAGGGTTCTCCAGTGCATGTTCCCACACCAACCCAATGATCTATGAATTGGGCACTTTCAGGCCACCACTGATATCCACGGTTGACTACATAAAATATTTATATATCTATTATCCTATATTATTTCAAGGCACTGATAGATGGAAGGATGTTGAGTATTATGTTAACATCTTTGAGGGAATATTCAACCATGTTGAGATATTGAATGATATAATGATGGAGCTAATAGAATTCATCTTGTACGGACCCATAAGACTTTTATGGGGAGATATGGGTCTAGTAGGATTACATGAGGGACTAACATGGGATTACTTCAAGGAATTTTTATCTGTGTGTCCTTCCCCAAAATGATAATGCTCGAACTACCATAGGAGTTCATAAATTTTTAGTAGGCCTCCATGAAAATATCAACATAAAACACATGTTTTACTAATATTATCTAATTTTCAACATTTTGTCTAGAAATAAGTCTCAAATGCATAGGAAAATTGAGATCAGACATTGACCTCATATTTCATAAAATTTACGAATCATTGAACAACTTCAATCTCATATGTTCTCTAAAAGGATATGATAGTCAAGAAGATCAAAGATGAAGTTTATGAATTTGGTTTTCACCTAGCTTCAACAGTCATTTGTGTGGAACTACTACTGTTTCCATAAGTACAACTTATGACTGACTAAAGATGAACATTTGGCATGTTCTATAGTAAAGAAGTATGCAGGTGGAGTAGAGACTAGGTTTTTCAACTCCTTCTAAAAGGAACCCATAGAGATTCAATAGTGGGATGTTTGGAAATGATTTTAGGGTCTTCACAGTAACACATATTCAATTAAGTAGTTCAAAAAGATATAAAATCTCTAATATTTATATGTTATAGAATCGAGGTTGATGTTCCCTAGGGGTGTAGGATGTGCAAGATATCTGACCCATGGATCTAGTCAAGGTTCCTAGTTGCAGAAATTGACTAGTCATATACTTCTAGAGAAGTTTTGTGGAGCTGGGGTAGGCCATGTGTATGCTATGGATCAGACATCAAAAGATGATGGAGATGGGATATCAACTTTTCATGGTAGTGTTCATATCACATAAACCATATCTACTTCTTTATTCTATAGTAGCTCTTGTCATTCTTTTTTATATGCATAAGAATTTTCTAGACATAACCTTCAAGTCACGTTATCCTTTGAGTTAGTCTCCCTTGATACACTATTCAATTTGAGAGTGGTAAATCGTCAATGAATCATATATATTCCTTTTTTCATCACTATAAATGGACATATATAGGAATTCATGATTCTATATATGATGACCTATGATGTGACTCTCATAATATACATAGAGACTAGTTTTCTAGCACAAAATTATTTTTATCATAGATGGGTTTCAGTTAAATCAACAAAAGGGGAGAGGCATAAGATGATCAAAGAGTGGGAACTGGGAGAAAGTATTGTTGGACCAGACATGAGACTTCACGAGATAATTGCAGCATAGATGGTAGGCTTTGATATTTATGAGGGATTAGTGACATCCCCATCAAATCTTCATCCATTCATGAGTCCCTAATATATTTTCTTTTTGAGTGACTTTGTAAAACTTCCTCTATTTAGATTAATTCAATTTGATCTTGATCTCATTCTAGGTTTTCATCCAATTCTCAAACCCCCATATCATATTAAATCAATCGAGCTGAAGGAGCTCTAGGTGGAGCTTTATGAATTTGAACAAAGGGGATTTATTAGACTAATTACTTCACTATGGGGTGAACCTTTTTTTCTCGAAGTAGGTGCATATTATTCTATGACTCTGCATTGATTACCCAATATTGATCCTACTTACAGTGAAGATCACATATCCTCTTACCATGATTTATTATCATTTCGATCAATTATAGTGAGCCTAGTGGTTCTCTAAGATTGATGATCAATTAGGCCATCACCCGTTCTGAATTAGAAAGTTGGAAATTCCAGAGATATAATTTTTTTTAAGTGTATAGGTTGTATGAGTACTTTATTTTGTCATTCATACTAGAAAAAGAAATTTCATTGATTATGTATCTCATGAATATGATTTTACCCTCATACATAGACTCAATCATTGTTGAATTCATTTAAGACATTCTTATATCCTAACTAACACTATAGAATCATGCAAGGAACCTAGGCATAGTCCTTAGTATGCTACATGGACATCAGAATTGTACCGAACTAAAAAAGTGTGATTTTGGATTTGATAAGTGATTTTAAATGTTCATGTGATGTCTAATATGGGTATATCTTTAGACCCAAATAATGTGCATGAATTAATTCTCCTTAAATATCCACAAAACATGTTCGCGACCAGGTGATTTCTAGGTTTAAGATGTTATTACTGATGGTTAATCTATGTCTTATCCCAATTATCAAAACTCATAACATAGCTAATGAATAAAGTAGTAAAGGTCAATAATATATATTATTTTGAAGCGGTATTTATCAATCTATATATGTGACTTTCTATATCTCCATTTCGGATACTACAATATTTAGGGATCAGAAAAATTGTATATAGTGATGCATCAGGTGCCAATTTGAGAGTATTGATGATGTGGAGATAAAAAGAACTAGTATATGGGTTATTTCAGATATAACCCCATGATTGGAAGAAATATACTCACCAATTCGATATGTAATCTATGGTTGATGCTCCAATTTGTTGGAAACACAATCTCTTGAGTGAGAGGATTATTTTATATACTGACCATAAGAGCCTTCATTATATCTTCACCCAGTTTGACATGATCTTGAGAAAAGGGTGATGGGTTTAATATATGAAGACTTAGATATGTCTTATACACTAGTGAAAACTATCCTTATATATGATACTATTAATAGTAAATTTCATGTTTAGTAGGAGCTTGTTGAGTAGCATTCAGATGAGGAATTGTGCTTGCTCAACTTTTGTTCTGATTGGATGACGAATGTTTCAAAGGATCATGTATCAATGATGCATCCAATATTATTGATTGTATCCTACCTTTTGGAAGAGATGAAGAGAGTCTTGGATTCCAACCAAGAGTGTGTTGTAATGAGATAAAAACTAGATAGAGAGGACATGATAACCTACTAGTCGTTGGAAGATGAGGGTGTGATCTTGGTATATTGGAAAATTTTCACCCCTACTTTCATCAAACAGAGGAAGATGTGATATATACATACCTTGATATGCGTGGTACATTAGAGTGTAAAGAATATGATACATGACTTCAGATGAAAATTCTTGTGTCCATGGATTGAGAGGGACTTTGCTAGGTTTTTAATCCAGATTCAGCAACTTCCAATGGGTGAGGGTCAAGAACCAACATCCAGGTGGGTCAGTCCATCCACATCCAATTCCCATGTGTAAGTGGTATTATGTCATGATGAACTTCTTTATGGGGTTACCCCTAACCCCAATGGGTCATGATATTTTCTGTGTGATTATTTATCAGTTAACAAATTTGGATTACTTCTTTACAATTGGAGATAAAAACTCAAGAAATCAGATTGGAAAGCTATTTGTCAATTATATTTTCATCATACATTGATTTTCATAATTATATTATCATAAAGAGATAATTATATCATTTCACTCATTTTAAAGGTATTGTAGAAATATCTAGGGGCTCTATTGAGATGGAACACAACATTAAATCCTCAAACATACAACAAGCCTGACTGTACTATATAAATACTGAAATATATTCTTAGATCCTTCATTCTAGACATTCATGGAGCTGAGTATGATCATATAGACATGTTTGAGTTTGAAAAAAACATTATTTACTAGGATTCAATTTATATGGAAAATTATAAGGCTCTTTAATGGAGACCATGTCGATCACATCTTCGTTTGAATGAGGTATTTATGGTAATGGTTATGGGACCCAGTTTGGTTTAGGTGACCTCCAAGATTGTGTAGCATATTAAGAAGAGGTTAATAACTACTCAAATAAGTAAGATATCAAATGTTTACCATTGAATAATACTTTTAGAGTTTTCTATAGGCGATTAGGTTTTCAACAGTGTTACTCCACTATTCGGTTACTAATATCAAAGGAATCAAGGAACGTTATCCCCATGGACTAGGATTCACATCAAGGTCATTGAATGGGTGTGGATAGTAGAACATCTTTTAGATTATACTTATATCTTCATAGTGTGTTTCATGTGCCATGTATTTAGACGTATAAGGAAAATTCTACCCATTTCATGGACAAAAATGATATATAGTTAGAGTCTGGTGCATCTTATAAGGTGATACTAGTGTAAAATATAGATTGGATAGAGAATTTCCTTTGAGGTAATATAGTTTCCATTGTTTGGATATGTGGGCTTCATGGATGGAATAATAAGAGATGTGGGAGAGGGAGTTTGATGTTTGAGCTATGAGTACTATGTTATATGAACAATACAACTTGACTTACTTCTTGTTGATGTCGAAATTCAGAGAAGGAAAGAATCAGGAGGATAATGATCAAACAAAGGAAATTGGGACAGGTAGAGAAGATTCTAGGACCTAGGAGGATGCAGCATGCAAGTTTCGAAGAATTCATGTAAACAGCCCTCGGTGCACAAAATCTTGTCTGCCAAAGACGGCGTCAAGGGAGACTGCTCCCGTTTGCATGCCCAAAGCGACAATAAGTGCACAATTGCACACAATGCCCCATTGCGCACCACATACGATGTCAAGGGTGAACTTGCATCCAGGACACATTTGCACGCCCAAAGCGACGCCAAGCGCGCGATTGCACGCAACACCCATTTATGCGCCAATGACGATGTCAAGGGAGAGTGTGCGCGTAGTGTCCCATTGCGCACCCAACCCAACGTCAAGGGAGAGCATCTACATAGCACTCGTTTGCATTCCCAACATGGCATCAAGCACATGTTTTTACCCCCCCCCCCCCCCCCCCCCCTTAATCCACCCCAAAGGACTTAAGCCATACAACAAAACATTCCCCCACCCTTAAGGGACATGAAGAGAAGACTAAGTGACGCTCTGCTGCGCGAAAACTACCTCTTCCGCGATCGTGAAAAAAAACACCATGGCCATCAAGTATTTGCTTTTTCACGACAACTCCCCCAATGGTCATGATGTTGCCTTATTTTTACACAGTTTTCCACATCCTTTTTATTAATTTTTAATGATTTATTTAATTATTTTTACACTTTATGATAAATATTTGTACTTTTTTATTTATATAATTAAATTTGTCGAATATTCATTTTTTTATAACATTTTATGTAACTTTGGACCTTAAAATAAATGACTTATTCTTTATGTGTTTTTAATATAACTTTTTTTTCAATTTGTTTAATTAAATCCTTATTTGTTTATTTAATTTAATTTTACATTATCAATAATTATTGAGTTCGCTATTTAATTTACTTTTAATTGTATGTTTATATAACTTAGTCACGACTTGCTAGACTATCGGTACCTTAGCTACCGATAGCAGGTTACTAGTACTCTCTATCGGTGACCATGTCTCTATCAGTGACCTTGCCTCTATCGGTGACCTTAGTCACTGATACCCTTCCCTACCGTTAGCTCTCACTTAATTATTTTGGTGAGATTTTGTTTTTAATTTTTATTGGTAAGTCCTTTAATTTTTTTAAACAACGGTGAGTATTCAGTTGGTAAAATTCTGCTTGACTTTTTAATAGGTTAATTTTCATTTTAAACAATTATTTAATCAACATAATTCTAATTAAAAAACATAGACTTTATTTTATTAATTAATCTTTTAATTAAGTTACATTAGAATAGGTTAATTTTATTATTTTATGTGTTTAGTGTTCCTTCCCGTCATTTAAGTAAGTTATGTGTGATTTTAAATTAATTAAATTGGTTCGCCCTTAATTTTATTAGTTCAAATAGTTAATTAATTAATTAATTAAGAGTTTTTAAGCCTTAACTATATTATTTTATGTATGCAGATTGGGTATTAATTCAATTTTATTTTGTTTTAGTTCACCGGTGAGGTAGACGAGAACTAGCGGTGACTTATATGGGTCACCGTTGCTTTTCAATGTCACTCACTACTACTTTGTAATTAGCGTTTTTAGTTATTTTAATTTAAGTCTTTTATAATTTTAGTTTATCAATTATTCAGTTAATAAATTAAGTGTTTTCCATTAATTATTTTAATGTTTTAATGGTTAACTCAAAATTCTGTTTTGAATCAATGACATTTAGCATTATTTTAATTAATTATTTTAAGTATTTTTATTTAGTTTATTTTAGTTTTAATTTTATGTTTAACTTGTGTGTTTATTTTTAAAAGGTCCTTGTTGCGTTACGGTCGGCAACCCTTTTATTTTTGTTGCGCAACTGTGAGTATTTAGTTCTATTTGTAACGGTGTGCTTGTGTTTTAATTTTTATTCTAATAGTAGATTTTAATTTTAAAACGGTGACTTTCTATTTTTCTATAACGGTGAACCCCGCTCCACTGTTATACCTAACAGTTACCACCTCACTGGTATTTTTCTTCACCGGTTCACTGCTATTTTCTTTATTTTTATTTCTAACGTTGATCCTCTCCCCTGCTGTATATAGGTGACCCTTTGCCTAGTCTATCTCACCATTGCATCCCTTTCACCCACCCACCCACATCAAATCCATTTAGACCACGATTTCATTCAAAACCAAACCAGAAAAATAATAATCACTTAATCCATTTGTATATCGATTTCAGAATTCAGATGCAAATTAACTGAGTGTTGAAGCAGCAAAATTTCCAGATCTGCAACCAGAATTTGAGTAATCTTGCTGGTCTGGACTTGCTTATCCAGTTCCACTGTAGAGAAGGTTTTGGATGCAAAAGAGTTTCGCACCTCAAGAGCTGTGGGATGTTGTTGGAGAAGTCGAACTTGAGGCTCTTGCGCCACTGCTGGGTGTTGCTGGGTGAAGTGTTGTCGCGGAGGAGGATCCGAACAGGAAGAGTCCGAGCTGCTGCGGAGAAGGTCAGCGCTGCCTCTTCTGAGTTTCCGAACCGCCCAGCTGTTGTGCCTGAAGGAGTTGATTGCACCACCTGGAGCTTAAAAGATGAGAGATGTGCACAGTTGTTCGAAGCCACTGTAGCGCCGCTGATGAGTAGGGAGAAGCTGGCCACGGTCAACCTATCTGCATACGCAATCCGAACTCACCTGGAGGAGATCTGCACTGCAGGTGGAAGACATCCGACTGAGATGCTGCTGTGTTTGGAGGAAGAGGCCGAAACCCTCCCACTTGATGCGTGTGGAATTGGGGGAGGACGGAAGAAGACAACAACAAAAAAAAGGATAAATAAAAAGATATAATAATAAAAGATATTATAATAAAAGTAAAAATAAAGTTAAGAAAAAGATATAGCTAAAGTTAGCTTTAGTTAAGTCAAATTAATATAATTTAATTGATAAAATTTATGATTTAAAACAATTATAATATTAATAACTAAATAAATTATAAATTATTTTATAAAAACTAAATTAATAATAAGTATTGATAATTTATTATTTTACTATTAATAGTGTGAATTTATAATTAATAATAAATATAAATAAACTATAAAATATTCTGAATAATTTATAAATATTTAAAACTTATGTTTTAATTCAAAATTCTTGATTAAAATAAATAAAATAATAAATTAATTGAGCAATTTAATTTCTTTAATAGTAATAATTAAATTATTAATTCAATCTAAATTATTTTCTTAATTACTTATTTATTTATGTTCTTAATTTTTAATAAATTAGTTTAAAAAAAGGATAAAATTAATAACTTAGTAATGATATCTATAAACCTAATTAAATTAATAACTTTTTAATAAATTTATGTATCACCTTAGTATTATTAAAGTGAATAATTTTATAAAATATAAAAATAATTATCAATCAATTTCTTTTAACATTAACTCTTAACTTACAAATTAACTAATTTTCTCCCTTTGCGCTCTCATTTATTTATTCTATTTTACATGGTGGGTTCTTTGAAGGGACTTAAACACGTCCAGGTTCATCCAACTAACTCATCCGGAGTTAGTTACGAGGGAAAAACTCGCGCGACGTGCCTGTCGCGGGTTAAACACACGTGTGCGGTGCGCTTGTGAGAAAAACATGAAATCGGTGGAAGTTGTGGTGGTGACATGCAATGGATGACCGAAGTTACTTAAGCAGAGCAAGCAGCATTCTTTAGGTACATTCATTCATAAAGAGACATCCATACACTTACCTAGAGAGACGATCGAGAGTAGGAGAGACGATCCTGAGCAGTGCAGTCCTGGAACTCAGGAGCAGGGCATCCTTAGGGAGTTCTTTCTCCCTCACATTTTAAATTTTAGAACTCTGTTTCTGTAATGTTTACTATTAATGTAGTGATAATGAATAGTATAGTTAGCTAAGTCTTCTAGTTTGGGGAGAGTTCTAGCTCTACTGGTATCTTTTTCATCCTTTTCACTTATCATTTTAATGTGTTTAGAATTAATCGGCGAGATCAGCTTTAAATACATACATCTGTTCTGCACCACAAAACTGAATTTCATGCACCTACAATCCTTCGGCGAGTTTGATTGTAGAACCTTTTTCTAAAAACATTAAACTCAAATTGAAAACTTCAGTACTCATGGCGAGTGTGTACTATCGACTTTTAAAATCATTTTTATGAAGTTGTACTTCTTTGTAGTGGCGAACTCAAAGTGTACAATTTCTGCGACTTAAATCCTGGAGAGGGAGCTAATTCAACTTTATTCAGTGGTACGAAGCAGTACATTTACATGAATAGGAAAAACGGTTTAAACCAGTAGACTAGAGCAATCCTTGAGCGCTCTTCTCTTGTGTCTTTTTTCAGCATCTTATTTTCTTCATGCATCTTTCTTCAACTGTACTCTGTTTTAGTGTAGGTAGCACAAATTCACAAGAGTTGTGTAGTCTTACATTCCAGTTTATTAAAACATTAAAAAATATTAAAATATTAAAAAGAAATAGAAAAACCACTCTGCTGCTAACAACAGTGGAGTTTTCCAAGTTTTTAGTTTAGTAGCGGCCAAATTTACCTTCCATGTGGGTTTGACCCTGCTTGGCACATATACAGTAGCTAGTAGGTATATAAATTTCAAACTTTGACCGACTTCAAAGACAGTTTAGGTCAAGTTTTTGGTGTCGTTGCCGGGGAAGGCACGAGCCATCGCTAAAAAAACATTTCAAAAAACACATATAAAAATCTTTAAAAAATTTTGAAAATTTTGAAAACTAAAAAAAAATTGAGTCTTGTCAACCTGAACTGTTACTATTGGTACAGTCTACTATTTTTTTTATGAGAAAAAGACACTCTGCTGTTAGTTTAGAGCCCTTAAACCTTGAATTAGAAAAACACTTAGCTGCTCTATGAAAGAAAAACAAAACTGAAATGGAAAACATAGATAATAGAGTTCCTGAGCATAATAATTTCCATAACCAATCAGAACTGTTAGATGAAAATGAATGGCCTAGGATGTGGGAGTTCCAACTCCCTCAAGTATCAAGCAACCCATCATCCATTAGATTAAGTCCTAGAGCCAGAAACTATGAATTGAAACATTCACACATTTCACTACTTCCTGCTTTCAATGGGCTCTCTAATGAGGACTCTTTGGCCTTCATTAGAGACTTCTATAACACTATGCAACAACTTCCAATTTTAGGACTCACTGAAAATGAACTAAGGATGAGAGTATTTCCCTTTTTCCTTAAAGGGAATGCTAGGAACTGGTTTTTAAGTCTAGATGAAAACATTTTTGAGAACTGGGATCAAGTGTATAACTCAATCATTATGAAATTTTATCCCCAAAGATTAAAAGGAGAACATAGAACTAAAATCACTAGTTTTTATCAAGAGGATGGAGAAGCTTTTCATGAAGCTTGGGATAGATTTAGGGATCTGCTTAGCCAGTGTCCCCATCATCAACTCCCTTCACATCTTCTCATGGATACCTTCTATGAAGGGCTTTCCTCCTCTGGTCAGAACATGGTGGATCAAGCTGCTGGGGGTAATTTCAATGATAAGACTGATGAGGAGTTAAGACAAATTTTCAATAATCTGGCCCTAAATTCTCATTATCAGAATTCAAGAAGGAAGAGAGTCAATAGGAATGTTAATACTGGTTCAGGAGCTGATACTCAAGCCCAACTTGCTGAAATCACTAACCAACTTCAAACATTAATGAACCAGAATTCAAAACAAACTGTTAACCAAGTTGAAAACCAGAATCAGTATCAATCTCTTAGGAAACAGTGCACTCAATGTGGTATGTTTGGGCACTCTGAATTTTTTTCCCTAATGTTGATTTAACTTCCCAACAACCTGAAACCTTAAACTTTGTCAATTATGGTCCTAGGATGCCTCTAAATAAAGATCCATTCTCAAATAACTACAATCAAGGCTATAGGAACCATCCAAATTTGTCGTGGAAGGATCAAGGTATTATTAAGCAACAAACTGCCCCTAATTATCAGAATCAACCAAGACCGAACTTTCAAAATCAACAAAGGGGAGAGTCTTTAAATGTTCAAGGAAGTAATGATAATAAAATGTATTCTAAATTGGATCAGATCTTGAATAAAATAAATTCACAAGAGGAAAGGTACATGACTCAACTTAATAAATGGAAAAGTCAATATGAGTCAGACAAGATGCAAAATGATGTGAGAATGCAGAACATGGAAACACAGCTATGCCAATTAGCTAGAGATTTGACTACTAGGGATAAAGGTAGGTTGCCTAGTACAACTGAACTTAATCCTAGGGAGAATATCATGGCTATTGTTACTAGGAGTGGGCTAAATACTCAAACTATTGCTGAAAAAACTGTAAAAAATTCCCAAAATGAAAACCTGTTTGAATCTGGAAATAAAAATATGCTTTGTTCACAATCTGGAAATTCATGGAAAGATGTTGAAAATAATGAGAATCTGAACCTGTCACCTGGATCTCAAGCTGAAAATTGTTCTAAAAATCAAAAGAAAAAAGGAAAAGAAAAAGTTGTGGAAGAGGTGAGGGACATGCCTACTATTCTGAAGAATTTTTCCCCACCCATCCCTTTCCCTGAGAAGATTAAACCTCAAAGTAACACCAGGGCTGAACTTCTTCAGTTCCTTGGTCTCCTTTCTAAGCTTTAAGTGAACATACCTTTTATCCATGCCTTAATTCTATCCCATCTTACCTGAAATCTTTAAAGAAAATTGTTTCAAACCAAAAGACCCTTGAAGAATTTGCTACCTACAGCCTCACTGAAGAGTGCAGTGCTGTACTCCAAAAGAAAATCCCACCCAAATTGAAAGACCCAGGTAGTTTTGTCATCCCTTGTACCCTAGGAAATTCTGGTCAGCTAAACTATTTGTGTGATCTAGGTGCCTACATTAATTTGCTCCAATACTCACTGTTTCAAAAGTTGAGGTTGGGTGATCTTCAACCCACCACGGTCATACTACAATTAGCTGATAGATCTTTCACTCATCCTGTGGGAAGGGTAGATGACTTACTAGTTGGAGTTGGGAAGTTATTCTTGCCTGCTGACTTTCTTGTTCTAGATATGGAGTGTGATCAAGAGGTACCTATCATCTTGGGTAGGCCCTTCTTGGCCACAGGCGGAGTTGTCATAGATGTGTCTAAGGGTCAACTGATTTTCAAAATTGGTGAACAAGAAGAAGAGTTTAATGTGTTTAAAAATATTAAGGAACCAACTTATTTAGAAAACTATTCAAAAATTGAGTCTCTTGAAGATGAATGTTCTTATAAAAATCAACTTGAACTCATTGAAAAATCTGAAAAACAATCCTTTGCTGAAGAAAACATTAGTGAAGCTGAAAATCTTTGTGAATCTGTTCTAGAAGCTGAAAATTCTGTTGTGACAACCAAACTGGTAAATCTTCTAGAACTGGACAACTTTCCAGTTTCTGTTGTAGGAGAGTCCCCTGTTTCTGAACATAGGAGTTTTCTAAGTGAAATTGAGGGTGTTTCTATTAACATCGACCTTGCTGAGCACTTTGATGATACTGAGGGAGAACTTATTATACAACTTGATGATTCTGCTTTGATAAACCTGCTGAATTCTGATCTAGAATTTCTGTACAGCATACTTCCCATCTTGGACAGTAGGACTGTTATCTCTGAATCTGAGCATGAAATTGAAAATCTTTCATCTTTTACTACTCCTTACAAGAAATATGCTAAAGACCTTGGGCCTCCCAGGCCCAAGAGTCTTCCTTCAAGTGTAGAACCACCTGACCATGAGCTGAAGCCCATCCCTGCCCATCTTAAATATTCATTTTTAGGTGAGAACTCTACTTTGCCTGTAATAATCTCTGCTGAACTAAATGCAAACCATGAAGAAAAATTGTTGGGAGTTTTGAAGAAGTTTAAATCTGCCATAAGCTGGACATTAGCTGATATCAAGGGTATTAGTCCATCATTCTGTATACACAAGATTCTTATAGAGCCTGACCATAAGCCTAGGGTAGAATGTCAAAGAAGATTAAATCCTAATATTAAAGAAGTTGTGAGAGAGGAAGTAATTAAACTGTTGGACACTGGTATGATATATCTCATTTCTGATAGTGCTAGGGTCAGCCCTGTTCAGGTTGTCCCCAAGAAGGCTGGTTTCACTGTTGTAAAGAATGAAAAGAATGAAGAAGCCCATGTTAGGAAAGCCACAAAATGGAGAATCTGTATAGATTATAGGAAGCTTAATGCATCCACTAGGAAGGACCATTTTCCAATGCCCTTCTTGGATCAAATGCTTGAGAGGCTAGCTGGAAATGAATTTTTCTATTTTTTGGATGCATATTATGGTTACAACCAGATTCATGTTCATCTATAGGATTAAGAGAAGACCACTTTCACATGCACCTTTGGGACATTCTCTTACCGACGGATGCCCTTTGGGTTGTTTGGAGCTCCAGCCACCTTTCAAGGGTGTATGATGGCTATCTTTTCTGATATGATGGAGAGAATCATTGAAGTTTTCATGGATGAATTTTCTATAGTGGGGAGTACTTTTGATACTTGTTTGTGAAATCTTGAGCTAGTTTTGGAGAGATGCATTGAAACCAACCTTGTGCTAAATTGGGAGAAATTCCAGTTCATGGTTACTGAAGGTATTGTGCTTGGTCATAAGGTGTCCAAGAGAGGTTTAGAAGTTGATACTGCTAAGATAGAATTTATTCAAAAACTTCCACCTCCTGTTAATGTAAAAGGTGATAGAAGTTTTCTAGGGAATGCTGGTTTTTACTGGAGGTTCAGAAAAGATTTTTCTAAAATAAATAATCCCTTGTGTTCTTTACTGGTCAAGGATGCACCTTTCATTTTTGATGAAAACTGTTTGAAATCATTTAATCTTCTTAAAAAGAAACTCACTATATCACCTATCATTACTGTACCTGATTGGAAATTACCTTTTAAGCTTATGTGTGATGCTAGTGACATGGCTGTAGGTGCTTTCCTTGGATAGAGGAAGGATAGGAAATTGCATGTGGTGTATTATGCTAGTAGACTGTTAGATGATGACCAAAAGAATTATACCACCACTGAAAAAGAAATGTTAGCTATTGTGTTTTCTCTTGAGAAGTTTAGGTAGTATCTGTTAGTTTCAAAAGTCATCATTTTCACTGATCATTCTGCCTTAAAATACTTAATATCTAAGAAGGAAACAAAACCCAGGCTGATTATATGGATCTTATTATTACAAGAGTTTGACTTAGAGATTAGGGATAAGCAGGGAGCTGAAAACTTAGTTGATGATCACCTTTCTAGGATTCCTTTTACTCAATCTGAATCTGAAAATCCTATGGAGATTAACTCTTCCTTTCCTGATGATAAGTTGCTATCTGTGTCAGTCAGGCAATCTGCTTGGTTTTCAAATTTTGCCAACTTCCTTGCATTTGGTGTCATTCCCAAAATTCTGTCTAATAACCAAAGAAAGAAAATCATTTATGAGCTTAAATATTATCCGTGGGATGATCCCTTGTTGTTTAGGAGGTGTGTTGATGGTATTATTAGAAGATGTATTCCTGAAGAAGTGATGTTTTATGTTCTTGAAAATTGTCACTCTTAACCTTGGGGAGGTCACTATGGGGGTGATAGGACCACTCAAAAAGTCCTACAATCTGGTTTTTATTGGCCTACACTCTTTAAGGATTCTAGGAGATTTGTGGTCAGTTGTGATAGGTGTCAGTGGCTGGGAAATGTGGGTAGGAAACAGGAGTTACCCCAAAAGGGAATTTTGGAAGTTGAAATTTTTGATGTTTGGGGGTTAGATTTCATGGGTCCATTTCCATCATCTCATGGGAATGATTATATCTTAGTTGATGTGGATTATGTATCAAAGTGGGTTGAGGCAGTAGCTCTGCCCAACAATCAAGCAAATAGTGTGATAAAATTTGTGAAAAATAATATCTTTACAAGATTTAGAGTCCCAAAGGCTTTTATTAATGATAATGGAACACATTTTAAGAATTACAAGTTTAAGGATTTGATGGAGAAATATGGTTGTGTTCACAAAACTGGAACTCTTTATCATCCACAGTCCAGTGGAAAAGTGGAAGTTTCTAATAGAGAACTGAAACAAATTCTTGAGAAAACTGTTTCAAACTCTAGGAAAGACTGGTCTCTTAAACTGGATGAAGCTTTATGGGCTTACAGAACTGCTTTCAAGACCCCAATAGGTATGTCTCCTTACAGGCTGTTGTTTGGGAAGTGCTGTCATTTACCTGTGGAGTTGCAACATAAGTCTTATTGGGCAGTTAAGGCTATAAATTTTGATTTTAAGAGTGCTGGTGAGAGGAGATTACTTGAGCTGAGTGAACTTGATGAGATTAGGAGAGAGAGTTATGATAATTCATGGATTTATAAATAGAGGACTAAGATCTTTCACGATTCTTCCATTCAAACTAAAGATTTCAAATCTGGACAGAAGGTCCTTCTCTTTAATTCTAGACTTAAACTTTTTCATGGAAAGCTAAAGTCCAAGTGGTCTGGACCTTTTACTGTAGTAAGAGTTTTGAAGAATGGAGCTGTGGAAATTGTAGGTGAAGAGAATAAACCCATGTTGGTCAATGGGAAAAGATTGAAACTTTATTTTGAGGGGCAGCCAAAGGGCTTGGCTGCCTTCACTGTTCTTGAAAATTGTTCTTGAATAAATTCTGGCTAGGGACTTTAAACCTAGCACTGCATGTGAGGCAACTCATGGTCTTTGTTTTGTTAATAAAAAATTGTAATTAAATAAAGTCTAATTGACGACTTTAAATTCAGTGCTTCATGGGAGTCAACCCATTCTCTTTCTTGTGTTTACTTTTGTTCTAATCTTATTTTACTTTGAATAAAGTGCTGCTTTGCATGCTTATATACGCTCTATTTTTGGTGGATACTTGTTCCTGGTCTATATACTCTGTGTTTCTAGGAATGTTGCTACTGTCATCTAAGGAGTGGAATTCCCATGGTCATTTTTGGACAAGAGCTTAGTCAGGGAAGTACTTCAACTTGCTGCACTTATTGTTCTGCTCCTGTTTTTTGTAAATAAAATTCTGCTTGTATTATAAAATTTTGTTGCATGTCTTGTAAATAATGAATTAAAATCTGTATGAGCCTCCTTGCTTAAAAAAATTGAATTTCAATATTGTTAAAATCATTTCACCGTATGCAATTAAGTGTGTGGGGGGGTACATGTGACTGGTTTGTGATTCTGCTTTAGGTTGGGATGTTTTTAGTATTCATTTATCTGCTCTATGATATATATATTTTAGAACTCAATCTGTTAAAATTCTTACACCCAGTTAATTGTGCACCCACACCTTACATGATATATCTTGATCTGAATTTAAAATCATTGTCACTGGACATAAATGTTAATGCATACATTTGCTAATGAACATGCTGATTATTTATTCATTGTGGCAAACTAAATTTTTGAACTTCATTGAGACCCTTTATACATGTCATATTTCTACTTAATTGAAAATCTATTTTGAACTTTAATTGATTAATTGTTCTTCTCCATATTTAGAAGTCAACTTTGGGGACAAAGTTAGGTTTTAAGTGTGGGGGAGGGGGTCAATTCTTAACTGTTCTCAACTGTGCTTTAATATAAACCCATCAGTTCCCATTGAAACCTCAAATTTTTGTAAAAAATGGATAATTTTTTTTAAAATTCTTGCATAATTTTAGGCTTTACACTTTTCTCAATTTGATCTTGCCTTAGGATAAGTTCCTTGTTAGTAGTTAATGGCTGCTTTGAGTCTAAAATTAATGATCATGGATGATTCCTGAGTGGTTTTTCTTAGTGATTTGATGGAAATTCAGTTTAGGAACTACCTCTGGAATTGATATGGGTACCCTTTTTATGGAACTATGAACATAGCCTTGGAACTGGAAGTTTGGTTTTGATTCTAGGGCCCTCATTCTTTGTCTTTTATTTATTAAAAGTAATTTCTTTAATGAACCAATGTAAATGAATTTTATATAAATCTTTTAAAACTGGAGTAATTTGGTCATCTGGGATCTCACGGTGAGTCTCTGAGACCTTAGATGCTGGGTGCATTTCTATTAACTAAAATCCCTCTGTACACTTTGAATAAGTGCATTGCATGGTGCTTAGCACAATGATACATTGCTTGGGAAAAATAAATAAAGTGTCTAGGGTCAAAAATGAGCTCATTAAGGTGAGGGGAAGGATGAACGCCAGATGAAGAAGGGATCAATTGGTTTATATGCAAATCATTTAGATTGTATCATTGAGGTGATTCACAAAAAAATTAATTATTTTTGGAACCTAGGTGAAAAATTCAAAGTACTATGTTCCTTGGTTGTAGTCTTAATTCCATTAATGTTTTACCTCATGTCACTCTTGGAATTAGAACCCGAGTTTGGATTGAAATGAGTCACTAAGTTGTGTCACATATGAGGCATGACATATTCATTACTTGATGATTCATAGTTTTCAAGACTACCAGTGAGAATTTGTTCTAGGCAAGATTCATATGAGAAACTCATTTTTTTAAAGCCTACTGTTATGCAGTGTCCTCTATTTTGAGTGCGGGACATGTTACATTTTGAGCAAAAATGATAAACACTTTACTGTTTTCAAAGAGAATAAGACATGAGATTGTTTGAGGACAAACAATTCTTATGTGTGGGGGTATTTGATGTGGCCTTATTTTTAAACAGTTTTCCACATCCTTTTTATTAATTTTTTATGATTTATTTAATTATTTTTACACTTTATGCTAAATATTTGTACTTTTGTATTTTTATAATTAAATTTGTCGAATATTCGTTTTTTATAACATTTTATGAAACTTTGGACCTTAAAATAACTGATTTATTCTTCATGTGTTTTTAATATAACTTTTTTTCAAATTTGTTTAATTAAATCCTTATTTGTTTATTTTATTTAATTTTAAATTATCAATAATTATTGAGTTCTCTATTTAATTTACTTTTAATTGTAAGTTTATATAACTTAGTCGTGACTTGCCAGACTATCGGTACCTTAGCTACCGATAATAGGTTTCTGGTACTCTCTATCGGTGACCTTGTCTCTATCGGTGACCTTGTCTCTATCGGTGACCTTAGTCACTGATACCCTTCCCTATCGGTAGCTCTCACTTAATTGTTTTGGTGAGCTTTTGTTTTTAATTTTTATCGGTAAGCCCTTTAATTTTTTTAAACAACGGTGAGTATTCAGTTGGTTAAATTCTGCTTGACTTTTTAATAGGTTAATTTTTATTTTAAACAATTATTTAATCTACATAATTCTAATTAAATAACTTAGACATTATTTTATTAATTAATTTTTTAATTAAGTTACATTAGAATAGGTTAATTTTATTATTTTATGTGTTTAGTCTTCCTTCTCTTCATTTATGTAAGTTATGTGTGCTTTTAAATTAATTAAATTGGTTCGCCCTTAATTTTATTAGTTCAAATAGTTAATTAATTAATTAATTAAGAGTTTTTAATCCTTAACTATATTATTTTATGTATGCGGATTGGGTATTAATTCAATTTTATTTTGTTTTAGTCTACCGATGAGGTAGAAGAGAACTAGCAGTGACTTATATGGGTCACCATTGCTTTTCAATGTCACTCACTGCTAATTTGTAATTAGCATATTTAGTTATTTTAATTCAAGTCTTTTATAATCTTAGTTTATCAATTATTCAGTTAATAAATTAAGTGTTTTCCATTAATTATTTTAATGTTTTAATGGTTAACTCAAAATTCCGTTTTGAATCAATGGAATTTATCATTATTTTAATTAATTATATTATGTATTTTTATTTAGTTCATTTTAGTTTTAATTTTATGTTTAACTTGTGTGTTTATTTTTAAAAGGTCACTGTTGTGTTACGGTTGGATTCTAATTATCCACTAATGGTGACCCTTTGATGTAGCGGTGACCCTTTTATTTTTATTGCGCAACGGTGAGTATTTAGTTCTATTTGTAATGGTGTGCTTATGTTTTTAAGTACTGGTGACCCTTTAATTTTTATTCTAACAGTAGATTTTAATTTTAAAACAATGACTTTCTATTTTTCTATAATGGTGAACCTCGCCCCACTGTTATACCTAATAGTGACCACCTCACTGATGTTTTTCTTCACCGGTTCACTGCTCTTTTCTTTATTTTTATTTCTAATGTTGATCCTCTCCACTGCTGTATACGGGTGACCCTTTGCCTGGTCTATCTCACTGTTGCATCCCTTTCACTCACTGTTAGACATTTTATTATTTTCATTACCTCACCCTTACCTCAAACCTCACTGTTAGTCTTCAATTAATTTTTCCTCACTGTTTTGTTCCTGTGCGCACCCTTTTTCAGTACCTCACTGTTACCTTTACAGTGACCCCCTGCTTCTCATTGCCAACCTCACCCTTTTTTTCTCCTCTGCTTGTCACCGTTAGACTACCTCAACCTTTCACGCACCCACCCACATCAAATCCATTTCGACCCCCATTTCATTCAAAACCAAACCAGAAAAATAATAATCACTTAATCTATTTATAAATTGATTTCACAATTCAGATGCAAATTAAATTAGTGTTGAAGCAACAAAATTTCTAGATCTGCAACCAAAATTTGAGTCATCTTGCTGGTCTGGAATTGCTTATCCAGCACCACTGCAGAGGAGGTTTTGGATGCCAATGAGTTTCGCACCTCAAGAGCTGTGGTCTGTTGTTGCAGAAGTCGAACTTGAGGCTCTTGCGCCACTGCTGGGTGCTACTGGGTGAAGTGTTATCGCGGAGGAGGATCCAAACAGGAAGAATCCGAGCTGCTGCGGAGGAGGTCAGCACTGCCTTTTCTGAGTTTCCGAACTGCCCAGCTGTTGTGCCTGAAGGATTTGATCGCACCACCTGGAGCTTAAAAGATGAGAGATGCGCACAGTTGTTCGAAGCCACTGTATCACCGCTGATGAGTAGGGAGAAGCTGGCTGCTGTCAACCTGTCTGCATACGCAATCCGAACTCACCTGGAGGAGATCTACACTACAGGTTGAAGACATCTGATTGAGCCGCTGCTTTGTTTGGAAGAAGAGGCCGAAACCCTCCCCCTTGCTGCGCGTGGAATTGGGGGAGGAGGGAAGAAGACAACAACAAAAAAAAAGGATAAATAAAAAAATATAATAATCAAAGATATTATAATAAAAGTAAAAATAAAGTTAAGCTAAAGATAAAGATAAAGTTAACTTTAGTTAAGTCAAATTATTATAATTTAATTGATAAAAGTTATGAGTTAAAACAATTATAATATTAATAACTAAATAAATTATAAATTATTTTATAAAAACTAAATTAATAATAAGTATTGATAATTTATTATTTTACTATTAATAGTGTGAATTTATAATTAATAATAATTATAAATAAACTATAAAATATTCTGATTAATTTATAAATATTTAAAACTTATGTTTTAATTCTAAATTCTTAATTAAAATAAATAAAATAATAAATTAGTTGAGCAATTTAATTTCTTTAATAGTAATAATTAAATTATTAATTTAATCTAAATTATTTTCTTAATTACTTATTTATTTATATTCTTAATTTTTAATAACTTAGTTTAAAAAAATGATAAAATTAATAACTTAGTAATGATATCTATAAACCTAATTAAATTAATAACTTTTTAATAAATTTATGTATCACCTTAGTATTATTAAGTGAATAATTTTATAAAATATAAAAATAATTATCAATCAATTTCTTTTAACTTTAACTCATAACTTAAAAATTAACTAATTTTCTCCCTTTGAACTCTCATTTATTTATTCTATTTTACATGGAAGGTTCTTTGAAGGGACTTAAACACATCCAGGTTCATCCAACTAACTCATCTGGAGTTAGTTACGAGGGAAAAACTCGCGCGACGTCCCTGTCGCGGGTTAAACACACGTGTGGTGCGCTTGTGAGAAAAACTTGAAATCGTTGGAAGTTGTGGCGGTGACATGTAGCGGATGACAGAAGTTACTTAAGAAGATCAAGAAATGTTCTTTAGGTACATTCATTCCTAGAGAGACATTCATACACTTACCCAGAGAGACGATCCTGAGCAGTGCAGTCCTGGAACTCAGGAGCAGAGCATCCTTAGGGAGTTCTTTCTCTCTCACGTTTTAATTTTTAGAAATCTGTTTCTGTAATGTTTACTATTACTGTAGTGATAATGAATAGTATAGTTAACTAAGTCTTCTAGTTCGGGGAGA
This sequence comes from Viscum album, assembly GCA_963277665.1. NCBI lineage: Eukaryota > Viridiplantae > Streptophyta > Magnoliopsida > Santalales > Viscaceae > Viscum > Viscum album. The sequence goes on from OY728139.1 coordinate 1,195,069,230, forward strand.
GTTCTAGCTCTACTGGTATCTTTTTCATCCTTTTCACTTATCATTTTAATGTGTTTAGAATTGATCGGCGAGATCAGCTCTAAATACATACATATGTTCTGCACCACAAAACTAAATTTCATGCACCTACATCCTTCGGCGAGTTTGATTGTAGAAACTTTTTCTAAAAACATTAAACTCAAATTGAAAACTTCAGTACTCACGGCGGGTGTGTACTGTCGACTTTTAAAATCATTTTTATGAAGTTGTACTTCTTTGGAGTGGAGAACTCAAAGTGTACAATTTCTGCGACTTAACTCCTAGTGAGGGAGATAATTCACCTTTATTCAGTGGTACGAAGCAGTACATTTACATGAATAGGAAAAAGGATTTAAACTAGTATACTAGAGCAATGCTTGAGCGCTCTTCTGTTGTGTCTTTTATCAACATCTTATTTTCTTCGCGCATCTTTCTTCAACTGTACTCTATTTTAGTGTAGGTAGCACAAATTCACAAGAGTTGTGTAGTATTATGTTGCCATTTATTAAAACATTAAAAAAATATTAAAAGATTAAAAAGAAATAGAAAAACCACTCTGCTGCTGACAACAGTGGAGTTTTCCAAGTTTTTAGTTTAGTAGCGGCCAAACATACCTTCCATGTGGGTTCGACCCAGCTTGCCACATATACAGTAGCTAGTAGGTATATAAATTTTAAACTTTGACTGACTTCAACAACAGTTTAGGTCAGGTCCCTCTTTAGGTGGGACCTCTTGTGCGTGATCTTCACTAAATGCATTTCTCTTGAAGTCATTTGGACGCAAGAGACCCCATTTCCACACCAGTTTCTCCGACATCCGGCCTCTCTTGTGTGCATCCCCTTCTGGGTTGCACGCTACCCTTTCATCTTGCACGCAACCCTACCCTTTTGCGCACACCCTTCCCTCTTTCGTGCAACCCTTCCAACTTGTGCACAACCCATTCATCTTGTGTGTTGAACGTCCCTCTTGTGCACAATATTTCCATATTTCATGCAGACCTTCCAAATTGTGCCCAGCCTATTCTCTTTTGTGCACTCCATGTGTCATCTTCTCCTCAGGGTATCATATCTGAGCCCCTCTTATGTACACCACAACTTCATCATGCGCTCTCATTCCATGTGGCTCTTGAAGTTTTCAGGAAGTGATTTCAATGTCCCTTGGGAAGTGCTTCACAATGCGTTTCTTCACCTCATGCTTCTTCGCATTGGCATGCTAACAACTATTACTTCATTGCATATCCATGCTAATGTAGATCCCTCAATGTATCACTCCATAAGACCCCTCATCCAAGGCATTGCGGATGAATTCCCTTCCCCAAGGGTTGGAAGGTATCAGTTATGTATGTTCTAAGGGGTGCAGATTGAACCCACCTTGTCCGATCTATATGACGTTAAACTTCCAAGCACCATTGTCCTCAGCACATGACGTTTAACTGTGACCTCACCCCATGCACTGTACATGGGGTTCCCCTACCATGGACATTCTGCATGCCCACTGGTCTCTACGAGAGTGAAATCATTCCTCACATGGAATTAGATCCTTTTTATTAGAGTGGAATTTGTCCATGGGGATAGGGCAACCACTTTTGTGTAAGCCCCTAGCCTTTCTTGCTGGAGGCAGCATCTCTACTCCTCCTATCATCTTACTGGACAAATACCGGAGAGGGGGGATGGGAACTGGAGCCCTTGTTTCTTTGGTACCAAATCCTTCTCCCTCTAGGATTTGTCACCACTCGGGCCTCCACCCTAGAGTAAGACCCAATCTCCATCTCCCTAGGATGCTAACGATGTGTAAGCCCATGTTTCCTTTTTGGGCTGCTAACCATGTGCAATATCCCCCATTCCACTTCCCATGGACGCACCTTATGCAATGTGATCGGTAGGGATTTTCTTCCTCTTGTTTCTCACACTGAGCATGACTCATGTGGGCTTAGAGTAAGCATCGGCCATGACAACCTCCCTGGGTAGCCTAGAGTGTTAGCCCCAAACACCCTCCTGAACAACGTGGTCATTGATCCTTACCAAGGCAAGCAATCTAGGAAGCCTCCATGAGGTTCAAGCCCATCACACATTGGTTCCGACCATCTTCACGTAGGTACCCACTCCTCCTGAACTACATGGTCTTTGATCTTTGCCAAGGCAAGGTATGTAGGAAGCCTCCCTGAGGTTCAATCCCAACACCCATTGGTTCTAACCATCTTCATGTCAGAACCCACTCCTCCTAAACTATTTTTTCATTGATCCTTGCCAAGGAAAGGTACGTAGGAAGCCTCCCTGAGGTTCAAGCCCAAAACCAATTGGTTCTGACCATCTTCATGTTTTCACCCACTCCTCTCAAACTACGTGTTCATTGATCATTGACATGGAAATGTATGTAGGAATCCTCCCTGAGGTTCAATCCCACCAACCATTAATCCCGACCACCTTCACATCGGTTCACCAAACCCAACCTGAACAATGTGGTCTTTGATCCTTGCCAAGGCAAGGTACGTAGGAAGCCTCCCTAAGGCTCAAGCCCAACACCCATTGGTTCTAACCATCTTCACTTCAGCACCCACTCCTCCCGAACTATGTGGTATTTTATCCTGGCCAAGGCAAGGTACATAAAAAGCCTCCATTATGTTCAAGCCCAACATACATTGGTTCTGACCATCTTTACATCAGCACCCACTCTTCCTGAACTATGTGGTCTTTGATCCATGCCAAGGAAATGTATGTAGGAATCCACCCTGAGGTTCAAGCCCAACACCCATTGGTTCCGACAATCTTCACATCAACACCGACTCCTCTTGAACAATATGGTCATTGATCCATGCCAAGGAAAGGTACGTAGGAAGCCTCCATGAGGTTCAAGACCAACACCAATCAGTTCTGACCATCATCACGTCGGCACCAAATCCTCCTGAACTAAGTGGTCTTTGATCCTTGCTAAGGAAAGGTACATAAGAATCCTCTCTGAGGTTCAAACCCTAAACCTCTTGGTTCCGACCATCTTCACGTCTGCACCTACTTTTTCTAAACTACGTGGACATTGATCCTTACCAAGGTAAGGTGCGTAGGAAACCCCCATGAGGTTCAATCCCTCTAACCATTGGTCCCGATCACCTTTATATTGGTTCACTAAACCTTACCTGAACTAAATGGTCTTTGATCCTTGCCGGGGAAAGGTTCATAGGAAGCCTCCCTGAGGTTCAATCCCTCCAACCATTGATCCCGACCACCTTTACATCGGTTCACAAAACCCAAACTGAACTACGTGATCTTTAATCATTGACAAGGAAAGGTACGTAGGAAGCCTCACTGAGGTTCAATCCCACTAACCATTGGTCCTGACCACCTTCACATCGGTCACCAAACCTAACCCAAACTACGTGGTCTTTGATCATTTCCATGGAAAACTACGCAGGAAGCCTCCGTGAGGTTCAAGCCCACCATCCATTAGTTCTTAACCCCTTTACGTCGGTCCACCCCCCATTTTCCATGATGTTAAATTGTATGCCCCTTTTGTCCCGCATGACACAAAACTGTGACCCCATCCAGCGGTAAGCCGTTGTGACCCCATCTAGTGGTAATCTGTTGTGACCCCATCCAACGATTAGCCGTTGAAGTCCCCAATCGATGGTAATCCACCTTCAGATAAAATACATGGAATTTGATTCCCTTCCACGGGGATACATAGGAAGCTTTTCTAAGGTTCATTCCCATCTCTCATGTCTCATCCTGACCTCTACCTCAAGCCTATGTGTTTGGGGAAGGTCATGCCCCAACCTAGAGGTTCCACTTCCTTCGATTCCCATCCATGCATCCATTTTTCATGGGTTTCCTCCTCGAGTGCCCCATCATCCCATAAAACTACGTGGGATTTGATTACCTACCATGAGGATACGTAGGAAGTCACTTCAAGGATCAATCCCAACATCACCATCTTCCTCACGTTGGTTCCATCTCATTCTCTCTCCACATCATTCAAATCTCCACCAACCATCCCGATTCTTACACGGGCTTCCACATCCCGGTGAGATCATGCCAATTCATCTCCTAACATTAGTGTTCCCTCCAGGGGTTCAACCCATCTGATCCACTCTTTTACATGTTTCAATCAGTCTGATCCTTCTTCGCATGACATTAAACTCTTGGCATACCCTGTGTTAAACATGGGAAGCTAAGGAAAACTTCAGATACATGCCTATGGAATATAATATCTCACATTCGATGTGGGATGCCTCTGGCTTCTGCACCCTCGAGATGCCCTATAGTAAGGGGAAGAAACCCGAATGTTCTAGTGTTCCAGCATCCAGACATGCCATTGACGTTCAACAAGACTACTCCCCTGACTGAAGGTTACTACCATGACCAGACCCCTTAGAATGTCCTGATAGAAGTAGTGTAATTAAATGGTTTCCACGAAGACATGGCACTGGGAATATTTTATGAATAACATCTTAGTCTATAAGGAAGTCCCAGACAAGGTGATGAGTTCCGAGGAGGAATCCACGAAAGGAATAACGGACATCCCATCATTCTGTTTCAATCAAGGAGAAAACGTCCCTGAATAAGCGATGGATGCTTCATGCCTTTAAAAAGAGGGAATGTGTGGCCACAGTTGTCCGTACTCCACGGGCAGATGCACGTGCCCCAGTGAAAGCATCAGAAATAGAAATGGTGAACCTGAAGTGATGTTCTTCTCCTCAATGTGGTGATTAGTAGTGTTCAAGACCTTAGTAGATCTGCATGTCACCAGATCCAGTTATCTAGTGCCAGGTCCCGCCAAGAAAATAGTGGGTCTCGCATGAAACTTGTTAAAAGTTGGGGCAGTCAAAGCGATGGACATCCCGGTCTTTGATGTTGTCAGCATGGATCCATCTTACCATCCATGGAAGATGGAATGGAGTTAGGGCACTGGTCATTGATTCTTTTCCTTTCAGCACTAATGGGTAAATCACCCTTCTTTTTAGGAACTAATCCACTATAGGAATTCGATCACCACCCATCCACCGATGCAGGGGAAGGGGAAATGCCAATGCAGAAGTCTCGTGTGGCTCAACCACTTTTGCGACAATCTCCACATCTATGAACACTGGGTGCCCAGGCCCCGTCTCCTCGTCTGAATTCATTCAGCGTAGGGTGATCAATGACCTTGTACGGCGGTACGAGGAGGAGCGGATTATCCCAACTCGGGATATGGCCTTCCAATATCTAGAGGCATCTACGCATCATCACCACCGCCACCACCATGGGTCGTGCAGGGATCCACTGCCCCACACTCCAACTTAAAATCATTTCAGGAGCCTCTCCTCAGAATGCCTCGACAACTCTATCACATATACCGATGAGGTAGGGGATCTTTAGACCCACCCACTCGGGATCCTGTTTTAGGGGCCCCCAAGGAGGGTTCCACTATGTCATTCCAACGCTGCCAACTGGTTCCACAAGTCTAGGAGGAGGTAATCCATGTGCCTACACTATTGTCCCTAGTCTGGTTGACCCGATGCTAGCATTGGGCATAGGCCATGGAGGATGCCCACCAAGCGGCGCCAACATCAGAAACTACTATGGATCGGGCCACCACTGGCTTATATCATTAACCCATTATGTATCTTGAGCATGAAGACTTGTATCACCCGCCCCGATTGATGCCCAAAATGCCACACGAGAAGGCCGGTTCGACTCCCTCGACCTCCGGCACAGACAGTGGCCACCTCCAGTACGGAGGTCCTCCACGTATGACCACCATGCAGAACATAGGTTTTCCCCACTTCCAAGCTCGGCATGGATGTCTGCCCCATGTTGCCACTAATCCGAACGAGGGTCCTCCTCAGAACAGAATCACTTATTACGGGAGTCTCTCCGGCACTCACTACATTGGGTATGGATTTGTTCCTCCTACTGAAGTTCCCCAGTGTGGGGATGTTACACATTCGGTCAGTCTTAAGCATGGGAGCCCTCCCCATGTTCTTACAACAGGTGAAGATGGTCCTCCTTTCCCTATAAATTAGAAGAATGAAGTAAAACTTTTTTTTAACAGCGCCCAACATGACGATCCTACCCGTATTCAGCTCGACCTATATGAGGACCCTCCTCGCACTAATGTCATCCGGGGAAACAATCATGAAGGTCATAACCATGCTCTTATCATCTATAGCAGAGGTCCTACCTACTCCAGAACTTCCCACAGAGGTCCTCTCTATGTATCCTTTGATATATTTACTAGTGCTCCTCGCACCCCGGCTTACATGGGCGGGAATCTTCTCCACCCCAACACCAGTACAACCGAAGGTTCTCCTCATTCCGGAAATCGACCCTTTCCTGAAGAACCACCCTGAGGTATGGGGTAGGTTGTTTCCATCATTAAGAAAACACTGAGAGGATTCAAACTGAGATCAAACGGGTTTACTTCTTAGATACCAAAGCAGAATACAACTCAGTGATGGAACCCTCTCCTAGATCCTCCGTCTCAAGGGCCAGGGTAGGAACAAGGCACGTCATCCTAATAATTCCAAAATGTGAGGTCCATCGGATTCATGCCTCCCTCTACAAGTATTTCCTGGATGAAGAAAATATGGAAACCCCATCGGTTACGGATGTGATATATCAACCATTCTCACCAGAAGTACTCTCTACCTCGACTAGAGATCGCAGAGAGCTTTACTAGGGACATGTGGTGGACAAGCAGTATCGTGGTCCACCGCCAACATCCATGGTCCCCACATCGAAAGTTGTGGTCATCAGCACATCATACCATGATATCGTGGCTAAGTCACTACAATCTATAGAGGATATCTTAAGATGTGGAGGTTTGTCAGCTCGCTCGTCGTATTCTCCACCAGCCAGCCTACTGTCCCAACAGTCTGCTTCGGTACCACTACCAGTTTCCTAGCCACCTCCAGTAGACGAGTTGGTTAATGAATGTCCAGACCCTGAAACTGAGCCCAAGAGCTTATGGTATGTCCTCGTAGTGGACAACTTCCCTGAGATGTTTTGGCTGGCAGCAGTGGTGAACCTTTGTGCTCCAGAATCCCTCGCCCAATAGGAAATTGAATGTTTCCACCAGACTCTCTGTGCGACTCATTTCCATCTTCTTCATCAGCGAGTGGCTTACCCTATGATCCAAGAATATTTCAAGGACATTGGAAAAAAATGTCATCTGGTTGATTTGGATTCACTCCCTATGGCCTACTTCCCTAAGTCCCCAGGTCGCCATAGAGCCCTCCAACAATAGTGCGTTTAGAGTTTTAGGTTACTCCTCAAGATTATCAAAGAGGATTCTCCCCATGTACAGATATGTGGATGGGGGCAGTATGTCACCCTCCACTTCAGTCCTTTCGGGCGTCAGCCTGAATTTTTTGGATACACAGAGGATATTCCTCCCTGTAGGGTCAGAGTTAACATGGATGACCTACCATAGGGTGAGAATTAACAAGAGATTCTTATAGAGGACCCACACCTTAGAGAGTTTCACACATCTTGGATCCGTCTGGAAGGATTACTCTTTAATGGAGGAATCTATTAGGTCTTACCATGCCCACTGAGTCACTAATGCTCAGCCGGAATCGCAAAAAAAAAAGGCAATAAATACATTGGAACTATAACACCCTCCAACCCATCTGGCTAAGTGTAGAAGGCGAAAGACAACCCAGAAAAATCTATGTTCCGACAACAACTCACCAAATAGAAGTAGGTGGTCGACAACCTCCTTGCTGAGCATGATGTGGAGTAATGGACAGACTATGGTGATCCTCAGCCAGAGCAGTAGGGGAAGGCACAACATCTCCTTGGAAAACTACCCCCAGGTTACCATGACCATCCTGCCCACGTAGACAAGGTTGAGGATGGAACTTAAGGAAAAGGGGAATGGTATATCTCCCCAAATCCTCCTGAATGGTGTGACAATCCACAATACCTAGCTCAGGTTCCCCCAGTTTCCCCACATGTCATTATACTAGCCTCCCCATAAGCTTTTAGGCCTACTTATCATGTTTAAGAACCCTCCAATGCACTGGTGGTCAGGGATCCCCATCAAGATAGGTACCCCCACATAGATGACCCAACGGCAACACGCATTTCTGGTCTTGAGGAATTAGAAACACGATATATGGAACTCTCGCCTAATGGAAAGAGATATCCATTGTGGGTGGATGATATGACAGCACCCCCGGGTTTTGGGAATCCCACTGTTTCCCCTTTCAATGGGAAAGAGAACCCACCAAAGCACCTGGCCCACTTTATCTCAAGGTGTGGCCCCATGTTGGGGACTCCAGCGTAGAAAGAATCCACCAAACTCTAGTGTTTCATACAGACCTTGGAAGGGCTGACGTTCTTCTGGTACAACTAGCTCCCCATCGGATCACTAGCCAGCTAGGAAGAGCTTCGTAGGAAATTTCTCTACCAGTTTAGTTCCACCACTAGGAAGACGAATATCGCGGACCTCTTCAAGTGAAATCAAAGGCCTAATGAGCGCTTTGTAGACTTTTTCGCCCTGTGGAAAGGACTCACATACCCTCTTGACATGCTGCTAACACAGGAGAAATTTCTAACAATGTGTGTAGGGAACGTCAAGATGGAATAGGTCCCCTCTCTAATCACCTAGAAATACCCTGGGGGATTCTGAGACTTCTCCGATATTTCCCAATTCCTAGATAAAGCCTTGCGGTAGGCCAAACAGGCAAGTTCATTACCTCCTGCCATCCCCGCGAGAAGGGATGCCAGGGCCGAGCCCATCGTAGTGGCCCAATTAGAGGACCCTAGGAAACTATCCTTGTTACTAGTGGAGCTACTTCCACAGCCTTTCATAGACCCTCCACCTCATGAAAAACCTCCTTCCAAGTAACACCCACCTCAGTATCGGCATGTGCCCCCACGTAATATGTCACCACCACATAGGTGAGATAACCAAGCTCCACCTCCTCAGCAGGCTCCTCCATCCCCTCGTCAGGGTCAGGCTATGATTCCCCCTTCCCGTATAGGAGGAACCATACCTACTCGTTCAGTGAAACCCAGGTCCGTGGTTATTTTGGAATTTCACTAGAGCAGGGGATTGTACGATTCACTGATTTTAGGAGGCTAGAGGAGGCAGACCTCATTGATCTCCCTAATTACTGCCCCTACCAACAGATCCTGGGGAATAACCTAAAATAGTGATATGTGTTTAAAGACTAGATTTAGGACCAAGTGGATAAAAATATAGTCTGGTTGGTCCTAGCTCTGGCATTGGTGGCATTAGTCTTCGTGAGTCCAGACAACAGCAGTGACAACGAAGGTGAGTGGCATAAGGTTTTTAGCCGTGGGTCCCATATGTATGATGACTAGATGGCTCATAAAATTGTTTCCTACTCCGATTGTGTTATTCAGGCATGCCTGAATCAGCTAGAGCCTTTAGAATCCACAAATACTACTTCTGCATCACCTACTCAGCTGCCCTCTTCCCATGAAAGCAAACACCAACAGTGTAAGGTAAAGCAAAGTCCCCCACCGATGCCATCGTCATATCATACTCTCGGAGAATTCATGCCCCTAGATATAGAGATACCTCCCAGAATCCGCCTAGTAGTGTACGACTCATCGAGTGACAGTCAATGGTATGCCTCAGTTAATATCATAGAGCTTGTAAATCCCAATATGATTCCTGATGATGCGGAGTGCCAGGAAGATCCTCCCGACGTCCCCATCCATCGTCACCATCAAAGGAGCCACGACTATATGGGATGTAAGAGTTCCTCAGTCAGTACTTCCATCCAGGCTGTTCATGCTACCAAAACTAGGAAACAGGCTTAGCGCAGAGTTCAACATGTGCAACCATCTCATATGGTGAAATCTGGCCCGCCTTCTCCGCCTTTTGTGTTGTCGGATTAGACAGTGCCACCTTGATCGTGTTGTGACCAGTCATGCCTTGCTATAAGCTGGTCTCAGTCGTTTATCCCTCATCTAGTAGATAGTCCATAGGCTTCAACTAGTGATCATCAGGATATTCCCAGTACCAGTCAGCTTCTGGTACAGCCGGCAAGACCCACCATACCTCCTATCATAGAGAAACCTCCTGTAAGTAGATGTTTGCACCTAGCATGGATGTATGATGTTCTCAAACATCTTTCCAGCATTCTAGAAAATCTACTCTATCCTGGAGGAACATTTCCTATCATCAGATAAGTGTGAGGCCCTCTCCGAGGCTTTAAGAAGCTCCCTCGAGTTCAACATGGAGGTAGCTGCCACAGAGGCCTGTAATGTTGAGGTGGTCGAGAAGGATGAATGTTAGGCCATCATCTCATTCATTAGAGAAGACGAATTCTATCCCATATAAGGGCACATTCTCTAACTGTACATCACTATCATGTTCAATGGAATGGAGGTTTGTTGTTGACTTATCGACACGGGCTCGAGAATAAACCTATTCCCGACTCAAACACTACGTAAATTGGGATTGTATGAGGATGATCATAGCCCCTATGATCTAAGAATACAAGGTTATGATAAGACAGAACAGACACCGGTCGACAATATCTATTTGAAGACCCTGTTCGGTGGCCTACATAGCAACACTGGATTTATGGTTGTCTCCTTGGACACCGCGTACAATACATTGATGGGAAGGCCATGACTCCACCAGCATGAGTCAGTTCTCTCATCATATCACCAGGGCCTGATGTACTCCCTTAATAGTTGAGTGGTAATGCTTGAAGATGACACATCTCTCTTTTACTCTTGTGAAGCTCGCTATCTGGATGTGGACTACTACAATAGCAAAGACAAGAAGATTCAGGATGACGAGGTTGAGCATGCCACGACTGCAACCAACCCGTGGATAGATCTAGATGATGCCTAAATCATTCCAATCCACCGATTGGAGCCTATGACCCCAGACATGGAACAATGCCTTTTTGTTTCTAGAATGATGGTGGAACACATTACCAGGCCTAAGTGATGCCAAAAGATCACCTCATACATCTATAAAAACCAGACTCAGGTGATCCCAGAGCCTCCAACTCCCATAAGGTATCGGGATGTCTGCCCCATGGCAACGACAATACTTTATACTTTCTTGTTTCTCCAGGAAGGAATTAACAGGCTCAATCCCATGCACCACTATTGCTTCTATATCATTAAGAGAGGCCCCTTGGGATGAATACCAGATGGTATTGGATCAATAGCCTTCATTGCTACGGTTTCGGTAGCACAGGAGTTCCCCGGTACGCTGTCCACTGTCGATCAGGCTGGTACCGACCTCCAATCGGGAGCTGCCAACTCAGAAGAAGCTCTTCTCGCTAAGGATCCTCCCATAATAAGTGAATAAGATGATTTTTAGTATGCTCCCCCCACCTTTGAAGAGGGTGTCTCCACCACAGTTGATGAATTGGTATAAGTGATCCTCGGTATCGAGGAAGACCCGAAACCCACATTGATCAGTGCCTCCATGCCCCTCGAGGAGAAATAGTAGTAAATAGACAACCTGAAACAACATTGTGATGTATTCTAATATAATTATGAGAATATGCTAGGACTGGATCTTCATGTTTCCATCCACTGCCCTGGTCTCCCAACAGGTCACTGTGGTTTCAAGCAACCTCTATGAAATATGCACCCTTCCCACGGTGCCATGGTCAGGGCCAAAGTTGACAAGTTCATCAGAGCCAATTTCATTAAGGATGTCGAGTACCCTAAATGGAAGGCCAAAAATGTACCAGTAAGGAAGAAAAACATACATATCAAAGGCTACATCGAATTCTAGGATCTCAACAGTCACAGTCCGAAGGATGATTTTCCCCATCCTGTGAAAGAATTGTTGATCGACTCTACAGGTAGGTTCCAAGCCCTCTCTTTCATGTATAGGTAATTTGGCTATAACTAGATCTAAATGGACCCTAAGGATGAAAATTATATAGAATTTTGGGAACCACAAGGTACTTTCTACTACCATGTTATTCCCTTCGGTTTAAATAATGCAGGTGCCACGTATCAGCAGGCTATGCATCACATATTTAAGCTAGTCCTCAGAACGTTGGTGGAATGTTACATGGATGACCTAGTGGTCGAATCTCACCAGCATCAGGACCATATAAAAGACCTTGATAAAGTGTTTGGATTCCTCTGTTCCCTTCACCTGATGTTGAACCCATTGAAGTGTTCCTTCAGGGTCACCTCAGAATATTTTCATGGCTTCATCGTCAGATACAGGGTCATCGAGATCGACCCTGAGAAGATTAAGTCCATTAGACATATGACTCCTCCGAGGAACATTCAGGAGCTTCAAGGATTCCAAGGCCACTTAGCCTAAAAATTCAGATTCATTGTAAATCTGGCTGGAAATTGTAAGCCCTTTTCTCATCTCATGAAGAAAGACACCATCTATGAGTGGGATGATGAATGCCAGACTACTTTTGAGAAAATCGAGAATTATACACTCCAACCTCTAGTCTTAATGCCACCGGTCTCTGTAAATCCACGGGTCCTTTATGTGACCACCCTCTAATGATATCTTTGTGCCCTTCTCACCCATAAGAACAATAGGGGAACAGAAAACAGCCTCTATTACCTCTACAGCATGCTCCTCGATACGGATACCAGATAATCCCTTATCGAGAAGAGCTGCCTTGCACATGTATTCGCAGTACAAATGTTCTGGCATTACTTCCAGCACCATGAGGTGTATTTGGTGTCATGATTAGATTCGCTGAAGTAAATCCTCAACCACCCCATGTTAACTAGATGACTTCCTCAGTGGGCGGTAATCCTCCAGCAGTTCGATATCAGGTTCGTCCCTCAGATCGCTATCAAAGGGAAAGCATTGGCAGACCTCCTTCCCGCCCACCTAACAACTATGGACCAATCCCTTGGACTTGATTTTCCTGATGAAGCGATTATCCTGGTTGACCAAGCCATTTAGTGCTGGAAAATGTACTTCGATGGCGCTTCTCACGGCCCCACTGACAGAATGCTCAGTGACCCCAGGCTCAACATAGTATTCTTGGGTATCATCTTCATGACCCCGGAACAATCCATTCTACCAAACTCATTCTTGTTTTCAAAAGGATGCACCAACAATGAGGAAGAGTATCAGGATCTAATTACTGGCCTTGATAAGGCCCTCAAATTGATGTGCCCCATTTTCATGTGAAAGGGGACTTTGAACTAGACATCAAGAAGATAAATGTGGAATATGCCATCAGAAAGCCAGAGCTCGTACCATTTTTGGGGCACACTCTCTAGCTAATGGTCATGCTCCCATCTCGGATAGAATTTTCTCATGTCCCTCGATCTCAGAATGGTTGAGTTGATGCCACAGACGGCCTAACTGCATCACTTGTAGATCTTGAGAAGGATAATCTGATTATACACATGGTACACCAGAGAGTCATTGCTCTTGTCAATCTAGTTGATGATGACAACGAGCATGTGGGCCACCATACCACCGGCGCCACCATGTCAGGACCCCAAGGTCCTCTAGATGCAGTGACTAAAGTGACTCCCGACTAGAGATCCCCCTTTGTTGAGTACCTCCAGAATGTTAATCTCACAACAGATTAGGCAGAGCGTGAGTGAATTCGATGCTGCGGGTTATAGTTTACCCTCCAAGATGGTACTAGTCATGATCAGATCCTCTACAAGCACGGGATTGATGGGATTTTCCTTCTTTTCATTCAAGGATTCTAGATTTCCCATGTCATGTAGAAGGTTCATGCCATTTCCAGAGTGGCTCATCAGACCAGGCTGAAACTATCTCACCAGATATTGAGACTGGGGTACTATTGGCCCTCTTTAATCCATGACTCCATCGAGTCCTCCAAGAGGTTCCATGCCTGCCAAATTCATGCTAACTTCATGCATCGGCCCCTAGAGCCTCTCCACTCCTCCAAGTATTCATGGAAATTTATAGTATGGGGACTCGATGTCAAGGACCATATCTACTAGAGACAACATGCCAGTTCAGATTCATCCTGACCACTACAGTTTTCTTCTCCAAGTGGGCGGAGGCAGTTCCATTCAAGGAGGTCAAGGCTTGTACCATCGTTGAATTTGTGAGCTCCAAATTCATATGTCGATTTGGAGTCCCTCATGCCTTCCTCACCGATAATGAAATGAACTTCTATGTAGTTGAGCTAAAAAATTGTATGCTATCTACAATATTAATTTGAACCATACCTATCACTATCATGCACATGAAAATGGAAAGATCGAGGTGTTCAACAAAACACTATCTAACATTATATAGAAAATGGTTGGTCAGAATAAGGAGATTTTTTCAGACAGGCTCCCTAATGCCCTCTGGGCTTATCGGATGACGACTCGTAATTCCACCTAGGTGACCCCATATTCCCTAGTGTACGGAACAAATGTTGTCCTGCCCGTAGAGATTCAATTTACCTCACTACGAATAGCTATGTATGATCAGAAATCCCTAGATAAAGTTGATGAAATCCATCTGGCTGAGTTTGAAGCGCTTGACAAGAACAGGCTTCATGCCCTGCACAACCTATAAAGACATCAAAAAACGATAGCAAGAGATTTTAATAAAAAATAACACCTCTATTGCTTCTTGAAATATGACTTGGTATTGTCCCTGAAGACACCAATGATACCCGATAGAAAACCACCCAAGCTGGAGCCCAAATGGGAAGGAACTTACATTGTTCACAAGGTTTACTCCAATGAATCATACTCCCTAATTACCATGGATGGTGAGTGTATATCTCCTCCAACCAATGCCAAGTTCCTCAATAAATACTTTTCCAAAGACATATGGTCCAGCATGACCTTAAACAGTATGGTCCATCATCAACTTCAATTGTATGGTCGAGCAGGACCATAAACTGTATGGTCCAGCATGACAGTAAACTGTATGGTCCAGCATGACCTTAAACTGTATGGTCCAGCATGACCTTAAACTGTATGGTCCAGCATGACCATAAACTTTACGTTCCACCATTACATTAAACTGTATGGTTCATCATGACCTTAAATTATATGGTCCAACATGACCTTAAATTGTACGGTCCAGCATGACCTTATACTGTATCATCCAACATGACCTTAAACTGTATAGTCCAATATGATCTTAAATTGTATGGTCGAACATGACCTTAAACTGTATTGTCCAACATGACCTTAAAATTTATGGTCCAGCAGACCTTAAACTATATGGTCCTTCATGACATTAAATTGTATGGTCCACTATGACCTTAAACAGTGTGGTCCAATATGACCTTAAACTGTCTAGTCTAGCATGACATTATACTGTATGGTCCAGCATGACCTTAAACTGTATGGTCCAACATGACCTTATGTTGTATCGTCCAACATGACCTTAAAATGTATAGTCCACCATGACCTTAAACTGTATGGTCCAACATGACCTTAAATTGTATGGTCCAGCATGACCTTAAATTGTATGGTCCACCATGACCATAAACTGTATGGTCCAGCATGACATTAAACTATATGGTCCAGCCTTACCTTAAACTATATGGTCCATCATGACCTTACATTGTATGGTCTAGCATGACCTTAAACTGTATTGTCCAACATGACCTTAAACTGTATGTTCCAGCATGAACTTAAATTGTATGGTCCAACATGACCTTAAACTGTATGGTACAACATGACCTTAAACTTTATAGTATATCATGACATTAAGATGTATGGTCCAGAATGACCTTAAACTATATGGTCTAGCATGACCTTAAAATGTATCATCCAGCGTGACCTTAAACTATATGGTCTAGCGTGACCTTAAACTATATGGTCCAGCTTGACCTTAAACTGTATGGTCCAGCCTGACCTTAAACTGTATGGTCCAGTATGACCTTAAACTGTATGGTCCACCATGACCTTAAACTGTTTGGTCCAGCATGACCATAAAAACTGTGGTCCAGCATGACCATAAACTATATGGTACAACATGACCTTAAACAGTATGGTCCAACATGACCTTAAATTGTGTGGTCCAGCATGAACTTAAACTATATGGTCCAACATGACCTTAATCTATATGGTCCATCATGACCTTAAACTGTATGGTCCAACATGACCTTAAACTGTATCGTCTAGTATCACCTTAAACTGTATGTTCCAGCATGACCTTAAACTGTATGGTCTAGAATGACCTTAGACTGTAGGGTCCAACATGACCTTAAACTGTATGGTCCAGCATGACCTTAAACTGTGTTGTCTAGCATGACCTTAAACGGTACGGTCCGGCATGACCTCAGACCATTTGGTCATGCATGACCCTAAACTGTAGGTTCCTCCATGACCATAAATTACCCGGTCATACATTACTTAAAATTGTGTGTCGTTCGGTAATATGTTAAATTGCTTCTCAAAAACTATGTATGGATTGATTCCAAACCTCATGGGATACATAGGAACACTCAGATTCTTCATCTTGAGTCCAGCCCTAGTTTCCTTTTTTACTATCCCCTCATGGTCATAGCTCATTTGGAGGATCCCACATGGAGTCACATAGGCTTCTTTGACTCCACTCATGTCAGGGTTATGATGATTTCACCATGTGACCTCCCTCATTCTTCTCCCCTCCTATTTCCTTATCGCATTACATTAAAGTGAATGGCCCTTTCACAACTATGTATGGCTTGATCCCCATCCTCATGGGATACGTAGGACCGCCCGAACATTCATTTGTAGGCCCATCCCCAAACTTCAGGACCTCCCATTGGGATAAAACACATGGTATAGTGCAAGATTTTGCCCTCATTTACGTCGAGTTCATCATGGCCATTCCATTTATCCCTCTCCCTTGAATATCTATATCTCTTATATTGTCTATATTTATTTGAAATTTCAGGGGCACATTTATTCTTCACACACCCAAAAATTTATTTGGAGTGTAGTGTTTCATTCTGCCCTGACATCTCTTCAAACCTTAGTATTCCTCAAGTATGAGTGTAATTTCAGCTGTTAGACCCTTTTGTGATGGGGGAGGATTTTCCTACACCTTGTTTCCCACACCGAGCATTGCTCACGTGGTTTTAGGATTTATGATGAGGTAATGCCCGCGTGAGAGGTCATGTGGCTACACTTGGCCGAGACACCCATCCTCACGTCCTTCGACGTCTTCGACCCCATGGCTCGAGTTCTCATTTGAGATTGTGCGGTGTGGTATGGACTCATGTCCTTATTCACATCAGGATATTTTGCCATGCCACACATATCCCCTTGTGATGACCCTATCTTCATTTATCATATGTCCCACTAGCACTATCCATGCCATGCTTCGCGAGCCCCATCATCTGGGTTTCCTTCACTTCCTATATCTAAAAGGACCCTCAGATGGCATGGAAGCTCGGCCCAAGGGCTCTCCTACCATTACGGGCTAATGTGCTTGAGGATTGCAGGTGAAAAATTGATACAAGTCCCTTTTTGATAATATTGTCAATGTTCGACGCTAAATTGTTTGCCCTGAACTCCAGCCACACAAGGATGGATACTGTGTTGCATACCTGGTCAACAATTGTCCTCTATCATCATTGTCGCTTAGTGGTCTTCCATAGGCATGATGATTATCCCTCTCTGTCCCATGCACATGACATTAAACTATGAATCTATGGTCTGATATCTATGAACTTAAACTAAGATCACCATCGTCCTTACTGCAAGACGTTAAACTAAAAGCTAGTCGTGACATTTTTTTATGGCCCAGCCTTCTCGGGCCCCTAGCCCATGTTCTCACTTAGGATTCTATGGTGTGGTATGGGATTATGTCCTCATTAATGTTAGGTTACCCGTCATTCCATACATATCCCACGTTGGGGTATCTTTCACTTATTTGTGTATTTGTTGCTAGACAATAAATTGGGCATCAACATCATCTAGAAAGATGAAACCCCCCAATAATCTTGTCCCACTGGCCTGCATTCTTATAGGTTAAGTTTATACGGTGTGGTATGGATAGGTTCATCATTCACGTTGGGTTTATAACAACCACGCCACATTCCTCTCTCTCCAGAGTGCCCTTATTTCCCTCTCCCTACACTCATCCTTTTCGAGTCGACTTCCCCTAATTAGAGCCCCTCGACCGCCTTCTGTGATTCACCAATGTGCCCAAGAGTACTCCAGTTTAGAGCCTGAAGTGTCAGGTTCCACATGGACATGATTTCCCCCATTCTTCAAGATTCGTGTTCCCCTTCAGTTGGGCTTCCATTATCTTTCACATCCAAAGGCACCCCCAAATGGCATGGATGATAGGCCTAAGGGCTCTCGTACCATTATGGTCCAACTTCCTCGAGGGTCTCAGACAACAATTCGATACAAGTCCTGCATTGCGAATATGATTAGCAGTCGATGCTAATTTTTTGTTCCCATTTCAGGTCACACGATATGGATATTGTTTTTTGAATACAGTCAACAGTTATCCTCCATCGTCATGCCAACCCCATTAATCCTTAAATGTTGATTACATGATTCACATAATTTTCCACCCCATTATGTCCAAATGAATTTTCAACAATCCTAGTACTATCCCTCAGTGCACATTTTCATGTTCGGAGGAAAAATCCATGGTAAGGCATAATTTGGGGCTCCGCACCGACTTCCCTTTGGAATGTATTGCAGGTATTTTAAAATCTTCTTCCACCCTTGTTTCCCATACCGAGTTCGAATGATGTGGGATTAGGGACCCGATCGAGGTCTGCACTCACTTGGAAGAGTTACACTTTTCTATGGTATGATCTCTAAGACCTTAAACTAATATCTCTCCTAGAACTACATATATCTTGATTCCCATCATCATGGGATACATATGAACACCAAAAAATCTCATCTTTGGGTCCAACTTGAGTCTCATTAATTTATCTCTTATGTTTTTTCCATTAGGACCCAGCTCTTATAGGGCCGTGTGATGTGGAATGTGTGAGATTATGCCTTCGTTCACGTCGGGTTTATAGTTTCTGCATCACGTGCTCCCCTTTTAAGAGTTGTTCCATCCTACCTAATGTCCCTTGTCCTGCATGATGTTAAACTACACTTCTAGAACTATGTATGGCTTGAGTCACATCCTCATGGGATACGTAGGTACACCGAACATCACATTGTTGGGTCCATATCAACTGAGAACTAGTCTCTCCTACCCCATATTCTCAAATATTTCATGGCCCCCTTGGCCTGAAGTTTCTTCCTTGGAATTGTGAGTGGTGGGATATGGGATTATGTTCTCATTCATGTAGGGTATACTTTATCACGCCATGCACATTCCTCTTAAACCCAACCTCTTTTGTGTCTAAGCCATGTGACTTTAAGTTATGCTGCCTGGTCTAACATGACTTTAAATTGTTACGTCTACAGTACACGACATTAAAATTCATGGTTGGTCCCATCACACGACCCTAAACTATGACATTATTGTCCTTGCTGCATGACTAAAAATGACACAACATTGTGGTTTCCTCATTCAAGGTGACATCATGTTTGGTATCGGTCACACACCATACCATTTTTCAATGCCTTAACAGAGATTTAATCTTGTGGAGATGCCTGAAATTTCTATCCTAGGTCCATCACATCACAAGAAAAACAACGCCCATTCATCATAAAGGACAAACCAGATCTATCAAATACTGCTTCTTTTGTATCAAGGGCCAGACCCGCACAACCTTATTATCTCTTGCACTGGTATCTCACTGTGCCATTTCTAGAACTATATATGGATTTATTTCCATCCTCATGGGATATGTATGAACGCCTGTGTACTTTGCCTCAAGTCCATCCTAAATTTCTTTTTCAGTCCCTCAACCTAAAACCTCCCCAAGGAATACATAGTGATCTGGACTCCAGGTCCTCATTCACTTTAGGTTTCATAATTACCTCACCATTTGTATCCCAAATTCCCTACAATCTCTGGTCCGAGTTCTATGACCATAAACTAACTTCACTCCGCGTCCTTTCCACATGACATTAATCTTCACCTCTAGAACTATGTATGTCTTGATTCCCATCCTCATGGGATATGAAGGAATACCCAGAATCATTTTCTCTAGGTCCATCCCCCTGAATCTAAAATCTTGTCCTTTCTTTCGGCCCCTCGGCCCGAACTCTCTTAGGAACATGTGGCGTAGCATGTACCTCATGGGTCCTCATTCATGTCAGGTTTTTCAAAAGTTGCACCATGTGCCTCCCATGTATTTTCCCAACTTGGTCCAAGTTCTATGACCCTAAACTAAGATCTCTCTATGGAAATTATGTGTCATGATTGGGTACTTCACCACCACATGCACAGTCCATTAAATCAACCCCCCCCTTAATTCCCCATATTGGGGACTTAACCTAGGAACATGAGACCCCAGGACCCTTGTCCTTAGGATATGACTCGACTCCCTCTATCTGATACGTCTTATAGTCATATTCAACTGTGTTTTGACAAAGAGCCTGCAGTGTGGAATTCTCACGAGGACATTCCCCTCATTCCATGTCTAAGATGTTTTAGCCTGTTATTTGGATCCCCATCCACTTCTAAATCTATAGGGTCCCCCTTTATGGCCTGGTCTCATGCCACATTGTCTTACCTACCATCTTGGGCCAACATACCTGAAGTCCCCGAACAACATTTGTGATAGGTCATGTGTTTCGACCATGGTAAGCGGTCGAACCTCATCTGTCTATCCTCATATTAAGCTAATGTGAAATAGATACTACGTTTCAAACATTTTCAATATTTATCTCCTATCACCACACCACCATCACTATGGTCTACATATCGAGCATCATGATTCACATATTTCCACTTCCTTATGTTCAAGTGGAATTCCAACACACTCAGCTTTACTCCTTCGCACATCTTGGTGTGTTTTATTGGCAGGTCAACATCATTGGGACGCCATTAACCTAGTGTACCATTTCCCCTCCATGAGACTTCATGTTCTTGGAGAGTCCCATCACTACTCTTTATTTTCTACATCGAGAATGAATCCGGTGGGCTTAGTAGTTCTTGTAGGACGTGTACTGGCGCACTCATGACACACATGCATTCCTTTCATCCTGCATGACGTTAAACTGCACTCTCAGAACTATGTATGGCTTGATTCCCATCCTCATGGGGTACGTAGGAATGATCTTTAACTTTTCCTTGGGCCCAACTTAACATTTACTTTTGGTCCCTTGACCTGAAGAACTCCCTCCGGGGATACGTGGTGTGATCTTCACTCTTGGTCCTCATTCACGCTGGGTTCATAGCTACAACACCACATACTCCCTTCTTGAGATATTCCCTTTCACTCCCCATCCTATCGTATGATGTTAAACTACACGAGTATACATGTCCTTGATGCATGACATTAAACTTCATCTCTACCCTAAACAATTTCAATATTCCCCATAATAACTATGGGGTGCATTATATCCCAAGCCAGAAAGGATTTCCCTTATCCGTGTTGGTCTCTAACCACACCATCCTTAAGAACTATGTTTTCCTTGATTCTCATCCTTATGAGATACATAGCAACGACCACACATTCTGTCTAAGCCCCATCCCTAAGGTCATTGACCTTTCTAGACCCTCGGGCCCAATCATGGCCTAGGAAGTATGACCTTTAAACGATGTGCATTGTCCTCCATGTATGACATAAAACTATGTGTCATTCCACGTCCTTACTAGAGAAGTCCTACTCAGAAGTAGTTATGATCACTGATTAGACCGATGTTCCCACCTAATGTGCCTCCACCATGGTGGTGTAATTTCAAGAGTGTTGGAATCTATTCTAATAACCCATCACTCCGTACTCCAGGCTTTTTGTGCCCATTATTCATACCCTCATCATGATTCACATTTGAAAGAACCACCTAATAGTAGGGATGCTTGGCCTATGGCTCACCTACAATCTTGGGCCACTGTTATGGAAGAATAATGGGTAGAACTTTGAGTCAGGCCCCTTGTTTTGAACATGGTCAGTGATCGGCCCTCATTTGATATGCCCATTCTAGGCTAACACAATGAGGTTATTTTGTTTCGAGCACGGAAAATAGTTATCCATTATTTTCATGCCATCCCTAAAATGTTCTGAACTTTTAGTATCATGATTCACACTTCCCACTCCTCTATGTTTTAATTGATTATGATGCACCTGGCATTACCCTGCTCAAGAACTGGAGCATATTGGGGATGTGACAGTTTGACTATTCCAAGGACTTTATTCTTCAGCTAGGTCTCCCCCTTTCATTTTGGAAGCCCGAAAGGGTTTTCTCTACCCTAGTTGTTCAAATCAGGATTGTCAATACCACATTCAAATGGATTAACAGAGCGAGTATCCCTTGTTTCTCACATAGGGAATGACCCATGTCAGCTTAGAAATATATCTCTATTTATAACAGGATTATGGTTGAAGTGAATTAAAATAAACAAGAAAATAGTCTTTTAATGCATACAATTTAGAGCATGATGTAATAGATAAGGATAAATTTAGGGGGTCATCCAAAACAGGGCATTTAAGGAATGTCATTTTGGATGGACTGTTCCAATGCTACCACCTTCTGACTTTTGACCACCAACATTGCTTCCCATCCACTGAGATCCTTCTCTTTGATAGCAGTGATGGGGCGTAATTCATGAGCCATGCCTGGTTCACATGATTGTTCAGTCTAGAGCTCAATTGTTTGGGGATTCGCTTGCGTTGTTTGATCCTGAGCACCTGTGAGCTGGGTTTTCAGTCCCTCAATGAGCTCAGATTGGTTTTCAATGAATTCCTCCCTTTCCATCACTTTTTCCTCAAGGCGTTGGACCTCCTGATCTGACTACAGGAAGGAATGAGTATTCTTTGAATCCCCATAGAACTAGGCAACATATAAAATTCGGTTATCCTCCTCTACCCTCTCCACCATGTAATCATGGATAATCATGTGAGAACGACTGGAATCTACCCCTATAGCATAGAAAAATCATAGCCAGGTACGGAGAGACCCCATATGGCTTATCCATTCATCCTATGGTAGGATGAGAAAGAATCTGATGCACTTCCATGCCTTTTGTTATGTCATATGGCTCTCTTTAGTTGCATCCGAGTTGGAGTCGTCGATTTCTTGAGGGTCCATGAGCCTGTATTCGGGAAAAGCAGCAAGGAATTCAGTGGAAAGGTCTTCATCAGGGACTCCCTCCTCATCAGCGACATCACTCTTTTCATGTTGGAGGTCCACCCCAACATCATTTCCACCCATCACTGCAATATACATCTCGTCGTGTACCAGGGCAGGGCCACCTAGAATGCTTGCTTCTGTAAAGGTCGATGTAGCTGCTGGGACGAATTCTGTTGATGTCCCGGACTCGATGGTTTGTCTTGCCTCCAACATTGCAACCACTGCATCATGAATCAGTATCTAGATTAGATGAATTACCTGGTAAAGAGGTGAACCAATGAAAAAGTAATAACAAGATCCTAGTGAGGTAGTTTCCAATGTCTGTGTCATGGCGAGGGCCGCTGCCACAGGAGAGCCTTCAGTTCTTTTCATCTCAATCACTGGCGTCAACTGCCCTTGAACAATGAGGATGGAGGGGGAATCTTCTTCTAGTTCATTTTTGCCTACTCTATCCAAAATCGGCATCCCACTATGCTCGGTCCCAAGGACAGGATCTTGAGAGTGCTCCCTGGCCTCTATAGACGCACCTTCGTGACCTGTGGGAAAGGCTTACTAGGATCCCTCACCCATGTGTTCATAAACAGGATGGAATTTAGATGATGGATAGGGATTGTGAAAAGATAAAGTCCAGTTGAGATAAGGTATAAACTTACCTAAAGCTTTTCTAACAGTTCTGCATTTAAACCTTTGATTTCACTGCTCTCGCAGGAGCTTTTCTAGTGAGCGGGAGCTTCTGAAGGCCCCTCATCACCAAGACCATCAATTTGGTACCCCTACTCTTCTTCACCTCTATCTTATTCACCTTATTCTTCTTCTTCTTCTTCTTCTTCTATACTTCCATCCTCAGATGGTAAATTTTTTGGTTCATGTTAATGGCTAAGAATTACTTTCATTATGAGTTTTGATTCTTTATACCACCCAACTGGCATTAGTACATATCAATGGTTGTCCGGTGTGAATGTCGATGATTAAAGTTTAACATATCCCTCATCTGGATGTGTCCTATGTCTGGAAGATAAATCCTGGTGAGTACCAACCTATGCCACAATTCGTCTGTAGAAATTTACTATAGAAATTTTATCTAGGAAGACCATATAGAGGAGAATATGGTGTCGACAGATGGCTTTAGGAGGTACCTGAGTTGCTTTCCCAAATGTTCTTTAGCTGTCCAACAAGGCCGCATGCGGGGCCACCTTTCCCCAAAAGGGGAGGCATGTCCTTGGATTGCATCGATCCTACCAATTAAGTGTTAGCCTGTGCCATGCTATCCACCCATCCCATTCTATGACTCACCTATCCCATGACACCTCGTCCACCCCCGTGCTCTTCAGGCTCTGCACTAGGCACCTTGATTTGTTGGATGCGCTTCCACAGAATTGCCTTGGGATATGTTTTTGTCCAGTGCTTGACATACACTGTTGAAAGGCCTTTACAGATGCTGCTAGGAGGGAGAGTGATGAATTCTCCAAAGCCATACTTCATGAACATAATCCGCAGTTGGTAGAGAACGCAATGATTCCATTTTTCATGAACATCTATATATTATTTCTTCGGCATCTGTTGCATGCACCCGAATTTCCTGGAAAACCAAGTCAGCATGTACAGTGTGAAAAAGATTTTACCATCAATTTGGGCTACTAGTTTCCTGCACCAGATGCTCAACAGGTACTCCCTCTTCTATAATGGACCCCGCCTATCATCTACTATCTGACTGGCTGGGGTTCGGAACGGGTGAAAGTCAATGTGTGTCTTGCTACCGATCTTCATCTTGATCCCCATGTCCCTGAGCATTAGTGGGTGAATTTTGGGAATGTTCAAGAGAGATGGACGCATATCGTTACCATGGGGAGAATGAAATTCGGGAAGTCATACGCGATATAGTGGGCCGCGACCTAGCCATGAAGAATTTGTAACAGTCCTCATATCCTCTTGGGCATACTTACCCTCGAGATACGCCCCATAATTCTATACAGCTTGGCCAACACCGGAACCCACAGGTTGACCTTGTTCTTCGCCACCATGATTTCAACCATCACTAGTGTCCTTGGGTGGACCCTCATCCTCATGTCCCTCACTGGAAATAGCCACCCACTCAAGAATGTGGAAAGAAACCTGGCATATCGCACATTTGGGTCTCGACCCTCATTAATGTGAAATCCCCATGATCAGTAATCTCTTGTCTCCAGAACCCTCCATTATGATCATGCTTTCCCTCTATGAGATGAGTTCGAGCACTGTTTACCCCATCCAAGCATCTTCACAATTGTGTCCTACATTAGGAAAAGGATAAACGACCCCAAATAGGGTATGTCCTTCAGGATATATATTTTTTCATCTCCTCCTTAGCCAGCTCTAGAAGGTGCCATGATAGGATTGAGGTGTGTGTCCTATCACCCCAAACATTCCTCGTCGAGAGGAACTCGTCATATCGGTACCCCTCTAAAGGGATTACCCCGATACAATGGACATCCCACAGACTGATTCCCACCTCCCGATGGTGGAGGTGGAAGGTGTTGGTATCTGGGGACCAATGACTGAATAGCTCTGCTACCAAGTCCTGTTGTCGGTAGAAATGAAATTGGGACATCTAGACGGCCTCGAAAAGCCCTATAGACCACATATCTGGCCCAAATTCCTATCATTTCTGACGTACCCAGTATGCTCATGCCCATTCAATGGTAAATTTTCCCCTGGATCTAAAATCCCATTCCTTCCAACCATTCGTCTCGTCAATAATGCTTCCTTTTAAGGTACATGCATAAATAACAGGAAATTCCTTGGGAACCGGATCGCTTCCCACAACCGTCCTAGTCTTCAGATTTAAGACATAGATGGTTGTGTTATGAATTTCTCTAGCAGGATGGCCGTTGTTTGTAACATGGAATTGTGGAAGACGATCCTCACATGTCACCCACAACTGTGGTGTGTCCACCTCGAAACTGGGCATCAGCACCTCTTCCAGAAGGTCGAAGTTCCATAGTGGTAGGCTATCACTCAGAACATAATCTTTTTCATCTTGTGTAAGCTTGCCAAAAACCATCTTGTTATCAGACAGAACCTTCCTCACATGAATAATCTGAGGGTCCATGATCATCTGAGTCCTTCTCAGAACGGCGGTGGTCTCCCTCTTGGCATCAGTCTGTTGAGTGACTATTTTAGAAATCCTAAGGGGTTGGCGTGAAAGAATGAAGTTCAGCGTGCAAAATATTAGGTGGCGTGCAGAAGATCAGGCATCGCACAAAATATCGAGCGGCGTGCAAGAATTCCAGCCTATACAAAAAAGGTGGGATGACGTGCAAAACCCAGGGTCAGCCGCGAAGACTTACACGCTTATCGGGACGGTTTTCACGCGCGAGATAAAAGTGCATGTTGTGCAGAAAAAGTCAAAAATTGGGGATTAGATGTGACCTTAGCCCATTTATAGGCACATACTCTCCTTCTACGTGTGTGAAACAGGTTTATGCGTTCAAATTACAGTTGTGCGCACACTGAACTATGCTTCCCTCTTTTTTGGCGTGCCCTCAGAATCCAACCTTTGGGTTCTTGTTTATCTTCAATTCTAAGAGGATGCATTTGTTGATGCTGAAATTTGGAGAAGGCCAGCATCTAGGGGAACAAGAGAAAACAAAAGAACGTGGGAGAGGGATAGAAGATTCTGGGACCCGGGAGGCAGCTGCGTGCATGTTTCGAAGCTGGTACATAAACAGTCCCGAGTGTGAAAAATCTTGCACACCAAATATGGCATCAAGGGAAACCAATCTCGTTTACGCTCCCAAAGTGATGTTAATCACACGGTTTCATGCAGTACACCATTTCATGCCAAGGATGATATCAAGGGAGAATATGCACGTAGGACCTGTTTTGGAGCCCAAAGCGGCATCAAGCGTGCGGTAGTGTGCAACACCCCTTTGCGCGCCAACGATGACATCAAGGGAGAGCGTGTACACAACCCCCCATTGCGTGCCCAACCCAACATCAAGGGAGAGCTTCCATGCAATGCTCGTTTGCACACCCAACACGGAGTCAAGCGTGGGTTTGCGTGCCATGTCCCCCTTGCGCATTCCCCTGAGGACTTCAACTATAAAATGAAAAGTTCCCCCCGCCATTGGGGGATAGGAAGATAACACAAAGCGATGCTCTACTGTGCAAAAAAATACCTCTTCTGTGACCATGTGAAAAACACCATGGCATTAGTGTAGAGACCCGAAGCTTGACGTACATGGAAATTACATTACTTTTGCGGAATACTTAGTATATAACAAAAATACACACACAAGGATCGTAATAGTTTAGTGTCTTTGGAAACTCGGAGTATAATCTTCTAATCGTGGGGAAAGATATTCAACATCTCCCATAAAGATCTTCCTTTTTTTACCTAAAACCTTTCTTTATATCCTGGGGAAAAGAAAACATAAAAGGGTGAGCTCAAATGCTCAGTAAGGGTAAACAAAGGAAATATCAATCACATAATTTTCATAAGAACATAACATTTTTGGAAATCTTAACCTGCAAAAGAGAGCATAATTTCATAACATGGGATAAATCATAGTAGTGAAATGAAATCATAACTTTAAACATTACTCATTGTGGCATACACACATAATCATAGAGAATCATTTCTTGTTAGTCAAGACTCATTGCCAAGACTATCTTAGTGGACAAAGTCCCTTTCTGAATCGAGTAATCCTCGTTTCAGTCCTGTTTCACTGAACCGGTATAACCTACCATTCCAGCCATGTCTATCTCATGAGATATAAAATCTTTACCCAATGCATTGGAGGGAGATATAGGTCCCACCCATCTTATAATGAATCCTTTCTTATGTGTGCCACATAATCATAAAACATACATCATCGCATAACACATGTAACAAAAATGGGATTCTTGAAACATCATGACATCATAAATCAATTCATATAAGATAAAGGAATTCATAAAAATAATTCCATCACAACATGAACAAATCAATTTAATAATAGGGATAAAAACAGAACCCTTTATTATCTTAGATGGAAAATCATTTTGATAAAACACTTGAACTCCATTCTTGAGGAAAATATCCTTTCTTCTTAAAAAACATTTTTCCTTTCATAACATGTCATACAACTTTAAAATAAAAGAAGTTGATTAAAAATAAACTTGAAAACTTGTAAAGGAAGCTTTTTGGAAAAAATGTTTTAAAAATACATTCATGCCGTATAAGTTAAAAAAAAACATTCTTCGTACTTTTGTCGGAAAGTCAAAAAGTACCTCGTATGAAAAACGACAAAAGATTCCTTTCATATCTTTTAAAAAAAAACTTACCGAAGGGTAAAATTGGATATAAACTATTGTAGAAGGATGGAAATAATATTACATATTGAGTAAACATGGATGTGGATGATAAAATACACCCCAGTAAATACTTACGAATAAACAATCTCGGATAAAAATGAGATTGTGATATTTCCCTTACCTTAGGTCCAATTTGCTTCGTATGTGTCCGAACCTCCTGTATAATGATTTAAATAATGTCATTGACTTATTACAGAATCATATTCATTGTTATGATATCATATATTGTTTACTTATGACATTATATTACCCGTTCTTTTGTAAATTCCATGTTAAAGAAGCGTTTTGGGTAAAATCGTTTCATTTATCGTAGGTGTTTTGACTTGTTGTTCTTGACATCATTATTACTTATATCATGATTTACTTACTTACAGAATATAAAATATGATTTATATATCATATATATTCAGTATATATATATATAATAGGTAGATAAATAAAATGAAAAACACCGTTCATGGAGACGGTAGTCCGTACGTACGCATGAACGCTGTTTTCCTTTCCTTATTGTATTGAAATGGAAGTAAGTAGATGACATACATATGTATATATATACATAAATCCAGTAGCTTTATAATGTCATATATTTCATTATTATTTCTTATATATACATTATAATCATTCTTAAATGGTTAACATGAAGAATGAATCTCATCGCGTCGTGGAGACGGTAGTCCGTACGTACGCACGAGCGATGATATCATTTCTATAAATATTTAATTGAATTGGAGTGGATTATACAATATATCAGAATCAATATGATGTTTTAATAACTATGTATAGTTATTCTTTACACCATTATACCCATCCATGTAAGGTGGTGGTGGAAAATAGATTACACCACGGCGTGGAGACGGTATTCCGTACGTACGCACGCGCGGTGATTTCTTTTTCCGTAGGATGGATAGATGGTGAAATAGGGTTGTTTCATACTTATAATAACATATCAGTATATGAGTGATACTGATGTTATTACTTCATAATGAAACAACCTAAGAAGAAGAAGTGGAAGAAGAAATAAAGATGAAAGAATTGGTAACGGTAATTACCTCTTCTTTGAAGCGCCTTTTGGAGACCTCCTCTTAGGGAACTAAAATTGGTCTTTGAGTAAGACCAGAACCTCTAGGATGTTGCTAGGGAAGTGGAGAAGAGATTTTGGCAGGGGTTGGCCGAGCTTGAGTGCTCAAATTGGTGTGTGGAGGAGGGGGAGGAGGTGTCCTTTTATAGGGGAGGAGAGGGGCACCTTAGGAATTCTTAAAAATATTAACTTATAATAAATCTAACCCCACTTAAAAACCTCCAAAAATGACTCATATTCGAAGATTAGATGCGATAGGGTTGTAATCTCATCAACCAATCAAATTTAGACATGTTTGGATATTATTTTAAACCTTATCAATTAGATTTAACTCTAAGTTAAATAATTTAACTTTTACCGTGTCTTTTTGTTTTCTTTCACTATATGGTTAATACACTTACTATAACATGCCAAACGAACCCCAAATTGTTTATTATTAATATATATATCCTTATCTAAGTCATTTGGACGAACCTTAGATTTTTAGGAATAAAATAACAATTAGTAATATAATATTTGATTTAAAAACTATTTTGTGTCAATTTTGACACTATTTGATATATGATTTTTGTGAAAGTCATAACAGAATTAAATGTTCGAACCAAGTTGATTAAATCAACATTAATATATCATAGTAACCTAGAAAATTAGTGGAATTCATAAAAAATCTCAAATTACATTTATTTTGGTGCTTATAACATCAATTATGTCAATATTTCATTAAAAAGATAATTACTGCATCATCGTTGTGTCATAAATAAATTAAATTATTTGATGTCTAAAAATTACAAATAAAATACCATCATGTAGGAAATCTTTTTAGATTTCTAATGAATATTTACAATCGAATTTATCTTATGTATAACCCCATATTAAAAATGATTTACTTATTAAACTTTGATTTTAACTATTTTAACCCTTCTTTAAATAAATTAATAATAAATGTCCTAATCTAATCCAAGTGGGCCTAAATGGTCATATTTTATTCCTAAGTTTGTTTTTGGTCGAAATACACTTGTCCAATAGAATTAGGACATGTGTTAGGGTAATAATAATATCATCTTTACCCTTAATTACCCTATTTACTTTTAACCGTGGTAAAAAAAAAGTAAAAAGTCACTATTCACCAAAAATTATTTTCATCTCATTGAACCACATTTTAGTCCTTGATATTAACCGTGTCTGTCGGATTTTCAAAATTCCATTCAGAGAAGCGGTAAAATTAAGTTTTATGCTAAATTCAGTTTTTAACCTACCACTTAGTGGTTTCACTATTTATCAAAAATTGAAGGTTTTCAGAAAAATGCCAAAATTTCATCCTAAGCTATATTTCATATTCCGAATTCAAAATTGAAATCTATTTAACCAAATTCATAACATAGAAGTTGCATTAATTAATTTTATAATTAAATCCCGCTGTTAAAACAAATAGCGTGTTTTTAAGAAACAATATCTATCAAAAGATTGACACTTGATTATGTCTGGTTTAAATGTGAAATTACATTCAATGACCAAAATTGTATTAAATTGTAAAAATATATTCTAAATATACTTTAAAATCACTCAAATTAATAATTTATCATTATTAATTATTTCGATTAAAAAAGTTGTTTTTAATTAAAATTTAGTCATTTTCACTATTCATCAAAATATGAAAGTTATCCGAAAAGTACCAAAATTTCACCTTAGGCTAAATTCGATACTCCAAATCCAAAAATAAAGTTCATTTTGAAAAATAAGATTTACTGGATTTCAAAAAGTGGTTATTACTATTCATAACGGCTAGTTTTAATAATATTTTTATAGCATATCGTTGTTTAGTGAAACTCGGTATTGCGTACTACACACGCTATCGAGGAAGGTCGCGATTGCGTGTAATGCAAGTCAAGTCAAGGATGTGTGTTGTGCAAGCTTCTTTTGGTGTAGCGTACAACACAAAACATAAAATTAAAAAGAATATTTCTTTATAAAATCTTGGGCTGTTACATTCTACCCCCCTTAAAATGAATTTCGCCCTCGAAATTCGTCGGGGTTATAAATGGTTTACTATTCGAAAGTTTCATTAATAGAAACCCACATCGTAAAAAGGAATATCAAAACCAATCTTTAAAAACAAAAGTATGAAACGTAACGGTTACCCAAATAAACTAATCACTGGGTTTCCACATAGGTGAAAATATGGATATGGAAGAGAAATCTAACCATCATGTTCTGATGGAGAGTGGTAGAGAACATGGCTATGGAAAAGCTAGCAATCACAAATCCATAAATTTGTGACGATCTAAGGTACCATCGGATTAATCAGATATAAGAGCACTAGGATGACATTTTTGGTTTTCAAGATCGTTTCCCTAAAGTTGAAGAATTTGAATTAGAATAAATACTTACTTTATTTTGGTAAAATCTCACTATTGTTCGTGCCTTGAACAATTTCTACTTCATCTCTTAAATAAATGAAGTTGAATTTGTTATTCGTGAAGTGTTAGCAGATCATGTGATAGAATGATGGGTCATTCCATCTGTCTCAAACAAAAGGTTAGAAAAAGTTATTAAATATACATAAGTCATTCTATAGTGAGATTAATCACATATGGTTCCTAAAATGAACTTATACATCACATATCATACTGCTTAATATAATAAAACTAGTTTCTACTAAACAGGGACTTCCTGTAGGTCAGTGGTAGGCGATAAAGGCCAGTCGCACTTCGGTTGTGGGTTCGATTCCCACCGCCTTGTCCGAAGCGATGGGCTGTCGCCCGTCCTGCAGGTTGTCCTTTTTATAAAACTATATTACTATAACATCCCATCAATAATATCGAAAAAAAAACTTCTATCCTTAAACAATACTAACTTATGTCCAACATAATTCATTCCAATCATTAGGCTCATAATACTGCAGTCCATTCTCATAACATAGTGAAAAAGATTACCAAAGATTTAATACCATCGTTGATCCCCATATATCATAAGATATATCTTGTTGGTCACATTCCAAACATTTAAAGGCCTTAATCTTGTACTCTCTTGAATACCCATTGAACCTTAGTGAAAACTTGAATGCAGTTAAAAGTTAACACTTTTCACATACCGAAATCCTCAAAATTCTATATACTCAAACCATGATATCACTTAGTCCTTATATCAATCATGAGCTCATGAATACTGTCAAACATTTCATTTTCCCCTTATCCCTTCATTATGCGCATATCATCTTCATTCCAAAAATATCTGAATAACCTTTCATGGATACTGGTAACATTAATCAGACAACAATGTTACAATCCTTACATGTCTCTTTATTCCATAGTACCATGAGATTACTTATACAACATTACACATGATAAACATGTAATCATTCCACTACATTCTTAAACCATTGACCGAGCTTCAACAATTCTTTCATCTCACATACCATTGGTAGTCTCTTCATCATCATCCACATAAATACTTCCCATATGACCATACTGATTCTCTTCATGAGTCTTTCCCTTAGGGCATTTGTTTGCATAATGCCCATACATTCCAAATTTAAAACACTTAACCATTTTTGATGTTGTAGCAATACCATTATCCTCATCCCTGGTATTAACTGAACCTTTTCCTTTGCACTTACTGGCTTTGTGTCCTTCTTTTCCACACCCAAAGCATCTTCCAGTTCCTTTGAAACATTCTCCTTGATGCCTCTTCCCACATGATTTACATAGGGGAAATTGAACTTTCTTTCCTCTATGATCATCATGAAACTCCATCTTTCTCTTATTAGCCGAGTCAGGAAACTTACCAAATTTTACTTTATTGATCATATTATGAGATTGCTGATTCGGCATAATAATGATGTTTGGACTTCCAAATCCCATTTCATTTGGTTGCTCATAAAGAATATCATTCCATTGTCCATCATTTCCTCCATTATCGTGAATCACCTTGTTTCCATCCATTTTCTAAAACCCAAAAAGAATAGCGTGAGAGGCAAAAATCATGCTAGGGAAAACAACATAATAAAGGGTTAGTACCCTCAATATCTAACATCTTAGGTTTAATTCTATGATCGTTAGCGTAATTCTATTACTATAACCTATACGTATACTTAACCTTAGAGACATCCCTAGACATACCTTAGAAATATCTCTAGGGATCTCACTAACGTTCTCACATCCTAGTTTCCAAAGGTTGACTAAACCTTTCCTCTGATACCAACTGTAGAGACCCGAAGCTTGACGTACATGGACATTACATTACTTTTGCGGAATACTTAGTATATAACAAAAATACACACACAAGGATCGTAATAGTTTAGTGTCTTTGGAAACTCGGAGTATAATCTTCTAATCGTGGGGAAAGATCTTCAACATCTCCCATAAAGATCTTCCTTTTTTTTACCTAAAACCTTTCTTTATATCCTGGGGAAAAGAAAACATAAAAGGGTGAGCTCAAATGCTCAGTAAGGGTAAACAAAGGAAATATCAATCACATAATTTTCATAAGAACATAACATTTTTGGAAATCTTAACCTGCAAAAGAGAGCATAATTTCATAACATGGGATAAATCATAGTAGTGAAATGAAATCATAACTTTAAACATTACTCATTGTGGCATACACACATAATCATAGAGAATCATTTCTTGTTAGTCAAGACTCATTGCCAAGACTATATTAGTGGACAAAGTCCCTTTCTGAATCGAGTAATCCTCGTTTCAGTCCTGTTTCACTGAACCGGTATAACCTACCATTCCAGCCATGTCTATCTCATGAGATATAAAATCTTTACCCAATGCATTGGAGGGAGATATAGGTCCCACCCATCTTATAATGAATCCTTTCTTATGTGTGCCACATAATCATAAAACATACATCATCGCATAACACATGTAACAAAAATGGGATTCTTGAAACATCATGACATCATAAATCAATTCATATAAGATAAAGGAATTCATAAAAATAATTCCATCACAACATGAACAAATCAATTTAATAATAGGGATAAAAACAGAACCCTTTATTATCTTAGATGGAAAATCATTTTGATAAAACACTTGAACTCCATTCTTGAGGAAAATATCCTTTCTTCTTAAAAAACATTTTTCCTTTCATAACATGTCATACAACTTTAAAATAAAAGAAGTTGATTAAAAATAAACTTGAAAACTTGTAAAGGAAGGTTTTTGGAAACAATGTTTTAAAAATCCATTCATGCCGTATAAGTTAAAAAAAAACATTCTTCGTACTTTTGTCGGAAAGTCAAAAAGTACCTCGTATGAAAAACGACAAAAGATTCCTTTCATATCTTTTACAAAAAAACTTACCGAAGGGTAAAATTGGATATAAACTATTGTAGAAGGATGGAAATAATATTACATATTGAGTAAACATGGATGTGGATGATAAAATACACCCCGGTAAATACTTACGAATAAACAATCTCGGATAAAAATGAGATTGTGATATTTCCCTTACCTTAGGTCCAATTTGCTTCGTATGTGTCCGAACCTCTTGTATAATGATTTAAATAATGTCATTGACTTATTACAGAATCATATTCATTGTTATGATATCATATATGGTTTACTTATGACATTATATTACCCGTTCTTTTGTAAATTCCATGTTAAAGAAGCGTTTTGGGTAAAATCGTTTCATTTATCGTAGGTGTTTTGACTTGTTGTTCTTGACATCATTATTACTTATATAATGATTTACTTACTTCCAGAATATAAAATATGATTTATATATCATATATATTCAGTATATATATATATATAATAGGTAGATAAATAAAATGAAAAACACCGTTCATGGAGACGGTAGTCCGTACGTACGCATGAACGCTGTTTTCCTTTCCTTATTGTCTTGAAATGGAAGTAAGTAGATGACATACATATGTATATATATACATAAATCCAGTAGCTTTATAATTTCATATATTTCATTATTATTTCTTATATATACATTATAATCATTCTTAAATGGTTAACATGGAGAATGAATCTCATCGCGTCGTGGAGACGGTAGTCCGTACGTACGCACGAGCGATGATATCATTTCTATAAATATTGAATTGAATTGGAGTGGATTATACAATATATCAGAATCAATATGATGTTGTAATAACTATGTATAGTTATTCTTTACACCATTATACCCATCCATGTAAGGTGGTGGTGGAAAATAGATTACACCACGGCGTGGAGACGGTATTCCGTACGTACGCACGCGCGGTGATTTCTTTTTCCGTAGGATGGATAGATGGTGAAATAGGGTTGTTTTATACTTATAATAACATATCAGTATATGAGTGATACTGATGTTATTACTTCATAATGAAACAACCTAAGAAGAAGAAGTGGAAGAAGAAATAAAGATGAAAGAATTGGTAACGGTAATTACCTCTTCTTTGAAGCGCCTTTTGGAGACCTCCTCTTAGGGAACTAAAATTGGTCTTTGAGTAAGACCAGAACCTCTAGGATGTTGCTAGGGAAGTGGAGAAGAGATTTTGGCAGGGGTTGGCCGAGCTTGAGTGCTCAAATTGGTGTGTGGAGGAGGGGGAGGAGGTGTCCTTTTATAGGGGAGGAGAGGGGCACCTTAGGAATTCTTAAAAATATTAATTTATAATAAATCTAACCCCACTTAAAAACCTCCAAAAATGACTCATATTCGAAGATTAGATGAGATAGGGTTGTAATCTCATCAACCAATCAAATTTAGACATGTTTGGATATTATTTTAAACCTTATCAATTAGATTTAACTCTAAGTTAAATAATTTAACTTTTACCGTGTCTTTTTGTTTTCTTTCACTATATGGTTAATACACTTACTATAACATGCCAAACGAACCCCAAATTGTTTATTATTAATATATATATCCTTATCTAAGTCATTTGGACGAACCTTAGATTTTTAGGAATAAAATAACAATTAGTAATATAATATTTTATTTAAAAACTATTTTGTGTCAATTTTGACACTATTTGATATATGATTTTTGTGAAAGTCATAACAGAATTAAATGTTCGAACCAAGTTGATTAAATCAACATTAATATATCATAGTAACCTATAAAATTAGTGTAATTCATAAAAAATCTCAAATTACATTTATTTTGGTGCTTATAACATCAATTATGTCAATATTTCATTAAAAAGATAATTACTGCATCATCGTTGTGTCATAAATAAATTAAATTATTTGATGTCTAAAAATTACAAATAAAATACCATCATGTAGGAAATATTTTTAGATTTCTAATGAATATTTACAATCGAATTTATCTTATGTATAACCCCATATTAAAAATGATTTACTTATTAAACTTTGATTTTAACTATTTTAACCCTTCTTTAAATAAATTAATAATAAATGTCCTAATCTAATCCAAGTGGGCCTAAATGGTCATATTTTATTCCTAAGTTTGTTTTTGGTCGAAATACACTTGTCCAATAGAATTAGGACATGTTTTAGGGTAATAATAATATCATCTTTACCCTTAATTACCCTATTTACTTTTAACCGTGATAAAAAAAAGTAAAAAGTTACTATTCACCAAAAATTATTTTCATCTCATTGAACCACATTTTAGTCCTTGATATTAACCGTGTCTGTCGGATTTTCGAAATTCCATTCACAGAAGCGGTAAAATTAAGTTTTATGCAAAATTCAGTTTTTAACCTACCACTTAGTGGTTTCACTATTCATCAAAAATTGAAGGTTTTCAGAAAAATGCCAAAATTTCATCCTAAGCTATATTTCATATTCCGAATTCAAAATTGAAATCTATTTAACCAAATTCATAACATAGAAGTTGCATTAATTAATTTTATAATTAAATCCCGCTGTTAAAACAAATAGCGTGTTTTTAAGAAACAATATCTATCAAAAGATTGACACTTGATTATGTCTGGTTTAAATGTTAAATTACATTCAATGACCAAAATGGTATTAAATTGTAAAAATATATTCTAAATATACTTTAAAATCACTCAAATTAATAATTTATCATTATTAATTATTTCGATTAAAAAAGTTGTTTTTAATTAAAATTTAGTCATTTTCACTATTCATCAAAATATGAAAGTTATCCGAAAAGTACCAAAATTTCACCTTAGGCTAAATTCGATACTCCGAATCCAAAAATAAAGTTCATTTTGAAAAATAAGATTTACTGGATTTCAAAAAGTGGTTATTACTATTCATAACGGCTAGTTTTAATAATATTTTTATAGCATATCGTTGTTTAGTGAAACCCGGTATTGCGTACTACACACGCTATCGAGGAAGGTCGCGATTGCGTGTAATGCAAGTCAAGTCAAGGATGTGTGTTGTGCAAGCTTCTTTTGGTGTAGCGTACAACACAAAACATAAAATTAAAAAGAATATTTCTTTATAAAATCTTGGGCTGTTACAATTAGGGTGTTTTCTTTTTTGTGACAGCTCCCCCAATGGTCCTCTTTCGGGTGGGCCTTCTTGGGCATGATCTTCATTAAATGCCTTTCTATAGAAGTCATTTGTGCACAAGATACCCCTTTTTGTGCCATTTTCTCCTGCATCCAGCCTCTCTTACGCGCATACCCTTCCAGTTTGTGCGTTGCTCTTCCATATTGCATGCAACTCTACCCTTTTTCACACACCCTGCCCTCTTGTTCACAACCCTTCCATCCTGCGCACAACCCTTCCATCTTGTGCGCAGAACATCCCTCTTGTGCGCAATCCTTCCATCTTGCGCACAGACCTTCCATCTTGCGCCCAACATGTTCTCTTGTGCACCCTCCATGTGTCATCCTCTCCTTAGGGTATCAGGTCTAAGACCCTCTTATGCGCACCACACTTGCGTCACTCTATTTTTGTACGGATCTTGAAGTTTGTACGAAGCAATTTCAAAGTCCATTGGGCAGTCACTCACAGTGCATTGCTTCACCTCAAAGTTCTTCGGATAGGCATGCTAATAGATATTACTTCTTCATATAGCTACACTGATGTGGACCTCTTAGTTGATCACTTTATAGCACCCCTTCACCATGGAATTGATGATGTATTCCCTTCCCCAAGGGTTAAAAGGTATCGATTATGTAAGTACTAAGGGGTGCGGAGTGAACCCGCCTCATCCTAGATACGGGACGTTAAACTGCAAAACATCATCGTCTTCAGCACATGACATTAAACTCTCACCTCTCCCTATGTGTCGTACATGGGGTTCCCCCACCTTGGACATTCTGCATGCCCACTAGTCTCTACGAGAGTGAAATGATTCCTCACACAAAATTAGATCCTATTTATTATAGTGCTATTTGTCTGTGGTAATAGGGAAACCACCTTGGTGTAAGCCCCTAGCCTTTCTTGCAGGAGGTATCATTTTTGCTCCTTCTATATTCTTTTTTTTCCAAGGACCAGAGAGGGGGAGATGGGCCACAGATCCCTCATTTCTTCGGTGCCAATTCCCTCTCCCTCTGGGTTTTGTCGCCACCTAGGCCTCCACCTAGGAGTTAGCCCCAATCTCCATCTCCCTAGGATGCTAACAACACATTTCCCCCTCTTTACTCTTTGGGACACTACCCACGAGTAAGCTCCCCCATTCCACTTCCCACAGATGTACCATCTATGACATGATCAGTAGGCCTTTTTTGACTCTTGTTTCTCACACCGTGCATGTCTCACGTGGTTTTTGAGTAAGAATCGACCATGACACCCTCCCTAGGCATCCTAGAGTGTAAACCCCAAACACCCTCCTGAACTATGTGGTATTTAAACCTTGCAAAGGCAAGGTATGTAGGAAGCCTCTCTATGGTTCAAGCCCAAAACCCATTGGTTCTGACCATCTTCACATCAGCACCCACTCCTCCCAAACTATGTGGTCTTTGATCCTTTCTAGGGCAAGGTACGTAGGAAGCCTCCATAAAGTTCAAGCCCAACACCCAATGGTTCCGACCATATTCACGGCAGCACCCACTCCTCCTGAACTACGTAGTATTTGATCTTTTCCAAGGCAAGGTACATAGGAAGCCTCCTTCAGGTTCAATCCCATCACCCATTGGTTATGACCATCTTCACATCAGCACCAACTTCTCCTGAACTATATGGTCTTTGATCCTTACCAAGGAAAGGTACGTAGGAAGTCTCCCAGAGGTTCAATCCCAACACCCATTGGTTCCAACCATCTTCATGTCAACACCCACTCCCCCTAAACTACGTTGCCTTTGAGCCTTGCCAATGCAAGGTATGTAGGAGGCCACCCTGAGGTTCAAGCCCAAAACACATTGATTCCAACCATCTTCATGTTGGCACAAACTCCTCCCGAACTACATGGTCTTTGATCTTTGACAAGGAAAGGTACGTAGGAATCCACCCTGAGGTTCAAGCCCAACACCCATTGGTTCTGACCATCTTCGCAACTGTACCCAATCCTCTTGAACTACATGGTTTTTTATCCTTACCAAATCAAGGTACGTAGGAAGCCTCCCTGTGGTTCAATCCCAACACCCATTGGTTTGGACCATCTTTACGTCGGAACACACTCCTCCTAAACAATGTGGTTTTTTATCCTTTCCAATGCAAGGTATGTAGGAAGCCTCCCTGTGGTTCAAGCCCAACACCCATTGGTTCTTACCATCTTCACGTCAGCACCCACTCCTCATAAATTATGTGGTCTTTGATCCTTTCCAAGGAATGGTACGTATGAGGCCTCTCTAAGGTTCTAGCCCAACACCCATTAGTTTCAATTATCTTCACGTCAATACCCACTCCTTCTGAATTATGTGGACTTTGATCCTTTCCATGGTAAGGTACGTAGGAAGCCTCCTTGAGGTTCAAGCCCACCAACCATTGGTCCTGACCACCTTCACTTCGATTCACCAAACCCAACCTGAAATATGTGGTCTTCGATTCTTTCCAAGGCTAGGTACATAGAAAGACTCTCTAAGGTTCAAGCCCACCAACCATTGGTCTCGACCACCTTCACATCAGTTTATAAAAACCAACCTGAACTATGTGGTCTTCAATCCTTTCCAAGGAAAGGTATGTAGGAAGCCTCCCTCAAGTTCAAGACCACCAACCATTGGTCTTGACCACCTTCATGTCAGTTCAACAAACCCAACCTGAACTATGTGGTCTCTGAACCCCGCTAAGGCAACGTATGTAGGGAGGATCTCTGAGGTTCAGTCCCACCATCCATTGGTTCTGACCCCCTTCATGTCTTTCCAATCCCCCTTCCTCGATGATGTTAAACTGTATGCCCATTTTATCCCACATAACACTAAAATGTGACCCCATCCAGTGATAACCCGTTGTGACCTCATCCAATGGTATGTCATTGTGACCCCATCCACCGATATGTCGTTGAAGTCCTCAATCGATGGTAAGCCACCTTCAGATGAACTATGTGGACTTTGATTCCCTGCCACCGAGATACATAGGACGCCTCCCTAAGGTTCAAGCCCATCGCTCATGTCTCATCCTGACCTCTCCAATGATCCTATGTGTTTCCAGAAGGTCATGCCCCAACCTGGAGGTTCCACTTCCTTAGGGTCCCATCCATGCATCCATTTTTCATGGGTGCCTCCTCGAGTTCACCATCGTCCCATCGAACTACACAGGATTTGATTCCCTGCCATGGGGATATGTAGGAAGTCCCTTCAAGGATCATGCCCAACATCACTGTCATCCTCATGTCGGTTCCATCTCATTCTCGGTCCACTTTATTCAACTATCCACCATCCTTCCTGATTCTTACACAGGCTGCCACCTCCTAGTGAGATCATGCCAATTCATCTCCTAGTATCAGTGTTCCCTCTAGGGGTTGAACCCATATGATCTACACTAGTCAATGTTTCAATCAGTCCATTATGTCTTTTCTAGACATTAAATTCGTGGCATACTCTATGTTAATCATGGGAAGATGAGGAAAACCTCAGATACATGCCTATAGTATATAATTCCCCGAATTCATCGTGGGATGCATCAGGCTTCCGCACCCTCAAAAATTCATATAGTAAGTGGAAGAAACCCAAATGTTCTAGTGTTCAAGTGTACAGACACACCAGTGATGTCCAATGAGACTACTCCCCCGATTGAAGGTTACCGCCCGGATCAGACCCCCTGTAATGTCCTAACAGAAGCAGTGTAATTAACCGACGTCCATGAAGACATGTCATTGAGAAGAGTTTCACAAACAACATATTAGACTGTAAGGGAGACTCAGA
The DNA here is from genome assembly GCA_963277665.1 of Viscum album. Classification (NCBI taxonomy): domain Eukaryota; kingdom Viridiplantae; phylum Streptophyta; class Magnoliopsida; order Santalales; family Viscaceae; genus Viscum; species Viscum album. The sequence continues at coordinate 1,195,110,919 of OY728139.1, forward strand.
CTAGGTGACGAGTTCCGAGGAGTAATCCACAGAAGGAAGAATCAACATCCCATCATCTTGTTTCAATCAAGGATCCAACGTCCCTGAATAAGCGATAGATGTCACTTGCCTTTGGAAAGCGGGAATGCAGGGCCACAGATGCGCATCCTCCACAGATGGATGTGCTTACCCAACGAAAGGGTCTGAAACACTTCTCAACAATGATAAGTTGATAGTAGGGGAACATTTTTATATTCCCAATTTTTCATGATTAATTAAACCCTCCTTTTTTTGTAATTTATAAGTTTTTTTATCCAAATTGAATGATACAATAAAAATAATCTTATAAATGAGTTTTTTATGTATTTTTTTAAGGTTAAAATAAATATTATCAAATTAGAATATTCAATGGAATATTTTAAGAGTTGGGAGAGGATTCATGAGAAGAATACAGGGCACATAGAGCCTCATTGATTATATAATAAAAATATTAAAAACATTATATCACATGCACCTGATTATTATGAAATAATAGAATGTGTCACAAAATGGGGGTTAGAAGGAAAATATGAGACCACCTATAGATTTAGAATGCGGGTTTAACCATAGGGGTGATATATCCATGGTGAAAATTTGGTATTTAGTTAAATCACACTTAAGGGTAATTATTTAGTCTTTTCTGATATTATTATATTATATTATTTTTATTTTATTTATTTTCATCCATTTTCTTACTTATAAACACACCACACACTAACCTTTCATTATGAAGTATGCTCTAAATTCCTAGTAAATCTACCATTTTTTACGCATTTAAGTTGCAATCTCCATGATAGTGAGAAAAAGAAAGATTCTACATTCATATTTGGGTTAAATCAAAATTTATATCTATACATCAATTTTTTGTTTTGTAAATACCACACCTGACATGGGTTGTGAAATGACTAAAAAATTTAGATTATAATTTTTTTATCTTGATGATTCCAATGGACCTTGGAACTCTTCTATGCATGATCAGAGAAGTCTACCTTGACAACTCAATATTATTCTTTATAGATCTAGACATGAAGTTCCCTCCTCTTGTTCTTCCCTTACATTCACAAAGTCATAGTTAAAGACCCATGGTTATATATATATATATATTTGGTTTTTTAGCTCCTCTAAATTGTAAAAAAATTGATTAATTTAAATAACATGATAAAACCTAAATTATCTAGAACTAAATTATTAAATTATGATATGATAAGTATGAAAATTTTCTAAAGGTATAAATAATTTATTATCTAAAGATAATTACATTAATTTACCAAATGATAATTTAAAAACACTTATAAAAAGAAACTATGTAAAAATAATCCACAGAAAAATATAATGATTTGAAAAATATTAATTTTATTGAATTATCAATGATAATTTATAAAATAATTATTAACAGATATTTATTTCAAAATTACAAACATATAATTATCAATAATTATAGAATGATATTTACATAAACATATCCAAATAAAATTTAAAATAAATTATAAAAAGTTATTTATAAAATTATATTAAATTTGAGAGTTATATATTACAATGGATTTATAATTATTCTTGAAGAGAATAATGCTAACACATGTGTTGGTTTAAATGATAATTTGAAAGTTAGCCGGCATAGAGAAAGAATCGTCAAATGTGGTATTTCAATTATTATTTAAATATAATTTCTAATTTTAATTCCAGGAGAACCTGACAAACCATAAAAATTAACATAATGAAAACTATAATAATAGGTCCTGAGAGTGGGTGTTCTGGACTGTTGAGGATCCCACTCTAGCTTTTAAACCACACATGGTGGTTTATCCTTTCCATTGACATAAATGAATTTGATGTATGAAGATCCCTAAAGCTTGATTTTTTGAAACGTATTTCGATGTTATAATTTAAGTGTTTGTATAATTGATAATCGCTCTTTTATGTCGTTATTTGTGGGTGGGTGTAGTCCAAGTGGCCAATGGTGATGTTTGTTTTCATGAGTGATACTAGAGTAGATATTTATATGTTTGATTATGAAAAAATGTTTTTATGGGATTTTTTTCACATGTTTATATGCTTTACATGTGTTCTACATCATGTTTATAGTTTGCTTTTATTTGGAGGTATTGTTATTGGTTCTCGAAACTGATGGACCATCAGGATATGTCCGTCCCTAAAAGTGGGAATGTTCATTGTATTCAGTGATATAAACAATTGAACTATGTATATGTTTGATATATGATGATACCATGATACTCCATGTTGTGGATGCACTAGATGCTTATGTAACAGGTTTATCGATACCTAGTTGACCTATAAGTTGAATTTTTTATATTAAGAACTCTATTCTATGTTTTTTGTGAGAAGCATGTCATACGAGAGGCCTAGACGAAGTCTTAAGTATGCACAATACCATGAGATTTTTGAGCGATGTTTTCACTATCCCAACGTCTAGTTTGGTTAATACATAAATATTGATGATATACTTCTATAATGGAGATAAAGTAAGTATGGATATATATTTTTGAAGACTTGATTAGTACATGACAACTCAATTTTAGATTTGATGTTTATTTTTGTTATGAATGTATTATTATTATTATTATTTTGGGATGATCATGTTGTAATTTAATACACTTGATTAAAGATGTGTTTTTATTGTCCTACATAGTATTTTATGCACAAACTTATCTATGATGTCAATACCCAGTTAGATTTCACGTCTAGAGACATGGTGAAGGGAAATTTCCTTATAGATATTGGCTGAGAAAGGTAACATGGATCTGGTAATTGACTAGGATGGACTCTAGGTGACATCATTGTTTATTCATTTATTTATCTAAAGTTATTTATCTATTTTCAATTAACACTATGGGAGACCTTTATTACCAGTATGTTGTGTCTTCCCTTTTCATTATTTAGTTTCCACATGTTCACTCTAGTTATTTATTATATTATATATGATTTATTATTAAACCTATGACATGATAATGATAGTATAGTATAACAAACCTTCTTTTTATTACAAACATAAACTTGATTTATTACATAAAATCTTCAATTAATACAACATAGAAGAACAATAGGTATAGTGCCTTTAGGGATTAGTAACATTACATAATTACTTAAAACATGAAACATAACATATTTATTGTAAACCTCCTTTACATGACCACTACATTCCCTCATACATAGCATTGCATGGGATAACCTGAGGATATAAATAAGAAAAGGGTGAGCTATAAAACCTAGTAACGGATAAAAAAATGCATAACATGAAGAATACAGAACATGTTATCCAATAAGAATATCAAATGAGCATAAGATAAAATATGAACATAAAGGCATTATATTGCATGATTATCATATATAGAAATGTGGTAGCAACACTTAACATGGTATTAGCATGATCCAAGGATCATTCCACATGCAGCAAGAGTAAAGCCTCATTTCACATGAATTAGAATTTGTAAAATCTCATGCACTTGACGTATCATGGTATTAATATTTACCTAATGCGTTGGATTTCTATCAGGGTGCACCCTTCATAATCATTTCATTTCATGCATATGTTTTCCACATGTATCATATAACATGGATTCATAAAACATCAAAATTTATTATACAATAAAAGAATGTGGAATACATACAAGATAATATATAATAAATAAGTAAATTTTCATAAAGTTTAATACCCTTGATAGAGAAATTGGCATGGTATTCAGTATACAATGACATTGGATTTGAAAATCGCAGTGGAATTTTGACAGCATAACGACATGTCATAAGAATTCATAAAAATGGTTGATGAGAGTAAAAGGAGTGTCTCATCATATGTACATTAAATTTACAGTAATGGGGTTATATATATATATACTTCCCAAAATATGTAATGGAATTTAGATTCATAATACAACAGAATTTCTTGAATGTAAATGGGGAGAGAGAAATCCCTTATGGAATTTCAGCATAGTAACAGGTGTACATGGAAGGAATTAATTGGAGAGAAATGGGCCTCTAGTCATTAAAACATAAGGAGGAAAGTTTGTGGGAGGTTTGAAATCATAACCCAAAATTTATAATTGAAAATTAAAGAACATAACAATATTAATAATCATTAATAAAATGAGAAAGGAAGGAATCCCTTACATAGAAGTGTAATCCCAAAGGAATTGGAGGGCCTTGACAGAGGATTATTGGGATCTTGGGTAACCTTGGTAGGATTTTATAGAGAGTAGGGCAGAGGTTGATCTATATCCACTAAAGTCTTTGAGTGGAGAGGAAGTGGGATCTTGGGTGGGTTTATATAGGAAAAGGGTGGAAATTCTTTATTATTTAGGTTTTGGACACCACACCTTAAAGTAATCAAAACCACATACTGTAACGACCCAATTTTTTTGAATAGTATATTAACATACTCTTAATGATTTAATATAGATGTAAATGGTTAATGCAGAAAGAGGAGTCGATGGCTTCATCCAGTAGACTCGAACCTTATGAAGCCCACTTATCAGAGCTTGGGAAGGAGGTGGCATCTTTGGGCTTCGCTTTGGACCAAGCCCAAGCCGAACTCCAGCGTGTCAAGCTTGAACAGAAACGCCTGCGGGAGAAGTTCAAGTTAGTAGAGATTACTACTAGGGCAATGTTATCTGAGCCTCCCTCAGATTCTCTCACCATAGCACACCTTACACTTAGGTCATATGCTGGTGTTATAAGGGGCTATGTGACGAGACTGTAACATCTTTGTGTAATACTTTGGGATGAATAAATTGAGATTTCTTCCTTTAGTGATGTTTGTGAAATTTCAAATGTCAGGATAATTTTAGGATGTATTTTATTGATGAATTTTGAAAATAGGGATATTTTAAAATATTTATGTAAACCTTAAATAATTAATGATGTGTAATGATTTTCAAAAAATGGTCTTCTGCAAAAGTGTTCAGTAAAGAATTTGGAGTCTAATAAGATCAACTTAATTTTTGATAAATAGTAAATTATGAATATTAATTTTATGCTTAGGATTAGTAATGTGACAAAATGGATTAGTAATCTCACTTAAAGCAAGTTTTAATATAATTTAGACACCTAGATTAAGTAATGTGATTCAATAAAATGGGTAAACAACTGTTTCATAAATTATTAGTCAAGTATTAGTTTTTTTCGGGTGAATAGTGTTTAAAAAAAAATTAAATTAAAAATATTTAGAAAATTATTTTTAAAATGGTCTTTATTTTTGAACTCAGAGCATCGATATTATGTCATGATAATTTTTGGGGATTTTTCTGAAAAAAATGAATTCTTGGTGAATATTGTTTTTATTTAATAATTAAATTAAAAATATTTAGAAAATTATTTTTATATAATGGAGTTCATATTTTTAACCAGGGATCGATATTTGGTTAAGGTGAAATTTTGGGATTTTTCTGAGAAAGATGAATTTTCAGTGAATAGTAAAAATGCAGTTTTAGGGTTTCAGTATGTTAAATGAAATCATAACTGTGTCATGATAATGTCATGATATATTTTAAGGGATGGTAGACTAAAGGGGATGAATTATTGTATGAGTTATCCCAAGTGGCCAATACCATGGGCAAATACCATGGGCAAGCCCATGGTTTTGCCAAAACCACCAATGAGGTGTCCCTTGGCAATTAATGCCTTGTCCCCTCACTTTCCCTATAAATACCAAGCCATTATCTCATCCTTTCGACTCCAAAATCATCCTCAACGAAGTTATGCTCTCCTTACCTCCCAAAGAGTCCTCCCAAGGTGCCCTCAAGCCTCTCAATGTCCCAACCATTGAGTTTTAAGAGTTACGTTTAAGGTAATGGATCCGACCTCCCTCTTTCTTTTCAAGCAATCTCTTTTATGTAATTTCTTTTATTCTCCATGTTCTTATGTTGGAGGATGTTCTTTTATATTTATATTTCTTCCCTTTTCATGTTCATATGATGAGATACCCCCTCTTTCTCTCATCAATTCGTTTTAAGAATGTTTAAGTGGCGCCATTAGGCTGCCGAATTTTTAAGGGATTATTTTACCCTTCTCATTTTTCAAAGTTCTACTTTCATGTCAAGTATTTCAAGTTCCTTTCTATTATGTTGAGGTATGGTCTCTATATCAATCATGCTGAACTTTTATTTTCATATGATGAGAGACCCTATTTTATCTCATCAATTCATTTTTTTGTTGAAGTTTATGTGACGCCGTTAGGCTGCCGAATTTTCATAAGAGAAATCTAAGTTTTTTCTTCCTTCCATGTTTTTAATTTCAAATGTCATGTCCTTATAATTTCATTACCATGTTAATATGTCCTTAATATTCTGTCCCTCTACTGTTTTATGGGTCATTTATGAATGTTTGACCCATTTCCCCTCTCTTTTCAATGTTTTCTAAAACCCCGAAACATAGCCATTATGCTACAGAATTTCCGTCTCAAAATGTCTCTCTCTTTTTCTAAAGTTATTTTATTTTATTAAGTGAATACTCAAATATCTCTCTTATATAAGGGTATTCACATATATAACATGTTTTCCTATTTTAAATTCTTGGATTTACATACATGAGACCCACCTTCCTTTTCTGTGGGTTTTAAAGTGACACAAAGATCATGTCTTTAAAGCAGTTTTTAAAACGTTATGATTATGAAATGAAACCCATTTATTTTATGCTATATGGGTTGTTTATGAAATTATTGATGATGATATATGTGTCTCACATGATAATAAAGGAAAATTTAAGGGTGTGCCCTGATATCTCTCCAATGCATTGGGTACAGACTTAATCTCTAGAGATGACCGTTTAGACTGATACCTTGGTGAATAACCTTGGTAATTTTTATTGACACCTTGGGGATGGACCTTGGTGAAACGGAAATGATTGTATTTGTAAAATGCTGTAGTCAAATCTTCAGGTTATGAAAAAAATTATTTTTATTATTATATGCCTCATGATTTATTTCTCATGCCTTAAAGTTCTTTTCATGACATTATTGAAGTATCTCAAGTTCACATGTAAAATGTTTCTCTTGTTTCCCTTACTGGGCCTTCTTCTCACCCTTTCTTTTGATGTATGTCCCCAGGTTATGAGATGCAGTAATGAACCTAGGATGAACTTAAGGACAAGCCTTTCAAGTGTTTAAGAAGAATGTTTTATGTTGTTTTCATGTATTATGTTCACGGTTTCCAAGAAACTAAACCTTAAAGATCCTCAGTTTTGTGTAATGTAATGAAAGTTTATGTTATAAAATGGCGGGATTCCATAGTTGGTATCAGATGATGGTTTAGTTATTTGTTGAAATTAGGATATAAAAACTTTATGAAGAACCATATAGAAAAGTTTAAATATAGTAAAACTTCCTGGTATTTTGGTAAGTATTGAGTAAGTGGTTTATCAAACAAATACATCCCCATCTGGATACGAGCAGGTAGAGGCGGCTCTGGCATAGATGTACATAGGGGTAAAACCCAAAAACACCGCTTTGAGCTAGAATCGAATGGGAACTGGTGCACAATAACGGGCCTTGCTTCACTCTTGGTTACGACACTCCCGGGGGATATGTTTGGTTAATTACAAGATTTTTATGAATCATTATGAAAGAATTATAGAGAAACGTAATTGTCTAAGCATGAAGTCTTAGTTAAAAGATTCATAAATGAAATAAGTTTCTCACTAAGGTTTTATTCTTTTAGAAAATAGCTGGCAATAGGAGGAACCGTGCAGATGGTGACCGCAATGCACCATGTGCTGACAGCCCTCCGATGGAAGCCGAAATGGAAACATTCATGCAAATGATGAACCAACTGACTCAAGTTATGATTAATAACTTGAATCAAACTGAGAGGACGATCTCACCATGAAGGGAACAAAATTCTGTTGAGCCTTTCATGCGTTAACGACCACCAACATTCAGTGGATCTACTGACCCTTAGGTTGTGGAACAATGGATAAGATCCATTGAAAAGATATTTTCTGTACTTCATTGTTCAGAACAAGAAAAATCCACCCTTGTTGTTTACTACCTAGAGGGAGAAGTTGATCAGTGGTGGTCACTGATCAGAAACACGAATCCACGAGGAGAGATGGAAGCTATGGAGTGGGAAGAGTTCTGGTGAATATTCTTTAATAAGTATTTCCCTCGTTCCATGAGAACGAGAATGGAGAATGAGTTTCTCGAGATGAAGCAGAAGGATAACGAATCTGTCAGAAGCTATGAGATGAACTTCACCCGACTTTCATGATATGCCTTTATCTTTGATCAGGGATCCAAGTGGGAAGGTTGACAGATTTTTCGGTGGACTGAGACCTCATCTGCGGAAGAATCTAGCCAACCGGGACTACGATAGCTACGAGGAGGTCATGCAGAGTGCAATGAAAGTCGAGCTAGAGTTTGGTGAGACACAATGGTCTCATTAATCAAATGACAAGAAGAGATCGCTGGAGCCCAGTCTTGGGAAGAATTTTTCTCAAGGAAGAGGTGAAAAGAAAATGAAACTTACCACATGCAATAAATGTTGGAAGAAGCATATAGGGTATTGCTTGATTGGAAGTGGCAAGTGCTACAAGTGTGGAAGAAAAGGCCATATTTCTCGGAATTGTCATAGCGAGGTGAAGCCTCAACTTCCCAACACTAACGACAGAGGAAAGATGGTTCCGGCCCTACCTGAAGTCAAATGCTTCAAGTGTGGACAACTTGGGCACTTTGCTAATCACTGTCCAAATCCGAGGGTAGTGGAGGGGAATCACCATCAACCTCAGCAAAGGCCAAGGGAGAAAGGTCATGTTTTTTTCTATCACAACAATTGAAGTTGAAGTTCTGAATGACATGTTAGCAGGTACTCTTGTTGTCCTCTCAAAACTATCAAGTACTTTTTTGATTCTGGTTCTACGCATTACTTTATTTCCTCCAAGTTTGCAAATAATATGGAATCAATCCCCGAACTGCTTGAGGTAGAGTTGTCAGTAAAGACTCCAAGTGGGATTATCAATGCATCAACAATGTTTAGAGACTCTAGTGTTTACTTTAGTGAGCACAATCTTATCGCAAATCTAGTAGTCATTCCCATGTTGGAATTCGATGTTATACTAGGGATGGACTGGCTCTCAAAGTATAATGCTAAGATCAAATGCAGGAGTAAGGAAATCTCAGTAGTCTTGAATGAACGACCTACAATTATCTTCTGAGGAGAGATATCCCGAACTGATCCCTATCTAGAAGCACCTCCTATATCTTTCTTTATGGAGTTAATCGGTGATGATGAAGAAGGAAAAGGGAGTATACAAATAGAAGATGTTCTTATTGTTCAGGAATTCAGGGACGTATTTCCTAAGGAGTTACCTGGACCTCCCCCAGAAAGAGAGGTAGAGTTCTCCATTGAACTCATACCTGGATCTCAACCGATATCAAAGAACCCGTATAGAATGGAAAATGTAGAGATAGAAGAGTTAAAGAAACAACTCCAAGACTTGTTGGAGAAGGGGTTTATCCGACCAAGTGTGTCTCCTTGGGGATCACCAGTTCTATTTGTGAAGAAGAAGGATGGATCAATGCGGCTATGCATTGATTATAGAGAACTGAACAGGATCACAGTGAAGAACAGATACCCTCTTCCAAGAATTGATGATTTATTTGACCAACTTCGTGGGGCTCAATTCTTCTCCAAGATTGACCTTCGATCTGGTTATCATCAACTGAGGGTGACGAAGGAAGATATCTCAAATACTGCCTTCCAATCCAGATATGGGCATTATGAGTTTACTGTTATGCCCTTCGGCTTGACTAATGCTCCTGCAATTTTCATGTATTTGATGAATAGAGTCTTTAAGGACTACCTTGATAACTTTGTGGTAGTTTTTATTGATGATATTTTGATATATTCGAAAAGTCGTGAGCAGCATGAAGATCATCTAAGGGTTATTTTGAAAACTCTGTGGAATGAGAGGCTCTTTGGAAAGTTCATCAAGTGTGAGTTTTGGTTACAACAAGTGGATTTCTTGGGGCACATCATAACCAATGAAGGAATCTCAGTTGACCCTGTAAAGAAAATAGTTGTGGAGGAGTGGCCTCAACCCACAACAGTAACTAAAATTCATAGTTTCCTTGGTTTATAGGGATATTATAGGAGGTTTGTGAAAAAATTTACACGGCTTTCTAATCCACTAACCAAGTTGACTTGAAAAGGGGTTAAGTTTATCTGGACAAAGGAATGTGAGGAAAGATTCCAAGAGCTAAAGAAGATATTGGTTACTGCACATGTGTTAACACTTCCCTCTATCGGAGAAGGATTTGTAATTTTTAGTGATGCATCTCTATAAGGGATTGGGTGCGTCCTCATGAAAAATGAAAAGGTAATTGCTTATGCATCTCGACAGTTGAAGATTCATGAGCAGAATTATCCTACGTATGATCTAGAGCTAGCGGCAGTTGTTTTTTCTCTAAAGATATGGAGGCACTATCTTTATCGGGAGAAATGTGATATATACACTGACCACCAAAGTTTAAAGTATATTTTCAAGCAGAAATAATTGAACATGAGACAAAGGAGATGGTTGGAGCTTATTAAAGACTATGATTGTTCAATTCATTATCACCCTGGAAGAGCAAACAAAGTCGCAGATGCGTTAAGCAGGAAAGATCCTGTTGTGATGGCAATAATGAGGATCCTAGGAGATCCCTCGATTAAAGATCTAGTAAAACTGGACATGGGAATTGTAAGGGAAGGGACATCATCAACCTTATCCCAAATGATTTCTCAACCTTCACTACTAGAGAAGATCAAGAAGGATAAAAAATAAGATCCTTTGCTACAGGAGAAGTTTGAGGTTGTAAAGGATGGGAAGTTCCCTGATTTCAATATTGATCAAGAAGGTGTATTGAAATTTTGTACAAGACTATATGTTCCATCTATTCCGGAGATAAAGAATGAATTGATGGATGAAGATCATAGCTCTACTTTCTCTATACATCTGAGAAGCACTAAAATTTATAGAGACCTTCACGATCATTATTGGTGGGATAACATGAAGAGGGATATTGATGATTACACTACAAGGTGCCTGGTGTGTCAACAAGTAAAGGAAGAACGATAACTTCCTAAGGGGGTATTACAACCGCTACCCATACCAGTATAGAAGTGGGATAAAATCACTATGGACTTTGTAACTGGTCCCTCGAAAACATCCAAAGGAAATAATGCGATATGGTTTATTGTGGACCATCTCACCAAGACCGCCCATTTTATCTCTATTCTGGAAGATTTATCTCTGGATCAACTTGCCAAGATATACATAAAGGAAGTGGTAAGGCTGCATGGGGTACCACTATCCATCATGTCTGATCGTGATCCAAGATTCACATCAAAATTCTGGAGAAGTCTTCTTCGTGCTCGGAATACTGAATTGAATTTTAGTATGGCCTATCATCCTCAAACTGATGGCCAATCTGAAAGAATTATTCAGACACCCGAAGACATGCTGAGATTATTCTCAATGGAATTTAAAGGTGTATGGGATCAACACATCCCATTAGTTGAGTTCTCCTATAACAATAGCTTCCATTCGAGTATTCAAATGGAACCCTATGAAGCTCTGTATGGAAAGCGATGTAGAACTCCTACTTGTTGGGATGAAACTGGTGAGAGAAAGCTTCTTGGGATTGATCTTGTGCAAGAGATGACATAATAGGTTCATGCCATCCAATAACACATAAAGGCTTCTCAGATTCAGCAGAAGAGCTATGCTGATAACCGTCGAAGGGACTTGGAGTTTGGTGTTAGCGACAAAGTCTTCTTTTGAATTTCTGCATGGAAGAGAGTCATGCAGTTTTGGAAGAAAGGGAAGCTCAGCCCTAAGTACATTGGCCCCTATGAAATCACTGATCACAAAAGAGCAGTGGCCTATCGTCTAGCACTTCCACCAAACCTAGCTCAAGTTCACGATGTATTCCATGTATCTCTCTTGAGGAAGTACATACCTGGCCATTCTCATGTACTGAACCCAGAGGTGGTACAACTGGAACATGACCTCTCTTATGAGGAGCAGCCAGTAGAGATCTTAGACCATAGAGACAATGTTCTACGAAACAAGACTACCCACCTTGTGAAAGTGTTGTGGAGGAATCATAAGTATGAAGAAGCGACTTGGGAGCCTGAGGAAACAATGAAGCAAAAGTACCCTCACCTTTTCGACTAGGCCTCAAATATAAAATTTCAGGGACGAAATTTCTTAAGGGGGGAAGAATGTAACAACCCAAACTTTTTGAATAGTATATTAACTTACTCTTAACGATTTAATAGAGATGTTAATGGTTAATGCATAAAGAGGAGTCGATGGCTTTATCCAGTAGACTCAAACCTTATGAAGCCCACTTATCAGAGCTTGGGAAGGAGGTGGCATCTTTGGACTTCGCTTTGGACCAAGCCCAAGCCGAACTCCAGCGTGTCAAGCTTGAACGGAAATGCCTACAGGAGAAGTTCAAGTTAGTAAATATTACTACTAGGGAAATGTTATTTGAGCATCCCTCAGATTCTCTCACCATAGCACACCTTACACTTAGGTCATATGCTGGTGTTATAAGGGGCTATGTGACAAGACCGTAACATCTTTGTGTAATCCTTTGGGATGAATAAATTGAGATTTCTTCCTTTAGTGATGTTTGTGAAATTTCAAATGTCATGATAATTTTAGGATGTATTTTATTGATGAATTTTGAAAAAATAGATATTTTAAAATATTTATGTAAACCTTAAATAATTAATTATTTGTAATGATTTTCAAAAAATAGTCTTCTGCAAAAGTGTTCAGTAAGGAATTTGGAGTCTAATAAGATCAACTTAATTTTTGATGAATAGTAAATTATGAATAGTAATTTTACGCTTAGGATTAGTAATGTGACCAAATGGATTTGAAATCTCACTTAAAGAAAGTTTTAATATAATTTAGACACCTAGATTAAGTAATGTGATTCAATAAAATGGGTAAATAACGGTTTCATAAATTATTAGTCAAGTATTAGTTTTTTTCAGGTGAATAGTGTTTTTTTTAAAAATTATATTAAAAATATTTAGAAATGTATTTTTAAAATGGACTTTATTTTTGAACTCAAAGCATCGATATTATGTTATGATAATTTTTGGGGATTTTTCTGAAAAAAATGAATTCTCGGTGAATAGTGTTTTTATTTAAAAATTAAATTAAAAATATTTAGAAAATTATTTTTATACAATGGAGTTCATATTTGTAATAAGAGCATCGATATTTGGTTAAGGTGAAGTTTTGGGATTTTTCTGAGAAAGATGAATTTTCAGTGAATAGTAAAAATGCAGTTTTAGGGTTTCGGTATGTTAAATGACATCATAACTGTGTCATGATGATTTCATGAGATATTTTAAGGGATGGTCGACTATAGGGGATGAATTATTGTATGAGGTGTCCCAATTGTCCAATACCATGGTCAAATACCATGGGCAAGCCCATGGTTTTGCCAAAACCACCAATGAGGTGTCCCTTGGCCATTAATGCCTTGTCCCCTCACTTTCCCTATAAATACCAAGCCATTCTCTCATCCTATCGACTCCAAAATCATCCCCAACGATGTTCTGGTCTCCATACCTCCCAAGGAGTCCTACCAAGGTGCCATCATGCCTCTCAAGGTCCCAACCTTTGAGTTTTAAGAGTTACATTTAAGGTAAGAGATCCGACCTCCCTCTTTCTTTTCAAGAAATCTCTTTTATGTCATTTCTTTTATGCTCCATGTTATTATGTAGAAGGATGTTATTTTATATTCATCTTACTTCCCTTTTAATGTTCATATGATGAGATACCCCCTCTTTCCCTCATCAATTCGTTTTAATAATGTTTAAGTGGCACCGTTAGGCTGCCGAATTTTTAAGGGATTCTTTCACCCTTCTCATTTTTCAAAGTTCTACTTTCATCTCAAGTCTTTCATGTTCTTTTCTATTATTCTGGGGTATGATATCTATATCTATCATACTAAACATTTATTTTAATATTATGAGAGACCCTATTTTATCTCATCAATTCATTTTTTTGTTGAAGTTTAAGTGACATCATTAGGCTGCCGAATTTTCATAAGAGAAATCTATGTTTTTTCTTCCTTCTATGTTTTTCATTTAAAATGTTATGTCCTTAAAAGTTCATTAACATTTTCATATATCCTTCAAATTCTGTCCCACTACTGTTTTATGGGTCATTTATGAATGTTTTACCCATGTCCCCTCTCTTTTCAATGTTTTCTAAAACCCCGAAACATAGTCATTATGCTGCAGAATTTCCGTCTCAAAATGTCTCTCCCTTTTTCTAAAGTTCTTTTATTTTATTAAGTGAATACTCAAAGCTCTATCTTCTATAAGGGTATTAACATATATACCAAGTTGTTCTATTTTAAATTATGTTATTTACATACATTAGACCCACCTTCCTTTTCTGTGGGTTTTAAAGTGACACAAAGATCATGTCTTTAAAGCAGTTTTTAAAACGTTATGATTATGAAATGAAACCCATTTATTTTATGCTATGTAGGTTGTTTATGAAATGATTTATGATGATATATGTGGATCAAATGATAATAAAATCAAATTTAAGGGTTCTCCCTGATAGCGCTGCAATTCATTGGGTAAAGACTTAATCTCTAGAGATGACCATTTAGACTGATACCTTGGTGAATAACCTTGGTAATTTTTATTGACACCTTGGGGATGGACCTTGGTGAAATGGAAATGATTGTCTTTGTAAAATGTTGTAGCCACATCTTCAAGTTATGAAAAACGTTATTTTTATTATGATTTGCCTCATGATTTCTTTCTCATGCCTTAAAGTTCTTTTCATGACCTTATTGAAGTATCCCAAGTTCACATGTAAAATGTTTCTCTTGTTTCCCTTACTAGGCATTCTACTCACCCTTTCTTTTGATGTATGTCCCCAGGTTATGAGATGCAGTAATGAACCATGGATGAACTTAAGTACAAGCCTTTCAAGTGTTTAAAAAGAATGTTTTATGTTGTTTTCATGTATTATGTTCTGTGTTTCCAAGACACAAAACCTTAAAGATCCTCAGTTTTGTGTAATGTAATGAAAGTTTATGTTATAAAATGGCGGGAGGCCACACATACCAACCCACGGTTTTGCCCATGGTTTTTGACAAAGGGGAGTGTAAAACATTATTTTATTTTTCCAATGGCCTAAATTCTGAAAATGTTATGCTTGCTTATGTGGAGGTGATTCACACTCTCAAGGAAATCAATTTAAAAAGTTAAAATGTTCTATAAGTCTTGGAGGGTCCACTAAATATTTGTAAAATAAATCAAACAAATATAAAATCAAATTATGTTAATGTTAAAACATATATTGGCTGAATATAATGTTTATATTATTTTATTACATCATTATTAGGTTACTAGGATTTCATAAATCATATTATACATTTAAACAGTATTTAATTTTTTCCCAAAAAATCGAATGTCTCAGAAAATTGAGAAAAATTAAGCATTAGATAATTTTGAAATCCTGATTCCAAAAATACTATTCTTTTTATCTCAATAATTTTTTCAATATTTTAATTTTTACTTTTAAAATAAAAACTGAAATTTTTCAAAAATTCTTGGGTTTTGATAAAAATGTCTTTCAAAACATAATAAAAATCAAAATTGTGTTCATAAAATATATTTGATCATTTATATTTAATACAAAATAATTTAGTAATTATATATTATTAAAATATTATGTAATTAAAAAATACATTAATTCATCAAAATAGATTCCTTAATTGATTATTTACTAAAAATACTATTTGTGCCTTAAAAATTATTTACAAAGTAACATTAATAAAATGAATGTATATTCTTTATTATATAAAAAATTATACACCTAATCATAATGATAAGGTCTTGTTACATAACCCTTCATAACACTCCCATATGATAGAAGGGAAATGTGTTTAATGGTTACCGACTCTTTGGGTGGCTTGGATAATATCACATGGGTGGTAATCTCTATCAACTGCCACTTCTCATGTTGGTGGTTCTGCTTGAGCATAAAGTGTTGAAGCTCGGCTTGGGTTTGGTCAAGAGTGAATCCCAATGACACCACCTCCTTTAAAAACTTCAAAAAATGGGATTTGTATGGAGAAATTCTACTAGATGAGTCCATCACTTTCGTTTTCTGATTAAATTGGATTTGTTAAAACCCTTTATTTATACTAATCATGTCATCACTATTCAATGACAATATTAAAAATGGTCAAAATTCATAACGGTATTTTAAAATCCAAAAACATTAAATAAAAGAAGTGCATATGTTATGTACCCATTTTACATAATAAGACATTTAATTAAATCTAGAGGAATTTCATTAATTAAAGTTTGGGTCATTAAAATCTTCCCCCCTTAATAAATTTGGCCCTCGAAATTTCCTTTCCCCATACTAAAATAGATGTGGGTAACTCTTCATCATCACATCCTATGATTCTTGCATTGCTTCTTCAAACTTGTGGTTTCTCTATAATACCTTGACAAGGGGCATTTTCATTTTTCATAGAACTTTTTCTCTATGATCTATGATATTCACCATCTTCTTTTCCAAAGAAAGTTCATTCTCCAATGTTACCACCTCTGGATTGAGTACATGCGATGGGTCAGGTATGCACTTCATCAAGAGTGATACATGGAATACTTCTTGTACATGAGATAGGTTCAGTGGGAGTTATAGTCGATAAGTCGCTGCTCCAATGCGATCAAGGATCTCAAAAGGGAGGATTTACCTTGGAATAAGCTTTCCATTCATCCCAAATCTCATAACTCTCTTCCATGGTGATATGTGGAGGAATAACAAGTCTCTAACGTCAAACTCTTGGTCTCATCGATGATTATCATCATAGCTCTTTTGTGGACTCTAAGAATCTTTAATGTGTTGTTGGATGGTCTTAACCTTATCCATTATTTCTTCAACCATCTCTAAAACTAGGTGTTTTTTCTTCCCAAAGTCATCCAAACATGTCGGCATTCTATACCTCTTCCCATAAAGGGATTCATAAGGATCCATTT
The DNA here is from genome assembly GCA_963277665.1 of Viscum album. Classification (NCBI taxonomy): domain Eukaryota; kingdom Viridiplantae; phylum Streptophyta; class Magnoliopsida; order Santalales; family Viscaceae; genus Viscum; species Viscum album. The sequence goes on from OY728139.1 coordinate 1,195,127,970, forward strand.
GGATGCATGAGTGGAAACTGTTGCTGTAAGAGAACTCAACAAGAGAGATATGTTGATCCTATCCCCCTTGGAAGTCCATTGAGCATGCTCTCAAAATTTCATCAAGTGTTTGGATAGTCCGATCATATTGGCCATCAGTTTGAGGATGATAGTCCATACTGAAGTTCATCTAATTATTCATATCATGTTGAAGACTCTTCAAAAACATATAGGTGAATATTGGATCTTGATTGGATAAAATTGATAGTGGTACCCCATACAGTCATACCACATATCTGATGTATATATCTACAATAGTTGATCTAGTCAGAAATCCTCCTACATTTCAATGAAGTGTGCAGTCTTAGTAAGATGATCCACAACAACCGAGATAGCATTGTTTCCTTTGGGTTTCATTGGAATTCTGGTGATAAAGTCCATAGTGACGTTCTCCCACTTCCATGTCGGTATGGGTAATGGTTGCATCATCCCTGTAAACTTCTACCTCTTAGCTTTAACTTGCTAACATACTAGGAAAATTGATGTATACTCAATGATCTCCTTCTTCATGTTATCCCACCAATAACAGTCTCATAGATCTCAATACATCTTTGTGTTTTCTGGTTGAATGGAGACATTTAAACTATGTTCATCATCAAAAAGTTCAATCTTTAACTCCTGATTTTATAGAACACAAAGTCTTGACCCAAATATGATAATTCCTTCTTCATTTACATTGGACTCTGAGGATTCCCATTTCCTGATAGTTTCTACCTTATTATAAATTCTCACATCATCCCTTTGAGCATCATTTAAACTTTACAAAAGAGATGGTTGAGAAATCATTTGTGAAAGGATTGATAATGTTCTATTCATTTGATTCCCATGTCCATCTTCATCAAATCAAATAAGATTGGATCCTTTTCAATTCTCATCAATGATAAAATGATAGGTCCTTTCTACTTAGATCATCTGCCACCTTTTTCACTTTCCAGGTTGTTAATGGATTGAGCAATCACAGTCTTTGTTCAGCTCTAACCATCTTCATTGGGGAATATTAAACTCTTTCAGTGTGAATATATACTTGAGGCTTTTGTGGTCCGTATATATTTCACACTTCTCCCCAAAGAGGTAATGTTGCTTAATTTTCAAAGTGAAGATAACTAAATCCAACTCCAGGTCATGCATTAGATTTTTTTTCTCATGAACATTCAATTACCTTGATATATAGGAAATGATTTTTTTTCATTTTACATCAACACACAACCTAGGCCCTTATTTGAAGAATCACTAAAAACCACAAAAAGTTATCCACTTGTGGGTAATGTGAGCATGGGCATAGTGATAAACCTCATTTTCAACTCCTTGAATCTCTATTCACATTCAACACTCCAAGAAAACATTACTACCTTCCAATTTATCTTGCTAATAGGGTTGGAAAATTGTGAAAAAGTTCTCACAAATCTGCAATAACATCCACCTGACCGCACGAAGCTATAAATATCTGTTGCTGATATTGGCCTAAACCATCCCTCAATTGTAGCCATCTTGGAGGGATCCATAGATATCCCATTGCTTGTGATGATGTAGACCAAGAATGCAACCTCCTTCAACCATAACTCACACTTTTTGTACTTTGCATGTAGATTATCTTTTCGCAAGGACTCTAGTATGGTTCTTAGTTGCTTCTCATGCTCTTCCTTATTATTGAAGTATATTATAATATAATCTATAAAGACAACAAATAATATTTTGAGGTAATCTCTAAAGACTCTATTCATTAAGTACATGAATTTTTATGGAGAATTAATGTGTCTAAAAGGCATTACTATAAATTCATAGTGCTCGTACCTTGTATGAAAAGCAGTCTTGGGGATATCCTCCTACTTCACCCTTACTTTGTTATATCCTTTCCACAAATCCACCCTGGAAAAGTGTTGTGCTCCACATAGCTGATTGAACAAGTCATCAATTTCTGGTAGAGGATACATTTTCTTTGTCATGATTTTGTTGAGATCACGATAATCAATGCAAAGTCACATTGATCCATCCTTCTTCTTGATGAAGAGCACTGGTGTACCCCATATTGAAGCACTTTAGCTTATAAACCCTTTATCCATATTCTCTTATAGTTGTTTACTCAGATCATTAAGCTCTATAATAGTCATTCAATACAGAGTCTTGGATATTTTCAATCCCCCATGTATAAGGTTAATTGAGAATTAAAAATCTCTTCTAGGAGAAGACCAAACAATTCCTCGGGAAACACTTCAGTAAATTCCCTCATAATAAGAATGTCGTCAAGGATGGTTTCTTCCTTAGATTTAATCATTTGAGCCAACAACGTGTGATCATAGTGTAGTAATATCCATGCTTGAGTTGATGGTGCTAAAGAATATTCATCTTCCTCCTTGCACTTGTATAGAATCGAGGGTTGATTCTCCATATGGAAAGTTATTTCCCTCTCATGGAAATTTATGATGTCTTTATATAAGGAAGTCCAATTCATGTGGATAATTGCCTCAAATTCTACTAGAGAGAGTATTAGGAGGTTATCTAGGAAGTTCATACCACATATTGTGATAGGGGAAGAGTTATATTCATGGGATCAATGATTTCCCCTTTTTCATTTCTCACCGATATCTTTACTACCATTATTTGTGGTGGTGTTGGGAATGTTCTACTAATCTTTCAGAATATAAATGAATGCGTAGAACTATAGACGATATCCCTACCTTTAAATTTTTGATTCTGGTTCTACTTATTTATTTCATCCCAAATAAATTAAGAAAGACATCTATTAAACACATAAAGGGGAATCCAATAACAAAAAGAGATAACTTGTAAATTACATTTATTTCCTTAACTTCTGAATTTATAGGCTTTAATATATGTTATACATGATCTACATCCCTTTATATATTCTTAGGATGGTTTTTTTATTCCCATAAAAATTATTTCTACTATGATTATGAATTTAGAAAATCATTTCCCCCGAGAGTGTCCTAACCAAGAGTGAAGCAAGGCCCATTATCGTGTACCAGGATACCCGAGGTCATGCTCCAAACTCCATGTTAGAGTTTTCACTCCTGGGTACATCTATGCTAGAGCTTCCTCTATCTTCTCATATCCATATAGGGATGTATTTTTTGGACAAACCACTTACTCAATAATAACCATAATTTAGGAGTGTTTTTATTATACTTATTTTTATCTCTAAGGCTTCCCTAGGGTTTTCTAATCCTAATCCCAAAAACAACTAAACCTATCCTCTGATACAAACTATAAAAACCCATATTTTTATTAAACACATAAACGTGATTTATTAAATAAAATATTAACTTGATACAACATAAAATATTGAAAGGCCTGGTTTTTTGGGGATTAGTAGCATTACATAACAACTTAAAACATGAAACACAACATCTTTATTGAAAACTTCAATAACATGACCACTACATTCCCCCATACTTAGCATTGCATGGGATAAATTGAGGACAATCATAAGAAAGGCGTGAGATATAAATCCATGTAAGGGTGTAAAAAAAGAATAACATGAAGAATATAGTACATGTTAGGGAATAGGCATATCAAAGGAGCATAAGAGAAACATGAAATAAACGCATGATATAGCATGATTATCATAAATAGAAATGTTGCAAAAACACTTAACATGGTATTAGCATGATCCATGTATCATTGCACATGGAGCATGAGTAAACATTAATTGCACTTGAATTAGCATGAGTAAAACCTCATTTCACCTAACGTATCATGATACTAATCCTTACCCAATTAATTGAAATGATATCATGGCGCACCCTTCATAATCATTTCATTTCATACATAAGTGTGCCACATTGATCATATAACATGGATTCCTAAAACATAATCATTTAATTCACATTAAAGGAATGTGTAATTCATAAATGAAACAATATAATAAATAAGTAAATGTGCATAATGGTTAATACCCATGAGAAAGAAATTGGCATGGTATTCACTACACAATGACTTTGGCTTAGAAAATCACAGTGCAATTTTGGCAGCATAATAGTGTGTCATAAAAATTCATAAAATTTTGGATGAGAGATAAAGTGGTGTAATATCATATTTACATGAAATGTATAGTAATTTGGTCATATATATACATTTCCTAACACATTTAATTCAATTTAGAATCATAATACAATGGAATGGATTGAATGTAAATAAGGAGAGAGAAATCCCTTAAAGAATTTTGGCATGGTAATGGGTGTAAATGGAAGGCATTAATTACAGATAAAGGGGTCCCCCATCATTGAAAAATAAATAGAGATGTATGGGGAGGTTAGGAATAATACCCCATAATTTATAATTGAAAATAAAAGGACATAACAATATTAAGAAACTTGGATTAAATGTTAAAGGAAGGAATCTCTTAATTGGATGTGTGATCCCAAAGGCCTGGGAGGGGATTTAGAGAGGCTTGTTGGGATCTTGGGGTGACTTAGGAGGATTCTAGAGGGAGGATTCCAGAGGTTGGTCGATCTCTAAAGGCTTTTAGTGAAGAGGATGTTGGATCTTGGGTGGGTTTATATAGGAAAAGGGAGGGAATTCTTTATTATTTAGGTTTTGGACCCCAAAAAATAAACTAATTAAAAACACAAACCATACCATGGGTTATTCCCATTTATTTTTACAATGGGTAGTGGAGAACAATATTTTATAAGGACAATTTCCGAAATTCTTAAAATATTATGCTTGCTTATGTGGAGGTGAGTCAAACTTTAAAGGAAATCAATTTAAAAAGTTAAAATATTTTATAAGTCTTGGAGGGTACACTAAAGTATTGTAAAATAAATAAAACAAACCTAAAATCACAATATTTTAATGGTAAAACATATATTGGACAAATAAATTGTTTATATTATTTTATTACATCACTATTGGGTCATTATGATGTCATAAAACATATTATATATTTAAATGGTGTTTGATTTTTATCCAAAAACTGAATTGTCTCAGAAAACTATGAAAAATTAACCATTGGAAAATATTGATGTCCTGATTCCAAAAATAATATTCATATGATCTAAATAATTTTCCAAATAGGTAAATTTTTACTTTTAAAATAAAAACCTACATTTATCGAAAATTCATGGGTTTTGATAAAAACATCTTTCAAAACATAATAAAAATCATAATTTTATTCTCAAACATTATACGTTCAATTATATTTAATAGAAATTAATTTAGTAATAATATTTTATTAAAATGATATTTAATTTAAAAATCCATTAATTCAACAAAATATAGTTCTTAATTGAATATTAACTAAAAAACTATTTTCACTTTAAAAACTATTTACAAAGTAAAAATAATAAAATGAATGTATATACTTTATTATATATGAAAATAATTCATATAATTATAGTGATAAGGTCTTGTTACATAACCACTCATAACACCCACATAATACTGAAGTACAAGGTGTGCGATGGTGACCGACTCTTTGGGTGGCTTGAATAACATCGCTCGAGTGGTAATCTCTATCAAGTTCCACTCCTCCAGTAAGAAATTCTGCTCAATCTTAACATATTGAAGCTCGACTTGGGTGTGGTCAAGAGCGTAGACCAATGATTCCACCTCCTTTCTGAGCTCTAAAAAATGGTCTTCATATAAAGAAATTCTACTGGATAATGACATCACTTACTTTTTCTGAATTAATTGGATTTTTTAAAACCTTATATTTCTACTATTCATGTGATCACTATTCAATAGCTATATTAGAAACGATCACAATTCATGATGGTATTTTAAAATCCCAAAACATAAAACCAATGAAGTTAATATATTATATAGACATTTTAAATAATAATACATTTAATAGTTCAAGAGAAATTTCCATTAATAAAAGTTAGGGACGTTACATATAGTCTCCCCATCGATGGATGTAGAAAATTATTACTAGTCTGTTGGATCATTCATTAGGTGAGGAGCACATGAGGTCTTGTCGTAAGCAGGATCAGAACATGTTTTTCATATCAAGGCGTGACTTGTGAGATCATTCAATGAATTTAGGAGATTTTTTTTTACCACACCCATCACCTATTAAGACTGATCCATTCATCATAATAGTCAAAAATATCATTAATACTATTCCCTAATGAACAATTGGATAAATAAATTCAGGGTTATATATATAATAATAATATATATTATCAATCCAAGATCATCATGTGTTATTAGTCAATATCATAAATAATATAAATATGTTTCCCCATGTAAATAAAAGGGATAACAAGATCATTACCTATCCAAATAGATAAGGTGGACGTTAAAACAATACATAGTCAACTTCCCCATAATAGTTTATATTTGAATAATAATATATGGAACACCAATACTTTTCCCTACGTAAAATAAATGGATAACATGATCACAACCTACACTGAGAGAAAAGGTGTATGATCCATTGATAAATAGAAAAATTTTGAATAATTGTTTCTATTATAATAATAATATATCATATAAGAATACCTTTCCCTATGTAAATAAAATTAATAGCCTGAACGTAACCTATCAGGAGAAAGTGGTGGTGGGATTCAAAAACCATAACCCCTGCACTATAAAGGGACCTCATAAACAAGTTTTTATAAATAAAAAACATTGTAAATAATTCTTGAACGATACCACCCAAGAAGAGATAAAAAATTGGACTGTTTTTTCTATGTGTTCACTACCCAAAATGATAAATATATAAATAGTGAAACCAAAACCCTATTAGTGTAAATTATTTTCAAAATTAAATGGTAAATTCTAGTGAAAACATAAAATATATTTTAGAAAACATTGTTGAAATTGATTTAAATAAGAATGTTATAGGTCAATTACAGAATTCATTCTCTTTAAATTTTAAATTCATAACTCTTTGAAAAAATTAAATTATTAAAATAATCTTCAAAAGTTGGGACATGAAAATATATTATATTTAACTTGTTGAAATGTGTTTATTGAGAAAAAAATTTGAAAGGGAAATGAAAAAACTGTTTCTAATGTGTTTAAAATACCATTTTTCAATACTCATAATGTAAAAATATTTAAAAAATAATATTCTACCAAAATATATTATTCTTCATATAATTCATAATGTTACCATATGATAAATTACTATGGTAGGAGAACCCATTCATTAAATAAATAATTTCATGATGAAACAATATAACTCAAGGAAAGGGGGATTGAGTTGTTAATATACCTTATGAGAAACATTCTCCGTGAGGTAAAATGTATTTCAAAAAGTTGCCTTACATGGTAGAAATAAAAATTCATAAAAAGAATAATAATAATTGAAAAATATATAGTCAATTTTTAAATTTTAAACAATTATGTTTTCCAATAGGATGATCAAATCTTAATGGGTGAAGATTTAATTACCAAGGGTCTTACAATTGGGGTAGCAATTGACTATAAATTCATTTGAGGAAATAGAAATAATTTGTCTTAGTTTTTCTAATGAATAAAAGAATATATGATAAAGAGATATTAATGGTTATTTAATACACTATTAAAAGTAATACATCATTAAAAAATGTAAACATTCGTTAGGGAAATGATGCTTGAGACAAAGAACATTAAGGGCATTAGAATCATTTTAATCAAACCACTTGGAAGAGGGGGATTATAATTGGTTATAAAATACCGTGATTAAATGATAATTAATTGTATATGATCTAAAATATTTAATATACACATTACATAAATTAAATTAGGTGCATAATACAAAAAATGACTCAAAGAGATGAATTTGATGTGAAAAATTATACATTAGTCCTAATTCATGCGTCACTTACCCCGAACATCATGAATAATTAAAATAATATAACTAAATACCTAATAAATAATATTATTCAACACTATTACCATTTATAATTCTCATTTATCATCATTCTAGGAATATATATATATATATTAGATATTTTTTTACTTATTTTCAACACAGTGTGTTTATAATCGTTATCCTTATAAAATAGTTTGGTAAAAGAGTTATATGTATCTATTATTTTTCCAAAATCCATAAATATTAGATAAAATAGGTTACTAGAATATATGTCTCAATAAATTTAATTATTCAATCATCTCATTTCATGCCTTTTTATGTTATGATCCATGAGGTTGAAATCAAACAAAATATGTTTCGGTGTCTTAATGAACAAATAGTGATACGTTAATTAAAGATTTAATTATTGATAAAACCTTTAAATTACCATAAAAATTATATTTATATCATATTAATATAGTAAAAAAATTCTCAGAATCATATATGATATAAATCCATAGTATTGTTCAAGTGGGTGGCTAAACAAACCCAAACAATAACATACCATTATTAATCAGAGATTGTGAAGTTGTTTAGTCGTAATAAAATTATATAAGGATAATAAAATTATTAGTTAGTGTTTATTTATATGATATAACTAAAATATAATGGATTATAAATAGTATATAGTTTATAAGAACACATTACTGATAAATAAGAGATAATTTTCATGTTAGTCTGTTATTTTTAAAAAATTTAATTAATGATAGGTTTTTTTGATCAAATCATTAATATGTTCTAATTTTTTTATAATAAATCAGTAATTATATCATAGGTATCATATATATCTTTTAATTATATCCTCATGACTATCCTTGTATGGTATTTAGTAATGTAAAAATGAAAAACAATCATTATATAGTGGTGGTAGTCCACACGTACACATGGTTGAAGATTCCATTTTCTATAGAATGAGAGAATGGAGTAAAATGGTTTATTATTTAAAAATAACAATATTATGTAAATATAATTATTATTTGTTAATTTACCTTTTAAAACATTCATTTATTTTTGTGGAGAAAAATTAAACTCATTGTTTTGGGGAGGAGGAATGTCGCACAATGCACGAATGGTTGTTTTGTTTTTATTAATAGAGATGGTCAATGGTGCTTACTAAGGACTAAAATATAATTTTAACATTAATTATATAAACAAATAATATTTAATTAAATATTTATTTGAATATTAAAATTGTAAAATTATGATATAATATAAAGATATTAAGTAAAAAATGATTACTCGTGTGGAGAACATTGAGATTTCCTTGGAAGATCCCCTAGAAAACGGTGGAATATGATAATATATTTGGGAAATAATTCTGATAGATTGTATGATCATTATATTGAAATTTAAAACTGAAGAGGTTCATGTGGAAAAATAAATTTTATGTGTGCCTTGATGTGGTGGTGATAGGTCCCTTTTATATTTGGTGAGAATTGTATTTTTGAAAATATAAAAATTTAATAAAAAGGGATTACATGCTAAAAAAGTCTTATGGATACAAAACTATGAAATAATGAAGTGAAAAATATTTATGTTCGATCCACACCACATGTATTCAATTATAAATATGTTTTTATCATGTTCAATATCATTATCTATTGAATTATTACATTTACCATTTTATCTTTTATTACGGTAACTTGTTTTTTCGTTAGGTAAATTAATCATTATTCCTAATAATAAATTGGACCTTATTATTTAATTCTGAGAAACTGATTAAAATTTTAAAATAAATTTCATTTTATTATATTTATAATATTGATAATAGTTAATTGTAAAATAATATAGAATAAGGTATTAGAAATAATTTTTTAGAATGTATTACTTTTGTTCAAAAATATAAAATATTTGTTTTAAGTTAAATCCAATGTTATTAAAATATTAAATTCATATTTAAAATAAATATTTTTTTCATATAAAATTATTTCAATAATATAAAATTCATACTTATATACTAATAATTTTATAAAATCCATGTTATTTGAAAAAACATAATTTTTCCATGTTCAATTGAAAATAATTCTTTTTTCAAAATTAAAAAAATGTTACCTTATGTGAAAATTATTATTCATAGTGCAATTTGTTTTTTCATTTTGAAATGTTAATTTTAAAAAATTTTTGAAATCAATATTTTCATAAAATCTCAAAATATAGTGAAAAATTGGTCACTAGAGAAAACACCTTCTTAAAATAATAACTATTCCTATTCTTATTACATATTAATTATTAATTAATTTTTTATCTTATATTATAAACATTATCAATATATTTTAGTTTTATTGAATCATTATGTAAATTTTTTCTTTAAATAAAACACTAACTTTGGGGAAAATATATTATTAACCATAAAATGATTGTATAAGTAATTTTAACCATACTATTTGAATTTCATTAGAACAAAAAATTGAATTTATTTTCATTATAATGATATTTAATAAGGTGGTTACTCCTATTAGTACAAACTAATTTAATGTCTATGTTTTAGCAATCTAAATATATCGTGGTTTTACTTTAGTTTGGGTTCTGTGTGGAGAAGGCTATCAAAAACATTTACTTTTTTAAAACTAATCTAATATTAAAATTTTAGGGTGTTATATAAATCACCCCCCATTAAATATATTAATTCCAAAAATTTTTAATCATAAGTTAAATTCAATTTGTATAAGGAACTCATAAGTAACATTAAACCATTATATGATCATGGGTTTATTTATTATTTGGATTGTGATTTATTAATATAAAAGATTATTATAAGTTCTTTATAATTAGAGATAACTCATTCCCTATTTAACATAGAATTATTAAATAAGACGATGATCTTTATCCATAAGTAATAGCATTGCAAAAAATGTTACAATTATTTGTATAATAATCAGGACATTAGGGTTTTTATTTATACATCAATATCTAGTAGTTAGTGAAGACTTACAAAACATATGATGGTAGAGTGTATATTTTGAAAAGTCACTATCTGCTATATTATAGGCATATTCATAAGATTTTCTATATTTAAATGGTTATTGGTGACTACTTCCCTTTTCATACCTTGTATTTAGTAATTAATTTGAATATTTATTATCTCCCTTTCTATTGACACAATATATTTTTTATAGATTCTTTCATTCCATTACACTTGTGATTTAGATGATCATCATCGTCACACTTATAGGATTTAAATACCACTTTAAATATATTTACCAATTATTATTCCCGCATTTTATATATGTATAAAATTAAATATTCTTTCTTTCATCATATATATCACTTCAAATTTTATGAGATTCCATCATTCTATTCTAACAATTGTTTTGGTTTTGAACTTTGTTCATGTTGTTAACTAGAATTGTTAATATCCAGTTCCGTATAATCAAAATATTTATCACTCCATGAATTAATAAATTAGGTTGTTTATTGTGACATTTTCTACATTATCCATGACATACATTTTATACTTTTTTCCTATAGGCTTTATTTATTACTAAAACTAAAAGCTTTAAAATAATTGAAGATAATTTTAAAATAATTATAATAAATTCCCATTGGAAATTTTTTCCTCATGAAATATGAATGTATACAACTTTCATGTCAGAATATAGTTATTAAAATTAAACTTATATTAGACTCATTTAATCCTATATCACACTTAGTTCTACTGATATCATTATTAGTTCAAACAAAGATAATATGAGTTGTGTTCTCTCTCACTTTGTAACATAATAATAAAAATTTACAACCCAATTTACCATTAACATTCTCATAATTTTCTAATCATAGAAAATATTCAAATATATGCTGTCAAAATCCATCTTATATATTATATAAGAAGGTATATATCAATTAATATGTACCTTAACATATGAATCCCAACATTTCAATATAAGTTATCCATTTCCACTTTCCTATTAGGTTATCTAAAAAACCTATTGAAATCACTCAAAATGAAGGATAATGATAACATGAATTTTCCAATGAATATCCCCAGTCATAAACCAAGTGTCTAGTTTTTACACTTTTTCTAGCACCAAAATAAGATTGAGTTAAAACCCAATCCACTCCATTAAAGGTAATTATCTCTATGTAGATCTTATATAGAGATTTTATCCACAAGTAGTATCCAAAATTGGATTTTCTTAATAGGATAATCATAAAATCCCAACTATACAAAACAATTGAGATGTTAAAATATAGCTAGAGTTATCTCTTTTAAAAACCCCTTGTGATTTCACTAAATTTATCTTATCCTAATGTAAAAATAAAATTTACATTATTACCTTCACATTAAATCATATTCTTTCCAAAAGAGGTATCTATATGATCAAAAATAACTTATCAACCATTAAATTGTCCTCAATTAAAATATTACTCTCTAATTTTATCTAAACCCTACACTGATACTATGCATTACACCCCGAACCCCTGAACCCAAATCTGGTTCCATAAAAACATACATGACTTCCTTTATCAGATACCAACAATATATTCTTATACATAACTATCAACTAATTAAATGACTTAATGAATATATTGCAATTAATACCTTCCCAAGACCATTTAGGTTTATATTTTTAGAGAATTCGGGAATTCATAAAATAAATAAGCACAACCCTTTCCGACTAATGGATTTTTTTTCAATATATAAGATATTATTTTAAAAAATAACAAGTCATCAACGTCTACTAAAAAATCTTCACACAAGATATCATGTTTCTAATATAATGGTCATTATGTTTCATCAAAAACTAGGTAAATTGAAACACAATAATTGGTGAGCTCAAATGCTCAGAAAGGGAAACTCATAACAGATTTTGTGAAAAACACAATATTTATACACATAAGATGGAAGGAATAAATAATCTTAATAATTCCACAACCCATTGAAACTATGATCATGTTATATCCATGATAATAAATGAAAACATGGATATCTATAATTACTAATATCAAACTGATGGAATGAAATATTTAAGGCATAAAAAATAGGTTTTCATAACCTTTTTTCAAGACACTATAATAATATAGGGCATGGAATACACCAAAACACAAACATTTATATCTCATGGGTTCTTTCAATGTGTCAAGAGTATATAAAATTATATGCCTTGCCTATAACCTAATTATGTCAAATTCATTAATCATAAGTGCCAATAATACCATTCATTTCATTACCTATGGAACCTTTTAATGAATAAAAACATATTCATCTATATATTGAAGAATAAGGAATATCAAAACATGAGGAACCAGTGTTAACAGTCGATTATCATCAATAATGATAGTATTTTCCCCATGTCAACAAAACGGATAGCATGATCGTAGTCCATAATGTTAAAGAAGGGGTATTCATAGACAATATATAATCTACATGATGATAGTATTCCCTATTATAATATTAATATATGATAAACTAGTGATTTTCCCTATATAAATAAAATGGATAACATGATCAAAACACAACCTAAGAAAGAATGTGGATGTACAGCTAGTATATAGTCTACTTCTCAATAATCGGTAATATTAGAATAATAAAATATGTAATGCTGATTTATTTACACATCTAAATAAATGGGATAACATGATCATATCCCATTTGGATAAAGAATGTGGTTGATATCAAATGAACATAACCCTAGTTAAATTATAGAACCACATAAGGGTGTTGACATAAATGAAAATCAACCTCACAAAATAATGATTGAATGATACAACACATGTTGGGATTTGAACTAATTAGTTTGGTACTGTGAATCATTACCCTGAAAGAGAAATATATAAATAGTTAATCATATACCCTATTAGGGTAAATCCTTTTGAAAATAAAAAGGTAAATTGAAGTCAAAATAATAAGATCTTTTAGATGTCATTTTTAACATTAATGTAAATAAAAATGTTATGGGTCATTTAAAAAAGTAATTTTATTCAAAATTTAAAGGTAAATATATTTAAAAACCATTTATTTTCAAAAAATAATCTTTAATATTAGGTCCTTGAACAGTTATAAATATTTTATTAGATAAATGTGTAGATGAAGATATGATATATTAATGTGATAGAAAACGATTTTTATTATCTTGAATTTTTTTTAAATAATCAAATTGTAAAAGGGTGGAAATAGTTTTTCAAAATAATATATTTCCCCGTTGAATAATATAAACCAACATACAATAAACTAGTATGGTGGGGTAACCTAGTTATGGAATAAATAATTTCATGACGAAACAATATAACTCATAGAAAGTAGACTTGGGTTATCAATCCTCCATATGAAGAAATATATACATTAAATTTGGAAAATTTCAAAGAAGTAAATTTTTCAGAAAAATAATAAAAATCCCCATTACATAATATATTTATGTAATTCACCCAACATTTATTTCCAAAAGGATGGTTATATCTCAATGAATAAAAATTTACTAACCGGAATCCATATTGCTAGGGTAACAACTGATTCAAAATGAATTTGATGAAAATGAACTAATTTGGATTATTATTACACAATTATAACAAAAATATATTATAAATATATATCCATGTATATTTAATACACCATTAAATGGAGAAATTAGTGCATAATGTAGACATGTATTTAGGAAATAAATCGTGGAAAAAATAACCCATGTGACTTGAGTGAAATTTTAATGAAAACCCTTTGAAAGAGAGAGATTTTAATTAAAAAAATAATACCATGATTAATTTATAATTCATAATATGAGATCTCAAATAGTTAGTATATTAATAACATAAATTAAATTCGGTTTGTAATACCAAATATGTCTTAAAGAGGGTAATTTGAGATGAAACCCCTTACCTTGGTCCAAATTCATTCTGGACATGCACAAAACATCCTGACTAATTAAATTAAGATAATTAAATACATAATAACTAATTTAATTCACAAATATATGAATTTATACTCTTAATTTATAATTCTTCTATACATATGTAAATATTAGTTACTTTTTACCTATTTTCAACATCAGGTGTAAGTAATCAATATCAATTTGAATTTTATTAATAAAAGAGGTGTTTATATGTATTATTTTTTCCAAATTACATCACTGTTAGATCATATAAGTTAACTTAGTATATTTTTTATGATATTTTCTAATTATATCATCTCATTTGATTGTATTTTTGGTTATAATCCATGAGTTTTAAATTAATGAAGAATATGCTTCTATGTTTCTTAATGGACAAATGGTTATTTCGTAATTAATGAGTTAAATTTCGGTATAACATTAAAAGAAGAAAAAAATATTATTTAAAAATTTATATCATTGTATAATAGTAAATAACATTTTATATTCATCAATGATATAAATATTTAGTATTGTTTTTGTGGGTTCTTAAACTGACTGAAAGAGGAACCGAACATGATTAATTGTTTATTATGAGGTGTTTTAGTTGTAATACCATTATATGATAAATATAATTATATTATTTTATTATTATTAGTTTTATATATCATTTTATATATGCATTGAAAATGGACTAAATTTTATATAATTTTATTACATAGAAAAGAGAGTTAATATGTCTCACAGACCACTCATTTTAAACAATTGAATTACTGATAATCGTTTGATGATTATATCATTAGAATGTTCTATAGTTTATAATACCATAACCTTAAAGATATAATAATAAAATATTTATCCATTAATATCATCCCCATTACCCACCATTTAATTTGTTGTTTAATATATAACAACTCAATTGTTATATGGATTCGGTAGGCCACACATATGCATGTTAGATGATTTCATTTTCCATAAATCGGAGAAAAACATAATATTTATTATTATTTAAGAATTGTAAACATGATATAAATATAATAATTATATATAATATTACCATTTTAATCCATCCATGTAGGGTGGTGAATAAAAATGAAATATGATGCATCTTGTATGTAGTAGTCCGCACAAGGCATGAAGGATGATTCTTTTTTCTTAAATTAAAACTGAAAAGGTGATTAATAATTATTCTCATAGCAAAATAATATTCTATATATACCCAAAACATGTGTCATTAAATTTTTATTTTGAAACAATAATTGTAAATTGATTATTGAAAATAATTATGTTAAGTAAAAATGATTACTCATATTGGGCACTATGATATTTCTATGAATAATCCCTTAGAAGCGGATGACATAGGATGATATCTTCTGATAAGAAGTTACAAAGATTGAAATATTATTATATGGTTATGATAAGTGGTAATTTATAAATAGAAAATGAAATATTTTCGATTTTATTTGATGGGTGGTGAGAGGTTCCTTTTATAAGTGGTGGGAATGACATTTTTGTAAATATTTCAAATTAATGTAAAAAGAACGTGTTAAACATGTCATGTGGCTCAAAATTTATAAATAATTTAATCAATAAGATATAATTTCAACAAACACATCATCCACTCAATTTTATATATTTTTAATCTTATTTCAATCTATTTTCCACATGAATTATTACTTTTACCACTTTCTCTTTTACTGTGGAAACAAGTTTTTACCTAAAGATACATAATCTCTATATATACAAAATGTGATAGGTATTTGATATTTGTACCCACTGATTTGAAATTTAAAATCTAATTCTATTGATTATATTAATGAATTTGATAAAATTAATTTTTCTAAAAAAATCATAAAGAATTAAAAAAAATTCAAATGTTGTACATATGATCTAAAATACCAAATATGGTTTTTTAAGATGAAAACTTTTTTCTAAAAAATATGTATTAAGATATAAAATACATAATTTTTCTTCTAAAAAAGTTTTATTTTTTTCTAATTCATATTTATATACTAATAATATCTTAGAGTAAATGTTATATGTAAAAAAGGTAATTTTCACTCTTTAAATAAAATATATATCATTTGAGAAATACCTAAAATAATTCTTAATCATATTCTAATATGAATAAAAAAATTCCTTCATTATGAAAAATTATATTTATAAAATTTTATAAACAAATATTTAAATAAAATTAGATAATATTGTGGAAGATTATTCACATTTTTTTGATAGAAAATATAAATTTTTCTTTCCAAACACATTCTAGGAAATAGTGAGAAACCAACAAATACTTTGAGGAAAAGTGGTGAACCAAACATGACTTCATGACTTACAACATTCAAACATCATTGATCAGAATAAAATGGTCAACCAAACCACTCATTCAACATAAAAAAAATCAACAACTTCATCATTCAAACTATAAACCATTACAGTAGTAGCTGGAATCACCCTAGAGAAGGCCAAGGAACCCCGAACTAAAAAGCAGAAATAATGAAACTCATAAAATCATGAACAAACCTCAGAATCGGCCTCCTCAAATGCCAATGATGCGACCATCGACACTGGTCAAAATCCACAACCCACCAGTGAACTCCAGTCGGAGGTCGCCCAAACCCTCCAGTCACGTGGGATGGACTCCCTAAAATCACAATTATTAAAAAACAATTATTTTCATTATACCCATATTTCATAATTTGGTCAATCCAATTCATAAATGATGATAAAAATGCTAGGTTTTACCTATATATACATGTTTTTTTATCATTTTTACATGTGGACAATGCAATAAAACACATTAAAGTATTTAATTGTAATTACATATTAAAATTTTGGGGTGTTATAATTTTTAGAAACTAGTTACAAGTATTAGATTTTTCTTTTTTCCGTGGTTATAGGAACTTTCTGTTTGTTGGTGTAACATAATCATTTTGTTTCTTATTATCCATCCCAATTAAGGGTTAACAAAATAAAACACCCAAAAGATGATCATGAGCTTGTTGTTGTTGGTCATACATTGAAAACATGGAATCACTACCTATTTTTTGAGTTTTTTATGGTTTATATAGATTATAAAATCTTAAAATAATTTATTTCACAATGATATTATAATATAAGGATTTGAACATGAATTTTTTATTTATATAAATTTGATTTAGATCTATCATATAAATCATGGAAATGTGATATGGTGGATAATGTATTGATTTTTAAGGTGTATGGTGATGTGATTAAAGAATAAAACGAGGTATGGAATCATAGGAATCTCTTTTCGTAAATAAAATAAGAAGATTTCAATCATGGTGATCCGAAAGCTTTATCAAGAGTAGTAGTTACATAAATCTTATTGGATAAGGTGAAAGATGCTAAATTTAACAATTCTGATTTTTTTTCTTATGAGGGATGTCCTAAATAGTACAGACTCATTGGATACATATTTGGACAAACAAAAAATGGTTTTTTTATGTCTATAAGTATTCGGTTATTCATTAATTGATGTTCTAGGGAGGGTAGAAATTCCTTAATCATTAAAATTGGGGACTTCATCCCAGTATAAAAAATATTTGTGACAGTATGAAACGCCACTTCTTGTGGACTAGTAATTGAAATGATATAATGGAATATATTAAAAAATATTTTTACCAATTAATGATTAATGATGGAACATCAGTGTTCAAAATGTTTATTTCTTTAATTTCACAAACCATCTTGGAAGTGAAATTCAATGGATATGGTTTTTTTGAATTATTTCAATATACCATTAATGTCCATGATTTTTTGGAGTTTTGGTTGATAGACTAAAAAAGTAATACCATTTCATGTCGACTCTATAGAAAAATATGATTCTATACATGGAAAAGATATTTGTTTGAAAGATGATAAAGATTTATGGAGTTCTAAAATTTGTTATAAATGATTGGTGTACTCTATTCACTTCTATATTTTGGAAATTTTTATAAAAGTATAAGAATATGTGTTTGATCTTTATTATATCATACCATTTAAAAATGGATCGTCATTTTGAGATAATGATATTGATATTTGATGATAGTTTTTGAGAATATGTCATGAAAGATAGTGGTCATAGGGTGAATCATCTACCTTTTGTTAGATTTTAATAAAATTATAGTTCTGATATAACAATTATATGGATACCATTAAGGCACATTATTTTATTTAGTTTCAGTCTCTATTATGTTGAGAGGAAGTGGGATAATTTTATTTGGTAGTCTTGAGTATTGTTGAGGAAACCACTAAAATAATTCAAATGATTTTAAAGTGGATGTCTAAGTATTATTGCTGAAAAAATATTATGATGACCATAATTGATGGACATTATATATTTTTTATTGTTAATCATTTATTTAAAAAGGTATCACTGAGGGTGGGTAAAAAGACTTTAGAAGATAGAAAAGTTGATCCAAAGTTATGTGGTTCCCTTCCTATTGATTAAGCATATCGAGGATGTCAAATAATGGATATCATTACCTTAATAAAATAGATTTATGATTGATTGATTATAAATTTATCTACATTTTAAATCCATAATTGATCATTCATACATTATCATTTTGGATTAGGTTGAGTTAGATATGGATGAAACTTTTTTTCAAAATATAATTCATATTATGGACCACTAAGGGAAGGTGTTGCAGGGTAGAGTTAACTCATTGTTTCGTGTTATTTAATAACATGGTTATATATTTTAAGAGACATAGGATATATATTCCTTGATGTTTCAATATTGGCCTATGTTAGTCACCAAAAAGGATTCAATTTGACCACCAATGGATGAAAATTTTCATGTTGGGGATTATTATAAATCCTAGTTCTATTATGTAAATGGAATATTAGATGTATTTTAAATTTAGGGTTTTTAATGGAATTTGGTGATTTGAATATTTATATAATTTTTATGGTTATAGGGTAGTCTTTGGAGTTGTTCAAGGAATTTTTAGGTTGAAATAACACTCTAAATTTAAACTACACAGTCACCCAAGACCAAGGAGTCGAGTCATGATTCCACAAAAAAAACCTCCCACACTTTAATTTTAAACCCAATTCTCTTTATGTCTCCCCCACCCACACACACACACATTACTCTTACATACATAGTTAGTTTTTGGTAGTTCATTTTAATGAGCAGTGATCTTGTAAAAGAAATTCAAATTTTAATGAATAAATTCATTGTTATGTAATGTATTCATAGAAAAAAATGCACTAATTTTTTTTTATTTTAAACCATTAAAAAATATATCATGTTATATTTAAAAAAAATTAATGAATCATACCCATTTAAAATAAAACATCTTTATAGTTTACATCAATATTAGAATATATTAAGGGTTATGGAAAGGTCTAATTAACCTAAATGGAAGAATTGATGGCCTCAACAATAAAAAGTATACCCAATAAAACACATTTATTGAATCTAATGAGGGAGATGGAATCACTAGTATTTTGCCTTGATCAATTATAACGTAATATTCAAAAATTATAACATGATATAATCCATATATGGAATAACTTCAATCTTATTGAGATCACATCCCAAACTATGTTAACCATACCACTATAAGAAATCACCCCCATTGCACATGTTAACCTTATGGTGTACTCTTGTATAATAAGTACTATGTATCTAGAACCTATTGATATAAAATATATATTTTATTTTAA
Organism: Viscum album; assembly: GCA_963277665.1. Taxonomy (NCBI): domain Eukaryota; kingdom Viridiplantae; phylum Streptophyta; class Magnoliopsida; order Santalales; family Viscaceae; genus Viscum; species Viscum album. The sequence continues at coordinate 1,195,148,289 of OY728139.1, forward strand.
TTAAATAATGGTTATATTTATCACATTCAATATTAAATTATAAATTATTGTACAATGAGTTTGAAAAATATGCCGTATTTTGATACGAATAAATCATAATTATATTTTTTAGAATATATAGTTTCGTTTAAGTCATACATTTTTTAATAATTTGAAATAAATTTTATGTAATAAAATATTTTTATAAATAATGTATTTCAAAATACAAAGGATAATTTAATTTAATCATGTCAAATAAAATTTCTATAAGGGTTTGGATGATGTCATCATCATAAAAACTAGAATTTTCTTATAAAAATGATTTTAAATTAAAAGCGTAAAATAAATTATTCATATAATTATTTTGATAAAATAAATATGAATTATTAAATTAAAAAATATAATAATTTGAAGCTGGGGAAATTTTCATAATTATAAGAGATATGCAGGTTTTTGGGTAAAAATATTATACGGTATAAATATAAATTCTTTATTATGACATCATAATATCCCAGAACCATTGTAATAAATTCTATAAAATGTATAAGTGGACATATTTATATTTCTTCTTGTAAATAATGTTTTTTGATGTTATTTGTTTAATTTTCAAAACCATTATTGAATCCTCAAAAAACTATATCATATTTTTAGGTTTTATAATAATTTTTTTATCAAGACTCAATTCCACATCCCCAATGGTACTATTTTATTTTTTGCATTTATTGGGCTTATAATGTATCATACAACATTAAATGTTGTATAAACTATGGGAAAATCCATTTTAATGTTAGTTATTTTAATTATTTTATCATATAGAGTCTAAAACCTATGTTTATAGATTAATAAATAAATTACCTATCTTTTGATATCAATACAATCTCAATGTCCCATAACTCTTCACGAAAATTCCATTATAAATTGATTTCCTCTCCATATCCTCCTCTAAACACCATCCAATGTGTTTTACATTTATTAATAATCTCCTACCAATATTTTATAAGATCCCTCTCAAGATATGAGATTCTCCCTTACTACTTCTTATTCAAGCACTTTCTTTGAATTAATAATTTTTTCAATTGTTCATATTAGATTATTTTTTTTCACATCCCATTATTATCCTTATAATTATAATGTTATCATGGACCACATTTAGCACTCATTAAACCCTTCCATGATTCTATAGGTTCACCTATTATGATGCTAAAATTATCCCATTATTTTGCGTTACAAATATTTTTTCTGTGTATTCCCATCCCCATTTATACTCAAGGGTATTCAACTAGATGAAACTATCCATAATTGAATATGTAATTAAATGTATGTCACTAACAATATTTAATCATGGGAATAAAAATGATGGAACATTTTCATATGTTTTATAATCAATGCAGCACAAAAATTCATGTAAATCATTTGAATTTGATGTATGGGATCAGTATTATATAGTCATAAAATGCATTGGATAATTTTTTATCTCATGAGATGCCATTTATGTAGAATTAGAGGTTATCATAAGAACACTATTTTATAGTATCTCAATGGTTATGCTTGACTTGTTCTTATGATGTCATGCTATAAGTGTTTCTATATTCATGCATTTCATTGATGTTATTACATTTTATCTATTGTGGTATGGGTAGGTGGAGCCACCTCTCGTAGTGGTAGACTTAAGGGTTTGGTCATGGATATCCCTCTCTCACCAGGTTTTGATCTCCTCCCTTACGGAGGGGATGCACTGGTAGCCTCTATTTTTTATGAACCATGATGTTTTGTTGATGCCCACAACCTTGCGGATGCGATGAAGGCACGTGACCCAGCCTATCCTCACTTAGTTTTAGTTCTACCTATTAGATCTGATGATGCGCTATATAAATTGATTGTCCCTTATACGATTATAGATATACTCTCTTTATTTGAGGAGGTGATTGATTGATCTGCCTCTATTGTGCCTCATTGAACCATAGATCATCCTCTATATGATCTTCTGGGAGGTGGATTATTTTCATCTGGCAGTGTTTCTAAGGGATGCATAGGGAAAAAGCCACGGATCTCTCACAGGGTTGGAGAACTAGAATAAAGATCCCATTCTTCAGGTGGCACATTCTCCTTAACCAGTAGTTTTTTGAGGTATAGAGAGGGTGGAACTCTCAGATCTGTTGATGGGTTGGAGAACCATACTCAGATGCCTCATGTTGTTCCTGATGAGGGATTCCATGCTAATATATCCCTTTCTTACTTCAAATTTGTGCCTGGTTTTTCCATTCCATGAAAATGAAACATTATGTACATAAAATATTATTCTAATTTTGTTTCAATGTGTCTCAAAAGGTTTTAGTTCTCAATTATAGACTGATCATTTCTTCTTAAGGGTTCTTAGCCTATGAAAAAAGATGAAATCAAGGAGTGGATTTCATCCATTTTGGGTTTTTCAACTTAGAAATGTGTCATGTTATGACATGGATACTTCTATATTCTCTTCCCCATTAATGAAATAAAAGTTATATCCTAGGGTTTCAGTTCCATTGAACTCAAACCTAGGATTATTCACCTTCTTGAATGGGATAAATAATTTAATCCATTTGAGGTTGGTAACACCACTACCAAAATCTAGGTAAGGTTTTAAAGGTTAAATTAGATAATCTATCTCACCAAACTTTTCCATTATATTTCACTATCTATTGGAATCCCAATTAAAAATAACAAGGAAACATAAGTGGATAGAATTGGTCACTTTTCTAGGTTCTTGATTGACTTCGATCTGGGAATGACTCTAGTTGAAGAATTTATTCTTGAAAAAGATGATGATATCATTGATTTGATGATAATTTCTGAAAATATGAAAAAGTTAGGAAAGTAATTTAATTTTATAGGTCATGAATCACTTACTTGGAAGATCTATATAGTATGAAACTTCTATTCCTTTTATGGACATGACATGAAAAATTGTCACAAGAAGATAAAAAATGCACCTACCCAGAAGGCTGATGTTCGTCTACAGTTCTTCCAGACTAAAGATAACAATGATCTTGTAAGGTTGATGATGGACTTTACATTGATTCTGACAGTTCAAAGTAGAAGAAATAAGTTCTTAGAGTTATTCTTGAGGATGGAGTCAAGACAACAGTTGATCAGAAGGGTGTTCGATCAAGTGACTCGTAATGTATATGCCTATAGAAAAGAGAATATGATGAATTATTAGGCCAAAATCCATCCTCAATAGTTGAATTTATAGAATTTTGATACTCACAACAAAGAAAAGTGTTCTGACTTACAGAAAATTCAAATATTTTCAACTCCTAAAATTCCAAGTCGTAAGGATGACTAAAAAGATGAACAAGTGATTGAAGAAAAAAATTATAAAAGAGGTTGATCATCATCTTTTATATGAGAGGATGGCTGCATTAGGTATATGAATGGGTAATAAAATTTTAGAATATGATTATATAGTCATCTATAAATCTTTTCATGCTTCTTCGAAACCCAATGTGGATAATGAGGGATTTCAACTTGTTTCCTACAAGAAGAAAAAGCCTCATGTTTTGCTTCCAATGGTGGTGGAGAAATCAATTTCAGGTAACCCTACTCTTTTCTTGGACCACAATATTGATGGTTATATTGATATTAAGGACACAATTAAGGGCTCTCTTAATGAGATAAGGAACTTGGAGATCCTTTCCCCAGCTAAATCAATGGAGTTAGAGAGGATGATGACACTAGTGATAGGATATGCCTCTCCTGAAAAATGCAATGAACAGCAAGAGGATAGTTTTGATTCTGATATCATAGATGTTGATACACTTCTTAAAAGGATTCAATCTCTTCCTCCATGTAGGAGGATATTGAGGAGTTGGGTTTGTTGTCGCGGAAGGGCAAATTGTTTTGAAATTTGAGAAGAAAAACGAATTCTAACTAGAAGATTCATGAAAAATATAGGTATCTGGATTTTTTTTCTTTAGGTACTTCTTTGTTTTCCTATACTCATTTTTTCATGATTAAAATAAATGAGGTGAAAACATTATATTTTTATCTATATAATGTTTTATCATGTGTCGATAATTGTGTTTTTCAATCTCACCCTCTTATATCAACTTGATCTACATCTTGAATCACATGTATTAATTTTATCATGTTATTCTTTGATTATTCCATTAATGGGATTTATAGATCACCCATTTATAATGTACATCACCGGGTCCTCCCATGTAGTGTTATAAAATCAATGGATTTATGGTCATGTTATGTATATTTTAAATAATTTATTTACTACCTCTTTCCAAGTAAGATTCTATGTACCCAATTCCCCAAATACACTAGGCGTCTTGATCTTCTAGATTTGTACAATGTATTCCATTATATAATAAATCATGAAATAATGTTTATAAAAGATAAAGATTTTCATTATTTCTATCAAAGGTAATGTCTTGTTATTTTTTTAATCTGTCTTATAAATCCATAGTGAAATCCCTAAGTATAAGTCTAATCATAAGAATACATCCTTAAATTTTGGTAAAGTGTACAATATGTGGTTTCTTGGTTGTAGTGCCCCTATTTGAACACTATGAGTGGATGTGGATATGAAATAGTTATACCTAGGTTGAATAAACCCCAAATATCACTTTGGGTATCAATTTGACTATTGGATGGGGATCGACTGGTGGTCTTGTTTTATACCACGTTTGATACTCCAACTGGATTCTAATTGGAAAATTAACAATATACATACAATAAATTATGAAGGAAATATAAAATCCCAATGAAATATTATAATAAAAAATAGATCATGGATAACATAGGTTGAAATCGAAAAATTAAAATGTTATGAAATGTATTTCATTAATAAGTTATAATTTCATTGTATATAGTTTCCCTATTAGTGTTTAATAGTTTAAAATTTATCATCCATAATTCCCCATATATTTTAGTTAATAGATTGAAATTGGTTGAACCAATTTAACAACCAATTTGATGAAAAATGTGATAAACTCTCAAATGAGATACTCATCCTAATGGGAGAATGAGTTGAAAACATCATAACAATACTTATAAAATTAAATCATGTTATTAACAGATCCATGAATGATAGACATTAAAACATCATCTACCTTATAAAAAGAATGTTTCTATTTATCCCTTTATGAAAAAGGCCTATTAAATTTAGTGTAACACCCCATAATTTTAAAATAATAACATTTTGTTCGCTAGAATGTATAACAAGTAACACCGAGCTTAAATGAACAGAAAAACATATTATTTAAATATGATTTTTATAACCTAGAAATTTAAATGGTGTGTATTTAAATGAGTCTTATTTTCTTGGATTTTATTTTTATAAATTAATTGGAAAAAATCTGAGACAAGACAATGAGACAACGTGTGATTATGAGGCACGATGTGGTGAGAATAATTCATTGAAAAATGTTATGATTTTTATAGAATGCATGAGGTTTTTCATGAAAAAATAGAATAACTTCTAAACGAGCTCATGGATTAAGAGTCTAAGGGAACCATTGCATTACAAGTAGCGATTTTTCCTTATTCAAGGCCTATTATTAGCTAGTAATGGCTGAATATGAAATTTAGTTTTTGGGCATAAACATCATTAAAATTTCATAATAAAAATATTATACTCAATGTAGAAGAAATTTTATTTTAATAAGATATTTGAAAGGAATTCAGGGTTTACCACAAACATGGAATTCCTCTGAGTTGGAGATAAGAACCTATGGATAAATAATTGGAAAAAAATGGTGGATCGACACAACCTCAGGTTTGATGGGTCAAGGATCAACAAACGATGATGACATAACATCGATCTTCTTCAATGGTTGTTCCAACTAGATGTATGGTGGGAATTTTTTTCCCCTCTCCATTCATTATCCCTACAATGAATGTGAACCAATCGATGAATGGATTAATTAATAGATCATGTTTATTGTGGGTTGGGTTTATTTTTTCAGTATTTTATTAATAGGGTTAATTTGATTAAATATTGTTATGCTTCATTATTATTCTTACAGAATGGACTCTGGATGGAATGAAAAAATTGATATTCATTCCAGTGGTATTTACATGTGTTTTCTCTCTCTCAAGGTTCTTATAATTATTTTAATCCTTTGTTATTATATGAGTGGATGATTGTTCTGGATTTGATTCATGGCACAATAATCGAGGACCAAAGATCCAATACAACAATGACACCATGGAGGTGCAACAGTGAAGGTGTGGCGCAATTTGGACAAGGAAATCACTCACAGTGGCAGTGATATGGCTTGGGGGATTTTATCATAGACTAGTAATTCTTTACTCGAGGTTTCAATTTGGTATTACATCCACCTCACTTGATTTTAGTCCCCCAAGAGGACATATCCCAGATAGAGTTATTGTATCCCTCCTTGGGACTGGAGCGATTCTCTATCACCCATGTTAGAGTTTTGAGGTAATTTACATGACCTCCAAGCATAGGGAATTAGTCCTCTATCTAATAGTTCATAACGATAAGGTTTTTGGTATTCTCTAATAAGGATTACTATATTACAAGCCACATTAGTTGTGTTGTTGGTATTCTCTAAGAAGGATCCCCTACATTGTGGGCTAAAAAAATTGGGTTATCGGTATTCTTTGGGAAACATATCTTAAATATATATATTATAATCTTTGACCAGTTTATTTCTCTTTGTTCAGGGCCCAAATAAGTGGGATATCCTCACCAGAGTCTCCAATTATATCATGGAATGGGGAATGAGTTCTCCCAAAACAAGTGCGACTCAAGAAGAATCTAGTGGTTGTGATTTATTTTGACATAACTCTTTACTTTTTTGTTGGTCATGAGTATATCTAGGTATCCTTTGTATATTTTTTATAGACATATACCTATGTAGATACAATTGTATTATTCCATTGTAGTTTTTCATTTATTTCTTTTCCTTTATTATTTTTGGGAGTCCTACTGAGTATTGTTTTACTCAACCATGGATGGTCTTTTCCTACATGTGTCGTGTCTTGTGCATACAGTTGATGATTTGATGGAGTATTGGTGGGACTAAGACCATGTGGTGCTTAAATAGAGAGGCTTTGAGGGTGTTCTCCTAGGACTTCATACAGTTGACCAGTTCCTTTCCCTTCACGTAGGGTTTTCTACAGATGATTTTTAGGAACTTGTGTATTACCTTGGTATAGACTCTTACTTTGGGTGGGATTTAATTATAGCCCTTTTTAACATTCATTTTCCTACTATCATACTTTATTTTGGTATCTTAAGGGTGTTAATTATTTTTAACTTTCATTTCATCATGGTGGTCTTGGAGATGTGTGTGTGTGTTTTCATGTTCTTTATCAAATTCCTCCCAATTTTTGGATATTACTAGTCGTTGCTACTCACCAAACCCTGGACTATTTGAGGTGGGCTTGGTTTACTCATGGTATGGGCCCCTCTGGGATGGGTTGTGATAGAATGGTATCAGAGGTAGGTTAGTTCTACTTTAGGGTTGGTAGTCTATGAGATTAATCATTAATGTAAATTTTATATTAAGAAAGAAAATTTAAAACCCAAACATTAAAAGCAACCAAGACCATGAAAGACCTAGTTAAAACTGAAGTAATGAAGTCCATGGACATCCCCCCTAATAATAATGACCACTTTGGTGTCATACTATACAAATTGAGATGTAAAATAGTTCCAGGACAAGGAAGAGCAAGAGAAGAAAGGTGATCAGCAACTCGGTTACCCTTTCACAATGAAAGAAACTATTTGGTGTTATTTCCAACCATTCCCTGGAACTTTATGATGATGATAATGTAGTTAATAAACCACAGAGTGAAGCCACTTCCATTCATGGAATTGTGGTGAATCATTGAATCAGTTTCAACCTATAATAGCTCAATCCTCTTATATTGACATAACCTAAGTCCATGAAGCATCGCCTCAGCTTTTACCTGATAGAATGAACTGAGAACCAAGCGGGAAGAAAATACCAGTAAAATCGAGAAAGTAGGGTCAAGGAAAACCCTGCCTCCATGGATAACCCCTATATTGTAGGATCCATCCATATTGATATTAATGCCCATGGAAGGGGGGCCATCATACCCCATGGATTCTTTTTTACTACTATTAAAAGGTGTATCCATGGTAGATGCATGAAGCTTTTTGTGGGTAAGTTCCTCCAACTAGTGTGATAAGAGGCTCACCATATAAATAATGAGATTATTAAATCTAACAATGATGGATCTACTCGAGGCCTTGACTCATTTAGACTTACACTTGTTTCTCACCATCCAAACTCACCTGCAGCCTATGTGTAGGACTGGTGTGTGATCCAACCTATCTATACCCATGTCACCTGCACTATGGAACCACCTCCCTATAAATGTCATATCAGTCATTTTCTAGTCACGGAGGCTAGTGAAGTTTCTAAAGTACTCCCACACCACACTCTACCATTCTCCCTTAATGAAAATGTGAGTCCCACTCTCCTATATGTGTTGTCTACAGCTGGGGAATATTGAGTCTAAAGTGATGCCACATAATTTTATATTTTCATTCATTGGTAAAACATTATTATTTATCTTCTATGTGAAGAATTTATACTTTACAGGGATGCCTCAAGCCCCGAGAGACTCATTCCAACTATTAATCTATTTATGCACCACCAATGTTAGGTAGAGATCACTAGTGGTGAAGGCTCCCAAAGAAGATGGAGTGAAGGAACATATTTCTGAATCTAAATTGAGTTCCATGAGTTTAAATGTGTCTATTTGATCCTCATCTAACACATCCCTGATGAAATGTGGGGAAAGGATAGCCTCCGTGAAGGAGATAGAGGTGAAAGGGCATTCCAAGAAGCCAGCGGTATGCCTAGGCAAGTTGTGATGCGAGAAGGAAATTTCACCCTTCTCAATGATCCATTGTTTATGGGATTGGATAGCTATGATAAAAGGGGATATCATAACCCAATGTGGGGAAGCATGAATCTCATTCAAGGGAGGAATACTAAAGTGAGAGTTGTGCATCGTGATTCCCCAAAGAATGTGTTATTTATGAACTTCCCATGCCAGCTTACCATGCATACATTAAGGGTATCATTGAAGCGTCGGACATTGATTTTACCTTCCTTCATTGGCCATTCAAACCCTCACCAGGATTCCCAATGGAATTTAACTACCATTGTGGCGTTCCATATGATGTTTTCCAAGATCTTATCAATCCTGTTAACAATATATTTAGGAACTTTAACGGGTGAGAGAGTGCGAAAAATTTTATCATGTAGGACACTATTAACCCACGTGATCCATCCCCCAAAGGATAAGTATTTGTTCATCTATTTGAGGATTTTTTTGTGATTATGTGGATTACGAATTCAAATTCCATAATCTAGAGTTTCTTGAGGAGATTGGGTCCCCTGGGTACTCTATTGAGAAGTACCCTCTATGCATGTGAGTCTCTGCTGAATTACGGAGATCCGTATGGGCATACATCTATTGTAGATGAAAAAAACAACTTTTAATCTTATTTATTACCTTTCCACTCTAGTGGAAATACCCTTCCATAAGCTTTTAGAAGCCTTATATTGATCATATATTGGAATTCACAAAGATGTATGTATCAACCACGAACATCTTGTGGGATATAGAGGGAGACCTCTATCTTCTATGGTAATGTAGGATCACTCCATTGCTGATGCTTCTATGTAGAAGGAAACTGAGAAATTCATGAGTGAGAATAAATAGGATCAGAGAGATTGGATCACCTTGCCATAAGCCTTGAGTTTTCTTGAATAAACCATAGTCTTCCCCATGAAAGTGAATACCATCATGGAGGAGCTAAAACATAGAAATAGTATATCAATGCTCCATGGGGAGAAGCCCACACTTTCCAACACCTTATTGATGAAGACCCACTTGACATGATCATAAGATTTGTTCATGTCCAACTTTATGGCCATGTTAGATCGATTTTTATAGATGTTTATATTTCAGATCATTTTTTGTGATAGTGAAATGGAACGCTAGATTGATTTCCTCTTCAAAAAACCATGGTACTCTATGTAAATCCATAGAGGATGATGTAGGGAAAACCTGGAATTGATGATGATGGCCAGAATCTTATAAGGAAAGTTGCACAGACTCACCAGGTAGTAGTACATGATGTAGGAAGGGTTCACTATTTTAGGAAGGAGGATAATGGTAGTGGCACAAGTGACCCGAGGTAAGCCACCCCTGGAAGAATTCTGGGATGGTAGAGATGATCTCGACTTTCACCACATCCCATGAGGATATGTAAAAGGATCCCAGGATGTCATCCGGTCCTGGGGTACTATCAGGGTTCTTGATCATCATTGTACTATGGATCTCTATTTCATTCAAAATCGATCCATGGCCTTTGTTATCATATTGTGATATCCAAATGGGGATCACATCAGAAAATTCACTATTCTACACTAGGTATCCATTGGGAATTCGAAGTTTTGGGCCCATTAGGAGGTCCCTAAAGAGGGTATGATCCAAACCACACATAGTATCCCTGTTATCTATGTAAATTCCATTGTCTCAGAGAATATTTGGTTTCACTAGATGTTTCCTCTCTTTTATAAAAGCATAGAATATGGTTATATTTCTATCTCCCTCACATTGCTATTTGATTCTGAATTTTTCTCTCACCAGGAGTTATTGTATGAGAATAATATCCTCTAGTTATTATTTATTTCTTGATAGGTCCTAGATAATATTATCGTCCCAGACTTCGTCTAGACTATTCTCATGACCTTCATCCTCCAACATGTTAGCATCAATGTATCTGTCGATGGGAGGAATCCCTTTCTCCCACACCTAATGTTTTTACATGAGGCATCTCAGTTTTTATGGATGGCCACCCATGTATTCCCCTAAGAATGATTGCCCAAGAATTCTCTCACTGGATCAATGAACCCTGGGGAACTGTTACATTGATGGTAAAACAAGAATCTATCCTAGGGATTCTGCCCTATGGTCAGAGATAGTAGGAGAGGTGAGTGGTTCAATAATCCACAAACAAGATAAATAACCTTAGTGTTGGGGAACAAAGTGAGGGCCTTTATGTTTGAAAAAAAATGGTCTAGTAGGATCCATTTTTGATGAGACCTACTTTGGTTGTGGCACCAAGTGAAGTAGTTTCCTGAGAATCCTAGATCATTGGGGCCTTTCCCATGAAAGAACTTCTTGATGTTCAGGCTGGATTTCCTATTAATGGGACCCCTTCCTTTCATCTCATTCGGATCGACAATGACATTGAAGTCCCCCCCAATGATCCATGGGTGATTTTTGGGATCAATGGTATAAAGGTCATGCCATAGAGATTCCCTTTGGCAGGCGTTGCAGATCCAATAGTTGATGGAAATGAAGAAAGAAGTGTCATCAAGTGACACTTTTTTAGTGATAAATTGGTTGCCAGCATGAACTAAATCAACAAAGATGTCCCTATGCCAAAATATCCAAATGTTCTTGTTGATGTGGTCAGTATGGATGGAGTCATGCAAATTTATTTTAATAGATAATTCTTTAATATTATTGAGGTTTTTATTATTCTCAAAGATACCAATTATCGCGGTTTGTGTTTCCTAACTTCGGTGGTGTGGAAATCCACCTTCACCCAAGAACAGAGTCCCAAAACATTCTTGATAATTAAAGAAATCACTGGGAGAACATAGTTCTAGAATAGGCATAAGAACTCATGGCCTTATTAAGGTGGGAGGATGAGGTATAATTTTGTCTCATTGATCTTGATCGTTTTCATACACCACCATCCTTGGAAACCAACCAAGTATAAGGTATAAAGGGTACACGGAGGGTTGATGGAGTTTTTATTCAAGCATTGTGGGAGAGTCTGGAGGCCATTCCTTGGAAAATATGGCCTAAGTTAAGAATAACCCCTATTGGTTTCATGGGAGTAACTGTGGGAGGAGATGAGGGAGGCCCACCATGGGAAACGTACTAGGGAGTTAAGGCAAGACTCGGAGAGCTAGGTGCTTCCGTGGGACTATCATCATGATAAAAAGGGGGTGGGGTTAGGCAAGTAGGCCATTATGAAGTGGCATGTAGCATTGAATGAACTCTCTTAAACATGACTCCTAAGACACTAAAGAATTTAGTAGGGTAGGGAGAATTAGAGTAGACTGGTAGGAGGGAAAGAGGATTGGTTAGAAAGAAATCAAGTCCAAGAACCACTGTGGGACACTTATAGGTGAAGGCATTTGGTATAGCTCTGGATCAGATAGAGAGGGACCAGAGAGGATCTCTATAGGGGTGTCTTCATCACACTAATCCACCTCCAAAGAGAGTGGTCTACTGGGTGGCATGGCCATCTTTTTAACTCGGTACTGATCAACCTTAGGAGAAGTATGACTATCACTACAACACTTCCTTCTATAGACCTATAAGGTGTTCCCTTGAAGAAGGAATTGAGAGAAATACATGGGGAAGTCAGGGTAGGTGATGTATTGGTTCTAGGAGAACACATCTTGTACCTTGAGGAAGAGGAGATCGTGTAGGGGAATGGATAGTACCATCTCCACACATAGGTGAGTTGTCAATGCATCAACACAATATCTATTTCTTTCATCTAATCATAGAAATCCTCTAAGGGAGTCTATGATCCTTTAAGAAAACTGTCATTCTGAAAGTGGAGGGGGATCCCTGGGAGATAGATCCAAACCATGGAGTGTGGGATTTATTTCCCCTATTGACTTCCAAGGACCAATGAGATAGACTAAAGCTCCACCATCTAAAGGATCGGTGAGCCTTTCACCACACGTGAATGAAGTCTTCTTCTGAGGAAAAGATGAGGCAAAATGAGTACCTTTGAACTGGTGTGTTTTTTATTTATATCTATTATATAAAAGAATTTTTATAGATGATTTTTTTGTTATATGATTTATGAAATATATAAGGATTATACTGCAGTAATTTTTCATTAAAAAGTTCAGATCACATATTGAATTGAACCAAGAAAAATGACTATGTAGCAAGTAAAACATTTTGGAAAACAGATCGTTGAGGGAATGAGAAGACCTAATATGTTCCTGATGTTGAGATAATGATGCTTGATAAATATATGATTGATATGATTAAATTAAATTGGATTTTAGTAATAACCATTGAAATTATTACGAAGTTCTGGATCATAATGTTGTAGGATGGATAACCATTATGAAATGGTTTAAGTTGAACATTAGATTTGGGTTTTGAGATTGATGTATTACGTAAAACTATGATGAAACTTTTTCTAACAGAAGGAGTAGAAATAGTTCAATGCACAAAAAAGGAAAACATTATTCTTATGAAATAGAAATGTACAAGGTATATTTCCCTATATTACAAAAAATTGAAATAATCCCTAAACTCTCAGAAAAGGGAATACTTTTTTATCCTATTACTATAATTTTTTATGATATCAATGACCATTTTCATACCTTTGGTTTATGGATATGAAGTTAACAACATTTTCATGAACATGTTCTTTATCACTCTCCATTAAAACATGATAGTTATATTTTTCTTCCATGTCCATGTTTTTACTAAGGTTCTCTATTTCTAAATCCTAGTTTTGTGGTGACCATCATATTTCATTTTCCCTTTTATTAATAAATGGAGTTATTAACATTATTTATGACATGTGTTTTTTAATAACAGTAATATCAAATATCAAACTCTCGATTAGCAAGATCAAGTTTGAATAACAAGGATGAAATTTATTAAAAGTGTGGATAATGTAACACCCGAAGACATTTCATTATTTTCTATTTATAATAAATTTAATTTTTTTCTAGCTTCTTTTTTAAATAACACTATATTAGATTGTGTTACACACAATACAAAGTTCATTCAATAGCATATAATACAAATAAGAACAATATTATAAGGTTATATAAAATCCAAATACTTTATGATATATTTATTTTCATATTATATATTCAATAAAATGTTTTGACATTCATAGAATATATTTTATAGACATATGATAATAACATATCCAAATTGATACATAAAAACTGATTTTTTCTAAAGGATGTTTTGTTACCTATTAATTGTAAACCTATTTTTAAACTATATTTTTAAACTTTTTATAAATTTATTTTTAAAAATTAACTTTATTTTTGAATTAATAATATCAAATTCAGAATTTGGTGAGTTTTTGGTATTTTTTCTGAGAATTTTCATTTTTGGATGAATTGTGAAAAATACATCATTTTAGTTGAAAACACCTTTTTTCATAAAATAATTATTAAAGTTAAATTATATTTTAAAATTTTTTGGGTCAAAATATATGAATTATATATCTATTAATCCAATTTAGTATATTTTAATAAATTTTATTTTGAATTTAGATATAATAACGCAATGAACGTTCGGTCATTTATCACTTTAAAACCCCGCTTTCTTGCCACTCTATAGGATTATCTTCAAATTTAAATTTTCCAATTCTGTGAATTTAATTGAAAAAAATAGATATAAAACTTTTTCATCAGTATAGTATTTATATTTTTATAATATAAACATTGTTTTTGAGAAAACAATATTTGTAAAAGTAATTAAAATTTAGTACATTGATTACAGTAAAAAGTAGTTTACATTGATGTTACACATTAATCTTAATGTACAAAATGTACTTGAAAAATATCCAAAATACATATTATACCCATAATTATAACGTATCACCACTTGGTTTGAATAGTATGAGTTATTGGTATACAATTCAATTAATGTGAATTATATAATAATTTAAGCAAAGAGAAAGACAAAAAAGGAACATTTCTTACCTTTAACATTTATAAATCCTTGAGATATGGAATAATATATATTTTTTTATTATACATATACTTTAGAAATATAAATTAGAAATTTTAATCATAATAAATTATAATTTATTTTTAAATTTGAATTAGTAGTTTAAAATGTGTAAGGAATACCAACATAGTGATTCTTTAGTTGATAATGATATAAAATAAAAAATACTAAAAATATTAAAACAAGTGAAAATTGAATGATTTATTATATTCCATTGTTTTTTATATGAATAGAAAATGTTAAATAAATTTTAAATTAATATAGTTTAAATCCATCTTCGCCTTGATATTTTTATATTATAATTATATAAAGAATGTCAAAATAGACATTAATGTTATTTTTTAATAAATGATAAAAGAAATAAAATTTATAAAAATAATGTATTATTTGAATTGATTTTTAAAGTATAATATATTTTAAATATGGTATATTTATAGACCAATTGATCTTTTATAATGACCAGATTGACCCCTAAATAGTAAAAATGTTTTAGCAAGATTTGGGTTAAAGTAGTATTTTTGCGAGTTATATGATATATTTTTTAATTTCCTACACATAAAGAAATTTATATTTTTTAAATATGTTTATTATTTAAAATTAAATGTTTCTATAATTTTTAATAATGGTCAATTTAATTTATTATTAATGGGAAAATTACATAGTTTATAAAACTAGTTACCTTAACAAAAACCGAAATGGTATGAGTAGGGAAACGTAGATTTTAAGGAACAAAATTAAAAAAATGAACTTAATTTTTTGTTGTGTAAGTTTTAATCAACCCTAAATAACCTTTAATTTATTATTTCTCCATATTTTAAGAAAACTAGGTAAGAGATACCTCCCAATAGTGTTTACTTTTTAGTATTTACAAGAATATCACTCTTCTACTATAAAAAGGCATTCATTTCCCCCCCTCCTCAAATATATCGTGCCACATTGGATTGTACAAACCCTAAAAAAATAATCTACCAAAATAAATTCAATCATCATTTTATCCTCACTTTTGGAGGAAATAAAACCATGGTATAATTCTGGTATAAAGTAAAAGGAGTTACTCAAAGAAGTAGTACCGTTCTTCAATGTGATATTTTATTTTATTTATTTCTCCACCAGTTCAATTATTCTTATAAATTTCTTATATAATAACATCAATATAAAAAAATATAATTATTTGTTTTTATATTACTGGTATGGCCTAAAATTTCAAAGACTCCCATCAAATGGGATTTAAAATCATCTTTCATGTGTACGGAGGACTGCCGCCTTGTGAACCGATGTTTTTCATTCTTCTATAACCACATTTAATGATTAGAATAATGCTAGATTTATAGTATATATATATATATATATAATATATTTGATATTTATTATTTATTTATACTAATATATTTTTTATATAACACATACCTTTTATGGTTTTTATTTTTGTAATAATATGATAACTTCGTTTGTGGATGTGCAGAATACCGCATCGTCAAAGCGATGTGATTTGTTTATTATATACACAGAATGTATTAGGGGATGGAATTAATAAAAACTTGTAAAATATATGATATAAATATGATACTAAAATGATGGTGTATATATAGATTAATTTTTATATATGAAAATGAAAAATAAGTAGCATAAATACGTTCATATTACCTACAAACTTCATGAAGGGTTTATTTCATTTCCTATATCCAAATATTATGTATTATTAAAAATACATGTATACTGAATATATATGATATTTAAATCATGGTTTATATTTTTGATATTATTAAATCATGATATAAGTAATAGGAAAAAAGTAACAAGTCAAAACATATTAGAAAATCTAGGAAAATATAAGGTCCTGGATTTTCATCTCACTTTTTACATCTCTGAGAAAATTATCATATTCACCTATTACTCCTTTTTTGGTGTATATTATTCCCATTTTTATATGTTATATCACGAATTCATTTATCTTCATGGTATTTAAATTTTTTATCATTAATTATCTCATCCACAGGTAATTTACATGAAAACACACCAAGTTGTAACAATTATCATTGCATTTCTCTTTCTTTTGTGATTTTTAACATTCTTAAGAAACAATCACTTAATTATGAATATTTTCAATTATAAATAAAATTTATTTTAGACATCCATACTTTTATGTGATGGTAATAAATATTTCCTAATCTATAAACTATTTTTACAAATGGTTTGTACTTGACAGTTATTTGATCAACTATGGAAATATTGGTAAATCCATATCTTGTACACAATAAAGATATTTGATAAGGCTCATTGTTCGGGAATTAAATTAATTGTTTGATATAGGAGGAATTTTTTGGATAAGTGTAACATGGTTGGGGACCAATTCTATATAGCCCCTCGATGCATCTTTATATTCTTATGAGATGAATCATTTGGCCAAATCAGATTAGTTTAAACCATCTTGAGAATAAATTTTGATGGTAAAGGTACATGTTCATGGGAAACATGAAATCCAATAATTATTCATTTAATTCACTAATAATTCTATTATTATTATTATCCAGGAGACTTTTTTTCTGTGTCATTATCTATGGATTCATTTCATTCTTATTTTATTAATTTATTGGCATGAATTTTAGTTATCTACCATACCATATTCATTACACCATATACATATATTTATATGGAATATTTGGTCTTTTATTTAAAATTCCATGATGATTATGCTCATTGATTCATTATCTCTTACTTTTTACATACCCTTACTGATCATTTGATCTCACTCATATTTGGTTTCCTTTCCTCATAATATGTAGACAAGATATTTGAATGAGTTTCAAGGATGAAGTTTACTTTTCCATGTTATGTATTATGTTTTATTATATTTTACCAATATAAAATGGGTATATTTTATGTAATATGGTTTTCAAAAATAATAAATTGATTGTTCTTTTAGGATTTGATTCCTTATAACCATTGAAATTTAATAAAGTGTAGATCCAACTCAGAGATTCAGGGGTCCGGACATTACAATACGTACATTAGGCCATTGATATACCATAATAAACAATACCAAATTATAAAAAAACCCCTAAAATAATTAAGCACACCAATACCACAATATATAGAGTCTTAACATTTCGCATATCATATTTTTTCATAATTCCATTGACACTTTCATAAAAATGAAATAATTTTGGCTTCACCCTAAAGAGGAACCCCTAAGTATATATATGGTTGATATATATATATGTATATATATATATATTACTTATAAATAGGGTCTATTTATTTATTAAAATAAGCACTTGATGTGTGTATATATATATACATGTGTTCACATATGTATATAAATCTTTATGTCTCTAAATTTTTAAATTATCATACGGGCATGTGTGTGTATACACATTTGCGTCTCTTAATTTTTTTAACAATAACAACAATAACGAAAACAATAAAAACAACAACAATAATAATAATAATGAATGAATGAATATGAAATGAATTATGCATCGATGGATGGAAGTATCATAGGATACAAGTCCACTAATAGTTCAAATACTTATTTAAATTTAAATATAATAGTAATTGTTTCTATTCAATTTTAAATGCATGTCATGTTAGTTTTTTAAAATACTAATATAACGAGGAGTGGAATATATGAAATTTTCATTTTGTTTCTTGTGATTTTAGACCATCATAGGATCAAATTTCCACTGTGGAATTATTATTTTGATTTGGTTCCCCATTATAGACTAAGTTTTTAAGTTTGATTGCAATAATATAAATAAATTTCTCATCACATGATGATTATTATTCTGTATAATGTTATTGTGATAATTTCCACGGAGTATAATTCACTTTGAAATGTTATAATAGTCCCCCTATATTACTTGAAAACCTAAATGATATTGAAATATCCTTAAATATTAGACTACTGGTCTATGTAAAATCTATTTAATGATACCCAAATTATTGTTGACTATCTGGTGTTGGTGGCCCAAAAGGAAGTGAAACTTCTTATCAAAAAGATATCACTTGTTAATATTCAATAAGTCGTGTTCTGAGGATACATAAACTAACAATAAATCAACATTTTTTTAATCTCATAGGATATTGCAGTCTATTAATGTGTTCATTAGTCCATATAATTGACATTATAATTAATTTTTATCATGTATCACAAACTTTGATGGATGGATGGAAAGTGTTAGGACATATTATTGTGGTGAAGGGAGCATATGATTGGGGTTTTATAAGTGATATGAAATTATTTGAATAAATCAAGAAAGTATTTGTTCATTAAATGTTAATGAAAAGAGTTATATTTGTACCATTGAGTGAAATGGGGATCTTTGATTAACTACAATTCCATGGTAGTTCATTGATGAGTTCATATAGAAATTAAATGAAATATAAATCAAGCATATAGTGGGATGATTAAAGTATACATCATTCTTGATGAAATACCAGGGAATAATGACTATATTTTAAAGTATTATTGATAATTATAATTTTTTATTGTGATATTAACTTATTTATTTATGGGTGACTTGAAAATTTGATAGATGATGATGGTGTACACTATTATATTTAAATTAATACTAACGATAAGGAGGCTTCGAGGGTCACATACCATGTGTATCTGGAATCTCGTTAAATTAAATTGAATTTAATACAAAAAATAAATATTATTTTTGAATTATGGAATATTATTTATTCTTATAATGACATTTTGTGTACTAATAGTCAACCAAAGAAATTTCATGTCCTGAAAATTACAAAACATAATATGGGTCATTATGTGACATATTTTTATTCCATATATTTACCACCAATGTGAAAAATAATTTTGTAGGTATTACACAATGTGTTTCTGGTATACATATGTGGTATAAATAGATATCATGCATTAACGACCATCTTAGAAGCCTGAACAATGAGGGATAAAACAATATGTAGCTGATAATAAAAATTGTGTAACATGTGATAAATCAATCAAGGTATGCACTAAGGCTAGATTTCATGTTCTAGACATTGATTATCAATGTGAGGCATAAATTACATGATGTGTTGCAAGATGTTCACCACATGTGGTAGGTTTCATTATTCAAAAAGTAAACTCTGAGGGATTTTCAACATATCAGATAATTATAAATTCCTATTAATTGTCATCCATATAAATTTTTAAACTACTTGTTATATAACCATTGTTGTACACTTTATTCACTTTACTCGCATTACAATATGTTCATGTGGAATATATTTTTGGTGTTCCCTGAGTGTTATACACACTGTCTAGTGTACATGTATCTAACTAAAAAAGTTAAATCCATGTATATTGTGACATCTTCTATTAAATTATATGACTTATACATATGTAGTACATGATAAGGACCATACACGTCATATGTCTGAAGATGTTTCGAGTAATAGTATATGCTGTGTTATAATAGAATTCAACAAAAAGATTTAATCGGAGACAAATTTTAAAAATACGTCAACTCTAGTGTACAAATTGCAAGTGTATTAAATTCTAGGAATGAATATAATCTGAAAAATAATGGTACATGTAATATTTCCTTATCTGTAAAATTAATTTATTTAATAATTTTATAATTAAATTAATTTTATTTATTTATTTAAAATTATATAGGTTGACAATCTAAACATCTCTCAAGAACTAGTTGGATACAATTTTAAAATAAATAAATAAATAAATAATTATTAAATTAATTCATTAATTATTTTAAATCCTTCTTAATAAGAATGAATTAAAAATAATCATTTCATGTTTCGATTCAATTTCATTTCATGTTATGATTGATCATCATTTTGAAATATATTTGTATGTGTTTGGTTAATTTAGTTTAATTTAATTTAATGGATGTATGTGAAAATTTATTTTTTAAAAAGGTAATCTATTTTTATTTTACATTATTTATTTTTTGGGTATAGTCTTATGTGTCAAAGGGTTTATTTATGTATCCCTTAACATATATTAATCCTCTACTAGGTGTTTTTATACATTTATCAAGGATGGATCTCCCAATGAATGGATACATTTCAGTATATGAGTAGTGGTGAGAACAATAGAGGTGATTCACAGATTAATGGAGGAATTTTAACAACCCATGATTTTATGGTATGTCTATTTTTAAATTTAACTTTGTCTATAGAATACTTCTCAAACAACACAAAGTATAAATGAGCAATGATATATAGTTAAATATAATTATTTTAAAATGAACTTTATAACCTAACTATTAAATTGGTGGTAATAAATAATATTATCCAAAATATTAAATTTATATATATTATATATTTAATCAAATGGTTTTAAATTCATACAAATAATTTTATAGTCATAATATAATAATGATTCGAATTTTACGCATTAGAATGATATATTTTTCTATAGGCAGTTTTACTGTATTTTAATGGAGAATTTTTTTAAAAACATAATTTATACACTTTTATAAATTCTATTAAAAAAATAAACATCATTTTTAAAATAGGAATGTCAAAATTTTCTTATAGTGAGATTTTAGTATTTTTATGAAAATATATATTTTCTAGTTACTTGTGAAAAATACAGATATTCATTATACTGTCAATTTTGTTACATTTTATGTATATTTATGATTTGAATTAGATCTCATATATGAAAATATAATTTTATTGGGTATCTTATAAATGAAAATATGATATATTATTATCTTTTTATAAGTAATTATATGTTTTTAAAATGATAAATTAAGTGTGTGTATTTTTTGAATAATAAATGTTTATTTCAAATTTTATAATTGACTGAAAATTGATTTTTTTTATTATCAAAGTGAACAGTGGATACAAAACACCAACAAAAAAAGAGTCTTCAAGGAGGGTGAAAACGATTTAATCCAAGGTCATCCCCTTGGAAAAAAGACATACATTCCAAAGGAAGGGAGCCTAAGCTATCATAAACAACAAGCACATCCTCCCACCTTCCAACCCGTGAAAGCGCATATGCCGCAAAGTTAGCCAACCTCCAACAATTCTTAACATCTCTCCCAAAATCCATTGCAAGCGCGCATCTAAGGATCACATACACCAGGTCCTAGGATGGTTGAAAAACACCTTTATGAAAAGTTTATGAGACCTAAATTATTTTTTCAAAGTGTAATTAAATGAGTTATAATTTTAAAATCATTATTTTTCAAATAAATGATGATTTTAAATAAAAATTAATTTTATAATATTTAGAAAATTATTTTCATATAATGGATTCCATTTTTTAATTTTACATGTTGAATAATGTCTAGGGTAAATTTTTGATATTTTCCTAAAATAGTTGAATTATTGGTGAATAGTAAAATATGGCAATTTTCAGTATCTGTACATTATAAGTTAAACACACTTTTAATTAAGTCATCTCTGATGAAAGAACCATAATTTAGAAATATAATTCATTATTTAATTTTTTTAGTAGTAGAATCATCACTTTTAGTTTTCATGAGCCAAAATAATAAACTAATGAATAAAATAATAAAAAAACACCCCTCTCATTGATAATAGATACCTCCCCTCATCAACTCTTCTTAACGCAACTCTTAAGAAATTAAGCTTGTAAAAATTATGCCCAATAATGTTCCTTAGCATCTACCCTATGTAAAGTAATTTCTAATCTCAAAATAATACCAAAACTAATTTCCTAAGGAGGTTCCCAAGGAGAAGAATTCATGTTGTAAAATCCTCTTCTACTTTCTTTATATTCTTTTCACTTCCTTTCTTTTTCAATTACTTCATCATGGATAGTAATAAAAACATTTTTAAGGTCAAAAATATTATAATATATTCATTATAGCTCATTTAAGGTTCTATAACCAATACTTATACATAATATTAATTGATGAAACAGTTCTAGTTTGCAATGATCAACAAGCCACCAAAATAATATAAACAATTATCACTAACGTGTTATATAATGAATCATCCTCACCAAAAATAACCAAATGGATTATATAACCATATAATCTTATGTATTATCATTAATAACATATTAATAAAATTCTATATAACTATTCCCATTATACCTGACCTCTCATACATGTATATTAGTGAACCAATCATGAAAAGGAAGGAAATGAACACTCCCAAATAAAGAATTAAATCTCAAAACTCATCAAAAAGGCCATAAATGGACATAATAAAATTATAATAAAACAAATAAATATTTAATTTGTTATTAATTAAATTATTAATGAATCTAATTTAATTATCTAGGACATTACTGACAAGTGAAAAATAGTTTCAAACATAAGGTAAGGGTTTTCTCATCTTACTTTTATTTTTATGAGATATGCCTTATTCACCTCTATTTCTTATTTTTGGAGTACGAATACTTCTAATTGATGTATCATATCATAAATCTATTTATTTTAATGGTATGAAATGTCTTATTTTATGATCATTAATCTAATGGGACATATGGTTTGACTGTTTTAAAAGTGGTAAAGGTTTATTCCTGAACCACCATTTTTTATTCGAGTTATACTTTCTCTCTCTTTACCCCAATTTTATTCTTATTTATTTTAATATACATCTTAAAAATTCTATGTATAGGTTCCAAAATCATGAATCTAGATCAATTTATCTATCTTTGATATGGAAGTACATGTTTTATAAGTTTCCCTTTTCTATTCTTCTAGTTAAGAAAGCCTGATTAAAGGGAGCTTCCCAATTTCTTACCCATTTTATAGTACCATCCATAATGTTTTTTAAACACCATTATTTTTCAAAAATTACTATTTTTTCATGATAAAATAACTTTTTTGTATTTATAATTTTATATAAAAAATTATAAATTTTCAATTTTAAAGACTCTTTTATATTTACTCTTAAACAATATTAGAGTGACCCAATTCTAAAATTTCATAGAAACTCTTTTTACATGTTGGACATAATTTATGCCTAAAAAAATTCACATTTTTACCTATTTATTTCTAGAATATACATGTTTATAATATAATTTTATGAAAATTAAAAATTATTTCCAAAATAAGTCTTCTCCCAAAAGTAAAAAGATTTTTTCTTATCTCACTTTTACTTATATATGATATATTCCTGGTTAACCAATTATTCCTTGTGTGTAGTGTATATATCAGCCTTTGATATATCATATCATGAGGATTATATTTTTTAGGATATTAAATGTATCATTTAATTATATTCCTTCATAGGTATTATGATTTTAATTTTTGTTGTTGTATGTGATACTTTGGAATGTTAAAATATTATTATCCTCAAGTATTTTTCAATGGTCTCATTTTCAAGTATATTAATCTATGTCAACAATCATACTTGAATCTTGTACTTCATTGATTTTTATCACTTATTATACCATCGACCATATGTTTTTGAAGGTTTTTTTATCAGTTTGACTATGGATGTGCAATTTTGATACCATTAATGGTTTATAGCTAAAGTATTCCCATTTTGTAAGATAGTATTTCAATAAAAATGTTTATATGTCACCCTTATCATATGAGGAATATATTGGAATTAGTATGTGATGGTATGTGACCTTTTTATCACCTCGATGCATCATTAGGTCTCATGAGACCAAATATATATAGTTTCAGCTAAGTCCTTGCCCATTTTTTAGATATTATTTTAGATGATGCCTTAAACATTTATTTTCATATGTATTGGCTAAGACCTCAAAGTAATGTTTTAGATATCCAAGATTATACATTCTCCCATAATGATACTAGTAAATGATAGTACATGTTATTATTCGACTAGGATAATATCCTTGGTTAAGTTTCTTTATTATGTGATTATTTATGAAATTATTTAATCATCTTTTATTCATGAAATTTTTTAATCAAGATTATGATTTAATGGAATGTGTTTTTAGTTTTTACCCATGCCTTATTTTCTTATTTATTTAATATTTCATCCTCTATTTTACTTACCCTTTCCAAGCATTTGAGCTCACCCCTTTGTATGTTTTATTTTTCACCCGAACGTGAATATATGTATTATGAATAGATTTTATAGATAATATAGATGATTGTGGGTGTTCCTAATGATTTTTCTATTTATTAATTTCATTTCAAGTAGTAATGTAAATATTATTGATGTATTTTATTTTCCAAAGATACTAAACTATTGATTCATTTGGGATAAAATTTTGTGTTCATAGTTCCAATTTAATTAAGTATGACAAAAGATCTGGGCTACTAGAGTTAGGGTATTTATAGTTTGTATCAGAGAGTGTTTAGTAGAAAAATTTCATACTATATTTAGAAAACATAAAATATAGAACATAACCATAATATAAAATTTTAGGATAATCATATAATAACATCCTAGAATTTTTGTAAGGTAGATATTATGTTGTCTTCCATGAAATAAACCAATTTATGGATACTAAATGTCGATGTGGTTCTTGAATGGATGTTCCTAGGAGTAACAACTCTAACAAGGAGCATCAGACCTAACTCAGCATAACTTGGTACATGAAAATGATCCTTAAGTTTCACATGGTTTGACACTCCCATTGTATATGTATATGATAATTCACATTTTCCTTACAAAATATTTCGAAGGATTTAAAATAAACATGTACACAAAGAAACCAGGTTTATGATTATGAGTTTGGATATGCATAATGTTTTCAATTAATATTAAGTATTTCACTAGTTTTGATAGTATATATAGTGAAATGAATTAATCTTGTGTAAATAATTTTTAAAAAATGATTCCAAATATAAGTAATAGAAACTTTATCAATTTTCAGGATCCAATTATTAAGATGTATCATATCTTTTCTGGTGTTATGCCAATATTTCGAAGGGAACACATTTCCCAAATATTATAAATATACGAGGACCCAATATCATGTTTTAATTTGACTAAGAAATAAATATATTAGTATTGTGGCTTCAGATGGAAGAACGGAGCAAGAGTATATCTAGGAAGGAGTTATATAATGGAAAAATGTGAAAGAAGTATATTCCCACAAGTGATAATTGTTGGAAGAAACACCCTGGTACAGGCCTGAAGAGAATGTGAGTTTGTTAGAAGTGTAGAAAGAAAGGTCATTAGGATCATGAATTCAATGGAAAGAGAGAATCAATAAATGTGAAATGTTTCATCTATATGGATATGGGGAACTATGCAAATGAATGACCCAAGCATCAAGGAAATATAGCTAAAAATGGTATCAAGTTCAATATTATGTTGTTACAACTATAAATTTAGAATAATTAAGGTATTTTTGTTTGTATGTTCATGAATCATGTTATCATATTCTAGTTATAAAAATCATGAGATATATAAGGATTGTACTATAGTAATTTTCATTAAGTATTTTAAAGAATGCATGTATTCTTTATGGTTTTAAGGTGTTAAGGTATTCAAATATTTCATATATGGGATCAAGAGCTACATTATTTAGATAATATTATGTTAAGATATTTTTTTTTTAAATTTAGTGACCTTCCTTTGGTTTTTGAATATGGGAAGACATGTTTTAGATGAGTCTTATTATTAACTGCGTGGGTAATGGATCAAGTTAAGCATTTAAAGTTAATTTGGGTTGATAACATATGCCAAAATTCTTGGTTTCATTAAAAATTTAATGGTCAAAGGAATAACTTAAGCACCACATGATCAATTAAATGTTAATAGATGTGAATAATTCATTTTGAACATTCATTTTTAGGTGTGATGGATGAAGTGAAAATAGATCTAATCACAACCAAAGAATGAGATTATGGTTATAAAATGGAAAGTAATAAAGTAATTTTATTTTATCATGTTATTATATGGATATTAAAATAATCCCGTAATTTCTGGAAATGGTATTGGAAAACAAATGTTATCCATTTAAATTTATTTTTGAGAAATTAATAGTCTTTTAACCGATCATAAGAATTACAGTTTCATGATAGTTAACATTTTAATAACCATGTTCTCTACAACTCTGTATGAGGGATTGTAGTTATATTTATCGTCCATTTCCATGTAATCACATTCCAATAAATATTTCCTACCTGAAATCCTAGTTTTTTTGTGTCCTTTATATTTTTATTTATTTATTATTAAGAGTATATTTTACTAACCATATTTATTATGTAGGTTCCCCACAAAAGAATTATAATGTATCAACCTTTGATTTTTGAAGTAAAATTTCAAATTTAAAGGCTGTAATTTATTGATTGAGGGGAGAATGTAACACCCCCGTATTTTATGGTACATATCTTTTTAAATTTAATTTCTTTGATTACATACCTTTCATACAACACTAATCTTAAATGAACAATGTATACGATTAAAAATCATTATTTTAAAATGATCATTATAACCTAGCCATTAAATTGGCCAGAATGAATAGTATTATCCAATGTATGAAATTTATATATATTATATATATAAACAATTTTTTTGATATTCAACTAAATGGGTTTATAGGATTAAGGTAACAATGAATCCAATTTTATGCATTATAAGGTTATATATTTTAAAGGCAGTTTTATGACATTTTATGGGTGAACATGTTTTAAAACTATATTTTGATACTTTTATTAATTTTATTGAACAAAGTAAATTGTATTTTTAAAGTGTATTTCAAAAATTTGTATAGGGTGAAATTTTAGTATTTTTCTAAAAATATTTATTTCTTATTGAATACTTTACAATAGCTAGTTTCATTAAACTGTCAATTTTGTTATATTGAAATCTTATTTCTGATTTGAAATAGATCTCACCAATGAAAGTATAAATAAAATTTAGGTATACTATAAATGAAAATATGATATACTTATATCATGGTATAAGTAATTAAATTGTTTAAAATTGGCAAATTAAGTGTCAGTATCTTTGTGAGTGTTAAATGTTCATTTACAATTTTATAATTAATATAATGTTATAAAAGAGAATTTATTTTAATAAAATATATTCATAAATTAATATTTTGTGTTCATATGATTAGAAGCTAATTTTATGAGAACTTAAATAATTTTTCAGTGTTATAAAATGAGTTATATTTCTAAAATAAATATTTTTTGAATAAATGGTGATTTTAATTAATAATAAAAAATTGTCATATTTAGACAAATAATTTCATAATATGGAGTCCATATTTTAATTATACACATTGAAAAATGGTTTGGGTTATGTAAAGACCTGAAAAATTCAAGGAAATTTTTTCTTAATTTTCTTGGGAATTTTAAAAGAACGCAGTATATGACGGCACCTAATTCCGAGGCCTGGTGTGCCCGGAATCTTTTTTCGAAGTTTAGCTCAGGTACGTTTAGTGAATTAACAAGCGGGTTTTTCTAACTTTTGAACCGGTGCTCGGAATCGAATTCTGAGGGCACCGATGGAATCGCAGTGCCGATATTTTCTTAGAAATACATCTTCCGGAGTTGCGTTTTCTCGGGTGTGGTTTTTAATTTTTGGGGTTAAGTTAAGGAATAAAATAAAAGTGGTGCAACCGATTTTTATTTTATTTTGCTTAACTTATGTTAAGTGGATGATGTGGGACCCACAATATCCTACCCACTTGGTAGGATATTTGTGAGGTGGGGCCCACATGATCCCATCGTTTCTTTTCTTCTTAAGTAACGCACCCACACCCCCTATTAATGAAGTCAACCCTTGCGTTTTTTTTCTGGTTAAGAAACCCCTCATTAATGTGGCGGTTTAAGCATTGCAATTAATTCACTTAATTGTTTCTTTCGTTTTTGAATTTTAAAATGCAAGAATTGTGAAATAAAAATAAGACAACCCTTTTTTTTATTAGGCTGGTGGTGTTGAGAGGCTAGGGAGATTTCACTCAGGATCTTGAAGATCTTCTCTTCCTCGCGAAGAACGCGAAGAACACGAAGAACGCCGGATCCTTAGAAATCAACGATGCTTCTACCGCGACGCTTCTTCCGTGACACTTCTTCCACGACGCGACGATCCCCCTTTCACGATGCCTTCTTCCGTGATGTGATTTTCCGCGACGAACCCTCGCTCGACGACGCTTGAGGTAGGCGTCTTTGATTCAATTAAATCTTTGTGATTTATACCCACGGCATATGTTTAAATATTTGTCGAAAGCCTTTTTAAACCGCTAACGTGGTGGGTGCGGACCAACGAACAAGTGCGAACCCACCGTCCCATCGTTCTTGGTGTGCGGATCAGTGGGAGACGATGAAACTGGCCGCACGGGCGTTGTGAGGTCTTCGCAGTGAAGAACCGGTCCCGGGAGGGCCATTGGCGAAGAAGGCGGGCAAATACGACCACCAGATCTCGTCCGGTGGTCCGTGGAACATTCCGCCGGTGGCCGGCACCGGCCGGCCGCCAGGAGACGGCGGCGCCCGGCACGCCGCCTGAAAGGGTCGCTGCGGCGGCAGGCCGCTAGTCCCGCGACCGCGTGGGACCGAAGGAGGCGAGACGTGACGCTCGGCCGCATCCGTTGGCAAGGAGAGGCCCCTCGTGGGGCCGCAGTTAGCAAATAAAGCGGGGGGCAGCCCCCCCCACCTTGCGTCTCAATGCTCGGCCGTTTTGGCCGAGCCTCCTTGCCGGTGCGCCAGCGCACAGCGCGGCCAGACCGGACCGCCAGGCCGGGCCATGCCTATGACGGGCCATGCCCAGGCTGGGCCAGGCCGCGCCCAAGTGGGCCGGACTCGGATCCGGATCGGGTCGACCCGGTTCGGGCCGCCCAGGGGGTACCGGGCCGGGTCGGACCGAGCCCGAACCCCCTAATACCGGACTTTTCGGTCTGTCGCCCATAACATGAGCTACGGTCCTCCGATCGATGCACCGTCAGTTGCGTAGAGATACTTGGATTGAGATGGTCGTTTCGGTATATTACACTCAGGGTTTCAGAGAACTTTGGGTTCATCCAGGTTGGTTCGTACACAAAACCAACCGCGCCCTCGGAGCGGAAACACTTATAACTTGAGCTCTGGACGTCCGATTGACGTGCCGTTGACTTTGTTGTATTACTATAAGTGAGACAGACCTTTTGAATTACTCCGCTCGAGGTTTGGACACAGTTGGAGTACGGTCAGGTTGGTTTTGACTTAAAAACCAACCGGGCCCTTGGGACGAAAAAGCCAATAACTCTCAGACCGGGTGTCCGATTGACACGCCATCTGCGACGTTGAGTTCCTGTTGACGATACGGAACTTCTGGATACATAAACTCCGGAATATGTGCCATTTGATGTATCATCCCCTCGGCTCGTGGAGTGGACCCTCTCGAATGAGCTTGCTGTGTGCGGGAACCCTAGAGCTGGCTGCGACTGCGACGACGATGACGACTGTGCAGAAATCCTTCGTGGATTCGGTGGTGATGACTACATCACTCAGCGATCCTACGGGGATCAGTGCTACCGATCCTGTGTGGGTCAGATCCTGTGTGGGTCAGCGCTCAGAGATCCTGTGTGGGCCAGCACCTACAGATCCTGTGTGAGTCCAATCCTGTGTGGGTCATTGCGGGGGTTAGTTACCTATCAATCCTGTGTGGGTCCGATCCTGTGTGGGTCATTGTGGGGGTTAGTTACCTATCGATCCTGTGTGGGTCCTATCCTGTGTGGGTCATTGTGGGGGTTAGTTACCTATCGATCCTGTGTGGGTTCGATCCTGTGTGGTTCATTACGGGGTTTAGTACCTATCGATCCTTTGTGGATCCAACGGCTTAGATGAATCAGTGGCTATATCTGATCATCTCTATCGTCATACGAAGAAGTATGCCTGTGTGAGCTGTATCTTGACTTTCAATCCTTATCATCAATATGATTGAATTGATATCCTATGTGGATTACGTTATTTTTTCCTATGTGGATGTGATCGAACTTGGGCTCGGAGGTTGGAGAGAACTGGAATTGATGACTTAGGTATATGTATGGGCATATACCTAAGTGGAGTCAGATGTTACTTTGTGATTGTATCTTTCCTTTGTGGATTATCCTTTGTGGATTCTGGGAGACCTTCAGGGGTCTCGGGGTCCCTACTGAGTAGCTTATACTCACCCATGCATGAGCTTTGCCCACACCACGTTGTGTTGGTTGCAGACGACGGACATCGCTGATCGTGGTTGAGGCTTGCGGAGCAGGTCGGTACCTGGAGGTGGACCATTGGGCGGGACGTACACAGAGTGGACGACTGGACCCAAGGAGCTGTGGAGGATATATGTACCCGTCCTTTAGGTGGGACTTCCAGTGACAGCTCGAGGCTGCGGCTTTACTTTCAGTTGTTGTTTTCCCTTTCCAGTTGTACTTTACTTTCAGTTTGGGTTTGTATTCTGACCCACTTACTTTTCCGCACTTACTGTTGTACCCAGTTTTTACTTAGTGTCTATTTCTACTGCTTGATTACTCTGTGGTGTTTTTTTACTTTACAAAGGCAATTCCTTCCCTTTTTACCAAGAATTACAACTTGGTGCTAGTCGCCAGCCCCTGGCCTATGGAAGGAGGGCTTAGGGTAGTCACGGCACGGGCCCCGAGGACGGGTCGTGACAAATTGGTATCAGAGGAGTTCGTTTCTACCGCAGAACTTTGGAATCTGATCTTTCTTCTATGTGAAGCAATAGTGTTAAGCGTATTGGGTGTGGTTAACAGTCCAGGGAGTCCAGTGTCGGTGCGGCGGCCGACGTATCCGTACACTAGGACCCTGACTTCTGATTTCCGACTTAATACACTAAAACATTTATTGCATGTGTGTTTCAAATTTTATTTGTGATTACTTTGTGTCAGCTCACCAGGTATACTGTTCTGACCGTGGCACACCTGTTTCTTTTCAGGATGTCCCCACGATGGCAGCCAGCTAGGTTTCCGAGAGTTGTGTGTGATGACATCCCACCGAGCGACGAGGCCTCAGAACAGGGCCCTTTGACAGAAGAGGCACCGGCGGTACCACTACCCGCCGAGCCACCGATGCTACCAACCCCAGCCGCTGACGATGCACGTCGCCTTAGTGCACTGCACGAGTTTCAGCGAAAGAGACTGCCCAGGTTCCGCGGGGAGAAGGACCCTCAGGCCGCTGATGATTGGCTGGAGGCAGTTGTACGGGTTTTCAGGTTAGTGAGGACACAAGCAGACCTCATGGTGATCCTCGCAGCGAGCCTCCTGCACGCGGCAGCATGCAGATGGTGGAGCATGATGCTCCAGGTGCATGATGAGGCATCTCTCCTCTGGATGGACTTTGAGAGCCTCTTATGCTCAGAGTTCGTCCCAGCCACCCTCCGTGCGGTGCGCATCCAGGAGCTTCTACAGTTGCAGCAGGGCAGCTTGACGGTCGCCCAATACTCGGCGAGATTTAACGATCTCTCGCGCTACTCGACAGACATGGTACGGGACCCATTCTTCCGGGCCCAGACCTTTGTGCAGGGATTGAGGCAGGAGATCAGGGCATCGTTGATCTCCCTCAGCATTCTGACACAGGCAGGGGTACTGGAGCAAGTCCTTCTGATCGAGAGCTTCCTTGCTGAGCCTGCATCAGCAGCGAGACCTACCGCAGGGCGGCACGTAGTAGAGTATTCTACAGCAGGCAGTCGATGGATGACTCATGGGTCCAGGCAGACTAGACCCTTAGGTAGACGACCTCAAGACACTGGCTCAATGGTGCGGTGCACACAGCACGAAGCCAGTCTTTCGAGAGGCAGACAGTGCTACGCATGCGGCGGGTAGGGCCACATGGCTCATGACTGCCCGGCCCGCCGTGTCGAGGAGCAGCATACGGTTGAGGGGACACCCAGGCAGAGGGAAAGGGTCGATCGTGGCGGTCCGCAGGGAGCAGGCAGACAAGGCAGAGGAGCTGGCTGAGCAGTAGGTGGTGGGCGACGCTTTGACGCTCTACCACCACCACCACCAGGAGGTCCACCCCGACCATAGGGAGTTGGCGGGCATAGACAAGCACAACTCCAGGAAGCGGAGGCATACGACCACAACACGCCCAATATGATTCGAGGTACTATCTGTGTCTATTCCAACCTTGTTGCAGTTCTTATAGACACAGGAGAGAGTCATTCTTTCATAGCCACTGCCCTTGTTCGGAGCTCGGAGATTCCGACAGAGCTGTTGGCTCGATCCTTACGGCTAGAGACTCCTACGGGAGCAGACTTGACGATTACGCACTGATTCCGGCAGTGCGAGCTTAATCTATGAGGCGAGAGCTTCGGCTGGGATCTTCTTGTAGCAGCGTCGAGGCATTACGATGTCCTCTTGGGCATGGATTGGTTATCTACAATCCATGCTCAGATTGACTGTATTAGGCGCAAGGTGCGATGTGTACGTACCGACGGTAGCAGGTTCGCCTTCACTGGCGAGAAGGGAGCCTTCACAGCACAGGATGGACTCCTGAAGAGGAGAGGAAAGCCCATCACTCATCAGTTGGCTAGCCTCATCCTAGGAGCAGTTGACTTGCAGAGTCCTAGTTTTCCTACAGTGGTGGATCAGTATGCGGACGTTTTCCCTAACGATGTTCCAGGACTACCTCCTCACAGAGAGGTAGACTTTTATATTGATCTGTACCCCGGGACAACCCCGATATCCACCCTAGCATATCGGATGGCTTCCGGCGAGCTTCGAGAGCTACGGGTACAGTTGGAGGACTTGCAGGGTAAGGGATTCATCCAACCCAGTGTTTCAACCTGTGCATCCCCGATATTGTTTGCCAAGAAGGCAGACGGGAGCTTGCGAGTTTGTGTCAACTATCGTCGCTTGAACCAGGTGACAGTGAGGAACAAGTATTCGCTACCACGGAATGATGACCTCTTCGATCAGCTCAAAGGAGCACGGTGGTTCTCAAAGATAGACCACATGTCAGGCTATCATCAGCTCAGAGTTCTGGACGAGGACGTGTAGAAGACATGCTTTAGATGTCGGTATGGCCACTATGAGTTCTTGGTTATGCCATTCGGCGTAACCAATGCTCCAGCAGTGTTCATGGGTCTCATGAACAAGATATTTCAGCCATACCTCGATCGATTTGT
Source organism: Viscum album (assembly GCA_963277665.1). Classification (NCBI taxonomy): domain Eukaryota; kingdom Viridiplantae; phylum Streptophyta; class Magnoliopsida; order Santalales; family Viscaceae; genus Viscum; species Viscum album. The sequence continues at coordinate 1,195,182,024 of OY728139.1, forward strand.
CGTGGTCTTCATCGACGACATTTTGATATACTCGACCACTGAGGAGGAGCACACCTACCAATTGCGGGTTGTACTAGACACACTCCGAGAGAACCATCTTTATGGAAAGCTCTAGAAGTGTCAGTTCTGGATACGTGAGGTCCACTTCTTGGGACACATCATCTCTGAGGCGGGAGTTGCAGTGGATCTTGCGAAGATCGAGGCAGTTCTAGCTTGGGAGCCACCCAGGAGCGTGACGGAGGTGTGGAGTTTCTTGGGACTAGCTGGATACTACCAGAGATTTGTGCCAGACTTCTCCAGAGTTGCGGAACCACTATTAGCTTTGACGAAGAAGGGGAAACCCTTTGTGTGGTCAGACAGATGTCAACAGAGCTTCCAGGAGCTGTGACAGAGATTGACCAGCACATCTCTCTTGAGGTTGTCGGAGGAGGGATTAGGGTACGTAGTTTACTGTGATGCATCAGGGACCAGACTCAGATGTGTCCTGATGCCGGAAAGGGCCGTGATCACCTATGGATCACGTCAGTTGAGGTAGCATGAGCAGAACTACGCTACCCATGACCTGGAGTTAGCAGCAGTGGTCTTCGCTCTGAAGATGTGGCGACACTATCTGATGGGCGAGCGCTTTACAGTCTATTCTGACCATTAGAGTCTTAGGTACATCTTCTCTTAGAAGGACCTGAACCTGAGACAACGACAATGGCTCGAGTTCCTTCAGGACAATGACTTTGATATATTCTATACTTCTGGGAAGGGGAACGTCGTAGCCGATTCTCTCAGCAGGAGGATGGGCATTCAGCTATTTGGGGAGCTGGACGTTGATGATGGGGGCGAGTTTTGCGGAGGTCCCAGTGGAGATTGAGGATCGACAGGAGCGGGTCCTACATGGACGGTCGATTCCTCTAGTGCGAATCAGATGGCAGCACGGGAACCTCCAAGAGAGAACTTGGGAGCGGGAGGCTCAGATGCATGCTCAGTACCAACTTTTGTTTCTCTAGTTTATGATGTATCTTTACGGGGACGTAAAGCCCTGAGGTGGGAGTGATGTAACAACCCTAAAAATTCAAGGAAATTTTTTCTTAATTTTCTTGGGAATTTTACAAGAACACAGTTTCTAACGGCACCTAATTCTGAGGCCCGGTGTGCCTAGAGTCTTTTTCCGAAGTTTAGCTTGAGTACGTTCAGTGAATGAACGAGCGGGTTTTTCTAAATTTTGAACCGGTGCTCGGATTCGAATTCCGAGGGCACCGATCGAATCGAAGCGCTGGTATTTGCTTAGAAACACCTCTTCCGGAGTTGTGTTTTCTTGAGTGTGGTTTTTAATTTTTGGGGTTAAGTTAAGCAATAAAATAAAAGTGGTACAACCGTTTTTTATTTTATTTTGCTTAAATTATGTTAAGTGGATGATGGGGGACCCACAATATCCTACCCACTTGGTAGGATATTTGTGAGGTGGGGCCCACATGAGCCCGCTGTTTCTTTTCTTCTTAAGTAAAGCACCCGCACACCTATTAACGAAGTCAACCCTCGCGTTTTTTTCTGGTTAAGAAACGCCTCATTAATGTGGCAGTTTAAGCGTTGCAATTAATTCACTTAATTGTTTCTTTCCTTTTTTATTTTTAAAATGCAAGACTTGTGAAATAAAAATAAGACAACTCTTTTTTTATTAGGCTGGTGGTGTCGAGAGGCTAGGGAGATTACACTCAGGCTCTTGAAGATCTTCTCTTCCTCGCGAAGAACGCGAAAAACCCCAGATCCTCGGAAATCAACGACGCTTTTTCCGCGACGCTTCTTCTGTGATGCTTCTTCCGCGACGTGATGATCCCACTTTCACGACGCCTTCTTTCGCGACGTGATTTTCCTCGACAAACCCTCGCTCGACGACGCTTGAGGTAGGTGTAACACCCGAGACTTTTATAAGAAATATTTTGTTTTTATTTTATATAAATCATCAAAGGAATCTTTCACTACACACAACACTGACCTGGCTTGCTTTACATGCAATCATGACCTTCTTTTATAGCTTGCGTCGTACGCAATACTGAGTTTCAATAAACAATGATATGCTATTAAAATATTATTAAAAGAAGCCGTTATGAATAGTAATAACCACTTTCTGAAAATTTTTAAAATTTATTTTTCAAAATGTACTTCGTTCTTGGATTCAGAATATCGAAATTAGCCTAGGGTGAAAGTTTGGTATTTTTCTGGAAACTTTCAATTTTTGATGAATAGTGAAAACACTGGGTTACAATTTAAAAACCGACTTTTTATTTGAATAATTATTTATTTTATTTAAATTTATTTTAGGTAAAAATTGATACATAATACCTATATAAGTTCAATTTAATTCATTGGAGTAATTTTATAATAATTTTAGATATATAAAAATTTTATTGAACTTTTCACCGTCTTTTACCCACCTCATAGGAGAATTAGCAAATTTAAATAAAATGTTATTTTACCGCATCTGTGAGTGGAATTTAAAAAATCCGAGAGACATGGTTTATGTCATTAAGTAAAATGTGGTTCAATGAGATGAAAATAATTTTTGGTGAATAGTAAACTTTTACTTTTATTTGCCTCGGTTAAAAGTAAATATGATAATTATGGGTACAAATGCTATTATTATTACCCTAAAACATGTCCTAATTATATTAGATAAGTGTAATTCGACCAAAACCATCCTTAGGAATAAAATATGACCATTTAGGCCCACTTGGATTAGATTAGGACATTTATTATTAATTTATTTAAAGAAGGGTTAAAATAGTTAAAATCAATGTTTAATAAGTAAATAAAATTTAATATAGGGTTATAAATAAGATAAATTATAATATAAATATTAATTATAAAGATAAAAATATTTTCTACATAATGGTATTTTATTTGTAATTTTTAGACATTAAATAATTTAATTTATTTATGAAACAAAGATGATGCAGTAATTATCTTATTAATGAAATATTGACATAAGTGATGTTATAAATACCCAACTAAATGTAATTTGAGACTTTTTATGAATTACACTAATTTTATAGGTTAATATGACATGTTAGTATTCATTTAATTAATGTTTTTCGAATTAATCATTTTGTTATGATTTTCACAAAAATCAATTACTAAATAGTGTCAAAATTGACATAAAATAGTTTTTAAAACAAATATTATATTATTAATTGTTATTTTATTCCTAAAAATCGAAGGTTCGGCCATATGAATTAGATAAAGTTATATATATTAATAATAAACAACTTGTGGTTCGTTTGTCTTGTTATAGTTTGTTTATTAACCTTATAGTGTAAGAACACAAAAAGACACGGTAAAAGTAAAATTATCTAACTTAAAGTTAAATCTAAATTATAAGGTTAAAATATTAAACAAAACTTGTCCAAATTCTATTGTATTAGAGGATTGCGACCCATCCCCACCTTATCTTTGAAATAAATCAATTTGGAGCTATTTAAAACCGAATATGGATTTATAATAAAATAATATTTTTAGTTTTTCCAAAGGAGCCCCTCTCCTCCCTTATAAAAGGGAACCTCCTCTCTCTCTTCCTCACACCACTTTGAGCCTTCAAGCTCGTCCAACCCCTGCCAATTTATCCTCTCCACTTCACTAGAAACATCCTAGAGGTCCTTGTCTTCTTCAAAGACCAATTTCAGTGCCCTAAAAGGAGGTCTCAAAGAAGCGCTTCAAAGAAGAGGTAATGTCCGTTACCGATTCTTTCAACTTTATTTCTTCTTCCACTTCTTCTTATTTAGTTGTTTCATTATGAATTAATAACATAAGTATCACTCATATAATGATATGTTATTATAAGTATTAAACAACCCTATTTCACAATCTATCCATCCTATGGAAAAAGAAATCACCGCGCGTGCGTACGTACGGAATACCGTCTCCACGCTGTGGTGTAATCTATTTTCCACCACCACCTTACTTGGATGGGTATAATGGTGTAAAGAATGAATATATATGATTATTTTAAAGTGATATTGATTCTAAAATAGTATACATACACTCCAATACAATTCCACAATCATGGGAACGATATCATCGCTCGTGCGTACGTACGGAATACCGTCTCCACGATGTGATGCGACTCGTTTTACATGATTTTCATTGAATAATGATTACATAAATGAATTGAGTGAATAAATATGATATATATTAAACTAATACCATTATGGAAATTAGGTATCTATAACCTAAAAAGAATAATAAAAATTTATTCGACAAAACACGCTTAAGAACAAAAAGTAATAAACACCCGAATAACAAGTAGCAATGAAATATTACTAATAATAAGCTAAGAATATGACCATATATGATATCATAACAATGAGTATGATTCTGGAATAAGTCAATGACATTATTTAAATCATTATACAGTAGTTTCAGACACTTACGAAGCAAATCGGACCTAAGGTAAGGGACAATCTCGCAATCTCAATTTTTATCCGAGATTATTTATAGTTCAGAATTTACTGGGGAATATTTATCATCCACATCCATGTTTCCTCAATATGTAATATTATTTATATCCTCCTGAAATTGTTTAAATCCAATTTTACCCTTCGGTGAGTTTTTAGTAAAAGATATGAAAGGAATCGTTTTTCATTTTTCGTACGAGGTACTTTTTGACTTTTCTAACAAAAGTACGAGAAGAATGTTTTTTTTAACTTATATGGCATGAATGGATTTTTAAAAAATTATTTACAAGAATATTCCTTTATAAGTTTTCAAGTTTATTTTTAATCAACTTCTTTTAGTTTAAAATCATATGACATGTTAAGAAAGGAAAAATGTTTTTGAAGTAGAAAAGATATTTTCCTCAAGAATGGAGTTCAAGTGTTTTATCAAAATTATTTTCCATCTAAGATAATATAGGGTTCTGTTTCTATCCCTATTATTATATTGATTTGATTATGTTGTGATGGAAATATTCTTATGAATTCCTTTATCTTATATGAATTGTTTTATGATGTCACGATGTTTAAGATTCCCATTTTTATTACATTGGTTATGCTATGATGTATGGTTTATGATTTTGTAGCACACATAAGAATAGTATCATTATGAGATGGGTGGGACCTATATCTCCCTCCAATCCATTGGGTAAAGATTTTATATCTCATGATATAGACATGGCTGGAACGGCAGGTTAAATTGGTTTAGTGAAACAGGACTGAAACGAGGAATGAACTCGGTTCAGAAATGGACTTTGTCCACTAAGATAGTCTTGGCAATGAGTCTTGACTAATAAGAAATGATTCTCTATGATTATGTGTGTATGCCACAAAGCTTCATGTTTTATGTTATGATTATTGTTATTAAATTTCACTACCATGATTTATCCCATGTTATGAAATTATGATCTCTTTTGCAGGGTAAGATTTCCAAAATGTTATGTTCTTATGAATATGATGTGATTGATATTTCTTTTATTTACCCTTACTGAGCATTTGAGCTCACCCTTTTGTATGTTTTTTCCCCAGTTCAGGAAAAAGGTTATTAAGTAATATATTCCAAAAGGAACTATAGATATGATGAAATAAATGGGAGACAATGTAGAGGATTTATGAACCAGTTGTTTATGATTCCCAGTTTCTAAAGACACTATACCTATACGGTCCTTTCATGGTTTTGTTATATGTTGTAATAAGTGTACTTAAATTTTGAAGTACTAACATTTTATGTAAAGTATGGGTCATTATAGTTGGTATCAGAGGAAAGGTATAGTCAACCTTTGGAAACTAGGATGTGAAAGCCTTAGTAAGAACCCTAAGGATAAGTCTAAGCATAGAACACAATATTAGTGTTTTAGAAATGGCCATGAATAACCTATGATAAGACCTTAAGTGTGAAATTTTATTCTTGATTATGTGGTTCTCCTATTATAATTATTGTTGCGCACACTATTCTTCTTGGTTTTAGTCAATGGATGGAACCTGAAGGAACCGTGTTAATGCGGAATGCGACGGGAAATGCAATGATTGTCCCCCTGAGCAACCAAACGTTATGGGAGCTAGAATGAAAAATCTTTTAGCCATGCTCACACAACTTTCTCAAGCTATGAATCATGCAGTACTTCCAAACGGGCAAAGTAAGGAGCAACATTCTGTTGAATCCTTCATGAGACATCGTCCACCTTCATTCAGCGGGTATTCGGATCCATTAGTTGCTGAAAAATGGATCAGTACTAATGAAAAGATATTTTTAGTTCTTCAATGTTCTTAACATGTTAAAGTCATCTTAGCAGTGTATCGTTTGGAAGGTGATGCTGATCAATGGTGGAACATTATCAAGAATACGAGGCCAAGAGATGAAATTGAGTCCATGGAATGGGACGAGTTCAAGAACTTATTTTTCAATAAGTACTTCCCTCTTATTCTCCGAAAAAATATGGAGAAGAAGTTTCTTGAACTAAAGAAAAAGGATGATGAATCTATTGGTACCTATGAAGCAAATTTTACAAGACTTGCAAGGTACGCTTCTAGTATTATTATCCAACCTAAGAGTAAGATCGATTGATTATTTAGTGGATTAAAACCAAGTATTCGAAGGGCGTTAGCCATAAGGGACTTCAATAGCTATGAGGAAATCATTCGATGTGCTCTCAAAGTTGAGATGGAGATTAGAGTAACCCATCAGTCATATGGGTTTGATAAGAAGAGGAAAATGGAATTCAAAGGAAAATCTAAAGAGCAAACTGAAAAGAAGATGATTTTCCCTTATGCTCAAAGTGTGGAAAGAAATATAGAGGGAGTTATCTTACAGGGATAAGTAAATGTTTCAAATGTGGAAAGGATGGTCATCGGGCATTTGAATGCCGCAACAATGGGAATAAGATGTCTAGTGATGCAAATATTGAAAAGGCTGCACAGAGTGCACCTCCTACACTTCAATGTTACAAGTGCAAGGAAATGGGGCATTATGCCAATCAATGCCCTAATCCAAGGGTTGTTGATGATGATCGACATCAACAAACTCTTAAGGATAAAGACAAAGGAAAGTCACATGCAATTTCTATCAGCGATGTGGAGTACGATAACGAAGTGGTGAAAGGTACACTTACCATCCACTCTAAAGTAGCAAATGTTTTATTTGATTCTGGATCCACCCACTCTTTTATTTCGGAAAATTTTTCTGAGGGTATCACCGTATTACCTCAACAATTAGATGTTGAGTTAGCTGTGACAACCCTTAATGGCACAACAGTCGCATCAAAAGTTTATAATTCTTCTCCAATTGAAGTTTGTGGTAAAGTGCTTCCTGCAAATCTTGTGATCCTCCCTATAGTTGAATTTGATGTGATTCTTGGCATGGATTGGCTTTCTCTATATGGAGCTCATATCAATTTCCAAAGAAGGGAAGTCACATTTCATATTCCAGATCAATCTTTGATCGTCTATCGATGCAAGGATGAACATAACCTTCCAGCGGATATTTCTTCCATATTATGGGTCTTGATTCCACTAAATGAAGGTTATTTATCTCAAATGGTTGGTGAGAAACTCATGATTAAGAATATTCCCATTGTACGGGAGTTTGATGATGTCTTTCCGGAGGAATTTATGGGTCTTCCACCAAATCGTGAAGTTGAGTTTTCAATAGAACTCGTACCAGGTGCTTTACCTATTTCAAATACACCTTATAGAATGACCCCAATTAAGTTGTAAGAATTGAAGAAGCAACTCCAAGAGAATCTTGATAAGGGGTTCATACGCCCTAGTGCCTCACCTTGGGGAGCACCTGTTCTGTTTGTTAAGAAGAAAGATGGATCAATGAGACTCTGCATTGATTATCAAGAACATAACAAGATCACTATCAAGAACAAATATCCTCTCTCGCGCATTGATGACTTATTTGACAAACTACGTGGAGCTCAATACTTTTTCAATATTGATCTTCGTTCAGGGTATCATCAATTAATGGTCAAAAGGGAGGATATACCAAAGACGGCTTTCCGTACAAGGTATGGACACTATGAATTTATAGTGATGCCATTTGGTCTTACTAATTCCCCTACAATATTCATGGATCTGATGAATAGAGTCTTTAGAGACTATCTTGATTAGTTTGTCCTAGTCTTTATAGACGATATTCTTGTATATTCAAAGAGCAAGGAAGAACATGAAGATCACTTGAGAATTATATTGAAGACCCTGAGAAAGGAGAAGATTTATGCCAAATTTACCAAGTATGAATTTTGTCTTTAAAAAGTTTCATTTTTTGGGTCAAATAATCTCAAAAGAGGGGATATCTGTGGATCCAGCAAAAATAGAGGTTATTGAAAGATGGTTGAGACCAACAATAGTAACTGAGATCCGAAGTTTTCTTGGTTTGGCTGGATATTATCGACGTTTTGTAAAATATTTTTCACGATTATCTAATCCACTCACCTGGTTGACTCGGAAAGGAGTTAAGTTTGTTTGGACGGAGAAATGTGAAGAGAATTTCAAGGAGTTGAAAAGAAGGTTATCCAGTGCACCTGTGCTCACATTGCCTTGTAGTGGAGAAAGGTTTGTGATCTACAGTGATGCATCCAAGAAGGGATTGGGGTGTAGTCTTATGAAAAATTATATGGTGATAGATTATGCCTCACGACAGTTGAAAATCCATGAGAAAAACTACCCAACTCATGATATGGAGTTAGTTGCGGTAATCTTTGCATTAAAGATTTGGATGCATTATCTTTATGGAGAAAGGTGTGAAATTTATACTCATCATAAAAGTTTAAAGTATATTTTCACACAAAAGGAGCTGAATATGCACCAAATAAGACGGTTGGAGCTGTTTAAGGATTATGACTGCTCAATTCATTACCACCCTGGGAAAGCAAACAAGGTGGCAGATGCATTAATTCGACAAGACCATGCCAGTTTATCCATGATGAGGATCACAAATGATCCAATATTTATGGATTTACAAAGGATGGATCTTGGAATTATAATGGAAGGGAAAAATCTTATCTTTCTCAAATTACTGTTCAACCATCTATACATGTGAAGAATAAAGAGGCACAGAAATAAGATGTAGAGTTACAAAAGAAGGTTTGAAATGTTCCTGAATTCAACCTTGATTGTGATGGGATAATAATGTTCAGGAATCGAGTTTGTGTTCCTCCCATCCCCGAATTAAAGAAGGATCTATTGGATGAGGCTCATAGTTCTTCATTATTTATTCATCCTGGAAGAACGAAGATGTATAGGGACCTGAAAGAGTACTTCTGGTGGGATGGCATGAAAAGAGATGTTACTGAATATGTCTCTCGATGCTTGGTTTGTCAGCAAGTTAAAGCTGAGAGACAGAAGTCTAAGGGGATGTTACAACCATTACCCATACCCTAATGGAAATGGGAAAACATCACTATGGACTTTGTCATAGGACTTCCTAAAACATCCAAAGGCAATAATTCTATCTGGGTCATAGTTGATCGTCTTACAAAATCTGCACACTTCATTGCTATTAGAGAGTATTTCTCCCTGGATCAGCTTGCCCGGATATATGTAAAGGAAGTGGTAAGATTGCATGGAGTACCACTTTCTATTATATCAGATCAGGATCCGAGGTTTACCTCAATGTTCTGGTGAAATCTTCAGCATACTCTGGATACAGAGTTGAGTTTCAGCACTTCTTATCATCCTCAGACAGATGGTCAGTCTGAGAGAACAATTCAAACTCTAGAAGATATGTTATGATCTTTCTCTATGGATTTCAAAGGTGGTTGGGATCAACACCTACCTTTGGTGGAATTTTCTTATAATAATAGCTTTCACTCCAGTATCTAGATGGCTCCTTATGAAGATCTCTATGGAAAGAAATACAAGACTCCAACTTGCTGGGATGAAGTTGGGGAATGAAAGCTATTAGGACCTGATCTTGTTGATGAGATGGAAGAAAAGGTCCGATCTATTCAACAACACATAAGAGTTTCTCAGAGTCGACAAAAAAGTTATGCCGACAACCGAAGAAAAGACTTAGAGTTTGAAGTGGGTGATAAAGTGTTGTTACGAATATCTCCTTCGAAGAGAGTAATGAGATTTGGAAAGAACGGAAAGCTGAGCCCAAGGTATATCGGTCCTTTCGAAATACTGGATCATGTTGGGAAGGTATAATACCAATTGGCTCTTCCACTGAATCTCTCTCAAGTTCACAATGTGTTTCATGTATCTCTCCTGAGAAAGTACATACCTGATCCTTCACATGTACTCAGCTCAGAAGTTGTACCGCTGGAACAAGATCTTTCTTATGAAGAACAGCCGATAAAGATTCTCGATCGTAGTGAAAAAGTCCTACGAAACAAGACCACTCGCTTGGTGAAAGTTTTATGGTGGAACCAGCAATTAGAAGAATCTACATGGGAGTTTGAGGATGTGATGAGGGAGAGGTATCCTCATCTGTTTGTTACAAGTGACGAATTTCGAGGGAGAAATTCATTTTAATGGGGGTAGAATGTAACACCGGGGACTTTTATAAGAAATATTTTGTTTTTATTTAATATAAATCATCAAAGGAATCTTTCACTACACACAACACTATCTTGGCTTGCTTTACACGCAATCGCAACCTTCCTTGATAGCTTGCGTCGTACGCAATACCGAGTTTCACTAAACAATGATATGCTATTAAAATATTATTAAAACTAGCCGTTATGAATAGTAATAACCACTTTTTGAATTTTTTTAAATTTTGTTTTTCAAAATGGACTTAGTTTTTGGATTCGGAATATCTAAATTAGTCTAGGGTAAAATTTTGGTATTTTTATAGAAACTTTCAATTTTTGATGAATAGTGAAAACACTGGGTTACTATTTAAAAACCGACTTTTTATTTAAATAATTATTTATTTTATTTAAATTTATTTTAGGTAAAAATTGATACATAATACCTATATAAGTTCAATTTAATTCATTGGAGTAATTTTATAATAATTTTAGATATATAAAAATTTTATTGAACTTTTCACCGTCTTTTACCCACCTCCTAGGAGAATTTGCAAATTTACATAAAACGTAATTTTACCGCTTCTGTGAGTGGAATTTCAAAAATCTAAGAGACACGGTTCATGTCAGTAAGTAAAATGTGGTTCAATTAGATGAAAATAATTTTTGGTGAATAGTAACTTTTTACTTTTATTTACCACGGTTAAAAGTAAATAGGGTAATTAAGGGTAACAATGATATTATTATTACCGTAACACATGTCCTAATTCTATTGGATAAGTGTAATTCGACCAGAAACAACCTTAGGAGTAAAATATGACCATTTATGCCCACTTGGATTAGATTAGGACATTTATTATTAATTTATTTAAAGAAGGGTTAAAATAGATAAAATCAATGTTTAATAAGTAAATGATTTTTAATATAGGGTTATACATAAGATAAATTAAACTATAAATATTCATTATAAAGATAAAATGATTTCCTACATAATGGTATTTTATTTGTAATTTTTAGAAATTAAAAAATTTAATTTATTTATGACACAAAGATGATGCAGTAGTTATCTTATTAATGAAATATTGAAATAATTGATGTTATAAATACCCAAATAAATATAATTTGAGACTTTTTATGCATTCCACTAATTTTCTAGGTTAATATGACATGTTATTATTGATTTAATTACCTTTTTTAGAAATAATCATTTTTTATGATTTTCACAAAAATAAATTACTAAATAGTGTCAAAATTGACATAAAATAGTTTTTAGAACAAATATCATATTATTAATTGTTATTTTATTCCTAAAAATCTAAGGATAAGGAAAATGAATTATATAAGGTTATATATATTAATAATAAACAACTTGGGGTTAGTTTGTCTTGTTATAGTAAGTTTATTAACCTTATAGTGTAAGAACACAAAAAGACACGGTAAAAGTAAAATTATCTAACTTAAAGTTAAATCTAAATGATATTGTTAAAATAGTAAACTAAACATGTCCAAATTCTATTGGATGTTAGGATTGAGACCAATCCCCACCTTAGATTCTAAATAAATCAAATTGGAGATATTTAAAACCTAATATGTCTTTATAATAAAATAATATTTTTAGTTTTTCCAAAGGAGCCCCTCTCCTCCCTTATAAAAGGGCACCTCCTCCCTCTCTTCCTCACACCACTTTGAGCCTTCAAGCTCATCCAAACCTTGAAAATTTCTCCTCTCCACTTACCTAGAAACATCCTAGAGGTCCTGGTATTCTTCAAAGACCAATTTTAGTGCCCCAAAAGGAGGTCTCAAAGAAGCGCTTCAAAGAAGAGGTAATGTCCGTTACCGATTATTTCAAATTTATTTCTTCTTCTACTTATTCTTCTTTAGTTTATTAATTATTAATTAATAACATAAGTATCACTAATATAAGGATATGTTATTATAACTATGAAACAACCCTATTTCACCATCTATCCATCCTACGGAAAACGAAATCACCGCGCGTGCGTACGTACGGAATACCGTCTCCACGCCGTGATGTAATCTGTTTTCCACCACCACCTTACTTGTATGGGTATAATGCTGTAAAGAATGAATATATATGATTATTTTAAAGTGATATTGATTCTTAAATAGTATACATACACTCCAATACAATTCCACGATCATGGGAACGATATCATCGCTCGTGCGTACGTACGGAATACCGTCTCCATGATGTGATGCGACTCGTTCTACATGATTTCCATTGCATAATGATTACATAAATGAATTGAAAGAATAAATATGATATATATTACACTAATACCATTCTGGAAATTAGGTATCTATAACCTAAAAATAAGAATAAGAATTTATTCGACAAAACACGCATAAGAACAAAAAGTAATACACACCCGAATAACAAGTAGCAATGAAATATTACTAATAATAAGCTAATAATATGACCATATATGATATCATAACAATTATTATGATTCTGGAATAAGTAAATGAAATTATTTAAATCATTATACATGAGGTTCAGACACTTACGAAGAAAACCGGACCTATGGTAAGGGACAATCTCGCAATCTAATTTTTATCCGAGATTGTTTATACTTCAGAATTTACTGGGGAATATTTATCATCCACATCCATGTTTACTCAATATGTAATATTCTTTATATCCTCCTGTAATTTTTTAAATCCAATTTTACCCTTCGGTGAGTTTTTAGTAAAATATATGAAAGGAATCTTTTGTCGTTTTTCGTACGAGGAACTTTTTGACTTTTCTGACAAAAGTACGAGAAGAATGTTTTTTTAACTTATATGGAATGAATGGATTTTTACAACATTATTTCCAAGAATCTTCCTTTACATGTTTTCAAGTTTATTTTTAATCAAATTCTTTTAGTTTAAAATCGTATGACATGTTATGAAAGGAAAAAAAATTTGAAGTAGAAAGGATATTTTCCTCAAGAATGGAGTTCAAGTGTTTTATCAAAATTATTTTCCATCTAAGATAATATAGGGTTCTGTTTCTATCCCTATTATTATATTGATTTGATTATGTTGTGATGGAAATATTTTTATAAATTCCTTTATCTTATATGAATTGTTTTATGATGTCACGATGTTTAATATTCCCATTTTTATTACATGGGTTATGCTATGATGTATGGTTTATGATTTCGTGGCACACATAAGAATGGTATCATTATGAGATGGGTGGGACCTATATCTCCCTCCAATGAATTGGGTAAAGATTTTATATCTCATGAGATATACATGGCTGGAATGGTAGGTTAAATTAGTTCAGTAAAACAGGACTGAAACAAGGAATGAACTCGGTTCAGAAATGGACTTTGTCCACTAAGATAGTCTTGGAAATGAGTCTTGACTAATAAGAAATGATTCTCTATGATTATGTGTGTATTCCATAAAGCTTAATGTTTTAAGTTATGATTATTGTTATTAAATTTTACTACCATGATATATCCCATGTTATGAAATTATGATCTCTTTTGCAGGGTAAGATTTCCAAAATGTTATGTTCTTATGAATATGATGTGATTGATATTTCTTTTGTTTACCCTTACTGAGCATTTGAGCTGACCCTTTTGTATGTTTTCTTTCCCCAGGTCAGGAAGAAGGTTATTATGTAAGATATTCCAAAAGGGACTACAGATATGATGAAATAAATGGGAGACAGTGTAGACGCTTTAGGAACCAGCTGTTTATGTTTCCCAGTTTCTAAAGACATTATACCTATACGGTCCATTCATGGTTTTGTTATATGTTGTAATAAGTGTACTTCAATTTTGAAGTACTAACAATGTATGTAAAGTATGGGTCATTGTAGTAGGGGTCTTTGATTCAATTAAATCTTTCTGATTTATACCCACGGCATATGTTTAAATATTTGTCGGAAGCCTTTTTAAACCGCTAACGCGGTGGGTGAGGACCAATGAACATGTCCGAACCTACCATCCCTTCGTTCTTGGTGTGCGGATCAGCGGGTGACGATGAAATAGGCCGCACAGACGTTGTTAGGTCTTTGCAGTGAAGAACAGGTCCCGGGAGGGTCTTTGGCGAAGATGGCAGGCAAATCCGACCACCGTAGCTCGTCCGGTGGTCTGCGGAGCATTCTGCTGGCGCGCCTCACCGGCTGACCGCTAAGAGACAGCGGCGCCTGGCGCGCCGCCGGGAAGGGCCGCTAGTCCCGCGACCGCGCGGGACCAGAAGAGGTGCGACGCGGCGCTCGGCCACGTCCGTTGGCAAGGAGCGGCCCCCCATGGGGCCGCGGTTAGCAAATCAAGCGGGGGGCAGCGCCACCCCCCCCCCCCCCCCCCCCCCCCCCCCGCGTGTCAACGCTCGGCCGTTTCGGCTGAGCTTCCTGGCCGGTGCGCCAGCACACCGCACGGCCAGACTGGACCGCCAGGCTGGGCCATGCCCAGGATGGGCCGGGCCGCGCCCAAGCGGTCCGGACCCAGACCCGGGTCGGGTCGACCCGGTTCGGGCCACCCATGGGGTACCGGGTCAGGTCGGACCGAGCCCAAACCCCCCTAATACCGGACTTTTCGGTCTGTTGCCCATAACTTGAGCTACGGGCCTCCGATCGACGCACTGTCGGTTGTGTAGTGATCATTGGATCAAGATGGTCGTTTTGGTATATTACACTCAGGGTTTCGAATAACTTTGGATTCGGCCGGGTTGGTTCGTACACGAAACCAACCGGGCCCTCAGAGCGAAAACGCTTATAACTTGAGCTCCAGACATCCGATTGACATGTCGTTGACTTTGTTGGTTTCCTCTAAGTGAGACAGACAATTTGTCTTAATCCTCTTGAGCTTTGTACGTAGTTGGAGTATGGTCGGGTTGGTTTTGACTTAAAAACCAACCAGGCCCCTGGGACAAAAAAGCCAATAACTCTCAGACCGGGCGTCCGATTGACGCGCCATCTGCGACGTTGAGTTCCTGTTGACGATACAGAACTTTTAGAGACATAAACTCCGTAATACGTGTCATTTTATGTATCAGCCCCTCGGCTCATGGAGAGGACCCTCCCGAACGAGCTTGTTGTATGCGGGAACCCTAGAGCTGGCTGCGACTGCGACGACGATGACGACTGTACAGAAATCCTCCCTGGATTCGGCAGCGATGACTACAACACTTAGCAATCCTACGTGGATCAGTGCTACCGATCCTATGTGGGTCCGATTCTGTGTGGGTCTTCACTCAGCGGTCTTCTGTGGGCCAGCACCTACAGGTCCTGTGTGGGTCTGATCCTGTGTGGGTCATTGCGGGGGTTAGTTACCTATCGATCCTGTGTGGGTCCGATCACGTGTGGTTCATTGCGGGGTTTAGTTACCTATCGATCCTGTGTGGGTCTGATCCTGTGTAGGTCATTTCAGGGGTTTGTACCTATCGATCCTTTGTGGTTCTGATGGCTTAGATGAATCAGTGGCTATATCTGATCATCTCTATCATCATACGAAGAAGTGTACCTGTGTGAGCTATATCTTGACCTTTTATCCTTATCTTCAATATGATTGACTTGATATCTTATGTGGATTACATTATGTTTTCCTGTGTGGATGTGATCAAACTTGGGCTCGGAGGTTGGAGCGAATTGGAATTGATGACTTAGGTATATGTATGGGCATATACCTAAGTGGAGTCAGATGTTAATTTGTGATTGTATCTTTCCTTTGTGAATTATCCTTTGTAGATTCTGGGAGACCTTCGGGGGTATCAGGGTCCCTACTGAGTAGCTTATACTCACCCATTCACAAGATTTTCCCACACCACGTTGTGTTGGTTGCTGACGACAGACAGCGCTGATCGTGGTTGAGGCTTGGAGAGCAGGTCGGTACCTGGAAGTGGACCATTGGGCGGGACGTACACGGAGCGGACGGCTGGACCCGAGGAGATGTGGAGGCTATCTATACCCACCCTTCAGGTGGGACTTCCAGTGACAGCTCGAGGCTGCGACATTACTTTCAGTTGTTGTTTTCCCTTTCTAGTTGTACTTTACTTTCAGTTTGGGTTTGTATTATGGCCCACTTACTTTTCTGCACTTACTGTTGTACCCAGTTTTTACGTAGTGTTTATTTCTACTGCTTGCTGGCTCTGTGGTGTTTATTTACTTTACAAAGGCAATGCCTTCCCTTTTTACTGGGAATTATGCCTTGGTGATACTCGCCAGCCCCTGGCCTATGGAAGGCGGGTTTGGGATAGTCATGGAACGGGCCCCGAGGACGGGTCGTGACGGGTTATTTTTTTTGGATTTTTATAAAATAGTTGAATTTTTGTGAATAGTAAAATATGCTAGTTTACGGTATATATATAGTATACATTATATACAATATTCATAGAGTAATCATTTATGTAAGAACCATAATATATAACTATAATTATGCATTTAATTTATTTAGTCATGGAATCATCACTATTGATTATCTTGAACCAAAATTATAAACTAATGAACAAAATAATCAACAAACACCCCTCTCATCCACTATAAATACCACCCCTCACCACCTCTTCTCCTTGCACATATTAAGGTTTTAATATTTTCCAATTTATTTCCAATCCTATTAAAAACCCTTTTTTCTGGTTCTAGGAGGTTCTGGTCTCATCAAAATACCATTATCAATTTTTTTAAGGAGGTTCTCATGGAGAAGAATTCAAGAGGTAAAATCCTCTTTCGCTTTCTTTATTCTCTTATCACTTTCATTATTTTCGTTTTCTATCCTCATATGCTCTATAAAAAAGTGAATGATAAATCCATTATTTTATATATAGTGTAATTTCATTATTTAAATGGAAAATACACAATCAATTCACTTCTCCTCTTCCTTTTATTCTAAAAATTAAAACATAGTTTGTGAGGTGTCGATTTACCACTTTTGTGGATGACCTATTTTTATTTTTCAATTATCCCTCCAAGCATGGTAATAAAATAATCTTTATGGTTAAAATAGATTATCATATATGTATTAAATCTTATTTAATGTTCTACATCAAGTATATATACATATTATTAATTAATGAAGAAAACATAGTTTGAGATGGTCCACAAACATCCAAAATAATCTAAATGATTATCATTAATGTATTTTATAATGATTCGTCATCCCCAAAAAAAAATTATATTACCATTTAATATTTTTTATGTTAATTAATAAAATATAATTTCAATTCCAGAAAACTATTCCAATTTTTCATGATCTTTCGTACATGTATACAAGTGAACAAGTCATGATTACCAAGGAAATGAACACTCACTGACGACAAAAATGTATATCATAACTACTCTAAAAGGATATAAATGAAAATAATAAAATTATAATAAAAAATAAAATCTGAAAATGTTTTGAATTAAATTATTAATTAATCTAATTTCATTATTCATGAAATCAAGAAAAACTGCATAACAATATTAGACATAAGGTAAGGGTTTTCTTATCTAACTTTTATTTCAATGAGATATGTCTTATTCACCACCATATCTTATTTATGGTGAATGAATTATTCCAATTTCTATATTTTATCATGAATTTATTAATTTTAATGGTATTCAATGTCTTACTTAATGGCCATTAACCTAATGGGGATTATGGTTTGACTATTTGAGAAGTGGTAATGGTTTCGTTTCGAAGCTTAATTTTTCATTCAAGTTATGATTTCTATATATTTACCCCAATGTTATTCTTCTTTAATTTTATATAATTCTTCTAAATTCCATTTATATGTTAAAAAATCATTTATTCAGAATATTTATCTTTATTGTTTTGGGAATTACACGTTTTATAAGGCTACCTTCTCAATTCTTCCAACTAAGAAAGCCTAATTAAATGGAACTTCCCAATTTCTTACCCATTTTCAAGTACCAACCATAATTTGTTTTAAGACACTATTTGTTTACCATAATAAAAAAAATTTATCATTGAAAAATATATCTATTTATCTATTGTTTTATAAAAAATATTATGAAATTTTTGTTTGAATGATTCTTTTATATTTTTTCTTGAACAACACTAAAGTGTTCCAATAGTAAATGTTTTAAAAAATATGTTTACATATTAGAAATAATTTATGGCTAAAAAATAATTTAGTTTTACTTCCATTTTATTTTCTGGGATACAAATGTTTATAATATGATTCTATGAAAATTACAAATGATATTCCAAAATAACTCTTCTTTCCGTAGTAAAAATGGGTTTTTCTCATCTCACTTTTACTTCTGTGAGATATGTGCCTTGTTCACCACTTATTCCTTGTGTGTGGTGTATGTACTTACCATTGATATATCATATAATGAGTATTATTATTATAATGATATTTTATGTTTCATTTAATTTTAATCCTTCTTAGGTATTATGATTTAAATGTTTCAATGTGGCATGGAACAGTTTGAAATGTTTAATGATTGTTTTCCTTAAGAATTTTTAAATGGTATCAATTTAAAGATTCTTCTTCTATTTCATCATCCTTTGTTTAAATTTGTACTTAATTTAGGTTTATATATTATTATATGTTCTATAATATGTTTTTAAAAGATTAATGACCAGTTCGACTGTGGATGTGGTATTATCATATTATTAAAGGTTTATGGTAATTATTCACATTTCGTATGCTAGTTTTTCAATTTTAAATTTTATATCATTTATGTTTAATTATTTTAAGATGAAAAAAATATTAGATATAGTAAGTTAAAGGTGGGGCCAATTATTGACCCTAAATGCATCAGCATGTATTTTGAAAAAAAATATTGAATTGAATGAGGTCATGACCATTTATTTTTAGATATGATTTTCCCTGAGGCCCTAACCATTTATTTTCAGATGTCTTGGATGAGGCATCGATGTTTTGATTCAAATGAAAAATATTATGAATTAAATAATTATGATACTAGAAACTGATAATACTTTTGACTATTTTAAAAGTAGAATATCATTGATTAATTTTATTTTTAATGTAATTATTTATGTTATTATTTATTGATATTTTATTTCTTACATATTATGATCAGGATTATGATGTAATGGAATAGGTTTTTAGTTATTCACCATGCCTTATTGTATTTTATTTCAGATAGCTTTTTGTTTATTACTTATACTTACTAAGAATCTAAGCTCACCCATTTATTACGTTTTAACTATAAGGATATGGGAAACTAAACAAATGAATGTCCCAAGAATCAAGGAAATATATATTAGAAAAATAAAATGGATCAAGTTTAATATTACGATGTTACTAAAATAGAAGTGGAATAATTAATGTATTTATGTTCATGTATTATGTTATGATACTCTGGTTATAATAATCATGATATATATAAGGATTATACTTCAATACTTCTTCTTTATGTATTTAGAAGAATACTTATTTTCATTATGGTTTTTAGTTGTCATGGTACTGAAATATTTGGAATATGCTAATAAGAGATAAATTATTTAGAAAATATTATGTTAAGTTAATTTTGGAAATTTAGTGAACTTCCTTCAAAAAAATTATTCATTGAATATAAAAAAACATGTTTTTGGTGAGTCTTAAGATTAACTAATAATGGAATGGATAAATTTAAATTTAAATTTTTTTTATTATTAATATTTTATAAACTTATTGGTTTCAGTAAAACTTTAATGGTTAAATAATTAAGTAAGAACTATATGATTTGTTAAAATTTCTTCATGCATAAAAAATTCAACTTGAACATTCATTTCCATGAGCGATAGAGGAATTAAAAATAGATGAAATAATAACCAAAGGATGAGATTATGGATATGGCATGGAAATTAATCAAGTACGTTTACTTTTTAAAGTGATTATCTAGATATTAAAAGAATCCCTCAACTCTAGGAATATGATTTTGAATTTTTTTTTATCAATTTCATTTTCATTCTAAGAAATCAATGGCCTTTTAACCGATCACAAGATTTATAGTTTTGTGATGTTTCACGTTCAAATAACCATGTTCTCTATCACTCGCCATTAGAACATGATAGTTTGATTTAGCTTTTATGTCCATGTTATCTCTTCCAAATATTGATTTTATAACTTAAATACTAGTTTATTGGAGACATTATCATTTCCATTTCCCTAGTATTAATCTGATATTTTATTAACCCTAATTTCGATATCGGTTTCCCACAATGGGAATTTTAACGTATCGACATATCATTTTTGAAGTACAATTTCCAATTGCAAGGAATAAATTTATTGAAGGATGGTATAATGTAAAACCCAAATATTTTATGCTATATATCTTTTTAAATCTTATTTCTTCGATAGAATACGATTTACCCAACACCCATCATAAATTAACAATGATATGAAAATAAATATCGTTATTTTAAAACGATGGTAATAACCTTGACTTTAAATTAGGGGGAATGAATAGTATTATCAAAATTATTAAATACATTTAATATTTTTTAATATTTTTTTTAAATTCATCTAAAGGATTTTATAGTCATAATATAAGAATGAATCAAATTTTACGCATTAAAAGGAAATATATTTCAAAAGGTAGTTCTACCACCTTTCAAATGGTAACTTGTTTTAAAAATAAATTTTGACACTTTTATAAATTTAATTAATCAAAATAAACTTCATTTTGAAAATAGTAATATAAAAATTATCTTAGGGTGGAATTTTAGTATTTTTCAAAAGTTATTTATTTTCTTATAAATAGTGAAAATATTGATTATCATTAAACTGTCAATTTTATTATATTAAAATCCAATTTATGATTTTAATAGATCTCAACTATGAATTTTTAAATAAAAATAGGGTATCATATAAATGAAAATATGATATATTAATATCTATGTATAAGTATTTAAATGTTTTCAAAATGATAAATTTAGTATTGGTATTTTTGTGAAGTGTAAATGTTTATTTCCAATTTTATAATTAATATATTGTTTTTAATGAGTATTTATTTTAGTAATATAGATTCAAATTTTAATATGTCATTTTATTATAATTATAATTTAATTTTATGAGGTCTTAATAATTTTTTCAAAGTGTTATAAGATCATTTATAATTTAAAAATTATTATTTTTCAAATAAATGATTATTTAAATTAAAAATTAAATTCCTCATATTTAGAAAAACATTTTTATAAAATGGAGTCTAATTTTGAAATCTATATTCCCAAAAATTATTAGAGTTATTTTTTGGATTTTTCTATAATATTTGAATTTTTTAGTGAATAGTAAAATATGATAATTTTCGATATATATTATGAGTTAACTACACTATTCCTTGAGTTATCACTGATGTAAGCACCATAATCTCAAAAAATAGTTCTTTAATTACTACATTTAGTCATGAAATTATCACTATTTCTTATCTTTAGCCAATTTAATAAACTAATGAATAAAATATACAAAAAACGGTCATCACCTCTATTATAAATACCACCCCTCAACAACTCTTATACTCTAACCTCTTTGGGATTAAGGATTGTACAATTTCTAACGAATACTCTTCCCCAGCCTCTTACCCATTTTCAAGATGTTCTGATCTCAACAGAATACCAAAACCTATTTCCTTAAGGAGGTTCTCAAGGGGAATAATTCAAGAGGTATAATCCTCTTTGTCTTTCTTAATTTTATTTTATCTTTCTTTTGTTCTCTTATACTCTCCTCACATACTCTATAAAAACATGAATGAATACTCAATTATCTTATATATACAATAATATTATTATGTCAACGGAAAATCCACCATCAAGTCTCTTCTCACATTCCTTTCATTCTAAGAATGAAACCATATGCCTTGAGGTGCCGATTTACGATCTTAATGGATGACATGTTTTTGTTTTTCAAATCCACCTTAAAGGCTGATCATAAAAATAATTTGTTGGTTAAACCAGGTTATAATATATTTATTAGAAAATATTTATTTTTCTAGAACCAGTATAGATATTTAATAGTAATTAATTAAAAAAACTAGTTTGTGATTATCGACAAACTGCCAAAATAATCTGAACGATTATCACTAACTTATTATCTAATGATTCATACTCACCCTAAATAACCAAATTACTTATATAACTATTTAATATACTAGATGTTTATTAATGAAATATAATTTTAATTCTATATAACTATTCCCATTTTAGATGATCTTTCATACATGTATACAAGTTGACCAATCTGTAAAACCAATGAAATGGACACTCCAAAATGATAAAATTGAATCTCATAACTCATAAAAAGGCAAAAAATTAACTTAATAACATTATATTAAAACAAATAAATGTTCAACGGTTTTTGAATTATATTATTAATGAATCTAATTTCATTATCTAGGACATTATGAACAAGTTAAGAACACTTTCAAACATAAGTTAAGAGTTTTCTCATCCGACTTTTATTTCTGTGAGATATGATTTATTGACCATTATTTATTGTGTTTGGTGTGTGAATAATTCTCATTGACTTATAATATCATGAATAAATTTTTTAAGACTATTTAATGTCTTATTTTATTGTCATTAATTTTATGGGCTATATAGTTTGACTATTTGAAAAGTTGTAAGGGTTTCTTCCCAAACCTCCATTTTAATTCGAGTTACGATTTCTATCACTTTTCCCCTATGTAATACTTAATTATTTTTAAATAATTATACTAAATTTTGTTTATATATTCTAATATAATTTATCTATATCAATTTATATTTATTTTATGAGGAAATAAATGTTTTATAAGGTTCCCTTTAAACACTTCTCATTAACTATGGCCGATTAGATGGAACTTCCTAATTTATTACCCATTTTAATGTACCATCAATAATTTGTTTTAATACACCATTATTTTGTACATGTTGAACATAATTTATTCCTAAAACTTGATTTTATTGTATTTATATTTTAATCACTAAATAAATACATTTTTATAATATTATTTTATGATAAATACAATTTATTTTCCAAAAGAACTCTTCTTTACAAACTAAAAAGGGTTTTCTTGTCTCACTTATATTTCTATGAGATATATGCCTTGTTCACCACTTATTCCTTATTTGTAGTGTATGTAATTCCCTTTTACATATCATATCATGGGTCTTATAATTCTCATTATATTATAATGTTAATTTAATGTTATAACTTCATAGGTATTATGATTCAAATGTTTCAATGTGTCATGGAACACTTTGGAATGATTAAAGATTATTTCCCTCAAGAATTTTTCAATGCTATAATTTTTAGAATATATTCATCTATGTCAACATTTTTTATTGAATATTTTAAACCATTAAGGTTTATCTCTTATGATACTATCTATTATATGTTGTTGAAGGGTTTAGGACCAGTTTGACTATGGTTGTTCTATTTTGATACCATTAACAGTTTATGGTTAAAGTATTCATAGTTTGTATTATAGTTTTTCAATATGAATGATTATGATATTTTTGTTTCACCCTTTTCATATGAGAATTGTATTGGAATTATTAAGTGAAATTCAGGGCCTGCTATATACCCTCGATGCATCTGTAGGTCTCGTGAGAGAAAACATATGTGGACTAGGTTGTGGCCTTTCCCATTTATTTTAAGATATGGTTTTGGATGATGCCTTATACATTTATTTTCAAATGTCTTTATTAAGGCTTCAACAATATGTTTTTGATGTCTGACATTATGCATTCCCTCATTATTATACTAGTAAATGATCTTCCATGTGATTATTCGACTAGAAGATTATACTTTGTTTTGTTTATTTCTCATGTGATTAATTATAGGATTATTCAATCATCTTTTCTTCCTTGTATATTATTTTGATGAGTATTATTTAATGGATTTTGTTTTTAGTTATTCAGCATGAATTGTTGATTTTTTATATTTAAGATAGCCAATGAAATGTTATTTACCCTTAATGAGAATCTGGGATCACCTCTTTCTAATGTTTTATTTTTCCCTAGGATGCGAAGATTTATATTATGAATGACTTACAGGGATAATATAGGAGTTTATGGGTGTTCCCAATGGTGTTTCTATGTTATTTTCTATATTGAATTTTTAATTTAAAATATATGTATTTATCAAGTTTTCCCATGTTACTAAACTATTAGGTCCTTTGGGATGTGAATGCATGTTTATAGTACCAATTTAATAAAGCAAGGAAACATCTTCAGGCTACAGTTGTTGAGGTCTGTATATAAATTCTACGACTCAATCCATGCATCAAATCAAGGACTTATTTACACAAGGGTTGTTTTTTGTTTATCTCTAATAAAAAAATGTCTAGAAAATAAAATATCATGATTTTAAAATAAATTTATATTATTTTTTACCATATGGTTATTTTTTAATTATGTGATGAATGGTTTATTTTTATTGAATAAATATGATCAAATAATGTAAATAAACCAATAAGAATTTTATGATGAAAAAAATAATATTATTTTGTATAAAGTAATTTATTATACATTTTTTATTAATTATGAAAATTCTATATAATATTAAAAAACATTGAGAGTAAAATAAATATTCTTTTTACCTAAGTTAAACAGAAATTAATCAAATAAAATATTTTTTTATAAAAATATTTTCATTGATATAGTTTGAATAAAACTGTATATCTAATTGTTTGTCTAGATCTCAGTAGGATACCATTATTTTTTGATAAGTTCTAATAAAATGACATGATTTTATATAAAAATGTTAGCATCTTTAATAGTTTCACCAGAAAATGTTTTTGTAACATAGAGGAAGGGATTGAGGAAATATTTCTTTAGGATTACCATTTTGAGGATTCCACTTATAATATCGAGGAACTACTATTTAATGAAGTTGAAAATTTATTCTTAAATAAATACCATTCAATAATTTAATAATTAATCATTCTAGGTTATTTGAAGGGAAATATGGATCATTTTTAGTAGAATATCTAAGTGATAGGGTATTCAAAATCCAACATGGATGGATATTCAGATTTATTAAAATAGTTGGATACAAATGAAATTAATTTATTATTTTACAATCGATAATCAAGATAAAATGGTAAAATATGGTTTTATATTTTGTAAAAAATGTAATGAAATATTGTTGGAATATTTTTATTATTACCAGAAAAGAAAATATCCATACCAATAAAAATTTCCATCAGTGGTATACATAGATAAACAGTCTATTACGATAGTAAAATTTATAGTATGTGATGGAATATTTTATTCATGTTCTAAAAAATAATAGAGAGAATGAAAGTGAAAGGATTCCAATAGAAGATAAATGGATGATACTTTAAATGGACATTGTGTTATGTTATCATCTATGTATAGATAAGTGATGATATAATATAATGATATAGATATATAAACTATAAAAACTAATTTCCTAGAACATGTAAATGAGAAATTGGGGATAAATAAAATTAATATTATCACTACACTATATAAGTTTAAAAACGAATTCAGGTAGATGTATAATGATTTTGAAATCACGATGTTTACTCATATAAATATGATATAAATTTGTGAATTTCATTAGAATAATAAATTATCTTTTAATTTATTAATATCATCCTTACCTCCAACATATCACATATTGATTAAGAAATAAAATATATAGTATAAGGAAGATTCTTAGGAATATTTTGATAAAAGATCACCAAAATAACAGAGATTGGTAAGGAAAATGTTGAAAAGCCTGTGAAAATTTCAGAGCAAATGGTGGTTTCAAAACATCAGTCAAGGTAACAATTTATTTATGGGGAATGTAAAAAATATGGTGCTCTTGGCTTCACATTTGGAATTAAATATCACCAGAAGAGGAACTTTAATAGAATTAATATAAGATTCCACATTAGGTATATTCATTATTACAACTAATATTTCTATTTTTTATTGTGAGATATTAAATATGAAATGAAAAAAAATATTTTTATCCAAATATTGGAATGCAGGATATTGAAATAGATTAAAATAAATACAGGTAAATTTCTGATTAGCTCAAGGTGGTTAAATCTTAAATATGATAATAGAATATCACAACCTAAATATTTATATTATTATTGATTCCCTTAAATCTATTATTTTTTTATTGTTTCCAAAACATTTAACACACTATCTAGTTCAAGACACAATGAGAAAATATTTCACATTTTAAATGACTCTATTTTTGGTATGTCATTCTTAATTAACTATTTCAAAATAATTGAATCACAAATTTACAACATTAGGAATTAATGATGAATGTTATATGTAAGACAATAATAACACCTACCTATGTATAAATAATTATGTATCATGTAAAACTAAAAGTAATTGTTAATTATATACATATAATTGTATTTTTATCTATTTGTAGATAATACTCGTAGATTCATTAATGAAAATACTAATTATGTTTTAAGACAAAGATACCATTAGTAAAAAAATATTGATAAACCCATAAAGATTATAAAATCATTTCAAAAAGATATATACAAGACATTATAAGGATAATCTGTAGGTAAATTCATATAAATTATGAGGTTTCAATAAGGGATTTTTGGAATGTGAACTTGTGTAATGAATATACCTGATAAAAGATATAAGATCCTTTAGTAGGGTTATTTAGGGAATATATTTACATATAATTCATCAATCAGTTAAAGATAAAGTGGAGTTTTTCCAAAACTAACATGACCTTATACACATCATGGTGATGATGGTAGTAAAATAGGTATTATTAGAGAGTCTTGTGTTTTTTATGAGTCCATAATAATTCCTTTGAAGTCAAGTTTAATAAATAAAATTATTAATACATAATCGTATAAGGATTGTACTGACTAATGGATAAATATTAGGTATAATATGTAATAAATACCAAATTTAAGATATTATATCATTTTAGGAGAAAAAATTGATAAATATAACTTTATTAAAAAAATTATTTCATGAAAATAGAAGGTTAATCATAGTTATGTATCCCATGTTTATAAGGATAAAGTTATTACTAAGAAGGGAAAGAATTAGTTAATGTATTGACTATATTTATCTTAGAGGGAAGAACTTATATTTTGTGATATAATGGATAAATATATAATTTAATTGAGTCAATGATCTGTCTATAAATTTCTTCTCATAGGAATATAAAACACTAAAATATTTAGCAGTTGGAATTCTTCCAGCGGAACATGGATAAGGATATCAGCTCGTGGGATTTTGGTTTTCAAAATGACGAATTAACAGTAAGAAGAATAACCATAGGGAAATATGGAATGCGTAATAGATATAATCATACATTAACTGAAACATTTTTATCCTCTAAGAGATAAAATGTAATTAGTTACTGAAAGGTTCTTGTCCAAGTGAGATTCTATTAGAGTGGGTTCACTAGAATAAACTATCTTTTTACCTTTTTATAAGAATATAATTAAATATTTTACCACACTATATTTGGTCCTCTATATAAAATTAATTTAATAAGGTACTTAGAGTATTTTTCACATCAAAATGTTAAAATAGTTCCCCACTATAATGAGAACCCAGAAATTCTATCATAATATTATCAATCATTATTTCTAGGATTTAGATTATATCTACCTGGTGGGACACAAATTACATATTTCAATCTTGTTTTGGAGGTTCATAAGACATTGATACATCTTATCATGAATTTAAAACAAGGTTCTCAAATAAGGGTCATTCTGTGTACCTATGTAAAAATATAAATTCCACATGTTTTAAGTGTTATTGGATATAGTAATACTTCTCACACTTTTAAAAACACAAAAAATATGATTTAAATGCAATTTTAATCTAGGTGTGATTAAAAGTGTTCCTTTATCAGTGATAAAAAAGAACTCATAAAGGGAGCCTTTATCGGTTGTATAAAATTAATCATAAAGGAAACCATTATTAGTGCTAAAAATTACTCGTATGGGAGGTATAATTTTTTGGAGTTTTCTTCCACCCTTTTATTAGAACTTTGACCCTATTTGTATGTAGTTTTCATCCAGTGTTCCCACACCCCACCTATAACTTGATATTCCACACCATTGACTTCGTCAATGCTCGTAATGGGACTTTTTCAACAACTTTCCAATGGCCAGCCTCATGTTCACCCACCATTGTGCCTGGATTTGATCCTTATACCCCTCTTTTGAAAATGTAATTCCACGAACACTACACCCACATGTTTTATTTACTATTTTATGATATTTATATTTATTTATATATATACATATATATTCATATATTTATATAATTATTTTTAAATACATTTATAAAATATATTCTTGTGTGTGTGTGATATATATATCCACTTATGATTATTTAGATATATATATATATATTTATATTAATTATCACATATTAAAATATAAATATACATATATATCTGTCAATTACTA
The DNA here is from genome assembly GCA_963277665.1 of Viscum album. NCBI lineage: Eukaryota > Viridiplantae > Streptophyta > Magnoliopsida > Santalales > Viscaceae > Viscum > Viscum album. The sequence goes on from OY728139.1 coordinate 1,195,210,808, forward strand.
CACACACTTATTTAAATATAGACAATATATTTATTGGTGGAAGTATATATATATACATTCATATATTTTTATAATGTAAAAAAGTGGGTTGATATTGTTTTAATTACATTTTTAGAATATTTATATATATTATATATTTAGATCTATATTTTATACATTATATTTATATATATGTTTATATATATATAATTTAATATATATTGATAAATATTCACAAATAATAGTATATTTACATAAAAAAATTTATAATGTATTTATAAATAATTAATGTAAAATACCATTGCACATGTGCCTCAGCCCAGTTGGTGAGGTATCCTTAAGTGCATTCACGAGACCCAAGTTCAAAACCAGGTAGATGCATATTTCTGAGGGTACTGTAGTAGCGCTCTAGTAGCACTGTACATTTTTCGGTACTATAACAGAACTGCACACTGTGTGGGGTACTGTAGCACGTACTATAGAAGGTACTGTTCGGTATTGTAGCAGCTGGAACTATTCACCTTAGGCAACTGGTTTGGGCTTAGAGTATTTAAGGATTTCAGGTCACCTAGGCCTTCAGGTGAGTAGGGATTTTGGGCCACCTTTAAGGCCTTCAAGCCACCTCATGGCCTTCTGGCCACATGAAGTTCCCCCAGACAGACTCTACAAAAAAGGAGAAGCCCCAGAAGACGATTCAGAGCAGGTACACTCACCAGAGCAGATTCAAATGGATTTTTCAGAATTAGAGGGTATGACTATGCCATCATGACCAACCTATACTTGCACAGGAAACCTAGCCAGACGACCATGTGAAGGTGGAGAGATGCTATCATGATGTAGATGTTGGGGAGGGGTAGTTCCTTGTAGATAGTCTGGTTGAATTCCCTAAGACCTTTGGGTCACGTAATCTCCTAAAGCCTATGGGCCATGTAAACTTTCAGCCTACGAGTCTTGTAAGGGTTCCCCCTCATCCCTTGAAAGGGGGGTTATCAAAATTCAATAAAAATGAAGGCCTTAGAGCCATTCAGGCTAATGTAAAATACCATTGTATACAATGTTTAATGACATTGATAATAATTTATTTATAAAAATACATATGTATATGCAGTATATACATAATATTGACACACACACACGCGCGCATTTACACACATAAGTATACATTTATATTTCTCACATACACATTAATATATATATATATATATATATTTATTAATATATAATAGAAAATACATATAAATATATATTTTTTATTGAAACACGCATGTTTAGATATATACATTACTTGTATATGTCAATATATACATTAAAGTTCATTTTTTAGGTGTATAAAATGGATATTTTTACTATAAATAAAATGAGCAACAAAAATTTATTCATATTTGGTTTATATATCTTAGAATTCATTTTTTTGTAAATATGTTAAAATATGTATTTATGAAAATTGATTTTTTATAAGGAAATATACGAAAATATGCAAATATTTAATTATAAATAATAATAAAATAAGAAAAATTATTAAATCACTAAACCCTAATAGCTATATGAATGTTATACCTACGAGTAAATTATTTATCCAAAGAAAAAGTACATTAAGTATCTCATAAATAATTATGTAATTCTATCAAATATTAAATATTTAGGGTATTCCAACTAAAATATCAATTTTGGAGTCCTTTTGGGCATTTTTAACGTTGAAAAAATAGCGGTCATGCCCCCCCCACCAAATTCATCTTGGTGTAGAGCTATTTTCACATTTCAATTTAATATATTGTAGAGCTAAAATATAAATCCATGTCAAATGTTATATTCATTTGATGTTCAATTAATATTTTTATGTTTTCTTAGATTATTTATTCATTCATTTAATTTTTATGTCATCCAATTGTTCTTAATGACTATTACTTGATAATAATTAAAAAAGTTTAAATTAATATATATATTTTAGTTATTTTATAATCCATTTTCACTAAATATCTTTTATATTAAGTGTAAATTAATAGTTATCCTTATATAAATCATATTAAACCAAATATATTATATTTATATCAATATAAATATATAAATATATTTATAAATTATTTTTAATGAAAAATAGTTTTATTTAAGAAATAAAAAATTTATCAATTCATGGAAAAAAGAAATGATATTGGGGCTGTTATGAGTGCTGAAAAAAATTCTAATAAAGGGGGTCATTTATTAGTTATAAAAAAATTGGTAATAGAGTGGTGCTTTATATGCGTTTTTATCATTAATAATGAACCCCCTTTATCAGATCTAATTATGGCCACCCAGTTTAATAGTGCTATTAATATAGTGTTGATAAAGTGGTCCTTTATCAACTCTTTTTTCTTGTACTAATAAAAAGGGACATTGTCATTGATTTTATCAAGATATGATAAATTCTAGAACTAGATAATCCTAGATTTTAATATGTGGTACTTCTATGTGTGAACATGTGTATTGGTCCTTTAAAATGAAATTATTATTATATACTAGGAATCATGTACATTAATGTATTGAAAAAATCATGTTACCATATTCTAACGGTGATGCAGAAAATTTTGGAGGCATCATAAGAGTTTTTACTTTAATTGAATACGTCTAGAGGGTATTTTTCACTTCCATGTTAATGGAAGAAGTTATATTTGACCCTTGTTCAAAATGGATATGTCTGATTAAATCCATTGCTATTGTATTTCATCGAAGAGAGAATTATTGAAATTTAATTAATGAAAAATAATGTATATCTACTTAATGAGATATAGACATAGTGTGATAATATTATAAACCAAATTTTTAGGAAGTTGTTTTATCATTATCACATTAATATTTTTCTCTATGAGTTCCTTGATGTGTTTTAAGATGATGATATTGGAAATTAGGTAAGTTAACCCTATGCTATTGAGAAATAATTCTAGAGGACCACATAGTTAATTTATAAATAATATCATTAAATTATATTGAAATTAATATTTGAAACAAACAATATTCTTCCCTCATGGAATGGTAAGTATTATTGTAATGTTTATTTTCATAAATTAAATTATGAAATATTTGTGTTTAGAATACATTAGTTGAACTTTATGAGTTATTTATTAGTCACTAGGTAAAAAATAAATAAATATTTACTCATTAGTTTAGAAAATATATTTATATAATTATTTATTTTGTTATAAAAATATAAAAATAAACATTTTTCCATTAATTTAGTGGATAATATATATATTGAATGAATAAAATTTATTTGATTAAATAACGTTTTTATTCATTTTTTAATAAATTTCAGGGAGGATTTTTAGGCAGATTTATAGGCTCACAAATATGAAAAATTCTATTTAATATCATTTAAAAAAATATTACTTTATTTAGATCAAAAATGATATTTTAATAAACGCTTTTCATGGTAGATAATAATATTATTATTATTGTTTTACATGGGGAATAACTTTGATAAAAAAATTTATGAGTGTCCATTTATGAATTATTAAAGGTCAACTCTCAGTATATATTGAAACTTATATCATTTTATAGAATTAGAGTTATTATTCAAACTGAAATAATAGTAGAAAATTCTACGATACCTCAAAGAGAATATCCAACCCTGTCACTCTAGAGAACAAAGGGAGACGATATTCCATTATTTAGATCAATGGAAAATGACATAAATTTTTAGATTCATCTATTAAAATGGCTAGAATACTAAGAACACAATTCAATTCACTGATAAAGAGATGATTTAACTAGAGTAATCCTCACATGTATTCTCTTCCACAACAATGACACGATAAAACCAATACCAAAAGTGATCATGAAAAATTATCGATTAAAGGTAATTTTTTTAAATGTTATTATATATTATATGCGATAGATATTTTCTAGGATATTTTTTAGTTTTATTCATCTTGTTATAAATTATTTATCTATTGAAAACGATGAAAACCCAAAATTGGGCATTATCCCACCACATCCAATATGTTTCATAACCATTATAAATGATAATTTTTTCCATTTATGTTATGTTTCATAGAATGAAGTGTATTATAATAATAAATATAAATATGTAAATGTCCATAAAAATAGTTTGAATGATTTTTAAATTGATGGATGGGTTTGTTTTGGAATACTGATCCATTATTGGTTTGATACTCTATCAAGGAACTACTGAAGAAATCAGGGTTTTATTAGTTTATATAATAAGTGGAAATTCATATATATATTATTATGTCATATATTAAAAAATTAATAAAGTAATAATAATAAAGGATTAAATTTCAATTTATAGGTAGATATATATCTATCAACCGACTAATTATAATTTATATTCCCACTTAAGGCATCCAAGTCAATTCAATCTACTTTATTTTTATAGATGATATACACCATGTATATTTATAGTTATAATTTAATATATATATATATATAAATATCTTTACATATTTACTTACATTCATACATACAAAAATATATACATAAAAACAAAAAAAATCCTAACTGCATATATATATATACAATCAAATATCTTAATATATATAAATATTCACAAACATGGTGTCTACAACATAAGATTGAAATTTATATGCCATGTCTTTTCAAAAACCACCCAAAAATGTTATTCTTTGTGAAAATTCAAGTATAAAACCCACAAACCTCACTTGGGTAGTCAATTTACAAACACTATTATTACAGTTTCATGATCATAACACATCAAAAGTTGATTCTTAGGCCAATTAGATGCTTCCTAAACTTTATTTCATTAATTTACAATGTTATTATGAATTTGAAAGTATACTAAAATTTCGTTTGAAAATTTGTATTTCTGGAAAAAACTATAAAATACACATATTGTAATCTATAAATACATTATAAGTTGATTAGAAATATATTCTTCCTCACCTATATGATGTTTCAATCATTGCATCAGGGAAATTTAAAAATACATTACATGTACTTTTCTTTCATGCCATGTGAGTGAACAATAATCACAAGTATCACACATAGTGTGTACTCTATAGTATATAACCTTTATATGTGATGATATACATGTTTTTGAGATATTAACTAAATACTATATTGTTGGAGGAAAAAATTACTAGATAGAAACCAGAAAAAACTATCTTCTATACCATTGATAAAACCACTGGAAGTATAATAGTCAGACCACATAAAGATCACACATAAGAGGATGTATGTAGTTGACAATTAATGTCTATAAATTTTCTTCCCCTCAATAGAGTGCATTAAAAAATGGTACACTAAGAACCAAAATTTCTAAAAAAATCATCGCACACACATAAGATGAAAAATATAAAACAAAACGTACATACATTCAATAAAAAACATGAAATGAAAAACAAAAAAAAGAGATAAAAACGGTTAACATGCATAAGACTATATCTTATGTGAATGGGGTAATAAAATTCCCTCTTCTTTATATACATATATATATGATAATAAGTGATGTGTATATTTTATAAAACATAATTAGTCCCCACCAACTTCTTTTATCTCCAAAAAATGGATAATTTTAATAAGAAATATCTGAACTGGAGGCCCTACACCCTTATATACTATGTTCCATTTAGAAAAAAATGTTAAACTTGAACCACTAAAATTATGGATCGTAATGTATGAAAGCATGATCACGGATACCAGCCCAAAACCCTTCAGTATTATTTGTCTTCTTTTACTTCATCACTTCCCCATTGAATCATTGGTTGATTTGAGCTTCTGATAGACCTACATCCATTAGAAAAGTACTACTACAAACCTATTAGACATACATCCAACCCATAATATGGTGAGTGAAAACCAAAGGATCATAATTCTATTGAATGAAATCTTATTGAACTAAAATAGACACCTCCTATAAAACATTTCTCATTTTAATTTGTTCAAGGGAACATTGAAATTTCTCTAACTGAAATAGGAAATCACATTCCCCTTCCATCGATTATTTCATTCACCCACGTACCACTATGGGTCAATTCTACATCAGGATTTACTAAACTAATATATTTGTGATTATATCTTTTATTTTGTCCTTCATGTTATCTTCTATATGTCAGGAACTCTTCCTCCCACAAATTTATAATGAAATGATTCTTGATTTAAAAAATTTTGGTCATGTGTATTTCACTTTTAAAAATCATTTAAGATCATAAATCCTTCCTGATTCTTTACGCTCACCTAAAAAAGTTACTAAAATCATATCACATCCTTCCAATCTTCAATTTCATCTGTATAATATACTTCCATTGAACTCAGAGTAATGAGACTATGAAACATAGATGACAATGTGATATCCAAACATTCAATGTTAATAAAAATATAGTTATAATTTTTCTTGAATACATGCTACCTAAAAAATATGAGTGCCAAAATCCATGTAATAGATCATCATTTCTATAGAAAAGACCTTGATTTTTTTATCATTCCAAATACATGGGTGTTCACTTTATATTCTTCCAATCCACATTCCCTAGATTTTCCATGTACCGACTAAAAAATATCACTGTATGGGCTATGTATGGCTTAGTGAAAACAATTCCATATATCATGTTTTTTTCTTCTGATTCATATGATAATTTATCTAGGTATTTGGTATAAACTTATATTGTTAGTTCCCACGAGTGAGGTACATTGTTGTGGTGAAAAATATGGGATGAGACTAGATTTATATTAGACATCCCAAACCATTCCACAATCTTCTAAATACAATCCTCATGAGATTTCTAAAATTTCGCACATTTACTATATATTTAAACATTACTCCCCAAATTAATCCTTTCCTATCCAAGATATTTCATTTCAAATCTTCCAGAAAAATCAGAATTCATCTTTCAGTTTTTTGTGCACCCAGCCAAGATATAAATATGTCATCCACATTTTAAAGCAGTATGATGAATTTTCCATCTTATCAATTCTTCTTTAAACAATAATGATCTTCGTTACACCAATGGAATAATTATTTTTAATATAAATTAATCAAATTATCTATTTCATTATCATAGTTCTTATAATAATCCACATAATCTCTACTTCTTACTACCAAAAAATGTATTTCCCTTATATTGGTAAACTTATCAGTGGTTTTATGCAGACATACACCTCAAAATCACTCTGAAGAAAGGTGATTTTGACATCTATCTACTACAAATATGGATCTAATGATGTATCCATGATTAACAATACATATAAGTTTGAATGTTTAATTATCAGTGAGAATATTAATTAGAAATATACTCATTCCTTTTGTTGAAACCCTTTCACTACAAGAAATTCATTATATATTTTATTAAAATTAAATTATTCATTAATCTAGTAAAAAAACGTATTTTCAAGTATTATTTTACCCTCTTGATGTTCAATCATATCCAATATTTTTTTGTGAAAATTAAGGAATCCATATATTTATTCATGGATTATTCCCATAACATATATTCTCTAAGAAAAGGTATATACTCTTGATTTTTATGTTAACCTATATCTATTAGGAGTATAAAATTGATATAAACGTGAAATGTTTGAACTAATAATCTGATTCTGGTTGACCTCCTCAGCTAAATTAATTGTAATGACCATACTGTATATGATATTTCTATTGGTGCCCAAAATTGGGTATACATAATTTTAAGGTCGTTAAATTTGTTTTTCCAAATCAATATTCAGCTACGCTATAACTTTATGGAAAATATAATAATAATAAACATAGATGTATAGTTCATTCAGAATCTACTATAAGATCTTTGCTTTTGGATAACTAATTGTATTTAGATAATTATATGATTCTAGAGTTTATAATTCTTCAACTTCACAATTATCTAACTTTTGGTCCTTCAATTGAAACTTTTCATCAAAGACAAAATCTATATTTCATTTTTTCTTCATATATCCCATGATCTATGTAAAAAATGTTCATCTCTATATCCCAAGAAAAAACCACAAGTTTGATTTTGATTCAAGTCATTTTATATCCATGTAATTTTCATGTATATATGATAAACTAATGTATAATCATTGATGATAAACTTATAGTCATTTTCCAATCATTATCTCTTCCATATGTTCCAGCCTATATGTTGATGTTTTACATTTGTTGATGGGATAAGCTATCATGTTGAGTTCCTCTGACCAAATCACCTATAGTAATCCTTAGTTATTCCTCATACTATTATCTCTCTCAATAATATTCTTATTCTTTCATTTGACCAATACATTATTCCTTAGATACATAAGAACAATCTAATTATATCATATTCTTCTGTTCATTAAAAATCTATAGGTTTTTTGTTTGGTGTATTCACGACCATTTTCTGATAAAATTCATTTAATCTTGAAGACACAATAACTTTTTACCATGAATTTATTGTTAATGAACACATAAAATACATAATAACTATTATTTAGGAAGTAAATAAATAATTTCAATGTAGTATTATCATTTAATGTGAAAATGTATATACAACCACCCTAGGATTGAATCAGTACAAGTCCCTAAACATTTATTTGTTTTAGATTCGATATCTGGCCCTTGTTCTTCTGACCATCCAAGTTGAAAGGAACTACTTTTTTATTTCCAAACATAATACTTTCACACATTCCAATTTCTTTGTGATAGATTTTTTGTACGCCCTTTCCCATATGAATTCATTAGGGTATAATTATTGTTGGTCTTCTAGAGGTGATTTTTTGGGCATGTGAACCTACTATCAATGGTATTCTCACATCCAAAGGATTTTACAACCATTCTTTTGGTAGTTCATCATAATTGAAATTGATAGGAATTCTACATAAGAAGTTCTTAAGGCCATCTAAATCCATTCTAAAATAGAGGTTGGCTCATAAAGAATTACCAACTATTTACTTTTTTGTAGGCATGTGGAATCTCCCTTTTCTCTACTTGTGCTATATGCTCTCAAGATAGGGAAGATGTGGATCATCTCTTCCTTGGTTGTGCAGCAGCTTCAGTGATGTGGAGGGAGGTTCCTGATATTTTTTATGTCTCTCTACCTCAACCCAACTAAATATGTGACTTCATTAAGAGTTGGAATTTTTAGAAACATTCACTGCAAATCTAGAACTTTTTTAAAGCTATAGAGGAAGAAACTATTCATTTCACTTGATCTTTAAGGAATAAATTCAGACTTGAGTTGCAGCCTTTTCAGGTTGGCAGTGGTATTGCAGGTATATTTCTTTTTGTTCATGAGGTAGAAACCCCTAAAGGTGTCTTTTTCTATAATTTAATCCATGATTTATCTGTATTGAATTAGATCGAGATTAAAGGTAATTTTTGGCCTCCTCGTGATACAATGGAAGTCATATGACATGCACCTTTTTTGAGGTGGATTAAAGTTAACTCTGATGGTGCTTCAAGGGGAAACCCGAGTCCCTCTGGTTCCGGTGCTTCCTTTAGAGATCTCATGGATATATTTATGGCTCATGGGGTATTGCCTCATCTCTTGAAGTGGAGATGATTGGTGTTATTTTGGAAGTGGATCAAGTAGAAGAGCATTGTTGGAACAAGATTTGGATTGAGTGTGAATCTACGGAAAATGTTTTTGCCAGACGAACCTAGTCCCTTCATCTTTATTGGAATCCCACTAATCACAGGATTAGATTCCTGGACTCACTTTACTCAAAGGATCATTTTGTTACTCAAGTTTATAGAGAGGAAAATGTGTTGGAATATGGGCTTTCTAATAAGGGTGTGAATGGTAATGATTATCTTTGTATGGATCATGTTCTAGATGATCTCCTTCCTCTCTTTTGGAAGGATCTTTGTAAATATTCTTCTTTTTGACTTGTGTAAGATTTTTTACTAATATAGGGGTATTTATTTTCTTATAAGGATCTCAGTTTATCTTAAACAAACTAGGGTCGTTGAATGTGTAATGAAATACTTCTTAATCATTGAAATCTGAATATAGTCCATTTCAAATCTATCTAAATTTTAATTTAAGAAAAGATTTCCATCAATTACTATTTTGAAACCACAATGGAACCCTAAGAAAATTTTGATACTCAATTTTTAAGGATAGTTTCATATCCTTCATCATCTGATTTTCCAACAAGAATAATAATTTTCATAAAGGGTTATGTAGTGAACATTATATAGCTTTAGAAATCCATTATTATTTATTTTATTGTAGAAAAATCCATTACTAAAATCTTTTGGGGATTCACTATCTAAAAATTGGATATCCTAAAATTCTTAGATACATAGTTGGTAAAACATATTTTATCACCAGTTGACTAGAAGGACTCCCTATAGTGAATCACTCAATCTTCTTCTGATATGTTCACACTCATCAAGAATTTGCCCACTGATTCTAGTAAAGTAACTAAATTTTAATTACCATTGTTTGATGTATTTCTAGTGTTATATTTTCATCTCTTCCACTACTTATTCATGAGTATGTTCTTATTATAATTCTAATATGAAGTACCAAGATCAACTTAATAACTTTAAACTGTATCCCATTTCATTTCTTCAGATGAATTCTTTTGATAGATCGTCTTTAAATGAGGATGTCATCCACATGCATTGGTATTAAGTTCACTATTATATGGTGCATGAACATCACTTCACCATAGTTATTCCTAAATTTTGGTTCCCATTAGACAAAATTTAATGAGTAATAGATGATAAAAATGAATAAAGGGTAGTCCTAGAGGAGGGATTAATGAGGATAAGGTAATATACCCAAATCATGTGACTAAGATGTGTGATTGCATATCATCGATTGAGTCACACGATGATCCTTGATTCAGGTAATGTATCCCAAATACACTATGCCTAAAGTATGGATATAAAATTATAGAATATCATGAGACACTAATGATAGGTACCTAATGTCAAATCTGATACGTGATGAATTTTAATCCCACAATGTGGACGAAAACAATTTCAAAGATAGATAGGTATGTGCTTTCTGTTGATTATGTGATCCTACAATTCATGGAATCAATCCTAGTGCTGATATGAAATATCTAGAATTAATAAGGTTATTTAAAATATATATTCGATGATATAAATATCTATTCTCACTCTTTATCATGAAAAACATTAGAGATACATTCTTTACAATATTTGGGTATTATAATTGTGTAGCCCAAATAAGATCATGAGACCCTCTAATCACATGCTCAGTTGAAGTCATGCATTGAACCTATATCATGAAGACTCTGTACACCACCATTGAATTCCATAAATGGTTTCCTTTCTTTATGAAATGCATATAATATCAAATAACATTCTCTATAAACACACATCTCCTAAGGATGAAAAGAATACCAGAAAACACGTGAGAAAAATGAGATAAAAGAATGTGTTAAACCTTTTAGGGATTAAATTTTTTATCTAACCCTATATGGATAATCAGTAGTTGACTATCAGATGGATGTTAATGACCATAATGTTAGAAACCTTCCTCAATCGCCTTCCTTATAGTTCAAATGTAGTATATGTAACACCTATTCAGTCACACAATAACTTTATCATAACCCTAAAATATGTTCATAATGTCACCATTCAATCAAATGATCACCTGACCCCATTTAGGTTATGTCATCATAGGACCCATAAATGTTCACATGACCATATTATGAAATTGGATGACCAAATACAATTCAAAAGACCACCTTATTCAATTGCAAGACCATATGCCATTGATTCATTCACCTAACCATGAGCCATTAAGATGACCACCTAACTCCTCTCATATAATATTCCACTATCAATACATCTTTAAGAACCTCATAAATTCCATTAAATACAAATATAAGTCAAATGGACATCATATTATCTGTACATCCCGTTCTTTTATATCACATTGGGCCATATCCCCCACACATCTAATTAGCTGTACCTAGGAAATCCAATCTGGTGTAAGCCTCAATCTCTTCAAAAATTGAATATATACCACATGTGTTATAGGAACATCATGTTAATCCTTCATAGGTGTATGAGTCAATACATATTTTAGTTGGTAATCCTTGGTTCCTAATCCATTTACAAATATAATAGTACATTCACATGAAATATGTTTTGTCTTTGGCTATCTGTTGTTTCTTACACCAAGCATGACTCACATGGGCTTAGAGATATTTGATTATTATAACACTATAATGAAAAATGTTTTAATTAAAAATAAACTTTTTATGTTCTTCACCCCAAAAAACATATATTCTCATTTTGAAGGGGCCATATTCATTGTGAGGCATTCCTAATAAGGTTTATTTTCCCAATAAAAGATCTCAGGTTAGCTTCAATGTGTAAGTCCCTATCAATCCTTTATTGTCTAATGTTTTATTCATGGAAATCATTGGATTCAATGTTATATGGAATACGATCCATTTTATCACAGGATATATAGGATGCCTCTCCAAGGCTTGATCCCCACATCCAACATTCAGATTCCCTGGTGTATGCAAATTTTCATGTCCTTATAAGACAACATTAAACTATGTGGTCAACATACTACTTACATGACATTAAACTACATAAAAACTTCCTCACTAGATGTCATTGAACATTATGGTTCAGTCATTTCACTAAACCATAAACTATTTTATTAATACTATATGAGATTTGATTCTTGTTTTGATGGGATATGCAAGAAGCCTCTTTGATGTTTAAACCCATCATCATTAATATTTGATCCCCCCCTCTCTATCCATATTCAATGTGGATTATAAGTCTATCAAGACATATTATTGAAAAAATCATACCACCACATAGAGATCCATATTCACTTCAATTATCATCACATTATTGTCATTGATCAATATTCCCCGAAAGACCTATCTTCTTAATTCCATATTCTTTGTGAGACCAACCTATATTTGATGGAATATATTCCCTATAAGTCTAACTAGAAAGTTATTCTTATGTCAAAGTCCCACACTAACAATTAATGGGTATCTTTCACATAGCTATACATACTAAATATAATTAAAATTGATTAATAGTTCCCTGTAACATGAATTTTAAATGTATGATGAATCCCATTAAGTGGCACTAAACTAAAAGGGTTATAATATATTATAAAATGGTATATATAAATCTCTTTCGTTAGACTGGTAGTAACCCCACAAAATATACTAAATTCCATGAATAATATAATCTGTATATTTTCCAAATTTGTGGCTTTAAAACATAATGGGCTATAGAATAACATCTCTATGTAATAATAGGGTAAATGTGGGGAACCTCTGACGCATACTAATAATGTTTTTGGAAATGAAACTATGATTCATATAGATGGTCACATCAAAAATATTCCTTTAATATGTACCAAAATTCACATTATTATATTCTAAAAAAATATTTATAGAAATATGATTACTAGACTCATGCTAGGAATTGGAAAATATTCATGAACATGATTTAAATCTATAAGATATTCCTATGGTAGGCAATATTTCTCCGAAACAATTTTTGATGACCGCGAACTCTAATTCTCTCAACTAATCCATGTTCATAAGCATCATTGGTAATAAATCCACAATGATAACCTATATTTTGAAAATAAGCCCATGGTCATTCATGGATGTGGGACACATTTTCCATTTCCAATTCCAAAAATAAAAACTATTGGAAATAGTCTGAGATAGGAATAGACACCCGACATGAATATAGTACAACCACATTCATCCACCTCATAACCAAGTGTCAGTACACCCTTTCCTGGGTTAAAATAATAGTTTTGAATAAAAATTAATCCTGAAATAATAGAAATAAATAAGGTTGTCCATTTATTGAGACATTTTGTATCACATATTATATGAAAACAAAAATAGTGATCCTGAAATGAATTATTGAACTATGAAAAGAATTGGTTGAATATTCCCCAATTTTCAATGCTACAATGATAATTATTCTTATTTTCTTTAAATTGATAGTATACCAATATCCAACTCTCACTTTAGTCCAAATAAATTACATTGTCATCAATAAAGAATTCCAGTTATTTAGATATCATGGGAGCCATGAACCCTATAACTACGTAGACCATTTCACATGCTTAGTGTATCCAACACTATGTGGAGAATATGATGTCATGTGAGTACCATCAGTCTGAATGTACCTCGAATAAAGAGGATGTGAAAATGGGTCTCTAGGAACAAAATCCCAAAAGTCAATTACATATGAGGAAATCCACAATGGATTCAGTGACACCTTTCACCACCACAATGTGAGAGGCCTATCCACTATGTTTGAAAAATGACACCTTAAATATCATATAAATTATATTATAAAGTAGAAAAACACTTTACAATAATTTAGGATTCTCTTAGGAGGTATTAACTCACCCATAAAAGATAGTTTTGTGATGCATATACCCCTTTGTAAATTGTTAGGGATGCTATCTGGGAGATCCTTGCTCTCGTCACTCAAACCCAAGTGTTTAGGACATCACACTAGACATTGTGAGTTATGAACCAAATAGAGAAGGCACAAATTAATATTCCAATAGAAAAACTCTTTGAATATACTATGAAAATAACCAGTGAGTGGAATCATATCCAATCTCTCAAATAGTAAGTCTACTTGTACAGTCTAGTAATAATCATTTGGAATACACATATCCACGTCCCCATGCATAAATATTGTCATCATATCCCAATAGAAAATGGAGTACATGAGTGGTTATACAACCCCACTTCAATTGACTAGGTTTTATTGCATATATATATGTAAAAAACTTGTAGGTTCATATTTCTTTTAAAACCTTTCTGAGTTACATAAATATTTTTTTAGCAATAGATAATATTCACTATTATATTCCAAAAATCACAAATAGAAATGAAAATATCATAGTTAATATCACTAGAGATGTGTATAAATATTTTCAACATGCCAAATATGATATATTGGACTAACTAACTAACTGATTGAAAATTAAAATTTTAATAATAAATCAATTTTAAGGAAAAAGAGAGAAAGCATGAGATCAACAACAAAATGAGACAATATATCTATTAAGTTATAGTTTATGTATATCAATTTTAATATTATTAAATAATTTCCATGATATATTGTTTACCTCACTATCTGGTTCATCCAATAAAAGATATTCGAACTGAAAGACAACCTTGTCCCAAGACTAGATGTAATCGTCAAGGATGATATTCCCTTTATTGAACCTCCCAACAAGAATCAGGTCCTTTTTATTGATACATTTATACTGATCCTTATTTAGATTCACCCTCAATGAACTCCCCATCATTCTGGAATCTTCTTCTTCAGTTGCATTAAGAGATAGAAATTGTTCAACCACTTCTTCTTCTAAAATTATAAGAAATTAAAATAAATGATCAAAGAGATCACCTAGATTCCATTTCAAAAAAGAAGCCTTAGGGGGAGGTTGGTTTTCATGGTCCATCATCTTTTATTTGAACTTCCTGGCTGATCGTATCTCTATTAGAGTCGGAAAATAGGAGTAATCCATTTTCTTCTTCCAGATACCTTTCTTGCTCCAGCTTCTCCTCGGGAAAGGAAGCCTACTACCACAAACCACATTCTCTATTTCACCTAAAAAGTATTATTCACTAGATTCATTATCACAAACCTTCTACCCATCCATGGTGGGTATAATTGGATATTCCTCATATTCCTGAATGGGACCCTTAGTAGGCAATAATTCAATGATATTTTCAAGCTCAATGTATGCCACCTCCCTTATAGAACCTTTCCTGAAGATTTTATAATTATCCTACTGGGGTTCTTTAGAAACCACTTCCTAGCCTCTAACACTAATACCACTACCTTTGAATACCACCTCATCATATGAAACACCCAAGGGAGTCCTGAGATCTCTATCATTCACCATTTGAGACTCTATTTCAATCTTACATGTACTACCACCCTGAGGACCCTCAAGTAATGAAGGGTTCTCATGTGACCCCCCTACAACAACAAAATCACCTGTAGGACCTCAATTTTAATGAGTAACACCTACTCCTCCATGGTTTTCAATTATAACCACTATAGTTCCCAAATTACCAACTACTCCTAAAGGACTCACCACCTTCAAGTCCCTTTTCTACCAGTTACCAATTACATTCACCTTTAGATCACGATGTAATAATTTTTTTGGTTTTAGCATCAATAAATCACAAGAGTTCAAAAGACGAGAATGCTTGCAAAAAATTTGAGAAAAGGAATTATGGCCTAAGATATCCACCACCAAAGGCTTGTGACAGCTACTTGTACATCCTGCAATAGACCTTCTAGATGTGTCTTCGCATTAGGATTCAAATGATCCACTATAGAGACATTGTAAACTACAGAGTCCTCCTTCGTCAACTTCCACACCTTCTCACTTAGAGACCCACTACGACAAACTAAATCAGGATATCATAACTAGTTACAAGACACACAATAATATGTCTTCAACTAAAATTTAACATCTTACCTCCACTGAAATTATTTTCCATTTTTTACCCATACTCAATCAACCAGAGGCCTAGATACATCATCCTCTACATAAATAGGGGGAAAATGGGATGACAAACAACTTTTTTTCATGTTTCATATCATAATTAACGAATAACGAGGTTCAAAACATTATGAAAAATAGAGTGATTTTGGAAGGGTAGTGGGTGAATAGGGAATATTAACTAAATAATTGTAGTCATATTATATCATTGAATATGAAATTGTAATTTCCACCAAAGAAGATAGAATAGGGATCCACCACATCACCAATGATATTTGGAGCAAGAAATAATGACATCATCCAACAATTTATAATATTTCTATCATAAACTTGTATTTGATTGGGTATGGTGTATATTACCACTCCCACTAATGAGGAATTATATCAATAACCATCAGAGGCTATACAAAAGAAGCAACATATATCTTCTCCCATTTTGGTGGTTTATCATCATATCCCTATGAGGAATGAAAATATCAATTGGGAACATATACCCATTTCAATCATGTCTGAAATAAATTTTTTGATAGACACTCAAAGTGGGATCACATTCTTTTATGTAGTTCATATTTATTCTAGTATATTGCAACATATCTTTAGCAGCATGAACATACCCCCACAATATCCAAATATAACAATCATAATACTATATTGGATACTAAACAAGAGGATCATATCCATCATCAACCCCAAATAATAGATTGGTATACTCTGATGAAATTAATTTATGATGATCATAAGGTGACCTTGTTAAATTAAAGTATATTGGAGTCTAAACAAAAGATATCCATTGTAGAATAATGAATCATTGACTATTCATATGGTGTAGAAGGCCATAACTACCATGGAGGTGCACCCCAAAATAGCATAAAGAGGGATTAATGGGATTATACCTTGTACATACACTTTGAATTATATCCCCAAAGTGATATCCATACTGAGACATGACTTGTATCCCTTTTCAGGTCACCTTCAGGTAGAGTGGTTTGAAAAAAAACCATGGTTAATATCATATGGTTCCTCATAAACAACTAAACAAACTCACATCTATTAGTAGATAACCCATGATGTAGACCACCATAACTTATTAATAGAGGTCACAAGTCAACATATCCAAAAAATAAACCTCTATGGTCTAAAAAATTTTAAGAATATGTTTCAGATGATATAGATATTGGTATGTATATTTTGAAAGAGTTATCCAAGGAAAATATCCCAACCATGTTTTGTAATCCTTCCACTACCTATTTCGACATCCCAAAAATAATGAAGGAATAATGTAAGATATACATACACCAAAAAATGTGGGTGACTCTTAATAGACTAAAGTGTATGTATATATCCTATCAGGGACAAGAAAACCATCTATTGGTGGTGAAAAGTAATTTATTTTTGATTGACCTTCCTTATTTTTATATAGGGTTTAGGTTTTAAGTTTTAGGGTTTATGATATTTAAATTAGGGTATATAGAATATTTTTTTGGGTTTAGGGTTCAAGTTTTAGGTTTTAGATTTTAGGGATTAGGGTTTTTGATAGAGGGTTTTTGGGCTAGGTTTTTGGATTGTTTTTTTAGGATTTAGTGTTTAGGTTTATGATTTTAATATAGGGTTTATGATTTATGGTTTAGGGTTTAGGATTTTGAAATTAGGGAACATGGAATATGTTTTTGGGTTTATTGTTCAGATTTTAGGTTTTAGAGTTTAGGGATCAAGGTTTCAGATATACGGTTTTGGGTCTAGGTTTTTGGATTGTTTTGTTTAGGATTTAGGTTTTAGGGTTATGATTTTTATGTTGGGTTTAGGTTTTAACGTTTAGGTTTCAGGATTTTGAAATTAGGGTATATGGAATATGTATTTGGGTTTAGGGTTCAATGTTTAGGTTTTATAGTTTAGGGATTAGGGTTTTGGATATAGGGTTTTGAGGCTAGGTTTTTGGATTGTTTGTTTAGGATTCAGGGTTTAGGTTTATGATTTTAATGCACGGTTTAGGTTTTAGAGTTTTTTGGTTTAGGATTTTTAAATTAGGGTGTGGGTATTATGGTTTTTGGTTTAGGCTTCAACTTTTTGGTTTTAGAGTTTAGGGACAAATGTTTTAGATATAGGGTTTTGGGGCTAGGTTTTAGGATTTGTTTGTTTAGGATTTGGGGTTTATGTTTATGATTTTAATTTAGGGTTTAGGTTTAAAGTTTTAGGGGTTGGGATTTTGAAATTAGGTAATGGGTAGTATGTTTTTGGGTATATGGTTCAGATTTTATAAAATCTAAAACCTACATTAAAATCATAAACCTATACCCAAAACCCTAAATAAATCCTAAAACCTAGCCCCAAAACTCTATATCTGAAACACTGATCCCTAAACTCTATAACCTAAAAGTTGAAACCTAAACCCAAAACAAAATTACCCATACCCTAATTTAAAAACCCCAAACCCTAAACCTTAAAAACTAAACCCTACATTAAAATCACAAACCTAAACCCCAAATCCTAAACAAACAATCCAAAAACCTATCCCCAAAACCCTATATCGAAAACCCTGATCCATAAACTCTAAAACCTAAAAGCTGAACCCTATACCCAAAAAAATATTCCCTATACCCTAATTTCAAAATCCTAAACCCTAAAAATTAAAACCTAAACCCAACATTAAAATCATAACCCTAAACCATGAATAATAAAAAAAACAAATCCTCAAACCTATCCCCAAAACCATATATGTGAATCCCTGATCCCTAAACTCAACAACCTAAAAGCTGAACCGTATACCCAAAAACATACTCCCCATTACCTAATTTCAAAATCCCGACCCCTAAACCTTTAAACCTAAACCCTAAATTAAAATCATAAACCCAAACCCCGAATCCTAAAAAAAATTCCTAAAACCTAGCCCCAAAACCCTATATCTGAAACATTTATGCCTAAACTCTAAAACCTAAAAGTTGAAACCTAAACCAAAAACCATAATACCCACACCCTAATTTCAAAATCCTAAACCATAAAACCCTAAAACCTAAACCGTGCATTAAAATCATAAACCTAAACCCTGAATCCTAAACAAATAATCCAAAAACCTAGCCTCAAAACCGTATATCCAAAACCCTAATCCCTAAACTATAAAACCTAAACATTGAACCCTAAAACCAAATACATATTCCCTGCACCATAATTTCAAAATCCTGAAACCTAAACGTTAAAACATAAACCCAACATAAAAATCATAACCCTAAACCCTGAATCCTAAACAAAACAATCCAAAAACCTAGACCCAAAACCGTATATCTGAAACCTTGATCCCTAAACTCTAAAACCTAAAAGCTGAACAATAAACCCAAAAACATATTCCATGTTCCGTAATTTCAAAATTCTAAACCCTAAAACTTAAATCCTAAACTCTATATTAAAATCATAAACCTAAACCCTAAATCCTAGAAAAACAATCCAAAAACCCATCCCAAAAACCCTCTATCAAGAACCCTGATCCCTAAACTCTATAACCTAAAAGTTGAACCCTAAACGAAAAAAAATATTCTATATACCCTAATTTCAAAATCATAAACCCTAAACCTTAAAACCTAAACCCAGCATTAAAATCATAACCCTAAACCCTGAATCCTAAACAAAAACAAGTCCAAAAACCTAGCCCCAAAACCATATATGCGAAACCCTGATCCCTAAACTCTAAAACCTAAAAGATGAACCATAAACCCAAAAAGATATTCCCTATTCCCTAAATTCGAAATCCTAACCCCTAAACATTCAAACCTAAACCCTAAATTAAATTCATAATCTTAAACCCCGAATTCTAAACAAAAAAATCCTAAAACTTAGCCAAAAAACCCTATATCCAAAACCTGGATCCCTAAACTCTAAAACCTAAAAGTTGAACCCTAAACCCAAGAAAATATTCCCTATACCCTAATTTTTTAATCCTTAGCCCAAAACTTTAAAACCAAAACCCTACATTAAAATCATAAAAATAAACCCAAAATCCTAAAAAAAATCTAAAACCTAGCACCAAAATCCTATTTCTAAAACCCTGATCCCTAAATCTAAAACCTAAAATCTGATTCCTAAACCCAAAAACATATTCCCTATACCCTATTTCAAAATAATGAACCCTAAACCTTAAAACCTAAACCATACATTAAAATCATAATCCAAAACCATGAATCCTAAAAAAAACATTTCTAAAACTTTTCCAGAAAACACTATAACTGAAACCCTGATCCCAAAACTTTAAGACCTAAAAGCTGAAAAAAACCGAAAAATGTATTCCCTATACCCTAATTTCAAAATTCTAAAACCTAAACCATAAAAACTAAACCATACATTAATATAACAAACCTAAACCCAATATCCTAAATAAAAAAATTAAAAACCTAGCCCCAAAACCCTATATCCGAAATCCTGGTCCCTAAACTCTAAAACCTAAAATCTGAACCATAAAACCAACAAAATATTCCATATACCCTACTTTCAAAATACTAAACCCTAAAACATAAAACCTAAACCCAATATTAAAATCATAAACCTAAACCCCAACTCCTATACAAAACAATCTAGAAACCTAGCCCCAAAACCCTATATCTGAAACCCTGATCCATATACTCTAAAACTTAAAATCTAAACCCTAAACCCAAAAACATATTCCCTTTACCCTAATTTAAAAATACTTAAACATAAACCATAAAACAAAACCCTACATTAAAATCCTAAAACTAAAACCAGATTCATACACAAAACAAATCCAAAAACCAAGCTCTAAATCCCTATATCTGAAACCCTAATCCCTGAACTCTAAAACCTAAAATCTGAACCTATTGGTTAGAAAAACACTATGAGTGCTTATAAAATACATTTATCCATAGTATAGAGGAGTACTAGAAAATATTCATTTATTATTTATTTGATGCATGTATTTAGGTATGGGGAGAGTATATATCATTTCAAATCACTTCATACCAAGGTAGTAGAGTCCCTTGAAAATAGTTTCCTAACATATCGTTAGTGTAGGAGAGGTCATAGTTTTGAGAAATCTGAATTCTAGTTTCTCAAACCAAAATACACTACCTTTAGATAAGGTAAAATGACATTGTAATAGTATAAAGAAGGTATTTGGTTGGATCTTGATATAGTCTTACCAAAAGGTTGAGAACATATCCTAGATGATATAATATGACCTTTGAGAGAGGGATAAATCAATATGGAATGTAGCTCAGACCAAGGAAAAATACTACACCCAACTAATTCCTATATAAAAATGATAAAAATTAAGGTGATTATATTTTTAGATGCTAGAATGGAAATCCGGGAGTAACCCCAACCCATAGAAATGAATGGAATTTTACTCAAAATGTTACTTATTGAGTCATCAAATCCTCAGTTGGTTTAGGAAGCATTTTTTATGACAAAAAATCACCTCAATCGCTTTGGGTTGGGGGAATTAATATAATTTAATTCATGAAATTTGGTCTTTTCTATGATGGGACATGATTTCAAGCATCTTGTTCCATGATAATTCCTACCATCATGTGACACATACCGTTCATTTGGGGAATTTTCTATGAGGATAGTTAAATATTTCCCCATG
Organism: Viscum album; assembly: GCA_963277665.1. Lineage (NCBI taxonomy): Eukaryota > Viridiplantae > Streptophyta > Magnoliopsida > Santalales > Viscaceae > Viscum > Viscum album. The sequence continues at coordinate 1,195,232,819 of OY728139.1, forward strand.
ATAATTATTTATAGATAAAATCCAAAGGAATGTCTTATAAAAAAATAAAACCCTTCATGGTATACAAGATAAAACTACCAATTGTGGAAGGGCACACATAGGAAGAACATAATATACTCAATGAAGAGAATAATTCCAATGAAGAGTCCATTTATTACTCATATAATGATGAAGTTATTCTCATTTCTCTATTCTCCTCGATGATTGTCATCATTGAAAATTTAGTAGATGACACCTACAAAAACAAGAGTACTATGGTACATAAGGAAAAAAAATCTGATTATGCTGGTTGTATCAAAATATAGGATAAGGGAATGTGGACCTAGAATCAATGAAAAATATTAAATGTATCACCACAAAACAAAGATCCTCCACCTCTTAGATTCTTTTTGACTAGAGATAAAGGGAAAGGAATGGCAAATCACACTCATCATCAAGGAAGACCAAAGTCCTAGAAAAGGAAGATAATGTGGAATAGTACAAGTCCTAGATATTCAATCATAGATGGAATAATGAGGAATTTATCTAGGAAATATTCCCCCAGGTATCACCTACAAACAGAAGTGAATACAAATCTTACCACTCTCTACAAGGATTTTAATATTCATGTAAGAGTAAATTATGAGCATCAGGTTGGGTCTAGATCCAAAAAAATAGTCTAACTAAATTTTGGAATTATGGATGATTGGGATATTCCTCCATTCTGAAAATAACTCCCATTATATCCAAGTAGTCACCTATTCCCAGCATGGAACAACAGTCAACTTCCAATTTGTGTCGAATAACCTCGTAATGCTTCTCCCATTACACACACTAAGCATAAAACTCTAAAAAGGTTTCCCACATAACTCATTAGAATCACTGATTCTCTTTCCCCTTAAATAGAGGCCATGAAACAGAATTTGTCCCCTGTATAGCATGAAAAAGTAACCAAATATTGAATGGCTTGATGCTACTCCTCCACCAAATTTTGCAATATCCTTTTCCCAAACATTAATGGTATAGGTTATCTAGATAAGAGTATCTCTAATTTCATATCCCAATGTGTCCTGATGATGGGACCATGATAATAGAAGGTGGAGAAAAAACTAAGGTTCTTTTTATAGAATCAATTATAGATATATGTAATCTTATATAGTATCTTTGAATTAGGTTCCAATTCATTCTAGGAAGGCCTTCACTATTAGTTCATTTACAAATATTGCTCCATGATAGGGAAAAATCATTGTTGACCATATAAACTACAAAGAACATGAAAATAGGAGGGTCACTAAATTTATTTTATGATGGAAAGGCCTAACATACATGAGTAACATTAATATCCCACTAGATCAGCTACAAGAATATTGACTAAAAACTTCCATGATGAAATTCAGAAACCATTGATCTCATTGAAATTTTTGAGAAGATTATAGGAGTTTGTAAAAACAAAATAGTTTCCAGAAAACTCTCTTCAGCACACTAAGGAAAAATTATCCAAATTTTGGAGCATAAGTGAACCAATCTAGTAAAGTAGAAATATTTTCTATTACACTCATACAAGTTCAAACAATTATGGAAGCACCCAGGAAAGCTCTTCTTTTCCTAACGAATATTGTTGATTGAAAAAACAACTATAAATGTACCCTCATATGGAGGTAGATATAGATATAGGGAAATTATTAATTTTGAAAAAAACATTTTCCATCTAGAAAGAAGAGGTCCATGATATCTTTATATTATGTATAGAATACAGTATCCTTGATCTACCTATGCCTATGAATCTAAATGAAGTTATCCTTAGTGATCAACCCAATTATTTACCATTTCATTGAAGGTAAGTAACATTATCTATTTAATATTTATCCTCAAAGGGATCCTATAAAAATATTTTATTTTTAATTGGTGTTGTTTCAGAAATCCCCAACATAAATGAAAAATGTTTCACCATCCATTTTTAGGAAAAAAGTTCCTAGAAATAAGTCCCTTGAAGACATGAATGAATGATTTATGATAGATTAACCTGAAACGGTTTATCAAGATATTTACACTATCAATTATCAATTTCATAAATAGATTAGGGTCTAAAATATTTTTATATAACCAAATGGATGGTGTCAAACTCATCCTCCAGAGTCAGAAAAATCTAAAAAAAAGAATAAGTTATAAGAAGAAGAGTCTCATCAAACTCCAAAACTAGCTTAGTCTCTTTAATATCTCCTTCTCCAACATCTTGATATGGGAACTTCCCCATAAAATTAATAGATCATCTAATAAAAATACATTGTTTGGTTCTATTAATGTAATACACTAAACAAACCCCATATTTAATGATAAATATTCATTTGAATATGAGTTCCTCATACTAGACTAGGGATTTGGAGGTCGAGGACATATAATCTTAGGTAATATTGGATGATGAAATTGTGGATGATATCCTTATTCTATATAAATTACCATTGAATCTATATATGTGGTTGAATCCTATAGTTAGGAACTCCAGTTATCCTTGTAAAACAATAAAGAGATGCCAAAAATACTCAAGATCCATTCAAACACAATTGTTTTTTATTACTAGATTGTGGGTGTGTAATTATTCAATCAAACATGATGATTGGAAAGAAAATACGATCTCATTCATTCAGTGATATGTATTCCTTCAACATATATCCAAGCGGTTTGTCTATCTACTTCAATAACATCAACATCTAAGATAAATTCTAAATAGAAACCCCATGTAGGTAAATTGAGACATATGATTCATAACTATAACATCGTGAAATAGTAGGTGGTTTTTCTAGATATTACCCTGATTTTGGAAACACTTTATCTTTCAATAGAGCCAAGGTATGTTCTTATCAAGACCATTCATAATACCTTAGAGTTTCATAAAAAGGTCACTATATTCAAGGAGTATCGAGTGGAGAATGATTTAGTAGAATAAACTACCACTATTGAAATGAAATAGAAATAGAAATATGTTTTTGTTGTGGGGAATATCAAAACCCTTTAAATTTTAAGAAATTATAATAGTTTTGAAATTTGAAGTGATCTAATTGAAAATGTTTCTAGTATTAATATCGTCTTTATATGTAGGCTATGATTTTTGGGATTTAATGAGGATGATTTTTCCTCAAAAAAATATCTCTATTTAAAAGTAAGATAATAGGGTAAAAAATCCTCAAAAATATCCATCGCAAATCTCTGTTTAGATACTTGGTTTCCAATTCTATGTTCATGGTGACCTAGATGGATGCATCATATAATTTTCTAATTAGAAGAGAGTGGATTATTGGATATGCAATGGTGTCATCATCATACCAATGAATTCCTAAAATACTCTCTCGATGGAATGGTGGGTGTGTTATGTTTTTATAGAAACACCTTTGTATCTTTTGAATCGTATTGTGTTTCAATAGGTTTCTATAAGAGAGATGGAAATCAACCAATGGAGAAGAGAGATATAAGGCTTTCTGCTCCCAATGGTTTTGCAACTTCCCGTCAAAATTCCTGGAGCTTACATAGTAATGATAATGTATTTTTTATCAACTTGATAGAGTTAGTATATCTAGATATGAAGAGACTTTTTAGTTCATATGTTTCACTGGTCAACATAAATATAAAATCTATCTTATTTTTTGAAGCAATCCCATAAAGTGGAAGTTAGGTCATACCTATTAATATTAATTCCACTAATGAAAATTACCCAAATAGGTGTTATAATTTTGGATCATAAAAATGTGATGAGACAATTAGTACACAATAAAGGTTATAGAACTCCCATGAAAAATCTTCATATTGGAAAATACCCCTAATACATCTTTAAATACATAGGATATCGATGTCTCTTCTATACCTGATGATACAGGAGATGAAAGTGAGAATCTGTAGAGTTCTCTATTCATAATTCCCATGAATTAACAAAATTTATTCCTATTAATTAAAATCAACTATAAAAATTTATAGGGACGTCCCCATACTACTAACCAGTCCAAAGAATACTTTTGTTGACATTTAGGTCAAAGAATAAATGGTGAACTTAGAGATTCTCCACTAGAGTTGATGGAAGGAATCCCAACCACTATTGATGATCTCAAAAACTAAATCTAGTTATAGATGTGAACCATGAACCACATTTATTAGTGATTATATGTCTATATAAGAGAACAAGATGTACATCACCTTCTTTAAAGAATACTATGCTTTCACATGAAATTACTTTGAGATGCTGGGGTGGATCTCTATGTGACCACCCATAAATTTTTCCTATATAATGATAAGTGATTATTCACATTAGAAACTAATAGAATACATCCCTCACATACATCCATGATAGATTCTAAATTTTAGGAGATTAATAAAGGCAATTTTATTCAATAGTTGAACTACATGAAATGGAAAACCAACATCATCCCCGTTAAGAAAAGTAATAGGAATGTCAAAGTAAACACGTTTACAAGGATACCAATAAGAATTTCTTAATGGATTATTTTCTAGTTCTGATTATGGGGCTCTTAATCAATGAAATATTAATATTCTAATCCATTAACAATATAGAAATGTACTCAGGGTACAGTCAGATCAAGATGGACCATAAAGATGAAAGATAAAGTTTTATAGTACTAGTGTTATATTAGAATAAACCTGTTTACTAAATTATATATTTGGTTCAACTACTATAGATGCTTCCTCTCATAAATGAGGGGTAAAATATGTTGATATTGTCTCAGATAAGGCTACCCCTAACATTCATTTTTTTGGAAAATTTTCTAATAATGATTTTTTTATATTATATAAATTATTGGGTTTAGTCCTTTGGTGTTATGTTTATAATGTATATATATTTTATCATCTCACAAGTAATTAGTCACCTCCTCCAAAGAGATGTATCCTTCATACTAATATTTTTATTATGTGTTCCATCACTTCCACCCATATTTCACCTTAATTAATTTTAGTGAATATTGATTATTCATAACCGTTGGAGGGAATAAAATTCAAAAATTTCATCCTTTTTAGACTAGAATTTTCTCCCAATATCATTTATTACTAAATAAATTTCATATTTTGAAAATATTTATTTCATAATTTATACGCCTTATTAACATTTTTTATATATAATTTTTATATAAATTATTATATTTACTAATCAAATTCAAACGATGACATTATTTCCAAAAATTTAATATCTTGTAAAACATACTTATTATAAGTATTTAACAGATACCAGTAACATTCATTTATAATATTTTTCAAATATACAATATAAAAAATTAAAAAATAATTATAAAGGTAACATTTTTTATTATTTTATTGACTACTTATTATATTAACTCCACCATTCATATCCTTTTCTGTAGTAGAATTTTTTATCCATGAATAAACCTGTTTTTTTAACACATCAATTTTTTCCAATGTTACTTTCCAATTATTTTTTTCTTGAAAATTATGTATTATGTTTTAAGTAAAATTTATTTTTAATGGGTTCAGAATATTACGGTAACATCTAAACTAGTAACATCGACCAAAAACTTAACTAGGAAAAATTTGGTATGTTTCTGGTCTATATTTATATCCCATAGAGCATCAATGTCTGGTAATAAGTGTGGAATATCTAAAAAATAACAATTGGGGATTTTTTTCCCTTATAACCCACAACCTCATCGTGATGACCATTAAAAAAATTTCTACATGAGGTTTCCTTTATTTAGGAATTCCAAACATACTGGGAAAGGAGGTGAAATAAATGATATAAGAATACTAACTAGTTCTATTAGTTTATTATAAAATATTTTCTATTTTTAGAAACTTATAAATGCCAAAAAAAACATGAGTAAAACGACACCAATTTAAGGCCTATTTTTCCAACAATGCTTAACTCCAAAAAAGAACATCCAATAGATCTTATTGGACCCCCATGAACTCCATGATTCCACTCATCAATAGAATACCTCATCCATCAGATCTTGTAAGACCTAACTATGAACAACCACTAATGAATAAGGACTCATTGGACATACATGTTTTACGATTTATAAAATCTACCCATCCACTAGAGTGAGACGATAGAGGAAGATTAGTAGAACCCATGGTAATTTTTTAATTCTCCCTATTAACACCATGTTTACAAAAACCTAACATTCTAAAATGAGTTTTTATAAACATGGACCCAACCAATGAATCTTCATAAATATTTATAAACAAATAAATATGAAATATAATAATGAACATAATATATAATAATAAAATATTAGAAAAGTTTCCCAAAATAAATTAAAATGAATATAAAAAATTTATGAATCTAACTCATGCACCCAATCTAATATCCAATACCATGGGAAACCTAGGCTATGAGTAACTGATTTTTTTTGGATTTCACTATCTTACAAGGGGGATAAATTTCATGAATCCTCATATTTTTATGTCCAATATGATCTTAACAACCATGTGTGGGTATCCATTGCATCACCTTATCATTTTTTTCAAGGTCCCAACATCCATGCGGGTGTTTCCAAGACTCATAATTAATCCCCCAAACAATAAATCCATCACAAAAAAATATCAAACATATTAATCAACATAAAATGAAAACTAACAGGGGGTACTAAAGGCCACAAAAATCAAAAAACCAAAAGAAAAACTAGAAACCCATTACCATTACTCAATATTTAACATAATTTCAAACCCCCCAACCATTTTTCCAAAAAATATACATGCACCTTGAAAATGATCATTTTTTCTAAAAAAAATAAAAAACCTTTGTTTTGAAGAACAGAAAATAAATCCAATAAATGATAAATTTATTCATATACAGGAGAATAAATCATATCAAAACAGAATATATTTGATCTATATTTTCTTGGAATACCAGAAACTCCCTTAGCTAAAACCTATCGGAAATATGAATCCACACTGCGAATAACAATATAAAAGGTCCCATTAATGTAATAAAATAACTAAAATACATATATATAATTTAAATATAATTATAGCTAAAATAAACCTAATATTACATGTTAAAGGTTTTCACAAATGAATGAAATATGAGATTAGAGTATAATGAGGTCCTTTTCAATGATCCACACAAGAAAGCCAATAAGAATCAAGGGATATGAGATTTGGAGGAGGAATTTAGAAACCCATATTTTAAGACACTTTATTTCATGTTTTATTACATAATGACTCTCATAATAAATATCTAGAATATTAATAGGCCTAGTGTATTTGTGGTATTAGGTAAATATAACATTAAATTTAAATATTTATAAAAATACATTATTTAAAATCTCTATAACAAACCCTTAAATCAATTGATATTTTAAAAAACATGGAATAACCTGGGGATGTGGGTGAGATATAAATACTAGTAAGGGAATAGTCAATGAGTAACATGATTAATGTAATATAATTGAGTCAAGAATAATATCAAGGTGATACAAAATAGTGATAGTAAAAAATATGAGCATCAAGGAATAATATAAGATGATAAAATGTATGAAATATAGGGAAGTGGAAACCAGAAAAAACCTGACATCATTTGCACAAGACAAGGGAATTTTTTAGGGCATAATAAAATAGTGCGCTTAGTATAACCTCCTCTTTAATATAAATCATATATAATGAGATAAAAACACTATCAAATGCATTTTAGAACTATATAATTTTAATTTGATCCGACAAATTTATTTCATATACATGAATTTGTGTTCACTATTGATTATAAAATATAAAAGTTCATTTAATCAATTTTAATCTCAATATTATGTAGTTTGGGATACATACATGTAAGTAACCAATTAATAAATGATATTTACATCAAGGTTAACAGACATGAGTGTAATGGGGTATGTGTACAAACAGAACAAATGTTTGGAATTGAAAATCCTAGAAATATTTATATATTATAATAGGTGTACATAAAGGATCACGAAAGGGTTTAAGTAGAGTGAAATTTTATATATATTGACATTAGATTCATAAGTGTAATAAATTAATTTTCAGAAGAATATTCGAATATGAAATATTGGGAGTCAACATACATTTATTAGATAAAGATTTTTTATTAAAATCAGGAGATAATACCTTACATTGAGAGGGTTATTTTTTAAGATTGGTATGCTATCTATAAATTATTTAGAACACCATGGTTTTTATTTAAAGGGGGTCATAAAATAAATTAATTATAAAATAGGTCTTAGTTTAGAGGAGTGAGAGTTTGGGTTGGTATTTATAGAAAAAGATATGAAAACTCATTACTAATTCCGAAAATTATGTTTGGGACTCTATATGATTAAATAATAAAAACTAAAGACCTTCCAAGGTGTTACCTATGGTTTCTTCCAAATATGAGTAGTTTTAAATATTTTATAATTATAAAAACTTAACATATTAAAATAATACAATTGGTGATGTGAAATTGATTCACATTCATAAAGAATTGAGTTTAAAAAAAATTAATATAAGATTTGGATGATTCATTAATGGTTTATAAAATTAACCAAATATCTATAAAAACATTACCTTTGAGTGGAAATATATATTTCATCATGTGTACCTTTTATATCATTTATTACATCACTTTTTTGTTGTTAGGATGTCATAATTGTGACCATATATTTATACAATATTTATGTTTTACCCAAAAATGTAACTATCTTAGAAAATTATGATAAATTAACCATTATATCATTTCAATTTACTAATTTAAAAAAGAATATTTAATTTACAACAATAATTTTCTAAATATTATATTTTACACTTTTAAATAAAAAATATTATTTTATAGAAGTTACTAGTTTTAATGATACTGATATCATTCCAATCCTTATAAAAATTATATTAGATTTCATCTCATTATATTATCTTTTATAATTGAATAAATATTATTTAATAAGAATATTTTTTAAAAGAGAATTTATTTCAAAAAAACATAACATTATAAAAAATGGTGACATAATTGAATATATATATTATTCTAAAATACAATTATGATATATTTGTATATAAATAATTTTTTAAATACATATTTTATAATATATAAAGTAATATAAAAGAAATAATTATAATAACAATTTCATTAAAATGGAAGAGTAAATATTTTTGGTACTAGGTTATAGATGCATAACCCCATATTACCCAAGCGTAAATTATATGGGTAAGGTGTATGATAGTGGTTTTTTCTTAGGGTGGTTTAGTGAACATGATTTGGAAATGATCTCAATAATCTTGAAATCCACTCACAAATGATTTAAAATAGGTTTTACTTATCGAATCACATCTTAGGACTATTCAATGGAATATCCCAATGATTCCACCTCCCTCAGAAGCTCTGATAAATGGGATTCATAGTTTACAATCCTACATGATAAGGCTATCAATTTTTCCATCTGTGTAAATTAGTGTTTATCAGTACCCTTAATATATACTAATTATAAGGGAAACTATACAATGTCAAAATTATCAATAGCTATAAATCGAAACATTCTTTTATATCTAAGATTGATTATTTTATAATGTTAAAAAATAACCAAATTAGTACACATGTTTTCTATACCTACATTTCCTAACAATTCATTTATTAATTCAAAAGGAAATATCATTAATTAGAGATTTATTTGTTACATTCTTCAGCACTTTATAAAATTCAACTTCCAAATTTCTTTTATTTCACTAAAATAAGTGATGATAATATTATTTTATCACATATCCTGCATCCCATGTAGCCTCCTCAAACAAGTGATTCCATGATAATACATTAACGAAAAAATTAATTTTTATTAAAATATCTAGTATAAAGTGACCCCATCATCCTAGTTCAAGGGGTACATAAAGGATGAAAACCTGAAGCATCGCTTGGTACAATAAGCTTACGGTCAAGAGAAGAATATCACAAACCAATGAACAAGATAATTTCATTCCCTTATTTTCCTTTACTAGATAAGGCATCTACCACATGGTTTCTTTCTTTCAAAGTATGGGACATTACATTGGGAAGTTCACTTTTCATGTTTTATGGAACATTGTCTCTATGATCTAAGATCATCACCATATCCTCCTCATATGAAAGATAATCATCCAAAGGTATTTCCTCTAGATTTATTATATGTGGGGGGCCTGGTATGTACTTCCTCAATACGTATATATGGAGCACATCAGATATTTGATATTGGTTAGGTGGGAGTGCTAGTTGATGGTCCACAAATTCAATGTGATCAATGATCTCAATGGGGCCAATGTATCTTAGACTAATCTATCTTTTCTTCCAAAAAATCATTAACTTATTCCATGGTGAAATCCAAATGAACTCCTTTTCTCTAATCTCAAACTTTTATTCTCATTGATAATTTTTTGAATAGTTTTTCTATCAACTATGTTCAATTTTAATATGAAATTTAATGTTTTGAATATTCTATTTGATATATTGGGTATGATCAGATCCCATTAGCTTCCTCTCTCCAACTTTATCCCAACATGTTGGTATTTAAAACCTCTTTCCACATAGATCCTCAAAAGGTTTAATTTTAATTATAAAGTAAAAACTATTTTTATATGAGAACACCAATAGGGGATGGTGCTGATCTGATCATACTTGGTAATCCATTGAACATGATCGCAAAATATCCTATATATTTTGAAGGATTCTAATAGTTTAAAAATTCATCTCAGGTTTATAAGTAGCACTAAAACTTAGATAAGTATGCAACACTTGTTAAAGGATTCTCCAGAACATTATGGTAAATCCATATCTCAACCAAATTCAATGGAGAGCGTAACTCCCTGAATTATTACCACTTCTTTTATGTTTATCTTAGCGATTTATCAAGAGATAAGTCTTCTTTAATAGAAATAAAAGTATTGCCTTTATAATGTGTTCAAGAACTACATAGATGGTGTTTTTACATTTTGAAATCCTATGGAGTCCTTTAATGAAATAGAAGGTTTTGTTTTCAAATTTCCATTTTGGTAGGTAAATAGGTTATATCAGAAACATATAATTTTTTCAATAAAGCTTCATTTGTTAGAACACCAATCATCGAGATACAAATTCTTCTATAACCCTATTCAAGATATCCCACTTGATAATTTTCTTTAGATATCTACACATACTATTGATTCCTGGGTGAAAATAGAAGGATGAGATAAGTGAATCATCCAGAAAAACCCTATTTATCTCTTATTTTGGGGGGCACGTATCCAAGACCCAAACTTATAACTACATCATTAAAAATGATGAAATTATAAATATTATATTCTTTTTCTATAGCTTCAGATCATATTATTATTCCTCCCTGATGCTCTCAAGAATTGATGTTTGGGTATATTTTTGATATAAGGTATGATGTAAATCCTTTTCATAATCCCATGTCCATTATTTTCATGTTCAACTAGATTGGATCCCTTTCAATCCTCATATTTTATACTGTTAGAGGATCCCTTCGGCTGGAGCATCTACCACTTTTTTCCATCCTTAGATGTTAATGAGTTGAAAAATCATAGTCCATGATCATCATTAACCACCTTTTTTGGTTCATATTGATATTTTTTAGTGTGAATATATACATGATAATTTTAGGGTCCATATATGTGTCACAATTATCTATATATAGATAATGACTCAAAATCATTAATGAGAAAATCACTAAATCAAATTCTAGACCATTCATTAGGTAGTTCTTATCACGGAAAATTAATTGGTGGGAGGTAACTAATTTCAATTTTTATTCTTTCATGAGAACAAAACAAATGATTTTTATGTGTTATTGTAGATTAAAAATACTCCACCACTAGTTGGTACTATGTTGTAACATCCCCAAATGATAATGGGATAAATGAATAAATGATATGACTCATGTCAACAAGGTGCACCTTCCTTTTCAGGAGCCTGTCTGATTAGAACTCCACAGTTAAGCGTGCTTGGCTTGGAGTAGTGATCAGGATGGGTGACCCTCTGGGAAGTTTTCCAGGGTGTGTGTGAGTGAGGACAAAGCACACTGGAAAGGACATGTGTTGGCCTGTGAAGCACACTGGAAAGGACATGTGTTGGCCTGTGGGGACTTTCATTAGTCAGATGACCCGTTCAGGCATGTGGGTGGACCCTGGGGTGGGCCCCACGTGTCTGCGGGGGCAACTGGTGGTACCTGGTGGGCCAGGACCCGACAGCCATGTTAAGGCGGGGTGGCTGTGCTGTCACCGGGACCCGGTTGTCACATTTGGTATCAGAGGTGGTACCCAGCCTTAAGTGCGGTGCACTGCCTGGGTTGTTATGTAAGCCCCACAACGAGGGCGTTGTGCTCTAAAGGGGGGGTGATTGTAACATCCCCAAATGATAAAGAGTTAAATGACTAAATGATATGACTCATGTCAACAAGGTGCACCTTCCTTTTCGGGAGCCTGTCTGATTAGAACTCCATAGTTAAGCGTGCTTTGCTTGGAGTAGTGATCAGGATGGGTGACCCTCTGGGAAGTTTTTCAGGGTGTGTGTGAGTGAGGACAAAGCACACTGGAAAAGACATGTATTGGCCTGTGGGGACTTTCATTAGTCAGATGACCCGTTCAGGCATGTGAGGACTTTCATTAGTCATATGACCCGTTCAGGCATGTGGGTGGACCCTGGGGTGGACCCTGGGGTGGACCCCACGTGTCTGCGGGGGCAACTGGTGGTACCTGGTTAGCCAGGACCCGACGACCATGTTAAGGCGGGGTGGCTGTGCTGTCACCAGGACCCAGTTTTCACATATGTGCACATGTGTAGTGATTGGAATCTTCTTGAACTCTTTAAATAAATCCTCACATTCGTTAGTCCAGAAAAAATTCACTCCCCTATATGTTTTATTATTTTATGGGTTTGAAAATCATCGGGAGTTTATAAAAAATACATGATGGTACCATTTTAATAAAATGTAACTAAATATATCTATTAGAAATGTTTGTTTGGTCCATCCTCAAATTATCTCTATATTTGAATGATCCATATATTTCCATTTATTAGTGATAAAATGACTTAGGAATGCTATGTGATCCATCCAAAGCCCACTTTTTTATATAATTCATACAACTTTTCACTTTATAAGGTCTTTAATACAACATTTAAATTCTCCTCATATTTCACATTGATTTTGGAGTAGATAAAAATAATAAATATATATAATACCAATTTTTTTCAAGGTAATCTCAAATTATTATATTCATTATGTCCATAGAGATAGTTACAACATTAGTTAGTCTAAATAGAATAACTTTGAACTCAAATTGTCTGAACCACAGATGAAAATAGAATTTTGAATATCCTCCATGTTCTATGATCTTGATAATGTCCATATAGAATATCAAACCTTGATAGATACAATGCTTCATAAAACTAATCAAACAAATCATCAATCCATGTTAGAGGTTAATAATTTATTATCACAATCTTTTTGAGCTCATGATAATTAATATAGAGTCACTTTGACCCATAATTTTACACGATTAAATGTATTAGTGTACCCTATAGTGATGTATGTGGGTGTATAAACTCTTTATCAATATTCTCCTTTATTTAATTATTTACCTATTAATGTTATATAGTGACAATTATATATGAAGTATTGGATATAGGCAATTATCCTAGTAAAATATTGATTGAGAAGTCAACTTATAGGCTTAGAGGAAGGCTTGGAAATTCTTCGAGAAACACATCAACCTATTCTCTTAGAATGGTTAGGTAATCATATATTTTTTCTTCCTTTATATCAATCATTTGAGCTAGATTCAATTTCATATAATGTAATAATATCTATTATTGAGAAGATGATTCCAAAGTAGATCCATCCACCTCATTGATCATTAATAAAATTAGAGGGTGATTAATTATATAGAGGTTGTTTTCCTTATCTTGTAAATGTATGACTAATATATATATGGAAATAAAATTCATACCCAAAATTACATGAAATTCCATTAAAGAGATTTTCATAATGGTTTATAGGATGCTCAACTAGGAAATATTTATAGTGGAAGAGTTATATACATAGGATAGAATAATTTCTCATTTTCCATTTTCACTAATAGCTCGACTTCCATGTTTTGAGGTTGTGTTTGAATAATTATACTAAACATTATTATTATAAAATAATTCATATATCTACATTAAAATTGAAATCTTTATATCAATGAATGAATAATTAACACAAATTTTACCACATCATTTTTGGGATCCACCTCAGTAGTTTTTATATCAAATTCTCTCAATTTCCCTTTGGTCAATGGAGGATGTTGTCATTGTTCATAATCAACAACCATTGACTTAGTGAATAAATTCACATATTTCCTTATTCCCTAATTTTTAAAGATTTAAAAATAGAATGAGGGTTGACTAGAGAATTACATATTTCAATAAAATCGGTTGGTTTCCCCCATCCACATTCACTAGCTAGGTTCTCTTCCCTCCTACACCTAAAGCAATACCTTTTCAACTTTAAAAAAATCTTTGAGATGCTTCTTCACACAATGTTTACAAGTGGTATGGTTTAATTTCATCCAATAGTGTGATTTCTACATTACTCTTATAGATGTCAATTCTGTCTACCACATAATATCCTCCGAACCTTGAAATTTAATGGCCCCTATTTTGACTATGAGAGAACATGATGAAATTTATTCCTAGATTCCAATGATTTAAATTTCTAAAGATCTTCATTGATTCATCATTAATAGAAAAAAGAAGTGGTATACTTTAATTTTGAGTTCAATGACAAAGTGGGAGGCATATCAAACATGTTTGGTGAATTTTTCCACATATTCTTGGTAGGATTCATAATCCTTTTTCTTAAGGATAAGGAACTAGATCTCAATTTGTTGTTGGAGATTTAATTTAAGATATTTATCTGAAAATAATTTTTTTAAATATTTCCACTCCACCAAATCAATTTCCTCCTCAGGATTAATATTTTTTTATCAGCATTCACTATTGATCAAATTATCCCTATATATGATAAAAACCCAGCACAACCTTCTCTTTTATAGAGCATTGAGTCATATAGAATATCATTTCAATAGAGATGATGTATTGTACATTGATTAAGGTATAGAAAGCTTCACTGAAGGTAAAGATCCAAAACATAGTAGCCACGAGTTAGTAGTTTTTATTATTAAATTGGAATTAGATACAATTGATCACTTATCAAAGGTATGAGGAATTTTATAGTCTTGGTAAACCAGAAAAATACATAAATATCCCATTACATTTGAAATCGTAAAATACATAATATAGAGAAAGTAAATTATTGGAATCCTTATACTCATTCATGGATTCTTTATTCATATATAAGAGTAATAAAAATAAATAAATTATTAGCTCAAACACCTAGTAAGTGTTACATACAATGTAATCTATAACAAATAGATAAGGAATGATTATTAGGGAAAGTTAAATGACTAAAAAACATGACATTAAATAAATAACTTGAGCATGAAGAATAAAATGGAAGGATTAAATGAAGATAAAATGATTCCATATAAATTATTACATAGGCTTAATAATTATACATTTATATCATAACTAATCAAATAATCAGATGAAAATAAATAAAAGTTTTCATAATGGTGGAATACATAATGTGAGATATCTAAAACATACCATTGAGGTCTTATTCTATGACGATTTAATATATGGGTAAGTACACTTAAAGACACATTTAATAAGGTTATCCAATGTTTGTGTCTTATGAGACCTATCAATGCATTGAGGGGATATATATAACTGGGACCCACCCATAACTACATGTAAAATTCATTCCTTATATATTTAATGACCAATTTAATTCATAAAAAATTATCTTATCAATAAATATCTTTATTGAGTAATGAATAAAAATTTATCCACATTTTCCCAAATCAATGAAAAAAAATTTATATTAAATCATGATATGTAAAAATGGTACATTTTTTAGGAAATAATAAAATCCATAATATATTTAATATGGATATTTAAGATAAATGTATAGCCTAATGATCATATAAAAGAGAATGTTTCAACAAAAATATCTATATAAACATTTAATTTATGATTTAAATCAACGAGTGGTTACGACTTTGATAAATTCTTCTCATGCTGAGTAAGTTAAAAAAAATCTTGATTTCACATTTTTGGTAAAAAGTAAAAATATACTTTATTCATAAAACAATGAGAACATTCCTTTTAAACCATTTTGAAAAATCTAAACACTTGTAAAATTTTCATTAAAAAATAAATTGTAAATATTAATAATAATCATTATGATATTTTACGAAATATATATATTTGGAAGGAAAATATATGAGATCTAGTTGAAAAGCACGTCAGTTTTCCATAAAAAAAAGATTTTGATATCCTGAGTAATTAAATAGTGAAAATCGAAGGAAAAATTATAATTTCAAAAGATAAATATAGGAGAAGAAAATATTTTTTAAATATATAATGATCATGTAATTTCCCATATAGATGAAAAAAATAAATAATCTTTAATAATGATGAGATTATGAAATAAACCGTTACCACTTTGGTAACATTTTGAATCGTATCCCACAATAAAAACATCAAATGAAACATTAAATACCATGAATAAAAAAATATTCATGATATAAAATATAAAATGGGGTAGTAGATAATCCTTATTAAAAAAATAGGTACATAATACAAAATATGTCTCAATGGAGTGGAAAATGAGACGAAATATCTTACAAAGATCATTCCATCAAAGGGAGAATCAATTAAAGACTTTATTGTATCAATCAAATGTATATGCACATAAAACAATTTGAAGTAAAATATAAATTAATAAATATTCATTAAACAAATAATTTTATAATATCAAAGAAAATTAATAAGAAATATATGATAATTAAAATAAATCAAGTTATAAAATCCCTTAACACATGATAAAATTAAAGTAAAATACACTTGGTTAAAATAATATCATTTGAAACATAAAATAACCTGATGTATAAATGATTCATGATATAACTTTTAAAATGGAAAACATATACACCATATAAAATAAATTAGGTTCATAACATCAAAATATGCCTCAATAAAAGGAAATTGAGATGAAATCCCTTACATCAGCTTCGAGTCATCACGTATGTTCTTTATCATCAGAATAATAAACCAGTGTTAATTATTAATTTTCTTAAGATATCTGTTATTTTATATTATTTCATTTATTTTATTAAATACCTTTTTTGTTTCATTAGATAATAAATTGAGTCCACATCAGACATTTCAATGAAATTCAGTTAATATGTCTAAAATGAATTCAATATTTTTACAATGGTAATATTAGAAATTATTACATAAAATACATAATAATAATAATGGAATAATTATAATTTTTTTCTTTAATTATACATTTTAGATAACCTATGAAATATGGATAGAAAAAATGAACTACAATACCATCCAGTAGAAGGTAATTCATACATATACATGAAAAATCTTTCAATCTGTCAAAACTCATGATAAAAAGAAAATTAGTTTCATTTTATAATTCCATAATTATAATTATAAAATAAATATTATATTATACCATTAAAGACACTTATTTATTATTATAATTTTATTAGGTTATGAAAAAATAATCACATCACTACGTGAAGGTGGTAATACATATGTGTTCACGAAGGACATTATCAGTTTTTAATTAATTGAATGTTAACAAATTATATGATATATTTTATTTAAATAACTGTAAATATATCATGAAGATATATATTTATATATAAATGTATAATAAATACATCATTAAAACCATTAGTGAGCAGTGGTGAAGGAAAATGAATTACATCGGTTTGCGAGGTGGTAGCCCGCCGTAAACAGAAATGATGGGTTCATTTCCCATTTGATAAGAGAGGAGTAAGATATAGGGTATTTAAATAACATAAAAAATGGTTATTATATGGTAGATACTTATTTTATTACCTATTAATTTTTAAAATAATAATTTCAGTAGCTGGAAGATAAAATAAAATAAAAATGTTTGATTAAGAACAACACCTGTTATTTGGAAAACCTATTTAGGTTTATCATAAAAAAGTTATAAAATATATTTATAATAAACAAATTCTACTAATAAGTGGTTAGTAATGTAATTAAGGTATTTTGGAATATGTAAGTTGATCAAAATTGATTTTTATGTCTGAATGTAAGAGGAGAAGAGGTGCCTTTTTATAAGTGAGGGAAGGGGCGCTTTTAGAATTTACAAAAACTAAAATTTAATACAAATTATATTTTATTGAAAAATCCCCAAAATAATATAATTATATTATAGTATGATTATTGGGCTATATAATATTATAAATTTAGATTTTTATAGTTTTAGATTAGTTTTTTACCTTAATCTTTTTTTACCCGTATTTACCGTTTTTGAGAATTACTGTGACAAGAATGACTATGCTTCAAGATAGTTAATATAAAATTGAAATAGGATAATAAATCAACCATTAATGGTATTTTAAACCATATAATAATTACTTGGTGAATTATATAATTTTTAGGAATTATAAATCATTTAATAAATTATTATTTATTATAAGATACCATTAATGTCATTTTTTGGACCTAATCATTTAATTTGACATTGAAAAAAAAAAGAAAATACTAGAATTAGAATATTATACTTTACCAAATAAATAAAATTTTATATGTATCTTAATTTTTTGGAAAAATATAATTCATTCTATTTGTATTAATTTTTATATTTTTAAATCTATTTATTTAAATTTTCTACAAAATGAATAAATGTTTTCTCAACGTTGGATAAGAACTTAGTGTAATTATTTCATTAAAACAATTAGAAATAAATTTACATGGTTAAAGAAATTAGTATTTTTAATTTCTATTAATAATCAAACATATTTGGTTTTTTATATTTTTCAAAAAATATTATTGTCATTAAAATCAAGAATGTGACATTTTTGTATTTATCTTCTATTTATTATAAATGTTACAATCAATGAAATATGGTACATGATGGTGATAATTTTAAGAAGTTCTTGTACATGGATGAACCCCACACATTCAATAGGATAATGAAAAGTTTTAGGTTCATTTTGTAATCCTTATCATATTATTTTTAACCTTAATTACCCAATTTACCTTTATCATTGTGATAATGTTTTTTTCATAGTTACAAATCATAATGATTAAAAATATAATTGGATTATTTAAAAATTTTAGAAATCTTAATTAAAAATATTTAATCCTTTTTAATCATTCAATTTATATAAGTGTTATAAAGTAATCTAAAACTAGACTCACAAAGCATGTTGATAAGCAGGGTTTCCAGAGAATTCCTATTTCAAGGAAAAGATGACTTTACAGTAAATTTATTATTATTAATCATAATTATGTGAATTTAAATTCTTATAGATATAGGTTTAATCTAAAAATTAATTTTAAATAATTTTATATTAGTGGTGTTTTAATTAATTTAAATGGAAAATCATTAGGTAGTAAAAAAATCAAAAAAATCACTTCTTAAGACTAAAAATAAATTTATACCATAATCTTGAAAATTTATGATTTAAAGGGAATTAAGTGTATTGTTATAAATAAAATCTATGGTATTTAAATTTACCACAAAATCCAAAATATAATTGTTCCAGATTTGGTGAAAGGAAATGATAATTTTACAAAAAATTATAAATTTTCACTAATCACTAAAAATGAATCTTTTTCCAAAAAATATAACAATTTCACTATCTGATTTTTTATTCTCATCACTTGGAATATTTCATTTTAATTAAATACCATTACTAATAGAGGAATAAATATATTATATTATGAATAAAAAATTAAAATTATTTTTGCAGAAAACATATTTTTGAATCATGAAATGACTTTGCCAAAACATTAAGTGATTATTTACTAAGAATTTATCAATATATTTATATTTTTAAGATATATATATATATATATATATATATCATAAATCAGTTAATCCAATTTACACCCACTAATTGAACTTCTATGTTATAACGGTCATATTTAAATAATTTATTTCATGGTTCGTTTAAACTCGGTGTCGTGTTTCTTATATGTTATCTAACATAATGTTCTTCTTTTAAAATATTTTGGTGTTTAATTCTCCATAAAATTTATACATTTCTTCATCATAATTTTAACTTGTGATCGAAAATCAAGGGGTTGAAATTTTAAAATTTCATTTTGGAATAGCTACTTCATAAATGAGTAAATCAAACTTCCTCTTAAAAATAAAAAAATAGAAATTTGAAGGTCATTGAGAAACAATAATGTATTTCTAAATATATCAACATTAATGGAAAGTGGAAATATGGACATGGCGGAGAAGAATAATTCCCAAAGACTAATAGAAAATATGATCATGAAAAAGTTAACAACCATGAAGCCATAAATTTATGATGGGTGAAAATATGATTTATTCATAAGAAATAAAGGCCAATGTATAATTTTTTTATTTCATAATAGTTTTCCTAATTTTGAGGAATTCTTTAACTATTAAGGTAGAGGGACCCATAAAATATAATTACTTGATATCTTTTATTTCATAAGTACAATTTCATCCATTGGTTATTATTTTATAAATGTATACTTCATTTATTACTTAGCAAAGTGATTATACAATATTAATTTTTTCTACTAGAAGCACTAAAATTAACTTTTAACTGATCATAAGATCAATAAAAGAGTGACATGTTTTTCTTGTCTATCTATAAATATTTACCAAAACCAAAATTGTTAATACAATCCACTTTAAATAACACATTAATCTCCAAATACCTAATAATAACACACAATGTTCAACATAATCCATTCCATACGTGTTTATTCTCAAACCCTTTCAAAATACATATGACCAAATAAAGAATTAAAAAAATTAGAAACATGGTCCCCAAATTTGAAAATTTATCTTAACATTAGTCCTCTTTACATAATAATGTAACTCTAATTATCATATACAAAATATTAGAATACCTTGATTACCATATAACCCCAATAAAAGGACAACTTCTCCGAAAATTAACTATATCAATATTTATTAAATAGAATAACAGATTAGAAAATATATTCCATGAATAATATTTTTAGTAATGTCCAGAATACTTTACATTAAAAACAAAAAAACATTTTGATATATGATTATATATACGATTAGTTATATGTTCCAAAATTATAATATTGAATTATTACCTCAAAATTGATGATAAGATAAACCCTAATGGTTACCAATTCCTTTAAACATATATATAGTAAATTTAAAGGAATCCTTCTTAAAAAAGTTGTTTTGGAAAACCAATATTAATACCAAGTGATATATTAACATTAATGTCTTTCAAAATGTCACAACCCCCTCCCTACTAGGTGTACCCTTACTGGGCCAACAATGTGAGAAGAGAGACAATGACCCCTGAGTCTCGCCTCCAATAGGCCCTGGGTAAGCGACTAGCACCGAGGGTGTAACAAACACATAGATGAGAGGAATTAACCTCTAATAAAAATATGATGAAAAGATATATAAGATAGACACCAACAAAATTCCAATTATACTAAAAAATAAAATAAACCCAATAATATATATGTAATGTCATGAAAATGATACTACAACTGAAAGGGGAAAACTGTAAGAACTAAAAAAGTAAAAAAATAGTGACCACAAAGCCCAAAAAACTCATGTGGAACCCCCCAAGTTAGTAGTAACTAGCCTAATATCCAACCTACTCTAAGTTAACTGAAAAATAGTTTATATATCTTAGGGTTATTATAAAAGTATACTCATTAGGATCCTCCCTAAAGTCTCTTGTGAATAAATAAAAAAATAATGTTAAAGAATAGTGACCAACAAGTGAAGCGAACTAATAACCAAAACATGTATGCTATATTCTCAATATCACCATGGATACTATAACCATGTATCTCATAAAAGAGTATATAATATAATAATGAATATCAATGGTAACCTGCTACCACGTCCCCACTGGTATTCCGTTTTTTCCCAGCTTCGCACATCCTGAGCATCTCTCCCAAAAAAGACTAGGCCGAAGACTCCTGGGAAAAGGACCATAACATGCACCTTGTGAAACACAACCCCCCACATCCACATAATCAAAATTAACCAGGTAGTTTTTGGTAGTCACCATATCCTGAGTAATGTGCATCATATATTGGGTATTATACCTCAATCCATTACAAACCATACATCATGTAAGGATCCTCAATCCATCACTACCTATACACGTTATAACTATATTAGTAGTTAGGAAATTATATCTATAATATATGTTTTTAAAATAACCCCAATACGTTACATCCATATACACACATATATGGGTAAAACTAAACTCCATGCATACAGGCACAAGTAACTACAAAGAGAATAGAGTGGGGCCAAAGGGGGTAGTCAGCCATCCACCCTCCCACTAGGGTGTTGGGGAAAACACCCCTCAGGGATTAGAATCTTGTGGGTGTTAGTTTCTTTAATGGATATGGTGGACTAGATTATAGAAACACAAAAATTACATGGTGTAATATGGATCAAAACAACACTATGGGAAAACCCTAGTCTTAGACCCAACTGCAACTAATGTCTTTGAAACTCCTGACTACCACCGCTAAGACTAGATATCCCATAAGTACACAACCATTTAAAGAGATATATTAAGTTACTTTATAAAATTTTATCCATTTCAATTTATGTTAATTAATTATTTATACTTTAATTATCCATGTAGTTGGGGTTTGGCTTAGTGGTAAGCACCCCTTAAATCTACATGAAAAATGGGGGTTCAAAACCCATTGGGCGCAGGTTACTGTAGCAGTACTGTAGTGTAATGTAACAGCGGCGGCACTGTAGCAACGACGGGCACTGTAGCGGCGGCAGAGCACTGTAGCGGCGTCAGGTACTGTGCAGCACTGTAGCAACACGGGTACTGTAGCAGTACTATTCACAGAATGGTCTTTGGGCCAAAAAAATGGGCCTACGGGTCATGTAATGGGCTAAATGCCCACTGGGCCTTTGGGCTATGTAATGGGTCTCCCTCTACCTAGTTAAAGAGGTCTTTTCTTTGCTTTAATAATAAAAATGAGGCTTCGGCCCCAACCTTTAAAAAAAATTATCCATTATCAATCCCAATGTACATTTAATTATCATTCTGACCATGATCCATTCCCTCCAGGCATAACTAAATAGAGTCAATGGATTATCAAAGTCACAACTTCAGCATTTTATCCTAGGAAGCTCCAACCTAATAGGGTAAAATATAATTTATTCATTTGTTTGATAACATTTAAATTTTACATATTTCCAGGTATTCTAAGAATTCATTGTATGCTATGAAATGAAGGGGGCTTAACATGGTCAGTAGATGAACTACCCATCGAATCTTTTCCACCTCTAATAGGAGTGTAGTCCCAACTATCATTGAGAATCTAAAAAAGGAAATCATGTGGATTACCCCATGTATCTTCAACTCTTTTGGAAGGATTGTAAGCAATAAGATCTTCCTCAAGAGTAGGGAAGGTAAAAAGATAAGAAGAACTACAGGTTGAACAAAAACAACTTTCATTTCGATAGGTAAGGCCAACTTGAACCCATTCCATAATCCTTGGTGTCCTCTCCACAACCTACTGGCATAACCCGATGAATCTCTCCACTCCATGAGTCAACTTTTACCCCCAACAACACTAGGCCTCTCTTCCCCCACATAAAACAATAGCCTTCCAGACTCATCCATCCCAGTCACACTCCACAAAAAAAGTTGTAGGAAACAACACAACATAGCAACTTGGCTATTGGCCCTAAACAAGGAATTCAGCATTCACACATAACAATCACTCAAAGATCTAAAGCCTAAGGTTCTTGGCCTTTTAAATCAAGAAGGAAACTCAGGAACCTATAAGGAAAAATCATTATTGTGCATCCAATTCTTTATTACATTTTAATTAACTGATTCAATATCAGAGGTTCCAACTATGGGTAACATGAACAACTAGCTATCTGAAGATATCACAATTCAATTTAACAATTAATTATACATTCCTTCAATAAACAAGTGTGAACATTTTTCATGTTTATTTATAAATTCAATTAAACATGCTTACTACAACAATTTTATTTTCATAAAATTACAACAACAATAATATGATTCATTAAACATTCCTCTTTATCTTTAGCAAATTAATTATAAATTAATTTGGGATTTATGTTATTTATATAATTACATGAAGAATAACATGATAAACAAGTAAGGAATTGATATCAAACTATCTAGAAAATCAATAGGCAAACCATTTTCATGGAATAAAGAAACAACATATGATCGATACATATTCATTAACCGAGTTCAAATATTTGTTCAGTCATTTTCATTGTGATCTAGTGGTCCAAATCATGAAAACTCTAAAAATTCACGTAAATAGAATAATGAATCCACTAATCCCCTAACTTATAAGGTTTCTGACATTCTTTTCATGAGAATTATCCAATACAACGGATCATGATCACCTATCCTGCAATGACTTCATCCACATGGGTCGTCGGGACAGAACCGCATCAACCAACACCCAAGAATGATCCACTAGAAACATATAGATAAGATTCCACCACATGGTAAATAGAAACATGAGGAATCATATTAAGAAACCTAGAATAACGAACTAAGAACATACTATATATTGAAGATGGATCGAAACTTGCTGGTTTTAACAAAACAGGGGGTGCGCATGCCACATGAAAAGCTCCAACGAGAAATGATCCAAGGCTAGTACATTCACACAACTCCTAGGGAGAAAAGGTTCCTAGTTAATCACACCTAGAGAAAGGAGAAGGAATAACATGAGTGGACGGTATCTCGACCCTTTTGAAAATCTAAATGGAGAAGCAGTTCAGATACTGTTTAGATTTCTCATTAAAGGTATATTTGGTCAAACTATGTGTTTTGAACAAGTGAAGGCACTAGGACCCTTAGGAAAATTAATATTTGAGTTATGGGCTTTGAATCAACCATAAATCCATTAAAAAGGATTTGAATGCATTTTAAATAAAAGATAATGTCAATGGGGAGAAACTGTAGGAAGTTAGAGACACTGTACACCTACCGATAGATGAGCTACCATCCTGGAAACACTTTTCAACCTACCGATAGATGGCCAGACTATCCTAGAAACACTATTAAACCTACCGATAGATGGCCTTCCATCCTATATACACTTTTCAACATAGGGATAGATGGACTACCAATCCTGGAAACACTGTTCAACCCACCAATCAATGACCTTATGGTCTTGTAAAGATTGTTTAACCTACCGATAGATGACATAATATCCTGGAAACACCGTTCAACCTAATGATAGATGACCTACAATCTGTATATTTTGAAAAGTGTTATAACTAAGTCACATTGACCTCCCAGAACAACACAAACACCTGATTTTCAAAAAGGAATAGACCAGAGAGGTTCGATCCATTACCTCATATACCTCTCAAAACATTGTCATCCTCTAGAATCTAGAACCAACCATGAGAGGAAATAGAAAAGGGTCATAAAAATATACACCCCTGAGAGACACCTCTTAAGGATCCCTCCTCCACATGATCATAACCGATTATTAAAAATAACAAAGAAAAACCATGCGACAACCACAACCAGCTCTGAAACACTCTCTCGGGAGAGATAACTCTCAAAAGAGATCAAGCCACAACAAACACAAACATAAATCCATCCCATAAATGAAAAGGGTCTACAACCAAAAAACAAACAATGTTACCCAAGAATAGCTAAAAATTAAACAACTCAAGGTATTAAGCACGTATCTATGACTCACACTCTAGAGTACTCTCCTCCATGCCCACATGCCACCACATGAAAAGAACCATGGCTATAACACCCTAGAACACCACCTTCTCTTCGAGCTCCTGGATATCTAGAAAATGCTACTTGAAGTTATAATCATCATTGACATCTATCTCACCCAAATCAATGATGTAAAAGTAGTCATGAAGATATTCATAGAGCTATGACATGTGAAAAACATCATGAATCCTTCTCACATATGGGGGATGTTCTACACGATACACCACAACTCCAACATGAGCCAACACTTCAACAGTTCTAACAAACAGAAGATAAAGCTTACTCCCACAAACAAAACACTGATTCCCATGATGAGGAGTCACCTTTAGAAACATGTGATCACCAATTTAAAATAGACACAGTATTTATGATGATCCTGAACTACCATCATATTCTTACGAATCACTTATACAATTTCTATCGTACTTTGTACCTATTCCATCCTGAGAATTTCTAACTCTTTGATGTTAGTCTTGCATAATGGAGAACAGAATATTCATCCATATAAGGATTAAAAAGGTTCCATATTGATGATGGATTGGACATTATTTTTGTAAGAGAACTCTGCCAAGGGTAGGTTCTTTGTCCACGAATCTCCAAAGTCCAAGACACAAGAGCACAACATGTATTCAAGAGTATGGATGGTCCACTCTCTCTGACTGTCTGACTATAGATGAAAATAAGTTCTAAGGAATAGTTGCAGACCAAATCCATGTTAGAAAGCTTTCTACACCCTAGAGGTAAAATGAGGATCTCGATTAGAAATGATCGTCTTAGGGACTCCTTGGAGTCTCACCACCTCCTCTAGAAACATCCTCAACAAAACCTCCATTGATCTCGACTCATTGATCTATATGAAGTGGGATGATTTCCTCAAATGATCGAATACCACCCATATAGTATCATGGAATCCCTAAGATCAAGGTAAACCAGTAATAAACTTCATTGAGGTTTTCTACCACTTCCACTGAGGAACATCTAACAATTAGAGCATACCACCAAGAACCTGGTGCTAAAACATCACATACTTTCAAACCAAACATTGAGACACAAACATTGTAACTGCACGGTTCACCCCATGATACAAAAAATGACTTGTAAAATATTAGTACATCTTTTTCATTCTAGGATGTACCACTAAGGTAGAACTATAGAACTCTATGAGAACCATCTCTCATGAGCCCAAAGGAAACAAATACTTCACTAAAACAACACCTTATGTTCCTCATACTCATACCAACCATTATAGGCCTCACTAAAAACATATAGAGATCTCCAGACCCCCTCCTTAAGATATACCTACAAGAAATCCTCAACCAGTTGTACCAGGGAAGACTGCACCATCATTTGGAAAAGAAAACCTCTTCACCCAACTTCTCCCATGTCAAGACATAATGTTGAGAGTTATTAATTCACCCTCCAACAATCACCAGATTCATGCTCTACATCCATATGTGACTTTATTATCAGCGAATTAGATTCAAAATTAAACTTTATAGGCATATATGAAATTTTGAAGTCCTAATCCTATAAGAACACCATCTATCGATGCTGTTAAAAGTTCATGTCACGCTGGGAGAAAACATACCTCGGGCCATCATAATCAGTGAAGACCACAAAATTCTCACCAATGAGGTAAAGTCCCCATAACTTAAGGGAAAACACCACTACCTCTATTTTGAGATATAGGGTTGTATAGTAACATTTGTCAGGATACAATTATCAAGACCCATAAGAAACGACTGATCTCTACTGCATCAGAACACTACCTAACCCCAAACGTGAAGTATCAGAGAAAACCTCAAACTGAACTCCATATTCTAGTAAATAATGAACTAGAAAATTGAATAAATTTTCATTAGTATACTTAAAAGATTCCTGAAACTATGTAGTCCACACAAATTCTTGATCCATCCAATTCAACACTATTATAGGAGTCGCAAACTGAGAGAAATTTTCTATGAACCACATCTAGTAGCTTGTGAGAACAAGAAAACTTCACACTTCTACCACTATCTTGTGGGATTCCCAAGACAAAAATGCTTCATGTCTTTGATGAATCCATATCTAATACCTTCTAGAATACAACATGCACCAAAAAAAAAGATTCTCGAGCCCAAAACTCACTCTTTGAAAACAACCCAAATAGTTAATGATGATGCATAACTCCAAAAAAAGAACGTAGATGCTCTACCTTCTCCTCCCTAGAAACGGATTACAAAAAGATGTTTTCGATGAAAACCTCCATGAACATATCTAGGAACTGATGAAACACAACAATCATCAACACCATGAATGTAGTTGGAGCATACGCCGCACCAAACAACATCACCAAGTACTCATAATGTCCATGATGAAAAACAAAAGTATTCTTCAGGATATCCTCATCCTTCACATGCATATGATGATATATTGACCTAAAGTCATTAATTGAGAACCAACTTTCACCCTCCAGTTGATCGAATAAATCATTAATCCATAGAAGTGTATAGTGATTCTTCAATGTCACTTTGTTTAAATGAAGATAATCGACACACCACCCCATAATACTCTAAGCCTTCTTCACAAACACAACTACTACACCCCACGGTGACACACTATACTAAACAAAAACACACTATAGTAGACCATAGAGATGTATACTCATCTTACTCAACTTAGAAGGCACAATATTATACGGAGACATCGATATAGGTGAAACCCCTTTTTATACCTCGATCCCGAACTCGATGTCTCATAGAGGGGGTAACACTATAACCACTTCTAGAGAGACATCATGGTACTCTTCAATGACCCAGGGAAACACTGACTACTAAACCTACAATGAACTCAACATCAGCTTAGTCATCAAATATGGAAAGGTCAAAACATGCCAATAAACTATCTGACGGTCTCGCTTTCCAACTAACATTATTGGCTCTCCATCAGCATTAAAGAAAACCAATTTCATCTTAAAGCATTCCACGATAGCCTATACCAAATAAACCAATGCATGATGAGGATGACATAATATGGTTGTATCTATAAATATAGGAAATGTCTGTAAGAGCAGAGCGACCTAGACAATAGCTCACAGTATCTACACACATCAAAGAATTCAGTTCATCTTATAAATGGAATAGTCAATGCTAACGACACTGGAAGCCTCTCTACCTCAAGTACCAAATCATGTATAAGGGAATGCGATATGAAGGAGTGTGTCACTCTTGAATCTAACATGGTGTGAACCCAAGTAGAAAACAAGGAAAGGGTTCCTAGAATGATGTCGGGCATTCCTCGCACTGACAACTCTAATGAATGAAGCTGACCAAAACCTAATCCATAGCCTCCCTCACCTTGAAGATGACCACCTACACATCCACGCTCTACTCTCTAAGGAAAAAAAGCATTATGTGGTTTTCTTCTTCCTTTCCCATCTGCTCTCTTCTGATCCAAAACTAGTGCAACCTACTAGTGTTGCCTCACCTAGAACTGCCTAAAATAAGGAACTTGAATTTTTACACATGTCGCACACTAACTACTCATAATGTTAGGGAACTGTCACTACTGATGAACTCAATATTTATAAAAAAAGTCCCTAATGCCTTAACATAGTCTTGAGAGCCTCCTCCCTTGGAGAAAAAAGACATTGAGGGCTGGGACCGACCCCTGGATGAATGGAAAGTATGCTTCCCTATAAACTAGAAACCATAGACCACAGTTATGCCTCATGAGGAATCTAGAATACTCCCCTCTAATAAAAATTCACATCTTCCTAAGGTCCTCTAAACGACCTATTCCCTCACAAGCAGCTCAATATATGTCTTTAGCATAAACAGAGTGACCTATCACTGGATATGTTGATGCAAATACTCCATGAAATACCATTCCCTAGTATCCCCAATGACACCCAATGATACTTCCAAGAATGAATAGAACATAAAGCTATCTCAACCTCCTCTAACGTGTCTTCGTGACAACATATAAAATGGAGTCCTCATACATCTATAGAATATGGTTTTGAAACCCTTGGAGTGTAATCCTCCATGTGTCATAATCGTCAACCTCTACTCTAAAACGATCTACAGACGCAACCTTCTGGACATATTCTACACAAACCGGATGAGGAGATCGACCTGGAGACACAAACACGAATGAAAAAAGAGTTAGTGCTCATAAACCTATAATATAGAAGACATTAAAATTAAAAAATTGTTTTCTTTAATTTATTTTTGGTTAAACTATCACAAGTTATACCCATTAAAACATCATTGAAAAGAATAATGATGCATGATCCTTTCCTAGGAATCTACTATATAATCATAATCACCTTGTTTAGTGACCACTATAAACTTAATGGTATTGCATTAGAAAACAGAGTTCCCTAAATATCTGTTTCTTAGCTGGTCTACATTTTTTAGAACACTTGCTAAACTTGTCTGACGTCGTTTCCATACCAACCCATGCAATATCACCGGTTCTTAACCCCAAACACAATCATATCCCTCAAACAGACATCTAATATCACTTTTTCATGACCCCCTTCCCCGAAGGTGTACCCCACCTAGGTCGATAATGTGACAATAGAGATAATAACCCTTATGTCCCCTATCTGGTAGGCCTTGTGTTAGAGACTTGAACCAAGGGTATAACAAACACATATATGGGAGGCATTAACCTCTAAGGGAAAACATGCATAAGAGATAGATTAGATTAAAACAAAAAACATCTTACCCAAACAACAATATAAAGGAAACTAAAATACCTATATGCAATGTCATTTAAAGACTAATATAACTAAAAGGGGAAAAAAGTGAAGCAAACTCATCACCTAAATAGGTATTCTATGTTTCTTACCTCACCATGGTTATTCTCAACAAGTATCGAATACAAGAGTATATAATATAATAAATAATATCAAGGGTACCTTGTTACCACATGCCCACTAGTTTTCAACTTTTCCCCAACGTTTCACATCCTGGTCATCTCTATAAAAAAAGGATAGACCAAAGACACCTAGGCGAAGTGCCGCAATATGCACATCATGCATCACAAACCACCACATCAACATAAAAAAAATTAACCAGGTAGATTTCAGGATCCAAAAAATCCCAAATAACATTTATCATACATCGAGTGTTATACCTCAAGACATTAGAAGTCATACACTGAGTAAGGATCCTCAATCCATCACAACATATACACTTTATACCTATAGTTGTACTTAAAATACTATATCTAGAATTTATGTGTGTGAAATAAATACAAGTCGTCCCAACCCTCTACAAAAATATATGGGGGAAACTAACCGTTGTACATAACAACACAAGTAACTACCAAGAGAAGATGGTGGGGCCAAAGGGGGTCGTCAGCCATCCATCCACCCATGGGGATGTTGGGGAAAACACCCCTTGGGATCAAAAACCCCAGGGTGTTATTTTCCCTAACCGACATTGTAGAATATCATATATAAACACAAAAAGTATATTGTATAATATATCTCACAACCACACTATGGAAAAACCTAGTCTTAGAATTACCAGCTTCAAACATCTACCGGACTCCTGACTGCTACTGCTGAGACTACATATCATATAAGCACACAAACATTTACAGAGCTCTATTAAGTTACTTTATCCATTTTTATCAGTTTAACATTACGTAAATTAATTTTTTAATCATTAATTAATCATTATGAAATCAAAATTACATTTAATTATCATTTTGACCAAGATCAATTCCCTCCAGGAATAACCAAACTGAGTCAATAGCTTCTCAAAGTGAAACCACAAAATTACATCCCAACAAGCACCAAACCCATGGGTTAAACATCAATTTTTCATTTATTTAAAAAAATATCATTTTCCATTTTTCTAGGTATTATATGATATATTATATGCTACCAAATGAAAGGTTCTCAATATGGTGATTTGATGAACTACCTGTTGAGTCTTTTCCGCCTATAAAAAAAGTGTAGACCTATCCATCCTTGAGAAGATAAACACTAAAAGAACATTTCATTACACACAAATATTCACCTATTTTGGAAGAAGGGTAAGAAATTCCACATATCTCAAGCAATGCGGAAGTTAAAATAGATAACCAGACAACACAATCAACCACAACTACTTTCACGTCGACGGGTAAACCCAACTTCAACCTGTTTCATCATCCCTAATGTCATCCCCTACACCCACATGAATGACCTAATGAATCTAACCACTCCATTCATCAACTACCACCACCACCACCATTGGGCCTCTATACCCCCATACACCACAACAACCTTCCAGGCTCATCCATCCGAGGCACATGCCACAACACAATTAGTAGGAAACATACAATATTGTAACTGGGCTATTGGCCCAAAAAAAGGCATTCATCCTTCACACATAATGAGAACTCACATCTCTAAAGCCTAAGATGCCTGTCATTTACCAGGAAGCAACTCAAAACCCTACAAGTCATTATCTTTATCGAACAACTGATTCTTTATTCCAACTTGAATTAACTAATTGATTATCACAGGTTCCAACTATGGGAAACCTAAACAACTAGATATATCAAGCAATCGAAAATTAATTAAATAAATAATTTGACATTACCTTAATCAATAAGAATCAACATGATTCAATTTTATCAATAAATTCAATTAAACATGATTACTACATTAATTATATTATCATAAAATTACAACAATAACAACTAGATTCATTAAACATGCCACTCTATCTTTATCCAATTAATTATCAATTGATAATGGCTTTATGTTCTCTAAGAAATTACATCAAGAATTAAATGATAAACAAGAAAATTATAGATATCACACCCTCTATAAAATAAAAAGGCAAACCATTTTCTCATTTCAAAGAAACAACATACGATCGATACCAATTCTTTAATCTGACTCATATATTTATTATTCCATTTTCAATGCGATCTAGTGGGATAAATCCTGATAACTCTACAACAACATGTAAATAGAATAGAGAATCCATGGATCCACAAACTCACAAGTTTTCTAACATTATTTTCATGGAAATAGTCCAACACAACAGATCACGATCACCTATCCTACAATAAATGCATCCACCCAAAGACGCCATGACACAACCGCATCAAATAACACCCATGAAATCTCTATTAGAAACATGGATATTACATGACATAACATGGAAAGGAGAAACATGAGGAATTAGATTGGGGAAACAAAAATAAATGTGGTAGAACATAGCTTATATCAAAGATGGATCAACTGTAGTTTGATGAACCAAAATAGGGGGCGCACATGCATTAGGAAAATCTCTAAGTGGAAACAATCTAAGGATAGCACAATAAAAAAACCCTTAGGGGAAAGGTTTTGGGCGCCTCAAACCAAGATAAAGGATAAGGAAGAATAAGGGGAAGATATTTTAGTTCTTTTGAAAATATAAACGGAGCAACAATTTAGATACAGTTATGATTTTCCATTAAAAGGTAGATCTGGTTTAAACTACGTGGTCTGACCTAGTAAATGCACTCGAACACTTAAAAAAATTATGATATGAGTTATGGGCATTGAAAGAGACATAAATACATTAAAACTAGGATTTAAATGAATTTTACATAAATGATGACATCAAATGCGTGAAACTGTAAGAAGTTTGAAACACGTTACACATACCGATAGATGACCTACCATCCTGGAAACACTATTCAACCTACTGATAGATGACTTACCGATCTTGGAAACACTATTCAACTAACCAATAGATGACCTACCCACATGGAAACGCTATTCAAACTACTAATAGATAACCTACCATCCCAGGAAATACTATTCAACTCACTGATAAATAACCTATTATTCCTAGAAACACTGTTCAACCTAACAATAAACAACTTTCCATCCTAAAAATATTGTTCAACCTACAGATAGATGACCTCTAATTCTTGAAAACACTGTTCAACTTATCGATAGATGACCTATCATACTGGAAACACTGTTAAAAATATAAATAGATGACCAACCATCCTGTAGGCACTATTCACAGAAATACAAACTTTTCAAACTGTTAGAAATAAGTCACATTGACCTCCCAGAACACCGAAAACACAAGATTTTCACAGAGTAATAGACCAGAGAGGTCTATGCCATTACATCATATACCCTTAAACATGTTGGAAATAAATCACTCAATACATCAAATAGTTTATATATTTATTTAAACTTATGATCAACCATTTACTTATTAATAAAAAACACTTTATGTTTATCCCATATTACTATTTCATATCATATTTTTTCATATGTTATATTTTATCAGAATTGTTTATAAATAAAATGTAAATTAACTGAGTTATATTCTCAGTGAGTGTCAAATTGGGTGAAAAATAAGGGCACAATTAGAATCCAATATAATAATGATTGAGGTATAATAGAACAACTCTTTTGAGGGTTATCAGCCTATGATGCATTTGTACCAAAACATTTCCACTTATAGTACTCAGATAAGGATGAATTTCTAATAAACCCACATAATCTATACCTTATCCAAATTTATGATGTTTTTATATACATAGAATTATCTTGAAAGTCATTCATTGGGTTATGATATATAATTTATGTTATCCTAAATCTAGTTTACATTGTTTCCACTGAACATGATTTGATACCAACTGTAATGACCCCAACCCTAGTATTCAAGATCAAGTGGTATTTTTAATACATTGTATCTAGATATAAGAAATCGTATCCCAAGGGACTAAGAAGATACTTATCTAGTTAATCAATACAAATACTTAAATATACAATTAAATTTGAAAATATAAAATTTAAAATAGAGTGAAAGTAAGTATTCTTCATCTAAGGACTCCTTAAAATATACCTTCTTCATATACTGGGGGAAGGAAAAAATATCGAGTGATATCAAACAACCAGTAAGTGTTATTTACAATGAATATATCAAGAGTAAATATGTCACAATCAATATTCCTGGTAAATAACTGAAACACATTCCTTTTAATCAATATCATAATCATCAAGAATAATCTGGTAGGAGTTCATGAAGATAAAATGATTCCATATAAATAATAATATGATCTTGAATCTGATCCATAGATATCAGAACCAATCATATAATAACATGGGCATAAATAGCTGATTTTATAATGATTTAATGCATAATTATGGACATTTAATATTTAATGTCAAGGCTTTTTCCATGATATTTTAAATAATGGTTAGGTATACACTGAAAACCCATTTAAAAAGGATATTCTTATAGAATATATCATGAGACATACTGATTCATTGAGGGGACATATATAACCAAGCCCTACTCATAACTACATGACCAATGCATCCATCATATATTTTATGTTAAATTTAATTAATAAATAACATTCATTATCAATAAATATCCTTATTGAATAAAGAAAAAAATATTTATCATTATTTTATAGAGTCAATAAAATAAAATTCATCGTAAAACACCAAATAAAAAAATATTATATAATTTAGGTAATAATAATATCAATGATACAAAGAATATTTATATTTAAGAGATATTTAATATTCAAAGATCATAGGAAAGTGACTATTTTAGGATAAAGTTAATGAATATAAAATTAATCAAGAAAATAAATATAATTATCTTTCTATATAAATGATAAAAACCCATTTAGAGACAGAATATGGATGGTATCATTACAATATATCCCAAGTAGAATAAAATAAAAATAATTTATTTTTTGATGAATAAAAATACCATGAAAATATCATTAAAAATAGTCTAGAGGATAATCAGTTTTTTACTTTTAAAATGTCATTTAAAAAAAATTAATTTTTTTAAAAAACATTTTCTATGGAAAAAAATTATACGTGTAAAAGATGCTTCAAAGAAATTAACTATCAAGATAGTGTAAAATTATTTTCATGTAGAGTTTGTTAAAATAATGATTCATTTAACATTTTTGGTATACAGTGAAAAAAAACTTGTATAGAAAATGACAAGAAGAATATTTTCAAATAAATTTTTCCTAAAATTAAAACATTCGTACAAATTTCATTAATAAATAATTGTATAAAATATCAAATATTCTTTGAATTGTTTTGAAGAAAATATGAAAATATAAGAAAATGATCCATGACTGAGAAGAAAAACAATTCGATCATCCAGAAAAACATGATTTTGGTATGATCAATTCCTTAATAGTGAAAAGTAATAGAAAATTTATAATTTCAAGAAAGAACCATAGGAGAATAAAATATTTTGGGTTAAGATAAAAATACCATGTAATTCCCCAATCATATACTTAAATATAAATAAACTTAAATAATGATGAGATAGTGAAATAAAACATTACCACTTTGGTAACATTTGATTCATAACCCCCATGAAATAACTAACATCGAATGAAATATTAAATACCATAAATATAAATAGATTCATGATATAATATATTGATTTGGTTTGAGATAAAAAAACATAAAAATAAATTCTTTTATAATACAAATTATGACTCAATGGAGTGGAAATAGAGATGAAATATCTTACCAATATCATACCATTGATGTGAGAATTAATCGTTGAATTAATTATGTGTATCACATGTATTAAACAAGAAAAAATATTAAAAATAATATAAAACAAATAAAATTTATTAAACAAATAATCTTACAATATTAATGATAGTGAATTGGTAATATAACCTGATGTAAAGAAATTGATTTATGAAACACCTTACCACTTGGTAAAATTAATATTAAGTCCCATTAGATAGAATAAATTAAATTTTAGCTTAAAATAAGAATAATTATAAATGATTAATCATATAAAATATAAAATGGGAAACTTATAAACCATATAAAACAAATTAGTTTGATAACCTTAACAGTTTTCTCAAATAAAAGGTAATTGAGAAGAATTATCTTACCTTAGATCTGACTCATTAAGTACATTTTTATCTTCTTGAATGATAAATATAGGTTAGTTATTTATTTTTTTAATAAAGTATATCATATATATTAGACCAGTAATTTTATATAATATGATTTTATATAAATTATTGAATCAATTAAGTTCACGTCGAATTTTTTGATGATATTATGTTTATATACCCAAAATGAATTTATTAGTTTCACTATTGTAATATAGGTAGTTATTAAATCATATATAGAATAATAATAATGAAACAATTATCATTTTATAAATCCAAATATACATTTTAAAATAACCATGAAATATGGTTATGTAAAATGAACTATGCTACAATCTGGGAGATGGTTATCCATATCTACACAGAAGTAATGTTTCTATTATTCAACAATCATGATGGAAGAAGATTAATATCAGTTCATATTTATAGAATGATAATTATATAAATATATATAGTTATATTTCTTTCAATACACTTCTATAATGTCATCATATGATGTGGT
Source organism: Viscum album (assembly GCA_963277665.1). Lineage (NCBI taxonomy): Eukaryota > Viridiplantae > Streptophyta > Magnoliopsida > Santalales > Viscaceae > Viscum > Viscum album. The sequence continues at coordinate 1,195,270,044 of OY728139.1, forward strand.
TATGAGAAAGAAGTCACATAGTTTCTTCGATGCAGTAATCCACAAGTATTTGCAAATGACGTTATCATTTTCCAATTGGTAGAGAAAGTAAGATATTATATGAAATATTAAATTTCAATTTTGATTAATACATCATTGATAATATATATATATATATATATATATAAATATATAAATTAAATAGTTCGTTAAAACTATCCATGAGACGTGGTGATGGAAAATGAGTTACATTGGTTCATGAGGTGGTCGTCCACCGTACACATGAACGATGTTTTCATTTCCAATTTGTTGGGATATGAGATATATATTGGGTATTAAATTAAAGTAACAACATCTCAGTTTATGGCAGATACTTATTTTATTATATCAATATGGTTGAATAATATTTGAAGGAGTTGGAAGATGAAATAAAATAAAAATGCTCAGTTAAGAATGATAACTCTTATTTGGACTACAACTTTAGGTTTAAGGAAAAGTCACCCTGTGGGGGTTTTATAATAAAAAAAAATCTATATATGATGATTTATAGTATATTAGGGAGGTATTTGATTTTGTATTAACTGAAATGATTCTTTCTATGTGTAAAGAAAATAAGAGAGGATGTTCACATTGTTAAGTAAGGGGATAAAAACTTGTGGAATTTAATAAAATTTTAAACTAATATAAATTAGTATTCATGAAGAAGGATAAAAATTTATATAATAAGATGATATGATGTATATGGTTAAAAATAATATGATCCAAGAAAATAAGTATAAGTTTGGATTTTTTTTACACTTACCTATTTATTTTAACCTGTGTTAACACTATTTGATAATTTCCATGACAACAAAGTTTAAGGGTCAAGATAGTTACTATAAAGGGAACATTGGTCCCTAAATTGATCATGGATTATATTTTAAAACATTTCCCAATAATTTCCAATAATATAATATTATTATAATATTTTATATAATTTAATATAGTATTAGTTATTTTAAAATACCATTAAAGTAATTTCTAGAACTATTCATTTAATATGACATTGAAAATATAATTATGAAAATTTTACTTGAATCCAATAATTTTAGACATCAATGACACGTTCTATTTATATAATTGTTTCTAGAAAAAAAATTAGTATATTTATATTACTTTTATTATTCTTAAAGTTATTTATTTTGGATTTCTATTAACTGAAAAAATAATGTGTTATCATTAAAAATGAATTTAAGGAAATAATTTCATTAATAATAAATTTAAATAATTTAACAGGTTAAATTATTAATCTATTTTTAAAATTAATATTTAAACTCAGAGATAATTTGTTTATTTATTTTTCAAAAAATATTATAGTTATTAAAATATAGAAAGGGAAAAGATGATTTTACATTAACTATATGATTTTTAATTTTAATTATATTAATTTAAATTAATATAGACAAATATATGATAAATAATTAACTTTAAATCATTCTACATTATGGGATATTTTAATTTTTTTAAATTTAGAAAACATTATAAACATAAAAATAATTTTTAAAACAATTCTTTTTAACGTAAAATAATATAGTATTAAAATATCATAGAAATTGAAGATTTGATTGAAAATAATTATATTATTTTAAATAAAAGGGGTTATATTTATCTTTAATACCAAAAAAATATAATAAAACCATTTTTTACAAAAATTATTGTCAGTTTTACAGAATTTGATATTTTTCACAATTTAAAAAATCCATCATTTAAGGAAAGTATGAAAATTTCTCCCTAATATAATTTTGATATTATGACATCAAAAATGAGATCCTTATGATAAACTAATATTAAAATGAATTTATAAATATATTTTAATCAAATAGGAAGATGATTTATTTCATAAATCATTTAATCTTATTTATACCTATCAGGACCCATCCTAATGGAGACCATACTATGACAACCCCAATACCGCATCCAATAGTCCAAGGGATATCAAGTAGAACCGAGATTCCATATCCCACAAATGATGGGAATATTCATAAGTACTTGTACACACACACACACACATCTCTAAGCCCACAACACTAAAATGAAAAACACTAAGTAAAAAAGAATGCATATGACTAAAAGTAAAGAGGGACAAAATACAATCCCACTGAAAGTAAGAGTCTCTAAAAAGGGAACACACAAGTTATTGAAGCTCATCCCTATAAAACCCTATCTCAAGGGAAAGGTACTTTTAAGATGTCTAAAGTCGTAGGGGAACACCACGACGTTCTCTCTCTCTCTAAGCACCACCTGGCCCCGATCCACCTGTGACTCCATTAAATCATTGATCATATACAGAATACAAGACACATGAAGAAAACTTCCATGTATGGGTGAGTAAGAAAATACTTAGTAGGACACCCAGAAATCACAAAGAAAAATCCAAAATGAGAAACTATAAGGGAATGGTACAGTCAAATCTACACAATTGTATGTTTATAACACATATACCAAGGATATCCATATATACTCATGACTAGATAAAAAGTATAGAATTAAGTCACAACTAATAACTGCCTCAAGATTCTTCTCATGGTGCACTTGTTCTAGAATAACTCACTCCTTGCACCATGATATCATCTGAGACTCTCGTGAAGAGATTCCACTAATTTGGGCCCCACCTGAAGTGAAGTAAACTAGTCAAAGATCATAATATATAGAGAGGGGATCCTTTCTAGAGAATAAATTCAACCCAATCAGTGTTAACCCACAACTTAGGAGATCCTTCGTAAAGAATACCAATAAACCAACTAATACAACTCATAACATAGTGTATCTTTCTCAGAGAATACCAACTACCCTATCGATACAGTCCACTAGATGGAGGACCAACACCCTATGCTTGGAGGTCACGTCAACTCCCAAAAATATATATCATGGGTGATAGAGTATTTCTTTAGTCCTAAGGATGGATACAATAAATCTATCTAGTTCTTGTCCTATATAGGGGGCTGTTATCCAATGATGTAGATGTAATACCATACTAAACCCTTGAGAAAAGAACAAATGGATACTATCCACCTATTACTGGTCCATTCTAGTATCCCACCAAGCCATAATAAATGAACCTCCACATCGCAAGGGTACCAATGTTGTAGAAAGATCATCAAACATACAATACTTCTAAAAGTTATGACCATTTCAGTGAAAATATCCAACTTGAGTCTTCTCCGGGTCTGACCTGAACTGGCTTGTCCTGAACCAAACCGGCCCAAACTAATGGGCCATTGTACCATGGGACCTATCCCATTGGGCCACCAGAGTATCCCGGTTCATCAATCTAGGTCTGCACGCACGGGCCGACACCCATCTCCCGCACTTTATTGACCCACCTGTGTGCTCCCAGTCAATGTGATTCCATAATGTTTGTCACCCCCTACAACCTATGCTGTTGTGGGCTCTACGTAGACCCCAATTATGTACGTGGCCCACTTCTCCATATCCCTAGTCACTACCCAAATCACCGCTCTGGCCGCGGGCTCCAACAGGGTCCTGCATTGACCACATTCTTCCTCCACTATCATTCGCCTCACTGGTGGCCAGTTGTCTACCTCGCGCTCTTCCTGGATAGACCCAGCCAGGCCATGTAGTACCTTCGCTATCGGTCACCCCACTGGCAGACCTCATGGACTAAATAGAGCCCCTACTCTAGTCGTTATCATGCGCCACCACCTTACACTGATGTAAGCTACTACCTTGGCCAAATTGTGTCGCACCTTCAACTTTTCACCTCCATAGTGTCATTGTGGAATTGGATCTTCAGTCTTAGGTTATTTCCCCATGAACCAAAGGTGCAATGATTGTACTCTCATAAAATCCCGAAGAACATGAAGAACACTAAAAACATCAGGGGAGGAAAGAAACAAAAGTAAAAAACCCCTAGAACGAACCTAAAAAAAATTCATTCAAGCCTTGGTCTATTTCGTATGAATAATCACAAATAACAACAATCTGTAATAAAATTAACCCTACTAATAAAATCCCACAAGAATAAAACCATAACACATTACACACAACCTATGAATCAACTTGTTCCTCAATTGATTCATGTTCATCATAGGGATATAGAATGGGGTGGAATCGAATTAAAATGCATAGCCTACATTGAGTTGGAATGACCATTGATAAAGAGTAGTGTTGCATCATCATCATTTGTCGATCCACGATCCATCGAACTTGAGGTTTTTTAAATCCGCCGTCATTTTTCAACACTTTATCTAGAGGTTATTCTCTATAAATGAGTGAAATTCCAGATTTTTGTAAAACCTGAATTCCTCTCCAAGAGCTTGTTTAAAGAAAAACAAATATATTTTGAATAGAATATTTTTATTTAAGTATTTTAATTATGATTATGTCCAAAAACTAACTTTCACAACCATCTCATGCTGACCAATGTTAGTCTGTACCTAAAGAAAAATTGATGCTTTGAATGCAATGGTTCCCTTGGATTCCTGATTCGGGAACCCATTTTGATGTTATTCCAAAATTTTAGGAAAACCTCTCATGAACAATATTAAAAATGTAACATTTTTAATGAATTTTTCTAGACACACTGGGCCTCAGAATCACATTCTGTTTCAGTGTATGGTATTATAAGTTTCACAATTAATTTATAAAAATAAAATTGGAGAAAATTTGAATCAATAAATTTTTCCCAGCTTAGGGATTTATGTCCTCAAAATCCAACAAAAGGGATACTTGACAAAAAGATGAGGGTACTGAGCATGAAGTTAAACACCCCACTCCAATATTCTTTCTTAATGATTATCGTAATTTCACCAAATTCACAGGATCAATCAACCATCCATGAAGAATCCTCTCGTGTTGATCCTTGATCTCCATTGGGTACTCTGCAAAATTCCCCCCATCGTTGATATCCATCTTTCCCCATTCAATGACGTGTGATGTGTCATGCATGTACATCCATAGCTGGGACACATGGAAGATGTCATTCAGCTACTCTAACTGCAGAGGTTGATCTAAGTAGTACACCACCTCCCCAACTCTACACAAAATAAAGGAAGGTCCATTTAACCTCAATGATAGCTTGTCTCCTCATCCAAATATCCAAATCCCACACCGAGGAGAGACTCACAGGAACACATTTTCTCCCACCTTAAACTTCAAAGGCCTCTATCACCGATCAACATAAGTCTTCTGATGTTTTTGTTCAATATTCATCCACTGTTGGATGACATGCCCCTTCTATGTAGTCGGAAGCACCAACTCCAGTCCCATAAGTGTTGACTCTCCCAGGTCTGTCTAGAAAAGTGGGGACATACAAGGTTGCTTGTACAAGGTCTTGAATGGTGACATACCGATGGTGTTGTGGTAGCAGTTGTTGTATGAAAACACCACTATATTTTTTTTATCCATTCCACTACGGACTAAATTTTATATGTAATAATGTTTCATATAACCTAAAAACTGATGGTCTGCTCAGTCTGGTGATCCGTCTATAGGTGAAAATATGTACTTAATCGCAACTGAGTCCCAAAAATCTCCTCCAATCGCATCCACTGGTGGATTTAAAGAGAGCATCGTGATATGAGATGATCATTTATGGGACTCCATGAAGTCAAAAAATACACTACACATAGAGGTGTCCCAATATCACTACTGAACATTGCTCTTGAATTATTAGGAAGTAAGCTGAATTAGTGATTTGTTCAAAGATCACCCAGATAGAACCATGACCCATGACTATACATGGTAAACCATTATCAAGTCTATAGATATCCCATCCCACATCCATTCAGAAACCTCAAAAGGTTGATATAAACCCACTGGATCCTAGTGCTCAACCTTCACTTGCTGACAAGTGAGGCATATAGAAATGAACTATGCCAATGCTTTCCTCATCCCCAACCACTAAAAATAACATTGAAGGTCATGGTACATCTTTTACAAACCCAAATTTACCACTAAAGAGGATTTATGGAACTCCCATAACACCTCCTCATATAATACTATTGTTACTATTATGCATCCTCTGAAAAGAATGATGTGCTACCCACCTTTCTAATATCCATCAGGGGAATGACCGGTGGTGATATGAGTACATAAAGTCTCACAGTCATTATCTCTGACTTAAGCCACCTTGACTAGCTATAATGGTGGAGGGGTGAAAACCATAGACTAGAGATAAGCTTCTCCATCTCTATCCATGAAGGATATATACAATGAGGCTAACTACTTTGATGCCTTGTGCAGTAAATGTGAACTCAATCTCCTACTAAGCAAATCTTCCACCACATTCCCCATCAGAAGTGTATAGACTATATCAAATTCACATTCCTTTAGGAATTATATCCATCCCCTATGTCTAATGTTCAGATAATTTTGAGAGAAGATGTACTTGAGACTCTTTTAGTCAGAGTAGACTCTAAATCGCTCTCCCATTAGTAGTGTTACCACATATTCAATGCGAAGACTACATCTTCCAACTCAAGATCATGTCTCGTGCAGTTCTTCTCTGGTGGTATTAACTATTGTAAACCATAGGTATTTACTACTTTCCTCTGCATTGGGATAAACATTATCCCAGTTCCTGATGCGTCATAGAACACCACATAGTCAGCACCCTCCTTTGGAAATCTCAAGATAGGAGTGCTCGTAAATATATTCCTCGGCTGCTGAAAACTCTCCTAAAACTTCTCCGTCCACATGAAAGGAAAACCTTTTCATGCTAAATATTTCAATGACGTTGATACTCTAGAAAATTCCCGCATAGATCTATAATGGTACCCATCCAATCCAAGGAAACTCTTCAACTTGGTAACACTCTTGGGTGGCTACCTAGCAAGAACCTACTCAATCATCGCTTGTTCCACTGCAACTCCAGCAACTAAAATGATGTGTCATAGAAAGTGGACCTCTAAAACCCAAAACTAAAACTTCAAGATATTCCTATAATGATGTTGATTTGGGATTATGTCTAGGACCATCATCAAGTGTATCATGTTCTCTTCCTCAGATGTCAAATACACTAGGATGTTATAAAAAAATACCACCACCAAACAGTCTAAGTAAGGCTGGAAGATCCTATTCATGAGTCCCTTGAACACTTATAGGGTGTTAATCACACCAAATGGAATAACAAAGTACTAGTAGTGGTTTTACCAGCATCTAAAAGAAATTTTCTTTATATCCTCATCTAATACACATAGCTGGTGATAGCCTGATCTGAGCTTTATCTTCAAGAACCACCTCACCCCTTTCAATAGATCAAAGTGGTCATATATCCTTGTTAGTGGATATTTTTTTATCACAGTCACCTGGTTCTGGAACTAGAAGTGCACAAACAAACTTAAGCTCCCATCTTTCTTCTTTTCAGACAAAACTGGGGCTACTCAGGGTGAAACACTGGGTCTTACGAAGCCCTTCCTATACAAGTCCTCCAACTATACCCTTCGCTCACGAATCTTAGTGGGAGATATCCTATATGAAAGAGTATATATCATTGATGTCACTGGGTACAAATATATGAATAATTTTTCCTCTCTACGAGGAGTTAATCCTAGAACATCCTTTGAAAATATGTCCTCATACTCGTCCACAACTACAGGAAACTGAGGACACATCTCATCCACTGCATTGAGGGTATGGCATACCAATTGATGTGTGATTAGCTGCACCCTCATATATGTGATTCCATCCTATTCTTCTTGGGTTTCCATTTCATCGACAAAGAAAAACGAATTCCCATAAACACAGTCATGCTTCCATCTACGCCTAAAATAGTCAATATGACCATGAACTGTGGATAACCAGTCCATACCATGGATGAAGTCATAAGGCCTCAACGTCACCACCAAGATACACCAACTAAAACTCCCACCCATAAGAGTAGGGGAACACTATCTCTAGTATGGTTTGTTTGTAAAATCTTTTCACACAGGAGTCTCTATGTTTAGTGATCGAGTCAGCTATTCCATTGGAATATCTTATTCTCAAACTGGGGTCATGGAAAGAGAATAATGAATTGAACCTATTCCTATAAAAAGGCATCTAAAGATGAAAATACATAGATCATACCTCCAATCAACCATGGTGCATCAAGTTTGTAAGCCTCCATCACCTGATACTAGCTGCATCCCTATCCAATAACTCCTCGAGCCTATTGTGGACCACCTGCGGGTGGTGGTGGTAATACCTTGAACATCGACATACCTCCTACTACACAACCTACACCCATACCACGTACATCACCCTATGGACCACCCTTATCATGCCTCCACCTATATCTCGGGGTCCCTCGACCATCTCCTGACCGATCATACAACGGGTCGATTAATCTTGTTCCAGATGACCCTGACTGCCGCACGAGTAAAACCGAATGTCCTTAGGCTTACTCGCTCTACACTGGGATCCATGAACCACTTATCATCTGTCATGGGGATTTCCTCTTGAGTGCCTGACCCACTTAGGTCCTTGATAATGCTTTCGGATACCCAATGCTGAAGTATCATCTACTTAGTTCCTAGTGGTATCTATCACTACCGGTGTATGATCTGTTATAAATCCCTCCATGAGAAGAGATTTATCCGGTACCCAAACATATGTAAGAATTATAAGGGATATCATGGATGACCTGATCTTCCAGCGTAAGATAGTCTCAATGTTTTGAGCCCTGAAGAACGTGTATCATATTATATCTTTGGAGTAGTGGGAGAGATTAGTAAATCTCAATGAGTACTCCACCACAATCCAACTGCCTTGTTGTAGATAAAAGAGCTCATTGACGCACACTGATCTCAAGGTAGTTGTAAATTACTCTCTCTAAAGAGACACTCAAAGTATGAATAGGAGGGAGTTAACTCATTTTTGGTCTAGGTCACTAAGATCTACCATCGCCCTACAGAGCCCTGAAGAAGACTCACTCTTAGGAATTCTATATGGTCAGATTGTTTATTCACAAGTAGGAAGACATGTGTAACTACCTCTATGAAATCCTTCGCAGCCTGGGGGTTTGTCTAACCCCAAAAACTGGGAGGTTGCGGCCTCTAGAACTCATGCAACACACACATCCTATATCCATCCTATACTGGTAGTGCTGGTAGTAACTACATCTCTATGGGTGTTGGTATCGTTAGTACACCACCCGAAGGTGCTACCTCTAATACATTCCCTTGTACCGACGCCTCATCACTAGGAAAATCATCTTCATGGGGACACAATGAAATCCTGGCTAGCTATCTATGTGGAGGAATCCTAAAATAAAACAAGATGTACCATGGTCAGTAGTGTATTCCTGGTGATTTTTCCCTGACACTAGTGGGACATGAGAACACATCCAAATCCAATATGATGCATGTACCATTGTTTTCCCTGCAACCAGTTTTTTATGTACCTAGTCGAACAATAGAATTTAGGGTCCTAGTGCATAGATACGTCATCCACCACACAAACACTAGATTCGCTGGATTGAAATATGAACTCGAAACATATAACGAATTTTCCCCAATCCAATATCATTGAAGGAACCTCCCCTTTGGATAAATATGGATCATTCAATCACATCTCACCCATCTTTAGGGATTTCAATATTTCTACCCATTGCACCCTCATCTGGCTAGTCATTGTCTGGTCCGTCAACCTTCGATCCCACCTCTTCATTGTCTCCTTCTCTCTCCACTTCTTAGGAGATCACTCTCTATTTTCCAAGCCCCTAGATTGCAGTGGATTTTCCCCATTCCCTTGGTTTGACTCCCTCTCTTGATGCCTTTGCACCCCAGTCAACTCCATCTATCACTCCCCCCATGTCCCCCATAACAGGGTCTTATAGAGATGTGCTCTGCAGTTCGTCAGGTGGCTTAGCACATGTGTGTTTCCTTTGCACCCCAGTCAAATTCTTTTGAGGTATATTCCATTTAATATTGGGGTATTCATTTTCATATTTTTCTAACTCCTAGCAGTTATAACAATGAACAACAACATTTTCCTTCTTCTCCTTTAATTATTTTTCCTTGTGATATTTCCCTCTTTACTTATAACATACTCTTAATCCATTCAAGAATATCCCAAGGTGATTCTTTTACATTTATCACATGTTGGAAAATAATTCTTTCCATTCTTCCTTTTATCTGTTATTTTTCCTCCATATTATTCTTATATAGTTTCCCACTTAATCCATAAGACATAGAGAATTCTATCTATATCTTGATATCACATTAAACAATTTCATCATATGAAGAAACATTTTGAGACATCAACGCCTTTTAGAGACTTGTCTTGAGGTGTTCTATGAAATGGTCAATCTTAAATTTTATGTTTTGTATAAAATCCATAGCATACCTTTCTATCCTTATAAAGTATTCTGTATACATTTCAACACTTTATTCCTCCTTTTTCATTAAACTACAGAACTATATCTTGATCTCATATTGTTTGTCAAGAGGAAAATGTTTGTCAAAAAATGTGTCCTTAAAAAATTTCCATTCTATGATTTTTTATTTGCACATTCTTTTTAATATTACAGATCAAATACTTCCATTGATCTACATCACCATTGAGACAATACTATAAAAGGGTAATATTTTCCTTCTCACCGTATCTCAATTTCCATAAATATCATCTCCAAAGACTTAATCCATTTCACAGCTACAATTGGGTCAGTAGTCTTACAAAATGATTGGGTCATCTGTCACATATTTGATCCAACGTCATATAATCTCATTATGGGATAGGTTTCTCCATCCATTTAAGATTATGTTTCTTAACCCAATTAAGCTTCCCTGATTTATCTAGAAATTTCTCTGTTTCAATAACAGTAATATTGACTTTCTCAGTTGGTCAACCTCTACACTAGCCATGAGTATTGATACACTTCTATCTTCTAGGTCCCAGTTTTAAACAATGGAATATATTATATTAGATCATAAAATTATGAACTTTTTATTATTATAAATATGGCATAACAGTTAACAAAAATTTAAATGTTTATTCATATCTAATCTCATAATCAAAAAAATTGTTTTTTTGGGGATATCTTTACTTTAAAATCCTTCATAATGGTTTTTAAATATATTTTTAATTATCATAAAAATATCCTCCCATGAGTTTTAAACTTGGTGAATTGTAAGACCTATTATCATGTACTAGGTTTTGATTGAGTCTAGTCCAAAACACCTTTTCAGAGTTGTTACCACTAGGTACATTTGTACCAGAACAACTTCAAGATGTAGTATCTAGATAGGGATGTATTTTTAGGAACTCCCACATAATATCTACCATATCAAAACATTATTTTGTTCTAAAATAATTATCCTGAAATTATACCTTAGGGTTATTTAAGAAATTCTATATTTTCCTAATCATAATTTCTACATTTTCTATTAAAATTTTTTTGATACTAACTATAAAACCCCAACACAAGATGCTTGATGTTGGTGTATTACTTTTTTAAATTAGCATGATTACATGGAATCAAATCCTAAAGTACCAACCAGTATAGAGGTTTCAGAAAACTAGGTAACATACATGAAACTCATTTTACATTCTAGAAAGCGAATAAACCATAATATATAACAAGGATAAATAAATTATATCCTTAATATCATTCTAATAATTCATCATTATATCCTGGGAAAAGGAAAACAATAAGGGTGAGCTCAAATTCTAATTAATGGTATGAAAAAAAATAATAAATAATGATTTTATGAGAATAATAATAATAGAATGGTAAATAAAATACAACGCATGATATATAAATAAATTTATAAGGTATAATAAATATGGAATTGTAGATAATTTTAACACATTCCACTTAATAAATAAAATGATAATGAAATGAATCTATAGAAATTTTTAAATCAAAAATATCATCAAAAATAATAATAACTAAATTATCAATAAAGTAGATGCTTAATTATTGGATTTCATTTTTTTCAGTCACATAATAAATTTTCTATCAAGTTGTATTCTCAGGATAGTTCAAAGTACTCTGATTTGGCCAAATGATTTGTTTTATGAGAACCTATTGATGAATCAAAGGGATACCTATAACCAACACTAATCTATGTCAAACCAATCAAAATAAGTCCTCATATATCGAATAATACATTTAATTCTTGAATAATGTACCTTATCAAATATATTTATTATATAAAAGATAAATTTTAACCAATATTTCACTAGTTAATCAAATAACTATCATGTACACTGTGTTTTTAGAAATGGTATATGGTTTAAGAAATAATTATACTCATCACATAAGAGTATGGATATCTAAAATAAATTTTATTTCTAACATAAAATGTTCATAAGGACTTTATTTTTTCAAGAGAAATTAAACAATCATAAAAAAGTGAGATTGTAAAGATAACTTTTACCACTTGGTAATTTTCAAGTCAAAACCCTTTAGATGAGATAATTAAAAGTAAAAAATTAATTTACATGAAGTTAAAATGATTCATGATATAATATATCATATTGGGTATTATATACACAACATTAAAGAATTAAGTGTTGAATATGACATCTATCTCACAGTTGTAAAAAGTGAGAAGAAAATATATTACCTTACAATTACTTTGGGGTGAATAAACATTATCCTGGGTTTTAATGGTTTTCAACATTTAATAAATTTAACCACAAATATACTCATATTTAAAATATCATATATGATTTTCAAATGATAACATATTACCCATTGTTAGTAGTCTTTCATTATTTTCACTATTTCAGGTCTTAATTGGCTAGTTTTTAGTCTGTTTTGACATGTTCTTTTTTCTTCCCATTACATAGATCATGATTTAATCATATACATTATGTAAACCAATATTTAATTATCATATATATTCATTATATTTTTATTTATAATAATCCATAATATTTGGCGATAGGAAATGAAATACACCGTTTATGAAGTTGGTAGGTCGTACGTACACATGAACATGACATCCATTTCATTATCATATTTAAAAAGTAATTGATATATATATATATATAATATAGTTACTATATAATATTTATATCAAATATGTAACATTTTTTTATTAGAACCAACGTTAAAACATTCCATGTAGCGTGAATGAATCACGTCGCTTTGAGGAGGTGGTAGTCCTTATGTCCACAAATGAAGTTATCGTATTCCCACAAAATGGAAATAATAAATGTGTGAGTTATATAAAAATTATATAATCTTAAATATATCATAAATATAATAAATATCATATATAATATATAATTACATCATTATCCCAACCTTAAAGTTTAGTAATGGAAGAAGAAATGGTATATGTTTGCGATGTGGTAGTCCTCTATAAACACGAATGACAATTCAGTGTCCCATTGGATGTAATTGCATGAAGGTGTCAGAATTAACCGTAATATAATAACAGATAATTTTATTTTTGATACAGATGTTTTTCTATAAGATATATATAATAATAATAATAAAAGTAGTAGAGAATTAAATAAAATAGAAGAGCTCATTCATGAATGTTCACTCTTCTTCAGGTAACTCCTTTTAGTTTCTAAACAATTCTTCCTTGGTTATATTTCATAAAACATTGAGTATTATAAGATTATTTTAGGTACCTTTAGAGATTACTTTTTATGGTTTTTTAAGATCCAAAGTGTATTGATACGTTTGGGTAAGAGGAAGAGTTGAATCATTTTTATAGTAGAGGAGGAGTGGCATTCACATAAATACCAAAAGTTAAACACTATTAAGAAATCTACCTTAAATAGTGTTCTTAAAAAAATGAAAAAATAATAGGATAAATGGGATTTATGGTTGATCATCACTCAGACCACAAAAAAATAATTGTTTATATATATTTTTCCTTAACATATATGATTCCGAACAATTACAATTTTGGATTTTATTAAGATAACGGGTTTTCTAACCTAAGTAATTTAACCATTAGGAATAAATTAATGTGATATTTATTAGAAAATATAGACACACTGAATTTTAAATTTTATATCTAATATAAAAAATATAAATCCCATGTGTGTTTCAAATTAATTTGAAAACAGTCACATGTAACATTTAAAAGCATTGCTTTAACCTAAACTATGATAATAATGCTTTTACAAGTTAGGGGTAAATATTTTCATTATAAATGAAATATTTTACAGATATATATCATATTTGAAATTTATAAACAACTAAAATTTAATTGTAATAATATATTATTTTTAGTAATCTTATTTCTTTAATGAAATATCACTTATTAAAAAATAACATTAATGTCAATTTTTAGATTATTTACTTAACATAATTTTAAAAATATAAATAATATGATGGAATTAAAATATATTATGTTTAAAGTATTTTTCCAGGACCAATTCATCTAAAAATATAAGATGACATAATAATTCCTTCAATTTTCTTCACTTTTAATATTTTTACTACCATTTATTTTATTCAATTATTAACTAAGAAACCATTATGTTGGTGTTTATTAAGAATTTTAAGTAACTAATTCTTTTATAATAATTAATAATAAATTATTATGACAAAAATAACTCATTTATGTTTCAAAATGATATTTATAACATAACATTTATTGGTTTTTTCATATCTCAAGGCTTTATAAATGTTATAGGTAAGGAAAGTTCCTTTTTGCCTTTTTATCATTCCATAACTAATTATATAGGTCAAATTCATTTGATAGTATCCCAATAACTCATAAAATTATAAAGAATATAAGATATGGTCGACATATTAGAATCCAATTCCTTATAGAAGAGTTTCTAGATCATTTTTTCCCTTCTGATTAATGTTTATCCACTAAGTAAACTAATATTTACTTTAATCCTTATAATTAATATTAATTAATTTAAATAATATTTTAGGTCAAAAACTATGTTGTCCTTATTATAATATAAATATTATTCTATTTAAATATATATATATATATATATACATTTTTTCAAATTAAATTCATAAATAGAAAAACTAAATTTAAATCTAATTTAACAGACGTGGCAAGAAACCCAGTTTTTAAAGTTATAAATGATCAAATGTTCATTATGTTTTTGTTTGTAAATAAAAATAAAAATTATAAAAATTATATAAATTTTATTAATAGAAGTATAATTGATTTTTTGTGTATTTAATACCAATTTAATATATAATTTAACTTTAATAATTAATTAAATGAATAGGGATTTTCAAAACTAAAATGTATTATTTTTTATTATTCATAAAAAAATGAAACATCTTAGAAAAATACCAAAAATTCACTCTAAGATTAATTATAAATACCTCATTTAAAAATTAATTTTATTTTTAAAAATAAAATTTATAAAAGGTTCATTTTTTTTCAAATATGTGTTCTATTAAAAGGTAAAAACTATCATTAGAAAAAATAATCTTTTTATGCATAAATTTGGATTTGTTCTTATCATATTTCATTCAAATAAAATGGATGAATGTAAAAAAAATTATTGAATATATAATATGAAAAACAATATGTCACTAATTCGTGGGAAGTTATATACACTTAATGTCTTAGCATTATGTATCATATACACTATCGAAGGAACTCTTTATTGTGTGTAACACAAGACAACATAGTGTTTCTTATATAGAAAACTAGAAAAAAATTATTTTTATATAAAATTAAAATATTATAAAGTAATTTTTATGGGAAACTATATGCAGTGGAGGTATATTAGAATTTAGTTGTAATTTATTTCCATTGAAATATTTTAAAACATCACTCTATATGTGGAATTTGAATTAAAAATCTAAAATAGTTCAAAAACACCCATTGGAATCACAAATGTGGAGGACTATGACAAAAAAATCGTATATGAATGTATTTTTGAATATAAGGTGACAAAATTGGATACAATATTAACATTTTTATCATATTTTTTCTTTTTTACCTACGCAAAAAATGTGTTATATTCACATATTATGATACGTAAAAGATGGCTAGTTACTCATGGATCATTTATTAGTTTTAAAAAAATATTTGGGAACCTTTAATAAATAATGTGTATAATTTTAACAGAATTTTTTATATTGATATTTCTCTAGGTGAAAAAATTATTTTCTCTTAGTATTATATTCTATCTAAATTAAGTGAACATTTTAATGTAATGATGTAAGATTTCATTGTACATTTTTCTTAAATAAGAAATGAGTTCAATACCTTTCCCCAAATGCATCACACAACTAAAATGAACCACAATGTAGTAAAATTACATGAATAATATAATCATTATTAGATAAAAGGTTGATGATCAATTTAAATAATCATATATTATTATTCTATATGATTTATATTTTAAGGGGGGTGTCATTCGGGGAAAAATTTAAAAAAAGTGTCTAGTATATTAAAATAATAAATTTAATTTGATCACATTTATAATATTATTATAATATGAAATATTTATATTTTTAAACTATTTTTTTAATACCCATTTATTTATAAATTTATATGAAATAATATTAATGTTACATGAAGATTAATATATGTTTTTATTTAATAAAAAATTAATCCTTATATATTTTAATTTTACATGAATTTATAAATATTTGAATAATATTATTTTAATTTGATAAAAATACCTTCATTTTATAATTTATAATTTTAAGATTATCTTAGGGTTTATTTTTTATATTTTTCATTAAACTATTGATTTCTAGGTGAATAGGGGAAAAACTATTTTGAAAAATGACATGACTTTTATGATATTATGAGTATATTAGTATGAATTTGAAATTCATGAAAACATTTTTATAAGAAAAAATATATTTTTATAATAGATTTTATAATTCTAATTTTTTTTCAATTTATAGACACTTATTTGAAATTTTATAATATAATTCATTTTTTCCAAATATTGTTTTTAATAAATTGACCATTTTGTGTTTAGAATTGTATATTAAATATTCAAATATTTAATAAAAATTTATATAAAATTATTACTTTTTATATCCAGATTAAAAAATAAATAAATATTTTTTGGACTATAGGATAAATTACCAAGATAAAAGAATGTTATTAATGTGAAAACCAAAATGCTAAAAATGAGTAACCTAAGATGTAAAAAGACTAACATGTTAAAAATAGAATTAAGTGGTAGATGTGTTGATAAAACTAAAATATTCCCCACTAAATTATTTCTCAATTTTGGATCCACTTACCTTGAGAGTGCCTTCACATTATTTACAATATTTTGGTATTTAAAAAAATTCATCCCTTTTTTACTTAAAAGGTGTCAATCCTCCTCTCACTTCCCCTCACAAAAAACCCAATATTTGTCATATAATATTCCAAACAACCTTTTAGGTTCCCTTATACACCATAAATAGGTTATGTTATTCTCAAAATACCATCCCTCAAAGGTTTAATTCCCTTTGAAATGTAGATAGTCTATGTAGTAAGGTATCGATTGTCAACCTCTCATGCCTCTTCCATATATCTTTACGGGCTTTTATTCTGACAAGAATTTCATTTAACAATATTTTAATGATAAATTAAGTATAATTATTATTATTTCATTTTATTATATTAATGTAACTATCATTCACCACTCTCTATTTCTTTCATAAAAACCAAATTTTCATCTCTGTGTTGTTAGAACTACAGCATCCCCAGTGCAATGTTTTTTTTCTTCACCGCCTTACATGGATGGTCATAATAGGGAATTTAATATAAATTTAGGTTATTTATTAAATATTCTATTTTATAAAATGATAAAACAAATTACACATTTTCTATATTCTATAGAAAATTAAATAATTATCCATGTGTTCATGTGGACTGTCGCCTCCAAGGAATGATCAAATTACTTTTTTTCATTTCAACTCTACATTACATGGTTGGTCGTGAGATTGGTTTTAAAGAAAAAATATTATTTTTATGATATTTATAAGGTTCTGGTAATAATATTTGAATAAATTATAAATAAATTTAATAATAATAAATCATCAAAAATTTAGTCATCTTAACCAATCAAACTATGAAGAAAAGGCCATTTGATCATAATTTTCATTTACATTACTTATTTATCAAGTTTATTCAAATTCAGATCTATCAAACTAATAAATAGTAAATATTAAAATTATTATTCAATTATAATGTTATTTTTATTCAACCACCTCATAAATATCCATTAATCATGGTATGTTCATTTTTTGGTCAGTTTGACCACTTATACAGAAAACACCATAAAATAATATCATTGGTGCCTATAAAAAATTATTACTACTATAATCTTAAATAAATATTTAAATAGTGATTTTCATTTTTTTATATAATGTGTATATCAATATTTAATTCAATAATTAAGAGAAATCCTTTTTTGGTTAAGAAAATAACCAATGTGTTCTTAATATCGGTTCATCTTCAAAGAAAATTGAAAAATAATAATTAATTATAATTAATCCATTATTTTAACATTATATAAATTTGAAATATTAACTTCTAAATAGAAATAAATACCAACATTTATAGTGAAAAAATGAGTATAATGGTCAAAATAAAAAATACACAATGTGATAAAATAGGTAAAAAATAACTAATTTACATGTAGATAAAAATTATAAATGAGAGTTATAAATATTATTATAAATTGATATTGTAATTAAATTAGATATTTGATATATATTTTTGTTATAAATGACAATAGATTTCATTCAACTTATCAGGGAAACAAGGTATGGGTTTCCTTATCTCATTTTCAACTCCTTGCAAAATTTTTGATATTGTACTCTATTATTTCCGTTATATAGTAAATTCATAGCCCAATAGATTTAAAAAATTAAGATATCTTCCATTTCATTATATTTCAATGTCTATTTCATGATCCTCTTCTGAAGATATTTTTATTCAGATGTTATCTATTCCATAAGAGTTTCATCGACTTAGTTTTTGTTTTAATATATCATGACCATTCTTATGAGAATATAGATTTCAAGATTACATTAATCCTAACATTACACTATCATCTATAGTATTTCATATTTTTTTTCTCTGGGTAAATTACCTAACATCATCAATAACCACTTCTCTAATAAAAATAATTTCTGAGATAAAACTGCAATTTTAGTAAGAATAAATGGAATTGTTACCAATGAATATTTTATTCCTTGTACCTACTTTCATTACCACTAATAGTCCTCTATTTTTTGGAATCAGAATATGGAATATTTATATTATCCTCATAATTCTCTATACCCCTATTTAAAATTAAAATTTAATACTCTTTTTATGATGTGGGATTTCAAAAAAAATTAATTTAAATTATTTTCAAGGGTTTCCAACACATTTAAAATGAAATGTTTTATATTCCACCCCCCAAAATTTCGGATATAATTATATCCATTCGAGGATCCATTATTTATGTTTCCTCTTTAAAAGTAATTTTTTTTAATGTTTTTAATTCATTTTTATGATATAACGTTTAATAGTGACTCGTAACTTTTTTGTGTTACGATAATTTTAAAAATGTTTTCTAAATATATTTTTAAGTATTACTCTATATTTTTATTCAATATAAAACTTCCTATCTATATTTTTTCGGAAATTAATTATTTTATACCAATTGATTTTATTGAAAAATATTTTAAATGGTCAATTTTATTTCTGATTTATAATGCAGTTTTTCATAAAATTTTAAAGGTCTTTATAATCATGGTCATTGTCCTTTGATACATACTATTCTTATTCTATTATGTTATTCAAATGAAATCATACACATTCCTTATTTTTAAGGATTATAAATATTCTATATTATAATGGAAATGATCCATTAATTCCTTTTTTACCCAATCATGGATGAATTCTAATCCAAATATTTCTTCCAATGCATGACCACAATAAATATATTATTTTTTAATTCCTCTTATTTAAGGGTGTTCAGAAAAAATCTATACATTAATTGGTTTGGTAAATTATTGTCTTAACTATATACCAGTAACCTATAATGGTTTAAATACCGGATTATTTATTATCTTGATTGAATAGTATTTACCTAGAATGTCACTTTCTTTCTTTAGATGCACATTTATTTTCTATTGGTTTACCATGTTATAATTATTTATGGAATTATGATAGATTTTCTTATGTTATTAAACTTGAAAATGATATGAACCCCATTTTCTTTCTAGGGGTTTATTGTGATATGATGAATGTTTGGTTTTTGTATGGAACATCTAATAATGAATAATGACGAGTAGGTTGTTATATCACATTACATTGTATTGGTTAATTGTTTATATCTCATGAGATAGGTTTTCAAGAGTATAGTTTAGTTTTTCATGATAATGGGAATTTATAGTGTACCTCATGAAGTTTATGTTCCCTATAGTAATGTATGTGCTAAATTTTAAAAACATTGCATAGTTTCATTCTTATTCTCATAACTATGTTATGATATCAAGGATCGGGTTTAATATCTCACTCTTTTTATTTATGTATTATTTTATATCATGATTTATTCAATGATTAATAAACTAAGATTGTTGGGTATGATTTTATTATGTATTATGGTTATAACCATATGATCAAATTATTCTCATTTATGATCTTTTAATGTTATCACTTTTGTTTTCCTAACAAAGTATATGATCTCACCCATTTCTTATGTTTCCATTTCACTGGGTTATTAAGAAAAGTAATATGCAATCTGTGACTATAAGGGTATCCTATTATAAGAATTTATTGGAGATATTGAAGATTTATTATAGATCGGGTTATTTCCCTCATAAGGGAAAGAAAATTTTCTATTAGTCGACACCATTTGTGTTTTCATAGATAGTGTATTTAAAACTCTAAACATTAATGGTCTCTAGAATGTGATGTAATGAAATATTTTTGTTAATTCATAAAATTTCTAGAACACTAGGTTTGGGAAGTCATATTTAATGTCATATTTGGATTTAAATTACTTTTTAGATTTAGATGTTATCAATTGAGGATAATTTGGGGGTTAGAAATGTCATAAGTGTTTTTATGTTATTTTTTAACCTAATTTAGAAGGTATAGATAACCCCTTAGGTTAGATGTGGTAATATTATTGGGATTTAGATAAGATAACATTATTGAATATCCTATTAATAGTTATAATAGTCATGTTTATGTATAATATAACATTCTAAAATTTTGCTAATGTAGAGGTTGGGTGTCATTCTTATAAAATATATAAATATATGGGTAAAAGAAGGTGGATGAAGGCTCTCAAATAGTTTCACCTAGGTTCAATAACCCGGAAGTTGGTGGGTTGGGTATTAACTCCACCGTAACTCAATGAATAACAATGAGGCCTAACTACATGCATCACTAGACACACTCATGGGGTATGATTCGGTTGATCATATTCAATTTATGAACCAATGTGAATGACTTATTTCCTTATTTATTTAATTGATTATTTTAATAAGTATGAAAAAACACAAATTGAAGTATCCTAGGTGGAACTAAGGTAGTTATAAGGTTAACCAAGTATTGCAAGGTTGAAATAAATGTATCATAGGATGAAATCAATTTGTTTTTAGATAAGAAATATTAGGATTGAACATTCATATTCATATAATCTGATTTTTTTATAAATTATCATAACAATTTTTTGTTTTATAATAATGTTGAAATAGGATCATGAAAATGATGGTGAGAAGGGTATGTATCCAAAAAATAGTTTATATTATAACTGAATATAGAATCATACATATATGGTTGATAATATTATTATAATCCTATTATAATTGAAAAGTTTACTTTCATTGTCTTACCAAAGGTAGTGAGGTTGACATCATAAGATAAATTAATTGTTGATACCCATAGCTATTTTTAATTTTGAGTGATATTTATTAATGATATTTGTAGATATATTCTAAATTTTAAGGATGCTATATTGATCATATAAGGAATTTTCTTCTATATTTTTACATTAAAGGATTCTATACATATATTAAATTGTTTCAAAAACATTGAAAATTAAATTCAGTAAAATGTTATGTTTTTTTAATAAATAATCAAGAATTCATGATAGAGGTATTAAAAACAAAATGGTTTAATATATTATTTAGGTTTAGCAAATAAAGGGTTGATTTTTTTCAAAAGTAAGTTAGACTGTATTTTAAACCTTGGGATATATAAGTTATTTGTGAATTTTTTTGTGAACATTATCTAATTTTTGGATTAAATTAATTAGTATGGGATTATAAGAACTGGTGGTTGAATATAAGAATTATTTTTTAAGGGATATGTGATTTTTTTGTGGATTAATGTATTGGATATTAAAATTGTTTTGTGAATGTTATGTTCTGTATAATATATTATTAGGTTATATAAATGTTTGGGTAAATGATTTCATGAATGGCTAATATTTCTTGATGAAATATAAGTAACATGATATAGATTAAGAAAGTAAGTTACATATAAAATTAGTTGTTATAACCTAAATCGTGAATGTGTTAAGAATACCCTAAACTAATTTATTCAAAAATTAATACTTAAAATTTTGAGGATATTATTTATTTAAGGGGGATATAACGATATGATATTTCACTATAAATTTTCTTTAAATAAAGAATGTGTTAGATAACTTACTTCACATGCAATACACACCTGAAATGAATATTAATATATTAAATTTACATAAATAATATAATAATTATTTGATAAAATTATAATAAAAAATTTAAATAATTAAATATTATTTTTCTCTAATATTAATATTTTGAAAAGGATTCGTTTTAAAGAACTAGTTTAAAAAAGGGTATAGCATATTACACTAAAAAATTAAATGGATAATAATTAATGTTTGTCATAATATGTACTATTTATATTTTCTAACTATTATTTCAATAACTAAGTATTTGGAATTTTATTTGAAATAATATTAAAGACACCTGATGTTTACCAATTCATATTTAAATAAAAATAGTATTTATTTATATATTTTATTTTTAGTAAAATAAATAAATATATAAAAAATATAATTTTAATTTACTAAAAATTATTTCATATTTTAATTTAGAATTTCAAAAGTATCTTAGGTTTAATTTTTTAAAATTTTTCCAATAAAGTTTATTTCTAGGTTAATAATTCAAAATTTTGTTTTTACAAAAAACATGACATTTATGATATTATTAGTATTTAAGTATGAATGGTAAATTCTTGAAACAATTTTTAAAAGAAAAAATAAGTTTTTATCAGTAAAATTTAAATTTAAAAAATGTCGAATTCAATATATGAAACCTAATTTAAAATTTTATAATTTATTTTACATTTTTCAAAAACATTTACATTATTCTCTTAGAAAAAAATAAAATTAATTTTTCTCACATTTAAAATTTTAATAAAAAATGGATTTCAAATATATTATAGTTTGGTCAAAATTTTATAATAATTACCATTTTAGTTTTACAAATAATGGATATATTACCTCAGAGAAAATATTTACATGGGTGAAAACCAAAATAGTAAAAAATGAGTAACATAAGATGTAAAGGGACTAACACGTTTAAAAGTTTTTTTTAAAAGAGTTTCTGTGGTTTTGATAGACATTATATCTTCCCACAATACATTATTTCACAATTTTGGTGCCACAATCCTTTAGATTTACATCCCATTATTGAATAGTTTTGGAAATTTAAAAAAAATGTAATCCCATATCACTAAAAATGAGAACCTCCTTTCATAAATTCTCCTCACAAAAAATCCCATTATGGTCGGTCAAAATACTATATAACCCTCTTATCAAGGATAATATACACCTTAATGTGGTTTTTTCTATTCTTTAAATTCCATCCCTCAACGTTTTAATCCCATTAAAAATGGATATAATCTATGTAGTAAGGTATATATTTCTAACTCCTCCTGTTTTCCTATTTCTTTATGCTTTTTTCTTCTTTATAAAATTTCTTTTCACCAAAATATAATGATAAAAAATATAACTATTTTAAATATATATTATTATACTTATTTTACTAGCATTAAAAACCAACCACATTTATATTAATAGAAATAAACCCTCCATTTGTGTGTTGTGAAGACTACCACCTCCAAGACCCAATGTGTTTCATTTTCCTTCACAAACATAAATTGCTAAAAAATTGAATTTAATATGTAATTATTATATTGGTGAAATATTTCATATTATTAAATGATAAAACATATTAATCATTTTCACTATTCTATGAAAAATGAAATCATCATCTATATGTACGTGTGGATTATCAACTCGATGGAATGATAAATTTTCATTTCTCTTTTCATCACCAACATGAATGGATGGTCATGAGATTGATTTTAAAGAATAAATTTAATTTTTATGATATTGATAATATTTTTTAATAAAAATTTAAGAACCTAATAATTATATTAATGATAACACATCAATATAAAAGTGAGAGTCTTAGACAAGAAAACTAATAAGAAAAAACATTTTATTCATATTCTGTAATATTTTCGTATACATGAAATATTAATATAGTTCCTTAAAATTTAGATATATAAATATAATTAAACAATATATCATTATTATTCTAAAATAATGATATTTCAACTAAATAACCTTATAATCATCTACTAATTGTGGTATATTCATGTTTTAGTTTGTCTGACCACTTACATAAACAATGAAATAAAATTTATCATGGATGACTATGAAAACATAATTAGAGTAATAATATGATATAAATATTTAACTATTGATTTATTTTTTTATATAATGTATGAATGAATGTTTAACCAAGTAACTAAGAAAAATCTTTCATTCATTAATAAAATCATTGTAGTGTGCTTATTGAAAATTTCAACTTCCATGATTAAAAATAAAACACTAATCAAAGGAAATTTAACTATATAAATCCTTATAATTAATCCATTATATTAACATTAATGAACATAAAATTATTATATTTAGGATAAGAATGATCATAGACACTACCCTTACAAAAATAGAACAAACATTTAAAATTATAAATGCCCAATGTGGGAAAATGGGTAAAAATAACCAATATATATAGTTAAGGATTATATTCGAAAATTATAATTTTTTTTGGGTAATAATATGGTTATTATAAATGTTTTTATGATAATTAGGTTCATTATTTAGGATAATTGTGTGCATTCTTCTAAACTATGAAACAAGTTAAGGGGTTCTTTATCTCATTTTTAACTCCATGGTTCTTGTTTGATATTGTACACCGTAATTTATTTTATATAGAGGATTTAATACCCAATTTATTTCAAAAATGGAAATATATTTTATTATATGATATTTTAATATCCATTTCATGATCTACCTCCCACGATATTTTTATTTTTTATGTTTCCAATTCCATAGGAGATTCATCAACTCAATTTTTGATACATTGGGTTATAATATTTCTTATCTAGATTTACCATTAAAGATATATACAATAATTTCATTAACATATTTTATATTCTATTATCATTTTTTATCTAGGGAAATTACTTCTGATTATTATTAAAAACTTATTTTAAAAATGTTTTGTGAAATAAAATTGTAATGTTTCTAAAAACAACTCACATTTTTTCCAATTAATCATTTATTCCATGTCCATAATTTCCATTCATCAAATTTTATACTATTTTTATTGGGATTATAATAGGGATTATTTTCTATTATTATCTTAATTCTCAATTCCCCATTTTTAAATTAAAGTTTAATATTGTTTTTACTATGTGGGGTTTTAAACAAACGTATTTCCAAATATTTAAAAGGGTTTACTATCCTCTCAAAATAACATTAATTTCTTCCACATCACATCTATTATTGATAAAAATTATGTACTTTTAAGAATAAATTATTGAACTTCCGTCTTACAAATTAATTTTTTCAAATATTTTCAGTCTCTATTTTGAAAAAGAAAACATTAATATTGACCTGTAACATTTTTATTTTATGATAATATTAAGAATATTTTTTAAAATCTCTATTTATAATTCCTTATTTAATTTTATTCTATATGAAACTTCATCTCTATTGGTTTTCTAAAATAAATTATTTTTATCCTAATTTTATAAATTAATTCTTTTAAAATACATACAAAAGATAGAGATTATTCTTTATTTTGAATGTAATTTTTATAAAACTTTGAAAAGTGTTTTTAATTGAAAGAATTCTCCTTTGATGCGTCTTATTCTTTATAGAGATATTATTCATGTGAAACACACATCCTTGTTTCTATAGATTGTTTATGAATTTTATCTACTATTATAGAGAAACATTCTTTCCATAAAAAATATTAAATCTTGTCAGATAAATATCAATTACATATTAATAAAATCAAAGAAATAACTGTAAATATTTAGTGTATTTATAGAGTAGATAAATAATTATCTTATTTCATGAAATATATTAAAAATCTTTGAAAATGATCTTCCCACATAGAACACTTAATAAAAGTACCCTACTTAAATATGTTCCTCAAAACATGGGAAAAGAAACATAAGAAACGGTGATCTTAGTTTCTAAGAAAGGGTAAACTTAAGTGATATCAATAAATGATCATAAACAGGTACTAAATAATAATAAGGGTATGATATCATTATCATGACATAAAATAATTATACATAATAATTCCAAGGTCCGTATTCATAAATCAATTTATAAGAATTTGTCACAACAAAAAACATAAGTAATAATTGTGTGAATAAATCAATAATTAGTCATGATCTATGAGAAAATTTCATAATTATAACACATAATTGTGTGGAATGAACATAGGAATCCGAAATAATTTCCCTATTCAATGATTTCTGATAAGAAAAAACTTTTGTATTGGGTTAGTTCCTCATTCCATCTTAACCACAGTCATGGTTCACTCAAAAGACTATCATAGTGGTCAAAGTTCTATAATATTTTGGGATCACCCCCCATCCACCCAATAACAGTTCTTTTTATCTCTTGAGATATTCATATTTAACCAATGCATTGGACATAAATATAAATTTGGTCCCACCTGTTACATAATAAAAACCATACAATTTCATTCCAGAAGATTATAAAACAGGTATCATATCACCATATAATAACACATGGATAGGAAAAATATTTTATAAACAATTCATCATTCCAACATAGAATAACCCATGGAAAATAAATGTGTTTTCTAAACATCTCATCAACATAATTATTCTTTATCTAGAAAAAGAATAATTATTTTATCATTGGATCATTTCCCCAGAAAATCATAATTTACATCAAAATATGTTATCATAGATTAAACTTTTCATTAAAAGATCACAATAGATTTTCATAAATATCACAAAATTACCAGTTTTGGATTGTCAAAATCCACTTCTTTGATCAAATAATCTTATAGTTAGGAGCATTATTAGACCCATATAAAGTGCGAGATATTTTTTCCTAGTATAAGTCCAAGAATATCATTGATATAATAATTTTCTTAGTGATAACTAGGTATTACATATGCTTCATGAAGGATTTATTATTCCAATAAGTTCCCCTTAAAGGCTTTAAAATGTAGGGTTTGAAATTTTTATGGTCAGATGTTTGTGAAACAGCCTTTCAGGATTTGAAAGGCTGGTTGACTTTAATAGTGATTCTGATTCTTCTAAATACAAGAAAGAGTTTTCTAGTTTCTTGTGACCCATCAAGTATTGTTATGGAAGTATTTTTTATGTAGATAAATCTATTAGTAGTATATTGGTCTCATCAGTTCTAGACTCACTATGTAAATTACCCAATGAAAGATCTCAAGTTATTATATATTGTTTATAATTTATGTTGTTGGATACATTAGTTTTCGGGAGAAAATTATGAGGTATTCACTGATATTAAAAGCCTCAAGTATATCTTTTCATGGCATCATAGATGGGTTGGATACCTATAGTACTTAGATTTTGAGCATTCCTATTTACATAAAAAAGAAATTGTGGTCGCCAATGCTCTGAGCCATAAGACTCAGATATAAGTGGTTCATCAGTCCAATGGCGAGTTGAAGCTTATGGCCTTGTTTTTTGAGATATATATTGTGGTTTAAGAGAATATTGGGAAAATGACCCTCTCAAATTCATAAGTGACCTCTACCATTTTTAAAAGGGTAAAGATGATGTAGCTTTTTGATCCTAGTGGACTAGACCTGAGAGAGAGTGTTTCAGATAAGGATTCATCTTTTGGATATACCATGGATGAGGATGTAGCGTTACGCATACATGGGCATGTATGGGTTACAGAAAACATATGAGAGGAGTTTATATATGATTATCATCCCCTAATATGGTTGGTACATCCCAGTGTCACCAAGAAGTTTCAATACTTAGGTATCCATTATGGGTTTCCTTATAATAAATTGGTGATAGTAATATTTATTACTCAGTTTTCCACCTATCTGCAGGTGAAGGAGGAACATCCGTGACATATGGGACTCTTAAAACCATTTTCCATACCTATGGGGAAATGGGGAGAAGTCTCCATGGACTTCATGATAGTTATTCCTATATCTCAACAAGGTAATGATATAGTTTGGGTAGTTATTGACCAGTTTAAAATGGTTTCCTACTTCTTTACTATTCGGGAAACCGTCTCAGTAGTTGATCTAGGGAGGCTATAAATCAATGTGGTTGTCTGCCTCTATTGAGCTATATGGTATACTATATCTAATAGTGATTCTTATTTCACGTCATTTTTTTGATAGGGGTCGGAAAAAGTACTTTGATACAAATTTTCTTTTGAGCATAAACTGCCACCCTCATACCAATGGACGTATAAAGAATACAATTAAGGTGTTAGATTAAATGATTCATGCATGTGTCCTTGACATACGTTGTTATTGGGAGAAATACATAGCCTTAATTGAGTTTTCTTACAATAATATATTTTATTCTAACATCCATATCATTCCTTAAAAGGCCTGATATAGTGGTCCATTCCGATCACCTCTGTTCTTCTTAGAGGTAGGAGAGGCAGCTCTACATGGACCATGTCCCATCCATGTAACTTCTGAGTAGGTCTAGTTTATCAGGAATTCCATGTTGATATCTCAATCAAGTAAATAGTCCTATTCGAACCATTATTGACAACCTCTATATTTTGAGTTAGGGGTCAGGTTTTATTGTGTTCTTTAAGGTGGGGTCATCGATGGATTTGGATGTAGGGTAATCTTTTACCTCATTTCATTGAACCCTTCAAGATTATGGAGGGGGCAGACAATTGGATTATAGGATAACAATTTCAAAGAGATACTGGTATATGAAATAATATTTCCACAATACCTAGATCATATAGTATTATCCAGAAATAATGTGTATTTTATATCCAGAGGAGTTTGAGTTCAATATTGATGCCACTTTTGAGGTGTACACTTTTTGTATCCTGGATCAGAGTATGAAGACTCATCGGGTATGTTAAATTATTTTTTTGTGGGTTCTATGGTAGGATTATCATGTATTGAAAAATAATTGGGAGTATGAAGATGATGTAAGTTCTTAGTGGATATATCTTTTTTCAAATGATCCCTCAACGCCATCAGAATCCCAACTTGGTGATGTGTTGCTCAATGGAGGGGAGGCTATAATGTCTTGGATTTTTATAAATTTTTGGGTAGTTTTTCATTATCATGACTCCATTTTTTATATTAATAAAAATTCTATATATCCTATAGATTGTCCTTGGAGCATCGTGAGCTTTTTCCGAGCTTGGAGATCTAGAAATTGGAAGCATGGATTGTGTTAGATGGTTAGCATATGGTCAGTTCTAACCATGTGAATCAACCTTGTGGGGTGATCATTATAATGTATGGGGATTCATGGTTTGACTAAACCATTTTACCCTTTCCATATGTCCTTTTAATTTTTCTTTGAAATCTGAAAATTTCATTTTTAGGGGCTCTGCACAGTTTATCAAACCATTCACCTTTCCTATGCAAGGGGATTCATTGGGAAATATCGTACGGATGGTTAGAGCTCATTTTTTCCAACTCCACAGCCAAATAATGTGACCCCCCCCTTAATTAATTAATAGTAAATTATAATTATTCACTAATTTTTTTTAAAACCCTCCGACATATTTTCTTTTTTTCTCTAGCAGGAATACATCCATCTTCTTCTCATATGAAACTATCCATTCCCTTCCAAGATAATATTTAAGATAGATCCTCTACCTAATTTATTTTTTCATCATCATTAGATGCATTAAAAAGTTAACAGTATGATATTTATTCCTATTGATTTATTTCATAATTTATCTTTCCATCTCCTATGTTATTTTCATGTGACCTCATATTCCATGTTTTCACTGAATTTATCTATTTTTGAGATATTATTTGTTCTTCTTCAAATATATAGCCAATATTAGATGATGGGTCATCAAAATGAATAAATAAGGTGTTCTTGTAATTTTCCATAAATATTTAGGTGTTTCTATAACTTTCATCCTTTTGTTTCAAGCAAGACATTTTCATATGATCCTTTAAAATGTATTTTTATTTATAAAATTGATTAAACTATATTAAGATTCTCCCATATAACCATGTTAGTTTTTAATCAGATTATTAACTGGTTGGTATTCATTACTTTAGGTGTTTAATTTTTTTTCTCCTCAATATCAATGTTTTATAGACCAGACACCTCTTAGGTAGTTTTTATTGGTTTTAAAATGGATTTTATATGAAAGATAAATCAAAAGGCTTAATTTAAATTAAATTAAAGTGAGTGGAAAGGAAGAATCACATGATATATATACAAGGAATTAATTCTATAACTTGTTTCACCCTTGGTTAGTTTTGTTTACAAATATAAAATCCTAAAAAGTGATTCCACATGTTTATATATATCATACCATGGTTATGTTTTAGTGGAAATGGTTAAGGGGAATGTTGTGCATGGAGTTTAATGATCCATTATAATGGATGTTGAGCATGGAAACTCACAAAATGTTTCTTGGATGATGGCCATTTCATTTCAAATTCCCTTTAATAGAGTGTTTGGCATGACTTCACACCGCACTATCTCCGATGTTGGGACATACGACTCACCCCCAATCGCGAGTGATGATCATAATGTCTCTTATTCTTATGAAATTTAGGGCTAGTATACTTATTGGATATTATAGCTTGTTAGTCTATGCATGTATTCCAAAGTTTTTCCTTATATTCAACTAGTACATAGTATCTATGTATATTCCTACATATTCCCTTGTATATATAGTTTATATTGATATATGCATAATAAGCATATTATTTATAAATTATTTTCATGGTAACTGAGGTCAGACTTATTCTGGGTAGTGTATAAGTATGTAGTGTCTTCCAGGTGTCCTATATGAACCTGAGCTGGCTAGTGTAATTTTTTAGAATCATTTTTTATATGATATACATGCACACTACTATGCTATATAAACTTTATGGATTGTTCTAGACACCATTACTGATGGATTAATGAGTTCATCTTACTCCCTTATTGGGACACCCTTGATACCTAATAAAACTTTATGATTCATAGTGTGGATAGGGGTAAGAACCCTATCATGGATTCTTGATTTTTTTTCTTATAGTATAGAGTAGGGGATTAGATGACCAAGAATATGCTCATGATACAAGCAAGGATTTATTTTGGTCTTTTCCATTTTTTCTATAATCATGTATACACCTATACTCTATATATGTACTCCCCATTTTTTACATTAGCATTCCATGACATCATTCTTTATATGACTCCACCTATGCCTTTTGATTATTATTTTTTCTTGGATGTTTCTTATTTTAGTGTTCTTATCTATGAAAATTGTTTCTACTGTGTTGTTTATTTTAATTTACACCTATTATATTTATGACCAATGTTAATCTCTATTGTTCCTCTCTGGTATGAGGGAATAGTCTCCCCATCATATCACCTTGGACCTTATTTTATAGTCATAAAACTCCGGTGTTTGGCAAGGAACTCATAAGTCCATGTGACCCACCAGATCAGGGAACTATTTTAGTGGATTTTGGAATGGTATGTTATATATTAAACATGATATATTCTGGAACATTTAGTGGAATGAAAATATCCTCAATCATTGGTATCTAGACAAATATTCCCTAAAAAACTTATTTCCCAAAAAAATGATGTGGATTGATGTTTTGTAACACTCATTTGAAATCTTTATGCCCGGAAAAAAGGGAAAGAAGACTAAACTCATAAACTATAGTAAATGGAACAATCATCCCATGATATTATTGATCAACCAATGTGTCCATTAAAAATTTAATGGCGTGTACATAAAAAATAATAAACATAAAAAATATTAATATATACTCCAACATTGAAACCCAAAAAGACAAAGGAGAAATCAATAAGAAAACATAAAAGTGCTATTTAGAAAAATGTTAAAACCATAACTTAGAAAATTCTCAACCAAAAAAACCCATTTATTATTAAAAAAATTAAAGAAATTCCCCACTTCGACCCAAGATGGTTTTATCAAATCAAATTTTAGAAATTAAAGTTATTCTTCAAACTAGAATTTAAAACCATTTTAAGATGTTTAAAAAATTATTTAATAAAAAAATATTCAAACCCAATAATTTTAAAATAACTCATACATAAAAATATTTAAGGATACAAAATAATATTTCCTAACATAATATAAATATGTATAAAATAGCTTAACATGAAAAAATTTCTACCAATGAAAATATCTTTTGCAAAAACTGATCATCTTCTTGAATAAAATATTATATGAATTTTAAAAACCATATATCATTTTGATTTGAAATCCTTGTAGGTATACATTCAAAATCAAGTGACATGTTCGGGTGAAAACCATTTTAATCAAATTTACAATGCAATTTTTTGAAATTTTTGAAATTTTTCTATAAAATTGGTCCCCTTGTCTGAAAAATATCTAAAATTTTTCATTTAAAATTTAAATATTGGTTTTAATTATCAATAATATAAACACTCACTAAGAACAACTAATCACCATATTCTAATCTAAAACAAAATGAAAATAGATCAAATACATAAAGAATAAATTATTATTGAATAATTTAGAAATAGGACAACATAATAATTAACCATTAGTATTTTCCCGATGTATGTTTACCATACGAAGTCCAATAGAATTCACATAGGTAATGTGTTTGGCTCAGGGTTATCCAAACCCTGTATATGTACCATGTGTTACTATGTTTCTCCATACATTCGTTACAACTCATAAATTGCTAAAAATTAATGATCAAAATCCTCAAAACAAATGAGAACCAAGCTCTCTCACAAAATATTCACATCTCTAACAACCCAGGAAACATAAGTATCATCACGAAAGGTGGTGATCAAGTACATATTCATGATCTAACTGTTGAATCAAAAAACTCCTAACTCTAATATATCAATATCTCCAATGTAATAAACGAAAACTCGACTTTGATATAAATTGTTCATGAACCAACCTAAATTATCTATGAACATGATACAAAATATAGCTATTATAAGACCTAAAGGGAATTCTCAATACCCATGGGTTATCAAAAAAATTTGGTAATTAACAAGAACACATAGGGAATGATTTTTTGCCTCAATAATTATAAGTAATCAATGCATGGATAAAATAAAAATTTAAAAATGAGTAACTAAAATATAATAAATAATACCACAAGAATGCAATATTTAAGAATATAAATGGACTGAAAAATAGAACAAGACCACTTCCCAACCTCCATGTAAAAAATGAATAATTAAAAAACCACCTCTATAAACCCAAAATGATATGTACATGGACATCCACTACATCCAAATAGAACATAACCTATATTATATTTTTGTGAGATAAAAATACTTAAAGGTCTCCACCCATCAACCCAAATCACAAAATATTAAAGGAGAATAAATTTCATTCAAATTCGCTAATAAGTGTATAAAAATATATTTTCCACACTATTTTCTATAATAAAAGTATCAAAAAATATTCCTAAAAATTGCCCCATTTTCAAAAAACCAATTTTGATTCAAAACAAAACAATAATTTATATTATTTAAACAAAAATATACATAAATTGTAGTTAAAGTTGTTTAATCAAAAATCATGTAAATATCATATACCATTTCATAGTTCCAAATTCCCACACCTTATAAAATACAAATATATCATCACCATGGATTCATACGTTATTAAGTGGAAAATTTTGGTGAAAAGATAACATGGTAATAATTTAAACAAAGTTTTTATAAAATAAAGAAAATAAATATGAAATAAACCCATATAAACACTTGGTCAAACCCTTCTCAGTCTAAATGTGGGAAAAATACCCAAGGTTAACCTATGTCCCACCTAGGGACTCTAGCCAGAGTATGCTTATAAACTACCACACATGTGCGCCTAGACATCCCTAATCTCTAACCAAGTCTTCCCATGACATGTAAATAGAAGTGATCATTTCAAAATATAAGAATACATTGTAATTATATCATAAAATAACCATTCATTTTTTAATTTTTATCAAACCTCTAAACACCCACATAGGATCATCTCATTCATCTAAGCACAACAATATGATTAAACATCCCTATAATGGTTTATTTCCTTGAAAGTATTCAATCATTCATAAATTATATTATACATAAAGTGGAATGACCTTTGGGTTTCATTTTCCAAACAACCGATTAAAACCTTCAACTGGTCCTTAACATCATTTCTATAGAAGAACCCCTAAAAATTACTTTTTGAAAACCAAACACATAAACATAAATTTTATTCCCTAATTTAATATGGTTATCAAATATTTTAAAAAATGTTTAATCAACCCAAAATTTTGAAAAAAACATTTATAATAATTATATAAATCAATTTTTTGAAAAAATTAAACATTAAACACAAAGAATAAAATGGGAATTATAAATCCAAAATGAATGTCCATTACATTAAAATGGTTTTCAAATAAAATCACTCAACAAAACCATTTTAAATTTTATAAAAAACACAAGGAAATATCATTCATCATTATAGCTACAAGATATAAAAGAAGAAAATTTTAGAACATGTAAATAGAAGGATAAAAACAAAATGAACCATAATTTTAATTATAAATTAAGATGTTTGGGACACCAACCATGAACACTTTTAATCATAATAATTTAACAGGTTTTTTAAGCCGAACGAGGACCCTGAACCATAATCCCTGCATTAATAAATTCATGTTTAATGAAATATATGTCTTAACTATATTAAAATAGAAATAATAATGATAAATATATGAAAAAAACAAGGCAAACTACATACCTCTAGTATAAACTCACTTTTTTATTCTTATTGGAGAAACACACAAATAAACTGGTCACACAATGCTTTTATTAAACAAACAAAAGGATGTTCATGATTCAAACTAAAACTGATTAGATCAAAAATGACTCCCATTATATGAATGGAGAGGGATTTCATAAGGTAATCTAATTCATGGACATGATATAAAACCCTATCATAATGATCTAATGTTCCCTCTCAAGTGGGTGTAACTCCCTCTTAAAGACAAGTCATCTAGATCAAAGGATTCAACATTATAAAACTATCATCACCATCGAATGGTGGTTTGTACCACGGTCGTTGTGGTATTTATCAAACAACTATTAGTATCCTAATATATTGATAAACCACAACATATTGTGAAACCTTTGGATGTTTTATCCCATCACGTCTTATACCACGACATGGTGGGGAATAACTAGTTGTGGTGAACAGGGGAACTCTCGATACCCCATGCCTGAGACCACTCCCATTAATATGTGGGTTGGTCCTAAAAATGGAACATAGGATACCCATATAGTATATAGGGCTTATAACATGGCATATTTTATCCCTTTCTTCACCTAGAAATTCTAAACAATGCATTTGAGCCACCAGGGGCCAACCAGCATGTCCCAACCCAATATAAAATTAATACAAAAGAAAAATAAAGAGTAGGTTGTTACATATAATGATTTTATTTATATAATTTTAATTTAGAGAATATAATTTTCATATACTTTATTAAATTATAAAGAAAATATATGAAAAATAATATATGTTACTTTGTAGAGGAGGTAGTATGCACAATGAACTGTTAACATTTTTGTCATGGAAGACTCCATGGATGTGGAGGTATTAGTATAATTTCCTATTACCTTAGTCTCAAAGAAAAAAACTGGTTTATATGTGGTGTAAAATTGTTTTATTATCATAACTAACACAATTATTAGGGTGATCTTGAAGGAGTGGTGAGAGGACCCTTTTATAAGTGGTGAGATTTGAATTTTGGTAAATATTTCAACTTAATATATAGAGAGAATTAAATAAGACTCTAAAATGTAAAATAATGGAGTTAGTGATTTGGTAAGGTCAATAATACCTTATAAATTAATTTTCACAAATGTTTTGAACATTTCATAAAGTTCATGATTCTTAGATTTTTCACTTTTACTATTTATGGTTATACTATAGAAACTGACATTTACTAAGTAATTTAATTATAATTTCTAAAAATTAAAAGAGCCATATTAAATAAACTCTACCTACTAATTAAAATTTTCGAATCAATTTTTTCATATAAAATTTTAGTGTAACAAACATTTATTTTAGCATCATCACATGTAACGGGTAACAACTCAACTTTAGAAAGAGTTTATTTTTAATCTTCAAAACTGTGTCTATGATAAAATTATCAATATCATTGATTTTAATAATATAAATTGATTTAATATAAAAACTAAAAAATATTTTCCTTTCAAATCAAAAAATAAATAAATAAAATAAGTAATTAAAATAAATGTCCAAAAATAGTTTTTATTAGAAAATATTACTTAACTTGTTAAACATAGGTTTTCAAAATTCAAAATAGTATTTTGAAAGTATATGTATTTATTCCAAAAATAAAATTTTGAAAATTTATTTTAGGAAAAATCATCTTAATATATTATTGTAATGATTAATCCATAAATGGGGTTTATTTCATCTATTTCAAATTCTGAAATTAATATTTTTATTTTCTAAAGAAAATAAAAAATAAAAATAACAATTGTTATCATAAAAATTGAGCTTTTTAAACTTCAATTGTTTTTAGCCTTATTTTATATAAATTTATAAATAATTATATTATGATATATTATTTTTAAATCTTAATATTACTTATAATAATATTTTAACCATGATGAAATTAATGTAAAATACATCGTTTGTTCGAAATGTATCCTTTCTAAAAATAATAAATAATAATAAGTTTTTTCCTCACATTATAATTTAAAACTCAAAATGTAAACACATTGAGGGTATTATTATAATATTTTTTCATTCGATATGTAACATCTAATATGACATCTGCCTTACTATCTTAGTCTATATTAAGTTTTTATCTATCCTAAAAAAATAATCATCTTTCATACAATCAATTATTAAAGTATATATAAACCTTAATCAAACATTCTCTAAAATTCACCTTTCCCAACCACTTGTGAATCCTAATAAAATTAATCCATATCAAAACCATATATTATTTAATAAATTGAAACTATCATTAACCCTCAAATAGTATTAACAACTAGGTTCTAAGATCAAAAACTGACCAATTTATCACATAATATCAAAATGTGATAAATTTCACCAAGAATATCATGTAATAATTATCAATCCCATGGTTTCCAATAATGTCTTAATTAATTTTTAGAAATAAACCAACCCTTTATTATCTCAACGCCAAGTGTATATTCAAACTAAGAGTTATTAAACCCTTAATCATGTGTTCTTCAATATTTATCCCAAAAAATGAAAAATCATACTAAAATCACATTTATGTTATATTAAAACCAATTAATATATATTTCCAAACCATTTTTAAAAATATTATTGAAAAATACTTAAATGATTTAAATAATCCTTATAATGTTTTTAATGTTCTAGTATATCATCAACAAATACCAATCACTAAAAATATCTAATAGTATCCAAACTAAATTTATATTATGATATCAACATCACTACCTAAGATAAGACTAAGAAACTCATATTTTTCATCTTAATAAGAATAAACTAAGATTCCCAACCATTTATGTAATCTCCCTTATTCAATAATAATATATAGTTTTTTCTAGATACTTGACTTTTTAGCTTCAACTCTATCATCCAATTTTTATAAAATATTAACTCCTATAATGATTAACAATAAAATATGAGTAAATGATCAGATGAAAATGAAAACTCAACCATAATATGTATTTTCTAATGACTCCTTAATTTCATCCATTGATACTTTTAGTTCAATATAATTTCATTGAGTAAGGTTATGTTTTAATTCTTATCCTAATAATTAAAATATTTACCCAAAATTATCATTAATATTCTTAAAATATTCTAATCACATAAATCAGTGAAATATAAATGGTCAAAGTTATCCATCCTCTTTATCCATAAAAGAACATATTGATTAAAATGTACCGTGATTCATTAATCTAGATGTTTTAAAATAAGTTTTCCATAGTAACTCCCTATTAGGTTCACTAACCAAAATATTTCAAAATCATTCATAATGGTTTATAAATAGAATTTGAATTAACTAAATTATATTTCTATGTTTGAAAACCAAGTTTACAATTAGGACTATTTTTTATGGAGCAAGTGAAAATAAATTTGATAACAAAATATTCCTTTTTCAAGGTTATTTCCCCTAGATACATATATGTTACAACATGCAGTCACTTGCAGTATCTATATAGTTATGATGGTTCTAATAGAATCATGCAATAACATTACATAAACATCCAAATGTTATCTTATAATTGGACTTATTCCTAGGGTTTTAACTTAATTTCACTGATTATAATCCCTAAAATATTTAATATTACATCAACTAACCTAAAATGGTTTTCTATACCTTTGAAATTATGATCAACCTTCCCTTATAAAACATTAATGGCACATAAATCCTATAATGATAACATCCTAATATCTGAAGTTGTCTAAATATTTATTTGAAACGAACTATAACATCATGTATGCAGTCATATCATAGTTACATGACATAATGAATGTATTTCATCAATAATCATTCCCTTTATCTTTTAGGTTTATAATATAAGATAATTGGGACCAAAAAACCAATAAACCATTGAATTTTTACACTAGTGTATATTTTTATCTCTAAATGATTAAATATTTAATTAATAACAAGTATTCAATATTTCCCACAAATACTTCCTCTAAGGTACTATTCTAGAAAAATATTTTTTTTCATTTTCTTCATAACTTAGTGAAATATAAATATAATAAATGGGTTAGCTCATATGTTCGTTAAGGGTAAACATAAGTGATAACAATCAAAGATAAAAATTGATTAAAAGATGATCACATAGGTATAATCAGGATTCATAAGAAATTTATACCCAATAAATCATGGATAATAAATAATGGAATAAGAAATATGATAAACAAATTGAGGAATTTCTTAGAAGAGATGCATAAACATGGAATGTAACATGTAGTGAAAAGAAAATTATCTGAGAGAGGTTTCCTAAAAAGAAAAAACATGGTGATATGGAGGAAACATAAGAATAAAAAAATATTGTGATGAAACTCATTATGATTATGAATATAGTAATAAAATCATTATGTACATACCTAAAAATATAACCAACCCTATTATGGCCACCCATAAGTGAATAAACCCATTATTCCCATGATTGACTATCTCATGTGATATAAACATAAAACACTACATTAGAGGGTGATATAGCACCCCACCTATCATCATCCATATGTATGTGTTCCATAAGAAATAAATCCATCATAATAAACAACACATTCAAGTAGAATAGGGTTAATAATGTTACAGTTTGATTTCTATTCAATTGGTTTATTTTTTTATTTTTTAATCATGTTTCAAAGAGATAGTTATGGAATCCATTTATTTTCCAAGGGTTAATCATGTTTCAATGAGATTCTTATAGGAACACATTTCTATTCCATGCGTAAATCAAATTCTAAAAAGAATAGAGGTAGGTTCAACCAGTTAATAATAGAATTAATTATCTACATACTTTATTCAAGATACGGTTTATGGGAATTATTTATAATGATGGGTGTAACTATTATAAACAAAGGAATTGTGGTTTTATTAAAAACCAAGGGTGGGTGGTTACGTTATTAACCACGTAGGGGTGATTATATGATAAACAAAGGGTAGGTGGTTTAGTGA
Source organism: Viscum album (assembly GCA_963277665.1). Lineage (NCBI taxonomy): Eukaryota > Viridiplantae > Streptophyta > Magnoliopsida > Santalales > Viscaceae > Viscum > Viscum album. Next base: position 1,195,310,155 of record OY728139.1, read on the forward strand.
TAAACCAAGGATGGGTTGGTCAGTGAAAAACCTCAAATGCATTGGGTAATTCATTGAAGTAATTCAATCATACTGATTATTTCATTTATAATATTCATATGAAGAAAATGTCCTAGTATACTGATAAATGTTTTATTCTTTTTATGGATTATAAATGTTTCCTTTGATCAATATTGATGTCACACGAATCATGATTATTTATATTGAATAAACTTTATTATGAAATCCTTATTATATATTTTATTATTTTATGATCCAGGTATTAATGGTAATTAATATTCTCATGTTATGATAATTCACTTTGATTATGTCATAATACCCTTATGCTCTACTTAATCTCACTGATGATGGTCAATTATTGATGCTTATGTTTACCTTTAATAAACATTCAATCTCACTCATGTCTTTTCTCATTTTCAATATGTTATCAACAATTATGTTGAATAAATTATGTATATAAATTCCACTTCTGGATGATGATTTTTACTTGTTATAGAATAATAAACTTTGGGTTCAGTGGGATAAATGATCATTTAAAAATATATGTATTATTTTTGTAATTGTTATCCAAATTATCTAAAATACTAATCCAAAAATATTCCTAGTTATTTAAGTGATCCTATATTTAATTTTGATGATTTGTGATTTTTAGAGTTAAAATTGGGTCACTTAATTAGTATAAAAGATAGAAATTTAATGTTTATTATTTTAGCTCGAAATTTGGGAGTGTTGGTTTGAGGATATTGAAATTTATACTAGATCATTGTTTAGATAACTTTGGAAATTATGATGATTTAATATGAGGTTATCTTTAAATTTGGTGGATTCCATTATTGGTCTATAATATAATTTTTGATCATAAGTTCAATGTATTAGACTCCCCTTTTGAGTTTTTAAGAAATGAGATCTTAAAGTCATTAATTTCACATTAGGATATGTTTTATTAGGTTGAAGTATATTTAATACTTTATTTTAATGTTAAGTATTCAATTAATTTTTTTGGGTATATTTTTTAATGTATTTATAACCATTATTAATTTATATTATTTTGGGTATTAAAGTAATTTTGGAAACACTTGTTTTATCTTATAGATGAACATCGACTTGAAAAGTGATTGGGTAACTAAGTGATTAATGTTATTTCATAAGAAAATTGGTATATTTTTGTGGTTGTAAGATGAAATGTATAATATATCCTTTAACTCTAAAAACCTAATTAAGGTTAGGGTAATTGAAGTTATTTGGGATATAGTTACATTTTTATATTGAATATTTTTGTTTTAACATTTAGTATTATTATTAAATTCTGGAGATAAATAAATTATTCCATCATAAAAGGGGATTATTCATTTTGGTAAATTTTCGTACAAAGTGATAAAAATATTTGTTTTTTATTAAGTATAAATAAAAATAGATTAAAATTATTATATATTTTATGGTTATGTTGTCTTTTAAAATTTTATTTTAGTGATTCAGGCATGAAAAACACATCTGGAATACTCATTTTTTGGACAAAAATATTTGATTATGGTGGAAATTGAATATTGTAATGAATTTAAACTTCTAAAATAAGTATATTTTATTATTTCCTTTGTATATATGTTAAATAATTCTGTCACCCTAGGAAAAGGATCTTGAAGAAAAATATTGTTCTATTTTCATCATTTCTGATGATACAAATAATAATGTTTACTCCTCCTTGGTTTAGGTTTTTGTGGTTATCGAATTTATCATGATCATTCGATTTGTTATGATCAATGATCTTTCTAAATATCCATAATGATTTGGAATTTATGATTTTTTCTATGTCCAAATATTCACATCCAACCTATTTTCTTCTATTTGGAAATGTATTATGTGTTATTCTAGATAACCTTCATACTTTCTTTCCTCTCTTATCAAAAAGATGTATTATTAACCATTTCTACATTGTGAGTTTTTGGGAATAGTATTTGAAAATATAAAATAATTATTACCAAGTTCAAGTTTGAATTTTTAGGATTAAATATTTTATAGGGGGTATTTAACACATAGAAATTTTAAATTAAAATCATTTTGTTTGATAGCGTCTTAAACACAAACGCTAAGCTTAAATAAATAGTGAAATATATAAATGTTATAACCAAGCCATTAATTTGGTGGGTAAGAACATTGTTCACTAGTTTATTAAACTTATATAAATGTATATATGTATAACTTTCATACTCAAGTTAATGTTTGATAAATTATTAATAATTAATCAATTGATTTTTTGTAAATTATATTTTTATTAAAAATATATTTTCCTAAAAAATAAATTTTATAACTTTTTTAGAGAAAATATTGTAATTAATTTTTAAAACTTTTAAATAATGTATTTTATAATCTTTAATTCGGTTTTTTAAATCATATAACAAAATTTAACTTAGTTTAAGTGTTTTTTATTATTCAGAAAATATTGATTTTTCTGTGCATAGTGAAAAATAATGATTTTTTGTAAAACTATCATTTATCTTCAACAAATTGAGTAATTTAAAAATCCCATTATGTTACAAATATTAATAAAATTAAAATTATTATTTTTTAGTAATATTCCTTACACATATTTATATTTTAATCATTATTTTATTGGATTTTAGTATAAGTTTATTTTTTTTGTTTAAAAATAGGGTTGTTCTGAAAAACATATTTAAGGAAATAATATTTATATTTTTGAATTAATTAAAATAACCCATAATGAGGAAAATTTTAAAAGAAATTTATAATTTATATTTCACTAAATATTAATTTTTACTCGTAAAAAATTATTATTATTCATATAGTTAATGTAAAGTCATCTTTTTCTTGAAAAATACACTTCTTGAAACCCCATTTTTATCACATCTATAATTTTAATTCAAAATGAACATCTTTTAATTATATAAATTTGATTTATTTAAATGGGTTACATAATTGGAATCATAATAATTTTTATTATATAATATTTTCAATTTTTTTACCATAATGAGTTGTGAAAATTGTAAAAATAAATTATTGTGGGTAAGGTAAAAATGGGATTTCCAAGGGATAACTAAAATGATAAAATTAAATATAACTTAAAATTTGTATAAAATATATTATATGTACATTTTGAAAACATATCATGTCTAATTATTCATAATGATCTATTTTTGAGGCTTATAGAATGTGAAAAACATGGGTATAATTTTTTATTTTCAAAAGTTACAATTGTGTCACTCACCTCACTTATAAAAGGCCACCCCCTCTTCTACTCTCTTCACATATTTGAATACATTCAGATAAGACAAAAACTTCCCAAATTTATTTCTTACTTCTCTGACCATAACCTAAATACCTTAGTATAATCAAGAATCCATCGAAAGAATGCTTTTTATGCTTACCTTTGGAGGTTGTTCAAAGAAGAGGTGTTATGCTTAGCTAAGCGTTTAAATTTTATTTCTCCTTACACCTCTTTAAAATACAATTAAATTATTATGATAAAAAAATAAAATTATCTCCAATATAATTATATTTTAAACTGTTATTTTAATAACCTAAATCCATCTCCTCTTCCGTAAAATGGTATTCTAAATCATCATTCTTATGAACGAGGGAATATCGCCTAACGAACGGATGTCATTCATTTTTCATCATATCCTATCATGGGATTTTATAATTATGGATTTAAATTATATATATATATATATATGATATGTTTAATATATTCATGTATATGGATATATTATATAACATATTCCTTCTTACTTCCCATTTTCATGGGGATAATATAATATCACTCGTGTGCACGGTGGATGACTGTCTCACAAACCAATGTGATTTTTTTTCACAAGAACTTTACATGGAAGGTAATAAGGATGATTTTAAATAATATATTTGATACAAATGAAATAAATATTATATTGAAGACATATTTATCATTTTAAGAATATAAGATATCATTTTATTTCTAAAACTGAAAAATTATAACAATGTTTGTTTATACGTGTGGACTATCACCTCCACGAAGTGACGAGATTATTTTTTAATCACCTAAACACATAGACGATATATATATATATATATAATGAGATAATATGGTGTTTATAAAATTATTATCTATCTTTAAGGATAAAATATTACTTACCTTCTATACATAATGATTGTTGAAAAATGGAAACGTTACCCATGTATAGGTATGGCCTACCATCTTTAGGATCGTAATGTAGTTCATTTTTACATAAAATATTTCATGTTTGGTTTAAACATTATAATTAAGTTATAAATATGATAAATATTTCATGATTATTATTTAGGATTTTTTGAAATAAAGACCTGTTTAACCATGGCCAACACCTCGATGTTATTTTGAAACAATGAACTAAACATCCCCCAAACAACTGGCATGGATTTATCTGATTATGTATTTTTAAGTATATAATTTGAAATAAATAAAATAAATGGTTTATTTATAAAATATTAGTCCTCTAAAATGTTATTAATAAATAAAATAACTAATTTTTTATTATATTGTACGTTCGAGTATATATGAATAAAGTCAGAATAATGGTAATGGTTTTTTTGTTTTGGTTTTACATCTGTGAGACATATGACATATTCACCACGTATTTTTATTATTTATTTTATATAGTTATCATGAATTTATTTTATGATTATTTTAATAACAATTATTTGTAGTTACAAGTTTATATGAATTTCTCTATTTCATGAGATTTTAATCTATGGATTACCAAAGGAGTAAGGGTCATTCTCTCAATTTTCCTTCATTAAGTCATATTTTAACATCATAAACCTAATTATTTTTATATGTTATATATATTTTAACATCCCTATTTTTTTTTAAAAAAATATGTTCAATAGCACAAACGATACACCACATCGAGCTTAAACAAACAAATAAATATTATTATTAAAATGTTATCATGATAACCTAAATATTAGAATGGATGGTATGAATAAAGTTAAATAAATTATGAAATATTTCTTAGACATGTATATATAATTATTTTATAAATTAATTATTAATGAATGTAAAATCCTTTTTAAAATAAAATGAAATGTTTTTATGAAAAACAATTTAAATGTGAACATGAGTGTTTTATACCAATAAAAAATTATCTCTTGTTAGGTTATATTAATAATATATATATGTGTATATAATATTCAATATATTTTTTAAAATTTAACTTATTTTTTGTATAGACATGATACAAGAAAAAATCCAATTTTATGGATAAAAGAAGTATTTTTCTAAAAAGGAATATTTTACGCCTTTTGAAGATACTCTTATTTTAAAACTAGTTTCTAAAATTTTTATAAATTTTATTTGAAATAATAAAATTGTTATATTAATTCATAATATTAAAATTTACATTGATATATTTTATTAATTTCTTCTGATAAGATTAATTTTTTAATGAATAGTTAAAAAAATACTGTATTTTAATTGAAAACAGCTTTTTCATTTAATTTATTTATATTGCTATATTATATTTTAGAGTAGTTTTACAGTATAATTAGATATATATATTTTACCATTTAATACAATTAAGGACATTTAAATAATTTTTAAAATGTATTTGGATAGAAAAACATTTAAATCTTTTGGAAGTTTTTAATTTAGAAACATATTTTCTCGATCCATTAATGGGGTTAATTTTTAATTTATTTCTACAAATTGTATGAATTTAATTTTTGGGAAATGGATTACATATTGGTAATAATAAGGTCCAAATTTATTAAATATTTTATTTTTATTTTTTTCATTATTAATAGTAATATTAATAAAAATTTTGGTTACCATGGTTAAGGGTAAATCAAGTAATTAAAGGTAAAAACAAATATTATAACTAAACTACCATTACCATTACACTGGTCCTAATTTCAATGGATTATTTATTTAATGACCAAAATAATCATTGGGAAAAAATTATTACCTTTGAAATCCACATGTATGAGAGTATTTCATTTATAATATTATATTAAAAAATTAAATTTTGTCACACTCTTGTTTTTCACAAGTAATATATTTTTAATATGGGTTTATATAAGAGATATGTTTGACTATAAATAGTATTTTTTTATTATAAAATTCTTATATTCATCATGATAATTATTTAAATATTTTTTAACAGAAATAATTACCTTAAAGTCTTACACAATTATGATGGAGTGATTATTTAATTAAAGAAAACGTCAAATAAATGAAATTAAAAATACTAAAATAATTATAATTTGAGAGAATTAATGTCATATATAAATTTTTTGGATGAATTTTAAAAGTTATTCATGGGTTGATAGATATTTTTGTAATATATCATGTAGTTATGATATTTCTAAAAAGTCAAGTGGTGAATGGTGTCAAAATTAACATTAATGATATTTTAAAATAAATAAGATTTTATTAAATGATATAAAAATATTTATAAAATTTATAAAATTCAAATTATTTGGATAAGAATTAAAATTTCATAAATGAATAGTTTTTAATATTTTTTATTTTTATTGAAATTATATTAACCCTAGAAGTGTAAATTACATGATATCACAATAAGAATTAAAACGATTAAATAAGGGTTAAAAAATATAAAGATTACAAAAATAGTTAAAACATGTCTAATTTTTATTAAATGATGTTATTTCAACCCATAATCATCATATCATCAAACTTAATAAGTTTTAATTCATTTTGATTATAAAATTCATTTATATTAATTTAATATTTTGAAGATTTCCAAGAGTTATCATCCCCTCTCCTATAAAAGGGAACTCATTCTTCACTTTTATTCACACCACAAAACATATTATAGTTCATACAATAACATTAAAAAACCCTTCCTCAAATCACTAACCCTATTCTAGTGTCCTGATTTTTTGCATAACACCCTCCTTAGAGGTGTTAACGTGTAAATCAAAGGACATCGTCCGAAGAAGATGTTTCATTTTTAATTAAGTATTTATATTTTATTTATTCTTACACTTCATTAAATTGTTATTCAACCATGATGAAATAATAACTTTGGTATCTTAGATATACTTAGTTATTATTATTTTGATATCTTCAATTAAATTCATCTATAATTTAATAGAAAGGAAAATTAATCATTCTTTCGTGTATACGGTGAACTTCCACCTCACGAATAGTTATAATTATCTTTCCATAATCGTATCACCAGACTGGTTATAATGATGGAATTTATGTTTATATGTTATATTAATGAAATATATATCATTATGAATTTATAACATATCATTTACATTCTTTTGTTTTAATGCACATAAAAATGATAAGGTTGTTCGTGCATACATATAAATTTCACCTCCACAAAATGATGTGATTCATTTTTCATCACCACATCAAATGAATGATATATATAAGTATATATAAATTATTAATATTATATTAATAATAGTATTAAGAATATGTATTGATAAAAAAATTATCCTTTTTCCATACTGATTATTTAAAAATGGAAATGTTACTCATGTGTATATACGGCTTATCGTCTCTATGATTGTAACATATTTAATTTTTCATATCCATATTTTCTAAATGGATTTAAAAGTATTATTGATGTTTAAAATTGATTATTGTTTCATTAATATTATTCTAGAGATTATGTAATTATGAAAACTTTCACTATTGACAACATATAAAATTTTCTTTTGGACTTAAGTATCAAATATTGTCAAACATCCAACATGAACATAAATAATTAAGTAATTGTTATAAAATCATAAGAAGTGATATAATAGTAATAATAAACAATAAAAAAATTCTCAATAATTTAAGTAATTTACCAATGTTTATCATTTAGGAATAAAAATATTGTATGTGATGAGTCAGACTCAAGGTTAGGGACTTTGTTTCAATCTCTTTTCATTGAGACATATCTTAATGGTATGTACTTTATTCTTTTATAATGTGTATATACAGCCATTTTAAATGTTATATCATGAATATTATCTATTAAAATGATATTTAATGTTTTTAATGTTATTTTTTAATTCTTTTTATGACAAAAGTATTTCAAAATGTTATGGGAAATATTGATTGAAAAATATCTTTTAAAATGTTTTAAGATTTAATTTATAAATATTCTCCTCCATATCAATATTATTAATATTATTTTATATAAAGTAAATTTTATGTTTATTTTTATTTCATTAAACGTTTTTAAAAATTAATATTTTTATGTGTTTTATATGGGACATTTTCACAAATGAAAAAAGGAATGTTTTATTATTAATATACCATGTGATACTAATATTATATAATTTATACATTCCTTTGAAAGATTAAATTTTTTATTAAATGAAAATAATTATTTCTATTTATTTTTTATTTTTGGTATTTAAAATGGGTTTTCATGGAAAATAGTGTTTTGGTGTAAAAAATGGTTCTATAAAATAAAATGGTATATTTGTATTTGAAAGTGTTTTGCTCATGGTTTTAAAATATCATTCATGGGTTTAATTCATGATTTCATCCTTGGAAATTATATTAAAATGTTTGAGTAGAGGTATAGTTCACGGCTGAGCCTTATATATATTATGCGAATGGTTGAGCCCCATTGTAGCTGATAAGAAACTAGTGAGCCTGATATAGCTTATAGGAAGGGATAACCCCATTATATCTCTCTAATTCATTGGGTACACAGAAGATGGAATTTTACCGTATGGTTATTACTTTTGTAAGGGTGAATGTAATAGTGATATATATCAATGATTTCTTAAGGCACCTTTGTGACTTTTTTATTCTTTCTAATGATTTTTTATGAAATTTTATTAAAATAGGTTTTCATGTTATCAATAGACTAATGATTTACATTATTTATATACCTTACTATGATTTTTATGATCATCCAATGTTTTAAATTCTATTTCATCGGTCTTCATATTTTTATAGACAGAGAATACGTTTGAAAGAAATTATTGAGTACATTTCCTGAAAAGATATCATTTTTGTTTTAAAATGGTTTCTTTTGGAGGAAAAAATGGATACATAGTATATGTGGTCACTTGTAATGTATGGGTTTACTAGTTAAGAGTTTTTTCTAATTCTCTAAATATATAGACCAAAAAGTTATTTTAGAAAATAAAGTGATTTATTGTTTTAAAATCACTAGAATATGTTATATATAAGCCCAGATCCTTACATTTGGTATCTTATCAAGGTTTAGAAAATTTTGGAGATTCATATGTTCTCTTAAGATGTATGTACATCATCATGGGTTTATAGTTTTAATTCTGATCATATTTTCAATTCCATATAAAACCCCTTTGGGGATTTTTGTTATGAAATTTTAAGTTGACTAACAATATTTTTTTGATACATTCATTTTTTAGATAATTGTGGGTTATTAATTTTTTGGGATGAAAAATGAAATGTATGAGATAAAAATTAAGGTTAAAACATTTTATACTTTTTTAGGACATTATCATATTTCTTAAAGGTTATAAGAATAATATAGTTTTAGAAAAATCATAACCCGCAAGATGGGTGACAACCCATCAAGTCTGGCAAGGCCATAAGAATCGAACCCACAACCAGATGGTGACAATGGTGCATCACCTACAAAAGGCCTATGTGAAGTCCCAGTTAGTGTGAATTTTTATTTTTAGTTAAAATATTTTATAGAAGAAGAAATAATTTTACTTTGGTAACATATGTTTTATAAAATTGATAATCTTGGAATTGGATACTTTTGGTGATTAAGTTATTAATGTTGTTTCTGAATATAATTAGTGTTTTGGGAACCCTATATGATCAAGTAAAAAAATACTATGTTATTTCACTATAAAAATAACTGTTGAATTATCATTTATAGGAAATTATGTTTTTATGGTTATTCAAGTTATTTATGGAAATGGATACAATACTTGGAGATTATTTGATTTGGGAAATTATATTTTTGGTTTGAGGCATTAAGAGGTATTGATATTATTTGGACAATAATGTTACATTTATCAAATAAGATTATGTGATCAAGTAATTTTTGGGTTTTAATCCTAGCATAGAATGTTTTTGTGTAATTTTATCAATATTTATTTATTGAATGGTCTATTTTGATCTTTCGGTATTACTATTGAATTTTGGAGATTGAAGTAGTTTATCAATATACATGGTTTATTCTTTGTATAGAATTATCTTATCTTGTACTAACCATTTTTTTGTGGTTAATGTCTAAGGAAAGTATAAATGTATATAGTTGATATTTTTTGGATTATTTGATTCATAATAAGTTGATTCTAGTGCTTTAGGTGTCAAAAATTCATCTTGAATACTCATTATTTTGAGAAAAAGAGGACTTTGTGGCATAAATTGATTAAAGGATGAAACTATAAATTTCTAGTAATTATGTTTCATTATGTTATTAGTAAATGTAGTGAAATAATTGCTCAAATCTATTAAAAGGATTTTGAACGTAAAACATTATGGATTTACCTCTCTTACTAAGAAATAAATGACCATCTAACCCATCACAGATTTATGGTTTTGTGATTTTTAATAGTCTCATAACCAAGTTCTCTATAACTCTCCATTAGAAAATGATATTTATTTTTCTCTTCCTTGTACATGTTTTCATAAATTGAACCCTAGTCTATATTATCTTAGGTGGCCATTGTACTTATTTTTCTTTCTTTTAAAGTGGAATTTTTGTTTATCCTTTTTTTGATATGGGATTTCAACAAATGTATATTGAAACTTTAATACTCTAGTTTTTTATCCCAAGTTAAAATTATGAGGATGAAATTTATTAAAGGGGGGAGAATTTAACATCAATATTTTAAGAAAAACTGTTTGATAGCATACATGATATGCCACATCAATCTTAAATAAACAAACAAATATTATTATTTAAATGTTATCATTATATACTAGTCGTTAGAATAGAGTGTATTAATAGGGTTAACTGAATTGTGAAAATATTTTTTACGCATGTACATATAATTATTTTTCTAATTAATTATAAATTAATGAAAAACAATCATAAAATAAAAGGAAAATGTTTTTTTTAAAACTATTTAAATGTGCACATGTGTATTTTATACCAATAAATAAGAAAACTCACACCAGTTGGATTATGATAATGAACTATATAGGTATATAATATCAAATATTTTGTTTAAAATTTATATTATGTGTTTTCTTAACATGATATAAGAACAAGTCCAATTTTATAGATAAAAGAAGTATTTTTCTAAAAATGAACATTTGTCGCCTTTTGATGGTCCACTTATTTTAAAACTAATTTTTCACAATTTTATAAATTCTATTTGAAAAAATAAATATATTATTTGAAATTAGAGTTCTAAAATTTACATTGGTGGAATTTTTTTTATTTTTTTGATAAGATTTATTTTTTGATGAATAGTAAAAAAATACTGAATTTTATTTGAAAACTGCTTTTTCATCTGATTTATTTTTATTATTATATTATGTATTAGACTTATTTAAAATTATAATTATATAAATATTTTATCATTTAATCAAATGAATATCATTATAATAAATTTTTCATTGAATTTGGATATAAAAAAACAATCTTTTGGAGGTTTTTACTTAAAACAAATTTCTTCATCCATCATCAGGATTAATTTATAATAAATATCTAAAAATTATGAGAATTTAATTTTTTAAAATATATTACATATTTTGAATAATATTCTCTGAATTTATTAAATAGGTCTCTTTTATTTTTATAAATTATAAATGTAACATTATTAATATTTTTTATTACAACAGTTAAGGGTAAATCAGGTAATTAATGGTAAAATAAATATTATAACTAATATAAAATTACCCTAAAACTTTTTTTAATTTTATGTTATGAGTTTTTAAAATAAAAAATAATCATTGGGCCTAAATTATAACTTTTTTAATCCACTTGGATGAGAGTATGACATTTATAATATTATATTCAAAGAAAAGTCAATTCTGTCACACTCTTGTTTTCATCAGGTAAAATATTTTTAATATTGGTTTATATAAGATATATATTAGAATATATATAGTATTTTTTATGATAAAATATTTATATTCATCATAATAAATTTATTTTTATTTTGTTGTAAATAAATAATTACCTTTAAGTCTTACATAATAAAGATGCAATGATTGTTTGATTAAAGAAAATATCAAATAAATGATATTAAAAATATTAAAATAAATATTAATTTAGATAATTATAATCATTAAATAATTTATTAGATTATTTTTACAAGTTAGGGATTATTTTAAATAGTTCTTTGGAACATATCATGTTTTTATTATATTTTTAAAATATCAATTGGTGAATTGTGTTAAAATTGACATTAATGATATTTTAAAGTAAATAATATTTTATTAAATAGTATAAATTTCATAAAAATGTAAAAAAAATTCAAAATTATTTGGATAGTCATAAAATTCATCGATTATTAATTTATTGTCATTTTTTTATTTTAATGAAATTATATTAACCCTTAAATTTTAAATTACATGATACCACTTTAAGAATGAAAAAAGATAAATAAGGGTTAAAAATATATCAAGATAACAAAAAAATCCAAAACATGTCTAATTATTATTTTTTGAAGTTATTTCTACCAAATATCATCAAATATTCTAAATTAACATGTTTAGAGAAATTTATATTGTAAAAGTTATTTATATTAAGTTAATATTTTGAAGATTTCCCAGAGTGACCCTCCACTCTCATATAAAAGGGCACCCATTATTCTCTTTTATTCACACCTATAACCTATTTGGATTAACCATGATCAGAAAAAATTACTTCCTATAGTATCTCACCACATTATATAGGTATTATATTTTACATAACACTATTCATATATATATGTTAAGGTGTTAACCAATGGAGATCAACCAAAGAAGAGGTATTGTTTTTAATAAATTACTTCTATTTTATATCTTTATACACTTTATTCAAATCTTCTTCAAACAAGATGAAAAAATAATTCAAGTATCAAAAATATATTGATATGTTTTAAGTTGATATAATAAGAAAAATCTATATATAATTTCATCTAATGGGAAATGAATTATTTGTTTATGTGTACGACAAACTACAACCACACAAACAGATATAATTCATTTTCCATCGTTGTCTCTCAAAACTGGTTATAATTATGGAAATAATATTCATTTAAAATATTAATGAAATATTTACCATTATTAAGGTATAATATATCATTTACATTGTTAGCTTTCCATATACAAAAAATTATATCCTCTTTCATTCATATGGGAGAACTATCACCTCCACGAAGCGATGTGATTTTTTTTCCTCACCACATCTCATTGATGACAAATATAAGTATGTACAAAGTATTAATATGATATTAATAATATTATTATCATTATGGAAATATAAAATAATAATTTCCTTATTTTCATAAAGATCATTGAAAAATGGAAATGTTCCTCATTCGTACGTACGGCTTACAATCTCCATGATTGTAAAATAGTTCATTTTTCATATCCATATTAAATGAATGGGTTTAGAAGTATAATTTATATATAAAATCTATCATTATTTCATGATAATTATTCTTAATATGATTGAATTATGGCCACATTGACTATTAAAATCATATCAAATTCATATTCAACTCAAGTTTCAAATATTATCAAAACACCTGACATGAACATAAATAATTAAATAATTATGATAACATTATAATAAGTGATGTAAAATGAATAATAAAATTTAAAAAGGTTCTCATAAAATTAAATAATTAACATATGTTTATTATTTAGGAAGTGAAATATTGTACATGATGGGTCAGATCAAAGGTAAGGGACTTTGTCTCAATATTCTTTCCATGAGACATATCTTGATGTTCTACACTTTAAACTTTTATAAGTTGTATATACATCACTTTGAGATGTTATATGTAACACCTCAAGATATTGTGAATTATTATTTTTTGAATTAATTTAATATTTTCAATATCTATCATTTCACTCAGCATTGAAAATAGTTTTTTTTATATTAAATCACTAGGTCATATATTCATTATATGTTACACCATGGTAATCTTTCATTACATGTTATACCAACTTGGCATGTGATACACACATTACCATGTTTTTTCGAACAACAATATATTATTAAAAAATTATTATTTAACCTAATATGATATTTCCTTGCTATTATGAATATATTTAGTCTACAAAAAATATAATATTAAATCATTGGTTACAATTTCATTAGAAACAGATATAAGAATCAACTGAACATAAAGAAAATATTTTTATCAGAAACTATATTTATACTCACAAAGATGTTTTGTAATAAAAAATAAAAATTAATAAAAATTGGAGAATAATATTAATTAATTATATTTGTTATATTTTCAATCAAACAGTTTTTATATTCATCTAATTGATTTGATAAGCATAAGATAAAAACAAACCCAATAGTTTTCATAAAAATCAATATTTTTATAAAATCACTTTTACAACCTTTTAATGGGGAACATATTTTAAATACAATTTGTTGAAATTTTATATATCATATATTTAAAAATGAAAACAATCTTGTAAATCAACACATAAAATTATCCTAGGGTGAATTTTTTGTATTTTTCTCTAAATTTGTTTTTAATGAATAGTGGACACTACTAAATGTTATTTCAAAACTTATTTTTAGTCTAATTTATTTATGATTTTAAATTTTATTTTGATTTTATTTTAATGTCACGTTAAAATTTTATTTTAATTTTATTTTAATGTCACATTATATACTAAATATATATATGATATTTATTTAATTTTTCACATTTAATAAGTATGTAAATCATGATCTAAGTTAGAAGATCATGAATAATAAGTCAAATAATAGAGGAATAAAAAATGGGTACTAACTGAAGTGAAACCTTAACATATAATTGTTAATAAGGGGGTAATATAAAATCATAATAAAACCATATATGATTTTATATATAATATTATTATTTTTCAAAATATTTATAATAAACTTTTATTTATTATACAAGAGTTTGGTATGAGTACAAAGAAAGTGAATACATAACGTAAGGTAATTTCATCTAACATTTTATTTTTGTGAGATACATTCTTTATAATCCACTATTTTATTTTGTGTGGTTTATATATTAACTATAAATTTATTCTATTATTATTATACACAAATTTAGTGGTATTTACATATCAATTTTATGACCTTTCTTTCATGGGTTTTATGGTTCAGAAGTTACTAAATCGGTAGAGTAGTTTTGTCTTAATTTGTATTCTTTGAGACACATGTTTTGTTATGAACATATGTTTTTAACAAGGCTTATATTCTTCCAATAGTCATTATATATCATGAATATAATGTTTTCATGATATTTTTGGCCCCATTAAATTTTATTTTCATACATGGGGGGTATAATTCAAATTTAGTAAGTGGAGAGTGTTTATTCAAAACAATTTCATCATTCATCGAGAATATTAATTATTATTTCTTAATTTATGAAATATTATGATCAATATCTCAAGATATATCATTAATTGTATTAACCTCGGTATATGTGTGTTATATCTATGTAATTGTTCCATTTTTCAACTCTTTGGTACTTAAGATTGGTAATAATTTTTTTTATGAAAGTCCAATTTTATTTCTTCTTTCAGTTAGAAATATGTTTTCTTTCAAAACTGTGATTTATAAAAAAATTCAAATATTTTTTATACTTCAAAAAAATATTTTAAACATTTTCAATATTTCATTATGAGTTTTAAAATTATTCTCAAAGAAATGGGTTTTAAAACGTTTTCATGCTTCCTTTATAAGTTTTCTAGGAAATTTTTTTTTAAAAATGTTGTCAATCTCTATTTATATGTTTTCAAGGAAAAAGTTTTTCAAAATTTAATGAATATTATTTTATATGTTTTCATGGAAAATAATTTTCAAAAAAATTTCAATATTCAATTATAAGTTTTAAAGGAAACATGTTTTTAAAATGTTTTCTAGACTCTTTTATATGTTTTCTAATTTAAATTAAAAGAAAATGGTTTTCCAAATATTTTATGTTTTAAATATAATTTTTCAAAGAAGAAACAAAATTTTCCACAAAAACTGTTTTTAAAGGATCATTCAAATTTTTTCCCATTTAAGATAACATCAATTGATGTTACTCATGCCTTTCTGGGGAAATTAGTCAATGTTTCCATTCATATTATTTATATAAATGGTTTCTGTTTTGATGGAATAATTTTAATAATATCCATTTCACTTTCATGAGTTATATGATTTTGAAACCCACTTCTTTTCATGGGTTATTATTTTGATGAAATGATTATGAAACCTGTATCATTTTTCTACAGGTGATGATATGATTACAAGTTTATGATACCCATTTCATTTTATCAATAATGAAATGATTGTTTATAATTTTGTGTCACAAGGGTGTATGAATTAATTATGAGATTATTAGGACCTATATCTACTTTCAATTATTTGGTTAAAGATTTATATCTTAGGAGGTAGACAAACATGGTCTTTTTTAACACCCTGACCCCAGAAGCCAAGAGCCGGTGCATTATTTTATTATATTAGAATAATTACAAGGATTCATATCCTAAAGTACGAATCAGTTTAGTAGTCATGGAAAGCTATATTACATACATTATACACATAATACATTGGAAAACATAAAATACAAACATGATACATGATAAAATTAAATTAATTGTATCCTTAAGTGCTTATTCAAATTTTTCTTGTTCATAACCTAGGGAAATGAAACCTAATAAGGGTGAGCTAAAATACCTAGTATGGGTGTGTAATACAGAATAAATAATGAATCAAAAATAATAAATTAACATATACTGGTATATAACTAATAAAAAATCCATTCCAATAACTAGCTAAGGAAAAATCAATATGGCATGGTAAGAAACAGAAACCCAATCTATTTAATCAATGAACTGAAATGAAATGTATTCATAGATATGTGGACAAAAAATCTCATGGATGAATAATATCTAAAACTAATTGAGGGAAATTATTTCTTAATGGATTCCATTTCCAAGGCACATGAAACCCTATATCATTAATACCATTCACAAGATGGATTAAAACTACAGATAGAAACCCATTTAATTGGGCCAACTTATTTATATCATGAAAACATATCAATGCATTGAATGGATATATAAATTATGGACCCCACCCATCATTATCAGTACAAGTAATTCCTCATATCAAATAGTAAAATATATAATATTCCTTATAAAATATCCATATTGAATGAAGGATACAGTTTTTTCCATATTTCCCGACTTAATCAAATAATTGTCAAAGTGAACATTATATGTAAAATGATATATGGTTTTTGAAATAATAATGTCCATTGTATGAGAATATATATGTTCAAGTAAACATACAATGAAAAATTATTAAAATAATTTTATTGTTTTTAGAGAAAGTTAAAAATAAAAAAAGTACGTGAGATTGCAAAGATAATAATTAAGTACATTCATTAAGAGAATAGTCTTTAAACATTCCAAAGTGTCCCATAAAACTTTGAAACATTTGAATCAAAATCTACAAAATGGTATGAAATTAAATAAAACCTATAATATTAGGATAATAATTGGATTCATGATATAACATTAAAAATGAATTATATATAACATATAAAAGTGAATTTGAGCATAGTAACAAATAAGTCTCAATGGAATGTAAATTGAGATGAAATTCCCTTACATTAATATTCCTTTTGGTTGTGTGGAATTTAAACTCTTTTATAGTGGTATAAAATATGTTAATAACTAATAACATAACTATAAGCATGTTTAAAATATCATATATCATCTTCTTATAATATCTTATTACATATTCATCAGCACTCTTTCATTTTTTTCACTATTTAGGGAGTTAATTGCCAAGTATTCTCAAGTATGTTTTTGACATTTCAATTGTTGTTCATATTAATTAGATCATGATTTAATAATCTACATAAATTAAACCATGAAATAATTATCATATATATAGTGTATATTTATTTAGAATAATCCATAAAGTTTGGAGATAAGAAATGAAATGAACCTTTCATTGAGACGGTAGGTCATATGTACGCATGAAGGCTAAATTCATTTCATTGATATATTAAAAGAATGAAAATTAATTGATATGTATATGCATGTAAATTATAATTACAGTGCCTTTTTTATGTAATATATTACATATATTTATATTATAATTATCCTAAATATGTTCCATGTATAACATGAACGAATCACATCTCATTGAGGGTGATATAGTGCACACTTACTCAAAAAATGTTATCATATTAATGTAAAATGGAAAGTATTAAGTGTATCTGCTATTAAAGGATTATAAATGTATTAATAAATAATAAATATCATATATAACATATATAAATAGTGTTTCCATCGAAATTCCCAACATGAAAGTTGATAAAGGAAAAGTGAACAATCATCATTTCATGTGGTGGTAGTTCGTCGTATAGAGAAATAATATATTGGTTACAAATTAGATGGAAGTTTATGTTAGAGTAGTTCAAACCCTTAATACAAAAAAATCATATTATATTGGGGATACTATTGTTATTATATGAACATGTAAGAAGAATATTTGAGGTTTTGTAAATTTAAATGAATGAAAATAGATCGTAGGAAAGTGTTGTCTTAAAAATTGGGTAAGTCCTTTTGGTTTATACACTACTAAAAATTGAACCATTAACGACCACCATTGGTGGTCACTAATAGAATTTAGAGACTACCTTAGGCCCTCCAATATCGGTCACATTACGACTATTAATGTAGGGATATAGTGACTGACAATGGGGGTCACTATAGGTAACCTAACACGCGGCCTAATGGTTGCCGCTATTGGGTCAATATATAGCGACCGCCAATGGCAGTCACTATAGATAACATAAATATGGGCCTATAGCAATATCCAATGGCAGTTTCTAGGATCTTGAAACAAATACACCCATTACTAACTACTATAGGCAGCCGCTAACATGGGAATTTGTTTTTAAAAAAATTACAGTTTTGCATCTCAAATAGTAGAAAGAGGGCTACAATTAGAAGAAAAAAATCAATTCCAAATAGTACAAAAACCAGCATCCTCAAATACAATAAATAATAGACATACTTGTTCACATTTCTAGATATCCAAACTACTCCAATTCATTACAATATTCTTCTTCAATAAACATACAATAAGATACAAAAGAAACAAATAAACTAAAAAATTTAAATTGGACATATTTATTCAGTTAGTATATATATAATAAACAAATTGGGACATTAGACCATTAGGGCATTTGGCCATTTGGGAATTTGTTCAACTGACCAAGTCTCCTTTTATCCAATTGGTAATTAAGACAATACGCTAATATTCCATTAGGACATTTGGTTATTAGGAAAATAGGACATTAGGAAATTAGAATAGTAGTCCATTTGGCCAATTGTCCATTAGGACATCAGGTCTTCAGTTAATTAGCCTTTTGGGCCCTTGGGCCGTTGGACCATTTGGCCATTGGGACATTAGCCCGTTCGACCATTAGTCCATTGGGCCTTTAGGACATTAAGGCATTTCACTGTTAGGGAATTTGGTTGTTAGTGCATTTGGTCGTTTGAGAGTTTGGTCGTTAGGGCGTTAGGACGTTACGGTGCTACTCTGTTAGGGTGTTAGTACATTAGTGTGTTAGTCCATTAGGTTGTTTGTCCATTTTGACATTTGTGAATTTTTCCAATTGGCCAAGTATCTAGTTAGCCAATACACTAATAATATAATAGTCTAATATTCCATTAGGCCATTTGGTCATTAGTCTAATAGGCTACTATGCCATTAGTTCAATAAGACATTAGGCAATTTGGATAGTAGTCTATTTGGTCAATTGTCCCTTCGGTTGTTAGGCTGTTAGGGTGTTAGGGAAATAGGCCATTTGGGAATTTAGGAATTTCTCCAATTTTTTAAATATCCATTTATCCAATTGGCCATTAGGCCAATTTTGACATTATTCAATTAGTCCATTAGGCCATTAGGCTCGCAACCCTACTCTAGTAGTGACTGACTATGCTGCTTGTACGCGATGAGGTTGTTTGGAAAGAGGTTTGGACAACCATTAGGTTGTGTTCACTCAACATTGAACTATATATAGTAGAGTTCAGTACTGAATACCCCCCCTAACCCCTCCCTCTTGGACATCCCCCCTCACAACCCCCTACAGCCCCCACACTCCCCCCCCAAACACCCCCATATAGCCACACCCCCCCAGACAGACCACTCCCAACCCTCCTGGACATCCCCTACCCCAAACACCCCCTTCACCAGACATCACATCTCAGCCCCCACTTTCCACCCCCACCCCCAAAACACCTCTCAGACAGCACCCCCCCCCCCCCACACACACACACACTCACAATGGACATCCCCACCACCCCCAGACAACCCCTGCTCCCCCCGCCATGGATTCCCCCCTCCCCCTAACCCTGGACATCCACTTGGATACCCCCCCCCCCCACACACACACTCTCACCCTAGAAAAATCCCCCACCCCCATAAATCCCCCCACTCCCCAACCTTGGACACCCCCACTCACCATGGACATCCCCCCCACCCATAGACACCCCCCTTGGATATCCCCCACCCCCAGAAAACCCCCCATGGACACCCCCCCATCCACCGACACAACCTCTCCCCCTCTACCCTGCAGCCCCTAATCGCAGATTCATTTTCAATTACACATGCACAATGTTTCAATTTGATTATTATCAAATTATAACCAACACTAGATTCAGTAAACATGACTCTTAATTCTCTAAAAAAATAATTATCAATCAATTCCGGCTTTACATTCTTTACCAATTTCTATAAATAACAACATACTAATCCACTGCATAACAAAACATACTAACAAGAATAGTATATACATAACACTATCAAGCAACATAGTAAGAAAACTGTTATCATGGTATAAAGAAACCACATTGGACATTAGGTGATTAGGTAATTTTTTTCATTTATAAAAAAGGCTATTAGTCCATTTGGTCATTAGGATAATAGGTTAATATGACATTAGGCCAATAGGACATTAGGTCATTACTACATTAGTCCATTTGGCCAATTATTCCATTAGGTCATTAGGTCGTTCGGTCGTTCGGCCATTGTGGCGCCGGGTCGTTGGGGAGTTAGGTCATTAAGATATTAAGCTATTGGGGCATTAGATCGTTGGGGTGTTAGGTCATTTAGGACATTGGGGTGTTTGGACAATTTGGTCGTTGTTTGGTTCAAACAATCAGTCATTACGCCAATAGGCCATTAGGCCATCGGGCCATAAGGCCATTGGGCCACCTAGCCTAATTCTTATCCTCCAATGGGGATTCTACGAAATTATCTATCACAATAAAGTATCCAATTACTGATCATACTCTTAAATTAAAACCCTTTAGAGTTTTTAAAAAAATAAATAGTTCTAATCTCAAAAAATTCTACATTTATTTTCTAAATCAATATATAACATTAATTCAATAATAAATATAAAAGAAACACACCTTGTGAATATGATGCATCATGCATAGTCATGGCTGCTACCTCTATCTGGTGTTCTAGGGGACTATAACAAATAAATATTATAAAGATTTTAATAAAAAATAATATAATGTAAATAAGTAAATTCAGTATAAAACTTCATCGTATGATCTCATGAACCATCACTCAGACGCACATATTTTTTCAGTGTTCTAACCTCAGTGATCAATTGCGTATTTACCTCCTCGGAAGCGTGCATCCGTGCTTAGAAATATGACAGTTGTTGTTTCATCCGAGCAATAGTGGGACTGAAAACCTAACGTGTGATACTAAAAAATGAGGAATCCTTGTTCCATAGGTCAAACTATATCCATGCCTCTCATGACCAATAATGTGATGGAATATCTCATCCCTTCGCATGGTAAGCGGTCCCTGGTCCTCTGGAAGTAATACTAACTCAGCTTCAAATTGATCTTGTGAATTATTTAAATATATATATATATACAAATATATGTTTATATATAGATGCATGTAATTATTGGTAATGATTACAAGCACTTACAATAAGAGCTAGAGTTGGTTGATCATTTCGATTACGAGTTCTCATCTATAACGACATTTAATTAGTTGGTGCACCTTGCTCCCGTAACGGTATACCAATAAAATATAAAAATATAATGAAAAATAATATTTAATAATAAATTCAAAAATGAATAATAAATACATCATGTTGTATCTGAGACACGTAATGAGTCCCAAGCCTATGAGGTGGTCCCTACAATGCTCGATTCTCGGAATGGCATGCTGACAACTCCTACATTCAATTAATTCAAATTTAAAACAAATATAATGCATCACATTCTTGAAAATATATATACCAAAATAAATATACTAACTGAAATGATCTCATAAGACTAATATGCAACAATTTCATGCCACTGAGATGAGGGAACACCTCTTGGTAATTTTTCTAGAATATCTGGGGCACCCATATTTGGTACGCAGTGCTCCCTCTTGAATTTGTATTTATAATCTTTGACACATCTTACCAAATTTTTCCATACACACAGGCCGAAACTCATCATGGAACACATTCATATTATTCTATTTTAGATAAAAACACACATGTTAGTATTTTTTAAACATAGATAAAAAACAAAAATGGTATTCTTACCTGAACATCCCTCCAATGTTGATCTATTGAATTCTGAGAGATATAAGCCCAGTACCATGTGGTTAATGGAAGTCAATGTGGGTCACATATGATATGACCCATATGATAAGTGCAGGGGAGTTCAGTCCCACGGGATGAAATCTCTAGTAAAATGAAACATTAAATGTCATGTCAAAATTCCATGATTAAATGCCCTGACCGGGGCCTCTCTTACGAGAGGAAGAAGAGGTCAAGTCTGATCCGGTTGAAAACAATTTTATACATAATTTGACATATTTTTATATATATTTAGATATATTTTTAGCAATTAAATAAATAAATAAACATTGTTACATTTAAACATACCTTGACCTTGAGACGAAGATGGATCAGATGGATATTGTGGATCTGCTGCATGTTTGCTTGAAATGCCTACAGTCGTAGTAAACATTAGTAAGGGGACCATCCAAAGTGTCAAAAAGATAAATTGGATTATTTTTTAAAAAATAAAATATGTACGGTTGTTAACAAAACATAAAGGGATAGAATAATTTTTTGTAAACAGATTTTAAAAAATCTAAAACCTAACAAAACATAAATAAAATTATGTAAAAAAGGATCATATTTAGAGGGTTCTGTCAGGGTGAGTTTTTTTGGGGGGGAGGGGGGGACGGTCCATGGGGTTTTTCGATGGGGGTTGGGAGTATGGGTTGTCTGGGGGTGGGGGTGGGGACTGTCCAGGTAGAGGGGAGGGGTTGTGCAGGTGGGGGGGGGGGGGGCTGTTCGGACTGAGATGTGGGGGGTGGGCTGTCTGGGAGGGGGTTTGTCCAATGGGGGAGTGTGCAATGTCTAGGTCTAGGGGGAGGGGGATGTTCGGGAGGAGGGGGAGGGGTGGGGTGGGGGTTGTCTAGGGGCAGGGGTGGGGGCTATCCAGGTGGAGGGGGAAGGGCTGGGAGGGTGGGGTTGTCTAGGGGCTAGGGGGTTGGGGCTGTCTAGGTGGAGGGGGAGGGGTTGTATAGGTGGGGGTGGGTGCTATCTGGGGAGGAGATTTGGGGGTCAGTTGTCTGGGATGGGGTTTGTACAGGGGGGGGGGGGGGGTTGGGGGGTGGGTTGGGGGGGGGGGTTGTCTAGGGATGGGGTGGTAGGGGATTTTCCAAGTGTAGGGGATGTGTTATGCATGTGGGGGAGGGGGTCTGTCCGGGGGGAATTTTGAGGGGTGGGCTGTCCAGGAGGGGGTTGTCCAAGGGGGGTTGGGAGTGGGGGTTGTTCAGGACTGGGGTGTGGAAATATCTAGGTGGAGTGGGAGGGAATAGGGGAGTCTAGGGGCTGGGGGTGGCGGTTGTATAGGTGGAGGGGGAGGATTTGTGGGGGGGGGGCTTTCTGGAGGGCGTTTTGGGGGGTGGGACATCCATGAGGGGGATATCCAAGGGGTGTTTGGAGTGGGGTTTGTCCAAGTATGGGGGCTGGGGGGCTATCCAGGTGGAGGGGAGGGGCTAGGGGATGTCAGAGGGGAGTTTTGGGGGTGGGTTTTATGGTAGGGGGCTCTCCAAGGGGAGGTTGGGAGTGTGGGTTGTCTAAGGCTGGGGGTGGGGGTTGTCCAGGTGGAGGGGGAGGGGCTGGGGGTGGGGGGGTCCAGGGGTAGGGGTGGGGGGTTATCCCGGTGGAGGGTTTGATTCTAACTAATAATAAATAAAAATTCTTATGTACAAATTAATTTAGGGTTGTTTTAAACAATTTTTAAAAAGGGATTTAAACTAAA
Organism: Viscum album; assembly: GCA_963277665.1. Classification (NCBI taxonomy): domain Eukaryota; kingdom Viridiplantae; phylum Streptophyta; class Magnoliopsida; order Santalales; family Viscaceae; genus Viscum; species Viscum album. The sequence continues at coordinate 1,195,334,582 of OY728139.1, forward strand.
TAGCTGGAAAATAATTATAATTTTCATTAAACATGAAAATAAACTATTTCTCCTTCAATGGATACTCTAACCAAATAAATATCTTCTTCATTTTTATCTAAAGTATGTTGATCAAGTTGTTGGGCAACAAAGGTAACAATATTTGGTTCATCTTGTTCAAATTAAAACACTCATCACCGGGACATTTTCACAACAACCTTCCAACTGGGATTCAAAGGAAATGTAATGAAGAATAATTTTTCCACTTGTGATGCCAAAATGAATGGTTTATTACCAAAATTGTTCATTTTTTATAGAATTTAGTTAAAATTGACCAATGTAAATTGATATTGATTGGATTTACTTCTAGGCATTGGATCAGCCCAATTACACTTTAACAATATGTATGTCAACCCTTGTGTGTATACAACTTCAATGATGTTTGTCAATTGACCATAGTAATAACCAGATTCAATGAATGGACAATAGATTCCACTATTTTATGTTTCTCATTTGTATTCAACATCTTTAATGTGAAATTGAAATCCATTAGTATCTATATCTTTATAACGATGAGTCGTTATAGATAGACCCTCATCTAGTTGGATAAATTCTTTAGTTAATGTGGGGTCACCTAACTCCCTCAGGTTATGAACCAACATAATTCACTGAATTCAATAATGATTTCTGTAGAATGAAATTAGTATAATACTTCACTCATAATGAAAATCAATGTATACATACAAAATCCTTTAACCAATTATGAAATCACACATAATGATATTGTTGAATTTGATACTCAGTCACATAATAAATCACTTATTCTAGCTCATTAATCTGTTTCATGAAAATGATATAGCAATGTTTAAATGATCAACTTATCCAAACAAAACATGTAAAATCTAAAAAATAAAAGTGATAATATACTTACTACATTAATGGTTCAATTGATGGAGTATTGAACAAGATATATCGATGTGATTGTATCCAATCGATGTTGTCCATATCAAATATGGTTCTTTCTCAAACTGTTCCATCGTGAATTCGAGAGGGCTTATCTAATTTTGTTTCAACATCCATAAGATATTCTGAAAAAAAAATTAGTACACTCATCCATCAAAAAACCATTAGATATCGTTGCCTCTGAAAGAGCTCTGTGGCATACAAATCATTTCAATGTATTCGAATACCACTCAATAGGATACATCCACTTGAATTTCACTAGACTAGCATCCATTACATCATCAGTTAGGTGCACTATCAAGTGAACCATAACATCAAAAAATGAGGGGGAAATACATTATCAAAGTTAAACATCATAAGTACAATTCAGTCTTACAAACTATTTAAATCAATCATTCCACTAGTGGAAATACGGGATTTAACGTCGAAATAATAACGTCGGTTTTTTGAAAACTAACGCCAATAGTATGTTAGGGAAATTTATAGCATTGGTTTTTAGTAAATCCGACACCAACAACAATTATTCGATGATATTTCATGTCGGTTTTCATGAATCCGAAGTAGAAAATTTAAAACAAAATGTTTTGGCGTTGGTTTTGAAGAAAACCGATGCCAATAATAAAAAAAATCATCAGTTTTGAGGAAAACTGATGCCAAAAATAAAAATAAAAACTTTTTTTCGTCGGTTTTCCTGAAAAACAATTCCATATGGTATAGTTTCGACATAGGTTTTCTCCAAAACCGACACCGAAAATAAAAAAATGGATTATCGGTGTCATTTGTGGGAATAACTGACGTCGAATGTTTTTTAAAAAAATTTGAGTGTCGGTTTGTTTAAAATCCGACGCTGAAAGTCTTTTAAAATTACTCGGGGTCTGAAACCCTCATTTTTTTGGATCATCGAAATCAAAACCCATTATGGCGCCTTGAAATCCTAACGACCTTTGAAGCTCATTTGTGATCTTGGAAGTCCATTGTTGAAGGTTTTGTTCCATTTTCATGATTTTGGGTTTGTGTTCGTCATTATTATCTCTTGTTTCATCTTCCATTGTTTCTTTCCTATACCAAAACTCTATTTTACGTGATTTTCAATATTGGTTCGATTTTAGTTGTTGTTTTTCATTATTTTTGGTTCGTATTATCATTGTTGGTATAGATTTTGTAGTATTTGTTTTTCGAAGTCATTATACCAAGTGCAGTTTAGATTGAAGATCTACATTCGGGTTGAAATTCAAATTTTGTAAGTTTTTTTTAATTTTGTAGATAAATCATTTATCATTCAATTTTGTTATTGATTTTCTTTAATTATTAGTTAATATTTTATTTTAAATGTGTTAGGATATGGTTAATATTCTTTCAAGAGACATTCTTAAATATCATGTCAACAAATTGTATTTTTTACATTGACTCCAATCAAATTTCACCCAATACACTTACTGTATCCTTTAAATTAATGTACTTTTCAATAATTTTGACACATGAAACATTGAAATAATGCAAAAAATATGTAAAATGAACTAATAAATTTTAAAAGAATGATATTATAATTAAATTAAAATATCAATATAACACACATGTATATAATATCAAAATAAACTTTTTACTCAATTTGTAAACATGTTTCATATCTGATGTCTTTTATATGATTATAAATAGTTTTTATTAAATATGTTTTTGTTTACAATTTATCTGATTAATATTTAAAAGTTTATATGTTTTAATATATTCATCAATTATATTGTGATATCAGGTATTAATGGATCGTAATTGGATTCATTTATGAAGAGCCACTAGTGAATATGAAAAAGGAGTTGATAATTTTTTGGAATTTTCTAAACAACATCTTCCAAATATTGATTTGATTTTCTGTCCATGTGTGAAGTGTGTAAATATGAGAAAGTTAAACAACAGATAAATCAAGGATCATCTCATTTGTTATGGTTTTAGCCTTAATTATACACGTTGGATATTGCATGGTGAAAGAACTAAAAATTCAACATCTAATATTGATGACGATATTCATAATGAGGCATAGGATCGTATTGAATAATTAATTCATGATTTAGGTGTTGAAACCATAAAAAAAACACCAACTATTGAACGATTGTATGGAGATTCTGGGAAACCATTATTCCCAGGTTGCAGTAAATACACAGTGTTATCAGCTGTTTTGAGTTTAGTTAACTTAAAAGAAAAAAATGGGTGGAGTGATAAAAGTTTCTCCAGTTTACATGATCTTTTAAAAGAGCTACTTCTAGAAGGCAACAGGCTTCTAGATTCCAATTATAAGGTGAAGAAAATATTATGCCCAATGGGATTGGTGTATAAAAAGATACATGCTTTCCCCAATGATTGTGTACTGTATAAGAAAGAAAATGAACATTTATCAAGTTGTCTTACATGTGGGACATCACGCTATAAGATAGATGGGAAAGTCAACTCAGATTAATTCTCAGGTGATGTCATGTAACGTCATGAAAAATCAATTTTTTACTTTCCAATGATATCATCCAATATTTTTTTGCATACAATTCTGATTTATTTTTAGGTACCAGAATCAAAACTCCAACTAAAGAAATTTGGTACCTTCCAATAATTCCTCATTTGAAATGTCTATTTGAAAATTCAATTGATTCAAAAATGTTAAGATGACATTCAGATGAGCGCATCTTCGATGGTAACTTACGTCACCCTGCCAATTCACCACAGTGGAAGAGGTTTGATAAAAAAAATCATGATTTTGGAAGTGAAGTTAGAAATCTCAGAATGGGATTGTGTATTGATGGAATGAATCCATATCAGAGCCTCAATAGACAATATAGTTCATGTCCTGTTTCGTTGGTAGTTTACAACTTTTCCTCACATCTATGTATGAATAAAAAATATTTTATTATGAGCAAGATGATTTATGGACCAAAACAACTAGGAAATGATATTGATGTGTATCTTACACCATTTATTGATGATTTGAAACTTCTATGGGAGGAAGGTGTTAAACTTTTCGATGCATACAAGAAAGAGTATTTTCTTTTGCGTGTTATGATAATGTTCACTATAAAAAACTTTCCTACATATGGAAACTTATCTGGATATAGTGTTAAGGTACATAAAGCATGTCCAATTTGTGAAGAACAAACTTCATATTATCAATTGCAGAATGGAAGAAAGACAGTGTACATGGGACATCGAAGATTTTTGTGAATTGATCATCCTTGTCATAGATTGAAAAAAAGAATTTAACGTTTTACAAGAATACAACCTTCCCCCTCGACCACTGTCAGCTGAAGAATATTATGATAGTGTGAAAGACATTGATTTGATATTTTTTAAAGAGAAGAAGTTATGGTTTTCAAAAACATATCTGGAAGAAACAGTCTATTTTTTCGAACTACCTTATTGGATATTTTTAGAGATAAAACATAATATGATGTTATGTAGGTTGAGAAAAACATATGTGACAGTTTAATTGGAACATTGTTAGACATAAAAGGAAAGACAAAATATGGATTTCATGCCAGATTGGACTTGATATTAATGAGAATATGTTTGGAGTTAGCTCCCGCTGTGAAAGGAAACAGAACATATTTACCTCTGGCTTGTCATACATTAAGAAAGATTGAAAAGATGAATTTTTGATAGTGTCTTCATGGTATTGAAGTACCCAGTGGTTTTTCTTCAAATGTGAATAATTTTGTGTCATTGAAGTATTGTAAATTAATAGGTATGAAATCTCATGATTACCATGTGTTGATGCAAAAAATTCTACCAGTAGCAGTGCATGGTATATTACTGACAGCTGTCAAAAAGACTATCATCAGGTTATGTAATTTCGTCAAATCCATTTGTAGCAAAGTCATTGATCCAAATTTGTTAGATGTGTTGGAGAATGAAGCAACTCTTATTCTTTGTCAACTAGAAATGTATTTCCCACCCACATATTTTGATATAATGGTTCATTTGTTGATTCATTTGGTGCGTGAGATACGAATATTGGCCCTGTTTATTTAAGATGGATGTATCCTTTTGAAAGATATATGAAAATTTTAAAAGGATATATAAAAAACATTATCAACCAGAGGCCTCTATTGTTCAAAAATATGTATCATAATATGTGATTGAGTTCTGTATTGATTATTTGAATGAGGTGGAGCATATTGGTCTCCCTGTATCTCGACATATGACAGTTAATAGTGAAGGTAGAGGGGTTTGAGGATTAAAGGTAAAGATCATTCCATGTGATGAAGTGATGTAGGCACATTTATACATTTTGAACAACACAGATGAGGTTCAACCATATATATCCTCACATATTGCTGAATTAAAGTTACGATATCAGAAAAGAAATGAAAAGTGGTTGATGATTGAGCATAAGAAGACATTTGTTTCATGGGTTAAAGAGAAATTCACCCCAGATATATCTGTATCAGAAACATTGAAGTGGTTGGTAGGGGGACTATCTCTTAAGGTGATCACATGGTCTGGTTTTGATATCAATGGCTACACATTTTACACAAAAAACCTGGAAGATAAGAGTACTATTCAAAATAGTGGTGTGACAGTTTTCGCTGAAGCAGTGCATTTTTCGAGTGCCAAAGATATAAACCCAATTTCTGCTTCAACATTATATTTTGGAGTTATTGAAGAAATATTGGAAATTGATTATATTAAATTTCTAGTCACTGTTTTGAAGTGTAATTGGGTTGATAGTAATAGTGTAATGAGACATGATGAATATGGTTTTAAACTGGTTGATTTGAAAAGATTTAATTACAATGTGGAACCATTTATCATGGAGACACATGAAAAACAAGTATTTTATGTCATTGATTCGTCGAATGATCATTGGTCAGTTGTTTTGCAATGAAAAATATACCATTTGGGTGATGAGGATGATTATGATGATGTTAGTGATTTACATGAGCCTTATTCATGTATTACGTAATTTCCAGATGATTATAATGAGTATAAGAGAGACATAGTGCATGAAGTATGTACTAATCATGATGAAGGCATGTGAAAAAAAAATAAATTAGACTCCTAATTTTTCTGGTAAATATTTATATTTTGTTTCCATTTTCGAAACATACAAATGCATGCCTCTATTTTTACATACTTATCTTTGTCTTCCTTGTTTCTAATTATTCAGTTTTATAATGATATGTAGGTACACAAAATTTCATTACACTTTCTATTATCAATGTCAGATACAGATAGAGAGGAGTAGTTACTGAGGAATATCTATTTTGACATATTAGTAAATATTCAGTAATACACTTATTTAATGAAATAAAACTGTTAATTTACAAAAAAAAATTACAGGACTACTGATGCGTCCTCGGCGGAGGAGACTTCTCCTATTACTACTCAAAAATTAATTTCTCAAGTTGCTAAACATGGTATTACACGTTTACCAAAACTATCACTTTCTCGTGATGATGAAAAATTAAACATCCGTTTTGATGATAATAATAATGCAGTTGGCCCAAATGTAGTTCAGTTTGTCAGTTATATAGTGATGTAGAGCCGTTGCAGGATTAGTATTTTAAATCCTGATTGGAAGTCAGTGGACAAGACGATGAAGAAAAAACTTTGGGAGGCCGTGACGGTAAAATATCTTTATTTATTTATTTTATCTCATTTTCTGAATATTATATATTTTCAATGACATATTTAATTTATTCAATTAAATATGACATTCAATTTTGGGGAAACCAAATAAATTAAGAAAATACATCTCTCTTTAGCGGCGGTTTGATATAGATATTTTAAAACCAAACTGACAATAAATTATGTTTTTGGAAAGAGAAGGTTTGAAATCCCATGTCTTAAGTATCTGTATATAGATGAAGAAACATGGAAGTGATTTGTTGACAGTCGTCAGGAAGAAAAATTTCAGGTATGGTAATTGTTTTATATTTTAAAATTAATGTTATGTTTTTCTTATTACTTAGTAGTTTATTTTTATATAACAAACCTCCATGAGATCTCATCAGTGGATCCAGTTGAAAAACGTATACCCTCATACTTTATCCCATGGAGGGTATTCGTGTTTGGAGTAGAAAATGATTGAAGAAACATTTGAAGCATTAAGAGCTCGATCAAGTAGTGGTTCAGAAGAGGTTCAGTTTGGTCCTCCATCTCCTCCCACTTGCCATGAGAAATGGAAACAATCAAGAAGAATAAAAAATGAAAAATATCTTACAGAGGAAGTTCATCAAGTGGATGATAGAATTATAAGTAAATATTATTTATTTGTTATCATTTTTTCTATTTTATAATTTATAAACACTAATATAACTTTTTTATTTTTCATTTCAGGATGAACTTCAAGAGAAAGAGACACATGGCTCTTTTATCCCTAAAGGTAGGACGGACATCATAGAAACTACTTTGGGAAAGGAAGAACACCCCATCCATGTTAGAGGATATCAAGCGGGTGTTAGTATTCAGAAGGTTTTTTTGTAAGAGTAAGCAATCAAAAGACCCAGAAATAGAATCCTTAAAAGAAGAGCTGAAAGATATGAAATAGTCTATGGGTGATCAAATTCAAGCAGAAGTGCAGAAGGATTTATTAGAACACTTGGAAAGACAATCACAGTCTACACAGCCTTCCTAGGTATATTATTTATTTGTCATCAATTTTTCTATTTTATAAATTATAATTACTAATATAACTTTTTCATTTTTCATCCTTCCCAGTCTTCTCACCCGGACTACCCTGCCCCATCTGCTTACCCTGCCCCATCTACGAATCCTTCTGAGGTATATTATTTATTTTTCATCAATTTCTCTATTTTATTAATTATAAACACTAATATAACTTTTTCATTTTTCAGCATTCTCAGCCCACTCACCCGAACTAACCTGCCCCATCAGCTTACCCTGCCCCGTCTGCGCAACCTTTCGAGGTATATTATTTTATTTTAATCAATTTTTCTATTTTATAAATTTTAAACAGTAATATACCTTTTTAATTTTCTGCCTTCTCATCCTCCTCACCCGGACTACCCTTCCCCACCTGCTTACTTTGAGCCTCCACCTCCTCCCTCGGATCAAGCCTCATATTGTGAGTTTTTTGTGGGAGATCCTCATGTACATATTTTTGTGTTAGGAAAGGTGCATTTTTTGGGGGACTCGATACATCATTAGCCTATAAATATAGGTTAGGTTAGAGTATCAGTACTTGTTATTATAGATCCTACTGCTCTATTACCATTTTATATTATGGAGATCACCAGTGTTGGGGAATGTATGGACTATTTTTTACTTTGTCCAACCTCCCTTCTTCTTTATATTTCACATGAGGTATTCATTTTTTTAAATAATAATTACAAATGATTCAAATTAATTATAATGTTTTCTAACATTTAACTTATATAGGAATATCTGAAAGAAAAAGAAACTGCACAAATGCAACAAAATGTTCAGGAACAGTTGGCTATAGATACGTCTAATATTTTGTATGGGATAAAAAGATTATTTGAGTCCTCTTATTCCTTGAATTTTATCTATGAGTTTCAGATAACGCCTGATATATGTGGAAGAAATTATGGATTGAAATTAATAAAATAAGAGATCATGAATTTAGTTATTTTTGAAGAGATCGCGCAGAGTGTGGCGTAATTGTTTTCCATGTATATAAATTGATGTTTTAATTGATATTTTTTAATAAAAGATTGTTATGTTATTGACTAACTATATTTTATTTTTAAATTAGGTATCTACACAAGATTCTTTTAAAAAAGGAAACAATATGCATTTACAGCTTTATAGATCTAGAGTACATTTCTTTGGAATCCAAACATGTGAAGAATCATGAAAGAGTTCAATATATATCCGAGAGATTAATACAGACATAGATTTAGTGCTAGTTTTTTCCATTTCTTGATAAGTAAGAACATCAACATAATTATGAACTAATGATCATTATAATGTCATTAATTGTGAACTTTTTTTATTGTAGGGGGAATTGGATGTTAGGCGTATTTTTCCCAAGTGAATGCACCTTATATTAGTTTTTCTCTTTATTAGGAGGAGTGTATAAACCATTTTCCACCTTATTAAACAGGTAAGTTTTTTATAAGATCATTATGTTTAATTTTAATTGTTTAGAAAATTATTATTAGTTTATATATAAAAAAAGGCAGTTCATGAAAACATTTTAACAAGGAATACATGTCAGAAAAGAAACCAACAAAAACAAAATATGTGGAAGTACAGATAATTAGTTTTTATATTTTTGTTATATATTGTTTTTTTAGTTAAATGTTTTATAACTACAGTGTCATCGTCAAAATGGACATGCTGAATGTGGTTATTATATTCTACGATTCATGTACGAGATAATCACAATTGGGGAAACTACTAATTTTCATAAGGTTTGTTATATTAATTTTTTTATATATTTTCTGCCATATTATTCTATTTTTTAATTTCATATCATTCAATGTTATTGTAGGCATTGAATGATTCACAGCCTTATTCCCAATTTGATAAGACCCATATATCTACTTTTGCAAACTATTTGTTAAGTCTGACTAAGATTAGAGGTATGTATATTCTAATATTTATAAATAATAATACATATGGGTTCAAAAACCTAGTTCTTTTGATATATTAGGTGTTCAAACCTACTAATAATCAAATGAATGCTTCAACAATAACCAACAATGAGCATGTCATAAATGCTGGAGTCATGGGACTTGAAAATGTCACAAAATTTCTTGAATTCATTGATTTCAAGTATGTGTATTTTAATTTTAATTTATAATAACAATGTATAGATAATTTTTTTGATTAACTAGATATAAGCATTGAAGTTATACAAGGCATTAGATGATAAATACTGTTTAATTGTTTCTTTATATTGTGTTATTTTTAAAGGGGTTTCGATTTTTTTGGAAGTGTAATTGTAGTTATTATATAAAAAAAATTATTTATTCCATCAGTTCTTTAAATAAAAAACGCCGAAAGTTTAAAAAAATGAACTTCGGCATCAGTTTTAGATAAAACTGATGCCGAACACCCGGTCGAACCACCTTTCGGTGTCAGTTTTAGATAAAACCGACGCCGAAAATCCTGTCTAAAATTAGTTTCGGCATTGGTTTTATGTAAAACCGACACCAAATATCTTACCGAAATTATTTTCGGTGTCAGTTTTTTAAAAAACAACGCTAAAAATGATATTTTTAACGTTGCCTTTATAGACGTAGATTTAAAACCAACATCAAAAATTAAAAAAACCGACGTTAATTTATGTTTTTCCACTAGTGTTCGCTGATTTCTTAAACAAAGCTGTCTAAAAAAATTACTCATCTCCAGCAATGGATAAACTACATTGGGGGATAAAAAATCACAAATTATGATTAGAATCAATTGTTGAAGTGGTATGGGATTGACATGAGTTTTTAACCCTTTCAATTTCCTGCTTGTCGGATTCACACACTTTGAAATATTAGAAGAGTAACCATCAAGCACATTGAGCATATTCAAAATATAAATAAGTGTATCTTTATCCTTTGTAGTCATCACATACTATACAGATGACATATATTCCTTGTTTCCCTTAGCTAACTGTAAATTCAACTGTTTCCTTAAACCCATTTCTTCTAAATCAAGACGTGTATTAACATGGCCCTTTTATTTTCCACTAACATCTAAAATGGTCAATAATATATTATCACACACATTTTTTTCAATATGAAAGACATCAAAATTATGACATAGAATGTTAGTTTTCTAATAGGAGAGATTTTAAAAAATACTTTTCTTTTTCCAATTATGACTGCACTGCCTACCCGCGCCACGAATATTAGGTAATGGATGAGCCACCAAATCCTGAAATTCATATATTGTGCTGATGTTTTTTTCCTCAATCTATGATATCATTTCAACTCTTTTCATGATCTTTGGTGTTGGGATGAACTCTTTAGAACCATCTAATGTCACTTTTTCCTTTCTGAACCAGTGTTGAGGGGAGAGAAAATGTCTAGGACCCATGTATGCCCATATCATGGAATGTTTAAGCGATACAAAGTTTTTACAATTATTGCAATAAGGGAAAGAAAATTCCCCTTGCATACTCCAGACTCATAAATTTTCATAAGCCAGGAAGTCATTGATTGTCCACAATAAAGCTATCAGTAATTTGGACATTTCATTCATTTCACAATCATAAGTCATCACACCATCACCCCAAAATTCATTCAACTCATCAATCAATGGATGAAGGTAAAAATAAATCTTATCCCCTAAACTTCTAGGTCCATCAATAAGAGTATAATGTAATATAAATTTTTGCTTCATAAAAATCCATGGAGGAATATTATACAGAACCAACGCCATAGGCCGTGTGCTATGATTTTCACCAACCATAGACTTGAATGGATTGAAACCATAAACTTCCAACCCTAATCAGACCTTACGAACATCTTTATAAAAGTTGTGGTGTCTCTTATAGAAATTCTTCCATCCATGAGAGTCTATTGGGTGGGTTAACATATCACTTTCCTGATTTATTTCTGCCTTCCATCTCATTAAATTAGAAACTTTATATGACATAAAAAATTCATTTCAAACTTGTCTTTAGGGGAAATTAATTCATTTTATTTACATAAATCATTTTTCCCTATTTTGCAGTCTGACTTTGATAGGTCTTATTTCCCCTGTTCTCTTTCCACTTAGAAGCACCACAGACCATAAAAATATCCAAATAGTCAGTTTATTTTCTAAACAACATATACTTGATTACACATGCATCTATTGTCTCATTTGTAAAACCTAAGATCTCTTTAATCTTACGAGCATGGTAATATGACTCAAGAATCTTAGCATCGAGAGGAAGAAACTTTCTAAATAACACTAATAGCATGACGAATGATGTGTCTGACCACTGATTCAAAATCTTCAAATGCAACAAATAAAACATAAACAAAAATATATTGTATGCAGTACATCATGGAAATAATTCCATTTTTGTATCATCAGGTACTTCATAAAACCTCCTTGAATAATGATCATCACTAGAGCACAAATTTATCTCACTGGTCTCAACATTCTGGATGTCAATCCCTTCAGGATCCAACCCACGTACCATTTCAGTAAGCATTTAATGAATTGGATCATTCATCCTCACATCAACATCCATCTAAACTATATCTATATTTTTATAATGAATATATTATTCCCCATTATGTGTCCAACTCTTATAAGTTTTCAGAAATATGTTCTAGAGTAAGTGATCCCTCATGGTATATCATTTGAATTTATATCTGTTTGCATATTTTCTACAAGGAAAACTAATATAGTCACTTGGAAATCCTCCAGTGAACTTAATAAACTGCATAATGCCCTTGAAATATTATATAGATGTTTGATTTGGAAGATAAATCCAACGCTTATCCATAATAATATCTATACAACAAAAATTTACAGAAAACATCATATTACATGAATTTTTCATATAAAATATATTTAAAATAAACACTGATCAATTTCATGTGGAACATTGATAAAATAAACAATTTATATCTCTAAAAAATAAATAAGATAATAGATAATGGAATGGAAGTGGAAGCCCATGTCATCGCCGCCATGTTGGTTGGCAAATCTAATGATGATTCTATATTCAAGAGACCCTAATAATATTTAAAAAAAATAAAAAAAAGGAAATTAAATATTTCATTACTCTTGAAAGATTTGATGAAAATATGTATAATGAGGAAACTGTATTGAGAATTAATTTGGTCTATAATTCTATAGTGTAAGTATTTTTCAATAAAGTGATATTATAGCTTTGACAACTCATTATCCAACCATCCGTTATACTTATTTTTTTTCACAACTGTTTAATTTTTCACAATCATTGGTTAATGTTTATCATAAGGTAACTGATTGGGTCACCCACAACAATCTTGTTAGCATTTATCTGTGAATTTTAGTTTTGGTTCTCAAATGTGTTTCCATAAAGTGACTCACACTCATCATATTCTCCTCTAGTAAACATGATCATTAGTTCCCTTAAATATATTTTTCTTCATAATATGGAGTTGGGTAGATAATGGGTCATATATAATAAAATTACTTAACTCATTTGATCGGATGGGTGGGAGATTCAATTAGTTAAGAAACAAAATATATTATATATTGGTATACTAAAAAATATAAAACCAACATGAACAATAAGGAATCTATGTTCCACTAATATCATAATGCAAAAATTTTGATACACTATAATCGAAACATATAAAGCAACTATAACTATAGAAATTCAAATGATAAATCAAAAAAAATGAAACACAATACAATAACCTGAATGCATATGTGGGATGTGAAAAAATTCATCAAATACCAAACATGAACTACCAACCATAGAGACTAAGTTAATGCCCACCAATAAATTAAAAAATATAATTTGTGATTAAAGTGTCCAAAATCAATTAGTGATAAAAGAGCCAATTTTATATTTTTAAAAACATGTACATTATATGTCATTCATACATGTATGATGGAAATTATATTTTCAATTATTCATGTCCGCACATGTATGTGTATTCTATATATGTACAATAAATATCATTAATATTCACAGGGTGTGTATAAGACAATATTCACTTCTTATTTTCTTCACACACACACCTAGTTCACACACATTTTCCACTTATTAATGTCTTAAAACACACACCTTTTATGCACACATTTTCCAATTATAATTTTCACTACACATTTACATTTATGTGTGCATAGTCTATTTCTTGGGCATTAACCTAAATAAGTTTCCATGATACCTTTTCAAACCATGTGCCTTTTAAAATCCTGATCAAACAGTGAATACTTCACGCAAGCATATGTTTAGTCTTATCAAACTCAGAGTAACTATATCTTTGTACAAATAATGTTTCACTGCCTCTTGGATTCACACTACCTTTGTTCCATCAGAGGTAGTAAAGATTAACCATCAAAGATATCAATCAATCTCTAATTTATAGAAAACTAACCAATGTATATCAAGGATAACATCAAGTATATAAAATTCCAGAACAAAAAATACCAATCTATCTTAACTTATGTTATCAATAAGAGTATGTGGGAAAATGAATGTGTTTCCCCATGCGGAATCACATGGTCCAAGACAATGTTCCTCACGGCCTCAAGCAGGTATCCTTTTTTGCTAGATGTTTGTTATAAGCAGTAAGGGTATGAATGTTATCCATGAATAAAATATACCCTTGGTATCAATAAATACAAGGATAAAAAATAACATAATAGAGTCAATAAACAATGAAAAATCATAATCCATGGTAGGTATCTCATGTCATAAATTAAAAACTCAAATACCCCCAAATTGTTAGGTCAATAAATCTGTGGGAAATAACAAGAATGTAAAAAAACATATTGATACATCACTCTAAATTCCATCCCAACTCTACCTATAAACATCATTCTCCATATCCTAGCCCCTATCAACAGGGCCATTCCCTTTCTTATATCCCAGACTATGAAGACTTCACATGCATCGATATTCCCATGCATGGTGGGAATAAGAAATTAGTATGAAACAACCAAATTTTCCTTAGCACATGTGCAATGGTATAAAAGTTTATGTTGTGATAATAAATAAATGTGCATGAAATAAAACACACAACCATGTCTGTAGTGGTCTGGCACTAAACAAAATTTGGCTCTGTGATGGAAATGTATTTATAACAATATTCATGAACATAGTCAACCACAATGTCACGTCATGTATTCCAAAACATAAAAAAGGTAAGAGTATCAAGTCAAACCATATAAGGACATCAATCCCCATCTCTCTTTTAGTTAATCCATAAGGCCAACACATTTTTACACTCCCTTGGGCCTTCGTATCCCAAAACAACCTCTCCATTCATGTCCTTGAATACCATCATGTCACATTGTTATCTCAATGTTCAGATCACATAAGTCTACCATGTCCCAATGTGAGAAAAAAAATACAATACACCCCATCATCTATCTCAATCCAATCTTCATGGAATATACATCAACTTATCACTCTCCCCCTTAAGGGATACTGAACCACAATGAGTACACCAGTAACATTGGTACCATGCATAAAACAAAAAAATATAAAATATAAAAAGTACATCGCATTGAAATATGGAGTATAATATAAAGGAACAACATATAATATTAATAATAACATATAGTATCAAAACACACCCATGTGGTCAAACTCCAATAGGGGTATCATGGGATATGCAAGAACACACTTGTGGTCAAACCTCAAACATTTTTTCAAGGGATAAAAACACACATAGAAACATGTAATAAAATCAAGAATGATATAAATCAAATAACAACACAACTTAATTTCAATCCAGTCAACATATACATGTACTATACATTTTATATACTTCAAACCTCCTCTAATGTGTGAAGTATTCGCATACACACACTGTCAACACACATTGTTTCCTAATTATTCATGCACACAATCCCATATACACATGAAATTTCATTTCAACACTTTTTATTCACACACAATATTCATATAATTTTCAGGCATACCAAATTTGTGTTGTAAATTTCCCAAAATCAAATCCCTATAAAGGAAATTATGGAATTCCTAATAGAGCGACAAATCCAGACGGGAGGGGAGCTAGAGGTGGTGCTGTGAGGGAGAAGAGGGGTAGCGGAGGGGAGCCGGAGTCAGAGGTGGTGTGGCGAGGGAGGATACGGGAGATGGTGGCTGAGGAGAGTCAGAGGAGGAGGTGGTGATGTGGAAGTGGTGAAGCAAGGTAGGGGACAAGCAGTGCAGTAAGGGAGGGTATGGGCGACGATGTCGGTGGGGATCCAGAGGTGGAGGTGGTGCGACGTCGGCAGTGCAGCGAGAGAGGGGATGGGTGGCGGCAGCGGTGTGGTGAGGAAGGGTACGGGAAGAAGTGGGGGGTAGGGATTTTGGATAGGGAGTGAGTGTTGGGGGGTAGGGGCGCTGATGAATTTGTTTTTTGGAAATCCTAGCGACTGCCAATGGCAGTCGCCCATGTTAGGGGTCTGGAAAGCTCCCTTTTCTAGTAGTGATACCAAGGGTATTCAGTGGAAGGACTCCTGTTAAAAGGGAGGCCTCAAGGTAGAATATAAGGATTTTTTAATGTAAATTGGGTTGATCTTGGTTATACCTAACCATTCTGAGAGGTGTGGTAAATGCAGATAAGTGGTGTCCATTTATAGTGGAGGAGGAGTGGCACTCTTAAAATATTTTGACAAAGTAATTCCTACAAAGTTTTTCATGTTACAATTTGATACTATAATGGAACAATTTAGATAAAATAGAAGATATGGTTGATATATGTCTATCCAATAGCTTTGGTACAAGTGTATAGGTAATTTTATTCCTTAAGGTTAAGTTTTAGTCCCTTATTATGCTTAATTTAACTTTAATCGTTGTAATTAATTTTAACAACATTCAATAATATTTTTCATCAAAAACTAAGTTGGTATTAGTGGAAATTTTAAATTATTCTAATTAAAAATATGGACTTCATTTTTCTAAATTTTAATCACAGAATTGGAAGAAATTAATTTTGAATTTATCCAGCGGGTGGGACGACGGGGCATGTTATTAAAGTAAAAACGTCAAAAGGTTTTATAAGCTTTTACATTCAATTTCAAAGTTAAATGGATCCCAATAACCAACATTAGATTAATTAATATTAATTCTATATAATTTTTCTTTATCCTAATTCTAAATGTTATTTAATCCTATAAATAAATTACATGAAATAATAGTTTTGAATTATAATTCAGTATTTTTAACTATTCACTAAAAAATGAAACATCAAGAAAAATTAAAAAAACATCACCCTAGATTAATTTTAATTTTTTTATTTCATAAATAATGTTTATTTTAAAATATTAAATTTATAAAAGTTTCAAAAAATAGATTTAAAATGGGTTCTCTAATAAAAGGAGGTAAAAATTCCTTAATAAAAATATATTGTTTTATGCATAAAAGTAGGTTTGTTTTTATCTTATGTCTATAAAATATAATGGATGAATATAAAAAATATATTTTTGGATATAATATTTATATTTCACATTAATATCACTCAATAATTTTAATTAATTTAATTTATTATGGAATAATTTCTTTATGGGAATTGTAATAATAATATTTTCCTTTATATTCAATCGATTCTTGTATTCATTTCAATTAATCTATAACCTATGAATTAATTTTATATTTGTGTAAACCATATATTTTCAAGATATAGTTAATTGTATTCATAACCACTAATTTAATGGCTTGTTTAAGTCTTATTTTATTAAATAAGAATATTCTAATAATATATTATTGTTCTGTTAAAACTTAGTATTATGTGTAATGTAAGCTTTCAAAGAAAGTCTCTCTTGCATGTAACATATGAAAACTCTATGTTAAATTAATTGAAAGATATATAATATAGTTAACATAGTTAAAATGGTGAATTTATTTCAAAGTATCAGGGTATTTTATCCCATTATTCGCTTGGTATCGTGTTCCATGCACACTATCAAATATAAGGTTCTTATTATAGAATTTTGGGTTATTATATTTTACTCACCATAAATAAATTGACTCCTCATAATTTAAAATTGATCTCATTTATAGAGGGATTTAAAATAAACTATTTTTTAATGACCCACATCATAAAAATGGTTAATATAACATATTCTTAATAAGAGATAAAGGAATGTACAATGGTCATGAAACTATGTTCCCTAATTGTAGAAAATATGTTGGAAATAGAAACATGGATAGGGAAGAAAAAAATTTAACAATCATGTTCTGATGGAGAGTTCTAGAGAACATGTTTGTATGAAATTTTTTAACCACAAAACTGTATATCATATGTATAAATAAAGGTTATTGATATAAAAAAAATGATGATAATAGGACAGCATTTTGGTCTCAGGACACTTTTTTCTATACTTAACGAATTCTATCAATCTACTAGAAA
Organism: Viscum album; assembly: GCA_963277665.1. Classification (NCBI taxonomy): domain Eukaryota; kingdom Viridiplantae; phylum Streptophyta; class Magnoliopsida; order Santalales; family Viscaceae; genus Viscum; species Viscum album. The sequence continues at coordinate 1,195,352,503 of OY728139.1, forward strand.
ATATGTAAATATATGTTTTTAAAAATACAATATAATCCTCTGGTTTTTCCTTGAATTATTTCTAATTTTCTTCTTATATAGTGAAGTAATACCAAAATCTATAAATCCATTTCCAAATATCAACTAAACCATTTCATAAATGGTTAACTTTTATAAAATATTATGATCTAATAAATTAGAATGAATGTAACTGAATTTCCAAAATGAAATATCATTATCCTTTTGTCAAAATGAATCATCTTTAAATTTTCACATTCTAAACATGGGAATAAATTCATCATGTATCCTCTTGAAATATGGTAATAACTCAAATGACCATAAATTGTTTTTTGGAAAAATACATTCTTATTTATTCCAAATGTAAGACACATGTTATTGGATATATTCTTTAAATCCTATAGTTTTGTAAACTCTATAAATTATATCATATAACACTTGTCTATAATTCATTAAGGTAGTAAGAATGTATAAAAATAAATAATTTCATCATCATTATCTCAACATCAGGAACATATTATGTGTTGTATTTCCCTCAATCATGTGTTTTCTGAAAATGCTAACTTTCTACTAAATAAATTTTCTTAGTAACATTCTCCATAAGATATTAAATATTTAATGAACAAATACATTGTACCATACTTATATATTTTATAAATTAGATGATGGGAACATAATAAATAAAATATTGTTACAACATATTTCATAGATCCTAATACAAAATAACATTAATCATTCCACTTCAGTTATATCAATAAAATATTCTAAACCATTATATGATATCTTATTATTGGGTATATTCTTTTGGCGCTATGGGAATTAATTTTCATATTTCCCCATCTCCTTGTAGTTGTAACACTGAATAGCATCATTTTATTTCTTCCCTTTTCATTCTTCTTCCTAGTGACCCTTTTCTCCACACTTATAATAAACTCCCAATCCTTTCAAGAATTTTACACGGTGATTCTTTCCACATTGATAAGAAGTTGGAAAATAATTTTTAGCTTAATCTTATTTAACTCATTCCCTTATTCATGGTGTTCATAATAATATGATTCTCTTGGTTTCCCTTGAATATATAAGATATCAATAATTCCTTCTCTATTTGTATGTAACATAAAACTATATCTTCATATGATGAGAAATTTTGAGGAACCATCACCCTTGGAATATTTAGCTTAATACCTTCAATGAAGTGTTATAACTTGCACTCCAATTTGGGTATATAATCTGTAGTACACCTAGATAAAATTTTAATGTAAGATTCATAATCCATACACTATCTTCTTCCTTTTTATTTATGCTATGAAACTTTTTCTTCAATATAATTTTCTTATCGTAAGGGATGTATTTATCGATGAATCTATACATAAATTCTCCCCATTCCATGAGTTCTATTACTTCTTCCTGCCTATTATTCTGGATCATGGACCGCCATTGATCTTCATCACCTTGGAGATAATAGACCACAATTGTAACCTTTTTTTCTCTGAATTCCTAGTCTATATATATCTTCTCCATATACTAATATATTTCTCAGCTACATTTGGATTAGTAGTCCCACTAAATTATTGAGAATTCTATCACATAAAGCAACCCATCATAAGAGATTCTCTCTAGGGCATAGGTTTCTATATTCATGAAAGGTTATTTATCATAACCTAACTAGGGTGCCCTAAAATATACATAATATGATCCATGATAATATTAGCTACATTGATATTCTCAACAGGGATAACTCTACATTAGCCATGATTATTGTTACCATTATTCCTTCCAGGAATATTTTCAAAAAAATAGAATATACTGGATTAGCTTCTAAAATTAAAAACTTTGTATAACTCTAAATATGGTATAGAACATAACTTAAATTTATTCTTCGTAAATCCTAGAATCATAAACTTTAGTTATTTTGGGGGAATATTTACATTTAAACCCTTTATAATTTTAGGTAAATAAAATGTGATTTATCCTAAGCATATCCCCCAAGAGTTTCAAACTAGGTGCGTAGTAAGGCAGATGGTCATGTAACAAGTTATTCTGAGTCAGGCCCAGAAAACCTTGTCAGAGTAAATAATCCTAGGTATATATATTCTAAAACCACATCCACTTGTAGTATTCAGACAGGGATATATTTCTTGGATTATTAACATAATATATACATTAAACAAATTATATTATGTTCTTTTATACTCATCCTACAAACTCTATCTAATGATCATATTCCCTAAAATAGTTTTTCTAAATCCAGTTTCCAAGGTTGTTTCTAAATTCTTTTGAAACCAGCTATAACGCCCTGACCCCAGAATCTCTAATTTGGTACATTATTTTACTACATTGGCATGATTATAAGGAATCAAATACATGATAATGGATCAACTCAGTCTCCTTTGAAATCCATATTTCATACACGATAACCGTAATAATTTTGGAAATATAAAATGAAAACATGATACATGATAAAATGAAACAAATTTCATCCTTTAACCATTATTCAAATATTTATTCTTCATAACCTATGGAAATGAAACATAACAAGAGTGATATCAAATTCACAGTAAGGGTAATTAAATTGGAATAAATACTAAATCAATGATAATAAATTAGCATGGAAAGGTAAATAACTGATAACACATTCCATTCAAATTTCTAGATAAGGAAAAATCAAAATTTCCTGATAATAAAGTGAAACACATTCTATTTAATCAATGAACTGAAATAAAATGTATCCATATATATTTTGACCAAAAATCTCATGGTTGAATAATAACTAAAACTAAATGGATGAAAATATTTCTTAATGGATTTCATGTCTAAGTCATAGGAAAACATATACCATCAAAACCTTTCACAAGACTGTTTAAAACTATGGATAGAGCGTGAGAACCTATTATACATCAAGGGGATATATAAAGTTTGGGCCCCAGTAGTCATTACAATTACAATTCATTCATTATATAAAATAATCAAATAAATAATATTCCTTATCAAATATCCATATTGAATAAAGAATATTCTTTTATCAAAAATTACCTGGTTAATCAAATAGCTGTTAAAGTGAAAACCATATGTAAAGTGATATATAATTTAGGAAATGCTAATACCCATTATATAAGAATATGGATATTAAAGTAAACATATAGTGAGAAAATATTAAAATGAAGTGATTGTTTCAAGATAAATTTAACAATCATAAGAGGAATTAAGATTGTAATGATTGTATTTATGTAAATTCTTTATGAGAATAATCTTTAAACATTATAATGTTTCGCATACCACTTTGATACATTTGAATCATAATATTTAGAAAGGTATGGCAATAAATGAAATTTAGAATATAATGCTAATAATTTTATTCATGATATAACATGAAAAAGTAAGTATATATACTAAATAAAAGTGAACTAGTTCATCATAATAAATAATTCTCAATGGAATGTAAATTAAGATGAAATTCCCTCACCTTAACCATGATTTTTTTGTATGCTCTTTATAGCCATGTATAGTTGTTTGAAATATGTTAATAAATAATAACATAACCATATTCATTTTTATAAAATCATATATCATATTTTTATAATATCTTATTACTCATTTGTTAAAAATATTTTATTATTTTCACTATTTTTGGTGATAATTTCTTAGTTTTCACCATTATGTTTTTGGCTTGTCAATTTTTGTTCTTATTAATTAAATCCTAATTTCACCATATTAATATTTTAAACCATGACTTAATAATTATAAAGTTTTATTATATATGTATTTTTAATAATTCATAATGTTTGGAGATAAGAAATGAAATGTACGGTTCATAGAGATGGTAGGTTGTATGTATGCATGAATGCTACTTTCATTTCATTGTCATATAAAAATAGTGAAAAGTAATGATATTTATATACATGTATATTATAAATAAAGGACCATATATATGTCATATTTTTAATATATTCTCATAATATCTATCCTTATTATGTTCCATGTATAATGTGAACGAATCATATCACATTGAGGGGGCGGTAGTCCACAATTCCTTAAACGATGTTATTAAATTAATGAAAAATGGAAAGTATTAAATGTATCTCATATAAAATTATTACAGAAATATAAAAAATAATTAATATCATATATAAAATATATAAATAGTGTTTCCATCATAATTTCCAACCATGAAAGTTGTTGAAGGAAAAGTGAACAATCATCCTTTCGTGAGGCGTTAGTTCACCGTACACAAAAACTGTAAGTTTGTTACCCATTAGATGGAAGTGTGATTTATTTTAGTTTGAATCATTGATAAAAAAATTCAGTATATTTAGGATAGTATTTTTATTATATTAACATGGAAGAATAATATTTGTGGTGGTATAAAATTAAATGAAAGAAAAGAAATCATTAGAAAATGTTACCTTAAAAATCGGAAAACGCATTTTGGTTTATACCAAATGGCTTACTTGGAAGGATTCCATCCCGCAATAGGGATTAAAGGTATATGGGAGGGATTTTGGGTTTTTAATTGTGTATATATTTTTCCAAACATATTTTTTTTAGTGGTGTGAGGAATGGGGAGAAGTGGTGGCCTTTTAAAGTGGTTGAGGAGTGGCACTCTTGAAATATTTTGACAAAGAAATTTCTACCATGTTTTTCATGTTTCAGGTGGATCAAATGATGGACCCAATTAAATAAAAGAGATTATAGGGTCAATATATCTCCATAAAATAGATTTTATAAAATTTTATAGGTCATTTTGGGCTTTAAGGTTATGTTTTAGTACCTTAAAAGGTTTAATTTAACCTTAATCGTTGTAATTAATTTTAATTACATTCCCTAATATTTTTGATAAAACAATAACTGGTTCTTATTAGAAATTAAAAATTATTTTGATTCAAAATATGGAACCATTTTTCTAAATTCTAATCACATAATTGGTAGAAACTAATTTAAAATTCTTCCCGCATGAGGGACAACAATGCAAGTTTTTAAAGTAAAAATGTCCAAAAGTTTGATAAGTTTTTACATTCAATTTCAAAGTTTAATTGATCCTAATTAACAATATTAGATTAATTGATATATATTTTATATAATATTTCTTTGAAACCCGTTCCAAAAGTAATCCAACCCTATAGGTAAATTATATGAAAAAGGACTTTTGAATTAAAATTCTGTATTTTTAACTATTCACTAAAAAAATGAAACTTCACTAAAAATTATCTCAAAATCACCATAACCTAATTTTGATGTTTCTTTTTCAAAGATGAAGTTTATTTTTAAATATTAAATTTATTAAATTTTCATGAATTATATTTAAAATGGGTTCATCATTAAAAGTCGGTATAAATGCTTCAATAAAAATATAGTATTTTATACATAAAATTGGGTTTTTTTTATCTGAAGCCTATCAAATATATTGTATAGATATAAAAAATATTTTATTTGATATAATATATATATATATATCTCATTTATATCACTCACTAATTGTAATTCATTTAATTTATTAGGGTAAAATAGCTTTCTGAGCATAAAAATAATATTATTATTCTTTATATTAAATCATTTCTTATATTCATATAAAATTAATTTGTTACCTATGAATTCATTTTATATTTTTGTAAATAATATATTTTCATAAGATAAATAATTCTATTAATAACCACTAATTTAATGGATAGTTTAAGTCTTATTATATTAAATAAAAATATTTTAATAATATATTATTGTTCAGTTAAACAAGGTATTGTGTGTAATTTATGCTTTCAAAGAAAGTATATCTTATGTGTAACGCATGTTAAATAAGTTTTACATGCATTGAAATATATAAAATATATAAAATCTATTTAAAATAGTCTTTTTATTTTAAAGTATTAGGGTATTATATCCCCTTACATGCTTGGTGTTTCCTATCATGCATGCTATCGAATATAAGTTTCTTACGTTATAATTTCGAGATATTATATATTGGGAGTGAACTTTCACTTCTAATAGGGCCATGGAAGTGAACAATATCTACAAAAAATTTTACGAGGAGTGAAACCATACTACTAATATGGCCATTGGAGTGAACTATAAATACCAAGATGGTATGGTAAGTGAACTCATACTACTAAGATGACATTGGAAGTGATGACACGACTATTGTGGAAATAATTTAATATGCTTATGTGTATGTCAAAACTCCATGTTATATTAATATGTTATGATTTCATGTCTTATGTTCTTTATTTCACAATGATTCATGTCATATGAACTTCGATTATTTATTACATGATTTGTGTATATGATCTTTGGTATATAAGGTATGATCTTCTAATGTTATGATCATGTTCTCATACCCCTATTCTCAGGTTTATGATTACATGACTCCCTTATTTACCCATACTAAGATTCTATGCTCACCCCTTTTTATGTTTCCTTCCCCATGATATGAAGATATGAATTATGTATGATGTGTCTTAGAAGGGTTCTAGTCATGAAGAATATTGTGGGAGATAATGTTGATCGCTTCTGTGTGAGTGTTTATGTTTCCATGTTTCTAAAGGAACTAAACAAATACTTTCTTTATTTGTCTATTTTTGAAATGTTTTATGTATTATGTAGAAATTATTTAATTGATATGTACGTCATTACTGGGTTGTTAAATTTGGTATTAGATTGAAGGTTTATTTGGGCTTTGAAAACTAAGATGATAAAACTTTAGTGAGATCACTAGGTATATTTATAAGGATATGTTTAGGTATGTATCTAAGGATAACTATAAGGATGATTTAACATTTAGGAAAAAGTATTGGTGTTTTAGTAAAGGGTAGAGTGTATGGTTTCCAAGAAATAAATTATCTTATGGATACTACATGTGTATGTATATTTGGAACAGATATACCTAGGGGTAACAAATCTAATAATGTGTGTCTGGACTGACTCAGCATAACATGGTTCATGAAAATGGGACCTATTTTACACCTGGTTTTCTACAATTGGGGGAATGATTTGGGAATTCTATAACACTTCATGACCATATTGAAGGAATTTAATATAAATTGGATATATATAAACCTAAGGTGTCATAAATTAAGGAAAGTGTTGTAACATATGCATATTATGAGTGAAATTACATTATTATATGGTTATTCATTATGATAATTATTTCTAACCCAATAATTTATGGTTTCAGTCAATGGCGGGGACAAAAAGGCACTCGGTTAACATTGAATGTGAAAGACAATTTGTTGATGAGCAGTCAACTAGGATGGTCACTAGAGTAAATGGTGGTGTGATCATGCCTGGTCAGTTTTCATGGAATATGATTAACAATGTGTACCTTAACCAACTATCAACCTCACCAAGGAAGAGAATGGAGGATTTCTCTAAGATTTCAGGTAATAGAGACCATAGAAGAAAGATGATTAGGTTCTATTTGTGTCAAGAATTTTAAAATAATCACCTAAGTGATTGTCTTTGAGGAACAAAAAGGTGTTATGATTGTTGAAAAGATAGATATAAAGCAACTGACTACCGAGGAAAATTGAAGAGTTTTGTTTATGAAGTGGATTTCAATATTGGCCTCCCTATGACATCGTCGATGGATAAATGTTTTAAATTTTTAATGGGTGTTCATTATGAAAATCAATGTCCTAAGTGGAAATATCCCAAAGAAAATCAGCAAGGTGGTATGAGTAATGGTTATATATCTAATGATGAAGAGACTATATATGAAATGTGAAAGGAAAGAGGTATTAATTAATAATATTATGTATACTCCTTATGGATTATGGATGAAGTGTAATAACCATTGTTTTTATTTATTTGGATTCAAGAATTATGTTATATGAATGGTAAAATATGCAAGGATTGTCCAATTTATTTTTTTTCTAAGGATTTATAAGATTAGGTGGAATTTTTCTGGTGAACTAAAAAATTTATTTAATGGAAATTTGATATTTTTACTAAGGGAATATAACCATTAATATGTTCTTTATGTGAATATATTTTTGGGGATAATGATATGTGGGATATGAATAAGAAAATTGGATAGTTTCTATTACCTTGGATTTAATAAAGGACTTGTTGACCTATGGTATATGCTATCATTGATGATGCTCCCAATACTTTTGTATTTAATGAATAGATCAAATATTCCTTAGAATATGGAAACATGAATGTTTTCAATAAGGATTTATGGTCATTTAGGTAATTACCCTATTTTAGTAGAATAATTGATGAAGGTATTCACATGTTTGGAATGTGACAACCTTGAGATAATTTGTGATATATTGGGAATCAATGTTAAGCTGATTTAATGAATTTATTTCTAAATTTTTGTATTTTTAATATTCTTGAAGGGTCATATGGTTAACTATTCATGAAAATTTTAAGTTAAACTTTAGAGGAATTATTTATGTATTGAAGTTATATTGAAAACATTACCTAAAAGACTATTTAGTGATTAACCTTATTTAAAGGATGTCCATCATATTTATTTTTGGATATTATATTTGTGTAATTTTAGAAAAGGACATGTTTTATGTTATGTGTCAATCAAAAAAGTCTGGAAAGGTTGTAGGTCTTGAACACATGACTAAAAGACGATAGTTTTATGCCTTCCGCTACCCTACACGAGGTCAGGGTGAATGTGAAAATACTTTTTATGAATAAATATTAGCGATGAACTAGTAGTGTTACTTGCCATGTTTAGATAATAATGTATTATCCATATTTATTTTTGAAGAATATATAGAGAGAAATAGTTAAACATTTCATTCATTTATGGGACATAATATATGTTAAAAGTTTATTTTGGTGATTCAAACATCAATGATAATTTCTGGAAATCCATTTTTTGATGTAAAGGATGAAAAATAAATTTATCAAAGAATTAATTTTTTTATTGAAATATATCAAGTAAGTATATTTCCTTGGTCAGTAAAATAAATACTCAATGTTAAGAAAATGATAATAAAACCTTATCCTAACACATTTATTTTTTTGTTGGATATATCACCTTTTAAATCATCATAGGTTTATGACTTCTAGGCCTTCAAATATTCATTAATCATTCACATTTTTTATTGATGACCTCAATCTCTCCCTACTAATTTTTAATATTTTCCTCCATGTTCATGTTTACACTTACCACTTATGTTCTTCTATGTGAAAACCTAGTTATATGTTATTTCAGGTAACTATTATGTTTCAAACCTTTTTTAAGAAATGAAGTATTATTATTCCTTTTTATGATGTGGGTTATATGAAAGGAACTTTCAGGTATTAGAACTCTGATAAACAAGACAAAATTTAAGGGATACATTCATTTTAAGTGGGAGAGAATGCAACACACCTAGATTTTGTGGATTATTTTTTTCGAATTAATTTAATCTTTTTAATATTTATAATTTATCGCAACACTAGAAATAATTTATTTATATTAAATTACTAGGTCATGCTTTCGCTATACACTATACAATGGTAATCTTATGAAACACGCATCACGAACATGGCAAGTGATACATGAATTACCGAGATTTGTAGAATAATAATATATTATTAAAATATTATTATTTAACATAATATTATATAACCTAGTCATAATGAATAGTATTAATTAAATTATTAAAAGATGTATTTTAAAAAAATTAATTTATTGTTTAAAAATTAATTGAAAATGGATAAAAGAACCAATTAAACATAAATGAAAAAAATTATAGAAAACTACTTTTATACTCACAAATCAGTTTTATCCTAATAAATTAAATTAATTACAATTAGAGAATTATATTAATGAAATTCATATCCTATATTTTCAATATCATATTTTTTATATTCATCTAATATATTTGATAAGCATAAGATAAGAACAAGTCCAATGTTTTTCATAAAAATCCACACTTTTGTAAGGTCATTTTTACCGCCCTGTAATGGAGAATCTATTTCAGGTCAATTTGTTTTGACTTTTATAAATATAATATATCAAAATAAACATCATATTTAAAATATAACGATAAAATTTTTCTTATGGTGAATGTTTTATATTTTTTGTGAAGTATCATTTTTTAATGAATAGTGAAAAATACTGAATGTTAATGCAAAACAGCTTTTCCATCTAATTTATTTATCATGATAAATTATATTTTGATTTTATTTTAAAGTAAAATTATATCAATTATTTTTAATTAAAAAAATTTAGGTATTTTTAATTAATTTCACATAGAAATTGAATATAAAAACATAGCATACTTTATAATGTTTTTAGTTTAAAAACATGCGTTGTCATCTCATCCATGGGATTAAATTTAAATTGATTTATTACACTTATATGAATGGAATTTGGTAAAATTTATTCAATATTTAAAACATAATAATTTATAATTTCTAATATGGTCAACATAGTTTTTGACAAAAATGACTACAAAAAATAACTGACATTTGTTATAATGATTAATGTGAAATTAAGCTTAATAAGGGAATAAACCTAAAACACAAGGGACCAAATGATCTATCCACTTGTTCATCACGAATATTTTGGAAATATTTCGTCCATAAAAATTAAATTATTGATTTATTTGATTTTTTATGACTTATTTTAGGTAAAAACATTGGTACACCTTACTTGTTTTCAAAACTGTTATATGTGTCCCCTCCCTCCCCTATAAAATTCCACCACCTCTCCCCATTTGTCTCACCCATAAAACCAGTTAATATCAACCTATATCTTCCTAATAAAAATACCCACATCACTCCATTATTCCTTTAATCCTTCCTTTTGGAAAAACATCCAAGAAATTATGCCCTTTGGTGAAATCCAGATGGAGTTACCCAAAGAAGAGGTAATATCATTCCTCGAGTTCTTTAGTTTTATTTCTATTATTCACCACCTAAACTCTATGTATTGAATTATTATAAAAAAAAGTATGATAAATAAACTTATATTTTTTATGATATTTTTTTTTACCTACACATACACACACTCTTTTATATAATGGGTAACGAACATATTGTTTATATTTACAGTGAAAAGCTGCCTCACAAAACGATGATTGTTTGTTTTTCCTTTACCAAATTTAATAGTTAGTAATTATGATGTAAAAGTTTTTTATATATTATATATATTATAATTATTTTTTATTTATTCTTCATAAATTATTTTACAACACATATTTTTATAATTTCCATTTTTTGTTTATACGATAATTTTGTTTGAGTAAATATGGACTATCGCCAAATCAAAGTGATGTGAATCATTCACACACTGCATAGAATGTATTAAAGATGGGTTTAGTGAAATTATATAATATATATGACATAAAAATTATATTTTAATTATATTATATATATATATATATTCTATTTTCACTTCCAATATTACAAATAAAAATGAAAATGGTTTTCGTGTGTACATACGGCCTACCGTCACCATGAACGGTGTGTTCCATTTCATCTTTATATATTTTATAGATAACTATATAATGATTATTTATTATATTGATATAATTTTTTACATATTTTAAGAAATTAAATCATTATCTATGTAATATGATCCACAATAATAAGTCAAAAGATGTACGAAGAACAAAGTGAATATTACTTGAAGTGAAACCTTAACATAGAATTATTAATATGAGGGTAATATAAAGTAATAAAAAATATAGATATGGTATTATATATATAAATATTGTTCTCAAAAATATATATAATAAACATATATTTATTATACATGAGTTTTGTATGAGTATAAATAGAGTCAAGATGTAAGGTAAGGTAATTTCATCTCACTTTTTATTTTTGTGAGATACATGCATTATTCACTACTCGTTTATTTTATATGGTGTATATATTTCCAATTAAATTATTATATAACACTTATACATAAATTTATTTGTATTTAAATATCGATTTTATTATATTTCATCCATGGTTTTTATGGTTCAAATGTTACCAAATCGGTAAAGTAGTTTTGTCTCAATTTTCCTTCTTTGAGACACATGTTTTGCTATACACCTATGACCTTTAATGGGTAGTATATTCTTCCAATTGATATAATTAATCTACTTATTTTTCATGATATTATTGTCCCCATGTAATTTAATTCTCTTACATTGGTAGTATTTTTTCAATGTTACCAAGTGGTAAGAATTTATTCAAACAATCTCATCGTTTATTTAGATTGTTTATGATTATGATTTTATTGAAGAAATATTATTAACAATATATAAATATATATATCATTAATTTTCTTAAAATCTAAATTATCATGTTATATCCATGTAATGGTATTATTCTTCCACCTTTTTTACTTAAGATAACTAAGAAAAGGTTTTAATGAAATTCTGAATTAATTTCTTCTTTCGGTAGGAAATTAGGGGTCTTTCAAAACCATGATTTCTAAAAATGTTTTCAAAAATATTTTATGGTTTAAAAATTGTATTTTAATATTTTTCTTTATTTATTTATAATTTTATATTTATTGTAAATTAAATGGTTATCAAAATACTTTTAGTCTTATTTTATACGTTTTTAATGAATTTTTTTTCATAATGTTTACAATATTGATTTATAATATTTCAAGGAAACATGTTTTCAAAAAAAATTCACTAAATATTTTATAAGTTTTCAAGTTTACATTAAAAGAAAATGGTTTTCAAAAGTTTTTATGTTTTAAAAATAATTTTTCAAAGAAGAAAGGATATTTGTTTCCTAAAATGATTTAAAAGGATATTTCAAAATTATTTTACATATAATATAACATCCATTTATGTTACTCATGAATTTTTAGGGAAGTTATTCAATGTTTCCATTCATATTATTTCTATGAATGGTTTATGTTTTTATGGAATGATGTTTATTAACCTCATTTCCCATTCACAGGTTATATGAATTTGAAACCCTCTTCCTTTCAGTAGTTATGATTTTAATGAAATATTTATGAAACCTTTATTTTTTCTATAGGTTATTATATGATTACATGTTTATGATACCCAATTAATTTCATGGGTTATGATATGATTGATTATTATTTTTTGGAACATGTATGTATGATTTCATTATGAGATTTTTGGGACCTATACCTCCCTCTAATGCATTGGGTAAATATTTATATCTCATGAGATATACTAAGATGTTATTGTGAGTGAACCTTGAATACTATGATGGCCATAATAATGAAGCATGACTACCCATATGGTATGTGGAGTTCACTCGTAATACTAATATGGCTATGGGAGTGAACCATGAATACTAATTTTGTATGTTAATTGAAATCATGCCACTAATAAGGAATTGGAGGATATGACTTGACTACTGTTGAAATAATTTTATATGATTATTTTTCTCCCACAATTCCATGTCGTATTCCTATGTTATGCTTTCATGGATTGTGTTCATTATTTCCTTATGATAAATGTCTTATTAAATACCATGATTTATTTCACGATTCATTTTTATGGTATTTGATATGTATGGTATAATATTCTAATGTTATGATCGTGTTCTCATTCCCCTATTCTAATGTTTATGCTTACATGTCTCCTTTTTTACCCTTATTGATCATTTGAGCACACCATTGTTTATGTTTCCATCCCTGGGTTATGAAGATATGTATTATGTATGATGTTTAAAATAATTGTTATAATTATGAAGAACCTAGTGGGAGATAATGTATCTCACTTATGTACCAGTGTTTATGTTTCAATGTTTCCGACGGCACTAAACTAATATTGTAATTTGGCATCTGTTTATACAATGTTCTATCTGTTCCATAGAAATGATGTAGTGTCTATCTACATTTATACCGTGACATTATATTATATCCTTAATTTTAAATACTATAATGTAATTTTTTTAATGGTATTCTTTAATGTGTTTTATGATTCAAATATTTCAAAGCTGTATGGGAAACTTTGATTTAAAAATATCTTTTTAAATATTTAAAGATTTACTTTTTAAATATTTTCCTCCACATAAATATTCATGATATTATTTTATATAAAGGATATTTTATGTCTATTTTTAATTTCATTCAATGTTTTTAAAAGGAATCATATTATGTATTTGATATAGAATTTTTTGACAAAAGAAAAAAAGGAATGTTATATTCTTACTATACATGGAGACCAGAATATTATTTAATTTATACCTTATTTTGAAAGATTACATGTTTTATTAAATGAAAATAATTATTCTTCTTTATTTATTATTTTGGAATTGAAAATGGGTTTTCAAAGAAAATGGAATTTTGGTGTAAAAACTGAGTTTAAAAACAAAAATGGTATTTTGATATTTGAAGGTGTTTTTACCATGGGTTTAAAAAAGTTTTTAAGGGTTTTATTCAGGATTATTTATTTTGAAATTATTTAAAGGGTTTTAACCCCATTATATTTCATGAGTGAGCCTGATATAGCTTATACAAAGGGTTTATCCCAATTATGCCTCATGAGAAAAGGGTGGGCATGATTTTTCTTATATAAAGGGTGATCCTCATTATATCTCTCCAATGAATTGGGTACTATAGAGATGGTAGTCAACCAAAAGGTTATTCAATTTGTAAGGGTGAATGTAAGAGTGATATGTTAATGATATCCCAAGGAACCTATGTTATTTTTATATTCTTGTTAATGATTTTTTATGAAAATTTTTTTAAATGAGTTTTCATATTTTCTATTGAACTAATGATTTACTTTAATTATGTACCTTACAAGTAATTTGGGCTCATCCCATGTTTTAAATGTTTTCATAGGTATTAATATTGGTAGTTATAAATAAGATGTCGGGATGAAAGTATTAAACAAGTTTCTTGAAAAGAAATCATGTTTTATTTTAAAAAGGTTTCCTTTGGAGGAAAAATGGATACTAAATATAAATGATGACTTGTAATGTATGGGTTTACTATATAAGAGTTTGTCCTAATTCTCTAAAACTATATACTTAATAGTTATTTGGGAAAATAAAGTGATTTATAGTTTTAAAATAACTAAAATAAGTTGTGTATAAGTATGCTTCCTTACATATATAACACTTTTTACATATAATATCATGAATAATTCATACATTGTAGAATTTTATGTTTCCATAATAATTATTTCTTCAAATAGAATTTTAATTGAAAGTTACCAAGTGGTCAATAATTTCATAACTCAATTTCTTTTCATTGGGTAATATTATTTCTTCAATGTATTTGATATTCTTTGACTATGTGTGTAATAATTTTTTTATCATATCTTGTATTTCCATTTTTTTATGTGTTTTTACATTTGATACACATAATATTTTAATTTATTATTTCTCAAATTCATTACTGTAATTATTTTAAGGTTTATTCATCTAAAATTATATTTTATTGATACATACATTTATAATATGATCATATATTCATTTAAGAGTTGTATATAATTTCCATTGACATTTTATATCATGAAAATACTTATTTTTGTGATATTTAAAGTATAATTTGGTGTCATAATTTCATCAGGATTATGATTAAAGAGTTATAAAATTGGAAACAAATTTATGTCATAATATCATTTCTTTCATGATTTTTTATGTTCGAGTTTTTGTTAGAATAAATCATACAATATTATATTCTTAACCCAATATATTTTCTTCTTCTATAGTTATGAATATATTTCACAAGTTCAATTTCTATTTCCTACCTTATTGATTTAAGAAAAATCAATAAATTTTTTTGTAATTGATATTGATCATGTATTTTCTTTTAGATCAGGTACCCTTCTCTTCCTTGTCCATGTTTTCTAAAAGGTTTTTTTCTTAAAAAAATTACTTCCTAAAGCCTATTTATGTGATATTATACCTTCTTTTAAATGTTTTTAAAAATAAATTTTCATATCATTATTTAAATAGGTTACTTTTGACTCCCTTTATCAAACTGTTTTGGAAATAATGTTTATGTTAAAAACTTATGACATGAATAGATTTTCCCACCATCATTTCCATTATTTTTCTTTCATATTCATTTTTATGTTTACATGGTTTTTTCAAAATAAAATTATTTTTGAAATATTTTTTTAGTTTTTAGTTTTTAAATTTTATTTAAAAAAAATCTCCCAAGAATGTGTTTATGATATTTTAAGTGTATTCTAATTTATTAACATCAAAAACACTTATTGTTACTTATACTCCAATACGAATATTTTTTAATGATACCATCCTCATTATTTATATGGATGGATTAATATTGTTTTAAAGAGATTTCAATGGAATCCTTTTATTTCACATGAGTTAATCATGTTTCAACAAGATTGTTATGGAACCCATTTCTCTTATATAGGTTAATCATGTTTTAAAGAGATTATTATGGAACCCATTACTTTTTTATAGGATAATAATTTTTCAAAAATATTTTTATGGAACTCATTTCTTTTCCATAGGATAAACATGTTTTAGACTGATAATTGTGAAACCCATTCCCTTTATATAAGTTATTATTGCTTCAAAGATATTGTTATAGAACCCATTTATTTTCCACAAGTAATCATGTTCTAGAAGGAATAATGGTTGTTTCAATGATTTTATGATGAAATAAATTCTCTATATACATTATTAATGATATGTTTCTTGGAAATTGATTATAATGATGGGGGGTTCTAATATAAAATATTTATGGGTGGTTATATATTAAACCAAGGACATATGGTTATGTTAATAACAAAGTAAGTGTGGTAATATGATAAAACTGGGTTAGGTGGTTCAATGGTAAACTAAGGATGAGGGTTTTATCATTTCCCTCTAATTAATTGGGTACACTAGATGTCAAGATTGGTCATATTTTTATTCCATTTATTAGAGTGATATGAAGATATTGTCCCAAGATACCAGTACATTTTCATTATGCTTTCTATGGGTTATAAATGTTTCCTCTAATCAAAATTGATATCAAATGGATCATGATTATTGACTTTTATGACGGTTTCCATTGTAAATATATTATTCCATGTTTTTATGTTTGATGAACCAGGTATTTATGTGTATGAATATTCTAATTTTATACTCACTCACTTTTATTATGTCATTATGCCCTTATTCTCTTATTATTCTCACTAATGAAATTCAATTGTTAATTCTTATGTTTACCCTTATTAATAATTTGATGTCACCATTCTTATGATTCCATTTTACTATGGTTATCAAGAATGATTTTGAATGAATTATGTTTATAAGGATTTCATATAAATTATGATGATGACATGTTTTGAAATAATAATAGTTTGGTTATGTGGGATAAATGATCATTTAAAAACATGGATATGGTTTTTATATGAGTTTTTTCTAATTCTATAAAACTCTATACATGAATTTTCCTTGTGTATATAAGTGATCCAATATTTACTTATTATGTTCTATGTTTTGGATGGTGGAAATTGGGTAACCTTTACCAGTATCTAATCCATAAATGCAATTTTTATTATTTTATTTCTAGAGATGGGTATGTTTTTATGAGTCTATTATATACTTTATTTAAACCATTATTTATAACCTATGTAAAGGAAACAAAAGAAAGGTCAATCCTGGATTCTCATTATGGGTAAAAAAATTATATATCAATATAACATGAGTATAAGGGTATGAGAACAAAAAAAATTACATTTTAAAACCATACCAAACATATCTTAGTTTTTAAACATTAGACACGACATAAATCTTGGGATTTCATGATACACGAATCATAGAGTAATTAAAGAACATAGTCTATCTTAGGAATAAGACAGGGAGTTATGTCATACTTTTTAGTATAGAAATCATAGTCCAATTATATCTATAATGAAATTCATAATATGTTAGTATTGGGATAACCACCCATGCACCTGCATTAGGAATTAGATAACCTCTCGTGTACCCTCTTTCAGTCTTGGGATAACCTCCTTTGTACCCTATTTCTAGCTTCGGGTATCCTCCCTTGTACCCATTGACATCATATAAAATTAATCATTAAAAAATTCATTTGGGATAGATATATGTCCCACCCATAACATAAACCATAAAATTTTGTTCCACGAGATCATAAAACCTTTATCATGTCTTAAACTATGAAATGAAATTGGTTTTATAATCATTTTATAATACTATAATAATATAACCCATTGAAAAAAGGGTTGGGATTCATAAAAATCTTGACATCATAAACCAAAAACCATAAAGAGAGTGAATAAGAATGGTATCTTTGGATTATATACCTAGTAAAGCATAAGTTAAATCAAATGATTTTATCATAAATGGAAAATTATTTTGATGGTAAAATCACAAGGAACATTTCTAGAGGAAAATAACATTTCTCTGAAAATTACCATTTTAAAACACTATATTAAAAATATATTCTTGTATTAAATTTATTTTAAAATAAGCTTGAAAAAATATAAAGAAAAAAATAAAAAATATTTTAAAACATTTCTTGAGAAAAATATCCAATCCACATTAAAAAACATATTTTAACACATATTTTATTTTGAGAATAATTTTCATTGAAAATAACCTTGGGTACATTTAACGGAATATTTATAAATCATTTAAATCATTTATTTATGAAAATATCATTTACACATTCAAAAAAACATTTTAAAATATAAAAAAAAATCAAAAATATTTTTCTATTAAAATAACCTTGGAATCTTATAAATGAATCTCTAAAAATAAAATAAAATATTTATTGAGGAAAATATAATTTCCACTTTTAAATAAACTTTTCAAAACATATATTATTTTCTTTAAAAATAAACATGGAAAAATATAAAATAATATTTAAAATTATTTAAAACATTTATTGGGGAAAATATCATTTCCAATTTGAAAAAAAATTAAAAATAATTCATTTTTAAAATAAATTTCATTGAAAATTACATTTCAAACATAAAATATATGATTTAAAACATTGAGTGGACATGATAGTGAAAATTTCATATATGTTAAATAAAACACTCCTTTAAAATGTTATATAAAATGAAAATGGAAATTACTTTGAAAATAACATGAATAGTCTTTTTAAAACATTTTTAAAAAATAAAAAAAAGGATAAAATTGACTTTAAACAATCGTATAAGAACATTAAAATGTTTTTGAACACATTATTTCAAAACAAGGATATGGATGAAAAAAAGGTTTTTGAACAAAAATATAAATAGTGTTAGATTTCATCAAAGACATTTTTTGTATAAATGAGTACATATAAAGATTAAACTGATGTGTAAACATGTATTCTCATGACAAAACTATATGAGAAAAAATTCATGAGTTTCTTGAGAGATGTATCATAATATTTTACTATGAAAAGAATAATCATAAACTCTCCCAATGAACAATGAGATCGTAACATCAAACCCTTTCAACTTTAGAAACTTTGGTATCATAATACCCATTAAATAATAACAAGAAAATAGACTTCATAGCATAACATTTGTCCCAAAGAAGACCAATTGAGACAAAAATCCCTTACCACTTTGTAAATTTTTGAACTGTAAACATCATGAAAGTGACATACTCAAATTGATATAAAAATCCTTATAATTTATAGTAGAATAATCATAAAATAAATTTATGGTATGTATATAAACTACATAAAATAAACACATGGTGAATATGTAATGTTTCTTAGAGAAAATAAAAGTGAGATGGAAATCTCTTACCTTAAGTCTCGACTTCCTTCATACACAATTGAATCTCTTGTATAATAAATATTTTATTATTATTATACATATATTTTTTAACCATATTTATTCATATCATATTATATATTATTTATGTATCACCTTTCATAACCCATTTATTAATAATTCTTTTATAAATCACATTTTGGGTAATAACTGCTTTGTTTTTTATATGTGTTTTGACTTAGAATTTTCTATCCTTTTATATTTATTATGGTTCCATTATATAAATAATGATAAAAATGATATAAATATAATTTATATTTATTATATATGTATTTATTTTATTCTATAATCATTATAGAAAGAAAATAACATACATCGTTCAAGGGGATGATAGGTCATACGTATGCATGAACGTTGTTTCCCCTTTTTAATGGATAGAACAAAATAATGGTGAAAAATAATTCAACATTAAATTTTCATTATTATTTCCTATATATCACATATATCTATTATTATAATAATTATTACCTTCCATTAAAATCTTTAGTGAAAAATGAATCGCATCGCTTTGCGAGGTGGTTGTCAGTCGTACACACTATCAACGTTATCATATCCCATTTTATAGAGGTGTAGATAGATATAGTTTATGAAATTAACATAATAACATCTATTTATATGGGATATGATTTTTTTTATTATAAAATAATAATATTATATGATTAATGAAGTTATAATAATAAATAAAATAAAAACACATGTTTAATATTTTTACCTCTTCTTCAGAGAGCCTATTTAGTTTTACACGTGAATCCTTCATAAGAGATATTCATAAAAACAATTATAGCCTATATTAAAAGAAAATTTAAGTGAGGAATATATTTGTGAATGGATTTGTTGAGCCAATGTATTTTGGATGTGTGAAGAGGAGAGCATAGGGGTGGCATTTTACAAGTTGGTAGAGGATACACTTTGAGGTTTTAAAAAGAATAAAGTATCCCCCAATTATTTTACAATCCAAAAATGTTCCAAAAAACGAAAATACTTGAACCTTAGAGTTTATAACGTTTCAACATGACCATAAAATTTGTTTTTAAGAGGTTTATAAGTCATTTTAAACCTTATCTTTTTTATTTAACCCCCGGTAAACTTGTTTTATCCTTTACTGCAGAAATTAATGTCTACTATTTTTACTATTCATTATGGTAAAAAATTATTTTAAATTAATTTTATAATACAAATTTTTATTATTTCAAATATTAAATCCATTTTCCAAAATTAAATTCATTCATGTGGAAAATTTTAATTTAAAATCAAACTTGCTAACATGATGAGAAATTGGTCTTCCAAAGAAAAAATGATCAAAGTTAAAATATATATATATATCCAAATTCAAAATAGAATTCATTCCAATTACATCAATTTAAATAATATGTATATAATTGAAATAATTTTACTTTTAAAAATATATTAAAAAAATTATGATTTTAAATGGTTTAATAGAAATGAAAATTCTTAAAACCTAATTTTTTTTTACTATTCATCAAAATATTTATCTTCTAAAAAATAATAAAAACAGTACCCAATGGTTATATTGACATAATTATTTCAAAAATTAATTTATTTTCTTCAAAATAATTTTCTAAAAGTTTTAAAAGTTAATTTTAATAATAAGTGTGCAATCTATGACAAAAATTATTTGAAGAAAAATAAACTTTTAAGCCTAAATTTTTGATTTATTATTATATTATGATTAGAAAACTCATAAGATGAATGTTAAAGAATTTTATTGACAATATAATTTATACACTTCATTAAAATATTTTTCCAATGTTTTTTAACTTAATTTTTTTAGATACAACACATTTTTACGCATGAAAATAGTTTTCTAGAAAATGATTTCCTTTATTTTTAATTGGTATTTATTTTAATTTCTAATTAATTCGTAACCAAATAATTAATTTTATTTGTGTGTGTAAACCATATATTTTGATAATTTATTTAATCATATCCATACCCCACATTTCAATGGATAGGTGATAACTATGATATTAAATAATAATATTGTAATAGTATTGTGTGTTTCATTTAAACTTGGTGTTGCGTGTAACGGAAGTTAAAGATAGTGTTGTGTTTAATAAAAGATAAAATTAGTGTTTTTTGTAATGAAAAATATCAAAAGAAAACAAATTTAATTGAAAAAATATTTCATAAAATCTGAGGGATCTTTTTGTACCCAACTCCGATGGAAAGATAAAAAACATTTGAGTCCCCATGAATACTTTGTAAGAAACTCTCTTGAGGGAATCAAACCATGAAAATTGAAAAGTTACAGCCATATCCCACCGATTTCTTCAATAATTTAATGTAATGCCCCAACCATAGTTACCCAGAGTTGGTGCATTATAACATAACATTGGCAAGATCACAAGGGATCAAATTCCGAAATACCGATCAGTTTAGTATCGTTGGAAGTACTAGATACATTCATAAGTTTAACATTACATCATGAAATACATACATCAAAAACATTTTTTCCCCTTTGAAAACACTTATATCATTATCCTATACCTATAGTTCAGCCATAAAATACTTCTTAACATCCTAGGAAAAATAAAACATAGAAAGCGGTGATCTCAGATGCTCAGTAACAATAATGATATATCGGAAACTTTCATAAATAATCATACAAATTTAAGGCAATGAATAAGTCTAAAACAAAAGCCTTTTGAACTTAAACTTCAGCATAATATGGAAAAAATAAATCAAATAATTCCATTTACTTATTCAAATGGATATTCTACTAGTAGAAAAATCACATGTAATATCAATAACCAATTTCATAATGTTGGAATGCATAATGCCAGACTTCATAACCACATAGTCAAGGCCTTGTGCCAAGACTACAAATACGATTTTGTCAAGACCTTGTTCCAAGACACTAGTTTGTCTCATGAGACCTACCGATGCATTGAGGAGCTATAGTGGGCTCCACCTGTCAGTTAGTATGTCCAATGAATTCCTCATATGAAAAGGTTTAAACATATCATAAACATTCGTATTAAAACTAGCATACGAAATGACAATAATTTATCCAAAAACCATGAATGGTGTAAAAATAACACATCCATAGTCAAAAATATCACAAAACATTTAATACAATATGGAAGGTTTTATCATAATAAA
This sequence comes from Viscum album, assembly GCA_963277665.1. NCBI lineage: Eukaryota > Viridiplantae > Streptophyta > Magnoliopsida > Santalales > Viscaceae > Viscum > Viscum album. Next base: position 1,195,375,260 of record OY728139.1, read on the forward strand.
TCAACTTCAAATAAGCTTAAAATTCATCAAAAGATTTTGACATAGATGAAATAAAAACTGTTTGTAGAGAAATATCTCTTTCTATTTTGAAATCATTTAAAAGTAATATAATTATAAAAGAAAACATTTATTTTGAAATTATTCTTATAATATTGTATGGTAAGCCTCAATGATGTTATAATGGTAGAAAATAGCCGCACCATTCAAATAAGTTAAAAAAAGACATTCTTACCTTAATTTTGTTGAGAAGGTCATAAAGTACCTTGTTTGGAAAATGAAAAAAAGATTCCTTTCAAAACATATGTGTTCAAATAAGGGTATAAATGAATTTAAACTATAATCTAGTAAATAGTAAAAAAAATTTGAATTATATTTTTAAGAAAACATGGATTTTGATTATTAAGAGGTCTCAGTAGATACTTACATATTAACAACCTCAGATAAGTAAAGAGATTGTAAAATTAACCCTTACCTTGTACTTTTTTGTAGTTGATGGTATGTTAACCTCTTGTATAATAGTTAAAAATTTTATATTAAATTATACAATAACTATATACATAAATATGATATCATATATGATCCTATAATATTTCAGTAGTATCATCATTTCAGGTGTTAACAGATTCGTTTTCCTATATATGCTTGGTTACGTAAGCCATGTTTATTATGAATATCATATATTTGATTCATATAGAGAATGATATTATGTTAATAAACATTATTTTTAATCATAAAATTAAAATTATTCTTGAATTATTATGATGGGGAATGAATCTCATCGTGTTCGTGGAGACGGTAATCTGTACGTATGCATGAGCGACAATATCATTATATTAATGGATAAATTGTATGTAATTGGATATTATATCATATATACAAAACATTAAAATGTTATATTTATTATTTATATTAGCTAAACTCATTATTATACTCGTCTAAATAGTGAAGTGTTTGAATAACAAATTACACCACGACGTGGAGACGATAAGCTGTACGTACGCACGTATGGTGACTTTCTCATTTATTGGATGGATAGAAAAATGAATATAATTGTACCATATTTTTAATAACATCATAGTATATAGAAGATACTGTAGTTATTATTTTGGTATTGAAACAACAATGGAAGAGAAAGTTGAAGAACAAAAAAACTAGAAAGAGGGTGGTGAAATTATTAACTATTCTTCGGGTGTTTCCTTTTGAGTTGATCAAAAGGGATCCTTAGGTTGTAATTATGATAAAATTAAGGCCTCTAGGTTGAATTTAGGATAGTTTAGAGGATATTTGGGCAGGTTTTTTCTAAGCTAAATGTCTTTGGAGGTGTTAAATTAAGATAAGTGGATATACCCTTTTATAAGAGAGGTGAGGGACACTTTAGGAAAATCTTGAAATATTATTTTATAATAAAATCATTTTCGGTTTATAATGGCTCCAAAATGATTTATTTCTAATATAAGGTGGGGATGGGCCTAAATAATCTCAACCAGTTGGTTTTAGAAAGGTTTAGGTTACCATATTAACCTTATCTTTTAGAATTAACTCTTACTTAAATAGTCTGACATTTACCAGGTCTCTTTGTATTTTTATATTATATGGTTAATAAACTTACTATAAACTTCCATGTGAACCCTAAGTGGTTCATTATTAATATATATAACCTTATATAAGTCTTTTGGACAAACTGTAGATTTTTAGGAAAATTATATCAATCAATAATATAGTCTTTGTTATAAAAACTCAATTATGTCAATTTTGACACTATTTAGTATTTGATTTTTTTGAAAGTTATAAAAACTTTATCACTTAGAATAAATTTTATTTAATCAATAATAACAGTTCATATTAATCTATAAAATTATTCTAATTTATCAAAAGCCTCAATTTACATTTATTTGGATATTTATAATATCAATTATTTTAATATTTCATTAATAAGGTAATTCGTGCATCATCATTGTGTCAGAAATAAATTAAATTATTTAATGTCTAAAAATTATAAATAAAATACCATTATGTATGAAATATTATTATCTTTATAATTAATATTTATAGTCTAATTTATCTTATGTATAACCCTATAATAAGAATGGTTTAGTTATTAAACATTGAATTTAACTCTTCTTTAAATAAAATAATAATAAATTCCATAATCTAATACAAGTGGACCAAATAGGATCATATTTAATTCCTAAGGTTGTTTTTGGTAGAATTACACATATATAATAGAATTAGTACATGTGTTAGGGTAATTATAATATCATTTTTACACTTAATAACCCTATTTACTTTTAACCGTGGTAAATAAAAATCAGAAGTTACTATTAACCAAAAATTATTTTCATCTTATTGAACCACATTTTACATACTGATGTAAACCATGTCTCTCGGATTTTTGAAATTCAACTCACAAAAGTGGTAAAATTAATTTTTATGCAAATTTTCAAATGCTCCTAAAAGGTGGGTAAAAGACGGTAAAATGTTCAATAAAATTTTATATATCTAAAATTATTATAAAATGACTCCAATGAATTACATTGAACATATATTGGTATTATTTATCTATTTCGACCTAAAATAAATTAAAATAAAATAACTAATTACTTAAATAAAAAGTCAGTTTTAAACAATAACGTTGTGTTTTTCACAATTCATCAAAAATTGAATGTTTTTAGAAAAATACGAAAAATTAACCATATGCTAATTTCGATATTATGAATTCAAAAATGAAGTTCATTTTGAAAAATAAAATTAATAAAATTTCAAAAGGTGGGTATTACTATTCATAACGGCTAGTTTGATTGTTCGTGGTGTGTTAAAACTCCAAGTTGCATACAACGCAAGCTTCCGCATTATCAAAGGGAAACGTACCATGGAAGCTTGGGGTGTTACATTCTCCACTTCTTAAAATAATTTCGTCCTTGAAATTTCAATAATATTACTGCCTAAAATGATTTGTGTGGTTCTTCATCATAAGTTCCTTGGGTTCCCATGTTTCCTCTTCCATCTTATGTTTTCTCCATAGAACTTTTACCAGACAAGTCTTCTAGTTTCTCAGCACTTGTTCTCTAGTATCAAGAATCTTGACAGGCTCTTCACAATAAGACATATCAGGTTCAATTTCAATTTCCTCATAGGTGAGTACATGTGTTGGGTCAGGCATATTTTTTCTGAACAGTGATACATGGAACACATCATGAAATTTGGAGAGACATGGAGGCATTTCGAAATGATAAGCCACAACTCTAATTCGTTGTAGAATTTTGAAAGGTCCAATGTACCTAGGACTCAGTTTACCCTTCTTACCGAATCATATAACACCCTTCAATGGAGATACCTTCAATAAAACATGATCTCCTACTTAAAATTCCAAATCCTTACTTCGATTATCAGCATAGCTCTTTTTCCTACTTTGAGCTGCTTTGATGTGGGTTTGGATAATCTTTACTTTTTTCATTGTTTCCTCAACAAGTTCTTGGCCTACTAGTTTTCTTTCACCAACATCATCCCAACAAGTTAGTGTTCTACATATCTTTCCATATCTCGCTTATATGGAGCCATATGAATACTTGAATGAATGTTATTGTTATAAGAAAATTATACTAGAGTTAAATATTGATCGCACATACCTTGAAAGTCAAGTGAGCAAGATCCTAACATGTCTTCTAAGGTTTGAATAGTCTGTTCTAATTTTTCATCAGTTTGAGTGTGGTAGGCAGTGCTCAAATGAAGTTCAGTATCCAAGGCCTTATGAATACTTTTCTAAAATCTTGATTTAAAACTGGGATCAAGATCAGAACAATCGATAGGGGTACACCATGGAGTCTTACAACTTCATTAATATATAGTCTTGTGAGAATTTCAAGTTGTAAATTTTCTCTTATATAAATAAAATGTGCTGACATGGTAAGACAATCAACAATAATCCATATTGAATCATTCCTTCTAGGAGTATTTAGTAGCCCCTTGAAAAAGTCCATCGTAATATTATCCCATTTATACTCACGTATGAGAATAGGTTGCATGACTCCTCTAGGTTGTTTCCTTCCATCATTCACTTGTTGACAAACCATACATCTTGATACAAAATCAGAAATCTCCCTCTTCATGTTGTTCCACAAAAAATATTCCTTCAAATCTCTATACATATTGGTGCTCCCTGGGTGTATAGAGAAATTGGAGCTTTGAGAATCATCCAACAATTCCCTTTTTAGATCAGGTATATTGGGAACACAAAGTCTCTTCCAAAATTTCAAAATTCCATCTTCATATACGAAGTCACTCAATCTCCCAACATTTACATCTTTAATATTCTTTTGAAACTCCTCATCATTAGTTTGTGAACTTTTTATCTTATTTAGTAATGATGGTTTGGAAAAAATTGAAAAATTATTGATGTTTCACCTTCCATGGTTATTCTCATATCCATCTTTACTAGATCCATGAAAATAGGATCCCTTTCAACTCTCATCTTGTTCAAAACTCCATGATCCTTTCTACTCCAAGCATCCACCACCTTATTTACCTTCCCCAGTTGGTAGTGTATTGTGCAATAATAATCCTTGAGTAGTTCAAGCCATCTCCTTTTCCTCATGTTGAGTTCTTTTTGTGAGAAAATATAATTCAAACTCTTATGATCAGTATAAATCTAACATGTTTCACCATAGAGATAGTGTATCCATATCTTCAGAGCAATTATTATAGCTACTAACTCAAGATCATGAGTGGGATATTTTTTCTCAGGAATTTTTAGCTGTTGTGATGCATAGGTAATAACTCTATCATTATTCATAAGGATACAACCAAGTCCTTTATTTGAAGCATCACTATAAATAAAAAAACTCATCATTCCCAGATGGAAGAATCAAGATAGGAGTGTTGACTAATATTCTATTTATCTCTTCAAAAAATTATTCACACTCTTTTTTTCAAACAAATTTAACCCCTTTACGTGTGATCTTGATTAATGGGTTAGCCAACTGAGGAAAATTATGGACGAAACGTCGATAATAACCTGTTAAACCAATAAAACTGTGTACATCAGTTATACTCATCAGTGTTGGCTATTCTTGGATTGTATTGGTCTTTGAAGGATCAATAGATATTCCATCCTTAGAGATAATATGGAAAAGAAAATAAATCTCTTGATGCCATAATTCACACTTGCTAATCTTCCCATATAATTCATTTCTTCTGAGGGTTTTCAGAATAGTGCGCAAGGGATTTTCATGATCTCTATAGATTTTTGAGTATACCAAGATATCATCCATAAATACCACTAGAAAGTAATGAAGATATTCCTTGAGAACTCTATTCATTAAATCCATGAAGATAGAGGGTGAATTAGTCAATACAAAAGGAATTACTGTAAACTCGTAATGCCTGTACCTAGTTCGAAATGTTGTTTTCGGAATGTCTTCCTTCTTCATGCACAACTGATGATATCCAAATTGAAGGTTGATCATTGAAAAATATTGAGATCCATCAAGTTGTTCAAATAAATCATCAATGCGAGGTAGGGGATACTTGTTCTTTATTGTTATAGCATTGATCTCCCTATAGTCAATGCACAACCTCATAGATTTTTCTTTCTTCTTAACAAAAAGGACAGCGGATCCCCATAAAGAAACACTAGGGAGAATAAATCCCTTATTACTCAATTCCACTAGTTGTTTATTTAGTTCCACTAATTCCACAATGTCCATTCTATAAGGGGTCTTCGATATGGGCCTTGAACCAGGAATTAAATCAATAGAAAATTCAATTTCTCATTCTGAAAGATGTCCAGGTAAATCTTATGGAAACACATCAACATATTCTTGCACAATAGGTAAGTACTCTATTCGAACATTCTTTTTATCACCCATAATTCTTTCATTCTATTCCTCCCTAATAATTGAATTCAGTAGAGCTACTCAGGGTGGATCTACATAAGAATCAAGTGGTGATGTTTATGCTCTAAAGATAAGGTACTCCTTATAATCATCGAAAATTGTAACCTCCTTCTTCTTACAATAAATTTTCACATCATGGTCTAAAAGAAAATCCATTCTGAAGATTATATCAAATTAATTCATGGGTATAATGATGAGATCAGTAGATAAAGAACATTTATATGCCTTAATGGGAATTGATTCACAAAACATTGTTGCGATGATACTTCCCTAATAAGTTTTGACTGACAACTCCCTTATTAAGTCAAATTGAATATATCTAATTTTCATAGCAAACTGGGAAGATATGAAACAATGTGATGATCTAGAATCAAAAAAAGCATTGAATAAACTTGATGAAACCATTAAATTACCTGCCGCCATGTCTTTCAGAGCTTCAACCTAAGTAGTAGTGACCGCATAATATTGGCCTATCTTCCTTGGCCTTTTCTGAGGTAAGTTCCCTTATATAATGGGACATTCATTTTCTTAATGTCCCTTTCCTCTAAAATTGTAGAATTCAACATTGATATCCTCTTTCTTTCCCTTGTAATCATGAACTTGGTGGAATTTTTCACCACACTTGTAACAGACTATAATTCCCTTCAGGAAAGTACCGAGGTGTCTCTTACTGCATTTACCATAGGATAAATATTCAAGTTTTCCCTTCTCCCCTTATTTCCATTTCCAGAGTGATTAGCAGATCTCTTCTTCTCTTTCTTTTCTTTGAAGTCATAAGACTTAGAGAATTCCTTTTCTATCTTGATAGCACATGTGACAATATCTTCATACGATGGGAAGTATTATGAGAGAAATGCTCAGAAAAGAAATGGTTTTAACTCATCAAAGAATCGATCAATATTACTCCTTGGGTTATGTAAATAATTTTTTTCTTTCTTTCTAACCTTGTAAAGTTAGCCTCATACTTTGCAACATTCTCATCCTCCTTTTTCCTTAGACACTGAAATTGTCTTTCCATATCCGCTTGATGGTATCGAGGAAAGTATTTTTCTAATAAAATATCTTTAAACTCCCTCCATTCCATGTTCGATACTTCTTAGTCTTCCTTTTTGTTTTGGATTAATGGCCACCATTGATCTGCCTCTCCTGTGAGGGGATAAAATGCCATGACTACTTTTTCCCTTTCTCTACTCCCCAAAGAATGAAATATTTTCTTAATGGAACTTATCCATTACTAAGATACCAATGGATTTGTACTCCCATTGAATGTTGGTGGTTTTTTTCTCATGATGCGGTCTAACATTGATCCTCCGCATTGTGGAGAAGGGTGCTCCATACAAGTAAGGTTATTATTCATAACCTGAGTGAGTTGTCCCAGTTTGGTGATAAGATGATCAGCACTAGTCGCATCACCAGCTCTACTATAATTATCTTTAGTATGAGGGAAATCCCAGCATGGATTACGTGCGTTGATACGATTTCCATTCCTTACACTAGGAACCATTTCTAAATAATGGTATACAATTTATTAGATTATGAATTGCAATAGATAATTCCAAACTTGTAAAACGCTTAACATAAATTGAACAATTTATGGATATAATCCATAATCATAAAAAAAATGTTTTCTTTGAGGATCTATATACTCATAAATCCTCCATAATGGTTTTTAAAGAAAGTGTGAATTATCCTAAACATATCCCCCTGGAGTGTCGTAACCAAAGGTGCAATAAGGCCCATTGTTGTGTACCAAGATACCATGGGTCAAGCCCGAAACTCCTTTTCTAAGTTTTCACTCCTAGGTACATATCTGCCAGAGCCACCTCTACCTTGTCGTATTTAGACAAGGATGTATTTCTTGGAAAATACACAAAATTTATACATTACCAGAATTCTAGGAAGTTCTTCTATACCAATCCTCAAAGTCTATCTTAGGGTAATGTGATCTAATCAGAGTTTATCTAAATCTAGTTTCCAAGGTTTGTACTAAAATTCCTCTTATACCAACTATAAATCCCTGACCCCAATTACCCATAGTTTGTGCATTATTACATAACATTAGCATGATCACAAGGGATCAAATCCTGAAAGACCGATCAGTTTAGTTTCCTTGGAAGTACAAGATACATTCATAAGTTATACATTACATCATGAAATAAATACAACAACAAAAAGTTTTCCCATTTGATCACACTTATATCTTTAGCCTATCCCTACAGGTCACCCATAAAATACTTCTTCACATCCTAGGAAGAATAAAACATAGAAAGGGGTGAGCTCTGATGCTCAGTAAGGATAACAATATAGAGGAAACTTTCATAAATAAGCATAAAAATTTAAGGAAATGTATAAGACTAAAAAAAATCCTTCTAAACTTAAGCTTCAGCATAATATGGAAAAAAATAAATAAAAAAATACCACTTACTTATTCATGTGGATATTATACAAGTCGAAAAATCACATGTAATATCAATAACCAATTTCATAATGTTGGAATGCATAATGTCATACTTCATAACCACATATTCAAAGCCTTGTGCCAACACTACAAAAAATTTTTTATCATATCCTTGTTCCAAGACACTAGTTTGTCTCATGAGACCTACCAATAGATCGAGGAGATATATAGGGCTCCACCCATCACTTACTAAGTCCAATTCATTCCTCATATGAAAAATTTTAAACATAACATAAACATTCGTATTAAAACTAGCATATGAAATGTCAATACATTATTCATAAACCATGAATGGTATAAAAATAACACATCCACATTAAAAAATATCACAAAAACTCCAATAAAATATGGAATATTTGTATCATAATAAATCAACTTCAAATAATCTTAAAATCCATCAAAGGTTGTTGACAAATATGAAATCCAAACTTTTTGTAGAGAAATATCTATTTCTATTTTGAAATCATTTAAAAGTCATAAAATTTGAAAAGAAAAAAATATTTTGATAATGTTCTTATAAGTTTTTATGGGAATCCTTGATGATGTTATAATGGTGGAAAATATCCTCACCCACCGTATAAGTTAAAAAAAAGACAATCTTACCTTAATTTTGTCAACAAGGTCATAAATTACCTTGTTTGGAAAATGACGGAAAGATTCATTTCAAAACATATGTGGTTATATAAGGGTATAAATGAATTTAACCCATATTATAGTAAATAGTAAAAAAAAATTGAATTACATTTTTAATAAAACACAGATGTGGATGATAAAGAGGTCTCAGTAGATACTTACGTATTAACAACCTCAGATAAGTAAAGAGATTGTATAATTAACCATTACCTTGTACTTTTCCATATTCGATTGTATGTTAACCTCCTGTATAATAGTTAAAACTTTTTATTCAATTATAAAATAACTATATAAATAAATATTATATCATATATGATCCTATAATATTTCTTTGTCAATAATATTTCAGTATTATCATTGTTTCGAGTGTTAACTGATTCATTTTCCTTTATATGATTGGTTATGTAAGCCATGTTTGTTATGGATAGGATGTATTTAATTCATATAAATAATGATATTATGTTAATAATCATTATTTTTAATCATAAAATGAAAATTATTCATTAATTATTACGATGGAGAATAAATATCATCGCGTTCATGGAGACGGTAATTTGTACGTACGCACGAGAAACAATATCATTATATTGATGGTGAAATAGAATATAATTGGATGGTATATCATATATACTGGATCCTTAAAATGTTATATTTATTATTTACATTATTTATACTCATTATTATACCCATCCAAATAATTAATTGTTTGAATAACAAACTACACCACGACGGGGAGATGGTAAGCCGTACGTACGCACGTTTGGTGACTTTGTCATTTATAGGATGGATAGAATAATAAATATGGTTATACCGTATTTATAATAACATCATAGTATGTAGACAGTACTGGGGTTTTTATTTTGGTATGGAAATAACAAAGAAAGAGGAAGTGGAAGAAGAAAATAACTAGAAAGAGGGTGGTGAAATTATTACCTCTTCTTCAGGTGTTTTCTTTTGAGTTGATCAAAAGGGCTCTATAGGTTGAATTTATGATCAAAGTAATGACTCTATGTTTAATGGAGGATAGTTGAGAGGATATTTGGGTAGGGTTTGTCTGAGTCACAAGGCTTTTGAGGTGTGAAATTAAGAGAAGGGAAGTATCCTTTTATAAGAGAGGTGAGGGTCACTTTTGGACAATCTTGAAATATTATTTTATAATAAAATCATTTTAGGTTTCTAATGGATTAAAAAGGATTTATTTCGAGTATATGGTGGAAATGAGTCTAAAACATCTCAACCAATAGGTTTTAGATAGGTTTAAGTCACCATATCAACCTTATCTTTTATATTTAACTCTTAGTTAAATTGTTTGACATTTACCATGTCTCTTTGTATTTTTATATTATATGGTTAATAAACATACTATAAACTTCCAACCATACCCCAAGTGGTTCATTATTAATATATATAACCTTATCTAAGTCCTTGTATGAACTTTATATTTTTAGATATATTATATTACTCAATAATATAGTATTTGTTTTAAAAACTCAATTATGTCAATTTTGACACTATTTAGTATTTGATTTTTTTGAAATCCATAAAAACTTTAACACTTAAAATAAAATTTATTTAATAAATACTAATATGTCATATTAACCAAGAAAATTATTTTAATTCATCATAAGTCTCAATTTGTATTTATTTAGATATTTATAATATTAATTATTTTAATATTTCATCAATAATATAATTACTTCATCATCATTGTGTCATAAATAAATTAAATTATTTAGTCTATAAAAATTATAAATAAACTACCATTATGTATGAAATATTTTTAGCTTTATAATTAATATTTATAGACGAATTGTTCTTATGTATAACCCTATATTTAGAATGGTTTAGTTATTAAACTTGGAATTTAACTCATCTTTAAATAAAATAATAATAAATGTCCTAATCTAATCCTCGTGGACCAAATAGGATCGTATTTTATTACTAAGGTTGTTTTGTCCTAATTACACTTATTTAATAGAATTAGTACATGTTTTAGGGTAATTATAATATCATTTTTACCATTAATTACCCTATTTTCTTTTAACCGTGGTAAATAAAAGTCAAACGTTACTATTCACAAAAAATTATTATCATCTTATTGAACCACATTTTACTTAATAATGTAAACCGTGTCTCTTTTATTTTTTAAATTCAACTCATAGAAGCATTAAAATTATGTTTTATGTAAATTTTCAAATGCTCCTAGAAGGTGGGTAAAATACGGTAAAAATTTCAAAAAAGAATTTCTATATCTAAAATTATTATAAAATGAATATAATGAATTACATTAAACATTTATATGCATTATGTATCTATTTTTTCCTAAAATAAATTTAAATAAAATAACTAAATACTTAAATAAAAATTTGGTTTTAAACAATAATGCATTGTTTTCCCTATTCATCAAAAATTGAAAGTTTTCAGAAAAATACCAAAAAATCACCCTAAGATAATTTCGATATTCCAAATTCAAAAATTAATTCCATTTTGAAAAATAAAATTTAAAAAATTTAAAAAATAAGGTATTACTAATCATAATGGCTAGTTTGATTGGTCGTGGTGCGTTAAAACTCCAAGTTGCGTACAACGCAAGCTACTACATTATTCAAAGAGAAACATACTGTGGAAGCTTGGGGTGTTACATTATCCCCTCTTTAAAATAATTTCATCCTCGAAATTTCTAGAATATTTCTACACAAAAAGATTCGGGTGCTTCTTCATCATGAGTTCCTCAGGTTCCCACATTGCCTCTTCTATCTTATGGTTTCTCCATAGAACTTTTACCAAAGGATTCGTCTAGTTTCTAAGAACATGTTCTCTAGTATCAAAAATCTTCACAGGCTCTTCATAATAAGACAGATCAGGTTTCAGTTCAATTTCATCATAGGGGAGTACATGTGTTGGGTCAGGCATATATTTTCTCAATAGTGATACATGGAACACATCATGAACTTTGGAGAGACTTAGAGGCATTGCCAAACGATAAGCCACAACTCCAATTTGTTCAAGAATTTCAAAAGGTCTGATGTACTAGGTACTCAATTTACCCTTCTTACTAAATCGTATAACACCCTTCCATGGAGATACCTTAAATAAAACATTATCTCTTACTTGAAATTCCAAATCCTTCCTCCGATAATCAGTATAGATCTTTTTCCTACTTTGATCTGATTTGATGTGGGTTTGGATAATCTTTACCTTTTTCATAGTTTCCTCAACAACTTCTGGGCCTACGAGTATTCATTCACCAACATCATCCCAACAAGTTTGTGTGCGACATCTCTTTCTATATAATGCTTCATATGGTGTCATCTAAATACTTGAATTGAATCTATTGTTATATGATAATTATACTAGAGGTAAATATTGATCCCAAACTCCTTGTAAGTCAAGTGAGCAAGATCTCAACATTTCTTCTAAGGTTTGAATCGTTTATCTTGATTGTCCATCGGTTAGAGGGTGGTAGGCAGTGCTCAAAAGAAGTTCAGTATCCAAGGCCTTCTGAAGACTTTTCCAAAATCCTGATGTAAAATAGGGATCACGATCAGAAACAATAGATAGGGGTACACCATGGAGTCTTACAACTTCATTAATATATAGTCTTTCTAGACGTTCAAGTGGTAAATCTTCTCTTATAGTAAGAAAATCTGCCGACTTGGTAAGACGATCAATAATGACCCATATTGCATCATTCCTTCTAAGAGTCTTTGGTAGCCCCATGGAAAATTCCATCATAATATTATCCCATTTCCACTCATGTATGGTAAGAGGTTTCATAATGATTTTAGGCTATTTCCTTCTAGCTTTCACTTTTTGACAAACAATACATCTTGAAAAAAAATCAGTAATCTCCCTCTTCATGTTGTCCCACCAAAAATGTTCCTTCAAATCTTTATACATCTTCATGATCCCATGGTCTATAGAGAAATTGGAGATATAAGAATCATCCAACAATTCCCTTTTTATATCAGGTATATTGGGAACACAAAGACTCTTCCCAAATTTTAAAATTCCATCTTCATATACGATGTCACTCAATCTCCCATCATTTGCAACATTAATCTTCTTTTGAAACGCCTAGTCATTAGTCCGAGAAATTTTTATCCTTTATTGTAAAAATGGTTTGGAAAACATTTGAAAACGTATTGATATTTCACCTTCCATGGTTATTTCCATATCCATATTTACTAGATCCATGAAAATAGGATCCCTTTCAACTCTCATCTTGTTCAAAACTCCATGATCCTTTCTGCTCAAAGCATCTACCACCTTATTTTCCTTCCTGGGTGGTAGTGTATTGTGAAATCATAATCGTTGATTAGTTCAAGACATTTACTTTGCCTCATGTTGAGTTCTTTTTGTAAGAAAATATACTTCAAACTCTTGTGATCAGTATAAATCTCCCATTTTTCACTATAGAGATAGTGTCTTCATATCTTTAGAGTAAATATTACAGCTGCTAACTCAAGATCATGAGTCAAATAGTTTTTCTCATGAATATTTAGTTGTAGTGATGCATAGGAAATAACTTTATCATTCTGCATAAGGAAACAACCAAGTCCTTTCTTTGAAGCATCACTATAAATAACAAACCCATCATTCCCTGATTGTAGATTCAAGATAGGAGCATTAACTAATCTTCTCTTCAATTCTTCAAAACATTCTTAAAAATCTTTGGTCTAAAAAAAATTAACCCCTTTACATGTGTGATTGGTTAATGGGTTAGCCAACCAGGAAAACTTTTAGACGAAAGTTTGATAATAACCTGCTAAACCAATAAAAATGCGTACCTCAGTTATACTTGTTAGTGCTGGCCATTCTTGGATTGCCTTGGTCTTTTAAGGATCAACAGAGATTCCATACTTAGAGACAATATATCTAATAAATGAAATCTTTAAGCTAAAATTCAATCTTTCTAAAATTCCCATTTAATTCATTTCTTTTGAGGGTTTTCAGAATAGTGATCAAGTGATTTTCGTGATCTTTGTAGATTTTTGAGTATACCAAGATATCATCAATAAATACCACTAAAAAGACATAAAGATATTCCTTGAACACTCTACTCCTTAAATCCATGAAGACAGAGGGTGCATTAGTCAATCTGAAAGGCATTATTGTAAACTCGTAATGCCCATACCTGGTTCGAAATGTTGTTTTCGTAATGTCTTCCGTCTTCACACACAAATAATGATATCAAAATCAAAGGTCAATATTTTAAAAATATTGAGCTCCATGAAGTTGGTCGAATAAATTATCAATGCGAGGTAGGGGATACTTGTTATTTATTATTATTGAATTGATCTCCCTGTAGTCAATGCACAACCTCATAAAAATGTCTTTCTTTTTAACAAAAAGGACAGGGGATCCCGATAGAGAAACACTAGGGAGAATAAATCCCTTATTACTCAATTCCTCTAGTTTTTTCTTTAGTTCCACTAATTCCAAAGTGGTCATCCTATAAGGGGTCTTTAATATGAGCCGTGAACCTGGAATTAAATCAATAGAAAACTCAGTTTCTCATTCTAGAGGATGTCTAGGAAAATCCTCTGAGAACACATCAACATATTCTTGAACAATAGGTATGTCCTCTATTAAAAAAAATCTTTTCCACACCCATAATTATTTCATTCTCTTCATCCCTAATAATTGAAATTAATAGATCTATTGGGGGTGTATCTAGATAAGAATCAAGTGGTGACATTTCTGCTGTAAGGATAAGGTACTCATTATCATCCTCGAAAATTGTAACCTCCTTCTTCTTACAATAAATTTTTGCATCATAGTCCAAAATCCAATACATTTTGAGGATTATATAAAATTCAATCATGGTTATGATGATGAGACCAGTAGATAAAGAACATTTATATGCTCTATTGGGAACTAATTCACAAAACTTTGTTGTGATGATACTTCCGTTAGGAGTTTTGACTGACAACTCCATTGTTAAGTCAAATTAAAAATATCTAATTTTCTTATCAAACTGAGAAGATATGAAATAATGTGATGATCTAGAATCAAATAAATCATTGGTTAAACTTGAGGAAACCATTAAATTACCTACCACCGCGTCTTTTGGAGCTTCAACCTCACCAGTAGTGATCATATAAGATTGGCCTTTCTCCCTTGGCCTTTTTTTGGGGTAAGTTCCCTTGGCACATAGGACATTAATTTTCATAATGTCCGTTTTCTCTTCAATTGTAGCATTCAACATTGACAACCTCTTTCTTTCCCTAAAAATCAAGAGCATGTTGGCCTTTTTCACTACACATATAATAGAATCTCATTACCTTCAGGAATGTACTGAGGTGTTTCTTACCACATTTACCATGGGATGGATATTAAAATTTTCCCTTCCTCCACTTATTTCCATTTCTAAAGTGATCAGCAGACCTCTTATTCTCTTTCTTTTCTCTGAGGTCATAATACTTAGAAAATTGCTTTTCTCTCTTGATAACACATAAGTCAATATCTTCGTATGATGTGCATGATTGTACGACTAATACTCGGCAGAGAAATAGTTTTAACCCATCAAATAATATATCAATATTACTCATTGGGTTACGTATATAATCTATTTCATGTCTTGATAACCTTGTAAAGTTAGCCTTATACTTTGCGACATTCCCATCCTCTTTTTTCCTTAGACTCAGAAATTGTCTTTCCATATTCTCTTGATGGTAATGAGGAATGTATTTTTCTAAGAAAATACCTTTAACCTCCCTCCATTTCATGTTTGATACTTCTTCATCTTACTTTGTGTTTTGGATTAATGGCCACCATTGATCTGCATATTCCATGAGGTGATAAACTTCCATGACAACTTTTTCCCTTTCTCTACTCCCCAAAGCATGAAATATTTTCTCAAACGAACTTATCCATTGCTCAGATACCAATGTATTTGTACTCCCATTTAATGTTTGTAGTTATGGCCTCATAAAGTTTTCTAATCTTGATCCTCTGTGTTGTGGATCAGGGTGCTCCATATGGGTAAGGTTATTATTCATAACTTGAGTGAGTTGTATTAGTATGGTGATAAGATGATTAGCACCAGTTGCATCACCAGATCCTCTATAATATTCTTGAGTAGGAGGTAAATCCCTACATGGATTACGTGCATTGATTTTGTTTTCATTCCTTCCACTAGGTGCCATTTTTAAACAATGGTATACACTAGATTAGTTTATGAATCGCAATACATAATTCCAAACTTCCAAACACTTAACATTAATTGAGCATTTTATGGATATAATCCATAATCCTAGAAACATTTTTTCATTGAGGAGGTGTATACTCATAAATCCTTCATAATGGTTTTTAAAAAAAATGTGATTTATCTAAAGCATATCCCCCGATAGTGTCATAACCAAGAGTGCGGCAAGGCCTGTTGTCGTGTACCAGGATTCCTCAGGTCAAGCCCGAAACTCCATTTCAAACTTTTCACTCCTATGTACATATGTGCTAGAGCCACCACTACCTGATTGTATCCTTAAAGGGATGTATTGCATGTAAAATGCACAAAATCTTCCCATTACCAAAATTCTAGGAAGTTCTTCTGTACCAATCCTCAAAATCTATTATAGGGTAATGTACTCTAATCATAGTTTATCTAAATATAGTTTTCAAGGTTTGTACTAAACATCCTCTCATACCAACTGTAACACCCTGAACCCAGTTACCCCGAGTCGGTGCATTATTACATAACATTTTCATGATCACAAGGGATCAAATCCCGAAAGATTGGTCAGTTTAGTAGCCTTGATATTACTATATACATGCATAAGTTTTACATTACATCATGAAATAAAAACATCAACAACATTTGTTCCTCTTTGAACACACATATATCATTAGCCTATCCCTATAGGTCAACCATAAAATACTTCCTCACATCCTGGGGAAAATAAAACATAGAAAGGGGTGAGCTCATATTCTCAGTAAGGATAACAATATAGCTAAAACTTTCATAAATAGGCATAAACATTTAAGGTAATGTATAAGACTAAAACAATAGCCTTTAAAACTTACACATAAGAATAATATGGAAAAAATAAATCAAATAATTTCATTTACTTAGTCACATGGATATTCTACTAGTAGAATAATCACATGTAATATCAATAACCAATTTCATAATGTTGGAATGCATAATGCCAGACTTCATAACCACATAATCAAGGCCTTGTGCCAAGACTACAAATAAGATTTTATCAAAGCCTTCTTATAAGACACTACTTTGTCTCATTAGACTTACTGATGCATCTAAGAGCTATAGCTGGATCCATCCATCACTTACTAAGTCCAATGCATTCCTTATATGAGAAGGTTTAGACATAACATAAACATTCGAATTAAAACTAGTATAGAAAATGTCAATACTTTATCCATAAACCAAGAATGGGGTAAAAATAACACATCAATAGTCAAACATATCACAAAAACTTCTATAAAATATGTAATATTTGTATCATAATAAATCAACTTCATACAAGCTTAAAATCCATCAAAGGATGTTGAAATAAATGAAATCAAAACTTTTTGTAGAGAAATATATATATCTATTTTTAAATCATTTAAAAGTCATATAATTATAAAATAAAACATTTATTTTGAGAATATTCTTATAAGATTTTATAGGAAGCGTCGATGATGTTATAATGGTGGAAAATAACCACAGCCGCCGTATAAGTTAAAAAAAGACATTTTTACCTTAATTTTGTCGAAAAGATCATAAAGTACCTTGTTTGGAAAATGTCGGAAATATTCCATTCAAAATATATGTGGTCAAATAAGGGTATAAATTACTTTAAAACATATTCTAGTAAATAGAAAAAATGTTTTGATTTTCATTTTTAAGAAAACATGGATGTTATTGAAAAAGAGGTCCCAGTAGATACTTACGTATTAACAACCTTAGATAAGTAAATAGATTGTAGAATTAACCCTTAACTTGTACTTATACATAGTAGATGATATTTTAACCTCCTGCATAATAGTTAAAACATTTTAATTAAATTATAAAAGAACTATATACATAAATATGATATCATATATGATCCTATAATATTTCTTTGTTAATAATATTTCAATAGTATCATCATATTCGGTGTTAACTGATTTGTTTTCCTCTATATTCTTGGTTATGTAAGACATGTTTTTTATGGATAGGATGTATTTTAATCATATACAGAATTATATTATGTTAATAAACATTATTTTTAATCATAATATTAAAATTATTCTTGAATGATTGCGATGGGGAATGAATCTCATCATGTTTGTGGAGACTGTACTCTGTACGTACGAATAAGCGACAATATCATTATATTGATGGTGAAATAGTATTTAATTGGATGGTATATCATATATACAGAATCATTAACATGTTATATTTATTATTTACATTATTTATACTCATTATTATACCCTTCCAAATAATGTAGTGTTTGAATAACAAACTACACGACGACGTGGAGACGGTAAGTCGTACGTACGTACGTATGGTGGCTTTGTCATTTATAGGATGGATAAAAAATAGTATATTTTTGTACCATATTTATAATAAAATCCAAATATATATAATGTACTGGATTTATTATTTTGGTATGTAAACAACAAATAAATAGGATGTGGAAGAAGAAAAGAACTAGAAAGAGGGTGGTGAAATTATTACCTCTTCTTCGGGTGTTTCCTTTTGAGTGGAACAAAATGGATCTTTAGGATGGCTTTATGATCAAAGTAAGGCCTCTAGGTTGAATGGAGGATAGTTGAGAGGATGTTTGGGTAGGTTTTGGCTAATCCAAATTGATTTGGAGGTGTGAAATCAAGAGAAGGGAAAGTACCCTTTTATAAGAGAGGTGAGGGTCACTTTAGGAAAAGCTTGAAATATTATTTTATAATAAAATCAATTTATGTTTTTAATGGATAAAAAATGATTTATTTCAAGGATAAGGTGGGTATGGGTCTAAAACCTCTCAACCAATGGGTTTTATACTGGTTTAGGTCACCATATTAACCTTAGATTTTATATTTAACTCTTAGTTAAGTAGTTTGACATTTACCATGTCTCATTGTATTTTTATATTATATGGTTAATAAAAATACTATAAATTGCCAAGAGAACCCCAAGTGGTTCATTATTAATATATATAACCTCATATATTTCCTTTGGTGGAACCTTATATTTTTAGTAATATTATATCACTCAATAATATAGTATTTATTTTAAAAACTCAATTATGTCAATTTTGATACTATTAATTATTTGAATTTTTTAGAAGCCATACAAACTTTATCACTTAGAATAAAATTTATTTAATCAATAATAACATTTCATATTAACCTATAAAATTAGTTTAATTCATCAAAAGTCTTAATTTACATTTATTTGGTTATTTATAATACAAATTATTTTAATATTTTATTAATAAGGTAATTACTACATCATCATTGTGTCAAATATAAAATAAATTATTTAATGTCTAAAAATTATAAATAAAATACCATTATGTAGGAAATATTTTTATCTTTCTTATGAGTATTTATATTTTAATTTATCTTATGTATAACCCAATAATAATAATGGTTTAGTTATTAAACATTGAATTTTACTATTTTTTAAATAAAATAATAATAATTGTCCTAATCTAATCCAAGTGAAAAAAAGAGGATCCTATTTTTTCATAAGGTTGTTTTTGGTCAAATTACACTTATCCAATAGAATTAGGACACATGTTAGGGTAATTATAATATCATTTTTACCCTTAATTACCCTATTTACTTTTATCTGTGGTAAATAAAAGTCAAAAGTTACTATTTGGAAAAAAATTATTTTCATCTTATTGAACCACATTTTACTTAATGATGTCAACCATGCCTCTGGGATTTTTAAAATTCAACTCACAGAAGTGGTAAAATTAAGTTTTATGTAAATTTGAAAATGCTCCTAGAAGTTGGGTAAAAGATGGTAAAAAGTTCAACAAAATTTTATATATCTAAACTTATTATAAAATAATTATAATTAATTACATTGAACATATATAGGTATTATGTATCTATTTTGACCAAAAATAAATTAAAATAAAATAACTAATTACTTAAATAAAAAGTCAGTTTTAAACAATAACACAGTGTTTTTCCCAATTCATCAAAAATTGAAAGTTTTCAGAAAAATACCAAAACTTCACCCTAAGATAATTTCGATATTCCAAATTCAAAAATGAAGTCCATTTTGAAAAATAAAATTTATAAAATTTAAAAAAGTGGGTATTACTAATCATAACGGCTAGTTTGATTGGTCATGTGGTGTTAAAACTCCAAGTTGTGTAAAACGCAAGCCACTGCATTATTCAAAGGGAAACGTACTATAGAAGCTTTTAGTGTTTCATTCTACCATCCTTAAAATAATTTCATCCTCAAAATTTATATAATATTACTACATAAAAATATTCAGGTGATTCTTCATCATAAGTTCCTCGGGTTCCCACATTGCCTCTTCCATCTTATGGTTTCTCCATAGAACTTTTACCAAACGAGTCATCCAGTTTTTCAGCACTAGTTCTCTGGTATCAAGAATCTTCACAGGCACTTCAAAATAAGACAGATCAGGTTCCAGTTCAATTTTCTCATAGGTGAGTACATGCATTGGGTTAGTCATATATTTTCTCAATAGTGATATGTGGAACAAATCATGAACTTTGGAGAGACTTGGAGGCATTGCCAAATGATAAGCCACAACTCCAATTACTTCTAGAATTTTGAAATGTCTAATGTACCTGGGACTCAATTTACCCTTCTTACTGAATCGTATAACACCCTTCCATGAAGATACCTTCAATAAAACATGATATCCTACTTTAAATTCAAAATCCCTCCTCCAATTATGGGAATATCTATTTTTCCTACTTTGAGATGCTTTGATGTGGGTTTGGATAATCTTTACCTTTTTCATTGTTTCCTCAACAAGTTTTGGGCCTACGAGTTTTCATTCACCAACATCATCCAAATAAGTTTGTGTGCAACATCTCTTTCCATATAACGCTTCATATGGTGCCATCTGAATACTTTAATGGAAGCTATTTTTATTGGAAAATTCTACCATAGGTAAATATTGATCCCACATACCTTGAAAGTCAAGTGAGAAAGATCTCAACATGTCTTCTAAGGTTTGAATAGTTTTTTCTGATTTTCCATCGGTTTGAGGGTGGTAGGAAGTTCTCAAATTAAGTTCAGTATCCAAGGCCTTCTGAAGACTTTTCCAAAATCTTGTTCTAAAACAGGGATCGGGATCAGAAATAATCGATAGTTTTACACCATGGAGTCTTAAAACTTTATTAAAAGATAGTCTTTCTAGACATTCAAGTGGTAAATCTTCTCTTATATCAAGAAAATTTGTGACTTGGTAAGATGATCAACAATGACCCATATTATATCATTCCATCTAGGAGTCTTTGGTAGCCCCCCAACAAATTCCATTGTAATATTATCCCATTTCCACTCAGGTAAGGGAAGAGGTTGCATGACGCCTTTAGGCTGTGGCCTTCCATATTTCACTTATTGAAAAACCATAAATCTTGACACAAAATCAGTAATCTCCCTATTCATTTTGTCCCGCCAAAAATATTCCTTCTAATCTCTATACATATTGGAGCTCCCATGGTGTATAGAGAAATTGGAGCTATGAGCATCATCCAACCATTCCCTTTTTAGATCAGCTATATTGGGAACACAAAGTCTCTTCCCAAATTTCAAAATTCCATCTTCATATAAGATGTCACTCAATCTCCCATCATTTACAACTTTAATCTTTTTTTGAAACCCCTCATCATTAGTCTGAGAACTTTTTATCCTTTATAGTAAATATGGTTTGGAAACTATTTGAAAAAGTATTTATCCTTCACCATCCATGGTTATTTCCATATCCATCTTTAAAAGATCCATGAAAAGATGATCCCTTTCAACTCTCATCTTGTGCCAAACTCCATGAACCTTTTTGCTCAAAGAATATACCAACTCATATTCCTTCCCTAGGTGGTAGTGTATTGTTGAATCATAGTCCTTGAGTAGTTCAATCCATCTCTTTTGCCTCATTTTGATTTCTTTTTTTAAGAAAATATACTTCAAACTCTTGTGATCAGAATAAATATCACATTTTTTACCATAGGGATAGTGTCCCTATATCTTCAGATCAAATATTACAACTACTAACTCAAGATCATGAGTGGGATAGTTTTGCTAATGAATTTTTAGTTGTCATGACGCATAGTAAATAACTCTATCATTTTGCATAAGAACGTAACCAAGTATTTTCTTTAAAGCATCACTATAAATAACAAACCCATCATTCCCTAATGGTAGAGTCAAGATAGGAGCGTTGAATAATCTTCTATTCAGTTTTCTAAAACATTCTTCACACTCTTTTGTCCAAACAAATTTAACCCCTTTACGTGTAAGCTTGGTTAATGGGTTATCCAACCGAGTAAAATTTTAGAAGAAACGTCACTAATAACCTGCTAAACCAATAAAATTATGTACCTCATTTATACTCATCGGTGCTGGACATTCTTTGATTGCCTTGGTCTTTGAAGGATCAACAGAGATTCCATCCTTAGAGACAATATGGCCAAGAAAATAAATCTCTTGAAGCTATAATTCACACTTGATAAACTTCCCATATAATTCATTTCTTCAGAGGGTTTTCAGAATAGTGCACAAGTGATTTTCATGATTATTGTATCTTTTTGTGTATACCAAGATATCATCAATAATTACCAATAAAAAGTTATCAAGATATTCCTTGAAAACTCTATTCATTAAATCCATGAAGATATAGGGTTCATTAGTCAATCCAAAAGGCATTACTGTAAACTTGTAATGCCCGTACCTAGTTTGAAATGATATTTTTGTAATGTCTTCCTTCTTCATACACAACTGATGATATCCACATCGAAGGTCAATCTTTAAAAAATATTGATCTCCAAGAAGTTAGTCGAATAAATCATCAAAGTGAGGAATGTGATACTTTTCCTTTATTGTTATAGCATTGATCTCCTCATAGTCAATGCACAACCTCATAGATCTCTCTTTCTTCTTAACAAAAAGGATTGGGGATCCCCATGGAGAAACACTAGGGTGAATAAATCCCTTATTAATAAATTTCTCTAGTTGTTTCTTTAATTCCACTAATTCCATAGTGGCCATTCTATAAGGGGTCTTCGATATAAGCCTTAAACCCAGAATTAAATCAATTGAAAACTCAATTTCTCATTCTGGAGGATGTCCATGTAAATCCTCTAGAAACACGTAATCATATTCTTGCACAACAGGTATGTCAACTATTAAAACATTCTTTTCCTCACCCATAATTATTTCATTCACTTCCTCCCCAATAATTGAATTTAGTAGAGATATTGGGGGTGGATCTAGATAAGAATCAGGTGGTGACATTTCTACTCTAAAGATTAGGTACTCCTTATTATCATTGAAAATTGTAACCTCCTTCTTCTTACAATAAATTTTCACATCATAGTTTTAAAGCCAATCCATTCAGAGTATTATATCAAATTCAATCATGGGTATAATGATGACATCAGTAGATAAAAAACATTTTTATGCCCTAATGGGAACTGACTCACAAAACGTTGTTGCGATGATACTTCCCCTTATGAGTTTTGACAGACAACTCCCTTGTTATGTCAAATTGGAAATAACTAATTTTCTTTGCAAACTGGGAAGATATGAAACAATGCGAGGATGCAAAATCAAATAAAGAATTGTCTAAACTTGAGGAAACCATTAAATTACCTTCCATCATGTCTTTCAGAACTTCAACCTCATAAGTAGTGATTTCATATGCTTGGCCTTTCTCCCTTGGCATTTTCTAAGGTAAGTTACCTTGGTGCATAGGACATTCATTTTCATAATTTCCCTTTTCTCTATAATTTTAGAATTCAAAATTGAGATCCTATTTCTTTCCCTTACAATCAAGAGCTTGGTGGCCTTTTTCAGCACACATGTAACAGACTCTCATTCCCTTCAGGAAAGTATAGAGGTGTTTCATCCTACATTTACCGCAGGATGGATATTCAATTTTTCCATTCTTCCCCTTATTTCGATTTCCATAGTGATCATAAAATATATTCTTCTCTTTCGTTGCTTTAAATTCATAAGACTTAGAGAATTCCTTTTCTGTCTTGATAGCGCATGAGACAATATCATCGTATGATGAGAAGTATTATGAGACTAATACTCGGCAGAGAAATGGTTTTAACCCATCAATGAATTGATCAATCTTACTCCTTGGGTTACGTATATAATCTGTTGCATGTCATGCTAACCTTGTAATGTTATCCTCATACTTTGGAACATTCTCATCCTCTTTTTGCCTCAGACTCAGAAATTGTCTTTCCATATCCGCTCGATGGTCATGAGGAATGTATTTTTCTAAGAAAATATATTTAAACTCCCTCCATTCCATGTTCGGTACTTCTTTATCTTCCTTTTTGTTTTGGATTAATGACCACAATTGATCTGCATCTCCCGTGAGGTGATGAACTGTCATGACAACTTTTTCCCCATCGCTAATCTCCAAAGCATGAAATATTTTATCAAAGTAACTTATCAATTTCTCAGCTACCAATGGATTTTTACTCCCATTTAATATTGGTGGTTGTTTCCTCATGAATCTTTCTAACGTTGATCCTCCACGTTGTGGATTAGGGTGCTCCATATGGGTAAGTTTATAATTCATAACCTGAATGAGTTGTACCAGTATGGTGATAAGATGATCAGCATTAGTTGCATCACTAGATCCACTATAATTATCTTGAGTAAGAGGGAAATGCCTACATGTATTACGTGCATTGATTCGGTCTCCATTACTTCCACTGGGTTCTATTTCTATGCAATGGTATACACTAAATTAGTTTATGAATCGCAATACATAATACCAAACTTGTAAAACACTAAACAAAAATTGAATAATTTATGGATATAATCTATAATCCTAAAAAATGTTTTCTTTTAGGAGGTATATACTCATAAATCCTTCATAATGGTTTGTAAATAAAATGTGAATTATCCTAAGCATATCCCTTGGGAGTTTCATAACCAAGAGTGTGGCAAGGCCCGTTGTCATGTACCAGGATACCTCAGGTCAAGCTCAAACCTCCTTGTCAGAGTTTTCACTCCTAGATACATTTGTGCCAGAGTCGCCTCTACCTTCTCGTATCCAGAAAGGGATGTATTGCTTGGAAAATACACAAAATCTCTACATTACCAAAATTCTAGGAATTTCTTCTATACAAATCCACAAAGTTTGTCATAGGGTAATGTAATCTAATCAATGTTTATATAAATCTAGTTTTCAAGGTTTTTACTAAACATCCTAGGATACCAACTGTGTAAGAACCCAGATCTTTTTTTCAGGTATGTTTTCCTTTTCTGTTCATTTTTTAGAAAATGAGGAATTTCAGGAAATTTTTGAAGTACATACTGTGTACTTTATGATTACATGTCGTGTACTCGATTTCCGCATGAAGCCATGTGTTGGCCATGTAATGGCCGCACACACGACCATGTGGGGGAGACCTAGAGGCTGCCTAATGCGGGGTACAGAAACAGAGAGTACACGCCATGTACTTCTAAAGTACATGCCGTGTAATTTATTTTTTTCATTAAACGTACCGGGATCATGTCTAATCTCCATAAAGGCCTTTTTCTTGACCTAGATCATTCGATATAGCATGTATGGCCGCAATTTTTCTCTGATCCCCCGAAAGAGCATCCGATCTACAATTTGACCGCCATCGATTGCATTGGGATCGCCTCGGTAGGCTCTTACTTATGCTAGATCTTTGTTTCATGATTCCATATCCTTCTTAACTTATCCTCCATTGAACATTTTAGACGTTTTTGTAGATCTACGGTGTTATTGGTAGATTTAAGGCTTGGAGTTTTCATATAGAGATCTCTCAACACCGAGGTAGGTGGTTTGGGCCTTTCCGTTGAAATTCTTTGTGTATATGTGCAATTTTTTCCAATACCCTTGAACAGGGTATTGCATGTTTTCCATTTTAACCCTAATAATTTCCTTCCATACTTGAATGCTTGATTAGAGGTTAATTGAATGTGAATAGGGTTGATTTTTATAATTTGGAAGTGGTTTCCTATGCATGTTCTGTTTATGAACGTTTGGTCATGTTTAGCCTTTTAGGCTTCCTTGATGTTTTCCCATGCCTAGTACTATAGGATGGAGTGATTATTTTATCTGACATGCTTGATATGTTGTAGACTATTATCCAAGTAGTTATTGAGGTTTACTTTGGCCGTATTGCATTGATATGCTCATTTTAATTACATAGGGCCGTGAGAACCTAGTGTAGTAGACTATAAGGGGAATTGACCATGTGAGCTTCCTTAGAGAGTCTATAACTCTTTAGATTATAAGGGGAATTGACTGAGAGAGATTCCTCATAGAGTCTTTGTTATCCTTGTAATTGAACAAAAGGGGTAGAGTGTGTGTGCTTCCTAGAAGGTTTCTTGTGTTTCTAGGTAGGACTAGAGGGGATAGGTTGTGAGTACTTCCCAGAGGGTTACTTGTTTGTGTTTTCCTGCTTGATTAGATTTTCACTTGATATAAGAAACTAAATTCATTGAAACTGTGGATTGTTTACTGCTGAGTACTTCCTTGTTTACTGCTTCCTGTTATTTATTACCTGTCATATATTCACTGGCTATTAGGAACAGATCTTGTGGTGGTTTCCTACTAGGATTTAGTCTCACACCCTGTTTGGTCTATACTTTTGGGTCTAAACTGATTATATTGTTGTAGGTATAGATAAGGGAAAGTGCCCTTCTAAATCAGGATTTAGACTACTTTGGAGCTAGAGAGCATGGGACCAAGCTTAGTCTTGCGATGATGTAGAGATCTTACTGATTTTCTTTGTACTTGGGTTTTGTAATGTATTTCAACATTGTGACTTGTTTTGATTCTTTCCTAGAAACATGTATCATGCATCATATATATGTGTGTGCTCCAGTTGTTTCTTTCAACATTCTCCCATTTTTGCTATTGTTTAGTATGTTTACTACTTCTGCTATTGTATATTGTATATATGTTTACTTCCGCTGTGTTACTCTGCCAATGAGGGAATAGTTTCCCCACTATCACACCCAAGTCCCTCGCTTCTAGTCGGCAGCCTCTGGAGTTCAGGAAAATTCACTTGAGGCCATGTGACCAACCGGGTATGGGGCATCTCTGGGCGGCTTCTAGAACTGAGACATTACAAAGTGGTATCAGAGGAACTCTTTTCTTCTTGACATACTGTTTGGAGCCTATAGTCAGGTATAGGATGGAAATAAGTACATGGTAATAAGTTGTGACCGGGAGTAGGTAACATGTGTACTGGGAAAAGCCATTTTACCTCATTTATTTCAATTTTTGGATTTTCAAATTTATAGTTGATTTGATTTCACCATTGGGTGATTCACATGTTTTTTGATGTTTCTTTTGATGTTATTGATGTTATATTTATGTTGCAACCCGAAGAGATGAGGGTATTCCATCTCATGTATCATATAGGCACTTGCTAGAAATCATATTTCATGAATTATTTCTATGACATTTAGGATGAATTAGCGATTTCATGTTGTTGTGATAGATTTTGTGCTAGATATGCATGATGTTATGATTGAAGTCTTGATAGAATGCCTGTTTTTGATAGGGTATTGCTTTGCGTAAGGCTTTCTTTGAATGAACACCAAACTTTTGTTCCTGAGGTGTTATGGGCCCTCATGGACCGTAATTTGGTGTATTGTTGCCTTATTTTTCTTATATATGACATTTATAAGATTCCATGCTTTGATTCGCGGGGAGTATGGGCCCTCATGGATCAGAATTTGGCACTTAAATGATCATTTCAGGGTTTTTCTGGGCACCAGAGTAGTTTCTGTGGCTTACTGTCTAGAAAAAACCCAGAATACACGCCGTGTAGTTTTGAATACTTTCCATGTGTTCTTATATTCGGGAAGAAACTATTTTTCTTAAGTACACACTGTGTACCGCATGTACATGTTGTGTATCCTCTAACCATGTCTTAGACTGTGTGGGCAGGGACATGGGGTTTAGAAATATTTGGTAGAACAAACCGTGTACCGGATGTACATGTCGTGTTGTAGACCGTTTAGACCAGCTATGTCACTAACAACACGGGTCGGTTGAGACTCTTCTAATACATTCCGTTTCCTTCTGGAACATGCCGTGTAGTGTGATCCATGTATCTATTTGTGTCACTAATAACACGGGTCGGTGAAACTCATCTAATACACGCCGTGTCTGGAGAGAACATATCATGTAGTATTCTTCTAGGAGAACCGTGTGGATTAGTCGTATAGAAGTACTCGGGTAGGGGAAGAGAAGCCAAGTACACGTTGTGTGTTAGGACAACATGCCATGTGTATGGGGTGTTACATGACTCGGTTTGGAAGAAGTATACGCCCATGTGAAAGGCTTAAGGGAACATGTCGTGCAGGCATTATACATGTCGTGTATTCATGTTTTAAAAAACTTGAATACTTTATCTCTTCTATTCCCTCTTTACTCTTCTAGTTTTCAGTCCTTAACAATCTTGATCTAAGGTGTATACCTGAACTTGCAGAGTTATTCCACCGAGACGTCCTCCAGTTGTACGCCAGTTACTAGGTAGTGATCAGACACTAGATATGGCTGATCAGTGACTGCCAGTAGATCCTCCAATTATGCCAATCTTGGAACCAGTGATTATACCTGACACAGGTGTCGATGTGTAGTTCAGGGAGGGCTTTCTAAGGGTGATTCAGACCTTCTAGGGAGCGCTGCCTCCCACCCGGTCGATGGAAAAATTGATGCAGGTCTTTCGGTAGTAGCATCCTTCCACCTTCTCTGGGTATGGAGGACCCCAGGCTGCAGAGTCATGGCTGGAAGTCACATTAATGATATTCAAGAATCAGGATATGCCTCTAGATAGGAGGGTGAAACTCTCTATTTACATGCTTAGAGACTCCACCAAGAGGTGGTGGGATGTGATATCATAGTAGGGACACCAGTAGAATATGGCTTGGGATGAGTTTTAGTTCACCTTCTATGACTACTTCTACCTAGAGACATCGAGGGCCGATCGAGCCCAAGATTTTATGAGTTTGGATTAGGGTACTCTTTCTGTTCTGGATTATTCTTATCGCTTCACCGAGCTGCAGCACTTTACACCCTTTCTAGGGGGAGATGAGTTATTCATTGCATAGAAGTTTGAGGATGGTCTCAGGAAGGATATTCAATCTTAGGTGAACATATTCAAGTTGACTTTGATATCTTCTATAGTCAACCAGGTTTTGATCACCGAGTGAAATCTGAGGGATTCTGGAGCTATGGGCTAGGGCAGTCTAGCATCAAGGCTTAGTGCTTCTCCAGCCAATAGCAGGAAGCGCTGTAGGGACACTGCACGAGGATATCAGAGTAGGCGGGATACATCTTCTGGTAGCCAGGTGGTGTGATACTAGTGTGGGAAGAGTGGGCATACAAGGCCATATTGCCCTAGGGAACCAATGGAGTGATGATCTTGCGGCAAGATGGGTCATCTTCAGAGCTTCAATCAGTTCTTTTCACTATAAGCTGGTTATAGGGGTTCTTCGATGACTCATCATTTAGGAGTACCACCACTAGTTTCTCACCAGTTGGGTAACTAGAGTTCTTCTGGCCGTTTAGGCGAAGGTAGAGGTTATGGCCATGGTAGTCAGTCACCAAGCTTTCAGTGACAGTAGGGTTGATCAGCTCGAAGTGGTCAGGCAAGGTCACAGGGTCGTGGTGTAGGTTAAACTTTTGCGATGGAGTAGACCCAGTAGGATTAGGATCCCAGACCTTCTACAGACTGATGTACGATCCTAGTTGCCTCAATTCTATCTTTTAATCTTTTCGATATAGGGTCTTCTCACAGCTTTAAATCTTTTGTTTTTGTGGAGAGCCTTGGTCTCTTCATATTTTCTTCTGCTAATATTTTGATGCTAGACACTCTGTTGGGGACTAGAACAGCTAGTGTTCATAAGTTTAAGGAGTTCCCTCTTGAGGTTGGTTGGTGTCACTTCTTATGATATCTCTAGGTTGCAGAGATGGTAGAATTTGATGTCATTCTCAGAATGGACTGGTAATTTCTCTTCCAGGAATTTGTCGAATGTTATCATCATAGGGTGAGTTTCACATCACTAGATGGAAGATCGTTTCTTCATAAGGGTAAATGGGATATCCAGGAAAGTAGAGTGGGACCCAAGCATCATGGTTTGGGATGAGTTACAACCCATATTGCTAGTCTATATCTGGATCACCAGGGGACTTCACAGTTAGACTTTCCTCCAGTAATGGATCGTTTCAGGGACTTCATTCCATAGGACTTTTCAGGTTTTCCTATAGAGAGAGAGGTGGAATTTTCTTTTGATCTTGTTCCAAGAGTGGTACCGGTGTCCATTACTCCTTATAGGATGGATACACTAGAGTTAAAGTAGTTCAAGAAGCAGTTGGAGGAGTTGTCTGCAAAGGGTTTCTTCTGACCCAAAACTTCTCCGTAGGGTTTGCCTGTCCTCTTTGAGAAGAAGGAAGATGGTATCCTCAGGATTTGTGTGGATTATTGGAAGTTGAACCAGCTAACGGCCAAGAATTGGTATCCTTTGTCGGGGATTGATGATCACTTTGACCAGCTTTGAAGAGATAGGGTGTTCTCGAAGATTGAATTGAGATCCGGTTATCATCATTTTCACGTTATACTATCTGATATAACTCTTATAGATTTTCAGAGCATGTATTTTCTATAAGAGTATGTGGTTATTCCGTTCGGTCTCATGAACGTGCCTGTAGTCTTCATGGAACTGATGAACTGAGTGTTCCATCCATACTTGGATTATCTCATGGTGGTCTTCATGGATCATATCTTTGTGTACTATCAAACTCTATAGGACCATGCTACCCATCTTAATATCATTCTGAGTACACTAAGAGGGCATCAGTTATATGCCAAGATCTCAAAATGACACTTTTGGATGGACCAGATTCACTTCTTGGGTCATGTTATTTTAGAGACAGGAGTATTAGTAGACCCATAGAAAGTTACAGTAGTATATTCTTGGGAGTAGCCGAAGAACATCTTTGAGTTGTGGAGTTTTCTACGGCTGGCTAGATACTATAGATGTTTCATACAGAACTTTTCATGATTATCAGCACCACTAACGGTTTTGACTAAGAAGGTTGCAAGGTTCTCATGGTCAGATTTTTGTGATACATCCTTTTAAGAGCTGAAAGGGAGATTGACTTCTGCACTGATACAAATATTTCCAGAGTCGGGAAAGAGATATACTATTTACTATGATGCTTTAGGTATCGGGGTGGGAACTTTGCTTATCTAGGGGGAAGGAGTCGTCGCGTATGGGTCTTGGCAGTTGAGGCCACAAGAGAGAAATTACCCAACGCATGATCTTGAGTTGGTGGTAGTTGTTCATGCTCTACGCTGTTGGAGACATTATCTTCTGGGAGAGAATTTTATGGTTTTCACCGACCACAAAATCCTCAAGTACATCTTCACTGAGCGTGACCTGAATTTGAGGCAGTGAAGGTTGGTTGAGTACCTTCATTCCTTTGACATTGAGATTGCTTATACACCTAGGAAAGTCAACGTCGTGGTTGATGCTTTGAGAAGGAGGACTCATATACAGGCAGTTCAGGAGTCCAGTAGTGAGTGGTAGCTTGTGGCTCTATTTTCTGAGATGCATTTGGATGTGCATGACAGACAGGGGAAGACATTTCTTTCTTCTGTACTTGTTACCTCTACTCTACCTGATCGAGGGAAAATGAGGTAGCTATCATATTTTTAAGGCCTAGTTCTATAGGAAAGTGTGTCAGGAGAAGACCCTATTCCTAGATGGATCATAGGAGAGAATGAGGTCTTGCATTTCTAGGGGCGTGTATGGGTTCTAGTAGACATACGTGAGGAGATGATGCGAGACTTTCATTCCTCAGTGTGGGCAGTTCATCTTGGTGTCACCAAGATGTATAATGATCTACACTATCATTATTGGTGGCCTGGTATAAAAATAGATGTTTCTGGTTTTGTCATGAAGTGTTCCACCTATCAGCAAGTGAAGGTGGAGCATCAACGACCAGCATGAATTTTGTATTAGTTACTCATTCCCGAGTGTAAGTGGAATGATGTCGCGATGGATTTCGTGACAGGTATATCGAGGTCACCTCAAGGGAATTATGTAGTATGGGTTTTCATTGACAGACTCATGAAGGTTGTTCACTTCTTTCCGATCAATGAGACCTTCAGTGTTGATGAACTAGGAAGGTTGTACATCCATGAGATTGTATGTTTACATGGATTTCCACACTCCATTATTTCAGACAGAGATTCACGTTTTACATCTCAGGTCTGGAAGGGGATTAAAAAGTCTTTGGGTACACAGGTGCTTAGGAGTACAGATTATCACCCCTAGATAGATGGTCAATCCGAGCGTATGATTCAGGTGCTTTAGGACATGCTGCGAGCATGCATTCTAGATTTCGTAGGTTCTTGGGAGAATCACATATATCTTGTGGATTTTGCCTACAATAATAATTTTTAAGAAACTATTCATATGGCACCGTATGATTCTCCATACGGTAGGAAATTCTGATCACCCTTATGTTGGATGGAGGCATGAGAGGTAGCTATATTGGGACCTTGTCTTGTTCAGGAGACCACAGAGTATATAGAGTTCATTCAGAATAGGATTTCTACTGCACAGTTGTGACAGAAATATTATGCTGATCAGCGGAGACGACCTCTTGAGTTTGAGGTTGGGGATCAAGTTTTCCTACGTGTCACACCTAGGTTGGGGCACATAAGGATTAGGAGACAGGTTAAGCTTTCGTTGAGATACTTTGGGCCATTTATGGTATTAGATATAGTTGGTCCGGTTGCCTATCGGTTGCAGTTACCTTAGAGGTATCGGGCTATGCACGGTGTCTTCCACGTTTCTCAGCTTCAAAGTTACTTTTCAGACCCATCTTATGTCTTCCAACCCAAGGAGGTTGTGTTGGAAGTGGATGCATCTTTTGAGGAGTATCCTATCCAGATTGTCGATCGAAGTATGAAGGTTCTTTTTGGCTGGTCTGTTACTCTGGTGTGAGTGCTATGGAAGCATGGGGGAGTACAAGACGAGACTTGGGAGAGGGAGGTGGATGTACGATCACAGTGGCCAAAGTTGTTCAGGGTTTCTTCTTCTACGCCGCCTTGCTAGGAAAATTCAGTGATGAATTTCTGTAAGTGAGGAAGTTTGTAAGAACCTGGATCTTCTTTTTAGGTATGTTTTCCTTTTCTAGTCATTTTTGATAAAATAGTAATTTTTGGAAATTTTTGAAGTACACACCGTGTACTTTATGAGTACCCTCTATGTACTCGGTTGCCACATGAAGCTGTGTGCTGGCCATGTAAGGGCCGCACACACAACCATGTGGGGTGACCTATAGGCCGCCTAATTTGTGGTACGGAAATGGAAAGTACACGCCTTGTACTTCCAAATTAAATGTCATGTACTTTCTTTTTTTCATTAAATATACCGGGGTCGCGTCTAATCGCCAGAAAGGCCTTCTTCTTGAACTAGTTCATCTGAGAGCACTTGTACGACTACGATTTTTCCCTAAGACCCCAAGCGAGCATCTGATCTCTGATTTGACCGCTGTCGATTTCATTGGGATCACCTGAGTAAGCTCTTCCCTCTATTTGAGATTCGTTTCATGATTCCTCCTCCCTCTCAAGTTATCCTCTGTTGAACGTTTTTGATGTTTTTGTAGATCTACGATGTTCTTGGGCGATTCAAGGCTTAAGGTTAACATATAGAGATCTACCAACACTGAGGTAGGTGGTTTGTGATTTTCTGATGAAAGTATTTGAGTATATGTGCAATTTTGTCCAATACCCTTGAACGGGGTATTACGAGTTTACCATTTTAACCCTGATAATTTCCTGCCATGATTGTATGCATTATTAGAGGTTAATTGAATGTGAATATAGTTGATTGCAATGCTATGTAAGTGTTTTCCCATGCATGTTCTGTTTAGGACCATTTCGTCATGTTCAGCCTGTTAGGATTCCTTGATGTTTTTCAATGCCTATTACTGTAGTATAGAGTGATTATTTTATCTTACATTCTTGATATGCTATAGACTATTATCAAATTAGTTATTGAGGTTTACTTTGGCCGTATTTAACTTCTATGCTCTTTTGACTTACACAGGTCTGTGTGAACCTGGTGTAGTAGACTATACGAGGAATTGACCATGTGAGCTTCCTTAGAGAGTCTTTATCACTTTTGACTATATAGGGGAATTGACCATGTGAGCTTCCTCAGAGAGTCTTTATCACTTTTGACTATAAGGGGAATTGACCGTGTGATCGTCCTAGGAGATTCTTTAACACTTTAGACTATAAGGGGAATTGACTAAGAGAGCTTCCTTAGAGAGTATTTATTATCCTTGTAATTGAACCATAGGGGTAGACTCTGTGTGCTTCCCATAGGGTTGCTTGTGTTTCTAGATAGAATCAGAGGGGATAGGTTTTAAGTACTTCCTAGAGGGTTACCTATTTGTGTTTTCCTACTTGATTAGTTGTTTACATGATATATGAAATCAAAGGCTTTGAAGCTATGGATTGTTTACTATTGAGTACTTCCTTGTTTACTCCTTTTTTTAAGGTTGGGGTCGAGCCTCATTTTTATTATTAAATCAAATCAAAGACCACTTTCTTGTTATTTATTACCTTCTATATATTCACCGACTATTAGGCACAGATCTTGTGGTGGTTTCCAAATATGATTTAGTCTCACACCCTGTTTGGGCCATGCTTTTGGGACCAAATATATTATATTATTGCAATTATAGATAAGGGAAAGTGTCCTTCTACTTCAGGATTTTGACTGCTTTGGAGCTGGAGAGCATGGGACCAAGCTTAGGCTTGAGATGTTGTGGAGTTGTTACTGCTTTTCTTTGTACTTGGGTTTTGTACTGTATTTCATCATTATGACTGGTTTGGCTGCTTTCCTAGACACATGTATCATTCATATTATATACATGTGTGCTCCAGTTGTTTCTTTCATCAAACTTCCGCTTTTACTATTGTTTATTATGTTTACTTCTTCCGCTATTGTATATCTTTTTACTTCCACTATGTTACTCTTCCAATGAGGGAATAGTTTCCCCACTATCACACCTAAGGCCCTTTCTGCTAGTTGGCAGCCTCTGGCATTTTGGAAAATGCGCTTGAGGCCATGTGACCAACCAGGTACGAGGCATCTCTAGGTGGCTTCCGGAACTGGTACATTACAAACTATGATGCCCCAACCCCGGTTACCCAGAGTCGGTGCATTATTACATAACATTAGCATAATCTCAAGGGATCAAATCCTGAAATATCTATCAGTTTAGTAGCCTTGGAATTACTAGATACATTCATAAGTTTTACATTACATCATGAAATAAATACATCAAAAACATTTTTCCCCTTTGAACACATGTATATCCTTACCCAATCCCTACAGGTCAACCATAAAATACTTCTTCACGTCCTGGGAAAAATAAAACATTGAAAGGGGTGATCTCAGATGCTCAGTAAGGATAACAATGTAGTGGAAACTTTCATAAATAAGCATAAACATTTAAGGAAATGTATAAGACTAGAAAAAATAGCCTGTTAATCTTAAACATCAACATAATATGGAAAAAATAAATCAAACAGTTCCATTTACTTATTCACATGGATATTCTACAAGTCGAATAATCACATGTAATATCAATAACAAATTTCATAATGTTGGAATGCAAAATTCCAGACTTAATAACCACATAGTCAAGGTCTTGTGCCAAGACTACAAATAAGATTTTGTCAAGGCCTTGTTCAAAGACACTAGATTGTCTCATGAGACCTACCGATACAACAATGAGCTATAGCGGGCTCCACCCATCACTTACGAAGTCTAATGCATTCCTCATATGAGAAGGTTTAAACATAACATAAACATTCGTATTAAAACTAGCATACGAAATGTCAATACATTTTCTATAAACCATGAATGGTGTAAAAATAAAACATCTATATTCAAACCTATCATAAAACATTCAATACAATATGGAATATTTGTATCATAATAAATCAACTTCAAACAAGCTTAAAATCCATCAAAAGATGTTGAAATAGATGAAATCAAAAATATTTGTAGTGAAATATCTTTTTCTATTTTGAAATCATTTAAATGTCATATAATTATAAAATAAAACATTTATTTTGAAAATATTCTTATAATATTTTATGGGAAGCCTTTACAAGGTTATAATGCAAAAATATATCCACACCTGTTGTATAAGTAAACAAAAAGATATTCTTACCTTAATTTTTTTGAGAAGATCATAAAGTACCTTATTTGAAAAATGACAGAAAGATTCCTTTCAAAACATATGTCATCAAAAAAGGGTATAAATTACTTTAACCTCTAGTCTAGTAAATAGTAAAAATGTTTTGAATTACATTTTTAAGAAAACATAGATTTGAATGATAATGAGTTCCAAGTAGATACTTACGTATTAACAACCTCGGATAAGTAAAGAGATTGTAGAATTAACCCTTACCTCATAATTTTCATTAGTAGATGGTATGTTAACCTCATTTATAATAGCTAAAACATTTTTATTAAATTATAAAATAACTATATACATAAATATGATATCGTATATGATCCTATAATATTTCTTTGTTAATAATATTTCATTAATATCATCGTTTCCGGTGTTAACTGGTTTTTTTTCTTTATATGATTGGTTATGTAAGACATGTTTTTTATGGATAGGATGTATTTGATTCATATACAGAGTTATATTATGGTCATAAACATTATTTTTAATCATAAAATAAACATTATTCTTGAATGATTACCATGGGGGATGAATCTCATCGCGTTCTTGGAGACGGTAATCTATACGTACACACGAGTGACAATATCATTATATTGATGGTGAAATAGTATGTAATTGGATGGTATATCATATATACAGAATCATTAAAATGTTTTATTTATTATTTAAATTAGTTGTACTCATTATTATACCCATCTAAATAATGAAGTGTTTGAATAACAAACTACGCCACGACATGGAGACGGTAAGTCGTACGTACGCACATATGGTGAATTTTTCATTTAAAGGATGGATAGAATAATGAATATGGTTATACCATATTTATAATAACATCACAGTATGTAGAAGGTACTGTAGTTATTATTTTTGGTATTGAAACAACAAAGAAAGAGGAAGTGGAAAAAGAAAATAACTAGAAAGAGGGCAGTGAAATTATTACCTCTTCTTTTGGTGTTTCCTTTTGAGTTGATCAAAAGGGCTCCTTAGTATAGATTTTGAGTCAAAGTAAGGCCTATAGGTTGAAGGTAGGATAGTTGAGAGGATATTTGGGCAGGTTTTGGCCGAGCCAAATGGCTTTGGAGGTGTGAAATTAAGAGAAGGGGAAGTAGCCTTTTATAAGAGAGGTGGGGGTAACTTTAGTAAAATCTTGAAATATTATTTTATAATAAAATAATTTTCAATTTCTAATGGCACAAAAATGATTTATTTCAAAGATAAGGTGGGTATGGGTCGAAAATATCTCAACCATTGGTTTTATATAGGTTTAGGTCACCATATTAACCTTGTCATTTAGATTTAACTCTTAGTTAAATAGTTCGACATTTACCATGTCTCTTTATATTTTTATATTATATGGTTAATAAACATAATATAAACTGAATAGAGAACCCAAAGTGGTTTATTATTAATATATAGAACCTTATATAAGTCCTTTGGTTGAGACTTATATTTTTAGAAATATTATATCCTTCAATAATTTAGTATTTATTTTAAAAACTCAATTATGTCAATTTTGGCATTATTAAGTATTTGATTTTTATTTAAAGCCATAAAAACATTATCACTTGGAATAAAATTTATTTATATAATACTAACATGTCATATTAACCTAGAAAATTATTTTAATTCATCATAAGTCTCAATTTACATTTATTTGGATGTTTGTAATATCAATTATTTTAATATTTCATTAATAAGGTAATTAATGCATCATCATTGTGTCAAAAAATAAAATAAATTATTTAATGTCTAAAAATTATAAATAACATACCATTATTTGGTAAAAAAATTATCTTTCTATTGAATATTTATAGTTGAATTTATCTTATGTATAACCATATAATAAGAATGGTTTAGTTATTAAACTTTGAATTTAACTCTTCTTTAAATAAAATAATAATAAATGTCCTAATCTAATCCAAGTGGACCAAAGAGGATCATATTTTATTACTAAGGTTTTTTTGGTCGAATTACACTTATTCAATAGAATTAGTACATGTGTTAGGGTAATTATAATATCATTTTTACCCTTAATTACCCTATTTACTTTTTACCGTGGTAAATAAAAGTCAAAAGTTACTATTCGCCAAAAAATATTTTCAACATATTGAACCACATTTTACTTACTGATGTCAATCTTGTCTCTCAGATTTTTGAAATTCAACTCACAAAAGTGGTAAAATTATGTTTTATGTAAATTTGCAAATTCTTTTAGAAGGTGGGTAAAAGACGGTAAAAAGTTCAATAAAATTTTATATATCTAAAATTATTATAAAAAAGACTCCAATGAATTAAATTGAACATATATAGGTATTATTTATCTATTTTGACCTAAAATGAATTAAAATAAAATAACTAATTACTTAAATAAAATGTCAGTTTTAAACAATAACGCAGTGCTTTTCACTATTCATCAAAAATTGAATATTTTTAGAAAAATACCAAAAACTCACCCTAAGGTAATTTTCATATTCCAAATTCATAAATGACTTACATTTTGAAAAATAAAATTTTTAATATTTCAAAAAGTGGATATTACTATTCATAACAGTTAGTTTGATTGGTCGTGGTGTGTTAAAACTCCAAGTTACGTACAATGCAAGCTACTGCACTATTCAAAGGGAAACATATTATGGAAGCTTGGGGTGTTATAGTAGAACCTCCTATAATTTTTGTATGATTATAGGAGTATGAATAAGTGTTAATGGAGTTTAGGATACTCAATGATGTGTTAATCATGTGTAATATCCTTTTTTTAAGTTATATCTCCTTTTAAATATTTATTTAACTCTATTTTAGTTGGGTTGTTTTTAATTTTAACAAGGTTTTTTGAGGATGGACCTATAATGGTTTAAGTTTTTCAGTGGTGTATTAGAAATAATAATTTTATTTTGGATGCAGAAAAATTCTATATCATAAACTCAATTCATGATGCTAATTTTTTTGGCCAAACCCCAAGAATTTAATTCACAAGCTGAATTAATTCGAAACTCTCATTGTTAAAATATTACACAGTGTGAATAATTTAATGTTTTTTAATACATATATATTGGAAATTGAAAAAAAAATCATTAACATTTTCCACTGTTTTTAAATCCCACAATCATCATGCTTTTCTATACACATTCCTCCTTCTCACCTTCAGACCCCCAGATGATGAATTCTGAGATTCCAATTCTATCCAGAAGTGAACCTAAGTTGGATATAGGTTTTCCATAACTATATTTTTATGGTATGCCTTTTTTTCTTCTTCCACTACTCAATCTATTTCTGATGGATTTTTTTTCTCATTTAATGAAAGGAAAAAAGTTGACCTCTACCATGGGCGTAATGTTTTGACATCACCTTCTCTACTTTTGATGTGGATAGTCTAAATATTATCCCTTTTGTATTATTTAATTACCCAAATTATTTTTGATATGTGTAATCATGTCAGTATGCATTCACATGATCTAATTTATTGGATAATCCATATTAGAGAATAATCATTTTTTAGATTGTCCATTGCATCATGTCGTATCCATGGTAATATGGACTAATACCTACTACCACTCGATAGGTGTTCCAACCTTGGACCTTGTTGAGACATTATTATTTTATCATTAGAGTCCTATGATAAGTTGATAATAATTTGTTTCATTGTTGGATTAATCTTATGAATTGTCATAAAATATACATTTTGATTTCTTAATGTATAATCTCCTTAACTAAACTTGGTTAACGGATGTGATAATAAACCTAGGGACAAAATAATGGTGAAACAGGTTTTAAATAACTATTAATATAATTTAGAACTAGAATTAATGAAGTATATTGAGTTAGGAAAATGATAATTTAATAAAATGATCATTGTGTCTTATGATGATGTATCAGGTACGTGTGTTATTTTCCTTCAGTTTTTTCTTATTTAGATTTTGAGCCTATGTTACATCGATGTGATTGGTACCTATGGGTGGGATTCTTATTATCATGTTGATTTTGTATGGATATTACTCTTGATTTATTTTATTGCCTATAGGCCAGGTGCATGTTTTTGTACCTTCTATAGGCTATTCTCACTAGTACTGAATTCTTGAGGGTGTATTATATGACTATATAGGATGTATGAGGACAATATTCACAGCCTCTGGATGCTCGAGGGTGAGATTTTGGATAACCTATTGGTAGAGGCCTTTTAAAAAAATACGTTTTGTGAGATTCATCCTCAGCATGAGAATTGTGCATCGATTGTTTGTTATATCCTGATGTCATAGGATACTTCCCTGGACATATCTATCTACTATTGAACTGATTCATTTTTTGGGCTAGCCCCGAGTGTCACCCAAGAACATGATGGTCATCATGTTTATTTCATGTGAATAATTAAGTTATTAAATTAATACCCTATTATTTTCTTTATATCATGTACTATATTTCTCAAATAATATTTTTTCAGACCTGGTACTATCAACATATTGATTTGTACTGACACTCGGGGTGGGACATTTCTTGGTACCCAGAAAGATTTCATAGAGATATTTTGGACAAAAAACGAGACCCTTTTGTTGATTTTTGTCTTGTTAGATAGGTTGGAGCTTCGAGACAGGACTGGCATGGGGCTGTGGATGGTGGTTTCTGGAGTTTTTTCTTGACAATTATTAGTATTTTATCTATTTAAAATTTATATTGTTATTTAGATGCATTCAGTTTGTCATTGCAATATTCTTGTATTATTTGGATTTATTCATTTTTTCCATTACCAAATTCAGTTGTCTGATTATGTATTCATATTTTTTTCTATTTCTACTACTCTGGTATTAATTTTTTTATTTATCTTAACACTTTACCATGGTTTATAGTCTCTCCAATATATTCTTCAGACCCTCACTACTACTTAATAACCTTTAGGGTACAGGAAGGCACACTTGTGGTCTTATATCCAATCGGATCTATCACTTGAGGGAGCACCATATTAGGGACATTACAAAGTGATATCAGAGTATTAGGTTTATTTTCGATTTATTTACTATTTTTGAATGGTAGAAAGGATACTTGAATGTTTTGGCAGTTGGTAATAAACTTTTGCATGGTATTAAACAACCCATGTACAAGAGAAAATATGAGTTCTATGGTATCAGATTTTTGTTCATGATGTTTGCTTATTATGGTTTTATGTTATTTCACCTTGGGTTATTCAAATTTTATGTGATGTTAATGTTTATTGTGATTTATACTTGTGTCCTAGTATGTCATGAGATGTGTATGCATGCATCATGATAGGAACATGGGGATATATTTTCATGATTTTTTCATGATAGATTCATATTTATTTCATGTGATATGTTTTATTATATGAACTATGAAACAACATACCTATTATATCTAATGAAAAAGGGAATAAATAAGTTGTTATTTCATTCCAATTAACTTTTTATTCCATGTTTATAGAGACCATGATCTGGTGTACCTTTGTTTTTATCACATATTAAAGTTAATATTTTGTGTTCCATGTGTTATAAAGAGTGTGTTTGTTTTATAGATAAAATGACTCCTTTTAATCAGAAAGTTGAGCTTCTAAAGAGTGATAATAATCATAATCCTAATATATCTAAGCCTAATATTCTTGTAGATCTTGAGAATCAGGTGTATGATCTTCTTCGTGAAATCATCCTAATCATCATGAAATTCATAGAAAGGGATAATGTTCTCTCATTACATTCTATGTGAGATACAATGATATAGATTTATCTACATAATCTAACTACGTTAACTAGGGAGGGAGGCCCTCAGTTAGGTGATTTTTGGATTGAGTCGGTCCAGATGATCTTCATACACCTCAAGATATCCACAGATAGGAAGGTGGATCTTTCTATATACATACTTTATCAAACTGCCAAGAATTGGTGGGATATTACAGATAAAGTTGGGCATCAATAGGGGTTATCCAATATGGAATTATAGGGATTTTTTGAGCCAATTTTATCATGCGATGTTGAGACATGAGAAGTATTGTGAATTCATGCACCTTAAATATGATAGCTTATCAGTGATAGACCATGTTGGATACTTCCATAGCCTACAACACTTTACACCATCCTAAGAAGCTAGTGATATTACTATAATTAGA
Source organism: Viscum album (assembly GCA_963277665.1). Taxonomy (NCBI): domain Eukaryota; kingdom Viridiplantae; phylum Streptophyta; class Magnoliopsida; order Santalales; family Viscaceae; genus Viscum; species Viscum album. The sequence goes on from OY728139.1 coordinate 1,195,417,802, forward strand.
CTTTTTTTTGATCGGTGATGCTATGAGATTATGTCATATGGGAAGATATTTTTTCTGAGAAACCTTGTAGATGTGATGAATGAGGATCTCTTCATATAAGGGAATCATAGAGATGTCCCTAGTGGTAGGCATGCAGTTTCAACAAGACAATTTAAGAACTCTTATTCTTGTGTAATAATGAGTCATTATAGTACTTTTCTCTAGGGTGGTAGTGTTAAGAGAAGTCAAGGGACGGGACTTCATCCTTAGGATTTCAGTTCAATTAAGTGCATTCAGTGTGTTACGTTAGACCAAAAGCACCCATAGAGTGCTCACCACAAAGTGGAGTGTTGTGCCTGCTTCATATCAGATGATCATTAGATGTTTTGTAGGAACATTTCAGAAAAGGGAAGTATAAGGGGAAGGGATAGAAACATGATTCTAAGATTGTCTCAAATACCCCTTAGTAGATAGGTAGATGGAGTTATAATGGTCATTTAGGCCAAGGTAGAGAACATGGTATCCCAGAGTAAGATCGATAGTATCACTCAGAGGGAACAGAACTGGGAATTCATACATGAGCCTATAGAAAAGGGGTGATCCATATTCATGCTATATATTCTACTCTGGTTAGTTTGGATATAGGATATAATACCATCATAGGTACAATTCTTGAATCAAATTACATAGCTTGTGTTTTATTTTATACAATATCATTATATTCTTTTATATCTACCCTTTTCTAAAATGGTTTGTATTTGGATATAGAGAGAATATATGGGTTCATGACCATTGAAACACCATTTTGTGTGTGTTTATAGGATATCAAACACTATAAGTAGTTTTCTCTTCAAATTGGTTTATATCATATCCTTTGGGAAATTTTTGTGCTGCAAATGATAGAATTAAATTTCATTATTTTTATGGATTGGATAGTTCAAAACTAGCTCATATAGACTGTTAATGGAGGATATTTACATTTATATCTCTAGACTGTGGAAGCTATAATCACCTTGGTGAGTGGGATATTCAGTCTAGTCATTCAAGGCCAATTCGGTGTAGATTAGATTACCTCATTACTTATCATATAAAAATGATGTTTATTTTATCATATAAATTCATTAATTATGATAAATTTTAATTTTAATTATAAAAATACTTATAAATAAAAAATAATAGTGGATATAAAATGCATTGTAAAATGTATAGTAAAATTTCTGACACTTGAAAAAAATAAAATTATTTTATCATTTAAGTTTAAGTAAATGTGTTTCCATCATTATATTCAATTAAAATAAAAATTACTCAAAATATAATATTTTATTATAATAATTGTTTTCGGAATGTACAATTTATGACCCAAAAATGGATTTATCAAATTCCATCTTAATTTTATTTTGTAAAATTATTCTTTAAATAGAAATTATGGAATTAAAATTTTATTTATACAAAGGAATTACACAATAAGGCCAGAAATGTAATCCCTTATTACACCCATATACACCCTAATAGTAAGGTGTGTGATGTTGGTACATTCATGGGGTGCCTCAGCTAACATCTACCGAGTGGTAATCTCCACTAACTTGAACTTCTCTTCAATGATATTTCATTCAAGCTTCACTTTTTGAAGCTCAGCTTGTACTTGATCAAGGGAGAAACATAGTGATGATACCTCCCTCCCAATATCTGACATATGGGATTCAAACAACATGAATCTATTAGTTTAGGTCCTTGAATCTTCATCTGGTATCAATTAACCATAATCATTTCTATTTATAACGTTAAAATTATTTTTAAGAGTATAGTTACCAATAGTCATATTGACCAATGGTCATATAACGGTTGAAACCCTATGGTCAAAATTTCCTTTTATATTCACTTCATTAAAATAAACATGGTTTTGTTTTGAATAAAATAATATAACACACATTTTTTGGAAACAATTATAATTAAAAATGTTCGTGTCATTACATCCACATTCATCTATTCTAGTTACTAACAAACTCAGCCACAACTACACTGGGATCATCCTCATCTATCCAGAGACCAACCTCAGCTGACAAACAGTCAACCAATAGTTTTTTAGAGCAGGCCATATAGTTAGCTACAGAACATTTCAGCACTATCTAGACCTTGATGGTTTAGCCAACTTCATCTAGTGTGCCACCTACCAAGGACCAAACCTATGTGGTAAAAGTTTCCCTTGGAATAGAAATATGATGTTCTGAAACACCTTGTAGGCACACCCATGAGGTTGTTTTCTTATTTAAAAGAAATTCACAAGGATCTTACAAAAAGTTTAAAAATCCCTCTCCAATTTGATGGTTAGGTACCTATCATAGAGGCCTACTATGTAGAGTTGGCTAAGTAATAGGAATGCAAATCCATCATCTCATTTTATAGGGATGATTAGCATTTCATTATGCTGGGGAAAATATGACTATTGTACATCACCTGCCAGTTCAATGGAAAAGAGATTCATCGTTGTCTAGTATAAACTGGTTTTGGGATCAACCTCATCCCTACTTGGATGCTCTATAAGTTTGGTCTGATATAGGAAGATCAAATTCCTCAAACCTGAAGAATTTAAGGTTATGATAAAAACAATAAGAAAATATATGGAAAGGTTCATCTAAGGAACTAGTTTGGTGTCTTGATATCAAGTTCCAAATTTATGTTAATCTCAAAGGATATCACCTACAATGTGATTCAAGGTGGAAATGGATTTATTTTCACACAATATCACCCTATTTTTATCACTAGTGCCTCAAATACTCCCTAAATGGTAAATTAGGGGTTATTAAAGGGGACATGTCCCTTTTGAATCCTAAAAATCCCACTACCTGAATGTTGAATACTATAAGAGAGAGGGGAACCAAGTTCAGACCAATGGGTTTGAGTGCATCAGTGCTCCTAATGATCTGATGTCCATTGTATTCAATCCATGAGTAGAATTTAATGATATATTCATTATCTATATATATAGATGATTATTCCCAATAGTATGACATCATCCTAAGTACACTGAGGGAGAATTGACTTTATGAAAACCTAGTTAAATGTATTTTATCAATTAATATAGTGAAATTATTAGGTCATGTTATCTAGGAGGTTGTAGTGTTAGTGGACACATTGAATGTTCCATTTCTTTTATTTTGTGAGAGACCCAAGAATGTCTTTGAGATTTAGAGTTTTATTGGTCTACTAGGTTACTATCGGTGCTTTGTCAAGGAATTATCCCATATGGTAGCACCAATGTCAAGACTTTCCAATAAAGGTGTGAATTTTTTTTGGTCTTATTCTTATAGTGGTAATTCCTATATATAAATATCAAGGAGGCCTTAGCATCGATCCTTACCTTATATAATCTCAATAAGGACTATACTTTGTATTTTGATGCATCTGGAGTCAGAATCTGAGTAGTTATAATATAGGAGGATCATAATGTCACATATATCTCCAAACAGTTGATTCCTAATGTGATGAATTATGATATTGGTGATCTAGACTATGATTTAGTGGTTCACTCCCAAATATTTTGACATATTATATTTTGGTTTAGATGTTTGTGTTATAAACGGACTACAAGAGCCTCATGTAAATCTTTTATCAGTAAGACCTAAACCTTTGGAAGAAGATTTGGTGTTCTTATATATAGTATTTAAACTTCAAGATGTCTTGAAAACCAAGAAAAACACAATTTAGTTACGGATTCTATAATCCTTAGAATTCATCTATTCTGGAGGGCTTATCTCGGAAAAAAATCATTTATGGTGGGGATCCACCAGTAGGATGGTCTCTGGGTGGTAGTTATGTTCTTATCTTTTAAGGCCTAGTATGGGTTACTATTTATTTGTTTGATTATTTGATGAGATATTGTCATCAATCTTAATGGGAGGTACATCCAAGTCTGAAAAAGATGTATCCTGATCTCAATATATAGTACTAGTGCCCAGGGATGCAGAAGGATATAGCAGGCTTCGTGGTAATATTATTCACATTTATTCATGTGAAGTTCAAGTATTATAGGTATATTTGGAATTTTTGACCTCTACCCACTCTGGAGTATAAGTGGGATTATGTCAATTTGGATTTTTTAATAGGACTACCCAGGAAACGCCTTAAGAATGATGATATATGGGTGATTATGGATCGACTGATGAAGGTATCTCACTTACTTCCAATCAAGGAAACCTTCATCTATTCTGGAGGGCTTATCTCTGAAAAAAAATAATTTATAGTGGGGAGCCACCAGTAGGATGGTCTCTGGGCGGTAGTTATGTTCTTCTCTTTTAGGTCCTAGTATGGGTTCCTACGTTTTTGTGTGATGATTTCATGAGATATTATCATGCTTCTGAATGGGAGGTACATCCAAGTCTGAAAAAAGATATATCCTCATCTCAATGTACAGTACTAGTGCCCACGAATGAAGAAGTATATAGCAGGTTTCTTGGTAAGATTATTCACCTTTAATCATGTGAAGTTCAAGTATTATAGGTATATTGGGAATTTGTGACCTCTACCCACTCTATATTATAAGTGGGATTATGTCAATATGGGTTTTTTAATAGGACTACCTAGGAAACCCTTCAAGAATGATGATATATGGGTGATTGTGGATCGACTGATGAAGGAATATCACTTATTTTTAATCAAGGAAACCTTTACCATTGATTTTTTAGGTTTTCTTTATGTGTGTGAAATAATTTAGTTTCATGGTGTTCTACTAAGTATTTTTTATATGTTAGATCCTTATTTGACTTATCAATTTTGGTATGGTCTATAGAATGACTAGGGAACCCAAATTCATCTATGTAAATCCCTCCATCCACAGACTGATGGAAAATCTGAATAGACTATTCAGATTCTGATGGATATGTTATGATCTTGTGTATTTGATTTCGATGGTTCATGGAAGCATCATTTCACACTCATGGAGTTTACATATAATAATATATTTCAGTAATTTATGAAAATTGATCCTTTCAAGTCCTTATTTTTTTAATCATGTTATTACCCTCTTTAATGGTCAGTGGTCAGTGATTTAGTGGTTATTCGGCCTAGTCTCATACAAGAGATGACAATGTAGGTTTAGTTGATCATAAAGTGGTTGGTGACTATACAGAGCTGACAGAATTTATATTCTAACCATAAAAAATGAACTATGAAGTTTAAGGTTGTGTATCAAGGTTTTATTCAAGTGTTTCTTAGGTTGTGGAAATATCCTGTCACAAAACAAGGGAAGCTAGCACCCAAGTTTTTTAGGTTATTAGATATAGTAGAGAGGGTCAATAAAGTTTCATACCATTTGGACTTTTCACATTGCTATAGTGACATTTGTGATGTTTTCCAAATTTCATAGCATCATTGATATCATCCTGACCCTTATCACATGATAAATGTTGAGTATGTCAATATGGATATTTATTCATCATCATCTTATTCATATTGTGTACCAATGTTAGAAGAATATTTGAGGGAAGACAGTGTATATAGTATGATTACAGTGGTAGCATGGGCGTGTTCATGAGGAGTACTAGGATAGGAAGTCTAATGTGTAAGAATAGAGGCCATACTTGTTTATTAAAACCCCAGAGTGATACATGAAGCATATTGGGGGTGATTTTTATATAGTGGGGAGGTTGTAAGATCCTCTCTTATTCAAAAAATATTGGAAGGATGATTTACCAGTATCGATTATAGAACTTTTGGTCAATTAAAAACTTGTTTTCCATACCTCTTATTAATTTATGGATATTTATGATATAAAAAATTTAATGGATCATTGATATGAAGAGTAACATTCATACAAGGAACCCTAATTAGTGTATTTTTATCAAGTGTATCCCATGGTATTAAATAATGTTGATAACACATGTTAATGTGTTTTTAAAATATTTTTAAACAATTCATTGGGAAGTCCATGGAATTCTATGTAGCTAACTTGTTGGTTAAATACTAATACTTTTGTGACCATATAGAAGATATTCAGATAGTTTCTAATGTGTTGTGGCTAAATAGCTTGAAAATGAACTTCTTGAAATGTGTTTTCAAGGTTACCTTAGGAAACTTCTTTATCATCGTGGTACGACGTCTCATTATTTAAATCAACCCTGAGATTAATAATGTGATCCCTAGAATCCCACCTCTTCAAAATCTCAAAGATTTGAGAGGGATTTAAGGATCCTTTTCTTACATCAGGAACATCATAGATAACCTTGCATGAAATTTCATACCCTTCAATATGTTTCTGAATAATGGACTCACTTACAAGTGTGAAGCATATTTTCCAAAGATGTTTTATAATATCATGAAAGACAAGTCAATCCAACTAGAATTTATGGAACCAGTACAGTGAAAGCCCCTCATATTATATATAGAAGCCCTATATCAGTCACTCGGTGCTCTTACATACAAAATAATGATGCGGGAATATAAAATATTCTATACTATATCATCATAACCATTATAGATATAGGGACCTAATATTCTAAAATAAAAAAGAATTTATTTGCATTTATATTTTCTATTTTGAAATTGACGTACTAGCTGTAGCATCATGAGATCCATTTGGTATCTAAAACTAACCCACCCAAGTAAATTCCCATTCACACAATGTTAACATGACATCTAGAATAGTGTGCGGTCATCCTTTAATAGTATGAAATTCAATTCATACTAAAAAATGTAGTAAAATGTAAAGCACTAGTAGACATTCATAAAACAAATCCTTCCATAGAAAACAAACTAGTTGATACTGAATTTCCTTATTAATAGGTTTTCTCTATTAAGGATACTCCTTATATGTGAGATGGGTGCATTGATGGTGCATCTATAATCCCAACAAGAAAAATAATATATAACCCAAAACTCAATAAGGTTGACCTATGAACTATACTCATTTGAATAGCGAAAACAAATTTCCCTATTTATTCATATTATCAAATGACTTCACCAAAAATGATTATGAATACTATTACCCAGTTGTGCATTTAGAATTTCCCCTAAAAATAAAAGTATCCCACCAAAATATCAAGGTATATTTAGAGTTGGTGATCAAAAAAATTATTGGTGAATATTTCATTAAGAATGAGGAATTTATTCCATTATTTTATTATGTGTGAGGTTTGATGAAAAATTACCTTTAGAGATGACACTATTCCATGTTTCTTATTCAAAAAATTCATAGTTGGATGCATTGGAGAGTTTAGCCACTACACTAGAAAATCTAGACCTATAAGAGATAGTTATCAATATTCTACATTGTAGAGTTGTATCCCCGTTCACTAAAAATGAAAAAGAAAAAGAATATTTGGATGATATTAATTCCCAATCTGAGCAAGGTGAGAGAATATAATCACCGAATATTTAAACTATTATATGGATATACCCAATATTTTTTAACCTCAAAAGTATTATTATTATATCAAACCATAAAAATAAAGAGTATATCTGACACTAGGCATTCAAAATTACTCTATATGATAGCCCAACTTCTCATAAATTTCTCTATAAATGAGGATTTAAGGGATTCCTCCTCGGATGATTTGAATGGGGGACAAGGTCTCAATATTATGAAAGAATTACATGCAGATTCATATGGTGTGAATCACTCAAGAACCAAGTTCTTTCATCAAATTTGGAGGCTTGATTATATTTAGTTATAGATGAAACATGATTTCATGGATTTCACCAAGAAATTTCATTATTCCTAGATATATTCTAAATTCATCTATCATCCACCATAATTGATACATAGTATCAAATATTCTCAATTTTTTTATCTGGAAAAAATGATTTCATGGGGTCATTATCCCAAATCTATATCTAGGAAAATTAAGTACATCCTTATTATAGTGACCCAAACCATTCATACATAAATACTAAATCTTATTATTGTAAATATCCATTACATATCAATAGGATACATGAAACAAGTGCAATGGTATAGTTTCATTGGAAACATGGATACATAAACAACTTTTACATGCATGATCTACATCATTTCTCATTCAGTTATTCATAACTAGAACCCTTTTTAGACATAACATACTTAAACATTTTATCCATAACATAAGGATGGGACACAAAATAAAGGGTGAGATCTGATGTTCAATATGTGTAAATCTAAGAGATATCAATCAAATGATCATGTGGTAGCATATGAAAATTATAATGGTAAATAATATGAGCATAAAATTATAAAATAACACACGTCAATTCATAAATAATAATCATGAAACATGGAATAAAGTTTCCTCAATGAAAAGAAACAATACATAAGATAGTGGAATCATCAGTAATAAATCATGTGCCATGAAAACATATAATTAGTATAATACATAATATTTTGGCATGTATATAATCATATAAAAAAATTTCTTTAGTCAAGAATAATTTCCAAGACTATTATAGTTGTTTTTTCACACCCTATTCAGTTATTTCCCCAGTTAAGGTTCAGTCCAAAGACTATTTTATTTGAGAAGTTCCGTTAATAAACATGGTTATGTCCCCATTATAGTCTTTATTATATCATGATCTATCCTTATTTTTCCAATTAATTAGTGGGATATAAAATTCTAGGCCCACCCATCACATAATGGTAACCATACATATGTGTTGTTGAAGGTCATACAATATTCATTATATCTTCAAATGATAACCCATATAAATTATGTGAGTATTATAAAAATTTGATCATAATATTAATAAATCATATAGGGAAATAATAATGATTGTAACATTGGATCATATCACCAATAAATCATAAGTAACATTAAATAAATCTATTATAGATAAAAAACCCTTAAAAGATCACTAGAAGTTATTTTGAGGAAAATACCCTTTTAATTTGAAATAACTACTTTAAAATCTAAAAGTATCCAAAATATTAATGAAAAAATATTCATTGAAAATAATAAAATAGATTTATAATATATTATTTAAATAAAAAAATATTCACGGTGGAGGGGAAAGTTTTTCATGTTGTTTATGTTAAAACAAAAATTCATTTCACATTTTCAGTAAAAATTCAAAAGTAACACATTTAGAAAATAATAAAAAGGTTCCTTTTAAAATTAATAAAGAATAGTGAATATGGTAAAATGTTTCATTAAATAATATTTTAATAAAATTAAAAATATTTTTGAAAACATTTGAAAGAAAATATAGGCATATAAGAAAATATTCATTGAAAAAATAAACAATAAGTTTATTTTTCCTTAAAAACGTTCTTTTGGTATCTTTAGTACTACAAGAGTGGAAAATAAAATTATAACATTTAATATATAAATATTAAAATATTTTAAATATATATATAATATTTATGAAATATATATCATTTAATTTCTTCATAATATTATTTAAGAATAAATATTCGTGTTAAAAATGTGATTATTACAAAAAAAACATTACCTCAAGTGCTTATTTATTCATCATTTCTGTAACCTCATATATAGTAAATTTAAATTTTATTATAATTATATAACATAAGTATAATAATACCTATAATACTATACATTATTTACTTGTTACATCCTTTAACCCATTCATTAATAATCATTCAATATCTTTATTATTTTAGTTATCAACTGCTTCATTTTTCATGTATGTTTTGGTTCAAAAGTTATGGTTCTTCTATTTTTATAATAGTTCATTCATCCATGGAATTTTAATAATGGTAAATATATCATATATTCATATATATATATATATATTCATTAAATATGTTATTATAAATTTTCATATAAAGTGGTGAGGAAAAATAAATTACACCATGGTGTGGTGACTATAGTTCATACATATGCACAAGTGATGTTTCCATTTTTTAATAGATGAAAGCAATGAAAGTTAAATATCGATTCAACTTTTAATAAACATTGTTATAAGATATATCTCTTATAAAAACATTAAATATCTCAAAATAACAGGCCACAAAATATGGTTGTGGAAAATTAATCATGTCGTAATGTGGAGTCAGTAGTCCACATGTACGCACTAGTGATACTTGAATCTCCCATTTGAAAGAGAAGAGATAGTAAAAGGTTGTTACATAATCCTAAAACCATGTAAGTATATTTATGAAACTTTATTAATAATTTTTTATGGGTAAAATGTGTTTATAGTATGTAGAAGAAGTAATAAAATTGGAAGATCTTTGTTAAGATCTATACCTCTTCTTTGAGAGACCTGCTTTTTCCAAGTCTTAAAACCATAAAGGATTGGTCTTAGAATTATAAAAAAAATTATATAGGATTAATATAAGGAATATATAATGGTTTTTTAGTATGGTATTTAAAATATATAAGGCTAAACATTTGTGAATATGGGGGGAGATGAGTTTCTCTTATATAACAGAGGGGAGGTACACACCTATAATTTCTTAAAATATTGTAATGATATAAGGTACCTTTCATGAGAATTAGTACCCAATCGAAAAATAATTGAATTTATAATAATATATGGTAAACTATCTTAAAAAATTTAGAATTTTATAGGTTTACGTTGAAATCCAACCCCTATCTCTTTGTTTAACCCCTAGTAAAACATCTTTAGCATTTACCGTGGCAATAAGAGTTTTCTATTTGTTCTATTCACTATGAAAAAAATAACAATTATTCCATATTAAATTATATTAATATTTTTTTTCAAAATAAGTATTCAATTTTATAAGATTAAATTTCTATAAGTAGAAAAAATTAATTTTAAATAAGTTCACAACCAACAATGAAAACACATTTTAGATAAATTAATTTTTAAACATAAAAAATAATTTACATCAATTAATTAATTTATAAAAACCAAAAAAAGAATGTTGAAATATTATATTGAATATATAATATAAAGTTTTTTTTAAAAAAATTAATCAATAGATATTAAATTAATTTATTAATATAAAAATGCATTGTGTACCGAATTTTTTTTATATTAAAATGTGTTTTTAAGCAAGAAATTTAACTTAAGATAATATAAAGTGTAATAATGATTACTGTGTGATTAATTATATTATTTATAATTAAAGTATAATATTTAAAATTATGATCAAATTGAAAATATATTATATCTTGCACTTCTAAATGACATAATAATTTTACAAAAAAAATAGTATTTTCCACTATTCGAAAAAAATATATTTTTAGAAAAATATTAAAAATAAACTGTAAGATAGTTTTGGAATGATGATTTAAAAAATAAAATAAATTTTCACAAATAAAATTTAAAAAAAATGTTAGGAATTAATTATAATGTTTTAAAAAAATATTTGAAAACCTCCTTCAAAGGAAACAAATTCATGAAGATTAAAATAGAATTACTAAAATTTGAGTACTTATTTATTATGAATTAATAGGGAAATTTTCATTATTTAAAACCATTATAGATTTTTTTCTAATGTGTATATTTCTATTCATACAATAAAATTCAATATCTATGTTAAAAAATATTACTATATCATGGTTTATTTAGACTCATGATTGGGTGTAGAGCAAGCTATCAAATAATTCATGATTATTTCAAAGGAAATTCATATAAAATATTAGGGTGTTTCATTTTTCCCCTCTTAAAATAAATTTTTACCATAAAATTATATCACTATAATATAAAAAAATGATGATATCTCTACTATATCACATCCATGGGTTTCCATATAAATTTTTCAAATTTTTGGTTCCTCTAAAGAACTTTAACTAGATTAGTTTTCTTATTCCACAGAAATTTATCTATATGATTCAAAATTTATACAAATTTCCCCTTATTATAAAGATCATGATTGAGTGGTAAAAACAATTTTTTCATCAAATTTGAAGGATCAGATATGTTCTTCCTTAGTAGATATAAATAGAACACATTATGAACTTAAGAGATGATTAGTGGAAGTGCCAAGAAATAAGAAACCATATTAATCTGATAAATTATATAAAAATTGTAAATATAATTATGGATCATATTCCCCCTCATTACGAATCTCATTACTTTATTACATTGGTGAATTCATAGGAAAACTTTCTCACCAACTTTGATTTAAAAATATCAATGGTTATTGCAGGGAATAATATTATGTCTACCCAGATATACCTTGATTTTTTATTGATGGATCTAACCTTATATGTCATTTAATTTGTTAACTCATATCCCAATAGCTTTCATTCTCCAACAACATCTCATTTTGTCATATTAATGCACTTATTTATATAAATGGATTCATAAGGAGAAATTTAAATCCTCGAGTTAAAAATATTGTTGTAAGAACACTCTACTAGAGGAAAGAATTGATCCCAACCACCTTTTAAAACAAGATAATTGGATTAAAAAATATCATATATGGTTTTAATGTTCCACTCGGATTAACCATCTATGTGTGGATCATAAGTAGCACTGAAACCCAACTTGTTATTTATATCCTTCTTAAGACTTCTCCAGAACATTGATGTAACCCTTAAATCCACATTATAAATAATAGAATGTGGTAACCCTTAAATACTTGCCACTTCCTTAATTTATAACCTAAAAATCTGATCATGATAAAATATTCACCGATAGTACTGAAGTGCACTGACTTCATAAGGTGATCGAATATAACTCAAATAGATTTTTGGCCTTCATATTTTTTGGGGATTCAATCAGTGAAATACATGATTATTTTTTCCATTTCTAATATTCTATGGGTGATGGTTGTAAGATACACTTATACTTATATCTCTCATCCTTAACTTAAAACATGACAATAACCAATATACATACTCCATAATACCAATATTCATGTTTTCCCACGAGATATAATTTTTTAGATTTCTATACATATTCATTATTCTAGAATGAATAGATAATGATGATCTATTAGATTCTTTTAATAGTTCTTTCTTTAGGTATGGTATGGATGGGACACATACTCGGTTCATGGACCTTACCATTCCATCATAATCAAAGTTGAACTAAGTAACATTTTTCACCTACTTTTTCTACTCAACATCCTCCTTCTATGAACATTTTATCATTACATGGATAGATTGTCAAACATTAATTTGAGAAAGATAATATTTATCCCTACCATTAATATTACAATGTCTATATTTTTAAATTGGTAAATATTATATCTTTTTGTGTCCTCATGATAGATAAAAAACATGATCCTTTTTACTCAAAGCATCATACACCTTATTCTCTTTCCTAGGGTTATAATGTATTGAGAATTTATAATCTTTAAATTTTATCACTAGTTAGTTTAATTTATATAATCATGTAAATTATAACATTGGAGTGTGCGAGTTACATTCTTTATAGATTTTCTCCATTTAAATTAGTAGACAACTTCTTCTCATTACATTGGAAATCTATTTCCCAATGACCTTCTTTTCCACACATAAAAAATTACCATTACCCTTAAGGAAATTTACTCAATGATTATTTCCACATTTTTATAATAATATAAAACCAATCTTATTTCCTCTATAGTTATTGTTATTAGAATTTTGATTTAATTCAGTATTATATTTCATATAAAAACCATGAGATTGATATGTGAGTCTAATCACTAGTTCATCCTTTATAAAAAAAATCTAATGATTTCTTCATTTCTACTAAAGTCTTTTGTGGTAAATTCCATTCACAAACATAGATTTAAGTCACTAAATAATCAATAAATATTACTTTATGATTCAATAATAAATCAAAAAGTATACATCAAAATACTTGTAACATTTTACACATAAGTCCCAACTGATTCATCATCCTTCTACTTAATCTCGATGATGCTTTCAACATATTCATAAAAAAATATGGGGATAATACATATTGAAAAATAACATCCAAAATTCATCCCACTACATTGATTCAATTTATTCCTAGTGCATCATATTCTTGATAAGTGTCCACCATTGAAACACTTCACTTAAAAGATAATAAAAGGCTAAGATGATTTTTTTGATTCCTAGAGAATTGAGAATATATTTTCAGTGGTATATATCCACTAATATTCAATTGTTATATTGGAAGAAAAGATAAAATAGTAGGTCAATTGACTCATGAATAAATAAATAGTATGTCATTCCTTCAATTTAACTTTTTTTAAAATCAAAATAATCCATGGTTTGAGAAACCTTTTGTAAGCATATCAAGAAGATTTTTCCTTCCAATTTTTACAACATTCAGTTTCTATAGTTGAAATTATGTAATTTTCTACCACATGCATCATTAACCAGAACCCTTATAATTATATCCATTAACTGAAACCAAAAAAACATACTATAACCAATAATAATCATTTTGTAAAATCATATAGTCATGAAAATCATTAACAAGATGTCAAAATCATGGAACCTACTTTGCAATATATGACACTTGAGATTTAACTAAGGTCATCCATGTTCATTATCTATTTAAATCCTCCATAATGGATCTTAATAAAAATGTGAATTAACATAAGCGTATCCATTTTTTATGTCAAACTAGTAGTTCATTAAGGTCCCATTCACCATGCACCATATTGATGTTTGAGATATACTCGACTAACTCTTATTAGGTTTATTACCCCCATTGGAATCTTTTCCAAAAAAATGACAACTTATAGTTCTTATATAATGACATATTTTCTAAAGAAACCCACACTCTTTCCTTCACTATAAATTATGTTTTTCTCCTTTACTTTGGCTTATCCAAAGGGTTTTCCCTAATGTTTTCTAATCCTAGTTTCCATAAATGACTACCACTTTCTATGATACCAACTATCATGACCCAAAACATTAATACATAAGTACTACTTATTATTGGAGAAAATATCAATTTCATATAAATAAGATCCATTCCATAACCAAAAAGGCTTAGTACCTATTCATATATGGATATATAAACAAATCATACATAAATAATCTACATTATTTACAATTATGTTCTTCACTATAAGAACCCTTATTAGATGTACATACTTAATTTTATTCTCCATAACCCGCAGAACTTAAACATGATAAAGGGTGATATTGATTCTTAATAATGGTAAACATAAGAGGTATCAATCAATGAACATAAGTGATAAGAAAAAAATAATAAAGCTCTGAGAAAAACATCCTAACATTATAAAATATTACTAATTAATTCATAGATCATAATCATGAAACATGAAATAATGTTTTATCAATTAAAATAAAAAAGGAACTATAGTGTGGTATCATTAATAATCAATCATGATCCATGAAAATATATCCTAATAATAAGATATTTGTTTTTCATATGTAAAAAATCATAGAAAATAATTTCCTTTACCAAGGATCACTTCTAAGACTATCAAAGTGGATTTAGTTCACTCCTAATTCTATCATTTCATTAGTCTAGTTTCACTCCCAATACTATCTTATTAGAAAAATTAGCCTACTGGACTAAATTCAATCCCCATTCTAGTTCTTACTATCAAATGATATATCCTTATTTAGATAATTTATTGTAGGAATATCTAATTCTTGTCCAAATCATCACAAAATTAAAACTATACATATGTGTTCTAGAATATCATAAAACATTCATCATATCATCAAATCATAACCCATGGAAAGGTTGCAGGTTTCATAAAAATTTCTACATCATAATCATAAACCATATAGATAAATAATAAATATTTTAACATTGGATCATATTCATATTAAATCATAAAAAACATCATAGTATTTTTTTATGTAAAAAACATTTAAAATATCACTAGAATATTTCTTAAGGAAAATATCTCCTTTATTTTGAAAATAATTATTTATAATTTAAAAAATTTCAAAATATTAATGAATAAATATTCATCGAAAATAAAAAATGAAACTAAAAATAATAATAAATTATTATTGGTAATTTTATGGAATATTTTTCATTCATTTTTTTAACAGAAATTACTTTTACATTTTCTATACAAAGTCAAAAGTACCACCTTTGAAAACTGATAAGAAGTTTCCTTTTAAAAAATTTTAATGACGTTAAAATATTTTCAAAATTAACTTGAAAAAATATTCAGATAATATTTAAAACATTCTTGAAAACATTTTAATTAAAATATATACATGAAAACAAATGTCGACCAAATGGGAAAAATGTTGGTTTTCTATAAAAACATTCCTTCAGTCTCTTTAGTACATAAATAGGGAAAATAAAATGAAAAAATAATACATATTAAAATAACTAAAGTATAATAAAATAAATAATATTTAGTGGATATTGATCATATTATTTCATCATTATAATATATAACCAATCTTGATAAAAAATGGTTTTATATCATAAAACCCATTCCACAATTCTTTCTTACTTCATAAGAAGCCCGACCTCCTACATAATAAATTTAAGTTTTATTTTAGTTATATGCTAGAACCATAATCATACCTATAATACCATTCATGTTTTAATGATACCATATTATTGTACTTTCATTAATAATTCTTCATTATATTCATTATTTCAGTTGTCAACTTGTTCATTTTTCATGTATGTTTTTGTTCGGTGGATAAGATCATTTCTCATTGATAAAGGTTAATTATTAAATATAATTTTGATAGTGATATAAATACCATATAAATATTAATCTTATACTTAATAATAACAATTAATATTAATAATTGATGAAAAATAAATTACATCACTATGTGGAGATGGTAGTCTGTACATACACACGAGTGATGTTTGATTTTTTTAATAAATTGTAATAAATTTAGGTAAATATTAATTAAAATGTATTTAATTATTATTATAATATAAATATCATATAAAAACTTTAAATATTTCATAATAACAAACCATTAATGATGGTGGTGGAAAATGAATCACATCACTACATTAAGGCGATAGTCCACACCTATGCACGAACAATACATTTATCTATCATTTGACGAAGAAGATATATTGAAAGTTAGTTGAATTATCAAATAACCATATCATTATATTTATGACAAATGATTCTAAATTTTCTAATATATAAAATAATTTTAGTTTAATTATAAGAAGAAATAAAATTGGAAGAGTTGGGTTAAGATTTATACATATTCTTAGAGAGGTCACTGTTGTGTTACTCATTAATCCTTGAGGAATTTTTATTGAGTGAAAATAATAAGATCTAGTATTAAAGGAATTAATCTAGTAATATTTTGGAGTATGTAATCTATAAGGAACAAAATGTGGGAATAATAGAGGACAAGAAGTGCCCTTTTATAAATGTGGGGAGGGACACACATGAAATTTATTAAAATATTTCTATGATATAAGGTAATTTTAATTAGAAATTATATCAAAATAACCCAGAATTACAATTCAGGATAATAAAAGGTTTAAATATATTCAAAAAAAATAAACTTTTATAGGTTTTTTTGGAAATCCTACACTTATCTCCTAGTTTAACCCATGGGAAAACCTGTTTTTACCTTATCCATGTTAACAAAAGTTTATTTTTTTACTATTCCCAATGAAAAAAATTAAGTTTACCATATTAAGTTATATTAATTATCAATATTGAAAATATAGAATCCATTTTAATATACTCAATTTCAATAATTGATGTAATTTAATTTTTAATAGGTTCATAAACCGCAACAAAAAACCAATTATAGATAAATGAATTTTCAATCCTAAAACTTCATTTATTTTGATTCATTGACTTTTAAAAATAATAAAATGATAGTTAAGATATTATTTTGAAACTATAATATATAAATTTCATTCAAACAATTAATTAATAGAGATTAGATTGATTATTTAAGATAAAAACACATTTCATGCCTAAAAACTGTTTTTAGACAAATGTGTTTTTAGGTCCAAAATTTTACTTATACCAAAACCAAGTATAATAATGATTCCTATATAATTTATTAAAATGTATATAATTAAATTATAATTAAGTTACCTTAAGATGAAACTCAAAACATAATGGGACTCTACTTGAAAATTATTGACAATTATTACAAAAAAACATTGTTTTTCGTTATTCGCTGAAAATTAAATGTTTTTAGGAAAATTACTAAATATTCTCCCTAAGTTAATATTGAATTTAGGATTTAAAAAATGAAATTAATTTCATAACATATAATTTTTAAAATGGAATCAATTATTCATTATTTCTATGCACAAAATTCAATAATACCCACCTTTGAAGAAAACATATTCATGAAAATATAATTACATTATCAAATATTTAGTATTTACTTAACATACATTAATCTATACATTTTAATTATTTAAAACATTTATACATATTTTAAAATATTTTTTCATTAATATATACATTTTAATTATTTAAAACCTTTATACATATTTTAAAATATGTGGTCATTACTATTCATACCAATCAATTTAGTGTATATGCAATAAATTATTACTATATCATAGTTTATTTATACACAAGGTAACATTTATAGCAAGATATAAAATACATTATGATTATTTCATAGTAAAAAACATATAAAATCATAGGGTGTTAAAATTAATTATACTAATTTATTCAAGTAGTAGGTTAAGGATATATCCCTAAAAGAAGTTGATTCAAAAGGTATTATCAACTTTGAGAACAAAAACATAATTATCGGATTTCATGTCCCTCACAAAATACATATGTATAATTGAAACAATTGATTCAATTCCAACCTGAAACATTTATATCATCAATAAAAAATCAATCTAAGAAGTCATCTCACTACATGTATCCATGAGAATATATATAGATTCCTTCATCAAGACCCTATCTAATATACTCTACAAAAGGGTAGATAATGAAAAAAATAATTCCTTAAAATACTTACATTATTTGTGGGTGTACCTAACCACAACCCCTACCACTAATAGAGAGACCATGTATTCATTTGTATATGTGCTAGAATCATTCTTTCCTATAAGGTTTTATTTTATCCTACTTCACATTAGGTTATAAAACTATTTTTCTTGATATAAAAAATCTTTAGAACAGCTGGATGATTTAGAATTACTCAATGATAATAAGTGGCACACTTTTCATAACATGAAATTTCATCAAAACCAAGTTTAATAATAATTCAATAATAAATTTCACCTTCATTAATCTATCTATAGATTGAAAGTATTGGTTCTCATAACACTGAAGATATCATTAATTAATCCTTCAAAACTCAAACCAAAGTTGGAGGGACCTTACATTATACACATGGTCTACCCTAATGGATCGTACTTAGTTGTAATGTTGGATGGAGAATGAATCACACTTATAACCAATGCATCGTTTCTTAAGAACTTGTTTTCATAATTTTTTTATTGATTCACTATATCGTCCCTACAACATGATATTAAAATGTGTGGTAAAATTCTTAGTTGTGTAAATTTAAACTGCATAAAATATCACCTTTATCATACATTTTTAAACTACGTGATTAACATCATTGTAGTAAGATTTCAAATATAATATCACTTTTGTTCTATTCTAAAGACATAAAATGTTGCAACAATTTACTTATTTCATGATGTAAAAATGTAGGAAAACATCTAAGTTACATAACATTAAACCGTATGACATTTAAGACCAATAATCATGACTATAAAATTAATTCCCTCATAGGTTTATTTTGCATGACCATAAATTTATATAAACTCTTAATGCATGTCCTCTTTCAATCAACATACATCAAAGAAAAGTGAATCCTTCCACAACATGATAGAAATATATTTATAGAAATACTTATGCATGTTATATCCCCAACTATAAGTTATCGTGAGGGATAAAGTCTCTATCTTTCATCTGTGTTGCATGATTTTAAAATTGTATTATAATATTATTACCACATATTCTCAAATCACAAGGTGTCAATCCTGGACTAACTCTTAGATGTGCTTCAAGTAATCTTTCATGTATTCCTCTCTTTCTCTCATTAATAACGACTCATGTGAGCATGGATATCCAAGTTAATTTTTCAATTGAGAATGAATTAAAAACATCATACCCAAATATAGGAAATAATTTAGTCCCTCCTACATGACCCTAAATAGTTTAGAGATTCTTATTTCTTATGAAATATTTACCTTACATAAAAAACATATATATATAAAGATTATTGATATTTGAAATTATTTTAACCATGAATAAAAATACCCTCACCCCTATGAAAATTGTTGATCCTAAGGGATACCTCTTAGGAAATATGTGTGTATTGATTAACATTTTATTTTGGATATATAGGGACTCATGGATCCTATATCATTGCCACAACTATATATTCAAGAAATCCTTCTTCCCAGTGTACTAGTATGACATGTGTAGGAAATTTCTTTCATTACAATTATGTGTGGCCTAAATCCTAGTTTCATAGGCTATATAGTGATTCTTATATCCTATATCAATTAACCAAACACAAATTATATCAACCAATATTCCCTCATCTCCTATGAATAGTAGTTTACAATGCTTATTACTTTGTGAACCTACACTAATAAAGAGGACAAAATAATGAAATTCCCTGATCATAGAATTTCTTATATATCCATAGACATATGTTATGACAAAAATATTCCCATTATAAAATAATTGAATTTGGTTCCTTATCACACTAAGATAAACTAAATGAAAAATGGTTTGCCTTGAATGACCTTAAACTACTAAGAGTGGCCTTCTATACATGGCCAAATCTACTATTTGAGAGCTAGATCAATGTAAGGGTAACCTAGGTTGAGTCACTCTCCAAACAAATATCAAAGTAAAATTCCCATTTCCCATTATTATACTCTAATTTTTGGAGCATCTACAAAAATATAATGAATATTTATGACCTTAATCCTATTATCATAGAACATGTGTATAAAACCGATGTTTATGACTAATCTACAAGTCCTCATTCACTTATACCCTTCCCATGGGAACTATATTAGACCAGTTATTATAATCCTAAGTCTAAAATACCTTCATTCCCCTTTTTTAGTATCCTTTTTCCGAAATAACTCTTTTTGAATAGAGTGTCTAGGATTGAAATAAATATTTCCTTCACTATTGACAAAAATTGAATTAAACTACAAAGGACACTTCTTCTAGACTATTAATACTATACCACAGATATGGTTATGTATATGAACCCCTGATATTTCCTATCAAGTAATGGAATCATCCTCATAAAGGGGAATATCTTTTAATTTCCAAAATCATTTGCATCATTGTATGGGGGACCTTTTTACAAATATAGCCCACATTAAACCAATGAATGCCTTCTCTACATCCCTACTCCTAATCCATGGACCTTAGGTTGTGATTTATATTGTCACCACTCTCTGTTCATATGGTTTTTGGACATTCCTATCCATTTGGGCCCCATATGGTTTTTTATTATCATTCATATAGTCTATGAATCTTGACCATAAACTATGTAAACCCACGGTTTGGGATATACTACAGTTTCATTTGGACCTCTATTAACATCAAGTCAACATTCCCCTTTTCTTTTAAATGGTTCATGTCAACCAGTTTTGTTCTAAGCACTGTGATATTAAACTACGTGCACCTCCCCAGTGAGATAATCTATATTAACATTGGGCTCTCTAATCATATAATGTTGTCAACTACCCATTTCTAAATAGGTTTTCTGATTTCTTATGTGGTTAAATTCACACAACTGTAAACATGTTATTTGTTATTAAGAATTATGTTACCTTGGTGTATTTCCCATTAATGCTCCATATTATAATTCCATAAACAATAGCTTTAAAAAATATAAAAAATATCATGCTAAAACCCCATAAAAGGGAATTTTGAGAAAAAGTTAACTCTCCACTCACTAATCATCACCATCTTTTAGGCTTATAAAAACTTTTACTGTGGAATAAAAAAGGCCAAAAAAATTGTAGGTCCCATCATATAACCCTAGAAAAGGATTATCCATTCTTATTTGACGGAATTATATTGAAATAGTTATTGTTATAACAAACCTTATACTTTTTCACCGATTATGTGGTCTGTACATGGTGGAATTTCCTTTCTTATGTCATAACCCTTCATGGATATTCCTTCCTTCTATGAAATTTCTTCATTTCAAAAGTGTTTAAATCCTCATAAAACATTCATTTTATATCATTAATGATTGAATTGGTCTCTAAAGGACACCCTTTTTAGATGATTAATATTATATCCCAGATATATCTCTATATATGTTCCCTTGATGTGGCTAATCAATGAGAGGCATCTTCATCCTAAAGAAGAGAATCCAATAATTATATTATTCCTTGATACCATTTCTTTTCAACTAATCTATAGAATATGGTCTATCGCCTTCCCCGAAATATATACCTCATTTCATCACTTCTGATTCAGATTTATTGAGTTATAATTTACGCAACCCATAATCCAACTATTCATGCAGATCTAGTACCCTCAATATTACACATTTTCATATCAAGCTCAATTTAAAATAAAGACTTTGAAATTTTACCCTTCATACATTAATTTTTCCTTTTCATGTGGAACTAAATCACATAGCATGATATTCTGGTATTTATAACCATAAAATATATTCCCCTGATTCTAAGGTGGTCTCTAACACCTCCGGCCTAGGTAGTAAATGTTAGACATCACTTATATTTCCAATCCCATTGATTATAGATGAGAATAAAAATATACCTCCAAAGTTCACACAATACATATCTGTAACATTGTTGGGAAGTTCATGTATCTACCACATGAGATTAAACAATCACGATTTGGAACACTTTCATAGAGTAGTCATATTATCCACTCAAGATGACAAAACCACAATTTAGGACACTCTCAGAGAGTGCAAACCCACCATCTTCAAAATTGGTATCCATTTGGATCGGGTTGATCAATATTTAATTATTCATGAGATCATATGTATTAGTGAAATCGGGCTTTGTTAATTCACATCTGGTAAACTTCACCCATCATTCAATAAAATCCACCACAATTTTCAATCCATGTATCAAGACCTCATACTAAATTCACCTGGACCAAATTTTTGAGTCTATAAATATCAACTACATCGATCCAATGTTCATGACATAAAACCACATATAGATAAATATAAATTACTCTCCAAGTTGAAAACCCATAAAGGTAAACCTATATAAAAATCATGTCTCCGCTCATGGGACATTCACTTCTCACAATTTTGTAAAAATAAGTAATTTTAAGTTGAAAACCTATAAAGGTAAACCTGTCTAAAATTCAGGTATCCACTCATGGGACGTTCACTTCTTATGATTTGGGAAAAATATATAATTTTAAGTAGAAAATGGAATAAAAATATTAGTTTAAAACTAATAAAGGGAACACCGAGAAATATACGAGCCCATTACCAATAGGCCTATGTAATAGGATCTTTATGAAAATGTTTAGGTAATTAAATAAAAGACTCATTGCTTGTAAGGTCCATAAAATGGATCCATCTTATGTCAGAATATGATAACTAGTAAAATTATCATATGATTATTTTTATGTATTCACTCATTGTATCATCCTCGAAAAATCAATCCATATATGTTGTATGGAATTCACAAAATCATAACTTGGTGATCAAACCCTTTCGAATATCGGAATCCACCTTCTAAATCTCAACCTTTATTAAATTTATCATGTTGAGTTATCTCGTTCATCCAACTAAGGAAAATATAGTGTAATGGTGATGGTAAATATACTTATACCAATACATGAGCCATGCCTAGGTGGAAGACACACATCCAAATTGACAAAATCTAATGTTATAGTGATGCAACTTTTTTTCTCCCATCCATGAGCCACACACAGGATGGAATCATCTTAACCCAAGTGTCTGAGATTCATGATTTCCATTTTTCATTCTAAATTTAGTATTTCAGGGAGATCAAAATTCATTGATTTCATTTTCTTAAATTTCATAGGTTATTGAAAATTGATGGCTAGAATAAAGTAATAACTCATAAAATAAAAAATTTACAAGTGATTTACGTCAAAGTTATTTTCATTTAAGAAAACAAAAGTAGAGGAGTTCACATAAATAGAGTACATCTTCATTTCCACCATATCGTACATAATGTCTTCTTATTACATATAAAGTCATTGGATTGATACATGATCCTCGTTAATATTAAATTAATTCACATCCAACTCTATTTACTTAGCCTACTCATTAAGTTGAGGATTTTTTGTCATAGAATTAACCAATCCTTTTCCCCGGATTTGGATTTTTTTTAAAAGACTGGTGGAGAAATATTAAATCATCCTTTAATTAATACAAATCATATTAGATATAGATTGTAACACCTGAGACTTTTATGAGAAATATTTTGTTTTTATGTTATATCATCAAAGGAATCTTTCACTACACACAACACTATCTTGTCTTTCTTTACACACAATCGTGACCTTCCTCGATAGCTTGCGTCGTACGCAATACCGAGTTTAACTAAACAACGATATGCTATTAAAATATTTTTAGAACTAGCCGTTATGAATAGTAATACCCACTTTTTGAAATTTTGTAAATTTTATTTTTCAAAATGGACTTCATTTTTAGATTCGGAATATCGAAGTTAGCCTAGGGTGAAATTTTGGTATTTTTCTGAAAACTTTCAATTTTTGATGAATAGTGAAAACACTGGGTTACTATTTAAAACCCAACTTTTTTATTTAAATAATTATTTATTTTATTTAAATTTATTTTAGGTCAAAACTGATACATAATACCTATATAAGTTCAATGCAATTCATTGGAGTCATTTTATAATAATTTTAGATATATAAAAATTTTATTGAATTGTTCATCGTCTTTTTCCCACCTCCTAGGAGAATTTCCAAATTCACATAAAACATAATTTTTCCACTTCTGTGAGTGGAATTTCGAAAATCCGAGAGACACGGTTAATATCAAGGACAAAAATGTGGTTCAATGAGATGAAAATAATTTTTGTTGAATAGTAACTTTTTACTTTTTTTACCACGGTTAAAAGTAAATAGGGTAATTAAGGGAAAAAATGATATTATTATTACCCTAACACATGTCCTAATTCTATTGGATAAGTGAAATTCGACCAAAAACAACCTTAGGAATAAAATATGACCATTTAGGCCCACTTGGATTAGATTAGGACATTTATTATTAATTTATTTAAAGAAGGGTTAAAATAGTTAAAATCAAAGTTTAATAACTAAATAATTTTTAATATAGAGTTATACATAAGATAAATTTGACTATAAACATTCATTAGAAAGATAACACGATTTCCTACATAATTATATTTTATTTGTAATTTTTAGACCTTAAATAAGTTAATGTTTTTATGACACAATGATGATGGAGTAATTATCTTATTAATGAAATATTGACATAATTGATGTTATAAATACCCAAATGAATGTAATTTGAGACTTTTTATGAATTAAACTAAGTTTATAGGTTTATATGACATGCTAGTATTGATTTTATTTACTTTTTTCTAACTAATATTTCTTTTATAATTTTCACAAAAATAAATTACCAAATAGTGTCAAAATTGACATAAAATAGTTTTTAAAAAAAATATTATATTATTAATTTTTATTTTATTCCTAAAAATCTAAGTCTCGGCAAAATAACTTAGATAAGGTTATATATATTAATAATAAACAACTTGGGGTTCGTTTGTCTTGTTATAGAAAGTTTATTAACCTTATAGTGTAAGAAAACAAGAAGACACGGTAAAAGTAAAATTATCTAACTTAAAGTTAAATCTAAATGATAAGGTTAAAATAGATACCTAAACTTTTCTATATTATATTTTATGAGAGGATTTAGACCCATACCCACCTTAGCTTCGAAATAAATCAATTTGGAGATATTAAAAACCGAATATGACTTTATAATAAAATAATATTTTTAGTTTTTCTAAAGGTGCCCCTCTCCTCCCTTATAAAAGGGAACCTCCTCCCTCTCTTCCTCACACCACTTTGAGCCTTCATGATCGGCCAAACCTTGAAATATTCTCTTCTACACTTCCCTAGAAATATCCTAGAGGTCCTAGTTTTCTTCAAAGACCAATTTTAGTTCCCTAAGAGGTGGTCTCAAAGAGGCGCTTCAAAGAAGAGGTAATGTCTGTTACCGATTCTTTCAACTTTATTTCTTCTTCCACTACTTCTTCTTTAGTTTTTTAATTATGAAGTAATAACATCAGTATCACTAATATACTTATATGTTATTATAAGTATGAAACAACCCTATTTCAACATCTATCTATCCTACATAAAATGAAATCACTGCACGTGCGTACGTACGGAATACCGTCTCCACGCCTTGGTAAAATCTATTTTCCACCACCACCTTACATGGATGGGTATAATGGTGAAAATAAATAACTATATATGATTATTGTAAAGTGATATTGATTCTGAAATAGTATACATACACTCTAATACAATTCCACGATCATGGGAATGATATCATCGCTCGTGCGTACGTACGGAATACCATCTCCACGATGTGATGCGACTCGTTCTACATGATCTTCATTGGATAATGATTATATAAATGAATTGAATGAATAAAAATTATATATAGTACACTAATACCATTCTGGAAATGAGGTATCTATAACCTAAAGAGAAGAATAAGAATTTATTCGACAAAACACGCATACGAACAAAAAGTAATAAACACCCGAATAACAAGTAGCAATGAAATATTACTAATAAGAAGCTAAGTATATGACCATATATGATATCATAACAATGAGTATGATTCGGGAATAATTCAATGCATTATTTAAATCATTATACAGGAGGTTTGGACACTTACGAAGCAAATCGGGCCTAAGGTAATGGAAAATCTCACAATCTCATTTTTATCAGAGATTGTTTATACTTCAGAACTTACTGGGGAATATTTATCATCCACATCCACGTTTCCTCAATATGTAATATTATTTCCATCCACCTAAAATTGTTTAAATTCAATTTTACCCTTCGGTGAGTTTTTAGTAAAAGATATGAAAGGAATATTTTGTCGTTATTTGTACGAGGTAGTTTTTTACTTTTCTGCAATAAGTACAAGAAGAATGTTTTTTTAACTTATACGGCATGAATGGATTTTTAAAACATTATTTCCAAGAAGCTTCCTTTATAAGTTTTCAAGTTTATTTTTAATCAACTTCTTTTAGTTTAAAATTGTATGGCATGTTAATAAAGGAAAAAACAATTTGAAGTAGAAAGGATATTTTCCTCAAGAATGGAGTTCAAGTGTTTTATCAAAATTATTTTCCATCTAAGATAATATAGGGTTATGTTTCTATCCCTATTATTACATTGATTTGATTATGTTTTTATGGAATTATTTTTATGAATTCCTTTATCTTATATGAATTGTTCTATGATGTCATGATGTTTAAGAATCCCATTTTTATTACATGGATTATGCAATGATGTATGATTTTTGATTTTGTGGCACACATAAGAATGGTATCATTATGAGATGGGTGGGACCTATATCTCCCTCCAATTCATTGGGTAAAGATTTATATCTCATGATATAGACATGGCTGGAATGGTAGGTTAATCTGGTTCAGTGAAACAGGACTACAACGTGGAGTGAACTCGGTTCAGAAATGGACTTTGTCCGCTAAGATAGTCTTGGCAATGAGTCTTGACTACAAAGAAATGATTCTCTATGATTATGTGTGTATTACACAAAGTTTCATGTTTTAAGTTATGATTATTGGGATTAAATTTCACTACTATAATTTATCCCATGTTATGAAATTATGAGCTCTTTTGTAGGTTAAGATTTCAAAAATGATATGTTCTTATGAATGTGATGTGATTGATATTTATTTTGTTTACTCTTACTGAGCATTTGAGATCACCCTTTTGTATGTTCTCTTTTCCTCAGGTCAGGAATAAGGATATTAAGTAAGATATTCCAAAAGGGACTCTAGATATGATAAAATAAAAGGGAGACAGTATAGATGATTTATGAACCAGTTGTTTATGTTTCCCAGTTTCTAAAGACATTATACCTATATGGTCCTTTCTTGGTTTTGTTATATGTTGTAATAAGTGTGCTTCAATTCTAAAGTAATAACAATGTATGTAAAGTATGGGTCGTTATAGTTGGTATCAGAGGTGGTACCCAGCCTTAAGTGTGGTGCACTGTCTGGGTTGAGATGTAGGGCCCACAACGAGGGCGTTGTGATCTAAAGGGGGGGTGATTGTAACATCCCCAAATTATAAAGTTTTAAATGACTAAATGATATGACTCATGTCAACAAGGTGCATCTTCCTTTTCGAGAGACTACCTGGTTAGAACTCCACAGTTAAGCGTGCTTGGCCTAGAGTAGTGATCAGGATGGGTGACCTTTTAGGAAGTTTCCCAGGGTGTGTGTGAGTGAGGACAAAGCACACTGGAAAGGACAAGTTTTGTCCTGTGGGGACTGTCATAAGTCAGATGACCCGTTCATGCATGTGGTTAGACCCTGGGGTGGTCCCCATGTGTCTAAGGGGCAACTAGGGGTACCTGGTAGGCCAGGACCCGACAGCCATGTTAAGGTGGGGTGTCTGTGCTGTCACCGGGACCTGGTTGTCACAGTTGGTATCAGAGGAAAGGTATAGTCAACCATTGGAAACTAAGATGTGAAAGCCTTAGTAAGAACCCTAAGGATAAGTCTAAGAATAGAACACGATCTTAGTGTTTTAAAAATGGCCATGAACAACCTATGATAATACCTTAAGTGTGAAATTTTATTCTTGATTATGTGTTTTTCCTATTATAATTAGTGTTGATCACACTATTCTTCTTGGTTTTAGTCAATGGCTGGAACCTGAAGGAACCGTGTTAATGCAAAATGCGACGGGCAATGCAATGATTGTCCCCCTGAGCAACCAAACATTATGGGAGCTGGAATGAAAAATATTGTAGCCATGCTCACACAACTTTCTCAAGCTATGAATCATGCAGGACTTCCAAACGAGCAAAGGAAGGAGCAACATTCTATTCAATCCTTCATGAGGCAGCGTCCACCTTCATTCAGCGGGTCTACTGATCCATTAGTTGCTGAACAATGGATTAGTACTACTGAAAATATATTTTCAGTTCTTCAATGTTCTGAACATGATAAATTCATCTTAGCAGTGTATCGTTTGGAAGGAGATGCTGATCAATGGTAGAATTTTATCAAGAATACGAGGAAAATAGATGAAATTGAGTCCATGGAATGGGACGAGTTCAAGAACTTATTTTTCAATAAGTACTTCCCTCTTATTATTCGAACAAAGATGGAGAAGGAGTTTCTTGAACTAAAGAAAAATGATGATGAATCTATTGGTACCTATGAAGAAAATTTTACAAGACTTGCAAGGTATGCTTCTAGTATTATTATCCAACCTGAGAGTAAGATCGATCGATTCTTTAGTCTCTTAAAACCAAGTCTTCGAAGGGCGTTAGCCATAAGGGACTTCAATAGCTACGAGGAAATCGTTCATTGTGCTCTCAAAGTTGAGATGGAGATTGGAGTAACCCATCAGTCTTATGGGTTTGATAAGAAGAGGAAAATGGAATTCAAAGGAAAATCTAAAGATCACACTGAAAAGAAGATGAGTTTTCCCTTATTCTCAAAGTGTGGAAAGAAACATGGAGGGAGTCGTCTTAAAGGGACAAGTAAATGTTTCAAATATGGAAAGGAAGTTCATCGGTCATTTGAATGCCGCAATGATGGGAAGAAGATTTCTAGTGATGCAATCAAAGAAAAGGCTACACATAGTGCACCTCCTATAATTCAATGTTACAAGTGCAAGGAAATGGGGCATTATGCCAATCAATTCCCTAATCCAAGGGTTGTTGATGATGATCGACGTCAACAAACTCTTAAGGCTAAAGACAAAGGAAAGTCACATGCAATTTCTATCTTTGATGTAGAGTACGATAACGATGTGGTGAAAGGTACACTTACCATCCACTCTAAAGTAGCAAATGTTTTATTTGATTTTGGATCCACCCACTCTTTTATTTATGAAGAATTTTATAAGGGTATCACCGTATTACCTCAACAATTAGATGTTGAGTTAGCTGTGACAACCCCTAATGGAACAACAGTTGCATCAAAAGTTTATAATTAATCTCTGATTGAAGTTTTTGGGAAATTTCTTCCTGAAAATCTTGTGATCCTTCCTAGAGTGGAATTTTATGTGATTCTTGTCATGGATTGGATTTCTCTATATGGA
The DNA here is from genome assembly GCA_963277665.1 of Viscum album. Lineage (NCBI taxonomy): Eukaryota > Viridiplantae > Streptophyta > Magnoliopsida > Santalales > Viscaceae > Viscum > Viscum album. Next base: position 1,195,447,914 of record OY728139.1, read on the forward strand.
GCTCATATCAATTTCCAAATAAGGGAAGTCACATTTCATATTCCAGATCAATCTATGATCGTCTATCGATTCAAGGATGAACATAACCTTCCAGTCGAAATTTCTTCCATCTTATGGGTCTTGATTCCACTAAATGAAGGTTATTTATCTCAAATGGTTGGTGAGAAACTCATGATTAAGAATATAGACATTGTACGGGAGTTTGATGATGTCTTTCCGGAGGAATTACTGGGTCTTCCACCAAATCGTGAGGGGGAGTTTTCAATAGAACTCATACCGGGTGCTTTACCTATTTCAAAAACACCTTATAGAATGGCCCCAATTGAGTTGCAGGAATTGAAGAAGAAACTCTAAGAGAATCTTGATAAAGGATTCATACGCCCTAGTGCATCACCTTGGGGAGCACCTGTTCTGTTTGTTAATAAGAAAGATGGATCAATGAGACTCTGCATTGATTATTGAGAACTTAACAAGATCAATATCAAGAACAAATATCCTCTCTCGCGCATTGATGACTTATTTGACCAACTACGCAGAGCTCAATACTTTTCCAAGATTGATCTTCGTTCAGGGTATCATTAATTAAGGGTCAAAAGGGAGGATATACCAAAGACGGCTTTCCGTACAAGGTATGGACACTATGAATTTATAGTGATGCCATTTGTTCTTACAAATTCCCCTGCTATCTTTATGGATCTGATGAATAGATTCTTTAGAGACTATCTTGATCAGTTTGTGGTAGTCTTTATAGATGATATTCTTGTCTATTCCAAGAGAAATGAAGAACATGAAGATCACTTGAGAATTGTATTGAAGACCCTGATAAAGGAGAAGCTTTATGCCAAATTTACCAAGTGTGTGTTTTGGCTTCAAAAATTTTCGTTTTTGGGTCACATAATCTCAAAATAGGGGATATATGTGCATCCAGAAAAAACAGAGGTTATCAAAAGATGGTTGAGACCAACAACAGTAACTGAGATCCGAAGTTTTCTTGGTTTAGCTAGATATTATCGACATTTTGTGAATGATTTTTCACGATTATCTAATCCACTCACCAAGTTTACTCGGAAAGGAGTTAAGTTTGTTTAGATGGAGGAATGTGAAGAGAATTTCAAGGAGTTGAAAAGAAGGTTATCCAGTGCACCTGTGCTCACAATGCCTTGTACTGGAGAAAGGTTTGTGATCTACAGTGATGCATCCAAGAAGGGGCTGGGGTGTGTTCTTATGAAAAATGATATGGTGATAGCTTATGCCTCACGACAGTTGAAAATCCATGAGCAAAATTACCCAACTCATGATTTGGAGTTAACTGCGGTAATCTTTGCATTAATGATTTGGAGGCATTATATTTATGGAAAAAGGTGTGATATTTATACTGATCATAAAAGTTTAATGTATATTTTCACACAAAAGGAGTTTAATATGTGCCATAGAAGATGGTTGGAGCTGATTAAGGATTACGACTGCTCAATTCATTACCACCCTGGGAAAGCAAACAAGGTGGCAGATGCATTAAGTCAACAAGACCATTCTATCTTATCCATGATGAGGATCACAAAAGATCCAATATTTATGGATTTAAAAAGGATGGATCTTGGAATTATAATGAAAGGGGAAAAATCGTATCTTTCTCAAATGAATGTTCAACCATCTATACATGTGAAGATTAAAGAGGCACAGAAAGAAGATGTAGAGTTACAAAATAAGGTGAGATATGTTCCTGAATTCAACCTTGATTGTGATGGTATAATAAAGTTCAGGAATCTGGTTTGTGTTCCGCCCATCCCAGAATTAAATAAGGAGCTGCTGGATGAGGCTCATAGTTCTTCATTCTCTATTCATCCTAGAAGCACCAAGACGTATAGGGACCTGAAAGAGTACTTCTGGTGGGATGTCCTGAAAAAGATGTTGCTGAATATGTCTCTCGATGCTTGGTTTGTCAGAAAGTTAAATTTGAGAGACAGAAGTCTAAGGGGATGTTACAACCATTACCCATACCAGAATGGAAATAGGAAAACATCACTATGGACTTTATCACTGGACTTCCTAAAACATCCAAAGGCAATAATGCTATCTGGGTCATAGTTGATCGTCTTACAAATTCTGCACGCTTCATTGCTATTAGAGAGGATTTCTCTCTAGATCAGCTTTCCAGGATATATGTAAAGGAAGTGGTAAGATTGCATGGAGTAGCACTTTCCATTATATCTGATCGGGATCCGAGATTTACCTCTAAGTTCTGGCGAAGTCTTCAGCATAATCTAGATATAGAGTTGATTTTCAGCACTGCTTATCATCCTCATACAGATGGTCATTCTAAGAGGAAAATTCAAACTCTAGAAGATATGTTGAGAGCTTTCTCTATGGATTTCAAAGGTGGTTGGGATCAACACCTACCTTTGGTGGAATTTTCTTATAATAATATCCTTCACTCCAGTATTCAGATGGCTCCTTATGAAGCTCTCTGTGGAAAGAAATGCAGGACTCCAACTTTCTGGGATGAAGTTAGGGAAAGAAAGCTATTAGGACCTGATCTTGTTGATGAGATAGCAGAAAAGGTTAGATCTATTCAACAACACATTAGAGCTGCTCAAAGTTGACAAAAAAGTTATGTCGATAACCGAATAAAAGACCTAGAGTTTGAAGTGGGTGATAAAGTGTTCTTATGAATATCTCCTTGGAAGAGAGTAATGAGATTTGGAAAGAAGGGAAAGTTGGTCCCTAGGTATATCGGTCCTTTCGAAATACTGGATCATGTTGGTAAGGTAGCTTACCGATTGGACCTTCCACTGAATCTCTCCCAAGTTCATGATGTGTTCCATGTATCTCTCCTAAGAAAGAACATACCTGATCCTTCACATATACTCAGCTCAGAAGTTGTACCGCTGGAGAAAGATCTTTCTTATGAAGAACAACTGATAGAGATTCTGGATCGTAGCGAAAAAGTCCTATGGAACAAGACCACTCACTTGGTGAAAGTTTTATGGAGGAACCACCGATTAGAAGAAGCTACATGGGAGCTTGATGATATGATGAGGGAGAGGTATCCTCATCTGTTTGTTACAAAGTGACGAATTTCGACGGCGAAATTCATTTTAAGGGGGGTAAAATGTAACACCCGAGACTTTTATGAGAAATATTTTGTTTTTATATTATATCATCAAAGTAATCATTCACTACACACAATATTATCTTGGCTTGCTTTACACGCAATCGCAACCTTCCTCGATAGCTTGCGTCGTACGCAATACTGAGTTTCACTAAACAACGATGTGCTATTAAAATATTATTAAAACTAGCCGTTATGAATAGTAATACCCACTTTTTGAAATTGTGTAAATTTTATTTTTCAAATTGGACTTCATTTTTGGATTCAGAATATCGAAATTAGCCAAGGGTGAAATTTTGGTATTTTTCTGAAAACTTTCAATTTTTGATGAATAGTGAAAACACTGGGTTACTATTTAAAAACCGACTTTTTTATTTAAATGATTATTTATTTTATTTAAATTTATTTTAGGTCAAAATTGATACGTAATACCTATATAAGTTTAATGGAATTCATTTGAGTCATTTTATAATAATTTTAGATATATAAAAATTTTATTGAACTTTTCACCGTCTTTTACCCACCTCCTAGGAGAATTTCCAAATTAACATAAAACTTATTTTTACCACTTAAGTGAGTGGAATTTCGAAAATCCGAGAGACATGGTCAATATCAAGGACTAAAATTTTGTTCAATGAGATGAAAATAATTTTTTGTTAATAGTAACTTTTTACTTTTTTTACCACGGTTAAAAGTAAATAGGGTAATTAAGGGTAAAAATGATATTATTATTACCCTAATACATGTCCTAATTCTATTTGATAAGTGTAATTCGACCAAAAAGAGTCTTAGGAATAAATTATGACCATTTAGGTCCACTTTTATTAGATTAGGGCATTTATTATTAATTTATTTAAAGAAGGGTTAAAATAGTTAAAATCAAAGTTTAACAACTAAATCATTTTTAATATAGAGTTATACATAAGATAAATTCGACTATAAATATTCATTAGAAATCTAAGAAGATTTCATACATAATTATATATTATTTTTAATTTTTAGACATTAAGTAATTTAATTTATTTATGACACAATGATGATGCAGTAATTATCTTGTTAATGAAATATTGACATAATTGATGTTATAAATACCCAAATAAATGTAATTTGAGACTTTTTTATGAATTAAACTAATTTTCTAGGTTAATATGACATGTTAGTATTTATTTTAATTACTTTTTTAGAACTAATATATCTGTTATAATTTTCACAAAAATCAATTACCAAATAGTGTCAAAATTGACATAAAATAGTTTTTAAAACAAATATTATATTATTAATTTTTATTTTATTACTAAAAATCTAAGGTTCGGAAAAATGACTTAGCTAAGGTTATATATATTAATAATAAACAACTTGGGGTTCTTTTGGATTGTTATAGTAATTTTATTAAACTTATAGTGTAAGAAAACAAGAAGACACGGTAAAAGATAAATTATCTAACTTAAAGTTAAATCTAAATGATAAGGTTAAAATAGATACCTAAACATGTCTAAATTCTATTGGATGAGAGGAATTCAAACCATCCCCACCTTAGCTTCTCAATAAATCAATTTGGAGCTATTAAAAACCGAATATGACTATATAATAAAATAATATTTTTAGTTTTTCCAAAGGTGCCCCTCTCCTCCATTATAAAAGGGCACCTCCTCCCTCTCTTCCTCACACCACTTTGAGCCTTCAAGCTCTATCAACCCCTAAAAACTTCTCTTCTCCACTTACCTAGAAACATCCTAGAGGTCGTTTTCTTCTTAAAAGACCAATTTTAGTGCCCTAAGAGGTGGTCTCAAAGAGGCGCTTCAAAGAAGAGGTAATGTCTGTTACCGATTCTTTCAACTTTATTTCTTCTTCCACTTAATCTTATTTAGTTGTTTCATTATAAAGTAATAACATAAGTATCAATAATATACTTATATGTCATTATAAGTATGAAACAACCCTATTTCACCATCTATCCATCCTACGGAAAATGAAATCACCGCGCGTGCGTACGTACGGAATATCGTCTCCACGCCATGGTGTAATCTATTTTCCACTAACACCTTACTTTTATGGGTATAATGGTGCAAATAAATAACTATATATGATTATTGTAAATTTTTATTGATTCTGAAATAGTATACATACACTCCAATACAGTTCCACGATCATGGGAACGATATCATCGCGCGTGCGTACGTACGGAATACCGTCTTCACGATGTGATGCGACTCGTTCTACATGATCTTAATTTCATAATGATTATATAAATGAATTTAATGAATAAAAATGATAAATAGTACACTAATACCATTCTGGAAATGAGGTATCTATAACCTAAAGAGAAGAATAAGAATTTATTCTCAAAACACGCATAAGAACAAAAAGTAATAAACACCCGAATAACAAGTAGCAATGAAATATTACTAATAAGAAGATAAGTATATAACTATATATGATATCATAACAATGATTATGATTATGGAATAAGTAAATGACATTTTTTAAATCATTATACATGAGGTTCGTACACTTACGAAGCAAATCGGACCTAAGTAAGGGAAAATCTCACAATCTCATTTTTATCCGAGATTGTTTCTACTTCAGAACTTACTGGGGAATATTTATCATCCACATCCATGTATCCTCAATATGTAATATTATTTCCATCCACCTAAAATTTTTTAAATTCAATTTTACCCTTCAGTGAGTTTTTAGTAAAAGATATGAAAGGAATCTTTTGTCTTTATTCGTATGAGGTACTTTTTGACTTTTCTGACATAAGTACGAGAAGAATGTTTTTTTAACTTATACAGCATGAATGGATTCTTAAAACATTATTTCCAAGAAGTTTCCTTTACAAATTTTCAAGTTTATTTTTAATCAACTTCTTTTAGTTTAAAATTATATGGCATGTTAAGAAAGGAAAAATGTTTTTGAAGTAGAAAGGATATTTTCCTCAAGAATGGTGTTCAAGTGTTTTATCAAAATTATTTTCCATGTAAGATAATATAGGGTTCTGTTTCTATCCCTATTATTACATTGATTTGATTATGTTGTGATAGAATTATTTTTATGAATTCCTTTATCTTATATGAATTGTTTTATGATGTCACGATGTTTAAGAATCCCATTTTTATTACATGGATTATGCAATGATGTATTTTTTTTGATTTTGTGGCACACATAATAATGGTATCATTATGATATGGGTGAGACCTATATATCCCTCAAATGTATTGGGTAAATATTTATATCTCATGAGATAGACATGGATGGAACGGCAGGTTAATCCGGTTCAGTGAAATAGGACTGAAACGAGGAGTGAAGTCGGTTCATAAATGGACTTTGTCCGCTAAGATAGTCTTGGAAATGAGTCTTTACTACTAAGAAATTATTCTCTATGATTATGTGTGTATGCCACAAAGTTTCATGTTTTAAGTTATGATTATTGGGATTACATTTCACTACTATGATTTATCCCATGTTATGAAATTATGATCTCTTTTGCAGGTTAAGATTTCCAAAATGATATGTTCTTATGAGTATGATGTGATTGATATTTCTTTTGTTTACCCTTACTGAGCATTTTAGCTCACCCTTTTGTATGTTTACTTTTCCCCAGGTCAGGAAGAAGGATATTAATTAATATATGCCAAAAGGGACTCTAGATATGATAAAATAAAAGGGAGATAGTGTAGATGATTTATGAACCAGTTGTTTATATTTCCCAGTTTCTAAAGACACTATACCTATATGGTCCTTTCCTGGTTTTGTTATATGTTGTAATAAGTGTGATTAAATTATGAAGTAATAAAAATGTATGTAAAGTATGGGTCGTTATATAGATCACCTTGATAAATTTTCTATCAACTTCGAATTGATATTTTTCAATCTCCTTGTCAAGTTATTGTTCTACCTATGGTATTGTATCTTGTAGATCGGTATATCTTTCTAGAATTATCACCTTAATAATAAACTTCTATGATGTTTGATCTAGTTCTAACCATTCAATTACCAACTTCATGGAATAATGGATCTTTTTTTAATAAAACCCACCATATTCCACTATATTAAACATATTACAAATATGATAATGTTTTAAGGGAATGACATTTATGGGTTTGATTGAAATCATCCTTCATATGTCCTTCTAGACAAATCATCGGGAAACATGAAAGTGTTGTATGACTCTCTTTACCTCATAAATTTTCATAAGAGTAAATAAATACCATGGAGTCGATTAAATTAGTAAAATTACTTTTGTATCAACCACAATGTTAGAAGTTTCTTGATTATTTTCAACCATGGCTTACTCTGATGGTTGAATGGGAGTGAGGACCAATTTTGTATCCATGAACATATATAGAAGCTTATGTTTCCAAGGGTAAGAGAACATATAGAAAGTCTAATTATTAATATAAATAAGAAATTTAAAATGGGAATCAATAATGGGTGTTTTATATGCTTACCCTCGCACTGATCAACAAGTGGGTTTGGGTTTCTCTCTAAATTTTCACTTCATTGACCTACCAAGTTTAGAGTCTAAGATTGACCATGCTTTATTGAGTATTTTCCAGACCAACCTGATATAACCCATTATAATTAAACTTTTTTATGTATTTTGTTCCAATGATCCCTCCATCATAGTAGTATGATAAATCTAGATCTCCCACAAATTTCATTTTTGCTGAAATTCCCCACAGGTAAAGTTGTATGAGTTAAGAATCTTGATCATCACGTCATGCATAAGGGGAAAATTAAGAATGAATAAGGAGAATTATTTCCTTTCCACTCTTTAAAAAAATTCTAAAAAAACTTTTTATGTTATAGGGAAATTCATATCTAAAATCTTGTCATTCACATTCACTGGGGTGTTGGGTGGATTATCAATCCCTATTGCATCTCCATCATTGGGAGAAATAATCGAGACACATGAATCAAGGACCATGTTTTTTATTTCCACATATACACCAACCATGGACTTAGTGGAAACTTATTTAGAATGTGTGAGAACCAAAAAAACCATAAGGTCTGATGTGTTCATATTTTTGGTTATTAGAATGGTATTTATTCAAAACCATGCACCATTAGGGATGTAGCATTAAATTAATTTTATATGAAACAAAGTTTAATAGTTACCAATTTGTTATAGGCATGTATGGGTTTCTAGTAATCCCTCCTTATTCCATTTTCATGTATCCTCAATGGTTAATATTCTATGAGGGATTATTGGAGAATAAATAGAGATCACCTGCGTAGAGTTAATAGTTATCACCTCTATGTTCCATGTGAGTCCAAAATCAACATTTTCCTCTATCATACTCTAGCCATCCAATGATTATTTACCTTTATCTATAGTATAATTTACCTAAATATACTAGGAAGGGGTTTCCAAGTTTTTAAGACCATTATAAGGAGGATCGTGACTTGAATTAGGCGAATTCGATTACTACTCAACTCCCTTTAGAACAATTTTAGGGTTAGTAATACCTATGGTTTCCAAGAGATCATCCATAGTGTGTGAGTATTATAGAAATATAATAAACCATGTTATGAAAAGATAATTTAGAAATCATTACATAACATTAAAATCTTGTATGGTTGAAAAAACCTACAGTGAACCGACCCCAGAAGACCAAGATCTAGTGTATGCTACTAATTACATTGTCATGATTATAAGGAATCAAGCCTTAAAGGACCAATCCTTTATTATTCTTGGTAAAACAAAAACATAAATGACTATTTTATTACAAATCAATACACTAATTACAACATAAATTATTTTTCTTATAAATAAACACTTTCTAAATAAATAAATTTAAAGATAAATCTAATATATCTAGTAAATCCCTATATATCTTTCATAGTACTCTTCCTAGATTCTTGGAGAATGAAACATAATAAATGTGAGCTTAAATTCTCATTAATGTAAAAATATAGTGGAAGCGATAATAAATCAATGAGAATAATAATTATGATATGATAAATAATTGAACTCACATGACATATATCAATAAACTAATATGGAAGTGAATAAAACATATGGCAAGGTAATAACTGGAAACACATTCCATTCAAATAACTCGATAATTAAAAATCACTAAGGCAAGGTATGAAACAAAAACACATACCATTTAATCAATGAACTGAAATTAACTATATCCATAGATATGTCGACGTGAAATATAATGGATGAATAATAAGTGAAACTACGTGAGGGAAATTCATTTTTAGGGTACATCATTTATACAGAATGTGTAAACCTATTAATATTAAGACCTTTCATAAGACAGTTTAAAATTAAGGGTAGAAACCCATTTGAGAAACTATTTATCTCATGAGAACTTCTCGATGCATCGAGGATCTATATAAAGTCATGTTTCCTCCTATAATTTCCTATCCAAAGATTTACTCATATTGATTAATCAAAATAAATAATATTCCTTACCAAATAACTGTATTGAATGATTAATATGGATTTATCATTAATTTCTCCATTTAAACATTGTATGTAAAATGGTATATAGTTTAGGAAATACTAATATATATTTTATGAGAATATGGATATTCAAGTATATTTAAAATAAAAAATGATTACAATAAAGTTATTATTTCAATATAATTTTAACAATCACAAAATGAAGTGAGATTGCAAAGATATACATTAAGAACATTCCTGAGGATAATAATATTTAAACATTCCAAAGTGTCTCATACCACATTGAAACATTTAAATCATAATCCCCAGAAATGAATGAAATTAAATTAAACTTATAATATCATGATAATAAATGGATTCATGTTATAACATGAAAACTTTAGTATATACACCAAATAAAATTGAATTGGTGCATGATAACAAATAAGTCTCAACATAGTGCAAATTGAGACGAAATCCTTTATTACTTGAATAGATTTTGAGTCAAGGGTTCCATGAAAGAGTAACATTAATTTAAATAGTTAATATCATAAAATAAATTGAAATTTTGATATAATATATCAAAAAATTTAGTAGTTATACCACACAAATGAAGTAAGTAGTGAATATGACATTAACCCCACATATTTAAAAATTGAGATGAAACTCCCTTACCAATGTGGTAACAAATGAATTGGAAAATAAAAAGGTATTAATAATTATATAAAACATTTAAATAACATTAATATAATATAATTCATGATATTATATGTCAATTTTCTAATATTTACACCATATATAAGAAATTAGGTGCACAACAATAAAGTATGCCTCACAAAAAGAAAAGCGAGACAAGAATCCCTTACCTTGGGTTTCTTTTTGGGTGAAAATCCTTTAACATCCTGTATAATAAATTTATGTTAGTTTTATAAATTATTTATAACATTTTCATGTTTATCATTACTTTATTTCACTAATTACGATGTTGTGTACAACTACTTAAACAATTAAATTTACGTTAAGTGTTTTGACTAATATTCAGTTTATGTATCAAAAATGACTTTAGTATGTAAACTATTGTCAAATGGGTAATTATATAACATCTACATAAATATATAAATACATAATTATCATATTTATACATAAATTATAATTTTAAAATCAATAATTAAATATGCTTATGAGGAATGAAACAATGTTACACTCATGGAGAAGGTAGTTCGTACATAAACATGAGTAACGTTCTCATTTTAAATGATCGTTATAGGAAGAAGGTAAGTAACATCGTATGTTTTCATATTTATCATTATATCATAAATACCAAATTATTTTTAATATATATAATTATATATATAATTATTGTGATTTGAAAAGGAATCGCATCGTTTCGACGACACAGAAGTACACACGTCCATGAACCGTGTAATCTCATTTAAAGTGTGTGAAAGAGTAAGAAAAAATGATATATACTATATTTATAGAAATTTAATTATGTAATTAATATTATATATATGTTTTTATGGGTCATATTTTTAATTATAACCATTATTTATACATTCCATGTATCGTGTGAATGAATCACATTGCTTTAAGGGAATTTAGTCCACACTTCCTCAAACAATGTTATCGTATTAACGTAAAATGGAAAGTATTAAATGTATGTATTATAAAGGGTTTAAATAAGTATAATTTCATAATAAATTTCATATATAACATATATAAATATATGTCAATCATAATGTACATCCATGAAAGTAGGTAAAGGAAAAAATGAACAATCATCGTTTCGTGAGGCAGTAGTTCGCCGTACACAGAAACAGTATGTTCGTTACCCATTAGATGGTTGTGTGTGTAATTGGAGTTTGAAAAATTATCATGAAAAATTGGAGTGTATTTATTGTACTATTTTGTATACAATATTCTAATAAAAAAATTAGGGGTGGAGAAATAAAATAAAATAAAGGATCTTGAGAGAAGGTGTTACCTGTTAATCGGGTAACTCCTTTTGGTTTGTGTCAAAAGACTTCCTTGAAAGTTTTTATGGCCAAAGGAATGATTAAATGATAAATTAAGAGATGTTGGGATATTATCTAGTTTTATATTTTACTATCCAAATGGCTTGATATGTGTGAGGTAGTGGGAGAGATGAGGTCTTTTTATAGGGTAGGAAAAGCACACACTTGGTTTTGTTGAAAAGAATTTTGTGTTTCCCATGTATTACTCATTGTACAAGTTTCCAATAAACTATTATAGAACCTTATGAATTTATATTCTTAAATATGTCCATAAAATAGGTTTTGGATATGTTTATAAAATATTTTGGACCTCTAGTATATGGTTTAATCCCTTATGCTTAATTTAACTTTAATTATTGTAATTAATTTTATTTACATTCACTAATATTTTTAATAAAAAATTAATTTGACCAAATTATAGATTTGAATTATTCTTATTATGAATATTTAATCTATTTTTAGAAATTATAATCACAAATTTTTTACAAATCAAATTAAAATTAATCCCACATACGGGATGACAATGCAGGTTTTTAGGTAAAAATGTCCTAAAGCTTGCTATGTTTTTATAGTCAATTTCAAATTTAAATTAATTAAAAATATGTAAATTGGATTAGTTTATAACAATATTATCTAATTAAACTTTAAAACAAATTATAATTATAAAATAACCTTATAAATAAATTAGATGATAAAGTAGTGTTGAATTAAATTTTTGTATTTTTCACTTTTCATTAAAAAATGAAACTTCCCAGAAAAATACCAAAAATTCACCCAACCCTAATTTTTATATTCCTATTTAAAATATTAAGTTTATTTGAAAATATAATAATTATAAAACTGTCAATATTTGGATTTAAAAAGGGTTCGTCGTTAAAAGGCGGTAAAAGTGCCTTAATAAAAATATAGGTTTTTATATGTAAATTAGGGTTTGTCTTATCTTATGCCTATCGAATATATTGGATGAAAATAAAAAATATTTGATTGAATATATAACATATAAATTTCATTAATATCATTAAAAAATTAATTAATTTACTTTATTAAGACAAAACGCCTTTATTAGCATAAAAATAATAATATTTTCTTTATATTCAATTGGTTTGTATTTTCATTTCTAATTAATCGGTAACCTATTAATTATTTTTATATTTTTCTAAACCATATATTTTTATGAGTTAGTTAATACTATTCATAATTACTAGTTTATTATATTAAATAATAATATTCTAAATAATATATTATTGTTTGGTAAAACGCTTTCTTACATGTAACTCAAGCCATTAAAGAATGTCATTGTTGTGTGTGATGAACACTAACTTAATATCGCTTTCATTTCAAGTTATAAATTATATTGAATTTATTTATAATATTAAATTTATTATAAATACTAGGTTCATTATATTCTATCACTCACATGATGTTGCATGTTATACATGCTATCGAATACAATGTTTGTACTTTATATTTTTGGGGCGTTACAAACTGAAATTATTATCTCCCCTTCATTGTTAAGAGTGGTTTGGGTCTTCTCAAATTAAATTTTTTCCACTGAATTTATGGTCCCATCAGAATATATATGCACTCTACCTAAGTAAAATTCCTCAATATCCATATAATTTTTTCTAGATACCTTTAAGGTAAGTGTGAGAGGAAAATTATATAATTAATAATCATTGTTTTAAATATATTAAAAAAATCAAGGATGGGTTATGAGAACTAATAGAGATAAAAGAAATGTTTGGCCAACTTTGATGATCTCCAAAAATGTTTAACCTCGTAGAGTGGAATGAAATCCCAAACCTTCTTAAATACTAGTATTAGTAGAGGGAAGTGAGAATTTCCTCCCTCCATCTATTCTGGCATGAGCCTCTATACTATGGGTACCTCCACAGCCTCTGAATGGCATGATCTCTGCACCCCAATGTGGCCACCAGATATTGTATACCATAGTGATTTCATAGTTGGTGACTTTATTTACACCCTATTAAGTTAGATATGATGTCTCATTTCATAAATAGATCTAAATTTAATATAACAGAATATTATGTAATCTGACATCCTCAGGATCAAAAAATGTGTCTCATTTTCCAACAGATCGATCAACCACCCATACATTGATGCCTTACTACATAATTTTCTCCATCTGTTTCATGGTACTGATATGGATTTTAGTGGAAAAGTTGAAAGTATTCATCTCTCAGAAAGATATTCCTAACATCATAGGATTAGTATCCTAATTGAAGTTTGGTGATTCCCCTATATCCTTAAGTTAAGGAATATACACACTAATATAAATAATTATCCATAGATCCATAACATCATAGGTAGAATTAAGCTATAATTTTTCCACCTCAAGTCACACATAGTTTTCGGAATCCTCATTCAGTTGGAATGAGGACTCTATATCATTCAAATTTATAGGTTTTTTGAGACATTTCACCTCAATTTGAGTCGTAATAACTTGGTTAGGGTCTCATACAAGTGGTGAGTATGAGAATATCTCATCCCAATTTTGGTTCATACAGGATATTCAACTCTGGTTTATCATGCTTCTCATAGTTGGGTTCATCTCAGCAACTCTAGGACTTCTTCATTATCACTCTCTTGAAAATACGTTTTTCCTATTTTTCCCCATTCTGGAGTCACAGGGGAATTAATTATAGAAACATACGTCAACAACATCCCTTGAGGATATTAAGATGTATATGAATTATCATATCGATGGGTTAACCTAATATATGAACTCAATGGGAGAAAATTGATCACTTCCTGAGAGACTTTATAATTCATTATTACATAGAGTTTTCATGATATAATTTTTTGTTTCTCTTATTGAATTTCTTTTGGAGTGGATATGATTGGTAGTTATGAGAAACTAAAGTTTCCTACAAACCTATAAGAAAAGTAATCTCCATATATTTCCTCTATATTTATCCATGTCACCAATACAAAAACTCTCAGATCCATCATATATGAACTTATCACATATCCACCGTTCTATTTTTCAACAATTGTCTTAGAGTGGGGATCACCATATGGGATGATGTTCAACTCTGTAGATAAAAATAAAATAATTAGAGACAATCTATACATTAAATATAATGGATTGATGTTAGAAACACCATGAATAAATGGGTAAAATGGAATTTAGTAATACCAAATTCACTAATTTACACATATGCATTAAAAGTAACTATTATTCATCCCCATGGTACCAAGAATAGCCTTGAAATGTGAAAATGGGTCGTTTCCATATAAATATGCATCTAGCACTAGAAAAATTTTCCAATATAGGTGTTTCCAATATCACAATCTCCCATTACACTAACATAGTCACCATAAAAAATTATCTCAACCATATGACCCCATTAGAATTGTAAACTATAAGTAGATGAGTTTTTAACTACATCACTAGAATTTCATCCAGTCACATCCTCATTGGGATTTGAGTATTGACGGTATAACTTCATTATTCAGACTAATAGTTTTCTAGTACAGGATAATACATTCCTAGGAATCTCTATTTTCTATTTTAGGGTATTATTTTAGGAACATAAAGACAATTCTATTCTATTAGGGGATCAAGATAGTAGTCACCCATACCTCAATGTAGATTTTAGCTTGCAGGAGAGGGTCTTTCCCCGTGACCTATGATGTTGACTTTAATAATTCATTTTTTAATACATGAAACTATTTGGAATCCTACAAAAAAATTGGAGGGTTGAATAAATCATACGTATCCACAATTATGTATTCCCTCGAGAATTTGTACATATCCCATAAATTAATACCTAATTTATTATGCATCAGATCAAAAGTTTTGGTCTGAGATCTTGATAGAATTATGGAAATTGGGACTAAGTGAGAGTGTCAATATAAATATTTTTGAGAGATCCAAATAAATTCATAAATCAAACCCTTATCTAAGTCATAATTAAATCCAACACGTTTATTATGAACCAAATAATCCCACATCCATTCTGTCTTAACTCATCCTCTTGTACAAAAGTACCAATCCTCATTCTAGAATTTTTCCTGATCAGTAATGTAACATTGAAGAGTGGGTGACAAGAAATGCATCTTTGACATTAAAATGTGGGGTTGTATGTCTAGATCACTCTTATTGTTGTTAATCAGTAACATAGATTGTGGTATACCCTCACTAATGTAAATACCCTTGGAAGAAATATTGGTTTTAGACATCATGTATACTCATTAAAACTAAATCATGGTGTGTAGTCATTTAATCTTGATAAAAGTATATCCATCTAGATATCATGATTATATAGTAGAAGAACCTAACATATATGATATTCTAGATAATGTTTCTTCAATTTTCTTGTAAGGAATCATAGGGATACATCATATGGGGAATATTAGTTTGGTCCAATAATATCAGAAATTTATTCAATGTGATCGATAACCTCAGCATCTAAAATGGGGATCTTGTTCATAGCCATCATAGTTTATAAATAAATACATGATGGTTAATTAGAAATTAATAACGAATATAAAGTCATAATTTTTTCAGAAAAGAAGATTATATGCATGAACTACAGGGTGGAATCTTGTAGATATCCAACATAACTCACCTAAGTAATACATTCAAGTAATTCTCTCAAACAAATCACCCAGTGATTTCACTGAAGTTAGGTAGTTTACCAATCTTCATTACTTATATCCCTCACCCTAGTCTACCACAAAGGGTCAGAACTCAAGTAAGAGTGTCACCCAGCCTCTATAGAGAACATAAAAACACTAAATTTTGGGTGAAATCCATCGACGAGCAAATACCTTGATATATCATAGAAGATCATAGTGCATGGACATTGATAAATCCTATCCTTTACGGAATTTAGAAAAGGGAAGATAGGAGGACTAATTATTTATAAGCATTGTTCCATGTTTTGTGAATGATGGAAATATGTGACATCTATTTGGATGCTTGTGATAACGGATTACACATGATATTTTCATTAGTTGGTGTAATATTATGTCAAAAATCATTTGATTCTAAAATATTCATTCTTGCTACTGAAACCTTGACATCATTAATAACTCCTCCTTGTCCTAAAAGGATCCATTCCAAAGGGTAATTTTTTTTAGCACCCTCCTTTAATTAAAAGGAAAATATCCTGAAATAAGATACCTTAATAAAATAGAGGAAAGGTCCTAGGGAGGAATAATGTAATATTACTTAGAATCTATGAATATTTTTTTATGTTGAACCAATTCGTGAAACATTCATGACATTATAATCTATGTAATTTTCACTTTTGTGTTTTTCTAGTGCTAAAAAACAACTTCACCTAACTACTGAATTTTTCCTATAAATACGACACCTTGGATCCTCATTTTTTCCTTTTGGAAGGAAAAGAGGTTTCATGAATCTCTACTCATCCTAGTCTATCGACCAAGTCTTTAAATCCCTATGGATGTTTATTCCAGCCATAAAATGAATAAAATTTCCAAAAATAGATGTTATTTGACTTCCCCAAAGTTCTATAACACCAAGAATCATTGTGAGGATCAACATGAATCCTAGTCAGACAACACTAGAGTAAAGGACCATTATCCAACCATTCATTTGCATTCCACTCTTCCAATGGTATCTATTGATACATCCTTCGATTTGGGTGGAGATTCACCCATGTAATGTCACCCAAATTATTAATTTAACCATGCTTCACTTCAGATAATCTCTCACCATTTTTTCCTATTTTCACATGGGAGAAACCCTAGTCACTTATCCCTAATGTTATGTGGGAAAATCCTTCTCACTCTCCCTAGTTTAATTTGGGGGAAGTCTCCTTACATCCCTTTACAATGGTAATCCATGATTGTTTCCATCCTTTTTCACTCTTGGAAAAAAACATTAGGTACATCAAATATTATATAGAAGATTATTCCTTCAATAAAATTTCCATTAAGACCTTTAATTATGAAGGGCTCCCCTAAATCCACTAAACACATGAAATCAAGTTATGAAAACATGTGTGTTCCTATTTATATCATACATTACCTTTATAAATGGTGTCTCCATTGTGTCTATGTTAATGGATAATTTCCCCTGTGGTTTTTAAAACATGCATTCCCTTGATAAAGGGGGTACTAACCTTAAAGACATTAGTGACAATTCCCTAGGAACTTGAATTTAAACATGGATAAACCAAATTAGAGATTAATTGGAAAGAGTTCTTGGTGGATGGATAAGTCCACCTAATGAGAGAGGCAGCCATGATTTTCATAAACCCTATATCTACCCTTCTCATACTCTAACTAGGATATGGACTCCTATATGGTTCTTGAAATGTGTTAAATCTATGTATTCTTATTTATAATCTCAATTTTGCACCATATCTGTAATCCTTGATGGTGGAAATATTGAGTATGAGTAGCATCTAAACTTCTCTCCTCCACTCTTGAGTTGAATTGGGAAGATTATGGCATAATCCCCGAAATAATATGTTTGGGTTGTATGAATTTAAACTATATAGCACCACATATTATTCTCATAACAAAAAACTACACAATATTTTGGTTTGGGTATATTCCTTTCCAAACAAACTCATCATCAAAAAAATGTTTCTCATGCTTAAGTCCCTCAATAACCATTACTAGGCATCTTTGATTTATTCTTCCTTTACATATGACTTTAAACTACATAAAATGGTCTGTATCACATAATCATAAAATGTAAGATGTTCTTAATTAAGTGGAACTGAAGATCATGGGTTATTATTCCTTTTATAGGTATATGTATGAAGTCCTTTTCCTGGGCCTCATCTCAACACCATGAAAATTTATTTCCTTCCTAGATGATGGTAAACTATATATTACCAAATTTTGTGGATTTAAACCACAGTGACCTATATACCATCATCACTAAGTAATAATAAGTTAATGGTGGATAACCTCTAATATATACATATTGTTTCATCAATGGAGAACCTCATATATATATATATATGTTTTCATTGATGGGATACCACTAATACGTATAGAAATTCACATCCTTTCATACTAATAATTGATTTCTAGAATGGGGTTAACCGTGAACATACTATGATTTGGGAAGGATTCATAAACATGAATAAAATCTATAGATATTCCTAGAGTAGGAAATAATTCCCCCAAACATGGTGTGATGTTCTTGACCTCCAATATTTTTTACCAATGTGAGTTTCTAAGTGTCATTAGTAAGAAACCCCAATGATCACCTACCATTAAAAGGTATTTTTATAGTTAAATATCATGTCATGGATGTGTTATTCATTGGGTACATCTATATACATAAATTAAAACCATTGAAAAATATCTAAAACAAGTGTAGTGATCAAACATGAAGATTGTGAAACCACTCATTTCCCCTCACAATCAAACATAGGGCCACTCATGGATCATTTTTAGGTCAAATAAATATGTATACCATATATGTTCAATTATGGACTTTCCATCTTGGTCACTTGAGTGATAAATGTAATTATTGATTGCTAAAGGAAAACAAAAAATAATAATAAAATAGAGTACAAAACATATAAACAATGTGTCCTTAGAAAAATGTAGATAATGTATTTGTCAATGGAAGGATTAACACTAGAGTCTCATAATCTAGATCCTATGTATAAAAATTTATGAGAACCAAATATGATATATTCTCATGGTATTTTATAGTTCTATGTTACATTAAACATTGATTTTATATGAAACATGTGTGTTTAATTTCTAAAAAATGTTTAAATTATTTAGAACATTCATCAAACGGGGATAAATGGTTGAAAATGGAATAGTTTTAAAGACTTAATAATTGATCTATCATAATGGTGATGAGTATAATAACAAATAATTCAAGAAATTTTATTCCAATAAGTGAATCAAGTTTCAAAAAAATAGTACTTGGGATAACATAATAAAATATTATAGTGTAATGTATTAATTTGACACTAATAAAGATTCCCTAGAGTACACATATATATTTGTTTTTCAATAGGAATATTAGGAAATAGAATTCAATTTCATAGAATATTATATCAATAATATTCCATCTATACATAAGTGTAATGATATTCCTAATTAACTTTGGACTGATTCATTGATAGATTTATCAAACATTGAATTTAATAGATATATCACTTATGTACATGTTGATGCCAATGAAAGTGATATTTTAGAATCTAATTGTATGATGTGTCTCTTTGTAGGTTAGGGAGATGAAGAATTTCAATTTCAACTTTAAAATAATTTTTAATGAAAGGTCATTAGAAGTAAAACATACTTTTTAAATGAGGGAAGCCAATATAAATATCCACACATAGTTGAATTTATTTTTTAGAATGAATAATCAATGAATTATGAAAATTTTTAAAAGAATAAAATCTCAAAAAAACATGTTTATTTATGGAGTATAAAATTACTAAAGGTACATTAAATTTTAGAAATATAAAAAGCTGTCCATATTATAGATATACCAAAAAGGTTAGATATTACTTAATATAAAAATACATCTAAATCACTAATAAGATTTTAAATAGGATTGGTTGAGACTCTGGTGTAGTTAAGGAGTTCTATTTGGGTTAGGAGTCCAATATTGTGGTCCAAATCAAAATTTCACTATTTTTTTCTAATGTATGGTGCAAAAAATAAAATCTTAGGAGTGGTGGAATGTTTGAGTGAATAAAAATAGTGAGACATAGTAATAAATAAAGATATGGAAGTCATAAATTTGAATGGAAAATGAGAGATATTGAATATATAGTTGGGGGATAAATCACTATATAATAAATGGATTTACTGGTTCAAGGAAGAATAATATTGTATAAAATTATAAAATTTAAGGTTGGTTGTGAAAGTATATCAATAAATTGAAGGGATTTATATTGATAAAATATTGTTTTTAGTCATGATGTATATAACTATATAAAATGTGAATAGTTTAATTTCATCAAAAGGTGTACAACTTGATAAATTAGTTGAGAAGACATCATTCTTTAATAGTGATTTTGAGGAAAAATATTTTCATGGAGAAAGTAGAAGGTTTTAATAAACCTGAATAAAGTATCTAGGGTGAAGGTTCAAATTGAGTTTTATTAGATGAAATATTTAACCTAATAATGGAACAAAAGATTTAATTCTTTCATTAAAGGGGAAGTTTTCATTTAATGTAATGGTGATCATTGTTGTTACTTCATGGTGCTTAATGATTGGAGTTTCATCCTAGTTTTCTAGTATATGGATGATGTTCTCATAGAAGTTATGATGATGGAATATATAATAATGTTGTAGTGATATCTAGTTGGAAATTTCAAGATTAAAAATATTAAGGTGGCGAGATGAATGTTATGGATGATGATTAACAGAGATTAACAGATGAGAACACTAATACTATCATATTTTGGTTACATTTAGAATGATATGGAATGTTAATATTATATATATATATGTGTGTGTGTGTGTGTTTTAAATCATTTCACATTATTATAAATCACACCTCCCAATTATAATAAACATTACCAAAACAAAAAGTTATAATATATTTGGATATTAGTTACATACCCATCTTAATATATTATACAACATACATTTATTCCATAATATTATCTATAAATGATTACTTTATAAAATAATAATATTTAGTATTCTCCTCTATTACCTATGAAAAGGTAAACATAATTAAACGGTGAGATCGCACACTCAGTGAGGTGTAAAAAAATGATATTGCAATAAACCAACCCATGCTATCTTAATAGAACAATAGATCTAGTCAAGTATAATACATGAATCATGTCCCCAATATCAAAGAGAGTGAAGCTATTATTAGGGCATCAAAGATACTCAATTAGGAATAACTTTTCCCATTAAACCAAAATTTAATAGATAACACCCAAATAGAAGGTTTATATAACCTCCCATCCCTATAAGTTAGACAATTATAATAGATAAATTATTCCCAATTGAGTATTTTTGATGTTGTGGAACTATTTAATAGCTTATGGTGATCGAGAACATGTATAGGTCCTTATAATGGGAAATCTCGGGTACCGATTCTGTGTATCACATGTAAATTACTTAAAAAACTAATATATGATATCATAATAAAGATAATAGAGGAGTTAATGTGAGAAAAATATATATGTATGAAAACATAATCAAGGTATATAAAAATAACAGAAAACAAATAATACCAAATGGAATATGAATCGTGAAATAAAAATATGGATCATAACATCAAGATATTATATAAATATAATCCTAAGATATAATATATCAAGGATAATAAAAAAGTATATCATAATATTGGGGATTAGGTTCACTCCCCATGTCCCATAATCATTATTGGTTGGTTTTACTCCCCACTCCCCATAAAAATTTTAATCACATGAATATAAATATTTATACAATGAAATGAATTGATAAATAATTTTGGTCCCATTGATCACGTAAACATATCCTTAAATAATTTTTGTTTTCCATATGTTTTAGACTCATAGATAATGATTTCTTATTTAAATTTAATATATTTATTGAGGTTTAATACAATTGAGAAGAAATTGAGGTTATTAAGGATGTTTGGAGAAGAGTTTATGAGGATATAATTGAGTTCTAGAAGTTTTAATGTGAAGGTGTTGAGGTTCTTTCAAATTATTGAGTTTCATAAGATTGGCATAGAGACTGAACAGACTATGTAATATTAACAGAAATTTTTTAAAGAATATATGAGTATAGTTTTTGTGTAAAATTCATGAATAATATCCAAGAGATGAAATAATTGGAAAAGTAATGGGATATATATAGGTAACCCTAACTTCAAAATGAGAAACATATGATTATCTTAAGGAATATATAAGAATAATATACTGATATGTAAGATTAACACTAAATATTTACATCTTAAAAAAGATTAAATTTTAGTATACATGAGAGTTTCTTAAGGATTATAAAGTATTCTTAAGAGCCATCAAGTGGTAATATAAGATTAAAATGTCCATTCCTAGGTGAAATTTAAGATAAAATAATATGATTCAATGTTGTTCATCATGTGTTAAATATCACAATGGTTTATGTTGACTATTATTAAATATGAGGTACATTCATTCCCTATAAAATTATATGGAACATGAGTTTTGGTTTCTATGAGAGTATATAGATGTGTAAAAGATCTATGATTGTTTTAAATTTCAAATGAAGGGAAAAGTTGATAATTAAGGATAATTAAATGAGAAACTTGTATAAATTTGTTAATGATGTACGTGAAATATTTATAGAATTTTAAATATGATTATTGACTACATTAATTAATGTCATGTTTGGAGGATTTTATAGTTAAATATTTTACTATTTTTAGTGCTAATGATCATGCATCTGATTTTCATAGAACTATACAAAGTATAATATTTGGAAAAAAATCCCCATTATTTTTTTGAGTATTTAAATAAAGTTAATTGAAAAGAAACTAAATAAAAAACAAAAGATTTAAATATAATAATTCTAGGTGGTATATAGTCCAAGGCTATTTTTAAAAATAGTATGAGGAAGAAGATCATATTCTTATAGTTCATTTGAGACTCATACTTTCTTTTTGTATCATACTTCATGAAGGTATTTTCGTTCATTCATTGTGGGAATTTTAAATTGTTTAGACTACTTACCTTCATAATTATTCTAGGCTCAGGGATATACTATTACTCATGTCTTCATATTGATAATAAATAAGTAGTTATATGTGTGTGGGATAATAACGACAATACACTAGGGACTTAGTAATCTATATTAGAGGAAAAAATTTAAATAAGTTATCTTATACATCTATTTTCTATACTAAAGTATGTTTGGAGTTTATTGTTGATAAATATTAAGGGAAATTATGTTTTAAATATAAATTTATCAATGTTAATTAATCCCCCACCCCCACCCTCAAGAATGATCATCTATTTAAGTAATCTTATGAATTGGTATTAGAGCCTAGTTCTCTCTCTCAAATCTCTCATTGCTCATTCTATTGATCATCACAAATTTGTTAAAATTAAAATAATTCAATATTTTAATTGAAAATATTATCATATATTTATGGATAAAATGATTCTCTATATTCCCTCACATAGATAGGATTTTATTGAGACTGCACATCAACATTTTAAAGTTTCAGATGAGACTTATTTATTGTTCATATCTGATATGAATAATATTAATAGTTATGGGAAGGTATGTAATTAATTTTTATCATTATTATATAATAAAGAGTTTAAAAATATTATAGGATGAAAATAGTTAAGGATATGTTTTCAAATAATCATTTTATTTATAAAGTAGGGAAAATTTGAATGAATTAAAGTTACAACTTTTCAAAAGTGAGTTTGAATATGAAAGAATAAAAATTGATGAATATTTCAATGGATTAATTACCATAGTTAATATAATTTTTATCACCATCATAGGATATAGAGAGAATCTTTAAGATTCTATAGTTGTGAATAAATTTATCAGAACTATTCCTAATAAGTATAAGCAATTATCCCATAAAGAGATATATCTTAAAACGTCATGATTAATGAACTATATATAACATTAATATAATATGATATGACAGGAGGAGAATCTATTAAATTAAAAGTGATCAAGGAAAAGGATATTTAAATTAAATATTTCAAAAATATAAATATTGAAAATGTGAGGGTTGATCCTGGTGAAGAAGAAAACATGAAAGTGAATAGATCCTTTCTTTTCTTTCAAGAAATTTCATTTGATTAATATTGAAATATCAAGGTATGTTATATTTTAAATGATTAAATTATAGTAAAAGTGGTTAAGTTTATATTAATAAACCTTTGAGAAACTAAAATGATAATAAACATGATAAATTAGCTAAGTGATATAGTGACTCCATACTCTTTTACTGGGTAAACTTTTATCATACCAGTTTTTACTATTTTTTATGTGTTTATTTTAAATTGATAGAGAAATTGAAGAAGTAATGAGATGATTGAATCAATGGGGAAGGAGAAACGGTAAGAACACATGGGTCTATATACTATTAGGTACCTAGTGTCACAACATAAATTTTAGATAATTGTGATAATTTATTTACGACAGATTCTCATCACAAAGAGTCATTTAGGACAGGTGTCCATTGCAAATAACCAATCACAGAAGAGGGCATCACAAATGTGAGTATTTTCAAGGGTCATTTGTAGAAAAAAAATTATGACGGATACACAACCCTTTTCAAAACATTCCCAAAATATTATCTAAAATCTCTTTTGTGATGATTTGTTACAAATAACTTTTTTTCAAAAAAATAGAAATGATTAAAATTAATAAATTTAAAAATATTTAAAATTCATTAAAAAAATTAAAACACACATAAAAGTAATACATAATTTTAAATATAATATTTCTATCATATTAAATTACAAAATAGTCATAAAATCTTCAGAAATCGTCTACTAGCATCAGGTAGATGAGGATCACTCGAAGAACCAGGGGGAGGAAACTCCATACCAATGCCATGCACAAGTCACCACATATACTCCATTATATCCTCATCTCTCAAATTTTGTAGCTCACGATCTTCCTCCCACTTCTTCTACATCTGCTATATCATCTCATCCTGAGCTCTCAACCTCTCCTTATAATGTGCAGCAGACGATGGTGTCAAAGATGATTCTCCACAAGATCCCATTGCACTCACTGATGTCATTGCAAAAGTACCATAATAACTCATAGGTGTTGATTGATAACCAAGTCCGATCACTCAACCTTTTTTGACACCCTTAAAATTCACCTATATTCAAGCCCACTCATCAAAATTCAAATTAGCAGTGACATCTTGTTCTGTCTCAGCATGACTCTCCCATGAATGATAAGTCTCAGCATCATATGTTTCCTTTAAATATAATGATAAATTATAATAACATTAAAATTAATATTCATGACATTTTCAACAAAATCACTAACCACAATATGGTGCTTTTCTTCACCTATAACTTCTCATATACGGGATCATTATAAATCCTCTCATAATCTTCAAACTCGGTAATATATGGGTCAATAGCGGTGCATATAATATAACAAAAATGTTATAGTTAAAATAATTATACAATAATAAATAATATCACTTACCGTATGTCATCGATCTATGAAAAATGAAAAAATACCAGCCTTATGGGTGACCTCTTGCCTCCCCCGGCTCTGAAATCTAGCTGATGATCTCCTCCTATTAGTCTCTCCTAGTTATAAGGAGTAAAACCCATCCCATACCTAAGCTGATATAAAGTGAGGATGATGGGAGATGCAAGAATGATCGAAGATGGAAGCACAATATTTATCAATAGAACGCATTCTGATGTTGTGTAGAAACTAATGAAGGTGTTCACATATACAATTATCCAATGCCTTTCAGATAGGAACTCTCTGGCTATCAGATATAGAAGAAAATAAATTCTACAAAATAATTTAAAATATTATGTTTGTAATTAATTAAATTTAAAAAAAAATTATATATTATTTAATAATTTAAAATACAGTTATAGAACATCTAGTCACACACGGCGATGGGTACCAGGTCACATGACACCTGTGGCTCAGAAAATAATTTCTCAGAATTGCACCAGCCTACCCAATGGAAAAATGTGGAAAACTATTTAAATTGAAACAAATATATAATCATAAAATTGTTATCAAAATTAATATGCATATTAATATAAAATTAATATATTAAATAATTAAACATACCACTGTAAACGAGGATCAAAATCAACAGATGGTCGTCTCTCTGGAATAGGATTTGGAATTACTAATCGAGAAAGATTTAACCCCCTCCTAGTAGGTGAACCGTCCTGAGGAGGTGGAGATGAATCTTGCTCATCATCAGGATGTCTGGTATCAGTGAGAGAATGTAATAGATCATCAATATCATCTTCATCTATCTAAACCAAACATTCTCACAAGTAAGATATTGTTAAAAATATATATGAAATATATGAAACTAATAAATGTTAGAATAAAATGATGTTACATATAATAGATTTTAAATACAAATATGAAATTTAAAAAACAATTAAATATCATAATATTATAATTATCAATAACCAAATAACTGAATATAATACATGAATCGTTATCTTCATTACCATTTTAATCAACATTAATGTCTTCATCCTCATCTTCAGCATTGTCAACTCCGATATGACTTTCAGTTTCATCATCCCTTATTACTTCATCAACATTATCTATATCATCAGCCCTTAACTGGGGGGTTTCATCATAGATATTTATATCATGTAGGGAAAGAGATATATTTTGAAGTGTTTCTTGAAAATTTTCAATATGTTTCACATCCACAAAACCAATTTCATTTTTAATAAACTAATTGTCATGTGATTTTATTTTTATCACACTCCAGCAGTCCTTTAAATCTCTCAAAACATCATAGTAATTTGCATTGTAAACATAATGTTCTTGATGTGAAAACATAAATGGTTCACTTGATGCAAGAATATTGTTAAATTTAATGTCAATGACTCCAAATCATGGATATACTTGCAAACCCTAATCAGTATCAAACCAGTAAAACTTAAACATTGTAACATAATTTAATCCCAGATAACATAACTCAATTATTTCATCTACCATACCATAAAAGTCAACTTCACTTTCCTTATGATGGTATCCTTTTAAATGAACACCATTATTCATTGATTTATTCGAGTCACTATATATACGTGTATGGAATCGAAATCCATTAACTACATACCCATTTTATTATTTTAAAAAAATTTATGGAGGGGTTTTGAGTACACATAATTGACTATCAATTTTATTTTCATATTGTGTCACCTGTAAACAATAAAAAATAATAATAATATATATTATTGAAAAAATGATTTATTATTATATTGAAATATACTTAACATACTACTGATTTGAAACCAATATGAAAACTTTTGTTGTCAATGTTCCTCAAGATAAATAGGTGTAATTTTTATAAATTGATTTTTGATATGGTCATCATATAGTTTGAAAAAAAATAGTGTAAATAAAGATATATTTTAAAAATATTAAATCAAATAATAAAAAAAGAAGTACTTGTTGCAAAAATCATGTCATTTATTCAAAATTTTGTAGAACATAAGTATAAGATCTATAAAGTTCCTCATCTGTAGTCCATCGCTCATGATAACCACCGAAACCAATCTCATGCTGATTAAAAAATGACAATTCATGTTTTGTGATATCATCAACATTTGTCTCATAACAACCCATGCGATTGTGTTTTGAAGGATATTTTCACTAATAATAATTAGAGAATAAATTTAAAATTTCCTCATATAATTATTCTTTCAGAATTGACCCATCAACTTATGCTTTGTTACGTACTTTATTCTTTAATTATTTCATACATCTATCAAATGGATACATCTACCGAAATTGTATTGGCCCTCCACATTTAGCTTTATCTAGAAAATCCAGAATTAAATGCTCCCTGGAATTAAAGAAGCATGGTTGGAATATTTTCTCCAATTTATATAAAATTAAAACAAAATATTTTTATGGAAAACTCAATTCCTTATAATATGATTTTTCCACACAAATATTTCAGAAAAAATGATATTTTGGTCAACATGTCCCATACTGAAGAATTCAACCACCCTCTAAGACCAATAGGAAATAATATTTTAATTATTACATGATAGTCATTACTTTTTAACCCCATTAATATGCCCATTTCTAATGCAATGAGGAAAATTAGAAGCATAACCATCAGGTAACCTCAAATCTATAATCCATTAAAAAAATAATAAATGGTTTTCTTTATTAAATGACCAAGATGATTTTGGCTTCATTAATTTTGGTGATATTTCATCTTCAAATAATTCATGTTTAGGACGTCTGCAAATATTCACAAGATATAATTGTTCCTTTATATTATCTCTGGTCTTATGAGGTATGTCTAACATGATATAAAACATGGTATCAAAAACATTCTTCTCAATATGAATTACATACAACATATGATGAACTAATAAATTAGACCAATATGAAAGGTCCCAAAAAATAATCTGCTTTAACCAATTTTATCTCTCCCAAAATCATTAATCTTTTTCTTGTTTATGGTTGGTCTAAAAGTAAAATGAGGTAATGTAGAGACAAAATATTTTACCTCAGAACACTGCTGGAGGTGAATCTGTTTCAATTCAACATTTTATAAAATTAATTATGTTCCTTCAAAAAGGGTGATCTATAAGAAGAAATATCTTATTACTATAAAAATAACTAACCTTTATCCCATTACAAAGAATAAACACTTTGTTATCATCCATGCAGTATGGACAAGATTTTTGACCCTGTGTGCACCATCCAGATAACATACTATACACTTGAAATTCACTAATCATCCATATTAATACAACCCTCAATATAAAATTCAGATATGAAGTTATATTAAATGTAGTCACACCATTATTCCATGAGGAAATTAACTCATCAAATGGTGGTTTCAAATTAACATAAATTTTCTTATTTGGATGTCCAAGAATTAATAGTGTCAAATGTATATATGGTTCCTTCATCAACATCCAAGGAGGAAGGTTTTAAGGAGTAATGAAAACTGAACAACAAGAATATTGACTATCATAAGCACCAAATGGACAAAAATCATCAGTTTAAAGGAACATCCATATGTTACAAGGTTCTAAAGCAAAGAAGGATCTGTCTGATCAAAATGTTTCCATGAATCAACATCACATGGATGATTTAAGATTTTTAGGATGAAAATATTTGATTTATTCCATGTCATCAATCCACCTATGTTGCGAGACATAAATAAACACTATAAATGATGATTAATCGGAAAATACCTCAAATGTTTCTTGGGAAATCTAGACTTTCCTTATTGTGCCTCTTTATACCTCGAATCTCCACATGTTGGACAATAAATAAAATATTCATAATCCCCATAATATAAGATGTAGTAATTTGAACAGGCATGGATTTTCTGATAACTTAGACCCAAATTATGAACCAATCTTTTACTTTCATAGAAACTTGCAGGTAATGTATTTCTGTTAGGAAACAACAACTTATTCAAAGATAAAATCCGATCAAGACAACTATTAAACGTTCCAAAATATGATTTAATAGCCATAATTTTGTAACAGCTTAATGTTTTCTCATCTGACTTCTCAAATATATGGCCTCCTCAGTAGATTTTAAAAAAATATGAAACTAGGAAGGTTCTAATTTAGTTTTTTTAATATAATTCTAATTTTTTGTTTCTAGAATAGATGGATCAACTGCCTCATGTATTAAATTTTTAAATGATGGATCTCGAACCAAAAAAATTGTATTTTCTACTGAACAATTTTCACTATGTTGATACCAAAAAATATAATCTTTTTGAAAATAGGAATGTAATAGATGAATTCCAAAATTTTCAAATGTTTCAAATTTCATAAGATCACATTTCCGACATGGACATTTAATTATTCATTCAGAAACAAAAACTCAATTTGACGATACAAATGATAAAAAGGATTTAATACCTTTAATGTAGATCGGATTTAAACCAGATTCGTTTGGATGTTTGTGATTATTTATCCAATCATGATCATGTAATATATATTGGTGTCTACTTTTTAAGTCCATAGTTATATAAAAAACAATTATTACAAATCATTTTGACTAATTACATATTATTATTATATTTTACCCCCTTGAAATATTCTATGGAATATGATCAGAGTGAGACAACGGGGCTAGCACTAGATTATGGGGCTTGTAGAGGCTCGACATAGATAAAATAACAATATTATATATATTATAGAAGACACATGCTATTTTTTTGAAAATAATAGAATATCTCTCAAACATTGTCTCTTATGAGAAATACGAGACCACTGTTAGGTATGAGATGTGGGGTTTCTCCTTGACATGACCTTACATATGTGTGTGTTGAGTGTTTAATTACATTTCTTGCGGGAGTAATTCATTTAATATTTTTATTATAATTTATTATAAAAATTTAAAATATCTTTCAAACTATGTATCCTTTGAAAAATTAACGACCATCGTTGGGTTTGGGATGTGGGGATGTAGGGTGTACCTTTGGCATGATATAAAATTTGAATTTATAATAAATATTAGTAATATTTAATAATTACTCATATTTTTTTCTTTTATAAATTTTGAAAAAAATTCATAATTTCACAATATTTTCAAATTATTAACAATATTTTGTAATTAACACTAATATTTACAATGTATTAATAATATTGAAAAATTAATTATTAGTTATTATAAACTTTTTTTTATAAAACCATTCTTTTAATGTTTTTAATATAAAAAAATTCCTATATAACGTTTAGTTAAAATGATTTCTTTAAGTTAATTTTTGCATCATTCTTAAAAAACATGCATTTCTATTTATTTCATACATTATATATATATATATAATACATAATCAAATCTATTTACATAAAATTAATTTTTATATGTTTTTTAAACAAATTATCATATCAAATCAATATACATACAAACACGCCCACACACATAAATTTTCATATATTTTGTCAAATTTTCAAATTATTAATAATATTTTGTAATTAACAATATTATTTGATATTTATTATTAATATTAAGCCAATAATTATTTATATATAGTTATATTAAAATATTTATTAAATAATATAAATATTTGAAAACAAAATCTAACAATTGTTTTTTAAAAAAATATACATATTAAATTTATATATACCTAGATATAAACATACATAAATATTTAAAATTTATTAATAATATTGACTAATTAATTATTAATTATTTTAAATTACGTAATGATTATTATTAATTATTTAAGTTATTATTTATTTTTTAATAATTATTATATATATGTATATCACAAAATCATAATTAATATTAAAACATAAAATATATTCTGACTCTTTTTTAAAAAAATATACATATCAAATATATATATATATATAACCTTACATGTATTTTTAAAATGTTTATATATACATATTCAAATGTTAATATATATATATATATATTACATGATTTCATAATCAAATATATTTTTACATGTTTTTTAAACAAATATATATATCAGATAAGTATATATAAATACATATATATATATATTATACATATTTTTAATGTTTATATATGTTTATGTGTGTATATAAATATCAAAAAATTACCCATTTTTATACAACTTATATATATGTATGTATTCAGAGGTTAATATACATAAATGTATATATATATATATATGTGTGTGTATATTAAAAGCCTTAAACATTTTTTAAAACGTTTATATATGTTTGTCTATATATATATATCATTAACTTTACAAGTTTTTTTAAAACTTATATATATATATATATATATATTCACATTTTAATATACATTCATGTGTGTATGTGTGTGTATTAAAAACATTACAGAATTATATATATATATATATATATATATATATATATATGAAAATTTTGACATGCTTTTTAAAATGTTTATAGATGTATACACAAAATTTATTATTTACATATATTAATATTAAAAAATTTCTTAATTAATCAGAATGTATTAATATGTATTTATATTAAAATATTTATTAAATAATATAAATATATCAAGTATATATTGGAAAAATAAAATTAAACAGATATACATATCAAATTTATATGTACATATATACAAATATATATACAGATATACATATATGTATACATATATCAAAAACCATAAACATATTTTTTAAATAATTAATATATATATAGACACGTAAATATAAAAAATAAATAAACACATGTTAATATATATATATACACACAAACATATATCAAAATGTAATGGTAAACAAACATACTTATATGTATATATACAGATATAAATACAAAACACATATAAATATCAAAATTAAAAAATTAGAATGCTGAAAAATAAATTAAAATAAATTACATGAACCATATTATAATCAAAATAGAGATTAATACAATTTCATTGATCCTAAATAACAAATAAATCATGCAAATCAGATAAATTTCTAAACCTAGGGTTTGAAAAAACTAGTATATTTAACATTGAATCAAAATATACAAAAAAAATGAATCACATTAAAACCAAAATAGAGATTAATACAATTGCCTCAATCCAAAATATAAAATAAATCATGAAAATCAGATGAACTTATAAACCTAGGGTTTTAACAGACCATTATATTTTACATTGATCCAAAATACGCAAAAAAATGATGGAGAACATAAACGGAGTCCGTACCTTGAAGATCTGAGCTAAAATTTGCCAAAAATCAGGAAGAACGTGTGTTCATGGAGGTGTATGGAATTGGGCAGCTGGGTAAGGTTTTTCTGCATCGTTCGTAAGAGAGGAGGAGAAAGGAGAAGAAGAAAGAAGAGGCACGATGTATAGAAATGATTGTTTTTTTGTGATGTTGTTAATGTTGTTTTAAAAAAAATTGTCAAACTTATTTATGACATACACTATTCTCTGCCACAAATAATCTCGAACTGACGTGAATTTGTGACGGAGAAATTTTTCTGTTGAAAATTTTCATCATGATTATTTTTTGTGCTGGGAAGCAGGAATGCCTACCAAAACTATTTTTGAATAAATATTAATTCCATCACAAATAATGATTTTTTGTGACATAATTAATAATTTTTCATAAACAATTAGCAGAAAATCCACTATTTTCGATGGGACATCTAACTGTCGCAAATGACCCATCGCCAATTATCGAAATTCTAGTATTGTGGTCTCTTAGTGAGTACTAAGTGGGGGTCCAAGGACCCAAGTGATTTTGTGTGAACTATCAGGTACCAAGTATACATGTAGACTAACAGAAATTAAAAATTCATTTTGATCCATTAAATTTAATTTTTCTCCTCCAATTAAAGGGTTATTTTGAATTTCATATTTTCATTTTGTTTGACTCTCCTTTGATGCTCACAATCCACTAATATTCCTCTCTCAATGGTCCTTCTTCATTTCTTGATCTGAGTGGTCTTGGTTGGTCATAGATACTTGGTTTCAACAAAGTAAGATCACTCTATCCTCTAATCCTCTTCTTTTCCCTATTTTCTTATAGTGGTGGGTATATCTCATTTTTTTTAAATTGAATGAATTTATAGATCTGTTTAGTCCTTTAGTTTTTATTTAGGATTAATTTTACCAAATTACTACTTAGGTGAATATATGGTAAAACTCTAGTTTCACTTCCCAGGTCAGGTTTCTTCTATTTTCAGCATCAATTCCATAATTAAAAATTCCCCCTATGTGGTTTCTTTGATTGTGGTTGGTGTACTTCCCCTTCTTGGAAACTGAGTAACCTACTGTACTCATTTATTGTAGGAATTCCCCTCTTCCCTCCCATACTTCTTATGGGGAAAGTTGGAACTAGTATATATCCAATTGTATCTAATTATAAATTTATATTTTGATACTAAATGGGTATTTAACTTATCTTTTATGATTCATTAGGGGTGTTTGAGTTCACTTACGTTTTATATTTGGTTATGAGCATTCTTATTTTGAATTTCATGCTTTCTTTCCATGTTAGATTAATTATAAATTATTATTCATTGTAATTTTATATCATTTCCACTTATTTGTTAAAATTCAAGAATGATATATATTAATTTGTAAAGTGTTATAATAATTACATTTTATATGATTTTATTTAGTTGTTATATGATTTTCATATACTTAGTGACTTTTTATTGTATTAGAAATGGTATTTGGTTAATTTTTATATGATTTAATAGGTACACCTTATGATTAAAAATGGTGATGGGATAGTTTAAAAATCCCTTGAAAATATACACCCATTTTCAATTCCATGGGAAGGACAGAGGCCCTAAATACATATACACCTTACGATTCTCATTGAACATGCTTAGTCCCTAACATTGTTTCTACTCTACCTAGATGGTATGGGTTGTAAGGTTTTTTTACATCTAGTCTATCATCACTATTTATCTCTCTCAAGGTAGTTTATTAATGTTAAGTACCCTCCCATTTTTTATATTAAAACTCTTTAATAATAATTTCTCTGTATTAAAATAGGAAAATCATGTTATTTACCCAAAAACAATATACTTTTCTTCACTTTTCCTTACATTAATTTTCAATTATCCCAATATTATGTTATACATGTACTTATGATTATGATAGGTATGTATTTATTTGATTGTGACTACATGTTGATTTTCCATACTCACACCCTTCATATGCCCATATAGTACATATGCATCCCTTGTTTTGTGTGATACATTTAAGGTAAAGGTTCCAAACAATGGGATATAGTTCTATATAAACCCTAGGGAATGAGTACCACTTTTGGAACATTTTATAGGGTATATAGATATGTTTTACTGGGGCTATAGATAGATTATAGTTTGGGAGCTTACACATTGGGAGAACCACTTTTTGTCACTTTTCCACTTTATTCTTTATTTGGTTATCCCTTTATGCATGTAGTGTTTTTTTATTGGACAATATTTTATATATTTTGGACTCCTTGGACCTATATATAGTTTTATTCATATTCATATAGATACATCTACCTTTTAGATTGAATTCTGGAGGAATAGGTGCTTATGGTGAGACACGATAAAGTATAGGTTGGATTTATTTTGAACCTAAGGGTCAAGATAAATATTTACCATAAATTATCCAATGTTATATTTACTTCCCATAGATGAAAACCTCCACCCACATTAGTGTTATATAAACCCTCATATTTACTATAGCATTTTTCAACTAGGAGGTTAAACTAAGGTGTTGTGGAAATACAGTCTGGTGGGGTATGGGAAACAAGGTCATAATCATTAAAAAATCTTCTATGGTTGATTTTGAAGGGTCTTAAGTATCATACTTGATGTTTTCCAAGATATTGGATCAAGTATCATGAATTAACCCATAAATAGACTTGACCTATATAATTATGATGGAAGAAAAAGTTAACAGGGGCAGTCCGGGAATTCATTATCCTTTTTTATCAAATATCATATACCCTAGGTATCCATATTTCATATATCATAATAGAAATCATGTAAAATATTTATTCTATATAGGTTCTCAGAAATGGAAGGAAACTTTAATATTCAAACCATTAGATGGGAGGGATTTTTCACATGGATTTGGAGCGTCTTTATAAGAGTTGGAACATCTTAATATGGTTTTTTTTATGTTACTGAGGCCCTAGAGGCTCCTTGAATGTTTAAGATAAGTCTTAGGAGATTATTAGAGATCTAGGGTTTGGAGTTTGGTTTTGGGGAAAAATATAACATGGAACACAATTGTCCCAAAGTTAGTTTTAATCATGTACACAACCTATGTGGATTAAAACAAATTAGTGTAAATTTTTTGAAACATCTGGTAGGACCAAGAAACTATGCTGATGTATGTATTCAATTATAGACATGTCACATAGTTTGTGCACATTCTGGGAAATCATCAACCATAAACATGCATGATGGATAGACTTTGGTAGAGGGGATTTCATGGTTGGTACATGGTTTGTCCAACCGTGTGGCCAAACCAAGAACCAATTGAAAACATAGGAGACAATAATTTGTTCCCTCTTATATTAAAATGCTTTAACCATTCTTTTTTCTTCCCAATTCACCCGGTATCTCTTGGAAACCTCCTTCCCTTACCCTCCCCTCTCTTCTATGGTGGAACTCCACTATACGCCATCCAAATCATCTTTCTTCTAGGGAATTTTAAAACACTATGTTAGTTTATCCTTTCTCTAGAATCTGAGATTATTTTATTTTTTTTGTCTAAATCGCTCACCCTGTTTATGTGTTAAATGATGTGTTTTTAGTTAATTTTTTATGTTTTCCCATATATACCATTTTTTATTGAACATGGGTTGGAAATCGGATATATGGAAGTTCTTAAGTCTAATCAAGATGGTACCTTTAATTTAACCCATATTCAATCTTTATTTTCCAATTACGTATGATGTGGTCAAGATGGATCCTTCATGATTTAACCTTTCCCAATTTAATTTTTTTAAATATATATAGTATAAAAGACTATTTTTAATTTTTTAGACTATATGAAATGGTAATTTAAATTTTAATGAAAATGGGAAATCCATGAAAGGGATAAAAGTGTTAAAATGAAAAATTATGTTTTAATATTTTAGAAAGTAAGTTTGATTTGAATAGATGGTTTTGAAATAGAATTTTGAAACCATCAATAATTTAGAATGGTTTGGCCCTTAAATTGGAATTTACCTTATATGGGAATGTATTAATTATAAATCAAGTGGTCTCTAAAACATAGAATGATAACCCATGGTGGTGTATTTTATGTGGTTGAACTTTAAATGGAAAATTTGGTACCTATTTTTAAAATAATAATTATTACTGAGCTTAAGAATATAAATTGATGTGATAAATCTTCATTTATTTCCATTATTTTTTGTTAAATGGTTACTATTATAAATGTGAGTGGATAAAAAAAATTTATAATGAACACCCATAAATGTTTTTATGTAATTTTATATGGAATGTTCCCATAAGGGTGGTTGTGGTAGTATTGGAAGGGTAAATTCCCATATGGGAGGTTATGATGTCAATGGTATAAGAAAACCCCCAAATAGGTGATTCATTATAACTATAAACAAAACTCACCATAAAGGGAGATTTGTAATATAACTATTGAAAACTCTACATGAAGGATGAGATCTATGATACCTTTTGGACAATGGCTTATAAGATAAAACATCCATATAGGGTGGTTCATGATATCTAAGGATACACCCATAGTGGTGGTCTGTGATAACTAGTAAAACACTCATAAGGGTGGTACATGATAACAATTTAACACTCCATATAAAGGTCTGGGATAACTTAAATACTCTATAGTTAGAGTTATGTGATTATTATGGAATACTACCATGCGGGAGGTTTGTGATATTATTATGAAATGCACCATATGGGTGGTTTTAGATGTTATGGTTGGAATTATTTCTTGGTGTGCTCAATGCCCCCACCCCCCATCACTAGATGTAGTAGGTATGGTCAATCATATTCATGTACCTAAGGATCAGCAATGGTTTAGTCAACCACAAGTGTCACTGATAGCTTGTGGATTATATGGTTGTCTACTACTTTTATATATATTGATTTAAATATGTTAGATCTTTTACATATTGATCTTCAATATGAACTTGACTATTATAAAAATGGTTATTTAGGGACACCATTAGTGATAGTCTATTGGGTTGTACTCACAACCTTCTTAGGTCACCAAAGAACTTTGGTACCAAAGAAGATGCTACTTTTTTGTATATTACATGATATAAAGAAAGTCCCACAATATGGTGTTTGAATGGAATACTTGGTTGTAGCTTATGGGACTAATTAGAGATCTGGACCAATTTGGGATAGGTCATTAGCCTCTATTTTATTAATTTTATTTATTTTTTGTATGTAATCTACTATGGGGGGTTCATTATATATGGAATATTGATTTTATTACCACATTATTGGTTGAACTTATTAATCTGAACTATCCATAGTAGGATTTGTTGTTTATATATAGATATTATCTATATCATTTTATATTCACTATTATTATACTTTTATATGAGGATATTTTCTCCCTATAATAAATTATTTGTCCCTATGTTCTATTTATCTACCTCTAGTATATTGGGTGGCACACCTTTGGTCACATAGCAACCTCTTGTCTAATAATCCTTCAGTGGGATGAGGTGGTATTACATCACAAAGTGGTTTCAATGATTCTTGTGACTCGCTAATTGGGTTTTCTATATAGGATACTAGGATTTTGTCTATTCTGGGTAATGAGATTATTCTTGGGTGATGAATTCCCACATATATGGGCAAAATTAGGTTTCCATGTGTAATAATTTTTGTTCATGCTTTTTGCATTTACAACTGATTATTTCCACCTTTAGTGGTGACCTTGGATGTGATTTTATTTATTTATGGGATTTATATCTCTTAGGCTAGTATGGAGAGAGAGGTTGGGCGAATTCCTATATCTAAAAGTGTTTTATTTACTATTTATGGATTATGCCTACTTGTTATTTATATTTTCCTATGGTTTTATATGATTGAGTGGGGTTGTTTTTGAAAAAATATTTGACTATATATATGGTTTACATATAACTATATGGTGGAATTAAATTTGACTAAATACTCAGGTAAATTCAAGTTAAAAATACATGAATAAATGAATTATAATGTGATGGTCTTCATAAAATAATTTTACCATAAGAATCTTATAAAGTGTTTTCCTCTCTAACTTTTTTATTAAATTTTATTTAATAAAAACCGTGGAATGTAAAATTTTATAGAGTTTGGTAATTTTAGAATTATGGGTGATGAAAATGTTTTAAAATTTGATTCCTTGTGTTTATAAATTTTAAATTTTTATTAAAATAAAATGAGAAATGATGGAACCCTTGGGGTTTTGGTGGTGTGTTCCCTCTATCGATGTGACATGACCTTGTGTATGGGTAGATGGGGATAGAGAGAGTGCCAGGGTTGTGAGACCATTAGATATGGGGTGTGTTAGTCCATGATGAGTTTAGACTAAGACCTTGGCATTTTACATATGCTAGAAAGTGGGATTTTTTCTATAATTCCTATAGTTTGGTTGTTACCTTGAGGTCATGATAAGTTTACATTTATAATATTTTTTCACCCATGAGGGTTGTAAACCATTTGGGTTTTATTAGACCCCATAGTGGGTATTTGTCTTGTAGTTTCATTATAGTGTGTAGACACCCAAGAATAACTAGTTGGTTTGGTGTGTTTTTTACCATGTGAGTTCTGGAATGGGGGTATAAGTTTTTCTTGTGTGAATCTGTTTGACTGAGACCTAACTGTAGTATTAAGTGTGATAGGTTTATGATCTTTAGGATACAATTGAGGTTCGGGTCTTGGGTATTTAAGCTTCATGATCAAGGGTGACCATGATAGGGTTTATCCCAGTTTTGTGTGAGTTTTCAAAATGTGAATCATGAGTAGATACTTCAACATATTGAACCAATTCCTGAAAGGTTCTTTTAGTGTTCTAGTAAATTTATGGTTATGCATTTTATTTCATAAAAAGGAAATAATTTAGTTCTTTTTTTGTTTTAATGATATTCTTGACGGTAAGGATCATATTGATGCATATCCCCCCTATTCAGATGTTGTTTGACACAATGATCAGTATTGACCCTTGGTATATGAGTTTGATGGTGGTGGAGCATGGGAAGGTGCTTCTAATTTTGGGATTACACCTGATCTGATGGGTGGTCATGTAGTATGTTTTGACCCACGAGCGGTGGAAAACTTGTGGATGGAAGCATCAAGGATTCCTTAAGTTCAATGATAAGGATATACCAAGAGTCATGTATAGATTCTTGAGTGGCTTCTTGATCCTAGATGTGGTCATTTATACCTTATAGGATCTTTAGTTAGGTTTGGTGAATGGTTATAGGGGAGATTAATTCCCTAAGGATTTTTTTGAGACTAGGGTGGCAAGAACATTCTATAGATGAATGATGTCATCGGGGTTATGTGAGTGGGTGGCTCATAATCAGTTAACCATTTATTTTTAATGAAACTAAGGTGCTATGCATGGGAAATGTACAAAGTTGTATTGATTATTTTGGTAATATGGAATATTTACAATCTATGGGAATTGTTTGGTTCTATGTGGAGGAACTCAGTCGATATGGTGGTTGTTTTACTATGATTAATGTTAACTCATGACTACTTGGTAGTGATTTTGGGGGTGGTGTTGAGTCACAATCGATCCGCCCCTCTTAGAGTGATATGTTTAGGAGTTCATGGGATTTTTGTGAGTATAAAGGCTTGGTACCTTGAATAGTTGTGAAATGTACCTATTTTTTGGATGAAATCATGAATAGATCAATGTTTGGTAGTATAGATGCTTGGGATTAACCTAAAAATAAGAGTTTGGGGTTATGGATGTTTTAAGTGTGGCTCAACATGAGTGACATGCATAGTTTTTAGATGAATCCTTATAGGATTTTCTCATAGAGTAGTTAAGTGAATTAGTATGGAGAGGATTTCTCAATTGTCCGTCGTAGAATGAGTTCATCATTAGAGATCGAATGTTAGTGAATGTTGTGGGACATTTTTTAAATTCAGGAATGGCTATTAGTTGATGTTTCCTTGTCTCTCTAGTGATAGAGGTATAGCCATGTCCAATGTTTGAGTTCAGTGAAGAATGGTGTGTGGGTTATGATGGTTGCAAATTTATCAAGTAATGTGATGAAGAAGACACTCATTTGTTGCGGAGTGAAGTATCATCCATGGACATATAATCCTTGTGCCTAATTTTTTGTGGTGATGTTGAGCATATTGTGTTATGGTTATGATGGGTTTGGGATGATGTTGTGAATATTATGAGGTGTGTACTTTGATTCTACAGTGAATATCAAGATGAATTTGGGTATGGTATTTGATTGATATTTAGTTCTAGCTTTTAGAATGGGATATAAATTTAGGTGATCTATGGATTCTTGGACTGGTGGTGCATCGATGTGTGTGGAAAGGCACGTGTATAATTTTGATAATTGAAGACCTAGACAATATAATGTCACTTAAATCTATTTATGTAATCCAATGAGCATGTTTGGGTCATTATAGGATTCCTCGCAGAATAAGGTGATCATGATGAGGAAGGTTGGCTACATGTCAATAGTTAGAGCCAATAATTTTTTAGGATGGTCTACCAAAAGATGTATAATATAGGTTTTTGAATGAAAATGGATGTGGTGGGTTGTGAATCACATTTTACATGTCATTGAGACATGGAGGATGTGTCTTGGGAATAAAGATGGACTTTCAAGGAAACTGATTGTTTATATATTGTGTATGGATGATGGTTATGCATCAAAACTTGGTTGGTCTTTCGAAATGAGGGTGGTGAAAAAAGTTTAATCAATTTTCTCATGTATTCTTGGGTACAAAGAGTAATAAATTACATCTAGTGCATCACTGAAGCACGGTAACAGTGTTTTGATAATCTAATCTAATGGTAGAGGAACTAAAGCAACAAAATTGTTAGTGGTAAGTGGATGCTTATGGTGGGAATAACAATAGGATTAGCGGGTGACCAAAGTCTGAGACTATAGGTGTTTTTGGATATATGTTCTTGGGTAAGTTCAATATTCATTCCTTTATTTTGACCACGATCAATGGCTCTGGTTCTAGTGATCTGATTTCCTTGAGTTGGAGGTTGTGTGTTGAATGTGTATGAGGCATCCAGAAATCGTGTCTAGCCATTAACATTGATTCGATTACCAATGTGGGTTAGGAGGTATTATTTGATAATCATTTTAACTTCTCATATATTACAAGTATTATGGTGGATAGATTTTAAAACTCATCATCTATATAGGTGCTCAGAAATTGAAGGATGAATGAATTTACAAACTATGAGAGGGGCTAGATTTTGAAGAAGGATTTGAAGTATCATTATAAAATTTATAATGTCTTAAAATAGTGTTTTTTAGATGTGTTTAAGGCATGTGATGTTCCCCTGGAGTTTGAGTTGAGTCTCAAGAGTATTTGAGGGCTTAGGGGTTTTGGATTTTGGTTTCTCAGGAAAACAGAATGGGGTGTAGGGTTGGAACATGGTTTGTGATAATCATGTACCCCAACCATGTAACTTTAGATAAATAGGTACATGATATTCAACAACATGTCTAAGACCTTGGAAACCATGTGTATATCTATAGTTAATTGAAAACATGTCACATGGTTGTCACGTGGTCTTGGAAACTATTTTCCATTATCGTGCATAGTGGATGGCCTTGGGTAGAGGGGATCACATGGTTAGAACACAGTTTTCCCAACCTTGTGGACAAACCATGTGACCATTAAATATTGGGAAAATGATAATTTTTCTCCTTTAATCTGTAGGTTCTGGGCGCAGCGGAAGCATGTTGGTGGGTTAGCCCAACTTTATTTTTAACGTTAAACAATGTTCAATCCAAGATTTGTCACGATATAAAATGCCAAATCTTCAGAATAGAACGAAAAGAAAAGAAGAGCCCCAGAACCCTTGACGAGGATCATCATATGTTTATTATAATTAATTTAATTAATGCATAAGAATTACCTCGTTGGAATTCTTTCTTCGTTGATGTGTCCAGTCACGATTTGGTGATCTTTCGTTGCGTCGTAGAATCCAAGCGTAGGATTCCTCTAGCGGTGATCCACACATGTGTCACGTATCTCCGGACGTCGCCGAAGGGATCTCCGGGTGTTAGCGCGAAAGAACCTTCTCTTGCGA
Organism: Viscum album; assembly: GCA_963277665.1. Classification (NCBI taxonomy): domain Eukaryota; kingdom Viridiplantae; phylum Streptophyta; class Magnoliopsida; order Santalales; family Viscaceae; genus Viscum; species Viscum album. The sequence continues at coordinate 1,195,490,755 of OY728139.1, forward strand.
TGTCCTCCTTCGACCACCTTGATCCAGTGGAGGATCTTGCTCTCGTAACTTGAGGGTGTTCTTGGTGGAAAGGGAATTCTCTCTTGGCTTGAGAGTATTTCCAAATCCGTTTTTCACAACAATGGATCTTTTAAAATGTTGGGGTTTCGAGGATATTTATAATCGGGTTTGAGGTTAATAGAGTTATGATAATAAATAAATGTGTTACACGTTTTTTTTATTTCATTAACTCTTATTGAAAACCCCCATGTCGAATTATTAATTCCTTGACATGCGCCCACGCTGATTATAATAAATATCATTTAATAAAATAATATTAAATCCTTAAAATCCCAATTGGAAAAACTACATGGCGTGTAATAATTAATACACGGCGTGTACTTGTTTTCCATAAAACTACACGGCGTGTATATTTAATATACATGGCGTGTACTTTTATTTTCCATTTTTCTCCACCACATTTATTAGACCTTGAGTAATGACTATTTATTTCGTAAAATAAATGTAACTGCATTACTCGCTAATAAATATATTATTTCATCCACAATATATTCTCTCGAATAACTAGTGTCAAAATAAATGCGATCAGACATCCTTAAATAATTATTAAACCACAGTCAAGAATAATATTTATTTAACTTGTTAAATTAATATTTAACTGAGATACATGGACACACTTAGTGTGTGACCCTCTAGGTCTCTTTCTCGGTGGCATGAGGCTGAGCCTGCCTAAAGTCCAAGGTTAGCGTCTAGCAGCACGCCAAGGCACCCATAGAGAAAGAAGTTAACACCACAATGACGTGTCACTTCCTACGAACACTTACCGTGTAATATAATCCCTTTGTCTCGATATCTCCAATCAAGCGGGTTGCATGCTAGTGACATCAATCCATGTGCTTGATTATTCTTTCTTTGACTTCCCGGAATTGAACTTTCCCATACCTTACCATGGCCATGGATTTATTTAGGCTATATTAATTCCATCAAAGGGCCTGAGATATCTACTTCCGTTATCGAACAGAAGGGACAAATCCTTTCTCACATTATCTATTAACGCGGTATTACTCGTGACGCACCCAATGTATCCTACCTCAATGTGAACAGTGTGTCGTCACAGTTTTCGTCAATACATCTAAGTGCGCGAGTTGTAATACCCATTAATAATAATCTTAAAGTCTAAGGACCAATACACATGTCCGCAGATAGGAACATCCAATGACACTATGAAATGTGGATTTCCTACTGGCGGGTCTCGTTCTCATAATATCCTCCTGGATATTACCAAGGGCGCACACCATGAGAAGGTGCCTCAGAGTTTTATGAGTCTGGACCCCTAATGACCTCTATTATTTATGTCCCTCAAATAATATCATCCGGCCATAGAACATACATTCAAGAACAGTGTTATGGCACTTCCGGGTTCTCATCATAGCATGGATCCGCTACGACCCTATAATGCAACAGCTGTCCTTAGGACATTATCACATGACATGTCATGCAGAAGAACAATCAAGATGTGATAAGGTTTTTATTTAATGAATAAAGTACAAATTAGTTAGTTCTAGACCACCAAATCCAACAGACTCCCACTTGGACTAGAGCCAACTGCTAACAACCTTTAACCCTCTAGCTCTCACATGATATTCATGCTTCTGCTGAGATAGGCCTTTAGTCATGTGGTCTTCCACGTTCTCTTCTATGGACACTCTGCTCACTGCAACTTCACCCCTTTGATAGAAATCCCTCAAGAGGTGATACTTCCGGAGTATGTGCTTTGTCCATTGATGTGAACTTGGTTCTTTTGCAAGAGCCACCACTGCAGTATTATCACAATACAATGTAATGGGATCTTTACTTCTAGGCACCACATCAAGATCCTGGACAAAGTTCCGAATCCAGACGGCTTCTTTGGTTGCATCAGAAGCCGCTATATACTTGGAATCCGTTGTAGAATCGGCGATAACTGGCTGCTTTGAACTCTTCCTGCTCACAGCTCCTCTATTGAGACAAAAAACATATCCAGATTGCAACTTCAGATCATTCTAATCTATTTGAAAACCAGCATCAGCATACCCTCTAATGACAAGATCCTCGTCTCCTCCATACACCAGGAACATATCCTTAGTTCTTCTCAAATACTTAAGGATAGTCTTAACAATATTCCAATGCTATTCTCCTGGATCTGCTTGATATCTTCCTACCATGCTTAGTGCATAGGCAACATCAATCCTAGTACATAACATGTCATACATGATGGATCCTATAGCCGAAGCGTATGGGATCTTACTCATCCTATCTTTCTCCTGTTGTGTCTGGGGACACATTTTCTTAGAAAGATGTAATCCATGTGACATTAGAACCAATCCCCTCTTGGATTTTTCCATACTAAATCTCTTTAGTATCTGTTCAATGTATGTACCCTAACTTAGTCCAAGCAGCCTCTTGGATCTGTCACGAATGATCTTGATCTCTAGAATGTAGGCTGCTTTTCCTAAGTCCTTCATGGAGAAACACTTGTTCAACCAGTCCTTAACTGACTGTAAGGCTGGTACGTCATTTACAATAAGAAATATGTAATCAACATATACTACTAGGATGACGGCCGCATTCCCATTAAACCACTTATAAACTCATGGCTCACATTTGTTCTTAATGAAACCAAATTCCTTTATGGCTTCATCAAATCGAATGTTCCATGACCTGGATGCTTGCTTCAATCCATAAATGGATTTCTGAAACTTTCAAACCCGTTTGGCTTCACCTGGTGTCACAAACCCTTCCGGTTGTGTCATATAGACATCTTCCTGAAGGTTCCCATTAAGGAATGTTGTTTTGACATCCATCTTCCAAATCTAATAGTCATGGTAAGTTGCTATGGAAAGTATGATTCTTATGGATTTAAACATGGCAACTGGAGAGAAGGTTTCATCATTGTCAATTCCTTGATGCTGTCTGAATCCTTTAGCTACTAGCCTTGCTTTATAGGTTCTAACTTGACCTTATATGTCCAGCTTTCTTTTGAATACCCATTTGCATCCAGAAGGCTTTACATCAACTGGATCATCGACCAGAACCCAAACTTGGTTCTGATACATGGAATCCATCTCAGAATTCATAGCTTCTAGCCATCTTGAAGCTTTTGAGCTTCCTATTGCTTCCTTGTAGGAGAGAGGTTCATCATTGTCCAACAATAATGATTCACCATCCTCGGTGACTAAGAAACCAAATCTCTCTGGTTCCCTTACCTCTCTTGAGCTCCTACGCAGTACTTGTGTTTCTGGAACCTCTTCCAAGGGGACCTGTGGAACTTATTCCTGTACTAACTCCTGTGTATCTTGAGCATCAACTTCGTCGAAGTCAATATTGCTCCCACTATCCTTCTTGATGATGTGCTCCCTCTCAAGAAAGACTGCTTGTCTGGCGACAATCACTTTCTTTTCTTGAAGGTTATATAGGTAATATCCTTTCGTTTCCTTAGGATATCCTATAAAGATACACTTCGTGCCCCGGGGTGCTAGTTTGTTGCCTGAGAAGGCCTTAACAAATGCCTCGCATCCCCATACACGTGTGTGCGACAAAGTGGGTTTCCTTCCATTCCATAACTCATATGGAATTCCATTTTCCACCTTAGTTGGTACTCAATTTAATGTGTATGTTGCAGTTTGTAATGCATATCCCCAAAAGGATAATGGAAGATCTTCATGACTCATCATCAACCTCACCATGTCCAACAAGGTGCGGTTCCTCCTTTCACTAACACCATTCCACTATGGTGTATAAGGAGGAGTGAGCTGAGATAGAATCCCAGACTCCCGTAGAAGATCGATGAACTCTTGGTTCAGATATTCTCCACCTCGATCCGATCGAAGCTTCTTTATCTTATTACCAAGCTGATTCTCTACTTCATTCTTGAATTCCTTAAATTTCTCTAAGGACTCTAACTTATACCTCATTAAGTAGACATAGAAATATGTACTCAAATCATCAGTAAAAGTAATGAATTAAGAATATCCACCTCTAGCTTCTACTGGAAATGGTCCACACACATCCGTGTGTACCAATCCTAGAAGCTCTGTGGCCCTTTCACCTTGTCCACCAAAAGGCGGCTTGGTCATTTTTCCTTGTAAACAAGAGTGACATCTATCAAGTGGTTTTATCTCAATAGAGTCTAAATAGCCATCTTGGCAGAGCTTTGTCAAACGCTTCTCATTCACATGACAAAGGTGGTGATGCCATAACTTGGTGATGTATGAGTCATGTGAGTTTGTTTCGTTATCGATTTCCAACACTTGGTTTTCGTAATTCAATACATACAAACCATTATTTAAATGTTCCATACCATAACATACGTTGTTCTTATAAAAGAGACAACCCTTATTTTAAAATTTGAAAACAAATACATCCATATCCAAAAAAGATACAGAAATTATGTTCTTGGTAACACTAGGTACATAATAACAGTTATGTAAAACCAAAATCATCTCAGTCCGCAATGAGAGGTGGTAGTCGCCAATAGCCAACGCAGCCAGCCTTGTGCCATTGGCAGCTCAAAGATCCACCTCTCCTCTGGCGATATTTCTAAATCTACTTGGTTCCTGCATTTGAATACAGATGTGAGCCCCACAAGCTGTATCTAATACCCAATGTGTAGAAATAGAAAGATTGCACTCGATAACAAATGCACCTTTAGCGTCCCCATGCTTCTGGGTGCAGTTCCTCTTCCAGTGGCCCTGATTGCCACATGAAAAACACACTACTTCCCGTTCCTTTCCCTGCCTTTGGATCTTCCCCTTCTTGGAGGGACGGTGCTTGGGGGCTTCAGACCGTTTATAAGTCTTTGGCCCCTTTTCCTTGTCCTTCCTTTTCTTATTCACCATAAGGACTGCGGGTTTTTCACGCCCCATGTCCTTATCTACCTGGCGAATCAAGATCAGAAGCTCCGATAGACTCTTCTCATTGCCTCTCATGTTATAGTTGACAATAAAGCTAGAGAAGGTCTTGGGCAGTGATGATAGGATGAGATCTGTACGCAACTCATCCGGGAATTTAATCCCTAAGATGTCCAAGCATTAAATGTAGCCAATAAGCTTGACTACATGAGGTTCATCTAGCGTAGACTCTCCAAGCTTCGTGGTAAACAAAGCATTGGAGATCTCATACCTCTCCTGTCTCGTCTTCTCTTGGTAGAGATCTTTAAGGTGAGACATCATGCTATACGCGTCCATGTTTTCATGTTGCTTCAAGAGATCATTAGACATGGCTGATAGCATGAAACACTGGACATCTATGTCATCATCCATGTGTTTCATGTAGAGAGATAATTCCTCATCACTAGCCTCTTTCCTAGGCACAACTGGAATAGGCTCTTCCAGCACATATAATTTCCTTTCGTGGCGAAGGAGGACGCGTAAACACCTCTGCCACTCTTGGAAATCGGTGTTGGTGAGAAGGTTTTATTTTTCGAGTATTGTGCGCAATGATATGTTTGAAGTCATTTTCTTGCCGTTTCTACAAATTAAGATGAGCAAAGGTTTAGTAATTTATTACAAAATTTGATACAAATAAATAAATTAATACTTATTAGTCTCCCACTATTTTATCGAAATCCAATAGCACTCACCATTGACTTCAGAATATTCTGTTGCATGAATATTCTAGTGGCAAGGATCCATATTGCCCTCCGCATTACCCCAACTAGGGTTGGTCAAGCAACTTGAAGGGTTTTAGGTAGGCATTCCAAATTCCAACTACATTAACTCGCAGCTCCTTGATCCGCTGAGTGGACTTCCCAATCCTGAAATCCTTTTTGGATTTCCTCAACCTTTGCCACTTGGTCACACCAAGTCCTGTTGTGGCAGTCAACCCTTGATGCGAACCAAGTCAAGTCAACCCAAAACCTTGAATTAGAATTCCCCAATAATTGAAAGCACCCCAACTAGGGTTGGTCAAGCACTTTGAACTATGGTTCGATTCTAACCAAGATTATGGAAGGCTATGCCGACTTAATATTTATTTTGAGGGATTTTATCCTTATACGTAAATTTCCATTTTATTATCTTTGATTACATGCTTGTTAATATTAAGTGGGATATACTTAAGTGATTAACCATGTCTAAGATAATATTTACGTATAAGCCGGTTTTATTTTAGTTCCATCTTGCATGCTCGTTTAATTCATTAATTGTGTGATCGTGACAACACACCACAATAAATAAACCATGCAACTGATAGAAATAAAATAAATGGTATGATCATTAGCTTTTATATTGGTTAGTTTATCTAGCGGTTGATAATCTAACCCAAGACCTAGGGGAGAAACACCTTGAACCTTTCGGGTTCGTGTTTACAGCTTTCTACCTGTCCAACTTTGTATCTCCTTGGATTGGTTTCACCTTGGCTCCTGACTTGAGCCGCCACCACTAGATTGGGAGATCCATCCATTACATATGCATTTATCTCACACGCAGGTGAGGGGTAAAAGGGGTTTTTACATAAAAGAATCATTGGGCATGCATGCCCTACATATTAATGAGGAGATGGCTCGCAGGCCAACAAATTTAATTTAAATAAATAAATTAAAAGAAACCATTCACATAAAAATGTCTCGGTCTAACTCATGATCATCCATACATGCAACGATATTTAAGCATAAATAAAACTAGCATTAAATTCTTTAATCATTCTTATTTAAGATAAATCATGCTCGAATAAATTAATTGTCTTTAATTAATCAATCCTTTTATCTTAAATCCCTTTTCTGAATTTCCTTGAGATTCTCATCCATCATAATTTTAAACAAATAAATTCATTTAAAATTATCCTTGTACGTAACTTGTACCTTGGAGGCAACTCGGTGAATTCCCATTTCTTACGCAGATGTTAAATTAAACACATATATATATAAACCACCTATCACGTGTTGTGCCTCATCTTTACGCCTGCACCATGGTACACGTCTCAAGGGTTTGTATAATATAATAATAAATTTGCATAATTTGGGTGAGTACACGGTGTGTAGTTCCGACTACACGGTGTGTACTTTTCTTCACCATCCATCCGAAGTACACGCCCGGGGATAGGGCGTGTTAATGTACTTTGGAAATTTTCGGAGTACACGGCATGTACAGTGGGACACACGCTGTGTAGTTTCCGCGTTACACGGTTTCCAGGCGGGCAGGCCGTGTACGGAGTACACGGCCCAAACCTGACCCGAAGGGACTACATGCCGTGTTCATTGGACCACACGGCGTGTATTCCGGAAACCGTGTGCCACCTGTTTCTGGTCAACACACAGTGTCTTAAATTCTTAGAAAGAATCCAATACACGGCCTGATTTGGCGGATCAGTCAATGCATTGAACCTAGACTACACGGCGTGTACTTCCAAATACACGCCGTGTATTCTGGTGTTATATGGCCAGAAACGTTTGGCTCCTCCGGATGAGTTCCTCTATTTTATTTTAATCAAAATTAAAAGAAAAAATCGTTTCTGTGAGGTGAACGATAAATGAGGGAGGAGGAATAGATCTCGATATTCAGATATCCAGAACGATTAAAGTTGAATTGAAATAACTAAATTATTAAATGCGTAAATTACCAACGAAAAACTAAATAATTATAATCAATGATATGACCCCTCTGATACCACTTGTAGGTTCTGGGCGCAGCGGAAGCGCGTTGGTGGGTTATCCCAACTTTAATTTTAACATTAAACAACGTTCAATCCGAGATCTGTCATGATATAAAACGATGAATCTTCGTAATAGAACGAAGAACAAAAATAAAAGAAGAGTCATGGAACCCTTGAGGAGGATCATTATATGTTGATTATAATTAATTTAATTAATGCATAAGAATTACCACGTTGGAATTCTTTCTTCTTTGATGTGTCCGGTCACGATTCGATGATCCGTCATTGCATCGTAGAATCCAAGTGTAGGATTCCTCTAGTGGTGATCCACACGTGTGTCACGTATCTCCGGACGTCTCCGAAGGGATCTCCGGGTGCTAGCGCGGAAGAACCTTCGCTTGCGATGTCCGCCTTCGACCACCTTGATCTGGTGGAGGATCTTGCTCTCGTAACTTGAGGGCGTTCTTGGTGGAAAAGGAATTCTCTCTTGTCTTGAGAGTATTTCCAAATTCGTTGTTCACAACAATGGCTCTTTTAAAATGTTGGGGTTTCGAGGATATTTATAATCGGGTTTGAGGTTAATAGAGTTATGACAATAAATAAATGTGTTACGCATTTTATTTATTTCATTAACTCTTATTAAAAAACCCCATGTCGAATTATTAATTCCTTGACATGCGCCCACGCTGATTATAATAAATATAATTTAATAAAACAATATTAAATCCTCAAAATGCCAACTGGAAAAACTACACGGTGTATAATAATTAATACACGGCGTGTACTTGTTTTCCATAAAACTACACGACGTGTATATTTAATATACACGGTGTGTACTTTTATTTTCCATTTTTCTCCACCACATTTATTAGACCTTGAGTAATGACTATTTATTTCTTAAATAAATGTAACTTCATTACTCACAAATAAATATATTATTTCATCCACAATATATTCTCTCGAATAACTAGTGACAAAATAAATGCGATCAGACATCCTTAAATAATTATTAAACCACAGTTGGGAATAATATTTATTTAACTTGTTAAATTAATATTTAACTGAGATAGATGGACACACTTAGTGTGTGACCCTCTAGGCCTCTTTCTCAGTGGCATTAGGCTGAGCCTACCTAAAGTCCAAGGTTAGCGTCTAGCAAAACGCCAAGGAACCCATAGATAAAGAATTTAACGCCGCAATGACGTGCCACTTCCTACGAACGCTTACTGTGTAATATAATCTCTTTGTCTCGATATCTCCAATCAAGCGGGTTGCATGCTAGTGCCATCAACCCATGTGCTTGATTATTCTTTCTTTGACTTCCCAGAATTGAACTTTCCCATACCTTACCATGTCCATGGATTTATTTAGGCTATATCAATTCCATAAAAGGGCCTGAGATATCTACTTTCGTTATGGAACAGAAGGGAAAAATCCTTTCTCGCATTATCTATTAATGCGGTATTACTCGTGACGCACCCAATGTATCCTACCTCACTGTGAACAGTGTGTCGTCATAGTTTTCGTCAATACATATAAGTGCGTGAGTTGTAATACCCATTAATAATAATCTTAAAGTCTAAGGACCAATACACACGTCCGCAGATAGGAACATCCAATGACACTATGAAATGTGGATTTCCTACTGGCGGGTCTCGTTCTCATAATATCCTCCTGGATATTACCAAGGGTGCACACCATGAGAAGGTGCCTCAATGTTTTATGATTCCTCACCCCTAATGACCTGTATTATTTGTGTCCCTCAAATAATATCATCCGGCCATAGAACATACCTTCAAGAACAATGTTATGGCACTTCCGGGTTCTCATCATAGCAGGGATCCTCTATGACCCTTTAATGCAACAATTGTCCTTAGGATATTATCACATGATATGTCATGCAGAAGATCAATCAAGATGTGATAAGTTTTTTATTTAATGAATAAAGTAAAAAGTGTTTGGTTCTAGACCACCAACTCTAACACAATCATCAAATGGATAACCCCATTTTTCCTTCCCCATTCACCTAAATGATATTGTGTACCTCATTGTATTCCCCTCTCTTATCTTCTATTGTTGAACTCCACTGTATTCCATTCAAATCTACTTTCATCTACGGTGTTAGAAATATCTAGTTGAGTTTATCCCTCCCCTTTCTTCCTTTATTATTAATTTTCATTCATATTTCTCATTCAATTTATGGGATAAATTCATTATTTTCAACTCATTGGTCATTTTCTCCATATTTTTCATTTATTCTTAAACCAGGGGCTGGTATCAGACATGTATTATTTATTAATTCGAAGATAGGTTTTCACCATAGTTTAACCCATATTATCACTTTATTTCTATCTATGTGTGTGGCATGATCAATTATGATCTTCCATTATTTTCCCCTTTATAAATTATTTTTTTGTTCTAATTTTCATAGTCTAAATGTTCTTTTAGCTTGTTGGAAACCATATGAAATAATGAATTCAAGTTGAATGTCTAGTGGGAGGTGATATCCTTGAAATTATTGATTTCTTCAAATACCAAATTATGTTTTAATGTTTCAAGAATGATTTTTTTTTGAATTCATGTTTGTGAAATAGAATTTTACAGCCATAAATAATTGATATTGGTTTGACCATTAAATTATAATGCACCTTATATTATAATATATTGATTAAAAATGAATGGGGATTTAATGATTTGAATGATAACCCTTGGTGGGGTATTTTAAATGGTTGGACCTTAAATTTTGAAGATGGTAATTAATTTCGTAAAGGTGCTTATAAATTAACATAACTATATAAATTTAATTGATGAATTTTGATTCATTATCATTTTTTTGTTAAATGGTTAATATTGTAAATTATAGTGGCTTTATTTTATTTTATAGAATATTCCCATAAGGGTTATTATTTATTTTTTTATGAAAATTTCCCATAAGTGTGTCCATTTTAGTATTTTCATGGTAAACACCCATAGGGGAGACTATATTATAAATGGTATAAGAAAAATCTCTCATATGCAGTCTAGGATAACTATAAAGAAGACTCCCTATAAAAGGGAGCTCTATGATGACTATAAAAAATACCCATTAAAGGAGAGGAATTTAATATCATTTGGCCTATGGCTATATGGGGAACTCTATGATAACTAAGAATATACCCATGGTGGTGGTCTATGGTGTCTATGAAATCATCCATAATGGTGGTATGTGATGACTATTGAATTCTCTAAATGGATATCTAGGATTTCTTGAAATATCCCTAGGTGGAGGTATGTGATTAGTATATAATAATCACATATTAAAGGTTTGTGATACTATTATGTAACTCACCCTATTTCTAGTTTGAGAGGTTATGGTTAGAATGATTTTTTGGTGTGATTATGGAAACTCCAATGCAGGATGAAGAAGGTATGGTTAATCATGATTATGGACCTAAGTATTGAAAATGGTATCACCAAATTCAAGTGTCAACAACATCTTAGGGATTTGGTAGTTGTCAACTTATTTTATATAAATTGTTTTAAATCTATTAAACTATTTACTTATTACACTATTGCATGAACTTTCTTATTATTAGAATAGTTATTTTAGGGACGTCATTGGTGGTGGGCTACTAAGTTTCACACACACCTTTCTCAGGCCTCTATGAAACTTTGGTACCTGAGAAAATTCTACTTGGTTGTAAGTTACTAGTTATAGGGAAAGGCCCGTTGTATGTTGTTTGATTGTAGTACAATGTTTGAATTCAATGATAGGACCTGGAAGGACTTAGGACTAGTTAGGGATAGATTGATAGTCAGAATTTTATTTATTTCTATTAGTTTTTTTGGATGTGAACTTCCATTTGGGATTTGGTATATATTGAACATTCGTTTTATTACAGCATTGTTTGTTGAACTTATTTATTGGCACTTAACCTTGATTTTTGTGATGTTTATATATAGTTGTTAAATGTTTCATTTTATTTCCAATAATATTATACTATGATATTATAGTATAATCTCCCCCATATTAACCACTAAGGCCCCCACTAGTAGTTGATAGCCTCTAGAGTATGGGTAGGCGTACCTCAGGTTATTTAAGAACTATCAATATGCATTTAGTTCAGTGTCTTGGGGTGATAAGATGTTACATGTCGATAGATTGAAATTTTTCAAATTATATATCATTACACATGATTTTCTGTGCATATTAATGATATAATTGGGATCAACCAGAGGTTTTTATAAAGTGAAGAATTAATATTAAATATAATTTTCATATATATTTACTTTTAATGAATAGGTTAATATGAACCAATAACTAACCCTTATTTGAAATATTATTCATCACTTTGATAACCTGATTTATTATCATTTTATTCATTGTGATCCCAGTATGTTTTATATACTTATATTTTTTTCAAGAATGTTTATTCCTCTTCAAATTAAGTGCAATATATGTATTTCATTCATTTAGTATATTCTTATATCTTTTTATACAGATTAATTTGTTAATGAGATGTGTTCTAAATGAAATAAACGTTTTTTAATAATCAAATAAAGGGAGAGAGGGAATGTGGGTTATGCCTAATGTGGTTAGTGTAGTTTTATACCTTTGGATGTTATCAAGCAGGGGGTTAATATTTTTCTATATGTTATTATAGATTATGTCGCAGATACGACCACCACATACTAATTAGGAGGTATCATATGAACATGCTCCACCTCCCCAACCTATAGGGAACCCTTAGGTTCTTTATTGCCATACTCAGATATTTCAAGTTTTAGGTCAAGGGGTTTGTTTAAAGGAATTTATGACTTTTAATGTCAAAAGGGACTTCCAATTTCATCATCTGTATATATTCTATTGTGGGGACTCTCTATTAGAAGCTGGAGATAAGGTTGTCCATATCCACAAAATATTTAATTATGTTGAGACCTCAGAGCATCATTAGGTGATGTTTTCCACTTTAATTCTAGAAGGGGTTTCTTACTGGTGTGGGACATTTCTTTCAAAGTGGATAATGATCAAGTTCTTACATGTAATAACTTTTAGGAAATATGTTTTGAGAAATTATATCTTGATAACATATGTAAGGTCAAGTTGAAGTAGTTTACTATTGTATAGTAAACATTTATGACTATTAGGGAATATGCAACAAATTTTTCTAACCTTCTAATATTTTCACTATACCTAAGTCGAGATAAGGATTCTAAGGTACGAAGATTCAAGATGGGTAAAAAGAACCATTATAGACCCATGTAATGGTATTCAATATTCATAATTTATCTGAAGTGGATATCTATGTTTTTCTTTCTAAGATCAGATCTAATTAATTGTGGGTGTGGATGGTTTTCTATAGGGTCAGGCATCATGAAATTTATCTTCTAGTGGTCAAACATGAAATAGAGAAGAGGAAACTATAGGTAATTCTTATTATAGGAGATATGGAAGTATATTGTCATCATCTACCAGTTTAGGGAGCCCTCTAGTATTGTGTTTTTAATTCAGGTGTATGGGTCAAATGTAACTAAAATGTTCTTTTCTGATAAATAGAGTCACTCCTTTGGATACTTTTGGAAACATTAAGAGGTTTGGAAATTGAAGTGTCTCAGGGAGTATCATTCAATGAACCTATCAATCATAGGTTTAACAGACCTGGTGAACTTCCTAGTATATCATTGGTATCCTACCACCATCTCGGATATCAGTTCAAGTAGTTCATCGAGATATTTATTAATAGTAGGTTGTGGAACATGGTTTTTCACCCCAGTGTTGGCCAAAAGGTGCAAGTGGGGAATATATTATAGATCAGTCTACCACTAAGAATGAAATGGGAATATCTACTTTTAGATGTGTGGTTCAGGTATCCTCTACATTATCTTTGTCTCCCTTTGATACAAGTGTCTTGTATTTTTCAATTCTATGAAATTGGTTTCTCTTCTTACTTTGAAATTGGCAATGTCGTCTGCCTATATGATTTTTGAAACACTTATATGTAAGAGAATAAATCCATTTATTAATTTACCATCATGTAATTTGTTGGTATATTAATTTGGTCATCTATGGGATCTTATCATCTTTAATATGTATCGGTTTCATTTCATCCTGGGAATGTACTAGTTGACCCAATTACAATAATCAATTAACTGCTATGTTAGAAAGGTATCATTTTCATCTCTAAAAAGTATTAGGCATAAACTTCTCAGTGATTAGGGACTAAAAAATAGCTGAACGAACCTACTCAAGGACAATTAAGGATGATCAGTACAAAAAATGGATAGCATTTTCCTAAAAGTATTTGACATTAAAGGGGCTAGAGTTTTTCTTCATGTGGTTGTTAATTACCATGATGTGTTTCCAACATAATTATCATGGATACCTATAAAGAAAGTGGTATATTTCACTATTAATATAATACCATATATCAAGACTATTTTTATAACCATGTACCATAATGATACCCCTAAATTGAGGGAGTTGATAAAATAACTTGAGGATCTTGAGATGAAATGATTTATTATGTTGAGCATTTCTCCTAAGGGTGATCCAATTCACTTTTCCAAAAAAGTAAAAATAAGTGCATGCCTATTTATATACTATTGAAAGATTAATATAGTAATAATAATGAACTATTATCTCTTTCCCAAGATTGAAAATTAATTTAATCAACTTAAAAGGTAAGATGAATTTCAATGATTGTTCTGTGATCAGGCTATCATCATCTCTAGTTCAGGCTAGATTCCATACTAAAAAACACTTTTGAGAGTCAATATGGGAACATAGAGTATATCATAATGACACTTGTTCTAAATAAAAATATAATGGTATTTATAACCTTGATGAATAAGACATCACAAGCCTTCCAATATTTTGTTCTGATATTTTTGGAAAAAATTATGGTCAATTTTTAGTCTAGGTATGAGCATGCACCAAACTTATTAATTATTATAGAAACCTTGTTTGAAAATTATTTTTATATTAAACTATATAAATTCTCATTATAGATTAATTCAATTCATTATTCATGTGATCTATGAAGATTAGGTGTCGATTGATCCCCTTAAGGTGGATCCAGTTATTCACTAGAATTCCCCTTCCAATGTATTTGAGATTAAAAGTTATGCCACGCTTATAGGGTATTAAAACTACTTTATTTAAGAAATTATATGGATATATACTCCTTGGAAACTCTTATGAAGAAGTTTTTTAGGTTTATATAGTATGGCCATTCTGAAGAAGCCTTCTGATAATTGAATGAGAGGTTAACTTCATCCTTTATTCATATTCTACCTCAATCAAGGGAGAGGTTTGGGGTGTATTATGATTCCACCTCTATTTTCCTCAACTGTGTTCTTATGTAAGACAATCAGGTAATGGAAAAAATATCTTGGAAACCTCATTCTCATTATATAATTTACTCTAGCAATGTCCTAGTATTTGTTTTTTTTGTCCATGATAATTTTTTTAGAGGTGTTACTTTTTTGGTAAATACTTTATAGTATTTATGAATCATAAGTGACTAAAAATAATCTATTCAAAATACAAGTTGAATATAATTTATTAGTGTTGGGTATAATACCTTCAATCTTTTTATTTAGACATTCTGTGTATGCCAGAAAAATGAAATGTCACTACAGAGGTTCTTAGCCAAAAAAATCAACCCATAAGGTTCAAGTGACAAAATATGAATTGAAATAGGTGTTTCTAATGGATTAGGTTCATTTGGATGTATTGGATGATAGAAGATAGATAAATTTTTACCACATTGATCTTTTATAATATATTTTAGAGAGATTCAAGGATTCTAATATTTCATATTCAAATTGAAAAATTATTTGGGAGAGACCCAATGGTGAGTATATGCTTCGAGATAGGTATACGATTATCACTTAATCAACAAAAAATAAATATTATTTTAAAGTAAGAGATCACCAATCCCGAGTTAAATAAGGTCTAAAGTATTGGATCCCTAGATTCCCCACTTTATCATTATTTTTACAATCTATATATAGGGATCCAACAGAGGAGTAAATAATGATAGGATCATTCTATTTATTATTAAATTATAAAACATTTTATGCATTATCTCCCTTATTCCATTTGTGAAAAACATCCATCTACTAATTGATTATACATTGGTATGTTTGATAACAAAAACAAAATTCTAATGAGTTAAAAAATTTCTAAACATGAATTCACACACTAATGAAAATTCCATTTCGAGTACAACTAGTGTGATATTAAAAAAATTCATAGAAAGAGACCGATGTGAATAACCCTAGAATAAACTATAAAAGCGTTTTTTGGACCATTATAAAAATTGGATGACAACTAGTATTTTCATTCCTTACTTTATTTTCAAGGAAGGCTAATGGTTTCCATGGGTGCGAGGGAAGAAGTAATGAAATAATAATATTATTCTCAAAGAGAAAATCACCCTAGTATCATGAATATGTACCATGATATCTACTACTAGTTTTCGTGGGCCTCCATGCAGAAAAACATCATGGGTTTCATTGTTAACTGTAACATCTATTATTAGATAAAAGCAGAAATTCAGAAACATGTAAGTAATCTCTAGTTATATCCAATGTCTAAATTAATATGGTATGAAATCATGGTGTATTTCATGAATTTGTTTTCAAAATCACCTAAAAGTACTAATTTCAATTGGGTTATAGTCAATCAACTATCACAGATGATGCACTTATTACCCATTGAATATGCATCTTCAATTAATGAGATTGGGAAGCTATAGAAAAGAGGATAGTGAATCCTCATATCATACTAGTTAGTATTATAATTTAAATGGATCCATGTTTATAATGTTAGATTTAGTAATATTTCAGTGATATATGGGGCCTCATCTGGAATTGAGTCCCACCATTCATCATTAGACAGATGTCTAATACAAGTGGACAATATAGATCTTGGAAAATATGATCTAAGAAAATATCTTCAACTTTGGTGGCCCATGGGAGGATCATCTTTCTTTGGTGGAATCCCATTATAAAAAGGTCAATCATCTATTCATATGAACCTTTGTGAGGCATTATATAGAAAACCATGTCACTCACCTCTCTTTCGGATAGAGATAGGTGAGTCTTATATAATCAAGGCTTATCTTTCCCAAGAGACTACTAAGAAGGTGGAAGTTCTCTAAAAATATCATGATACTACATGGACCTAGAAAATTTCATATTTTTACAATCACGGATGACCATTGTAATTTATTTTTGGTTAATATGTGTATATTTATGTATAATTCATATTGGGTCACTGGCAGATAGGTCAGCAAGGTAAGTTCACCTTAAGATATGTGGTGCCTTTTTAAATTCTTGGTGGGGTCAATGAATTAGATTTTAAATTATCTATACTTTGATTTTTTTTTGTTCTATGAATAATAATTTCTATGTTCCCTAACTGAATAGATATGTTCTTGACCCATCACATGTAGTTTTATACAATAATATTGAGCAAGATTATAATATTTTCTTTTCTGAAGTATCATATCCGTATAATTTTCATCAGAATCAAAAAAATTTATGAGGTAAAGTGATCCCTCTAGTTAGAGTATGGTGGAAGTATGGAAATTTCCAAGAAGATACTTCCTAGCAAGATGCCAAGATAAAGAGCCTTTGGACATACCATTTTCTTCAAGAATTTAGTTGAAGCTTATCAAGGATAAAAATACCAATGATGGGGAAGTTGTAACAACCCTGAACTCTATTACTAGTTAAACCACATTAATTGAATCTTTTATAATCTTTTATGAGTTTATTTTAACCAAATATGGAAATACTAGAATGAATGAAAGGATTTGAGCAATATAGAAGGGGAAAGAATTGTACACCATGGGTCTAGGGACCAACAGGTACTCAGTGGTATCTTGGTGGGCTTCTTATAGACACCTAGACTAAAACCACATAAAATTTTCATTTTATATTTAACTTTAATATTTCATGCCTAATTAAAAATGTCTTCGTTTCTCAATGCTTTTTTACTCCATTGAGCTCTCTATTCCCCCTTCTTCCACTCCCAATGACCCTTCTTCAATCATTGATATGGGTGGTCCTAATTTATTATAGAGTAATTTTAGTAAGGTAAGGTAATAACCCACCTAACATATTATTTTTCTTCCTATTTTATTTCATTATTTAGTGTATGTAAATATTCTAAATTTTTATGAATTTCTAAATCCTTCACATCCTTTGGTTTTATTTTGGTCTAGTTGTTTGAGAATCCTTCCTCGAGTGAATCTAAAGTAAAAAAATCTAGTTTCACAACCCATGTGACAACCCAAGTAATGTTACAAATAAATTAATTTCATGTATTATTAATATTATTGATTATATTTTATGGATTCACATTCATTACAATAATTTTATATGATTCGTAAAATTGAAAAAGAAATACTTTTATATTATCTAAAGGGTTTCAATATATTATAAGGTTTGTTTAAAAGTTATATTTAAAAATTTTAGAAACTTAATTTTATAAAATGGAATTTATTTTTTATGTCAACATATCAAATATATATTAGGGTGAATTTTTGGTATTTTTCTAAAATGAATGATTCTTGGTGAATAGTAAAAAAATAATGAATTTTATAAAAATTATCATTTCTTTTTAAATATTAAATGATTCTCATACAATTTTGGATTGGTTTTAAAGTAAAATTCGCCCCATTTTACTAAAAATAATAAAAATAATTTCATAGTAATCAACATTATTCTTAATTTCGGTATAAATTCATCTTATATTTTAAAACACATTTTAATGAAAACAAATTTTTGCTACATTTAGAAAATTTATATTAAATATAATTACATCCATTTATAAAAATTAAAAATTAAAAATATAATTTTATATTTGGAATCAGGTATTCCAAATTTATTGATGTGGCCAATTTTTTTCATAATGAATAGTAACCATGGTAAAATCTATCAATGAAGTAACTGGGAAAACAGGTTAATTAAGGTTAAAACTAAGGGATAAGGTCAAAACATATTTTCTTAAATCTTATGGGATGATATTATTTTTAACCGTATCATATTATCTTATAAATATTATAGATTTAGGGGAACCTTCCCATGAATAATACTTTGTATTATTTAAAAACATTAAAAAATCACAAGAGTTCCACTCCACTCACTTATAAAAGGGAAACTCCTCTCCTCTATTATTCATATACTATAATCTATTTGTCTCAATGGATACCTAAAAAAATACCCTACCAAAATTCATCCTCATATCTTATAGGTACTTGTATCATCAACATACCAACCTATAATAGTTAAGGTGTAATCAAGATGTGGCTTTATAAAGAAGATACATAACTCTTAACCGAGTGTTTTCAAAATTATTTATTCTTCCACCTCCTTCGAATATTCTATAACCATACTGATATTATTTCATAAGCATCTTATATATAATAAAATTTTATTATATTGATGGCACAACCCTTTTTTATCTCATTTTCCAACTTTTGTGAAATTATAGCATTGTTCATGCGTACGTGTGGACAATCACATCAATGAAGAGATATGTTTCATTTTTCATCGCAACCTCAAAAGGCTAGTTATTATGATGAATTTAATTAATATATAACATATTCATGAAATAATTTTTATTCTAGAAATATAATATATTACTTATCTTCTTACCCACCCAACCTTTTGGGCATGATAACATCGCTCGAGTGCACGTGTGGACTACCACCACCACAAAGAGATATGATTCATTTTTCATGTCTTCCTTTTGATGATTGTTCATAAAATTTTATTTAATGTATAAACATTAAAATTATTTCATGATTTATATTCTTTATATGGTTTAAAAATCACCCCTTTGACAATAGTCAACCAATGGTAGTTTTTTTGGATTACGAACCGAACGTCCTCATTATGTTCAACATGAACTTAACTGATTTAATAACTATATAAAACATAGTAATACATGAAAAAAAATGAATAATAATAAATTAATAAAACATGAAAATGTTTTTACGAAAGTAAATAATTAATATTAGTATATTATAAAGGATTTAAAGAACATATGTGGCGAGTCAGGCCCGACTTATGGGATATTTCATTAAATCATTATTCCAATATTTTTATAAAAAAATATTCTCCTTTTCTCTCCACATACATACTCACTATAATATTTCAGATATATTATTAAGAGAGTGTATTTTATGTTCAAATTCATTGTAAACCATGCTTTATTTTCATTACAAATTTTTTAAAAGAAGTCCTTTTAACATTTTACAAATGGGTAATTTTTAAAAAAAATTAAAAGTGTGAAAGGAATCGTATTTAATGTATACGACATGAGAGGAATTTCTCACCATCATGAACGTTATTATATAAAAATATTTCTCTATAATTTTTAATGTTTTATAAAAATAATATCTTAGGATTCATTCTTATGGTATTATTTTTAAATAATTTTCAACGAAAACATATTTTTATCCTTATTTTTATGTGTAGCCTGAAAGTGATTCTACACACATGTTAAACGGATAATTTATGAGATTTTATGATTTAAATGCTATATTTTATGTTTTTTATTTATCTTATGGTTCTTTTACATTTTCTATGATAAGGAGTGGGCCTAAAATAAATCTCCAATGCATTGGGTAATGAATTTATTCTCGACGTGATATATGTTGGAATTAATCGGGTATGTTATTCTATTTGTAAGATTGCTAGTAAGAGTGATTGTAAGAGTGATATGAAGAAGATGATCCAAAGTACCTAAATGACTATTTTTCGTAGCAATTAATTTTTTATAGTTGAGTTTTATATTAATAATGTATTCTAATGATATTATGTTTAAAGGAAATTTTATGCCTCCTTTTATGGGTGAAAATATATATTTTTCAAGAAAGAGTTTTAATGAGTACCCACATTTTACCCAAAAAACTCATGATTATGATTTTTCCATAAGATTTCTTATGATATTTATTGCGAAAATATTTTGGAATTGAATCTTATTTCATGAATGAGAAAATTAGTGTTTGATCTCAAATTTTATCATGTAAAAAAGAAAAAAAACATATGGGACTTCATGATTTTCAAACTACAATAACATGATTCATTATTTTTGTACCCTTTAATGATATTTTTGTGTTTATCCTAAGTTTCCAAAAAAATCATAGGGCCTAAGGATTAGTATGATCTATATAAAGGTCTACCTTTCTACTATGAAAATTTATCATTAAAGAAGAGAATAATTTTTAGACAAAACTGGAGTTTAAATTTCAGTATGGTGTTTTTTTTAAAAAAAATACATATTGATTGGACCCAAGGTTCCTTCCATTCTTCGAAACTGCCTCCGTGCCTCCTTTCCCCATTATTTCTCTTTGACAAAAGGTTCCTTCTCTTTTCTACAGCTCGCCTCAGCTGGAGCTCTCGCTCAGGGAGTTCTCAGCGGCATCAGATCTTCACAATCTGACCATGGTGGCTCGCTTTAGGATGCAACAGCCTTTGGTTAACGTCGTCGACGAGTTCATCTCTGACTCTTGCACCTCATTTGGCACAGATGATTTAGGGGGAAACGAAATGAAACAGAGGGATGAAAATTAATTTCCACTGTTTGGTGAGGGAATGGTTCACCGAGAGAAACGGTGGGTGAGCTAAATGGAAAGAAATAGATTTCCCTTACTGCAGTTTCACAATTACCCCAAAATCAAGGTGATTTGGAAGGAAACGAGTTCAGGGGTGTGATATTTTCTAAAATTTCCTACCGTGCCCTTATGCATGTTTTATTTTATTCAATATTTTATTGAATTAGAATTTTTATAAATTATCATGTTTGTGATTATTAATAATAACAATTAGTATTTTTATGTGTATATAAACATTTTGTTAAACTTAATTTGTAGATATTTTTTTTTATAACTTCAACTTATTTTTTAGTAATAAAAACAAACAATTATAAATAATTATAAATAATTTATAAATAATTTTGATTATAGTTAATTTTGATTATAAATAATTTTGAATATCTTGAATTATTAATTTATATAAATAATTTATAAATAATTTTGAGTTAATATTTTTAAATTGATATTTATTTTGAATTAATAATGTTTACCTAATTTTGCCGACATTAAAATAATGAGTGATTAAGATCAATATTTTTGTTTATATAATTAACATGATATAATAATAAAAAAGAAATCATTGCTAATATATTTTTCAAAATTAAATGTCTATATAATTTACATGATATAAAATCCAAAGATTCAATTTCAAATTATAATATATATTTATTTGGCATAATTAAGTATTGAAAAACAATATTTTTTAAAAACATTACTCAAACCCATCTGAATTAATAATCATGTAACAATTTCAAATTTAATTTTGTTATATATATAAATATACATCTAATTTATTAAATATATATATTTATATAACTATAAATTTATTTTATAAATATATATATATATATATATATATATTTATGAATGCATATTTATATAAATATAAATAAATATATATATATATACAAATATAAATATATATTTATAAATATATATATTTATAATTATATAAATATATATATTTATTTATTTATTTGAAAACAAAAGATACAATTTTAAATTAAAATATTTTTTAATTTGGAATAATTTAGTATTGAAAAACTATATTTTTCAATAAGGGCTATTTTTGTCATATTTTCAAAATATTTCTTTTCTCTTCTCGATAACCATCATTTGATTATATTCTATTATTCAGAGGAATATCAGAATCTTTCCTCGTCCAGAGCTCCTCGTTCCATCAACAGGTGTTTCTTCCATCTCCTGCGATTGTCTTACGACTTCTACTTGAACCGTGACCCCCCTTCTACTGCGCTGTGGGTATGGTTTCCAGATCTTCCACTGCCTTTACAAAATCCGTCCCTTCTATGTATGCTTGGAAACATGGTCGACCGTTTTTTATGTGTTTACAGTTGGAAAAGGAGGTTTTCCACGCGATCTCCCCTCGAATATGCATTGAGGTGGATGTCTCGAGATCTCAGGTAGAATGGGTTTCGATCATAGTCGGGGAAGAACTCTGCTGGAAGCAAACAATGTTTTATGAGTCCTGGACTGATTACTGCTTGTCTTGTAATTGTTTGCGGGCATCTTCAATCAGTTTCCCAAGTGATCTCCCCTCGAATCTACGTTGAGGTGGATGTCTCAAGATCTCAGGTAGAATGGGTTTGGATCACAGTCGGGGAAGAACTCTGCTCGAAGCAAACAGTGTTTTAGGAGTCCTGGCCTGATTACTGCTTGTCTTGTAATTGTTTGGGGGCATCTTCTATCGGTTTTCCACGCGATCTCCCATCGAATCTGCGTTGAGGTGGATGTCTCGAGATCTCAGGTAGAATGGGTTTGGATCACAATCGGGGAAGAACCCTGCTGGAAGCAAATAGTGTTTTATGAGTCCTGGCCTAATTACTGCTTGTCTTGTAAATGTTTGGGGGCATCATCAATCAGTTTTCCACGCGATCTCCCCTCCAATCTGTGTTGAGGTGGATGTCTCGAAATCTCAGGTAGAATGGGTTTGGATTACAGTCGGGGAAGAACTCTGCTGGAAGCAAACAGTGTATGATGAGTCCTGGCCTGATTACTGCTTGTCTTGTAATTGTTTGGGGGAATCTTCAATCGGTTTGTAGTCATGGTGGTGTTGTCTAGAAAGGTAATGTTTCCATTCTGTGACCGGACTTCAGGCCATTGGTTCATGAGGTCTTCATAGAAATTCAGTTTGGGTAAGCTCAGGTTGCTTTCGGACCAGTGTGCGGAAATTACTAAGATTTCTGATCCTAAGGTGGTGGGTATTTCTGATCATTTAAGATAGGATTTGGGTGCTTGTAGACAGATGCAGGGACCGTCTGGATCAGGAGTAGAAGTGGGGGTGTCTGTAATTACTCCTATGAAATCCGGATTACTTGAAGGGGAAGGGCAGAATCTCAGGGGCTCAACTTCAGAAAGGTCCTCATGCCCGGCCCAAGATCAGGAAACTCTAGCTGCTTCGGGTGTGCAATTTCTTTCTCCAGTAGGAACTCCCACATGAGTCCATATTTTATCAGTCTATTATGGAGGAAGTGAAAGCCCCTCATGTGGGGGACGGTGTGCTACTTGGTCTTGAACCTGATCAAGTAGGTGAGTCTCCTGTGGACAGTGATGGAGGTCCATCACGCGACAAAAAGATGCAGGCGTTGGAAAGAAGGTTGTGATCAGCTCCAATTCTAGAAGAGAGCTAACAGATATCAAGCTTGACAATCGCTGTGAAGGGTTGGTAGAGGAGGGGATGGTTTAGGAGAATGAACCAGCATGGAAATCCCTTTCTAGTGGTGGTTTAGAGGCTGAACGCCTGCTTCAGGATCAGGGGGTTACTCCAGATGTTTTGGACCTACGAACACCTTTACTAGAGGAGTACCCCTCGGGCAATCGGGTTCTTTATGAGGCTGATTATGATGATGATATTTCTTGCCAAGTCTTAGAAGTGTGGAGGGAAGAGCTAGATGACTTCATTGCCAAAGGACGAATAAGGGGCGGAAGGGGAATCGTGTTGTGGAGGTTGCATTGTGGTTGAAGGGAAGAAAGACTACCCCCCTAAGCTCATGAAAACAAAGATCAGCTAGTAGGACCAAGCCAATGGAAGGTAATACAAGGACTCAAGAACAGGAACACATGACAACTTTGAATATAATAAGTGGAAAGAAAAATTCCAAGTGTCAAGACATTAGGGATCATGGGAAGGGTGGGGCAGCGGGAAAGGAAGATGGAGAGCATGGGAAATACCTTGAATTAATTCTCCACTCTAAGGAGGAAATGCTGGAAGATGGAGAGCATGGGAAATACCTTGAATTAATTCTCCACTCTAAGGAGGAAATGCTGGAAAGACAATCAGACTTATTGGCCGAAGGGAGAATTTGAATAATTTTTTAGAAAGAGAAGTTTGTATTGATATTATCAAGGATCAAAGAGCCAGGATTAATAACCAAGATTAGATCTTGGCATGAGGCTTCAATGAAAGAAATATGAATATGGAAGTGTGTTGCGGAAACGTCGAGAATTGCAGCGACAAACAACGAAACACAGAAGTGTAAAAAAAAGAACAAGGACACAAGGATTTACGTAGTTCGGGAATAATCTCTACGTCCATGGAGAGGTAGAAAATCAATATATTCAAAAGCACAATTACATAGTGTTTTCAATAAAAAAACTCTAGCCTGAAATGGGCTACAAATGGAGAAAACAAACCACTTTCCACCAACTGCACAGGAAGTTCGCGTCGCTACAGTGAAAAGCGGCCACTCAAGTTAAAAGGGATACAGTAGCTGTTGGCTGGAAGTCCGAAAGGATACAGTAAAGTTGAATCCAATGTCTGAACTGCTACGGTGTCGGTCGGTGTCGGTCAGTCATCTCTTCTATAGTGTTAGAGTTTCTACAATTCCCGAAAATTTGGGCTGGGGTCCTTCGACCCCTGAACCTCCAGAGCAGGGGCGTGTTGCCCCCTTCAACCCTCAACGAGCTCACCACAGAGCTCGACCCGCAAAAGTTACAGGTCACAAGTATTCGGCCCAATCGGATTGGGCTACACCAATCCAACATAGTGCATCCAGAATTGGGACAAGATTCCTACCCACTTTGAAGACTTAATCTAGGAAGACCCGTGTAAAAAGGTTAGAGCACTTCAATGTGGACTTTACCGGGTAAAAGTGTAATGGCACAGAACTTCCTGGTCTATTACCTTGCCAAATTCTAAGGGTTGGGGTGTCCTAGACTCATTGATCACTCCCACCCATCTGTTTCACAGATCAGTTTCACCAAATCGGTTTCACAGATCGGTTTCACCAAATCGGTTTCACAGATCGGTTTCACCAAATGAGTTTCACATATCGGTTTCACCAAATCGGTTTCACAGATCGGTTTCACCCCATCGGTTTCACATATCGGCTTCACCTAATTCGTTTCACAGATCGGTTTCAGCCAATCGGTTTCACGGATCAGTTTCACCCAATCAGTTTCACAGATCGGTTTTACCCAATCGGTTTCACCAAATCGGTTTCACCAAATCGGTTTCACATATCAGTTTCACCAAATCGGTTTCACAGATCGGTTTCACCAAATCAGTTTCACCAAATCGGTTTCACAGATCGGTTTCACCAAATCGATTTCACATATCAGTTTCACCAAATCGGTTTCACAGATCAGTTTCACCAAATCGGCTTCACAGATCGGTTCACCAACTCAGTTTCACAGATCGCTTCACCAAATCGGTTTCACATGTCGGTTTCACCAAATCAGTTTCGCAGATCGGTTTCAACAAATCGGTTTCCCAGATCGGTTTTACAGATGGGTTTCACCAAATCGGTTTCACAGACCGGTTTCACCAAATCAGTTTCACAGATCGGTTTCACAGATCGGTGTCACCCCATCGGTTTCACATATCAGTTTCACCTAATTCGTTTCACAGATCGGTTTCAGCCAATCGGTTTCACGGATCAGTTTCACCCAATCAGTTTCACAGATCGGTTTCACCCAATCGGTTTCACCAAATCGGTTTCACCAAATCGGTTTCACATATCAGTTTCACCAAATCGGTTTCACAGATCAGTTTCACCAAATCGGTTTCACAGATTGGTTTCACCAAATCGATTTCACATATCGGTTTCACCAAATCGATTTCACAGACCGGTTTCACCAAATCGGCTTCACAGATCGGTTCACCAACTCAGTTTCACAGATCGCTTCACCAAATCGGTTTCACATGTCGGTTTCACCAAATCAGTTTTGCAGATCGGTTTCAACAAATCGGTTTCCCAGATCGGTTTCACAGATGGGTTTCACCAAATCGGTTTCACAGACCGGTTTCACCAAATCAGTTTCAAAGATCGGTTTCACCCAATCGGTTTCACAGAGCGGTTTCACCCAATCGGTTTCACAGAGAAGTTTCACCCAATCGGTTTCACAGAGCGGTTTCACCAAATCGGTTTCACAGATCGGTTTCACCAATCAGAGATCGGTTTCACCAAATAGGTTTCACAGATCGGTTTCACCAGAACGGTTTCAGAGATCAGTTTCACCAGACCGGTTTCACAGATCGGTTTCACCAGAGCGGTTTCACAGATCGGTTTAACCAGAGCGGTTTCACAGATCTGTTTCACCGGACCGGTTTCACAGATCGGTTTCACCGGATCGGTTTCACAGATCGGTTTCACCCCATCGGTTTCACAGATCAGTTTTACCATATCGGTTTCACAGATCGGTTTCACCAAAGCGGTTTCACATATCGGTTTCACAGACCGGTTTCACCAAATCGGTTTCACAGACCGGTTTCACCAAATCGGTTTCACAGATCGGTTTCACCAAATCCGTTTCACAGATCGGTTTCACCAAATCGGTTTCACAGATCGGTTTCACCAAATCGGTTTCACAGATCGGCTTCACGGGATCAGCTTCGTAGGATCGGCTTCATAGGATCAGCTTTACCCCTTCAGCTTCACTGATCAGCTTAATCGGATCAGCTTCACTGATTAGCTTCATCGGATCAGCTTCACAAGATCAGCTTCACCCAATCAGCTCCACCGATCGATTTCACTTATGAGTCTCACAAATCGTCCACAGAGGGGTGTCAGGGTTTTCTTCCCCATTTTCCCCGTAACGCCACTTTTAAGTCTTTCAACCTTTTTAAAGTGGTTCAAAGTCGTCTTTAGCACCATAAACAACGTTTTAAATCCCCTAGGAGTGGGGAGACCCTCAATGGAGCCATTTCCCTCTCATTAAATGAAATCCTTTAACGCACAACTGTTTTGACCACCCCTCCGATGAGAATTATTTAAATAATAATTAATTCCATCGTGTGTAACTGTCTAACCGCGAGGTGAAACCACGATCCGTCTTTAAAGCCATTCAAGATTTTCATATCCAGTAACTCCAGGATCGCGCCCCTTTTATCACACTACAATTCTTTCTTTCTTCTTCTTGGGTGGTTTATTTCTTTCCTTGGTGCGTTTGGAGTCCCCTTTCCCGAGGCTAGTGGTGCGCCTGTGCCGAAGCCTTTCCTACTCATTCTTGGAGTCCTCTGAGTTCCTCCCCTACAAGTCGTGCATCCCCAATTGTTGGCGTGAGGATAAAAACTTCGATCGTTGATCATCCACATAGGCTTCTTTGTCTCTCTTTACCGTGTATCATGCGGGGTGGGTGTGAAAATGATTCCTATAGGGATGGATGAAACCAAACCTTAACGAAGATAATAAATGGATTTAAAAGAATGAAGGGGTGTGTTTGATAATGCTGTTGTACTCCTTTATCTCTTCTTATATGTTGTAAATTGAATGAGATTATGTCCACTGAAAATCATGGTCGTTGGTGGTCCTTTCTTGTGCACTAATGAACCTCTTTTTTTCTTGATAATTATGTGATCGAATGGCTGTAACATGGAAACTATTATATCACATAAACTCGGTTGATTAAATGGATGCCCAATGAATAAAAATCCTTGTGTGATCTCCCCGGTTAACCAAACGAAAAAATTGATCTAAATGAATGACATATTCAAATTTGAAAAATCCCTTTCTCTGTTCTGGTGATGTTTACGGTTGATGCTTGTGAGGTGACGTGGATGAGGATGAGATCCTTTGTTGTTCTGCAGTGGTTGGGGCTTGGTTTCGTTCCAGAACTTTGATGGATCTCACAGATCCCTTTTTGTTGTTGTGACTTTACAAGAGAACCAGGTGTGAATGCTTAAATTACTGTTTGGATAATTTTTCTTCTTTGGCTTGTGGTTATGCCAGTTAGTTGCTCGGTAGTGAAGAACTTATCTAAATGGAGTCACTCGAATATGAAAACAAGAATGGGTTAAATTGGGATTTGTTTTCTAGGAATGAGTTGTGACATGTTCGTGGCTGAGGTGCTTCTTATGAATGAATAGTAACAAGGGTATTTGTATGTGGGATGGTTTTGGAACTATGGCATCCCGCCTTTTGAATACACAACCTTTCATTACATTTTACATATAGAGGATCTTTAAAGTCTAGTGTCTTGGAAATCAGGAACATAATACCTGAAAACAACATAAAAATTCTTCTAAACCACTTGTAAGGCTTCATCAAAGGTTCATCCTATGAATATTTACTACATCTCATATCCTGGAAACAGACATCAAAGGAAAGGGTGAGTAGAAGGCCCAGTAAGGGTAAACAAGGGAATCAATGTACTTGTGATATTAATAAGAACTTGAATAACAACATAAAGATACGAGCAATGGATGTATAGGCATAACATAATGAAAAGAACTTGAAACATAACTTGAATATGTGGATACACAATTTCATTTAGACATTCATTAACATATCACCAAGATCCATCCCCAAGATGTCGTAAAAATTACCAAGGTTATTCACCAAGGTATCGTGAAACTTGTCATCTCTAGAGATTAAATCTTTACCCAATGCATTGGAGCGCTATCATAGCACACCCTTAATATGTCTTTAATTTCATGTGAGCCACATAGATCATAATAAAACCTTTCATAAATAACCCATAGAGAATAAAAGGAATGAGTTTCTTTTCAAAATCGTGACGTTTTAAAAGCTCTTAAAAATAAGATGATTATATCATTTATAACCCATGGAAAGGGAGTGAGGGTTATATGTATGTCAATTCCAGAATCAAATATCTCATCTTTATATATTTATGAACACCCATAGAAATGAAATAGGCCTGGGTATTCACATAAACAAACAAGGGGATTTCTTGAGAGAAAGAGATAGAAATTTTTAGACGAAATTTCTGCAGCCTAACGACTATATAACATGGTTTTAGAAAACATTGAAAAAAGAGGGGACAATGGTCACCCACTCATAAATAATTCATAATATAGTATGGGTACTGAATAAGATCATGGTATGGATATTTTAATGACATACCACATGAAAAGGAAACATGAAAGAAAATAGAAGATGCGATTTCTTTTACGAAAAATTCGACAGCCTAATGACGTCACTTAAAAATTCAGAAAATAAATTGATTAGAGCGGAAATGGTCTCTCAAAAATTAGACATGAAATAGAAAGAAATGAGAAAATATAAGAACATTCCCTCAACATATAAATATATGAAAATTAGAAGACACAACATAAAGGAAGTCATGACTTAAGAGAGGAGGGTGAAAGGATCCCTTACATTGAAGAGTAACATCGAAATCTTAAAGGTCGGGACCTTGGGAGGCTTGAGGTCACCTTGGGAGGTAAGGAGACTGGAACTTCGTTGATGAGGATTTGGAAATGAGAAGGATGGGGGAAAAGCTTGGTATTTATAGGAGAAGGGAGGGGACAAGTCATTAATGGCCAAGGGACACCTCATCGGTGATATTGGCAAAACCATAGTCTTCCCATGGTATTTGTCCATGATATTGGCCACTTGGGACACCTCATACCTTATCTTAATATTCATAAGTCAACTAGAATAATTACACAATTATTACATCTTTAGTGATGTCATTAAGCACCCAAAACTAAAAACTGTATTTTCACTATTCACTGAAAATTCATTTTTTTCAGGAAAAATCCCCCCAAATCACCTTAACCTAATATCGATGCTCTGAATTAAAAAATGAACTCCATTTTATAAAAATAATTTTTTAAATATTTTTATTTTAATTTTTAATTAAAAAAACTATTCACTCGAAAAAACTAACACTTGACTAATAATTTCTGAAACAATTATTTACCTATTTTATTGAATCACATTACTTAATCAAGGCGCCTAAATTAGATTAATACTTTATTTAAGTTATATTACTAATAAATTTGGTCACATTACTAATCTGAAGCAAAAAATCACTATTCATAATTTACTATTCACAAAAAATTAAGTTGATCTTATTTGATTCTGAATTTCTTACTGAACACATTTCCAGAAGACCATTTTTGAAAAATCATTACACATCATTAATTATTTAAGGTTTACATAAATATTCTAAAATATCCCCTTTTTCCAAAATTCATCAGTATACATCCTATATTTATTTGATCATCTGAGAAAAAACACAAAATTTACCATAGGAAGAAATCATAATTTTATTTATCTCAAAGGATTACACAAAGTAGCTACGGTCTCATTACATAGCCCCTTATAACCCCAGCATAGGACCTAAGTGTAAGGTGTGCTAAGGTGAGAGGATCTGAGGGTGGCTTGGCCAACATTTCTCGAGTAGTGATTTCTATAAGCTTGAACTTCTCCCGAAGGCGATTCTGCTCCAGCTTCACACGATGAAGTTCGGCTTGGGTTTGGTCCAGAGCAAAGCCCAGTGGTGCTACCTCCTTCCCAAGTTTTGTCAAATGGGCTTTGATCGGCCCGAGACTACTGGATGCGGCCATTGAATCTTCTTTCTATAATAATTAACCAAGATCACTTGTATTTAGAGACAACAATCGCAACATTTAGTTTCCAACGGTCATATTGACCAATGGTCATATAACAGTCGAAACCCAACGGTCTCATTTTAATTATACTCACATCATTAATTAAAGAATATATTTTTGTTGAGTATAAACTAAAATAACACACAAAATTAGGAAATAAAAATTCATTCAAAATTTCGGGTCGTTACATTCTTCCCCCCTTCAGAAGTTTTATCCTCGAAATTTTAACTTGTATTCTCAAAAAAGAAAAGGTGTGGGCACTTCTGCCTCATAGACTCCTCTGGTTCCCACGTGACTTCTTCATATTTGTGGTTTCTCCACAACACCTTAACAAGGTGGGTAGTCTTTTTGCGTAGAACCTTGTCTCTACGATCCAAGATCTCTACCGGCTTCTCCTCATAAGAGAGGTCAGGTTCCAGTTGTACCACCTCTGGGTTTAGTACATGTGAAGGGTCAGGTATGTACTTCCTCAAGAGGGATACGTGGAAGACATCATGAACTTGTGCTAGATTTGGAGGAAGTGCAAGCCGATAGGCCACTGCTCCCACACGATCAAGGATTTCATAGGGGCCAATGTACCTAGGGTTGAGCTTCCCTTTCTTCCCAAACCTCATGACTCTCTTCCAAGGTGAAATTCAAAGAAAGACCTTGTCACCGGCATCAAACTCCAATTCCCTTCGACAGTTGTTGGCATAGCTCTTTTGCCGACTCTGAGCAGCCTTAATGTGTTGTTGGATGGCAACGACTTTTTCTGTCATCACTTGCACAAGATCAAACCCAAGAAGCTTTCTCTCACCAGCTTCATCCCAAAAAGTTGGAGTTCTACATCGCTTCCCATATAGAGATTCATAGGGTGCCATTTGAATGCTTGAGTGGAAGCTGTTGTTGTAAGGGAACTCAACTAAAGAGAGATATTAATCCCATCCACCCTTATATCCCATTGATCACATTCTCAGCATTTCCTCGAGTGTTTGAATAGTCATTTCAGATTGGCCATCATTTTGGGAGTTGTAGTCTGTAGTGAAATTCAATTCAGTGCTCAGAGCATGTTGAAGACTTCTCCAGAATTTTGATGAGAACCTTAGATCACGATCAGATATGATAGAAATTGGAACCCCATGCAGCCTTACCACTTCCTTCACTTAAATCATGGAAAGTTAATCAAGAGATAAATCTTCTCAGATAGAGATAAAATGGGCAGTCTTAGTCAGACAGTCCACAATAACCCATATCGTATTGTTTCCTTTGGAAGTTCATGGGAGACCAGTGACGAAGTCCATAGTGATATTGTCCCACTTCCATGCTGGTATGGGTAGTGGTTGCAATACCCCTTTAGGAAGTTGTCGCTCTGCCTTCACTTGCTGATATACTAGGCACCTTGATGTGTAGTCAGAAATCTCCCTTTTCATATTATCCCACCAATAATGATCATGAAGGTCCCTATACATTTTTGTGCTTCCAGGATGTATAGAGAAAGTAGAGCTATGAGCTTCATCCATCAACTCCTTTATTTCTAGAATAGATGGAACACATAGTCTTGTACGAAATCTCAGTACACCTTCTTGATCAATGTTAAACGCAGGAAAATTTCCATCCATTACAGCCTCAAACTTCTCTTGTAACAAAGGATCTTCTTTCTGAGCCTTCTTGATCTTCTCTAGTAATGACGGTTGAGAAATCATTTGGGTTAGGGTTGATGACGTCCCTTTCTTTATAATTCCCATGTCCAACTTTACTAGGTCATTGATCAAAGGATCTTTTTGAATCCTCATCATGGAAAGAACAAATGGGTCTTTCTTGCTTAATGCATCTGCAACTTTGTTTGCTCTTCTAGGGTGATAATGAATTGAACAATCATAGTCTTTAAGAAGTTTCAACCATCTCCTTTGTCTCATGTTCAATTCCTTTTGTGTGAAAATATACTTCAATCTTTGATGGTCTTTGTATATATCACATTTCTCGCCATAAAGATAGTGCCTCCATATCTTCAGAGAAAAAACGACCGCAGCCAGCTCCAGATCATGCGTAGGATAATTCTGCTCATGAACCTTTAGCTGTCAAGATGCATAAGCAATGACCTTTTCATTTTTCATGGGGATGCACCCAAGCCCTTTTAGAGATGCATCACTAAAAATAACGAATCCTTCTCCACTTGAGGGAAAAGTTAATACGGGTGCAGTAACCAATCTATTCTTCAGCTCTTGGAAACCTTCCTCACACTCCTTTGTCCAGATGAACTTGACCCCTTTTTGAGTTATCTTGGTTAATGGATTAGAAAGCCGTGAAAAGTTTTTCACAAACCTTCTATAATATCCTACTAATCCAAGAAAACTATGAATCTCAGTTATTTTTGTAGGTTGAGGCCACTCCTCTACAACCTTTTTCTTTGCAGGATCAAATGTGATTCCTTCATTGGTTACAATGTGCCCTAAGAAAGCGACTTGTTGTAACCAGAAATCACATTGACTGAAATTTCCAAAAAGCATCTCCTTCCACAGAGTTTTCAAAATAACACTTAGATGATCTGCATGCTCCTCGCAAATTTTGGAATATATCAGAATATCATCAATAAAAACCACCACAACGTTATCAAGGTAGTCCTTAAAGAATCTATTCATCAAATCCATAAAAATAGCAGGTGAATTAGTCGGTCCGAAGGGAATAAAAACAAACTCATAATGCCCATATCTTGATCGGAAGTCAGTTTTTGGAATATCTTCTTTCTTCACCCTCAATTGATGATAATCAGATCGAAGATCAATCTTGGAGAAGAATTGAGCCCCATGAAGTTGGTCAAATAAGTCATCAATTCTTGGAAGAGGGTATTTTTTCTTCACTATGATCCCATTCAGTTCTCTATAATCAATACGTAGCCACATCGATCCATCCTTCTTCACAAAGCGAACAGGTTCTCCCCAAGGAGACACACTTGGTAGGATAAACCCCTTCTCCAAAAGATCTTGGAGTTGTTTATTTAATTCCTCAAACTCCAAATTTTCCATCCTATATAGGGTCTTTGATATCAGATGAGATCCATGTATGAGTTTGATGGAGAACTGTACCTCTCTTTTTGTGGGAGGTCT
Source organism: Viscum album (assembly GCA_963277665.1). Classification (NCBI taxonomy): domain Eukaryota; kingdom Viridiplantae; phylum Streptophyta; class Magnoliopsida; order Santalales; family Viscaceae; genus Viscum; species Viscum album. The sequence continues at coordinate 1,195,524,876 of OY728139.1, forward strand.
AGGAAACTCTTCCAGAAATACATCAATGTATTCCTGGATGATGTGGAAATTTTCTAAAAGAATAAATCCTTTGTGAGAAACTTATTTCATTTATGAATCTTTTAACTAAAAATGATTTTATGTCTTAAAACTTAATTCTTAAACAATTATATTTCTCTATAATTCCTTCATAATGATTCATAAAAAGCTTGCGATTAACCAAACATATCCCTCGGGAGTGTCGTAACCATGAGTGCATCAAGGCCCGTTGCGTGCACCAGTTCCTGTTCGAGTCTAGCTCAAAGCGGTGTTTTCGGGTTTTACTTCTATGTACATCTGTGCCAGAGCCGCCTCTACCTGCTCGTATCCAGACAAGGATGTATTTGTTTGATAAACCACTTACTCAATACTCACCGAAATACCAGGAAGATTTCCTATATTTAAACTTTTCTATAGGGTTCTTCCTAAAGTTTTCATATCCTAATTTCCATAAATAACTAAACTATCCTTTGATACTAACTATGACATCCCACCTTTTGAATACATAACCTTTGATTACATTTTACATACAGAGGATCTTTAAAGTCTAGTGTCTTGGAAATCAAGAACATAATACATTAAAACAACATAAAAATTATTCTAAAATACTTGTAAGGCTTCATCAAAGGTTCATCCTATGTATATTTACTGCATCTTATATCCTGCAGATAGACATCAAAGGAAATGGTGAGAAGAAGGCCCAGTAAGGGTAAACAAGGGAATCAATGTACTTGTGATATCAATAAGAACTTGAATAACAACATAAAGATACGAGAAATGGAAGTATACGTATATCATAATGAAAAGAACTTGAAACATAACTTGAATATATGGCTAAAACATTTCATTTATACATTCATGAACATATCACCAAGGTCCATCGCTAAGGTTTCATAAAAATTACCAAGGTTATTTACCAAGGTATCGTGAAACTTTTCATCTCTAGAGATTAAATCTTTACCCAATGCATTGAAGCGCTATCAAGGCACACCCTTAATATGTCTTTAATTTCACGTGATCCACATAGATCATAATCAAACCTTTCATAAGTAACCCATACAGAATAAAAGGAATGAGTTTCATTTCAAAATCGTGACGTTTTAAAAGCTCTTAAAAATAAGATCATTATTTCATTTATAACCCATGAAAAGGGAGTGAGGGTTATATGTATGTCAATTCCAGAATTAAATATCTCCTATTTATATATTTATTAACACCCATAGAAATGAAATAGGTCTAGGTATTTACATAAATAAACAAGTGGATTTGTTGAGAGAAAGAGATAGAAATTTTGAGATGAAATTTCTGCAGCCTAACGACTATATAACATGGTTTTAGAAAAAATTGAAAAAAGAGGGGACAAGGGTCACCCACTCATAAATAATTCATAATACAGTATGAGTACTGAATAAGATCATGGTATAGATATTTTAATGACATACCACATGAAAAGGAAACATGAAAGAAAAGAGAAGATGTGATTTCTTTTACGAAAAATTCGACAGCCTAACGGCATCTCTTAAAAATTCAGAAAATAAATTGATGAGAGAGAAAAGGGTCTCTCAACAATTAGATATAAAATGGAGAGAGATTAGAACATATAATAACATACCATCAACATAAATATATGAAAATTAGAAGACACAACATAAAGGAAGATGTGACTTAAAAGAGGAGGGTGAAAGGATCCCTTACCCTGAAGAGTAACTTCGAAAACTTGAAGGTCGGGACCTTGGGAGGCTTGAGGTCACCTTGGGAGGACTAATTGGGAGGTAAGGAGATCAGAACTTAGTTGATGTGGATTTGGAAATGAAAAGGATGAGGGAAAGGCTTGGTATTTATAGGAGAAGTGAGGGGACAGGTCATTAATGACAAAGGGACACCTCATCGATGGTATTGGCAAAACCATGGGCTTTCCCATGGTATTTTCCCATAGTATTGGCCACTTGGGACACCTCATACCTTATATTACTATTTATAAGTAAACCAGAATGATTACATAAATATTACATCCTTAGTGATGTTATTAAACACCTGAAACTAAAAACTGTATTTTTACTATTCACCGAAAATTCATTTTTTTCAGAAAAATCCTCAAAAATAACCTTAACCTAATATCGATGCTCTGAATTCAAAAATGAACTCCATTTTATAAAAATAATTTTCTAAATAATTTTAATTTAATTTTTAATTAAAAAACACTATTCACCTGAAAAAACTAATACTTGACTAATAATTTCCGAAATAGTTATTTACCTATTTTATTGAATCACATTACTTAATCAAGAGGCCTAAATTATATTAATACTTTATTTAAGTGAGATTACTAATCCATTTGGTCACATTACTAATCCTAAGAATAAAATCACTATTCATAATTTACTATTCACAAAAAAATTAGTTGATCTTATTAGATTTTAAATTTCTTACTGAACACATTCCAGAAGACCATTTTTTGAAAATCCTTACACATCATTAATTATTTAAGGTTTACATAAATATTTTAAAATATCCCCTTTTTCCAAAATTCATCAGCATGCATCCTTTATTTATTCAAGCATCTGAAAAAAACACAAACTTCACCATAGGAAGAAATCACAATTTTATTTATCTCAAAGGATTACACAAAGTAGCTACGGTCTTGTTACATAGCCCCTTATAACCCCAACATAGGACCTAAGTGTAAGGTGTGCTAAGGTGAGAGAATCCAAGTGTGGCTCGACCAACATTGCCCAAGTAGTGATTTATATAAACTTGAACTTCTCTCGAAGGCGATTCCACTCCAGCTTCACATGATGAAGTTCAGCTTGGGTTTGGTCTAGAGCAAAGCCCAGTGGTGCTACCTCCTTCCCAAATTTTGTCAGATGGGCTTTGTTCGGCCCAAGACTACTGGATGAGGACATCTAATCTTCTTTCTGTAATAATTAACCAAGATCACTTGTATTTAGAGAGAACAATCGCAACATTTAGTTTCTAACGGTCATATTGACCAACAGTCATATAAAAATCAAAACCTAACGGTATCATTATAATTATACTCACATAATTAATTAAAGAATATTGTTTTGTTGAGTATAAACTAAAATAACACACAAAATTAGGAAATAAAAATTCATTCAAAATTTCGGGTCATTACATTCTTCCCCCCTTAAGAAATTTCATCCCCGAAATTTTAACTCGTATTCTCAGAAAAGAAAAGGTGTGGGTACTTCTACCTCATAGACTCCTCTGGTTCCCATGCGTCTTTTTCATATTTGTGGTTTCTTCACAACACCTTAACAAGGTGGGTAGTCTTGTTGCGTAGAACCTTGTCTCTACGATCCAAGACCTCCACCGGCTGCTTCTCATAAGAGAGGTCATGTTCCAGTTGTACCACCTCTGGGTTTAGTACATGTAAAGGGTCAGGTATGTACTTCCTCAAGAGGGATATGTGGAAAACATCATGAACTTGTGCTAGATTTGGAGGAAGTGCAAGACGATAGGCCACTTCTCCCACGCGATCAAAGATTTCATAGGGTCCAATGTACCTAGGGATGAGCTTCCCTTTCTTCCAAAACCTCATGAATCTCTTCCAAGGTGAAATTTGAAAAAAGACCTTGTCACTGACATCAAACTCCAAGTCCCTTCGATGGTTTTCGGCATAACTCTTTTGCCAAATCTGAGCAGCCTTAATGTGCTGTTGGATGACAAGGACTTTTTATGTCATCACTTGCACAAGATCAGGCCCAAGAAACTTTCTCTCACCAACTTCATCCCAACAAGTATGAGTTCTACATCGCTTCCCATATAGAGCTTCATAGGGTTCCATTTGAATGCTCGAGTGGAAGCTGTTGTTGTAAGAGAACTCAACTAAAGATATATATTGATCCCATCCAGCCTTAAATCCCATTGAGCACATTCTCGGCATGTCCTCGAGTGTTTGAATAGTCCTTTCAGATTGGCCATCAGTTTGGGTGTGGTAGGTCATACTGAAATTCAATTCAGTGCTCAGAGCATGTTGAAGACTTCTCCAGAATTTGGATGTGAACCTTGGATCACGATAAAATATGATAGAAAGTGGAACCCCATGCAGCCTTACCACTTCCTTCACGTAAATCCTGGCAAGTTGATCAAGAGATAAATCTTCTTGGATAGAGATAAAATGGGTAGTCTTGGTGAGACGGTCCACAATAACCCATATCGCATTGTTTCCTTTGGAAGTTCTCAGAAGACCAGTGACGAAGTCCATAGTGATATTGTCCCACTTCCATGTTGGTATGGGTAGTGGTTGCAATACCCCTTTAGGAAGTTGTTGCTCTGCCTTCACTTGCTGACATACTAGGTACTTTGGAGTGTAGTAAGCAATCTCCCTTTTCATTTTATCCCACCAATAATGATCAGAATGGTCCCTATACATTTTTGTGCTTCCAGGATGTATAGAGAAAGTAGGGCTATTAGTTTCATCCATCCACTCCTTCTTTATTTTTGGAATAGATGGAACACATAGTATCGTATGAAATCTCAGTCCACATTCTTGATCAATAGTGAACGCAGGAAACTTTCCATCCATTACAACCTCAAACTTCTCTTGTAACAAAGGATCTTCTTTCTGAGCCTTCTTGATCTTCTCTAGTAATGAAGGTTGGGAAATCATTTGGGTTAGGGTTGATGATGTACCTTTCCTTATAATTCTCATGTCCAGCTTTACTAAGGTCATTGATCAAAGGATCGTTTTGAATCCTCATCAAGGAAAGAACAACTGGGTCTTTCCTGCTTAATGCATCATCAACTTTGTTTGCTCTTCCAGGGTGATAATTAATTGAACAATCATAAAATTTAATAAGTTCCAACCATCTCCTTTGTCTCATGTTCAATTCCTTTTGTGTGAAAATATATTTCAAAATTTTATGGTCTATGTATATATCACATTTCTCCCCATAAAGATAGTGCCTTCATATCTTCAGAGCAAAAACGACCGCAGCCAGCTCCAGATCATGCATAGGATAATTCTACTCATGAATCTTCAACTGTCGAGAGGCATAAGCAATGACCTTATCATTTTTATGAGGATTCACCCAAGCCCTATTAGAGATGCGTCACTAAAAATAACGAATCCTTCTCAACTTGAGGGCAGAGTTAACACGAGTGTAGTAACAAATCTCTTCTTCAGATCTTGGAAACATTCCTCACACTCCATTGTCCAAATTAACTTGACCCCTTTTCGAGTTAACTTGGTTAATGGATTAGAGAGTCGTGAAATGTTTTTCACAAACCTCTTATAATATCCTAAAAATCCAAGAAAACTAAGAATCTCAGTTATTTTTACAGGTTGAGGCCCCTCCTCTACAACCTTTGTCTTTTCAGGGTCAACTGTGATTCCTTCATTGGTTACAATGTGCCCTAATAAAGCGACTTGTTGTAACTAGAAATCACATTTACTGAACTTTCCAAAAAGCCTCTCCTTCTATAGAGTTTTCAAAATAACCCTCAGATGATCTTCATGCTCCTCACAAATTTTGGAATATATCAGAATATCATGAATAAAAACTACCACAAAGTTATCAAGGTATTCCTTAAAGACTCTATTCATCAAATCCATAAAAATAGCAGGTGCGTTAGTCAGTCCGAAGGGCATAACAACAAACTCATAATGACCATATCTTGATCGGAAGGAAGTTTTTTGGAACATATTCTTTCTCAACCCTCAATTGATGATAACCAGATCTAAGATCAATCTTAGAGAATAATTGATCCCCACAAAGTTGGTCAAATAATTCATCGATTCTTGGAAGAGGGTATTTTTTTTCACTTTGATCCCATTCAGTTCTCTATAATCAATGCGTAGTCGCATCGATCAATCCTTCTTCTTCAAAAATAGAACAGGTGCTCCCCAAGGAGACACACTTGGTCGGATAAACACCTTCTCCAAAAGATCTTGGAGTTGTTTCTTTAATTCCTCAAACACCACATTTTCCATCCTATACAGGGTCTTTGATATTGGATGATATCCATATACGAGTTCGATGGAGAACTCTACCTCTCTTTCTAGGGGAGGTCTAGGAAACTACTCTGGAAATACATCAACGTATTCCTGGATGATGGGGACATTTTCTAAAAGAATAAATCCTTTGTGAAAAACTTATTTCATTTATGAATATTTTAACTAAAAAGGATTTTATGTCATAAAACTTAATGCATAAACAATTATATTTCTCTATAATTCATTCATAATGATTCCTAAAAATCTTGCGATTAACTAAACATATCCCCCGGGAGTGTCGTAACCAAGTGTGCAGCAAGACCCGTTGTCGTGCACCAGTTCTCATTCGAGTCTATCTCAAAGTAGTGTTTTTGGGTTTTACCCCTATGTACATCAGTGCTAGAGCCGCCTCTACCTGCTGGTATCCAGATAGGGATGTATTTGTTTGATAAACCACTTACTCAATACTCACCAAAATACGAGGAAGATTTCCTATATTTAAACTTTCCTATAGGGTTCTTCCTAAAGTTTTCATATCCTAATTTCTATAAATAACTAAACTATCCTTTGATACCAACTATGGCATCCCTCTTTTTTAATACATAACCTTTCATTATATTTTACATACAGAGGATCTTTAAAGTCCAGTGTCTTGGAAATGAGGAACATAATAAAATAAAACAATATAAAAATTCTTCTAAACCACTTGTAAGGCTTCATCAAAGGTTCATCCTATGTATATTTACTGCATCTCATATCTTGGAGACAGACATCAAAGGAAAGGGTGAGCAGAAGTCCCAGTAAGGGTAAACAAGGGAATCAATGTACTTGTGATATCAATAAGAACTTGAATAACAACATAAAGATATGAGAAATGGAAGTATAGGAATATCATAATGAAAATAACTTGAAACATAACTTGAATATGTGTCTAAAAAATTTCATTTATACATTCATGAACATATCACCAAGGTCCATTCCCAAGGTGTCATAAAAATTACCAAGGTTATTCACCAAGGTATCGTTAAACTTGTCGTCTCTAGAGATTAAATATTTACCCAATGCATTGGAGAGCTATCAGGGCGCACCCTTAATATGTCCTTAATTTCATGTGATCCACATAAATCATAATCAAACCTTTCATAAATAACCCATAGAGAATAAAAGGAATGGGTTTCATTTCAAAATCTTGACGTTTTAAAAGCTCTTAAAAATAAGATCATTATATCATTTATAACCCATGGAAAGGGAGTGAGGGTTATATGTATGTCAATTACAGAATCAAATATCTCATATTTATATATTTATGAACACCCATATAAATTAAATAGGTCCGGGTATTCACATAAATAAACAAGGGGATTTTTTGAGAGAAAGGGATAGAAATTTTGAGACGAAATTTCTCCAGCCTAATGGCTATATAACATGGTTTTAGAAAACATTGAAAAGAGAGGGGACGAGGGTCAAAAACTCATAAATAATTCATAATACAGTATGGTTACTGAATAAGATCATGTTATGGATATTTGAATGACATACCACATGAAAAGGAAACATGAAATAAAAGAGAAGATGCGATTTCTTTTATGAAAAATTCGGCAGCCTAACGGCATCACTTAAAAATTCAGAAAATAAATTGATGAGAGTGGAATGGGTGTCTCAAAAATTATACATGAAATGGATAGAAATGAGAACATATAAGAACATACCCTCAACATCAATATATGGAAATTAGAAGACACAACATAAAGGAAGTCGTGACTTAAAAGAGGAGGGTGAAAAGATCCCTTACCTTGAAGAGTAACTTCGAAATCTTGAAGGTTGGGACCTTGGGAGGCTTGAGGTTATCTTGGGAGGACTCCTTGGGAGGTAAGGAGACCATAACTTTGTTGAGGAGGATTTGGAAATGAAAAGGATGAGGTAAATGCTTGGTATTTATAGAAGAAGTGAGGGGACAAGTCATTAATGACCAAGAGACACCTCATCAGTGGTATTGGCAAAACCGTGGGCTTTCCCATGGTATTGGCCCCTTGGGACACCTAATACCTTATATTACTATTCATAAGTCGACCAGAATGATTACATAATTATTACATCCTTAATGATGTCATTAAACACCCGAAACAAAAAACTGTATTTTCACTATTCACCGAAAATTCATTTTTTTAGAAAAATCCCCAAAAATCACGTTAACCTAATATCGATGCTTTGAATTAAAAAATGAACTCCATTTTATAAAAATAATCTTCAAAATATTTTTAATTTAATTTTTAATTAAAAAACACTATTCACCCGAAAAAACTAATACTTGACTAATAATTTGTTAAACAATTATTTACCTATTTTATTGAATCACATTACTTAATCAAGGTGCCTAAATTATATTAATACTTTCTTTAAGTGAGATTGCTAATCCATTTGGTCACATTACTAATCCTAAGTGTAAAATCACTATTCATAATTTACTATTCACAAAGAATTATGTTGATCTTATTAGATTCTAAATTTCTTACTGAACACATTTCCAGAAGACCATTTTTTGAAAATCATTACCCATAATTAATTATTTAAGGTTTACATAAATATTTTAAAATATCCCCTTTTTCCAAAATTCATCAGTATACATCCTATATTTATTCGAACATCTAAAAAAACACATACTTAACCATAGGAAGAAATCACAGTTTTATTTATCTCAAAGGATTACACAAAGTAACTATGGTATCGTTACATAGCCCCTTATAAACCCAGCATATGACCTAAGTGTAAGGTGTTCTAAGGTGAGAGAATCTGAGGGTGGCTCGGCCAACATTGCCCGAGTAGTGATTTCTATAATCTTGAACTTCTCCCGAAGGCGATTCCGCTCCAGCTTCAAACGATGAAGTTTGGCCTGATTTTGGTCCAGTACAAAGCCCAGTGGTGCTACCTCCTTCCCATGTTTTGTCAGATGGGATTCGATCGGCCCAAGACTACTGGATAAGGCCATCGAATCTTATTTTCTGTAATAATTAACCAAGATTACTTTTATTTAGAGACAACAATCGCAACATTTAGTTTCCAACGGACATATTGACCAACGGTCATATAACAGTCGAAACCCAATAGTCTCATTTTAAATATACTCACATAATTAATTAAAGAATATAGTTTTGTTGAGTATAAACTAAAATAACACACAAAATTAGGAAATAAGAATTCATTCAAAATTTTGGGTCATTACAGGAACCCCTAGGCTGGGATGAGTGCCTGTTACCTATAGGTATAATTTAGTATTTATGTTTCTTATTCACGCCCCACCTAAGTTGAGAACTTCATGCCGAACACCCCCATTTCATGGGGGAGGGTGTTTTTTCCAACACTCCTTTGAGTGGATGGTTATTAACTCCTTTTCAGCTCCCTTTCCCGAGTAGCCCAAGACTCTTCTGGCAGGCTGTGACAGCCTGAGGTCCATTATAGCCCTAGATTCTTCGGGCAAGGTACTTTGTGGTAGTTGGACCAGGTGTGTGCGGGAAGGTTGTTTCCCAAATATCTTCAGGATGAGGCCCAGGTGTCTTCGGGCGTAGCGGTAGTTGTTCTGGCCCAAGTGTCTGTGGGCGTGGTTGTGTTTGGTTGTTGTAGCCCAGGTGTCTGCGGGCGGGATGTGTGGTTGTGGTAGCCCAGGTGTGTGTGAGAGGGGTATGGTAGTGGGATTGTGGTGAGAATGGTGGGGGAGGTCTGACGCGTAGGATGTCTTTAATAACCAGTGGAAAAGTGGTGTGGGGTACCCAAACATCGATGTGTTTTATTATTACCTTAATTGACATGCTTTATTTGGGGGGTGTTCCTTGGTGAGGTTTGGGAGGATATTTTCTTTATTACGTGCTTTGGTTATCTCCTTTTTCACGGGACATTAGTATGCCTCCCCACTTGTGCATGATAGATTTTGTTTTTCCCTACTGAGTATACCTGTATACTCACCCTACGTATATAAAACTGCATTCAGGTTTCCAGGAGGACTTCGAGGACCGTGTCGGACCCTATTAGTTCGGAAATTAGGGTAGTTGTTGTTGCTGCTTTTCTTTTCTTTGGTACTTTCCTTTGGAGTTTTCTTATATTTGGTAGCACTTACTTTTAGAACATGCATATGTGAATGGTTTGTTTTGGCTTTACCTCTACCCCCAGTTTTGGTTTTGTTTGGGATTTACTATCTTATCTCCCGATCCTACTAAATAAAAGGGGTAATGCCTTCTATTTTTTGAGTGATTCTATGCCCTTGGTGCTAGTCGCCACTCAGAGACCTATTGAAGGTGGGTTTTGGGGGTCATTATCTCTCCTTCAACTTGAGGAAGGAAGGGTCTCACAATCCGCACTCCCTTCCCTCATATTGGTGAAAGTGGGTCATGAAAGAATGGTATCAGATGAGAGGGTTGAGAGGTAGGATAGAGCTCGGGGTTAGGCATAGTGAGGATTGCATGGCATGGTAGGGAAACAATGTTAGGAAAGCTTGTTGTGTTAAATAAGTCAGGGAAGACCAACTAAGACATGAGATTTTAGGGGCCCCTGTGATCCGATGTAAGGACTCTGGACCCACTGAACAACCAATTGAGGCTACACCAATTGTAGGGTATAGAGCCTAGGAAAGGTACATGCATTATAATGTCTTCTGTTCTTATATTTTTTGGGTGTTCTAGGAATGTAAATAAATGAATAATAAGTTTAAGAAAAAATTTAATGAAATATTCTACACTACTCAAGCATAGGCATTCCTTGTTTACTTTGTAGATATGGAACCCAGATGGTGATTACAGGTAGTTCAGGCGATCGAGGCCTAGGAGGCTATTTTGGATGATCAGCATAGGGCTGGTCGAGAGGAGGAGGATGACCAGTGGTAGAGAATGATTCGTGCCTTTCAGCGGTAGACCCTCAGAAAGTACCAGGGCAGCGTCTCAGACATGGAGACCGAGAGCTGGCTCGAGGAGCTGGTCATAGCTTTCTGCTTGATCTGGGAACCAACGGAGTACTGGGTTTTTCTGGCTATAAGCTAGATGCATGGAGCGGCCCGTCAGTGGTGAAATATCTATATTGGGGAGAAGAGGGAGGATGAAGTTTTGTGGACTGACTTTGTGAGGGAATTCCGGGCGGAATTCCTCTCTTCCACGATGAAGGTAGAAAAGAGGCAGGAGCTACTCTCCCTTTAGTAGGAGAGCATGTTAGTAAGGGCTTTGAGAATCAAGTTCAAGGATCTCCTTCATTTTTCTCCAGACTTTTTTTCAGATGAGGAGTCCTGGGCGAGACGTTTAGAGGAGGCACTCCGACCATCTCTTCAGTATGCTGTTACTCCCTTCACCCTACCGATGTACTTGGAGGTCCAGAAGAAGGCTGAAGTGGTAGAAAAGATACACACGCTGGGAGGTGTACCGCGAGAGGGGAGCCGGTTAGGCTCGTCAAAGGGGAAGGCCATCAGCAGCAGGCCTCCAGTGTTAGGGCCTTCTAGCGTTTGACCAGTGGGGAGCAGGCCCCAGCAGTTCTTGTTTTAATCTTATGGTCCTCTCCCTTTCCTCGCGGGCCTAGGACTGAGGTGCTTCATCTATGGGATCCGTGGGCACCTTTAGAATCAATGTCCGGATAGAGTGCAGTACAGTGGGGGTGGTCAGGTTCAGCACCCACCTCAGCAGCAACAGTTTCCAGTTAGGCCCTTTCAGTAGCAGTAGTAGGGATAGTGAACTCCCTCTCCTCCTATAGCAGATGTGATAGGAGGAGGCCGACACCAGGGTGCTCCTCAAGGACCTTGACCAGGGCATGGTTGGGGAGGCAGACAACAGCCGAGAGGCAGAGAAGCTAGGCGTGGGTAGTTGCATGCTGGAGAGGCAGCAGTTCCAGTAGGGCCGGAGGTCGTTTGAGGTACGATCAGCTTTTTTTTCACTCTTACTTGTGCCTTGTTTGATTCCGGAGCTTTAAACTCATTTGTTACACCCGGTCTAGCCCATTCCTTGGGCCTAGACATAGATAGACTCTCCAGGTCCCTGGTGCTGAGTATGCTAGTTAGGGGTCATACCAACCTGTTTGATGTTTGTTGAGGATGCAGACTGATGTTAGGGTCGCATCAGTCTAGTGGGGATCTTCTTCTGCTGCAAATGCATCCATACGATGTCATCCTAGACATCGACTAGCTATTTTCAGTGCATGACATTATCTAATTCTTTCGAATAAGAGTCATGTTATCTAATGAGGATGTCTTGCGTGTGGCTTTTGTTGGTGAACGGAGTTGTCAGGCGGGGAGACGGTGTGTGGAGCCTCTTTTTTCTAAGTTAGCTGAGATTTCAGTAGAATCAGCGGAGGTGGGGATGGTGGATATTCTGAGAGTTTTTAGAGAGTTCCTGGATGTTTTTCCCAAGGAGGTTGGGACTCTACCCCCTCGACATGACATTGTGTTTTGGATAGATTTATAACCTAGTGCCTGTCCGATTTCCATGGCTTCTTATCAGATGGTGCCTTCTGAGTTGCATGATTTGTGGATTCAGATTGAAGATGTGATGAAGAAGGGTTTTGTCTGACCTAGCGTGTCGCCATGGAGTGCTCCGATCTTATTCGCGAAGAAGGAAGATGGTGGTCTCAGGCTGTGCATAGACTACAAAAGACTTAATTAGGAAATGGTCAATAACCGTTACCCTCTCTTGAGGATAGACGATCTATTTGACCAGCTGAGGGGAGCAGGTTGGTTCTCTAAGATTTATCTGCAGTCTGGGTATCACCAGTTAAGGGTTAAGGACAATGATATTCTGAAGACTTCATTCATGTGCATGTATGGGCACTTTAAGTTCATATTCACGCCGTTCAGTGTTACGAATGCACCTCCTGTGTTCAAGGGGCCCATGAACTCTGTTTTCCATGAGTTTCTGGACCGGTTCATCATTGTTTTCATTGATGACATTTTGATCTACTCCAGATCAGAGGAGGAACATATTAAGAACCTCAGGATGTTCTTGGAAATCCTTCGACATCACCATCTCTATGGGAAATTGTCCAAGTGTAAGTTCATGACACGAGAAGTGCATTTCCTTGGACACGTGGTGTCTCAGAAAGGGGTAACGGTTGATCCGTCAAAGGTTTAAGCGGTTGTTTCTTGGGAAGCACCCAAGAAGTTGACTGAGGTTCGCAGTTTTCTAGGTTTGGTAGGATATTATCAGAGGTTCATACCTAACTTCTCTCAAGTTGCAGCTCATTTGACAGCTTTGACCAGAAAGGACCAGGACTTTTTATGGAGTGAGCAGTGTCGGTCAACGTTCAGATATCTGAAGGAAAGGTTGGTCAGCGCTCCAGTGCTCAGGTTTCTAGATGATGGGGTGTTGTATGAGGTATTTTTTGATGCTTATGGACTCGTCCTGGGGTATGTTCTGATGCCGTAGTGGGGAGTGATATCTTATGGGTCTAGGCAGTTATGTCCTCATGAGCGTAACTACGCCACTCATGACCTAGAGCTTGCAACTATAGTGTTTGTGTTGAATTTGTGAAGGCATTACCTCATCATTGAGCCCTTTTTGGTATTCACGGATCACAAGAGTTTGAGGCAGATCTTTACCCAGCAAGACCTTAACTTGCGACAATGAAGGTGGCTCAAGTTTGTTCAGGACTACAACTTCAAGATCTCTTACACTGAAGGTAAGGGGAACGTTGTGGAAGATATCTTGAGTAGGAAGTCACGAAGGGAAGCTGTTCAGGAATCTATGGATGTATGGAAGGCAATAGAGGAGTTATTTTCCCTACACATGGATGCAAGGGTGGATGGTGGTAGAGGTTGGCTGTTCTAGATGACAGTGAAATCCTCTCTTTTACGGCAGGTGGAGGAGTCTCAGTGGGGAGACTTAGAGTACGAAGTGATGCGTGATTGGGTTATCCAAGGCAATGCCCTAGAAGGGTGGTCATAGGATGGTCATAATTAGATGCTTTTATGAGGGAAGTTGTTTGTCTTAGAGGCGATGCGCTAGGGAGTTATCTGTGAGTTCCATAACTCACTCTTTGCGGTACACCCTAGAGTTTCTAAGATGTACTGAGGCCCGAGGGAATAGTTTTGGTGGCTCAGGGTGAAATGGGAAGTGGCATAGTTCGTGGAAAGGTGCCTGGTGTGTCAGTAGGTGAAGGCTGAACACCGCGTACCAGAAGGTTTGTTGTAGCCTTTAGATGTCCCCGAGTAGAAGTGGGATGAAATCTCAATGGATTTTATCACATGACTACCCATAGTTCTAGGAGGTTTTGATGTTATCTGAGTAGTGGTATACTAGTTGATAAAATCATCTCACTTCCTAGTGATCAAGGAGTCAAGTGCGGTGGATGCCTTATCATGGAGATATGTGGATGAGATGGTGCGGTTTCATGGAGTTTTGAGGTCTATATTATCAAATAGGGATGCACGGTTTACCTCACGAGTCTAGAGGGGATTTCAGAATGCTTTTGGCACCCAGCTACATCTTAGCACTACTTTCCACCCCCAGACAGATGGGCAGACAGAGCGAACCATCCATACATTGGAAGATATGCTACATGCATGTGTTTTGGATTTTAGGGGATCATGGGAACAACATTTTCCCTTAGTAGAGTTTTCCTACAATAATAGCTATCACTCTACAATTGGCATGACACCGTTTGAAGCCTTGTATAGGAGGCCGTGTCGTTCACCCGTGTGCTGGACTGTGGTTGGAGAGGTAGGTGTTCTTGGACCAGAGGTAGTGTAGAGCACAACAGAGAAGGTTCCACATGTGCATGAGAGGATGAAGGCAGTCCCAGACCAGCAGAAGTCGTATGCAGATTGTAGGAGTAGGCCCTTAGAGTTTGAAGTGGGAGACCATGTGTCACGACCCTCATTCACCAAGATGAGGGAAGGGATAGCGGATTGCCAGACCCTTCCTTCCTCAAGTTGAAGGAGATATAATGACCCCCGAAACCCGCCTTCAATAGGTCTTGGAGTGTAGATTAGCAACAAGGGTATAGAATCCCACAAAAAATGGAAGGCATTACCCTTTTTATTTAGTATGATTGGGAGATAAGATAGTAAATCCCAAACAACACCAAAACTGGGGGTAGAGGTAAAGCCAAATCAAACCATTCCCATATGTATGTTCCAAAAGTAAGTGCTATAAAGTACAAGAAAAATCTATAGGAATGTACCAAAGAAAAGAAAATAAGCAACAAAAACTTCCCTAAATTCCAAACTAGTAGGGTCTGACACAGTCCTAGAAGTCCTCCTAGAAACCTGAAAGCAGTTTTATATAGGTTGGGTGAGTATACAGGTATACTCAGTAGTGAAAAACAGAAGCTCTCGTGCACAAATGGGGAGGCATAATAATGTCCCTTGAAATCGGAGATAACCAAAGCACCTAACAAGGAAACTATCCACCCAAACCTCACCAAGGCACACTCCCCAAATAACATAAGTCAAGTTAAGTAATAATAAAACACATCGATGTTTGGGTACCCCATGATACTTTCCCACTGGTTATTGAAGACATCCTACGTGTCAGGCCTCCCATGACATTATCACTACAGTTCCACAACCATACCCCGCCCGCACACACCTTGGTGACCACAACAACACATCCCACCCACAGAAACCTGTTCCACAACAACCAAACGTAACCACGCCCATAGACACCTGGGCCAGAACAACTACCGCTACGCCTGAAGACACTTGTGCCTCATCTCGAAGATACTTGGGAAACAACTTGCACACACACACCTGGGCCAACTACCACAAAGTACCCTGCCCAAAGAATCTAGGGCTATAATGGACCTCAGACCATCACAGCCTGTCTGAAAGAGTCTTGGGCTACTCAGGAAAGGGAGAAGAAAAGGAGCTAATAACCAACCACTCATAGGAGTGTTGGAAAAAACACCCTCCCCCATGAAATGGGGGTGTTCAACACGAAGTGCTCAACTTGGGTGGGGCGTGAATAAGAAACATAAAAACTAAATTTTATTAATAGGTAACAAGCACTCATCCTAGCCTAGGGGTTCCAAAACCATCCCACATAAAAACACCCTCATTACTATTTATTCATAAGAAGCACCCCATCCACAAACATGTCACAAATCATTCCTAGAAAAAAAATCCCCATTTAACCCATTCTTGTTTTCATATTTGAGTGACTCCATTTAGATAAGTTCTTCACTACCGAGCAACTAACAAGCATAGCCACAAGACTAGGATGGAAAAACAGCCAAACAATAATTTAATTATTCACACCCGGTTCTCTTGTAAAGTCACAACAACAAAAGGGATCTGTGAGATCCCTAAAAGTACTAGAACCAAAAAAAGCCCCAAAAACTACACAACATTAGGGGATCCCATCCCCATCCATGTTACCTCACAAGCATCAACTGTAAGAATCTACATAACTGAGCAAGGGAGTTTTAAAATTTGAATATACCATTCATTTAGATCCGTTTTTTTTTGGTTAACCATAGTGATCACACAAGTATTTTTATTCATTGGGAATCCATTTAATCAACCGATTTTATGTGATATAACAGTTTCCATGTTACATCCATTCAATCATATAATTATCCTTAAAAATAGAGGTTCATTAGTTCACAAGAAAGGACCACCAATGGCCATGATTTTCAGTGGACATAATCCAATTCAATTGACAACATATAGTAAGAGATAAAGGATTACGACAACATTATCAAACACAAACCTTTATTCTTTTAAGTCCATTGATTATCTTCGTTAAGGTTTGGTTTCATCCATCCCCATGGGAATCATTTTCATACCCACCCTGCATGATACACAGTAAATAAAGAAAAAGAACCCTACGTGGATGATCAACGATCGATGTTTTTAACCTCGTGGAAATAACTGGGGATGCGTGACTTGGAGGGGAGGAACTCAGAGGACACCAAGAATGAGCAGGAAGCGCTTCAACATAGGTGCACCACTAGCCTCAGGAAAAGGGACTCCAAATGCACCAAGGAAAGAAATAAACCAGCTAAGAAGAAGAAATAAATAATTCTAGTGCGATAAAAAGGGAAAGATGTTGGACTTATGAGATATGAAAATCGTGAATGGCTTTAAAGACGGATTGTCATTTCACCTCGTGGTTAGACAGTTACACATGATGGAATTAATTATTACTTAAATAATTCTCATTAGAGGGGTGACCAAAACAGTTGTGCGTTAATGGATTTCATTTAAAGAGAGAAAAATGGGTCCGTAGAGGGTATCCTCACTCCTAGGGGATTTAAAATGTTGTTTATGGTGCTAAAAATGGCTTTGAACCACTTTAAAAATGTTAAAAGTCTTAAAAGTGGAATTACGGGAAAATGGGGAAGGAAACCCCGACACCCCTCTGTGGACGATTTGTGAGACTCATAGGTGAAACCAATCGGTGGAGCTGATTGGGTGAAGCTGATCCAGTGAAGCTGATTCCAGGAAGCTGATCAGTGAAGCTGATGGGGTGAAGCAGATCTTGGGAAGCTGATCCTACCAAGCTGATCCCGTGAAATTGATCTGTGAAACCGATTTAGTGAAACTGATATGTGAAACTGATTTGGTGAAACCGATATGTGAAACCGATTTGGTGAAATCGATCTTTGAAACTGATTTGGTGAAACCGATTTGGTGAAACCGATATCTGAATCCGATTTTGTGAAACCGATATGTGAAACCGATTTGGTGAAACTGGTCTGTGAAACCGATTTGGTGAAATCTATATGTGAAACTGATTTGGTGAAACCGATCTGTGAAACCAATTTGGTGAAACTGGTCTGTGAAACCAATTTAGTGAAACCGATCTGTGAAACCGATTGGGTGAAACAGATCTGTGAAACTGATAGGGTGAAACCGATTTGGTGAAACCGATCTGTGAAACCAATTTGGTGAAACCGATCTATGAAACTGATTTGGTGAAACCGATATGTGAAACCTATTTGATGAAACCGATCTGTGAAACCGATTTGGTGAAACTGATATGTGAAACCGTTTTTGTGAAATAGAATTTATGAAACTGATTTGGTGAAACCGATCTATGAAACCGATTTGGTGAAACCGATATGTGAAACCGATTTGGTGAAACTGATCTCTGAAACCGATTGGGTGAAACTGATATGTGAAACTGATTGAGTGAAACCGATCTGTGAAACCGATTTGGTGAAACCGATCTGTGAAACTGATTTGGTGAAACCGATCTGTGAAACATATTTGTTGAAACCAATCTATGAAACTGATTTGGTGAAACTGATATGTGAAACCGATTTGGTGAAACCGATCTGTGAAACAGATGGGTCGGAGTGATCGATGATTCCAGGACACCCCAACCCTTAGATTTTGGAAAGGTAATGGACCAGGAGGCTCTGGGCCATTACATCAGATACCTCTCAAAAATTATTCTCACCCTAGAGAATACAAGAGTAACCCAAACAACCCCTCCAGAAGATACCTCTCGAGGAAAAACCACCCCAAATAGTCATACAAATCCCAAGGATCACATTGTCCCAACACAGGGATTGATGATTTCTTTCCTCCACGTCAAGATACTGTCCGCTTTGGGTGGCACTGACTCACCCACATGGGTTTAATGCATCCACCTTAATGCGTCTAGATTAGGGATCTAGTCCTCCATTCCCCACATATTAGGACATTTCATAAACATTCACATGGTAAAGCAATAAAACATATCATAAACCAACAAGGTCAGCATTACATAACAACAGGTCACAAAAAAAAGAACAACAAGGAAGGCTCGGAACAACAACTCAAAACAACTTTGGGTACTGAGCACGCATTTGAGCTACTCGCTCCCAAGTACTCTCTTTGAGGCCACCGTGCCTCCACAACACATGAACCAAAGGGATGGTTAGTCCACAAAGCCCTTTCTCCATTCAATCCTTGATCCTCACTGGTCACTCCACGAACGTAGCATCATCCCCTATATCCAACTCTCCCCAGTCAATGAAATATGAGTCATTGTGTAGATATCGACGAATATGGGAGACATGGAAAATGTCATGGATCCTTTCCAACTGAGGTGGCAATGCCATATGATATTCCACCTCACCGACTCACCCCAACACTTCGAAAGGCCCAATGAACCTAGAAGAGAGCTTTCTCCCCTTGCCGAACCTTCACTAACCATGTCAGTTTATGACTTCTGCCAATCCTGGGATGCCTTTATCCTCTCACGCACAAGCTGAACCTCCTCCATTGTGCTCTACACTACCTCTGGGCCAAGAACACCTACCTCTCCAACCTCGGTCCAGCACACGGGCAAACGACATGACCTCCCGTACAAGGCTTCAAACGATGCCATGCCAATAATAGAGTGAAAACTATTATTGTAGGAAAACTCTACTAAGGTAAAAGTTGTTCCCATGATCCCCCGAAGTCCAAAACACATTCCCGTAGCATATCCTCCAATTTCTGGATGGTTCGCTCTGTCTTCCCATCTGTCTGGGGGTGGAAAGTAGTTCTAAGACGTAGTTGGGTGGAAAAATCATGCTGCAATCCCCTCCAGACTTGCGAGGTAAACCATGCATCCCAATCTGATACTATGGACCTCAGAACTCCATGAAACCGCACTACCTCATCCATGTATCTCTGTGCTAAGGCATCCACCGCACTTGACTCCTTGGTCTCCAGGAAGTGAGATGATTTCATCAACCAGTCTACCACTACCCAGATAGCATCACAACCTTCTAGAACCCTCGGTAGTCCAGTGATGAAATCCATCGAGATGTCATCCCACTTCCACTCGGGGACATCTAAAGGCTATAACAAATCTCCTGGTACGCAGTGTTCATCCTTTACCTACTGACACACCGGGCACCTTGCAATGAACTCTTCCACTACCCGTTTCCCCGAGGGCCACCAAAACTGTTCTCTCATGCCTTGGTATATCTGGAAACTCCAGGGTGTACCGCTAAGAGTGAGTTATGGAACTCATAGAGAACTCCCTCACGCATCGCCTCTAGGACAAACAACTTCCCTTGGAAAAGCATATGATTTTGACCATCCTTCGACCACCCTTTCAAAGCATTTACTTGGTTAACCCGATCACGCATCACTTCACTCTCTAAGTTTCCCCATTGAGACTCCTCCACCTACCGCAATAGAGAGGATTGCACTGTTATCTGGAACATGCAACCTCTACCACCATCCACCATTGCATCCGGGTGTAGGGAAGCCAACTCCTCCATTTCCTTCCAAGCATCCACAGAGTTCTGAACAGCTTCCCTCCATGAATTCCTGCTCAAGGCATCAGCCACAACGTTCCCCTTGCCTTCAGTGTAAGAGATCTCAAAGTTGTAGTCCTGAAGAAACTCCACCCACCTTCATTGTCGCAAGTTCAGTTCCCACTGGGTAAAGATATGCCTCAAACTCTTATGATCCGTGAATACCACAAAGTCCTCCCCGATGAGGTAATGCCTCCAGAACTTCAATGCGAACACTACTGCTAAAATCTCTAGGTCATGGGTGGCAAAGTTACGCTCATGAGGACGTAACTACCTAGACCCAAAAGATATCACTCCCCAATACTACATCAGAACACACCCCAGGACAAGTCCAGAAGCATCACAAAATACCTCATATAACACCCCTTCCTCTGGAAACCTGAGCACTGGAGCGCTAACCAACCTATCCATTAGATAGCTGAACGTTTCCTGACACTGCTCACTCCATATGAAGGCATGGTCCTTTCTGGTCAAAGTTGTAAAAGGAGCTGCAACTCGAGAGAATTCGGGTACGAACCTCCAATAATAGCCATCCAAACCTAGAAAACAGTGAACCTCCTTCACATTCTTGGTTGCTTCCCAATAATCAACTGCTTCAACCTTTGAAGGATCAACCGCTACCCCTTGTTGAGACACCACATGTCCAAGGAAATGCACTTCTCATGTCATGAAATTACACTTGGAAAATTTCCCATAGAGATGGTGATGTCGAAGGATTTAAAAGACCATCCTGAGGTGCTTAATATGTTCCTCCTCTGATCTGGAGTAGATCAAGATGTCATCAATGAACACAATGAAGAACCGGTCTAGAAACTCATGAAAAATAGAGTTCATGAGCCCCATAAACACAACAGGTGCATTCGTAACACTTAACGACATCACTATGAACTCAAATTTACCATACATACACCTGAAAGTAGTCTTCAGAATATCACTATTCTTAACCCTTAACTGGTGATAACCAGACCACATATCGATCTTAAATAACCAACCTGGTCCCCTCAGCTGGTCAAAGAGATTGTCTATCCTCGGGAGAGGGTAACAGTTCTTGACCGTTACCTGATTCACTCTTCGGTAGTCTATGCACAGCCTGAGACCACTATCTTCCTTCTTCATGAACAAGATCGGAGCACCCCATGGTGACAGACTAGGTCAGAATAAACCCTTCTTCATCAGATCGTCAATCTAAATCCACAACTCTCGCAACTTAGAAGGCGCCATCCGATAAGGAGCCATGGAAATTGGACGGGCACCGGGTTTTAAGTCTATCCGAAAATCAACATCACGTCGAGGGGGTAGAGTCACAACATCCTCAGGAAAAACATCCAGGAACTCTCTAAAAACTCTTAAAACATCCATCATCTCCACATCTGTTGATTCTTCTAAAATCTTTGCTAACTTAGAAAAAAGAGGCTCCGCACGCCGTCTCCTCACCTGAAAACTCCGTTATCCAACAAAAGCCACACACTAGCCATCCTCATCAGAGAGCATGACTTTTCATCAAAATTAGTCGATAACGGAATTCACCAAAAACATACAGTCGATGCCTAGGATGACATCATATGGCTGCATTTGCAGCAGAAGGAGATCCCCACTAGACTGATGCGGCCCTAACATCAGTCTGCATCCTCGACAAATATCAAACATGCTGGTATTACCCTCAACTGGTGTACTCAGCACCAGGGGTCTGGATATTATGTCTATGTCTAGGCCCATGGAATGGGATAGAATGGGTGTAACAAAGGAGTGTGAAGCTCCTGACTCAAACTTGTTTCAAGTAAGAGTGCTAAACAAGCTAATCGTACCTCAAACGACTTCTGGACCCGCTGGAACTACTACCTATGCAGCGTGCAACTGCCCACACCCATCTCCTCTGACTCTCGGCTGTCGGCCGCCTCCCCAACCACGCCCTAGTAGAGGTCTTTGAGGAGCACCCTAGGGTTGGCCTCCTCCTGCCAAATCTGCTCTCGGGGGAGCGGGAGCTCGCTATCCCTGCTGGTGCTGCTGAAAGGGCCTAGCTGGAAACTGCTACTGTTGTGGTGGGCACTGAACCTGCCCACCCCCACTATACTGCACTCTGTCCAGGC
Organism: Viscum album; assembly: GCA_963277665.1. Lineage (NCBI taxonomy): Eukaryota > Viridiplantae > Streptophyta > Magnoliopsida > Santalales > Viscaceae > Viscum > Viscum album. The sequence goes on from OY728139.1 coordinate 1,195,547,142, forward strand.
ACTGATTCTGATGCTTCCCATATCTCCCACAGATGAAGAACCTCAGTCTTGTCCCCATGAGGAAAGGGCGAGGACCAGGAGATCGAAATTGTAACTGTTGGAGCCTGCTCCCCACTAGTCGAAACCTAGAAGGCCCTAACACTGGAGGCCTGCTGCTGACAACCTTCCCCTTTGACGAGCCCAACTGGATCCCCTCTCGTGGCACACCTCACAATGTGTACATTTTTTCTACCACTTCAGCCTTCTTCTGTACCTCCAATTACGCCAGTAGGGTGAAGGGAGTAATAACATACTGAAGAGAAGGTCGGAGTGCCTCCTCTAAACGTCTCTCCCAAGACTCCTCATTCAAAAAAAGGTCCATAGAAAAATGAAGGAGATCCTTGAAATTGATTCCCATATCCCTTAGTAACCAGCTCCCCTACTGAAGGGAGAGTATATCCTGCCTCTTTTCCTCCTTCATCATGGAAGAGAGGAATTTCGCCTGGAATTCCCTCTCAAAGTCAGTCCACAAAACTTCAACCTCCCTCTTCTCCCCAAGATAGAGAGTCCACCACTTATGCGCTGCTCCACACATTTGGATTATATCCAGAGGAACCCTATACTCCGTTGGTGCCCGGATCAAGCTGAAAGATATCACCATCTCCTCGAGCCATCTCTCTGTCTCCCTATCCGAGATGCTACCCTCGTACATTCTGAGGGTCTACCGCTAAAAGGCACAAAGCATTCTCTGCCACTGGTCATCCTCCTCCTCTCGACCAACCCTCTTCTGATCAGCCAAAACAGCCTCCTGGGCCTCGATCTCCTACACCACTCGTGGTCACCGTCTGGGTTCCATATCTGCAATGTAAACAAGGAATGCCTAAGCCCAAGTAGTGTAGAATATTTCCTTAAATTTTTGCTTAAACTTATTATTTATTTATTTAAATTCCCATAACACTCAGAACGCATAATAACATAAGACATTATGATTCATGTACCTTTCCTAGGGTTTCTACCCTACAATCAGTGTAGAATCACCTGTTTGTTTGGTAGGTCTAGATTCCTTGCATCAGATCACAGTGGGCCCTAAAATACCATGTCCTAGATGGTCTTCCCTGGCCTATTTCATGCACCAAGATTGCCTAACATTGTTGCCCTACCATTCCATGAAATACTCATTGTGCCTAACCCTAAGCTCCATCCCACCTCTCAACCCTATCCTATGATATCATTATGTCACGATCTGCATTCACCAAGATGAGGGAATGAACAACGGATTTCCAGACCCTTCCTTCCTCAAGTTGAAGAAGAGATAATGAACCCCAAAACCTACCTTCAATAGGTCTCAGAGTGGCGAATAGCACCCAGGGTATAAAATCACACACAAAATGGATTTCATTAACATTTTAATTTAGTAGGATCGAGATAAAAGATAGTAAATCCCAAACAACAACAAAACTGGGGGTAGAGGTAAATCCAAAACAAACCATTTCCATATGCATGTTCCAAATGTAAGTTCTACAAAGTACAAGAAAAATACAAAGGAAAGTATCGAAGAAAAGAAAAGCACCAACAACAACTACCCTAAATTTCGAACTAGTAGGGTCCGACACGGTCCTCAAAGTCCTCCTGGAAACCTGAAAGCAGTTTTATATATGTAGGGTGAGTATATAGATATTATCAGTAGGAAAAAACAAAATCTCTCATGCACAAGTGGGGAGGCATAATAATGTCCTGTGAAAAAGGAGATAACTAAAGCACCTAACAAGGAAACTATCCACACAAACCCCACCAAGGCACACTCCCCAAATAACGCAATTCAAGTAAAGTAATAATAAAACAAATCGATGTTTGGGTACCCCACGCCATTTTCACACTGATTATTGAAGACATCCTACACGTCAGACCTCCCCCGCCATTCTCAACGTAGTCCCACTACCATACCCAGCTCTCACACACCTGGGCTACCACAACCACACATCCCACTCGTAGACACCTTGGTCACAACAACTAAATGTAACCATACCCGTATACACCCGGTCCAGAACAACTACCGCTATGCCTCAAGACACCTTGGCCTTATCCCGAAGATACTTGGTAAACAACCTGCCTACACACACCTGGGCCAACTACCACAAAGTACCATATCCAATGAATCTAGGGATATAATGGACCTTAGGCCGTCATAGCCTTCCTGAAGAGTATTGGGCTACTCGGGAAAGGGAGTAGAAAAGGATCTAATAACCAGCCACTCATAGGAGTGTTATAAAAAACACCCCCCATGAAATGAGAGTGTTCGACACGAAGTGCTCAACTTGGGTGGAGAGAAAATAAGAAACATACAAAATAAATTATACCTATAGGTAATATGCACTCATCCCAGCCTAGGGGTTCCAAAAACATCCCAGATACAAACACCCTCATTACTATTCATTCATAAGAATCACCCTAGCCACAAACATGTCACAAATCATTCCTGGAAATCAAATCCCTATTTAACCAATTCTTGTTTTCATATTATAGTGACTCCATTTAGATAAGTTCTTCACTACGGAGAAACTAACAGGCATAGCCACAAGCCAAAGACGGAAAAACAACCAAACAGTAATTTAAGCATTCACACCTGGTTCTCTTGTAAAGTCACAACAAAAAAAGTGATCTGTGAGGTCCCTCAAAGTACTGGAACCAAACCAAGACCCAACAACTTCACAAAAACAGAGGATCCCATCCCCATCCACATCACCTCACAAGAATCGACCGTAAACATCACTAGAATAGATAAAGAGAGTTTTCAAATTTGAATATGCCGTTCAATTAGATCCATTTTTCCATTTGGTTAACTGGGGTGATCACATAAAGATTTTTTATTCATTGGGAATCCATTAAATCAATCGAGTTTACGTGATATAACAGTTTCCATGTTATAGCCATTCAATCACATAATTATCCAGAAAAATAGAGGTTCATTAATGCGCAAGAAAGGACCACCAATGGCCAAGATTTTTAATGAACACAATACCATTAAATTCACAACATATAGGAAGAGATAAAGGAGTAAAACAGCATTATAAAACACACACATTCATTCTTTTAAATCCATTTATTATCTTCGTTAAGGTTTGGTTTCATCCATCCCCATAGAAATAATTTTCATACCCACCCCACATGATACACAGTAAAGAGAGAAAAAGAACCCTACGTGGATGATCAATGATCAATGTTTTTATCCTTGCGCCAAAAACTGGGGATGAACGACTTTTAGGGGAGGAACTCAGAGGACCCCAAGAATGAGCAGGAAGGGCTTCGGCATAGGCGCACCACTAGTCTCGGGAAATGGGACTCTGAACAAACCAAGGAAAGAAATAAACTAGCCAAGAAGAAGAAAAAAAGATTTCTAGTGTGATAAAAAAGGGTGAGATCTAGGAGTTATGGGATATGTAAATCTTTAAAAGCTTTAAAGATGGATCATGGTTTCACCTCGTGGTTAGATGGTTACACACGATGGAATTAATTATTATTTAAATAATTCTCATCAGAGGGGTGGCCAAAATAGTTGTGCATTAAAGGATTTCATTTAAAGAGAGGGAAACATGTCTGTTGAGGGTCTCCCCACTCCTAGGGGATTTAAAATGTTGTTTATCGTGCTAAAAATGGCTTCGAACCACATTAAAAAGATTAAAAGACTTAAAAGTGGAGTTACAGAAAAAAGGGGAAGGAAACCCTGACACCCCTCTGTGTCCGATTTGTGAGACTCATAGGTGAAACCTATCAGTGGAGCTAATTGGTTGAAGCTGATCCCATAAAGCTGATCCCCTGAAGCTGATCAGTGAAGTTGATTGGGTGAAGCTGATCCTGTGAAGCTGATCCTGTAAAGCTAATCCCATGAAGCTGATCTGTGAAACCGATTGGGTGAAACCGATCTATGAAACCGATTTGGTGAAACCGATATGTAAAACCTATTTGGAGAAACCGATCTGTGAAATATATTTGGTGAAACCGATCTGTGAAACCGATTTGGTGAAATCGATATGTTAATCCGATTTAGTGAAACCAATCTGTGAAACCGATTTTGTGAAACCGATCTGTTAAACTGATTTTGTGAAACTGATCTATGATACCGATTTGGTGAAACCGATCTGTGAATCCGATTTGTTGAAACCAATATATAAAACCGATTTGGTGAAACCGATCTGTGAAACTGATTGGGTGAAACCAATCTGTGAAACCGATTTGGTGAAACTGATATGTGAAACCGGTTTGGTGAAACCGATATGTGAAACAGATTTGGTGAAACCGATCTGTTAAACTGATTTGGTGAAACCGATCTGTGAAACCAATTTAGTGAAACCGATCTCTGAAACCGATTTGGTGAAACCTATCTATGAAACCAATTTGGTGAAACCGATCTGTGAAACTGATTTGGTGAAACTGATCTGTGAAACCGATTTGGTGAAACTGATATGTGAAACCAATTTGCTGAAACCGATCTATGAAATCGATTTGATGAAACTGATATGTGAAACCGATTTGATGAAACTGATCTGTGAAACCGATTTGGTGAAACCGATCTGTGAAACAAATTTGGTGAAACCGTTCTCTGAAACTGATTTCGTGAAACCGATCTGTGAAAGAGATTTGGTGAAACCGATCTATGAAACCGATTTGGTGAAACTGATCTGTGAAAATATTTTGTGTAATCGATCTATGAAACTGATTTGGTGAAACCGACCTTTGAAACCGATTGGGTGAAATTGATCTACGAAACCGATTGGGTGCAACGGATTGGGTGAAACCGATCTGTGAAACCGATTGGGTGAAACCGATCTCTGAAACCGATATGTGAAACCGATTTGGAGAAACCGATCTGTGAAACCAATTTGGTGAAACCAATATGTGAAACCGATTTGGTGAAACCGATTTGGTGAAACTGATTTGGTGAAACCGATCTGTGAAACCGATTTGGTGAAATGGGTCTGTGAAACCGATTTGGTGAAACCGATCTGTGAAACTGATTTGGTGAAACCGATATGTTAAAAAGATGGGTGGGAGTGATTGATGTGTCTAGGACACCCAAACCCTTAGAATTTGGAAATTTAATGGACTACGAGGGTCTGGGCCATTACACCATGTGTTCTTGAAGGTTTCCCCTTGACGTGGGCAGTGAAGGTTCGACAAGGGGAGCAATCTCTCTCCTAGGTTCATCGGGCCTTTTGAAGTGTTCGGGCGAGTCGGTGAGGTGGCATATCAGCAGGCATTTCCACCTCAGTTGGAAAGGATCTATGATGTTTTCCATGTCTCCCATATTCATCGATATCTACACCATGACTCACATGTCATTGATCGAAGAGAGTTGGATATAGATTAAGATGCTACGTTCTTGGAGAGACCAGTGAGGATCAAGGATCGAATGGAGAAAGTGCTTCGTGGATGAACCATCCCTTTGGTTCATGTGTTGTGGAGGCACGATGTCCTCGAGGAGAGTACTTGGGAGCGAGAAGCTCAAATGCGCGCCCAGTACCCAAATATGTTTTGAGTTGCCATTTTGATACTTCCTTGTTGTTCTTTTTTTTGTGACCTGGTGTGATGTAATTCTGACCTTGTTGGTTTACAAGATGTTTTGTTTCCTTAACATGTGAATGTTTATGAAACTTCCAAATATGTGGGGAAGGGACGACCTGATCCCTAATCAAGACACATTAAGGTGGATGCGATTAAACCCATGTGGGAAAGTTAGTGACGCCCAAAGAGAATAGTATCTTGACGTGGGTGAAAGAACTCCTGGATCCTTGTGTCAGGACAATGTGATCCCTGGGATTTGTATGACTGTTTGGGGTGGTTTTTCCCTGAGAGGTATCTTCTGGAGGGGTTGTTTGGGTTACTCTTGTTTCTTGAGGGCGAGAATAATTTTTGAGAGGTATATGATGTAATGTCCCAGACCCTCCTAGTCCATTACCTTGTCAAATTCTAAGTTTTGGGGTGTCCTGGACTCATTGATCACTCCCATCCATCTATTTCACAGATTGGTTTCACCAAATTGGTTTCAGAGATCTGTTTCACCAAATCAGTTTCACAGACCGGTTTCACCAAATCAATTTAACAGATCGGTTTCACCAAATCGGTTTCACAGACTGGTTTCACCAAATCGATTTCACAGATCAGTTTCACCAAATCGGTTTCACAGATCGGTTTCACCAAATCGGTTTCACAGATTGGTTTCACCAAATCAGTTTCACAGATCGGCTTCACTCAATCGGTTTCACAGATTGGTTTCACCCAATCGCTTTCACATATCCGTTTCAACCAATCGGTTTCCCAGATTGGTTTCACCAAATCAGTTTCACAGATTGGTTTCACGAAATCGGTTTCACAGATCAGTTTCACTAAATTGGTTTCACAGATCTTTTTCACCAAATCGGTTTCACAGATGGGTTTCCCCAAATTGGTTTCACAGATCGGTTTCACCAAATCGGTTTCACAGATTGGTTTCACCAAATCGGTTTCATAGATATGTTTCACCCAATCGGTTTCACAGATCAGTTTCACCCAATCGGTTTCACAGATCGGTTTCACCTAATCAGTTTCAAAGATCAGTTTCACCAAATCCGTTTCACAGATCAGTTTCCCCAAATCGGTTTCACAGATCGGTTTCCCGAAATCACTTTCACAGATCGCTTTCTCCAAATCAGTTTCACAGATGGGTTTCCCCAAATCGGTTTAACATATCAGTTTCACCAAATCGGTTTCACAGATCGGTTTCACCAAATTGGTTTCACAGATAGTTTTCAACAAATCTGTTTGACAGATCGGTTTCACCAAATCTATTTCACAGATCAGTTTCACCAAATTTGTTTCACAGAACGGTTTCACCAAATTGGTTTCACAGATCGGTTTCACCAAATCGTTTTTACAGATCAACTTCACTCGATCAGCCTCACAAGATCATCTTCACAGGATCAGCTTTACCCAGTATGTTTCACTGATCAGCTTAATGGGATCAGCTTCATGGGATCTGTTTCACCCAATCAGCTCCACCAATTGGTTTCACCTATGAGTCTCACAAATCGGCCATAGAGGGGTGTTAGGGTTTCCTTTTCCATTTTTCTTATAACGCCACTTTTAAGTCTTTTAACCTTTTTAAAGTGGTTTAAAGCTATTTTTAGCACCATAATCAACGTTTTAAATACCCTAAGAGTGGGGAGAGCCTCAACGGACCCGTTTTCCTCTCTTTAAATGAAATCCTTTAACGAACAACTATTTTGTCCACCCCTCCGATGATAATTATTTAAATAATAATTAATTCCATTGTGTGTAACTGTCTAACCACGAGGTGAAACCAAAACCTGTATTTAAAGCCATTGAAGATTTTCATATCCCGTAACTCCAAGAACTCTCCCTTTTTATGACACTAGAATTCATTCTTTATTATTCTTGTCTAGTTTATTTCATTCCTTGGTGCATTTTGAGTCCCCTTTCCTGAGGCTAGTGGTGCTATTATGCCGAAGCCTTTCCTGCTCATTCTTGAAGTCGTCTGAGTTACTCCCCTGCAAGTCACGCATCCCCAGTTGTTGGAACGAGGATAAAAACTTCGATCGTTGATCATCCATGCATAGTTCTTTCTCTCTATTTACTATGTATCATGCGGGGTGGTATGAAAATGATTCCTATAGAGATGGATGAAACCAAACATTAAATAAGATAATAAATGGATTTAAAATAATTAAGGGGTGTGTTTGATAATGCTGATGTACTCCTTTATCTCTTCCTATATGTTGTGAATTGAATGAGATTATGTCCACTGAAAATCGTGGTCGTTGGTGGTCCTTTCTTGCACACTAATAAACCTTTGTTTTTTTAGATAATTACATGATTGAATGGATGTTACATGGAAAATGTTATATCACATAAACTCGGTTGATTAAATGGATTCCCAATGAAGAAAAATCCTTGCGTGATCACCCCAATTAACCAAACGAAAAAACAGATCTAAATGAATGGCATATTCAAATTTTAAAACTCCCTTGCTCTATTATGGTGATGTTGATGGTTAATGCTTGTGAGGTGACGTGGATGGGTATGGTATCCTCTATTGTTTTTCAGTTTTTTGGGCTTGGTTTGGTTCCAGTACTTTGAGAGATCTCACAGATCCCTTTTGTTGTTGTGACTTTACAAGAGAACCAGGTGTGAATGCTTAAATTGTTGTTTGGCTGTTTTTCCTTAATTAGCTTGTGGATATGCATGTTAGTTGCTCGGTAGTGAAGAAATTATCTAAATGGAGTCACTCGAATATGAAAACAAGAATGGGATAAATGGGGATTTGTTTTGCAGGAATGAGTTGTGACATGTTTGTGGCTGGGGTGCTTCTTATAAATGAATAGTAATGAGGGTGTTTGTATGTGGGATGGTTTTGGAACCCCTAGGATGGGATTATTTCTTGTTACCTATAGGTATAATTTAGCTTTTATGTTTCTTATTCACGCCCCACCCAAGTTGAGCACTTCGTGCCGAACACCCCCATTTCACGGGGGAGGGTATTTTTCTCAACACTCCTATGAGTGGCTGGTTATTAGCTCCTTTTCTCCTACCTTTCCCAAGTATCCCATGACTCTGTAGTCAGGATGTGAAGGCCTGAGGTCCATTATATCCCTAGATTTTTCAGGCAGGGTACTTTGTGGTAGTTGGCCTAGGTGTGTGCGGGCATGTTGTTTCCCAAGTATCTTTGGGATGAGGCCCAGGTGTCTTCAGGCGTAGCAGTAGTTGTTCTGTCCCAAGTGTCTATGGGAGTGGTTACGTTTGGTTGTTGTGGCCCAGGTGTCTACGGGCAGGATGTGTGGTTGTGGTAGCCCAGGTGTGTGTGGGTGGGGCATGGCCGTGGGACTGCGGTGAGAATGGCGGGGGAAGTCTGACACAATGGATGTCTTCAATAACCAGTGGGAATGTGGCATGGGGTACCCAAACATCGATGAGTTTTATTATTACTTTACTTGAATTGTGTTATTTGGGGAGTGTGCCTTGGTGAGTTTTAGGTGGATAGTTTCCCTGTTAGGTTCTTTGGTTATCTCCTTTTTCACAGGACATTAGTATGCCTCCCCACTTGTGCACGAGAGATTTTGTTTTTCCCTACTGAGTATACTTGTATACTCACCCTACGTATATTAAACTACTTTAAAGTTTCCAAGAGGACTTCGAGGACCATGCTAGACCCTACTAGTTCGGACTTTAGGGCAGTTGTTGTTGCTTCTTTTCTTTTCTTTGTTACTTTCCTTTGGAGTTTCTTGTACTTTGTAGCACTTACTTTTGGAACATGAATATCAGAATGGTTTGTTTTGGCTTTACCTCTACGCAGTTGTTGTTGCTTCTTTTCTTTTCTTTGGTACTTTCCTTTGGAGTTTCTTGTACTTTGTAGCACTTACTTTTGGAACATGAATATCGGAATGGTTTGTTTTGGCTTTACCTCTACCCCTAGTTTTGGTGTTGTTTGGGATTTACTATCTTATCTCTCTATCCTACTAAATAAAAAGGGTAATTTCTTCTATTTTATGTGTGATTATATACCTTGGGTTCTAGTCACCCCTCCAAGACCTATTGAAGGTGGGTTTCGAGGGTCATTATCTCTCCTTCAACTTGAGGAAGGAAGGGTCTGGAAATCCTCTATCCCTTCCCTCATCATGGTGAAGGAAGGTCGTGACAAAGAGACACTAATATACTTATCCTTGTTTTTAAATATTATATGATTTCCTTCTATTTTTCCTGACCCATGGAATTGGACTACTCAATTTCCCACTTTTTCCTCAAAATAACTTTTGAATAAAAATTTAATTTTCAGTCATTGGATGTGTCTAATTTTTTTTGTAAGGGATTGATGTGTAACATTTTTTCCTAATTCTATAAAATCCAAATCATAAAATATCATGATAATTTTAGAAAATTCCATCAATCCTATTAAACTCATAATTATTAGTCGTTTAAGGCATGATTAATTATAGCTGGTATCAAAGAAATGTTAAGATAACATTAATGTTGGAGTGTTATTAATAAATAAAATATAATAGATTTTAATATTTTGAATATATTTTCATGATAAAACATAAAGGGTACCCATATTGGTTAATCGAATCTATGTATATTTCAGAATGATTTACTACAAAGGAAACACTATAAATGAAGTTAAATGGCAGAAATAGGATAATATTCATCGAATCAGAAATCTAGAATGGCTAGAATATGAATATTATAGTTTATCACTAATTAAAATTAGTTAAAATAGTATTTTAATGGTGGTACCCATGCTGAAGATAGATCATACTCTCAGTAGAGGAACATGTATATAGTGGAGTATTTTTTGAAATAGGACCCTCTGGCATTTAGTTGAACATCAAATTTAATAGCATCTGAAGGATGGATCAATGCTTTAGAAAATTTATTTGAGGTTTTGGGTTATTCTAAAGAACTAATGGAAATTTTTTCCATTTCTCATTTTCAAGGTCAATCCAATTAGTGGTGGAATTTTATTAATAATAAAATGAAAAATATGAGAATAATGCTATAGAGTGGACAATATTTAAAGATTTTTTCCTTAGAGAACATTTTCCTAAGGGTTTTCAAATTGGGTTAAAAAGTAAATTTTTATAATTGAACAAACCTAAAATAACTCTATAACCACATATTAATCATTTATTATATGATTTTATAAGTATTAACTAAATTTCATTCTAGACCCGTACAATAACATCGACAAGTTTTACCAAGGATTGAAACTGGATTTGTGTTAAGCTTTGGCCACTCATTAATTTAGAAGATATGAAAAGTTTTCATGGAGTTTTGATAAGTATTAGAATGATTTTGTTTTATTTTACAATAATGAATATAAGAATCGGTCCAGGTGTAAATAAATAGGAAAACATTTATATAATAAATCTTACGGTAATATGTCTAAATTTCCCTATTGTGATAAGTGTGGTAAGAAGAATCCTAGTGAGTGTCTTTTGAAATCTATAAATTGTTATCTATGTTGTATGTAGGGAAATTTTAATCATGATTGAAAAGAGAAGAATCATGGTAATGGTCATAAAAAATATTATATATAAGAAGTGATAAATTTTAAATTCAATGATATGGGTCATTCTGGTGATGTGTGTGCAAAGAAAATCATGAATGGTGGGAATCATCATGATCGTATGAAGAAGGGTATGAAAATATCATTTTAGACTATGTTGGAAAATTTTGGACTATCAAATGAATTGGTGACTATTATAATAATTTTTTACTTAAATTATACTAAATTATTGTTTTATTTGAGCTCTACATATTCATTTATTTTATGGGAATTTATTGGTAAAATTGAAGTACTTTTAGTGAAAAATTATAATGGAAGTATAGAGATGACAAAGATTTATAAAAATGTTTGTATTATTATCTAAGGAAAGGATTTTCCTATAAATCTTGTTGTATTCCCCATAGTTGAGTTTGATTTTTTTTATGGATCAGATTTGAGTTTATCATCATAAGATAAATTATATAGTTAAGGAAGTTATATTCAATTTTATGAGTGATATTTAATTTTTATATAAGAATGACTTCATTTCTATTATATCATTTCATGAAGCTGAGAAACTTATTTGATATTCTACTAAATGTTATCTTTCTCATATTTTCAAAAAGAATAAATTTTTTCAGATTGGTGATATTCTATTAGTAAATGAATATATTTATATATATTTTTGACGATTTATCTTGTATAATTCTTGATCAAGAAATTAAATTCACTATTTAATTAATTCCAAGAGCTAAGAAAATTTCAAAACCCACTTATCATATGGCTCTATAAGGAATATTAGAATTGAAAAAGAAATTGCAAGTGTTTCATGATAAGGGTTTTATTCAACCTAGTACTTCACCTTGGGAGTGATTCTATTTTTTATTTTTAAAATAAGGATGATTTTATGAGGATTTTCATTGATTATAGATCACTCAATAACAATACTATTAACAAAACATATTTGTTGCCTCGTATAAATGATATTTTTTCTCAGCTTCAAAGAGCATAGTATTTTCAACGATTGATCTCAGGTTTGGATATCATTATTTTAATGTAAAGGTATATGTCATTAAAAATATGGTGTTTAATACTAGGAATGCTAATTATGATTTTTTCCTTTTTAATTGAAAAATTCACCCATTGTATTCATGGATCTTATGAATAGAGGTTTCCAAAAATGTTTTGGCTAAATTTTTAATGGTACTTATTTATTAAATTATGGTTCATTCTAAATGTAATGTGGAGTATGAGAAACATCTAAGGATTTTTCTTCTAATATTAAAATAAAAAAGTTTGTATGGAAATTTTAGAAAATGTTAATTTTAGTTACAAAGTATTTATTTCTTTGGACATATTGTTTCTAAACATGGAATAACTATTGACCCTGTTTTTTTCGATGCTTTCGTTGGGGAGCACATCCATCTATGGGAATGCGCTGGCTGTTTCCCTACATTCCCGATTTCCAATGGCAGGTGACATTCGTCTCTTATTCAAGGAATTATGCTACTTGATCGAAATAGGATGATGGGATGTCAGTCTCTCCTTCTATGGATTCATCCTCGAAATTCGTTTCCTAGTCCAGGTCTCCCTTAAAGATTAAGATGTTGTTCATGAAACTTTTCCTCGGTTCCATATCTTCATGGATGCCTGATAATTACACTGCTTCTGTCAAGACATTCCAAGGGGTCAAGCCAGGGCAACAACCTTCGATTGGGGGAGTAGCTACGTTGAACATCACAGGCATGTCTGGATACTGAAACAATGATGCATCTGGGGTTTTTCCCCTTATGATAAGGCTTCTTGGGGGAGCAAAAGCTCAAGGCATCCCACATAGAGGGAGGGTAATTATATGCCCTAGGAATGTCCCTAAGGTTTTCATCAACTTCCCATAATTAACATAAGGTATTCTATGAGTTTAACATCTATTAGAGATGGTAACACCAAATGCGTGTTCTCCAAGGTTTTACTCAAGCATCTCAAGTTTAACACGTGGTAATCTGCGAGTTTAACATCTTGTGAAGATGGAACGAGAGTGATCAAAACATCCCATAAAGATAGATAATATTGGTACATCCCTATGAGGAAGCATCTGGAAGGTTTACTGGTTGATGGACCAGAATGCCCAATGAGGAAGTGTCTGAGGGGGTATGTCCCATAAAGGGAAGATAGCACACCATGAAGGTTGATCTAGACACCACTGAGAGAATATCAGGGAATGTGTGCCCTAACAAGGGGAACACCAAGGTTTACCATTGGCTAGGATTGAACCACGAGAGGTTTTATACGTACCCTGTGTAGGCAATAAGGATCAAAACCCACGTAGTTCAAAGGGGTGATGAATCAGGGTGTCCACGAAGGACAACAACCTGAGGAAATGTTGGGGCTTACACATAGATATCATCCCATCACGAGAGGGTCACTCTTGGTTGCATGGTTTTGGATTGTGTGGGGATTATGCATGGTTAGCTTCCCAAGGAAATGGCGTGATCCCACTGGGATGTGGCTACCCGGGTAGGAATTAGGATGGATGATGGATGGTTGAACGATGTGAATGGGAGGAACGTGATGGAACTGATGTGAAGATGTTGATGATGTTGGGATTGAACCATAGAAAGGCTTCCTAAGTACCCCTATGGCAGGGAATCAAAGTCCACATAGTTCAGAATGGGTGATGAGTCACCTGAGGAGGCACCTTGTGATAATGGACACATGGATGAGACCTAAAGGAAGTAAAACCTCCAGGATGGTGCATGACCTTCCTGAAACACAAAGTCTTAAGGGAGAGACAAGGATGGTACATTAGTGATGGTCTTGAACCTTAGGGACTCTTCCTACATATCCTTGTGGAAGGGAATCAAATTCCGAATAGTTTATAATGGGGTGTTAAATTGGGGTGTACACAAAGGAAAACATCCCGAGCACATGTTGGGGCTTACGCATGGTTAGCATCCCATTTCAAGAGGGACACTCTTGGTTGGATAGTTATGGATTCTGTGGGGCTTATGCATGGTTAGCTACCCAAGATTTGGTCTGATTCCACTAAGGGATGGACCAAGGATGTGGGTCTCAACAAAGGGGGACACCGAAGCTTGCCACTGTTTAGGGTTTAACCTTAGGGAGGCTTCCTATGTACCATGCCAAGGAGATAGGGATCAAAACCCACAGAGTTCATAAGCATACTGTTTATTTCCATACAAGACAAAAAGAGGCATACAATTTAATGTTCTGCGGGATGAGGGTGAACCGACACAAAGTTGTCGGCACCAATGGGTTATGAACTTGAACCTCATGCATGCTTCCTACTTACCATACTTGGAAAGGGGAAAGGATCAAAGTCTATGTATTCCAGTATCATACAATTTAATGTCATGAGGGATGATTATGAACTGACGTGAAGTGTTTGGGACCAATGAGTGATAGGATTGAACCTTAGGGAGGCTTCCTACATACCTTTCTCAGAGAGGGAAATGATCAAAGTCCATGTAGTTTGGTGTGGGGGATGGGGATTATTCTTGGTTAGTGGCCCAAAGAGGATTTCAATGTCACTATTTACTCTAAGATCACACCAGTCATTCTCAGTGTGAGAAACAAATGTCAAAAACATACTTGAAGAATGTGGTGCAAAGGTGTGCTTTTGAGAGTGTGAAGTGGGGCTTACGCTTGGTTAGTGGCCCAGGGAGATGGATATTGGGACTTACACTAGGATGGAGGACCAAATGGCAATAAACACCAATGGTAGAGGGATATGGTATCAAGAGTCCCCTATTCCCATCTATCCTATGGTCTTTTCACATAGAAGAATATAGGAGGAGCAAGGATACTACCTCCCAAAATAAAGGCTAGGGGATTACACCATAATTGTTTCCCTCCCCTGTGGATAGATGTCATTCCATGCAAGGAAGATCTCATTCCATGTGGGGAAGATCTCACTCCCGTGGAGACTAGTGGGTGTGGAAATTGTCTGAGGCACGGAACCCCGTGTATATTACACAAGGCGAGGCCATAGTTTAATGTCATTTTCTGAGGACGATAAAGCTGGGTAGTTTAACGTAATATAACATGGATGATGAGGATTCAATCCACACCCATAGGACTTACATAATTAGTGCGCTTTAACCCTTGGTGAAGGGAAGGCACTGACAATGCCATTTGGATACGGGGTAGTGGAGAGATCCATTGAGGATCTCATGTTAGCGTGACTATGCAAAGAAGCAATAGCTGTTAGCATGCCTATGTGAATAAGCATGTGGCTAAGTAGCACAATATGAATTACCACCCAAGGGACCTTGAAATCACTTCGTACAAACTTGGAGGGTCGTATTGGAGAAGTATACACATGACAAGGGTGTCACACGTAAGAGGGGATCATACATGGTGCCTTTGGGTAAGGATAACACATGGAGCACACAAGGATGGGCACACAGAAGATTGAGGGAGGCACGTAAGATGAGTAGTTGTGCCCAAATCGAGTAAATACATGCAAGGTTGTTACTATACGAGGAAAAAATTGCATGCAAGTGGAATCATTTACATGCTAATTCCTTAGAGTAAACGAAAATGGATGAGGATCAAGCCCTGGTGGGACCACCCGAAGGGAGAAACCTTGGAGACCTATCATGTAAGATTCTATATATTGAGTCCATGCCTTTCGCTTGGTCGCGGAAGTGGTGTCTTTTGCGTGGTAGAGTGTCGGTTCGTCTTCCCTAACTGTCCCTTGAAGGGTAGGCGTTACACTTCTATTTATAGACAAAAACATCAGTGATGTCCTTCAAGAGGAGCAGAATGAAAGAGGCCATTTGATGCTTCATTGTGCATGCAAGGGTTTGTGTGCATAAGGGAATATTTTGTGGAGGACAATCTTCATTCTCATTGGGTGCGCAAGGGTTTGCATGCATATGGGGATCTTATGTGTGGGGAAATCTTCCTTCACAGCTTTTCCTAGGAAGGTTTTTGGTATGGTCGCTATGGAAGGCTCCCTTTGATGTCGAATTGGTTGCGTAAGGGTTTGCACACATATGGGAATCTTGGGCGCAATATTGAATTCTTGCGCGCAACCCCCTTGGGCATCGCAAAATTTTCGGTGGATTACCAATGTGTCTCCGGTTTTGTCAACAGTACTCGTTTATGGCCCTATCCAAATTTCGGTGTCAAAAAATCCCCCCTCAGAATCAGAGTTAAAGGGGGACCTGAGGGTTGGATTCTGAGGGTCACACCGAAAAGTAGAGTAGCTCCCTAGAAGTGCATGCAAAAATGGCCCTTCAGCGCGTAGACCACTTCCGCATGCGTGAAATCACAGGTCCACGCCTATAAATGCACTGAGGCCCCCCTCGGTCCCCACTTTAACTTTTCTATATGACATACACTTTTTCTCTTAGGCATCATAGGGATAAATTTCTATATGTAAGTTCTCACAGCTGATCTGAGTTTTTTGCTCACTCATGGGCTCTTTCGCACCACCATCCCTTCTTGTGCCCACCCGGTTTAGTGGTATTCTTGCACGAATTAGGATTTCTTGTGCACCAACCTCCCATTATTTCACTCACATCCCTTTGTTCATTTGAAAACCAAACAAAAATGGCCACTCAACAGACTGACATTTAGAGGGAGGTTACTGCAGCTGCAAGGAGGACTCGGATGGTCCCAAACCCTCAAATTGTTCATGCGAGAAGAGTTATGTCTAATAATAAAATGCTTTTTGGCATGCTGATGACAGATCAAAAGGATTACATCCTAAGTGACACTATAATGATATGGAACTTCGGCATTTTAGAGGAGGTATTGATGTCTGACTTTCCTCCAATGGCCCTAAGGCCTTCACTTTTATTGATTTTTGTTAATCCACCTTTCAAGGGGTGAGGTGGAACCCTTACAAGGCCCGTAGGCGTAAGTATTACATGTCCCATAGGACATAGAGTAATTCATTTCCCATAGGCTTGAAACATTACATACAACCCAGACTAACTACTTGAATCTGCTCCTCCCCAAAATCTTCATCGTGGAATCAACTCTCCACCTTTGCATGGTTGTTCAGCTAGGCTTTCCCATGCATGAATAGGCTTGTACTGATGGAAGTTTTCATAACCTCTCATTCCTAAAATCTTTTTAGCTTCTACTATGGTGAAATCTACTTTATCATCCTCCTTTTGGAGCTTGTTCCATGTAGGATGTTCAGTTTTCATCTGCACTTAATGTGGTCCGAAGTCCTTTGAGGTGGCCCGATGAACTTACTGACCCAAAGGCCTGGGTGGCCCGAAGGCCTTAAAGGACTCAGGGACCAAATTGGTGTCTCAAAGGCCCAAACGAGAGAATATTCCCGACTTCTATAGTTCCAAAAAACATCTTCTATAGTTCCCGCCATAGTACCTGCTACAACACTGCACAATACCTGCTACAGTACTACTACAATACCAGAAATTAGCCTATGCCTGGATGCACTTAAGGAGTCATCACCAACTGGGATGAGGTTCATGTGTGCCAGACTTTGAAATTGACATGTTGTGGTCATGGGTAACACATGAAGATAGAATTATATATTTCAACATCACGAACAACGTTCATCTCTCCAGGGAAACACTAAACACAACCATCTACATCCTAATTCTGAAGACCCAGAATATTGTAGAAAACGATCCGATTCCTGAGTAATCTCCATCTCATTAAGTGAGAACCTTCAAAAGAAGCATTAATGATGAGAAAAAAGGTTGGATAGAATGGTACTTCATGTCCGGGGGAAAGTTCATGAGTGAATGGGCATGGGTGTACTGGGTACGCTAGACATACTAGGAGTTCGGGGTGGATCTATGGTCTATCGGGCATCTTGAAGCTTTGTGTACATCACAATTTCTATTCTACCATAAGAAGGACCTAGTACCAGAACTATTTAGCTGGTGGTATCCTGACACCATCACCTTCCACCTCCACCATGGGGAGGTAGGCATTAGTCTGTGGGACAACAACTACATTGGGGGAATTCCCTTAAAGGGGTACTAATATGATGAGTTTCTCCCAAAAGATAATGTCTGGGGGGATAGAACGCGTACCTCTATTCTGACATGGCATCTGTTGGCACTGGATAAAAAGAATCTACTTATTAAGTACATCATAAAGGATATATCTTATTTGGGGTGGTTCAGTCTGTTTCTTATGCACGACAAGGCGGTGAAGATTCCAGGCCGAAGGAAGTAGTGCATAAACACATCACAAAGGGGGAAGGTGGGATCCTACTGGATGGTCCTAGAAACAAGTGAGTGTCGATCCTGGGGCTTCATCATAAATGAATGTCGGGACCCAAATGTATGATATGCCAGGTTCCTTGTGTCATTTTTGAGCGATTGGCTGCTGCTGGTGAGGGATATGAGGTTGGGGTCCGCTGAAGAATGCTAGTGATGGCCGAAATCATGGTGGCTAAGAACAATGATAATCTAAGGGTTCCCATACTAGCCAGGATATATATCATTTTGGGACTCATCCCGTGGGGAAGCATTCCCATAAAGATAAGTGGGTCATTCCAGATCCTTCATGGATGGGTTGCAGCTCACAGTAGTGTGTATGACTTCCTGAATGACATTCACCCTCTAGGTGATGGTCTGTGACCATACCTCCTAAATATTTCTAGAATCCACCTAATGACGCTTAGATAGGATGGGATCAAGCTCAATATTGGTGGCCATACCAACATGAACTTTCACCCATTTTGGACCCCAGTTGGTCAAATGGTAGATAATGGGCAGGGCCCATTGGAGTATAGGGAGTACTTGAAAATCATCAGGGGAGGTGTGTTGTATCTCAGATCGATGACAAAATATACTATGACCCATATGTGCCAAAAAGGTTTTCCAGGTAGTTCGGGTGCATGCAGCAGATGCATAAGAAAGTATACACAGACGTTCGAGAAGATAGAAACCCTTGAATTCTTCACAAGTTGTGGCTCATGTTCACGACTGCATTCTCGGGTGAAGTAATCACCCTCCCCCTACTGATGTTAATGCTGACCTATCAACGGGGTATGCCAATCATTGGAAAAAAATGTACCCCGAGGTGATTCTGCTGAAACGCATCCGAAAAATATAGTTGGCTAGTGTGGAGTCCAAAGAGCGGGGAGGCAGGAGAGGTACTGCTAGGAAGATGAGATAAGGATTAGGCCATGTAGTTAGAACAGCTCAGGATGGAACTTCATCGACGAGAGAATTGAAAGGAGAGAACACACCTCTGCCTTCTGAAGAGGGGTGGTCCTTCGGGCGGCCTTATGGGCCAGCTAGGGAACTCCATGGGATGAAACTAAGGCATCTATTAAAGCTGACCGACGACACTATCTTCTCATCTCTATGATCTTCCTAGAGTATGCTGTGACAATCTATGTACATCGAAGAGCTATGGCTGAGACTGGTGCATACCAGTCTTGACTTACAAGACATAGGGTGCATCTAGGTGGTTGATAGAGTAAACTTTCATCGCCGTCATGCATATAGTCATGGATATGTACACATGCCAATGAGGGTGGTATGAAGAGCTGCATCTCTAGTTGAAAGTGATGCTTGGCCCAGAACATGACCCGTAAAAGCTATCTTCTAATGATGATGATGATAAGGAAGGGGAAGAGGAAGGGGATGAAGTGGAGGAAGAAGATGAAGAAGATGCATAGGAAGATGGATAAGAGGACAAGGGAGAAGAGGGTCCCAAAGGTGAGGGACTCTCAGAAACAGTCGCTCTCTAGGGAATCCCATGTGAGAGCAACAAAATCGCTGACACTGACACAGAACTGCATGAACAACTTGAGGTGAGTTTTTAACTTTTATCTCCACTGACCTTTCTCATTCAAAAACTCAAATCTACTGACTAACCTCTGTCCTATTTAGGAACACATTGATGATGGTAGCCATGAATCATTCCCTGTAGGGGATTAAGATGTACCCATGGATGTGTAAGAACATCTTAAGCCTGCATTTGGTATCGAGAAAGGCGGGGAACCATTCATGGTTGAAGTGGGTAGTGATGAACCAGAAAGGAGGGAGGAAATGGAGACCTACGAGTCTCAATCCATTCCCATCATTCATAAGGATCTGATGCCGGTGATTGAGATAACAAGTGATGACAGATATCTTATGGTGGTAGCTCCCACCATGACGTAGGCACTGGATACTGCCATGCTTGGCTCTTGTAAGTATTTACCTTTATTGGCTGTCATCTTTTACTAGGAAATTCAACAAACCAAGATATTGATTCCCAACGCAGTGATCACCAAGATGGAGGCTCAAAAAACTATCGAGTCTGGAATGTCTGCAAGATCCCTACCAGTGATTGCACCAGCTCTTATAGAGCCCACTATTCAAGCTATCCCCACCCTAGAACATGGTGAGCCAGAAGCTGCAATCATGGCTGATAATGCTGCCAAGGTTGAGCTCCAGGTCGACGAGGTTGAGGCCGTTGAAGAGGAGAGAGTTCCAAAAGAGGACCTTGCCGCTAAACTCCTGCCTACCTTTCCTGAGTATAGGCTTACATACCTTGAGGAGATGGATGAATCTAATCTAGATGCATCCAAGGAGAGTCATATGACGTGGAACATGGTGTGGAAGTGCATCTAACACTTTCTCAGTCAGTCACATACATAATGGATAATCCAGATAGGGTCACTTCATACCTGGATATGATTTCTTTGTGTTTGAGGGGTGGATTCTCACCATCTTCATATAATGATCCCTAATTATATGGATAAGAAAATACGGGTGGGTAACCAATGCTCTGATATTACCCAGTGTCAAAAGGAGTCATAGAATACCTAGAAGTTACTTGAAGCTGAAAAATAATTCTAACACCTTGAAGAGAAATAAAATGAAAGAGAGTAATTTATCGTGATCCATTATGATCTCATTGAACAGTTGAGGGCCTAGATGAAGGATGCCCAGGAGCAGGTAGTGCGGGCGAGTCGCCAAATGATTGAGCTCCGAGCTAAGAAAGTGAGAGTGAAGGAAAAAACTAATGAGTTATTATCTATATTTACTGATGAAGAGAGGGATCTCAAGGAGTGGGAAGCATTCCTAGAGGCTATGAGCCAGAAGGTGGTAGCACTGGAGAAATCCATCAAAGGCGTTGATCCATAAGGGCCCTATTTGGGTCGAACTCATAAACCTTTCTATCTTTTTTACTTTCCTATTTTGAACTGCGTGCATGGATTTATTATTTTATTTCTTTATTATTTTAGTGCATTCTGACCATCACTGTGAAGTAATTAGTGATCCATCCTTAAGCTCACATGGGCCACTCCAAGTGTGAGAAACAAGAGAAGACTCCATAATGTTTTACTATGTGTATGATAGCGCCGACTAAAATTTCTAAAACTTGGGGTATAGATGACCAATCAAAGTTTTTGAAGTGGGGAGAGGGGTCTTGACTAGGGAATAGGGTCATCAGAACATCCAAGACACTCTTTCCCACATACTCCAGTGCACGAGAGGGATGATGCCACAGGTGTTGGAATAAATCCGAATAAAGGGTAATGAAGAATGTGAGTTACGATACTCCAGATTTGAGATATAGTGTGGATGGGATGACGATAGAGAATTGAGGTTGACTGAATTCGAAACACAACATCTATATCACTTTATCCTAAAATGGGATAATAAAATGAGGGCCAACCACTGACCGTGTTCGAAACACAGGGCCAAACTAAAAGTGTCGTCCACCATCTTCTAGAGCGTTGGCCCAGGATGGTAGGTGAGACTTAAGGCCAATAATCCTAACCATTAGGGGGTTCCTTCAGACGTGAGAAGAAATGGATCTTAATACGGGGAACACAAAGTGTGGGGTTGAGTGATGGCTATTCAAAACGAAGTCCAACACTCTTGTAATTACACCATCACGATGAAAGTGCACAAGGTGAGAGTATCGGTCTAAACCAAGATCAGACCTAATTTTGGGAGGGACCTCTCTGGAAAGGACCTCAAATGTTCTATAGTTTTACGTCATGTGGTGAGGATGAGGTTACCCAGAAAGGAAATGCATGGAGAGGTATGCATACCGATGTGGATGGGGACCATAAGAGTCCATACAACACCAAGTAATACCCAGGGAAATATTAGTTTGAGAGTCCTAAGATGTAAAAATTTAGGCTGGGCCCAAGAAAAAACATTCAGGGGTTCCTACATATCCCATGAGGATGGGAATCAGCCAAACGTAGTTTTGACAGTGCAGTTTAACATCATGCAGGATGAAAGGCATATGGGGTTTGGCTGCACCGGTACACATCCTACCGAAAACCACTAAGGTCATGTGAGTTGTGCTCGATGTGGAAAACAAGGAGTAGTGATGGGATTTTATGGGTATATGGAGGCAAAAATTAGGGGAAATGGAACACTTTGTGAATGACATCCCAATAATTCCAACCTGCCTACTTAACACACATAGATGTGGGAAGGGGTAAAACCAAGTGTGTTGCAATTCCAGTTGAACATATGAAAGTGGAATGATGTGAATCATGGAGCCTGAGATCTAGATTAAAATGATGGTGGTGTGACGATGGAGGATAACTGTTGACCATGTTTGAAACACAACATCAGTTTTGCATTATCCTGGTGTGGGGACAGACAAATGAGGGTCGACTGCTAACCATGTTCGAAACATGGGACCTGTCGCAAAATGTTGTTTGAGGTCTTCTGGGGAATTGTCCTGATAAAGTAGGAGAGCACTACGGCCTATAATCCATGCCATCCGGGGGTCCCTTCAGACATGGAAGAAGATGGACATCCAAATGAAGGGCTTGTGAAGAATGGGAACGAAAGGAGGGAATGTCCATGTGGAATCCAGAACTTTGGGCTCTATGCCACGATGCATTTGTGTAAGCCAATGAGATGTTTTAGATAGAGGGAGTTGAATCCATTTCCAATGACAAGGTTCATGGGTATGTGAACTCCTAGTTTATGGTCAAAGAGTGAACCATTGGGAGGGGACTTGGTTTAATGGACTATGTGCAGGGTGGTGAAGTAGAAAAACACGACGTGGATAAGGACCAAGGAGGTATTCCATTTTATGACACATTCCTAATGAAAACCAGTAAACAGTTTAATGTTGCGATTCTTGGACTAGGGTATGCAGTTTAACATCATGCGTGTGGATGAATAAAGGATTTTTAGTACTTGAGGATGGACTCAAAGAGAAAATGTTCAAGCCTTACTACATATCCCATGTGGATAGGAATCAATACATACGTAGTTCTCATGGTAAGATCTTAGTTTATGTTCGCAGAACTCAGACCAGGAAGGGAAGAAATAAGGGAGACACAAGGTGTGGTTTTTGAAAAACCTGACATGAATGAGGATCTGAGAGGTCCTCACCACACCACATGTTTTTGATAGAGTTTGGGCCGAGGGGGGGTTAAAAGGAGGGCATGATTTGAGATTCTGATGGTTGGACTCGAAGATGAAATGTTCGAGCATTCCTATGTATCCCATGAGGATGGGAATCAATTCACAAGTTGTTCTGAAATATGGAATGGTAGGTTACTAATACCAGGGGTAATACTGTTGTGTTGGTCTGGCCCATGCACCAAAAGAAGAGGAATTTGATGGATCTTCTTTGTTCTTTAGGGTGGAGGTTTTTTTTGAAGCAACAAACCTAGGACGGAGAATCCGGGTGTCACTACCAGAATCAAGCCCCATCTAGGCCTTGAAAAATGGCATGGTAGATAACCAATACCAAACATGATTTCCCATCGAGTGAGGATGCCACAATGTTGTGTCACTTTTCATCGTGCGACCGGGTCGATAGTGTCACAGTTTAAGTTCAAATAATAAGACCATCCCATGAATTTTAACATCATGTGGCAAAGACGCAACCGTTTAAAGTATTGTGGGGCTAAGAAGAATAGTTTAATGTCCTATGACTTGGAAGACCATAGAAGAACGAGGTTCTAAATGGAATGCACAAGGGGTGATAAAGAATACCCGACGTGAATGAGTACATCGGCCCACACCACATCATACATAACACCAAAAGGGGGAATCCTCAAGCCAAGGGTCCAGAAAAGATCAGTGGATATGGGGCTGGACTTGAAGACAAAATGTCTAGGCATTCTTATGTATCCCATGAGGATGGGAATCAAGCCATATGTAGTTTTATAAATTCGTGCAGTTTAATGTCATGCGATAAGGACGTGGGGGGGGGGGGGGGTCTAACTTTATGGTTGTAGATATCAGACCAAAAAAAGTGAGATTCTTCCAACTAGGTGCAAACCTTGACAAATTCCCTAAGCCAGCATGATATTCACTCGATGTGAGAAACAAGGGTGGAGAATATTTTCGCAACACGTGGAATAAAAAGAAAGGGGAAATGACGCAGAGCCTCGAATGACACAACACCATATATTCATCCCCTTAACGCGCGACGCGCTCTGAGGGATGGCACCAAGAGTTTTGAAATTCCACTTGGATATGGAGTGGAAAAAAATGTGAATCACATAAAAAATACTTAAGGTTTAATGGGGGTGGCGTAATGATGGAGGATAACTATTGACTGTGTTCAAAACATAGAATCTGTATTGTGTGACATGAAATTAGAATAAACAATTGAGCATTGATCGCTGACCATATTCGAAATGTGAGACTTATGTAAGATTATCATTCTACATCATAGGGGATGTTGTCCCAAAATTGTAGGATAGCACTGGATCCTAGCATCCATGCCTTTCAGGGTTCCTTTTGGATGTTAAAGATGATGAAAACCCAAATAAAGGGAAACATGAAGCATGGAAATGCATGAAAACATGTCCATATAGAACCCAACACTCTAGGTCCTAGACAATAGTTAATATATGCATATTAATGAATTGCCAACAATGGTCGAGGGGTCTAATTTGAAGAAGATGACTCTTGGAGATGAGTGGAGGAAAGGGGAATGGAGAGATCTCAAGGGAGAGGTATGTTGTGTGGCAGTTTCAAACCTGACGTGAATGAGAACATAAGACCACCCCACACCACATACCCCCCATAGAACTGATGCAATGGGGCCAAAAGGAAGATAAGGTTTTTTAAAAAATAGGGCTGGGCCCACAGATAAAATGGCTGGGCATTCCTATGTATCCCATGAGGATGGGAATCAAGCCATAGGTAGTTCTGAAATACTGTGCATTTCAACATCGTACGAAAAGGATGTGGGGAGCAGGCATGTCGAAGAGGAATGTGCATGGTGTGGAAAATAACCCTTAAATGAATGAGTATATAATCCCCGATACACCACACCATTCATATTTCTAGGGGAGAAGTGGTCGATAGAAAAAATAGACAAACCTGGGATGGGCTCGAAAATGAAATATTTAGGCGTTCCTACATGTCCCACGAGGAAGGTAATCAAGCCATACATAGTTCTAGAGATTCCATGCAGCTTATAATCATGAAAAAAGGATGTGGTAGATCTTATTTTATGTTCATAAAGATCAGATCGTAAATGCATAGTTTAATGTAATGTGCATGGGACAGAAGGGAAGAAAAGGTGAATCCCCACACCTATCATCTAAGAGACCATGGGGTGGAAATAACAATGAAGGATAACTGTTGACCATGTTCACAACACATTATCTGTATCATGTGACCTATAATAGGAACAAACAATTGAGCATCGACCGCTGACCATATTCACAACATGGGACTTGTGTCAAATTATCAATCGAGATCCTTGAGGATGTTGACCCAAAACGGTAGGCAATCCAAGGTGGCATGAAACCAAGCCACTAGGGGGTCCTTTCAGATGTGAAAGATGGAAACCCAAATGGTGGGACATGTGAAGTGTGGTAGTGCCTGAGCAGCCTAACGTCTTCTGGTAAGGATGCTGGATAAAGGAGGGGTGTCTCAAGGGGATGTGTGTGGCATGGAAAAAATAGCCCGACGTGAACGAGGACATAGAGTCCATACTACACCACACAATCCTATGTGAGAACTTGGGCCATGGGGCTGGAATGGTTGAGGGACCTAAGGCTGGGCCACAGATGAGAAGTTCTGACATTCCTACGTATCCCATAAGTATGGGAATCAAACCGAATGTAGTATTGAAAGTGTCATGTAATTTAACATCATGCGACAAGGATGAGGGGAGATCATAATTTAGGGTCATGGAGCACAAACCATTTTGTATTTTATTATCTTGCAGGACAAGGGTGGTGGTTTAACATCTTGCAGGAAGGTAATACGATTTAATGTCATGCAGGATGAGTCTAGGAAGTTTATCATCTTGCAGGATGATAATATAGTTTAACGTCATGCAGAACGAGTGTAGGCTGTTTATCATATTGCAGGATGATAATACAGTTTAACATCATACGGGGTGAGTGTAGGTAGTTTATCGTCTTGTAGGATGGTAATACGGTTTAACGTCATGCGAGACGAGCACTAGAGAGTTTTACATCCTTCATCCTGGATGGACCACGTAGTTTAACGTCATGCGGTGAAGATAGAACAGTTTGAAGTCATGTGGGACCACTAAGCGAAGTACTACTTAAAGAATTTAGCATTAGTGGGAGGAGTAATACACTCACCATCTATGGTGAATAGGGATTATGCACCATTTGGGTAAACGTTGTGAATGATATAAGGTCCCTCCCATTTGGGATCCATCTTCAGTGGATTCCTGATAGATATCATTGGCGATATTAGGGCCAACACCATTCACCTAGTAAGAAAGAGTACAGGTGAACCTTCTTATTAAAATATTTGGATATCTTGTTTGGATGCCTTTACAGATTGTGTACGGAACAAAGCCTGTTGTCATCGAGTGCTTCCAATTTTTCCAGATAGATTTCAACTACTTGATTTGGTGTCTGTTTATCATAGATAGCTATGAGCAATGAAGACAACTAAATCTCGATATGAAGGACTACCTCTGTTCCATAAACCAGGTAATATGGGGTCACTTGAGTGGAATTACGAGTCATTTTCCAATAACCCCAGAGAGTGTTGGGGAGTTTTCCGGCCAACTATTCTTGTTCTAGCCAACAATCTTCTGCAGAATGTTAGAGAGGGTTTTTTTGAGTGTCTCAATCTTCAATTTTCTTTATGCATGATTGCGAGAGGTGTGATTAGAACAGATTTTGTAATTGGAATAAAACTTCTTCAGTTCATCTTTTCGATGTTGTTATCTGTGAGGACTAAGTGAGGGATTCTGAATCAGTAAATGATGTTGGAGCTCAAAAGCTCAACAATAGAATGGTTCTTGACTTCCTTGAGTAGAACTAACGTTTCCCAATTGGAAAAGAAATCTATAGCGGTTAGGATGATCTTACACTGGAAGGATATCGCCGGTGGATATGGTCCCACGACATTGAGTCCCCAGACTGCAAATGGCGAAGATTACTTGGTAGTATTGAGAGGTTATATCTGCTTATACCCAACATTAGCATAGATTTGTCCCTCATAGAAGCTCTTGGTGAACCTGATACAGTCATGGATCATTGTGGGCCAAAAATACCCCAATCTTTAGATCTGATGAGAGAGTTTTAGCCCCGTATGATGAATCACGCAGGAAATGACATGAAGATCCTGTATGACCCAAGAAATCTCACCTCCTTGAATGCAACGGAGGAGAATCCCATCAAACTCACATCTTTATAGGATCTTCTCAAGACTAAAACTATTTTGGAGGGTGAACTGCAATGCATGCTATCAGGTTCGCTCATGCTTGGATTGATCTTCCATGACAATATTGTGTTGGAGATACTCAATAAAAGGGGTCCTCCAGTAAGGAGTCACTTCCAACACTACAGAAGGGGGCCTTGAGGTCTCGATGTAGAGGCACCGGCTGTAAGGTGGATTACATGTGGGCTATCATCATTGTCCGGAGTGACATGAGTGATTAATTTTCTATGAAACACATGGATAATAAAATAATCCTAGTCAGGATCAGCAAGATATGCGGCTAGGCTGGCCAAGGCATCAGATCGAATTTTCTATGAACAAGGGATATGAGTAACTATTGGCCAAGAAGGGAACTAGGCCATCAGTTGGAAGGTACACTCTAATAGAAGTATGAGATCTAGCTTCCTAACGATGTAGTCAAAATTGATCTTCTTGATGACTATTTTGGAGTCCCCATTCACATGCAAGTGGGGAACATCAATATCGAAGGCCATCTTAAGACTAGTGTTGGGATCCTGGTACTCTACCTCGTTGTTTGTATATACTTCTGACAACAGGAATATCTAGTTTCTATATTGAGGAGCATACAACTGAGATAATATAAACTGTTCTTTTTTATTTTATTGTTCTTCTGGGAGAGAAGGGAGCCGAGAGATCATTCCAGAGCGGTCACATAATGGACTAGTTGCTTTACAAGAACGTGCGACATTAGAATCGGAGGCCGTAGTAAGTACTTCTTGATTTCCTCAAAAGCGGTCTGATACACTTCATCCCACTAATAATCGGAGACTTTCACCTTGAGCACAGAAAATAGATTACACTTTCTAGACATATTTTTAATGAATCGGCGTATGTAGGCTAAGTGGTATTGAAATCCTCGTAGATTCTGAATGTTTCTCAGAGGATACATCTGGACGATGTCCTTGATCTTTTCTAGGTCAATCTCAATGCCTTTGTATCTGAGAATGAATCCAAGAAACATTCCAAAGGTGACCCCAAAGGCACATTTCAAGGGGTTCATCTTAAAATGGAGGGAACATAGGAAGACAAACACTTTCTAAAGATCCTTGAGATAGTCCTGATGCTAGAGAGATTTGACCACCATATTTTCCACATATAATTCTACCAACACTCTAAGGATCGACTTGAATATGTGGTGAAAGGTATGCTGATAGGTGGAACCTACATTCTATAAATCTAAGGGAATTTACTTGTATTAGAAAGTGCCTTGTGGTGCCCTAAAGGTGGTGGGGGCCATTCAGATTTGATTATATCTGGAATAAAGGTCCCTGAAGAAGAGATCCTGGAACCTAGTGGTAGTGTCAATAAAGAGTTCCATCACTGAAAGGGGAAAACCATCCTTTGTAAAGTGATGGTTAAGATCTCAGAAGTCGATGAAAACTCTAATTTGTGTGTTCATCTTCCTAATAGACACAATGTTAGCTAGCCATCTGAGGTACTACACTTTCTTGATGAAGTTGTCTTTGATAAAATTATCAACCTCGGCCTCGACCATGGCACCGTGAGAAGGGTGAATCTTTCTAGGAGGCTGTTTGAACCCATGATGATTTGATGGAAGACTGAGATGGTGGATGATGACCTAAGGATCTTGCTTTGAAATGTCGTCATAACTCCAAGTGAATACATCATGATGTTGCTTCAGTAAATCCACATATCACTGTTTCTATTCTACAGAAATAGTATTGCTGATCAATGATGTTTTCGGATTCGTCTCATCACCTTGGTTCACCTTTACCAATTCATTGACCATGGTGGAGACACCCACTTTGAGTATGGGAGGAGCATTCTCCAAATACTATTCCACATTCATAGAGGAGGGATCCTTAGCAGGAGGCAATTATTCCAAGTCAACAGATCCTAAAGGGACACTAATGCCAGACCGATCGGTGGTGGACATCGCATCAAGGTACTCTTGCACTGCAGAAACCATATTGATAAAATCTGTCGACCCGATCCCATCTAACCTTCGACCCAAGGGTCCATGTTTGATGATATCAAAGAAATAAGGGTGGGTCAGCTTGATCTGGTTTATCCTAGCCTAGAAAAACAAGAATGTATAAGGTATTGTCATTGTCATGGTAAAGAAATCTAGATAACTTACAGGAGTAGGGGGATCTGGGATTACCTGATCCTGATTTGTATAGGAGTACAAGGTGATCTTTCATCTTTCCTTAGACTTGGGAATTTTCTTCCCCTTCATTACAGATATGAAAAAACATTTTCCTAAGTCTAGGGTCATGGACTCCAATCGATGGATCAGGAAAATGTAGACATCATCTAGGTCTATCCATGGTTTGGTCACAGTTTTAGATTTTTAACCTCATTAGTATGAATCTGCTTGTCCTTTATCTTGTAGTAGTTGAAATCCAAGTAGTGGTCTTCACAAGAGGCAAAGAGAGATGCATCACCTTGGAGTACACCTACTTGACCATTAATGGAGTACTCAAGGCATTAGTGATATGAAGAAGGGATCTCCATGTGTGTGTGGAGCCATGTTGTACCCATCAATACATTTTAAGCGGTGCCTTTTGAGACAACCATGTACTCAGTGCTGGAAACTAGGCCACTGAACTAGGTCTTTGGGTGGATCTTTCCAACTGGTGTCTATTCTGTCCTATCAAAAATTTTAATTTTTAGGTCAGAAGGACTCAAATTATCCTTGAACATCCCCATATTTATGAGTGTCCGGTTCAGGATAAGGTTGATCCCAGATCCCGTGTCAATAAGGCAATGATGAAACTCAATACCATTGAAATGTCCAGTGATGTGTAGTGGGAGGATGTGCACCTGTATGGTAGAAACTTCATCTTCTCCAGAGAAAGAGATAATTTTCTGAAATTTTGTATGCTCAACTACCTCAGCATTAAATGCATCTACGACTGCTACCTCCATCTCAAACTGGAGGCAGATTCTTAAAGCTTCGTCAAGGGATTCGCACATATCCACTAATAGATGAAGAGAATCAAGGATAGAGAGCTTCGAATGAATGCTGGAAAGATGCATAAGAATATCATACTTCTGTGCCAAACATGAACTCTGCTGACAAGAGATTGTTCTGTGGCAGGAGGCAAGACAACCACTACTGGTTGAACCGGTGGGTCTGGTTGGTGATGGAAATGTATCTATGATTACAAGTTGAACCATGTGGAGTGACTATTGGTTGAGGGATAGGTGATTGGGGTTGATCCATAACTGAAAATGTTTGAACATAGTACGATCGCAGTGGTTTCGCCTGATCGAGCAATACAAATGGGGGTGGAGGCAAATCTGATGTGACAAGATGAGAAGGTTGCACGTGCTGAGATCTGAAATGGGATTACTGGATAGTTTTTATGGAATGCAGAACATAGCTGGAAGTAATGACCAAAACATTCTGACAACTCATATAACCACGGCTCTGTTGACGCTAGTGTCGGCTGGGGATGATGGGAGGATTCATCTGGCGCTCTTCGTCATCAGGAATCATGTAGGGGTTTACCAACTCCACGATGTAAACCAAATCGTACCCTAGATCATCACATGAAGAATTCTCCATCACTAGGCAGATTCTAGGGGAAGTCACCATCTATAATGGGCATGAAATCGCCGAGAGTATAGGATGATGATGGAATCGATGGGGATTCTTTTTTCCCTTATGCCGCTAATGCTTGACCTTCTGGGAAGAGGAAGGATGAGAAGTAAATGCATAAGCAATGGTTGTAGGTAACATGAAAATTTTTTAAGGCTCGAGTCAATTCAAATGTGCACGGAAAAAACCATGGGCACGAGCGACTGCTTTTTGAGCCATATGGTCGTTGTATTTTTAGACCCGTAGTTAGGAACTTATTTCCATTCACTTGAATTGTTACTATTGTTATCAGACTTTATGAACACACATTACACCTATGTTGGGGCCAGAACTTACCTTCCTATGTTGTTATCAACCCGGTCTTAGAGCCAACCTTTAAATACATAAAACACTTGAGGGTTTTCCCAAGGATCCGATGATAGGGGAAGTAATTTGGGTGATCAATGAGATACGCCTCTTCAGGCCTCCTACATTCCAGCAACTGTAGAATTTCTTGGTCCAAGGCACATCGTAAATAACCGGGGACCTGATCATCATTAAATGATTAGGTATGGTTCCTTCTATCTGGGAAAGGGGCTTTAGGAGCCTGGCCCTAATGAGGGGTTGGATGAGCCTGTCAAAGAGGTGAAACTTGATTATCTCACCTAGGTGGTGGTGACACGTTACACAGGGGCCCCAACTGATTCTAAGGTGTGTAATACTGGGCCGAAGGCTATAACTGAGGTGGTGGGCCTTGACGAGGCTATGGAGGTGGCTCCACTGGAAATAACTCAAGCTTCTTGGGAGCCTCTACATGTGGTACCATAGCAGCCTCGACCTTAACAGCTCTTCTCACATGAACTACAGGAGGCAACAGACGTGACTTCTTGGCTTGCTTCAAGTCTTCCTCTAGCCACTGGGCTTTGCAGAGAAATCTTGAAATCCCCTTGGGTAGTTCAACATGATGAGATAGGGGACCAGTTCAGTCTTGACATTCCCCAAACACATTGTCAATAACTATTCTTGAGTCAACGACATATCAAGGAAGTAGGTGAGGCCTTTCCACCTAGTGGTAAAGTCTACAATGCACTCATCATCCCTCTGTTTTCACTTGAAGAGTTCATCAATACTCATCTTCCAGAAGGTGGAACTGAACTGGTAAATAAACTTCCTATGAAGATCCTCCCAATCGGCTACCGACCCAATGGGTAGCTGGCTCTACCAAACAAATGCAGGCCCTTCCAAACACCGGATCTTGGCGGCCTCCTACTGTGCTAGAGTTCCAGACATGGGCTTACTTCTTGAAATAAAGAGGGTCAGATGTTTCATAGGGTCACACATCCCATTAAAGTGGGAGAAGGTAGGATTTCTGAAACTAGGGAGTGTTGGCATATCATTCACCCATGCCGGATATGGGTTGCCATCAGGTGGGATTTCCACCTGTCATATTTCTAGGGCCTCGAGGTGGGCAATGAGAGCCGCTATCAGATAATCTTGGAAGGGATTTCTATCTTGATGAGGATATTTGACCACCAGTGCATTGGTAGGTTCTTCAACATGATAAAAAGGCCCAACTTCTAGTCGAATAGCTGGTGGGATGACCTAAATGACTACTAGGGGAATGACCTATGGAGCGGCTAGGGGACACTGAACTGGGTCCCATGGAAGGTTATCATGAAATTTGGGTGGATTTGGTGATACATATTGCACCCTATTTCTGTAAAACCTAGCCCCTACCCTGTGTATATGGGTAGGATGGTCAAGGTCACCCAGAGGAAACTCGCCAGGGGGAGGATGTAACTGCCCCTGTAGCCCTAGTCGAGGATTACCATAGTCTGGTCATTATTCCACAACACGTTCAGTGAGAAGGCCATCAACCATCATTTTGTGTTATGTGAGTTGTTGATGAAACACAAACTTTTTGGGGTCATCTTCCATATTTTTCACTAATCCAGAAAGGTTAGAGGCTTTGACGACCTCATCATGCTCTTTACTCTTATTGGGGTTCTGACAGAGGGATAATGACTCAGAAGGTGAAGGAAGGCCCAGTAACATTCTTTGTTGTTGAGTAACCCAACCCAAAGGGTCTAATAGGTGTGGAAAAACCCTAGGGGTAAGTTTTATTCAAGGTGATCTAGCTCGGTCTCTAAAGATGACAGGTCATCCATGTTAACTGCGACTGTACCTAAAGTCATGTCCTTAATATCACCTTGAAAGTTGGGCTGGTGCAGGACATAACTAAAATGAAGGGAAACATACTACCCCCAACCACATATTTGGATGTGGGGGGAAGCCTCCTCAACAATCTTGCAAAGCACTGTAAAGCTCTGACAACATCGTTGCTGGAGGGTCTGATGGAGAATAGGTGACTTAGGACACTGAACCACGGGGAGTGCATCCTAGATGACCATGTGACATTGATAGACGATGTCATAAAAGTGCTCCTAGATCTTGGGGTAATCCACCCATCGATGATGGAGTCAGAAGTGCATTGCCCAGAGAGTTTGGTGAAAGCATGTGACCTCATCCTAGGTAAGAGATTCCAGAGCATTGAAGTTCATGGTTGCAACAGGCTAGAACATCTCTGGGAAATGGTTCACTGCAAGGATTTCCCACAAGATCCTTGGCTCAAACTCGAGATCCATCCCTTGGTTTCCCCATTCATTGACTAGGGGTTTCTAGGGAACAAGTAACAGCACTGAAGCAGACCATTGAGATGGTAGACTGGCCGATAGAGAATATGATAAGAGAGAAGAAAAGTTGCCCCATCTTGGGCTATCTTCCAAAGAATGCGATGACTAAGGCACCACATCCCGAAAAGACAGACTAGCGGCCACATCTTCCCATGTAGGGGTTGTGGTTATTAGCGGTGGGTCTTGTTGTTTCTTATCCTCTCTTGGTCCCCAGAACAAATGTTTGTGATCTATGGTTAGGGTAGAGAATTATTTCTTTGACTATAGGGAGGATTGCATGGACAAACCCTGGAGAGAGGCCAAATCTTCCTCCTATTGGATGTATCTTCGGAGGGAGGTGGAGATCCGATGGACATCATTTTCTCGATGGATGAGGCTTAAATGTATTGTTCTTGACCAGAACCCCGATGTAGAGGATTGGGGTGAGGGTTCCACCACTAAATCATACTCCACATCAGAGTTTGATAAGTGGATGGGTTTAATCGTGGTCTGAAAGATCTCATTATTATTCCTTTGGTGGTGGAGACCTACACTCCTTCACCAGGATGGTTTTTAAGGACATGGTAGGTTTCCGAAACGATGAGGACCTTCGGCTGAAATGATACTGGGGGTAGAGAGTACTTCTACCTGGGTGAGTTGGGGTATGAGGAGCACTCGGAAAAATTTCAAAAAGAACACGGGGAGGGTCTCTATGTCCACTGGCTAACGCATAGGGGAGACCTCCGAGGGAAGTGTTAGAGCAAGTAGGACCTCCGCCGTAGTTGGTGGGATCATGGATAGTAATTCCATGTTTGTTTCCATTAGTGGTGATAGTACAATGGGGGGGGGGGGCTTCCTACCAGTCAAACTAAATGCAGGGAAGACCGCTGCGTTGGACACTAATGAAGTGGGGAAGACCTCTACTTCTCTGATTTTCAGGGCAAGGAGGACCTTAATCGACTGTGATAATAACATGGGGAAGACCTCCATGCTGATGGTTGACCAAGAAAGGAGGATCTTCACATTGATGACATGCGAAAGGAGAAACAGCTCTATACCTGGGATCAGAGGTGTGAAAGAAACCTTATTTTTGGATATCAGTGAAACAAGGAGAGCCTTTTCCCAGACTGATGGTGGCATGGGGAGGATCTCGATGATGAAAATGGGAGCGAGGAGGGCCTTCTCTCTCATTGATGGTGGAATAAAGAGGACCTCCACATTGGATGTCATCACCGTGAGTCAGACCATTATGGGTACTATCTGTGCCGGTAACCAAGAGAGTCGTCCCAACCTGCCCATGGGGCGGTTGGGGCCTCGATTCAGGTCAGGCGTATAAGTGACCCAATTCAGCATAAATGGGGAATTGATAGTATGCATAATAAGTTTCATGGGACACTATAGCCATTGATGATGACTCCCCCTGACAGGTATTCACCTCATCTTGCGCCCGATGTTGGCATCGGGTTAACTGGACTAGGGCCGGTGGTGCAGGTGTGTACCTCACCAGCTCCTCGACCTGTGAGACCAGGTAGTGGAGTTGCTGCTACCTGGTCGGAACCCTTTTTAGTGGCCCCTGGGATGGGATCATAGCTGGGATGGCCCATACTTCCCTTACCTCATTGGAATAAGGGAGCGAGTCGTCAAAGTGTTCTGGGGAGAGACTCCTGAAACAGTTGTGGGTTGGATTGGGGAGTAGTGGCTTCTTACACAGCCCTCGGGGGCAGCGGTGATGACGAGGAACAGAATCCCCTAGGTCCTGATGGGAAATATCCTGAATTGAGATAATCCCCTCCACCTCATACATTCAAATGAGATCATTGATCACCATCCTCTGAATGATTTCGAATGGTGAGATAAGGCGCGAGCTCCCAACAACCGTGGATGTGGAGTCCATCACAGAATAGATGGATCAGCGCATGATTTCCATGATGGTGTTTCCATGATCCCTACATCGGTGGGTGGGTGGTGATCATTTTCCTGACATAGCATCTTGGGTCCTTCAAAGAATAAATATTCTTCCATTAGAGTTGAAAGGAGGAAAGAGACGTCCATTTCCCCAACATCGTCCTATCTCCCATGATTGGTATGAAGGATCCATGCTAACAACATCGTAGATTTGGATTCCCAACATTCAACTTCCCCAATATCTTGTGAGTTTCATCCCAGGACCACTATTTTCTTTGCAGGACCTGGCACCAGATAGCTATATCTGGTGACACACATATCTACTGATGTCTCGAACACTACTAATCTCCACATTAAGGAGAAATTTTAAATTTTGGTTCACCATTTTTGTTTCTGATGCTTTCATCAGGGTGTGCAACCGTCTAGGGTACGTGCTGGCTATTTCCCCGCATTCCCTCTTTCCAAAGGTAAGCGACATCCATCACTTATTTTGGGACGTCTACTCCTTGATCAAAATGGGATGATGGTATGTAGGTCTCTCCTTCTATGGATTCCTCCTCATAATTCGTCGCCTAGTTTGGGTCTCCCTTAAAGATTAAGACGTTTCTCTTGAAACTCTTCCTTGGTGCCATATCTTCATGGAATCTAGTTAATTACACTGCTTATGTAAAGACATTCTAAGGGGTCAAGTTCGGGAAGCAACCATAGATCAAGGGAGTAGTCACGTTGGACATCACTGGCATGTTTAGATGCTAAATCACTGATGCACCTAGGTTTCTTCCACTTATGATAGGTCTTCTCAAGGGTGCGGAAGCCCGAGGCATCCCACATCGAGGGCGGGGAATTATATGCCCTAGTCATGTCGCTAATATTTTTCACAGCTTCCCATGTTTAACATGGGGTATGCTGTGAGTTTAACATCTAGTGGAGATAGTTACACCAAAGGCCTGTACTATGAGGTTTTCCTTAGGCATCTCATGTTTAACACATGGTAAGCTGCGAGTTTAACGCCTTGCTAAGATGGAACGTGAGTGATCAGAACATATCATATTGATGGATCAGATTGATAAATACCATGGAGGGAGCATTTGGAAGGTTTATCATATGATGGACCAGAACTCCCAATGAGGATGGGTTCGAGGTGGTATGTCCCATAAAGGGAAGATATCACACTGTGAAGGTTTATTTGGACACCACTGAGGACATATTAAGGAAAGTGCGCCCCAAAAAGGAGAAAACCAAGGATTACCATTGGCTGAGATTGAATCTCAAGGAGGTTTCCTACATACCCTATGTAGATGATAGGGATAAAAACCCACTTAATTTGAAGGGGTGTTGAATCGAGGTTTACACAAAGGAAAAAAACCCAGAGACATGTTGGGGATTACACACAGATTACATCCCATCATGAGAGAAACACTCTTGGTTGGATGGTTATGGATTGTATGGGACTTATACGTGGTTAGCTACCTAAGGAAATGGTGTGATCCCACTGGGATGTGGCGGCCTGGGTAGGAATCAGGATGGATGATGGATGGTTGAATGAAGTGAATAGAGGAACGGGATGAAACCTATATGAAGATGATGATGATGTTGGGATTGATCCTCATAGAGGCTTCCTATGTACCCTCATGGCAGGGAATCAAAGTCCACGTAGTTCAGAATGGTTAATGAGTCACCTGGGGAGGCGGATTGCTAGAATGGATGCATGGATGAGACCCGAATGAAGTAAAACCTCTGGGTTGGGGCATGACCTTCCCGAAACACAAAGGCTCAAGGGAGAGACCATGATGGGACATGAGTTATGGTCTTGAACCACAAGTATTATTCCTACTTATCCTCATGGTGGGGAATCAAAGACCACATTGTTTATATAGGGCGTGAAATCTAGGTGTACACAAATGAGAACAACCCGAGCACATTCTAGGGATTACGTGTGGTTAGTAGACCATCACAAGAGGGACACTCTTGGTTGGATGATTATGGATTGTGTGGGGCTTATGCATGGTTAGCTACCCAAGAGTTGGTCTGACCCCACTAAGGGATGGACCAACGATGTGGATCCCGACAAAGGGGGACACCAAATTTTACCAGTGTTGGGGGTTGAACCTCATGGAGGCATCCTACGTACCCTGCCTAGGAAACAAGGATTAAACCCCACATAGTTTGTAATCATACAATTTAGCGTCATGAATGAGAAAGAGTGGAATACGGTTTAACATCATGCTGTATGAGGGTGAACTGATGGGAAGCAGTTGGGACCAATGGGTGATGGGCTTGATCCTTAGGGAGGCTTCCTACACACCTTGCTTGGAAATGGGAAAGGATCAAAGTCCACATATTTTGGTAGCATATAGTTTAACATCATGATGTATGAGGGTGAACCGATGTGAAGTGGTTGGGATCGATGGGTGATAGGCTTGAACCTCAGGGAGGCTTCCTATGTACCTTTCCTGGAGAGGGAAAGGATCAAAGACCACATAGTTATGTGTGGGGGATGGGGCTTATTCATGGTTAGTGGACCAATGAGGATGTCATGGCCACTGTTTACTCCATGCTCATGTGAGTCATGCTAAGTGTGAGAACCATGAGGCAACAACATACCTGGCGATCATGGTGCAAATGTGCATCCATGAGAAGTGAAGTGGGGATTTCACATGTTTTGTGGGCCATGCAGATAGAGATTGGGAATTACTCAAAGTTAGAGTCCCAAATAGAGATAAATCCTAAAGGGATTGGGACAGGGTTTCAGGAATACCCTATGCCCATCTCTCCTCTGGTATTTGTGCATGGAAGAAGAGAGGAGGAGCAAGGATACTACCTCCCGCAAGAAAGGATAGGATCTTACACTAGAATGGTTTCCCTCCCCCACAAATAGATGTCATTCCAGGCAAGGAGGATCTCATTCCATGTGAGGAGGATCTCACCCTCATGGAGACGAGTGGGCATGGAAAATGTCTGAGGCCAGGCACCCCATGTATATTTCAAGAGGCAAGGACATATATTAATGTCATGTGCCGGGGATGATGATACTTGGAAGTTTAAATTCCTACAACACAGATGTTGAGGATCCATTCTTCACCCCTAAGACTTACATAACCGGTGCACTTTAACCCTTGGTGAAGGGAAGACACCAACAATTCCATATAGAGACGAGGATGTGAAATGATCCATTTAGGGGCTCACATTAGCCTGGATATGGGAAGAATAAATATCTGTTAGCATGCCTATGTGAAGAAGAATGAGGATATGCAACAAAATATGAATCATCACACAAGGTACCTTAAAATCACTTCGTATAAACTTGGAGGTTTGAATAGGAGAAGTATGTATATGACGAAGGTGTCGCGCGTAAGAGGGGATCAAAAATAGTGACTTTGGGTAAGGATAACACATGGATCACACAAAAAGGGGCAGACATAAGATTGGGGTAAGCGTGCAAGATAGGGTAGTTGCGCGCAAAGCAAGTAGATGTGCGCAAGGTTGATACAATACAAGGGAAAAATTATGTTCAAGAGGAACAATCTTCATGCAAATCCATTAGAGTAAAAGGGAATGGATGAGGATCAAGCCCTAGTGGGCCCATATGAAGGGGGACTTATGGAAGATCTGTCATGTAAGATCCTATACCTTGAGGCCATGTGATTCACACGGTTGCGGAAGTGGTTTCTTTCACATGACAGAGTGTCGGTTCATATTTCGTAATAGTCCCCTGAAATATGGACATTACAGTTCTATTTATAGCTAGAATATTCAGCGACGACGCGTAAGAGTAGTGGCGTGCAAGTGGTCATTTGATGATGTAATGGGAGCGCAAGGGTATGTACATATAAGAGAATCTTGCACGATGGAAAATATTCTTTCACGCCATTGGCTTGGATGGATTTAGAATGGTCGCTGCGGAAGGATCCCTTTGACGTTGAATTGGGTGCACAAGGGTTTGCACAAATATTGGGATCTTGTGCGTTGGGAAATATTCCTTTGTGCATTTTCCTTGTCATGTTTTTGGGATGGTCACTGCAGAAGGCTCCCTTTGACGTTGAATTGTGAGTGCAAGGGTTTGCGCGCATATGGGAATCTAGCGCACAATATTTAATTCTTGCACACAACCCCCTTGGGCATTGAAAAATTTTCGGTGGATTCCTAATATGCCTCAGGTTTTCTCAATAGTGCCCATTCATGGCCCTATTTGAATTTCGGCGTAACATGCACTAAAACTAATGTAGTGGAAAATTGTCCAGGACATAAAAATATCCCTAAAATTTGAAAAACAATACTTGGATTATTGTGTAACTACCATTGGTTTTTTGAAACCATTACCCAATTATCTAGCCTACTAATAATGTAAATATAAATTTAATTTAAATTCATTTGGATAATGGAATGTGATGAATGTTTTCATGAATTGAAAAAAATATTGGTTAATTCTGTTGTGTTAGCATTTCCATCTAGAAATGGTGTGTGATACTTATAGTTATTCTTCTTGGAATATAATTTCTTTTATCTTGATACATGATTATTTTGTAACTATATATGAATCATTCCAATTGAAAATTCATGAATGGAATTACACCATGCATATTCTGGAACAAGATGTAATGTTTTTTTTCTTTAGACATATTTTATATGTCACGAACAAGATCTGGTCTCCATCCAAACTGGCACCCAAACTAATCCATGGAAAGGTCCAAAGGGCGTTCCATATCCCCAAGGGCTGGAAAAAGTGCTTGGGTATCATAAATTATTAGTTGAGAAAGATTTACCTTAGTTAAGAAGCATTAACAAACCAATAACAATAAATAAAACGAATCTAAAAATTTAATCTAAACATTCCTTTAATAAAATTCAGAATTGAAGTGCGTAGTTTCAAAACGCAACCATAAGGACTAAAAAAACATAGATCATCATGTCTAACATAAAAATCACCACATGAAAAGGGGGCGTCGCCCTCAATCCGTCTCCACAACACCGCATCGTGAAAAGAAGTTAACAACACGAAATGATGTCTACAAAGACCTTGCCTCTTCCTATGTCAAACATTATCAAGTACACTTACACCCAAATGTGTAAGTAGGGTGTGATCCTAATACAAATAGGATAACACAAAAAAAGATTCCATTTGATAAACATTTTAAGGCAAAAATCATGCAAGTTTTATAAACATGAAATTCTAGTAACAATTTCTATAAGATGCAACTTAAAATGAAAAACGTTTTCAAGAGGGAAACTTTAAAGAATGTACACTTTTAAATAAAACATGCATGATACTTAATTTTCCAACAAAAAACACATTATGTCGATGGTATGTAAAATATAGACCATGAGCACAAGTCACGAGAACACCTCTATGCACTAGTTAGTTGTGGGGCCCTAGGTACATCATATCTCGGTGTAATACTAACCATAACCAATAACCTTCTCATGCATGAGCCACTATAATGGGAAACTACAATGGCCTAGTTGTCCCCAAAAATCATCATAGTTTAGTTAGTGTTATCATAATCAATCTTTCTATGTGAAATAGGGATGAGGCCAGTACCGGATCACTAGCATACAAGTCTTAGTCTTCCCACCTAGATACCCTAATTTTCCTCTTTTTGCTCGATCAAGTTACACATGTTATAAAATTTCATTTGCACATGAATATGCCATTTCTAAATAATAAACACACAGAACAACCCACAAACATGTCACATAATACCCTTTTTACATTCAAATTCATTTTAACACCACACACACACCAAACCACCCCAAAAACATGTTTTTTACCCTTTGTATAACTCAATAAACCATTTAAAATTTTTATAAAACAATTTCAAGAAATAAATCAATTCTTTACACACAAAATCCATTCAAAATCCCTATTTTAAGGACATGTTCACACCAATACCATACCAAAATAGCAATGATATCCCAAAAATAATTTATTAAATGGATTTCATGAATCATAAAATGACCTCAAATGATACAACATGGATTTCACATGAAAAACACTCAATTTAAAAAAAAGTGCTACTTTAAAATCAACCACTTAACCAATGCTACAAAAAATGATTTTTTCACCAAACAAAATGGAATAGGAACATGAAAAATAGGTCAATAAAGAAATATAAATTCAATAAAAAACATTTTACACATAGAATCACCTACCTTGAATGTCAAAACCCCAAATCTTTGTGCAGAACTTCAACTGCACCACATGGGAGTCAAAACAAACCCTATTCCACAAGATTGAAGTAAGAAACAAAAACATAAAACCCTAGGTATTAAACCCTAGTTGAAATACATTTTGTGCTTTAATAAAGAGGGAAGAAACCCTAAAGAAAATGAAGAATTAAGGGAGAAATTCACTTACTTGAGGATTCATGAAGTTTCACCACAAAAAATACCTTCAAAATTAGGTTCCAAATGAGAATGAGGGATCTTGGGAGCCTTAGATGGATGTAATGGTCTAATTGGGGAAGAAAGGGGCACAATAGGGTTAATCTAGAAAGGGAAAACCTGGAATAGCAGAATAATTTTTATGACCTAGACATTTTCACAATTTTGTAAACTGTGAAGGAAAATAGTGTGCCTGGTTCTGTCCACCCAAAACTTGTCCATTTTCGTAAAAATTTAAGGGGGACCTAGGGGTAACCTAGGGGGAATTTTAGGCCAGGAATAGAAGAGAAATAATCCCCCCTAATTTCAAAATTTTCACACTCGGATCTCAAAAAAACAACCAAGAACCCGACCCGAACAGGAACAAATTAAAATATAAAAACAAGGGTGTGACAATTATCCTCACCATAATGCTTTACAACCCTAGAAAGCCAAAAAAAACCCAGATGAAAAATTAAAACCCAATAGTATTTCCAAGTTCAAAGGGGTTTCCTAACTAAAAGACAACAAGAAAACTACCAATAGGAAAAGTGGGCTATGAGATGACTCGAGAGGCCACGACAGACTCCACCCCGCTAAGGGTAACCCACCCCCAAAATCCAATACACCTGTAGTTGATCATACAAAGGAAAAGATACTATCAATACAATCAAACAAACATCCCAAGATAATAACCATAGATATTATGAGAACTTCAAATAGTCCACCTAAAACAAACAATAGATTCGAATGAGGTTACCACAACCTTACTTCAACAAAACCATTGAGCACACTCAAATGAAAAAATTTACCCAAGATATAAGTTTTTGGTTAGATAGATCCAAAAAGGATTACCTAACTCCAAGAAAACACCAGGAACACATCTAAATTACTGATATGGGGAGACGCAAATAGTCTCCCCACCATAAAAACAAACTAACACCCAAGACTAAACTAGAACACCAGAATGGGTAGGTCCGGACAGACTCCCCAACATAAGAAGAAAATTAATTTCCTAAGATAGAATGGGGACACCAACAGGGGAGGCCTGAACAGACTCCCCCCC
The DNA here is from genome assembly GCA_963277665.1 of Viscum album. Lineage (NCBI taxonomy): Eukaryota > Viridiplantae > Streptophyta > Magnoliopsida > Santalales > Viscaceae > Viscum > Viscum album. The sequence goes on from OY728139.1 coordinate 1,195,590,340, forward strand.
ACAAGGGGTAGACTAACATTAGACTTATTCCAAAATAAATTACATGATACCCCTAGTGGGTCTCCCCACTATAAGAACCAATCATCTTAACCAAGTAGCACAGGCTAATAAATGAAACCCAACATGGTATAACTTGGGTGATTCTCAAACAACTAATTATCCCACCACAAGAGGAATGTTCAACAAAACTCTAAACCAACAGAGACACTACGTGGTTCTCCCCTCCCATGAGCATTACCATCCTAGGATAAGTCCAACTAAAACTGAAGTAAAAAAGGACCTATATGGTTATTCATACATGAACAACCATACTGAGAATTATACCACAGGGGTTCAAAAACTGGGGTTTTAAGAAGACAATACCAACCCACCTCCTTATAACCAAGGAGGTACTTTTCCACCAACACAAATTACAATCAAAAGGAATAGGGTCTACGTGTATCTTTCCGCCACACCGGACCACTTGAAAAGAAACTTCCAAATATTAACCTCAACCTATCTCCACATCCCACACTATATATAGAAGTTAAACCAAGATATTTTATACCCATTGGGGTTTTCCTGACTGTGTTTTAGCTTCACTCTGGGACCTATGATTGGAGTAGATATGATTGAAGCATCACCTGCTTCATAGTTAGACATTGAAAAACCCTCAATCAAAACTTCTCCATATGTTTTCATAAGAAACCACATCACCTCTCAGACAAAACCACAAGGACATAACACACTATGAAGCCCATTTTACTCTAACATGACACCTTTAACAAGACATGGGCCTCGAAGATGCATACACATTTCCACTCTCACCCTAAACATGAAACAACAGAAGAAAGAACACAATAAAGGCACCTTAATTCATGATAGAGAATTTTAGGAATTATCAGAAGAAAACACGCTTCGATTTAAGAAGAAGTCCTCGAAAAGTTCCACAATCACCACCTTTCTCCTAAAAGAAAACCCAACATAGCATGACATCACCAAACATGAACCTAACAACCAATATAGAAACTATAAGGTGTGGGAGCATGAATAGAGTCTTAGGTAGCATGAGATTACCACACACATCCATAACATCCCCAAATGATCAGATTTTCCAAAATGGTGGCCTAACATTAATCATTTTCTTATGAGAAACCAAAAAAATACCCAAATTCCCTTAAATACTACATCAAAAAATGTCAAATCTATAATTCTTTGCAATTAATCACTAGAATTCCCCTTCAGCACTTCCATATAGAACCTACAGACGCAACGATGTCAAACATAGCCTTTAACAACTCAGGCAACTTAAGAGACTAAGTTCTATTTCAACCTTACACAACCATTCTCCAGCTATAAGAAGATCCACTTAACCTAAACAGAAGGGGGTAGACTCAATCTCCAAATCTCAAGAAGAAAGTTGTTATGTTGATCATCTAGAGGATCTAGCAATGGAGAATCACCCTTGGATGCACTTCAATCATGAACTAACTCTTTATAGGGGAGTACCCTAGCCAACAAGAAAACCCAAGGACCCAACCAAGTTGTTCCTTTGGTTAAAACATACCACCAACCAGAAATGAACACATGAGGGGAACCACCACAAAGGATTCCCAAAACATTTCCCATAAAATACCACTAACAAAAACTACAATCCAACATACCTATGAAACCCAAACCGAAAACATCATCCATACAAGAAAGGATTTCAAACTCAAAAAACCCCACAACGACATTCTCAAAACCCAGGAAGCATGACTATTGGTCACTAAACACTCCATCCTTTCCTTAAAATCACTTCTGAAAATAAAACTGGGAGGGTGGAATTCACATTCACCAATTGCATCCCACTAAGCCTCTCACAAGAATTATCCTCATTCCAAATCTGGCACCCATTAAAATCCCACACATATGATATGCATGTGATAACTCATAGAAATACCAAAGGTTAAAACAAAATGTCTTTACATTTTTCAAAATAATAATCAACCCACACCACCTCTTCTCAAAACCACTAGTCACAATGTTAAACCCATTCCAAATTTCACAAAAATACACTTTGGAAAAGCACAAACCCTTTAAATAAAACCCACATTGAGTCTAAAAAAACATTTTGGACAAGAAATAATCATCCAAACAAAATTCAATTCTCAAACCATACACATCAATTTCAAAACATTTCATTCCACTCAAAACAGAATTTTAAAACCCACTTTAAAATCATCGTTGTTTTCCAAACCATCGAGTTTGTGAATCCACATGTTCTAATTATAAAAATTCAATATCAACATACACAAATAATGTTTTATGAAAATCCACCTTTTCAAAACCTCGTTCAAAATAGTTCCAAAACCCATTTTCAATCCCTTTGAAAATTACACCAATCACACTTTAAAATCCCAGTTAAAACAGATTTCCAAAATCCTCTTTAACATAACTTATGCTTTCCCAACAATTAATTTCAGTAAACCACATGTTTAAATTATAAAAATACATTATTCATAAACTAAACCCCACCCACTTAAAACCATTTTCATTTTAAAGTCTCATTTCCAAAAAATTTCAAAATAAATTTTTGCAAAATGATTTTCCAAGATTCATAAAGATGTCGAATGAATCAAGGGGAAACTAATGTCGATGGGTGACATGAAAATATGGTTGGTAGCCATACGCCTGGCACACCACTGTCACATAGATTATTCTAGGACAACATCCTCAGCTCCACATGGTTTGTCAGTCCCTGCAAGCTCACTAAGACTATTGGCCGAACTCTCATTTCATTTCCCAAATAACAAACAACCATAAGGACCAAAAGACTTAGATGGAACCCAACTTCCCCTGGGAACTCAAGTCACGCCATGAGTTGTGTTGTATATAAACCTTACTCATAACCATAACATCGAATTATCATGATCCTAGATATGGTCTACCCAGACTCTTTCCCAAAAGAACAAGACCCAAAATAGTGAACCTGCTTTGATACCATTTTTTCACGAACCATATCTGGTTTCAATCCAAACTGACACCCAACCCAATACATGGAATGTTCTGAAGGGCGTTTCCTATCCCCACGGGTAGGTACAAATACTCGGGTATCATGAATAATGGTTTGGGAATGATTTAATTGAGCTAAAAAACATTAACAAACCAACATCAATAAATATACCGAATCTGAAAATTTAATCCAAACAAGTCCATAATAAAATTCAGAATTGAAGTGCCAAGTTTCGAACCACAACTATAAGGACTAAAAAAATGGATCAGCATGTCCAATATAAAAACCACCACACTACAAGGGGGTGTCTCCCTCAAGCCATCTCCAAAACACCATACCAAAAAAAGAAGGCAACAACCTGGAATTTTGTCTCCAAAGACCTTTCCCTTACCTATTTCAAACATTATCAAGTCTACTTACACCCAAATGTGTAAGTAGGGTGTGAGACTAACCCCAATAGGATTCCACAAAAAATATTCGATGTGATAAAGATTTTAAGGAAAAAATCTTGAAAGTTTTATAAATAAGAAATTCTAGTAAAAATTTCTAAAAGATGCAACTTTAAATGAAAATAGTTTTCGAGAGGGAAACTCTTAAGAATGAACACTTTTAAATAAAGTAGTAATGTTACTGAATTTTCCAACAAAACACACCGTATGCTGATGATAAGTACAATATATACTATGAGCACTAGTCTTGGGAACACCCCTAGGCACTAGTTAGTTTTGGGGCCCTAGGTACATCATATATCAGTGTAAAAGTAACCATAAACAATAACCTTCTCATGAACGAGCCACTAGGAGGGGAAACTCCAATGGCCTAGTGGTCCACAAACAGCATCATAGTTTAGATAGTGTTGTCATCATCAATAATTATAAGTGAAATAGGGACAAGGCCAATATTAGATCACTAGCATACTATTACTAGTCTGCCCACCAAGATATTTGGGTTTCCCTCTTTGTGATCAATCAAGTTCTACATTCTATAAAATACCATATGCACATGAATATGCCATTTCTAAATCATACCCATACGAAACAACCCAAAAATATGTCACATAATACCCTGTTTACTTTAAAATTAATTTTAACATCACACACACAACAAAATTTCCCACAAACATGTTTTTTACCCTTTGTGCAACTCAGTAAACCATTTAAAATTTTCATAAAACAATTTCAAGGAATAAAGAAAGGCAATTCACACAAAATCCATTAAAAAAACCTCTTTTAAGACCACATGCACACCTATACCACACCAAAATAGGAATAAAATCTCAATAATAATTTATTAAATCAATTCTATGAATCATAAAAGGACCATGAATGATACAATATGGATTTCACATGAAAAACACCCATTTTCATACAAAAATGCTACTTTAAAATCAACCTCTCAACCAATGCTACAAAAATGGTTTTCACACCAAAAAAAATGGAATATGAACATGAAAAATAGGTTAATCAATAAATATAAATTCATCAAAAAATGTCTACACATGGAATCACCTACCTTGAATGTCAAAACCCCAAATCTTTGTGTGGAGCTTCAACCGCACCACAACCGCACTAAAAGGGAGTGGAAATAATCCCTAATCCAAAATATTGAACCAAGAAAAACAAATTTAAAACCTAGGTATGAAACCCCAGTTGCTGGACATTTATAGCTTCAATAGAGAGGGAAGAAACCCTAAGGAAAAGGCAGAAGCAAGGGAAGAATTCACATGCTTGATGATTCTTGATGTTTCACCCCCCAAAACCCCTTCAATATTGGGTTCCAAATGAGCTTGAGGAATATTGGGAGCCTTCCATGGATATAATAGTCAAATGGGGGATATGTGATGCACTAGGGTTAATCCCAGAAGGGAAAACATAGAATAACAATAAAATTTTTATGACCTGGACATTGTACACAATTTGCCTGCACGGTTTAGTAAACCGTGCAGGCAAACCCTGCTCCTGGTTCTATACATCCAAAACTTTCTTCAAAATTAAAGTGGGTCCTAGGGGGAACATATAGGTGAATTTTAGGCAAGTAATAGAATTGAAATAATTCCTCAAAATTTCAAACCTGTCACACCCAACTCCCGAGACAACGACCAAGAACCTGCCCGAACTGGAATGAAGTAAAACTTAAAAATCTAGGTTTGACATTATATAGGGTAAAATATTAAATATATACTGAACATAAAAGTTTAAATTATATATTCACTCAAAATAGACATGAAATTGAGGTAGATTGATTGGTTATAAATAAAGAAGGATCATAATTGCACAACTCACTATCATCCAGGTAAATAAAGCAAGGTAGTTGATGGCTTGATTTAATAATATAATGTATCATTATATATGATTAATTTTGAATATGATATTTTTAATAATGTTTTAATAAATATTAGGCTATAAATTATACTTGTATGAAATTCCATACTTTTAATTCCAATTTTATTGCAATAATATTTGTCCAATACAATTAATAATTTTTATAAGCAAGATCATTGTTTGTAAGAATGTGTGGAGTTGGTAACAAAGTTTATGTTTCCTAAATTAAATTTTGAAAATAAGGAGTAATGAGAGTTGGAAAGAGGTTGTGTGTGTCCAATGACCCCTAATTGATGAATTAAGTTTTGAGTGAAGTGTATATTTATCTATTTTACAGTTATCATAGTAGATATAAGATGTTTAGAGACCTTCAGAGATATTATTTGTGGGAATTAATGAAAAGGGATATTGATTTTACCATCAAATGTTTTACTTTTCAACACATTAAAGATGAGTTGAAACTATAAAATGGGATGATTTTATATTTACTATTTCTTAAATGGAAAGGGGGGAATATATCAATGGATTGTTTTTTAGGGATTAACAAAGACATCTCAAAGTAATAAATTGATTTGAGTTATTACTGATTAATTAACTAAATCTTTTCTTTTTCATTATATTTGAGATAGAATGTATTTAGGTAATATTTCTAGACTCTTATTTAATTATATGGTTTAATTAAATATATAAGGTATCCTTATTGTATCTGATTGGGATCCCAGGTTTACGTGTAATTTTTAGAAAGGATTTTAAATTTCATTCAGTACTCGATTAAATTTTAGTACAACTTTTCATTCTCAATCAAATAGATATTTAGAGAGAACAATTTCGAATTTTAGAGATATGATTCAGGATTTATAATTTAATTATCAAGAAATTTGGGATCAAAACCTCAATTTGGTGTAATTTTCTTATATTAATAGTTTTTATTCTAGTATACAGATGGAACCTTTTAATAAATTTTATGAAAATTGATGTCAAACTCCAATATGTTGGGATAAAGTTGGTGGATGAATTTTATTAGGATTAGAAATGGTAGATGAAATGTTTTAGTAGGTAAATATGTTTTAGCAGGATATGAGGGAATCTTGTAACCTGCATAAGAGTTATACCGATAACAAGAGGAATGACTATTTGTTCACGGTAGGAGATCATGTTTTTCTTAAAATATATCTTAGGAACGATGTTTTGCATTTTGGAAATAAAAGAGAGTTAATACCATGGTTTATTTGCCCATATAGAATTATAGATATATTTAGATCATTTCCTTACTGAGTATCCTTAACTCTTAGCATTTTTAAGGAGCATTATGTGTTTCATGTTTCATTGTTATATAAATATACACATTTTGAATATCATGTTTTAAACCCTAAGGTTGTACAATTTGTAGAGAATATTTTCTAGAAGGAAAATATAGTGAAGATTCTAGATCATATATATCATGTGTTATGGAAAAATTTAACTCACCTAGTTAAATATTTTTGGAAAAACCACACTATTTAGGTAGCAACATGGGAACCTATAGATCCTATAAGGGAAAAATATCCCTAACAGTTTAGGTGATGAATAAAATTGCGAGGTTGTAATTTCTGTAAGAAGGGAACAATATGAAATCATAATTAATCTTAATAAATTATTAATTTCATGTCTTATTAATATTCATTATTATATTTTAAGTATTAATATTCATTACAATAATCTATACATTATTTATATTTTAAAGAGAAATAGTTTTATTGTAACAAAAGTCTTTTCTATGTCTATTATGGTTTTACTTAAACGTTACACATAAATTTCATAAATAAATTTTTATAAAATTGACTTAATTTTTCATATCATAATATCAAATATATATTAGGGTAAAGTTTTAGTTTTTTTCTAAAAATATTGATTTTAAGGTTTTTTAAAAAGATTGATTTTTCCGTGAATAATGAAAATACAAATTTTTATTAAAACTGTAATTTATTTTCAAATATATCAAATATATCATTCTATAAATAAATTATTTTAAATAAAACATAGTTCCATTTTACTAAAAAAATATAATTAATTTCATATGAATCAATATTATTCTTGATTTTGGTATAAATTCATTTTTAGGCTTAAAACTACATTAAAAAAAAGTGTTTTCTTTGTGTTTTGAAATCATAAATTAAAATTAATTTCCACATATTCTAAAAATGTAATCTTGAAAAATATATTTATTATCTATAATTATGAGATTAAAATTTTATGATCAGTTCAATTTCATTTTTGGTCATAATGAATAGTAGTCATGGTAAAAAGTTATCACTGTGGTAAATGGTCAAACGGGTTAATTAAGGATAAAACTAAGTGATATGGTCACAAAATATCATCATAAATCTTATTGTATAAGGGTTAATCTACCCTTTACTATTATCATAGAAATTTATTATATTTTGGGGAACTTTACTCTAGATAATACTTTATATTATTTTATAAATTTTAAGAAATATTAGAGTTCCAATCCCCTCAGTTAGAAAAGGGTGCACCCTATCCACTCCTATTTACATAATTGGAACCATTAGTCTCAACCAATACCTTCCAAAATATATTCCAAACATACTTCCCCACTGACTATATTTCATTTTTTTACCAAAAAACCAACCTAGGAGGCCTAAGTTGTAATCCAAAGGAGGGTTTTCAAAGAAGATGTAAAACTCCTAACTGAGTGTTTTCATGTTTATTTTATATTCTATCTCCTTAAAATATTCTATAACCATTTTGATATGATAAAATAAGTATCTTAAATATATTTAAATGTTATTATATAGATATAAATACCCTTTTATCACCTTTTCCAACCTATAATAAATTAAAATGTCACTTGTGTGTGTGTGGACTACCACCTCTATGAAAAGTTGTGTTTCATTTTTAATCAACAGATCACAAGGATAGATATTATGATAGATTTAATGAATATATATGATATTCTTGGAATAATTATTATTTTATAAATATAAAATATTACTTAACTTATTTCCCAACCATCTACTAGGAAATTATAATATCACGCATGTGTATATGAGGATTACCGCCTCCATGAAGCAGTGTGTTTTTTTCATCACTGCCTTTTATGATAAGTTATAAAAGTATATTTAATATGTAAAAATGAACATTATAGATTGATTAATATTCTATATATTTTTGAATATTGATCCCTTTCACAAAGGATGACCTGCTGAAGTTGTTTTTTTATTTTTAAGGGGGCTTTATAAAAAATTATGACATGATCTTACTTGATTTAGTAACTATATTAGACAGGGTAATAAATATAATATAATAGATAATAATAAGTTCATAAACCTAAAAAAATTTATTACAAAATTTAATAATTATTATGTGTTTATTATATATGATTTAAAGTACATATGCGTCATGTTGGACTCGAGGTAAGGGTTTTTCTTTGAAACATTATTATAAAAGTTTTACATTTTTTCTTATCTTTTTTCATCCATATAAATGAAATTTAAAATGTTTTTGGTATGTTATTAGGATACAAAAATATATTTCTAATTTAATTTTATCCCATTTTTAATTTTCTTATGGATTTTTTTAAATATGTTTTTAACATTTACCAAAAAGGATAATTTTTACATTTTTAAAAAAGCATGAAAATAATATTTTTTTAATGTATAAGGAATTTAAATAATTTTAAAAATTCTAGAATATTATTATTTTATAATATTTCCCTATACTTTATCTTATATTTTAATAATAATGTAATATTTAAATTTTTTTAATTTATATTTAAAAAATCATTCAAAGGAAATAGATTTGTGTCCTTATTTTAACATGAATCAAAAAAATGATTCTATATCTATGTTAAATGGAATTATTTGTAAGATTTTATGATTTAAATATAATATTGTATGAATTTTAATTATTTTATGGTTATTTTAAATATTTCATGAAGATGGATTATCTTGATATATCCCTCTAATTCTTTGGGTAATGATTTTGTTCTTCGGGGAATATATATTGGAGTTAACTATGTCAGTTATTTGATTTGTAAGTGTTATTATAAGAGTGATATGAAGATGATATCCCTAGGTAGTTACATATATATTCTATTATTAAAAATTATTTTTCATGGAAGTATTTTGATATCATAATTTAAGATGATGATATTATGTTTAAAGGAATGGTTATAACCATTTTAAGTGTAGAAATAATGTTTTCAAGAAAATATTTTAATTAGTACACTTGTTTAAAAAACCACTCCTCATTATTATTTTCTATTTAAGATTTATTATGAAATGTTTTATGAAAATAATTGTCCACGAGAGTTTTTGAATTATTAAATAAATTAATATTTGAGTTCAAATTTGATTATGTAAAAAGGGAACATTTTGTTATAGATTTAATGATTTTTAAATTAGACTAATAGATTTTTTTTGTATTCATTGAAATTATTTTTGTTTTCATACCAAGAATTAAAATTTTCTTCATAGGCTCTAAGTATGAGTTGGAAATACATAAAGGACTATATTTTTTTATGGGGATTTGTTTTTAAAGAAATTAATGTATTTTGAATGAAACATGTGTTTGAAATTTAGAATCCATTGTTTTTGGAAAAAATAGATATTGAGTGGAAGTGTCCACTTTGTTTTATAAGGGTTTGATATGAATTAATTTTTCCTAATTATATAAAATTATAAATCAAAAAAATCATTTGAATTTAATAAAATTCAATCATTTATATTAAACTAAAAATTATGGGTTTATTATGCATTGGTCATTATATCTCATATTGGCTCCCACCTCATTTCAAGGAAGATACTCTTTCTAAATTCACTATTGGTGGTTCCCTTGAATGTGTGTCAGCATAATTACCACTCTTAGAATATGAAGAAAATGTTTCATCTATTAATAGTTGGGAAATCCCTCTTTTCTCTCATATTTCTTAATGTCAAGGTTGGCATTGATATAGGGAACAATGGATTTAATTAAAAATATGAATTTTGAAAATAAATTAACTTTAAACTTATATATTAGGATATTTTGTGGGTGTTTGAGTTCACTTGGAGTTCATATTTGATTATAACTGTTCCTTTGGTATGATTCATGTTTATTTTCGATGTTAGTTTGATTTTAAAATTCCATTATTTATAATGTTATGTCTCTACTATTGATTTTTTAAGGTATAATCATGTTAGATATTGATTAGTAAATTGTTTTAATTATGGCCTTGTATATTATTTTCTTTAGATGTTATATAATTTATATAAGTTTTTGGTGACTATTTGTTCTATTCGAAGGGGTGTTTTGTTTTGTTGTATATAATTTATTAGGTATACCTTTTCATGGAAAATTTTGATAGAAATGGTTCAAAACACCTTGAATATGTATACAATTTCCTCTATTCCATGGGATAAAATGAGGTTGAAAAAATGTATACACCTTCCCCTTTCCAAGAGAGAGTGGTTTTCACTATTTTTTTTATACTTTACTAGAATGGGTTGGGTTGCGATATTTCTCTACCTATTGTCTAAAATTGACATCTAACCCTATAGAGGTTGGTATGTAAATGTAATAACCCTTCATATGGGGGAGTTACTATATTTAGTTGTAAATGTTGAGTCTTGAAATAATATAATCATGTTAGTGGATCATAGTTAGCTTACTTCACTTTTGGTTGATTTTATTTTAATTTGTTTTCTTTTATGATATACATATGTTGTTTTCCATATGAATTTATATTTATGAAATGTAAGTAGCTGCGTGTTTATGAACCCTTAGTTAATTTAAATAAACATGAAAATAACATTATATAATGAGACACATGAAGACCATGTTTTATGTGATTCGAGAAAGAGAAAGGTTTCAAAAAACTGGAAATAATACCTTATGATGGTAAAGACCCTGACCCTAGTAGAACAAAGTTAGTGGTTTCATTATTACATTGGTTCTAGAGACATGTGATCAAATCCCAAAGGACCTAATAGTTTAGTAGTATTGGATAACTATATTCATACTTGCATTTTACATTACAATTTGGATCTTGATATACAATATAATATTTTCTTTGAGAAATCCATTATTCCCTTTAGTATATCCCTACACATCAGTCATAATACACTTCCACTCATCCTTGGGAATAGAAAATTAAGAAAGGGGTGATCTCAAATTCTCATAAAGGGCATGCATACACTAGAATATATCATTAATATATAAGTAATAATCAATATGGTAAGGTAAATAAAAGAAAACAAATTCCATTTAATCAATACCTTGAGCATAAACAATAATATGGTAGGAATAAATGGTGATCAAATAATTATATATAAATAATCACATGATCTTTTAAACTTATACATGGATATAATAACTAATAAAATAATCAAATATACATTTCCAACTAATCTCATAATTATTGAATTCATAATTCCATACATCATAAACATAACATCAAGGCCCCATTCCACAATATATTACAAATTTGGGTTAAGGTTTCTGCCAAATACCCAATCTAATTTGTCTCATGAGACCTACTGATGCATCGAGGGGCTATAGTAGTACCTTCCAATCACATACTACATCCAATGAATTCCTCATAATAAAGAAGATAAACATAATCAATATAAACATTCTCCATAAAAAACTAGCATATTAAATTTAAATAATTTCCACAATCAATAAACATAATCATAAATCATCCAGATTAATATAAAAAATAGTATCAAAATAGTACATACCAAGTCAAAATTATCATGGACCATCTGGATAAATAATGAGGATGGTATCATTACCACATTTCCGTAGTTTAACATAAGTAAAATAAGGGTTATTGTCATCTTTGTATCAAAATACCATAAAAATTTCATTAAAAGAATTCTTATCGAAAATATCCTTTTCACTTTGAAATTCACTTTTTAAAACTAAAAATTTCTATAATATAAGGGAAAAAATTCTTTTAAAAGAATCATGTAAATTTTAAAGTATTCTTCATAGAAATTTGTGGTCATGGTGGAGGGTAATTTTTTATATTCTGTAAAAAACTTTCCATTCTAACTTTGTTAAAATCTAAAAAAGAACCTTATTCATAAAATGACAATAATATTACTTTTTAAAAAGTTCATAAATATTAAAACTTGTTTTAAATTACTATTATATCTCATATTATAATAGTAAAAACATTTTTTAAAATATTTTCAGAAAATCTAGATATGGAAGGGAATGATTCTTGACTGAGTAGAAAAACATTGTCAGTTTTCATTAAAAATGTTATTTTTATATTTTGAGTACTTAATGAGATTAATTTGGAATGAAAACTTTCAATTACAAGGAATAAAAATATTATAAGATATTTTATTGGGTGTATGATATAAATACAGAATTATTTCCCCAATGGTGACATATACTTAAACAATCCCAAATAACGATGAGATTGTGAAATAAACCCTTACCACTTTGTTAACATTTGAATCATAACCCCATGAAATAAATAACTTAAAATGAAACATTAAATACCATTAATATAATTATATGAATGATATAAAAAATGGTTTAGTAAACACACCACAAAGAAAAAAGAGATAAGTAGTGCATATGGTATATGTCTCAAAGAAGTAAAAGTGAGATGAGAAACTCTTACCCCGAGTTGGATTTCCATCACACATGTTCAAATATAATCTATAAAATATTTAAATTTATTATAAATATATTATAAAACCATTATAATATATATAATACCTCATATTATTTAATTATAATATTTTATCAACCATTAATTGACAATTTTCTAAAATCTCAGTTTCTGGTAGTAACTTCTTGGTTTTTCATGTATGTTTTGGCTCTATAATATTGGTCATTATACATTGATCATGGTTCTATAATATCCATAATTTTAAACATTATATAAAAATAATGTATAATAATTAAATAATTATTTATAATATTCCATAAAATTTATAGATAAAAAACAACTTACACTGTTCACAGAGACGACGGGTCATCGGTACATATGAACGTTGTTTTCATTTTTTGACGAACGGACTGAAAGAAAGGTAAATAATTATTCACCATTTAAGAATAATTATTATATCATATACATAAAATATTTTGATCAAATCCAAAATTATTATCATTAATGTCAAAATAAAATGAAAAACACACCACATCGCTTCGTGGATATGGAAGTCCACACGTACGTGTGTGTGACGTTAACATTTTTCAATGGATTGGTATGTAATAAGGAATATGTGATATTATAATTAACAAAGTATAATTTCTGCACACACACACACACATATATATATTTATTAAATAAATCATTATATCTATATGTGAGAGGTGATGATGGAAAATGAATTATAAGGGTTTGTGAGGCGCACTACGGTAAAAATCACTTGTTGCGACGGGTTATTTGCGACGGGAAGAAATCCCGTCGAAAATAACCCGTCTAGGAACCTATTTGCGATGGGGAAAGTTTCCCATACCAAATAACCAATTATTTGCAATGGGATTTCATCTCCCGTCGCAAATAGTTTGACGCGACTTGGCAGCCAAACCGCACGAATCTTATTTGCGACGGGGAGATGTCTCCCGTCGCAAATAGTTTGGCGTGACTTGCGTGCCAAACCGCGCGACTTGCGCACGAAACTGCGCAGGGGTATTTGCGACGGGTCCCGTTGCAAATACCCGACGACGGTCAATACCTTTTTGCGATGGGATGTCATCTCGTCGCAAAAAGACTGTCGGCAAGTACTATTTGCGACGAGACCCATCACAAATAACATTTTAACCGCCAAATGTAATTAATGCGGGCGAGGGTAATTGCGACGGGCCCCATCGCAAATACAACCATTTGCGACGGGCGGCCCGTCGCTAATAACCCCGCCGCAACTATTCTAACCTATATATACCCCCATCCGTTTTTGTCCAAATCATTCAGATCTTGCTCTCTCTCTTTCTTCATTTTTCAGTTGCAAAGAGAATTTTTTTAGTTGATGTTTTTTAGACGAGAACAATCGGAGGGCGTCAATATCTTCAGAATATCAAAGTTTAAGGTATTTATATTTTATTTTTTTTATATTTATTTTATTTTTTTATATTAATTTTAATTGTTGTTTATTCGTTCTAATTTAATTAGATTTCAATTGATTTTTATTTATATTTAGTTTTACTAAAAAATTGATATTGTTAGTTATAATTATAAATATTTAGTTATAATTAATATTAATTAGATATAATTAGCAATAAATTGTTATAATTATCAATAAATAGTTATAATTAGCAATAAATAGTTATAATTAGCAATAAATAGTCACAATTAGCAATAAATAGATATAATTAGCAATAAATAGATATAATTAGCAATAAATAGATATAATTAGCAATAAATAGATATAATTAGGAATAAATTTATATAATTAGGAATAAATAGATATAATTAGGAATAAATAGATATAATTAGGAATAAATATATATAATTATGAATAAATAGATATAATTAGGAATAAATAGATAAAATTACGAATAATTAGATATAATTAGGAATAATTAGATATAATTAGGAACAATTAGTAATAAATTGCTACAATTAGCTATAAATAGATACAATTAGCTATAAATAGATACAATTAGCTATAAATAGATACAATTAGCTATAAATAGATACAATTAGCCATAAATAGATACAATTAGATACAATTAGATACAATTAGCTAGAATTAGGTATAATTAACTAAAATTAGGTATAATTAGCTATAATTAGGTATAATTAGCTATAATTAAGTATAATAAGCTATAATTAGGTATAATTAGGTATAATTAGATATAATTAGCTATAATTAGGAATAATTAGCTATAATTAGCTATAATTAAGAATAATTAGCTATAATTAGCTATAATTAGGAATAATTAGCTATAATTAGGAATAATTTGCTAAAATTAGGAATAATTAGCTATAATTAGGAATAATTACCTATAATTAGGAATAATTAGCTATAATTAGCTATAATTAGCTATAATTAGGTATAATTAACTATAATTAGCTATAATTAGCAATAATTAGCTATAATTAGCAATAATTAGCAACAATTAGGAATAATTAGCAACAATTAGGAATAAATAACCACAATTAAGAATATTTAGCAACAATTAAGAATAATTAGCAACAATTAGGAATAATTAGCAACAATTAGGAATAATTAGGAACAATTAGGAATAATTAGGAACAATTAGTAATAATTAAGAACAATTTGCAAAAATTAGCAATAAATAGAAATAATTAGCAATAATTAGCAATAATTAGCAATAATTAGCAATAATTTGCAATAATTAGCAATAATTAGAAATAATTAGAAATAATTAGAAATAATTAGCAATAATTAGAAATAATTAGCAATAATTAGCAATAATTAGAAATAATTAGCAATAATTAGCAATAATTAGGAATAATTAGCAATAATTAGCAATAATTAGCAATAATTAGCAATAATTAACAATAATTAGAAATAATTAGAAATAATTAGCAATAATTAGCAATAATTAGTAATAATTAGCAATAATTAGCAATAATTAGAAATAAGTAGCAATAAGTAGCAATAATTAGAAATAATTAGCAATGAAAACAATTATATTATTAATATTTACGAAAAAACAATATTAACATTATTAAAATAAAAAAATTTATAAAATATTAAAATTACCAATATTAAGAACAGTCTTTGCACTATTCTTAACATGTTCAAATCTCAAAGGGTCTCCAATTGTCAGGTCATGCGCAATAAAAATTTTGTGTCAGCCATGTCCAATGTAAAATCTATAATTATCCTTGCATGGTCGATCATTTCGCAAGTAGTGTTGAAATCAGACAAACCAAGTCACGCCCTTCTTATCTATAAGAATTATCTCACATGAACCTTCTCATAAATATTGATAATATAATGTTTTTATTACTAATAATTAGTAAATGAAATCTGCTTGGATAATGAATGGAAAATTTGTAATCTCCTCCACAATGATGATTCCCAAATTCCATTTAATTTTTCAAGCAGTTTTACTTTTTCTAAGTATTACTAAGTATTGTTAAGTATTGCTAAATTAGTAATAAATAGTAATAAATAGTTATAATTAGTAATAAACTGTAAAAATTAGTAATAAAATGTAATAATTAGTAACAATTAGTATTAATTTGTAACAATTTGTAATAATTACCAATAATTAGGAATAATTAGGAATAATTAGCAATAATTAGCAATAATAAGTGTGATAAAGATGCAATTAAATGAGCTGTCAGAAAAAAGAGTAGCAATCAATCCACTGGAAGTTGTGTCTCCCTTAATTAATGATAATTATTAATTAGTTGTAATTATTTATCTTCTTTTTCAGATAGTGTTTTTATAATTTCAAACTATTCAAAAACAATGATGATTTTATATTTTATGTGGAAAAAAATGTAACAATGAAGTCAACATCAGTCATTATTAGATGATCGAGCTTGGATAAATCAACGTAGAAATCCAAATGGTTATAGTTTAAATCCTGTATATATTGAGGGTGTTGAAGTTTTCTAAGAATTTGCGTCATCAAAACCAGAATATGTTTCAGAAGTTACAATTATGTGTCCTTGTAAAAAATGTGCTCTGAGAACGTTTTAAACATTTGACAACGTTGGGGGACATCTTTTGTGGTTTGGTTTTCAACCAGATTATGTTTTTTGGTATCAACATGGTAAACGCAGTTCTAGATAAGTTTCTAATAACTTGATTCTGGATCCATCATGGTTTCAAAATTTAGTACATGATGTTGCAGGTCCATCGTAATTTTATTAAATTTTATTTTTTTTAAAATTAATTTATTATTTGTGACGAGACCTTTTGCGACGGGGTCCTGTCGTAAATAGTCTAACTAATTTTTTTTTAAAAAATATTTGCGACGGTACTACTTTCCCGTCGCAAATAATTTGTTGCAACGGGCCCATCGTAGAAATTTTGCGATTCACCCGTCGAGAAAACTTTTATGTATATATAATTCATATAATCAGAAGCTTATTTGCGACAGGGATTTTTCCCGTCGCAAATTTAATTATTGGCGATGGGCCTGTCGCAAATAATTCCATTTGCGACAACGTTTTCTGCAACGGGCTATTTATGATGGGGCCCCGTCACTAAATCCTATTTGCAATGGGATCCCATCGCAAATAGGCCATCACAATTATTAAGAATTCTAGTAGTGGCAGTATTCGGTCATACACAAGATCGATGTGTTCATTTACCATTTGATGGAATAGGGTATGTATTTAGGTTATTAAACTGACATAATAACATTTAAATATGATTAATATATATTTTTTATTATTTTATCAAATTTTGGGATGATCTGTAGGGGGTAGAGGAAGAAATAAAATGAAGACGCATGGTTATGAACTATACATCTTCTTCGGAGAACCTATTTAGGTTTATAAATAAAGCCTTACTAGAATGTTATTTTCGTAAAATAGGGACTCAAATAAATTGGTATTAATGTACGGATTGTATTTGGTTATTTATTCTCCTAAAATAATTTCTCTTTATATGTGAAGAGGATATAAGATGGGGCATCCTTTTATAAGCGGGGGGTGAGGGAACACATGGAATGTTTGAAAAGAATAAAAGATACCCAAAATTTAATCAAACCCAAAGGATCCAAAATATAAAATTTTATAAAATTAAATTATATAAGGTATAAATATCCCCATAAAATAGAAATTATACAAATTTTTATGTCATTATAGCCAATATCTATCTAGTTTAACCCCTCGATAAACCTGTTTTAACCATAACCATAATGACTAATTTTTACAGTTTTTATTATTCATTAAGACCAAAAATTAAGTTGAACTTATTAAATAATATATTTTTATTATGATTTAAAATATATATTTAATTTTATTCAATTTAAAATCATATAAATGGTAGTATTAAATTTAAAATTAAACCAAGGAGCACGTCAAAACAATGGTTTTCCAAAGGAAACATTTTCTTAATTATAAAATGTTTTTATAATCAAATTCAGAATAAAAAATATTCTAATTCCCTAAATTAGATTTATCTAAATATAATTGAAATAATTTTACTTTGAAAATATTTTTTAAAAAATGATCTTTTAAAATGTTTTATATAAAAAGACAGTTTTGAATAAAAATCGTTTTTTTCACGATTCAACGAAAAATATGCTTTTCATAAAATTATAAAAAATTAATTCTAATACAATTTGGACCTGATGATTTTAAAAATGAAGTTAAAATTTTTAGATAAATTTTCAAAAAGTTTCAAAAATGAATTTTAACGTAATTTTGGAAAAAGTGACGAAACCAATTTTTAGATAAAGAATGTTTTTAAGAAAAAAGATTGGTTTATCCTTATATCACGCCTTAAAAAATATAATAGTAATTATATTTTTTTAATATATAATATATATAAATTTAATCAAAATCATTCACTAATATTAATTAACTAAATTTATTAACATAAAAACACATTTTGAGTATACAAATAGTTTTTTTAGAAAAATATTTCTTTTATTTTTAAATGATTTTTATTTTCATTTATAATCAATAGATAACACATGAATTTAATTATAAATGTTTAAACCACATAATTTTAATAGTTTATCCAGTCTTATTCATAATGAGAAATTTAATAACTAGGTTAAAAAAGTATACTATTTTATGGTTCGTTTATACTAAGGGTTTTTTATACGGTAAGTTGTAGAAGAGATTAAATTTATTTTTAAGAAATATAGTATAGAGTCTTAGAGTGTTACATTATTCCCTCCTTAAAAAATTTATCCTCCAAATTTATATAATGTCATCTCATGGGTAAATTTGGATAGTTCATCATCATAATTTAATCAGGTTCCCACATCACCTCTTCTATCTTTTTATTTCTCTAAATTACCTTTACGAACTGAATCATCTGATTGCATAACACTTATTCTCTAGTGCCTATAATCTATATGTTCTATTCATAGTAATATATATCAGGTTTAAATTATATTTCTTCAGAGGTGATCATGTTCATTGGGTCTAGCATATACTTCATTAATAATGATATATGGAACACATCATGTACTTTAGAGAGACTCAGTGGAATTCCCAAATAATAAGCCACAAATCCAATTATTCCTAGGATTTTTAAAAGGTCTGATATACCAAGGTATTGGTTCCCCTTTCTAGAAAAACCTTATAACACCCTTCTAGGGAGATACTTTGAAAAAAATGAGATATCCAACTTAAAATTCCAAATCATTCATCTGGTTATTAGTAAATCTCCATTTCTTTTTTTATCTGAATTAATGTACATTTGAATAAGATTTAACTTTTCCATTGTATCATCCATATGATCCAGAACTACAAGTTTCTTTTCACCAACTTCCTCTAAAAAAGTTGGTGTATGACATCACTTGTTATAACATGCTTCATACATCACCATCTAAATAATTGAATTGAAGATATTGTTATATAAGAACTTGACCGAAGTTAAATATTTATCCCACATACCTTGAATGTTCTAATCTAATGAATGAAGCATATATTCTAATGTTATAATAGTTATTCCAAACTATCTAACTATTTTAAGGGTATAAGTCATACTCAAATAAATCTCATTATAAAGAGCCTTCTGAAGACTTTTCCAAAGTCTTGATGTGAATCATGGGTCATGATCAGACACAATTGAAAGGGGTGTTCCAGAGAGTCTTACAAATTAATTAAAATAGAGTCTTTGAAGAAACTCTGAAGGTAAATCTTTCTTTAAAGAAAGAAAATGTTTAGATTTGGTATGGTGATCAACAATTACCCAAATCTTATCATTATTTCTAGGATTTTTTTCTTAATCTAGTGATAATTTTCATAGTAATAGCATCCCATTTATACATATTAATTGGAATAGGTTGCTTTAATCCACTAGGATTTTGTGTCTTATCCTTCATCTATTGATAAACCAAACATCTTTTCTCATAATAAAAAATTTACTACTTCATATTATTCCATAAAAAGTGTTCTTTTAAGGCATTATACATCTTGATTCTACCAGGTTGAATCGAGAAATTTAAGAAATGAGAATCATCCAACAATCCCTCTTCATCATAGGTATAAATGGAAAACGTATCCTCTTTCTAAATTCAAAATTCCATTTTCACAAAGGAATTATTCTAATTTTACATTTTTAACGAAATTAATATTATTTTGAAAATATTTATCATCATTTTGATAAATTTTTATCTTTTTAAAAAAATATGATTTGTTATTCATTTGAAAAAGGAGTAATTTCTCTTTATCCTTAATAATTATTGATTTTTTGAAGGATTATATAACAATTGAAAAGGTGGGGTTGAATCAATTGTTCACATTTTATATGTTTCAAAACTTTTAGAAACCTAACCCCTACAACCTGTTAAGATTTATATCCTTATCATATTTCAGTAAATACTCATGCATGAAAAAATAGGTTAGGTAAAAATCACAAAAGATTTACAAGGTTCGGCCTCAGTGTGAGAACCTATTTCCTTTCTATAGCCACTCTCGTCAGTCAATGGAAATCCACTATATTGAATAAGTGAATAAAACTTGTGCCAAATACCATTAGACACATTCTATCGCCTGATAGGAAAGATTATAATGACTCCCTTCAATTTACAATGTTTTCTCTTAAAACAATAGATCTAATAAAGATAATAAATACTTTGTTGAAACTGCTCCAAAAAATGCTCATCACAAATCCTCACTCCGATTTGGCTGGATTCAATTCTCTCAATCTGATGATGTTGGATCCTAATTTTCTTAATACAATGACATTGGATTCTGGATTCGATTTCTTTCAATAAAATGATTCTAGATTCTGGACCAATTTATTTCAATACAATGATACTAGATTCTAGATTTGATTTATTTTAATACAATGTTACTAGATTCTAGATCCAATTTCTTTTAATACAATGATAATGGATTCTAGATTTGATTTTCTCAACACAAAGATTCTAGATCTAATTCTCTTAAAATAATGATGATAGATCAGATTTCCTAAATATGCTAATTCTAGATTCTAGATATGATTCTATGAATACAATAATGTTGAACCGTAGATATGATTCTATGAATACAATAATTTTGGATCTTATTTTCTATGTATGATAACTCAATATAATGAATTCAGTCTCAATCTCCAAAGAATAAACTCTCCACAAATGCTCAATTAAATTCTTCTTCAATTAGATGTGAACTTTCTCTTTTTAATTCTTCAGCACTCCGCCTTTTACATGCCTATAAAAAGTTTTGAATGAACAAGTGATTTTAGGAATTATTTATACGCAACTTAGAAAACAATAGAAGGAAACTTGTAAACTTTCCCCGCTTCCTCAAATCTCAAAATCTCTAAAAATATCTCACATTTAAAACATCAACATTAAATTCTTCAAACCATCAAAAATTTCTTTGAGATTTATGAAAAATTGAAATTAATGTTTTACCACTTCAATCATTCATACCTTTCTTAGCTCATTACAATTTGTTTCTTTCTCATCTTCATTACGATCTATTTCTTTATCATCTCATTATGATATTTTTCTTTCTCAGCTCATTACGACCTCTTTATTTCTCATCTCATTACGATCTTTTTCTTTCTTAGACCATTATGATCTTTTTCATTATCATCCCATTACAATATTTTTA
Organism: Viscum album; assembly: GCA_963277665.1. NCBI lineage: Eukaryota > Viridiplantae > Streptophyta > Magnoliopsida > Santalales > Viscaceae > Viscum > Viscum album. The sequence goes on from OY728139.1 coordinate 1,195,612,313, forward strand.
TTGGACTAGATACGATTGTCAATAACCCTTCCTCTTTCCATCTGGTTCTGATCAATCTGGGTATGATCATTTTCCACCTGAGTTTGAGTACCATCATACTAGGTACAAAAATATTTTTATGCTTCTAATAAAAACCAGATGCTATAGTACTTGATGTTGATCAATATGGGTACAATGTAAATCCCATTACAATGGAATTATCCTTATGATGAAATTTTCATTATGACCAAATTCATATTATTACGGAATTCACATTATGATGAAATTCTCATTACGGTAAAATTCTTATTACCAAAAAATTCCCATTACAATAGAATTATCATTATGATGAAATTCCCATCACGATGGAATTATTTACTCTGCAATTTTGAATTTCTTCAAACCTCTCTTCCATTTATTCAATGATTTTTTTTCATGAATGATTTCATGATTATTGAGAAATTCTTTATCAGAAAATCATTGTTTTATTTTGTTTTTTAAATAATGAAAACTTTATAACCCCTAACTTTACATTCTTCAATCAAAACTCTTTACCAAATTCATTCTTTCTCTAATTATTTTGAAATCAATTATTTTCAATGTCATTCCGATGAACCTAAATACAATTCTCTGTATCAATTTCTTCCTAGTGTAATTATTCTGAATGTGGAAAAAAACTTTCACCCCCTTTTTGTTTGGATATGATCTGTCAACATTCTTCACAGAAACCTCAATATGATGAATCTGAATACGATTCCTAGAAAAACAAAAACATTCTTTTCAAAAGAGAGTTAGATTTTAACAAATACAAAACTTTTTAAAAAAACAACACAACGGTTCTTCAATCTCCCCCTTTGGATTTGTTGAAAAACCTCATTAAAAAACTTTTGAACCCCAATTTTTTTTCACAACTCAACCTTTTGACTTTTATCAAAACACATCCTTTCTCCGTAGAGAGTGTCTTAACCCCATGCTATTTTATAAAGTAATGTTTTTGTGGTAATTCCATCCCTCAGTTGCAAGAAATTATTATATCCATGAAAATAAAAACTATCCTCACTTTTATTTTCACACCTTCTTTTTCATTCTCCCATTATTTATTTTTCTCAATTTCTTTATCTCCCACATTTTATGATAACCACAACTTGAGATTCATAAAATAAAAGTAAAACTTCTTAATTATTAAAATGTTGTTAATTTTTATCTCTATTTTTCAACATAATCCAAAGCATGATTGGTGTGGGTGTTCTTCCCTATGAGGTTTAAGAAGACATGAGAGGAGGCTGAACATGAAGTTGCATCCTCATTTACAAAAAACGTTATTTCAGCAATACTTTTGTAAAGATATCAGCAATATGATACTTTTTTGAAATGTATTCCAGAAAAACATCTCCAACAAAAACTTTCTATTTTATAAAGTGAAACTATATATCAATGTGTTTTGATCTTGAATGTTGTACAAGATTATTATAAACAACAATTTCACTCTGATTATCAAAAAGTATCCTCAATGGTTTAGAAACTTTTACTTTGAAATCTTATAGCTAAACTTCCATCCACAAAATTTGGGTACAATATTGGGTAGATATAACTTATTCATGTTCAACTATTCTCAAGGTTACTGAACTTTGTTTTTTCTATGCCAAATCACACAACATTCACCTAAGAATAATTATCCCCTTGAGTTTGATTTTCTATCATTATAGTCTCCATCCCCATCAGCATTAGTATAACTATGAAAGTTGATCTCACTGTTTATTTTTTATAAAATCCCATATTAAATTGTTTCTTTGACATATCTCAAAATCCTTTTTACTGCCAACATATGTGTTGATTTTGGATTACTTTGATACTTGACACACAAAGTGACAACATAAAAAAATATCAGGTCTTGAGGCTATAAGGTAAAGAGGACTTTCTATCAGCTCCTGTAAGACTTTCTGGTTTACAATTGTTCTAGATTCATATTTTCCGAACTTTGTGCTCACTAAAAAAGGAGTTGAAACTTATTTGGATTATTCCATCACAAACTTCTTATAATTCCTAGGAATATATTTCTTGGGATAAAAAAATTTATTTTTTTGTTAAACTTGCAAGCCAAAGAAGAAAGTTAATTCCCCCAAAATTGACATTTCAAAATTCTTCTTAATTTCCTCAGAAAGTGTTTTACAAACATATTCTCTATCCTCAAAAAAAAATTTATATCATCCACATAAACAATTACAATTATAGTTCTAGAGTAAACAACTTTCATATACAAGTTGTTATCAAAATTTCCTTTAAAAAAATTCAATATTATCTAAAAATTGTTAATATCAGAATACTAGGAATGTGGAGCTTGTTTCATCCCATACAAAGCATTATTAAATTTAAGAAAATTGTTTTCATCCTTATCAAGTAGAAACCCAGAATGTTGTTCAATGTAAATTTCTTCCTCAATATCACTATTAAATAAATATGACATTACATATATATGATAAAATTTGTAATTTAGATGAGCATCCACTACATGAAACATTCAAATTGTTTATATCCTTGCAACATGGGAAAATATTTCATCAAAATACACACGTTAAACCTATTAATATCCATTATAAACAAGTCTTATTTTGTTTCTTGAAACTTATCCATGCTCATTCAATTTGTTTCTAAAAACCCACTTTGTTCTGATAACATTTTTATTATCTCATCTTGGAATAGGTTCCCATGTTTCATTCTTCTCAATCTGATCCAACTCTTCATTCATAGAATCCACCCATTTATTATGTTGAAGAGCCTCTAAAACTAATTCTGGTTCCACTTTTTTACATAAGTGATATAGGATTTTATAATCTCAACTTTCTTTTGGTCTAAACCTGAACCTTATGATTCCCAATAATGTTTTCATATTCAACATGTTTTAGTAAGGTAGGAAATCTCAATGTTTCTTTCCTAGATGAAATTTTCACATCACATGATTCTTCTGAGTCTTGATAATAATGTTTTGAATTACTTTCATTATTTTTGGAAATATCCAATTTTCATCCTCCACATTCTCAACAACTTTTGATAATGAACTTTTATTTTCAATTACCTTTACATCATATGAGCCCACCAACTTTTTTAAATGTTTTTTCCAACATTTGTAACTTCTCCCATTTGGAGAATAACCCATGAAATCACTTTCCTTATCTTTCTCATCAAACATTACCAAATCCAGAATTTTTATTTTGAGAAAACATAGACATCCAATAACTTTGAAGTATTTCAATAAAGGTTTTTTTGTTATACCACATGGGGTCATGTTGGTTTTTGGTCTCAAGAAAAATTTATCTTGAACATGTACTATAATACTAATAGATTTTCTCCAATAAAACTTTTAATGTTTGCATTCTACTAACATAATTCTTTCCATTTCAACCAGGCTTTTATTCTTTCTTTTTGCAACTCTATTTTGTTGTGGAGTATATGGATCACTATATAGATTCATGATACCATAATTTATTATATAAGATTAAAATTAATTGTTTTTGAATTTGGTACCATTATATATTCTCATCTTCTTGATGGTAACCCCCAATTCTTTCTCAATATCTTTTCTGAAGAATTTGAACATTTCATAGCCTCTAACTTGTGATTTATGAACAAGATGTTTGTCATTCCAGTGAAATAATCAATAAAAGTGATAATGTATAAATCCCATTTTTTTGATTGATGTCTCATCGACCGACACAAATCAGAATCAATAAGCTCAAGTGGTCTGCTAGATTGAATCTAAATTATCTTATGACTTTTGTTATTCATCTTTACTTTAAGAAAATTAATACAAAAATATTCATTTATTATTTTCAATTATGGAAAATTCCAAACAAAACCAAATTTAGAATGTATATTAATGTTTTTATTCTCAAGGTGTCTAAGTCTTCAGTGCACAATTTGTTTTCATATTCAGAACTAAAGTAATAGGAGTTATTGAATTATCTTATTTGAAAGAGATTCCCCCTTGTTCTTTCTCATTTTATAATTACTTTTCTGTCTTTCACAATTTTGATGATATAAAAATAATTTCTGAAAACTACTTCTTTTCTATCATTACAATGCAGACTTACACTAATTAAGATATGTTTTATCCCATAAAGAAATAAAATATCCTTTGATTTTAACTTTTCTACTACAATCTCAGTCATTTTGATTCCTCTGATTTTTAAGGAACCATTATTCCCAAATGTAACTACTCCCCCATGATTACTTTCAACATGTTTTAAGATTTGTGTATCACCTGTCATCATTGAAGAACAACTACTATCAAGTATCCATGGTTTGTTCTTATTACTTGATTTCAAAGCTGTCTCAATAAAAAAATCTATTTCCTCAACCTTCATATTTTCAGATTTCTTTTCTTTTCTATTATAAAAAACTTGTTCTGGAAGGAGTGTCATACATATTTTTGGCATGATGAATAGAATGATAACATATTCCACAAATATCTTATAGACACTAAAATTGACTGTTTATTAATGTTTTAATTTATATTCCTCAAGGTTATTTCAGACTCAATAAGTTTTTATTGAATTTTTTTTGACTTATTCTTCCTTTGTTTCCAGCTTCTTACTGAGATATTCAATCATCTTTCCATATTCAATAATTTTACGTCTGTAAATCAAAATATCCTTGATGTATTCTTCCTCATGCTTGATAACATCTTTTATTCCATCAGTAAATTATTGAAAATCATTCTTCATAACTCTAATTTATTTATTAAAAGTTTTATTTTTATCAATAAATGAATCAACTTCAATTCTGATCTAATACTCTCTATATGGGTCTTCACCACCTTCTTCATACTATAAGTAATCATTTGTTTTATCAACTTTTTCAATAAAGGTTCTGAATTGTTCTAAAATATCATCTTCAAAAGAATTATTGTTGGTTGAGTTTGATTAAACTTTTTTACTCAACATACTTCTTTTATTTCCCATAAACTTATTCTTGTATCTATTAGAAGACTTTTCTTATTTATCAATTTTTTATACTTCTTCAATCAAGGGTTTCCATCAAAATAATCTCGATATTGTCCAAATTTCTTCTTGGGTAAATTCATAGAAAAGTGTTTGATACTATAATACTCAAAAAATTTGAGAGGAATTTTACCTCTATATTTTCCTCTTCCTCTTAGATAGTTCATGGATATGAGAGACCCAATTGTTTCCTTCAACTCATAATCTTGTTTATCTTTGGATTCACAAGGATTAGCTTCTTCAGAATCAAGGATTTTCATCTTTATCATAGATTCAAAAGCCATTTCATCTTTCATATTCATTTTAATCATGGGTGATTTCCTTATTTCATAAGAAAAAAAATATTGTTATGAAATGTTTCTATAGATAATTGATCCTTATCTTTAAAAGAAGAAATTTTAGAATCAAACTTGTCTCTAAAGTTTCTCATATGTTTCTTCATAATTTTAGAATTTCAAGGATATCCCCAAATACTAGGATGTTGAAAAAAAATTTATTTACTTTTTTGAAGTATTCATTAATTTTTTATTTATCTCTCATTTTGATGTCTTTATACATACTATGCTAGATTAGTAGATTTTCTTCCTTGACATTATTATTCCCTTAAAAAAACTTTCCATTTTGTCCCATATAGTTTTTGATGTTTTGAGACCCATCACCTTATGATAAAAATACTATGATAAAGACATAAGGATTGAATTTCTAGCCTACCCATCAACTTCTATATTTTACTTATGAGTAAATGTTATAGGAGAATCTTTCTTAAAAGTTGGAAAATAAATAGTAGCAGTATCATCAACTTCAAGGCCAGAAGATATGAGATAACAAATCATCATATTATTCCATCCATAATAATATTTTTACATTAAATATAGGAATCCCTGTACTATTGAAAAACTGATATTATACATTTCAAAGATTTTAGAAACATAACCCCTACAAATTGTTAATATTTATATCCTTATCAACTTTTAGTAAATACTCAGGCATGAAGAAGTAGGCAAGAAAGAAAAGAACGTGAGATTTACAAGGTTCAACCTCAATGTGAGAACTTATGTCCATGCCATAGCCACTCCTGTGGGTCTATGGAAATCCACTATTATGAAGAAGTGGTTACAACTTGTTCCAACTCCCATATACACCTTGTATATCCTGATAGGAAAGATTTTACTGACTCCCATTAGTTTACAATGTTTTATTTTAATAAAATTTATCCAATAAAAACAATAAATACATTTTTGAAATTACTCTACAAATTCTCAACAAGAATCCACTGTCCAATTTGGATGGATCAGATTCTGTCAATATGATGATAGTGGATGCTGATTTTATCAATACAAAGATGATGGATTATGGATTCAATTTCTTTCAATATAGTAATTATGTATTGTGGATTCGATTTCTTTCAATACAATAACGCTATATTTTGGATCTGATTTCTTTCAATATAATGATGCTGGATTCTCGATCCAATTTTCACAATAATGACTAAAAATTAAATTTTTATTATTTCAAACACTTTTTAGGAAAAAGTGATAAACCACATGTTCAACCAAAAAAATAACTAATTGATCTATTGAATTAAATTTATGACTACCATAATTAATCTCGCTAAATAATTTCTAGGATATAGTGGTTACCTATGTGTTTGGTTCATCCATTATCAGATCTTCAAACTAAAAGGCTAGCATGTCCAAGGACTAGATGTACTCCTGAAGGTTAGTCTTCCCATTATTGAATCCCCAACAAGAGTCAAGTCTTTATTATCAATAAAGGTGTATTTATCCTCATTGAGAGGCACCCTCAGTGACCTCCCCTTCATTTTAGCAACATCATCTTCAGTAGCATTGACTAACAGAACCTATTCAACAACTTATTCTTCCAAACTCAAAATAAATTCCAAGGATTGTTCAGGCACACCACCTGACTTCCACTGCTGATTAGACTCACTATCTATCTATTGGGAATTTAATTTCTTTTTTGATCATGTCTCCATTAGAGGTGGTAAGAAGGAATAATCCTTCCTCTGTTTGTGGATACCCTTCCGACTCCCATTTCTCCTTGGGGTCGCCTCGCCTAAAGAAAAACTCGAACCATATTCACTGTACTCATTCCTACATACCTTGTCTAAACCCTAGACATGGAATGAGTCTAGTTTATCTACATGCAATCCTTCCTCAGCATGCCATTCAAATCTGTTGCACAGTTGAACTGAAGGACTGGTTAATGGATTGGAACCCCCTGTGTTTATATATGTGTCCTAGTTAACCACATCCTGAGAAATCCTCGGTAGTCCCTCCTTGAGAAAGGAATCACTATCCATTCCTAAGACCTCTTAAAATGAAGAAAAAATGGATGAGGATGGAGGAAAAAAGGAAAATGATCCCTCAAACTCCCCCTCTCTAATATCATGATCATCATAGCCTGTATCCTATGCCATAACAACATTAAAAAAACTCAATTGGACCTCCCACCTATTAGCACTATTCTGGATGGATCTAGCACACACCCTAGAACCATCATTTATGGCTTGTACATTACTACCTGAAGGACCGGCCAGATCATGTATTATACTATTAAAAATATCAGTGACCTTTATATTAGAAGGTGTCACCGCTACTTGTTTTTGATTCCTTTCAGCATCTGAATTGCTAATACTATCATCATTTCCAGTAATTCGAATAGAACCTTCACACACCTTAGTTAAAACCTTGAAATCTATATCCAAGATATTTCTAATAGAGGGACCATCCAAAGAATGATTTACTTGCACATCACCATCACCCGAATACTTCAAACACCTATACCTAAAATCCTCTATACCATGTCCCAATATTTTACAATAAAAACATAACTAAACCATAATTTAAACAAAATGAATTGCTGGTACCAGAACTCCTCACCCACATAAATAAAAAAGGACTCAACAGAGAAACATCTACTTCGACACAAACCCACATAGAAATTGTGTGACATGCTGACCTAGTCCTACTATTTGAACATAAGTAGCATCCTACTAGATTAGCATGCATATGAAGGATTGAAGGGTTTTGAAATGGTTGAGGAAGTTCTAATTTTTTTTCCCAGACCACCATTTTTTGTGAATCCCACTTCATATGGATATCTTATGACCACTTAAATAGAATAAAACATGCTCCATCATTGGTGTGAGGTGCGCTTGATCAGGAAAGAATAAATTCCTCCTCATATGTGCTCCATCACAAGTGTGATTCTCTCAAAATAATGATGATATATCTAATTTCCAAAATATGATAATTCTAGACTCTGTATACAATTCTATGAATATGATAATGTTGTATCCTAGATACGATTCTCTTGGTATGATGATTTTAGATATGATTTTATTAGTACGATAATTCAATACAATGAATTCATTCCCAATCTCAAAAACCCAAACACTAATCAAATGCTCAAGTCAATTCTTCTTCAATTAGATGGGAACAATAAATATTAAATTCTATAGTGTTCCCCCTTTTTGTGTGTGTAAAAAGATGAAAATGATCAAATTATTTAAGGAAATATTTATAGGAAACTCATAAAACAAAGGTGGGAAACATTGAAACTTTCAGTGCTTTCTCAAATCTTAAAATCTACAAAAATATATCTCATTTAAAATGTCAAATTTGAATTCTTCCAACCTCCTTAAAATTTTCCAAATTTATACAAAATTGAAATTCAAGTTTGATCACTTCAATCCATCTTACCTTTCTCATCTCATTATAATATATTTCTTTCTCAGCTTCATTATGATCTATTTATTTTTTATCTCATTAATATATTTTTCTTTATCATCTCATTATGATTTGTTTATTTATTAGATCATTACGATATGTTTCTTTCTCAGTCCATTAAAATATTTTTCATTCCCATCCTATTATGGTCTTTTGATTGGCATGGATATGATTATCAGTATCCCTTCCTCTTTCCATCTGGTTCTGATCAATCTAGGTACAATCATTTTCCTCCTGAGTCTGAGTACAATCATACTAAGTATAAAACGATTTTTATGCTTAAAATTAATGACTAGATTCTACAGTACCTAATGATAATCAATATGGGTATGATGTAAATCCTATTATAATAGAATTCTCATTATGATGAAATTTCTATTACGATCAAATTCCCATTACGATGGAATTCTCACTATGATGAAATTTTCATTATGATCAAATTCTTATTATGATAAAATTCTCATTACATTGGAATTCTCATTATGATAAAATTCATAGTACGATGGAATTCTTCACTCTGCAAATTTAAATTTCTTAAAACCTTTACACCATTTACTGAAGATCTTTTATCATAAAAGTTTTCATGATTTGTGAGAACTTCTTGATCCAAAAATCATCATTTTATTTTTTTAGAATTTATGAAATCTTTATAACTCCTTACTTCGCATTCTTCTATCAAAAATCTTAATAAAATTCATTTTTTCTTCAATTCCTTTATCTTCAATTATTTTTATTGTCGTGTTTATGGACCTGAATATGATTATCTGCATCTGGCGCTTCCCAGTACGATTATCCTAAATACAAAATAAAACTTTCTCCACCTTTTTGTTTGGATCTGATCTTTTAAAATTCTTAAAAAAAACCTCATTAAGATGAATCTGAATAGGATTCCTAGAAAACAAAAACATTCTTTTAAAAATAGAGTTAGTTTCCAAAAAATAAAAAACATTGTTAAAACAAAAAAAAACTTTATGGTTCTTCAATTACCATATATATCATTACTATATCCATGAACATAGGATCTATTTAGATCCTAATTTTTACCATAAATCCATGACTTTTCCTACTTAAGAAATTTTCTACCTTGTTTGCCTTTCTTGGGTGGTAGTGTATTTGTAAATCACACTCCATGAGTAGATTGATCCATCTATATTTCATCATGTTGAGCTCTTTACAAGACAATATGTATGTAAGACTCTTATGATCTTTGTATATATTACATATTTTTCTATAAAGATAATTCCTCTATATCATTCAATAAAATATTAAGGATGAAAACTCAAGATCATGGGTTGTATTGTTTTATTCATGAATCATTACCTTCCTTTATACATAGGTAATAACTTTTTCATTATACATAAGGAAACAACTAAGTCCCTTATTCAATTCATCACTATATATCACAAATCCATCAATCCACATTGGTAAAGTCAAAATCATAGAATTTAATATTCTCCCCTTAAATTCCGCAAAATATTCTTCATGTTCTTCTATCCATATGAATTTATAAACTTTATGAGTAATCTTATTTAATTAGTTACACAATTTGGAATATTGTTTCCCAAATATTTGATAGTAACATTCTAAAGAAATGAAAATATGTACCTTAATTATTTTTGTTTGTGTACGAGATTCTTGGAATACCTTTGGATTTATATGATCAATTGATATTCCATATTTGGAGACAATATAACTAAGAAAATAAACTTTCTGATGATATAATTCACACTCTATAAATTTCCTATAAAACTCTTTTCTTATATATGTACCTAGAGTGATTCGAAAGTGATTCTCATAGTCCTTATGTATCTTAGATTACACTAAGATATCTTCAACAAATACCACAATAAAATTTCCAATATATTCCTTGAATACTCTATTCATTAGATCAATAAACATAGAGGGCGAATTATTCAATACAAATGAAATTATAGTAAACTCATAAAGTTGAAACCTTATTAAAAATGTTTTCTTTGTAATATCTTCTATCTTTACTCATAATTGATGATATTCAGAGTAATGGTCAATGTTTGAAAAATATTGAGCTTCATGATGTTTATCAAATAAGTAATTTATGTAAGGTAGAGGATACTTGTTATTTATTATAATACATCGATTTATCTATAATCAGTGAATACCCTCGAAGATCAATATTTCTTTTTAATGAAAGGAATATGGGGTCTCAATGGTGAAATAGTAATCTGTATAAATCCCATATCACAAAACTCCTCTAATTGTTTCTTTAACACTTCTAATTCAATAGTGGTAATCTTGTATGGTTTTTTGTATAAGTATTTCATTATGTATTAAATCAATGGAAAACTAAACTTCACTCTCTAGTGGATGTCCAGATAATTTCCCAATAATTACACCAATGTATTCCTTTACAATAGGTACATACTAAATTTTAAGATTACATTTTCCAAGCATAGATTGAGTCTTCTCTTCTTCCCCATGGATCTAATTTCGAAAAGATACCAGAGCTGGATCTAGATATGACTTAGACGATGAAGTCTCCCCTCTAATGTTTTGGAATTCCAAATCATCATCATAAATTATAATTTTTATATCTTTTTTATAATTTTTTTCATTATAATTTGAAATTCAGTCTATAAAAAGGATAATATAAAATTAAACTAATATTTTAATAAACAAGTCAGTAAAGGGGGAATGTTTACATGTCATAATGAGAACTAATTGACAAATCCTATTTTTGGTTAGACTTATACTTGGAGTATTGACTGATAACTCCATTTTTAAGGTTCTAGTATAATATATTATTTTATTGGTAAACTTGGAAGATATAAATGAGTTTGAAGAACTATAATAAAATAAAGAATTATCTAAATTTTAGGATGTTGTTAAGGTTCCCACAACCATGCCATTAGTTTCCCCAACCTCATCATTTTTATCACGTAATCTTAGACTTTCTCCTTTGGCATAATCTGGGAAAAATTACCTTGATGCTTGGGATAATAATTTTCATAATAACCCATCTAGTTACAATAGAATCACTACACATTATAAGCTTCTTTCAATCCATTATAATCATGATCATGGTGGAATTTTTATTCACACGTGAACAAAACTCTCATTCCTATAAAGTATGTCTCACTATATTTCTATCCACATTTATTACAAGTTTCAAATTTCAACATTCCCTTATTCCCCATTATTGTATTTCCTTTTCTAGAGTTCTCATCCCCCCCTCTTCTTATCTTGATTTCCATAAAATTCATAAGACATCTAATATTATTTCATTGTATTTATAGAAAATGATATCGTGTCCTCATATAATGAGAATGTTTGGGAGAATATTTTACTTTGAAGGATTAGATTATACCCATCATAGAATTGGCCTCTATTTCTCATTGGATTACATGAATTATCTATATCATTATTTATTAGCCTTGTAAATTTGGATTCATACATAGAAACATTTTCATATTACTTTTTTCTTAGACTCAAGAATTTTCTCTTCATGTCTTCTTGTTTCTCCTGAGGAAAATATTTTTCTATGACCTTAAAATCCTTCCATTCCATGCCCTTTATTTTTTTATAATACTTGGTGTTTTAAATCAATGACCATCATTGATATGAATCTCCTAGGTTATGATATACTAACATGACAACCTTCTCACATTCATTTCTTCCCAAAGTAATAAATATCTTCACTAAAGAAGTTATCCAATGCTCAGCTACAAATGGATTTGAAATCCCACTAAATTATGTAGGTTAATGATGTATAAAGTGGTCTAAAATTATTATCCTATATTCTGGATCATTATAATACTCCATATAAGCATGTTTATTGGTAGTTACATGAGTCAACTAACCAAGTATTTTTATAATTTCTTTAGATTCATATCCGTCTTCATTATCTCTCATATGAGGGAAATCCTTATATAGATTATGTGCATTGATACTTTTATCATTATTTCCACTAAGTTCCATTTATAAATAATTGAATACACTAGATTATATCATTAAATTATGTATAATAATGGATAATTTATAAACTAGTGAAAAACATATCATAAATTGAAAATATTTTAGTAGCTAAACTCAGAATAACAGACATAGTTTATTTGGGAATATTCAAAAAACACAAAAATATTTAAAAATAATTCATAATGATATGTAAATAAAATGTGAATTATATGAATAATATCCCCTGGGAATGTCAGATCAAGTTTATAGAAACTTTCATTTTAGTGCACCATGTGATGCTAGATTCAAATCCTGATGCGCCAATTTCATATTTATTACCCCTAGGAATAGTTGTGTTAAATACACAAACACTTGTAGTGCCTAGATAGGGATTCATTTCTAGGAAAACCTCATGATATTGACATTAGAAAAACGTTTAGATGTTATCTTATACTTAAAATTATTCTTAAAGTTAATCATAAGGTTATATTCCTCAATATATTTTTTCCTAAATGAATTTTCCATAGTTTCTACTAAAATATCTATGATACCAACTATAAAGACCCCAAAACTAGTAATTGATAGTCTGTGGTTAAATTATTATTTTGGTTACAAATACAATTGATAATATCCTAAAGGACAAAAATTATTTTGTATTATTGTAAAACATGATACATGTTTTAATTTCACATTATAATTTAAAACATAATATATAACACAATGTTTTATTTGAGAATAAAATTATTCTCTTTATAATAATACTACATATTAGTCATAATAATATTGCTAGTGTCTTGGCGAAAGGAAACATAAGAAAGAGGTGAGTAGATATTCTTTTTAAGGGTATGTGTATAGTGGAATCTATCTTATATAAATGAGTCCCAATCAATATGGCATGTTAAATAATTGAAAAAACATTCCATTTAATCAATTACTTGATCATATTGAATAATATGGAAGGAGTAAATGATGATCAAATAATGACATATAAATAATCAAAAGATATTTAAAATTATCCATGTTATCATAACTAATCAAATAATCACATGGATATTAACAAATAATACCATAATTAAGGCATTTATAATTCCAGACATCACAAACATAACATCAAGGCCTCAGGCCAATACATCTTACATAAATTGGTAAGGCCTCAGCCAAATACCCAAGATAGTTTTTCTTATGAGACCTACTGATGCATCGAGGGGTTTTATCGGGCCGCACCAATCACTTAATAAGTCTAATGAATTCTTTATATGAAATGGTAGAAACTTAATAAATGAAAACATTCATATTGAAAATTTAGCATACAAAATGTTAATAATTTCTCTAATAAATCAACATAATCATAAAGCATCAAGTGTAATATGGTGAATGGTATAAAAATACTACATCCCCAATTTAAATAACCATAATCCATCTAGAGAAATAATAAGGATGATATCATTACAACATATCACTAGCAGAGTGTATATGAAATAAGGGTTTTTGTTGACGATGAATATAAATACCATAAAAATGCCATTAAAAAAATTCTTGAGAAAAATACTATTTTAAATTGAAAATCACATTTTAAAACTAAAAATATCAAGAATATTATGGAAAATATTTTCTTTTAAATTAATAATTTAAATTTATAATGTAATCTTCAAATAAATGAGTGGTCATGATGATTGGTAATTCTATTCATATAGTAAAAAACATTACTTTCTCAGCATTTTAAAAAGGTCAAAAAGCACCACATTCACAAAATAAAAATAATATTCCTTTAAAAAAATATTTTAAAAATTAAAAAATGGGAAAATTTACTTTTAACAATCATAGTAGAATAATAAAAACATTTTGGAAAACATTTTTATAAAATAGGTACATGTAAAATAAAAATTCCTAACCGAGTAGAAAAAAAATCATTTTTCATTTAAAATGTTATTTTGGTATTTTTAGTAGTTAAATAAAGAAATTAAAAGAAAAAATGTAATTAATTATAATAACAAGATGATAATAATGTATATTGTGTGTAATATATAAATATAGAATGATTACCCCAGTGGTGAAATAATTGCAAACAATCTTGAATAATGATGAGATTGTAAAATAAACATATACTACTTTTGTAACTTTTGAATCATAACCCCCATGAAATAAATTACATCAAAAAAAAAATTAAATACCATGAATATAAAGATATTGATTATATAAAAAATAAAATGGGATCTATAAACACCACATAAAATAAATAAGTTGTGAATATAGAATATGTCTCATGGAAGTAAAAGTGAGATGAGAAACCAATACCTCATGTGTAGTTTCTGATGCACCCAGTTTTTGTATACATTTTCACATAATTTATTGAAAATAAGAACAATTTTTCATTAATTACTTACTTCATAGGAATCAAATACTTTGATTTTGGTGATCTTGTTCATTTTCATGAGATTTATGGCCAAATACAAAAAAACAGGGGAGAATTGAGCAAAATTTACAAACTACATGGTGTGTACTTATTTAAACGCCATGTACATCCAGAATATGACATGGATTGACCAGGACAAGTACATTACCAAGTAATCAGAATCTGGTACACACAGTGTTCACACTTTACATGCCGTGTACACCCTTCTAGAAGCAGTTGGAAGATGAGAAAAAGTCCTCACTCCCATGTGGCTGGCTGAAGGGAACACACTACGTTTAGCTTATACACACTGTGTAGACCTTTCTAGATGCAGTTGGTAGCCAAACAATGAGACTACATGCCATGTATGGTGGTGCTACATGCTGTGTATAACTACCTACCAGGCGGCACCCTGTTCCAAGTCAAAGACGGTGTGTTAGGATGCCTACCAGTGGAGAAAACAAAGGAAAAAGATTGTTGACAAAAGTACACGCTGTGTAATTTTTCCACACAATGTAGTTATATTTTCTATAAAAGGAGGTCTTGGCCTTCGGTTTAAGGGTGTGGTGTGTGGAGAGAAAGAGTGGATAAAAAGATGAAGGTCCGAAGGAGAGAAGCTCTGCCGATGTACTATAACCATTCTACCGTCTACCAAACAACCATTCCCTCCTCGAAGTTCCAAGCATGATCACATCAAGTATCAAGAGCTTTTTTTTATCTTTATCTATATGTGTAACTAAATACCTAGTGTGTTTGGGTTGTGGAAGAAGATGATTTGTAATTTAAATTATTTGTTATGAATATGTTTGTTCCTTTTAACCACTTCTAATTCCTTTTAAATCAATTTTTATTATCACTGAAAAGTCAGAACTGGAACAAGGGCATAATTTTCAAGGATTCAAAATAAGAATAATGAAAAATAATTTCATGACCATTAAGAGTATTCATCGACTCAAAATGGACTAAGCCAAATAAAGAACTATGAAACACTGACTACCAGACCAAGGAGTTAGTTTCTTCAGCTGTAAATAAAAGTTTACCAGACCAAGAAATTTTATTACAAATTGAAACCTAGAGTGTTGGGGTATTATGAAGAAAACAACCTGATAAGCAATTTTATTTAATAATCAACTTCTCATTAATCCATAACCCCAACACATTTCTCTTTATTTTCATCGAAACCAATTTTCCCATATTTTCTTATATTCATTAAGTAATTTATTTAAGAAACTAAAAACCAATTATTCTTTTTATCCACAACATCAAAAATAGACTTTAAATTCAGCAAACATCCTTAAAACAAAAATAAAAACTTAGTTAAACAAGATGAAAATAACTCCTTTTTACCTGTGGATCGACCACTTACTGGTGCTATACTTGTTTGGGTAACAATAATTTGGGACACCGATAATATACCTTCGGTGAAACAACTCTCCAAATTTTGGCGCCGTTGCCGAGGAACAAGGAAAAGTTAATTTTGTTCTTGTTTTCATTTAGGTTGTATCAAATTTTAGTGAAAATAAAAATCATAAATTCCTAAAAATCTCTTTTCTAATATTATTTATTTTTATCTTTCTTTTTCCACATTTAAGCTTGGTGTGTTTCATATTTTGTAGGTATTTAGGTGTATGAGAAACTACCTCACACGTTCCAAGAACACTGAGTCTTCAGGGTTTTTCCTAATTGACCCAGAGATCGAACGAACACTCTTAAGGAGCCAAAGAGAACTTATTGCTGAGCATGACCAAAACAATACAATGGTGTAGAAAGAGGAAGGACATATAGTTGTTGTCCAAGGAATTGGACAGTAGTTAGGTCTAGATGACAACTGGAACCGGCAAGCTTCACTTGCTCCAGGGTATAGACCACATCAGCTTCAACTATTCTAACTGGAGTGGATGAAATTTTTTAACCAAGGTCAGGGGCTGTACTTTTCCCCTCAGGAACAACAGTAAATGCCGACCCCACTCCCTTAGCAACCACCTCTATGCTATACTCTCATGGAGAACGACCTGCCATCTATCCACGGAGTTGATACGGGCATCGTTCATCCACCGGTGCAAGCCCAACACTTTGAGATCAAGACTACTATCTTGCAGCTAATCTAGAACATATTTTAGTTCAGCAGTCTGCCCAGTGAGGATCCAAATGCCCATCTCTCCAATTTTTTGGAGGTCTGCGACATGTTCTTCTACCATGGAGTGTCCACAGACACCATCTATCTTCACTTCTTCCCCTTTTCTCTAACTGATAACGAAAAATACTAGATCAAAGGATTATCGCAATGATCTATCCTCACCTGGGATGAGATCGCCCAGGCGTTCCTGTCTAAATACTTCATAACCTCGAAGACAGTGACACTGCGGAATAAAATCCGCAACTTCTAGCAGCATGACTCGGAGTCATTATACGAATCGTGGGAGATCTTCAAGGATATGTAGCACAAATTCCCACACCACAGACTTCTACTTTGTATGTATGTCCAAACCTTCTACAGAGGGTTCACAACGAATACAAAGTCTATGGTGGATGCTGCTGCTGGAGGTACGGTAATGAGGAAATCCCCCGAAGTGATTTTCGAACTACTAGAAGACATGTCTGCCAATAGCTTCCAGTGGAATTCTAAGTGGGGCACATAGAATTGAGGTATGCATAACATTGATGCTACTACTATGCTTGTTTCCCAATTGGACTCCATGTCCAAAACGATCGACACATTCAATCTGAATGGCATGTTTCAAGTACATGTGACAAACCAACCGACATGTAGTGAATGTGGTGATAACCACATCATGGGAGAATGCCTGGGTTCTTCTGGAGACCCTTCATCGAGCGAGGTGAGTTATGTGTCCAAAAACCGAGGGCCAAACCAGTACCGATAGTACCAGAACCTGGAATAGCGTGATAAAAAAACATAGGCTAGGGCTAACAACAGTTGAATCCTCCACTCCAGTGACCGAACGGCTACAACCAGCCTTCATATCATTACTAGTACTAAAGGAAGAAACAACACCAATAGGTATCCTATCAGTAACAAGGGTATTAAAACCCTCACCCATAGTAGCCGCGACATCTACCACCTCCAGCAGCTCAACAACCATCTCAGTAGGAGAACACCTCAAGGTTAGAGGATCTCATAACCAAATTTATATCTACAGTTGAAACTAGATTTCAAAATCAAGAGGCTTCTATTCAAGTCCTGGAAAACTAGATTGGCCTATTAGAAAACCAACTCTCGGGAAGGAAACCGGTACATTACTGTGTAACACTGAGAAGAACCCGAGGGAGGAATCCCATGCCATCATGCTACGAAATGGAAGGGAGCTTCCATAGTAGCTACCATCCAGAAAGGTGCAACCAAACCCCCTTTTGATAATGAAGGTGTAGATACAGACCCATCCTTATCCAAAATCCCACAGAAGGAGGCTTCATAGAATAAAGGAAAAGAGGTTGTCAAACCCTTTGAGCCTACCTTACCCTTCCCAGAGAGATTGAATCAGAGAAATCTAGACCACCAGTTCATAAAATTCATGGACTTGTTTAAAAATATGCACATAAATATACCTTTTGCAGAAGCACTAACACATATGCCCACTTACGCCAAATTCATGAAGAAAATACTCTCCAAAAAAATAATGTTGGAGGATCTAGGAACCATTTATTTAATGAATGAGTGCTCTGCAGTAATCCAACATTCGATTCCTTTCAAACTCTAGGATCCAGGTATCTTCACTATTCCATGTACTATTGGACCATGTGAGTTTGGGAAGGCCCTCTATGACTTAGTGGCTAGTGTGAACCTTATTCCCCTTAGAGTTTTCACAAATCTAGGACTCAATGATTTGAAGCCTACCTGAGTAGCCCTTTAACTTGTTTACCAATCCATTAAACATTCGAAGGGACTACTGGAGGATGCATTGGTCAAGGTGGGTAGGTTGATCCTCCCCACAAATTTCATCATCCTCAACATAGAGGATGACCAGGAGTCACCTCTCATCCTAGGAAGACCTTTCCTGGCCAATGGGAAGGTACTGATTGACGTACTCCAGGGGGAGCTGATTTTTTGGGTAGGAGATGAAAGAGTCTCCTACAATGCCCTCAAGGTTTTCAAGCATGCGTCATTGTTAGATCATGAGGACTGTTATGCGATAACCAACATGTATGATCTTTTGAGAGAAGAATAGGATAACCTGGTATATTCTTTTACTTCAGATAACTTTTTCATTCCATAAATTCCAGTTGAAGAAGCGCTGGAAGAATTGCAATTCCTAGAAGGCCAGGGCGGCCACTATTGGTAACGTGCAGTTGTTCCTGATAGTCTGAAATGGGAGAGGTGCAACCACTTATGCCTTCGATTTTAAAGTCTCCTAAACTAGAACTGAAGATTCATCCATCTTCTCTAAGGTACGGGTATTTGGGAGACCATCAAACATTACCTATCATAGTTAATGCATAACTATCACAAGAGTAGGAAGATGCACTTCGGCAGGTTCTGAAACAGCGGAAGCATGCTGTTGGGTGAACAATCGCTGATTTGAAGGGCATCAACCCTACCATTTTCACCCACAAAGTGCTACTTGAAGAAGGTGCCAAGCAATCTCAGCAACCAAAAAGGCATCTGAATCCCCCCATTAAGGATGTTGTAAAAAAAGAGGAGATTAAATTGTTGGATGCATGCATCATCTATCCCATCTCAGATAGTCCATGGGCGAGTCCCTTACAAGTGGTACCCAAAAGGGGGGGGGGGGGTATCACTGTGGTATCAAATGATAAAAATGGGCTCATCCCCACTCGTACTATCACTGAATGGAGAGTCTTTGTCAATTATAGAAATTTGAATGATTCCATGAGGAAAGATTATTTCCCCTACCATTCATGGATCAAATGCAATAGAGACTAGTGGGGCACAACTTCTATTTCTTCTTCGATTGATATTCCAACTACAACCAAATTTCTATTGCCCCATAGGGCCAGGAGAAGAGCCCATTCACTTTCCCCTATGGTACGTTTTCTTACCGAAGGATGTCTTTTGGCATGTTCAACTCCCCCTCCACCTTTCAACACTGTATGCTGGCTATCTTCTATGACATGGATGAATAGATCTTAGAGGTATTCATTGATGATTTTTCCGTTTACAGAAAACCATTCATCACTTGTTTGCAGCACTTGGAAATAGTTTTGGAACAATGTGAGAATACTAACCTAGTTATGAACTGAGAAAAGTGTCATTTCATGGTGAAAAGAGATGTCGTCCTTGGCCACAGAATCTCAGCAAAGGGGATAGAGGTGGATTCGGTGAAGATAGAAGTCATTTCACGACTACTTATTCCAACTTCCGTTCAAGAAATCCGCAGCTTACTGGGGAATGCAAGTTTTTATAGGTGGTTTGTATGTGAATTTTCAAAAATAGCCTATCCCCTCAACAATATTTTAACCAAGGATGCCATATTTGAGTTTGATGAGACATGCTTTATAGCTTTTGAACACCTGAAGCAGCGCATGGTG
Organism: Viscum album; assembly: GCA_963277665.1. Lineage (NCBI taxonomy): Eukaryota > Viridiplantae > Streptophyta > Magnoliopsida > Santalales > Viscaceae > Viscum > Viscum album. The sequence continues at coordinate 1,195,632,868 of OY728139.1, forward strand.
GAATCTCCAGTGATGATTTCTCCCAAATGGGAGGAACAAATTGAGGTGATGTGTGATGCCAGTGACTACATAGTGGGAGCAGTCTTGGGCCAACTGCTTGACCGGGTTTTTCGACCTCTATATTATACTAGTAGGATGCTCAACGAGGAATAGATAAACTACACCACCATAGAAATGGAGATTCTTTCAGTGGTTTTCACATTTGATAGGTTCCGTTCTTACTTAGTGTTGTCTAAAGTTATTGTTTTTACTGACCATGCAGCACTAAAATAACTACTGAACAAGAAAGATGTGAAGCCCCGATTGATCCGTTGGGTACTCCTCTTACAAGGATTTGATCAAGAGATTCGAGATAAGAAAGGGAGTGAGAATATTGTTACTGACCATCTCTCGCGCCTAGAGCTGCCTCATTTAGAGAAGAAGGAAGATCGGGAGATCCAGGAGGATTTCCTTGATGATCACATTTTTGGTCAATGAAACAACTAGATCATGGTATGCTGATATTCCTATTTTTCTGGTTACATGTGTCATTCACCCCGACCTCTCCTTCAAGTAAAGGAAGAGATTTTTCTCTGATGTGAAGCGGTAATTATAGGACGATCCTATGCTATTCCGATCCTATGGAGATGGGGTGATCTGCTATTGCATCCTGGATAATAAAGTTTACGGTGCCCTTGAGTTTTTTCATGCCTCACTAGTTGAAGGACATCATGGGCGTGACTGTGTGATAGTAAAGATCATTCAGTCTGGGTTTTTCTTGCCCACAATGCATAAAGATTCGTAATACTTTGTTTCTTATTGCGATCGGTGATAGAGGACCGGTAATGTGGGACGTAGAGATGAGATGCCCTAGCACCCCATTCTGGAGGTCAATATTTTCAATGTCTAGGGCGTAGATTTTATGGGTCCCTTTCCCCCATCTTTCAGAAACCCTTACATCCTGGTCTGCATCGACTACATTTCCAAGTGGGTGGAAGCCACTACTACAGCACACGACATGGCCAAGGTAGTCATGAGATTTTTAACGAAAAATATTTTTAGAAGGTTTTGAGTTCCCCAAGTAATGATCATCGATAGAGGTACCCACTTCAACAACGCACTGATGAAAGGAATATTGCAGAAGTATGGAGTAAAGCATCAGATGGGGACACCTTATCATCCCCAGTCAAGTGGACAAGTGGAGATATCTAACTGTGAGCTCAAGCATATCCTGGAGAAAACAGTGAACACTTCGAGGAAAGACTGGTCCATGAAGTTGGATGATGCTCTGTGGGCATATCAGAGTGCTTTCAAAACACCACTGAGAATGTACCCATTCCGTCTCATCTATGGAAAGCCATGCCATCTTCACATAGAGTTGGAACACAAATCCTACTAGGTCATCAATGCCCTAAAATTTGATTTGAAGGATGCTGAAGAGAAGCGAATGTTCCAATTGTCAGAACTTGATGAAATCAGATTAGAGGTGTTTGAGAATGCCAATCTGTACAAGGAGAGGACAAGAGAAATTCAAGACCGGATGATTTCACATAAATCTTTACAACTCGGTGATCAGGTACTTCTATTTAACTCTCATCTTTGATTATTCCCATGAAAGATAAAGTCACGATGGTCGGGAACATTCCATGTTATACGTGTATTCCATCATGGAGCGGTGTAAATTTCTAGAGAGGATGGTAAACCATTCAAGGTGAACGGACAGTGTTTGAAGGCATACCATCACATTGAAAACACAGTGGGAACATTTTACACCATACATCTCAGGAAAGATGAGGTAACTAGATTGAGCCAATGACCTAAAACAATGGTGCTTCCTGGGAGGTAATCCAGAAGATAAATGTTGTGTACCACCTATATACACTGTGTGTACTTTTTCCCTTTTCAATTATTTTATAACTTTTATAAATATATAGTTTAACTAAGAAATAAATAGGGATGATGCAGGTGCCGATGGTAAGGTCACTGGAATTTATCCGAGCCATCACGAGTTCAAATCCTCCTGACCTACCTTTGGAATGGGGTTCCTCCCTTTTCTCTTTGTATTTTCTTATATAGCGTTTGTAGTATTTTTCACACACACACACACACACACATATATATATATATATTCTTAAAAAAACACTTGGTGGGGATGGATCAGTTAGTCAAGATTATATCCCAGCTCCAAAAGACCCCGGTTCGAATCCTGACAACCGCCCCATTTCCATCATTTATTTTTTTAATAAAACCACACGGAATGTCTTATGATATATGTCAGGTGCACCATGTTTTCCTTCTAAAACTAAAAATATTTTTCAAATAAATTAATTCATGCGGGTGAAGTTGGCAGATTGGAAAAGTCTCGACCATAGATCCAAAAGCCCCGAGTTCGAACTTGGATAATCTCCCTGATTCATCCCTTTTTGTACAATTAAAAACCACATTCCATGCATTTAATTTTTTCCCATATAGTATAGGCCGTATAAATTAAATATATATAAATAATAAATAGGAGCAGCAGTACAACCATTTCTCCAGTGGTTGAGGGCTTCCATTCGGAATGACTGATCGCCGGTTCGAACCTCGCCCCAAGCACCAGACCAAAGGTTGTACTTCTCTTTTTCCAATTTTAAAACACACAACGTATATTTACCGATAAATTTTGTGCATAGTTTTGTTTTTAAATTTTGTATATATATATATATATATATATATTTATTATTTTAATTATTAATATTAATTATAATATATTTTACTATAATAATTATATATCTATATATATTTATTTCTAAACAAAAAAAACAAAAAAAAAACAAAAATGGGATTCACAGTGTGTAGTCTATTGTACACGCCATGTACCACAGCTATAAAAGCCACAGACCGCCGGACTTTAGGTCGTGTCGCGCGACCCCCTCCTCTCTCCCCATTTCTTCCCTCGTACGAGTCCCAACCTCCTCACTCCCGAATCCCTTGATTTAGGGCGTTTTTGCTTCTGATTTCTCCTGCATTGGGATCCTTGGTCCTGGTATACCTTTCTACACCCTCTATTTCAAGTTATTACAAGCGTTTAGGGTGATTTGCGGATCAGCCAACCGTTCATATTCTGTGTTACATGGGAACGCTTTGAAGAACACACGCTGTGTACATTTGTACATGGACATACACCGGTGCTTGACCGCCATTATTTTTCCACCAGGAGGATATGGGGGTCATGACTAGTTGTCACATGGAGCTCCGTACCTGTGTCATCCGGCAGGATTACCGGGACCTCCATTACCTTGACACCTCCCATTTCCATGCCATGTTTTTCGATCATCAGGGCAACCTAAACGGTAGGTTTTACACCACTCGCCTTTCCCACCACCTCAGGGGTTTTGAGCCTTCACTACCACATGACCTGATAGGTTCCCCCCAGCGGATGGACTATCTCATGATTATTCACATGGGATTGGTCTGGAAGCAGGGGGTGCCTAGGTCCTTTCCTAGGCACCACCCCGACCACCTGCTGACCCTCTTTCCCCCACTGATGCACCTAATCCTCCTTCCCCTCACCTTCTAGCTTCTCTACCCCACCCCCTTCTTCTGACCCCCTTCTTCTAGTCTACCTTCTTCTATTCCCTATACTACCCCACCTACCTCCACACCCTCGATTGATCTAACCTATTCCCTCTACCTAGCTACGATGGAGCATCACTTGCTCCATCTCGATCGGCGTCAGGACCGACTAGAGGAGATGCTAGGGATTCTTCTTCAGCATCATGATATTACTCTACCCCAACTACCTGCCTCTACCTCACCTCCTAGCCCTTACTCCGAAGCTCCACCGCCCTTTGCTGCACTGGCCACAAATTTAGTTCTCCTATCCACTATGGGCCGAGCTGCTTCAACCACTACTACCCCCACTGCTGCTAGTCCAGGGAGTGATGCCGAGATTCCTCTTCCGAGTCTAGATCATGTGGATCCTACTTCTACGGATTCTATTTAGAGTGAATATTTTGATCCTCCAGTTTCTAGAGCTCTTGAGAGTTCTCTACCGTCTGATTCTGTACCAGATGATGTCTCTTCTGAGGCGACCCCCTGACTAATATTTGGACACATGTTTTTCATTATATATATATTTTTGTGATATATTGTGCCTATGTGTGTTTTTTTATGCTTGAAGTGTTCTCTATACATGACCATCACATGTACTCTTGTATGCTACGGACTATCCTTCTTCATCCCTCATCGTCTTTCTTCACCTAGATACGAGGGAAGTATTATTTTTCAAATTTTTATGTTATTTTTTTTATTTTTTTCTTCCCTTCTTTCCTTAATTCCCCTCATTTTGGTCCATTATTGGGTCCCCACATTCCCTTGTTCATCTTTCTGGGCACTTGGTGGACCAAGTACGGTATTAAGTATGTGAGAGAATCTCTCAACCACCTTAGTCTTTTCCCTTATCATCATTCTAGGAGACATCATTATTAGAAGATATATTTTAAAATACGAAGACATTTTGGTTAACCATATTTTTTAATAATAAAGCTAAAAGTGGGAATTTTTTTTAAAAAAGTTGCATGCTTATTTTGGTTCTTAAGTATTTTAAAAATGATTGCTGATATAGTTTAAATTTCAACTTGTAATCCTTCGATAATTACATCGATTAAGACTAATAAATTATTTGCAAGTCATGACCTGATTGTCTCTTTATTTGTTTTCCCAATCTTGAGAGGTATTATAAACCCTCTATTATATTCTTCCTAGTACCTTCTTTCTTGAGAGATTCTTAGGATATACATAAATACCAGAATTTTCAAGTTTTCTTTTCGAAACATGAGGAATTTTTGAATTACATTAAAATGATTGAGGCATTAGATTTTTTTAACACATTTATCTTGAGACCTAACCTACATATTATCTTTATGAAGCCCCTAGAAACCATGAATAACCATTATAGGAAGCCATATTACAAGACTATTTCCCTCCCTAACCTAATTATTTTATGATTTTGCACAATTATTCATTTGAGCTCAAAAGAAGGGATTGTGAACACATGGAATACTTTCGTAAATTTTCAAGAAATTAAGTATGGGGGAGAGACTCTTGATCATTGGGGTAAAAAAGGGTTCCAAACCTCTATTTGTGGAAATTATGAAAGGTTCCATTTGTTTTTAAAAAAAATGATACATACAAAGGGACCTTATACTCACTTGTTGGTTTGTGAACCCCACCTACCCAACTAAAGGAGATGGTGGTGATGAGATTATTTGATAAAGTCTGTTGAGGACGCATTTACATTAAGCTTAAATTTGAATATAATGCACTGTTATTTAAAGAATTTAGCCTCCTTTTTCATGCCTCAGATGTATTTTTCACATCTTTACCTACCAACCTTTAGCTATAGAAACATCTGATCCTTATTTAAAAACCCTCATGATTTTTTTTAAATCAATTTTCTAAATTATAAAACTAGATTTCTTAAAACCTATGGATAGAGTGTATACATATTTGATTTAGAAAAAATTTTATTTAAAATTTCTTGAGTGTTGAGTATATCATTGGTGAGGTAGATCATCATGTGGCTTGTTTATTTTTTAATGGTTGAAACATGTGTTTAAAAGAGGATGGAAAAAGTTAATTGAATTATATATGAGGCATGATTAGAATATCTCTTGAATTGAAACTGTTTTGTAACTTTTTAGAATTTTATCCTGTGACTTATTATTAACATTTATGGTTGATTGAATTCATTCCTTTTATAATATAGATTCATTTAATTAGAGGTTGAGAGTTTCTTGAGGGCAAGAAAATGACTAAGTATGGGGGAGTTTGATGCACCCGATTTTTTTATACATTTTCACATAATTTATTGAAAATAAGAACATTTTTTCATTAATTACCTACTTCTTAGGGAAAAAATACTTTTATTTTGGTGATCTTGTTCATTTTCAGGAGATTTATGGCCAAATACAGAAAACATTGTAGAACTGAGAAAAATTTACAAACTACACGCCATGTACATCCAGACTCAGACACAGATTGACTAGGACAAGTACATTCCCAAGTAATCAGAATCTGGTACATGTTGTGTTTACACTTTACACACCGTGTACACCCTTTTAGAAGCAGTTGGCGGATGAGAAGAAGTCTACACGCCCATGTGGCCGGCTGAAGGAAACATGCCGTGTTTAGCTTATACACGCAGTGTAGACCTTTCTAGAAGCAGTTGGTGGCTGAAAAATGAGACTACACACCATGTATGGCGGTGCTACATGCCATTTATAACTACCTACCGGGCGACATCGTGTTCCAAGTCAAAGACGGCGTGTTAGGCCACCTACCAGTAGAGAAAACAAAGGCAAAACCGCATTGATAAAAGTAGATGCTGTGTGCTTTTTCCACACGCCGTGTAGTTATATTTTCTATAAAAGGAGGCCTTGGCCTCCGGTTTAAGGGTGTGGTGTGTGGAGAGAAAGTGTGGAGAAATGGTTGAAGGTCTGAAGGAGAGAAGCTCTTTCACCGTACTACCACCATTCTACCATCTACCAAAGAATCATTCCCTCCTCGAAGTTCCAAGCATGATCACATCAGGTATCAAGAGCTTTGTGTTTAACATTTTCTATATGTGTAACTAAATACCAAGTGTGTTGGGGTTGTGGAAGATGATGAGTTGTAATTTAAACTAGTTGTTATGAATATGTTCGTTCCTTTTAACCTCTTCTTATTTTTCTTAAATCACTTTTCATTATCACTGAAAATTCTAAATTGAACCAAGGGAAAAAATTTCAAGGATTCAAAATAAGAATAAAAATGAATAATTTCATGACCATTGGAAGTATTCGCCGACTCATAATGGACTAATACAGATAAAGAATTGTGAAACACTGACTACCGGACCAAATTTTTAGTTTCTTCAGCTCTAAATACATGTTTACTAGACTAAGGAAATTTTTTTACAAATTGAAACCCAGAGTGTTGGGTTATTATGAACAACACAACCTCATAATCAATTTTATTTAATAATAAACTTCTCATTAATCTATAAACCCAACACATTTCTCTTGACTTGCATCAAAACTAATTTTCCCATATTTTATTCTATTCATTAAGTAATTTATTTAAGAAACTCAAAACCAATTATTCTTTTTATCCACCACATCAAAAATCGACTTTAAATTTAGAAAACTTTATTAAAACAAAAATACAAACTAAGTTAAAAAAGATATAAATAACTTCTTTTTTCCTACGGATCGACCCCTTACTGGTTCTATAATTGTTAAGGTAAAAATAATTTGGGACACTGATAATATACCTTCAGTGAAACAACTCACCAGTTTCCTTTATACATGTTCAATGCACCTATATAGTAAATATAAATCTATTATAAATCTATTAACTAACGTTAATAATATATTTAATAAATTGTATAATTTTCTTGTAATCTTTTATCACCCATTTATTAACAATTCTTTCTTAAAATCTATTTTCCAGGTAATAACTGCTTTGTTTTTCAAGTTTTTTATGGTTTTGTAGTTTTATTCCTTATAATTTGATCATGGTCCCATAATATCCAGAATGTTAACCATTATATAAATATCATATATATTTATTATTTATGTTTTTATAACAGTTCATAAAATTTATATATAGAAAAAATATCTACACCATTCGTGGAAATGGTAGGTAGTGCGTACATATGAAAATTATTTTAATTATTTGATGGATGGAACAGAAGAAAGTTAAAAAATAATAAACCTTTAAAGAATCATTATTATATCTTATACATCATATATGTTCATTAAATTCATCTTTATTGCCATCCAAGTCAATATAAACTAAAAAACAAACCATGTTACTTTGTTGAGCTAATAGTCCACTAATACGCATGAGTGGTGTTATCATTTTGCAATTGATTGGTAGGTAATAAGATATATGTGATATTATAATGAAAAAATTATAATTATTTAATCAATATAATATATATAAAAATAAATCCGTCATTATATCCAACCATGAGAGGTGGAGATGGAAAATAAATTACATATATTTGTGCGGCGGTACTCCATCGTACACACAATCGATGAGTTTGTTTTTTCAATTTATAGAAGAGTGATTGTAATTAGGTAATTTAAGTCTTATTATTTTCTTTTAACCCCCGTTAAACTCATTTTAACCTTAACCATGATAATTATTTTTTATTATTTTTACCAATCATTTAGAATAAATATTATGTTGAACTTATTAATTAATATTAATAATTATGATTTCAAATATGTATTCCATCTTTATACATTAAAATCACTGAAGTGGTGGAATTTAATTTAAAATTAATCTTATAAGAATGTGGAAAACCTATTTTCCAATGGAAAAGTTTTTATAAGTATAAAATGATTTGATATAAAAAACATCATAAAATTAATTCAAATGAATTAAATTGGATTAATTGTAATATAATTGAACTAATTTTACTTTTAAAAAATGTTAAAAGAATCTTCAAAGAAATTATCAAAAAATTAGTATAAAATATTTTTTACATGATAACCTAAAAAACCATGAATTTTTTTTCAAATATATTTTCTAAAATTAGAATAAATATATTTTAAAGTATGTGGAAAATGTGACAAACCCGATTTTTAGAAAAATTTAGTTTTTAAGCATGAAATTTAATTTAACTTTTTCAGATGCCTAGAAAAAATATTATATGAATAATAAAGAATTTAATGGTTTATAAATACATAAATTTCATTAAAATAAATTTCCAATAGTGATTAATTTATTTTATTAAAATAAAAACACATTGTGCACAAATAAATATTTTTTTAGAAAATCATTTTTTTACTGTTAAATGATTTTTTTCATTTATTATGAACTGATATGTGAAGAATTTATTTATACATGTGTAAGACATATAATATTAATAATTTAGTTATTCCTATTATTACCAACCAATTATATAGAAAGGTAATAAAGGTACACTATTTTAGGTTCTTTTAGACTAAGGGTTGCGTGTATCGAATACTATCTCAACGGTCAAATTTATTTAAAAATAAATATTTTATAAAGTTTCAGGGTGTTATATGGAACCTTGGGGCATGATTCCCACTTTTTGACACATTTTTGTGGGTGTACAAAGGTATTTCATATGGGATATCTATATATTCTAGTTTAAGACCATGCACCTTTGGGAAATCCACTTTTTAGTCACATTATAATGCTTAGGACTTGTTTGGTTGGTCCTTTATGAATATAGTATATTAATTTAGACTCATGGGACCTTGAAATAGATTTCATGCATGTTCATATATATTTTTCTACTCTATCTAATTGTATGTTGGCATGAATAAGTGTATGAGATAAGACCCAATAAGTATTGGGTTAGATGATCATTGACCCTAGGGGCCATTCCAAATTTTCAACATTAATTCCACTTATTTATAAATAATTTACATAGGATAAACATTCCTCAAAAATTAGTTTAATCAGAACTATGGTGTTTACCGTAGCCTTCAGATACTCGAATGTGTCCCTTAGGTGAAGTGGAGACCTTTCCTGATGTTGTTCAAGTAACTGGTTCATGTTCATCATGATAGATTTCTCAAGAAAGAATTTTTTTACAAGAAAAGAAAATTTTAATAAAAATATAGAAAAAATTTATATCAATGTTAATTAAGAAAACTGTATAACCCTTGAACAATTTGTTTTTAATAGTGAAAAGATCTAATATGAAGAAGAAACTTCTAAAGAAATGACTTAGTATATTATTATGGCATAAAAGGATAAGGGAAGTTTGTCTTCAAATAATTATATTCAACTTGATAACAAGTTTTATAAAAAATAAGGTGAATATAATAATGATTACGCCATTATAAATGAGATTATGATGTGTCTTTTGAATATTTCAATCATAAGAGTATAAAACACAGATCTTTAAGAAAACATCAATAAGAGAAGACAAATATAGATTGAAAAATTAAATTTATTCAATGAAATTGAGAATTATAAAATTTATAATACTAATATAAAGATTATATTTCATGATATTAATTCCACTATCATCCCTTAAGATTAATAAATTAATAGTATGAAGATGAATATTGATGAAAATGATAATTATATAGATAAATTCTTACTAACTATAAACAATTTTCTCCAAAACTTATAAATAATCCATTATTCTAAGAATTAATTCAATCTTGTAAAACATTTTATGACTATATAAATTACCAAAGATAAATATTCCATGGTGAAAAATTTCTTGTATATGTTTAAGGTGAGTATACTAATGAAATAACTCAAAGAAAAATCATTCTTTTAACTAAATATATTATTAATAGTTTGTCCTGCTGGATGAAAATTCAGAAAAAATTTAAAAATATAATCCTATATGGGGATAAGTTTTTTCAAAAATATCAATTATATTCATAAATTTTCAATGGATAGTTATAAAAAATAGTTTAGTAAAACCATCACATCAAATGCATGATGTGAGGTTAGATTGCAAACCAAGAAACACCCAAATTTGTATCAATGAAAAATATTTCAAAAATATTATTTGTATTGTAGTATATTTAGAGAAAAGGCTTATAGATATTAGTAAAAAATTTCTCTACCTATAAAAATGAGGGAATTTGAACAATTTAGAGAAAGAAAATACAACTAAATAAAAAAGGTTTTTAAAAATTATAATGGAGAATTAAGTGGAAACAATTTTGAAAGACATGGTTATATTTTTGGAAGGTATGATCAAGAGGGAAACAATTTTGATAAATGCCTTATGATTATACTATCTTAATTAAATACATGTTTTTTATTATATAATGTTTATAATAATGTTAAATCCAAATGACAAACAGCCGTTATTGAAATTTCATCCATGGAATGAAAAAAATAAGTTTTGTAATATGGATAGTGGTTGTTTATATTACATGAAAAGATATTTAAAAACCTTGAAAATGTTAAAATGTATAAAATAGTATTACAAACCTTTTTAATTGATATTTTAATGAATATAAAGTGTGTTGGGGTTGTAAAATATAGTGAAAACAACTATACTTCAACATTTACCTATTTTTTTGGTGGGATGAAAACATTATGATTAAGGAAATGAGGTGATATTGTATAAAAATAAATTTATTATAAAGTGATTAAAAGCTTTAATAGTGATATCAATATCTTTAAGAACTCATGAAATTATATTTTAGTTTAGAGAGGCTAAAAATGCTTGTTATAAGAGTGTACATGATGAAAATGACCTGTGTAAAAAAATATTTGGTTCAAATGGATAAAATAACATGAGTTGGATGATCAAATATGAGTTCATTATAATTATTTCACCCTTTAATAAGGATATAACCACCATTTGTAAAACATTCAAAAAATGGAAGATGGTATATAAGTGTCATAAAGAAGCTAAGATTCAAAATCAAAGGCCACCATATTTGATTCAATATGATGTTTTTAGAGCCATGATAAATAAATAAACAAGTATATAAAAATATTTCATAACATTCATGGATTATTTTACTCAAATAAAAAAATCCTTGAGAATGTTCAAAATTTTAGGGAAACTTGCTGACAATAATTTGTTTTGTGCTTTAAATAAGCTAAGATAAAATAATGGAAGTGAGTATGCCGATATGTAATTTTTAAGAATATATTAAAAAATATTGAATAAAACTTGAGTTCAGTGAACCATATAATACATAATAAAATATAATAGATAAAAGTGAGAATAATTGTCTTACTGATATATCTAGAACCCCATTTACCAAAATACAAATTTCAATTTTATCTTGCATGAATTTTGTTACAACTATTATAATTTTTTAAAACATATGTTTATTGAAGGAAAACTCAAATATAACTCCATATAAAATAAAAATAAAGAAGGATCCTAGTCTGAATCACTTTAGAGTTTTTAGAAGCCTATTCTTTACCAATAAGAAAGTTATGAGGGGTGGAAAGTTTGATATAAAAATTAAAAATTAAAAATTTATTGGTTATAAAAAAATAGAATTTTATATTTATGAAATTAAATTAAAAAAATTAGTATGTATATTGTGATAATATAACATATATTGAAAATAAATATCATCTCAAAAATAATTCTTCGATGACAATGAGGGTGATATTATCACTTATGAACTTCCTATATAGACCAACAATAGTGAAGAATATTTGTATGTTTATATTTATTATGATTATATAAGTGGTAATTTTAAATATTTTAAATAAAGGATAATATGTAAAATATTTAAAATTTTATTGATGTTGTATTAATCATTGGAAATTAGATTCAAGGGTTGTTGAAACAAGAAAAATTAAAATAGATAATCACACTTGTATATTTTCAAAGTATGAGCCCCAAACTCTTGAGGAATATTTCGATCACAAGGAATGTGATGTAGCTATGAATAAATAGTCAAAACATATTGAAAACAATGATATATGGAATATTTTACCTAGTATTGAAAAGAAGGACATCATTTGAAGAAAATGGGTTTTTTAAGAATAGATTGAAAGAAAAATGTGAGGTTTATAAAAATAAAGACAAACACGTTTATGATGGTTATTCTCAAATTATTTTAATTCAATTTTATAATCAATTGTATTTGTATCCAAATTTTAGACCATATGAATATTTCTTTAAATTATTTAAAATATAAGTTATAAGGTTCATCAAATGGTTATGAATTATTCATTTTTGAGTGGTGATATTAATGAAGAGGAACATGTAGAGAAACCAAAGGGTTTTATACACAATGAAGATGGATGAAAAGTATGAATATTGAGAACACTCTCTATAGGCTAAGATAGGCCCTGAGATCTGGGTGTATCAAAATATACAACTAATTGAGAAGAATAATGTTTAAAAAGGATAATTATATTGAAACTTATATATTAAAAATACCAAAACTATGTCACTATTAGTGATTATATATATTGATTATAGAATATTTGAATGTTATGAAGAAAGATTATGTGAAGAGTTTTCTACAAAAAATGAAAAATGGATTTAAGATGGCCATAATTGTAAATATGAATTATTTTTTGTGTTTACATGTTACCAAAAATAATTATCATATTTTTATACCTTAAAAAATTTATTCCAAGATTGTTTTCAAAATATTTGGAATAGATGATTTGAGAGGAGTGTCTATAATAAATAATGTGGGAAAACATTGAGTAAAGATGATTATGGGTTGGTCTTCAATGAGAAACAATTTATTTTATTAATTTGTAGTAAATTATATTTAAATACCTCTAAAATGGATAGTTTTTCTTTTGTCACACTATATTTTTGGTACTGATTAAATCAAGTGGAGGAGAACTTAATGTCAGTTAAGATGATTCAAAGGTATATTAAAAATATAACTATTCATAGGGTATTTATATGAATTAGGGGATTCTAGAGTTATAAGGATTTATATATTTTGATTAGTATAATCACATAGAAGTTATAAAGTCCATAACATGAGGCCCAATCCTCATTGGTAGAAATTTGTGGCATTTGATTAGAAGAAACAATATTTTGTCACTTTTATGACCATTGTTGAAAAATATGTTTTTATATCACATAAATCTACAAAAATTATATATATGAAGACTCGAATTGAAGATAAAAATGTTAATGCTAAGTATCCACTCTTTCTTATCATTAATAATAAAAATTAAAAAAAAACCAAGAATATTGTGAACAAATCAAGATCAAATCATATATATATATATAAAATAATTTTATATAGGATAAATTTTTTGAAGCCATATTAAATATGTACTTTGTTTCACCCAAAATGTATGTTAAAAAAATCTCAAAAAATAACTATAATTTGGGACTTATGATAGGATGATACTAAAAATATATGTCCATCCCAATCCAAGAAATCATTGAGGAATTATTTTGAGCCTTTTACCCACTACTAATCATGTTTTATTTTATATAATGGTGGAGATATAACTTTTTGGGGTAGAAACTGACTTGTTCTTAAACATTTTAATTCGTTTTTCAAAATTTGTATAGGAAATTTTCTTTAAAATATTGTAAAATTACCTAAAAGTGATATTTTCTAGTTGGTATAACATGAAAAATTGGACTATATAATGATTTGATGTATGAGTTAATCTAGCATGTTTTCACACAACAAATTTCTCACATGGACTCAGAGTAAATTTATTTATAGTTAAATTATTTAGGAATAAATATACCACCGATTTTCAAAATAACCTTTTCCGTTATTATCAAAAATAAGATAAGATAACATTTCAATACATAGAAGTTTGGAATAGATTGAATTTATTCTAAAGGGTAGACTTTATTATTTTAATTTAATTGGATGAGATAATTTAAGGGTAGATAAATGAATATTAGATTAAACTGAAATGTATTGAGAATTAATTATAAATTCAATGTGGGAAATTTTTAGCCCCATAGATAATGATTTTTAATTTTGGTAAATATATTTTTGAGGAAAAATATATATGGATAGATTTTAATAAGCATTTGAGGTTATTTATGTTGTTTATAGATAAGTTGAGAAGTGTACAATTTAGTTCTGAAATTTTTAACGTAAAGGTGTTGATTTTATTGCAAAGTATTGATTTACATTAGAATAAATTGGAGTTTAAATATAATATATAATGTTAAATACAATGTTTTGAAGAAGGAATAAGAGTACTTTATATAGAAAATACATGTGTAAGATCTCACAAAAGATGGAATTAATAGAGTACTGGGATATGTTAGAGAAACACTAATTTCACACTTAGGTAAGTAATATTAACTCAATGATTATGTAAGAATAAACTGGTAATATCAAAAAATTAATTCTAAATATTTAGAGATTATGTAAAATTTAATTTTAGGATATATATGAGTACCCTAAGGTTTTAAGAGGATAAACCAGATACTTCAAGTAATCATGTCATATTAAAATATGTGTCACAAGGTGAAATATAAAATTAAATAATATGATTTCATATTTGTCCTAATGTGTTAAATATAACACTGGTTTATGTTAATGGTGATTCAAGATAAGGTATCTTCATTCAGTGAAAAATTATGTGGCATATTAGTAGTGGTGTGGAACTGAGAATGCAAACATAGAAAATAGATGTAAATTTGGGGGAAATTTAAATAAAGGGTGAATTCAAGATTTTATGAGAATTACTTGTGGTGACTATGGAGATGTTTTAGGATATTTGTGAGATAAATCTAGAATTTTAAATATAATTATTTAATCCATTAATGAATTTCATAGATAGAGGATTTCTCAATTAAATATTTGACTAGTTTCAAAGTTAAATATCACATGGATAATTTTTATAGGAGTTTAAAACTTTATTATTGTAAAATATCAAGGTTATCTTTTCTGAGTTTTAAAATAAATATGAGTGAAAAAATGGAATAAAAAAAGAGAAATAATTACTGTAAAAATAAATTGTGACAAATAGCCGAAATAGATTATTGTGTACAAGATGAAAAAAAGATAATATTTCTCTATTATGTTAGAGAATATTATATTATTTGGTGAAATTAATTATTATTTTTTATTCATTGTAACAAATTATGGTATATTTGGAGTGGTTGCTTCTTGTTTTTTTCCAAGTTCAAGGATATACTATTTCTCATGTATTTATCTATATAATAAAAAGTAATTGGTGTGTGTGTGTGTAATATCACCCACCATAAATTAGGGTTGTAGTAATATAAGTCCCCAGCCTTAAACCTTTCTTAATCTTGAGTTATTACAAGATTACACATTGAGGATCTTTTCAGGTTTAGAGTTTTAGAGAATTAGATCATAAAACTTACATTACAGTCCACATTTAAACAAAGTGGTTACATAAAAGATAGTATTCATTTTTTTCCCATCAATGGAAACATATTTAAAATAAAACATGGATTCTTTCTTGACACTTCCTTGACACTATCATCATATCATGTACCTTTCCCTTGACCTATGAAAAACATTTCAAAAAAACTTGGGATGAGCATAAAAAGCTTAGTAAGGGTTATAAAAATATGGAAAAGAAACATGAGTTCATATATACATAAGAATTAAATCATACTTTACCCATAAAACATAGACACTTTAACATACCTCATCAAATCATGAATAAATCATAGAAATCATAAGACATAAAAGGTAACTTGAGGCATTCATAGCATTCTTACGTAGAGAGACACCCTCTTGGTTACGTTTGGAATACCCACCATAGTATATTCCCCAAATCACTTCGGAGAAACCTTAACGTTTCACTCCTTCATGTTACCCAATGCATTGGAGAGCTATATCGAGCTCACCCGCCCTTAGTTTATCATGGAACCACCCGTCTTCATAATAATTCCCAAGAACCATAACATAATCGTATCACATAAAACATGCATAAAGGAAACATAAAATTTCTACATTTCAATCACAAGATATCAATAAAACACATTGATATAAAAAACCTTATGAAAACCATTTTCAATACCAAAATAAAATAAAAGTAAAACATGGTATTTATTTTTCTTTTAAAAAGATGGTATAGCTTGTATAGGAAGCCGAAACTCAAATAATGGTCACGGCGGCGGAGAAGTCATTTTTGCCACATACGTATGACAAAAACATTCCCTTTTGTCGTTTTGTAAAATGCTTTGTATAACAAAGATTCCTTTTGGATAAACGTAAAAGTCAAATGGGTTTATACACCGTATAAGAGACAGTTGTGTATAAAACAAAATATGCCTCAATGAAAGGAGATTGAGACGAAGTCCCTTACAAAGATGGTATCCTTGGTTTAAGGACAAATCAATTACATAATTATGTGTGACAAACGAATAAACCAAATATAAGTGGATATTAAGTGTAAAAAAATCATAGGTTATTCACACATATTCATAGAACGACATATTCAAGGAGTACAGGTTTATCCCAAATAATCAAATTTGGGTTAAGAAGTTCCCTTGCAAAAATTTGACAGCCTAACGACGTCACTACAAAATTCAGAAAATGAGTTGACGAGAGATAAAAAGGGTATCTCATCACATGGACATAAAATTTAAATCAATAAGGATATATAAGAACATATCCCAACACAATAGTATGTGAATTAAAAGACATAACAAAAGAAGTCTTTTAAAAAGTGGAGGGTGAAAGGTTCCCTTACCGACATGGGTATCTTTTGAAACATACACCCCGTGAAAGAAGGACAATACAACATTGATGTAAATACTCATAAATGAATGTATATTACACAATGAGTAAAATAACGGGCAGTACATACACCAGTCAAAGGAAATTGTGGCAAATGTAGCATAAATCTCACGGGAATAAAAGTGAGATGAAAAATCTCTTACGAAGACTCGGCATCCTAACAGCGCCACTTAAAACTTACAAAAATGGATTGATGAGATCAAATATGGTCTCTCATCATATTAAAATAAATTTTACATAAAGAGGAATATAAAAGAACATCCCCTAACATAACAAAGAGGAGCTTAAAATAAGTTACATAAAGGAGAGTACTTAAAAAGAAAGAGAGAGGTTAGATCTCTTACAAAAATTCGACAGCCTAACGGCGCCACTCAAAACTTCCAAAATGGATTGATGAGAGAGAATAGGTTCTCTCATCATATGAACATAAAAATTACAGTAAGAGTAATATAAAATAACATCCCGATCACAAGAAAGATGAGCTTAAAAGGAATGACATAAAAGAGTGTACTTAAAAAGAAAGAGAGGGGTAGGGTCCCTTACCTCAAGTCCAACTTGTCTTGTTCGTTTCTTTATATTCCTGAATAATAAAATTTGGTCAATTTATAATTTCATAAGGACCTCCTATAAAGATTATTATTCATTTCATATCACATATTTTAATGTTATAATAATTGTTTAATAATGTTAGTTCATATCAGACGTTTTTGCTGATGTTTGGTACATGAGTCAAAAATTGAACTTGTTGGAAAATAATTTTCCATGTAGTTATAGGTACATCATATACAGAATAGTATTGATGTTTTAAATATCATATATATCCAGTATATATTCATTTTATACTATTCCATAGTATTTGGAGATAAAAATTAAAAGCACCGTTCATGGAGACGGTAGGCCGTACGTACGCATGAACGCTACTTTCATTTTTTGTCATATTAATGGAATTAAAAAAATGAAAGATATATATATGTTATAATTCCAGAATTATATCCATCATTTAGATTTAATATATTACATATATATCCATTATATATATGTACTTATAATAGTACATAACATTTTGAGATAAGAAATGAAATGTACTGTTCATGGAGACGGTAAGCCGTACGTACGCATGAACGCCACTTCCATTTCTATTTCATATTTAATGGAATTAAAACATAATTATACATAATATTATTTTAATTTCAGTATGGTATCATATATAATATCATTAAATATATCCTTTATACATACCACATATGGTATTAACGAATCAAATCACTTTGAGGGGGCGGTAGTCCGCACTTCCTTAAATGAAGATATCACGTTTACCCATAATGGAAACCATAAAGGTATTCCATAAATGAAAAATATAGAAGCCTAAGTAAAACATAAACATATTATATATCATATATAAATATAGTGTCATCTTAATTTCCACCTTTGAAGGTGTTAGAAGAATGTTGAACAATCATCGTTTCGTGAGACAGAAATTCTCCATCCATAGAAACAGTATGTTCTTTAACCATTAGATGTAGGTGTGTGTATGTGTAGCTCGAATAATTCTTATAAAAACATCCTAGTATATTTAAGATACTGTATTTGTTACAAAATAAATTAATAAAAAGAGTTTAGGGGGTTGGAGAAGCAAAATAAAACAAAAGGACACAAGTGAAGACATTACCTTAAAATCGGGTAACTCCCTTTGGTTTGAGCTCAAAGGCTTCTTTGGGAAGACTTCTGCCCAAAGTGAGGCCTCAAGGAGTTAGATAGGGATGTGGAGAGACAAAATGGGTAGGGTTTGGACGATCCAAAGGCTTTGGAAGTGTGGATAAGGAGGTAGAGGTGGGGGCCTTTTATAAGAGGAGAGGAGGGGCACTCTTGGAAAGTAAGAAAATGTTACATTATTTTAGAATGAGTTTCGAATTTTATTGGTCCCAAATTGATGTGTTTCGAGGATAAGGTGATAAAGGTTCGAAATCCACCCATACAATAGGTTTTGGACATGTGTAGGTCTTATATTTTACATTATTTTTCCATTTTATTTAAATCATTAAATAATGAGGTCATCGCTGCATCATCATGATGTCATAAATAATTTACTTAATTTAATGTCTAGAAATTATAAAAAAACTACTATGATTTAGGAAATCTTTTTATCTTTCCATTTATTATTTATAGTAAAAAATATGACTTGTATAACCCCATGTAAAAATTGTTTTAGTAAAACATCTCATGTTTGTCTCATTTTTACTTTAACATTAAATAAAAAGTTATTTATGTGATTTTCCAACCAAAGTGGCTCCATGGGGTCCCCAAGTTGACCCATGGATTGTATGGGTCGGACATGACACATCCAATAAGGTTAGGACATGTGTCTAGGTCATTTCATTTTATTAAAACATTATTCTTACCTTAAACTACACTAATTACCTCTAATCGCGATTAAAAACTTAATAAGTTACTATTCACCAAAATATTATTTTAATCCCATTGAACCACATTTTACTTCTTAATGAAAACCATGTATGTCGGATTTTTGAAATTCAAAACACAAAGATGGAAACATTTCATTTAAACGGAAAATCAGTTTTTATAAGTACCACTTAGTGGTTTCACTATTAATCAAAAATTGAAGTTTTTCAGAAAATTACCAAAAGATCACCCTAAGATATATTTGATATTCAGAATTAAAAAATGATGTATATTTTACAAAATTCAAAACATATAAGTTGAATTAATTAATTTAATAATTAATTCCACTGTCAAAACAAATAGCGTGTTTTTATGAAACAAAATGTATCAAAAGATTGACACTAGTTTAAGTTTGATTTCAAAGTGAAATTAATTCCAATGACCACTATTAGATTAAACGGTAAAAATATATTCTAATTTAAATTTAAAACCAATTCAAAAGATAATCTAATCATATAAATAAATTAGATTAAAAGAGGTTTTGAATTAAAATACAACAATTTTTACTATTCATTAAAAATTGAACTTTTTCGGAAAAAATACCAAAATTTACACAAAGTAAATTTTGATGCCCGATTCTAAAGAAGAATTTTATTTTGTCAAATATAACACATAAAATTGTCAAAAAGTGGATTTAAAAAGAGGTTCTCCATCAAAAGGCGGTTAATCGACCTTTTAAAGAATATTAGAATGTTTACGCTTAATATTGGATTCATTCACAATTCTAATCCTCTAACATTTATTGTAAAAAGTGAAAATATTTGAAAAACATATATAATCATTTTGTAGTTAGTTCTATTCATTCCCTCCATTACAATGGCTAGGCGTTAACTACCATTTAAAATAATATTATTTTATTGTTATAGTGCAACGTAAGATTTCAAAGTAACTCATTGTTGCGTATTGGGTAAGCCATCAAGCATAACGTTCCCTTTAAATTAATATTATCATTTTATTCACAAATATGGATAAATATGAAAATGTCATATTCTTTATTTACCTGGGGTGTTACAAGTAATCTATATTAGAGGAAAACCTCATTCAATCCATTTAGAAATATATTAATTTTTTTTACAAAAGTTAGTTGAGATATAAATTTCTAAATTTCTTGAGAGTATATATGTTTGAAAGAGAAAAATTTATCGATACTAATTCAACCCTGATCAGTGTTGATAAAACATTATGTAATCCTAATAATATAGACATAAAAAATCATAAATATATCAAAATACATATCATAAGTTTCCCATTTATATAAAAACATTACGTAAAGCTTTTCAAAAGGTAAAAAATAAATCAAGAAGAAAAATAAAGTGGATAATAAAATTATAGTATATAAATATTGAAAAAAATTACTATAAGTAAAATAGATACAATAAGTTCACCTTTTTAATATGTGGTAATTTAGATCACAGATAATTTATTTTCATAATTTTATCAAATCACATTATTTTATTGAGTTACCTACTAAATTATTGGTATTTTTTTGAATTAGTGGTGATCTCATAGAACCATAATGAATCTAGAATTAGTGGTGATCTCATAGAACAATTAAGGGTTTCTTATAACTATCATGAATTAATAAGTGGCATTCAGTCAGTAGGTATAAGTTTTTTATAAATATATAGCATCCATTTTTTGATTTAGTGGTAGTTTAAACTACTACTAAACACCAAAAAATGAAAAAAATTGTGGAAATTTAAATTTTATACCACCTCTACTTTATAATAAAAATATATTCAAAAGGTATATAATTCAATACATTAAATAGTATAATAGACAAAATAAAAAATAGATATCAATTATAAAAATTTTATCAAACTATTTGTTAAATATAAAGACAAATTTATTAAAGGCAGATACTTTATAGGTATTATATATATGTTTTTATGACTCATACAACACATGAAGTGTAATAGCCTGAGATTTTATGAAATACACTGTTCAAATAAATTATTTTTTTATATCTTTCACAAAACATCGAGATTATCTTATGTTACACGAAACACTAATTTTCTATTATGTTATATGCAACACCACGTATAAATGAAAACCTTCATACAAATAAAATATAAATATTTTTTATGATATTTATTCTCTAGCCGTTGGAATGGTGGGTATGAATATGATTAACTAAATTATAAATATATATGGTTTAAACATATATATAAAATCAATTATTTGGACACCAATTAAATATAAATGAATATATAAACTATTTTAAAAGAAAGTAAATCATTTTCGGAAAAACAATTTTTATGTGCACAAACATGTTTTATCTAATTAAATTAAATAAATAACTTTTGGTGAATTATTTGAATAGAATTTAAATTTTATATTTTCAACCAAAAATTTTAACATCAATTTTATGTGTTTACTAATCATGAGATATGAATGAATCTAATTTTATGCTTAAAAACTATATTTTTCTAATAAGCAGTTGTGTCTCATATTGTGTACATATTTTAAAAATAAAATTGGAAACATTTTGAAACATTATTTTAAAATATTAAATTCATTTCTAAAATAATAATTTTAATATTATCTTAGGCTGATTTTTTTATAATTTTATCATAAGGTAATTGTTTTAATGAATAGTGAAATATACTAGTATTTAATAGAATTTTCTTTTCATTTAAAGCATTTAAAAATTTAAAAAATAATAATATTGTTTTAAAAGTATATTTATCTAAATTATATATCTATTAACCCAATTAATGTCATTGGAATCAATTTCATATTTAATTTTTGATATAAAAACCTTTTAAACTTTTGAACATTTTCTCTTTGAAAAACCACTTTCATATTGCGTCTACGGGTTTAATTTCAAAATAGAATTTTCCACATTCTTGAATATATTTTGAAAAAATAGAATAAACATTTTTATTAGTTTTAGTTAATTTTATATAATAATATAAAATTAATTTCTAATCATAATTAATATTAAAAAAATTAAAAATTAATTATCACTACTAAGATTAAAATGGGTTTACTAGCGTGTTGAAGTAAAATTATAAAGTGAATGACCTTGAAACTTGTAAAAAACGAAATTTTATTTCAATATTTTGACCTTATAACATATATGGTTTGATAATGACTCTTTTTGGATCCTTTTGGAATTTGAAAAACAAGGTTGCACTAATAAATTTAAAAATTACAAGTGTACCCTCTCCCCCACTTATAAAAGGCCACCCCCTCATCTCCTATCCAAACCTCCAAAACCATTTGGATCAGAAAATAAATACCCAAATTAATTAATTAATTTTCTCCCCTAATATTATATTCCTTATTTTGGTTAGTAATCCCTCCTAATAATGATTTAGGTTTAAGCCAAAATAGGCTCTCTGAATAAGAGGTAAATTTCTTACACATACATTTTTGTTTTATTTATTCCTCCACCAAATATATTCTTATTAAATATTATGATATAATAGGACCAATATAAACCATATTCTTATATTTTATTATGTTAATGTAATAACCATTATCTATATCCATTTTTATTAAATTAGAAACAAAATTGTCAATCTTTTGTACGGAGGACAACTGCCTTGCGAACCGATATGATGTGATTTTTCATTTACATTATACTTGGATGTTAATAAGGCTATATTTCATTAATATATATGTTATTTTTAACATAACTATAGCTTTGGAATTAATAAATCGTATATATCTTCTTAACTTCAATTCCATGGGGGATATGATAGCGTCTCTCATGTATACAGAGGACTACAGCCTCACGAAGTGATGTGATTAGTTTTTTAATAAAGGTTTCCATGGAAGGTAATAAGGATAATGTTAATAAATATATGTTATATATATGAAGTCAAAATTATACTGTAAATTTGAAATATTATTTAACATTCTTTTGTTACATCTATCAAAAAATTGAAACAGTGTTCATGCGTACGCACAACCTCCTGTCTCCATGAATGGTGTATGTCATTTTCTATTTGAAAATTTTATGGATTACTATAAATAAATATATACTCAATATATATGATATTTATATCATAATTAAAATTATTTATATTACATAACTTTGATAAATTTAACTGGATCAAAAATACCAATTCAAAACTTACATGAAAAATAATGCAATTATTTCATGAAACGTGATTTTAACAAAGAATTCTTAATAAATGGATAATAAATGGCCATAATTAAATAATATACAATATTATATTTATAATTATTGTTATATAATATTTTTTTAAGTAACATATGTTTATTATAATTTACATTTTAATGTGTATAGAGGATGTCAAGAGTTAATGTTAGGGATTTCTATTCAACTTCTATTTTATATGACATACATGCAATATTCACCACATTTTTCTTTAATTTTATGTATATAATATCCATGATGGAAATTTATTATGATTAGACTAGAAATTTTTGTTATTTACCTATCAATTTTAGGATCTATCTTACATGAGGATTATTTTTCAAAGTTTTCCAAAGCCGTCGGAGATTTTTATCTCAATTTGTCTTTTTTGGGCCATGTGTTATGTTATGCACATATATTATTTTATTAGGTGTATATACAACCCATTTGACATTTTATATCCCAAATATCCTTGAATTAATGATTTTTATATTTTATTTTTATGTTATTCTGTAATTGGTATTACAATTCAAAAGTTACCAAAGTGGTAAGGGTTTGATGTTACGATCTCATTGTTTATCAAGATTGATTGTGATTATTATTTTGATAATGAAATATTATTATCTAATTCCTAATAAACTCATTAATTTTCTCCTAATTATTATATTTCATGAGAATAAATGTTTTCCATTAATTTGTCTTTTCTTTATGTACTAATTATTCCCAAAGAAAGTTTTTAAATAAAACCTATGTTATTTATCCCTTCAGTCAAAAAGTTTTTTTATTCCATATCCATGTTTTCTAAAAATGTTTTAAAAAATATTTTAATGTTCTTGTAGTATTTTAAAATCCATTTTTACCCCTATTTTAATTTAAAAAGATTAAAATAAATATTCATTTAATTTTCAAAACAAGGCCCATTTAGATTTTTCTAAATATGTGAAAGGAATATTGTTTAAAATATGTAAAGTAGTTCCCACCATCATGACTGATAAATGTTGAAAATATAACATTATATATTTCATGTTTTGTTAAATAAAGGTATTTTGAAAAATCTTTATGTTAATTTTTTTTCAATGTGGGACAGATATTTTCATCAAGATATTTTTTATTTATTTTTTAAATATTCATTTATAATTTTCCATGATTGTTTTCAAAGTAAAGAATTTTGATAATTTTTTTCTTATAAAAAGTTTTTTCCAAACTAGGAATGGAATTCTCATCATGAAATGTTTTAAATGATTTTTAAATAATTCTTTATTAGTTTCTAAGGTTATTTCCAAATAAAATTATTCTAAAATTATTTAACATTTTAAATTTTTTTTCCAAAGTGCAAAGAATAAATTTATGAAGAAATGTTTTAAATGATTTTTAATGATTCCTTTATAAGTTTTAAAGGTTATTTTCAAAGAAACTGATTTTGAATTTTTTTTATGTTTGAAAAAGTGTCCTCAAAAGTGGAAAGGTTATTTTACTCAAGATATGTTTTAAGGTATTTTTAAATATTTCATTATAAGTTTCTAAGGATATTTCCAAGGAAATGGATTTTGAGAATGTTTTATGTTTTAGATTTTTTTTCTCAATGTGGATAGGATATTTTCCTCAAAAAAATGTTTTAAATGATTTTAAAATCTTTCTTTATAATCTTCCAAGGTTATTTTCAATGAAAAATATTTCTGGAAATGTTTTATGCTATGAAAAGTGTCTTTCAAATTTAAAATTATATATTTCATAAAGAAATTCTTTAAATTATTTTTAGAGCTTAAATTATAAATTTTCAAGGTTATTTTAAAATAAATTCTTTTTTAAATATTTTATGAATCTCTAGTTTTATAAAGGTATTATTTAAAGAAATGTTATTCTCCTCAATAAATTTTCCAAGTGATTTTTCTTTCAAAATATTTTTCTTTATAAGATGACATACTTTGATGTAAATTATCATTAACTGGGGATATGATCCGAGGATACCATTTTTATTCATTCTTTGAGTGGTTTATGTTTTTGATGAAATGATACTTAGGAATACCTTTCCATTTTCCATGGGTTATGTTATGATGATATTTCCAAATGTTTATGAAACCCATTTACCTTCAAGTGTTACGATATTATTAATGTTTTATATTCTTGTGTCACAAAAATTTATTGTTTTTGTGATGGGGAGACATATATATCCTTCTAATTCATTGTCAAATGATTAATGTTATACGATCTCAAAGGGTACAAGGGAGTTTATCCCAAACCCAAAGGAGGATATAAAAGATATTAACCAAAGATATATATAGGTTACATGACAGGTTAACCCAACCCCAAAGAAGGTACATGGGTGTTTATCCCAAGCATAACATTTTATGAATTTCTTATTATATATCCTTGATGTAAGATTTCATATGCTAACATGTATTCCAAAAACTCCATGTTTTATACCTAAGATGGATTATGTTCTTTTATGCCATTATGATTCCTTTCTCATTAACTCCCAAGATTTTTGTCATGTATCATTTTTTATGATCTATGATATATTGGGTATGGTTTTTATATATTATTATCATGTTATGATACTCATATGTTAATGTTATATTAATATATTCCTTATTTACCCTTACATAGATTATGAGATCACCCTTTATTATGTTTCATTTCCCCGAGTTATGAAGAATTTTTTTAATAAGGGTATGTACATAAAGAGTACACAGTGGGATGATCATTGTGGGAGACATTAAACATCAATCATGAAATGAGAATAAAGTGTATCTAGTATCCAATGACATTAAACCTATATTATTCATGTGAATGTATTTTTGAAATGGATTTAATACTCATTTAAAAATTTTGCATTATTTTTACATGAGATGTTTGGGTCTCTAAAGTTTTTATCTTTGGAAAGTTTTACATAAAATTTAGAAACTATGATGAGAAATATTTAGTGATAACCATTAAGAAAAATTCTAATTATAGGAGAACGTATAAAGTTGTGATAAAGAAAGGAGCGTGGTTTTCCTAGAAATATATCCCTTTTTAGATACTATAAGTATATGTGGCTCTAGAATAGATGAACCTAGGGGTAATAATTCTGAAAAAGGTGTGTCATGCATGACTTGAGCATTACCCGGTACATTAAAATTGTCCTTAATGTGCACCAAGTTTAACCCTCCCGAAGAGTATGATTTGGAAATTTAAAATATATTTATGAACCATAATGAAGGAATTGAATAATTAATATGAATTTTAATGGTTAAACAAAATGTGTATTTGATTGAATGTAAGGTGTCATGATTTAGGCATCTTATAAGTTATTTTCATGATTATGAGTTTTCCAACATTGATTATTATTTCTCACACTTCTTTTTTTTTTGTTTTTGTCACTGGTGGGAACCAGAAGGAACACATTTAATATTGAATAAGGTTGATAATTTTTGATGAGAAACCAAATGGGATAATTAATATACTAAAGGATAATTTGATTATTTATAATCAGTTATCATGATATCTGATTAGAAACATTCACCTTAATAAACTCTCGAACTCACCAAAAAAGAGACGGAAAGAGTTCACTGAGAACATGGGTTATAGAGACCTTGGATTAAAGAAGATTCAATTTCCTCTATGTCAAAAATGTTGGAAGAATCACTTAAGGGAATTATTAAAAGGATAGAGAATATGTTTTATTAGTAGATAATAAGAGAATATAGAATTTAATTACTAAGGAAAAATGAAAATTTCAGTTAATGAAATGGATGGAATTATTGTCCTCCATATGGGATTATCAATAGATGAATGTTTTAAATGAAAAAATTATATAAATTATAAAAATCTATTCCCTGGGGGAAAATCTACAAGGGAGGATCAGTAAGGTTGTATGAGTAAAGGTTTTCTATTTTATTACAATGAGACTAAAAATGACATAAAAAAGGAATTAGGTATTAAGGAATAAGATTATGAATTATATTTAATGGTTTAATAATGAAGTGGAATGAATAAAGTTTCCTTGTATAGGAATTCAAGAATTGAAAAACATATATAGTTTGTTTAGTAGAAGTTTTACATTAAGGATTTTCAAGAATACATTGAATGATACTAGTGACCTAGAAAATTGATTTAATGGTAAGTTAATATTTAATATAAAACACATGATTAAATAAATGTAATTCCTAAGTTGTTCTCAATTTTGAGAATACAGTGTTTATTTGGAATAAAGAGATGATAGATATAGATAAATTATATTGGATATCATTTATGACCACACAACTAATAAATAATTTATTTAAAAAGTGGATTATGTTATCATTGACAGAGTTTAAAGAATTATTGGATTTGAGGAATCTATTAAATAATTTACTATTTTATATAAGAAAAAATGAAGAATATAAGTATTTAATGAATATTTATGGTAATTATGGTCATTTCCATGCTTTATAAGAATATATAACCAAGGTATTCAAATATTATTCATTTTAATGTTAAGTGATACTTAGTGATATTTGAGGAATTGATGATAAATTTATTTTGGGTTATTTTGTGACTTTATTTATAAATTTTGAATTCTTGATTGGTTATAAGGTTAAACATTTATAGAATGTTTTATGTTGAAATTTGTATAAGGTTTTAGATATTAAGGTATTATTTTACCATATGAATACTTATGAATTTTATATAACCTATACTAACTATTTTGTTTTGATAATAACTTGAGATAAATGTAATGGATTGTCATTATTTTATAGATCTTTTTATACATTAGTGCTTCATCCATAAAAAAATTCTTTAGATTAATAAGTAATGTATAAATTTAATAAGGCATAACCAAAGGATGAGATTGTTCTTATGAAATATAATGAAATCAAGTAAGTATATATTCTTATAAAAATTCATCAATATTAGGAAAATTTATCTTGAAATAAAATGTTACACATTTACCTTTATTTTATATGAATTAATTGTATTTAACTTATCATATATTTATAGATTTTTGTTCATTAAATTTATCTGGACCATGTTCTCTATCACTCTCTATTAATATTTAGACGTTAATTTTCTCATCTATGTCCATGATTTCACTTCCCATAAATGTTCTCCTAAATGGAATCCTATTTATGTATTGTTATTTGTAACCTTCACACATCACTTACTATATTTTTAATATGATGTTTTATTAACGATTTTTACAACGTGGGTTTCCCGTAAAAGAATTTTCAAATGTTAAACCCTTGATTATAAAGAAAAAGTTCAAATTATGAGGATGAAATTTATTTTTAAGGGGTAGAGTGTAACCCGTAGATATTTTATGAAAAAGTTATTTTCAAATAAATTTAATTTTTTATATATTTTGTTATAAGAAAAAAGGATTATATATTATGTTGCATGAAACATCGATATAGCATCTGTTACATGAATCCCCATGTTTAAAAAACACATCATATTATTAGAATATTATTATTTAACATGATTTTTATCACTAAGTCATTAGAATAGAGGGTATGAATATAATTAGATAATTTTTGAAAATATATGGTTTATGAATATATATAAATTTAATTATTTGGTAACTAATTAATTAGAAATTAAAATAAAAACCATTTGAAAATAAAGGAAATCGATTTCTAAAAAATCCATTTTTTGTGAAAAATACAAGTTTTATCTCAGTAAATTAAAAAAAGGACTTTTAGTGAATTATTTTAATAAAATTTGAATATTATACTTTCAATGAAATTTTTTAATATAAATATTATGTGTTTTTTATTTATGAGATAAAAATACATCTAATTTTATTCTAAAAAACTATATTTTTTTTAATAAATCATTATTTCACATATTGCACAATTATTTTTTAAACTATTTTTTGAAGCATTTAGAAAATATATTTTAAAAAAATATATGTTTTGGAAATCAGATTGTAGAACATACCTTAGGGTTATGTTTATAGAATTTTATGACAATATAATGTTTTCATTGAATTGTGAAAATACTGATTTTAATTAAGAATTATCATTTACATTGAAGCATTTATAAAGATAAAAATTGTTTTCAGATGCTTTTAAAAGTAAATTTTTTTCAATTTAATATATATTACTCCATTTTATGTCAATGGAATCAATTTAATGATGAATTTTCATATAAAAGTTTTTTAAAATTTTGAACATTTTCTCTTTGTAAAATTGCTTTCACATCACATCTATGGGTAAAATTTTTAATTAAATTTTGAAAATTATAAGAATAGAATTTGGAAACATGAATTCCATATTTTGAATAATCATAATTAATATTATATTATAAGTTCCAAATAATGTTTTTCCATAATGAAAATTTAATACAGTAAAAAATGATTACAACAGTTATGGTTAAAACAGGCTTACCATGGGTTTAAATTTAAGAGATATGGTGTAAAATTAAATATAAACTTGTGAAAAAAAACTTTAATTGCCATATTTATAAATTATAACCTCTAATTTTATATATTGACCCATTGTTTGACCATTTTACAAGTAAAAAACATGGGTACACTTTATTATTATCAAAAATTCCAATTATGTCCTCTCCCCCGCATATAAATGGCCACTTCATTTCCTCTCTACTTAACACTTAAAAAAACAATTGGTTAGGACATGAAATATAAAAATACATTCATTAATTCCCTAACCTCATCATAGTAGACTTATTTTTATAATTTGATCCCTCCAATGAAGGCTTTAGGTGTAAACATATAGAGGCTCTCTAATGAAGAGGTAAAATTCATAAAAAATCATTTTTGTTTTATTTTAATTCCACCTACTCTAATAATATTAAACTTTTATTATATAATAACACCATTATAATCCATATAATTATATCTTAATATTTTAATGGAATAACATATATTCACCTCCACTTCCATCAAATAGGAATCGAAATTATCAATTGTGTGTAAGATAGACAACTGCCTCACAAACTGGTGTGCTGGTAATAAGGATAGAATTAAATAATATATATGATATTTGAAAAATTATTATACCTCTATAAAAAAAATATAATTACTTTCCATTATATAAGGATATGATAACAAGACTCATGTGTACGACAGACTACCAACTCGCGAAGCGATGCGATTCATGTTTCACTAATGATTTTCATAAAAGGAAATAAGGTTATAGTTAATAAATATATGTTATATATATAACATAATAATTATAATAGAATTACTAATTATTATTTACCTTTACATTATCCAATCCATTAAAAAATGGAAACAATATTCATACGACATGTCATCTCCATGAATGATATATGTCAATTTCTATCTCTAACTTTTATGGATCACTCTAAATAAACATACACTGAATACATATTATATTTATATCATGGTTAAAATTGTAATTATTTTGGAACAATTATTATTTTAAAATTATTTAAAATAATAGATCAAAACATACATGGAAAACAAAAGAGTTATTACCTGAAAAAATATTTTAACAAAGAAGTTTTTATAAATGGGTAATAAATAGTCATAAGTAACTCATATGGTATGAAATATATATTTATGGTTATGAAATAGATATATAACAAAACTATATTTATTATATATTAGTTTTTAATGTATATAAAGTAATTTGAGACTTAATGTAAGATATTTTCATCTCACATTTATTTTCTGTGAGACAAATCCCACATTCACCACGTGTTTTTTTTGTTTTTTATATACTTCTTGTGGATGTATTTTATGATGATTATTCCTGCAATTATGGGGATTTATATATCCATTTGATTATATCTCTTTCATGTGGTTTTCAGTTCAATGCTTTACAAAGGGATAAACAATTTTGTCTCAATTTATCTTCTTTGGGACATACATTATGTTATGAACCTATATTCTTTCATGAGGTGTACATATAGACCCCTTTACATGTTATATCATGAATATAATTCTATTCATGAAATTTAAAGTTTATTTGGATTTTATTCTTTAATGGGTCTTATGATTAAAATGTTACCAAAGTGGTAAGGGTTTGATGATATGATCTCATTGTTCATCGATATTGTTTATGATTATCCTTTAAATGAAGAAATATGATGATCCATCTCTGAATAAAAACTATTTAATTTTATTATCCTATAGTTATTTAATTATAATACATGTTTTTACTTTATTATTCTCCCTTTATCAACTCACGATTCCAAAATAAGTTTTTCAATGAAAACATACTTTATTTATCTCTTCAGCCAAAACCCTTTTTCCTCCTATATACATGTTTTCTAAAAAAAATATTTTTCTAATGTTCCAATAGAATTTTTTAACTTCAATTTTACTCTAGTTATATTTAAAAAAAAAATTAAAATGGATCTTTATTTATTTTAAAAAATAAGTTCTTTTTGGATTCTATCGAAAATGTGAATGGAATCCTTAGTTTCATGGGTATGAAATTTCCCGCTACCATGGACACTCAAAATTTTTGGGGTTCCATTTTGATTTTAAATGTTTATTCTTATATAAAATTATTTTAAATTATTTTTTACATTTTAAAAATTGTTTTTCAAAATGAAAAGGGTATTTTCCTTAAGAAATGTTTTAAATGTTTTTTAAATCTTACATTATTATATTCCAATGTTATTTTTAAAGAAAAGGTTTTTGAGAATGTTTATACCTTTGAATGTTTTTTCTATAGGGGAAATTATATTCCCCTCAAGAAATATTTTAAATAATTTTTAAATATTCCTAATATTTTTCTAAGCTTATTTTCAAAGAATTGTATTTGAATTTTTTTTATGTTTTAAATAGTGATTTTTTAATTGGAAAGTATATTTTCCTGAAGAAATGTTTTAAATTATTTTAAAGAATCATTTATATGTCTCCAAAGATAATTTCAAATAAATGGATTTTTAAAATGGTTTATGTTTTTAAAAAATAATTATGGAAATGATATTATACACAATAAATGTTTTAAATAATCTACATCATTTGTAATTTGGAAGTATGTGGTATAACCCATAGAGAGTAGGGAATTAAATGACGAAAAATATTTTCTAAAGTTCATTTCACTCCAATTTCAGTTTCATTTTTTTAATATAATAATTAAAATTAAATAAATAAACTCAAATAGAAAAGAAGAATAGATAGGAACTGGTTTCCATGGGTAGTTTGGATAAAAAGAAATCATTATTGCACTTGTAAAATAATAATAGTCATTAAATTCACAATAAATGATATTTAAATGACATGAAAGATAGTCAAACCTTATAAATCTACCCTAAAATCATAATTTATAGTGTTCTAACCAGTAAAAATAACTATAGAGAATTAAGATCTGATTGTAATTGGTAAATAATAATCACATTCAATGGTCATGAATAAATTATCTTAATCATATTGGGTTTCAAATTTTATTAAAAACAATTGGTGTATGATTTAATAAAAAATATGATAAAATTGAAATGCAACATAATTCTAATTGAAGAAAATCATCACACACATGAAGAATTTAATAGAACAACTTGGTACTATACTATTTAGACCAATTCTTCTCTCTCATATAGATTTATACATCCATCATTATGGGATTTAAAATGATGAAAAACCAAAAACTATAGGAGAGTGAATAGTTAATAAATATTGAGAAAGAAATAAAATTAAATCATATAGAATTAAACTAATTGGAATCCAATGATATATCAAATTAGAATAAATGAAAGAAAAAAAATAGAAAACTAACT
Source organism: Viscum album (assembly GCA_963277665.1). Lineage (NCBI taxonomy): Eukaryota > Viridiplantae > Streptophyta > Magnoliopsida > Santalales > Viscaceae > Viscum > Viscum album. Next base: position 1,195,666,276 of record OY728139.1, read on the forward strand.
ATGGTAAGTCAGAACACTATATGAAGTATCCCATTTGTCGAATACCTACACCTTAAATGGATTCCCAAACTCTATCATTTAATACCCCTATTAAAATATTTTTTTTTCCATCCATAGGGTTTTCTAGTTCAAACCATGCGTAAAATGGTCTTCTGGTTCAAATGAGATATTCCCCCCAACGAAGATACGTAAATATCCTTGTTTTTTTAGTTTGGATGAGTATTACATAAGGTGTAATGAATTTACACGATGTGAAATTTTTTATTATGTATTTTTCTTCTTTATGGCTTATAAATGGTTCACGTCTTGTATAATTTGACATCGTGTAAATGACTAAAAGATGTGTAATGTGCGTATTCAGCTTTGAAATCTCTATTTGAATCTGGTCATTTTGTTTTGATCCTCCAAAATCTCATGTGATCATCCAAAACATGGAAACCATCCTTTAATGTATTTATTGGTCTCCTTATCTTCAATAAAATAACTTAGCTTCATCCTAAATTTCTATAATTTATGTTGTTCCAAATTTGTGTATTACCATAACAATACATAAAATGTTGATATCTGACATGGATCTCATATTCAATCGATAAATATATATTTAAATGCATATAAAACATATGTAAAAACATATATAAAATAGATATATATTTTATGTTTTAATTTTTTTTCTAAAGTGTAAAGGATGTTTTCCTAAAAACATTTTTTAAATTATTTTTAAAGATTCTATAAGTTTCCAAGGTTATTTATAAAGAAAAGGATTTTTAAAATGTTTTATATGTTAATTAGTTTTCAAATAGGAAAGGATATTTTCCCTAATAAATGTTTTAAATTATTGTTAAATCTTCCTATGTAATATTTTTGGTTATTTTAAAAGAAAATGATTTCCACAGTATTTTATGAATTTCAAGTTTTTAAAAATTGATTTTAAATAAAATGTTATTTTCCTCAAGAAATTTTCCAAGAGATTTTTATTTCAAAATCATTTTACATCTAAAATTACACCCTTTTATGTAACATATTATTACTAGGGATACTATCCAAGGATACAATTCTTTTTGTTTATCTAAATTGTATATATTTGAGATGATAAGATGTTTTTGAATCCCATTCCTTTTTCCCCAAGTTATTTTATGATGATATGATTAAATGTTTATAAAAGTAATTTCATTTCATAGCTTGTGATATGATTAATTTTTTTTATTTTCTGTAAAACGTATAGTTTATGTGATGGGTTGGACCTATATCTCCCTCCAATGCATTAGGTAATGATTAATGTTATATGATCACAAAGAGAACACAAGAGGTTAACCATAGCCTAAAAGAGAGTACACAAGTTGTTATACCAAGACTAAAAGAGGGTAAATGAGAGTATATAATAATACTAAAGTAGTTACATTAGTGGTTTATCCAATCATAACATGTTATTAATGTCTTGGTAGATATCCTTAACATTAGATTATATATTCTTATGTGTATACCACAACTCCATGCCTTTTCCATAATATGAATTATTTTATTCGATTACTTTATGATTAATGCCTTATGAACTTCCTATATTTATGTAATTTCATAGGGTTACGATCTATGATATATATGGTATGGTATTAAAATGTTATTATTATGTTATCATACCATTATGATCATGTTATATTGATATCTCCCTTATTTACCATTATTAAGCATCTGTGTAAGAACCCAATTTTTATATCAGGTATAGATTCTTTAAAATTTCATCCAAATTATGTATTTTGGCTCTAATATGGATTAATAATGTGTTTATATTTGTTTCATTGGTGTCTTGGGATTTTCATAGTTCAGAACCCTAGCTGGTGGAGAAAACGATCGGTGGCACGGTTAGTAGAAACCGTGTGACCTAGTCCACAAAGATTCCCAAACCATGCGAGGGATGGATGGTGAGCATCAATAGGCCTCACCATTTCAAGAAACTATGAAAATAGGGGTTCACTCATGTGTGAGTATCTAAGAAAAAATTATATGAGTTTGAAGCATGTTTTGCACACGGTTAGTCAAACCATGTGCATGAAACTATATGAGGTCCATTTTATGGCAGTGGGAGGGCCATTATTGACACACAGTTTGGCCCACCATGTAGAAAAACTATGCATGACTATTTTTCTGGGATAAAATAACAAAAATGACTTTAAGTGTTTCATAAACTTTCCCTTACCTCTTATTATCATTTCTAGATCTAGGGACCTCTCTTTTCTTCCATTGGAACTCCCATGTCCCTTCCTCCTAGGAATTTCTCTCAATTCTTCATCGGAATTCTAATTCGATCATCATTCTTCTTATTGGATTCGTATTGATAAGTACTCTATTAACATATATCCATTTTTCTTTTATCTTCTATTCAATGATGCTAATTAGATATAGAGTCACATAACATATTTTTTTGGGTGTTGATTTTTTCTTCTATTTTCTTATATTCCAGGACAAATAAAATGCTGATACTAGATGAAGAGAGTTGTTATAAATTAAGGTAGGTTGTTTATGACTCATCCCTCAATTATATCTATTTGATAGACTTAGTTAATTGGGTGCATTCCAATTTCATTAGGCATTTACTATTAAATTCACATGTCATTCTTATAATCATCATGCCCATATTCTAGAGCCCCTTCTATATATTTTCATCATGTTTTGAGGTTATGTCCTCATATTTGACCACCCCAAGTAGGTTTTTTCCTTATTTCATGCCTTTAATGTTTTTATATTAATATTTTTTCCATTGACTGGGTGTTCTTTAACATAGACTTAATTAAGTTAAGTGCTTGATGAAATGAATGAATTGACTATGTAAAGTGACTTATAAGCTTCACTCTACCCTTCTAAGGTAAGTGTTTATATATAAAAAATGGAACTCAACTGTCAATGAAAAGTATATTATATATATCAATTTATATAGTTAATTATAATTTAATTGATTAAGGTTGTATATACTTAGCCCATCTTGTCATGATTATAAAAGGTAAGAAAATGAACCTAATAATTTAATATTAAATGTAAATAAAGTAATAAATTGTTCTATGTTCTATTAGCCATTTAACCTAGTTTGAAATACATTCGAATGAACCTTCTATCTTATTAAATGGAATGAGTATTAAATGGCCTAAATAAAATCGTTAATTATGTATAATGTGCCTATTGTATATGAACCTTTTAATATTCATAATATTGGTTAGACTTGAGATAACCTTGAATTCCCAATAGAATGCATTGATCACTCAGATGATGTCATTCCTATTCAAGGAGCTAGTTTCCAAGGGAGATACCCAAATTTGAATATGTTCCATATCTACTAGTGGAAGCCCAAGATGATCTCATAGGATTCCTTCACTATCTTCCATATATTAGGATGCCTTGGATACACTCCTTGGATCTAGATTGATGTATTCATACATGTGGATCCATGTATTCAACACGTTGGAATCAGTCATGCTTGGCTAGTTTTACCTTGGATGAGATCCTTATACTTGGTTAGAAACATTTTAGGTGGAATTACTTGGGCGATGTACCTTTTATTACACTCACACCCATTATAGATAGGTTTTAGATTATTTTTGAGTTGTATTTACCCCTAAGGTAATGGATTCCTTGGCTATTACCTTGGATCCTCATTCCTTATTATTATCACTATAGGTTTCCTTGTTACACCTTTTTCTAATGGCCCAAAGTCCTTCATTTTTTTATTTATTTTGATAATTCACCTTTTAAGGGGTTAGGTGGAACAATTACAAGGCCTGTGGGAGTAATTATTACATGGACCGTTGGATTTACAGGTATTCATTGCCTGTAGGCTTCAGAAATTACATACAAACCAGAATAACTACTTGAAACTGCTCCTCCCCACAATCTTCATCGTGAAATTATCTCTCCACCTTTGCATGGATATTTGGCTAGGTGATATCATGCATGCACAGGCCTGTCCCGATGGAAGGTTCCATACCCTCTCATTCTTGAAATCCGTGTCGCTTCTACTATGGTGAAAGATCCTTTCTCATCCTCCTATAGAGCTTGTTCCTTGTAGGTTGTCTTGTTTGCATATGCACTTAAGGTGGACCGAAGGCCTTGAGGTTTCCCGAAGGTCTTGAGGTGGCCCGAAGGCCTTACTGGCCTGAAGGAATGGGTGGCCCAAAGGCCTTAAAAGACTCGGGGACCAAATTGGTGGCCCGAAAGCCTAAACGAGGGCAAATTCATGGCATCTACAATGCCTGCTGCAGTTCTCGCTACAGTACTTGCTACAGTATTACACAGTTCCCACTACAGTACCTGCTACAGTAATACTACATTACCCAGAAATTATGCCTCCTCCTGGATTTGATCCAGGGTTTCCTGGATGTACTTAAGAGTCCTCAACAACATGGCTGAGGCTTATGCGCCCTTATTAAACATTAGATCCTCTATTATTATTATTATTATTATTATTATTTTTATCATGATATATGTTTTATACCTCATGTAACTCATCTATATAATCTAAACATAAATGAATCAACTAAATGCTTACATGATATGAGACATATCAGTAGTGGATGAAGTGGGTATTGGGGTATTTATATTACTGCAATTCTTTACATTTATATACATGCACATAGTATTAATTTATATTGACATACTGGATGGTATAGACATCATTGTTGGTGGCCTATTGAGATTTATCTCACACCCAATTTGGGTTGTCGATATTAACTGTGAAAATTATATGTATATAGTTTTCGACAGTGGGAAGCATCCTTTTTTGGACACCTAACCTTGATCTCTTTCTTAGGATGGAGTTTTCTAGCAGATGATTAGGCCAATGCATGGAATTATTGAATTGTTTTCACTTATTTTTTATATTTTTGTATATAATTCACTACCTATATCCAACTATACATATTTTGCTACTATATAGAGACATATAATACATTATCATTATTTTTTATATGATTCAATTTTCCATCTTTGAGTATTATTTTCATTTTATTAGTTGTTATATCTTTTTCTGCTATGGAAAGTTACTAGTCATGTTTTGTTATAGTGTCTTCTTATATTGTGCCGTATTTTTACATATGATTTTGATATTTATCTATTATTACTTATCAATTGTGATAAACTCTAAAATAAGTTAATATTCAACCCATGGAGATACCCCGGTCCTTCAATACAAGTCGAAATCCTTTGGAATACGGAGAGGAACGCTTGAGGTCATGTGACCAACCAAGCTCAGGGAACCTCTAGGTGGCACCTGGGTCCAGGACATAAAAAAGTGGTATCAGAGTGATTCCTTTATTGACTTACAATTTTGATATAATAAACAGGATATTATGAAAACTTTGGATCTTGGTTATAAGTCATTCTTGGGCATAGTTAACCCACGTTCGGGGTAAATACTAAGTTCCCTGAAATGAGTAATTGTTGTTCTATATTTCTCTTATGACAGTTGATATCCTTTCACCGTTGGGTGACTCACATTCTATGTGATGTTTAAAATTATTATTTTGATTGAGGATTGCATTTAATCCTTTTACAGAAGATATGAGGGAAATTAAGTATCAAACATGCATCATTATAGGAACCTAAAATTTACATTCCATGCATATTCCATTCCATATAGGTTCATTTTACTTCTTACGCTACTTATACTCTCTATGATTGTTGAGTGATCTATGGTTGTTATATTTATGCTTATGCAACAATAATTTTTTTTAGGGTAGGGTATTGGTTATTTAAAGTGTCAGCATCTATATAAATAGTGTTTTCTTATATAGGTTGATGGTGGCATATTAAATAACTGGCTTATGCCCATTTCAGCTATGTACATATGGTTACATGAGCTACTCTTTGGATATTATTGAGAAATTTTTGGTTTCAATCCATGAGGTTTATGGTCCCTCATGGATTGTAATGTGTAATTTTCCAAGAAAACCATCATATATTACCTTCTAAAACTGAATGTAGATGAGGTTGATTGAAATAAATGGGCATCACTTCTAGTGATAAGGTGTATGGACCATTATTCACTGAGAATGGAAGTCCATTTTAATCAAAATTTGATATACATATACATATATAAGGAAATGAAAACATCAAATTTGAATCATGACTTATAAAATGAAATGGTTTCTAATAAATTAAGAGGTAAGGCACAATCGACACTTACCTACTAAAACCCCTATAAATTAGTCTTGAAAACATACCAATACCTTATCCTTATAAGTGGGTAGTAGTTGGGGTAGTAAATTGGGTTGTGGTACCTTATTAATACATTATTATTCCACTAGTGCTTCTATATATTCTTAAATCTTGATCTGAGACATGTGATTTGAATTTCAAGACCTATTCCACCATGATGTTATTGTGCCATGCACCAGTAGGGTGGTGATGAACATGCTCCATAAATGATGGTCCATGAGCCTCCAGTATTAATTCTAGAATATCCACTTAAGGAACTTTTAGTTATACCCAAAATGGAAACTAATGATCAAATTCGAGATAGTTTTTTTATGTCTGATGCATTCCATGAAGGGTGCTCCATGACCTACACCTTCGATGGATGATCTGACATGTGAGTTCCATCAGTTGTATCTTCTGATATTTTTTGAAGATAGATGTATATAGGCTACTAATTCATGGATGGAGGCCAATATATCTATCTTTGACCATATGTATATTACTATAGAGTATAGGGTCAAGATTTCCACCTACACGCTTCATGATTTGGCCAAGCGTTGGTGGGATGTGATTACCCGGGCTGGTTATCATCCGGGAATGGTATGGGGTGACTTCCAAACTGCCTTTTATGATCACTTATTTCCACATAAATTAAGATATGACCAAGTCATAGAGTTCATGAACTTGGAGTAGGGTGTTATTTCAGTCATTGATTATTCAACACACTTTATAGGGATGTAATGATTTTCACCAATACTACCAGGTGATTAGCTATCACATGATCGATGCTTTTAGGATGGGCTTAGATATTACATCTATACTGATGTGAACATCTTTCAAAAACATATATTTTTTGATATTATCAATTAGTCTCTTATCATTGAGAATATTCTAAGGGAAGGTATATGTTCTAGTCATAGAGGTTCAGTGTCAAGACTAGGCAGTGGTTCTTCTGGTACAAGAAACCATACCCTAAAGGATTCTATTCAAGCTAGTGGTTGCTAGAGTATCCAAATTATAAGATCTCATATATTCCATCAATGTGTAGGATAGGTTATTCTCAATCCTCGGTGTGATAGAGACCCTCTTGAGTATCGTACTTGTGGCCATATGGAGAATCTTTTGATATTCTGTCAGACCTTTCCATCTACTTCTAGTAAAAGGGGATCTACACTATCTCTATGTTCAGGGACGTGATATTTTTTGCTGCATCATGCAGGGAGTTGGGGTGGAACTAGAAAGACTATCCAAGGATGGGTTCATGGTCATGTTATCTAGTAATATGATTATGAGTGCTAGTAGAGTGGACCTAGTCAAGGTAATCCAGTTGTAGTATAGGTTCATGGATCAGGTCAGCTTCATGCCCTAAAACAGATACCTAAGGATCAAAGTATAGAACTATCGGCCTTATAAGGTATTATTATAGTACCATCTACTATTTTATCTTCCTTATTCAATTCAATTTATTCAAACTTTTTTATATCTTTATCAATCGTGGAAATTATTGGGTTGGAAATTTAGTATTACTATGGGTTGATGACCCTAGAAACACCATTGGGAGTGAAGTCAGATAGAATATGCTAGTGTAGGTATTGTACCCTTGATTTGGGCAGTTTTCCCTTATTATATAACATCTTCTTTCTCAAGATGATGGGATGAAATGTCATTCTCAGGATGGATTGGTTTTTTTCCTATCATGCCTTCTTGGACTGCTATCACTGTATGGTGATGTTTACATCACCAAGGGGATATAGTTTTCTCTAAAAGGGTGAGTGGGATGTCTAGGATGGTAGAATTGTACGAGAGAATCATGATCTATCTGGAGTGACCAACCACATTGATTGTATCTTTGTAGAGGAGTAGGGAATATATCAATTAGATTTTCCTCTACTAGTAGACTATTTTAGGGGTGTTTTTCCCGATGATTTTTCTTTCTTACTTATTAAGAGAGAGGTTGAGTTTGTAATTGAAATTTTTATAAGAGTAACTTTTTGTCCATTCCTCCATACATTATGGAACCTACTTAGCTATAGGAGCTCAAGGGACAGTTTGAGGATTTGGATTCTAAAGGTTTTATCCAACCTAGTACTACTTCCTGAGGTTCAACTGTGCTTTTCTCTAAGAAGGTGGATGAGACCCATAGGTTGTACATGTAATAATTATGGTTTAACTAGAATATGGTTAAATTTTATATCCAATGCCTTAGATAAATGATCTCTTTAAATAACTCTTAGGAGCTATGGTATTCTCAAATATTGACATGAGATCAGCTTATCATCAGGTGAAAGTCAGGCCTTTAGGAATACCTAATACATATTTTTTGTATCATTTATGATCTATATGGGTACATTTTTAAGTTTTTCAGTCTTATGAATGCTCCCATATTTTCATGGAATTGAGGAATAGGGTTTTCCACCCCTGTCTAGATTATTTTGTCTTGGAATTTTTGGAAGAAATCAAATTGTATTCTCACACATGTAGGGACCATTATAAACACCTTGAGATAATTTTGAATAAAATAAGTGAGAATCAAATTTATCCCAAGATTTATAAGTTACAGTTCTGGATAAAAAATCTCATTTATTTGGTCATATTATCTCATAATCAGGATTATTTGTTGACCAAGATAAGGTGAGTGTTGTGGTTACCAGGGAGCAGTCCAAAAATGCATTTGATATACAGAGATTACTGGGGATATCAATATAATTCATGTATTTCATGAAGTACTTATCATACCTTGATGCATACCTTAATGGTTTCACTAATAATGGTGTTAAGTTCTTGTGGTTAGAAGTGTGGAAAAATACTTTTATGAGCTAAAAGTGAGGCTTGTTTTAGAACCTATTATGATTATACCAGAGCCCTTCATAATATATATAGTTTTTTGTGATGCACCAAGCATCGGTTTGGGAGTAGTGCATATTTAGTAGGATAGAGTAATTCTTTATGGATATTGGAAGTTAAGGCCTTATGATAGAAATTACCCAACACATGACCTCAATCTAGTAATTATTTTCCATGCCTAATGACTCTCGAGGAACTTTCCGATGGGTGAGTGCTTTGTGGTTTACATAGACCACAAGAGACTCAAATATATCTTTTCACAACATGAAGTGAATCTCACGCAGTGAAGATGGTTCTAATATATTTTTTCCTTTTATTTTGAGCTTCTCTATATGTCTATAAGGGGAAATGTGGTAGTAGATGTAGTATTTTAGAAAACTCAGGCATATAACATATAGGAAACCGGTAATGAATGAAAATTTATGTCCTTTTTTTCTAAGATTTTTATAGATTTTCATGAGATTCATCAGTAGTCTTATCTTACAACCTTCAAAGTTAACTCTTCCATCTTTTATAGGGAAAATATCAAGCATTTGTATGATCCTGAAGTCTTGGTTCTTTGAGAGAGTATTTATGGTGAAGAACCGCATCTAGATTGGTTTTTTATAGAGATGACATCCTATATATGCGAGGGAATTTTTGGGTTCCCATAGATATGAGAGAGTAAATGATGTAAGATTCTCATTCATCTCAATAGGCAGTTCATCCATGAATCTCCAAGATTTATCGAGATTTGTGATGCTAGTATTGGGGTCCTATAATGAAACGTTGGATAATAGGATTTATCACCAGGTGTTCCACCTATAAATAGGTGAAGGTGGAGCACCAATGGCCTATTTTATTGTTACATATGCTTCCAGTCCTAAAATATAAATAGTAATATGTTGATATGGATTTATTAGTTAGCTTACTAAGGTCACCTTGAGGTAGCGGCGCAATTTGGGTAGTCATGGTTTAACTAAAAAAGGTATCCCAATTCCTTTCATTCTAGAAGACTTTCTTAGTTGATGAGATGAGAAGTTTTTATGTATATTAGATTATATGGCTACATGGGTTCCCTTGTACTATCATTTCAGATAGGTATTCTTGTTTCAAATCAAGGTTATGGTAGGGGTTTTAGAGTTCCATGGGTACCCTAGTGATTTTGAGCATAGCCTTCCACCCTCAGACCAACATATATACATAATGAAAGATGTAGGTTTTATAGGATGTGTTCCATGAATGCATCCTTGATTTTAGTGGTTCATGGGAGATACATATCCCTCTCGTAAAGTTCATCAACAATAATACATTTTTGGATATGATTCATATGTCTCCCTATGATTCATTGTATATTTGGTTATGTTGTTCAACCTTGTCCTAGTTAGAGGTAGGATAAGCAGTGATACTAGGTCCTCGTCCAGTGTAAGAGACTTTGGAGAAGGTTCAGATGATTAGATAGAATATGAATAAAGCTCAGTCTAGATAGAAATTATATTTTGATTGCCACTAATGACCTACAGATATCGAGGTTGGGGTCATTTTATCCTGTAGGTAGCACCCAGGCTTGGGATTACGTAGATACAAAGGCAAGGGAAGCTATCATCACAATGTTTTGGGCATTTTGATATTCTGGAAATATCAAGACCTGTATCCAATCGATTCTTACTGCCTCATAGGCACCATTCCAAGAACAAAATCTTCCATATTTGATAGCTTCTCTGTTATCATGATGACTCAACTCATTGTTTTGATCCTGAGTATATTGAGTTATATGTTGATTATAAATGTAAGGAGTATCTCATAAGAATAATTTAAAAGATCATTAAGTCTATTTGAGGTTGTTTTCCCTTTAGCATGAGTATTATAGAGGCACAACCATGTATAGGATGAGGCCTAGGAGTGAGAGGATGATGTTTGTGCCTAGTGGAAAGATTTATTCTTAGATATTGTTTATCCACCCTTTGAATGGGAACTCAAGTATGGATTTCTTTATAGGGGGAAGATTGTAATAAACTAGTTTTTTCTAACAGGTATGGATACTTTTAAATTTTAGTTTAATTATTTCTTAATATGGATACATAAGGGGTTCAAGGTTGTATTATAAGTTTTCAGGTCTTGTTTAGTGCTCAGAACCCCAGATGATGGAGAAAACAACCAAGTCTTACGGTTAGTAGAAACAATGTGATCAAGTACACATAGTTTCCCTAAAAATGTGAGGGCTGGACAATGAGAATTCAGAGGCCACACAGTTTGTGGAAATTGTAAATATAGAGGCTCATTACTATGAGAGTGTCTCATCAAAATTGAGAAGAGGGTGTAGTATGTTATGAACATGGTTAGTAAAACTATGCTAAAAAAACTGTGCGGGGTCCCTACGTAGGTAGTGGGATGCATGAAGTTGGCACAGGGTTTTTCCAGCCATGGGGCCAAACTATGCAACCCTGTTTTTCCTGAAACAAGTAATCAAAATTCCTTTAAGTATTTAATAAAATTACCCCTCTCTCGTATTTTAATTTCTAGTGTTAGGGACCTCTTTATTATTCTGTTGGACATCCCATGTCCCTTCCTCTAAGGCTTTCTTCTTTTTTCATCATCTAAATTCTGATTCAATCACCATTCATCATGATGGATTCACATCACTAAGTACTATATTTATCTTAATCAATTATTCATTTCTATTCTATTAAATGATGTTATTTAGATACAAGATCATATACCATATTTTCTGGGTATTGATCCATTCTTCTATTTTCATCCAATCTAGGCCCAAATAGAGGTTGATACCAGACAAGGAGAGTTGTATGAGCTAAATGTATGTGGTCTATGACTCATCCATCAATAATCTCTATTTATAAATTTTTTATCATTGTGTGAACATCGATTTAATCATGTGTTTCCTATTAAATGAATATTCCTTGCTTATAATCATTAGTTATATATTTTAGAGACCCTTCTATATATGTTCAACATCATTGAAGGTTATGTCCTCAATGTTGACCACCCAAATAAAGTCTTTTTCTTAGGTTATGTCTTTAGTGGTTTTCTATTAATATATACAATACCATTTAGGTGTTCTTTGACTTGGAATTAATATAATTAAGTGTTCTATTAAATGAATGAATTGATTATGGAAAGTACCTTATAAAAATAACTTGACCCTTCTAAGGTGAGTGTTTACATATAATAAATGGAACTCAATTATAAATGGAAACTATATTATATGTATCACTAAGCCTAGTTAATTATAACTTAATTACTTATGGTTGATTCCTTTAACTGTCCTTATCATGAGTATGAAAGGTAAGGGAATGAAACTAATAATAGAACTTGAAATGTAATTAAAGAAATAAATGGTTGCATGCATTATTATATTTATCACCTAGTAAGAAATGAATTGGAATGAAACATCTAAATTATTAAATATAATGAGTATTACATGTCCTAAATGATATCATGAATTATGTATAAGGTGCCTATCACATATGGACCTTTTAATATTTATAGGAGTGGTCAGACTTGAGAAGCATTGTATTGAGGGAATGTCTTCAGCACCTAGAGGATGCCACTCCTATTCAATTTTATTGTTCCCAAGGGAGATACCCACATTATAAAAAGGTCCTTGTCTATTAGTGGATACCTAGAATGAAGTTTTAGGATCCATTTTATATCTTCTAGATATCAAGATCCATTGGATACACTACTTAGATCCATCTTGATATCTTCAGACATGTGGTTCCATGAATTCACCCCATTGGTCCCAGTCATGCTTATCATATTTTACCTTATATTAGATCCTTGGACTCTGATAGAATTATTTATAATAGAATTCATTTAGAAATTCCCCTTGTATTACACTCATACCCCTTATATCTTGGTTGTAGGTTATTACTGAGTTAGATCAGCCCCTGAGGTCAAGGATACCTTTGGAATTACCATGGATCCTCTTTTATTGTTGTAATCACTGCAAAAATCCTTATTACACCATTAATACTTTATTATTATTATTATTATTATCATGATACATCAGCAGTGCTTGTTATACCTCATGTGACTCAACTATGTAAGATGAACTTAAATGGACCAATTAAGTGATTACATGTTTAAATAAATACATGTTGAGGATAAAGAAAGTATCCGGGTATTTACATTATTATAATAATTTAAATTTATATACTTTCTCATTGAATCCATTTATATTTATAAACTGGATAGTATAAATGTCATTGGTGGTGGGATACTGATATTTATCTCACACCCTATCCTATCCGCTGATGGTACCCAGGTGGATTATATGTATGAAGGTGTTGACAAAGAGAAGCATCCCTATTTGGACACCTAATCTTGTTTTCTTTCTTAGGATGGAGCTTGGTAGTAGAAGTCTGAGCTAGTGCTTGGGGTGCTTGGATAGTTTTTTGGATTCTTTTTTATTATTTTGGATAGAATATACTAAATGTTTCTATCTTTACCTATTTTACTTCTTTATAGAGACATGACATACATTATAATAATTTTTATATTATTCATTTTCCCATCATTAATTATTTTTTTAGTTTATTAGTTGTTATATATACTTCTACTACATTGGGTTACTGGCCCTGTCATGTCGTAGTATTTTGTTTTATTATGAAATTTTTTTATATATGCTTCAGTTATTTATCTTTTATTACTTATCTATTGTTATCCACTTGAATATGATGGAATAATCTCCCTACCAGAACACCCTAGGATCTCACTGCTTGTCATGGCATACTGGGAGGTGTGCTCCAGGCCATGTCACAAACTGGTATTAGGGAACCTCTAAGTAGAACTTAGGTCTAGGACATAACAATATATGATCTCCCTTTCTTATGTTTCCTTACCTATGCTTATGAACAATTTTTTACTAGGGTATATATATGAATAGTACAAATTTGGAAGTCCTTTTTGGGAGACATTGAATAACTTTTATTAAATAAGAATATATTGATTCTAATCTCCAAATACACTAAACTTAAACAATTCATTGGCATGTATTTTTGAAATATAATAAATACTAATATAAAAATATATAATATTTATGTATGAGAAGGTTGGGTCTCTACATGAATAGGGTTATCCAACATCAATGATACTCTATTAATTTAAGTAGGATTCCCCAAGATGATGCACACTCCTGATTTTCCTGTCAGCTAACAGCTTCTGGTGCACCTGATTCCATCATTAAATAGAATTTAGAATATAAATTATTTGTAATTAGATATTATATGTCAAAAATATATTCATAAAAATTATAATAATAATATATACATATTAAAATATATTTAATATATTTAGTACTTCTAAAATATATCATATCAAGGAAGATATGACTATAGGAATCCTCTATTTTATTCCATGAAATTGAGTAGCTACTACACTCCCTATAATTACAAACTACTCACCTAAATCTATTCATTGCTCTTGTATTCTATTCTAAAAAATCACAATTTTATTTCATTATTCTTATTTATCAATAACAATTACATTACTCAAACTAGGAAGATGAGTGATCATTCTGAAATAAGATGATACCCTCATATATATTGATTATTCGGAGTATCTAATACCCAACCATTTTACATTACTAGAATAATCTTTTCCCAAAACATGGGAAACAGAATTGATGTATCAAACTAATGATGACTATGATGGATTTTCATCTCATGCATATTTTATTTTTTATTGAAATAGAAGAAATTTAAATAATATATATTGATTTAAAAAATTGGCTTGTAAATTATATTTTTTTCACCGATACTTATAGTGGGTTCACTTATATAAATTCTATTTCCATTATAATGTAGATTAAACCAAATCTTGATTAAAATAACCTCATGACCAGCTTCATTCACCAATATTAAAAAATAAGAAATAAAAAAATATAAAACATTTAGTATTTAAGATGGAATAAAAGTAATTTAATGTTATCTAATAGATTACTATGTCATTTCATGTCCTCAAAGGATTTTTTAATGGGCTATGTATAGGATGACTTGTTTCTCCCATATTGATTAGTTTTTATTATAATATTCCCAAAAAATTCATTGTTGATTTGTTTTTGAAAAATTAATATCAATGTAATAAGACAGTAACAAATATATTTTTAGAATCATAATTCTTCATATTCATAAAATAAGTCCACTAATCCCATGTTATCCCTTCGGGTTCCTTTTTTACATTTTACAAAGACGCAAAGAGGTGTCATTGAACTCACACCACATTATATACTAACATTCATTCATCATTTTACATAAGACTTTTCAATGTTCATTGATGAAAAATAGTGTGATGAACATAAAAATGTAAAATAATCATCCATAATATATATAAAAAAATAATTAGACATTCATTTTATAGGAATATCAGATAAAATAAACTATAAATATTTATTTTGACTTATTTCCACTTTTTTATCAAAAAAATCATTCTTCCAATTGATGTAAATGTGCCTCTAATCATGATACGTGATGGAAAGGAATATCATCTCACATGAAAACTTCCCCAAGATCTACTTGTATAGGCATCTTATATAATCTATAAGAACCCCATATATTTTAAATAAAAAATTAACTTATTTATGTCTTCAAAAATTTTATGTATTTATGTTCATTTCTATCCAATTATTTTTTGAACATATACAATAAATATATTAAACAATTAGTTATTATGTAAAAAAATTATTTTTCACATTATAATTTATATACCAAAAAAGGTAACCCTCCAAATCCCACATGATGTTAACTGCGACACCATGTGTATAGTCAATGAATCCTCCTCACCTTCTCCATAGGATACAACCATCATCCCTATAGTAAAAGATGATGCACTAGAAGTATGGATCATGCCAAATTAATACGGAATCATAAAAAATGTCATCAAGTTTAATAAATGGGGAATACCAAATGATGAGAGTATACCTGATGAAAGTGGGATTATATCATATAATTTATCTGATAGAGTAAAAGTTTTAGAACACCAACGCATATCTTCAAATAATTTTTTCAGTATTATAATATCTAACTAGAATGTAAAAAAAGTTAATATATGACATATGAGATGAGATAAAAATATCTTTTGAAAATTCTGACATAGTTAAAATATCCATCAAAAAAGATAATAATTATTTTTTAAAAAATAAGACGAAATATCATTTGCATTTTGGTATTATTATTTATAAAAAAATGTATGAATAAATTATTTCCAAATGAAGGTTAAATGTAATAAAAAAGTATTTTAATTATTCATATTATAATTACAATTTAAAATGATACTTTATAAATATAACAAAAGAAAGAGGTGGTAGAAAGGGACCATGTAAGGAATGTAAAGTAAGAGAGAGCAAGTCATTCCCTTCCCAGAATCATAAGTAACTCACAATAAATTAAAACTAGTATTAACTAGTCAAAAATATCAATGAAATATATATAATAAATCCATGAAATAAAATAAATATTATATATATGAAAGAGATATATTCTAATTGAAAACAGAGCTAATGTAAATTACCTTTACCATCACTCCTAACTTCCTAGAACTCCATTTAACTCTATTTACAATCAATATAGAATTATTAGTAATAAATTTAATAAATTTATTTATACTTACTAACATTTATTTTTTTCAATTAAATTTATTTATTAAATATATATTTATAATTCATAGTTTATATTGATCATCAAAAGTAAATTGTTTCAATTATTGCAATCATTCTTTGGTAAGGAGATATTGGCTATCATTCCTTTCCCGTGATCCCATAATCTTTAAAATTTTAAAAATAATAGAAAAATAATTTTTAATAAATTTTTATAATCCCATATTAATTTTAAGGATGTTATGATTATGATTCATGAGTAGATAGTAAATGATTTTCTCATTAAGAATTATTTATACAACCATGAATTATTATTTGAATATTTAATTTAATTTTACTCTTAGTATTCTAGAATCATAAGCATGAAATTATTTTCTATTTTATAACATATACAAAAATTATTTATATTTTTATAATCATTTATTAAAAAAATGATGTAAATAGTATAGAATCTTTCATGTAATTAGTTAAACTGACCAAAAAACTTATTATAATGAATGATTGAGTAAGGATATATAGTTATATTAATATATATTATTTTTATAGAGTGTAATGAAATTAATTATATGATATTATAGTATTCCTTCATATTTAAGAATAATTGGGATAAGAAAATAATGATAAATATTGAGAAGAATTCATTTCCTACTTGAATTGAAGTGTCTTTCCTCATAACCTTTTACTTCACAATAAAAAATTTTGGACTCTTTACTATGATAAGGATATAAAACATTTGATAGAGGAAATTATAAGAGGAATTTTATACATATAATAGATTATAAATTGAATTAACGATGTAGTTTGGAATGGATAGAAAATGGATCATTTTAAAGATGACTTTGTGTGACATATTTAAAAATACCAATTCAATAATGGTTAAAGAATGTAATTTTTAATTTTCAAGTGTCCCATAGAAATAAAAAAATGGAGTTTTATAATTCTCCTTATTATTAACATTTATTTTGATTTTATATAAGTTTATAAACATTTTTTTAACAATATACAATATTTAAACGCATTTATTATTTACTGATATATTTAACCATTTACCCAGTAAATTATTTTTATAAAAAAAATAAGTAGAACTTATTACATAATTTCAACATCCTCATTCAAAATATAAATACAAATTTATTTAATTAAAAATCAAAATATGATCAATTTTCATATATATAAAAAATCCTGATACTTTTAAGAAACATTTTTATTAAAAAAATTATTTCATATGAAATAAATTAATATATTTTATTAATTATCATTTATTAATTATTTAATACCTGTAAATTAGTCATTATAAATAGTAAATATACAACTATAATTACATTATATTCTTCTATAAAATGATTGTATGTAAATTATATTAATTTCAATATACTTATTAGTTATATGTATTACCAATAGCTATATATATACCCATCAACTATATATAACTCATATTACCCTACTACATTCATATATATAACCCGTCAAACTACTTTAACAATGATTCATCCTATTCTGTTATTTATTTCCCAAAATTTTTATCATATTTATACTATTTAATATTCCTCTATTTCATTCTCCAAATTTTAATCATATAAATAATGTTTTTCATTGTTCATATACATATACATGAAGATAATATTTTTATGGGAGACCATGAATAAGAAAAATTCAACCCTGTATTATTTTTATTTACATATTCTTATATTCCACTTATAGAGTTCATAATTATTATTCTATATACATTTCTTATAATAGTGTTTCTTTCATAATTTTTTTAATATTATAGCTTAATAAAATAAATTATTTTTTGTGTTAGATAAATAGTATATACGAGATATATTATTTTACATATGGGTGTTTTTAATGGAAAATTAATATTGAAATATGACATACAACCCCATAAAATTTACCATAAAATTTTCATTACAAAGATAAAACTATATGATGGTATGTTTTTTCTAGTTATATCTTATGGTTCCCATTTTTCTTCATTAAACCTGTCATTTTTTCATAAAACAATCACCGTATGAGTGGTTATATTTTTAGTACATTAGATTTATTACGCAACATTTCCTTGGTTATTCATTATAGGAGTGATCTTGTTCTAGTTATACAACCTATGAGTTCTACTCTTATTATCGATCTTATTTTTACTTCCTCAAAAGTGATATGTGAAACAAAATTTTAACATGTGATAGATTTATTGGAAGATATTTTTGATAACCTATCATCCCCAAATGATCTATAATCTTAAAGGGGTTGATGTTTCTTTGGATTAACATTCCATTTTTTTCTTAATTTCATAACCCTCTTCCATGATGACATTTTAAGGAATATTTTGTCATTAACCTTCAAATCCATTTTATTTTTATTTTCCAAAGACACCTTAAGGATGGGTGGTAACCTTATAGATATCCAGATATTTCATATTACAAAACATAATTCATGATAAAAACAACACCAAATTCAAACTTATAACATGATACAAATGTGAAACATTCAAACAAAAATGGTTCTATTCTAAACATTTCCACATCTTAGTCTTCCAATCCAAACATCAAAATCATCCACAAAACCGTCCTAAAACTTTCAAATTTAAAATTTAAAATTTAAAATAGAAAACCATCAAAACCTTCTCGGTTGACAATCCACCTCTCATCGTGTGCCCTGACCCACACTAAACATCCAGTCCAATAGACCACTGGTGAGAGCCACCCAATGGAAACCAAAACCACTATTTAAGAATGCAACACCCCGATATTAGTTACATAGAGTTGGTACATTATTAAATAACATTTGCATGATCACAAGAGATAAAGTCCCAAAAGACTGATTAGTTTAGTATCCTGAGAAGTACTAGATACATTTAAAAGTATTATATTACATTATGAAATGAAAAGAACAATATTATGTCTCTTTAGAACACACTCATATCCCTTATCCTATACCTGATGGTCTATCATAATATTATTCTTCACATTTTGGGGATAAATAAAACAAAAGAAATGAGTGAGCTCAGATGCTCAGTAAGGATAAAAATATAGTAGAAACTACCATAAAAAAGCATAAACATTTAAGGAAATGTATAAGACTAAAACACATGCCTTTTAAAATTAACGTCCGCATAATATAGAAAATATAAATCAAATAATTTCATTTACTTGTTCACATGGATATTCTACTAGTTGAATAATCACATGTAATATCAATATCTAATTTCATAATGATGGAATGCATAATTCCGGACATCATAACAAAAAATTCAAGGCCTCATGCCAAGACTACAAATTAAATTTTTTTAAGGCCTTGTTCAAAGAAAATAGTTTGTCTCATGAGACCTACCGATGTGTATAGGGTCTATAGAGGGACCCGCCCGTCACTTACTATGTCCAATGCATTCCTCATATGAAAATGTTGAAACATAACATAAAAATTCATATTAAAACTATCATAGGTAATGATAATACTTTAACCATAAACCATGAATGGTATAAAAATAGAACATTCACAGTCAAACATATCCCAAAATGTTCAATACCAAACGGAAGATTGTACCCTAATAAATCATCTTCAAACAAGCATAAAATCCAACAAAGGATGTTGACATAGATGAAATCAATCCAAAAACTATTTGAGTGAAATATATCATTCTAATTTGAAATAAGTTAAAATTATAGAAAACATTTATTTTTTAAAATATTCTTATAATATTTTAAGGGAATCTTAAAAGGTGTTTTAATGGAGGAAAATAGCGGCACCCACCATATAAGTTAAAAAATATTATTTCCATAATTTTTTGAAAAGTTCATAAATTACCTTGTTTAGAAAATGACAGAATGATTCCTTTCAAAGAATTTTATAAAAATTAAAATAAAGGTATAAATTAATTTAACCCATAGTCTAGGAAAGAGTAAAAAAAATTTTGGAAATAAATTTTTAAGAAACACAAATATGGATGATAAATATGTCCCAATAGATACTTATGTATAAACAACCATAGATAATAAAGAGATTGTAGAATTAACCCTTACCTTATACCTTTACATAGTAGAGGGTACTTTAACCTCCAGTATAATGGTTAAATCATTTTTATTAAATTATAAAAGAACCACATACATAAATATGATATCATATATGATCCTCTAATAATTCATTGTTAATAATATTTCAGTAGTATCATTGTTTCAACTGTAAACTGATTCATTTTCCATTATATATTTTGTTATGTAAGTCATGTTTTTTATGGATAGGATTTATTTTATTTATATCTAGAATGATATTAAGTTCTTAAAAATTATTTTTAATCATAAAATGAAAATTATTCTTGAATTGTTTTGATGGGGAATGAAATCTTATCGCATCGTGGAGATGGTGAGTCATGTGTACGCACGAGCAAAAATATAAATCTATTGATGGTGAAATGATATGTAGTTGGATGGTATATTATATATAAAGAATTATTTACATGTTATATCTATTATTTACATCAATTATAATCATTATTATACCCATCTAAATACTGAGGTGTTGAATAAAAAACTACACCACGACGTGGAGACAATAAGCCGTACGTACACAGGTATGGTGACTTTATCATTTATAGGATGGATAGAATAATGAATATGGTTGTACCATATTCATAATAACATCAAAGTATGTAGAATGCATTGGATTTATTTTTTTATGGAAACAAAAAAGAAAGAGGAAATGGAAGAAGAAAAGAACTTTGAAAGAGGTGATGAAATAATTACCTCTTCATCAGGTGCTTGTTTTGGATTTGTACAAAAGGGCTCCTTAGGTTGGATTTATGATCAAATTAAGTCCTCTAGGATTCCTTGAGGGTATTTGGGAGGATATTTTATTAGGGTTGTCTGAGAAAAAGATTTTTGGATATGTGAATTTGAGAGAAAGGGAAGTACCCTTTTATAAGAGAGGTGATGGGTACTTTAGGAAAAGCTCGAAATGTAAATTTATTATAAAATAATTTTCAATTTATAATAACTCAAAATGAATTTATATATAGGTTAATGTGGTTATGGGTCGAAATACTCTCACCCAATATGGTTTATACATGTTTAGATCACCATATTAACATTATCATTTAGATTTAACTCTTGGTTAAATAGTTTAAAATTTACCATGTCTCCTTGTATTTTTATATTACATGGTTAATAAACATACTATAAAATTACAAGAGAACATAAAGTGGTTCATTAATGACATATATAACCTTATATAAGTCTTTTGGATAAATATTAGATTTTGAAGAGTATTATATCATTTAATAAAATAATATTTGTTTTAAAAACTCATTTATGTCAATTTTGACACCATTTAGTATTTGGTTTTTGTGAAAATCATAACAACATGATTAATTCGAAAAAATACATTTAATAAACAATAAAATGTCATTTAAACCTATAAAATTCATGGACAGAATCAAAAGTTTCAATTTACATTTATTTTAATATTTATAATATCAATTATTTTAATCTTTCATTAATAAGGTAATTACTGTATCATCATTGTGACATAAATAAATTTAATTATTTAATGTCCAAAAATTATTAATAAAATACCATGATGTAGAAAATAATTTTATATTTCTAATTAATATCTATAGTTGAATTTATCTTATGTATAACCCTATATTAAAAATTATTTATTTATTAAAATTTCAATTTAATACTTTTAACTCTTCTTTAAATAAAATATAATAAACGTACAAATCTAATCCATGTAGATAAAAATGTATCATATTTTTTCCTAAGGTTATTTTTGGTCTACATTAACTTATCCAATATAATTAGGACATGTGTTGGGGTAATTATAATATCATCTTTACCTTTAATTACCCTATTTACTTTTAACTGTGGTAAATAAAATCTCAAAGTTACTATTCACCAAAAATTATTTTCTTCCTATAGAACCAAATTTTACGTACTAATGAAAACCATGTTTGTATTATTTTTGAAATTCAATTAACATAAGGTAAAAAATTACGTTTTATACAAATTTTCAAATGTGCCTAGAAGGTGGGTAAAATATGTTAAAAATTTCAATAAAATTTTATATATATCTTATCTTATTAAAAAATGACTACAATGAATTAAATTGGACTAATATTAGTATTATATATATTTTTTGACTTTAAAATAAATTTAAATAAAAATAATAATTATTTAAATTAAAAGTTGATTTTAAACAATAATGCAGTGTTTTTCAATATTCATTAAAAATTGAAGGTTTTCAGAAAAATACAAAAAATTCACCCTATGATAATTTTGATATTTTGAATCAAAAAATGAATTCCATTTTGAAAAATAAATTTATAAAATTTCAAAAAGTATGTATTACTATTCATAACTACTTTTTAAATGGCTAGTTTGATTGGTCGTGGTATGCTTGAACTCGATGTTTCGTACATTTCAAGCTATAGTATTATTCAAAGATAAACCTATTGTGAAATATTGGGGTGTTACATTATTCCATACTTCAAATAATTTTATGCTTGAAATTTCTATAATATTACTGTGTAAATACATTCGAGTGGTTCTTCATCATAAGTTCCTCTAGTTCCCACATTTCCTCTTCCATTTTATGGTTTCTACAAAGAACTTTTACCAGATGAGTCGTCCAGTTTCTCAAAACTTCTTCTCTAGTATCAAGAATCTTGACAGTCCCTTTACAATAAGACAGATGTAGTTCAAGTTCTATTTCTTCATAGGTGAGTCCATGTGTTGGGTCAGGCATGTATTTACTCAACATTGATATGTAGAACACATCATGAACTTTGGAGAGACTTGGAGGCATTTCCAAACTATAAGTTACAACTATAATTTGTTATAGAATTTCGAAAGGTCCGATGTACCTGGGACTTAATTTACCCTTCTTTTTGAAATGTATAACACCCTTCCATGGAGATACCTTTAAGAAAACATGATCTCTTACTTGAAATTCCAAATCCTTCCTTAGGATATCGATATAGCTCTTTCAATTACTTTGAGCTACATTGATGTGGGTTTGTATAATCATCACCTTTTCCATTGTTTCCTCTACAAGTTCTGGGCCTACAAGTTTTCCTTCACCAATATCATCCCAAAAAGTTGGAGTGCGACATCTCTTTCTATATAATTCTTTATATGCTTCCGTCTGAATACTTTAATGTAAGCTATTGTTATAAAAAAAATTATACTAGAGGTAAATACTATTCCAACATACCTTGAAATTCATGTGATCAAGATCTCAACATGTATTCTAAGGTTCCAATAGTCCGTTATGATTGTCCATTAGTTTGATGGTGGTAGGCAGTACTCAAATGAAGTTTAGTATCCTGGAATTTCTGAAGGCTTTTCTAGAATCTTGATGTAAAACAGGGATCATGATAAAAAACAATCGACAGGGGTACACCATGATGTCTTACTACTTAATTAATATATAGTATTTCTAAATGTTCAAGTGGTAAATCTTCTCCAATAGAAATAAATGTCCTAACTTGGTAAGATGATCAACAACGACCCATATTGCATCATTCCTTCTTGGATTCTTTGGTATCCCCATAAAAAAGTCCATTGTAATATCATCCCATTTCTACTCAAGTATGGGAAGAGGTTGCATGACTCCTCCAGGATGTTGTCTTCCAGCCTTCACCTGCTGAGAAACCATACATCTTTACACATAATAAACAATCTCTATATTCATGTTGTCCCATAAAAAATGTTCCTTCAAATATCTATACATCTTAGTTCTACGAGGGTGTATAGAGAAGTTGGATCTATGAGGATCATCCTACAATTCCTTTTTTAGATCAGGTATATTAGGAACACAAAGCCTCTTCCCAAAATTTAAAATTAGATCTTCATATATGAAGTTAATTAGTCTCCCATCATTCACATATTAAATTTTCTTTTGAAACTCATCATCATCAGTCTGAGAAATTTTTACCCTTTTTAGTAAACATAGTTTGGCAACCATTTGAAAAATTATTGATGTTTCACCTTCTATAATTATTCCCATATCCATATTTACTAGATCCTTGAACATAAGATCATTTCCAACTCTCATCTTGTTCAGACCTCGATGATCCTTTCTTCTAAAATCATCCTCAACCTTATTTTCCTTCCCCGGGTGGTAGTGTAATATGAAAATATAATCCTTGAGTAGTTCGATCTATCACCATTGCCTCATGTTGAGTTATTTCTGTGAGAAAATATACTTCACAATATTGTGATCAGTAAATATCTCACATTTTTCACCATAGAGATAGTGTATTCATATCTTCAGAGAAACTATTATAGCTGCTAACTCAATATCATGAGTTGGATATTTTTTTCATGAATTTTTAGCTATCGTGATGCATAGGAAATAAATCTATCACTCTACATATAGACATAACCAAGTTATTTCTTTGAAGCATCACTATAATTAACAAACCCATCATTCCCTGATGGTAGAGTCAAGATAAGAGCATTTAACAATCTTCTCTTCAATTCTTTAAAACATCTTTCATAATATTTTTTACAAACAAATTTATTCCCTTTACATGTGAGCTTGGTTAATGGGTTATCCAATGGGGAAAAGTTTTGGAAGAAACACTGATAGTAACCTTCTAAACTAATAAAATTGCGTACCTCAGTTATACTTATTTATTCTTGCCATTCTTGGATTCCCCTTGTCTTTGAAGGATTAATATAGATTCCATCCTTAGAGACAATATAGCCAAGAAAAGAAATATTCTTAAGCCATAATTTACACTTGCTAAACTTCCCATATAATTAATTTCTTCTTAAGAGTCTTTAGAATGGTGCACAAAAAATTTTCATGATCTTTATAGCTTTTGTAGTATACCAAGATATTATTAATAAATATCATTACAAATTCATAAAGATATTCCTTGAAAACTATATTAATTAGATCCATGAAAACAGATGGTGCATTAGTCACTCAAAAAGGTATTACAGTAAATTCGTAATGCCCATACCTAGTTCGAAATGTTGTCCTTGGAATGTTTTCCTTTTTCACACAGAACTGAGGGTATGCAGATCGAAGATAAATCTTTGAAAAATATTGAGCTCTATGAAGTTGATCAAATAAATCATCAATTCAAGGTAGGAGATACTTATTCTTTATTGTTATAGCATTGATCTCCCTGTAGTCAAAGCACAACCTCATAGATCAATCATTCTTCTCAACAAAAAGAATATGGGCTCCTTATGGAGTAACACTAAGGAAAAAAAATCCTTTATTACTCAATTCCTATAGTTTTTTCATTAGTTCCACTAATTCCACAATGTCCATTCTATAAGGGGTCTTCAATATGGGACATGAACCAAGAATTATGTCAATGGAAAACTCAATTTATCATTCTTGAGGATATCCAAGTAAATACTCTTGAAACACATCAATGTATTTTTGCACACTAGGTACATGCTCTATTTTAACATTCCTTTACTCACCCACTACAAGAAAATTGCAATTTCGCGACGTTTTTTTGAATATAGTGGCGGTTTAAACCACCGCCATATGATTCTGTGGAGGTTTCCAAAAACCACCGCTAAATTGCATGTTGGGAAACTATTTTTGGAATTTAAAGTAGTTTAGCGGTAGTTTATGGGAACCGTCATAGTTGGTGCATTTTTGCGGTAGTTATACTGTTTCTCGTGATGGTTTTTCTGGGCAGCGGATTACTTTTTATAGGGGTGGTTAAAACTGATGCTAAATTTAAGATGTTAGTGGAATTTAAAACCACCTCTAATAGAAAAAATATCGACATTTATCGGCAGTTTTAACCACCTCTAAAGAGCAGATCTAGAAAGAACCAATTTTTGGAGCCCCTGTACCAGTGCCCTGAAAAAAAACCATTCCATGAATACCAAAACACAAACAGAATACATACTACAATAAATATAAAAAAAGTTTCTTTACTAAGAACAAAAAATGCATCGTTCAGTGAGTAAACGAATGCAAATAAACATATCAAATGGAATAATCCTAGTATCCAATAAAATGTAGTGGTGAATTTATGTATTTAAAATTTACCATTTTAGACTCATATGTACTATTTAATCATTGATTGTATGTTAACATGTTGTGTGCAACTTATATGGTCACCCAATGAGTGATCTAGGTAAAATGGGACAATCTAATTTTTTTTCAAATGTTGGTACTCCCACATATCTTTTGGAATTGTTAAATAATGTAATATCCCTTTATATATGATTATTTGATAGAACCGAAGGCATCCCTTATGTGTTTGGACCACTTATAGTTGGAATTTCTAAAGTGGAAAATTTCCTAGATTAAAATGTCACCATCTAAGTGAATCCATTGAGATTATATATGGGTTTCCCATGTTTTAATGAATTTAATGAGTTAAATGTAACTGATAATGTGAAATGGATAATTAATGATTGGTTTCCTTTCTTAAAATAAATCAATTTGTTTTAAATGGAATGACCCCAAGTAATTGTAATGTTATGCTCTTGATTTATGCTTTATAAAATGCTTCATAAAAACTTTAATATTTTAAATGGGAATTGAACAAGGATAAGGACATGAATAAGAGGTTATTCCTTATCTATTATGACACATATGATTATGCCTTTGTTATGTATATTGTGTAGATAGAAGATATTTGGATTTTAGGTAATTTCCCTTGATAGTTATATTTAATATATGACTTTATAGAGGTTGTGGTATGATGGTATGAGATTGTTGAGCAAGAAGATATCACAATTCCTTACATCTGGTGTTGAGCATGGTGTATCACTAAAATGTTACTATATAAGTATTGTGATTTACTCACCACATTCCATGACTAAAATTTTGACCTGATGGGGCACTCAACATCCCATGTGTTATTTCATGGCGTCCATCATTCTATTGGGATATAGGGCATGTACCCAATTACACAAGCACATAGGCTCGTTAGACTAGTTAGGGATGTTTGAGTTATACCATGGTCTATTCATTAGTATTATCATAAGTATATGGCTACATACCTCTTCACCAACCTTGAAAATATAGGTGGATGAAATATATATAAACTATATATATTACTACTATATGTATAGTAACTATTTAGATTTCTATTCCATCTATGTGTCGATAAATTTAAACCCTCCTATAGTCTTTTAGGAACATGATTGGGTGGTTATTTATTTATTCCTTAGTTACTTAAATGATTTGGGGTGTAGTATGTTGGTGGTAGACCCTTTATCATGGGAATAATTATGTGGAAATATTTTGTTGGGATTAATCTATGTTGGTGTTCCATGCAGAATTTTTATAAATGAAACATAACATAGGAATTAGGTAAAATCAACTCTCTCTTAGGTTATTCCATGCGGAATTATTATACTTGACACTAAAGATAGAAAAAAGGTAAAATCATCTCTCCCATGGACAAGGGTTCTTAATTTTTTAGGATTGATAGATCAGGTTCAAGTATCATATTTGTTTCACTCATGTGATTTCTTTGTAAAAGGAGTCTTTAGTGTGGTTTCCTTAGAAGTAATGGAATCTAGCACCTAATATATTATAACTCCCATTATGTATCCTAGTTATTTTGATGTGTATAATATAATAGAAGTGATCAGGCACATTCCTCTAAAGAGAATAGTGTCTCATGAAGGGGGTTGATATATTCTATCAAGAAACATGGATGCTTATAATAAATTATTTGTGATAGGGAAGTTGATGTTATGAATGGTAAGTAACTGATCATGTAGTATATTTAACATTTTTCTAGGGCAGGGGGTTCTACAGATTCTACTGGGAGTTTCCCATCGACATGTCATGCTTACCTAGATAATGGACATTGTCATTCACACTGCCTGACTGTTTTTAGAGGCCACTTTGTAAATGGTTGAAAAACCCCATTTTAGAAGGGTAGAAAAATTGCCCTAAATCTTGTATCAGTATCTATGGATTCCAAATATTCTTTTGAAATTTTGGATACTAGTATTATTCCACACTAAATGGTGATCTATCTTAAACATGTCAGCAATACATGCATTCTCATTCCTAGGGATTTATACATGAGCATAACTAAGAAGTACTTCATAGAAATGAAAATGTAGTGGTAAATGAATTGGGCTAGAAAATGTAGGATAAGTTATTATAATGAAAAAATAAATTTTGGAAAAATTAATCTTGAAAAATGAATCATAACAATAAAGAGTTGACATATATGGTGCATACCACACTCGAGAAATCAAGACATAAAAGAAAAAATTAGAAATCAATAAAATACATAAAAGAAAACATGAGAAATCAAGAAAATGTCAGGTCCTGAAAATATTTGGAGGAAAATATGTTCCACATATGATAGGTATACAAACTGACTATAAATATTTTTCCACATATCAATAATAATACTAATCACTATCTTATGATGAACAGATATCATCACCCTCTCTACCTCCATATCCACTTCCTAATACAACATGTAAGAACATTATATTGAAAATTAAATAGTGTTGCATATTTATATTTAAACATAAAAAAAATAAAAGTTTAAAGACTAAATTATTTTGAATTTTTTTGATTTACCTGCTCACCACCAGTCGATACAATACCACCAGGGGGGATATCTTCTCATCTGTTGATGTATATCAGTCAACACTTTTTGCAAAGCAGATATCGAAGCCCCTTGGTCTTGAACTGCGTTTCGTAGGGAAATAATTTCTCTCTGAGCAACTCCAGATATGGACTGACTATAAACAGGAATAGATGCATCTGAAATCCTCGATGGCCTACCAAAGACCTCAGATGGTACGGGTCCCAAACCCATCATGTACACTTTACCAGGATGCTCCTTTCCAAGTACATTAGCAACTGGGTCATCCTGGGTGATTGAGTAGGAATTCCCAGGATTGGATTCCCATATTTATTTAATTTTTACCTATAAATAAATTATCAATATATAGTAAGATAGTTAAAAATGATAATAAGTTATTATAATTAAAAAATTAGTTCATACCCTAACTTATTTGGCATGCTCATTAACAAAACTTCCATCAGATTTTTTGTGAACATCCAACCACACTTCAGTTCAAGATGCTTTGTGCCCAAAAATCTATGACTGCATTAAACAATGATAAATCAATATAATAATATATTAAATAGATAATATTCTCTTATAAATATTTAAACTAATGAAAAGATTACCAGAGTCGGTCGACTTCTAGAAAAGATTTTTGACCCCGCAGTGTGAGGGATGAATTTCTTAGCCCTGCTTGATGCATTCTTTCTTGAGAGATCCTGAAATAAATAAAATGAAATTTAATAGTAATGTATTCAATGTCATATCCTCTTCATATACATGTATAAATGTAAAATGAGGTTAATATAACAATATATATTTAAATCCCATCTGTTTCTCATCATGATATCTTTCAACAAAAACTTTCCACTGTTCTTTGGGTACCCCATTTCTTAGCTTATCATAAATTTGTTGGATAGTCAATGAAGTATCATTGACATCACTCCACAATCCCCATTTGAATTCTTTCCATTTCTTACCAAGATTTTTTAGCATCCACTTTCGTGTTTTCACATTAGCAACTATAAAGTGTAAAAACATCTGTATACAGAAATTCATTTTGAAAATATTAATAACATAACATTGAATTACACCATAGTGTATTAAAGTTACCTTTATTTGAGAATCAAAAACTTCATTTTTCTAACATGGAGGCATATTTCTCTAATCATCATAATAAATAGGAATGGAAATGGGCTCTACTGCCAGATGGCCTAGAATTTGGCCAAGTAATCCTGCAGCGTCATCTGTAAGGACCCCATATGAATCAAATGGAACAACTATCTTCTCTCCATTAATATTCCACACATCTATACTTTTTATATTTTTCCCCAAAATTTCATTTTTCTCATATTTAATGAACAAAAAATTAATATAAAAAAGTGCAATAAATTTATTTATATTTTAATTTGTACCTATAACAGTGACCCTCTAGTATGGTCGTGATGAACTAAAAGTGGTGCACCGCCGCCCCGATGCTGAGGATGTTGAAGGGGGAGTCGATGACTCAGCTTCTAAAGTGATGCTCACAGAGGGTGTGACAGATGGTGCATGGGGAGATGGTGTAGGGGGGTAGGCAGCTGGTGGCTCAGATAATGTAGGGAGGGAGACAGATGGACCGTAATCTGTCACAGTAGTGGATGAAATAGTGTATCGCTTCCTCCATGGCATTTATATAATTTAATCAAATAAAATTAATTTCATAATATATATTTCAAAAAAAATATCCATAATTATTTTAAAAAAATTATAATAGATGCCCAGTAATAAAAAAAATATACACAACAATGATAATGAATGACTGCACAAATGAAATAAGCGGTTGCTGAATGAAAAAATAATTATACCTACAATCATTTTCCCCTTCATTCATGTTGGTTTCCTACTCCATTACTTCATCCACTTCATTCATCCTTGCAAGACTAATATTTTCAATATCATGATGGAAAAATAATTCTGCTTCTTGTTGTTGAAGAGATTGAATTTCAGAGGTAAAATCTTCCACTTCATCACCCATGTCATACAAATATCTTTGTATTACGTGACAAACTACACTCCACCCTTCATCCACAACATCATTCATATAATATACCATTTTTTATTGCAATGATAAGATATATGGTTCATTTAGTTTACGATCACCAACATCCATCAAGCGAGAGAAGTTCACAAAAGTAAATTATAAGGTATCTCTTTTAACACATCTGATAATATCGACCCAATTTCATTTGAATAAAACAACTGAAAAATGCTCATGGTAGTATAATTCAATAATATCAGTCAGTTTTCTATAGTATCCCACTTCATAAAATCTTAATATACCACTATTTTGTGTTTTCAAACCCATTTCTTGATCAACTGTACGAAATCTAAATCCATTCACGTTGTAAGCGTCGAACTTTCTAACATGTTTTAGAGGACCTCGAGCAAGAAACTTCAAATTTAATGACAACTCTTCTCATGTATCAGTATTCATGATCTACAAAAGAAATATACTTTTTTATATTTACATAATATATGTGTCGAACTAATATTCGTATTAATTGCAATATTTATGGACTTACACATCCTGCAAACCATTCTATAAGATATGTATTAAAAACATTCATTATATCTTTCTCATTTCATGTTCAGCCTCTCATTCGTCTCTTTTTCTATATCCTCAACTCTTCAATAAATGGATCTACAATTTCACTATTCAACAATACATATCTTTGTTCCTGTAATAATTCTAATTCTGTCAGTGTCACATTTTCGGTCCTCCCAACTGATCGGCCAATAACATGTAATATTTTTGATTTTTGATTTATTTTAGATTGATTCTATGTGTTGTCAAAACGTCCAAATCAATTAAATATTGTCTCAATATAATCCATGTGTCTAGAACAAAAGGTAAGACACTCCTCAACCCAATAGCCTTAAGCAATAAAACCTTCTGGTTGACCTTTATTTCTCACGTATGATTTCAAATGCCCAAGATATCTGTGAAATAAAATAAACATAATTATGCATTTAATTAAGTGACAAAAATTGTTTAATTAACTGAAAAACATATAAATAAAGTACCTCTCAATTGGATACATCCATCGATAATGAACGGGGCCTCCTAATTTAGCTTTCTGAACCAAATTCATAGTTAAATGCATCATGACAGTACAAAACGACTGAAGAAAGATCATCTCCATTGTACAAAGGGTCAATAAAAACCTCTCCTAGAAGTTTTCAAGCTGAAATGGATGTAGTGATTTCTCACATAGTTGTCTAAAAAATGTTCAGAATTGGGGTACTACAGCAGTAATGTTTTCATGTAACAATGTACGAAATGACAATGGTAGTAACTGTTGTAACAAAATATTTGAATTGTGACTTTTCAATCCATGTAACTTACGATTATTCAATTCAAAACAACTCGAGATGTTACTTGAATACCCATCAGATACCTTCACATTCATTAAAATCCATGAAATGTATCTTTATCCTTATTTTTCATTGCAAAAATTTATGGAGCATACTTTTCATCCTCATCTGGCCAGAGATCACGTTATATGTTCATTACATGTAAGTATTTGCGATCATTGAGATGATCCTTAGACTTTCTATGCTCATTAAGAAGTGTGAAAATAAAATTATTACAGACATTCTTCTCAATATGCATCACATCAAGATTATGTTGCATCAAATTAAATTCCCAATATAGAAGTTTGAACAATATACTTTTTTTCTTCCATTATTGCGTTATGGTTTCACTTGATGATGCACTTCAATCCCATTTCCCACTATCATTAAAATGATGAACCTTCCAAAATTTTATTTCAAAATTTTCAGGTTGTGTCAATATTTTAGAACCAGTTAACAACTTTTGAGGTATTCTATGATCAATGAAACCTTTACATTTTGATCTGTTAAGCTGAAATCTATGAGACACATCGAGAAATCGTTGATGGAACAAGAAGAACCATTTTCTTTTGTGAGGTATCCATTTGGGCTCAAAATCAAAGTTATGAAAACAATAAGCCAAACCCATGTAAATCTTCCAAACAGATAAATTCCCAAGCCCAGGAAAGTCATTAATGGTCCACATTAAAGCAACATGTATTTTGAACATTGTTTTAGAAGAAGCATAAAATGTCTCAACACCGTTGCTCCATAGCTCATGTAATTATTCAATCAAAGGCTACAAGTATACATCAATATCATTTCTAGGCATTTGTTTTCCAGGAATCATCATCTAAATGATAAAAGATGTTTGTTGCATACACATCCATAGAGGAATATTGTATGGGATTAAAACAACTGGCCAAATGCTATAACTTGTACTCAAAGTCCTAAATGGGTGGAATCCATCGGTATCCAATCCCAATAGAACATTCCTAGGATCAGCAGATAAATATGGATGTAATGAATCAAATGTCTTCAATGATTGTGAATCTCATGGATGTCTCATTAACCCATTATTGTAATTATCTATAGAATTACACTTCATGTGTTCGACAATTTTTGATGACATGAATAATCTTTGAAATCATGGATTTAAAGGAAAGTAATGAAAAACCTTTACAAGTGTGTTATATTTCTTCTTATTCATGAAATTATATTGATTCAGACTTCCAACATCACCCATTAACTTCCATATAGAAGAAGAAATTTTTTTGTAATTATGTCTACTTGAATCCTCTCGCCAATAAAGCATACAATCATTAGGACACGCATGTATTTTTGTATAATTCAGACCAAGCATGTTAACAACTTTTTTCATATCAGAAAAAGACTCAGTGATTTTTGCTTTAGGAAATACATCTCACAACAATTCCAATATCATGGACATTTAATTATTTGTAATTCCACATAGACATTTGATATGGTACAACTTCAGCAGAAAATAAATCTTTGAATATTTCAAATATCCACTATACAACTCTAAATTTCCATCATCAACTAAATCTTGAAATTTATTTTCCTCAGTTAAGTTTTATATTACATTTGTATCCACAAAATCAAGATGATGATCCAGTGATATGTTACAATCTTGATCTGGTTGTGTTACAGTCTCAAAAACATCACTTGTCACATTGCAATTTTTAAAACCCTTGTCTAGTTGTTCTGTTATGTTTTGATCTTGATAGAGGTGTATTGCAGTGCTAAAAGAATCATTTATGAGGTTTTTCATTTCATTTTCCAATGTCGATGAAGTTGGGATCTCATTCTGTGGATTAACATCGGTGATCAAACATTCTGTAATGTTTGATTCTCTATGCCAAATCCATCCCAAATATTGATCAGGGAATTGCTTCTGTATTAAATGTTCATAAACTTCATCTCTTATCAACCATCTTCTAAATTTACTTTTAGGACATGGACATCTTATTCTACCTTCAATGGATCTATTGGAAATTGAAAAATCTAAAAACTCCTTCAAATCCTTAACATACTGAGGTGTTTTCCTTAGTAATGTGATCCAGATTTTATCTATGTATATCAAAATCTACCTACAAAATATTAAAAAAAATTAAAACACATAGTTACTTCTAAATAGAGAATGATATTCGTATATAATAGTTGAAAATATATATAAATATGTTACATAAGGTTTTCCTATATAAATACATATGGCAAATCACCCACTAAAAAACCAAAGCATGAAAATTAAAAAGGTCTATAAAAGAAGAGGAGAAAAATGATCACATCCTTATAGTTTTTTTTATGTCGTGATCCACCAAAATAGATGGACAAACTAATGATTCCATAACTTTGATATCAATAAGTTAATAGGTTGATAAATCATATAATAATTGAATAGAAGTTAGGAATATGAAATGGAAACAAACTCTTACCTTAAAGTGGAACTTTATTTAAGTAGATAGGTAAGTATACAAAGTATATTTGACCCAGTGGTGGGTAGGTATATGTGGAATAACAAGGATATGAAAAATCCATGTCTTCTTTGAAATATAGAGGTTGATTTGTCTTCTTTGTTTCTCTTGGTCCTAGTGTGGACTCTCTCGGCATGGTAGTGAAGACAATAATGAGATATTTTGGATGATGAAATTGATGTTAATGTTATAATACAAGTTAAAGATATACCCTTCTCATTTCATCCATCATGGTGATTCTAGTGGATCATATAGGCTTAGGTGATTTGGATCATGCTACGGGTTAAACTATCCATTTGGGTGGTGAAACTTATATGTCAAGTGTCTTTTTCTATTTTGTTTCCATAGTGTGTGTGACTTGAGCAGTGAGTTTTCTCACTCTAATAGGTAAGTTATGTTTGTTTTGCAAGAAATCATAAAAAGATAAATGAATTACTGTTCACTCATTCAAACCCATCTCACATAAACAACTCTATACCCAGGTCCATCACATGATGGTCTTGAGCATATTTTACTCGCTCATAGAACAACTACACCTTCTTTATCATTCTCTTCACCAAATTTTGTCTAAGCTTAATTAACTATCTAACCTCATTATAACACAATAGAGATATGTAAGAACACTCATACGATTCATTAAATGGAGTTTTACCAATGGTTAATCAATAGTTATTATCATAGTAATACTCAACCAAAGGGAAATGTTTCACCCAAGAACCTATAAAATCAAGAATAAACATATTCAATAAATCCATTAGAATCTGGATCATTCTCTCTATATGACCTACCATCCGAGGATGAAAAGTACTGCTTAGAAAAAATAATGAAATATCTTGCTACAAAATCTTCTACAATTGTGAGGTAAATTAAGATATTGATCATAAATGACCATTATTGAAACCACATGAATCTGCACCACAATGTGAGCCTATAAATGGAAGAACATACTACAATAATCAAGACATAAAATAAATAACTAAGATTCAACCAACTTTAAAGTTCCATAATGAGGTGTTTGAGGATAAATTTTAATTGTTTATGGAGTTACAATGATTAATCTAGTTGATTTTGAATAAAATAGATCCTAATAAGATAATTAAATTGATATAATTATTCTTTATATGGAGTTTTATATTTTTGTTGTTTTTATTATGTAGAGTTAAATTAATTTACTTTCTCATCAAGAAGATAATATCATCTATCCATGAAGAAGAAGTGCACAAAAACATCGAGATTGACAGCATATAAAACCTGGGATTAAATAAGTACAAAAATTTAGCTTTCTATACTAATCTGGAAGAGAAATACAATTGTATAAACCCATTTTTTCCTTGAAGTAGTGTGTATAGAATGAAGCAAAGGGAGTTTCACTTGGGTGACTATTGATCAAAAACCAAATAAGTATAAAGGAAGTGTTCCTTGGAATGTAGTAGCCACAACTAAAATATTTATATCTAACAGAAAAATTATTTGATAGGGATTTTTTTGTATTGAAACTTCATCATGTGTGTTCCATTTAGATGAAATCTAGTGAATGTGACACAAGTAAATATAACCTTATGTTTTTATGTGTATTAAGGTCCATTTTTTTTTAAATTCAATGTCAATGAAAAAAAAGTGCAAGATTAATCATGATCTGGATCACCCAAGAATAATATTTGATGACCGGTGAGGGTTAAATATTTAATGTAATGAAAAAATAAATTTGGAAAGAACCTTTATTCCTCACCCCACCTTGAAAACAATCACATAGGGTTCCACAACACTCTTGTCAAAACCAACTACTCCAAACTACTTTTCACACACTATTTTATGGTCATCAACTACTATATTAGTCATCCATGATTATTTTCATATTCCAAGATTTAGAATATTATATTATTTTTATGTTCTCATTTTTTATATCATGTTATAAACAATTTCAAGTTCATGAGGAATGCTATTGTGTTTATAATAACCATTTATTATCATAAAACACTAAAATTTCTACGATTATATACTTTTTCATTATCATATATCCTATGATACATGAATGTTTTAAGTTTACTAATTACCATTATAATTCCACTTAATATTATTTGTAATGGAATAGAGAATGTGTTTTATCATTTACTTATATAATACATGTATCATTTTTAGTGGTGGAATAAACACTCCCTCTATTTTATGCAGCGTAATAATTGTATATACCAGGTCATCTCCATTGGGATGGGATAAAATTACAAGTGTAATTTATTAAGAGTTAAAACAAATATTATAGTGTGGAAAAGTGAGAATGTTTGAATTTGTAATAGATGGTCAATTATGATTGTAGATTACATGATCTAAGTTGAAAAATAAGAAGTTAGCTCCACTAGAAGTGGTAAAACATATAGTGAATGAGATTTCTTCTAACAAACAAAAATCATCTCATTTTTAAACTATTTTGATTGACCATCCACCACCATTTATTTGGAATTCCCACTCAATATAGTCCATGACCATTTTAGTTAAGTGAATATTCACCATATGGATGCCTATCCAGACACAACTAGAAGAATTATGTTTAACAATCATTGATGTAAAATTTTACCACTTCCTTTCTCATATTGGGTTCCCATATAAGGTATCTCAAGCATTATTGGTGTGGGTTTCCACGTTCTTTTTGGGCATCACTCCATACAAAATGATATCTAAGTTAGAAATTATCTCTTAAAAAAGATAAAAGTTTCCCAACACTTGATCATTTCATACACTCATAGATCAAAACATAATTATAGAAAATATAAAGAAATGCTAAAATGAAATTTATCTCTCCATTGTTGAATAACACACAAAAACATCCACTTACTACTATAAAATAATCTTTAATGTGAGAGGTTGGATTTAATTTTAAAATTAAATTATAATGGGAGGAAAAACGACTAAAATATATTAAAATTTTATACTTTATAAACATCCTAATATGCTATAAAAAAATATTAAATTAAAATCATGGGTTAAATCCAATTCACAATCCTAATTATTATTTTCTTGAATCATCACATTTGACTTGTTTGATGAGTGCTGGTGATGAGTATGATATGAAATTGTTAAAAGAAATTTCAAATTCTTTTTATATATAATTGGAACTTTTGAAACCATACTTGGGAGGTGAGCTAGGGCTTCTGTGGGTCAGCGGTGACGGGCGGTGAGGCGCGCTGATGGGAGGTAGGGCACACTTATGTGCACCGAGGACACCGACAACATGGGTGGGGAGACGATCTAGGGTTCGGGTTAGGGGGAGAAGATGCTGTCATGGGGGTCTAGGTCGCGTGGGGGGGGGGGAGGCATCACTTTTATAAAAAATGGGGGGTTTAGTGGCGGTTTTTAATAAGCTTATGCTAAACCCTTTTAAAAAAAGGTTTAGCGGCGGTTTACAAAACCACTGCTAAAAGACCATCCATAAAGGCAATTTATGTTGTAGTGACCCATAGTTATTACACTCCCTCTCTCTCCAATAATTGAATCTAGTAGAGCTATTGGGGATGGATCTAAATGAGAATCAAGTGGTCATGTTTATGCTCTAAAGATAAGGTATTCCTTATCATCATCAAAAATTGCAACCTACTTCTTCTTACGATAAATTTTTGCATCATGGTCTGAAGGAAAATCCATACCAAGGATTATATCAAATTCAATCATGCATATGGAAATAATATTAGTAGATAAATAATGTTTATATGCCATGATAACAAGTGATTGAAAAAACTTTGTTTCCATGATACTTGCCATATGAGTCTTGACTGAAAACTCTCTTGTTAAGTCAAATTGGAAATATCTAATTTTCTTGGAATACTGGGAAGTTATGAAAGAATAAGATGATCCAGAATTAAATAAATAATTGTCTAATTTTGAGGAAATGATTAAATTACCTACCACCATGTCATTAGGAACTTCAACGTCAGTAGTAGTGATCACATAAGATTGACCTTTCTCCCTTGTCCTTTTATGAGGTAATTTTCATTAGTGATTAAGACATTCATTTGAATAATGCCCCATTTCTCTATAATTATATCATTCAACAAGGATAACCTCCTTCTTTCACTTAAAATCATGAGCTTGGTGGCCTTTGTTTCCACACTGATAGCAAAATCCCTTCCCCTTTAGGCATGCACCAGGATGGTTCTTCCCACAATTATTATAGGATGTAAATTTAACTTTTCCCTTATTCCTCTAATTTCCTTTTTCAAAGTGTTCAGTAGATCTCCTCTTCTATTGCTTCAATTTAAAGTCACAAGACATAGATAATTCCTTTTCTATCTAGATAACTCATTAGACTATATCTTCGTATGATTAGAAGGATTGTGAGACTAATTCTCAATGGAGAAACGGTTTTAACCCATCAAAGAATCAATAAATATTACTTATTAGATTGTGTATATAATCTACAACATGCCTTGCTAACCTTGTAAAGTTATCCTCATACTTTATGATATTATCATCATTTTTTTCCCTCAGACTCCAAAATTTCCTTTCCATATCTAATCGATGTTCAAGAGGAAAGTGTTTTTCTAAGAAAATCTCTTTAAACTCACTCCATTCCATATTTTATACTTATTCATCCTCCTTTGTGTTTTGAACTAATTAATACCATTGATCTGTATCTCTTGTGAGGTGATAAACTACATTGACAACTTTTTTCCTTTCACTACTCCCCAAATCACGAAATATTTTATCTAAGGAACTTATCCATTGCTCAGCTACAAATGGATTTTTAGTCCCATTGAATATTGTTGGTTGCTGCCTCATGAAGCGGTCTAATGTTGATCCTACACTTTTTGGATAGAGGTTCCAAACAGGTAAGGTTATTATTCATAACTAGAGTGAGTTGTCCAAGTATAGTTATAAACTATTCATCACTAGTTGCATCACTGGCTCCACTATAATTATCTTGAGTAGAGAGAAATCCCTACACGAATTACATGGGTTGATACAGTTTCCAATCCTTCCACTAGGTGCCATTTCAAATCAATGATATACACTAGATTAGTTTATGAATCATAATGCATAATTCCAAACATCTAAAATAATTATCATAAATAGAATAATTCATGCATATAATCCATAATCATAAACATAATTTCTTTTGGTAAGTATTTACTCATAAATCCTTTATAATGGTTTGTACTTAAAATGTGAAATATCCTAAGCATGTCCCTCGGGAGTGTCAAACCAGGTGCGCAGTAAGGCCTATTGTTCTGTACCAGGATACCCTGAGTCAAACCCGGAACTCCTTGTCAGTGTTTTCACCCCTAGGTAAATCTATTCCAGAACCACGTCCACTTGTAGTATCCAGACATGTATGTATTTCTTGGGAAACCCACATAATATCTATATTACAATAATTGTTGGATGTTCTTATATATTAATCCTTAAAGTCTATATTTCGGTAATGCTCTCTAATCAGAGATTTTCTAAATATGGTTTCCAAGGTTTAAACTAAACTTCCTATTATACCAACTATAACGCCCCAACCGTAGTTACCCATAGTCGGTGCATTATTAAAAAACATTGTCATGATCACAAGAGATCAAGTCCCAAAAGGCTGATCAATTTTGTAGCCTTGGAAGTAATAAATACATTCATAAGTTTTACATTACATTATTAAATGAAAAGAAAAAAATTGTGTCTCCTTAGAATACACTCATATCCCTTAGCCTATCCCTACTGATCAATCAAAATATACTTCTTCGAATCTGGGGAAAAAATAAAACATAAGAAATGAGTGCGCTTAGATGCTCAGTAAGGACAACAATATAGATAAAAATATCATAAATAAGCATAAAAATTTAAGGAAATATATAATACTAAAACAAAAGCATTTTAAAATTAAACATCAGTATAATATGGAAAAAATCAAATAATTCTATTTACTTATTCACATGGATATTCTACTAGTTGAATAATCACATGTAATATCAATAGCTAATTTCATAATGATGGAATCCATAATATCAGACATAATAACCACATATTCAAGGCCTCTTTCCAAGACTAAAAATAAAAATTTGTCAAGGAATTGTTATAATAAACTAGTTTGTCTCATGAGACCTACTGAAGCATCGATGAGCTATAGAAGGCCCTGCCCGTCACTTATGACGTCCAATGAATT
Organism: Viscum album; assembly: GCA_963277665.1. NCBI lineage: Eukaryota > Viridiplantae > Streptophyta > Magnoliopsida > Santalales > Viscaceae > Viscum > Viscum album. The sequence goes on from OY728139.1 coordinate 1,195,707,420, forward strand.
CCTCATATGAAAAGGTTGAAACATAACATAAAAATTCGTATTAAAACTAGCATTAAAAATGTTAATAAATTTACTATAAACAATGAATTTTATGAAAATAGAATATCCACAGTCAAACATAACACAAAACCTTCAATACAATATAAATTATTGCATCATAATAAATCAACTTCAAACAAGTGTAAAATTCAACAGAGGATGTTGACATAGATGAAATGAATCCAAAAACAATTTGATTGAAATATATATTTATACTTTGAAATAATTTAATATTAAATAAAACATTTATTTTTTAAAATATTCTTATAAGCTTGTAAGGGAAACTTCGAAGGTGTTTTAATGTTGGAAAATAGACACACCGACCGTATAAGTTAAAAAACATTCTTTCTTTAATTTGTCGAAAAGGTCATAAAGTACCTTGTTTGGAAAATGATGGAAAGAATAATTTAAAATAATTTTATAAAAATTTAAACAAAAGTATAAATGAATTTAACCTATAGTCTAGGAAATAGTAAAAAAAAGTGTTTTGAAATACATTTTTATGAAACAAAGATGTGGATGATAAAGAGTTCTCAGTATATAATTATGTATAAACAACCTTGGATAATAAAAATATTTTAAAATTACACATTACTTGTAATTTACCTTAGTCGATGGTATGTTAACCTACTATATAATGGTAAAATAATTTCTATTAAATTATACAAGAACCACATACACAAATATGATATCATATATGATCATCTATTATTTCTTTGTTAATAAAATTTCAGTAGTATCATTGTTTCGGGTGTTAACTGATTCGTTTTACATTATATGTTTCGTTACGTAAGTCATGTTTATTATGGATAGGATGTATTTTATTCATATCAATAATTATATCAAGTTATTAAAAATTATTTTTAATCATCAAATGAATATTATTCTTTAATGGTTTCGCTGGGGAATGAAATCTTATCGCATCGTGGAGATGTTAAGTTGTATGTACACACGAGAAACAATATCATTCTATTGATGGTGAAATAATATGTAGTTGGATGGTATATTTTATATAAAAAAATTAGTAACATGTTATATTTATAATTTACATCACTTATACTCAGTATCATACCCATCCAAATAATGATGTGTTGAATAACAAACTACACCACGATGTGGAGACAATAAGTCGTATGTATGTACGTGTGGTGACTTTTTCATTCATAGTATGGATAGAATAATGAATATGGATGTACCATATTTATAATAACATCACAGTATTTATAAGGTAATAGATTTATTATTTTACTTTGGAAACAACAAAGAAATTGGAAACGTAAGAAGAAAAGATCTTCGAAAGATGTGATGAAATAATTACCTCTTCTTCGAGTGCTTCCTTTTTATTTGAACAAAAGGGCTCCTTAGGTTGGATTTATGATCTAAGTAAGGAAACTAGGATTATTTGAGGGTATTTGGGAGGATATTTGAGCATCATTTGTCCAAGAAAAATGGATTTGGAGATGTGAATTTGAGAGATGGGGAGGTACACTTTTATAAGAGTATTGAGGGACAATTTAGGAAAATCTTGAAATATTAATTTATTATAAAACAGTTTTCTGTTTATAATAGCAAAAAAGGAATTTATTTAGAGGATAAAGTGGTTATGGGTCTAAATAATCTCAAAAAATAGGTTTTATACATGTTCAGATCACCATATTAACATTATCTTTTAGATTTTACTCTTGGTTAAATAGTTTAACATTTACGAGGTCTCCTTGTATTTCTTTATTACATGGTTAATAAACATACCATAAAATGTAAATAAAACCACAAGTGGTTCATTAAAGACATATATAACCTAATATAACTCCTTTGTACGAATATTATATTTTTAGGAATATTATATAATTTAATAAAATAGTATTTGTTTTAAAACTCATTTATGTCCATTTTGACAATATTTAGTATTTTGTTTTTGGGAAACTCTTAACAACATGATAAACTTGAAAAACATACATTGAATCAACCTTAAAATTTAATATTCAGCAATAAATTTTTTTTATGGAATCAAAAGTTTCAATTTACATTTATTTTAATATTTATAATATCAATTATTTTAATCTTTCATTAATAAGGTAATTACTGCATCATCATTGTGACATAAATAAATTTAACTATTTAATTTACAAAAATTATAAATTAAATAACATGATGTAGTAAATTATTTTATATTTCTAATGAATAAATATAGTATAATTTATCTTATGTGTAACCATATATTAAAAATATTTTAGTTATTAAAATTTGAATTTAACACTTTTAACTCTTCTTTAAATAAAATATAATAAATGTCCTAATCTAATCCACCTGGATCAAAAAGGATCATAGTTTTTATCCTAAGGTTCATTTTGGCCGAAATTAACATATTAAATATAATTATAACACCTGATAAGGTAATTATAATATTATTTATACCTTTAATTACCCTATTTACTTTTAACCGTGGAAAATAAAATCAAAAAGTTACTATTAACAAAAAATATTTTCATCCTATTGAACCACATTTTACTTTATGATGAAATTCATGTCTATCAGATTTTTTAAATTCAACTCACATAAGTGGTAAAATTACATTTTATACAAATTTTCAAATGTGCTTAGAAGGTGGCGAAAAGATGTAAAAAGGTTCAATAAAATTTTATATATCTAATATTTTCAAAAAATGACTCCAATGAATTATATTGGAATAATATTTTTATTATGCATCTATTTTGAATTTAAAATAAATTTAATTAAAAATAGTAATTATTTAAACAAAAATTCGGTTTTAAACAATAATGCAGGGTTTTCACTATTCGTCAAAAATTGAATGTTTTTAGAAAAATACCAAAACTTCACCCAAATCTAATTTTGATATTATAAATCCAAAAATGAATTCCATTTTGAAAAATAAATTTTTTAAAATTTCAAAAATTGGGTATTACTATTCATAACTACTTTTTAAATGGCTATTTTGATTGGTCATGGTGTGCTAGAACTCAAAGTTTCGTACAATGCAAGCTATTCTATTATTCAAAGAGAAATGTGTCATGGAAGCTTGGGGTGTTATAGAGAACCTCCAAATAGAATACCACAAAAACATTAGAACCACTAGTTACTGAATCACTAGACCCCCTCCCCCTCGAAGTTGAAGCCCAATAGAATCCAAAGAAGGAGGTGAGTCCACCACAGAAGACTCCACTGGGAAGGCCATCGCCCGCATGAGATCACATCCCAAAACCCCTTAAACACTACCACACAACTCCGAACAGAAGAAGAATGGTATAATACTAGATAAATAGTAGAGGAATGAGCGGACCAAGTCCACGATAATGAGCTCACTTCTAATCTTTGTGTTACTTTAAAATAATTCTTCCTAAACGTTGTGTTACTTTAAAATAAAACTCAATGATTTGAATATTTTATATAATATTTTGACCAATATCTTGTACCAAAATCATCCTATCTCAAACATCATCCAAGTATTTCATAGTTCAACATCTAAATCAATATAAATAATTATATTGTGTTCTTTGAATGCATGAGTGGAATCTATTATTATGTGATTAATTAACCAATATAATAGCGTGATTCCACCATTATTTTAAATATATTGAGAATAATATAAACATATATTCTATTGTTTTATATTTTTTCTTAGATAAACCATCAGTTTGAGGATTATACACAGTACTAAGTAGATGTATCATATTCCATTATTCTTGGAGACTTATCCAAAACATTAATGTGAAAATTTGATATTAAATATATACAATTGAACTTTTTACTCCATGTACCCTTTCCAATTTCATTATATAAATATTTAATAGAAAATGAAGTGGTAAAAACTATAATATATAAATGAAGTGATCTAACTTTATAAGATGATAAACTAAAACCCAATTGTTATTGTACTGTATAGAGGTAGTGAAAAGACCTACGAAAAAATAATTTATGATGTTCTCTCATTTGTATATGGGTATGAGAAGAGTTTGTATCATCTCCTTAGTCTTCTAATATTCATTATTAACATACCAGTAGACTAAGTATCACAAAGTATGCTCTATAATCTCTCTCTTCATGTTTCCCCCCAGAAAATCTTCTTGAAATCTATATACATATTTCTTCTTCCTAGATGAATAACTGATAATGATATTTGTGCGTCATCCAATGAATCCATCTAAAATTCTGGAATTTAAGGGACACATATTTACATTTTAAATATATTACTCTATTGTTTTCATGCTTATACTTCTATAATATTTCACACATAATTTTATAACTCTATTTCAAACATTTATGCCTCCCAAATCATTACATGGATTGATAGTGGTGAAATAAATTTGTGAAGGTAGTATTGACTCAATTCCATTATGAATTATATATGAATCCATTTTTATATTCATAAATAATAGGTTTATTTTAATCATTATAATGGATAATGTAGCGTGATCTTTTCAAATGAGAGCATCATCTATCTTTTTTCCTTCTTAATAATGTAATTTATTGAGTAATCATAACAATTCATTAACTCCAAAACTCAACTTTTATGCATGTTCATATCCTTATATGAAAATATATAGTTTAAAATCTTGTGAGAAATATTTTTATCACCCTTTTATCTGAATAGATAATGGATCTAAATCATTAACAAAAAATTACCAATAGCATTTCTATATCATATGGAAAATAATTTTTACTATTTGTCTTCAATTGGCTTGAGGCATACAAAACCACATTTTCATTTTTCATGCGAGGACACCCGAAAAACTACTTTAGAGTATTGTTTTATATCATTAAAGATTATATACTACATGTTTGTGTGAATAGGGTCAAGGTTTCCAACATGTTCATAAGATCCTTTAATCTATATTCATATTCTTCTCACTGAAGAAATGTACCTTCCTTAAAATATAACTTGGTTAATGGATTTGAAAATTGTGAGAATTTTATCCTTGGATATCAATTATATCAATCTAAACTAATAAAACAATGGATCTATTTCACACTAGTTAGTCTGGTCCATTTTTAATGACCGTTCTCTTTTAATAATCCATAGATATACCATCCCTTTTGATTATATGAGCCAAAATGATACTTTATACCACCACAATTTACACTTATTAAATTTCTCTTATATTTTCTCAATTATTATGTTCATAAACACAATCCTAAAATGTTATTCATGGTCTTCCCTTATATTATAATATATGTGAATATCATCATCAAATACTAATAGTAATTAATCTTGGTAATACCTAAAGGCTCTATTAAACTACAATAGTAATCACTATGAATTCATGGTGTTTATATCTTGTACAAAAGGTTATATTAGGGATACCATTCTTTTCATACATATATGTTGATATCTTGTTCAAAGATACACATTTTAGAAGTATTTATCACCTTGAAGTTGATCAAACAAGTAATTAATATTATTTATAGGATTATAGTACTTGATCATGATCTTGTTAAGAACGTGATAATAAATGAAAAAATCATTGACTCATACTTATTCTTAATAATACTGAAGGTTCACCCCATGGTGGTGTACTTTGTTATATGAAGACCCCTTCCATATTCTCTTGTAATAATTTAATTAATTATTCCAAATCAGTGTGACCTATTCTATAGGGACTCTTTGATATAAGAATATCTCTTCCTATGAGTTCAACTTTAAAATCAACCTCATGTTCAAGGGGAATACCGGGACACTATTTGGGAAACAAAGCACTATATTCCCATAAAAAAAATATTTTTAATTTTGATTTTATCCACAACCCATTGTGCCAAATATACCACATTTTTTTGGTATTAAGACATTATTTAAGTAATTTCAATCCAAAGGATGGTCATAATCATATATGCCTCACTATATAATCATGGGTAATAAGGGATATGAAAAAATATTTCATTATCCCAAAAAAGACAAGATATATATTCAGAGAAACCCAATCCATGATCAATATTATATCAATTTATAGGGACGAAAGAATAATTATATTTACAAGTTGCATCCTTCCATAAACATAAATCAAATAGGTTTTTTATACGCGAGACACTAGTATTTCACCATAATTGTTTCATTAATAATTCAACATCCTTACATTAAATAGGTTATTTAATAATCTTAGTGAACATAAAATAAATTAATAAATGGATAGAATAGAATCAAATCAAACATTTTTCAACTATTTAGTGGATAATAAGTACACTATTCTCCCATTTATTTGAAGTACCCACTTAAATGGTATTTATTATATAATATTTTACTTTCTCTACTGTTTTTGGAGGTTTCTTACAGTGATTTTATGCATTAACCCTTATAATAATGCCTATCATATATAGTTCCCAAATTCCTTACATTTAAAAATTTACACATTCAGTAAAACTTTCTTTCATTCCATAAATTTATTCATATGACTTTGTATATTGTGTTCCTATTGGCCTACTTTACCACACTTAAAATATCAACCAGTAACTTTAAGAAAATATTTTGGGTGTTTTATCAAAAATTTTAACATTTAATAAATTCAATCTTCTTTCCTCCTTGAAAATAACCGATTGAGCTTCCAGGAAACTCTATTTTCCACTTATTATCCCCAAATCCATGAGTATAGTGAGTTTCTTAAATTTTATTTTTCACATTAAGAGTACATAAAATAATTACTTCTAGTATTCTAAACTCTCTTGTCACTAATTATTTTAGAGTCATAGATTTAAGCTACACTAAATTAATGAATTTTACTTTTAGGGTCAATGTTAAAATATGAGGCACACCATTCATCTATCAAAAGTACACTATATATTCTCAAATATATTAATTCTTATTTTTTTATCATTCAAGGAATTAAATATCTATTTTTAATACATACCTTTTGAGGAAAATATTTATTGAATAGTATTTTAATAATCTTTTCAATCAAAGATTTAAAGGAAAGTAATGAAAAACCTTTACAAGTGTGTTATCTTTATTCTTCTTCATGAAAGTATGTTGATTCAGACTTCCAACATCACCCATTGACTGCCATCTAGAAGAATAATTTTTTTGTAATTCTGTCTACTTGAATACTCTCGCCAATAAAGTATACAATCATTGGGACAAACATGTATTTTTGTATAATTCAGACTAGGCCTGTTAACAACTTTTTTCATATCATAAAAAGACTCAGGGATTTTTTCTTTAGGAAATTCATCACACAACAATTCCAATATCATGGAAATTACCTTATTTTTAATTTCACATAGACATTTGATATTGTACAACTTTAGAAGAAAAGAAATATTTGAATATTTCAAACATCCACTATACAACTCTAGATTTATATCATCATCTAAATAATGAAATGTATTTTCCTCAGTGAAGTTTTATATTACATTTGTCTCAAAAAAATCAAGATAATGATCTAATGATATGTTACAATCTTGATTTGGTTGTGTTACAGTATCAAAAACATCACTTGTCACATTTTAATTTGTAGAACCCTCGTCTGGTTGTTCTGTTATGTTTTGATATTGATAGAGGTGTCTTACAGTGCTGAATGCATCATTTATGAGGTTTTTCATTTTATTTTCTATTGTCAATGAAGTTGGGAGCTCATTCTGTGGATTAACATTAGTGCTCAAACTTTCTGTAATTTTTGATTCTCCATGCCAACTCCGACAAAAATATTGATCAGGGAATTTCTTCAGTGTTAAATGTTTATAAGCTTCATATCTCTTCAACCATCTTCTAAATTTACATTTAGGACATGGAAATCTTATTCTCCCTTCAACTGATCTATTGGAAATTGAAAAATCTAAAAACTCTTTCAAATACATAACATACTGAGGTGTTTTCCTCATTAATGTGATCTAACTTTTATCTATGTATATCAAAATTTACATACATAATATTAAAAAAAATTAAAACACATAGTTACTACTAAATAGGGAAATATATGCACATATACTAGTTGCAAAAATATATATATATGTTACGTAAGGTTTTCTTATATAAATACATATTGTAAATCACCCACTAGAAAACCAATGCATGCAAATTAAAAAGATCCATAATAGTAGATGAGAACAAGGATCCCATCCTTATAGTTTTTTGTATGTCGTGCTCCACCAAAATAGATGGAAAACCTAATGATTCCATGACTTTGATATCACTAAGGTAAGGGATTGATAAATCATATGATAATTGAATAGAAGTTAGGAATATGAAATGGAAACAAACTCTTACCTTAAAGTGGATCTTTATTTAAGTAGATAGGTAAGTATACAATGTATATTTGAACCATTGGTGGGTAGGTATAAGTGGAATAACAAGGATATGAATAATCCATGTCTTCTTTGAAATATAGTGGTTGAGTTGTCTTCTTTGTTTCTCTTGGTCCTAGTGTGGACTATCTCAGCATGGTATTGAAGATAATAATGAGATATTTTGGGTGATGAAATTGATGTTAATGTTATAATACAAGTTAAAGATATACCCTTCTCATTGCATACATCATAGTGATTCTAGTGGATTATATAGGTTTATGTGATTTTGGATCATGCTAAGGGTTAAACTATCCATTTGGGTGGTGAAACTTATATGACAAGTGTGTTTTTCTATTTTGTTTCCATAGTGTGTGTGACTTGAGAAATGAGTTTTCTCACTCTAATAGGTAAATTATGTTTGTTTTGCAGGAAATCATAAAAAGAGAAATGAATTATTGTTCACTCATTCAAACCCATCTCACTTAAACAACTCTATACCCGGGTCCATCACATGATGGTCTTGACCATATTTTACTCGCTCATAGAAGAACTACACCTTCTTTATCATTCTCTTCACCAAATTTGGTCTAATATTAATTAACTATGTAACCTCATTCTAACACAATAGAGATATGTAAGAACACTCATACGATTCTTTTAATGGAGTTTTACCAATGTTTAATCAATAGTTATTATCATAGTAAAACTCAACAAAAGGGAAATGATTCACCCAAGAACCTATAAAATAAAGAATAAACATCTTCAATAAATCCATTAGAATTTGGATAATTCTCTCTATCTGACCTTCCATACGAGGATGAAAAGTACTACTTAGAAAAAATAATGAAAAAGAATGCTAAAAAATCTTCTACAATTAGGAGGTAAATTAAGATCTTGATCATAGATGACCATTATTGAAACCACATGAATCTGGACAACAATGCGAACCTATAAATGAAATAACATACTACAACAATCCAGACTGAAGATAAAGAAGTAAGATTCAACCAACTTTAAAGTTCCATAATGAGGTGTTTGAGGAAAAAGTTTTATTTTTTATGGAGTTAAAATGATTAATCTAGTTGATTGTGATTAAAATAGATCATAATAAAATAATTATATTGATAGAATTATTCTTTATATGGAGTTTTATACTATTTTTGTTTTCATTATGTGGAGTTAAATTAATCGACTTTCTCATCAAGAAGATGATATCATCTATCCTTAAAGAAGAAGTGCACAAAAATATCGAGATCGACACCATATAAAACCTGGGATTGAAAAAGTACAAAAATTTAGCTTTCTATACTAATCCGGAAGAGAAATACAATTGTATAAAACAATGTTTTCCTTGAAGTAGTGTGTGTAGAATGAATTAAAGGGAGTTTCATTGGGTGACCATTGATCAAAAACCAAATAATTATAAAGGAAGTGTTCCTTAGAATGTATTAGCCACAAATAAAATATTTATATCTAACAGAAAAATTATTTGTTATGGATTTTTTTTGTATTGAAACATCATCATGTGTGTTCCATTTAGATGAAACCTAGTGCATGAGAAACAAGTAAATAAAACATTATGTTTTTATGTGCATTAAGGTCCATCTTTGTTTTTGAAATTAAATGTCAATGACAAAAAATTGCTAGATTAATCATGATCTAGCTCACACAAGAATAATATTTGATAACTAGTGAGGGTTAAATATTTAAAGTAATGAAAAAATAAATTTGGAAAGAACCTTGATTCCCCACCCCACCTTACAAACAATCACATAGGGTTCCATAACACTCTTGTCAAAACCAAATACTCCAAACTACATTTCACACATTATTTTACGGTTATCAACTACTATATTAGTCATCCATGATTATTTTCACAATCCAAGATTTAGAATATTATATGATTTTTATGTTCTCATTTTTATATCATGTTATAAATAATTTCAAGATCATTAGGTATGATATTGTGTTTATAATAACCATTTATTATCATAAAACACTAAAATGTGTAGGATTATAAACTTTTTCATTATCATATATCCTATAATACATGAATGTTTTAAGTTTACTAATTACCATTATAATTTCACTTAAAATTATTTGTAATGAAATAGAGAATGTGTTTTATCATTTCCTTATATAATACATGTATCATTTGTAGTGGTGGAATAAACACTCCCTCTATTTTATGCAGCAAAATACTTGTATGTACCAGGTCATCTCCATTGGGATGGGATAAAATTATATGTTTAATTTAATAAGAGTAAAAAAAATATTATAGTGTGGAAAAGTGAGAATGTTTGAATTTTTAATATATGGTCAATTATGATTATAGATCACCTGATCTAAGTTGAAAAATAGGAAGTTAGCTCCATTGGAAGTGGTAAAAACATATATTGAATGATAATGCTTCTAACAAACAAAAATCATCTGATTTTTTAAACTATTTTGATTGACCATCCACCACCAGTTCTTGGAATTCCCACTCAACATAGTCCATGACCATTTTAGTTAATTGCATAGTCACCATAGGGATTCCTATCAAGACGCAAATAGAATCATTATGTTTACGCCTCATTGATGTGAAATTTTACCACCTCCTTTCTCATATTGGGTTCCCATATAAGGTATCTCAAGAATTATTTGTGTGGTTTTACATGTTCTTTTTGGGCGTCACTCTATACACAACCCTCTCTAAGTTAGAAGTTATCTCTTTAAAAAGATAAAAGTTTCCCAACACTTGATCATTTCATACACTCATAGATCAAAACATAGTTATAGAAAATATAAAAAAATGCTAAAATGAAATTTATCTCTCCATTGTTGAATAACACACAAAAACATCCACTTACTCCTATAAAATAATATTTAATGTGAGGGGTTGAATTTAATTTTAAAATTAAATTATAGTGGGAGGAAAAATGACTGAAATATATTAAAACTTTATACTTTATAAACATCATAATATGATAAAAAATCAAATATTAAATTAAAATCATGGGTTAAATCCTATTCAAAATCCTAATTATTCTTTTCTTGAATCAACATTTGAAACCATACCTGGGAGGCGATCCAGGGCTTCGGTGGGTCAGCGGTGATGGGCAGTGAGGCGCGCTGATGGGAGGCAGGGCACGCTTATGGGCGGGGAGGTCACTAACAACACATGTGGGGAGCTGATCTAGGGTTCAGGTTAGGGGGAGAAGATGGTGTCATGGGGATCGGGGGGAGAAGGGGGGTCAAGGTCAGGTGGGGGGGGTGGGAGCATCACTACTGTAAAGAAATGGGGGGGGGGGTTTAGTGGCATTTTTTAATAAACATCTGCTAAACCCTTTTAAAAAAAGGTTTAGTGGCGGTTTACAAAAACACTGCTAAAAGACCATCAATAAAGGAAATTTATGTTGTAGTGACCCATAGTTATTACAATCCCTCCCTCTCCAATAATTTAATTTTGTAGAGCTATTGGGGGTGGATCTAAATGAGAATTAAGTGGTGATGTTTCTACACTAAAGAAAAGGTATTCCTTATCATCATCAAAAATTGCAACCTACTTCTTCTTACAATAAATTTTCTCATCATGGTATAAAGGAAAATCCATACAGAGGATTATATCAAATTCAATCATGTGTAGGGAAATAAGATTAGTAGATAAAGCATGTTTACATGCCATGATGGTAACTGATTGAAAAAACTTTGTATCCATGATACTTCCCTTAGGAGTCTTGACTGAAAACTCCCTTGTTAAGTCAAATTGGAAATATCTAATTTTCTTGTAAAACTGGGAAGTTATGAAAGAATGTGATGATACAGATTTAAATAAAGCATTTTCTAATTTTGAGGAAACGATTAAATTACCTACTAACATGTCATTAGGAACTTCAACATCAGTAGTAGTGATCATATAATATTGACCTTTCACCATTTTCTTTTTATGAGGTAATTTTCTTTAGTGATTAAGACATTCATTTGAATAATTCCCTATTTATCTATAATTGTAGCATTCAACATGGAAAACCTCCTTCTTTCCCTTAAAATCATGAGCTTGGTGGCCTTTTTCTCTACAATTGTAGAAAACTCCCTTCCCCTTTAGGCATGTACCAGGATGGTTCTTCCCACAATTTTTGTAGGATGTAAATTTAACTTTTCCCTTATTCCTCTAATTTCCTTTTTCAAAGTGTTCAATAGATCTCTTCTTCTCTTTCTTCACTTTAATGTCCCAAGACTTAAGGAATTCCTTTTCTATATTTATAGCAAATGATACTATATCTTCGTATGATGAGAAGGATCGTGAGACTAATACTATATGGAGAAATCGTTTTAACCCATAAAAGAATAAATCAATATCACTTCTTAGGTTGTGTATATAATATAAAGCATGCCTTTCTAACCTTGTAAAGTTATCCTCATAATTTGTGACATTATCCTCCTTTTTTGGCCTCAAACTCCGAAATTGCCTTTCCATATCTACTCGATGTTCAAAAGGAAAGTATTTTTCAATGAAATTATCGTTAAACTACCTCCATTCCTTATTTTATACTTCTTCATCCTCCTTTCTGTTTTAAACTAATGACCACCATTGATCTGTATCTCTTGTGAGGCGATAAACTACCTTGAAAACTTTTTTCCTTTCACTACTCCCCAAATAATGAAATATTTTCTCTAAGGAACTTATCCATTGCTCTGATACAAATGGATTTTTAATCCCATTGAATGTTGTTGGTTGTTGCCTCATGAAGCGGTCTAATGTTGATCCTCTACTTTGTGAATCGGGGTTCCCCAAATGGGTAAGGTTATTATTCATAACCAGACTGAGTTGTCCAAGTATGGTTATAACTTGTTCAGCACCAGTTGCATCACCAGCTCTACTATAATTATCTTGAGTAAGAGGGAAATACCTAAATGGATTATGTGTGTTGATACAGTTTACATTCCTTCCACTAGGTTCCATTTCTAATCAATGGCATACACTAAATTACTTTATGAATTGTAATGCATAATTCCAAACATGTAAAATTCTTATCATAAATTGAAAAATTTCTGAATATAATCCATAATCATAAAAATGATTTCTTTTGGTAAGTATTTACTCATAAATTCTTTATAATGGTTTGTAAATAAAATGTGAAATATCCTAATAATATCCCCTAGGAGTGTCAAACCAGGTGCGCAGTAAGGCCTATTGTCATGTACTAGGATACCACAGGTCATGACCGGAACTCCTTGTAAGTGTTTTCCCCCTAAGAACATCTATTCCAGAACCACGTCCACTTGTAGAATCCAGACATGTATGTATTACTTGGAAAACCCACATAATATCTATATTACCAAAATTTTTGGATGTTCTTCTATATTAATCCTCAAAGTCTATATTTCAGTAATGTTCTATAATCAGAGATTTTCAATATCTAGTTTCCAAGGTTTAAACTAAACTTCCTATTATACCAATTGTAATGACCCAACCCTAGTTACCCAGAGTCGGTGCATTATTAAATAACATTGGCCTGATCACAAGAGATCAAGTCCCGTAAGGCTGATCAATTTAGTATCCTTGTAAGTAATAAATACATTCATAAGTTTTATATTACATTATGAAATGAAAAGAACAAAATTGTGTCTCCTTAGAACACACTCATATCCCTTATCCTATCCCTGATGGTCAATCAAAATATACTTCTTCAAATCCTAGGAAAAATTGAAACATAAGAAATGGGTGAGCTCAGGTGCTCAGTAAGGATAACAACATAGCTGAAACTATCATACATAAGCATAAAAATTTAAGGAAATATATATGACTAAAACAAAAGCATTTTACAACTAAACATCAGTATAATATGGAAAATAAAAATCAAATAATTCCATTTACTTATTCACATAGATATTATACTTGTCGAATAATCACATGTAATATCAGTAGCTAATTTCATAATGATGGAATGCATAATATCAGACATCATAACCACATAGTCAAGGGCTATTACCAAGACTACAAATAAAAAATTTTCAAGGCATTGTTCCAAGACACTAGTTTGTCTCATGAGACCTACTGAAGCATCGATGGGATATAGTAGGCCCTGACCATCACTTACAACATCCAATGAATTCTTTATATGAAAAGGTTGAAACATAACATAAAAATTCATATTGAAACTAGAATACAAAACCTTAATACATTTTCCATAAAAAAATAATGGTATTAAAATAGAATATCCACAGTCAAACATATAAAAAAACCTTCAATACAATATTAATTTTTTTATCGTAATAAATCAACTTCAAACAAGTGTAAAATTAAATAAAGGATGTTGAAATAGATGAAATGAATCCAAAAAAATATTGATTGAAATATATATTTCTACTTTGAAATAATTTAAAAGTAAATAAAACATTTATTTTGGAAAATATTATTATAGTCTTGTATGGGAAACATCGAAAGTGTTTTAATGGTGAAAAAATAGCCACACCAGCCATATAAGTTAAAAAACATCCTTTCCTTAATTTGTAGAAAAGGTTATAAAGTACCTTGTTTGGAAAAAGAAGGAAATACAAATTTCAAATAATTTTATAAATCTTTTAAAAAAGTATAAATGACTTTAACCCATAGTCTAAGAAATAGTAAAAATAGTGGTTTGAAATACATTTTTATGAAACACAGATGTGGATGATAAAGAGTTCTCAGTAGATACTTATGTATAAGCAACCATGGATAATAAAGAGATTTTAAAATTAACCATTACTTATAATTTACCTTAGTCGAGGGTACGTTATCCTCTTATATAATGGTAAAATAATTGTTATTAAATTATACATGAACCATATACACAAATATTATATCATATATGATCATCTAATATTTCGTTGTTAATAATATTTCTGTAGTATCATTTTTTCGGGTGTTAACTGATTCATTTTACATTATATTTTTTTACGTAAGACATGTTTGTTATAGATAGGATGTATTTGATTCATATCAATAATTATATTAAGTTATTAAAATTTATTTTTAATTATTGAATGAATATTATTCTTGAATGGTTACGGTGGGGAATGAAATCTTATCGCGTCGTGGAGAGGGTAAGTTCTACGTACGCACGAGAAACAATATCATTCTATTGATGGTGAAATAATAAGTATTTGGTTGGTATATTATATATAAAAAATTAGTAACATGTTATATTTATAATTTACGTCACTTATACTCATTATCATACCCATCCAAATAATGAAGTGTTGAATAACAAACTACACCACGACGTGGAGACAGTAAGTCGTACGCACACACGTATGGTGACTTTGTCAATCATAGGATTGATAGAATAATGAATATATTTGTAAAATATTTATAATAAAATCATAGTATTTAGAAGGTAATGAATTTATTATTTTAGTATGGAAACAACAATGAAATTGGAAATGGAAGAAGAAAAGAACTTCGAAAGTGGTGCTGAAATAATTACCTCTTCTTCGAGTGCTTCCTTTTTATTTGAACAAAAGGGCTCCATCGGTTGGATTTATGATCTATGTAAGGCCAATAGAATTAATTTTGGGTAGTCAGAAGTATATTTTAGTAGCATCTGTCTAAGACAAATGGATTTGGAGGTGTGAATTTGAGAGATAGGGATGTACCCTTTTATAAGAGTGGTGAGGGACACTTTAGGGAAATCATGAAATATTAATTGATTATAAAATCATTTTCTATTTCAAATAGCTAAAAAATAATTTATTTAGAGGATAAGGTGGTTATGGGTCTAAATAATCTCATCCAATAGGTTTTAGAAAAGTTCCAATCACCATATTAACCTTATCTTTTAGATTTTACTCTTGGTTAAATAGTTTAACATTTATGAGGTTTCCTTGTATTTTTATATTACATGGTTAATAAACATACCATATAATGTCAAGAGAACCAAAAGTGGTTAATTAAAGACATATATAAACTTATATAACTCCTTTGGATGAATATTAATTTATAGGAGTATTATATAATTTAATAAAATTGTATTTGTTTTCAAACTCATTTATGTCCATTTTGACACTATTTAGTATTTGGTTTTTGTGAAAGTCATAAAAACTTGATCACCTTGAAAAAAATAAATTAAATCAACCCTAAAATGTCATATTCAGCTATAAAATTTGTGGATGGAATCAAAAGTTTCAATTTACATTTATTTTAATATTTATAATATCAATTATTTTAATCTTTCATTAATAAGGTAATTACTGCATCATCATTGTGACATTAATAAATGTAATTATTTAATGTCCAATAATTATAAATAAAATACCATGATGTATGAAATTGTTTTATATTTCTAATTAATAAATATAGTATAATTTATCTTATGTGTAACCCTATATTAAAAATGTTTTAGTTATTAAAATGTTAATTTAACACTTTTAACTCTTCTTTAAATAAAATATAATAAATGTCCTAATTTAATCCGAGTGGATCAAAAAGGATCATATTGTTTTTCATAAGGTTGATTTTTTCCGAAAATAACATATTAAATATAATTATAACAAATGATAGGGTAATTATAATATTATTTTTACCTCTAATTACCCTATTTACTTTCAACCGTGGAAAATAAAATAAAAAAGTTACTTTTTACCAATTTTCTTTCCATACAATTTAACCACATTTTACATACTTATAACATTTGTGTCTATCATATTTTTGAAATTAAATTCACATAAGTGGTAAAATTACATTTTATGCAAATTTTCAAATGTTCCTAGAAGGTGGCTAAAAGATGTTAAAAGGTTCAATAAAATTTTATATATCCAATCTTATTAAAAAATGACTCCAATGAATTATATTGGACTAATATTTGTATTATGTATCTATTTTTACATTAAAATAAATTTAAATAAAAATAATAATTATTTAAACAAAAAGTCAGTTTTAAACAATAATGCAGGGTTTTCACTATTCGTTAAAAATTGAATGTTTTTAAAAAAATAACAAAAATTCACCCTAAGCTAATTTTGATATTATAAATCCAAAAATGAATTCCATTTTGAAAAATAAAATTTTTAAAATTTCAAAAATTGGGTATTACTATTCATAACTGCTTTTTAAATGGCTAGTTTGATTGGTCATGGTGTGCTAGAACTCAAAGTTGTGTACAATGCAAGCTATTGTATTATTCAAAGAGAAACGTATCATGGAAGCTTGGGGTGTTATAGAGAACATCCGAATACAATACCGCAAAAACATGGGAACCACCAGTTACAGAATCACTAGACCCCTCCCCCCGATGTTCAAGCCCAACATAACCCAAAGAAAGAGGTGAGTCCAGTACAAGAGACTCCACCAGGTTGGCCATCAGCCGCATGAGATAACATCCCAAAACCCCTTAAACACCACTGCACAACTCCGAACATGAGAAGAATGGTGTAATACTATAGTAAGAGAAGAGGAATGATCGGACCAAGGCCACGATAGTGAGCTCACTTCCATTATTTGTGTTAATTTAAAATAACTCTTCCTAAACTTTGTGTCACTTTAAAATAAAACCGAATGAGTTGAATATTTTATATAATTTTTTGACCAATATCTTATACCAAAATCATCCTCTCTCAAACATCATCCAAGTATTTCATAGCTCAACATCTAAATCAAGATAAATAATTATATGGTGTTCTTTGAATGCATGAGTGGAATATATTATTATGTGATTAATTAACCAATATAATAGTTTGATTCCACCATTATTTTAAATATATTGAGAATAATATAAACATATATTCTATTGTTTTAAATTTTTTCTTAGATAAACCATCAGTTTGAGGATTATACACAGTACTAAGTAGAAGTATCATATTCCATTATTCTTGGAGACATATCCCAAACATTAAAGTCAAACTTTGATACTAAATATATAAAATTGAAATTTTTACTCCATGTACCCTTTCCAATTTCATTATATAAATATTTAATAGAAAATGAAGTGGTAAAAACTATAATATATAAATGAAGTGATCTAACTTTATAAGATGTTCATATAAAACCCAATTGTTATTATACTCTTTAGAGGTAGTGAAAAGACCTATGAATAAATAATTAGTGATGTTCTATCATTTTTATATGGGTATGAGAAGAGTTCGTATCATCACCTTAGTCTTCTAATATTCATGATTAACTTACCAGTAGACTAATTATCACAGAGTATGCTCTACAATCTCTCTCTTAATGTTGTCCCCTAGATATTATTCTTGATATCTCTATACATATTTATTATTCCTAGATGAATAACTTATAATGATCTATGTGCGTCATCCAATGAATCCTTCTAAAATTCTGGAATTTATAGGACACATATTTACATTTTAAATATATTACTCTATCTTTTTCATGCTTATACTTCTATAATATTTCACACAAAATTTTATAAATCTATTTCAAACATTTATGCCTCCTCGATCATTACATGGATTGATAGCGATGAAATAATTTAGTGAAGGTAGTATTCACTCAATTCCATTATAAATTCCATATGAATCCATTTTTATATTCAGAAATAATAGGTTTATTTTAATCATTATAATGGGTAATATAGCGTGATCTTTTCCAATGAGAGTATCATCTATCTTTTTCCTTCTTAATAATGTAATGTATTGAGTAATCATAACCCTTCATCAACTCCAAACCTCAACTTTTTTGCATGTTCATATCCTTATATGAAAATATATAGTTTAATATCATGTGATAAATATTTTTATCACCCTTTTATCTAAATAGATAATGGATCTAAATCATTAAAGAAAACTACCTATATTATTTCTATATCATATGGAAAATAATTTTTACTATTGGTATTCAATTAACGTTAGGAATATGAAACCACATTTTCATTTTTCATGCGAGGACACCCTAAAAACTACTTTAGAGTATTGTTTTATATCATAAAATCTTATATACTACATGATTGTGTTAATAGGGTCAAGGTTTCCAACCTGTTAATAAGATCCTTTAATCTATATTCATATTCTTCTCGCTGAAGAAACATAACTTCCTTAAAATATAACTTGGTTAGTGGATTTGAAAATTGTGATAATTTTATCCTAGGATATCAATTATATCAATATAAACTAAGAAAACATTGGATCTATTTCACACGAGTTAGTCTGATCCAATTTTTAATGACCGTTCTCTTTTAACGATCCATATATATACAATCCCTTTTGATTATATAACCCCAAATGATACTTTATACCACCATAATTGACACTTATTAAATTTCTGTTATAGTTTCTCAATTATTAAGTTCATCAACATAATCCTAAAATTATATTCATGGTCTTCCCTTATATTAGAATATATGTGAATATCATCATCAAATACTAATAGTAATTTATATAGGTAATACCTAAAGACTCTATTGAACTACAAAAGGAATCACTATGAATTCATGGTGTTTATATCTTATAAAAAAGTTTATATTAGAAATACCATTCTTTTCATACATATATGTTGATATCTTGTTCAAAAATACACATTTTAGAAGTATTTATCACCTTGAAGTTGATCAAACAAGTAATTAATATTATTTATAGGATTATAGTACTTGATCATGATCATGTTAAGAACATGATAATAAATGAAAAAATCATTGAACCATACTTATTCTTAATAGTACTGAAGGTTTACCCCATGGTGGTGTACTTGGTTATATGAAAACCCTTTCTATATTCTCTTGTAATAATTTAATTAATTCTTCCAAATCAAAGCGACCTATTCTTTTGAGACTCTTTGATATAATAATATCTCTTAATATGAGTTCAATTTTAAAATCAACCTCATGTTCTAGGGGAATACCAGGACACTATTTGGGAAATAAAGCACTATATTCCAATAAAAAATATATATTTTCAATTTTGATTTTACCCACAACCCATTGTGCGAAATATACCACATTTTTTTGGTATTAAGACATTATTTAAGTAATTACACTCCATAGGATGGTCATAATCATCTTTGCCTCACTATATAATCATGGGTAATTAGGGATATGAAATAATATTTCATTATTCCAATAAATGACAAGATATATATTCAGAAAAACCCTATCCATGATCAATATTATATCAATTTACAGGGAAGGAAGAATAATTATATTTACAAGATGAATCCTTCCATAAAAATAAATCAAATAGGTTTTTTATACGTGAGACACTAATATTTCACCATAATTTTTTCATTAATAATTCAATATCCTTACATTAAAGAGGTGATTCAATAGTCTTAGTGAACATAAAATAAATTAATAAATGGAGAGAATAGAATCAAATAAAACATTTTTCAACTATTGAGTGGATAATAAGTACACTATTCTCCCATTTATTTGAAGTACCCACATAAATGGTAGTTATTATATAATATTTTAATTTCTCTATTGGTTTTGGAGGTTTCTCTACAGTGATTTTATGCATTAACTCTTATAATAATGCCTATCATACATAGTTCCCAAATTAATTATATTTAAAACATTACAAATTCAGTAAAACTTTTCTTTAATTCCATAAATTTATTCATATCACTTTATATATTGTGTTCCTGTTATCCTCATTTGACGCACTTCAAATATCAATAAGTACCTTTAAGACAATCTTTTGGGTGTTTCATCAATTTTTTTAACATGAAATAAATTAAATCTTCTTTCCTCCTTGACAATAACCTATTGAGCTTCCATGAAACTCTATTTTCCATTTGTTATCCCCAAATCCATGAGTATAGTGAGTTTCTCAAATTTTAATTTTCATATTAAGAGTACATCAAATAATTACTTCTAGTATTCTAAAATTTCTTGTCACTAATGATTTTAGAGTCATAGATTTAAGCTACACTAAATTAATGAATTTTACTTTTAAGTTCAATGATAAAATAGGAGGCACTCCATTCATCTATCAAAAAGTTCACTTTATATTATCAAATATATTAATTCCTATTTTTTTTCTTTTTTAAGGAATTAAATATCTATTTTTAATACACACCTTTCGAGGAAAATATTGACTGAATAATATTTTATTAAACTCCTCCATTTTATATAGCCTATTTCTTCATTTTAATTATATTTTTAATTAGTGTTCATCATTGATCAACTTCACATTAAAAATTATAATCTCCCAAAACCACCTTTTCTTTATTTTAATATTATATAATTGAGAATATTTTGTTATAATGTCCCACTGATTAATGATTAGAGGATTTAATGATCTGTTTAAGGATTATGGTTTTTATCACATAAAGGGAAAAAATATGTTGTTTCTTCATTGGAGAATTTATGATTTTGACATCGTTCAAGATATTTTTCATAACCTAAGATACTTGGGAAATCAAATCTATAATACTTTTCAAACCATATTTCATTCCATTTTTTTGTTCATTAGATTAACCATTTCATTTCCCATCACATTATTTATTCAACATATTCCTCAATGTTACAACCATTGACTAAAACCCAAAAGGATTGTGTAAAAAATTCTATACAATAAAACCATAATAAACAATGATGAAAAAATATTCTTTTTTCTTGAACTATAACACCTTAGGATCAATATATGAAAAATATTATTTATCATAGGTTCCATTATGTTTTATCTACTTATTATTAATAACCTTATCCTTAAAATTAACTAAAAAATACTTTGATACCAATTGAGAAGAAACATAATGTATATATATATATATAATTTTTTATATAATCCTAAAATACACCTTGTAATTATAAAAAAAACCTAGATTACAATGGTTTAATATCTTTCATGATAGCTTATATACCTATCTTGATACATTAAATGACATGAATTTCTTCCATAATTCTATCTACACTTAATAAAAATCTATACATATCATATATACTTTTTTACTACTTTACTTGAGTAAAAGGAAACCATAAAAAAGAGACATATCAAATGAATAGTAAGTGGTAAAATATGTGATATATCAATTAAGAAATTATATGAAATCAAAATGAATATCATAAATATATGGGCACAAAGTGAACATATAGTTATGAAAACATAATTAGGATACATGAAAATAACTTAAGAAAATAATAATAGAATATGAACTATATAATATAAACATGAATCATAATATAATGATTTGGGATAAACATAATCATAATATATCATAGTTAAATGATAATAATGAATACCATCATAACATAGTGGATTATTTTCCCTCACAACCCATAATCATTATGGATTGGATTCAACCCTTGTATCCCATAAAAATTATAATATTAAGAGATGTAAATATTTAAACAATGCATTTGAGGAACATAAAAATTAATTCTCAACCGTCCCTTAAATATATCCTTACATATGTGTTCAATAAGAATTTGAAAAAAAATCATGAATCTATCAAAATACATAGTATGATTATACCATGAAAATAGGATAGTATAAAGAAAAATATTCATAAAGTTAAAAATAAATCATATAGAAAAAAGGTATGATATAATCATAGTATATCCTAATTAAAAAAGACGAATATAAAAAATAACCAATGAGTGTAACATAATAAGTTATTGACAAAGAAAAAAATCCTTCTTAGGGACATAATGAATTGTATAAAAAAATTATGAACAAATAACCTTTTCATTTTGATGTAGTTTTTACACTAAAATAACATATAAATAAATATATTTAAACTAAATATGAATGTAAATAAAAATAATTTTCAGGATTCTTGAAATAAGAAAACATTAAAAGGAATATTCTTAAATAAAATAGATGAAATAGTTAGGGGGAAGAGACTAAGTAAGAAATGAAAAGAAAGAGAGATAATAATATTAGTTTCCCACATTGATAAGTAATTCATAATAAATAGAAATTGGAATTAATAAATTAAATAAATAGTGTAAGAATTTAGAATACATCCATGAAACAATATAAAAATATGGACACAAAAAAGAAATATTCCATCGGAAAAATAGATAAATAAAAGTTTTCATACCTTCACTCTTAAATTCCACAATCATTATCTAAATTTCATTATAATAAAATTATAATTAATAATATTATAGTTAACAAACTTATTTATATTTATAAAATTTACATTAATTAATTACTTTCCATTATTACAAATAAATTATTTAGAGGTAGTTTTTTATCATCAGAATTTAGTAGTTTCAATTATTCTATAATTTTTTTAGTAAGGTGGTATTGATTATCATTACTTGTTATAAAACACTAATATTTGTATGTATTGTTAATTAAATTATAATTGTTCAATTATTTTTTAAATATCATGTATTTTATATTTAATATATAAGAATGTTTTATAAAAATATGGTAAATCATTCGATCATTTGTGAGTATTTGTACAACAATGAGGTATTATTTCAATAATGAATTTTTTTTAATATTACCATTCCAAAAATAATAAACATAAAATTATTTCCACATCAATACCATATATTAAAATTATTTCTGTTTTTATAATAATACATATTGAAAATTATGAATATAATATAGTACCATTCATGTTGGTAGAAAAACTAACTCAAATAGTAGCATTTAATAAGTAATAGTTAACTACATATAGGTAGTTATATTATTATAATATCCTTTTTTATAGAAGTATAATGATATTAATTAAATGATACTAGAGTTTTAAATCATATTTTTAAGTATAATTTTATGAAAATAAATTAAAAAGTTATAGAAGAACTCATTACTTACATGAATTTAGAAACATATTTATCATAATGACTTCATGTATAATGATATATTAAAGACTCCTTGTAACTTTAAGATCTCAAAAATAATTAAGGAAATTAGAAGAGGAAATATGATATGATAGTAGATATGGAAAAATAATACATCTGGTTTGGAATGGTTTTAGGAGTGGTCCTATTACATATATGTTTGAGTGGAATATTAGTAAATATTCATCACTTAATATTTAAGGAATGTCTTTTTGAATTGTAAAGGGGTGAAAAAGTGGAAAAACATAGAATGGTTGTGATTAAATAAATTATTTATATGTCTTTTAATTTAATTTATGTTCATAAAATATTGTAATTATATGTTTTATCTTACATATTTATTATTTACCAATGTATATTACTATTCACATTGGTAAAATATTCTTCTATCAATATATAAAATTAATCCACTTACCTATATTCAACATCCTTATATAAAAATAAATTTAATTTTTCAATATAAATATATAATACATCTAAAAAAATTATTTTTTTGAATTAGAATAATAATTATTTATTATATTTTACTGATTATCATTCCTTAATTATTTAATGCATATTAATTATTTATTATAAATATTAAATAAAAAACTTTCATTACATTAGTCACTTACATGTGAGGATTATAAACCCATTATACTAATTCCAATATACTCATTAGCTATATGTATTCCATATAGATATCTATATACATAATAGCCATAATTCTCTAAAAAATTCATCAGATTCATTAATTTAGTTTTTAGAAAATTTGTCATATTTATATATTTATTATGTTCATTCTACTTATACTCAGTTGTATGATTTTTAGGGGTAACCCTGAGGAAGGATACTTCAAGGTTTTAGTGTTTTTATTTACTTGTGATTATATTCCTATTATTGTTTCCATAATTATATTTAATATATAACATATGTAATATTAATATTTATTTTATATTTTATAATAATATTTTACCTTAGTGAAATAATTAATTATTTTTCACTCATTATCATTAATTATATATGTTATTAAGAAAATAAAAATTATTTAAAGAAAAAACAAAATAAAATATGGATTTCTACATAAAAATTGTTTGAATAGTTCAAAAAATAATATTAAAGAATTTTTCAACTCCTTTGGTTGGTCACATCATATTTTACAAAGATAATACACCCGTAACTGATTATGAGGAAATATTTTTTAACAGATTTTGATATTCACTTTCAATCAGAAGCTCGAAGTATTATGTGGTTTATACTAAGACATATAATTTTTTTGATAGTTGGTTCTTGAAAAATAAATGGAAGGAATACTAGAATTTTTTGAATTGGACACTATATTATCTCAAAGGGTGAATATAATTATTTATATATTTTGTAATGTAAATTTTCTTTCTCGGATCGTTGGAATTGACTTAGGAGTAGATGCAAATAGTCAGAGTAGAACTGTAACCTATGCGTTTACTTATGAGGAATGAAAATTAATTGGATTTCTTGAATATAAATGTTTGTTTCAATGTCAAACTTAGTAGTTGTATATTTTTAACAATTAATGGATTTTAAGGAGTTGATATTATGAATGGTCTCAAGGAGGAAATCATAAAGAATAAGTGGGTGGGAAGTTATTCTTTGATAGTAAAAGTCTATTCCATATTTTGAAAATTAGTTTCTTCATTCAATGATGAATAAAATTTTTGTGGAATATTAATTCATCAGAATTTATCTATAAGATAAGATACAAAAACTATAAAAGGTTAGTAAGAGGTAAAATCTAGTAGATATATTGAAAGAGGTAATATTTGTAGGAATTCTTTGGCAGTGTCAGGTCTTAGTGGGACATGGATAACAGTAACGTGATTAATATCATTTCCTTAATGGAAGGTTAAATGAGGTAGATTTTTGAAATATTGGTGAATGGAATACTTGAAATAATATTAAAGAGGTGGGTTTTTTAGGTTAAAATCCATTTTTTCAATGAAAATATTGTTGGTGGAGTATCAAATTATCAGCTGGATCAATGATAGAGTAATCATGAATATGGACTTTAGAAACCAAAAGATCAATGGTTAAGCATAATTGGGTATATAAAATAAATATAATCCGTGAATAGATGAAATTTAGTGATAAATTATCAATTTCTATATTACTAGTAAGTAAATTCATGAAACAGGTTGAAGCAGAACCATGGATAAAGTAATACTCTTTAAATATTCAGCCTACAGGATTAATAGTGATTGGTAAGAGGTTGTATGGAGTTCCTATTCATAGGTGTCCACCATATGTCTATGGAATAATCACATTTATTATCTTTCTTTTGAATAGTGTTTATGACATGTATTTTAAGAATTTATCTCTCCTATATCTTCTTGTGGATTTGTTGGGTCTATCCATGGATGTAATAAATTTATTGAACCATGTAAAATTAATTTTTACTAGTTTTACTGATATTTTATTTTCTATTATTCTCATTTATTCAATTTTTACCTTCTATGTTTATTTATATTTTTCGTCCATATGTGCTTGTTGAATCTATTAAATACACCATTATCGCATGCTTTTAGATATTTGGTCTTTGTTCTGTGTTTTAAGTATGGAGGGTTCATTTATGTTCAGAACCATCCATTTGACTTTGATCTATTGAATAATTTTATAGGGCAAAAAGATAATCCATGATCCTATAATCTATAAATTCACAAAATAATATACCAAAGAATAAATAAAAAACTAAAAAAATATCCAAATTAACCATTTTCTACTCAAAATAACACTATAATGATACATTCATTCCAAAAAAGTTTTTCCAACATTTTTCCATTCCCATTACCAAGCATGTGAGATTAATTTCCCTTACACTACTATGTAGTAGTACAATATCATGGTTAATAAATGGGAATTTTAGGGTTTTTTAATTATAATACATTAAATATTTGACTAATTATATAGATGGTTTATAATTCTGTTTTATATATAAAACTAGTAAAAATAACTTAATAAAATTTAACAATAATTTTTTTGAATTTATTGAATTTCATTAAGATAATAAAAATATTGTTTTATATTTTTTGGTTGAATTATAATTAATATTTCTCTCAATAGGATTTAAATTTTCATGTTATTAGTGTGATCAAATAATTACAATTTAATTACTATAATATTATTTATTTTCTTGATGAGGCTAAGAGATGATTGAAGGAATCCAAAAGGTAATGTGAATTTTCTTAAAATAGTTTAGGGTCAATCCCTTTTATTAAAAAGAGAAAGAAACCACTTTTAATAGTGTTTTCCTTTACACTAAAATATAATGTTTTCTTACATTCAATTCTCTATATAGTAATGTAATTTTCAGATGACTCTCTCATTGGGAACATGATAAGACTAATATGTTGGGATATTAATTCACTATATATGAACGTGTTTTCATGTTGTATTAATTTTCATAATTCTCAAATATTTTTTGAGTATCATTAGATCTATGTAGAATACACATTCATTTAATTATCATAAAGAATAGAGAATCGTGGCCTAGTAAAATTTCATCGGCCATAATATTTTCCTATGTGTTTTTAATAAAAGTTTTTATTTTAGAATGAAACAAGTGTGGAACATATGACTATAATGTTTTAATTTAATAAATTTATTATTACTTAATCTATGACATGATTATTGAATATGATATCCAAATACTTAATAACATTATGAATATTGAAGAAGTTGACAGTGAGTTACAGTTTTATATTAACATGATATCATTATGTAATAATTTTATGTACTATGTTGTTTATTATAATACAATGTAATTATCTTATCATATTTTAAAGCATAAATTGGTGAAACTACTAGATTTGATGATCATCTTAAAAACATTGAAATTTTATATATAATTTTTTGGTTTTCATAACTACAACTTAATGCATCAATGTGGAAAGAAAAGAAATATAATGTTGCTTCAAAAATTGAAGTATAGAGATTCATAAAATAGTTTCTAAAACAATATCATAATGTATTTCATAATATCAGAATATAAGAAATGAGGAAATAATCATGTCATAAAATCATATTATAATTTTGGAGTTATAAATTGATTATGTCATGGTATTTTTAGATATGTGTTTATAATTTTGAAGAGTTAAAAAGAGATATAATACATGATTTTTAGATCTAATTTTGACCAAATATTACACCATTATTTTAACCATAACACCATTTTCTCTTGATATCTATAAATAAATTAATATTTATAAAGATAAAATGAATGATAGTTTCCCATAACATTCATGGAAATTTATTGAGGAAAAATGGATGGTTTTTTGGAGTAGTATAAGTGAACACTTCTTTGGTGGATCTAAGGTACTTGTTGAGGATGTAAGAAGATCAAAATTGATTTCTTATTCTCATATTTTATAATTACATATGAATTATTTCTTGTAGTTTATTGTAATGTGTGGGCGACACGGTACAATTTTTGAGAAACATCATTTTATTTAGTTAATGACTATTTTTCTAATTAATCTGTTCTTAATAGAATATAGTAAAAAAATGATAAGATTTGGGATATAAGAAATTAATCACCAAGGACAAGCCAATCATAATTAAACAACCTTGAACTCGTACTCCCACATATGATGGTAAAAACAAAATTGATACATTTATGGCTTTGATACCAAAAAACATGACCTAGTTTTAACCTTTACAAACATATATCATAAAACTAAATTATTGGATCACATTCATTCTAAATGACCTTTTAGGTTTTGAGTTTTTGAGAATTATCAAAAAATATTTCAAAATGGTCACTAACACTATCATTTTTTCTATAAAAAAAGTTCTTTATAAAAACATCCTTACTTGATTAAAGGTGAAGTTAATATCTTTAACCCTTCTACTCATACTTAAGCACTGTGAAATGTCATTTTAAAATGTAGGATAAAAAACACAGTAACGTTCATATATAAAAATAAAGTAATCTGATTTATCCATTTCAAAAATATAAAGTCAAACAAGATAGTTTTCATTTAATACAATAATCCTTATTCTCAAATAATCATTTTTTACATATAATATCATAATTACATCCCAATGTTTCTCATGAAAATCATTATAAGAAAACATAAAGGAGAAATAATAGTTTTGTTGGTTTCTTTATAAAACCTAATAACCCTTGAAATGTTTTTTCTTTAAAACATATGTTTTTCCCAAAACTTATATAATCATTCCTCTAAAACAAAATATAATTATATTTAATTTTTGAAATGAAATTATTTCCTTGAAAATTGATTGGAAGTTATAGAATAGTAATATAAGTAACATGGAAGATCACTTTAATATCACTTTTACCAAAATAATAACCTACCTGAGAAATTACAATAATATATTTAGAGAAACCTATCTAGTCAACTCTATCCCTCTACCTAATATATTAGAGAACTATATTGGGCTCACACATATTTGGTTTATAAATGGACTGCCTGTACTTTTTTTATATCCTAACCACCCATCCTTTATTTATGGAAAAACCATCACTCTTGACTAAAAATTTATAAGAACCATAATAGAATTTTAACACATTAAACCTAATATTTCCATCATCATACTCATAAAAATATTCTTTTTATCCATACTAAAAATATTAAGGTCTATCAAAAAATCCATTCCGTTTAAAACTCGTTTTGAAAATAGATAAAATAAAGTGGGAAATGGTTTTTATTTGAATACAACATGAAATATTGAAAAGGAATCCAAACATCAAATAATGATTATGGTAGTGGGTAAATCATCGACATTGTATAAATTAAAATAGAACGCTCTTTTCCTTTATTTTTAATATATTTCATACAAAATTTATAAGAAGAGTCCTTTTGAAAACTATCAAAAAGAGGTAAAAAGTGATCAAAATTTTTATTTAAAATTCATTGATTTACATATAAATACATCTATAAAATTATTTTAAAAATATTGATATAGAAGAATAATATTTAGAAAATAAATATTGAAAACATTAAAATGAGGTTTTTAAGGTAAAGTACCCCTAAACTTGAGTGCGACTTATCACATGCATTATTTATATTTAAGAATAATAATATTATGTTAATTATATAATTTATTAATAACAATTTCCATTTTTATTATTACTTTTATTTTAATTATTACTATGATATATATAATTTTTTTATCAATTAAGTTCATGTTATATGTTTTGATGATATTGGCTTATATTCCAAAAATGAATTTGCTAAGTTGACTATGGTCAAAGAGGCGAGTGTTATATCATATCCAAAATAATAATCATGAAATAATTATAATTTTTATATATTAATTATAATTTAAATAATAACAGTGATATATGGTTATGAAAACTGAACTATGTTATGATCATAAAGATGGTAGGTCGTACCTACATAGGGGTAACATTTTAATTTTCCAACAAACATGATAGAAAGAAGATAGGTATTATTTTCTCTTTATAGAATAATTATTATATCATAAATATCATATTAATTCCATAAATAAACTTATATATAGAATTAATTTGA
Source organism: Viscum album (assembly GCA_963277665.1). Taxonomy (NCBI): domain Eukaryota; kingdom Viridiplantae; phylum Streptophyta; class Magnoliopsida; order Santalales; family Viscaceae; genus Viscum; species Viscum album. The sequence goes on from OY728139.1 coordinate 1,195,737,910, forward strand.
TTTATTCATAAAAACCCAATCACATTGTTCTTTAGAGATGGAAATCCACATATACGCAAGAACGACGTTATCATTTTTCAATGGATGGAAAGGTAAGCAAGTCAATAATATTTTACCTTCCCATAATATTAAAAAGTTAATAAATATCATATATATATATATACATTAAATCAATTATTATAACCATATGTGAGAGGTAGTGATGGAAAATGAATCACATCAGTACGAGTGGCGGTTGTCCACCGTACATATGAAATATGGAGTCATTTCTCATTTGATGGAAGATGATATAGATATAGGTTATTCCATAAATGTAATACCATATAATTATATTTAATATAATTATTTTTTTATTTTAAAATTATTGAAGAAAATTACATGGATTTATAAGAATAAATAAAACTAAAACATTAGGTTAAATGTTATACCTCTTATCTGGAAAACCTCCATTTCTTTGCACATTAATCCCTTTATGGTTGGTATTATACCCAAAATAAGACCTCAATAAATTCTGTATTGATTTTATAAAGGTATTTTGGTTGGTATTGGACAAACCAAATGGTTCTTCAAATGTAGAGGGGATAGGAGAGGGGGTACCCTTTTATAAGTGAGCGGAGGGGCAATCGTGGAGTTATATAAAGTATTAAATTAATAAAAATTTATTTTCATGGGAAAATAGTTAAAAATTGATTTAATTAAAATTTAGTGTTATTATGATTCTAAATCCTCTCATAAAATAATATTTTGGTCATGTTTAGGTAATTTATTCACTCTTATCTCATTATTTTAACCCATCTTTAATCCCTTTTGTCGATTACCGTGATATCATTGTTTTTTACACTAAAGAAACCGAGAAAGTTAATATAAGAGGAAAAGTGACACATAATTAGGAAATGGATTATATTATAAACTATATCCTATATAACTGGATGAAGATATTATTTTAGGATTTTATTTCATTTAATTAAATATTTGTTGTTATAAAATATCACTAGTTATATTTTTAGAACTATTCATTGAATTTGACATTGAAAACAACATGAAAGAAAATTAATTTGAATATAAATCTTAAAAGTATCCATAAATTGTAATATTTATCTATAAAATTAATGGGTCAATATAACTCACCCAAAAAATACATTAATAGTTTTAAAAATCATTAACTTGTTTTTTCAACTTCCTGTACAGGAAGCATAACGGCGTTGCATAAGCATTAAAGGAAATTATTTCATCATTAAAATTTAAAAAATAAATTTCCATGAAAAAAATAATTCAAATTTAATATAAGAATTTATAACTTAGTTAATGTTTTTATCACTATCACACAATATTATTGTTATTAAGAGAAAGGGAATTGCATTTTTTTTACTTCATCCTTTTCTTAAATATTATAAAGGTCATAATCAATGATAAATTGAAAAAATACCCATGTTTTAAGTTTGTATGATTATGGAAAAAATAAAACCATACAATGACATTTTGTTAAGTTTTTGATTGAATTTTAAGCCTTATCATATTTTTTTTATCCCTAATTAACTCATTTTACCTTTATTGAGAGAAAAAAATTAGTATGGTTACTATTCATATTGGCCAAAAAATAAGTTGGTCTTATTACCTAATATTAATTATACTAATTCAAAAAACGGAATCCAATTTATCAAATTAATTTCATATAATTTTCATAATTTAATTTAAAATTAAATCCAATAAATATAATAAAAATCGTTTTTCCAAAAAAATCTTTTTAATATATAGAAATGCTTTTATACAAAATTCATGAATATTTGTTATTCCAGTAATAATTATTTTTTAATGATTAATAAAAAATAAATCATTATTTTTTAAAACTAATCCAAAATGGAATGTGACTTTGTAAGTACATGAAAGAAAAGTATGTTTTCAATAAAAATAGGTATTTTTTACTATTAATTGAAAAAAGAAAATATATTAAAATTCTCAAAAATTAATCCTAAACAAATTTTGTAATGATTAATTATAAAATTATATAATTTTAATCAAAAAAATTAGAAAAATTCAATAAAATAATAATTATATTTTATCACAAAAATAAAAAACCCCCTTTTTGATGATAACATACATTTAAAGTATAAAATGACTACTAAAAAATTGAGTACTGATTTTATAGTAATTAAACAGTAAATTTTTATTGAGATGATCCATTATATATATTTCATTATATGTTTAATATTATTCGAAACCTCTAATTTAACAACTATTTTTTAATTATAACATTTAAATATTAATATTTCATGGTTTGTTAAAGAACGATGTTGCGTGTTGTATATACTATTGATCATAGTGTTATTTTGAAATATTATGATATTATAGTATCCCCCATTAATATATTTCATCATCATTATTTAAAAAAAATATTTTTAATCCAAGGTTTGACATTTGAAAATATCATTATTTTAATCCCACGTCATAAAAAGGTTTAATAAAACATCCTCTAAAAAATAGGGAAAGGGAAATACGAAGGTCATCTAGGATAACACATAACTTGGTTTTTAAATAGGAAAACGTTATTGGGATGTAAAAAAATGTACATGTAGGAAAAATCTAACATCCAAAAGATGGAAAGTGATAGAAAATATTGATTATAAGAAAGTGAATGATCATGAGTAATTTAATGACCAAAAAAACCATATACAAAAGAGATGTTAACAAGGCCATCGATTTATTAGAAACTAATATAATAGGATGAAATTTTTATTTGAATATACTTTTCCTATATTTGTGGAATTACTTTACCATATAGACTAAAAAAATAATGAAATATACTTACTTGAAAAGAATAATTTCATCCGTTGATCAATTTCCACCAAAATATCATATTTTTCTCTGAATAAAGAGTATTTAAGTGGATTTTTTCATACTTCAATCACTAAAATCAACATTTAATGGGTTGCATGGTCCTAAAAAGAATAAAAAACTATTTCTATCATCATTAAAATAATCTAAAAACAAATATTATGGACAAATATAATTCCCAAAATTAATAAACCTTCAAGTGAAGAAATACAACATTAATATTAAAAGCCTAAAAAATAACACCAAAATATCAAATAACCTTCATATTATTCAAAATATTCTTGACCAAGTTAAAAACCAAAAAATTAGAAGTATTTGATCTCATATTTTTCTAATATTAAAATAATATATATCTCAAATCAATATTAGTCACTCATAAAGTCATATATACCAAAATTTTCATTCCCAAATCATATAATCACGAAAATTTGCTGACAATTTTTTAAAATAAAAATAATCACTATAAATCCACATTAAAATTAGATATTATTCCAAAATCAACATTGATGGTGCCTCCAAGGGAAATATGGGACCTAAAGGATGTGGAGTTGTCTTCAGGAATCCCCTCAGACAGATTCTAGGTTTCTTCATGGTTAATTGTGGAATTTCCTCCTCCCTTCAAGCTTAGATGATGGGTCTGATTCATGCGATTAAATTTTCCATGTTTTTTTTGGAAAAACCTATAGATTTAATGGGAATCGATGACCATCATTAAATAAATTTGGAAAGGTGTAACTCATTTATGTTTTCTAATTACTACCCATTGGATGGAATGAAACCCTTCGCTGACTGATATGAACTACATCATCACACACGTTTATCAGGAAGAAAACATAGTTGTTGATGGCTTGGACAAGTTGGGAGTTAATAAAGACATAACCTGGTGTGAATACCTCCCCGCTGATCTTATTCTCTTTCATGATAAATATTGTAATATGATCCCGTACATTTGACTTTTGTAAAATTTCATTTAATAAATTTTGCGCTTTGGATGTTAGGGCCAAGGCATAACATTTTAAAAAACTAATAACCAATTCACATTTTGATATCACAATTATCTATAAAATTAAAAATATATTCCCATGATCATCTTCATATTTATTTGTGAAAAATTTTAAGTAAAAATAATTTCATACTAACCAGGACCTCAAGTTGGCCAGAGGTTGGAGTTTCACCCTTATTACCCTTCAGTTGTGGGTTTAAACCTCATAGCCTTGCTAGATGAAATGGGTTTCCACCTAGCCTATGGGTTGTTATTTTTTTAACAATTTAATATCATTATAAAATGAAAAACTAATTTTATACTTGTATTCATAATTAATCTTAATACAATAAAATTACAAAATCATAATAACCCATTGTATCCTTAATTACCTCATTATCATCAATATTACAGAATGTTTTAACCTCAAACGATAAATCATAACCACCATCTTACATCCCCCAAATGTAATAACATTCATTTAAAATAATCCTTTATGTTAAAACTAAGGGTTTCATACACTCTAAATAAATAAAATGACTCCAAAAATACCACCACCTAAAATGTCAAAAGGAGAATATAAGCATTTGAACTTAATATCAACGATAAAATTATATACCCATGAGGATATACATAAAAATTAAAATAAAATAACATTAAAATATAATAATCAATAATGTTTTTTAAAATCTTCTCTGATACCAACTATAACTGCCCTAAACTTCTGCTCCAAAATCTGGTGCGAAAACATAATCTTTATACTTATAGCCTTAATATCGATAAACTTGATCCTATTTTAACCCTTCAAAACATATAACATCAAACTGAAATATTATATCACTTAAATTATAAAGTAGCATTCTAGTTTATAGTTTCATAAAATTAGGATAAACTCTTTAAAAGTGGAATCTTTCAAATGGTAACCATTTTTCCACAAAATGATTTCTTTATAGAAATATAATTTCTTCGTTCTAGGTAAATTCAATATATTTAACTCTTCTACTCATCCTTAATCCATTTTAAGAATAATTTGAAAACATCGATTGAGGAAAAATAAATCTCATTAAGGTATATATATAATAAATAAATTCATCCCACAAATCCATTCCAAAACCATAGGGTCATATAAGAGAGTTGGAAATTTAAAATAATAAACTTTGAGCTGAAATATTCATTTACATATACATGAAATCTATTTTAATCCCCATTTTTTTTTCATAAAACACTTTAAAGGAAAACATATAAGACAATAATAATCATTAAGTTTTCAGTAAAAAATATGAGAACCCCTGAAAAAAATTTCTTTAAAACATAAATTTTTATCCAAAAAGTAAATAATCATTTCATCAAAACAAAAGATCATTTTCTTACCTTTTTGAAATCTAATGATTTCCATGAAAACTGATTAGTAAAAAAAGAATAGTCATATAGGTAATTTGGTATAAAAATTTCATATCACTCTTATAAATGGAATAAACTATCCATTAAATTCCAGTAATCTCTTAGGATAATCCTAACAAGTTAAATCTATCCCCTTACCTAATGCATTATAAACAAACATCGAGCTCACTTGTTTTTTGTTTATAATGAAACTAACTATCCTTGGTTTATAAATAAACAACCATTATTGGTTTATAATGGAACTACCCATCATAATAAAGAATTACCAAAAACTATAATATAAACATAACAAATTAAATCTTGTATTTCCATCATTATATTCATAAAAATATCCATTTCACTCATAATAAAAATATTTCAGAATATAGAAATTTCTAGTCCATTCAAAACCCTTTCTGAAAATACTCAAAATACATATAAATAAGTTTTTATTTCAATAAAACATGAAATATTATAATGTAATCAAAATAAAAAATAACAGTTATGGAAGTCAAAAAAATCATTGATGTTGTATAAGTTAAAATAAAAAATTTATTTTGGATTTTTTTCAATCCATTCCATATAAAATATATACAAAATATTTCAATTAGAAAAATTTGAAAGAATGTAAAAACAAACATAAATTTTCATTTAATATTCAGACATTTCCATATAAATACATTAATAAAATAATTTTATGAATATAAATATGAAATAATTTTTTTTACAAAATATATCATATAAAAATTTAAAATGGGGTTTTAAGGTAAATTTCCCCTTACCTAAAGACCTACTCATCACGTGCATTCATTTTATTCCTGAAAAAAATTAGGTTAATTATTTATATGATTAATAACCCTTTTTAATGTTTATTATTGATTTTATTATATTAATATTTTATATACAACAACTTAATCAATTAAGTTCACATCAGATGTTTTGATGATTTTAAAATCATATGTTCATAATGAATTTAGTAAGTTGAAATTATAGAAAAATAGTAATTAAATAGGTATTATCTTTATATATAAATTATAATTTTTAAATCCACCTTGAAATATGGTTATGAAAATAGACTATTTTTAAATCATAGAAACGGTAGGTCATACCTATGCATAAGAAACATTTTCAATTTTCAAAGAATATAATGGAAAGTAAGTAAGTATTATTTAATCATTATATAATAATTATTATATAAAATATATCATATTATTTCTTTAAATACACTTATATATAGAATTTATGTGATGTATTCATTAAAAATGTATCACATCGCTTTATGAAGGTGGTAGTCCACACATACACACAAACAACGTTATCATTTTTTAATAGATGGAAAGTTAATATAGTATATGATTTCATATCCTTATTGAATGATAAATATTTTATTAATATCATATATATAAATTAAATATGATATTATAACTAGTTATGAGTGGTGGTGATGGAAAAACATTTTATATCGGTTCACGAGGAGGTAGCCTGCCATATATACAAATGATGGTTTCATTTCCCATTTGATGGAAGTGGAGATTGACTTATGTTAAAAAAAATTAACATAATAATAATTAATTATATGTATATAATTATTTTATTATTTCAACATAATTTAAGTAAATTTGAATGAAGTATAAAAATAAATAAATCAAAAACATTCTGTTCAAGATATATCTCTTGAATGGACAACATCATTTTCTACACACCTTAATCCCTCAAAGGTTGGTATTATACCCAAAAAAGACCTATAAAACATGGTTATGTATTTTAAATTGGTATTTTGGAAATTAATGGATAATAAAAATTGTTCTTGAAGTGTAGAGAAGAGAGGATAGGGGATACACTTATATAATTTAGGGGAGGGTCACTCTTTGAAATACTTAACATATTAAATTAATATATATTAATTTTCAAAGACATTTTTTCCCAAATTACTATAATTAGAATATTTTATTATTAATATTTTATGTACTCCTATAAAATAAATATTTTACAATTTTAGGTGATTTTTTAAACCTTATCTAATTTTTTATCCCCTCATTAATCTTTTTATGATTACCACAACATTACTGTTTTTTACACAATAAGATCCACAAAAGTTAAAATAAAAACATATTTAACACATAAATGGATCACAGATTAAATTTAAAACCATGTCACATTAACATGTCCAATGATAGTATTTTATTCAATTGTAAATCATTTAATAAAATATTTTTTATTATAAAATATCATAAATGTCATTTTTGAAACTATTCATTTAATTTGACTTTGAAAACAACTTCATAGAAAAGGCACATGAATAAAAACCTTCAACACATACCTAATATGTTTTATTTATCAATGAATATTTTTTATACTATACATCACCCAAACCAAATTACTTTTAGAGTTTTTAAAAACATTTACTTGATTGTCATACTACTCACACATGTAGTGTGTTGGTATTGCATAAACATTTAAGGTAATTATGTCACCAATAAAAATTAAAAATAAATTAAAAGATAACAAATTTCTTAAATTTTAAAATAACCATTCATAGCTAAACATAAGTGGTATTCAACCCTATCAAAAAAGGATATAGATATCAAAAAATAGAGAATGAAATTTTTAACTTTTTCATTTACTACTTAAATATTATAAAAGTAAACAATAAAAGATAAATTGAAAAAAGGCCACATTTTTTGTGTTTGGATAATTATATATGAAATAAAATCATCCAATGAAATTGATGATAGTTTTTTATTGAATTTTTAACCCATCACATTGGTTTTATCCCTAATTATCGAATTTTACCTTTACCAGAGTAACAACAATTTACTATGTTTACTATTCATATATACTGAAATTTAAGTTCAAATTTTTAACTAATATTAATTATACTAATTCCAAATATGGAATTTGTTTTATCAAATTCAATTCATAGAAGTTTCATAACTTAATTTAATTCTCAACCCATAAAATACGACAAAAAGATATCTTCCAAAAAAGTATTTTTATGTGTAAAAATGTGTTATACCAAATTCAGGTTTAATGTTGATTCCAGTAAAAAATTATATAATTTTTAATTGAAATGAACTAATTAAATTTTATAACAAATAAAAAATATAACATGACTTTTTTTACTTGACAGAAAAGAATTTTTTTAATAATAATCAGTATTTTTCACTATTCATTGAAAAATTAAAATTTTCATAAAGTCGTCAAAAATTAATCCTCCGATAATTTTTCCATGATTAATTATTAAATGATAAATGTTTTATTAAAAAAATCTAACATTTACTCAAATTAATTATAATATTCACTCAAAAAATAAAAAATACCATTTTTGAATGAAATTTATTTTTGAAGCATGAAATGACTATACATAAAAATTGGGTTACTGATCAATAAAATTTTATTGAGTATGAACTTTATATATATTTCATAATTTAGTTATTACTAACCATACCCTCATGTTTAACTTGTAGGTAATGGGTCTCCTTCTACCTAGTTAAAAAGAGTTCTTTTCTTTGCTTTAATAATAAATTGAGGCTTCAACGCCAACCTTTAAAAAAAATTAAGCTAGGTATTGTGAGTTGTATACGCTATCCAACATATTTTTATTTTAAAATATCAAAATATTAAACTTAAATATTCAATGAACCTTATATAATCTCTTGTTTCATGTTTTTTCTTTCCTATTTTTTATATATAATAGTTTTATTGGTTATTTATAATTTTCTACACATGAACTACTATGGGTGAAAGGTCTTTTGTGGTAAAATGTTTTTTCAACACTGATTCACCCCCTCTTATAGTGATTTTCACTTTTACTTGGTCACATAAATTGGTATCATATCATAGGCTCACTCTAGAGGAACTTGAGTTCATTTTACATTGATAAAATATTTTTCAATTAAAGTATTTATATTAATGACTTTTAATTTTGTCAATAAAAAAAGAGACTCTTAAATTTTAGGGAAAGATATTACTTATATAGAAAAATTGAATGACTCCATACTTTCATTCATTTTGATTGTATGTTCATGAAATCATGATGAATATATTTATTTAAAAAAATTAAAATTGAATTATGTTTTAATAAATCAAAAGAATATTAAAGCTCATGAAAGATCTCGTAATGTGTTTATCTCATAACACTCTTGGAAGAAACTAAAAAAGTTGATGGGTTACTGTTGGCGCCAAAAATGTGGCCCGAAAGAAAGGAACGAAAAAGAAGACCGGCGCGCTGCCTCGCGAAGCTCCGCCGTGAAGCCCCGCCGCGAAGCGCCCTGACCACGGCGGCGCCGCGAAGCACCAGAGGCGGTAATCCTTCGCGAACCCATTTGACGTTTGCGAGCCGCCACGAAGCACCAGAGGCGGTCATGCTCCGCGAACCCATGTGACCTTCGCGAGCCGCCGCGAAGCTCCAGAGGCGGTGACGCTCCGCGAACGCGTCTGAAGTTCGCGAGCCGCCGCGAAGCTCCAGAGGCTGTGATGCTCCACGAACGCGTCTGACGTTCGTGAGCCGCCATGAAGCTCCAGAGGCGGTGATTCTCCGCGAACACGGTTGACGTTCGCGAGCCGCCGCGACGCCCTTGAGGCGGCGCGCAGGCGCTGCTTCGCGGCGCCCCTTCCCTATAAATACTGGACTCCCCCTGAGTCCCAAGGACGGACAACCCGGCCTTTCGGCTTCTCCTCTCCCGAATCGCGAAGCACGCTTTGCCCCGGGAATCATGAGCTCCGCGAGGTACTTCTACTTCGCGAGACGACTCTGCTTTGTCTCGTTTTGAGCCCCTCTTCCGAGAGGGATGCCCTTCGCGAAGCTCAAGGGCATTCGCGAAGGAAGGGGATTCCCAAGGGAACCCAGGCAGCCGCGGAGCACTTGGGCTTCGCGAAACACCCAACCCATATGGGTGATCCCCATGCTAAGGCAGGATCACTCCACTTCACGAAGCACATTGCTTTGCAGGACCCTACTTCGCGAGACACTCCTTCTTCACGAGGCAGTGCTCCGCGAACACTGTTCCACTTCGCGAAGCACCTTCCACTCACACCTGTGCCCCATGCTAAGGCCAAGGCACTCCACTTCGCAAAGCACACTCATCTGCTTAGCGATTCCTCTTCCCGTGTGACCCTCTAGGTTTTCACGATGTGATTTCAAAGTCCCATGGACGATACCACCCGTAGCGTTGCTTCGCCTAATGCTTTTTCGCATAGGCACACTAACGGCTATTGCTTCTTCGCATAGCCATGCTAACGTGGACCCCTCGATGGTTCGTTCCACGACCCCCCTTAACCATGGCCTTACTGGCACCTTCCCTTCCCCAAGGACCAGAGGGTACCGGTTATGTAAGCCCTAGGGGTGCGGAGTGAACCCACCTCGTCCGAGCTGCAGGACGTTAAACTGCCAAGCACCGCGTGTTCAATACATGACGTTAAACTGTGATCCGACCTCGTCTCCCTCACGAAGGGTCCCCCCAGGTCAAAATTTTTTTACGCCCAGTCATCTCCACGGGAATGGAACTCTTCCTCACATGGAATGAGATCCTCCTTGTCTGAGTGGCCTATGTTTGTAGGGGAAGGGCTGCCTCAGAGCGTAAGCCCCTGACCTTTCGTACGGATGATTGCACCCGTGCATCTCCGTACTTCTCCACTACCAAGGTTAGTGGAGGGAGTGACAGGGAACGAGGCACACCCCTCTGGGCCTCCATCCTGGAGTAAGTCACAGCACCATGGGCCGCCTAACGCATAAGACCCTTTTCGCTTCTCACAGACGCACCCCTCACGATGTGATCGTCAGGTCCTTGCAACCTCTTGTTTCTCACACCGAGCATGACTCACGTGGGCTTAGAGTGAGCACCGACCCTGACCCCTCATCCCTCTCCGAACTACGAGGACTTTGATCCATGTCAAGGCATGGTACGTAGGAAGCCTCTTTGAGGTTCAAGCCCACACGTCGTTTCTTCACGTCGGGTCCCACCTTCGTCCGGCATGACGTTAAACTGCATTCCCACTCCGAACTACGAGGACTTTGATCCATGTCAAGGCATGGTACGTAGGAAGCCTCTTTGAGGTTCAATCCCACCCGTCGTTTCTTCACGTCGGGTCTCACCCCCGTCCAACATGACGTTAAACCGCGTTCTGGTCCAGTGGTAAGCCGCTGCGACCCATTCCCACCTGAACTACGAGGTCTTTGATCCATGTCAAGGCATGGTATGTAGGAAGCCTCCATGAGGTCCAAGCCACATTGGTCGGTCGTTAATTTCACGTCGAGTTTCTCCCTCGTCCAGCATGACATTAAACTATAACCCCCCCACTCATTGGACCAAGGTCCACTTTCACGTCGGTTCACTGACAAAGCCCCATTTGAACTACGATGTCTTTGATCCATGTCAAGGCGTGGTACGTAGGAAGCCTCCACGAGGTCCAAGCCCAACCATCATCCAATTCAAGTCCATCACGACGCTAAACTGCAATTCGAGTCCGACGGCAAGCCGTTGTGACCATCCCGAACTATGCAGACTTTGATTCCCTGCCATGGGGATACGTAGGAAGCCTCGTCAAGGCTCAAGCCCAACTTCACCGTCGCCCCTGCGATGGTCCCATTTCACTCTCCCTCCACTCAATTCATCAACCTATCACCCATCCCGACTCTCTCCTGGACCGTAGAATCTCGGTGAGACTGTGTCGGTATGACCCTCTTCACAGCCACCCATGGGCTGACCCGTATCCGCTGGACGTTAAACTCGCGGCGTGCCCTGTGTTAAACGCGGGAAGCTGAGGAAAACCTCAGACATGTGTCTATGACATAATTCCTCGTGCTCGATGTGGGATGCCTCGAGCTTCCACGCCCTCGAGAAGCCCTGCAATCAGGGATAATAGACAAACACGACAGATTCCCCAGCATCCAGACACGCTATTGGTGCCTCAACGTGACTACTCCCCTGACCGAAGGTTGCTTCCCTGACTGGACCCTTTGTAATGTCCCGACAGAAGCAGTGTAATTAACCGGCATCCATGGAAAAATGGCACTAGGAAGAGTTTCACAAACAACGTATTAAATCTATGAGGGAGACCCGGACTAGGTGACAAGTTCTGAGGAGGAATCCACGGAAGGAAGAACCGACATCCCATCATCCTGTTTCGATCAAGGAGCAGACGTACCTGAACAAGGAACGAATTCCGCCCGCCTTTGGAAAGCGGCAATGCGGGGCAACAAAGCGGCTCGTCCTCCTCCACAGACGGATGCGTGCGCGCCCCAGCGAAAGCGTCGGAAACAGAAATGGTGAACCTGACGTGAAATTATTCTCCTCAGCATGGAGATTAGTAACGTTCGAGTCACCAGTGGATTGACGTGTCACCGGATCCAGATATCTGGTGCCTGGTCCCTCCAAGAAAATAGCGGGACTGTCGTGAAACTCACCAGAAGTCGGGGCAGTAGAACGTGGGGCATTCCGCCCTGCAGCGTGTTGGCGTGGATCCTTCTTACAAATGTGGAGAATGGAAGGACGCTGGGGCACTGGTTGTCAATCCTCTTCCCTCTCGGTGTTGATGAGTTGATCTCTTTGTTTCTCAGGAACCAAGTTGCAGTTACATAGGTGCGATCACCACCCGCGAACCTACGCAGGGGCAGGGGAACATTTCTATAGCCACCCCACATGGCGCCACTACCGCCACGACGGATTCCACGTCACGGAATACGGGACGCCCACGTCCCCTTTCCCCATCAGAGGTCATCCAACGAAGGGTGATCAACAGCCTCGTGTGCAGGTATGAGGAGGAAGGGGTCATCCCGACCAGGGATATGGCCCGCTTGGACCTGGAGGCCTCCAGGCCCCGCCGTCAACGCCGCCCTAACAGGCCGCGCAAGGAGCCCCTGCTCCCCACCCCGACATTCAACCGTTTCGGGAGACTATCCCCGGAACTCCTTGACGACTCCTCACCTTACGCTGATGAGGTGGGTGCCGTTCGGCTTAGCCCGCTCAGGGTCCCGACCCAGGGGCCCCTGGCGAGAGCCCCCGCCCGGCCACGCCAGCGCCTCCGTACGAATCCACAGGGAGAGCAGGCAGCCCATGCCCCTGCGCTACCTGCACCGGCCCGCCTGACCCGACGTCAGCGCCGGGCCCGGGCTGAGGACGCTCGCTCAAGCGCGTCCACGTCGACAGCTATAGTGGCCCGATCCACCGCCGACGTGCATCATGAAGCCCCCACGTACATTGAGAAGGGGCACCCCTTCGCCCAACCAAGATTAAGACCCCAACTGCCCCATGGGAAGGCTGGGTTGACTCTCCAGGTTGCAGGACCAAGTGGTGATTGCCGCGAGCCAACCCGCGGCGGCATCACCCCATACGGAGGTCCTCCCTGTACTGCTGCTCCACCAAGCGTGGGACTTCCCCGCTCCGAAGTTCGTCATGGAGGTACGCCTCGTGCTACCCCCATCCCAACGGAAGACTTTCCCCGCGGCAGGAACGTTCAGCGCGGAAAACTTTCCCGCGCCCACCAGACAGGGTACGAAGCCCATTCTCCTGCCCCCGACCGCCAATCGGAAGGCACCATGCATCCGGCCCTTCTTCAATGTGGGGGTCCCCCCTACGTCCTTTCTGCGACTGGTGAAGGTCCTCCTCGCCCCAACAACTCAAGGAGTGAAGGTCAGCCTCGCTCCACCCGCATTGACCATGGAGGTCCTCCCCATTCTCCTGCCGATCCCAACAGAGGCTCCACCTACATGGGTGTTCGTGGAGGCCCTCCCCACGTACCCTTCGATATTTTCCCTGGTGCCCCTCGCACCTCGGGAATCTCGAGCGGGGGCCCTCTCCGCCACGGTGCCAGTGCCACCCCACGACTCCATGATAGGGATCAACCCTGTCCCGAAGAGCCACCTCGGGGCAGGATAGCGGGTCGCTGCCGCCACAAGAAGAATCCTGGGAAAGCCAGAGTGGAGATCAAACCTGCTCGTTTCTCCGACTCTGAAGTGGAGTACGACTCAGCCATGGAACCTTCTCCCAGCTCTTCCGTATCAAGGACCAGGGCAGGAACCAGACGCGTCAGCCTCGTTCTCCCAGAACATGAGGTCCACTGGATCCCCATCTCCCTCCTCAGATACATCCAGGAGGAAGAGATTTTGGGAACTTCGCAGGTCTCGACCGCGCAGTCACCGCCATCGTCACCCGAAGCGCCCTCTACCTCTACTCGAGATCACAAGGAGCTATTTTGGGGGTCAACGGTGGTAGAGCAACGACATGACCAGGCACCGGTAACGGAGATTCCTGTGCCTGAAGCAGTGGCTGTTAGCCCATCCTATCGTGACATTGTGCTCAGGTCACCTCGCTCTTCAGAGGAAGGCCCAGAATTCGGTGGCCAGTCTGCTCGCTCGCCGTATTCTCCACCGCCGAGTTTGCTATCCCAGAGGTCCGCCTCAGTACCGCTACTGGTCCCTCAGCCGCCCCCGGTTGATGAGTGGGGTAATGCAGGGACAGACCCCGAGGCCGAACCCAGGAGCTTCTGGAGTATTCTTGCAGCGGACTACTTCCCAGAGAAGTTCTGGCCCGCGGCGACGCTGAATTTCTGCGTACCCGAGTCTCTTACCCCTGAAGAAGTGGGATGCCTTTGTCGAACCCTCTGGGAGACGCACTTCAGCCTCTGTTGTGAACGGGTGGTATACCCCAGGAGTCGAGAGCACTTCGAGGAGATTGGCGAGCAGTGCCGCCTGATCGATGCGGCTGCGCTCCTTGTGTCCCAGCACCCCGAGTCGCCAGGTCACCAGAGTGCCCTCCAACGAAAATGCGTTCAGATTTTTAAAGCACTCCACAAGATTGTCAGGGAAGCCACCCCCCATGTGCAAGTCCGTGGTTGGGGACACTATGCTTCCCTTCTTTTCGATCCTATTCGACGGCAACCCGATTCGCTATGCGACATCGAGGACATGCCCTCGAGAGGAATCGCGGTCCACATGGCCGACATTATGGACAGGGAAGATGAAATGGAACTCCTTGATGGAGACTTCCCCCCAGAGGGCGCACCGCCACTACTGGACCCATCAGGGAGAGTTACCCGTCAGCAGAGGAACCTTCTAGGCCTGCCCGTACCCACCGAGTTGCTGGTACTCAGTCGAAACACCGGCAAGGGAAAAGAGCACGTCGGAACCGTCAAGCACTCCGACCCGTCCGCTTCTGTGCAGAAAATGGACGAGGATCCTGAGAAGGCCGCGTTACGCCAGCAGCTTGCTGAGAAGAAGAGGCTGGTTGACGAACTCTTGGCTGAGCGCGCCGCAGAGCGGCGACCCGACTATGGTAATCCTAGGCCGGGGCAGCAGGGGTAGGAACAATTTCCCCCCGGTGAGATGCCTCCGAGCAACCCTGATCATGCTACTTCCGCAGACAAGGTAGAAGCCGAAACGTATGGAAAGAGGGCGCGATACGTTTCACCAAACACCACCGAGCAACGGGGCAATCCGAAGAGCCCAGCCCGGGTTCCCCCAGTCGCCCCGCAAGTCGTTCCGCCAGTTGATCTACGAGCGGCTGAGGCAGTCTACCGTGTTGAAGAACCCAGTAATGCACTGGTGGTTAGGGATCCCCGTCAAGACAGGGACCCCCACCGGGATGACCATATTGCGACACTCACAGCCCGCCTCGAAGCGTTGGAAACACGGCAGGTGGCGGTTCCACCGGATGGCAAGCCTTATCCCGCGTGGGTGGATGATATGCCCGCGCCTCCGGGTTTTGGAAACCCCACTTTCTCACCCTTCAATGGGACAGGGGACCCGCCACAGCACCTGGCACATTTTTCTTCCATGTGTGGCCCCATGCTGGGGACCCCGGCTCAACAAGAAGCCGCCAAGCTCCGATGCTTTGTACAGACATTGGAAGGTCCGACGTTCGTCTGGTACAGCCAACTCCCTATCAGATCGGTGACTGGATGGGAGGATCTCCACCGGCAGTTCCTGTACCAGTTCAGCTATACCACACGAAAGACCAGCATTGCAGACCTCTTCAAGTGCAAACAGAGGCCTGATGAGCGGGTTGCAGATTTCATCGCCTGGTGGAAGGGACTTACGTATTCCCTCGATATGTCACTGACTCGGGAGCAATTACTGACGATGTGTGTGGGGAACGTCAAGACAGAGCTGGTACCCTCCCTAATTAGCCAGAACTACCCTGGAGGGTTCAAAGATTTCTCGGATAAGGCCCAGCGCCTCGAGGAAGCCCTGCAACAGGCTAGTCAGGCACGTTTGTTGCCCCCTATGATCCCGGCCACGAGGACCGCCAGGGCTGAACCCGCCGCGGTGGCTCAAATAGAAGCCCCGAGACAGCTGGCGTTGCTGCCGGAGGCACCACCCCCGCAACCCTACAGAGGTCCTCCACCTCAAGTACAGGCTCCTGCCCAGCATCGACCGCCTCAGAACCGACAGGTTCCCCCGCGCAACGCGCCACCGCCACCTAGGCGAGACAATCAGGCGCCGCCTCTTCAGCAGGCCCCTCCATCCCCTCGTCAGGGCCAGGCCCCCAGGGCCCCCTATCTGGAAAGAAGGTACCAGACCTATTCGTTCAACGAAAATCAGGTCCCTGGCTACTTCCGAAGTGCTCTGGAGCAAGGGATTGTGCGCCTGCCTGAGTGCAAAAGGCCGGTGGAGGCGCATCTCACCGATCACCCCAACTATTTCCCTTATCATCGGATCCTGGGGCACACCCTCAAGAAATGATATGTGTTTAAAGACTGGCTTCAAGACCAGGTCAATAACAACATAGTCAAGTTGGGCCCAGCACCAGCGCAAGTGGCAGGTGTCTTTGCAGGATCAGAAATTGGCAGCGACAGCGAAGGTGAGTGGCAGCAGGTTCCCAATCGCGGATCCCGGAAATACGATGACTGGATGGCTCGAAAAACTGTCGTCCGTACCCATGGTATCATCCGGGCGCACCTGAAGCAGTCAGAACCTTCAGAAGAAATGGCCGGTACCTCCGCATCGTCTTCGCAGTCGACCTCTTCTTAAAAGGGCAAGCAGAGGCGACGCAAGAAGAAGCAACGTGCACCACCGGTGCCGTCGTCATCCTGCAAATTCGGCGACTTTCTGCCACCTGAAATGGGGATTCCTCCTAGAATCCACCCAGCGGTGGATGAATCCTCGAGCTATAGTCAAGGGTATGCTTCGGTTAACACCGTGGAGCTGGTAAAGCCCTATACGACCCCCGACGAGGGGGAATGCCAGGAAGACTTCCCCAATGTTTCCAGTCGACGTCAATGCAGCGGAATCGCAATCGTGCCGGTCATCGAGGCACATCAGCAGGCACTTGTGGCCAAGCCGTGCACGCTACCGAGACTAGGCAGCAGGCTTAACGCAGATCTCAGCACGCGCAGACCCATCTAACACCCTCGGCTCTACCTCCACCACCGTTCGTGCTATTGGATCGGGGGGAGCCGCCTCGTTCTTATGACAGTCAGTCTTGCCCAGCTACAGGCCAACCTCTGCTGCCCGATCCTAGTCCGACGACTACTCTTCAGGCTTCTACTAGTAGGCAGCAAGATGTACCCAGTGCTAGCCGACCGCCAGTTCAACCGGCAGGACCCGCTATGCCTCCAAATGCCGAAAAACCCCCGTAAGCAGAGGTTCGCGTTTGGCACGCAAGTATGATGTCCTGAAGCACCTGTCCGGCATTCCGGGGAGGCTCTCCATCCTTGAGGCCCTGCGCCTGTCATCCGAGATGCGCGAGGCACTTGCCGAGGCCCTAAGGAGCCCCCTCCAGTTCGAGATGGAGGTAGCAGCTGCAGAAGCCTTCCATACCAAGACGATTGAAAACGCAGAGTGTCAGGCGGTTATCTCATTTTCCGGTAAAGATGAGGACCCTCCGATACAGGGTCACATTCGCCCGCTGTACATCACTGGCCACTTCAACGGCGTGGAAGTCCGCCGCTGCCTTGTTGACACGGGTTTTGGAATCAACCAAATTCCAACCCGGACGCTGCGAAAGCTGGGTCTGTCTGATGGTGATTTGACCCCCTCTGACCTCAGGATCCAAGGGTACGACAAGACAGAGCAAACCACAGTCGGCAAGATCCGCCTGAAGACTCAGTTCGGTGGCTTAATTGCCAGCACCGAGTTCATGGTCGTCTCTCAGGACACTGCCTACAACGCATTGATGGGTAGGCCATGGCTCCATCTGCATGTAGCGGTCCCCTCGTCGTATCACCAGTGCCTCAAGTACTCGCTCAATGGTTGAGTAGGCGTGCTCCAAGGAGACGCGTCCCCTTTCGCTTCTTGTGAGGCCCGCTATCTGGATGCGGGTTATTACAAAAGTAAGGATAAACAGATCCTAGTAAGTGAGGACGGACCCACCCCGGTCATAGGTGATCCTTGGGCAAGCATGGATGACGCCTACATTCTTCCGATCCACCGGCTGGAGGCCACGACCCCCGACATGGGGCAATGTTTTGTTGTTTCGGGTACGCAAGGAAGGCATGTTCCCGTGTCCAAGCGACGGCGGAAAATCACCTCGTACTCCTACATCAACCAGGCTCAGGTCATCCCGGAACCTCCTACCCCTGTACGGTACCGGGACGTCAAGCTCATGACGACGGTGGTACGCCATACATGTCTCTTCCGTCGGGCTGGAATCCACCGACTCAGGCCGACACGTCACCACTGCTTTGATATTATCAGCTGTGGCCCCTTAGGTCGGAGGCCAGATGGGATAGGATCAAATGCATTCATTGCTATGGTCTCAACGACAAGTGAGTCTCCCGATATGATGACCGCTACTGCCCAAGCCGGCACCAGCTGCCCCTCGGTTTTTGAGAGCCCAGAAGTATCTCCCGTCGCGGGAAGTTCCCCCACGGGTGGGAAGGAAGACTTGGAGGATTCTCCCCCCGCCTTTGAAGAAGGCGTCTCTACCACGGTTGATGAATTGGTACAGGTGAACCTTGGCAGCAAGGCAGATCCGAAACCCACATTGATCAGTGCGGCCATGTCCCTCGAGGAGCGGCAGCAGTACGTAGACTTCCTCAAACAGCACCGTGATGTGTTTGCCTGGAGTTACAATGAGATGCCAGGACTGGATCCCCATGTATCCGTTCACCGTCTGGGCCTCCCGGCAAAACATAGTGGGTTTAAGCAGCCTCCCAGGAAAATGCACCCTTCTCATGGTGCTATGGTTGAGGCCGAAGTTGATAAGATTATAAAAGCCAACTTCATTAGGGAGGTCTAGTACCCCAAATGGCTTGCCAACATTGTGCCGGTCAGGAAGAAGAATGGGCAGATCAGAGTCTGCATCGACTTCCGTGATCTCAATCGCCACTGCCCAAAGGATGACTTCCCACTCTCGGTGACAGAGTTGTTGATTGACGCCACAACCAGATTCCAAGCCCTCTCTTTCATGGATGGGTACTCCGGGTACAACCAGATCAAGATGGCCCCCGAAGATGAGGAGTCCACTGCCTTCAGGGCTCCCCAAGGTACCTTTTGTTACCAGGTTATGCCATTCGGTTTGAAGAATGCAGGTGCCACTTATCAGAGGGCCATGCATCACATATTCAAACCGATCCTCGGGACATTGGTGGAATGCTACGTGGACGACCTCGTAGTCAAGTCACATCAGCGCCAGGACCATCTCAAAGACCTCGAGAAAGTGTTCGGTTTCCTCCGTTCCCGTCGCCTGAAGATGAACCCGTTGAAGTGTGCCTTCGGTGTCACCTCGGGGAAGTTCCTGGGCTTTGTTGTCAGATACCGAGGTATCGACATCGACCCGGAGAAGATCAAGGCCATCAGCCAAATGCCTCCCCCGAGCAACATTCGGGAGCTTCGAGGCCTGCAAGGCCAGCTAGCCTATATACGCCGATTCATCGCGAATCTGGCCGACAAGTGTAAGCCCTTTTCCCGGCTCATGAAGAAGGGCGCTGCCTATGAATGGGATGAGGAGTGTCGGACCTCCGTCGAAGAAATAAAGCAGTATCTGCTCCAACCTCCGGTCTTGATGCCACCCGTCTCCGAAAAGCTGCTGGTCCTTTATGTGACCACCCTGGAGAGATCCCTCGGCGCGCTGCTCGCCCAGAAGAATAACGAGGGCACTGAGAATAGTCTCTACTATCTCAGCCACATGCTTCTCGATACGGAGATTCGATACTCCCCTATCGAAAAGAGCTGTCTTGCGCTCGTCTTCGCCGTGCAGAAGTTGCGACATTACCTGCAGCACCACGAGGTGCAATTGATCTCTCGGGTAGATCCGGTGAAGTACATCCTGAACCGCCCCATGCTGACTGGCCGACTAGCACGGTGGGCGGTGATTCTCTAGTAGTTTGATATCAGGTTCGTGCCTTAGAGGGCCGTTAAGGGACAGGCATTAGCAGACTTTTTAGCTTCCCATCCAACCTCCGTGGATCAATCCCTGGACCTGGATTTCCCCGACGAGACGATCCTATCAGTCGATCATGCTGTCCCGTGTTGGCAAATGCATTTCGACGACGCCTCTCAGATCCCCACCGGTAGAAGGCTCAACGACCCCAAGCTCAACAGAGTGGGTCTGGGTATTGTTTTCATTACCCCGACGCAAGCCGTCCTGCCGTACTCGTTCCTGTTGTCAGAAGGTTGTACGAACAACGAGGCAGAGTACCAGGCTCTCATCATCGGCCTCGAGTTGGCCCTTGAGATCCATGTCCCTCATCTACATGTGAAGGGAGATTCCGAGCTGGTAATCAAACAGGTTAATGGCGACTATGTCGTCAGGAAGCAAGAGCTCGCACCATTGCTGGAGTAAACCCTCTGCCTAATGGCCCAGTTCTCCTCTCGACCAAAGGTTACCCATGTCCCGCGGTCGCAGAACGGCCGAGCAGACGCCTTGGCTGGATTGGCCGCGTCGCTCGCAGAACCCGAGCAAGATGACCTAATCATACATGTGGCACACCGGAGAGTCATTGCCCCTGTCACCAAAGAGGACGATGATGTCCTACAGGTAAGTCATCTCAAAGTGGGACCCTCCATATTGGGAGTCCCGGGTTCGTCAGACGCAGTGGTGGAAGCCACTCTCGACTGGAGGGTGCCTTTTGTTGAGTATCTCCAAAATGGTCGCCTCCCGGACGACCGGGCCGAGCGCGAGCGAATCTGACGCCGCGCACTTCAATTTACCCTCTAGAGAGGCCCCAGTCTTGAGCAGATCCTCTATAAACGGAGTTTCGATGGCGTCCTCCTCCGTTGCATCCAAGGAGTAGAGATACCTCAAGTTATGCAAGAGGTTCACGCCGGTTCCTGTGGCGCCCATCAAGCTGGGCCGAAGCTGTCCCATCAAATCCGGAGGTTAGGGTACTTCTGGCCCTCCATGATCCACGATTGCATTGGGTATGCCAAGAGATGCCACGCGTGCCAAGTACACGCCAAATTCTTGCATCGGCCGCCAGAACCCCTCCACCCCACCAAGTACTCTTGGCCATTTGCGATATGGGGACTTGATGTAGTGGGACCGTATCCACCGGCAACAGCCCGCCAGTGCAGATTCATCTTGACTGCTACAGATTTCTTCTCCAAGTGGGAAGAGGGAGTTCTGCTCAAAGAGGTCAAGGCCCGTTCTATCATTGACTTTGTGAGCTCCAACATTATCCACCGGTTTGGGGTCCCTCACGCAGTCCTCACTGATAACGGCACCAACTTCTGAGTAGCTGAACTGAAGAAATTGTAAGCCAAGTACGACATCCGGTCGAACCATACTTCCCGCTACTATGCGCAGGCAAATGGACAGATCGAGGCATTCAACAAAACCCTCTCTAACATTCTGCAGAAGATGGTTGGCCAGAACAAGAAAAGTTGGCCGGAGAAGCTCCCCAACACCCTCTGGGCTTACCGGACGACGACTCACAACTCCACCCAGGTGACCCCATATTCCCTGGTGTATGGAGCTGAGGCCGTCCTACCCATTGAGATCCAGCTACCGTCACTGCGCACTGCAGTTTATGATCACCAGACATTAGATGAAGTAGCCGAGATCCATCTTGCTGAATTGGAAGCACTGGATGAGAACCGACTTCATACCCTGCACAATCTGGAAAGGCATCAGGACAAGATAGCGAGGGCCTTCGACAAGAAGGTTCGTCTCCGCTCTTTTCTACAAGGCGACGTGGTACTGGCCCTTCGAGCGCCAATGATTCCCGGTAGGAAACCGTCCAAATTAGAACCCAAATGGGAAGGGCCTTATATCATCCATAAGGTTTACCCCAACGGAGCATACTCCTTGGTTACCACAGATGGAGAGAGTATAACCCCTCCCACCAATGCCAAATTCCTCAAGCGATACTTTGCCTAGGGAAAAAATGGTCATGCACGACCCTAAACTGTGAGAGGGTCCTGCACGTCCCTAAACTGCTCCTTGTTCCTGCACGACCCTAAACTGCGAGAGGGTCCTGCACGACCCTAAACTGCGACATGGTCCTGCACGACCCTAAACTGCGAGAGGGTCCTGCACGACCCTAAACTGCGACTTGGTCCTGCACGACCCTAAACTTCGAGAGGGTCCTGCACGACCCTAAACTGCGACTTGGTCCTGTACGACCCTAAACTGCGACTTGGTCTTGCACGACCCTAAACTGCGAGAGGGTCCTGCACGACCCTAAACTGCAACTTGGTCCTGCACGACCCTAAACTGCGAGATTGTCCTGCACGACCCTAAACTGCGAGAGGGTCCTGCACGACCCTAAACTGCAAAATGGTCCTACACGACCCTAAACTGCGAGAGGGTCCTACACGACCCTAAACTGCTCCTTGGTCCTGCACGACCCTAAACTGCGAGAGGGTCCTGCACGACCCTAAACTGCGACATGGTCCTACAGGACCCTAAACTACGAGAGGGTCCTGCACGACCCTAAACTGCGACTTGGTCCTGCACGACCCTAAACTGCGAGAGGGTCCTGCACGACCCTAAACTACGACTTGGTCCTGCACTACCCTAAACTGCGACTTGGTCCTGCACAACCCTAAACTGCGAGAGGGTCCTGCACGACCCTAAACTGCGACTTGGTCCTGCACAACCCTAAACTGCGACTTGGTCCTGCACGACCCTAAACTGCGAGAGGGTCCTGCACGACCCTAAACTGCGACTTGGTCCTCCACGACCCTAAACTGCGAGAGGGTCCTGCACGACCGTAGACTGCGACTTGGTCCCACATGACCTTAAACTGCATCCTCGTCCTCTTTGCAAGACGTTAAACTGCAAGCCAGTCAGGCCTTCCTGACCGAGGCTTAGCCTCAGGCCCCCTGGACTCCTTGGTCCCTCACAACTTTAAACTGCATCTTCGTCCTCACTGCAAGACGTTAAACTGCAATCCAGTCAGGCCTTCCTGACCGAGGCTTAGCCTCAGGCCCCTTGGCCTCCTTGGTCCCGCACGTCCTTAAACTGCATCTCCTTCCTCACTGCAAGACGTTAAACTGCAAGCCAGTCAGGCCTTCCTGAACGAGGCCTAGCCTCAGGCCCCTTGACCTCCTTGGGTCCTTGGCCCCCCGTCTTCACCACGAGACGTTAAGCCAAAAGCTGGTCAGGTCTCCCTGGCCGCGGTCTGGCCCCAGGCCCCCTCGTTTCTCCCCGACTTACCCTCTTACGGGATCGTACGGTGTGATGTAGGACCACGTCCTCATTCACGACGGATTACTTGCCGCACCGTACACATCCCTGAATGAGATGCCCCTCGTCCCGCATGACGTTAAACTGCATGTCAAGAACTACGTGTGGCTTGATTCCCATCTTCATGGGATACGCAGGAATGCTCGGACGCCTCGTCTTGAGCCCAGCCCCAAGCATTTTTCTTCCACTATCCCCCCTGGGGGTAGTTTCCTTGGAGAATCTTTGTGCAACAGGAGTAGGGTTTTTAGCCCCATTCATACAACCCCGCTTGCGCAAGGATTGTAAGGGTCACACGATGTGCCCACTCCCATTCTTCTATCCTCCCACATCCTCACCGCACGACGTTAAACTGCATGGCTTTCAAGAACTACGTACGGCTTGATTCCCATCCTAATGGGATACATAGGAACGCCCGGACATTTCGTCCGTAGGCCCAGCCCAAAAGCCAAAATCTTCCCTTTGGGTCAAGACGCGGCAGGGTGCACACTTTTTCCCCAACTCACATCGAGCAAGCCTCGACCCGGATGCACGTCCCCCCTGGGGATGTTTGCCTCTTTCATGGATACAGCTATTCTTCGCCCACTCCTTGACTGGGATTCCATCAATTTTTGCACACCCCGAGGGACCCCCAAGAACGGCCTGGATACAACGCCCAAGGGCTCTCCTACCGATACGGGCCAACGCCCCTGAGAGTTTTTCAAGAAACAAGCCGATACAAGTCCCGCGTTGCGAATTTGGTCAGCGGTCGATGCTCACATGTTACTCCCATATCAGGTTACCATAGGAAAGTTGTGTTTCTAACATGGTCAAAAGTGTCCTGGATCTTCGGGTCCACCCCGAGATGTCCCAGACATCGAGTACGGTGATTCATTCTGCCCCATCACGAGGTAACAAACTTCTCCCCGGGCGGTTCCTGCAATCGGGCCCACGGCCTTGACCCCCATAGGAGTGTACGGTGTGGTGTAGGACTACGTCCTCATTCACATCAGGATCATGTACCATGCCGTACAACTCCCCTTACGAGGCCCAGCCTCATGCCCCTTGGCCTCTTCGGGTCCCCGACCCTCGTCCTCATGTAAGACGTTAAACTACAAACCAGTTAGGCCTTCCTGACTGATGCCTGACCTTAGGCCCCTTGGCCTTTCCGGGCCACAGCCTAGGTCCCTTCTTACCCGGAGTGTACGGTGTGGTGTAGGACTACGTCCTCATTCACGTCGGGATCATGTACCATGCCATACGACTCCCCTTACAAGGCCCAGCCTCAGGCCCCTTGGCCTTTTCGGGTCCCCGACCCTCTTCCTCATGTAAGACGTTAAACTACAAACCAGTCAGGCCTTCCTGACTGATGCCTGACCTTAGGCCCCTTGGCCTTTCCGGGCCACATCCTAGGTCCCTTCTTACCCGGAGTGTACGGTGTGGTGTAGGACTACGTCCTCATTCACGTCGGGATCATGTACCATGCCGTACGACTCCCCTTACAAGGCCCAGCCTCAGGCCCCTTGGCCTCTTCGGGTCCCCGACCCTCGTCCTCATGTAAGATGTTAAACTACAAACCAGTCAGGCCTTCCTGACTGATGCCTGATCTTAGGCCCCTTGGCCTTCTCCCCAATCTCTCACCCGGAGTGTACGGTGTGGGGTAGGACTACATCCTCATTCACGTCGGGATCATGTACCATGCCGTACGACTCCCCTTACGAGGCCCAACCTCAGGCCCCTTGGCCTCCTTGGGCCCCTGGCCCCTCGTCCTCTTTGCAAGACGTTAAACTACAAGTCAGTCAGGCCTTCCTGACCGAGGCTCATCCCCAGGCCCCTTGGCCTTTCCGGGCCATAGCCCGGGTCCTCTCTTATAGGATTGCATGGTGTGATGTGGGACTATGTCCTCATTTACGTCGGCTTATTCGCCATACTGTACACCTTTCTTAGGGGTATATTACTCCCCTCCTTGTCCAGTATGACGTTAAACTACATTTCATGAACTACGTATGGCTTGATTCCCATCCTAATGGGATACATAGGACCACCTGAATTTCCAAGATTCGGGTCCAGCCCCATCTCTCGGGAATCCTCATCCCATCTTGGCCCCTTGGCCTATCCTTCCTCCATGAGAGGATCATATGGTGTGGTGTGGGATTATTTCCTCATTGACGACGGTCTCGTAATGACAACGCCATGTTTCCCCCCATACTGAGCTGTTTCGTCGATCCCTTCTTCGGCGGTTCACCAATGTGCTTAAGAGTACTCTGGTTTATTACCTAAAATGCTAAGCTTTACTCGGACGCGTCCGCACCCTCTTTCCAGGCTTTGCGTATCCCTGCATCAGGGATTTCATCATCTCTCACACCCGGAGGGACCCCCAACAACGGCCTGGATACTACGCCCAAGGGCTCTCCTACCGTTGCGGGCCGATGCTCTGAGGGTTTCGGACAACAAATCGATAAAATCCCGCGTTGCGAATATGGTCAGCGGTCGATGCTCGTTTGTTGTTCCCACCTCAGGATAGCGTGATATGGACGATGTGTTTCCATCATGGTTAATAGTTTTCTTCTATTTCCACTCCAACCCATTAAGCCCAAATGCTGGGTACACGATTCACACCCTTCATCACTTCATCGTGTCCAAGAAGAGTCTCAGAACTCTTGGTACTTTTCCTCCGTGCACGTCTGCGCGTTGGGAGAACAAGCTGCATCAAAGGGGTCCTTCGTAACTCTCTGCTGACTCCCCTTTGATGGACTCCCCAAGTATTGCGATGAGGATACCCCCCTTGTTTCCCACACCGAGTTTATCTCACGTGGGCTTACGGATTGGGTTGACATCTGTGCTTGCTTGGGAATTTGCCACCATTCACGGTCCGAGCTCTAAGACCATAAACTAAGACTCTCGTCCGGAACTACGTTCAAGACCCCTTGTCTTTGGGTCCAGCATGAGTTCAGAAAGTTCACCTCTCTCGGGTCCTACCATTGGGACCCCGACCACGGGACCACGTGGCGTGGTACAGGATTATGTCCTCATTCACGTCAGGTTTGCAACAGCTGCACCACGCGTACCCCGTTCTGAGAGTTAGCCGTCCTATTCTTTGTCCTGCATGACATTAAAAGGCAACCTTCAGAACTACGTATGGCTTGATTCCCATCCTCATGGGATACGTAGGACCACCTGAATGTCTAAGATTCGGGTCCAGCCCCACCTCTTGGAGATCTCCTGATTTACCGGTCACCTAGGCCACTTGGCCTATCCCTCTCCAGAAGAGGGATGTGTAGGTATGATACAAGGTTTTGGGCACCGTGCCCCCTTCCCCTGGGAACCTACCATCTCTCGATCACCCTCAAAGTTGAGTCCCTTGACTCCTTGTAGTGGTTCACCCATGTATTAAGAGTACTCTGGTCTAGGACCAAGAGTGTCAGATTCAACTTGATCAAGTTCCTTCCACTTGTCAAGCTTCGTGTTCCCCTCCATTCGGACTTTAATCACCTTTCACACCTGGAGGGACCCCCAATAACGGCCAGGATACTACGCCCATGGGCTCTCCTACCATTACGGGCCAACACCCCAAGGGTTTTGGACAACAAATCGATAAAATCCCGCGTTGCGAATATGGTCAGCGGTCGATGCTCATTTGTTTGTCCTCATCTCAGGCTAACGCGACAGGATGCTGTGTTGCAAACATGGTCAACAGTAATCCTCTATCGTCACGCCAGTCCCTTCAGTCCTTGAATGTTGGTTGCATGATTCACATAATTTTCCACCCCATCATGTCCAGGTGGAATCTCG
This sequence comes from Viscum album, assembly GCA_963277665.1. NCBI lineage: Eukaryota > Viridiplantae > Streptophyta > Magnoliopsida > Santalales > Viscaceae > Viscum > Viscum album. The sequence continues at coordinate 1,195,765,441 of OY728139.1, forward strand.
ACACTTTTGGCGCTATCCCTCAGTGCAACTTTGCATGTCAGGGGGACAAAGCTGCAATCTGGCGTCCTTTGGGGCTCCCATGGTCCGAGATCTAAGACCATAAACTAAGATCCATTCTGGACTATGTTCAGCTTGACTACCATCCTCATAGGATAGGTAGGACTGCCCAGACCCCCTGTCTCCAGGTACAACCCATTTAGGAATCCAGTCTCTCTCCCTATTTCACCTCTGTATGGGCCCCTCGGCCTAAGGTTTCCCTCTCCGGATGGCATACAATTTTATGTGGGATCATGTCTCTATCAATTGTGTTTTATAACACTACACACATTTCCCGCCTAGCATCGTCTCTACTACGTCTGCGCTGCATGACGATAAAATGCATGCTTGGTCCTATCATACGACCCTAAACTGTGACATTATCGTCCTGGCCGCACGACGAAAAACGGCACCGCATTGTGGTGACCTCGTTGTAGAGGACATCACGTTGGGTATTGGTCACGTGCCATGCCATTTGTCAATGCCCATCACGGCTTGATCCTTGTGGCGACATCATGACCTACTGTTCTAGGCCTGTCGCTTCACAAAAAAAAACCATTCACCTTAAAGAACAAACAAGATTTATCAAATTCCGCTTCTTTTAGTGCAAGGGCCATGCCCACACTTCCCTTTTACCCTGGCACTGGTACCTTACCGTGCCACCTTCCAGAACTACGTATGGCTTGATTCTCATCCTTATAAGATACGTAGGAGCGCCCGAGTGCTTCCCCACGGGCCCAACCTAACCCTTGTGTTCGGTCCCTCGACTCGAGCATTTCCTCAGAGAACGCATGGTAAGTAGGACTATGTCCTCATTCACGTCAGGTTCTGATGCCATGCGTCCCCTGATCCCTTTACCCATCCATGGTCCGAATTCTATGACCCTAAACTAAGATTTCCCTATGGGAAATGACTCTTCTCCCCCTATCTAATACGTATCGTTTCCATATTTAAATGTGTTTCGACAAAGATCCCGAAGTGTGGGATTTTCATAGGGACATTCCCCTCATCCCATGACCAAGCTTCGTGAGCTCGCTATTTGGATCCTCATCCTCTTCCACATCCAAAAGGACCCTCGGACGACGTGGATACTAAGCTTAAGGGCTCTCCATGAATGCTGGACCTAAGGGCCCTTCAATCGTTTCGGGCCAACGTCCCTACGGATATCTGACAACATTTGTGACATGGTCCCTTGTTTCGAACATGGTCAACGGTCGACCCTCATTTGTTTGTCCCCATTTTAGGCTAACGTGACAGGATGCTGTGTTGCAAACATGGTCAACAGTAATCCTCCATCGTCACGCCTCCATCATCGTGATCCGAATCTCAAGCGTCATGATTCACACATTTCAACTCCCTCATGTTCAAGTGGAACTCCATCATACTTGGATATTTCTCTTCGCGCATCTAGGTGCGCTAAATGATAGTTTTAGTGTCATTGGGCCGGTAGTCACCGAGCGTCCCTTTTCCCTAACCTGCCCCCTTTATGTCAGGAAATTACCACCATTACTGCTTGTTTCCCACACCGAGCACGACTCACGTGGGCTTAGTAGTTTTGTTAGGATGTGTGCCAATACAGTCGGGCTGTTCCCCATCCCACATGACATTAAACTGCGCTTCCAGAACTACGTACGGATTGATTCCCATCATCACGGGATACGTAGAGACACCCAGGCATTTCACCTAGGGTTCAGCCCCTGGAATCACAAAATCTTGTTCCTCCCCATTTCCATCCCTCGCCAGAGAGGCCCTATCTAGAAGAAAGAATGATCTGTAATCAGACCGATGCGCCCATCTGGCGTACTCCCACCACGGTGGTGTAACTACGTAAGCGTTGGATTCTGTTTGAAAAAACCATCACTCCATATTCCACGCTTTACGTGCCCCTTATTCGGACCCTCGTCCTCTTTCATGTCTGGAAGAACCCCCTAACGGCCTGGTCTCATGCCGCATCGGCTCACCTATCGTCCTGGGCCAACATTCCGAAATACGGGTCATGCCTGGAAGGACCCCCTAACAGTATGGATGTCTGACCTATGGTACGCCTACTGTCCTGGGCCAACGTCCCGAAGGATTGATCGACAACACTTGTGACATGGTCCTGTGTTTCGAACATGGTCAATGGTCGACCCTCATTTGTTGTCCCCATTTCAGGCTAATGCAGTAAGGATACTGTTTGTCCGCCACGGTTAACGGTTGTCCTTTATTGTCATGCCATCCCCACAGTGTTCCGAATTTGGGTATCGTGATTCACACTTCCCATTTTCATCTGTTTGGACCGATTTCAGCGCCCCTGGCATTGCCCCGTTCGTGCATAAGAGCACGCTGAAGAAACGGTAATTTGGCTATCTTGGAAGTTCCTTCTCCGATCAAGCCAACTGCCTCCTGCATCTCACATTGGGCTCGACCCATGTGGACTTGAAGGATTGTCGCCAAACGTCCCACAAAAATTGTAGGGATGTAACAAGGCAATTCAAACAGTGGAAATCGTGCGTGCTACGACATTCAAAACAAAGGTAAAATTTGGAAGCACGAAAGTACCAATAAAAGGGTTTTGGGTTTGTTACAATACTCGGGGGTTGACTTCTCCCATAGACGGGTTGACCCTGTCAAAAGAGCGTTGCAGCTCCGCCACCCGCCGACTTGCGGTGTCCAAAGCTTGTTGCCGCTGATTCAACTCCCGCTCCTCTTCAGCAGCGGCGGGGCGTAATTCGTCAACTCTGGCCCTGGTCCTTTCTACCTCGGCCTGGACGGCAGCCATCCTTCCAGAGGTCTGCCCCATATGCTCCTTAGCCTCTGCTAGCTGGGCCTTCAACCGTGAGACCAGCTCAGACTGCTTATCAAGAGTGGCTGAAAGCTCGTTGGCCCGGATCTGCATCTGTTGCACCTCACCTTCAGCCTCCTGGAGCTTCCTAATGCTGGTCGCCTTCCTCCGCTACCATCCCACTCTCAACCCACGATCATGCTCCCGGATCTTCTCAGCCATGAGGTCTCGGATGAGCGCGTGAGGTCGTTGGGCATCCACTCCCCCGGCACACAGTTCGCGCAACCGCGAGCGGAGCCTATCCATTTCGGCCAGCCATTGCGCTTGGGGAGTGTCCCTGATAAAGTGCGCGATCAGCTTCCAGGACCGGCGACAGACTATGCTGCTGTCTTCCTCATCGGAGGCCGTTTCGTCCCAGTCCGCGCGGTTGGCAGGCTCGTACGCAGGATATGCCTGCAGGAATTCCTCAGCAGGATCTTCATCCGGTGTTGAATCCGGTACGACACCTGACGCCGAAGCAGGCACGACAGGACTGGGACCGACCGGTTGGTCCTCTTCCTCAGAGTCCACCTCGATGACTTCAAGTACGGCCCTACTGGTGGTCCCGCCAGTGATGGTGTGCGTCGCAGCTTGAGGTGGTGGGGGGACTATCGCCACCATCACCGGCATGCCCCTAGGAGGGATGCCACCAGACATCCCGACCAGTCTTGCTGCAGCAGCCCACGCCAGTCGGAGAACTGTACGACAGAGAGGTACATGAACGTTAGTTGGCAGGCATAGTCTACATATGGCGACAAGGGAACCGGTGGTGGGGGAATTACAGAGATCGACCTCCTGGCGCTGCTCTGGAGCCGGCACTAAGGGGACCCCGAGGCGAGGCCCTCCGTATATTGTTGGGAGGTCTGGAGACTCCGGGAGAGCCTCCACGGATGCTATGGTCCCACCAGACGCAGAACTGGACGCAGCCATGGGCGCGAGTTATGAAGATGCTGCATCATCACCCGCCAAGGGGAGAGAACGAGGCCTACGAACAAGTTCCTCCTCCATGGCCTAAACATCGGTGAGAAGTCCATAGTGGCTCAAGAACAGATCGTAAGGAGAGAAGTTCGGAATTCTACCTCGAGAGCCTCCGCGAAGTCGTCGGATTCTGAGCCTCGGTCTCCGACCTCGCCCTCCTCCAACGGGCTCCCTCCTCCAGCCTCATCCCCCCCGAGAAGAGTCCTCTGATTCCTCCGGCAAGGGGAAGCGCTCCATCAGATCGGCAGCCGATAATTGCGGGGGGACCGTCTGATTCAACAGTACCCTCACCCGATCCGTCATTGGGCGAGGAACACCGCTGGAGTGGACGTAATCCTCCAGCTCGTCCAGGTATTGCTCCGCCTCCGCCGGAGACACCATGAATCCAGCCCGAACTGGGCCTATGCCTGGAAATTCCATCCTGAGGCGATTCAGGTGGGCCCACATCTCAGGTGGTCTGAGGAATTGCCGGTTGACATCCCAAATGTCCCAAGCTTCCAGGAAGACAGCATCTTCTGCCATGTCGATGTGACACAGCCGCTTCCCCGGAGCCTGAGTGGATATCTGACGAAATCCCCTCGGTGGCTGCTCCTCCGAATGGCCCTGCTCTTCCGGAACCACCGGATCCACCGTTGCTGCCATACCCTCGGCCGGTGCGGGTCTCGCCGTCATCACAGCCTCGCTACCGCGAGCAGCCCTAGCTGCCCTCCGACCCCGACCTCGAGATAGAGAAGACCCACCGTCATCGACCCAGATAGTTGATTGCTTCAGCATCTCCCCTGGGTAGGCAGCCTCCCAACTGATGGCGTACTCCCTCACCAATCCGAAAGCGGCTGTGGAAGGAGGCATGACAATACACATCTTCCAATCTTCCCGTGTGAACATGAGCCACAACTTCCTCATCACACACGGGTGCTCCTCGTGGCACACCTCCCAGTAGACCTACGGGGTCAGCCGCTGGAGGCACCGGAACTGCCTCGCAAAACAATGCGGGGTGTACGGTTCGCAGATTGGCTCACGATCTATCCGAGCCACCAAAACTCCACCTCGGAAGGCCAGAAGGTAAGCCCGATGTTCTTCCGTTCCTCGCCCGTTGTCAGCAAGTATTCCCGTTGGCAACGGGAAGGGGTGGAAATTAAACTCATCCGCCCTCCACACCCGATTCAGTACCATCGGGACAACCAGTTTGAACGGGAAGCTCCCAACTGCGTTCCGGATGGAGGGGCGAAAGTTCGATCCCGGTGGCGAGATGGGGTTTGGATACTCGTAAATCCCCCTGATGTGCACTGCGATCCACCCATACAGGAGGTGGAAGGGCCCACATATCCTTGGCGGCTTCTTGCCCTCACTAATGTGCCGCAACATTCTGTACAGTTTGGTGAGCATCGGAATCCCCAGGTTGATCCGCTGCCCCATGGCCAACATCGATGCCATGATGAACGAGCTGGGCCGCACCCCCATGCTTGTATCCCTCATAGGTAGGATCCACCCACAGATGAGAGCCGCGATTAACGCCGCCAGCCTGACTATTGGATGTTGTTCAGTGATGACACTGAAACCCCAAGTCTTCCATTGGTTGTCCTCCAAGACCCGCCAATACGAGTGCCCCATGCCCCGTTGGGCCGCCCTCGGACAAGTTTGAGGCCTCGGCGGGAACTCTCGATCTTCTGGGAAATTCAGGAAGCATTTGAACCATCTCCTGAAGTGGACATCCCTCACTGCCTCCTTGTCCTCTCCTGGGACGAGTGCCATCAGCGCTGACGCCAGTCGCGGCATTTGCTCCGGATCCTCCCACGCGCTGATGACAGGGAGGAATTCGTCATACATGGCCCCCAAGATCGGGACCCGGGAAATCTGGTGGACATCCCACAGGCTGATTCCCACCTCCCCGTGATGAAGGTGAAAAGTGTTGGTCCTGGACGACCATCTACTCAGCAGTTCCGGCATCAGCTGCTTTGGTTGGTAAATGTGGAATTGGGAGGCCCACGCCGCCTCATACAATCCCACTCTCCTCGGCTCGGCCCCGAACTCCTCGCATGAGGCACCTACCCAGTAGGCCCAGGCCCAGTCGTCGGTAAAATTTCCGCCCTGGCGCAGGTCCCACTCATCAGACCGTCCTTTCTTTGGATCCTGCAAAGCCGCCTTCAGCATGGTGCGATAGAGAGGAGGGGAAATCTCCGGTTGTAGTGGCCTCCCGTCGATATCATTCACATGGTTGTAGAGACAGTCAGCGGTGATGGGTGTAAAGTCCTCCTGCGCATGACCATCGGCCGCCCTGAACCATTGGTGCTGGCATGGTATGCTCCTGAACCAGCAAGCCGGTTCGGCCCTTCTCGCCTCAGGGATGAAGACGTCATCCCTCAGCCCGAAGCCATAGAACAACAGTTTCTTGCACTGCGGATAATCCTTCTGACCTTTCGACAGCAGATCTGTCAAAGAAGTGTGGTCCGAGTGGATCCGAACCATTTCCCCCAAGCCTGGACGGTCGGCCATCTCATCCCGACGAGCAGCATCTGCAAGCACACCCAGCACAGCCTCTTGATGGGCCATTTTGATGCCGACCCTCAGAAAAGTTTTTTTTCCTGAATCGCGAAGCTCGGCCGCGAAGTTGAATCGCGAAGCTCGGCCGCGAAGTTGAATCGCGAAGATCGGTCGTGAGAACAAGCCGCGAAGTCCGGCCAAGGCCGACAAACAGAGGTTCGCTTGGCGCGGACGCAGAGTCGGAGACCCACGGTTCGCCGCAAAGCTCGATTCGCGGAGGGCAATCGCGGAGTACGTGGAGCTTCGCGAAGTCGAGAGAACAAAAAGACAAGGAAGGCACGTGAAGACAAAAGAGGCCGGAGCCCCTATTTATAGGCGGCGACCCCGGAGCATCGCGGCGCGCCTCACCCGCGCGGAGCATCGCGGCGCGTCCGGATCTGTGGCCCCGGTCAGCACTGCAGCCCCCTTCGCGAAGCCGCTTTGCGAACCACCAACAATTTTGGAGATTTTCCCTCAGACTTCGACCCTTCACCCTCCGCGGCTCCAAGTCTGAGGGGGGGCATTTGTTGGCGCCAAAAATGTGGCCCAAAAGAAAGGAACGAAAAAGAAGACCGGCGCGCTGCCTCGCGAAGCTCCGCCGCGAAGCCCCGCCGCAAAGCGCCCCGACCACGGCGGCACCGCGAAGCACCAGAGGCGGTAATCCTCCGCGAACCCATTTGACGTTCGCGAGCCGCCGCGAAGCACCAGAGGCGGTCATGATCCGCGAACCCATGTGACGTTCGCGAGCCGCCACGAAGCTCCAGAGGTGGTGATGCTCCGCGAACGCGTCTGACATTCGCGAGCCGCCGTGAAGCTCCAGAGGCGGTGATGCTCCGTGAACGCGTCTGATGTTCGCGAGCCGCCGCGAATCTCCAGAAGCGGTGATTCTCTGTGAACGCGGTTGATGTTCGCGATCCGCCGCGAAGCCCTTGAGGTGGCGCGCAGGCGCTGCTTCGCGGCACCCCTTCCCTAAAAATACTGGACTCCCCCTGAGTCCCAAAGACGGAAAACCCGACCTTTCGGCTTCTCCTCTCCCGAATCGCGAAGCACGCTTTTCCCCAGGAATCATGAGCTCCGCGAGGTACTTCTACTTCGCGAGACGACTCTGCTTTGTCTCGTTTTGAGCCCCTCTTCTGAGAGGGATGCCCTTCGTGAAGCTCAAGGGCATTCGCGAAGGAAGGGGATTCCCAAGGGAACCCGGGCAGCTGCGGAGCACTTGTGCTTCGCGAAACACCCAACCCATACGAGTGATCCCCATGCTAAGGCAGGATCGCTCCACTTCGTGAAGCACATTGCTTTGCAGGACCCTGCTTCGTGAGACACTCCTTCTTCGCGAGGCAGTGGTCCGCGAACACTGTTCCACTTCGCGAAGCACCTTCCACTCACACCTATGCCCCATGATAAGGCCAAGGCACTCCACTTCGCAAAGCACACTCATCTACTTAGCGATTCCTCTTCCCGTGCGACCCTCCAGGTTTGCACGATGTGATTTCAAAGTCCCATGGACGATACCACCCGTAGCGTTGCTTCGCCTAATTCTTTTTCGCATAGGCATGCTAACGGCTATTGCTTCTTCGCATAGCCACGCTAACGTGGACCCCTCGATGGTTCGTTCCACGACCCCCCTTAACCATGGCCTTACTGGCACCTTCCCTTCCCCAAGGACCATAGGGTACCGGTTATGTAAGCCCTAGGGGTGCGGAGTGAACCCACCTCGTCCGAGCTGCAGGATGTTAAACTGCCAAGCAATGCGTCATCAACACATGACGTTAAACTGTGATCCGACCTCATCTCCCTCACGAAGGGTCCCCCCAGGTCGAACATTTTTTACACCCACTCATCTCCACGGGAATGGAACTCTTCCTCACATGGAATGAGATCCTCCTTGTCGGAGTGGCGTATGTTCGTAGGGGAAGGGCTGCCTCAGAGCGTAAGCCCTTGACCTTTCGTACGGATGATTGAACCCGTGCATCTCCGTACTTCCCCACTAACAAGGTTAGTGGAGGGCGTGATAGGAAAGGAGGCACCCCCCTCTGGGCCTCCATCCTGGAGTAAGTCCCAACACTATGGGCCGCCTAACGCGTAAGCCCCTTTTCGCTTCTCACGGACGCACCCCTCGCGACGTGATCGTCAGGTCCTTGCAACCTCTTGTTTCTCACACCGAGCATAACTCACGTGGGCTTAGAGTGAGCACCGACCCTGACCCCTCATCCCTCTTCGAACTATGAGGACTTTGATCCATGTCAAGGCATGGTACGTAGGAAGCCTCTTTGAGGTTCAAGCCCACCCGTCGTTTCTTCATGTCGGGTCCCACCTTCGTCCGGCATGACGTTAAACTGCATTCCCACTCCGAACTACGAGGACTTTGATCCATGTCAAGGCATGGTACGTAGGAAGCCTCTTTGAGGTTCAAGCCCACCCGTCATTTCTTCACGTCGGGTCTCACCCCCGTCTAGCATGACGTTAAACCGCGTTCTGGTCCAGTGGTAAGCCGCTGCGACCCATTCCCACCTGAACTACGAGGTCTTTGATCCATGTCAAGGCATGGTACGTAGGAAGCCTCCATGAGGTCCAAGCCACATTGCTCGGTCGTTCATTTCACGTCGAGTTTCACCCTCGTCCAGCATGACATTAAACTGTACCCCCCCCCACTCATTGGACCAAGGTCCACTTTCACGTCGGTTCGCCGACAAAGCCCCATTTGAACTACGTGGTCTTTGATCCATGTCAAGGCGTGGTACGTAGGAAGCCTCCACGAGGTCCAAGCCCAACCATCATCTAATTCACGTCCAACACGACGCTAAACTGCAATTCCAGTCCGACGGCAAGCCGTTGTGACCATCCCGAACTACGCGGACTTTGATTCCCTGCCATGGGGATACGTAGGAAGCCTCATCAAGGCTCAAGCCCAACTTCACCGTCGCCCCTGAGATGGTCCCATTTCACTCTCCCTCCACTCCATTCATCAACATATCACCCATCCCGACTCTCTCCCGGACAGTTGTATCTCAGTGAGACTGTGTCAGTATGACCCTCTTCACAGCCACCCATGGGCTGACCCGTCTCCGCTGGACGTTAAACTCGCGGCGTGCCCTGTGTTAAACGCGGGAAGCTGAGGAAAACCTCAGACATGTGTCTATGACATAATTCCCCGCGCTCAATGTGGGATGCCTTGGGCTTCCACGCCCTCGAGAAGCCCTGCAATCAGGGATAATAGACAAACACGATAGATTCCCTAGCATCCAGACACACTACTGGTGCCTCAACGTGACTACTACCCCGACCGAAGGTTGCTGCCCTGACTGGACCCTTTGGAATGTCCCGACAGAAGCATTGTAATTAACCAGCGTCCGTGGAAACATGGCACTGGGAAGAGTTTCACGAACTACGTATTAAATCTATGAGGGAGACCCGGACTAGGTGACAAGTTCCGAGGAGGAATCCACGGAAGGAAGAACCGACATCCCATCATCCCGTTTCGATCAAGGAGCAGACGTACCTGAACAAGGAACGAATGCCGCCCGCCTTTGGAAAGCGGGATTGCGGGGCAACAAAGCGGCGTGTCCTCCTCCACAGACGGACGCGCGCGCGCGCCCCGGCGAAAGCGTCGGAAACAGTTACAAGATAACCAACTTTATATTGAATAAATTACATGTCATTAATGAAAGATTAAAAATAGTGAGAGATTATCAACTATTATATTATCAAAGTCAATTTGAATATATAAGGATTCGATTGGGTGAATTAGTGGAGAAATTTTTATATAGGTGAAAATATTACTAACTAGTTTTTTAGATATTGAGAAACACTTGAAGAATCAATTGTTATGATGAAGTTAATGATAATCCTATAAAATATTTGACAAACCCAATTATAGTAACTCAAATATGGTCTTTACTATATTATATTGGTATAATAAATAATAAATTGTGTTACATAGGATCAAACATTTTAGTTGACTTGGGAGACTATATAAACATATGATTTCTATGTTACATAGAGAACATAAAACATAGTTTTTAAACCTCATGAATACATTTTTATTCCTTTTAGTAAATCCTTGAATTCATTCAATGATACCTTCATAGTACCCTGGGAAATATAAAATAAAATAAATTGTGATATCATATAACTTATAAGGAGTTGCGTGCAGTGGAATATTTCATTAATATATAAGGGATAAACAATAAGATAGAGTAAATAATAAATAATTGGTCTATATAATTAACAACTAGAGTGAGAAATATATCTAAGTATACAAAATAATTTTAATCATATAGAAAATTATAATTTTTTATTCATGATAGAATATGTAATACTAGATATATTAATCTTTCCTTAAAGGCTTCATCCAAGACAATTTCAATAAATCGGTAGGCATATACCAAATACCCAAATAATAAATAATGCATTACGACTAGTTTTTCCCATCAGACCTATTTGGTACATCATGGTGTTATATAATTTTGGGCACCAACCATTACATAAACATTCATAATTAATTCTTAATATATTTAACAGACAATAAAATACAAAATAAACGTGCCTTAGTAGTCAATAAATATCAATATTGAATCAAGTCTATGGAATGTAAATATTCCCTAGTTAATACAAAAACAATTATTTTTAAACTCCCTTTAACTAACACCATATATAGAAATGGGTATGTGGTTAATAAAATATGGATATTAAATTGAATATATCTATGATAATATAAAACATAGACATAATAGATAAATGTACAGACCAAATAATGATGGAGAGTGATAGTGAACAAAACTTTGACAAGTGAATGAATTGAGAATAAATTGTGCACGCCAATAAAATTTGTAAAGACCAGAAATTCATAGAGGATTAAATTAGACCATGCATTCAACAAAAAAGTATTTTTAGTAAATGGAACTCAAATGTAAAATAGAGAATAAAATTAATGTAAAACTCAAAAATTTATTTTCCTTAAACTTTTTTAACAATATTGAAAAATTGCAATTAAAAGTAACTTTATTTAAAAATTTCAATTAAAATTCAGTTCCACAAATCTTTTCAAAATATTTCAAGAAGAAAGTTTGAAAATATTAGTAAAATAATTCATAGTAAAGTAATCTTTAAAAATTTATTATTCCTAAAAAAATGTGGAGAAGAAGATAAAAATATATAAAACTTGAATGAAACTCCTTTTAATTTTTTTTAAAATAATATCTTTTTCTTTTGATATAAAAATGAAAGATTCATATAATAATAGGAAAATATTTTAATTTCTAAAAATAATAGAAATTGAAAAAGAAGCTAAATAATGAATATTTTTTATGATGATGAGAAAATCTATTTGTACATAAAAAAGTTAAAAATATATTTTTTACATTTTTTTAAAGATGAATAAAATTAATTGTATAAAAACATTAAAAATATAAATTTATGTATTTTAATAGAAATTAAAATTGAGATAAATTTTCCTTCATAAATAATTTTAGTTTTTAAAAGAATATTCTTTTATAGAAAATAATATTTTTTATGGTGGAAAATGGTTCCCAGTGAAAATGGAAAATAAAGTCTCATATTCTTATTATTATTTTTAATTTATTTAAATACAAAATAAATGGAAAAAATAAAAGAATATTTTTATAAATATAAATAATCATAATTTAATAAAATGGGTTTTTTTGAGAAAACTAACATAAAATTACTACCAATTGGAAATTAAAACATAATCAATATCAATAGAAAGTGAGATTGTAAAATAAAACCTTACCGTGGATTCTCGATTAGTCTGGTTCGTTAAATACTCAAAAATAAGAAAATTAAGTTTATTGAATAATTTATTGTGAACCTATTTAATCTATATAATATTTTATATGGCTCATTCATTATCATACTATATTCATTTGTTGTATAGTTCTTACTCTCATTAGCTTTTTGGGGTTTTCAGTCAATTCCTCCAAAATAGCTTCAGTTTGTCGACCATGTTAAAAGGTTTTATGAAATGATTTATTCCTCTCCAAAAATTTCATCAAGAAATACAGTATCTATTTTATTTGGTTCTGGATTCACATGGTAATTTCATAAAACTTATGGTAATAGTTTTCATGAAATTCATAAAAACCATTTTATAAATTTTAATTTCACAAAATGATTTAATTTATTTTACAATTATAAATCGAAACATCACCATTAAATAATTATTAAAAAATAATAAATTTATAATTATTACATGTTATTATTATCACTCCTCATTACATAATCATTCATGAAAAAAATATTATAACATTATACATGTGGATGGTAAAACTGACCAACACAAGAGTGTATGCTAACAACAGAATGAGTAAGAATATGATATTTAATAATTATAATATCACTTTAATATAATTTTAATTATTTAAAAATAATTATTTTAGTAATATTTAAATTTTAATAAGATTTATATAAAAATATAAATGAAATAGAATGTTAAGATGTTATTTCTTAAAAAGTTTCTTGGTATGCTAAGTTTAGGTGATCACATTTCATGATGACCATTTATTTTTAATATTATTAGTATAATAGAAATATTATCTTTCAAAAAACATAATAATATTATAAATATAATATTCAATCATTAAATACATTTTTTAAACCCATCAATATAGGTAAGTGACGATATGTAAAATACATCGTTCATGGATAAAGTAGTTCGCACGTAATATGACAACATTTTAATTTTTCAATGGAATGGGAAGAAAGTTGATTATAGTTATTCAATCATAATAATAAAATTTTAGTATACTATTGATATATAGGTAATTATATTAGTATTTTTATGATATATTTCTATGATTTTGAATAATAATGAAACATAAAAGACCTTAGTTAAAAATTGATCTTCCTTGCATAACATTCATTGGATCTCTTGTTAAGTCTTCTTAGATTGGTATTTAATTGATAAAAACCTCATAATATGTGAAACTAGTGTTTGGGAGTGATTTTTTAGGTCTTTTTATTTCTAATATTTTCTAGTATTATGGAGAATTTAGGTAGTTAAGTGATACTTTTATAAGAGATAGGAGTGGCACTTTTGTAAATAGGCTTCATATTAAAATAAAACGAGTGTTATCGTTTATTAAAATGAATCATAGTTAGAAAATTTTTAACATACGAAAATTTATTTCTATAATAAAATCAACCAATCAATTAAGTATAATTTTTTGGGATATTTTAGGCCTTATCCGTAAATTTATACACATATTTAACCCTTTTAACTTTTACCATGGTGATAACTATTTTCTATTAAAACATGTTTTTATGAAACCAAATGAAATTGAAGTTAGTATGAAATTGGAATATTTTGATTAGAAACCTAAAATCCTTTTTTCGGATTCAATTATAAATTCCTTGTAAATTAATTTTAATCATAGAGAACATAATTTATAAAATTACATTGTTATAACAAAAATACATCATTAAGCATAAAATTAATATATTTTAAATACAAGTATATTAAAAACCATTATATGAATGTTAATTTATTTTTATTGAATATATTTTCAATAAATTTAATCATTTTTTTATAAGTGATTAGTTTAATTTATTAAAGAACACTACACATATAGAAACTTATTTCTGCAAAATATTTATTTTATAATTAAATGATGTTATCTTCATTTCTAACAAATTGATAATAAGTGAATGATTGATTACTATATGTGTTAATAGATAATTACTCTAAATAATAATAATTTTACTAAGAGATATATGATCATTTATCATAAAATGAATTATTCATAAAAATTTCTAAGATTCATCCTAAGCTAATTTTGACACGATAAATAAAAAAATGAAGTACATTTTATAAAATTTTAATTCTAAAATTTGTAAATTTTAGAAAAATAGATAACAAAATGCACATTTTATTTTAGTTTCTTTATGATGGTATTATTACTTACTATAATTTAATATTTGATTATATATTATTTTCTCTTTAAATAATTTTTGTCCTCAATTATTTTGAATGTCATCTCATAATTAAACATGGGTAGTTATTCCCCATTACATCCTCAGGATGAAAAGTTTCCTCCACTTCCTTAAGATTTCTATAAATTAACTTTACAAGTCATGATATCTAAATGAACAACACTTGATCTCTAGTTTAAATAATATAGATAAGATTTTTATAATAAGATAAATTAGGTTCAAAATTTATCTCCAATTATGTGATTACATGCTTCAGGTTTGGCTTGTACATCTTTAAGAATGAGATATGAAACATGTCATTAACTTTATGAAGAATGGGTGAAATTTCCAAATGGTAATACCTATCTCCAAATAATTTAAAAATATCTAAATTCTATAAGTATGTTGGACATATATTTTCTTTCTTAATAACCTTATAACTTCATTCCATGGAAATAAAATTAAGAAAACATGATCCCCCATTAGAAATTTCAAATTCCTTATCTGATTATTTCTATATCTCTTATATCTCCTATAATTTATCTTAATAGGATTTTGAATAATTCTCACATTCTTTGTCATCTCCTCAGAGATTTTTGGGTCCACTAGCTTCATTTATCCTACTTGATCACAAGAAGTTGGGATAATACATCTCTTCTAATACAATCCTTCATACAGTTCCATTTGAATACTTGACGGGGATATATTATTTAATAAAAACATCACCAAAGGTAGATACTTATAACGACCCCATGTTTTTCAATAGAAATTCCGTTCTTATAAATATGTCATAAAATCACATGAAAACACAACATAATTAACTACTATTGGATAAGTGACCTTTAAACATAAGTTTGTCACTTCTGTGTTTGGAATTTCAAAAATCTGACACACACAGTTGTGTTCAAGATGATTTTTGGAGTCTAATGAAAAAAATAATTTTCTATGAATAGTAACGTACCCTTGTGAATAGTAACATACCCTTATGAATTGTATTATGAAACTTATGAATAATAAATCATCCAGCATAATATTAACCTTACCCATGAATAATTAAATAAAATTTTGACATCTTAGAAAGTGAAAATTTGACTTTAATAAACATATTGGTATTTTGTAAGTCAAAAATAATTAATTATAAATAATTAATTAATTTAAAAGAAAATTTATTTTCCTAAAATGTTTTCATAAATTATCTAATCAATGTCTTATAGTTTTTAAATAATTTTATAAGACACTACATAATTTTTGAAAGCACTATAAAATCAGTTTTAAATTTTCAAAATTATTTTTAAGTAAATTATGATTTTAATTAAAAATTAAATTAATAATATTTAGAAAATTATTTTTGAAAAATGGAATTAATTTTTTTATTCTGCATGTCAAAAAATGGTTGGGGTGAAATTTTTCTATTTTCCTAAAATACTTGAATTTTTGATGAATAGTGAAATACCATAATTTACAAAATAAGCTAAATAAGCTAATTATAGAGTCATGTGTGATGTTATGCTGTTGTAAGCCCACTTGGTTTGGGATCACATGATAAAATTACTATTATTGGTCATTGAATACTCACTATTCCTTGTCTTAGCGGAAATTAATAAACTAATGAATTTTATATTAAGGAAACCCCTCTCCCCTCCACTGTAAATACCACCCTTCACACCCTCATTTCCTCACACCTCTAAACATTAAATACATATCTAAACTCTACCCAAACATCTTCCATATCCCCTCTCCCACTTTCAAGAGCTTTTGGTCTCATCAAAAGACCAAGCCTAGCTTCCTTAAGGAGGATCTCAAGAGGAGGATTTAAGAGGTAATTTCCCTCCCTCTTCTCCTTTAATTTCCTTTCAAGTTCAAGTTCATTTCTTGATCTCTCCACACCTATATTAATAAAAATAGTTTTGTAAATCTATTATTATAAATTTATTATAATGTTATTATGCTAATGGTATATTATATCATCCAACCCTCTTTCCCTCTTCCTTTTATTTTATTAAAGAGAACGTTGTTCGTGAGGTGCTAATTTATTACCTTCAAGAACGACATGTTTTCTTCTTCCATTTCTACCTTCATATATGGTCTTGAAACCATTTTATGGTTGAAACTGAATTTATTTATATGTATTATTCCATATTTAAAGTTCTATAACTAACTTATTACCATATTACTAGTGATAAAATAAAACAAGTTCATTATGATCGAAAAATCGCTCAAATTAACCCAAACAATGATTAGTTAATTCTTATCTAATGATTCATCCATATGGATCTAATATAATTCATTATAATATCATTAAAACTCCTTTAATATAATTAATAACATGTAATATCAGTTCTATATGTTTACCAATGTTATACCCAAACTTCAATTTAAGAATACAAGTGAACCACTCAAGAAAACCATAAAAATCAAACATTCCTGAACAATGATTTTTTATACTCTATAACTCATCCAAAGGCACATAAAATCACTTAATAAAACCATAATGAACCATATTAATGTACACAAGGTTCTGGATTTCTAATTAACGAATATAATATCATTATACAGGACATTAAAGAGAAGGATGCATTTAGATACAAGGTAAGGGAAAATTCTCGAACCCAACTTTCTTCCTTCGGGTTCTCCATCTTTCACTCCATTTTTGATATGGTTACTCCTTAAAGATAATTTATTAATCTGTGTATTTCCTTTTCTGTGATATACATGTTTGTACCTGGTATTTATGTCAAACAAAATGTTTTCCAAAATAACTCTTCTTTTAAGAACACACCTTTTACTTCTCACTCAAAGTGGACGGTTCTTATAACAATTATGTTATTACCTCTTTATTTTGGGAACCCGAAGTTTATGAATGTTTTCTTATGATATGTAACTCATTCCTTTCCATGGGTTAGTTAGGTATAATTTTGATATATGTTTCATGTAGGAAGCCTGATAATGATAATGTTATGATGTGATGGGTGTGCCCGGAATTATATAGCACAATATGAATGTTTCAATGTGACGGGTGCGCTCAGAATTATACAGAACTCCAATGCATTGGTTAAAGTGATGAATACCATGATTAAATGTAAAATGATGTGTGAAAAAGATGATAGCTTGGTTCACAAGTATGTGTGGTAGTTCACCACTAACACATGATGTTTCATTTTTTATGCATTGCCACATTTCAAATCTTATATTTATGCTTCCTCTCATGTTCATGATTTCTTTACCTATGTCATGATTATTCTCACCCCATGCTATATTATTCTTATCTATCCTCTTACGGGGATTTTAGCTCACCCATTTTGATGTATATCCTCAGTTGGCAACATGTACTAAGGAGAGGACAAGTGGCAATAAGAATCTGGAGAAGAAGAAATTAAATAAATGTTTATGATTGATGTTGTAAATGTTATGAATGGTCCTAGTTTTCCCAAGACACTAAACCTGTGTATCCTCTATGTGTAATACTATTATGTTGTTAACCTTTAAAATGATGTAATAATAATGTAAGAAAAGGCAAGGTCGCTATAGTTGGTATTAAAGGAAAGGTTTAGTTAATTTGGGAATTAGGATTAGTGAACCCTAGAGAAAATCTATAGCATGAGACTAAGTAATAATATTCACACAAAAATATTTACATAGGGATCCCATATGCTATGTTTTTTGTACAAATTGTTTAAATGAATATGTTTTTCCTGACTTGTTTACTTATGTTTTGTTCTAACCTTTTCTATTTTAGAAAATAGTGGGAACCAGGAGAAATCAGGCCAACAAATCGTGCGAGGGACAATGCAACGATTGCCCGAATGACATCCCCTATGATTTGGGAGGTGGAGTTCAAAAAATCATGGTGATGCTTACCCAATTATCTCTGGTTATGAATAATAAACATATTAATGGGGAACACCCTCCTTCACCAAAGAGGGAGAAATTGGATATCGAATATTTTATATGGCAACAACCACCGATGTTTAATGGATCTTATGATCCACTAGTTGCGGAAGAGTGGGTCAACTCCATGGAGAAGATCTTTTCTATGCTTCACTATTATGAGACGGAGAAGGTGACTCTATCCATTTATCATCCAGATGGAGAAGCCTATCAATGGTGGGATTTTATTAATAACACCAAGCCAAGGGAGGAGATTGAAGAGATGGAATGGGAAGACTTTAAGATAATATTTCTTAATAAGTACTTCCCATAAACTCTTTTCACAAATATGGAGAGATAATTCATATAGCTTAAGAAAAAAGAAGTAGAATCTATCACAACCTATGAAGTGAATTTCGCAAGGCTTTCAAGGTACGCTTCGGGTTTTGTTATCAACAATGATAGAAAAATTGATATATTCTTTAGTGGATTAAAACCACACCTTCCAAAGGATCTTGAAATTTGAGACTTTGGGAGTTATAACGAAGTTGTTCGATGTGATATCAAAGTGGATATGGAGTTTGGAGAATGGTCCCATGAATATGGTGATATGAAATGAAAGATGGAGTTTCAAGCTGAAGTATCTAATGACAAAGGTGGGAAGAAAACTCAACAACCCACATGCCAAAAATGTGGGAAGTTGCACCATGAGAACTGCCTCAAAGGGACAGGTAAGTGATTCAAGTGTGGGAATGAAGGACACCAACATCAAGAGTGTCAAAAAGACACAAAAATGAAGGAGAATGTGGCAGAAGAAAGAAGAGAACCAATCATGGTTCAATGCTATAATTGTAGGGAGCTAGGGCACTATGAAATTCGGTGCACTAAACCTCGAGTTCTCGAGGGTAATCAACATCAGCAACCACCAAAGCCAAAGGAACAAGGGAAGGATTATGCCATCACTACTGTAGAGTTGGAGCATGATAATTATGTCGTACAAGGTAAACTTCCTATTCACTAAAGAATTGAAAACGTCATATTTGATTCTAGTTCTACACATTCCTTTATATCTTGCAAGTTTTCCAGAACTATAGAATCAAAGCCCCGAAACCTTGAAGTTGAGATATCTGTAAAAACACCAAGTGGTGCAATAATTGCAACCCAAGTGTTTGACTCTTTTTCTGTTGGCGTATGTGGGAAGATTATTCCTGTGAATCTTGTAATAATTCCTTTGGTGGAATTTGATGCTATAATGGGAATGCATTGGCTCTCGTTATATAGAGAACATATCAACTGTCAGAAAAGGAAATATCTTTTAATATTCTGAACCATCCCATGATTCTCTACGAATGCAAGGAAGATCATGAATCTACTTTTAAAAATCCTTCAATGGTGTGGGTGGTGATTCCCTATGAAAAGAATACCTCACCCAAATGGCTGAGTTGAAGAAATGTGCCATCCTTGAGGAAATGCCCATCGCGAGGGAATATGGCGATGTATTTCTCAAAGAGTTACCCGAAATTCTCCCAGATCGTGAGGTAGAGTTCTCAATTAAACTCATACATGGATCTACTCCTATCTCAAAGTGTCCCTATAGGATGGATCCTATCAAACTGGAGGATTTAAAGAAGTAGCTGCAAGGGCATATGGACAAATGGTTCATACGCCCTAGTGCATCACCGTGGGGTGAACCAGTGTTCTTTGTGAAGAAGAAGGATTGAACAATGTAGCTGTGTATCAATTATTGGTAAATCAACAAGATCACCATAAAGAAAAAGTATCCTCTTCCAAGGATTTACAATTTTTTTTGATCAGTTAAGAGGCACTCAATACTTCTCAAAGGTGGATCTTCGTTCTGGATATCATCAGGTAAAGGTGAAGAAAGAATATATTCAGAAGACTGCATTCTAAAAAATGTATGGGCACTATGAGTTTTTGGTGATGCCCTTTGGACTTACTAATTCCCCTGAAATATTCATGGATTTGATTAATAGAGTCTTTAGACATTATCACATAAAATTTTTTGGCAGTGTTTATTGATGATATTTTCATCTACTCCAAGAGAAAGGAGGAGCATGAAGAAAATATAAGACTTGTGTTGGCGACATTGAGAAAGGAGAAGTGGTACACCATGTTCAAAAAGTGTGACTTTTGGATGAAACAAGTCACATTCATGGGACATGTGATCACAAGTGATGGAATTTCTGTGGATCCTTCAAAGAAAAAGGTGGTTGAGGATTGGGCCAGGCCCTCAAGTGTCACAGAAATCCGTAGTTTTATAGGATTAGCTGGGTACTATCGATGTTTGGTGAGGAACTTATCATGATTGTCAAGACCGCTAACTAAGTTAACAAGGAAAGGGGTAAAGTATGTCTGGATGGATGAATTTGAGGGAAGCATCAAGGAGTTAAAGAGAAGTTTTATCACTACACATGTACCCACACTACCGAAAACTGGAGAATGTTTTGTGATATACAATGATGTGTGAAAGAAAGGCTTGGGTTGTGTAATCCTGAAAAATGACAATGTGATAGCCTACGTCTCATGACAGTTGAAGATCCATGAGGAGAACTACCCGACGCATGATCTAGAGCTGGAAGCTGTGATTTTTTCCTTGAAAATCTAGCGGCACTACCTTTATGGCGAGAAGTGTGACATATACACCGACCAAAAGATCCTAAAATATATATTCACACAAAAGGAGCTCAATATGCGTCAAAGGAGAGAGTTATAGCTAATCAAAGATTATGATTTCTCTATTCACTGTCATCCTGGAAAGGAAAATAAGGTAGTTTATTCTCTAAGAAGAAAAGAACCTACTACTCTTTCCATGCTATGAATTGAGAAAGACACTATATTCTTGGATATGCAAAGAATGGATTTGGAAATCATAAGGAAAACGGATACATCCTACTTTGTCCAAATGATTTCACAACCATCCATCCTGGAGAAGATTAAGGTATCAAAAATGGATGATGTGGAGATACAAAAGAGTTTGAATGCAGTAATGGAAGAGAAGCTACAAGAGTTCCATATCGATGATGATGGTGTGATTCGGTTTGGAACGCGGATTTGTGTACCTTCATCACCTGGGATGAAGAAGGATCTATTGGATAATGCACATAGCTCAACTTTCTCAATCCATCCTGGGAGAACCAAGATGTACCGTGATCTCTGAGAACACTTCTGGTAAGATAACATGAAGAAAGAGATTGCGGAATATATATCAAGGTGCTTGGTATGTCAACAATTTAAAGCCGAGTGAAAAAAGTCCAAAGGTAGGATGCATCCAATGCCTATACCCTTATGGAAATGGGAAAATGTTACTATGGACTTTGTCATGGGTCTCCCGAAGATGTCAAAGGGAAATAAAGTGATATGGGTTGTGGTTGACTGACTCAACAAGACTACACATTTTATCACTATTCAGGATGATATCTCACTTGAACAACTTACAAAGATATATGTGAAGGAAGTGGTGAGACTACACGGTGTTCCACTATCAATTTTCTCTGATCATGATCCAAGGTTCACATCTAAATTATGGAGGAGCCTTCAACATGCTTTGAGTACTGAATTAAATTTCAGTACGGCCTATCACCCCCAAACTGATGGCTAATCTGAAAGGACTATTCATACGCTTGAAGATATACTAAGAGGCTTCTCTCTTGAATTCAAAGGTGGTTGGGATCAGTATCTCCCATTGGTTGAGTTCTCGTACAACAATAGCTTCCACTCGAGTATTCAGATGGCTCCATATGAAGCTCTATATGGAAAGCGATGTAGAACTCCAACCTGTTGGGATGAAGTTGGACAAAGAAAGCTACTTGTACCCGATCTTGTTCAAGAGACGATAGAGAAGGTTCAATTCATCCAGAAACACATCAAAGCTGCTCAAAGTTGGAAAAAGAGCTATACTGATAACCGTTGAAGGGACTTGGAGTTTGATGTTGGAGATAAAGTCTTCCATCAAATATCTCCACGGAAGAGAGTCATGTGATTCGGGAAGAAAGGGAAGCTAAGACCAAGGTATATTGGCCCCGTTGAAATCCTTGACTGCACAGGATCTATGACCCATTGTCTTGCACTTCCACCGAATATGGCTCCAGTTCATGATGTGTTTCATGTATCACTACTGAGGAAGTACATACCAAACCCCTCACATGTACTAAACTCAGAGGTGGTGCAGCTGTAAGATGATATTTCCTGTGAGGAGTAGTCAGTAATGATTCTTGATCAGAGGGATAAGGTTCTACACAACAAGACAACCCATCTTGACAAAGTACTGTGGATGAACCATAAGTTTGAGGAAGAAACTTGGGAACTAGAAGAGGTAATGAAGGAGAAACACCCTCACTTGTTTGTGTAATGTGAAATTTCGGGGGGAAATTTCATAAGGGGGAAGAATTTAATGACCCAAAGTTTTTCAATAGAAATTCCATTCATATAAATATGTCATAAAATCACATGAAAACGCAACATAATGAACTAATATTTGATAAGTGACCTTTAAACATAAGTTTTTCACTTCTGTGTTTGGAATTTTCAAAATCTGACTTACACGGTTGTGTTCAAGATGATTTTTGGAGTCTAATGAAACAAAAATAATTATCAGTGAATAGTAACAAAGCATTATGAATAGTAAAATAGACATATGAATAGTATTATAAACCTTATGAATATTAAATCATCCAACACAAGAGTAACCTTACCCATAAATAATTAAATAAAATTTAGACATCTTAGAAAGTGAAAATTTTACCTTCATAAACATTTTGGTATTTTGTAAGTCATAAATAAATAATTATAATTAATTTTTTTAATTTAAAAGAAAAATTATTTTCGTAAAATGTGTTCATAAATTATCAAATCAATTTCTTATAGTTTTTAGATAATTTTATAAGACCCTACGTAATTTTTGAAAGCACTATAAAATCAATTTTAATTTTTAAAACTGTTTTTAAGTATATTATGATTTTAATTAAATATTAAATTAATAATATTTAAAAAATTATTTTAAAAAAATGGACTTCATTTTTGGATTCTACACATGAAAAAATGGTTGGGGTGAATTTTTGGTATTTTTCTAAAATACTTGAATTTTTTATGAATAGTGAAATACCATAATTTACAAAATAAGCTAAACATGCTAATTATAGAGTAATGTGTGATGTTCTGCTGATGTAAGCCCACTTGGTTCAAGATCACATGATACAATTACTATTATTGGTCATGTAATACTATCTATTCCTTGTCTTAGGGGAAATTATTAAACTAATGAATTTTACATTAAGTAAACCCCTCTCCCCTCCACTATAAATACTACCCTCCACACCCTCATTTCCTCACACCTCTCAAGCTCCAATCCTTCCCTAAACTCTGCCCAAACATCTTCCCTAGACCCTCTCCCACGTCCAAGAGCTTCTGGTCTCATCAAAAGACCAATCCTAGCTTTCTTAAAGGGGATCTCAAGAGGAGGATTTAAGAGGTAATTTCTCTCCCTCTTCTCCTTTAATTTCATTTCATGTTCAAGTTCATTTCTTGATCTCTCTCCACATATCTTCATCAAAATGGTATTTTAACTATATTATTACACATTTAATGTAATTTTATTATAGTAATGGGATATTACATCATCCAACCCCCTTTCTCTCTTCCTTTTATTTTATTGAAGAGAACGTTGTTCGTGAGGTGTTAATTTATCACCTTCAAGAACGACATGTTTTCTTCTTCCATTTATACCTTCATATCTGGTCATAAAACCATTTTTATGGTTGAACCAGAATTTTTTTATATGTATTATTCCCTATTTAAAGTTATTTAACTAACCTATGACCATATTACCAGTGATAAAATAAAACAAGTTCATTATGATCGAAAAATCAATCAAATTAACCCGAACAATCATCAGTTAAATCTTATCTAATGATTCATCCAAATTGATATAATATAATTAATTATAAGATCATTAAAACTCATTTAATATAATTATTAAAATTTAATATTAGTTCTTTATGTTTACCAGTGTTCTACCTGAACATCAATTTAAGAATAAAAGTGAACCACTCAAGAAAACCGAAAAAAACAAACATTCACGAACAATGTTTTTTTAAAATCTATAACTCATCCAAAGGAACATAAAATCAATTAATAAAACAATAATTAACCATATTAATGTACACAAGGTTTTTTATTTCTTATTAATGAACACAATGTCATTATATGAGACATTAAATAGAAGGAAGCATTCAGATACAAGGTAAGGGGAAATTCTCAAACCCAACTTTCTTCCTTTGGGTTCTCCCTCTTTCACTCATTTTTTGATAAGGTTAATCCTTAAAGACAATTTCTTAATATTTGTGTTTAATATTCTGTGATATACTTGTTTGTACATGGTATTTATGTCAAACAAAACGTTTTCCAAAAGAACTCTTCTTTTAAGAACACACCTTTTACATCTCACTCAAAGTGGACGGTTCTGGAAACATGTATGTTAATCTCTCTTTATTTTGGGAACCCAAAGTCTATGAATGTGTTCTTATGATATGTAACCCATTACTTTACATGGGTTATTTATGTTCACTTTAGATATATGTTCTATGTGGAAAACAGGATAATGATGATGTTACGATGTGACAGGTGCGTCCAGAATTATATAGTGCAATAAGAATGTTTCAAAGTGACGGGTGCGTCCAGAATTATATAGTGATCCAATGAATTGGGGTAAATTGATGTATCTCATGAGTAAATGTGAAATTATGTGTGAAAAAGATGATATCTTGGATCACATGTATATTGTAATGACCCAAAGTTTCATTAATGGAAATCCCACTTGCTCTAATTGAATGTCTATTTATGTAAAATGTTTATATAAAATGTCAACTTATTTGGTTTTATGCTAAGAATTGTGACCATTTCTTTTATAGACATTGAACAGTGATCACATGATTAGTATAAATATTGGGATTTAACAAACACAATTTACTCACACAAAGGAAGTGATGGCCTCATCCAGTAGAATTGCTCCATACGAAGCCCATTTTTCGGAGCTCGGAAAATAGGTGGCATCTTTGGGCTTCGCTCTTGACCAAGCCGAAGCTTAGCTTCATCATGTCAGGCTCGAATGGGACCGTATATGGTAAAAGTGGAAGTTGATCTAAATTACCACTCGAGCAATGTTATCTGAGCCACCACAAGAGTCTGTCATCATCGCACATCTTACCCTTAGTTCTTATGCGACTGTTTTAAGGGTTTATGTAACAAATATCTCGTACTATGTTCATGTATATTATTTTTTGTATATAATAATGAATATACTTTCTTTTCATTATTGACACATTTTAAATAGTTTTTTTAAAGCACAAATAGTAATTTTTTTAGTTAATATTCAGCTATGAAATTTATTTTGGTGAATTAATGGATTCTTGAATTAAATAATATTTTAATAAAATATTATTATTATTATGAAATCAATTTTTATTAAATATAAATGATCATATAATTTTATAAATGCAATTGTAATTTTTATTACGGTTTGAAAGCCATTTTTTTCAAAACCCGTGAATTTTCGATAAATATCAGATTTTATTTTAAAAGTGAAAATTAACATATTTAGAAAATTATTTAGATAAAATAAATTTTATTTCTGGAATTAGGATTTCAAAATTATCCAACGGTGAATTTTTCATAATTTTCTGAGGCAGTCAAATTTTTGGGTAAAAATTAAATACCGTTTAAATATATAATTTTTTTTATGACATCATAATGAACTAATACTGATGTAATAAAATACTATAAGATTTATCTTCAGACAATTTATGTTTTAAAATTAAAATAATGTAATTTTGGGTTTGTTTGAATTATTTTATATAGCATTAATGGACCCCTCAAGACTTATTAAACACCTTGTCTTTTTAAATTATTTTCCATGGGAGTGTGACTCACCTCCACATAATAAACCCCATTATTTTAAGAAGTTAGGACTTTGTACTTATAAAATATATTTTTTTCTATTCCCTTTTCTAAAAACCATGGGCAAAAACCATGAGTGGATTTGTAGTTTGGATTAGTTTAATGTAAGGGGTCCCAAACCTAAATAATAAAGAATTCAATCACCTTTCCTATATAAACCCACCCAAGATCCCACTTCATCCTCACTCAAAGCATTTGGATTTCTTCCAAACTCAACCCTAATCTATCCAGAATCCTCCAAAGGTGCCCCAATATCCCATGAATCCTCTCTCAAGCCTCTCTCAAGCCTTTGGAAGAACACTTCCAAGTAAGGGTTTTTCTTCCTTTCACCTTTTTGTCCGATTTTCTTAATATTGTTATGCCCTTTTAATTTCAATTATAAATGCTGGGGTGTGGTTTATCACCTCCCCCATACCACCCTCTTATTGTTTTAATGATGGGATACCCCTTTCTCTCTCATTAAATGCTCCCCATGTACTCCCGTTACTATGCCGAAATTCAGAAAGGAACTTCTCTCTCCTCATTTACATTCAAGCAATACTTATGTATCATGAATCTAAATTCCATTAAAATTGTTGGGTCATGTATCTATATGACCCCCTTACTGTCCATTTCATGTAAACATGATGTGACACCCATTTCTCTCTCATTAACCGTTTTTATGAATTCTTATGTCACACAGTTATGCTGCCGAAATTGCACCGATTTTCTAATCCAATGCCTTTGTGTAGTGAATACTATGCCCATTTCTACATCAAGGGTATTCACCTTTATGAACATTTACTTATTGATTATAAAGTTTCATGTATGAATTCCACATTACTTTATCTTGTAATAAATTATTATGTTTAATGAATCCATGTTTTATGATCCATGTGGAAAACTTATGCATGAAATGAAATGTTTAAGAAGGGTGCACCCTTATAGCACTCCAATGCATTGGGTAAAGTATATCGTCATGATACGTCATGTGAAATTAGTTTTGACTCTTTCTAATTAAAGTGAAACTAGGGTTTACTCGTGCTACATGTTCAATGAGGATTTACTCATGCTCCATGTGTAATGAGCCTTGGCTCATGCCCATGGGGTGTGAGACATGACATTATATTCCCTTGATATTAGAATTTGAATATGGTTACAATTGGCCGTGATATGTTTCAAAATAAATTTATAAATGATAAAAATGGTGTTGTGATATGTCACATCCCTTATGGATAGTTCAGACTCTGACATAGGATAATGTAGGTATTTATGGCTTATGTGTCATTGTGAACCCAATAATTTTTTTTGGTTTATTAAAGTATAATTAAATGTGATGATTGTTTAATTTTTTCATTTTAACATATTCTTTATATATCTACATACACTTTTATTGACTAGATATTGTTTTATATTCTATTGGTTGTGTCCTACTGAGTCGTACTCACACCCTACCTGGGATTCCTGATCGATACCCGAATAGACTTTATGTCTTTATGATAGGATAAGGGTAAGGGCCCTATGTTAGATGGATGGGTTGGGATAGAACCTGTATGAACAAACTGGAGTTGGTGTTGGGATCCACTTGGGGGAGTTGATAGTGTCTATTTTAGGTTTTCATTTTGACACTTGACATTTATTTGGAATGACATATCTACAGTTTAGTTATGGATATTGTTTTAAATTTTATTTCATCATGTGATACTAGTTTTTTGGTTATTTTATTTTTTTGGTTGTTTATTATTTTCTATTGCTTATTTATTGCCTATTTTTGAAATTTTTCTACTTTTACAAAGAGGTTATAGTCACACCATGTTACATATATTAGACCATCAGTACTAGTCTGTAGCCTCTGGCATATAGGGACGGACACTTTAAATTATATTTCATGAAATAAAATGGATAAGGGTACTCTTGTTTCATTACTTCTTAAATTTACTATGTTACTCATCCATATTTAAGTTTCCTACATAGTTCTTGGATTATTTGAGTTTTCTTGTTTCATAAAACTTTATCTCCATGATCTATGATCTTAATTGGATGGTCCACGTAAGAAAGATATTTCTCCAATGGTACCCCCTCAGGATATAATATATGTTAGGGAATTGGTATTTACTTCCATAAGAGGGATATGTGAAACACATCATGTACTTAAGGTAGGTTATGTAGGAGTTTTGGTCAATAGTTCACATCTCAAATGTGATCAAGTATATTAAATGGGTCAACGTGTCAAGAAAATAGATTTTTCTTCTTTGTAAACCTAATTAATTTATTCATTGGTAAACTAATGCCTTATTTCTAACCTTTGAATCTCTTTTTCCTTAATAATATATAGGGTAAATATTTACAAAGACATTGTAATTGATTTTATATAATGATAAATGGTTTGAACCTTCTATATCATCTCTTAGAAAATATCATATCCTATTAGCTTCTATTATCTAACTTCACCCAAACATGTTACATCTCTTCACCTATTCCCATATAGAGCATCATAGTGTTCCATTAGAATGTTAAAAATGGAAACTATTGTTATATAATAATTCTAAAAGGAGAAGGTGTTGATCCCAACATCCTTGAAAATCCATTGAAAATGATATCAGTATATCCTCTAGAGTTTGGATAGTAATTTTTGGGTGACTACATATCTGAGTATGATAATCAACGATAAAACTCGTCTTTATATCCAATTACTACTAAATATTTCTCCATAATCCTAAGGCAAACTTCAAATATCTATTATATAAAATATAGAGTTTTGATCCATGTATCATTAACACTTATCTTATGTATATCCTATTGAGAGGGTCAATATATAAATCCTCTTAGATGGAAATGGGATGAGATAACTTATTAAGAAGATTGACCATAATTAAAATGTCATTATGTCCTTTAAATGTATTGGGGAGTCCTATAATGAAATAAATGGTGATTTTTTTCCATTTCCATACTATTATGAGAAATGGTTTCATAATACCCATGTACTTCTATCGTTTTTCCTTAACCTTTTTGTAATACCTTACATCGAGATACAACTTATACCACATCATGTTATCCCACCAAATATTTTTATTTATATCTCTATATATATTTATGCTCCCTAGATTAATATAGATGAATGATTTGTGTTCATTATCATAATTCTCCCTTTTCAGTTCTAGTTTTTATGAGGCACATATCAAAGTACCAAACCTTATGACTCTATAATTATAAATTTAAACATTGAATTATTCACTAACTTTCTCTGTATCTCTATATAATCTCTCTTGGTCCCTTTAATCTTCATAATCATTAATGGCTGGGTAGTTATTTGAGAAAGGTATGGTAATATTCCTTTATGATCTCAATTTCCATTATTTAAATTTATATTAATATTGGATCCATATTAATCATCATCATGGATAAGGTTGTAGTATCCTTTTGACTCAGATCATGTTCCACAATATTTTCCTTTCTAGGATGGTAATATATTTAATAGTCATAAAAATTCATCAGAACTAACCAACTTCATTGGCAAATTTTTTTCTCCTTTTCTGTTAACAAATACTTGAAGAACTTATTATTCATATATATGTCACACTTCAATTTATGAAGATAATTCCAAAAAATATTCAATAAAAAATTATTACAACTAACTCTAGATCATGTGTAAGATAGTTAACGTCATGTATGTTTAATTATTGTGGGACATGGGCTATCAAATTATAATTTCTAATGAGTAAAAAGACACATATTTTTTATGCATCACTGTAGATCCAAAATACTTCCCCACAAGTGGGTAGTGTGGGTATAGGTGTAGTGATTAGCTTATTCTTTAACTCACTGAATGTCTCATTTAATCCATCATTCAAGAAAACATTCACCCCCTTTTGGGTTAACTTATTAAATGGGTAAATAAATCATGAGATGTTTCTTAAAAATCAATGATAGTACCTACCTAATTCAAGGAAACTATATATATCCATTACAGATGTTGGTCTAGGACACCACTCAATCATCTCTATTTTTTAATTATCCATATATATACCCTCATTTGTTATTACATGACCCAAAAAATTATATTTTTTATTGAAAAAATCCACACTTTTTGAACTTAGCAAATAATTTTCCTCCTATAAATTCCTTTAACACACTACACAAATACCACTTATATTCCTCTATGATTATTGAGTATATGAGAATATAATCTATAATGACTACCAAAAAATTTTCTGGGTAATCTCTATAGACTATATTCATTAACTACAATAAAATTTCTAGATAATTTGTTTGACTAAATGGAATTGATGTGAACTCATACTATTTGTACCTTTTATGAATGGTGGTCTTTTGTATATCCTCTTTCTTTGATTTTATTTGATGATACCCTAACTGAAGGTCCACGTTAGAAATAATCTAGGATCCTTTTAGATGATAAAAAAAGTCATCAATATGTGGTGGGGATAGTTACTCTTTATCATGATCTTGTTTATTTCAGGGTAATCAATGAAAATACGCATCAACCAATCCTTCTTCTTGAAAAAGAGAACATGTTCACTCTATGGTTAAACACTCGGACATGTTAAACCCTTTTAAAGATTCTCTTATATACACTTCTTTATTTTTTTAGTTCAACATTTTTCTTTATATATAGAGTCTTGGATATTGGAAGAGCTCCAAGTATAATTTCAATTGAGAACTCAACCTCTCGATCTAAGGGAAGACCATGAAACTCCTTAGGGAATACATTGACATATATTCTGACAATTTCCATGTCATCAAATATTGTCCTTTACTTTATATAAATCATTTTAGATAGATTTTATTTATCATAGGGAAATAATATCCATGATTTAGATGAATAATTAAAAATATATTCATTCTTTAACTTAAAATTGTACAGAATTGGAAGATAATTCAGGATACAGTAGATGATTTTATTTTCCCAACAGTTTTTGTTGGATCTATATAAGGGCAATAAATTTGTTCCCAATAGATAAAAAAATTCCATTAAAGGGGATATGTCAAGGTTTTTTGGGTGATTCATCCTATAAATATTTATTGTGAAGGATTCATATTTTTTAGATGAAATAATTTCCCTATTTTTTTTCACCAATGACTTATCCTATCTTTATTGAGGGGTATTTTATTAGTTATTCCAAACATGAATGACATGAAACAATGTATATAACTTGAATAAAATAGTATATTATCTATTATTAAATGAATAACTAACATACTTGTCACCACTTCATTTTCAGTATCCACCATAGTAGTTGTGGTAGGATATTCCCATATATTCTCTCTAGGGCATAGAGGTTGTTTCAACAGTTATCTTTGAAAACACATGGTTTGGGAAATAATTTTTCATAGTGAACATGTTCCTTCAATTTTATACATTGGACTATAGGCTAAGGATTGATCAAGAACTTCTTTTCTTCTATTACAACAATGGGATTCATCATATCACTTTCGAATTCATTATCATGATTCACCTATTTTTCACACTTGAAGAAACTACTTGTTCCCTTGAATAATTTTTCTAGAAACTTCTTCACAAGAAATTTATAAGTAGGTAGTTCAATTTTCTTTCAACTAAGATATTTACCCATTTATCCCATATAATTTAAATACATTCTATACTTCATATATCTAGTCCTGTGAGATAGTTGAGAATCCCTGATATTCATCATAATATTAAGAGATCATAATACAATTTTTTTCATAGAAACTGAAGTCTCGAATAACCAAATATTTTCAAAGACTCTGATTCAATTCTCTAAATAAGTTGTCAACTTCACTTTCAGCATTGGTGACAAAGCTATATTCATATAATAATAACCCTGTTCTTTTTATTACATTCATACATGATTTAATTACATAAAATTACACTTAATACAAACTGAAAGATTGATATGTCTAGTGTATTTGGGAATTAGG
Organism: Viscum album; assembly: GCA_963277665.1. NCBI lineage: Eukaryota > Viridiplantae > Streptophyta > Magnoliopsida > Santalales > Viscaceae > Viscum > Viscum album. The sequence goes on from OY728139.1 coordinate 1,195,797,440, forward strand.
TACATTGATTTACAACTTGAAATAAGAAAAATGAAAACTTTATTGAAATTTTTTTTCATGCTCATGCTTAAAATTGTCTCGGATGTCCTGGGGGAAATACATAAGAAATGGATGATATATAAATCCCAATAATGAAGTAAGAATGGAATAACATGAAGATAATAATACATTTTAGGCAATTCATATCGATGATCTATAAAGGAACATGAATCATGAGTCATGATATAGATTGGTATTCATAACATGGAAATGTGGAAACAACTTAAAAAACTGCATCCTAAGTCAGGACTAAACTGCCAAGACATTATAGTTGAAAAAGTCCCATAAATGAATTAGGTAAATCCCTATACCAACATGATGTATCATGATACTAATAATTACCCAATGCATTGGAAAACTAATAATTCTTGGGGAATCTGTCACTTTCATTTCATTCTCATTCTTAAGTGTTCCACATGGATCATATATCGTGGATCCATTCATCATAATAATTTATTAAATTATTAATGAGTGTTAAATAAATACATGAAAGTCCTCAATAACAAATTATATATGAATAAAATTGAACACTCTAGATAGGTAATGAGTATGGTATTCATGGTACAATTGTTTTGGAATGGAAACTCGCAGTGCAATTTCGATAGCCTAACGGTGTGACATAAAAATTCATAAAAAAGGTTGATGAGAGAGAAATGGGTACCTAATCATATATACATTAAATGGAAAGTAATAGGGTCATATAAATACAATTTTCAACATAAGGAATTTGTAAATACAAGGCATAATAAAATATTAGTCTTTATCATGTGGCGGTGAGTCACATTATTAATGAAAAAATTTGATTCCCACTCATGAGAACATTAGAAGTTGTGGGTCAATATGGATTCTCGCTACTCCTGTTGTGCCAATCACAGAAAAGAAAGCATGGATCATATCTTCTTTGAGGGAGAATGGGAACGTGATGTCTGGTCCTTCTTTAGAAGATTTATAGATTTCTCTTCCCATGACCTAATTGGAGCCTCATTTCTTGACTGTTGGTTCCATGTATTTGGTTTTCACAACCCGTCCCCCGGGACCCATGTCGTGACTACCCCAAGCCCTCCTTCCATAGGCTAGGGGATGATGACTATCACTAAAAGGCATATTCCCTATAACCGGGAAGGCATTGAATTTATAACCTGTAAACACACACAACTAAGCACATATAGAGATACAAACACGAGTAAACTGTATAGTAAAAAGAGTGTGCATAGTAAGAAAAGGGGCTAGAATACAAGCCCAACTGAAAGTACAAGAAAACTAAAAAGTACAAGTAAAACTACGAATTAAAAGTAAACTAAAACAGCTCCTGTGAACACCCGCCAAGGATCCTACCTGAAGGGTAGGTACATCTCTCGAATGGTCGTCTATGTGGTACGCCTCGTCTAAGGTCCACCTCCGTGATACCTCAAGTCCTAGTATCCTCGTCCTCAGTCAGCGTTGTCCGTCGTCTGCACCAAACACAACAAGGTGCGGGCATAGCCTGTGTAAGGGTTAGTATAATGATACTCAGAAGGGACCTTGAGACCCTCAAAGGTCTAACAAAATCCACAAAGGATAAACCAAAAAGCATACCAAAAATGATAAAGCACGAGAACAATAGTCAACCCTACTTAGGTATATACCCATACATGTACCTAAGTTATCAAGTATACCCATATCATTCATGATGAAACACAAGGCTCAACTCTTAGCCAAAGTACAAATATTTCATGGAAGAAATAATAACACGAAGATAACACCACATGGGTAAGTATCATAAATGTAACGTCACATAGAAGAATACCAAAAAGGTATCACCAGGAATTTAAGTACCACAAAGGTATGCCACAAAAAAAGAATACCACAAAGGTATCACCACAAAGGTAAGCACCACAAAGGTACTCCACATAGAAGAATACCAAAAAGGTAAGTACCACAAAGGAAAAGACTCATCTCACATTAGGTATAACTTAGGTATGGTATCAAGTATGATTAGATGTAACTACTAAATCATCTTACTCTGTTAAGAGGTAGACCCACGTAGGATCCTAAATCATCAGACCCACATAGGATCCTAGTATAGAAGAACCATACAGGATCCTATATTAGTCCCACATGGATTCCTAGAGAACATACAAGTGGGATACTAGAACAGAAACCCACGTAGGATCCCAAATCACAGACCCACATTGGATCCCTTTCTCATGTTACAGCCAGCTAGAGGGTTCCCGCACTAAGATCGCTTGTTTCTAGGAGGGTACGCTACTCAACCCACATGTTGATAATAAAAATACAATGATGTCCTACGAAGAAGTATCCCAAAGGACCTCCACATTATATGGGTCTCAATTCAACTGACGGTGCATTAATCGGACGCTCGGTCTGTAAGTTATTGGTCTTTTAGTCCCAATGGCCTGCTTGGATTCATGTTCGATACAAACCGACCATACCCCAAATTTATCCAAAACTCAAGTGGGGTTTAACAAAAGTACTATCTCGATCCGAGGATTCTGGCATTGTAGACAGTTCATCAAACAGATTCCCATAGCTCAAGTTATGGCTAAAAGAGTGGATAAGGGGCGAAGCTGGTCTGAGTCCGGTCTGACCCGATCTAACCCGGCCCAACCCGGCCCGACCCAAGTCTGGCCCTGGGTCCGAATCGGCCGACGGGGTCCAGCCTGGCCCACTAGGTGGCCTACAGTGCAGTCCATGATGGGCGGTCTGCTGGGCAGCCTGCTAACCCGCGGCTGGGTGGCCCCGTGGTGGGGTCCCCCTAGCCGCCACCCAAGGAGGAGGTGGCCCTTGGGTACCTGAATGGATGGGCCATTCAGGTTGGGTGGCTGATCATCCAGCACCATGTGGGGCCAGCAGTTTCCACGCGGGACCTCGGGTCCCGCTCGGCTCCCCAGCTGGCCGGACGGCCCACCCACCCACATGACGCCGTCGCGCGCTGCACCACCCCCGGTGGCGGGCAGCGATCCAGCCACCCACCTTTGTTCATGTGGCCTCATGTCGTGGCCCCTGCACACTGGGTGGCGAGGAGCACACCGCCACCCCCTTCACGCAACAGGTCATACGTCGGTTGCCACCCCTGCACCACCACAGTCGATGGGTTGTGACCGTCCTCTGGTGGCGTGGTTAGGCTGCCATTCTCGAGCGCTACCGGTGCCAATCACCGACACTGGTCGCCGTCCTCCTCCATTGTGAAGAAGGCGTCACCAAGGATGATGTGGAGGGATCGGGCCATGCTTGTTTGGCCCATACCCTTCACGTTAGATTGGTAGCACTCATCTCATGGAAAAAGATTCAATGTAAAATAAATTAACAAAGAATAATAAAAAACACACCACTACCTCGTCGTTCATTGGAGGTGTCGAGAGGTAGAAGATTAAGTTGATGATGGGGGCGCTGGCATTCATCACTCCCGTAACATGCTTCTGAAGTCGGGCTCCAGGTCATTTCCTCATTCTTCATTGGGGATTCTTCGATGAAGTTCTTAATTAGAAACAGTGCTCTTCATTTGAGAGAATTTTTCTCCATAATTATCCCAAGCTCCTATGCCAATGAAATCCTCCAAACCAATAGAAATGAAGAGCCAAATTTTTAAAAATAAGTATAAAAATTAATTAAAATTTTCAAAATTAATTAATTTAAGTTGGCACAATTTACCAGGGAGAGTTGAAAGGTTTTCCCACATTAATAGGGGTTCAGGTGGTCTCCACCACCATGAATTCAAATTGGGAGGTTTTCTAGCTCGGGTGGTCCCCAAATCCATAACTCAAAAATAGAGGTTTCAAAAAGAAAAATAAAATGTTATTTATTTTATTTTTCTTATTCCACGTAAAATAAAAAAACCAAATTACTCCTTCGACCTACTACGGTAGAGGTGATGGTCTCCTTAAGTGAATATCAGTGCTGCAAGTTCAACAGTGCCCTAAGATTTCAATTCTGAACACCGGTTCAAAAGTTACAAATACCTGCTCGCACGTTTACTAAACGTACCTAAAAAAAGTTCATAAATTCTTTCCGAGCACTCTGGGCCTTGCAATCATGCACCGTCAATTTTCATGGACGCATAAAATTCCCATATAATTTAAAAAAATACATTGAATTTTTAGATATTTACATTCTCCCCACCTCAGGGATTTTCATCCCTGAAAGACACATCACAAAAAAACTAGGAAAACAAGTGGGGGTACTAAGAAATAATCTGATCCCCCCAATCCCACATTCTCTCTTGGAGGTTCCCGTGCTTCCATCCTACATGCACTAAACGTATCAACCGCCCATGAATGACCCGCTCTTGTCGATCCTCAATCTCTACTAGAACCTCTGTAGACGTCACCCCATTGTCTATGTCATGCTATCCCCAATCAATGAGGTGTGATGGGTCATGCACGTATCTCCTCAGCAGGGATAGGTGGAAGACGTCGTGCACCCAGTGTAGCTGCGGTGGAAGAGCTAAGAGGTAAGCCACCTTTCCAACTCTGCTGAGGACCTGAAAGGGTCTGATGAACATCAGAATAACTTTCCGACCTGGCCAAATCTCTGTAAACCTCATCGAGGTGAGACCCATGGAAAGACATGGTCTCCATCCTAAAACTCTAGAGGTCTCTATCTCCTGTCAGCATAAGACTTCTGTCTACTCTACACAGTCTTCATCCGCTTCTGGATAAACGGCACCTTCTCTGTGGTGGCTCGTACCATCTCTTGTCCCATGAGTGCTGACTACCCTAGGTCAGTCCAGCGCAAAGGAAATCTGCAAGGTCGACCGTAACGAGCCTCGAATGGAGTCATCCCAATGGTGGTGTGATATATTTTGTTATATGAAAACTCCACAAAGGGAAATTGATCCTCCAAACTGCAACCGAAGTCGAGGACGCAAGAATGAAACATGTCCTCGAGGGTCTGAATGGTCCGCTCAGTGTGGCCATCGGTCTGAGGTTGGAAGGTGGTGCTCAAACAAAGTTGCATCCCAAAAGACGTCTGGAACCGCTTCCAATTCCGGGAAGTGAAACTTGCATCATGATCAGAGAAAATTGTCGAGGGTGCTTCATGCAGCGGCATAATCTTCTGCACATAGAGGCATCCCATGATCTCTACTGAATACTTCTCTCTGATCGGTAGAAAATGGGTCGACTTGGTGAGTTGGTCGATGATCACCCTGATAGAATCAGGGCCCCTAGATGTGCGTGGAAGTCGTATCATGATGTCCATGAATATCCCATCCCACTTCCACTATGGTACCTCTAAAGGCTGAACTAAGCCTACTGGTACCTAATGCTCTGCCTCCACCTGCTGACAAGTGAGGCACCGGGAGACAAACTCTGATACCGATTTATTCATTCCAGGCCACCAGGACTATCATCAGAGGTCCTAGTACATATTCTCCACTCCTAGATGTACCACTAGAGGGGATGTGTGGAACTCCCTCAACACTTCCTCCCAAAGAGATACCGGTACCATGGTATATCCTATGAAGAGGATAACGTGCTCCCCACCTTCAGAAAATAAATCAGGTTCCTATCCTTTGGATATATGAAAATGTCGAGAATCACAGTCAGTGTCCCCATGCTATGACTCCCTGACTCACAGAAGAAGTGGGGAAGAGACTGTAAGAGACTGAAGAAAAACTTCTCTATCTTGATCCCCAAAGGATATATGCAAAGCGGCCAGATGCTCCACCACTTCACCTAGCAGTTGTATTCCAAATATCTTGTTGTGTGCATCTGCTACCATGTTCCCCTTCCCAGGATTATAGAATATCTAGAATTCATAGTCCAAGAAGAACTCGAGCGAATGTTGTTGCCTCAAGTTCAGGTCCTTCTGAGAGAAGATATACCTGAGACTCTTGTGATCAGAGTAGACAATAAAATGTTCTCCCATAACGTAATGTCACCACATCTTCAAGGTGAAGACCACTACTGCTAACTCTAGGTCATGGGTAGCATAGTTCTGCTCATGATATCTCAGCTGTCGAGAACCATATGTAATAACTGCTTGATCCTACATCAGGACACATCCGAGCCCGGTCCCTGATGCATCGTAGTAGACTACGTACCCAATTCCCTCCTACGTAAGCCTCAAGATGGGGGAACTAATAACCCTCAGCCTTAGCTCCTAAAAACTCCAATGGAATCTCTAAGACCACATAAAGGGTTTCCCCTTCTTCGTCAATGCCATTACAGGTGCTGCAACTCTGGAGAAATCTGGCAGAAATCACTGGTAGTATCCCGCCAATGCCAGAAAACTCTATACTCCATCACACTCTTGGGTGGATCCCAAGCAAGTACCACCTCAATATTCTATAGATCCACCACAACTCCAGCCTCCGAGATGAAATTTCCTAGAAATTTAACCTTTTAGATCCATAACTGGAACTTCAAGAGCTTACAATAAAGCTGGTGCTCTCGTAGTGTGTCCAGAACTATCTACAAATGATAGGAATGATCCTCCTTAGTAGCTGAGTAAATCAGAATGTTATCAATGAAGACTACTACAAAGCGATCAAGGTATGGCTGAAAGATCATGTTCATGAGTCCCATGAACACTACTGGAGCATTGGTCATTCCGAACGACGTGGCCAAAAACTCATAATGGACATACCAACATCTGAAATCCATCTTCTACACATCCTTGACTCGTACTCTGAGCTGGTGATATCATGATCTGAGGTCTATATTTGAGAACCACTGTGCACCCTTTAACTGATCAAATAGGTAGTCAATCCTTGAGAGTGGGTACTTGTTCTTCATGGTCACCTGGTTCAAGTGTTGATAGTCAAAAAAAACTCTCAAGCACCCATCTTCCTTCTTGGAGAACAAAATCAGGGCTGCCCAAGGAGAAACACTGGGCTGGATGAACCCCTTCCCCTATAAGTCCTCCAGCTGTATCCACAACTCACGAAGCTCTGCGGGAGCCATCTGATATTTGGTGTAGATATCAGTGTCGTCCTAGGGTACAAGTCAATGTAAAAGTCCACCTCTCTATGGGGAGGTAGACCCAGAACATCATCAAGGAAGACATTCGTATGCTGTTCCACCACGGCAGGATATCTCTAACTCTCCACATTAACCACTTCGAGGTTAAGGCTAGCCAACTGATGAGTGATCGACTACACTCTTCTTTCGGGTAAGTCCATCATATACTGCAAAGTCTCCCTTCTCGCCAGAAAAGGTAAACCTAGTCACATCCATGTGGACACACTGCACTTTTCACCTAATACAGTAAATCCGAGCATGGACTATAGATAATCAGTCCATACCCAAGATGACCTCGTAATGCCTCCACGTCGCTACTAAGAGATCCCAGCCTAAGCTCTCACATCCTAGAGTAAGCTCACACTTCCGACACCATTGTGTAATCATTGAATCCTCTCCCATAGAAGTCTATAGTTGTAAGGATCGAGCCAACGGCCCCCACCAGAATCTCTGATCTCCAAAGGAGGGAAATGGAAATAAAAGAATGACTAGAACCTGTGTCTATAAGTACTGCAGCAAAGGTGGAGTGGACACAAATCGTAACTCATATCATCTCTGGAGCATCGTGGTCATAGGTCACAACTACCTGGATCTGAGATTTCCCCTATCAACTTGCTCCCTGTCGTCAGGGTGTACCACCTAGTGGTGGTGGTGGTAACACCTCGAATTGTATCCCAACACCAACTACATGGCCAGATCCTCTGCCACATCTGCATGTACCCTGCGGAACTCCTTGGTAGAATCTCTGTCTCTTCCTGGATGGTCCTTTGACCATCTGCTGATCATTCAAATAGCCAGTCCGACAGTCACGAGCCATGTGACCCTGCCCACCGCATGCATAACACTTCCTTCTCCTCACATGACTGGCTCGATCTTAGGTTCTTGGCACAACCTGTAACGACCCGAAATTTTGAATAAATCTTATTTTTTAATTTTGTGTGTTATTTTATTTTTATACTCAAAAAAACTATTTCATTTGATAACATGATTATAATTAAAATGAGACTGTTGGATTTTGACTATTATATGAACATTGGTCAATATGACCGCTGGAAACTAAAAGTTTCGATTATCGTCTCTAAATACAAGTGATCTTGGTTAATTAATATAGAAAGAAGATTCTATGGCCTCATCCAGTAGTCTCGGGCCAATCGAAGCCCATCTAACGGAACTTGGGAAGGAGGTAGCACCACTGGGCTTTGCTTTGTACCAAACCCAAGCCGAACTTCATCGTGTTAATCTAGAACGGAATGACCTTTGTGAGAAGTTCAAACTGATAGAAATTACTACTCGTGAAATGTTGGCAGAGCCGCCCTCAGATTCTATCACCTTATCACACCTTACACTTAGGTCCTATGCTGGGGTTATAAGGGGCTATGTAAGGAGACAGTAACTACCTTGTGTTATCCTTTGTTTTAAATAAAAATTATGATTTATTCTTATGATGACGTTTATGAATTTTCAAATGTACGGATAAATATAGTATGCTATTTTTAATGAATTTTAGAAAAAGGATATTTTAAAAATGTTTATGTAAACCTTAAATAATTAAAAATGTGTAATTATTTTCAAAAAATGGACTTCTGCAATTATGTTCAGTACGAAATTTAGAGTCTAATAAGATCAACTTAATTTTTGATGAATAGTAAATTACGAATAGTGATTTTATGCTTAGGATTAGTAAAATAACCAAGTGGATTAGTAATCTCACTTAAAGAAATTATTAATATAATCTAGGCACCTTGATTAAGTAATGTGATTCAATAAAATGGTTAAATAACGGTTTCATAAATTATCAGTCAAGTATTAGTTTTTTCGGGTGAATAGTGTTTTTAATTAAAAATTATATTAAAAATATTTAGAAACTTATTTTCATAAAATGGAGTTCATTTTTGAAATCAGATCATTGATATTTGGTTAAGGTAAAATTTTGGGATTTTTCTGAGAAAGTTGAATTTTCGATGAATAGTGAAAATACAGTTTTTAAGTTATGGGTGTTTAATGACATCATTAAATGATGTATTAAGTATGTAATCAATATGGTCGACTTATGAATAGTAATATAAGGTATTAGGTGTCCCAAGTGGACAATACCATGGGAAAATACCATGGGAAAGCCCATGGTTTTGCCAAAACCACTGGTGAGGTGTCCCTTGGCCATTAATGCCTTGTCCCCTCAAATTTCCTATAAATAACCACCCTTTCCTCCTATGGTTTTTACTCCCAACTCTCCCCCATAGAATATATGGTATCATTACCTCCCAAGGAGTCCTCTCAAGGTGCCCCAAAGCTCTCAAGGTCCCAAACTTTGAGTTTTATGAGATACTTTTTAAGGTAAGGGATCCTACCTCTCTCTTTCTTTCAAGTAATCTCTTTTTTGTCATTTCTTTTATGCTCCATGATCTTATGTTGGAGGATTTATTTTTTATTCATCTTACTGACCGTTTCATGTTCATATGATGAGATACCATCTCTATCTCTCGTCAATTCATTTTTTTGAAGTTTAAGTGGCGTCGTTAGGCTGCCAAATTATTAAGGGATTCTTTCACCCTTCTCATTTTTCAAAGTTCTACTTTCATATCGAGTCTTTCAAGTTACTTTTTATTATGTTGGGGTATGATCTCTATATCTATCATACTGAACTTTTATGTTCATATGACGATAGACCCTATTTGATCTCATCAATTCATTTTTGTTGATGTTTAAGTGACGCTGTTAGGCTGCCGAATTTTCATAAGAGAAATCTTATTTTTTTGTCTTCCTTTAATGTTCTTAATTTCATATGGTATATCTTTAAAATTTCAATACCATGTTCTTAAATCCATTATATTCTGTACCTATACTGTTTTATGGGTAATTTATGAATGTTTTACCCATGTCCCCTCTTTTTTCAATGTTTTCTAAAACCTCGAAACATAGCCGTTATGCTGCAGAATTTCCATCTCAAAATGTCTCTCTCTTTTTCTAAAGTTATTTTATTTTATTAAGTGAATAATCAATGATCTCTCTTTTATAGGGGTATTCACATATATACCATGTTGTTCTATTTTAAATTCTGGGATTTACATATATGAGACCTGCTTTCCCTTTCTGTGGGTTTAAAGTGACATAAAGATCATGTCTTTAAAGTAGTTTTAAAACATTACGATTAGGAAATGAAACCCATTTATTTTATGATATATGGGTTGTTTATGAAATTATTGATGATGACATATGTGGATCACATGATAATAAATACATTTCAAGGGTGCTCCATGAATGCGCTCCAATTCATTGGGTAAAGACTTAATCTCTAGAGATGACTATTTTGAACGACGCCTTGGTAAATAACCTTGGTAATTTTTAATGACACCTTGGGGATAGACCTTGGTGAAACAGAAATTATTGTCAATATTAAATTTTGTAGCCACATCTTCAAGTTATGAAAATTGTTATTTTATTATGATATTCCTCATGATTTCTTTCTCCTGCCTTTAATTTATTTTTCATGACATTGTTGATGTATATCAAGTTCACATGTTAAATGTTTCCCCTTGTTTCCCTTACTGGGCCTTCTGCTCACCCTTTCTTTTTATGTATGTCCCCAGGTTATGAGATGCAGTAATTGACCTACGATGAACATAAGGAGAAAACTTTCAAGTGTTTAAGAAGAATGATTTATGTTTTCATGTTTTAAGTTCCTGGTTTCCAAGACACTAAACCTTAAATATCCTCGGTTTTGTGAAATGTAATGAAAAGTTATGTTATAAAATGGAGGGATGTGATAGTTGGTATCGAAGGATGGTTTAGTTATTTGTGGAAATTAGGATATGAAAACTTTAGGAAGAACCCTATAGAAAAGCTTAAATATAGGAAATCTTCCTGTAATTTGGTGAGTATTGAGTAAGGGGTTGCCAAACAAGTACATCCCTGTCTGGATACGAGCAGGTAGAGGTGGCTCTGGCACAGATGTACATAGGGGTAAAACCCGAAAACACTGATTTGAGTGATACTCAAATGGGAACTGGTACACGACAATGGGCCTTGCTTCACTCTTGGGTATGACACTCCCGGGGGATATTCTTTGGTAAATTCATAAGCTTAGTATGAACCATTATTAAAGGGACAAAGATAAAATAAAATAATGATTCACATAAGAATATATAACATGTATAACATAGATTGGAACCTAGGGGATCACAAGTTAGGATATACTTTTCTTCTACAAGTTTACCCTTCTATTGTTAAAGTTTCCTTTTAATGATTGTTGGCTAAGTATTTAAGCCCCTAATTATACTTTCTTTTCTTAGTTAATGACGATAAATGAAAGAACATGTCCCAACAACCAATGTGATAGGAAATGTGATGATTTCCCTATTAATGTGATGGAGATGATGAAAGATCAAGTTGAACATATTGTGATTATGCCAAACCAGCTATCAAAAATCACAATTAATAATTGGTATCTAGTTGAATGCACAAATTCATCAAGGAAGAAGAAGAAAAAGTCTCAAGGATGTTCATCTGATAAAGTTGATAAGGTAATGAAGACCCAATTTATTTTTTGAAAAACGTGTGGAAGAGGCACCAAGGAGAATGTCACAAAGGAACCGAGAGAAGTTTTAAGTGTGGGAAGATAGGGCATAAAGTATCCAATTGCTTTAAAAAAATGGATAATGTGATGATTGGAGATAAGGTTCGATCTAATGTACCTCATACATTTCTATGTCGTAAATGTGGAGAAGTTAGAAATTATCCAAGGCAATGCTCTCTTGGAATGGGTGAGAAGCATGATGAACATCAACAATCTTCTAGGACAAGGTAACAATGCAAGTCCTATGCTGAGATGGATCATGATGACTGAATTACATGTAACTTCTTCACAATAATTGTCTATATCATGTTGTATTTTAGTTTGTTCTCTATGAGAATATATTTAATGATTTCTAAGATCATTGAGTCCCTACCTAAGATTATTTTATATCATTAAGGAAAAAATCTACTGTTATGTACCACATGTTGATGTAGTAAAGTTGTTCTTCTTTAAAAAAAGGTGATTAGGGGATTAAAAGATGATTATTACTTTGGAATATGTTCACTATTTTGGGAAACCTATTTTATCAAAGTAAATAGATTACTACGGTATTTTCTTTGAGGAGTAAATGTTGACTTATATTTTGAAGAATCGATGAATTTGAGGAGAACTTCTAGTAATTTAGGTTACATATGGAAATGATTATCCTATCTTGGGGAAAATATGTTTAGGTTAGTTTCTTTTTTTATAATATGTTAGGAGTGGTTGATGTTGTTTGGATATGAACGATAAAGATTATCTTGGATGACTATGTTATCAAATCCTTCTTGTAATTGGGTTTCAATCTTAGTTTAGTTTATTTTGAGGAATTTTAAGGATAGTTATTTATGGAATGGTCTATGATGAACCTTGGGTAGTACCATGGAACTTTGAAGATTTAAAAGTAGTTTCCCTTCCTATGGGATTCTTTCTTTTTGAAGAGTTGTTTTATCTTACCCCTTCTATTTTAGGGATAATGTTTAAAGATAGAATAAATATATAGTTAATCTTTTGTTGATTATGTTATTCTCCAGAAGATGTTTTTTGTGCTTTGATTAGACCAAGTAGTTTTGAATGCTCATCTTTTGGAGAAAATATTAGTTTTGGTAGAAACTTATTAAAGGATGAAACTCTACTTGAAGGTAAATATATTTCCTGGTGTTTTTATTCTATGTAGTAAATGAATTCCTCCAAATTATGAAAAGGAACGTAAACCAAAAACATTGTTGGTTTAAGTTTCCAAATAGGTAATCAAAGACCGTTGACACACATCATAAGTTTGTGATTTTCTTGTTGTTAACTTTCTCCTAATCATGTTTTCTATCACTCTCCCTCAGAACTTGACCCTTTGTTTTCTCCTCCATGTCCATGTTTTCCTACATGGAATCCTAGTGTGGGTTAACTCGGGTGACCTTTGTACTTCCCTTTATTTCTTTTAAATTAATAGTTTTACTGACTCCTTTTTCGATGTGGGACATTCAATGAAATTTCAAAACCAGATTTTAAAAATTGCGAGGACGCAATTTCTTAAGGGGGGAAGATTGTATCGACCCGAAATTTTGAATAAATCTTATTTTCTAATTTTGTGTGTTATTTTATTTTTATACTCAAAAAAACTGTTTCATTTGATAACATGATTATAATTAAAATAAGACTGTTGGATTTTGACTATTATATGAACATTGTTCAATATGACCGCTGAAAACAAAACGTTTCGATTATCGTCTCTAAATACAAGTGATCTTGGTTAATTAATATAGAAAGAAGATTAGATGGCCTCATCCAGTAGTCTCGGGCCAATCGAAGCCTTTCTAACAGAACTTGGGAAGGAGGTAGCACCATTGGGCTTTGCTCTGGACCAAACCCAAGCCGAACTTCATCGTGTGAAGCTAGAATGGAATCGCCTTCGTCAGAAGTTCAAACTGATAGAAATTACGACTCATGCAATGTTGGCAGAGCCACCCTCAGATTCTCTCACCTTATCACACCTTACACTGAGGTCCTATGATGGGGTTATAAGGGGCTATGTAAGGAGACCGTAACTACCTTGTGCAATCCTTTGTTTTAAAGAAAATTTTGATTTCTTCTTATGATGAAGTTTATGAATTTTCAAATGTCCAGATAAATATAGTATGCACATTTTTAATGAATCTTAGAAAAAGGATATTTTAAAAATGTTTATGTAAACCTTAAATAATTAAAAATGTGTAATTATTTTCAAAAAATGGTCTTCTACAATTATGTTCAGTATGAAATTTAGAGTCTAATAAGATCAACATAATTTTTGATGAATATTAAATTATGAATAGTGATTTTATTCTTAGGATTAGTAATGTGACCAAGTGGATTAGTAATCTCACTTAAAGAAATTATTAATATAATCTAGGCACCTTGATTAAGTAATGTGATTCAATAAAATGGTTAAATAACGGTTTCATAAACTATTAGTCAAGTATTAGTTTTTTCAGGTGAATAGTGTTTTTTAATTAAAACTTAAATTCAAAATATTTAGAAAATTATTTTTATAAAATCGAGTTCATATTTGAAATCAGAGAATCGATGTTTGGTTAAGGTAAAATTTTGGGATTTTTCTGAGAAAGTTGAATTTTTGATGAATAGTGAAAATTCAGTTTTTAAGTTACGGGTGTTTAATGACATAATTAAATTATGTATTAAGTATGTAATCAATATGGTCGACTTATGAATAGTAAGATAAGTTATGAGGTGTCCCAAGTGGCCAATATAGTGGGAAAATACCATGGGCAAGCCCAGGGTTTTTCCAAAACCACTTGTGAGGTGTCCCTTGGCCATTAATGCCTTGTCCCCTCAAATTTCCTATAAATACCCACCCTTTACTCCTTTATTTTTCACTCCCAACTCTCCCCCAAAGAAGATATGGTCTCATTACCTCCCAAATATTCCTCTCAAGGTGCCCCCAATCCCTCAAGGTCCCAACCTTTTAGTTTTAAGAGATACGTTTTAAGGTATGGGATCCTACCTCTCTCTTTCTTTCAAGTAATCTCTTGTATTGTCATTTCTTTTATGCTCCATGATCTTATGTTGGAGGATCCTCTTTTATATTCATCTTACTGAACTTTTCATGTTCATATGATGAGATACACCCTCTTTCTCTCGTCAATTAATTTTTGTTGAAGTTTAAGTGGCGCTGTTAGGCTGCTGAATTTTTAAGGGATTCTTTCACCCTTCTCATTTTTCAAAGTTCTACTTTCATATCAAGTCTTTCAAGTTCCTTTTTATTATGTTGGGGTATGATCTCTATATCTATCATACTGAACTTTTATGTTCATATGATGAGAGACCCTATTTGATCTCATCAATTCATTTTTGTTTAAGTTTAAGTGACGCCGTTAGGCTGCCGAATTTTCATAAGAGAAATCTTATTTTTTTGTCTTCCTTTAATGTTCTTAATTTCATATGGTATATCTTTCAAATTTCAATATCATGTTCTTAAATACCTTATATTCTGTCCCTCTACTGTTTTATGGGTCATTTATGAATGTTTTACCCATGTCCCCTCTCTTTTCAATGTTTTCTAAAACCCCGAAACATAGCCGTTATGCTGTAGAATTTCCGTCTCAAAATGTCTATCTCTTTTTCTAAGGTTATTTTATTTTATTAAGTTAATACTCAAAGATCTATCTTCTATAGGGTTATTCAGATATATAACAAGTTTCTCTATTTTAAATTCTGGGATTTACATACATGAGACCTGTTTTCCCTTTCCGTGAGTTTAAGGTGACATAAAGATCATGTCTTTAAAGCAGTTTTAAAACGTTATGATTATGAAATGAAACCCATTTCATTTATGCTATATGGGTTGTTTATGAAATTATTGATGATGATATATGTGGCTCACATGATAATAAAGAAATGTCAAGGGTGCGCCCTGATAGCGCTCCAATTCATTGGCTAAAGACTTAATCTCTAGAGATGACTATTTTTAACGACTCCTTGGTGAATAACCTTGGTAATTTTTAATGACACCTTGGGGATGGACCTTGGTGAAACAGAAATGATTGTCAATATTAAATGTTGTATCCACATCTTCAAGTTAGGAAAAATGTTATTTTATTATGATATTCCTCATGATTTCATTCCCCTGCATTAAAGTTCTTTTTCATGACATTGTTGATGTATCTCAAGTTCACATGTTAAATGTTTCCCCTTGTTTCCCTTACTGGGCCTTCTGCTCACCCTTTCCTTTGATGTATGTACCTAGGTTATGAGATGTAGTAATGAACCTAGGATGAACATAAGGAGAAACCTTTCAAGTGTTTAAGAATAATGTTTTATGTTTTCATGTTTTAAGTTCCTGGTTTCCAAGACACTAAACCTTAAAGATCCTCAGTTTTGTAAAATGTAATGAAAAGTTATGTTATAAAAAGGCAGGATGTGATACAACTGACCCTAAACCCTACGGTCGTCCACTTGTAAGTATGGTCCTCTTGGAGATTTGTGACATCTGTCTACTGCCACCTGTAGAAGACTCCACTATGTGACACCTGGTGGTGGGTCTCGCTGCTGGTGAATACTCAGCAAGAAAACTCTCCACTAAGAGGGCTCGCTCTAACAGCCCCGCCTATGTCGGGATGCTGAGAGAAATCATCGAAGCCCTAATATCTTGCCTGAGTCCCTCCTCAAAGTTCTAGGCCCTGAAGAATGGGTCCCGCACCATACCAGTGGAGTAGCATGACATGTCGGGAACCTCACTGAGTACTGGGCCACAGTCTTGTTTCCCTACGACAGATGAATAAGATCTTGTATACGCACTGCACGAAGGGTCACTGGGACAATAATATACCCGAAATAGGCTCTAAAAGTCTACAAAAAGATGTGTCCCCTCATCATGAAGCTAAACTATCAAACTACACCATATTCTAGCTACTGCCTGTAGAAGACTGGCGGCAAGGATGACCATGATATCTGTTGGTGTCCCTACCAGTCGTAAGACTCTCACCATGGCCTCCAGCCAATCCTCAGCAGCCTGTGGGTCCGTCTTTCCCCGGAACATTGGTGGCCTCTGGCACTGGAACTCGTGAAATGCGCTCAAGCGGTGTGCAACCTCTACTGGTGGGGCTGGAGGTATTGGTATCCAAACAGGTAATGGTACCACTGGTGCCTCCGCTGGTGCCTCTACTGATATAGGGCCCTGCACTGAGGCATCGTCGCTCGGTGGGCTGTCATCACATACTATACTTGGAACCCTAGATGGATATCTATGTGGAGGCATGTTGAAAAGAAATAGGTGTGACACAATCAATAAGTTATACCTGGTGTGCTTACTCAAAGATATCACAAAGAATTTATTTTTGAAACACACATGCAATCAATGTTTTCATGCATTGAGTTAGAAATCAGAAGTCAGGGTCCTGGTGTATAGATATGCCAGTCGCCGCACCAACACTAGATTTCCTAAACTGATAACCACACTTATAAAAATTAACACTATTTACATTAAAATAGTATAGTCCAATGTTCTACGGTAGAACTGACTCCTCTGATACCAATTTGTCACGACCCGTCCCCCGGGGCCCGTGCCGTGACTACCCCAAGCCCGCCTTCCATAGGCCATTGGCTGGAGACTAGCGCCAAAAGGCGTATTCCCTATAACCGGGAAGGCATTTAATTTTTAACCTATAAACACACAAAACCAGGCACACATAAAGATACAAACATGAGTAAAATGTATAGTAAAAGGAGTGTGTACAGTAAGAAAAGCGGCCAGAATACAAGCTCAACTAGAAAGTACAAGAAAACTGAAAAGTACAAGTAAAACTGGGAAGTACAGGTAAACTAAAACAACTCCTGTGAACACCCACCAAGGACCCTACCTTAAGGGTAGTTTCATCTCTTGAACGGTTGTATCTGTGGTATGCCTTGTCTAACATTCAACTCCGAGCTACCTCTAGTCTTGGTACCCTCATCCTCAGTCAGCATTGTCTGTCATCTACACCGAACACAACAAGGTGCGGGCGTAGCCCGTGCAGGGGTGAGTATAACGATACTTAGTAGGGACCCCCGAGACCCTCAAAGGTCTCAAAACATATACAATGGATAAACCATAAAGCATACCAAAAATCACAAAGCACAAGAACTACAGTCAACCCTACTTAGGTATATGCCCATATATATACCTAAGCTATCAAGTATACTCATCTCATTAATGAGGAAACATAAGACTCAACTCTTAGACAAAGTACGACTATTCCATGTAGGAAATAATACCACGAAGGTAACACCACATGGGTATGTACCACAAAGGTAACACCACATAGAAGAATACCACAAATGTATCACCACGATGGTAAGTACCACAAAGGTACACCACACAGAAGAATACCATAAAGGTATCACCATGAATGTAAGCACCAAAAAGGTACGCCACACAGAAGAATACCACAAAGGTAAGTACCACAAAGGTAAAGACTCAAATCACATTAGACATAACTTAGGTATGGTAATAAGGATGATTAGATGTAACTACTCAATAATCTTACTCTGTTAAGAGGCAGACCCACGTAGGATCCTAAATCATCAAACCCATGTAGGATCCTAGTACAGTAGACCCACGTAGGATCCTATATTATTCCCACGTGGATTCATAGAGCGGATCCAAGTGGAATACTAGAACATAGACCCACGTAGTATCCCAAATCACATACCCACATAGGATCCCTTTCTCATGTTACAACCAGCTACAAGGTTCCCGCACTAAGCTCACTTATTTCCAGGAGGGTCCGCTCTTCAAGCCACTGGTTGATACGATAACAACCATGGAGTCCCATGAAGTAGTATACCAAAGTACCTCCATGTAATAGTGGTCTGAACGCAACTAACTGTGTGTCAATTGGATGCTCGGTCTATAAGTTATTGGTTTTCTAGTCCCATGGGCCAGGTTGGATTCGTGTGCGATCCAACCCGGCCATACCCCAACATTATCCAAAACTCAAGTGGGGTTTACCAAAAGGACCATCTCAATGCAAGGTATATGGAGCCCTATATTTTTTGTCAAATGGATGCCCGTAGCTCAAGTTATGGTCGAAAGAGTGGAATGGGTCGAAGCTGGTATGGGTCCGGTCCGACCCGGTCAGAACGACCTGACCCGACCCGACCTGGCCTAGGCCAGCCTAACCTGGGTTCGGACCTGGGTCCAAGCCATCCCGCTAGGTCTGGCCTAGACCGCTGGGTCTGTCCCAGTGATGCGGTCTGCAGTGCAGCTCGCGATGGTCAGCACACATTAGGCGGCCCGCTGGGTGGCCTGTGCTGGGCGGCCTGTGCTGGGCGGCCCGCGTTGGGCGGCCCGTATTGTGCGGCCCGTGCTGGGTTGCCCGCACTGGGCGGCATGCTGGACCATGCTGGAATGCAGTTGGGTGGCCCCATGGTGGGGTCCTCCCTATCTTCCACCCAGAGGGGAGGCGCCCCTTGGGTACCAGAATGGTTGGGCCATTCGGGTTGGGTGGACGACCATTCGGTGCCACCTGGCACCGACAGTTGGCACGCAGGACCCCGGGTCCTGCTCGGCTCCCCGATTTGTCAGACAACCAGCCCCCCTACACGGAACGGTTATGCTTCGCACCACCACCGGTGGCCGGAAAGGATCCAACCACCCTCATTCTCCATTGTGGCATCGTGTCGCCGCCGCGCGGATGTGCGCCGCCACCCCACTTCACGTGGTCGGTCATGTGCCAGCCGCCGCCCCTGCTCTGCCGCAGCCGTCAGGCTGCTGCCATCTTCGTGGATGACCAGAGTGCCAGAAATTTCTCACGAACCCTATCGGTGCTAGTCGTCGGCACCGGTGGCCGTCCTCCTCCATCTTAAAGAACTCGTCAACAAGGATGACCAGAGGGATCATGCCATGTTCATTTGGCCCGTACCCTCCACGTTAGATTATTAGCACTCATCTCATGGGAAAATATTCAATGTAAAATAAATTAATGAATAATAATAAATAACACACCCCTAACATTTCGTTCATTTTAGGTTTTGAGAGGTATAAGATGAAGTCGATAATGGGGGAGCCGGCGTTCGTCGCTCCCGCTACACGCTTCTAAAGTTGGGCTCAGGGTAGGTTCCTTGCTCTTCATTGGGGATCCTTCAACGGAGTTATTCGATGGAAAAAGTGTTCTTTTTTGGAGAAAATATTTCTCCACAATTCCCCCAAGCTCCTTTGCCAAAGAAATCCTATAACTCAACAGAAATGAAGAGCCAACTTATTAAAAAAAGTATAACAATTAATTAAAGTTGGCACAATTAATTAACTGATGTATGAAAAATTTACCATGGATATTTGAAAGTTTTTCCCACATTAAGAGGGGTTTGGGTGGGCCCCACCACCATTAATTTAAATTTGGAGGTTTTCTAGCTCGGGTGGTCCCACCTCCATAACTCAAAAAGAGAGGTTTCAAAAAGAAAAATAAATTTTTAATTATTTTATTTTTCTTCTTCCACATAAAACTAAAAAACTGACTTCTTCATTCGACCTACCACATTCTAGGTGAATATTTACTTATGAAAAATATCGGCGTTGCGAGTTCAACGATGCCCTCAGATTTTATTTCTGATCACCGGTTCAAAATTTACAAAAACTCGCTCGCACATTTACTTAACGTACCTAAAAAAAGTTCATAAATTCAATCCAGGTACTTCGGTCCTCAGAATCATGCACCGTCAATTTTCACGGACTCGTAAAATTCCCATATAATTAAAAAAAATTACATGGAATTTTTGGGTCTTTACATAGGTGATAGGGGTCTGGAGAAAATGGTATGATCCATTATCAGGCATGCTGGTTGTTGGTGGTTATGGAAAGCCATAAATAAAGTGAGGTTTGAGGGGCTCTAATCCACATCAAGGGGTATAATTTCTAGAGTTAGAACTCTACTCATTGATCTAGTCATGATCTCAAGAAAATGGAAGGATGCTCCATCCCTTCTCATACTTTCCCCATGCACCCATACCTCCCAGCCTAGTGGCAGCACTATTTGGAACCAATGCATCTGATGGCCTCCCCCTCCCAAGGGTTTGAAGCTCAATATAGATGGATCCTATATCTCTACGATAATGAGAGTAGGAGGTATTTTCTGTGAAATAGGGGGATTAGTTATCTTGGCCTTCACTGCTCACTGTGGTAGCAACTCTTCCCCCCTTGTGGAGGGTCATGCCCTCCTCACTAGTCTCATCCTCGGTCAATTTGGGAACATCTCTATTAATGAAGTTGAAACTGATTCTATCATCCTCTTTAATGCCTTGAAAGGGATTGGTTCAACTCCATGGTGGATTTTTTATATCGTTATAAAATTCCATGGTATTCTCTCCACCAACATCTGAATGGTTCACACTTGGTGTGAAGGGAATAAAGCGGTAGATCATCTTTCTTCTCTTGCCATCCATGAATCGAGCATTTCCTTATTTTATAATATGAGCTTACTAGGCCCTGAGGGGGTCAACATTATCATAGGGGATTCCCTAGGTTTTCATTATTTTATGCCACCCCAGTTCCTTTCTCTTGAACCCTTTGTTTTCCTTCTCCTATTGAATAAATAAATAAAAGATGATAATAATGATAAATTATATTTTACATTTTGGAGGATTCATAGGGGAATTATAAAAATAATAACATTATCTCAAAATTAAATTATTTTAATTTTAAAACAAATATTATACAGATAATACCCATTATATTATTTATTACATCATTTTTGGTCATTATGATGTCATAAAATAGACATTATATTTATATGGTATTTAATTTTTTACCTGAAAATTCCACTGTCTCGGAAAAATATGAAAAACTCACCACTGAATAATTTAGACATTTTGATTCCAAAAATAATATTCAATTTATCAAAATAATTTTCTAAATATGTGAATTTTAAATTTTAAAATAAGACTCGAAATTTATTGTAAAATGATGGGTTTTTAATAATAACAATTTTTGATCCCTTATAAAAAGTACATTTCACTTCATAAAAATTATAGGAAATTTTATAATTAATAATTATTAATTTATGATAATATTTTTAAAAAATAATATTTATTTCAAAAATATATTAATTCATCAAAATAAACCCCTTAATTAAATTTTTATATTACAGGAAAATACAATTTCTATTTAATTGAATCAAAACAAATTCATTTAAAAGAAAAAATTAAAATTAAAATATAGAAATTATTATATAATATAAATATTCACATTATTAAGGACTTTATATATATCCATTTGCTACACTAGTTTATGCCCTAAGAGTATGGTGTTCGATGGTGATATTATCCTGGGGTCATTCGGTGATCATGGTTTGGGTCGTGATCTCAATGAACTTGAACTTCTCTAGTAAACGGTTTCTCTCATGCTTAAGTCACTGAATCTCATCATGGGAATGGTCAAGGGAAAATCAAAGTAACGCTATATCCTTTGGAAGTTATAATAAATGGAATTAATAGGGTGTGATTCTACTTGTTGAGGTCATCACATCCTTTGCCTAAGTCAATTGGATTTGTTAAATCCATATATTTATACTAATAATGTGATCACTGATCAATAGCTATATTAACAACAGTCAACATTCTTAATAGCATTTTCAATCCAAGAATATAAAACCATGGAAGCCCATGTGTTTTATATGACCATTTAATTAAATTAAAAAGAAATTTTCATTTATAACAGTTCGGGTCATCACAATCTTCCCCCCTTAAGAAATTTTGACATCAAAATTTTCATTTCCCACATTAAAATAGATTTGGATAATTCTATTTTATCACATACTCCAATTCCCACATTGATTCTTCAAACATGTTGTTTCTCCACAACACTTTGACCAGGTGTATTGTCTTATTCTGTAGAACATTGTCTCTATGATCTAAGATCTCCATTGGCTTCTCCTCATAAGAGAGGTATTTCTCCAATGGTATCACCTCTCGATTTAGTACATGTGAAGGGTCTGGTATATATTTTCTCAAGAGAAATACATGGAATACATCATGTACTTGTGATAGGTTAGGTGGGAGTTCTAGTCGGTTGGCCACTGCTCTGATGCAATCAAGGATCTCAAAGGGTTCGATGTATCTTGGAATAAGCTTTCCCTTATTCCCAAATCTCATCACTTTATTCCATGGAGATATATAGAGGAAAAAAATTCCTCCAACATTGAACTATAGGTCTCATTGATGATTGTTAGCATAGATTTTCTTTAAATCTAAGGATCCTTAATTTTCCGCTAGATGGTCTCAACCTTCTCCAACATTTCCTCAAAAATTTCAGGACCTAGTAGTTTTCATTCCCTAACTTCATCCTAGCATGTAGGTGTTCTCCACCTCTTCTCATAAAGGGTTTCATAGGGAGACATTTGGATGGTTGAGTGGAAACTGTTTTTATAAGAGAACTCAACCATAAGAATATGTTGATCCCATCCTCCTTTGAAGTCCATTGATAATTCTCCTAACATTTCCTTAAGTGTTTGGATAGTCCGCTCAGATTACCCATCAGTTTGAGGGTGATAGGTTATGCCGAATCTTAAATCAGTATTTAGAGAATGTTGGATACTCTTCCTGAACATAGAGGTGAATTTGGGATCTTGATTGCATACAATCGATAGTGTTACACCATTGAACCCCACCACTTATCTAATGTATATCTGTTCAAGTTGATTCAATGATAAGTCCTCTCGAATCATAATGAAGTGTACAATATTTTTAAGATGGGCCACCAAACCCGAGATAGCATTTTTTCCTCTAGATGTATTAGTAAGCCCAGTGACAAAGTACATGGTGATGTTTTCCCATTTCTATATAGGTATGCGAAATGGTTAAATCACCCCCTTAGATTTTTTTCTTTTCACATTTACTTGCTGACATACAAGACATCTTGATGTATATTCTGTGATCTCCTTATTCATATTATCCCACCAATAGTGTTCTTAGAGATCTAAATTAATCTTTGGGATTCCCGTAATGATAGAGATGGTTGATCTATGTACATCATCCAAAAACTCCTTTTTTAACTCTGGATTTTATGGTACACATAGTCTTGAACCAAATATTACAACTCCTTCTTCATTAACATTGAACTCCAAGGATTTTCATTTTCTAATAGTTTTAACTTTATTCTGAATTCCCACATCACCTCTTTGATCATCATTTAACCTCACTAGAATATAAATTTGAGCAATCATTTGTGAAAGGATTGATGATTTTCCTTCTTTTATGATCACCATGTCCATCCTCTTCAAGTCTAAGAAGATTAGATCCTTATCAATTCTCATCGATGAAAGAGTTGTTGGATCCATTCTACTTAGAGTATCTTCCAATTCATTTTCTTTCACTAGAAGGTTGTGGATTGACCTATCATAGTGTTTTATCATCTCTAACCATTTTCATTGGTGCATATTCAACTCTTTCTGTGTGAATATATACATGAGTCTTTTCTGATCTGTATATATTTTACAATTTTCCCCAAAGAGGTAATGTTGCTAAATTTTCAAAGTGAAGATAACTTTATCAAACTCTAGATCATGTTTTGGATATATATTAGTTTGATATTTCAACTCTATTGAATAATAGGTAATGAATTTTTCATTTTGAATCAACACATAGCCCAGGACATTCTTCTAAGCATCACTAAATACCATGAAAAGCTCTATACTTATGGGTAGTGTGATCACTGGTACAGTGATAAGATTTATTTTCAACTTCTTTAATCATACTTCACATTAATCATTACAAGAATGATTAAATACCTTCTTAGTTATCTTGGTTTTAGGGTTTGATAATCATGTGAAATTTCCCACAAATTAACGAAAATACCCAGATTATCTAAGGAAACTACAGATACTAATCACATATGTTGGATTCATCCATCCTTAAAATGACTCATTCTTTAAAGGTTCCATAGAGATCCCATTTTTTGTGATTATATACCAAAATAAAATAAATTCATTCAACCAAAACTCCCATTTTATGTACTTGGAATAAATATTTTCCTTTTTGAAGGTCCTTATCACAGTACTTAAATTCTCCTTATGCACCTTCTAAATTTTGTAGTATATTATAATATCATCAATAAAGACTGCCAAAAATTTGTTGAGAAAATATATAATGAATATCTTCATCATTTCCATGAATTTTTCTAGATCATTAGTGAGTTTGAAAGCCAGTACTATTAATTCATAGTGTCTGTACTTTGTACAAAAAGTAGTCTTGGAGATATCATCCTTCTTCACCCTAAATTGGTAATATCCTGACCGTAGTTGTACCTTGGAAAATTATTTTTATCCACATATCTTATTTAACAATTCATCAATATATGGTAGATGATACTTATTCTTTATCATGATCCTGTTGAGATCATGATAATCAATGAAAAGGTGCATTGACACATATTTATTCTTAACAAAAAGGACTGGTGCACCCCAAGGTGAAGCACTTGGTCAAATGAAAACTTTATCCCAATTATCCTATAGTTTCTTTAGATCCTTAAGTTAAAAAATACTAATTTTATGAGGAGTCTTGGATAATGGAAATGACCCAGACATGAGTTCGATAGTAAATTTGACTGCTCATATAGGAGGAAGACTAGACAATTCCTCAGGAAACACATCAGTGTATTCCTTCACAATGGGAATGTTTTCAAGGAATTTTTTTCATTATATTCAATCATTTGATCTAGATATGCTTTCTTATAGGGGAATAATATCCATGGTTGAGATGATGGTTCGATATAATTGTCATCTATCTCCTTGAAGTTTTACAGAATTGGTGGATGATTCTCAAAACATGGATTGATTTTCTTCTCATGGAAATTTATGTTGGATCTATACAGAGAAATCTAATACATGCCTATAATTTCATCAAATTTTACTAAATTGAGTATGACAATGTTCTTTGGTATTTTCAGCCCCCATATTTTGATAGGGGAGGAGTTATATACTTGGGATGCAATAATTTTTCCATTTTCCATTTTCACCAATAACTCCACTTTCAAGAATTGTGATGGTGATTGAATTGTTCTACTAAAATTTTGTGATATGAGGGAATGTGTAGAACCAGATTCAAAAAGTACTTTCCCTATTCTAAAATAAATAACTAGAGTGCATTTCATCACTTTTTGGTTGGGATTCACTCGGTGGATGTGATAAATAAATCTCTATCTTGCAGCCTTGGAGGTGGTTAGTTTCCTTCGAAAACCTTTGGCTTAGTGAATTGGTTTTAAAAATGCCCTAGTTCCTTGTAGTTATAAAAATTAACAATGCAATAAGGGTTTACCGAGGTAGTAGTTTCCTCCAATGTATTAGAGGATTTTTATTTCTGGTAATCATTGGTTAGGTGCCTTTCCTTCCCCCACCTAAAGCATTTCCTCATCCCCTTAAATAAATTTCTAGGGTGATTCTTTCCATGACTTTGGAAAGTGGATGATGAAATTTCAAGACACCATTAGATCTCTCTATCAGACCAGTACAATTTGACCCCACCTTTTGCTTCTTCAACTCATTATACCCCAAAGCTTCTAAAATCTCCATTTCAAATTTGAGGGAACATAGGACAATATACTCATAGATATCAAAGTCAAAGATCACTAGATATTTTCATAGGATAAGTTTTAGACAACCAAAGAAGTGTTCAATCTTGTATTTAGGGGTAACGACAAATCTATAGGTGTATCTTGCAATCCTTGTGAGTTTTTCCTCATACGCCCTGCTGGATTTGTCATTTTTAAGGCAAGGAAATCTCTTTCCATCTTAAGTTAGAGGGTGTCAATAAAATATTTATTGTTTTTTTTACAAAAATCCTTTCATCCCATAGCCTTGATCTTTTCCTTAGGATTTGTATTTTTTATCAATGTCCACCATTGACTTGCTTCGCCCTTCATAGTATAAGCAGCCAGAAGAACCTTCTCTTTTTCAGAGCATTTAATGATGGAGAAGATCTTCTCAATGGATTTGATTCATTGTTCAATAAATAAGGGGTTAGATGATCCACTGAATGTTAGAGGCATTTGTATCATGAAGCTCTCAATTGTGACTTGTTCTTTCCTAGGGGGGTTTGGACATTCCTATGGATATTGGTTTCTATTCAAAACATGATTTAATTGAGAGAGTATCATGACAAAGTTTTTCATTACCTATCCCATCAGATTGGTGATCTCATTTGGGCACTCATTACATTGATATTGGAATCATTTGTTAGCCTAATTCCTCATATTACCATACATGGGAGTGTCATACCGGGAGTGTAGCAAGGCACATTTTCATGAACTAGTTCCCATTTGAGTCTAACTCAAAGAGGTGTTTTCAGGTTTTACCCCTAGTAACATTTGTGCCAAAGCCACATCCCCTTGTTCATATGCTTAGTCCTATCCTTAATGTTTTCAATAGAGTTTTTTAATCCTAATCCCAAAAATAACTAATCTTTCCTTTGATACCAACCATAATAACCCTGTTCTTTTTATTACATTCATACATGATTTAATTAAATAAAATTACACCAAATACAACCTAAAAGATCAATAGGTATTGTGTCTTTGGGAATTAGGTAAATTGCATTAAAAATTTAAACATGAAAACAACATCTTTATTGAAAACTTATTTAGCATTCTCGAGCATAAAACTCAATGGGATATCCTAGAGAAAATACATAAGAAACAGATGAGATATAAAGACTAGTAAGGGATAATAATGAAATAAAATTAAGATTATTATACATTTAGGAAAGGCATATCAATGATTTATAAAGTAACATGAATCATAAATCATGATATAGCCTGTTATTTATAACATGGAAATGTGGAAACAACTTCAAACACCACATTATAAGCCAAGAATAAACTACTAATACATCATAGTGGACAATGTCCCATAAAGTAATCAGGTAATCCCTTTTCACAAAATGACGTATCATGATACTAAACAATGCCCAATGCATTGGAGCGCTATATAATTACAAGTTCACCTATCAATTTCATTTCATTCTCATGCATAAGTGTTCCACATAGATCATATACTGTGGAATCATTAATCATCATAATTTATTCCAAAATAAAGATGTGTGGAATAAATATATTTAATTACTCAATAAAAAGTTATATGTGCATAAAAGTGAACACCCTTGATGGAGAATGGGTACAATATTTACTACACAATTGTTTTGGAATGGAAACTCATGGTGCAATTTCGACAGCCTAACGAAGTGTCATAAAAATTCATAAAAAATTGTTGATGGGAGTTAAAGGGGTATATAATAATATATATATATATATATATAAGTTACATTAATAGTTTAATATAAATACATTTACCAATATATGTAATTTGGAAATATAAGGTGTGACATAATAAAGCAACTTGAAGAAAGAGGAGAAATGGAATAACTCTTACAAAATTTCAGCATGGTAATAGGTGTACATGTGAGGGATTAGTGAGAGAGAAATAGGTATCTCATCATTAAAAAGTAATAAGGTATGTATGGGGTAGGTTTGAATACATACCCCATAATTTCTAATTGAAAATAAAATGGTGTAACAATATAAGGAAACTTGGATAAAAATGAGAAAGGAAGGAACCTTTACTTGAGTGTGTGACTTAAAAAGCTTGAAGAAGGGATTCTTGATAGATTGGGGTACCTTGGGTGGATTCTAGATTGATTAGGATAGATTAATGTCATGATACAATTATTTTTAGTGAAGATAAGTGGGATCATGGGTTCGTTTATATAGGAAATGATATGGGAATTATTTAATATTTCAGAAACTTAGGTTATGGAATATATATAAATAAATATTCAAAACCAAAAATTATCCCATTGGTTTTTACAATGGTATTTTTAAAATAGGGAGGGTTTTATTTATTTTGTTACTAAAAGTTCTGAAGATTTTAAAATATTATTCTTGCTTATGAAGAGGTGAGTCACATTATTAAAGAAATAAATTTAAAATCATAAAATATATTATACATTTTGGAGGATTAGTAAGGGAATTATAAAAATAAAAAATTATCTTACAATAAAATTATTTTAAAGTAAAAAAAATATATTGGACCTATAATATCCATTATAGTATTTATTACAATATTGTTCTGTCATTGTGATGTCATAAAACACACATTGTATTTACAAGGTATTTAATTTTTACCCAAAAAATCGACTATCTTAGAAAAATATAAAAAATAAACTATTGGATAATTTAGATATTATTATTTCAAAAATAATATTAACTATATCTAATTAATTTTATAAATATGTTCATTTTAACTTTTAAAATAAGATTCGATATTTTTGGTAAAATACTGGGTTTTTGAAAGTAACAGTTTTTGAACCCTTATAAAAAGTACATTTCACTTCATAAAAGTTTCATGAACTTTTATAATTAATAATCCTTAATTGAAAATAATATTTTATTAAATTACTATTTATTTCAAAAATCCATTAATTCATCAAAATAAACCCCTTACTTGAATTTGAATATTACATGAAAATACAATTTTTATTTAATTGAATAAAAAAATCATTTAAAATAAACAATTAAAATGAAAATATATACATTATTATATAATATAAATTTTCACATTATTAAGGCCTTGATATAAATCCATTTATTGCACGATTGTACTCCCTAATAGTAAGTTGTGCGATGATGAGATTATCATGGGGTCGTTCGGTGAACTTCATTTGGGCAGTGATCATAATGAGCTAGAACTTCTCTCATAAATGGATTCACTCATCCTTAAGTAATTGGATCTCATCATGGGATTGGTGAAAGTAAAATCCTAGATATTCTATCTCTCTTGGAAGCTCTGATAAATGGACTTCATAGGGCATGATTCAACTTGTTGATTTCATCACTTCCTTTTCCAGAGTAAATTTGATTAGTTAAAGCCCAATATTTATACTAATCATGTGATCACTTCTCAATGACTATATTATCAACAATAAATATTCTTAATAGTCTTTCAAATACAAAAATATAAAACCATGTAACTGCATGTGATTTATATATCAATTTAATTAAATCAAAAGGTAAATTTCATTTAAAAAAGTTCAGGTCATAAAAATATTCCCCCCTTAAGAAATTTTGCCCATGAAATTCTTATTTCCCACATTAAAAGAGATGAGGGTAACTCTATTTAATCACCTCCTCTAGTTCCCATGTTGCTTCTTCAAACATCTGGTTTCTCCACAACACTTTTACCAGCTGTGTTGTCATATTCTGTATAACTTTGTCTCTATAATCTAATATTGTCACAGGATTCTCCATGTATGAGAGTTAATTCTCTAATGGAACAACCTCTAGATTGAGTACATGTGAGGGGTATGGTATGTAATTTCTCAAGAGGTAGACATGGAATATATCATGTACTTGAGATAGGTTGGGTGGGAGTGCTAGTCGGTAGGCCATCGCTCTGATGCAATCGAGGATCTAAAATGGGTTGTTGTATCTTAGACTAAGATTTCTATTCTTCCCAAATCTCATCACTTTATTCCCTGAAGATATGTGGAGGAAAACCATGTGTCCAATATAAAACTCTAGGTCTTGTCTATGATTGTCATCAAATCTTTTTTTAGACTCTGAGAATCCTTGATGATCAGTTTAATTGTCATAACCTTTTCCACCATTTCCTCAACCATTTCAGGACCTAGCAGTTTTTGTTCCCCAACTTCATCCCAACATGCAGGTGTTCTTCACCTCTTCTAATAAAGGGCTTTATAGGGAGACATTTGGATTATTGAGTAGAAACTGTTGTTGTAAGAGAAATCAACTGGAGGAAGATGGTGATCCCATCCTCCTTTGAATCCCATTGAGCATACTATCAACATATCCTCAATTGTCTAGATAGTCTGCTCAGGTTAGCCGTCAGTTTGAGGGTGATACACCATAATGATGTTTAACTTAGTATTCAAAGAATGTTGGAGAATCTTCTAAATCTTAGAGGTGAATCTTGGATCTCGATCAGATACAATTCATATTGGTACACCATATAGCCTCACCACTTATTTGATGTATATCCTTGAAAGTTGATCCAATGAGAAATCCTCTCAAATCACAATGAAGTGTGTAGTCTCTATAATACAATCCACCACAACCTATATAGCATTGTTTCCTCCATATGTCTTAAGAATACCATTGAAAATGTCCATGGTGATGTTTTCCCATTTCCACGTAGGTATGGGCAATGGTTTCATCATCCCCTTAGATTTTTTCCTTTCCACCTTTACTTGCTAACATACAAGAAATCTTGATGTATATTATGAAATATCCTTCTTTATATTGTCCCATAATACTGTTCTTAGAGATCTTGATAAATTTTTGTTCTTCCATGATAGATAGAGAATGTTGAGCTATGTGCATCATTAAATAACTCCTTCTTTAACTCAGGATTTGATGGTACACATAGTCTTCACCCAAATCTTACAACACCTTCTTCATTAACATTAAACTCCAAGGATTTCCCATTTCTAGTAGTTTTAACTTTCTTATGAATTACCACATCATCTCTTTGATCATCCTTTAACAACTCCAGAATATATGGTTGGGCAATCATTTGTGAAAGGATTGATATTTTTCCTTACATTATGATTCTCATGTCCATCCTCTTAAAGTCTAAGAAGATCCGATCCTTCTCAATTCTCATAAATGAAATAGTTACTAGATCCTTTCTACATAGATCATATTCCACTTTATTCACTTTCACAAGATGGTAGTGGATTGAGTAGTTGTAGTATTGGATCATCTCTAACCATCTTAATTGGCGCATAATGAACTTTTTCTGTGGGAATATATACTTGAGGCTTTTGTGATCCCTATATATTTCACACTTCTACAAAAAGAGTTAATGTCACTAAATTTTCAAGGAGAAGATCATTGTAACCAACTACGAATCATTTTTTGGATATTTATTTTCATGAAATTTCAACTGACTTAAATTATAGGCAATAAATTTGTCATTTTTCATCAACACATATCCTAGGACCTTCTTCGAAGCATCACCAAATAACATGAAAATCTCTCCACTTATGGGTAGTGTGAGAACAAGTGTAGGGATAATCCTTCACTTCAAGTCCTTGAATATCTCTTTGAATTCATCATTCCAATAAAACATGACTCCCTTCTGAGTTAGATTGGTTATAGGGTTTTACAGTTGTCAGAAATTTCTCAAAAATCAATGATAATACTAACCTAATCCAAAGAAACTATAGATATCTATCAATGATGTTGGCCTCATCCATCCTTAAATTTCCCCAGTCTTTAAAGAGTCAACAGTTATCCCATTTATTATGATGATATTTCCCTTGAAAGAGACTTACTTCAACCATAACTCACATTTACTATACTTGGAATAAAGATTTTCCTTGGAAGGTCTTCATAATAGTACTTAAATGATCCTCATGCTCCTTATTAATTTTGGATTATATTATAATATAATCAATAAATACTACCACAAATTTATTGAGGTAATCTCTAACTAATCTATTCACCAAGTCCATGAATATTGTTGGACCATTAGTAAGTCAGAATGGCATTGCTATGAATTCATAGTTCCCATAGCTTGTACGAAAATCATTCTTGGTGATATCCTCCTTCTTCATCATAACTTAGTAATATCTCGACTGTAGATGCACCTTATAAAATTATTATGCTCCATGTAGCTGATATAAAAAGTCACCAATTGATGGTAGATGATACCTTTTCTTTATCGTGATCTTTTTGATCTCACGATAATCAATTCAAAGGCGCATTAACCCATCCTTCTTCTTAATGAAGAGGAATGGTGCACACCAAGGTGAATCACTTTGGCGTATGAATCCTTTATCTATATTCTCTTGTAGTTTTTTCTTCAACTCCTCATTTTCAACAAAAACCATTCAATAATGAGTCTTGGAAAGTGGTAATTCCTCATGCAAGATCTCTATTGAAAATTCAACCTATCGGCAAGGAGGAAGACCAAGAAATTCTTCTAGAAACACATCAGTGCATTCCCTCACAATGGGCATGTCTTCAAGGATGATTTTTACCTTATACTCAATCATTTGAGTTATATATTCATTCTCATAGGTAAATAATATCCATTCTTGAGATGATGGTTATAAATAAGATTCATCTCTCTCATTTCATTTATATATCATCTTTGGATGATTCTCAATACATAGAGTGATTTCATTCTCATGTAATGTTATGTTGGCTCTATACAGAGAAAAACAAGACATGCCTAGAATTTCATCAAATTCCACTAAAGGGAGTTTGACAGGGTTCATAGGGAAGTTCATCCCATAAATTTTAATAGGTGAGGATTTATATACTTGGGATGCAATAATTTCCCCATTTGTTTTTTTCATTGATAAATCCACTTTCAAGCATTGTGATTGTGACTAAAAAGTTCTACTAAACTTTTGTGATATGAATGAATGCATAGAAAAATAAATAAAAAATAAATTTCTCTATTATTGAATGAATAACTAGCGTACCTATAAGGACCCGACCCCAATTGACTTGAGCTAGTTCCTTATTTTATTAAATTTTCATACAAAGAAGGAATCAAATATCGAAGTACCGAGTAGTTTAATAGTATTGTAAACAAGATATATACATAAGTTCTGTATTACAATTTGAAACGAAAAAAATTGTAGAAACTTCTTTGACAAAATCCATAACTCCTAGGTTATTTATGCATGTCATTCATACTAAAAATATTGAAGTCCTGAGAAAATAAAACATAAGAAATGGGTGATATAAAACTCTTAGTCAGGGTAATAAATACAACAAATGATATCATCAACATAAAAATTAGGCATGTTGAATAACTAGAAACATATGCCTTTAACAAAACACTTGAACACATTATGGTAGGAATAAGATCTAAATAAATAATTTGATAGTAAAACCTAATCATGGGTATTATACTAGTCGAATAACCACATAAACCATAAATTCTATTACAATAATTAGGGTATGAATAATTAGGGATATCATAACCATACCGTCAATTCCTCGTGCCAAGATCATAAATAATCATTTTGTTAAGGCCTTTTGCAAAGGTCATAGTTTGTCTCAGGAGACCTACCGTTACACCAAGGAGATATAGCAGGACCCACTCGACACTTACCATGTCTAATTAAATACTCATATTAATATTAATAAACATAAAAAATATATAAATTCATATTTAAACTAATATATGAAATATAAATAACCCCGAACATTAAGAATAAACACTAACCATTCAGAGTAAATTGGTGAATGGTTTTAAGATAGCACATCCATATAAAAACTAATAGTAAACTATTAAATTAAATACGGTATATGATACCATAAATTATTAATCCCAATAATACATAATAATCAACAAGATTGTTGAAATAGATGAAGAGACTCTTATAAAATATTCAAGTAATTCTTGAGATAAATAATCTTTTACTTTGAAAAGAAGAGTTATTTTGGAAAATATTTGTATAAAACCAGAAGTTAAGTAAGATAGTATTTTCATAAAAAAACGAGTGATTTTATTAAGAAAATTGTTTCAAACAAAAAATTATAGAGTGCCCTTGAAAATAGGTGAGAATTTGAGGAATTCCCTTGAAACATGATTTTTTATCAGGAAGGATTTTTGAATGATCCTTTTAAAACATATAACTCTCCATAAATTAAGGTATGATTTTAGTTGAAACACATATTTAAAACATTCACATAGAAATTATCCGGAGTAAATATGAATGAATAAGAATTTAATTAATGTAAGTAGATAATAAAGGTAACCCAAATGAAAATGGATGTTCGGGTAGAAAACTCTTACCTTGAGTCTGAATGTGTTCCTCTCGTAAACTTAAGGTCCATGAATATTAAATTATATTATTAATAACTTAATTAACAACCAATTATATATGTATTTAGTTTATCATAATTTTATTAAGTTCATTATGTCCTTATTTATAAGTTATAAGACTGAGTTTCGTCGTTCCTGAGTATTCGTTTCCTTGGTTTTCATGATCAGTATATTGGTATATGAGTACGTATGTTCATGTGGAAAGGATGTAATTCTATAGAATTGAAATTATATATTATTTATAAATATACATAAGTTTTAATGTTTATAAATTGAGTTTGATTACATTGTATTAGGATGAAGCATTGGATGAAATATTAATGAAAGTCACTTTGATTATTTGGCAGTATTTGGATTAATTTGAACTAGTTTTGTGATATTAATTAATACTATGTACATATATTGGTTCATGAATATTAAGTAGGATATAATTAATATTTTATAGTCTTTTTAAACCACAATAGTTGTTTCATTACCACTAATGAATGAAAAATTGAAGAAAGAAACTTCATCATCCAAGAAGGTTGTAAATTGGAACCTCATGGACGATGATTTCATTTATAAGAGGGAGAGAGAGAGAGAGAGTGTAAGAAACTTGATAACTGATATTACATTAACATGGTATAATTATAGTATATAGATGATACTGGAGTTATAAGGATCAACTGGATAGAGGAGGTTGGAGAGAAAATAAAATAAGATAAATTGAAATGAAACTAAATGAAAAAGAAAGATGTTTTACCTTTTGAAATAACCTCCTTGAGAACCTCTTTAAGGGAAGGGGTTTTAGTCTCTAGGAAAGACCAAGAGATCTTGGATGTGGGGAGTGGATAGGAAAGAGTATTTGGGTATAACATTGATGAGCTTAAAGACATAGAGGAATGAATAGAAGAGGGAGTGATGGGGGTTTTTATAGTAGAGGAGAGGAATGAATTTTGAATATTTTATTCATAATTTTATTAATTCACTCAAGACAACCAATAGTATTGATTCATGTGAACCATTATAGTAATAAGTGAATATGAGTTCAAACAATGTGGGATTACATCAGCCTTACATCACTTATGACCCAATAAATCATGTATTTATCATTTATCGTAAATTATCATATTTTACTATTTACCCAACATTCAAGTATTTTAGAAAATACCAAATATTTACCCCAACCATTTTTCAGTGTGTATAATTCAAAAAATGAAATGCATTTATTAAAAATAATTTTATAAATAATTTTAATTTAATTTTTAAATAAAATCATAATTTATTATAAATAATAACTTTAAAACTATAACTCATTTTATAACACCTTGAGACGATAATCAAGGTCCCATAAAATTATTTTATAACCATAAGACAATAAAGAAAAAAATTTAAGATTACTATTTATAAAAAAAAAATTCCAGTTTAAATATTTAAATTAATCAAAAAATTACAATTAAAATATTTATGACATACAAAAATACCAATACTTATACTATGATCCTTTTTCACGTATACACTAATGGGTGATGTTTCTATTTTTTGTTTGATTTACTATTCATTACTATTCATAAGGGTATGTTACTATTCATAAAAAATTATTTTTGTCTTAAAAGACACTATATATCTTACTGATTGAAACCATGTATGTTAGTTTTTTGAAATTCAATACATAGAGGTGGAAAGATTATGTTTACTAGATAGGTTATGAAAAATTGGTGTTTTGTAGAGAATCAGTATTTAATATAGTCAATATTATATTTATTTTCAAAATATTAGGGTGTTACATTATCCCCTCCTTACAAAAATTTCATCATAAAAATTACCATAATGTTACCTCCCATAAATATTTGGGTAGTTCTTCATCATAAGTTCCTCATGCTTTTATGTTGCCTCTTGATTTTATGATTTTTACAGGGTATCTTTAATAGTCGAGTCATCTGATTCCTCAACACTTATTCTTTAGTGTCCACAATCTGGATAGGCTCTTCACAATTTGATAGGTAAGGTTCTAATTATATTCCTTCAGAATTGAGGACATGCATTGGGTCTAGCATGTACTTTCTCGACAATGAGACATGGAACCCATTGTATACATTAGATAGGATATGTGGAATATCCAAATGATATGAAATAACTCTTATTATCTCTATAATTTCAAAAGGGTATATGTACCTAGGACTCAGTTTCCATTTCTTCCCAAATATTATAACACACTTCGTTGGATATACTTTTAGAAAAACATGATCTCCTAATTGAAATTACAAATTATTCCTTCGATTATCATCATAGATCTTTTGTCTGCCTGGAGCTGCTATGATATGGACTTGAATAGTATTCACTTTCACTATTGTTTCCTCCACAAGATCTGGGCCCACTATCTTCCTTTCACCAAATTCATCCCAAAATTTTGGTGTACGAAATCTCTTTTCATACAATGCCTCATTTGGTTCCATTTAAATACTAGAATGGAAACTTTTATTGTGGAAAAACTCCACTAAAGTTAAATATTGATCTCACATACCTTGAAATTCAGGTGAACATGATCTCAACATGTCTTCTAATTTTTGAATAATCCTTTCTAATTTACCATCAGGTTGAGGATGATAAGAAGTACTCAAACGAAGCTCAGTATCCAAATCTTTCTGAAAACCTTCCCAGAATTTCAAAGTAAATCGAGGATCGTGATCATACACTATTGAAAGAGGTTCTCCATTATGTCTCAAAAAATCATTGATATAGAGTCATTCTAGGAACTTCAATGGAAAATACTCCATTATAGCATGGAAATGTGCAAATTTTGTAAGTCAATCCACAATTACCCATATTTCATCATTATTTCTTGGAGTTTTGGGTAATACAGTGACAAAATCCATGGTGATGTCATCCCATTACCATATAGTAATAGGTAGAGGTTTCGTGACTTTGAAAGGATTTTGTCGTTCATCCTTCACTTATTGACAGACTAAACATCTTGATACATAATCAACAATTTCCCTCTTCATGTTATCCCACTAGAAATGTTCTTTCAAATCTCTATAAATTTTAGTACTGGGATGGTGTATAGAGAAATTTGAGCTGTGAGAATCATCCAATAACTCCCCTTTCAGCTCAGGTATAGAGGGAACACATAACCTCTTCCAATATTTTATAATTCCATATTCACATAAAAAGTTATCCAACTTCACATATTTCATATCATTAATTTTATTTTTAAGGTTCTCATCATCAGGTTGGGACCTTTTAATCCTTTCTAAAAAAGATGGTTGAGAAACCATTTGAAAAGGTAATGAGTTTCACCTTCTTTGATAATTCCCATATCCATCCTCACTATATCCATGTACAAAGGATCCTTTCCAATCCTCAATTTTTTGATAACTCCATGATCCTTCATTCTCAATTCATCAGCTACCTTGTTTTCCTTTCCTAGGTGGTAGTGTGTGGAACAATCATAATCCTTAATTATTTTGAGCCATTTCCTTTGAATCATGTTGAGTTATTTCTGTGAGATGATATATTTTAGACTCTTATGATCTGTATATATCTCAAATATTTCACCATATAGATATTGTCTCCATATTTTTAGATAAAATATCACAGTAGCTAACTCAAGATCATGAGTAGGATAGTTTTGGTAATGAATTTTTAACTACCTTGATGCATAGGGAATAAATATATCATTCTTCATAAGGATACAACCAAGTCTTTTCATTGATGCATCACTATAGATCAAAAACCAATCATACCTTGATGGTATGGTTAGGATCAGAGCATTCACTAGTATTCTCTTCAATTCTTCGAAACAGTCCTAAAATTCGTTTGTCCATACGAAATTAACACGTTTACATGTAAACTTGGTCATTGGGTTGGCTAAATGGATGATGTTCCCAACAAAATGCCGATAATAACCTGCTAAACCTAAAAAACCATGTACCTCAGTTATGTTCATTGGAGTAGTCCATTCTTTAATATCCTTTTTCTACATAGGATGAAAAAATATTCCATCCTTAGAGATAATGTGACCAAGAAAGGAAACTGATTGAATCCAAAATTCACACTTTCTAAACATCCCATACAATGCATTTCTTCCATGATTATTCAGAATAGTGTGCAAGTGATTTTCATGATCTTCATATATTTTAGAGTATACTAATATATAATCAATAAATAACACAAAAAAGTTATCAATATATTCCTTAAAAACTCTATTTATTAGATCCATGAAAATAGAAGGTGTGTTAGTCAGTCCAAAAGGTATTACTGTAAACTCATAATTCCCATACCTAGTTTGAAATTTTGTTTTTATAATGTATTACTTTACCAATATAAACTAATGATATCATTATCAAATTTCAATCTTCAAAAAATATTGAGCTCTATAAATCTGATCAAATAAATCAGCGATGTGAGGTAGGGGTACATGTTCTTTTTTATTGTATCATTGATCTCCATGTAGTCAATGTATAACCTCATAGATCCATATATCTTCTTAGAAAAAAGAACTAGGGCTCCCCATGGAAAAACATTGGGGAAAAAAATCCTTTATCAATCAATTCCTCTAGTTTTTTATTCAGTTATACTAATTCCATAGTGTCCATTCTATAAGTAGTCTTTGATATTGGCCTTGTATCAGAAATTAATTCAATGGAAAACTCTATTTCCTGCTCTAGATTATGTTTAGGTAAATCATGTAGAAACATATAAACATATTATTCCATAATAATTAAATCCTATATTTGAACATTCTTTTCCTCACCCATAGTTATTTCCTTACCTTCCGCCCAAATAATTGAATTCGGTAGAGCTATTCGGGGTGGATCTAGATGAGAATTATATGGTGATGTTTATTCCCTAAACATAATGGATTCGACATCTTCCTCAAAAATTATAACCTTATTCTTATTCCAATAAAGTTTCACATCATAGTTCAAAATCCAATCTATATTGAGGATTATATCAAATTCAATCACGGTTATGACAATAAAACCAGTAGATAAAGCATATTTATATTCCAAAATGGGGACTTTCGAATACAACTTTGTTTCAATGATACTTCCCATAAGAGTTTTTACTGATAACTCATATATTAAATAAAATTGGAAATATCAAATTTTCTTGGAAAACTAGGAAGATATGAAAGGTTGTGATGATCCAGAATCAAATAAAGCATTGGCTATGTTTGAGGAACTGATTAATGTACCTGCCACCACATTATTACGAACCTCAACCTCTGTAGTTGTGATCGCATAATCTTGGCCTTGCTCCCTTGCCCTTCTTTGGGGA
The DNA here is from genome assembly GCA_963277665.1 of Viscum album. Lineage (NCBI taxonomy): Eukaryota > Viridiplantae > Streptophyta > Magnoliopsida > Santalales > Viscaceae > Viscum > Viscum album. Next base: position 1,195,837,075 of record OY728139.1, read on the forward strand.
ATGTTTCTCAGATTCTTAGAGAATTCATGTGCATAATGTCCCATCTCCCTGAAATTATAACATTGATATGTTTTAGATTAATTTTCCCCCTTATGATCTAAATATAGGTGGGTTTTTTCTTCACAGTTGTAACAAACTCCCATTCCCTTCACGAAAATGCTAGAGTGTTTCTTTCCACAATTACCATAGGACGGAAGGTCAACTCTTTCCATCATCCTCATTTCCTTATTTTCTATTCTATAGTTTTCAAAAGACCTCTTATTCTCTGGATTTCCTTTAAAGTTATAAGACATGGAAAATTCCATTCACATCTTGATAGCACTTGAGACTATATCTTCATATTTTGAGAAACTTTTGGGGACTAAAGCGCTTCAGAGAAATGGTTTGAAACCATTAAATAATCGATCAATTTTTCTCCTTTTATTATATATGTAGTCCAAAACATGTCTTTCAAACCTTGTGAGGTTAGCTTTATACTTTGAAAAATTTTCATCCTCCTTCTACCTCAGATTTTGGAATTGCTTTTCCATATCCCATCGTTGTTCACAGGAAAAATTTTTTTCTAGGAATATTTCCTTAAAATCCCTCCATTCCATATCTTCTATTTCTTCTTCCTCCTTTGTGTTTTGGATTTACAACCACAAATGATTGTCATCTCTTGATAAACAATAAACTACCGTGACAACCACCTCTCTTTAATTACATCTGAGAGAAAAAAATATCTTCTCTAGAGAACATATCCACTACTCAGCTACAAATGGGTTTGTAGTACCATTGAATGATTGAGGATTTTGTCACATAAAGTGATCAAACATATCTCCACCATTTTGTGGATTCAGATTCTCCATACGGGTAAGGTTATTATTCAAAACCTGTTTCAACTATCCCAGTATAGTTATAAGTTTCTCAGCACGAGTCACAACACCATAGCCTACATCATTATCTTACATCAGAGAAATATCCCTACATGGGACACACACATTCATCCAGTTTCCATTCCTTCCACTATGCTTCATTTCTATATAATTGAATACATTAGATTATATTATGAACCATAATGTATAATCTCAATGAATAAAAATACATAACATAAATTGAAATTCTATACATAGTTATTCTCATAATCATAAACATGGTTTCTATGAGAAATAATTTACATTTAAATCCTTTATAATGTTCTGTAAAGAAAATGTCAATTGTCTTAATAATATCCATATAGAGTGTCAAACCAGGTGCACAGTAAGGCCCGTTGTTGTGTACCAAGACACCCTGAGTCATGCTTGATACTCCTTGTCAGAGTTTTCACTCTTAGGTACATTTGTTCTAGAACCACGTCCACATGTAGTATCTATAAAGGGATATATTTTCTAGAAGGATCCACATAATCTATTCCTTACCAAAATACTAGGATGTTCTTGTATGTTTATCCTCAAAAACTATCTTAGGGATTTATTCCCTAATCTATGTTTTATAAATCTAATTTCAATTTTTTCTACTAAAATTTCATTGTTACCAACTACAAGGACCCAACTGCAGTTCCTAGGAGTCGATGAATTATTTTATTACATTTACATATAAATAAGGAATACAATCCTGAAGGACTGAGTACTTTAGTAGCATTGGAAACAAGATACATACATAAGATCTTCATTATTACTTGAAAAGAAAACATCGTAAAAATTCCATTGACAACATCCATAACTCCAAGGTTATTTCAGAATGCCATTCATAATAAAAATATTCATGTCTTAAGAAAATGAAACATAAAAAGGGGTGATCTCAAACACTCAGTAAGGGTAATCAATATATTGGATGATATCATAAATATAATCATTAGGCGTGTTGAATAACTAAAAAAACATTCCTTTAACAAAAAATGTTAACACGTTATGGCAGGAAAAAGTGCTAAATAAATAATTCCATAGTAAAACATAATCATGGATATTTAACTAGTTTAATAACAACATGAACCATAAATACTATTTTCATAATGAGGGAATGAACAATTCATGACATCATAACAATATTGTCAAGGACTCGTACCAAGACCATAAATAGTCATTTGGTCAAGGCCTTGTGCGAATTCCTTTGTTTGTCTTATGAGACCTACCAATTCACCAAGGGGTATTGCGGGCCCCACCTAACACTTTCTATGTCCAATTAATTCCTCATATGAATTAGTCTAAGCATAAAAAACATATACATTCATATTGAAACTAATATATGAAATGTAAATAACATTCCCCTAACATTAATCATAAACACTAACCATTCAAAGTAAATTGGGGAATGGTTTTAAGATAGCACATGCATAGAAAAAAAACTAAAAAATTAAATTAAATATGGTAAATGATACTATAAAATATGAATCCGAATAATACATAAGAATGAACAAGAGTGTTTAAATAGATGAAGATACTCTTATAAAATATTCGAGTAATTCTTGAGATAAATACTCAATTACTTTGAAAAGAAGAGTTCTTTTGGATTTTTTTTATAAAACCAAAAGTGAATTATGATAGTATTTTAATAATAACATGAGTGATTTTATAAATATAATGGTTTCCAAATGTATATTATATAGTGCCCTTGAAAATAGGTATGAATTTGAGGAATTCCCTTGAAACGAGATTGTTTATTAGGAAGTATTTTTGAATGATCCTATTAAAACATTTAACTCCCAATAAATGGAGGTATGATTCTGGTTGGAACAAAAATATAGAAACTTTATATATAAATTATGATGAGTACATATGAATTCATAAAAATTTAATTGAGGTATGTAGATAATAAAAGTAACCTGAATGAAAATGAAGGTTCGGGTAGAAAACCCTTACCTTATGTCCGAATGTGTTATGATCTTGACCTTATGGTCCTAGAAAATAAAATCATAATTATTAATAAATTAACTAATAATATATTAGAAATTTAATTATTTTTTCATAATTTTTTTAATTTCATTATGTCCTTAATGATTAGTTATAAGATTAAGTTCTGTTGTTATGGAGTGTTTGTTTCCTTGCTTTTCATGATCATTGTATTTGTATATGAGTATGGATGTTCATGTGGAAAGGATTTAATTCTCAAGAATTGAAATTACATATTATTTATGAACATACATAAGTGATAATGGTTATAAATATTATTTTTTTACATTTTATGAGGATGAATCATTGTATAAATATTAATGAAAATCACATGGATTATTTGGCGGTATTTGGATTATTATGAACTAGTTTTGTCATATAAATTAATACTATGTACATATACTGGTTCCTAAATATTAAGTAGGTTATAATACATATTTTATAGTATTTTCAAACTATATAAATGGTTTTACAACCATTAATGAAGGATAAATTGAAGAATGAAACATTGTTATCCATAAAGGTTGTAAATTGGAACCTCACGGAAGATGATTTCATTTATAAAAGAGAGAGAGAGAGAGTAAGAAGATTGATAATGGTTATTAAATTAACATGATATAATTAGAGTATATATATGATACTGGAGTTATAAGGATCAGTTGAAAAAATGAGGTTAGGATATAAAAGAAAAGAAGATAAATTGAAATGAAACTAAATGAAAAAGAAAAATGTTTTACATCTTGAAATAACCTACTTGAGAACCACCTTAAGGGAAGGCATTTTGGTCTTTTGTAAATCCATACGATCGTGGAAGTGGGGAGTGACTATGGAAGGGTATTTGAGAAGAACTTTGAAGAGTTTCAAGGCATAGAGTAATGAAGAGAAGAGCGAGTGAGGGGGGGTTTATGGTGGAGGAGATGGGTGAATTTTGATTATTTTATTCATTATTTTATTAATTCAGTCAAGACAACTAGTAGTGTTTATTAATTTTACTCATAATAGTAATAAGTTCATTTTAGTTAGAACCTAGTGGTCTTACATTAGTCTTACATCACTTATGACCCAATAAATCATGTATTTAGCAGTTATCATATTTTACTATTCACCCAAAATTCAAGTATTTTAGGAAAATCCCAAAAAATCACCCCAAACATTTTTAAGTGTGCATAATTCGAAAATGAAGTCCATTTTTGGAAAATAATTTTCTAATTATTTTTAATTTAATTATAAATAAAATCAAAATTTATTCTAAAAAAAACTTTAAAAATATTACTCATTTTATAACACCTTGAGAAGTTAATCGAGGTACCATAAAATTATCTTATAACCAGAAGACAATAAAGTTACAATTTATGATTAAATTTTATGAAAAAAATTTCCATTTTAAATCATTAAATTAATCAAAAAAATTTAATTAAAATATTGATGATATATAAAAATACCAATACTTATACTATGATCATTTTTTCACTTATAAGTTGTCTAAATTGTATTTATACACTCATTGGAAAAGTTTATATCTTTTTGGATGATTTAATATTCATTACTATTTATATGGTTATGTTACTATTCATAATGGTATGTTACAATTCTGAAACAAATAATGTTTGTCTTAATTGACTCTAAATAACTTACTGAACGCAACAGTATATGTTAGTTTTTTTAAATTAAAAATACAGAGGTGAAAAAATAATGTTTACTTGATAGGTTATAAAACAGTGGTGTTTTGAAGAGACTCAGTGTTTCAGGCATTCAATATTAAGATTTTTTCAAAATATTGGGGTGTTACTATACCTATCACCACTACATTATCAGGATTCACTTCGGTAGATGTGATGGTAAAAACTCTCCCTTTCAACCTTGGAGGTTGTTAGTTGCCTCCAAAAACCCTTTTCATAGTACATTGGTTTGAAAAATTGGTCTCTCCCAAATTGACCCATGATTTTAGTGTCAACAGTCACTTATATTTTATCTTGGGTTGTCGAATCCTCAGAGACCTAAGATGTACCCTACAGACACGAACATTCTATGGATAGTTTTTGTCTATGATATAGAAAATAGGGGTTGATATTAGAGGGGTTTAAGTGAACTCTTAGATAATTAAGTGAATTCAATTTAAAATAATTATTTGATCCTAGGTTATCACTTTGGGTGGATTAAATGAATTCCTTTTTCAACTATTTCAATTTATTATTTTTGAGGTGGGTTTATTTAAGAATATCAAACAACATCAACACTTCATGGTTTAATACCTACACACTTAAATAATAATCACCTATACACTTGAAGGATCAAAGTTTTGAGCACTTCTTAGTAAAGGATTATATTAGCACTTGAAGTGTGTGGCCTTAAATTCAACAAGGATGAAGTAGTTTAAATATCTTCCAACAAAATTTTTAATTAAAATAAGTGATTATAAATTAATGGAGTGAGAAATAATATCTAATCCAGCCCCTTTCTACTCCCTTGGATCAAACCATAATTGGGTTATCCCTCCATTGATTCTGCGGTTTCAATGGAAGAATAAAGTAAATTCATGAGGGAGGAATTGGAGAAGTAAAAAAAAGACACTGAAATAACGATTACTCCATCATTGTGTGATAATTTCAGAAGGTTTGGTGTGAATAAATTCACACCTTGAACAGATGGTATCAAAGTGATATGAAGAAGAAAAAAATAAAAGTAGAAGAAGAAATTTTATTAAGAAGCTAAGGCGAATTGAACAACTTATATGAGAAAGAAAAACTCAAGCCACCAAAATCGTAGCATAACATTATAATTGGACAAAGCACCAAAGATCCCTCAATCCTCCAAAATCACTACCTTAAATAGGAATTTTGGGAGCCTTGGTTCGATCCCCCATCTGTCCAAGTCCTCTCAATTAATTGTGGTAGGCCTATGGTGGAGAAATGTAAGGGAGAAGATACTTTTCCACCCTTGACCTGAAGTTGCAGCTATCTTCCATCCACAAAAAAGAGGTGCTAAGATGAAAATCTAGAAGGTCATTTTGACGCGTCTGTTCGGTGGATGCAAGCTACCTTCCACTTTGGGTCAAAGGTGGAAAATTCTATGTTCCACAAGATTTCCACCACCCTAAGCCTACCATACTCAAGTGTTATTACTTTCACTATTGGAAGCTCAGACCAAGGATCTTAAATTTTTTATTAAAGGCAGTGGTGTTGGAGGATTTCATCATCTTGCATACTTTATTTCATTGTAATGTTATGCTTCAATTTTGATGCCTCAAGTTTGTCTTTCAATGTAAGTTGTTCTAATTCATCTTAGTTTCTTAATAAAAGTTCATCTTATCCTTTTATTATGTTCTTATTAATAACATGTTGATAATGTTGGCTCAAGGTGTGAATTTATTCACACCAAACCTTGTGAAATTATCAGATAATGGTGGAGTGATCGTTATTTAATCTTCTTTTTTTTTACTTCTCTAATTCCTCCCTCATGAGTCTACTTTCCACTTCCATTTAAACCACATAATCAATGGAGGTCTAACCTACTAAAAGGTTTATCCAAGTGAGTACCAAGGGGCTGGATTGGATGTTTTTTCTCACTCCATTAATTTATAATCACTTCTTTTAATTGAGAGATTTGGTTGAAGATCTTTAAACTCATTCGTCCTTGTTGAATTTAAGGCAACACACTTCAAGTGCTAATATGAACCTTTATATTGAAGTGCTAAAAAATTTTATCCTTCAAGTACATAGGTTATTAGTATTAAAGTGTGTAGTTATTAAATTAGAAAGTGATGATGTCATTTTATCTTCTTAAATGAACCCATCTCCAAAATAAGAAATTGAAATAGTTGGAAAAGGAGTGCATCAAATCCACCCCAAGAGATATCCTAGGATCAACTCATTATTTTAAATAGAATTCACTTATGTATCATAGAATTAAATTAAAACCATATAATATCATCCAAATTTTTTCACTTCATATACAAAACAATCCATAGAATGTTCATGTCTATAGATTACTTCTTAGGTCTCTCAGGATTCGACATCCCAAACAAAACTACAGGCGACCGCTTAACCCTAAAATCATGGGTAAATTTGGGTGAGACCAAATTTTTGCACCGTTGATAGGGACCCAAGTAATTCATCCAAAAACCCATCATATTCTCTCCCATTTCTTCTATTCTCACCAAAATTATCTTATCTTTTCTCTTTCTCATTTTTTTCCTTTTGGTGCATGTCCGCCTACACCCATGACCAATCAAACTGTCTAGTTAGGGTGGATAGTCCTGGGGTTGGGGAGTAAAGTACACCAGGGGAAATCTATCCATTATATTTTAATCTTCTTAATACTCCAGAGTCAAAAATTGAGCACATTTTAATGTAAGGTCTTCAAAGAAACCAACTCATAAACCCTGCTGGGAACCAAAATGGAAATCCAAATGAGGCAGTACCAAACATGGAGAATGCAGTCGATCAAACCTTGAATGACTACCTCATACATACCTGGAACAATGCCTCCTCATGTATTAGACACAATTCCCTAAGATATTACAACTACATCTTTAAACCACATGTCATAAACCACCTTCCCACATTCTATGTAATGGAGTCCAAGATGCCCTACCTTCATGTTAAGGGGTTCAATGACATTGTGGAAACCATGTGTCCCCACATCAACTAGAATCCTCTAAGATGAGGATATTTATGTTTTCTTTAAAGGATCGAGCTAAAAATTTGAAAAACAATTTGAGACCATCATCCATCTACTCTTACGACCAATTACAAAGAGAATTTTATAAAAAAATACTTTCCCCACCACAAAATAATTGCACTTAAAAAGAGAATCCAAAACTTTTTTGTAAAAGATGGAGAGTCATTCTATAAAACATGGGAGACGTTCAAATACACCATAAAAATGATTCCAGACCATGGTTTTCCTATTCTTGAACAAGTGAGAATTTTCTATGAAGGGTTGTGACAGAGGGACAAACAATTCATTGACACTATGTGTAATGGGACTTTTAAAAACAAGCCCAAAATGATTCTTATGAGTATCTAGAAAGCCTTGTTAAAAAAACATGGGGAACATCACCTTAATATAATAAGCCACCCAAATCTGGTGTAATTTACACACTTAGGGAGGAGGAAATCCTTAGGGAAAACCTTGTTGCACTCACTATAAAGGTCTAGGAGATAAATCTTTGGAAGGTCCTTGAAATTAAAGAAGTTGACCTTGTTTGCACAATTTGTGGAAAACATGACCACAAGACTGACAACTATCCAACCATATCTTCCAATAAATATGTTCTTATTGGAGGACCTCTAGTAGAGTTCAATTCTCTGATCATTCAAAAGCCCCAATACGAAAACACATTCAACACAAGGAATAATGACCACCCAGGCTTCTGCTGGAAAGACAACCAACAACCTAGCCAACCACAAGGACCAAACCCCTGCCCTACACAAAATTTCAAAATCCATAACCAATTACGACCACAACCAATACAATACCAAAAATATTCTATCCAATACCAACAACCAATCCAACAACCAAATTATCCTCCTGGGAGAAACCAACCAACATAAGCCCCTACCCAATCTATCCCTCTACCAATCATTGAACAACTATGTAAACAAATGGAGAAAATGAACTCATAAGTCTCATACCTTAAACATGAACTAAAACCCCTAAAACTGGGAAGGCACCCATTCCTACTCAGGTGGTACCATCCTTGAAATTAAGGACAGAGTCATGTTTTACTCAAACAACTCATGAAAAACTAAAAGTTGTGACAGTTTGAAGAAGTGGGAAATCAATTGAGAAACCAAAAAAAATAATTCAATAACCATATGAACATTAAAACTTAATGAAAATTGAAATTAACCACATGATCAAACTGAAAAATCTAATAATAATGTGAAATAAAGAACTCTTATAAAAACAATCCCACAACCTACAACATTTCTTCAATGCATGAGGGGGAAACCAAGCCTGAATTGAGTGAAACATTGAGGGAAATATTCTCACAAGTCAAGTTGAACATTACACTCCTTGATGCCATTCAAACCATTCATGCATACTCAAAATACCTTAAGGTCCTCTGCACATTTAAAAGGAAATTCTCAAATAAGAACCATGTCCTTCTAGCAGAAAATGTTAGCACAACAATCCAAGGAACCCTTCCACCAAAGATGAATGACCCACGATGCCCTTACATCAATGATGAACTAGGAGAGAACAACGTTTTCAAAGCCTTTAGTGGACTAGGTGTTAGTTTCAATCTCATTCCCTATGTTTTTTACTTCCAGTTAGTCTGGGAAGAGATCTAACCCACATCTGTCACACTTCAACTTGCTGACTATAGCATTAGGGTTCCAAAGGGAATTTTAAAGGATGTTCTAGTAAAAGTAGAAACATCATCTACCCTTATGACTTCATTATACTTGACAACAATCCAAACTTAGGCAATAAGTAACAACCCCCAATCATCCTTGGTTGTCCCTTTCTTGCAACAATAAGATCTATTATCTGAGTCTGAAATGGGAACGTTACCATCACCTTTGGAAACATGAGTCTAGATACGAACATCTATAATGAAAGCTCAAAAATAGGGTATGATGAGGATATTCATGAAGTAAAAACGATAGAAATCATTGATAATGAATCCATAGAACATCAAGGAATATTTGAGGAATGTTTAAGTCAGGATGAGATTAGTTTCCTTTGTTCACATGAAGGAAGTTTATCTTCTTGGATATAATCAATTTTAGATTTCTCTTATGATGAAATCTTAAGGACAACAATCAGTGGAATCTTTCATGAAACCACGTTCATGGAGACCACTCCAAATCCCATCCCTAACACTGATCAAACCAATATAGTAGCTAAAAATTCTACATATAGGCAATCAATCTTATCTGAAACTCAAAAAAAATTTAATCTTGATCCAATGTCCCAATCTTCTGTGGAAATTTTGAACAAACCTGATATTGAATTGAAAAAACTTCATTCTTCACTTATGTATGCCTTCCTAGGAGAAAATGGAACACATCCTATTGTCATTTCTTCTTCTCTTAAAGTCGTTCATGAGAGGATGATTTTAGATGTCCTTAGGAAACATAAGAAATCCATTGGATGGACCCTGTCTAATATTCCTGGGATTATCCAACTAATCAGGACTCATAGGATTGTTTTGGAATCTTATTCAATGCCATGTCATCAACCTCATCAGCGACTCATTCCAAATCTCTTGGTAGTAGTGATAAAAGATCTTCTGAAATTATTAAAAGCTAGTATCATATATCCCATTACTGAGAGTGAGTGGGTCATCCCAATCCAAGTGGTTCCAAAGAAGTTTAGAATCACCATGATAACCAATAAGGATGGATAAAATCTCCTAACTAGGATGAGTAGTGGCTGGAGAGTCTTCATCGACTATAGGAAGCTAAAATCAATTACCAATAAAGACCATTTCCCCTTACCATTCATTGACTAAGTCCTTGAGAGAGTCTCAAGTCACACCTTCTATTGTTTCTTATATGGGTACTTGGGGTACAATCAAATTGAGGTCTCCCGAAAGGATAAAAAGAATACTACATTCTCCTATCCATTCATCACCTTTTCTTTCAAACACATGCCCTTCAGGTTATGAAATTCTCCTGGAACCTTTGAGCAGTGCATGATGGGAATCTTCTCAGAAATGGTAGGGGACTTTCTAGAGGTCTTCATGGATGACTTATCTGTGTTTAGAGATACACTTGAGGGATGTCTGAGGAATGTGGAGAGAGTTTTTTCATGATGTGAAGAAAATAATCTGGTCCTAAATTGGAAAAAATTCTATTTCGTGGTTAAAGATGGACTAGCCCTTGTCCATCTAGTCTCTGGTAGAGGTATTGAAGTTGATAGAGGCAAGGTTGACATCATTCATCATCTTACATCACCCAAAACTGTTAAGGATATGATGTCTCTCTTAGGACATGCTGGTTTATATAGAGGGTTCATTAGGAATTTCAACTCTATTTCTCGACCACTTTGTTCTCAATTGGTGAAAGATACTCCATTTTCAAAGACAGAAAGCTGCGAGGAATCATTCTCTACATTCAAGTCATATTTTTTCTCTCCACCTATCATGAAATATCCAAATTATAAAATCCCTTTTGAACTTATGCGTGATTCTTGTGACTTTGTTGTTGGATTATTCTTATGAAAATAGTGTGAGAAAACTCCATGTGTCATTGTTTATGATATAAAATATTTAAATGATGCACAAATCAACTACACCACCACTGAGAAGGATTTACTTTCTATTGTGTTTTCCTTAAAAGGTTTAGGTCCTACCTCTTAGGATCCCCCATCACTATGTTCACTAACCATTTTTCACTATAATACCTTTTCCAAAAACAAGATGCTAAGGCTAGAATGATTAGGTGGTTCCTTCTCTTATAAGAATTTTAACTCACAATCAAGGAAAAAGGGTGTTAAAAATATAGTAGCTAATAATCTCTTTAGGATAGAATTTAACGACAAATTATCTCACCTTTATGTGTCTAATTCATTCCCTAATGAACACATATACTCTGTGAGTCACTGCCCTTAGTATGCTGACAAGTACAACTTCTTAGTTACATGAGTCATTCCAAAATTCTAAGGGACGCAAGCTCAAAGGAAATTTCTATATGATGTTAGGAACTTTCTGTTTGATGATCCATACCTCTATAATTTCTTCCATTACCAAGTCATGAGGAGGTGTGTCCCAGAATCTGAACAAGAGTCCATCCTTAAATTCTATCATAGTGAGGTGTGTAGAGGTCACTTTTCATCTAATAAAACTTCATCTGAGGTTCTTCAGTGTAGTCTCTTCTGGCCCACCATCTCGAGGGACTCATACACATTTTTTCAAAGTTATCCTAGCTATCAACAAGTAGGGTCCATCAAAAAAAGTAATAAAATTCCACTCACTCCCATCTTAGTGATTTAAATCCTTAACTGCCGGGGAATCGATTTCATGGGTCCCTTTCCAAACTCTAAGGGATATTTGTACAACCTTTTAGCTGTCGATTATGTATCCAAATAGGCAGAGTCTATTCCTAAAAAATCCGATGATCATCAAACTATGATTATATTTCTCATGGAAAACATCCTCTCTACGTTTTAAATTCATAGGGCTATCATTAGTGATTGTGGAACTCATTTTTGAAATCGTCCTTTCATGGCACTCATAGAAAATTATACAATTTCTCAAAAAGTGTCCACTTCTTACCACCCATAGACCAGTGGTCAAGATGAGTTACATAATCAAGAAATCAAAAAAAATCATGAGACAACGGTTAATCCATCTAGGAATGATTGGTTGAGCAAACTCTTATATGCTCTTTGGGCATATAGAACAGCATATAAAACCATTTTAGGAATGTCACCATATAGGTTGGTTTATGGGAAATCATGCCATTTACTATTTGAAATTGAACATAAGGCATTTTGGGAAATTATGAAAATGAATTAAGACCTCTCATTGGCTAGAACAAAAGGAAATTAGATCTCAAGTAACTTGAGGAACTTAGGATGGAGGCTTACGAAAGTTCAAGGATAAATAAAGCTAGAGTTCAAGCCTACCAATCTCAAAATCTTAAAACCAAAAACATTGTACTAGGTAAACCTATTCTTTTCTATAGATCTAAACTTCATTTACACCTAGGGAAGTTGAGGTCCATATGGTTGGGTCCACACATAGTGAATAAGGTGTACCCCCATGGGCCTGTAGAAATTCAAGATCCCACCAATGGTCAAACCTTTAATGTTAATGGTCATAGAGTTAAATCATTAATTGAACCATTCCAAAAAGCATGAATTTGATAAATATTTGGGTGAACCAACCATAAAAGAGGAAAATAATCAAACAATTAGGGGTCTAAGTAAAACTAGCGACGTTAAACAAAAACACTGCATGGGAGGCAACCCGCGGTTTGCATGTTTCCAATCTTTTTGAATCATATTTATTTTTTAAATAGGATTAATGAATAATTTTGATATTTAAAAAAAATATAATATTGACCTCTTCTTCTATTATGAGTGTAGATGGGTATAAAAGGATATCTCTATATTCATCTATGTCATGTGGTGTGATACTTGAGTAATACCTTACCCAAAAATTTAAAAAGAAGACAATGTATCATCAGTTAATTTTATTTTTATGTATTTTTAGGTTAAAATAAAAATACAAAAAAAAATTAAATAATAATTAAAATAATATAAAATTTCACGTTGTAGGTCATGGGTCAAACCCCTTCACAACTGGTGAAGCCGCGGGGACTCAAACCTGAGACCGAAGGGAGATAGGGGAGTGCGCTTACCACTGACCTAAAACTTATAGTGCTTCCTTATTCTATAATTTTTGTATATATACTTATATTTTATTTATATATATTGTTTGTTTTTTTGTTTTTTTGTTTTTTTCACTAGGGAACTCTGCAGTTGACATGGATATCAAAGGTCTAAATTGGAGAATCATGAACTTCAACTTCAACCACCATGAGACTTGGTTCCATTTTTATTATTTCAAATTCCTTTTAGAACTCCTCTCCTCTACCTCTACCCCTTATAAATTTTATTTTATTTAAATATTAGGGACAATGTTATTCTAAGCTGGGGGTTTAATGAAAGAGAAAAGAAATAATTTTCTGTTCATAAAAAATGTGTGAAAGGAAAAATTTCTTTACCCTTGAACATGATAATACACATTGCACAGTTTGAAACTAAATATCAAATAATTTAGCTTGCCTGATTCTAATTTTAATCCATGTATAATTTCATGAGCATAGATTTTGGAAAGTGTGGCTATCTAATGTGAAATTTCATCATTTATATTTTTATCCAAATAAAAAAATATCACAACGCACGTCCTTTGGATAGTGGGAAATTAGTTTGAGTTCATGGGGTCCCCCAAATAAATTGCATATTTTCTGTGATCATTTTTGTTTTAATGTGAGTATTCAATAAAAAAATAAAAAAACTATAAATTTGCACATAGAGAAATGAAATGACCTAATGCATGGCTTCAACACTTGGGTATTGTGACTCCATAGTTTTCTAGCCCAGAGATAGTAATTTAATCTTTATTTGTGATAATTAGACTTTTTTTACTGGGTTAACTCAAGATGATGCCTGAGTATGTGGGCTTCACTTGGTGCCTAAAGTCTTTAAGCCTGGGAGTCAACGGAAAAGTCTCACTGCATGGGTTGACTCTATTAAGTGCAATTTCAATTACTATAGAATAGTTGAAAAAAATGAATACTCATCTTAATATTGAAATGTGATTCGACCTAGCGTTTCTGTCATTTCCCCCCTTGAATTAAGATTAAGCCTCATGTCTATTGTGATACACAACACATCCTCATGCTTAATTGATATCAAATGAAATATGAAAATGAATTTGAATAATGGAATGGGCTTGGGATTGAGATCTTATTATGAAACTATATTGTATTAAAAGATTTTTATGGGTTTCATATTTTTTTGGTCTATGGGTTTTTGGTGATCATTGTGTATTAAATTGTTTTTGGAAAAGGGAATTTGAATTTCATATTTTTGAGATACATTTTTCCAGGGACTAGAAAAAATAAAGTTGGGGGTGTGACTAGCCATTGAAATGCATTAATATTAATTGTTAATATTTATAATATTCATTAGATTAATTATTTTTAAACACCATTTTAGTGCATTTTACACTTAGAACATTATTTCACATTACGATTGCAATTCTTTTTTAAAATTCACTATTACATGGTACATTTTTGAAGACCTCCTAAAATAGAAAATGGTCCTGATTTTTTTCCATATTTTATTTTCAGGTATCCAATTCTATATGTAACAATAAATTATTTTGGAGCACTTGAATATTCACATTAGAAAACCACCAAAATGGGATTTCATGCCAACACATTCTGGGCAATGTAAACTGGACAACAGCCCAATAAAGAGATTGTAGTAGAAAATATCCAAGGCCAATGATTCTCAAAAATTTAACTAAAGATTGAGGACATCATAGAGAACATTTCATCCAATAGTGACTAGAGCTAATTTCGGATGTTTTAATGGAGTTCCAGGCGGCCCAATTGGGAGATAAAATTATGGGTCAGATTCTGCGGCCTAGAAAAACAGCCCAAGAATTTTGATAATATCTCGCAAAGAAAAATTGCATTTTGGATGAAATTTTACAGGAGGTTAGGATAGATCTGTGGCTCTATTTTATGCTTTTATATCCCACTCTAATTCTTTTGTATAGAAGGTCATTTCGGCACATCTGTTTGGTAGATGCAAGTTACCTTCCACTTCGGGTCAAAGATGGAAAAATCTAACTTCCACAAGCTTTGCACCACCCTAAGCCTACCATACAAAAGTGGGATGACTTTAAATATTGTAGTGTTGAACCAAGGCACCTAAAATGCCTATTTAAGGTAGTGTTGTTTCAGGATTTAATCATCTAGGATTCTTTCATTCATTGTAATGTTATGCTGAAATTGTTTTGTCTCGAGTTTTTCTTTCACATTTATGTTGTTCTACTTCATCTTAGTTTCTTAATAAAATTTCTTCTTCTCATCTTATTTTTTTCTTATTCATATCAAATTGATACCGTTGTCTAAAGTTGTGAATTTATTCACACTAAACCTTGTGAAATTATCACACAACGGTGGCCAACTTGGGTTGATTTTAGATGGGTTTAAGTGAACTCTAATAGACTTAGGGGAATTCATTTTTAATGAATGAGTTGCTCCTAGGTAATCACATGGGGTGGATTGGATGAAATTCATTTTTATGTATTTCATTTTCTTATATTTCAAATGGGTTTATTCAAAAAGATCAAAAAATTCATCACTAACTGGTTTAATACCAACACACCATAATACTAATCACCTATACACTTGTAGGATCAAATTTATGAGAACTCCAAGGTAAAGGTTCATATTATCTCTTGAAGTAAGTGGCCTTAAAATTAAACAAGGATGAAGTTGTTTTGAAATCATCGAAAAAAATCTCAATAAAAAGAAGTTATTATACATTAATGAGGTAATAAATAACATCCAATCCATCCCCTTGCTACTCCCTTGGATCAACCAATCAGCGGGTCAGCCCTCTATTGATTCTATGGTTTCAATGGATGTGGGAAGTAGACTCATGAGGGAAGAAATGAAGAAGTAAAAAAAGACAATAAAATAACGATCACTCCCCTATTGTGTAATAATTTCACAAATTTTGGTGTGAATAAATTCACAACTTGAGATAATGGTATCAACATGATATGAATAAGAATAGAATAAGAGGAGAAGAAGAATTTTTATTAAGAAACAAAGATGAATTAGAACAACTTACATGTGAAAGACAAACTTGAGAAAACAAAAATGCAGCATAACATTACAACAAAATAAAGAATTCATAATGATTAAATACTCCAAAAAAACTACCTTAAATATGAATTTTAGGAGCCTTGGGTCGAGCCTCAATTATTGAAAGCCATCCCACTTGAGTATGGAAGGATTATGGTGGTGGAAAGCTTGTAGAAATTAGACTTTTCCACCTTTGACCTGAAGTGGAAAGTATCTTGCATCCACCGAACAGACACATTGAAAGGAACATCTAGATAACCAAATTAGAGTGGTCCATAGCAGCATAAAATGGAGCTCCGGATGTCTTCTAACCTCCTATATAATTTCATCCCAAATAGAATTTTTTGTGAGATATTATCTAAATTACGAGATGTTTTTCTAGGCCACAAAATCTGGCCCAGATTTTTTTTCTCCAGATTGGGCCGCCTGAAACTCCATTAAACATATGAATTAGCTCTTGTAACTATTGTATTAAATGTTTTATATGATTTACTATACATTAAATTAAATTTATATAATCATTGGGCTTGTATATTGGCCAGTACAATCTCTTTATTAGGTTTTTGTCCAGTTTACTTTGCCCAGAATGTGTTAGCCTGAAAGCCCGTTTTGGTGGTCTTCCAATTTGAATCTTCAAGTGATCCCAAATCATTAATTGTTCCTTATAGAATAGGATACCTGAAAATAAAATATGAATATAAAATAAAGACCATTTTGAATTTTAGTAGGTGTTCAAAAATGTATCGTGTAATAGAGTGTTTTATCAACGAATTACAATCATTTTGTTAAATAATGTTCAAAGTGTAAAATATATTAAAATTATGTATATGAAAAATTAATCCCATTAAATATTATAAATATTAACAATGAATATTATCCTATTTCAGTGGCTAATCAGAAATTCCCTCGTTCCTTGCAGTTGTAGCAATGAAAAATGCATTGAGGGTTTACCGGAGCATTCCTTTTATCCTTTCTGGTAGCGGGGTTTTCTTACCAACAACCACAATCTAGGTTCCCTTACTTCCCACACCTATGGAATTTACTCGTCCCCTTCAAGAAATTTCCAGGGTTTCTTATTTCCACACCTTTGAAAAGTGGGATGTTGAAATTTCATGGCACCATTAGATCTCTCTATTAGACCACTCGAATTTGACTCCACCTTCCAGTTCTTATCACAGTGATACCCCTAAGATTATCTAATCTCTATTTCCAATTTGAGGTCATCTCAGAAAGAATCCTCATAGCTATCAGTGTCACTAATCTCCATAGATTTTATTAGGCTAGGTTTTATCCCACCAAATAAGTAGTCAAGCTTTTATTTGGGGGAAAATACAGAGATGGAGGCTTATCATTCAGGCCCTGAGATGTTTACCTCATACGCTCTGATGGATTTGTCATATTTTTTCCTGAGGGAAAGGAAATGCCTTTATATATTAAGTTTGAGGGTTCAAGGAAAATATTTATCAAAAAATATTTTATGGAAATCCTTCCACCCCATAACTTTAATCTCTTCCCCAAGATTATTATTTTTTATCAATTTCCACCATTTATCATCTTCACCCTCCATACTATATGTGGCTAGAAAAACCTTTTATTGTTTAGAGCATTGAAGGATGGATAATATATTCTCAATGGAGTTGATCCATTGTTCAGTGATTGAGGGGTTGAATGATCCATTGAAAGTATGAGGCCTTTGTCTCATGAATATCACAAATGATAGTGGTTCATTCTAAGGGTTGTTTGGACATTTCTCTTTTTCCAAGGTTCTATTCAAAACATGAGTTAACTGAGAGTGTATCATGGAGAATTTTTTGATTCCCACTCTCATCGGATTGGACATCTCATTAGGGAAATCATTACATTGATCTTCACATTAGTTGTTAGCCTAATTCCTCATATTACCAGTCCTTTACTATAATAAAAGGAAAATTAGGGGTAATTATTTTAAATTATTAAACACTTAAAATGGAATCCAATGACATTAGATGGATAACTTATAAATCACATTTATTTTCTTAACTTTTGAATTTCTAGGCTTCATCGATGTTATCCATGATCTATTTCCTAATGTATATTCTTATAGTATTTTTTTTAATAATGGTTCATACTAAGGTTATTAATTTACCAAATCATATCACATTGTATTTTCAAACTACTATTGCATCAAGGCCTATTGTCATGCATCGGAGTCTCATTCGAGTATAGCTCAAAGTGTTGTTTTCAGGTATTACCCCTAGATAAATCTATACCAGAGCCACATACAATTTTTTGTATCTATAAAAGTATGTGTTTTCATGATAAACCACTCAATATATACTCGTACAAATTTAGGGATGTTTTTATTATACTTAGTCTTATCCCTAAGGCTTTCACTAGAGTTTTCTAATCCTAATCCCAAAAATGAAACAACTTTCCTTTGAAACCAACTATAACAACCCTATTATTTTTATTACATTCATACATGATTTAATTACAGAAAATTACACTTAATATAAACCAAAATATTGATAAGTATAGTGTCTTTGGTAATTAGGTACATTGCATTAAAGATTTAAACATGAAAACAACATCTTTGTAGAAAACGTTTTTAGCATGCTCAAGATTAAAACTGCATGGGATGTCCTGGGGAAAATATATAAGAAACGAGTGATCTATAAAGAACTGTAAGGGAGTATGAATGGAATAACATGAAGATAATAATACATGTTAGGATAGGCATACCAATTAGGCATAAAGGAACATGATTCATAAATCATGATATAGCTAGGTTTTCATAACATGGAAATGTGGAAACAACTTAAAAAATTGCATCGTAAGTCAAGGATAAACTAGAATGACATCATAGTGGAAAAAGTCCCATAAAATAATCAATTAAATCCATGTATCAACATGATGTATCATGATACTAAACATTACCCAATTCATCGGAGCACTATATAACTATGGTCACATCTGTCACTTTTATTTCATTATGATGCTTAAGTGTGAAATATGGATTATATATCATGGATTCATTCATTATCATAACTCATTCCATGATTAAGGAGTGTGGAATAAAAACATTTAAGTTCTAAATTAAAAGTTATATATGCATAAAATTGAACACCTTTGACAGAGAATGGGCATGGTATTCACTGCACAATTGTTTTGTAATGGAAACTCGTGGTGCAATTTCAGTAGCCTAACAACATGACATGAAAAATAATAAAAATGTTTGATGAAAGAAAAAGGGGTACCTCATCATATATACATGAAATAGAAAGTAAGAGGGTTATATAAATACATTTACCAAAAAAGGAATTTGGAAATAAAAGGCATAACATAATAAAGAAACTTAAAGAAAGGGGAGATATGGAATAACTCGTATGAAATTTCAGCAAGGTAATGGTAGTACATGATAGAAATTAATGAGAGAGAAAGGGGTCTCTCATCATAAAAACATAATAAGTGGTATCTTGGCCCTAATCTGGATCTCAAGACTTATAAATTCAATGATTAAAATTGTTTCACTTTTGATTAAATGAAATGGATATTAAATGTGTACTTTCATATGAAGGATGTTACTTTTGAGTACGTCCTTATTTTTTATATACATCTTCATTCACAGTTAGTTTTTCAAATAATGGGATGGATTGGTCCTGACACGGTGGGTTCCATCCTATTGATATTTATATCTCACACCCAGATCAAGTACAATTGGTTCTTGAGTTGACCTACTTGTTTCCAGGGCTTTGTACCTTGGTTTTGTTATACTACTTGTATTTGGAAGTTGGAGAAAAGGACCAAGCTAGAGCTTGGGATGATTATGGTGATTTACATAGGTATTTTTTATCTTCTATTTATTCTTTTACTAAAATTTATATCATTTTATACTATTTACTGCTTTTATATATGTATCATCATACGACATTCATGAATTGTAAAAACTTGTGTTCTCCATATTCAATATTCAGTTATTACTACAAATGTATTCCACTATTTTTTATTATAATTTATTACTACTTCTGATGCTATCAGTGTTTTTATATCTTTTTACCATTGTGAACTCTTATATTGAGGGTATAGTCTCACCCATTGAACTACATTTACACCCTCAAATCTAGTTATAAGCCTCTAGAATATGGGGAGATGCGCATGAGGTCATTTTGTGACCGATATGGCGATCGATTTAGTGGTAAGTTGGGCCAGGATGTTACATTATTATTTATTGAAAAATACTAGTTTTTAGGAAATATTTAACATCATAACCCTTATAAGAAATACTTAGGACTTAAAAAATTATATTATCATTTATATTCAAATAAATATTGTTTCATATGACCATTTAAAGAAAATATATTTTATATCAAATTCTTGAATTTATCATAAAATTGTATTTTAATTGTAATCATATATTTTTAAAAAAGTTTTTTTTTATTTCTATCTAAAAAATTATGAATCATATTAATCTCATATTGATGTTTATTTAATATAATAATTAAAATGCAATCAATATACTAAATATTTACTTTCTAATAAGAAATTTTAGACCTTTATACTAAAAATTTCAAAATAAATGACATATTAAGATATCAATATATTCCCTACCGGTAAGTTGTATGATGGTATTAATTTCATGAGCTGTTTTGATGAACACTGATTGGGAAGTAAATTATATTATATTTAGATTTTCCTTTAATTAGTTAATCTCAAGTCACATTTTTTTTATTCTTGACTTTGTCTTGGTCAAGGGTGATCCCTTGTGATTTCATCACTCATAGATTCACTAATAAATGAGATTTTATGTGATGGTCCTATTAGTTTAGTTCATCACTTGTTATGTTCAATGTTCATAATTCTCAATAGTCGTATTATGGATTTATTTCATAATAATTAAGTGTTATTGATTTTAATTACATGGAGCTTGTGTTCTATATAATATTACACAACTAAATAGGACATATATTAATTAAAAAAGGAAATCTAATTTATAAATTTTCAGATCATGAAATTGGAAATTGGTGGCACATGTACCATCAATACTGACTGGGAAACCCAAACATTCATGAAAATAACTACTCAGTTCTAGCTAACTAGGAAAAACCCATTACATAAGAACCCAATGAGGCCCAAACCATGATCCTAGGTAGCCCGACATGGACCCTGAGAATGGTAGCCAAATAGGTTGGGTTTGATGAAACCTGACTCAGCCTCACTAGGTGATTCGTAATAGTGTGCATGGGATCCACATGACACTTACCATAAGGGGAGACCATGTGATCCAATAACACCCCCACCACTAGTATGTCATGTGGATTCTATGAGGCCTCCACATGGTATGGTTTTCCACATTTGTTATTCATTTATATATTTCTCCCCAGAAGTAATATTTTGGTATGTAAATTGATTATTCTAAATATATTTCAAATAGATCACAATATAGTCGTCTGTTTGGCCATCCAATACAGTTTTATGGTGAGATAGGTAAATTTTAAATATATATCACTAGGGAAGATGACTATAATCATGTGTGATTATTGGATAGTTCTTGGGGTTGACAACTCCACGTGGGGGTGTTTTTGTCAGGGTGTAGGTCCCCAAACATCCATATATAAGTTTGGTACACCACCCTCCCCACCCCACCAGGTATGTGCTACATGAGGCATGAGATCCTCTATTTGTGGATTAGTTGTGGTTGTTACTCCCCCCACATACCTAGGGTGAGGGATACAATATCAATAGATCTGGTATTCCCCCATATAAGAGATCATCTATGGAATAGTATCCTCCACTATAGTTAGTATTCTTCCAACCTACCTAGGGTGTAGGATCCTCCACCATAGTTCCAATAAGGTTACATGAGTTGATTTCCATTGGTAGATAAGTTGATTGATCGTTATATGGTATAGATGGATAGTAAGGTGAAATACTACCTCAAGAGATTCTTGTTCATGAGAATGAAGTTGGTTTAATATTATATATTCTGGTGGTGGTTTGTAGTGAAGGCTAAGTAGATTGGATTCATGGAGACTTATGACTCCTTGGAACCCCATAGACTACCTTTGAGATGTACTATATATAGTTAGCTATCAAATTCCGAGTTCATGGAATTTTTAGTACTCAAAGAATCACTATTTGTTTATGAGATCTATACCTTCTTGGGTTGGTGATGAGAAGAAAAATAATTATATATGTTCTTGAGAATTATAGTTATAGATAATACATAGATTATCTCTCTTTGTCTTTATCTTGGTTACTCTCTCATACTAGGATATTTGATATGGATTATTGGTTTTGTATTCCCTCTATG
Organism: Viscum album; assembly: GCA_963277665.1. Taxonomy (NCBI): domain Eukaryota; kingdom Viridiplantae; phylum Streptophyta; class Magnoliopsida; order Santalales; family Viscaceae; genus Viscum; species Viscum album. Next base: position 1,195,859,580 of record OY728139.1, read on the forward strand.
ATTTTCAAGGAATACTAATAAATTTGTTTAAACTCTCCCTTGTATGGGATTTATTCCCATTATTTTTGTGTCTTATAAAATTATGTATAGGTTTATATATGGTCTTGATAGAAATATAACTATTTTATCTCATTTTAAACTAGAACATGGAAAGTCATAATGGATCATGGTGGTTCATGATGGTGGTAGTGATCAGTATGGATGGAGAGCATTCTATGAATATACACAATGATTAGAATATTTCAAGTGACTTGTTTTTTATGGTCTTGGAGGCTTTTCATATGTTTATTTTCATTAATATTTTATTATGAATTGTAATATTGTATTCCATGTTGCATCAATGAGTTTTATATAGTTTATTTATTCATATATATACACTAACAATTTTGGTTATTTTATGTATTAGATATATGTGAATCTGTTGTAGGTTGAATAGCCTAAAGAGTCCCATTTTTTGTGATATGTATACTTGGTTCTAGTCTATATCCCATGGAATTTTGTGGTAGTATTTTGGTGCCACTCTCATCTTACCATCATCATGGGAGAGTCCTTAGAATGTTGGTTCATATCAGAATGATATCAAAGTGGTTAAATTTTAGGGAAATTTTTTGGAGTTAGTAGTCATGTTTGGAATGATTTTTTAATTTAGGTAAATAATATTATGGTAGCCTTCAGTTTGGTTATTAGACCAATGAAGCTAGTTTAGGTACAAAATCCTATATATCATTTATATTGGCCTCTAGTTACTTGATAGTTAACATAGAGCTTGGATACATTACTGTAGGGTATAATAAAGTTAGTACATGTATCATATAGTGGTAAATTATGTTATTTAATGTCTTTCATGTTTCAAATAATCCATATATGCTCTAACCCTCTTTAGTTCATCTTATAAAAATAGGGTGATACCCATTTATAGATTGGTTATGTGCATAATGTGGGTTATGATGATCATATTCCTATAGATGGGCCTCTCACTACTGATTTGTGAGTAATGAAATTTTATTTAGGAGTAATCATTCTGAGATGTTGTTTCCCTATGATCTGATCCAGTTTCTATACTATTTTTACTTAGTTTGGATCTTTTGTGTAGATAGGATGATATTTCCCATTGATTTGGTTGATATTATCTAAAAGATGGATATGCTATGTGTGGTTGAACATTATAGGCCTAAAGGTTTTCCAAGGAGATACTAATATACTCGTGAAATTGGATTAGATTGATTCTAAGACTCACATTTTTTCTGTATTGTACATTTATTGATTAGATTACAATTCTTATGTTGATATTCCTACACGAAATAGTGATTTATTAGTGGGAGATATTTTGATAAAACTCCTGATTGGTATTCTATAGTATGGTTTGAGTTTGATCCCTTAAATTAGGATTGTAGACCATCTATAGTGTGGAATAACTATTTTAGAGTATTAATCAAGTCCCATAAACCATATGAGATGTTTTTTGGACATGTTTTGTTGTTTTATTTTTCAAGTTCATAGGTTTGGGTGGAGACAGTGGGGGAATAACTACTGAGTTATGGTTGTGTTTTTATGCATTTACACCTATACTAGTGACGCCAATAAAACATTATCATACGAATATTCTTAGAAAGGATTCACCCTAGCCATAGAATTAGGTTAAGAATTCACCTGATGAAAGCTAAGAGAAGTGTTGTGCATGGATCTCCATGTACAATATAGTTATGGAATCAATGATTTTACTTTCGAATATAGGATCCCAAAATGGATAGGGTTGGGTTTGGAAGTGTGTGGATTAGGAGTAGACATATATGGATGACCCTAATATCTATTATCATCGTCACTATCTTTGGTTGGTTTGGGTTATATGTGGGGTGTCAGATGATAGACATTTTGGAAGATTTGTATAATGCATGATGATAACCAGGTATTAACATATGAAATTTAGAGATTTTTTAATGTTATATTTCTAGGGACCCTCATATTTTATGGTGTAGATATGAGAAATTATTTATATATGATATGTCATAGAGTTTGAGATTCTATATGAATACCTAGAAAGACCCTTCTTGGGTATAGATTTCCCACCGATGGTGACCATATTTCACTCATCCTATAGAGTGATGTGAGATCATTAAATTTAAGGATGTGTTTATAAAGTAGTATTTTAGTAATGTTTTAAATATATAACTTGATTAGTTTTTAGATTAATGAAAATTCATTGATAAGAATTGGTCGGTGGGGATTTTGGAGAGAATTCACACCCTATGGATATGGATGAGTGTGAGGATGATTTTGAAGTGAGACTCATTGTTATTCGTTAATGATAAGAAATGTTTATACAATAGATTGAATTATAGGGAAGGAATTCAGGAGTCTCTAAGCAGACAGATGAACATATCAGTGGCATTTATAAGTATAGCAATATAGATCCTTTCTAGTGTCCAATCACGGAGGCTCTTGATGGAAATAATGAATGATGCCAAGTTCTCACCATGAAAGTATTTAGTGTGTAAAAACCTATCATGGAATGAGTTTCAGATTCATATATTAGTGTATTGTATTTATAAATATAAGGCCATAGTGGTTTATTAGATTTTAGTAGTGTAGTAGTGGAGTGGTAGTTGATGCTTCTGGTAGTGGTCTCTGTGAACATATGGTGGTCGGTAAATTTAAACAGTTAGTTTCAAAGTTGTTTTTTATTAAATATAAGTGGATAGGTGAGTTAACCTAAGCATAAAATATATAAATATTATATAATTTTAGATTAATATTCAGTACATATGATAGCAATACATTCCCTATAACCATAAAGGTTTACTATCTTTAGAGACTATATATAATAAAAAGTTCTTTAATGAAATATCTTAAAAATCTCCCATACAGTTCTTCTCACATATTACTCTTCTTAGACATACCCTAATTAAAAAATTTATTCATAACCTAGGGAAGGTAAACATAATAAAGGGTGAGCTCAGATGCTCAGTAAGGGAAAACATCCGAAAACTTCACTCAGTGATCATATGTAAGCATAAGATGATCATAAGGGTATGAGATCATGATCATAACATACAAAGTTCATAAAAACTAAATAATAGATCATAAACATGATTCATGTCAAAAACCTTTATCATTTAAAAATACATTAATCATAAGAGTGAATAATCATCAAAAATCAATGATGATACATGATAGCATATCATAAGAATTTGAACATGTCATAGAATTTTTGTGTCTCCGGAATAAGAATAATATAATAATATATTGGTAATAAAATATTCATCATATAATTACATAAAATGGTAATTGAAACATTATTTTTGGAGTAACTTACATCTAGATACCCCCACCATCTCTTAGGAGTTAATTAACTATATCTTTTCTTAGGAGTGTCTTAACATCATAATCTCTTAGAAATTTCTTAACTCCAGAATTATTACCCAATTGATTTGAGGGGTATATAATTTTAGAAGCACTATTCACATAATAATAATCTATTCATATATATTCCACAATATCTTAGAACAATCATCATATCATCATAGTATAACCCATCGAAAATAAACTGGTCTCATAAAAATCTAAACATCATAATCATGAATGATCTATAAAATGAACAAGGATAGTATCATGAGATCATATCCCTCAGGAATAATGAATATACTTAATGTATATTGTCATAGATGAAAAATACCTTTAAAATACCATTCGATACTTCCATTAAAAAATGATAAAAATATCATTTTCTTTTGAAAACTTCTTAACAAACAAATTCCATCAATATTGAGAAACTTAATATCTTTAGAAGGATCTATGAAAAATTATGAAATAAGTATTGATAAAAATAACATCCCTAGAGTTGGGAAATTCCATTCATATGATATTTTCTAAAAGAGAGCATTCCTTTCACCCTTTTGTAAAAATTTAAAAATGACTTGTGTGAAAAATAATTCATTAAAATGATTATTTTTAACCCTTAATAAATATTGTAAAGGTTAATGATACTTTCTATTTAAAAATTTCTTTTAAAGGTAAATACATAAAAACAGGATATTATAGAGATGGAATAAAGAGTTAAAAAAATAAATAGAAAATAAATTGGTATTTTATTTAAAATAATTTACCTGATTATTTTAAGTACCAAATATGGGAAAAATTAATATAAAAAATTATTGGAATGCCAGAGGATAATAAAATATATTGGTTTAGAAGTATAATATTCATATAACTTGCCTCAATATAAATTTATTATATACTATATTGAAAAGAAATGATATTGTAACATAAATATCTTAGATCTTTGGTAGCTACTGAATCATACACCCCAAGAAAGAAATAAATTCAAACGAAATATTAAATACCATTAATTTGAAGAGATTAATGATTTAACATATGAAAGGGGTGGTATATATATATAAAATAATATAAATAAGTTCTTAATATGGCATATTTCTCATAGAAACAAAATTGAGACAAGAAACCCTTACCTCATGTCTTGTCTTTCTTCATATAACTTCAAAACACATGTATAATAAATATTTATATAATAAAAATATATTTAAACCCAAATTTATAGATAAATTATAAATTTATATTCCATTATATTTTCATATTGTCATTCTATTAACATTTTCACCATTAAAATGATCTTTTGGGAAAAAATTGGTCTCTTTTCCATGCATGCTTTGGTTCGATAGTTCCAGTACTTTACCATTGATCATGGTTTTATCATATAAAAAATATTAATCTTGACATAAGTACAATATTTATTCATTATATTCACATTTATAACCATTCATATAAATAGGTTATAAAAAGTGAATGACATTACTTTATGGATATGGAGCTTTGTATGAATGCATATGTGATGTTGTCACTTTTTGATGGAAAGGAATAAAGAATGGTAAATTAAAACTTTCCATTAAATACAAATTAATATATCATAAATAATATATATATATATATATTCATTAAATATATTCTTATTACTATCCATGTAAAGTGGAAATTAAAAAGTGATCACATCGCTTTGTAGAGGCGGTAGTCCTCACGTATACATGAGAAAAAATATGGTTTTCCAACAGATGGGAATGTAATAAGGTAGATAAGAAATTATAATTATAGAAGAATAATTATTTCATAAATATCATACATAAATATTCAATTCATCATGATAACCCACCATGAAATTTGATGATGGAAAATGAATCATTTGACTACATGGAGGCGGTAGTCCACATGTATGCACGAGGAATACATTCAATTACCATTTGATGGAAATGAGGTGGTAAAAGTTTTAACTATAATCATAATAATATCTAAGTAAACGTATGACAATGAAGTAATTTTTTTAGGGTGGATGAAATTGATTTAGAGTATGTGGAAGAATAAGTAAACTATTAAAGAGTAGGGTAACACGATTACCCATTCATTGAGAGATCTCCTTTTAATTATACCATAAGCCTTTTTAGGTTGGTATTAGGGTAATAAAATGAGATCAACGATGAATATAAAGAATCTAGGAATGTTTTTGGGTAGATATTTTATGATATATACTAATCAAACTTTGTGAATAAAGGAGAATAGGCTGTGCCCTTTTGTATGTGTAGGAAAAGTTGAATTTGGAATTTCTTAAAAGATTTAAATACAATATATATCATAATGATTTAAATTGTAAACAAATGGAAGTAATTTAAAATTTATAATATGATAATTTTGAAATATATTCAACCAATAATATTTTAACACGTTTACATTACATTTTAAACCTTATATTTTGGTTGATCCCCTTAATTAACCCATTTTAACCTTTACTATGGTAACATATTTCTTAGACTTTCAAGGTAATAAATTTACTTAAAAGCTAAAAAGTACTTAAAAATTGTTCATTTATGAAGTTTTATAGATTTTATAATAAAAATTATTCTACTTCAATATTTTTTTAAAGCATTTAACAAAATATTTTTCAACATAAGATATCATTAAAGTCATTTTGGGACAATTCATTTAATTAGAATTTAAATTCATCAAGTAATAAATGTATTTATAATATAAAATATTTTACCATAAATTATAAATTATAGTTAACCTTAAAATTATTTTAACACTACAATTTATCCAAAATATATTTATTTTTTGTTTTTTAAATCATTTAATAGATTTTCCAGCTGTTTGGAAAGTTATGTGTCAATGTTGCATAAGTGTTCAAGGAAATTATACTACCTATAAAAATTAAAATGAAATTATTATTAAAAAATAGTTTATTAAAATTCAAAAACAAATATTTACAACCGATATTTATTTTTTTTATAACTTTTATACTATTTTAAAGAAATGAAAAGAAAAATAGTGACATTTTTTATTTATTCTATACTTAAAATAATATATAGGTCATTATCAAAGAACAATGGTACAAAGTTTCCATATAATAAAATATTGGATGATTATGGTTGAACTAAAAGCATAAAATTAAAATAAATAAAATTTTATATAGATTTTTAAAGCCTTATCAAATTATGTTTAACAATAATTAACTGGTTTTACCTTTACCATGATCAGAAATCATTACCATGGTTACTATTCAAAATAACAAAAAATAAAATGAAAATAATTTCAATATTTTAACCATCTAATTAAAAATATGATATCCATTTTTCAAGATTAAATTTCATTAATTTTCATAAATAAATTTCAATATAAAAGCATAAAAAGTAATGGAGAAGAGTTTTTAGATAATGGGCTTTTAATCCCAAAAACGAACTCAGTAAAAAATAAAGTATAATATTGATTCCTTTGTAATTAATTAGATTACATCTATTTAAATAATATATATGCTACTTCAATATCAAATTCAAAAAATAATGATACTTCTTAATTACTTTATTTAAATAAAATAAATGATATTTTATCAAGAATTGGTATTTTTTCTATTCACTCAAAAATTGTTTTTAGAAAAACACCAGAAATTTACCCTAATAGAATATTGACATCCTGATTTAGAAAATTATTTTATTTTACTATAATAAAATTTCTAAAAAATGTATAAATTATTTATAATTTTCCTGCACCAAAATGAAATAAAAACCACTTTTGAAGAAAATATATTTCTTGAATCATAAATTAACTTTATTAAAAATTGAGTACCTATTTATTATGCATTAATCAATATATTTAAATTAATTAAAAAATTAATATATATTTCATAATGGGTTTCTTACTATTTATTTTAATAACTGTGGTAATGATCAAATAAATCAATTTCTTATTTATTAATATGAATTAGATAGTTATATTCCTAATAAAAATATTAAATAATTTTTAAATAAAAAAAGAACTAATTTTAAATAAACTCTTTTCTTATAACGTTTTATTTAAAAGTTTATTTTATAAATTTTAAAATTTAAATTTTAAAATATAAATATCATTTTTAAAATTAGAATATCAAAATTAGCTTATCGTGAATTTTTGGGATTTTTCAAAAAATAATGATTTTTAGTGAATAGTGAAAAATACATATTTATGTAAAAGAAGTCAATTATTTTCAATAATTTAAGTATTTTAAAAGTCCCAATACATTTTTAAAGTGATTTAAATTAAAATAATTATTATCTATTTATATTTAATTCATTAAATAACTTTTGAATCTACATTATATTTGTTTTAAGTGTAAGTTTATTTTTGGGTTTAAAATCTATATTTTTCTAGAAACATTTTAAAAATGTATAATGTTTATATATTTTAATTAATTAAGATAATACCAAATTATAATTTTTTCTAAATAAATGTGTAGATTATATATAAAAAATAATATTAATTAATATTCATATATAAATTATTATTATTCATATAGTTAATATAATGTCAACTTTTTCTGGAAAAATAAACTTCTTGAAATCCCAATTTTTCATCGCATCTGTAGGTTTTGTTTTAAGTTTAATTTTTAAAAATATGTTAATTTAATTTGGTAAAATGGATTCCATATTTAGATTCAGAATAATTTATATTATTTAAAAAATTTCAACTTAAATTTTAAACAAAATTAATAATGAAAATAGTAAAAACTAGTTACCATGGTTAAGGTAGAAATGGATTTATCGGGGGGGGGGGGTTTAACTAAAAACATAAGGGCTAAAATGACATAAAAACTTTTATAAAACCTATTTTCTATCCATATTTCATCCTTAACATGAGTAAGGCTCGATAATACTACATTTTGGACTCTTCTAGCATGTGGAAAAAGTGGGTCCACATTTTACTGTTCAATAATTAAAATTGTTTTACCTTCCAAACATAGTTCAGTCATAAAACCAACCCAATAAACCTTTTGGTGAAATCTAAAATTAATTTCTCGAATAATATGTAATGTTCTTCAATGATTGTTTTTATTTTATTTCTTCCACCATCCTAGTCAATTATTCTTAAAACATTCATATAAAATAACTTCATTATCTTCCATATTCTTATATGTCATTATGTTAATCGTATAACCCAAATAATTAGCCTCTTCCATAAAATGGGTTATAAAATCACCATTCATGTGTACGGTGGACTAACGCCTTGTGAACTGATGTCATTCGATTTTCCATTACCACCTCTCGCATTTTGATATAATGATGAATATAATATATATATATGATATTTATAACATAATTATACCTATAGAGTCATTATATCATATATACCCTTTTCAATTTCCATTTCTTAGGGGATACAATATATTCACTCATGTCCATGGTGGACTACCACCTCGTAAAGCGATGTGACTCATTCACTAATGCTTTATATGAGAGGTAATAAGGGTAAAAGTAATGAATATATGTGATATATATGATATAATTATGATATTCATGACTTATTTATCAAGATGAGAAGATAATATATCATTTTATTCTTTATATTTTCACTGATTGAAAAATGATAATGTCATTCGGGAATGTGTGGACTACCACCTTCATGAAGCAGTGTGACTTTCTTTTCAACACCACACCACATGGATGATATATATATATATAAGTATATTTTAAAAAAATAATATGGTATATATGATATTATTTTCTTTCTATAAAGAAAAAATTTTACATATCCCCTTTCTATAATGATCATTAAAAAATGGAAACGTCACTCCGGTGTTCATATGACCTACCATCTTTATGATTGTGACATACTTCATTTCTCAAACCCATATTTCATGATTGATATTAAAAGTATAATTTATGTATAAATATGATAATTAGTTCATGATAATATTCTACACATGTTTAAATAATGACCACTTTGACCATAGATAACCTACGAAATTCATTATTGACACATAATCCAAATATCATCGAAATATCTGATGTAAACTTAATTTAGGGAGTAATAATATATAATAGGGTAATAAGTGAGATAATATGAATAATAAACATGAAATTTTTATTAATAAATTAAATAATTAAAAATAGTTTTTTTATTTATTAAGATAAAAATGTATGTGATAATTTAGACTCAAGGAAAGGGACTTCATCTCAATTCCATTTCAACAAGGCATATTTTAATGTTATATAATTATACTCCTTTTTAAGATGTATTTACAACTCCTTTGACATGTTATATCATGCAGTTATCTATTCTCATCATATTTTCTATTTTTTTAATTTTATTCTTTCATGGAGTTTGTGATTATAATATTTCAAGTTGATAAAGGACATTTCTTTAAAAAAATGAATTTTTAATGTTTTACATCAAAATATTGAATTTACATATTCATTTTTTTAAAATGGATCTATGAAAGTTTTTATATGAAAATAAAATATCTATATAGTACATTTTGAGTCTCTTTTTTTAATTTATTTTCAATGGTTTTGAAAATGAATCTTTTTATGTGGATTATACAAAAAATCTAACAAATGAAAAAAAATTCTTTTTTTAACATACACGGTGACAACAACTTTTTCTGCCACTAAGATTGTTATTTGATTTTTATATTCCTTTAAATGCTTTCAAGTTTTCTTCAATAAAAACCAATCATTCTTACTTTTTGGTACTTTGGTATTGAAAATGGGTTTTTAAAGGAAAGTGGTATTTTTATATCCCAAAGTTATTTTCATACGATTTTGAAAGAGTTTTAAAATGTTTTTTGATAAGAAATTGAAAGTATAAAATATATTATTCATGTTGTGGTTATTAGAAATTATATATAAAGGCTCTACCCAGATAACGTCAGGCGAGCCCATTATAGCTTATACAATGGGTGTCTCAAGATAGATATCCAATGCATTTGGTAATGATTATTTTCTCTAGATAATTATATCAGATATTGGTTGTATAGTTATTCCAATTTGTATGATTTTTTAGGGTTTTATAAGGGTTCTATGAGATGATGTCCCAATTTACCTACATGAAATTTCTATGATTTCTAATGAGTTTCCATGGAAATCATTTATCTCCAAAAGTTAATTTAAATGATATTTTTAAATTAATGATAATCCCATTTCTAGAAAAAAGTTTATGATTTTTCTATGTTAAAAGGTAACTATTTTTATATATCTTTTTGAAGATGAAGCTGATCGATGGTGGTTTTTGGTTAAGAATAACTTATAGAAAGATAATCTTGATGTTTTGGAATGGGAAACGTTTAAGGATATATTCCTTGAGATATATTTCTCTATGGTTATTAGACTCTGGATAAAAAAATGAATATAATTGAGGAAAAAATATGAAGATTATGTGGATATGTATGAATATAATTTTACTAGATATGATAGGTACATAATGGATTCTATTCATGAAATTTAAGTAAAATAAATATATTTTACTCAAGATTGAAACCAATACAATGAATATCATTGGTCGCACCATAATTTAAAATATTTGAGAAAGTTTTATTTTTATGATTAATTTCAATTAGGGTTTTCTGACACTTATGTGCCTCATTATGATAAAAGAAATATGTGTTCAGGATGGAAGGATATGGAGAAACATACAAAAAATAATTCTGTAGTTAAAAAAATGATGTTATCATCTTATGGTAATTGTGATAAAAGAACACCCTATATAAGGTATTATAAAATCAGGGAAGTTCTACTGATGTATGATTTTTATCCATATAGATCATGATTATAAGGAAAGGGATCCAAAATAATCAAAAAAAATGGGTTAACTGATAGTCATCCAATGTTAAGGTGTTTTTGTTGAAATGAGATGTGCCATTATGGAAACGTGTTCCTAAAGCTATTAACTCAGGCTAGAAATAATGAAGATTAGAAGAAAAAGGTTATGGAAAAATATTTTTCTACTACTATGGTTGATGTTAAGATATAAAATAAAGGGGTGAAAGGTATCTTACTCATGTATTATAATTATTCCAATACCCTTTTTGACTCTGGATCTTCTTATTCTTTCATTTATGATAATTTTTCAGGAAAATTTGGAATATCACATCATGAAAGTAGGATAGAAGTTTTGGTGAAACATTATGGTGGAATTATTAAAGAAACCAAGATTTATAGGAATCTTCCTCTTTTTATTAGTGGTATGGCCTTTTCAGTAAATTTTTTTGAACTGGACATAGTAGAGTTTGATATTAGTTTTGGTATGGAATAGCATTTATTTTATCATGCTAAGATAGATTTTAAATCCAATAACTTTTTATTAAATTTCATTACATTGATAACATACCATGACACTATAAAATTGATTAGATATGGAATTCAATGTTACCTAGATCATATTTTTGAAAAGAAAGAAATGGTTCAAATAAGTGATATTCTATTAGTGAATGAATACAAGTATGTTTTTTCATATGGTTTTCCTAGTTTTATTCTTAGTCAGGATTCTGAGTTTGCTGTTTAGTTAGTTCCTAATGTTAATCCTATTTCTAAACCCCATTATTGAGTGGATCAAGTGGAACTTTTATAATTGAAACGAAAATTAGAAGAATTCTTAGATAAAGGTTTCATTCGACCTCTCACTTCACCATCGGGTGATCTTATTTTCTTAAAAAAAATAAATATGGTTCAATGAGACTTTGAATTTACTATAGATCATTGAATAAAATCACAATTTAGAATAATTATCCATTTCATTATATCATTGATTTGTTAGATCAACTCTAGGGAGCATAGTATTTTTCGAAGGTTGACCAGATTTTTGGGTACCATTCGAAAAGTTGATGGAGGATAATATTTTGAAGACATCATTTTGGACTAGATATCAGCACTATGAGTTTTTCACTATGCCTTATGGATTTTCTAAAACAAATAATGTATTTATAGACATTATGAATAGGGATTTTTATGAGTTATTGGTCAATTTTTTGGTTGTGTTTACTAATGAAATTTTGGTATATTATAAAATTTAGGGAGAAAATTAAAGACTCTTAAGGATTTTTTTCACAAGTTAAAAGAAAATAATCTTTATAAGAAATATAGAAACTGTAAATTTTTTTGGAAACAAATATAATTTCTTGTACATATTTATTCTAAATATAAAATAATTATTAACCACACTAAAAAAAGTTGTTTAATAGTGGTCAAGAGCCAAAAATATTATAGATATTCAAAGTTTTATATGATTAGCATGTTACTACTGATGATTTATTGAAAATTATTTTTCGTTTTCTATCCCAATGACTATGTTTACTAGAAAATGAGTTAAATTCATCTTGAAAAAATAATGTGATGATTTTTTCAAAAACTAAATAGAATATTGGGGATTTCTTTAGTTTTGGGATTGCCTTCCAGAAATATAGAATTATTCATCTATAATGACTCTTCATTGAAAGGAATTGGTTGGGTCCTAATTTAGAATGATATGGTAATTTCTTATGATTCATGTTATTTTAAACCTCATGAGTTTAATTACCCAAAATATAATATGGAATTTGTTGATGTGGTTTTTATTTTATAATTTTGGCGGCATCATTTAAATGGGGAGAATTTTCAAATATAAACTGATAAAAACATTGATGTATATATTAACATATAAATAATTAAACATGAGACATAGAATATTTTTGGAACTGATCAAGGATTATTATTACATGATTCATTTTTGTCCTTGAAAACAAAGGTGTCTAATGCTTTAAGTCAAAAAAATTGATGTTATTTTAATCATGTTACATTTTTAACATGACCCTTTGGTAAATGATTTGATCAATTTTGGCCTTCATGTTGTGAATATCTGGAAAACCTATATTTTGTTTTATGTTTTAGTACTGCTAACTTTATCAGAAAAAATTAATCATGCTCAAAAGGTGGATCAATGTTTGCAAGATAAGGTAGAATATATTAAGAAGATTATGATTACATATTTTAATACTAGGGAATATGATGTTTTATAATTTTTAAAATGATTATTTGGGATTTTTATTGTGATTTCATGAAAGAGTTTTTTAGTAAAGATCATAGTTCTATATTTTTCGATCATATGTGTAGCACTAAGATGCACAAATACCTTTAGGTGTATTACAGATGAGATATAATGAAAACAGATATCACTAACTTCACTATGAAGTGTTTGAGTTGTAAGTAGGTTAAAGAATAACAATAATTATTGATGGTAATGATTCAACATTTTTAAATTCCAGAGTAAAAATAGAAAAATATATCAATGGATTTTTTTGTAGGATTACCAAATACTTCTCGATGTAATAATGTGATTAGGGTTATTAACGATTGATTAACTGAATATTCACATTTTCTTCACATTTGAGTTACAATGAATTTAGATCATCTTTGTTGATTGTATATAAAGAAGATAGTTAAGTTTCATATAGTGCGTCTCTCCATTTTATAATAACTTGATCCCAGGTTCACATTTATTTTTTTGAAAAGACATTAGAATTCATTAGGTACTGAATTAAATTCTAGTAAAGATTCTCATCCACAAACATATAGACAACTTGAGTGAAAAATTAAGACCATTAAAGATATTATCCACTATTTTTTAATGGATTTCCATGGAATTTGGGATGAATATATTTCTTTGGTTGACTTTTCTAATAATAATACATTACAATCCATTATAAAGATGACACTATTTAAGGTATTATATAGAAAGTGGTGTAAAATGGCAGATTTTTGGGATGATACAGGAGAAAGGAATTTTTGGGACTAGAGTTAGTAAATTAAATGGATAAAAATTTCAATTGAATCAGAAACATATGAGGATGGTCCATATTAGTCAGAAACTTTATTCGGATAACTGGAGTAAAGATATTTCTTTCCTTATAGGTGATCATGTTTTCTCAAAGTATCTTCATGGAAAAGTGTATTGATTTTTTGTAAAAAGTGATAGATAATGATGTTTTTTTATTACAATATGAAATCCTAGTGAAAGTTGGATCAATTGCCCACTGAGTGGATTTTTCTTTGATTTTATCTCAGGTACAGAATATATTTCATGTTTTTACATTAATAAAATATGTTCTGGATTCATATCATGTTCTGAGACTTAAAGTAGTCCTTTTAGAAGAGAATATTTCTTATAAATAATATCTGGTTTATGTTATTGTCCATATAGAGAAATGTTTCCATAATAAGGTTATTCACTAGGTTATGGTTTTATGGAAAACCCATATTATGGATGAGGCAACATTGTAATTATAAAATGCTATAACAGAAAGATATCCTTGTTTGTTTAATAAGTGAATAAAATTGTGAAGATGCAGTTTTTAAATGGGTAAATAATTTATCAACCAAGGTAATGATATAATAACCCATTTTCATATTTATTAATATGAATTAGATAGTTATATTCATTATAATAATGTTAAGTCATTTTTAAATCACAAAATAAATAGTTTTAGGTAAACTCCTTTCCTATAAGATTTTATTTAAAAGGTTAATTTTTATTTTTGATAATTATAATTTCAAAATATGAAAAAAATTTGAAATCATAATATCAAAATTTACTTATGGTGATATACTGGTATTTTTTAGAAAATATTGATTTTTTATTGAATATTGAAAAAAAATTGATTTTTGTAAAAACAAATCATTTATTATCAATAATTTAATTATTTTAAAAATCCAAATTTGTTTTGAATATTATTTAAAGTAACATAAATATTATTTAGTTATATTTAATCCAATTAATTAGTTTTAAATTAACTGTATACTGGTTTTTATTTTAAGTTTGATTTTAGTTATAAAAATTATATTTTCTAAAAAATGTTTTAAAATGCATAATGTTTAAACAATATAAATAATTAAGATAAGCCCTAATGAGAAATAGTTAAAATTATATTTTTAGATTATATATAAATAAATATTAATTTATATTCATATAATGATTATTAGTGTTCATATATTTAAAATAAAATTAATGTTTTCTGGAAAAATTCACTTCTTGAAACGTCGCCTTATCATCACATCTACATGTTTTGTTTTAAATTTAATTTTAGAAAATAAGTGAATTTAATTTTTTAAAACGAATTCTATTTTTTTATTCATCATAATTTATATTATCCAATAAGTTCAATTTAATTTTTGACCAAAAATAATTGTGAAAATGGTGAAAATTAATTATTGCGATTGAGGTAGAAATGGATTTACTCGGGGTTAAACTAAAAAGACAATGGTTAGAATAGCCTAAAAATTGTGGAAAATATATTTTATGGAAATATTTATACTATTACATGTATAATTCTTGATAATACTCTATTTTTTCCTTTTTTTAATGTGAAACAAGTGGGTAAACTTTTTTATTTTAAATAATTACAAGTGTGCCACTCACTTCAATTATAAAAGGTCACCCTCTCTCCTCCCCTATTAAAAGATTAAAATACATTTGTATTAGTAAATCCATTACCAAATAACATCTATAATTACCTAATATAATCCTATAATCATTATTTTGGTAATAAATCTAACCTAATATTCCATTTGCTGAAAACCAAAAGATGTTACCTGAAGAAGAGGTAATGTTCTTCAATGAGTGTTTTTATTTTATTTCTTCCACAAACACCTTAAAAAATTCTTAAAAAATATTTATATAATACCATAAATATATTATATATACTGATATATTATTATTTCATTGTTATTACCTAAATATTTCTCCTCTACCATCAAATGGGTTACAAGACCAACATTCATGTGTACGTAGGACTACCACCTCGCGAACTCATGTCATTAATTTTTTCCATTACAAACTCTCATGGTTTAGTATGATAATGGATATAAAGAATATATATTATATTTATAAAATAATTATACCTTTATAATACTTACATCATAAATACCTTTTTACTTTCCATTTCGTTTGAGATATGATAATATCCCTCATGCGTACGACGGACTGTCACTTCACAATTCCATGTGATTAGTTTTTCACTAATGACTTATATGGAAGGTACTAAAAGTAAACATAATGAATAAATGTGATATAAATTAAATAATTTTGATATTAGTGACATATATATCATTATTAAAAGAAAATATATCGTGTTCTTTCATACCATTTCACTTACTAAAAAATGATAACGTGGTTTGTGAACATGTGGACTACCGCCTTCAGAAGTGATGCGACTCTCTTTTCATCACCACACCAAATAGATGTTATATATAAGTATATTTAATGAAATAAGATGGTATAAATTATATTATTATAACTCTTTCAGGATAAAATATTACTTACCTCCCTTATATAGGGATCGATGAAAAATGGAAACGTTGCCTATGCACACGTACAACCAACCGTATTCATGACTGTAACATTATTAATTTAGCAAAAATAGTATTCCATGATTGGTCATAAAAGTATAATTTATGTATAAATATGATAATTTTTTATGATTATTATTCTAGATATTTTTAAATAATTATTTATTTAACCATAGTCAACCTACCAAAGTCATTTTTGAAACAGAATCTAAATATCATCGAAACATCAAAAGTGAACCTAATTGATTAAGAAATTGTATATAACAAGGTTGTAAGTGAAATAAAATGAATAATATAATTGAAATGGGTTCTCAAAAAATTAAATAATTAACATAAATTTATTATTCCGAATGATAAAGAATGTATCTGATGATTCAGACTCAAGGTATGAGACTTCGCCTTAGTTTCCTTTCACTGAGGCATATTTTAATGTTATGCAACTATATTATTTTACAAGGTGTTTCTATAGAACATTTGACATTTGATATCATGAATTTATTTATTCTAATGGTATTTAAGGTATTTTATTTTAATTATATTATTTCATGGGGCTTATGATTCAAATATTTTCAAGCTTATAAGCGATTTTTCTCAAAAAATACTCTTTTAAGGTTTTCCTTCCAACACTTCCTTTTCCATGTCCATGTTTTTTAAATTATTTTTTAAAAGATTTAATATGGAAATAAAAGATTTATATATTAAATTTATGTCTATTTTAACTTTATTTTCAAAGATTTTCAAAAGGAAACTTTTCAAATGTTTTATATGGATCATTTTTACAAACAAATAAAGGAAACTTCTATTTTTAACATACCCAATGACCACAAATTTACCTATTACAATGAATATTATTTGATATCTAGATTACATTTTGATATTTCATGTTATCTTCAATGAAAATACATTTTCCCTTTCTTTATTATTTTGTTATTCAAAATGTATTTAGAAATGAAACTAGTATTTCGATATAAGAAACTGATTTTTATACAAGTTTAAAAGTGTTTTTTAAACATTTTATTATGAGGTAGTGAAATAATAAATTTTATTATTCATGTTGTGGTTCCTGGAAATAATATATTATGGTTGCACCCAAATAGAATCTGTTTAACCCATTATAACTTATACCATGGGTGAACTCAAATATCTCTCTAATTCATTGGGTAATATTTATGTCCTTTGGAGAATTATATTCGAAGATAGTCAAATAGTTATTCCAATTTATAAGGATTTTCTCAAGGTTTTTTACTGGTTATATAAGATGATATCTCAATATACCTAAATGAATTCTCTATGATTTCTAATAAATTTTCATGGAAATAATTTTTGAAAGGTAATATAAATTATGATTTTAAACGATCGATAATTCCTTTTCTGGGTAAAAAGTGTGGTTTTTAATAAATTATTTCTCATGGGTTTTAATTTTTTTAATCGGACTAATGGTTTTGTTAATTTTATATCCCTTACAGAGATTTTTATTCTCATAAAATTTTTATAAAATTTTTATCCAAGGATTTAAGGATGGTTAAGTGAAAGGAATAGGTAAAGTTTAAAGTTAGAATGAATTTTCTTGAAAATAAATCATGTTTTGTTTTAAAAGTTTTCTACAGTAGAAAAAAATGATACTGAATGGAAATTTACAATTTGTATTATATATTTTTATTATTGATGATTTATGACCTAATTCTCTAAATCAGTAAACCTGAAAAGATCCTAAAACGTAAGAGAATGAATTATTGACATAAAATGTAAAATTACGTCATGTTTATGGTCGATCCCATATTAATGGAATTAAACGATGGTTTATATAACTTTAGAGGTTGGTATGAAGTTAATAGTATACCCAAAACAGATTTTAACATATGAAAAAACATTAATGATATATAATTTTAACATTACCATGTTGATTTTTATTAAATATGTCCACTTAGAATGTATTTCCATAGAGGAAATGGGGAATTTGTTGTGGGAGGGAACCAAGAAGAAAATATTCTTCCAAATCAGCATCCTAAGATTTTTTGAATTGGAATATAACATTTAATTTCAATGAATTATTAGTTAAGACAATATATTAATAGTGGTGGTATTCATGCTATAAGGGAAACTAATCTTCCCTGAAAGAATATGACTATTGTGTAGCATTTCATCGGATGTCGGGAATGTCAAAATGTAACTCTTGATATTTATCATTTTTAATGTGAAGTTAATCGATGGTGGTCTTTTGTTAAGAATATCATAGAGAAATATAATATTTATGCCATGGAATGGAAAATTTTTAAAGAGATTTTCATAGAGAAATATTTACCTATGGTTGTTCAACTATAGAAAGAAAAAAAATCCCATAATTGAATAAAAACATGATGATTTTGTGGCCATGAATGAATCCAATTTTATAATACGTTTCTGGTATATACTAGATTTTGTTCAGGACATTAATAGTAAAATTAATAGATTTTACTTGGGATTAAAACACTGTATATTAATATATTTGGTTTCATCTGAATTTAAAATATATGATAAAGTTTCTTATTGTGCTGAAAAAGTTAAGATGGAGTTTTTTAAAACTTATGTTCCTCATGATGATGAAACTAAGAAGAGGTTAGGATGGAAGGAGATGGTGAAACATATAACAAATAAATTTGATAGTATGAAACTATAATTCTTATCTTGTGGTAAGTGTGGTAAAATAACACCCTATATGATGTCTTATAAAATCAGGGAAGTGTTACCAATGTGCAATGATTGATAATATGGGCTATGATTTCATGGAAAAGATTCCCGACGAATCAAATAATAGGGTAACTAGTATCCATCCAATGTTGATGTCTTTTTTGTTTCAATGAGTTGGTTCATTATGCTAACTTGTTTTGAAATCTATTAAATCTGGTTGTAATCATCAAGATAATAATAAAAAGGGTGCAGTAAAATATTTTTTACTACTATGATTGATGTTGGGATGTCAATTTTAGTGGTGAAAGGTTTTTTACTCATGTATTTGAATTATTCCAATAACCTATTTGACTCTAGATCTTTACATTCTTAAATTTTTGAAAAAACATTTATGTGAATTAAGAATATCCACTCATGAAATTAAGATTGAACTTTTGATGAGAAAATTAGGTGGATGTATTAAAGAAACCAAGATGTATAGAAATATTACTATTGTTATAAGTGGTATGGAATTTCCAAAAAATATTGATGAACTGAACAAATTATAGTTTAATATCATTTTGGGTATATATTGGCTATTCATTTATCATAATAAGATAGATTACAGAGACATGAAAGGTTTTTTCAACTATTTAATGCCTTTGATAACATACCAAGAAGCTGAGAAATTTATTAGAGATAGTAGTGAAAGTTACCTAGCTCGTATTTTTTAAAAGAAAGAAACTATTCAAATTAGTGATGTTACATAAGTGAATGAATAAATGCATCCATGAATGCCTACCCCATCAATAAGAACATTTGGGTTTTCTGGGGATGGGATACTTCAGTGGGCTTGGTTCATGTAGGGGACCTACACATCACGACAAGGGTGAATCAAGGCATGAGATATATTTTAGTGACCTTTGTCTATGGTAGCTGTGATCCACAGAGGCAAGAGGTCATGTGGCACGAGCTCAGTGAGTTTGACCCTGGATATGAGGCTTGGATCATTAGAGTAGACTTCAACGTGGTTTCCAAACCATCAGAGAAGAAGGGGAGAGGTGTGTTCCCTCGGAAGGCCAGTCTTGACTTTGTCCAGTCGTGGGTGGAAAATGACTAATGGATATGGGCTATCTGGGTGACCGATTCACTTGTTGCAACAACCATCATGGGATCAGTCATTGCTGGTGTCAATTAGTTCAGTGTTTCGCAAATATCAATGCTCTCTCAATGTTTCCAGATGCCAAGGTGAGTCACCTTGTCCGTGGGATCTCTGACCATTCCCTGCTTCTCCTCTCTTTGTCTCCAAGGAAGGCCACTCAAGAAAGGTTTAGGTTTATAAGCAAGTGGTGTGGTGTTTCGGGTTACCATCAGCTGGTGTCTAATATATGGGGGGACTCAATCCAAGGGAACACATTGGTGGCCATCCACAACAAGAAAAAGTTGTTAAAGAAGGGGTTGCAGTAGTGGGCTAGGGATATCCCTCCTAGTGACCAGCATTTGGAGGAGCATAAGAGAGATGTTGAGAATTTTGAATCCAGTCTAGAGGAGGATTATGATTATTCAATTTTCAGAGAGCTCTGTGCTAAGAAGAGTGGCTTGGCTAACTTGATCCTTTCTCAGGAACGCTGGGAATGAGAGAGAGCAAAGATCAAATGGCTTCATGATGGATAAAAAAAATATTACATACTTCCATGCATACATAAAGGAGTAGAGGAGGCCTATAAAACCAAACATAGTTCTGTAGGATTGATCGTATACTGATGATGGGGATGTTTTGGGGGGATGGCGTACAATTTCTTCAAATCCCTCTTGGAATGCCCAAGCCCGACCATGTCAAATGGCTATCCGATAGGGTGCAAGGGGTTCTGGGGAGAGGTTCCTCCCCTCATATCTTTTCATTCTAATGAAGCATCTGAAGAGATCCTAGGGGTAGAGGAGGTCCAAAATTCCATGATGAGGCTCAATCCAGAGAGCGCCCCGGGCCCCAATAGATTCCCAGGCTTGTTTTACAGGGAATCCGGGGATGTTGTTAAATAGGATATCATCACTACTTTACAAGACTTCTTTCGTGGCGGCGGCCTGCCGTGGGTGGCAGGTGCTACATCTATGGTTCTCATCCCAAAGATCAATGATCATTCCTCTATCATCCACTACAGACTAGTAATATTATGTAATTTCCCTTACATAATACTGGCATGCATTCTTAATGCTAGGTTGTCTGAGCTTCTGCCCTGGTGGATCTCCCTTGAACAACACGGCTTCGTAATAGGCTGCACAATTTAGGGGGTTATTGTATTATAGTAGGATATGATGAGGGACCTCAATATCAAATCCCATCGATCTAACTTAGAAATTAAACTGCACATGAATAAGGTGTAAAACCGAGTGGAATGGGGCTACATCATCAGGGTTCTTGCCTGCATGGGGTTCTCATCTTGGGCTTGTGATCTCCTCTTTCGTTGTTATAGCTCATCATGGATGGTTGTATCCTTCCGGGGAAGACCCTACGGTTTATTTATGGTGGTTTGAGGCCTTAGACAAGGGGATCCCATCTCCCATAGCAAATTCATCCTGGTTCAGGACCTACTCAACTGCATGATCAATAAAGGCATTGCCAATGGGGACATTCATCCCTACGTAACTAACCTGAAAATCCCATTTGCCTCCCATCTGATGTTTTCTGATGACACAATTATTTTCATGAATGCAGGGAAGAGGTCGATGTAGGGTATCAATAGAATTCTTGAGGATTACTATCACTGGAGTGGCCAAGCAACTAACAAAGAAAAAATCTGCTTTTATATCTCTAACAAATGTGATGATTGGAGGATGGTGCATCTGAGTAATGGGATGAGGATGAATTGGGGGTCTTTCCCAATGTAATAACTTGGCACTCCCCTATCCCTTATCAGGACAAGGATCCAGGATTTTGATCAGGTGGTGAGAAAGATTGCAGTACGTGTGCTCAACTGGAAAAACCATTTTCTATCCTTTGGGGGTAGGATAGATTTTGTAAACAGTGTCCTAAAAGCAAAACCTATTCATGTAATGGCTTCCACTAACATCCCTAAGGGGGTAATTAAAACCATTTACAAAATTCTATCGGGTTTTATTTGGGATGCATAGTCGGAGGGGAGAAGATGAGAGGATGGAGACACCAATTCATGGCGAGGGGATTAACATGAAAATTTTAGAAGGCACTATACTATATATGCATGCGAAACTAGCGTGTGAGTTGATCGAATAGTGTTCTATTTGGGGGAAGATTATGGCTCGATGTTTGGGTGGTAATGAGCACAATGAACCCTTGAAAGGATCCCCCCTCTGGTCCTCTATTTTCCACCTTTTTCTAAAACTTCATCACAATTCAAAATGGATCATAGGAGAGGGGAGTATTGTATTTTGTCATAACGACGAGGCTGGGGAAGTGATCAGATACCCTGGATAACCTGATCCAACAATATCCTTTAGAGAGGCAAGCCTTCATCCTTGTTTCATCAAGCTAGTCCTAGATGACAAGCATCAAGAGCTTTTTGACCTCACTATCACCAATTCTGAGGCAGATAGACGTGTCTTCATTTCATCATCTTGAGGGATTTTCAATTTGAGGGACTTAGATTGCCTAGTTAATACCCATACTCACCATGACAATTTGACAGACACAATGTGGTGCAAAAAAATACACATGAAATAAAACTTCCTAACATGAAGAATCATAAATCATGCTATTCCTTCCTATGAAAATATCAAAAGGCTAGGCATAATTATGGCGTCGTGCTTCCATTGTTGTAGGAGTAAAAGTGAGGAAAGCACACACCACATTTTCTTTGATGGTGAATGGGAACGTGAAGTGTGGGGCTTCATCATCCAGCTTACCGCTTACCTCTCCTGGGATTCCAATGATAATTCTTTCTTGGAGAGATAGTTTGAGGGAACTGACAATCCATGTCCTAAAATAATGGCGAGAGTAGTGATCTTCAATGCAGGGTGTTGGACCTTGTGGCAAGAAAGAAATCAGTCAAGGTACGAGGGGCTCCCTTCTTTAGGGAGAACCCGGAACCTACTGGCTGACTGGGTGTCCTTCCTCACTAGCTGGAAATATGCCCCTCACTTTAGCTTCTTCAAATTCCCTTATCATCATCTCCCACTTGCTCCGTGACTCAGGGGAACTGGGTGCGATGGATCCCTTCATCAGATGGGTTCAAGTTTAACACGGATGGGTCCTGCATCTCGAGTGTCATCCACAGAGGAGGATTGGTTAGGGACTACTATAACATCCCAAGTAAGTAATGAATAATATATATTTTTATCTATGTCTATTTATGAATTAGATAGTGTTTTAGAGGCTTAAAATGAGAATAAATCCAATCTTAAGCATGGAATACACTAATATTTTTAAAAGATTGTTTTACTGCCTTTTGATGGAAAACCATTTTTAAATATATATTTTGACACTTTTATAAGATATATTTGTCAAAATAAACTTATTTTTTATGATTGGGACATTGAAATTTACTTTGGATAAATTTTTGGTATTTTTCTGAAAATGTTCAATTTTTTAATGAATAGTGAAAAATACTGCATTTTACATCAAAACTACTTTTTCATCTAATTTAATTATATGGTTAGATTATCTTTTTAATTGGTTTTAAAGTATAAATAGAATATATTTTTACCATGTAATCCAATGGTGGTCATTGGGATTAATTTCAATTTTGAATTGGGCATAAACAAGTGCCAAACTTTTCATAGATATTGTTTCAAAAAAACCCGCTATTTGTTTTGACAACGGGAATTATTTTTAAATTAATTATTGAAATTTATATGTTTGTAATTTGGTAAAATGGATTCTATATTTGTAATCATAAGGTCCAAATTATGTAATTAATACTATTTTGCTTTTTGACATTATGAATAGTAACGACAGTATTTATCTTTAATTATCTTGATTAATGAGTAATCGGGTAGTTAAGGAAAATAAAATAATATCATAACAATACAAAATGACACCAACATGTGTCCTAATTATATTGGTTGTCTCATGTAATACCATGTGATGCCTTGTGAAAAACTTGGGGACCCCATAGAATCACTTTTGTGTGAAAGTGACTTTTTATCTTTTTATTTTTAAAGAAAGTTAAATAGAACAAAGAATGTATCACCTGGGTAAAACATTTTTAATTTTGTCTAAATAAATGATATTTTGGACTATAAATATTCATTGGAAATCAAAAAATATTTCTTACATCATGATAGTTTTTTTATAATTTTTAGACATTAAATAAATTAAATTATTTATGACATCATGATGATGCAGCGATTACCTCATTAATAAAGGATTTAAATAAAATGAAAAGATAATGTAAAATATAAGACTTACACTTGTCAAATACTTATTGGATGAGTATATTTAGAATTATTATCACCTTATACTTGAAATAAATCAACGTGGGACCTTTAAAATCCGAAACGCATTTGAAAATAAAGTAACATTTTATACCTTTCCAAGAGTACCCCTCCTTTCCTCTTATAAAAGGCCCCCACCTCTACCAGCTTACCCACACTTCCAAAGCCTTTGTATTGGCCAAACCCTGCCCATTGTTTCTCTACACATCCCTCTCTTTCTCCTTGATGCCTCACTTTGGGCATAAGTCTTCCCAAGGAAGCTTTTGACCTCAAATCAAAAAGAGTTACCCATTTTAAAGGTAGTGTCTTCTCTTGTGTTCTTATGTTTTATTTATCTTCTCCAACCCCATAAACGCTTTTTATTCATTTATTTTCTAACAAATAAAGTATCTTAAATATAATAGGATGTTTTTATAAGAAGTATTGGAGCTACAATTTCACACACCTACATCTAATGGTTAAAGAACATACTGTTTCTGTGGATGGTGAATTTCTACCTCACAAAACGATGATTGTTCAACACTCATATAACACCTTCAAAGGTGGCCACTAAGATGTCAATATATTTATATATAATATGTTTATGTTTTCCTTAAGCTTCTGTATTTTTCATTTATTACATACCTTTATGGTTTCCATTATGGGTATACGCGATATCTTCATTTTAGGAAGTGCGGACTACCGCCCCCTCAATGTGATTTTATTCGTTAATACCATATGTGGTACGTATAAAGGATAGATTTAATGATATTATATATTATACCATACTGTAATTATAATACTATTATGTATCATTATGTTTTAATTCCATTAAAGTATGAGGTAGAAATGAAAGTAGCGTTCATGCGTACGTACGACTTACCGTCTCCATGAACGGTGCATTTCATTTCTTATCCCCAAATATAATGTACTATTATAAGTACAAATATATAATGGATATATATGATTTATGTTACTTAAAAATTATGAATATAATTCTAGAATTAAAATATACATATCCCTTATTTAGTTTTAATTCTATTAATATGACATAGAAATGAAAGTAACTTTCATGCGTACGTACGGCTTACCGTCTCCATGAACGGTGAATTTAATTTCTTACCTCTAAATGATTATGTAATATTATAAATACATGTATATTCTGGATATATATGATATATATGATATCCAAATCATGAATATCATTCTGGATATAATGAACCTTTGACCACACGAACAACATGTAATTGTAAGAAGTCCACTTTCGACTTAAGAACCAAATATCGACAAAACAAACATTATTAACTTAAATGATTACATAATGTTTATAGAATGGTAATAAGTGATATAAAAGTAATAATGAACTTGAAAAAGGTTCTTAAGAAAGTATAAATTAACTCAATTTTATTATTCAGGAGGTTAAAGAACGATCGAGTCAAGTCGGACCCGAGGTATGGGACTTCGTCTCAATCTCCTTTCATTGAGGCATATTTTGTTTTATACACAACTTTCTTTTATACGGTGTATAAAACCCTTTGACTTTTATGTTTATCCAAAAGGAATCTTTTTTATACGATGCGTTTTACTAAAAAACAAATGGGAATGTTTTTGTCATACATATGCGGCGACAACGACTTCTCCGCCGCCGTGGCCATTATTTGAGTTTCAGCTTCCTCTACAAGCCATACCTTTTTTTAAAAGAAAAATAAATACCATGTTTTAATTTTCTTTTATTTTGTTATTAAAAATGGTTTTCATAATGTTTTTATGTCAATGTATTGTATTGATATCTTGTGATTGAAAATTGGAAATGTTATGTTTCCTTTATGCATGTTTTATGTGATACGATTATGTTATGGTTCTTGGGAATTATTATGAAGACAGGTGGTTCCGTGATAAACTAAGGGCGGGTGAGCCCGATATAGCTCTCCAATGCATTGGTTAACGTGAAGGAGTTAAACATTGTGGTTTCTCTGAAGAGATTTAGGTAATATACTGTGATGGGTATTCCAAACATAACCAAGAGGGTTACTCCCTATGTAAGAATGTTATGAATGCCTCAAGTTACCTTTATGTCTTATGATTTCTATAATTTATTCATGATTTGAAGAGGTATGTTAAAGTGCTTATGTTTTATGGGTAAAGTATGATTTCATTCTTATGTATATATGTACTCATGTTTCCTTTCCATATTTTCAAATCCCTTACTGAGCTTTCTATAATCATACCATGTTTTGAAATGTTTTTCATGGGTCAAGGGAAAGGTGCATGATATGATGATAATGTCAAGGAAGTGTCAAGAAATAATCCATGTTTTATTTTAAATATGTTTCTGTTGATGGAAAAAATGAATACTATCTTTTATGTAACCACTTTGTTTAAATATGGAATGTAATGCATGATTTATGATCTAATTCTCTAAAACTCTAAACCTGAAAAGATCCTCAATGTGTAATCTTGTAATAACTCAAGATTAAGTAAGTTTTAAGGCTGGGGCCTTATAGTTGGTATCAGAGGTTGGTTTAGATAACTTTAGGAGTAAGAATTTTATTAAATGATTATCCAAAAATATTTTTTTGGTCAAATTGAAATGATATATCATTTTAAGATTACCTTGTTGCTTCATCTAAGATATGTTTGTTCATAATGGTTTCCGCAGAGGAAACAGGGAAGTAGTGCTATGAAGGCATATAAAAGGAAATAAACTTCCGAATCAGCATCCTGAGATGGTCAGAATTGGAAATGAACAATTTTCTGCAGTAATGGCGCAGTTGACTCAAGCGATAAATGGTGGTGGTATCTATGCACGAGATTAGCCAGATCAACCATAGAGGAACATGTTAGTGGTGGAACATTTTATGAGGCAACATCCCCCATAATTTAGAAGATCATCTAACCCTGTGTTAGCTGAAAGGTGGATTAAAGCACTGGAGAAGATTATCGATGTCATGGGGTGTTCAGACAATCAAAAGGTTAGTCTTGATATTTACCGTTTGGAGGGTGAAGCAGATCAGTGGTGGTCGATGGTTAAAAATATTAGGGACGCTGATGAGATTAATGCTCTCGACTGGGATGAATTCAAAGGTATGTTTCTTGAGATGTATTTTCCTAAGGCTGTTCGACTTATGATGGAAAAACAATTCTTGGAATTAAGGCAAGAGGAAGACTTAGTGGCTGCCTATGAAGAGAGTTTCACTCGATTGGGAAGGCATGCTCCAAATTTTATCTGAGACCTTGATAGTAAAATCAATTGTTTTTAATTAGGATTAAAGCCAAAATATCGAAGGGCATTGGCTTCTCGTGAGTTCAAAAGTTATAAAAATCTTGTTCGATGTGCTGAGAAGGTGGAAATATAGTTTTCCGATGATCATGTTTTCTATAACAACCAATAGAATAAGAGACCAAGGTGAAAGGAGAAAGGAAATAATTCTTAAAAAAACTATTATGGTAAGAAAACTAAGTTTCCAGTTTGTGATAAATGTGGTAAAAATCATGCTAGGGAATGTCTTCTGAATTCTGGAAAGTGCTACCGATGTGGTAAAATGGGACATAAGGCTCGGGAATGCACTGAAAAAGATCAAGGTGATGGTAAGTCCAAATTTGATTTAAAGTTAGTGAAATGTTTTAAGTGCAATGAGATGGGTCACTATGCAAATGAGTGTCCGACAAAGAGCTTGAGCGATAGGAAGCAGTTGGACTACAAGCAGAAAGGGGTGGTGAAATCCTTTGCAACTACTTCAGAAGATGTCGGCCCAGCAAATGAAGTTGTATCATGTACTTTGTTTGTTTTTTCAGATTATTCCAGTGTGTTGTTTGATTCGGGGTCTACAAATTCTTTCATCTCTGAAACCTTTTCTAGTAAAATGGGAATACCATCTCAAGAAATGACTCCTGAACTTGTGGTAAAAACACTTGGGGGAAATGTTGAGGCAAAAAGAATTTATAAGAATTATCCTATCCTTATCTGTGGAAAGAACCTACTTGAAAACCTAATTGTTTTACATCTAGTAGAGTTTGATGTTATCCTAGGTATGGATTGGCTCTCTATTTACCATGCTAAGATTGACTGTAGAGCTAAAGAAGTTTTTTTTATAAAGACTTTTAGTTTGTGTACAAGAATGAATCCTTACTGTTGATAACTTATCAAGAGGCCGAGAAACTTGTAAAAGATGGAAATGAATGTTACCTTGCACATATCGTTGAAAACAAAGGAACTATTCAGATTAATGATGTGCCAGTGGTAAATGAGTATCCTGATGTTTTTCCTGATGAGTTTCCTGGAATAATACCAGATTGGGAAGTTGAGTTTACTGTTGACTTAGTTCCTAATGCTAAGCCAATTTCAAAACCCCCTTATCAAATGGCTCAAATTGAACTTTTACAGTTGAAGGAGCAATTGCAAGATTTATTAGAGAAAGGTCTCATTTGACCTATCACATCACCATGGGGTGCTCCTATTTTATTTTTTAAAAAGAAAGATGGTTCAATGAGACTTTGCATTGATTATATAGCCTTGAATAACATCACTATTAAGAACAAATATCCTTTGCCTCATATCGATGATTTGTTTGATCAGCTCCAGGGAGCTCAGTATTTTTCAAAGATTGACCTGAGATCGGGGTACCATCAGCTGAAGGTAAAGGAAGAAGATATTCCGAATACTGCGTTCTGTACAAGATATTGCCATTATGAATTTGTAGTAATGCCTTTTGGGCTAACCAATGCACCTACTGTATTCATGGACTTAATGAATAGAATTTTCCATGAGTTCTTGGATAAGTTTGTGGTTGTTTTCATTGATGATATTTTGGTGTTTTCTAAAAGTAAATAGGAGCATGAAAGACATTTAAGGGTTATTTTGAAAACCTTAATAGAGAAGAAATTGTATGGGAAATTCAGAAAGTGTGAGTTTTGGTTGCAACAAATTTCTTTCCTTGGTCACATTGTTTCTAAAGATGGGATAACTGTTGATCCTAAAAAAAAGGTTGTTGAAGAATTTCCAAGACCCACAAATGTAACTGAGATTCGTAGCTTCCTTAGTTTGGCAGGCTATTACCAAAGGTTTGTTGGAAATTTTTCACGGTTATCTAGTCCAATGACTAAGCTTACTCAGAAGGGTGTTAAGTTTATCTGGACAAAAGAATTTGATGATTGTTTTTAGGAATTGAAAAGAAGATTGGTGAATTCTCTTGTTTTGGCACTACCTTATAGGAATGGGGAGTTTTTTATCTACAGTGATGCTTTATTGAAAGGACTTGGTTGTTTCCTAATGCAGAATGATCAGGTAACTGCTTATGCTTCACGACAGTTGAAAACTCATGAGGTAAATTACCCGACACATGATTTAGAATTAGCTGCTATTGTTTTCACTTTAAAAATTTGGAGGCATCATTTGTATGGAGTAAAGTGTCAAATATATAATGATCACAAAAGTTTAAAGTATATATTCACTTAGAAATAATTGAACATGAGACAGAGGAGATGGCTGGAATTAATCAAGTATTATGATTGTACAATTCATTACCATACGGGGAAAGAAAATAAAGTGGCTGATGCTTTGAGTCGAAAAAGTAATGCTTCATTAACGATGTTTCATTTGGAACATGATCCTTTGGTTAAGGATTTTATGAACTTTGGCATAGAATTTTTTGGTGAAGGATGTTCTTCTGTTTTGTTTCAGGTATCAGTGAAATCTTTTCTATCAGACAGAATCAAGCAAGCACAAAAGCAACACAGTGAGTTGCAGAAAAAGGTAGAGCTGGTTCAGAAAGGTAAGTTTCCTGAATTCAATATTGATAATGATTGTGTTTTGAGATTTGGGAAGAGATTGTGTGTTGCGTGTGATTCACAGTTGAAGAGAGATTTGTTATGTGAAGCTCATAGTTCTCCATTTTCAGTTCATCCTAGCAGTACTAAGATGTACAGAGATCTGCAGGAGTATTACTGGTGGGATGAAATGAAAAGAGATATTGCTGATTTTACTTTGAAGTGTTTGACTTGTCAACAGGTTAATGTAGAGCGGAAGTTACCGAAAGGGATACTTCAGCCTTTACCAGTGCTAGAGTGGAAATGCGAAAATATATCCACGGACTTCGTTCTGGGATTGCCGAAGACACCTCGAGGTAATAATGCTATCTGGGTTATTATTGATCGGTTGACTAAATCTGCTAATTTCCTTGCTATACGAGATACTTTTTCCCTAGATCACCTTTCCCTTTTGTATCTTAAAGAGATAGTCAGGTTACATGGAGTTCCTCTCTCCATTGTATCTGATCGTGATCCCAGGTTCATTTCTAAATTTTGGAAAGGCCTTTAGAAGTCGTTGGGTACTGAATTAAATTTTAGTACATCTTTTCATCCTCAATCAGATGGGCAATCAGAACGAACAATTCCGACATTGGAAGATATGCTACGTGCTTGTTCGATGGATTATCATGGAAGTTGGGATCAACATATTTCTTTGGTTGAATTTTCATATAATAACAGTTTTCATTCCAGTATATAGATGGCACCATTTGAGGCATTATATGGGAAGCGGTGTCGAACTCCAGCTTTCTGGGATGAATTGGGTGAAAGGAAGATGATGGGACCAGAATTGGTAGAGGAGTTGGCAGAAAAAGTTCAGCTGATACAGAAACACATGAGAACAACTCAAAACAGGTAGAAGAGTTATGCGGATAACCAGATGGAGGATCTATCTTTTGAGGTAGGTGATCATGTTTTTCTCAAAGTCTCACCATGGATAAGTGTGATGCGATTTGGTAAGAAAGGAAAGCTGAGTCCAAGGTTCATTGGACCATATGAAATTCTGGAGAGAGTTGGATCAGTTTCTTACCGAGTGGCTTTGCCTCCGAGTTTATCTCAGGTACACAATGTTTTTCATGTCCCGATGTTAAGGAAGTATATGCCAGATCCATCTCATGTTTTGAGTCCAGAGGTAGTTCAGCTGGAAGAGAACATATCTTATGAGGAACAAACAGTCTAGATTCTTGACCACAGGGAGAAAGTGTTTCAAAATAAGGTGATTCATCATTTAATGGTTTTGTGGAAAAACCACACGATTGAAGAGGCAACATGGGAATCTGAAAATGCAATGAGGTATAAATACCCCCACTTATTCGATAAGTAAATAAATTGTGGGGACACAATTTTCTAAAGGGGGGAAGGATGTAACATCCCAAGCAAGTAATGAATAATAGATATTTTTATCTATGTCTATTTATGAATTAGATAGTGTTTTAGAGGATTAAAATGAGAATAAATCCAATCTTAAGCATGGAATACACTAATATTTTTAAAAGATTGTTTTACTGCCTTTTGATGGAAAAACATTTTTAAATATATCTTTTGACAATTTTATAATCTATATTTATCAAAATAAACTTATTATTAAGGATTGTGACATTGAAATTTACTTTGGATAAATTTCTGGTATTTTTCTAATAATGTTCATTTTTTTAATGAATAGTGAAAACTACTGCATTTTACATCAAAACTAATTTTTAATATAATTTAATTATATGGTTAGATTATCTTTTTAATTGGTTTTAAAGTATAAATAGATTTTATTTTTACCATGTAATCCAATGGTGGTCATTGGGATTAATTTTACTTTTGAATTGGGCATAAACAAGTGCCAAACTTTTCATAGATATTGTTTCAAAAAAACCCGCTATTTGTTTTGGCAACGAGAATTATTTTTTAATTAATTATTGAAATTTATATGTTTGGAATTTGGTAAAATGGATTCCATATTTGGATTCAGAAGGTCCATATTATGTAATTAAGTCTCTTTTTCTTTTGGACATTATGAATAGTAACGACGGTAATTATCTTTAATTATCTTGATTAATGAGTAATCGGGTAGTTAAGTAAAATAAAATAATATCATAATAATACAAAATGACACCAACATGTGTCCTAATGCTACTGGTTGTCTCATGGCCGACCATGGGATGCCTTGTTCCAAACTTGGGGACCCCATGGAATCACTTTTGTGTGAAAGTGACTTTTTATCTTTTTATTTTTAAAGAAAGTTAAATATAACAAAGAATGTATCACCTGAGTAAAACATTTTTAATTTTGTCTAAATAAATGATATTTTAGACTATAAATATTAATTATAAATATAAAAAGATTTCATACATCATGATATTTTTTTTATAATTTTTAGACATTAAATAAATTAAATTATATATGACATCATGATGATGCAGCGATTACCTCATTAATAAAGTTTTTAAATAAAATGAAAAGATAATGTAAAATCTAATACTTACACTTGCCAAATACCTACTGGATGTGTATATTTATAAACCATATTACCCTATCCTCTAAATACATCAATGTGAGACCTTTAAAATCTGAAACTCATTTGAAAATAAAGTAACCTTTTATACCTTTCCAAGAGTTCCCCTCCTCTCCTCTTATAAAAGGCCCCCACCTCTACCACCTTACCCACACTTCCAAAGCCTTTGGATCGGCCAACACCTGCCCATTTTGTCTCTCCACATCCCTCTATTACTCCTTGAAGCCTCACTTTGGGTAGAAGTCTTCCCAAGGAAGCCATTGAGCTCAAATAAAAAAGAGTTACCCGTTTTAAAGGTAGTGTCTTCTCTTGTGTTCTTATGTTTTATTTTTCTTCTCCAACCCCCTAAAATCTTTTTATTAATTTATTTTGTAACAAATAAAATATCTTAATTATACTAGGATGTTTTTATAAGAAGTATTCGAGCTACACTTTCACACCCCTACATCTAATGGTTAAAGAATATAATGTTTCTGTGGATGGCGAATTTCTGCCTCACGAAACGATGATTGTTCAACACTCATATAACACCTTCAAAGGTGTCCATTAAGATGTCACTATATTTATATATAATATTTTTATGTTTTCCTTAAGCTTTTTTATTTTTCATTTATTTCATACCTTTATGGATTCCACTATGGGTATACGCGATATCTTCATTTTAGGAAGTGCGGACTACCTCCCCCTCAATGTGATTTGATTCGTTAATACCATATGTGGTACGTATAAAGGATAGATTTAATGATATTATATATGATACCATACTGTAATTATAATACTATTATGTATCATTATGTTTTAATTCCATTAAAGCATGAGGTAGAAATGAAAGTAGCGCTCATGCGTACGTACGACTTACCGTCTCCATGAACGATGCATTTCATTTCTTATCCCCAAATGTAATGTACTATTATAAGTACATATATATAATGGATATATATGATTTATGTTACATCAAAATGATGAATATAATTTTGGAATTAAAATATACATATCTCTCATTTAGTTTTAATTCCATTAATATGACATAGAAATGAAAGTAGCGTTTATGCGTACGTATGGCTTACCATCTCCATGAACAGTGAATTTCATTTCATACCTCTAAATGATTATGTAATATTATAAATACATGTATATTCTGGATATATATGATATATATGATATATATGATATCAAAATCATGAATATCATTCTATATATAATGAAACTTTGACCACACGAACAACATGTAATTGTAAGAAGTCCACTTTCGACTTAAGAACCAAATATCGACAAAACAAACATTATTAACATAAATGATTACATGATGTTTATAACATGGTAATATGTGATATAAAAGTAATAATGAACTTGAAAAAGGTTCTTATGCAAGTAGAAATTAACTCAATTTTATTATTCAGGAGGTTAAAGAACTATCGAGTCAAGTCGGACCCGAGGTATGGGACTTCATCTCAATCTCCTTTCATTGAGGAATATTTTGTTTTATACACAACCTTCTTTTATACGGTGTATAATCCCCTTTGAATTTTAAGTTTATCCAAAAGTAATCTTTTTTATACGATGCGTTTTACTAAACGAAAAAAGGGAATGTTTTTGTCGTACATATGCGGCGATAATGACTTCTCCCCCACCATGACCATTCTTTGAGTTTCGGCTTCTTCTACAAGCCATACGTTTTTTTAAAATAAAAAAAAATACCATGTTTTAATTTTCTTTTATTTTGTTATTAAAAATGGTTTTCAAAATGTTTTTATGTAAATGTGTTGTATTGATATCTTGTGATTGAAAAGTGGAAATGTTATGTTTCCTTTATGCATTTTTATGTGATACGATTATGTTATGGTTCTTGGGAATTATTATGAAGACGGGTTGTTCCGTGATAAACTAAGGGTAGGTGAGCCCTATATAGCTCTCCAATTCATTGGGTAATGCGAAGGAGTTAAACGTTGAGGTTTCTCCGAAGAGATTTAGGGAATATACTGTGATGGGTATTCCAAACGTAACCAAGAGGGTTACTCCCTACGTAAGAATGTTATGAATGCCTCAAGTTACCTTTATGTCTTATGATTTCTATGATTTATTCATGATTTGATGTGGTATGTTAAATTTCTTATGTTTTATGGGTAAAGTATGATTTCATTCTTATGTATATATGTACTCATGCTTCCTTTCCATATTTTCATATCCCTTACTGAGCTTTTTATGCTCATCCCAAGTTTTGAAATGTTTTTCACAGGTCAAGGGAAAGGTGCATGATATGATGATAGTGTCAAGGAAGTGTCAAGAAAGAATCCATGTTTTATTTTAAATATGTTTCTGTTGATGGGAAAAATGAATACTATCTTTTATGTAACCACTTTGTTTAAATGTGGAATGCAATTCATGATTTATGATCTAATTCTCTAAAACTCTAAACCTGAAAAGATCCTCAATGTGTAAGCGTGTAATAACTCAAGATTAAGTAAGGTTTAAGGCTGGGGCCTTATAATTATAGCAGTAGTGTTGTTCTAGCTTTCACGGCTCATTATGGCAATGGAAATTCCCTCTAGGCTGAGGTGAAGGCTGTTCGGACTGGTATCTCCCTTGGCATGAAATAGAATATCAGGATATCCTAGGTGGAAATAGACTCTAAGGTGGTTCATGACACCTTAAAAGGGAAAGGCCCCATTCCATGGTCGATTACATACACCATCAAGAAGTTCCAAGATCTCATTAACAACAACATGAAGGTCACACACACTTGGTGGGAAGGGAACAAAGTAGCAGATCATCTTGCTTCCCAGGCAGATCAAATGTTCAATGTTGCCTGCCTCAATAGCATATCTGTAACAGCCCGAGATTTTATGAAAAATATTCTTTTTTATTTCACTAATGTCTTGTGTTGTATGCTACACCAAAAGGAGCTTGCACAACACACATCCTTGACTTGCCTTGCATTACACGCAATCACGACCTTCCTCGATAGCGTGTGTAATACGCAATACCGAGTTTCACTAAACAACGATATGCTATTAAAATATTATTAAAACTACCCGTTATGAATAGTAATAACCACTTTTTAAAATTCTGTAAATCTTATTTTTCAAAATGAACTTCATTTTTGGATTCGGAGTATCGAATTTAGCCTAAGGTGAAATTTTGGTACTTTTCGGATAACTTTCATATTCTGATGAATAGTGAAAATTACTAAAATATAATTAAAAACAACTTTTTTAATAGAAATAATTAATAGTGATAAATCATTAATTTGAGTGGTTTTAAAGTGTATTTAGAATATATTTTTACAATTTAATACAAATTTGGTCATTGGATGTAATTTCACATTTAAACTAGACATAAACAAGTGTCAATCTTTTGATAGATATTGTTTCTTAAAAACACGCTATTTGTTTTAACAGCGGGATTTAATTATAAAATTAATTAATGCAACTTTTATGTTATGAATTTGGTAAAATAGACTTCATTTTTGAATTCGGAATATGAAATATAGCTTGGGATGAAATTTTGGCATTGTTCTGAAAAACATCAATTTTTTATGAATAGTGAAACTACTAAGTGGTAGGTTAAAAACTGAATTTTGCATAAAACTTAATTTTACCGCTTCTGTGAATGGAATTTCAAAAATCCGAGAGACACGGTTAATATCAAGGACTAAAATGTGGTTCAATGAGATGAAAATAATTTTTTGGTGAATAGTAACTTTTTACTTTTTTTACCACGGTTAATAGTAAATAGGGTAACTAAGGGTAAATATGATATTAATATTACCCTAACACATAACCTAATTCTATTGGACAAGTGTAATTTGACCAAAAACAAACTTAGGAATAAAATATGACCATTTAGGCCCACTTGGATTAGATTAGGACATTTATTATTAATTTATTTAAAGAAGGGTTAAAATAGTTAAAATCAAAGTTTAATAAGTAAATCATTTTTAATATGGGGTTATACATAAGATAAATTCGACTATAAATATTCATTAGAAAGGTAAAAAGATTTCCTACATGATGGTATTTTATTTGTAATTTTTAGACATCAAATAATATAATTTATTTATGACACAAATATGATGTAGTAATTATCTTATTAATGAAATATTGACATAATTGATAATATAAATACAAAAATAAATGTAATTTAAGACTTTTTATGAATTACACTAATTTTCTAGGCTACTATGGTATATTATTGTTGATTTAATCAACTTGGTTCGAACATATAATTCTGTTATGACTTTCACAAAAATCATATATCAAATAGTGTCAAAATTGACACAAAATAGTTTTTAAATCAAATATTATATTATTAATTGTTATTTTATTCCTAAAAATCTATGGTTCGGCCAAATGACTTAGATAAGGATATATGTATTAATAATATACAATTTGGGGTTCGTTTGGCATGTTATAGTAAGTGTATTTACCATATAGTGAAAGAAAACAAAAAGACATGGTAAAAGTTAAATTATTTAACTTAGAGTTAAATCTAGTTGATAAGGTTAAACTAATACCCTAAACTTGTCTAAATCTTATTGGTTGATAGTATTTCGACCCATCCCCACTTTAGCTTCGAAATAAGACCCTTTGGAACCATTATAAACCGATTTTGACTTTAATATAAAATAATATTTTGAGATATTCCTAAGGTGCCCCTCTCCTCCCCTATAAAAGGACACCTCCTCCCCCTCCTCCTCACACCAATTTGAGCACTCAAGCTCGGCCAACCCATGCCAAAATCTCTTCTCCACTTCCCTAGAAACATACTAGAGGTTCTGGTCTTACTCAAAGACCAATTTTAGTTCCCTAAGAGGAGGTCTCCAAAAGGCGCTTCGAAGAAGAGGTAATTACCGTTACCAATTCTTTCATCTTTATTTCTTCTTCCACTTCTTCTTCTTAGGTTGTTTCATTATGAAGTAATAACATCAGTATCACTCATATACGGATATGTTATTATAAGTATGAAACAAACCTATTTCACCATCTATCCATCCTACGGAAAAAGAAATCATTGCGCGTGCGTACGTACGGAATACCGTCTCCACGCCGTGGTGTAATCTATTTTCCACCACCACCTTACACGGATGGGTATAATGGTGTAAAGAATAACTATACATAGTTATTACAACATCATATTGATTCTGATATATTGTATAATCCACTCCAATTCAGTTCAATATTTATGGAAATGATATCATCGCTCGTGCGTACGTACGGACTACCGTCTCCACGACGCGATGAGATTAATTCTCCATGTAAACCATTAAAGAATGATTATAAAGTATATATAAGAAATAATAATGAAATATATGACATTATAAAGCTACTGGATTTATGTATATATATATATGTATGTCATCTACTTACTTCCATTTCAAGACAATAAGGAAAGTAAAACAGCGTTCATGCGTATGTACGGACTACCGTCTCCATGAACGGTGTTTTTCATTTTATTAATCCATCTATTATATATATATATACTGTATATATATGATATATAAATCATATTTTATATTCTGGAAGCAAGTAAATCTTGATATAAGTAATAGTGATGTCAAGAACAACAAGTCAAAACACCTAAGATAAATGAAACGATTTTACCCAAAACGCTTCTTTAACATGGAATTTACAAAAGAACGGGTAATATAATGTCATAAGTGAACCATATATGATATCATAACAATGAATATGATTCTGGAATAAGTCAATAACATGATTTAAATCATTATACAGGAGGTTTGGACACTTACAAAGCAAGTCGGACATAAGGTAAGGGAAATATCACAATCTCATTTTTATCCGAGATTGTTTATTCGTAAGTATCTACTGGGGTGTATTTTATCATCCACATCCATGTTTCATCAATATGTAATAGTATTTCCATCCACTTAAAATTGTTTAAATCCATTTTTACCCTTTGGTGAGTTTTTAGTAATATGTATGAAAGGAATCTTTTGTCATTTTTCGTACGAGGTACTTTTTGACTTTTCCGACAAAAGTACGAAGAATGTTTTTTTTAACTTATACGGCACGAACGGATTTTTACGGTTTTATAAAGCCTTATTTTCATGAACCTTCCTCCAAAATATTTCATGACTATTTTCAATAAAATCTTTTTCTTTTAAAATTGCATGATGTTTTTGTGAAAAGAAATTGATTTTGAAGAAAAAAGGATATTTTCCTCAAGAATTCAATTCAAGTGTTTTATCAAAATTATTTTTCATCTAAGATAAAAAAGGGTTCTGTTTCTATCCATATTTTTACATTGATTTGACTATGTTGTGATGGAATTATGTTTATGAATTCTTTTATCTTATATGAATGGTTTTATGATGTCATGTTATTTAAGAATCCCATTTTTATTACATGGGTTATGCAATGATGTATGATTTATGATTTGATGGCACACATAAGAAAGGATTCATTAAGAGATGGGTGGGACCTATATCTCCCTCCAATGCATTGGGTAAAGATTTTATATCTCATGAGATAGACATGGCTGGAATGGTTGGTTATACCGATTCAGTGAAACAGGACCGAAACGAGGATTACTCGATTCAGAAAGGGACCTTGTCCACTAAGATAGTCTTGGCAATGAGTCTTGACTAACAAGAAATGATTCTCTATGATTATGTGTGTATGCCACAATGAGTAATGTTTTAAGTTATGATTTCATTTCACTACTATGATTTATCCCATGTTATGAAATTATGCTCTCTTTTGCAGGTTAAGATTTCCAAAAATGTTATGTGCTTATGAAAATTATGTGATTGATATTTCTTTTGTTTACCCTTACTGAGCATTTGAGCTCACCCATTTATGTTTTCTTTTCCCCAGGATATAAAGAAAGGTTTTAGGTAAAAAAAAAGAAGATCTTTATGGGAGATGTTGAAGATCTTTCACCAGGATTAGAAGATTATATTCCGAGTTTCCAAAGACACTAAACTATTACGATCCTTGTGTGTGTGTTTTTGTTATGTACTAAGTATTCCGCAAAAGTAATGTAATGTCCATGTACGATAAGCTTCGGGTCTCTACAGTTGGTATCAGAGGAAAGGTTTAGTCAACCTTTGGAAACTAGGATGCGAAAACGTTAGTGAGATCCCTAGAGATATTTCTAAGGTATGTCTAGGGATGTCTCTAAGGTTAAGTATACGTATAGGTTATAGTCCTAGAATTGCGCTAACGATCTTCGAATTTAACCTAAGATGTTAGATATTGAGGGTACTAACCCTTTATTATGTTGTTTTCCCTAGCATGATTTTTGCCTCTCACACAATTCTTTTGGGGTTTTAGACGATGGCTGGAACCCGAAGGAACCGTGTTAATGCGGAATGTGATGGGCAATGCAATGATTGTACCCCTGAGCAACCAAACGATATAGGAGCTGGAATGCAAAATCTTGTAGCCATGCTCACACAACTTTCTCAAGCTATGAATCATGCAGGACTTCCAAACGAGCAAAGGAAGGAGCAACATTCTGTTGAATCCTTCATGAGGCAGCGTCCACCTTCTTTCAGTGGGTCTACTGATCCATTAGTTGCTGAACAATGGATTAGTACTACTGAAAAGATATTTTCAGTTCTTCAATGTTCTGAACATGATAAAGTCATCCTAGCAGTGTATCGTTTGGAAGGAGATGCTGATCAATGGTGGAATCTTATTAAGAATACAAGGAAAAGGGATGAAATTGAGTCTATGGAATGGGACGAGTTCAAGAACTTATTTTTCAATAAGTACTTCCCTCGTATTCTTCGAACAAAAATGGAGAAAGAGTTTCTTGAACTGAAGCAAAGGGACGATGAATCTGTTGGTACCTATGAAGCAAATTTTACAAGACTTGCAAGGTATGCTTCTGGAATTATCATCCAACCTGAAAGTAAAGTTGATCGATTTTTCAGTGGCTTAAAACCAAGTCTTCGAAGGGCATTAGCTATAAGAGACTTCAGTAGCTATGAAGAAATTGTGCGTTGTGCTATCAAGGTAGAAATAGAAGTTGGTGTTACATATCCATCTCATGGTTTTGACAAGAAACGAAAGATGGAGTTCAAGGAGAAATCTCAGAATAATGGTGAAAAGAAGATGAATGTTTCCTTATGCACAAAGTGTGGAAAGAAGCATGGTGGAGATTGTCTAAAAGGGACTAGAAAATGTTTTAAGTGTGGAAAAGAAGGTCATCGAGCAGCTGAGTGTCGAAGTAATGGAAAAAGGGTTTCTAATGATGTGTATAAAGCAAACACTGCAGAGAACGCACCGCCAACACTTCAATGCTTCAAGTGCAAGGAAATGGGGCATTATGCTAATAATTGCCCTAATCCAAGGGTTAGTGATGATCAACATGAGCAACTACTGAAGGCAAAGGACAAAGGGAAATCACATGCGATCACTATTGGCAATGTTGAATATGACAACGATGTGGTGGAATGATTAAGTGTTTATGTAATGGGATTCCAAAATAATGTTGTATCATTGAGTATTGCAATATTTATTGATGTGGTATTCAAAGTGATTGAGATATTTTTTGGAAATAACATTATATGCGCATAATGAAGATGAGAAAATGAAATGTTTAATAGTATTCATGAGCTCATGATTGATATAAGGACTAAGTGATATCATGGTTTGAGTATATAGAATTTTGAGGATTTTGGTATGTGGAAAGTGTTAACTTTTAACTGCACTCATGTTTTCACTAAGGTATTCAAGAGAATACACGATTAAGGACTTTTAATGTTTGGAATGTGACCAACAAGACATATCTTATGATATGTGGGGATCAACGACAGTATTAAATCTCTAGTAATCGTTGTCACTATATTATGAGAGTGGACTGCAGTATTATGTATAAGCCTAAAGATTAGACTGGATTATGTTGGACATAAGTTAGTATTGTTTAAGGATAGAAGATTTTCGATATTATTGATGGGATGTTATAGTAACGTAGTTTTAGAAAAAAGGACAACCTGCAGGACGGGCGACAGCCCATCGCTTCGGACAAGGCTGTGGGAATCGAACCCACAACCGAAGTGCGACTGGCCTTTATCGCCTACCACTGGCCTACAGGAAGTCCCTGTTTAGTAGAAACTAGTTTTATTATATTAAGCAGTATGATATATGAAGTATAAGTCCATTTAGGAACTATATATGATTAATCTTACTATAGAATGACTTATGTATATTTAATAACTTTTGATTACCTTTTGTTTGAGACAGATGGAATGACTCGTCATTCTATCACATGATCTGCTAACACTTCACGAATAACAAATTCAACTTCATTTATTTAAGAGATGAAGTGGAAATTGTTCAAGGCACGAACAACAGTGATATTGTATCAAAATAAAGTAAGTATTTATTCTAATTCAAATTTTCAACTTTAGGGAAATGATCTTGAAAACCAAAAATGTTGTCCTAGTGATCTTATACCTGATGAATCAGATGGTACCTTAGATCGTCACAAATTTATGGATTTGTGATTACTGGCTTTTCCATAGCCATGTTTTCTACCACTCTCCATCAGAACATGATGGTTAGATTTCTCTTCGATATCCATATTTTCACCTATGTGGAAACCCAGTGATTAGTTTATTTGGGTAATCGTTACATTTCATACTTTAGTTTTTAAAGCCAAGTTTTGGTATTCCCTTTTACGATGTGGGTTTCTATTACAGAAACTTTCGAATAGTAAACCATTTATAACCCCGACGAATTTCGAGGGCGAAATTCATTTTAAGGGGGGTAGAATGTAACAGCCCGAGATTTTATGAAAAATATTCTTTTTTATTTCACTAATGTCTTGTGTTGTATGCTACACCAAAAGGAGCTTGCACAACACACATCCTTGACTTGCCTTGCATTACACGCAATCGCGACCTTCCTCGATAGCGTGTGTAATACGCAATACCGAGTTTCACTAAACAACGATATGCTATTAAAATATTATTAAAACTACCCGTTATGAATAGTAATAACCACTTTTTAAAATTCTGTAAATCTTATTTTTCAAAATGAACTTCATTTTTGGATTCGGAGTATCGAATTTAGCCTAAGGTGAAATTTTGGTACTTTTCGGATAACTTTCATATTCTGATGAATAGTGAAAATTACTAAAATATAATTAAAAACAACTTTTTTAATCGAAATAATTAATAGTGATAAATCATTAATTTGAGTGGTTTTAAAGTTTATTTAGAATATATTTTTACAATTTAACACAAAGTTGGTCATTGGATGTAATTTCACATTTAAACTAGACATAAACAAGTGTCAATCTTTTGATGGATATTGTTTCTTAAAAACACGCTATTTGTTTTAACAGCGGGATTTAATTATAAAATTAATTAATGCAACTTTTATGTTATGAATTTGGTAAAATAGACTTCATTTTTGAATTCGGAATATGAAATATAGCTTGGGATGAAATTTTGGCATTGTTCTGAAAAACATCAATTTTTGATGAATAGTGAAACTACTAAGTGGTAGGTTAAAAACTGAATTTTGCATAAAACTTAATTTTACCGCTTCTGTGAATGGAATTTCAAAAATCCGAGAGACACGGTTAATATCAAGGACTAAAATGTGGTTCAATAAGATGAAAATAATTTTTTGGTGAATAGTAACTTTTTACTTTTTTTACCACGGTTAATAGTAAATAGGGTAACTAAGGGTAAATATGATATTAATATTACCCTAACACATGTCCTAATTCTATTGGAAAAGTGTAATTCGACCAAAAACAAACTTAGGAATAAAATATGACCATTTAGGCCCACTTGGATTAGATTAGGACATTTATTATTAATTTATTTAAAGAAGGGTTAAAATAGTTAAAATCAAAGTTTAATAAGTAAATAATTTTTAATATGGGGTTATACATAAGATCAATTCGACTATAAATATTCATTAGAAAGCTAAAAATATTTCCTACATGATGGTATTTTATTTGTAATTTTTAGACATCAAATAATATAATTTATTTATGACAAAAAGATGATGTAGTAATTATCTTATTAATGAAATATTGACATAATTGATAATATAAATACCAAAATAAATTTAATTTAAGACTTTTTATGAATTAAACTAATTTTCTAGGCTACTATGATATATTATTGTTGATTTAATAAACTTGGTTCGAACATATAATTCTTTTATGACTTTCACAAAAATCATATATCAAATAGTGTCAAAATTGACACAAAATAGTTTTTAAATCAAATATTATATTATTAATTGTTATTTTATTCCTAAAAATCTAAGGTTCGGCCAAATGACTTAGATAAGGATATATGTATTAATAATATACAATTTGGGGATCGTTTGGCATGTTATAGTAAGTGTATTTACCATATAGTGAAAGAAAACAAAAAGACACGGTAAAAGTTAAATTATTTAACTTAGAGTTAAATCTAATTGATAAGGTTAAAATAATACCCTAAACTTGTCTAAATCTTTTTGGTTGATAGGACTTCGACCCATACCCACTTTAGCTTCGAAATAAGACCCTTTGGAACCATTATAAACCGATTTTGACTTTAATATAAAATAATATTTTGAGATATTCATAAGGTTCCCCTCTCCTCCCCTATAAAAGGACACCTCCTCCCCCTCCTCCTCACACCAATTTGAGCACTCACGCTCGGCCAACCCCTGCCAAAATCTCTTCTCCACTTCCCTAG
This sequence comes from Viscum album, assembly GCA_963277665.1. Classification (NCBI taxonomy): domain Eukaryota; kingdom Viridiplantae; phylum Streptophyta; class Magnoliopsida; order Santalales; family Viscaceae; genus Viscum; species Viscum album. The sequence goes on from OY728139.1 coordinate 1,195,904,224, forward strand.
AAACATCCTAGAGGTTCTGGTCTTACTCAAAGACCAATTTTAGTTCCCTAAGAGGAGGTCTCCAAAAGGCGCTTCGAAGAAGAGGTAATTACCGTTACCAATTCTTTCATCTTTATTTCTTCTTCCACTTATTCTTCTTAGGTTGTTTCATTATGAAGTAATAACATCAGTATCACTCATATACTGATATGTTATTATAAGTATGAAACAAACCTATTTCACCATCTATCCATCCTACGGAAAAAGAAATCACTGCGCGTGCGTACGTACGGAATACCGTCTCCACGCCGTGGTGTAATCTATTTTCCACCACCACCTTACACGGATGGGTATAATGGTGTAAAGAATAACTATACATAGTTATTACAACATCATATTGATTCTGATATATTGTATAATCCACTCCAATTCAGTTCAATATTTATGGAAATGATATCATCGCTCGTGCGTACGTACGGACTACCGTCTCCACGACGCGATGAGATTCATTCTCCATGTAAACCATTAAAGAATGATTATAAAGTATATATAAGAAATAATAATGAAATATATGACATTATAAAGCTACTGGATTTATGTATATATATATGTATGTCATCTACTTACTTCCATTTCAAGACAATAAGGAAAGTAAAACAGCGTTCATGCGTACGTACGGACTACCGTCTCCATGAACGGTGTTTTTCATTTTATTAATCTATCTATTATATATATATATATACTGTATATATATGATATATAAATCATATTTTATATTCTTGAAGTAAGTAAATCATGATATAAGTAATAGTGATGTCAAGAACAACAAGTCAAAACACCTAAGATAAATGAAACGATTTTACCCAAAACGCTTCTTTAACATGGAATTTACAAAAGAACGGGTAATATAATGTCATAAGTGAACCATATATGATATCATAACAATGAATATGATTCTGGAATAAGTCAATAACATGATTTAAATCATTATACAGGAGGTTTGGACACTTACAAAGCAAGTCGGACATAAGGTAACGGAAATATCACAATCTCATTTTTATCCGAGATTGTTTATTCGTAAGTATCTACTGGGGTGTATTTTATCATCCACATCCATGTTTCATCAATATGTAATATTATTTCCATCCAACTAAAATTGTTTAAATCCATTTTTACCCTTTGGTGAGTTTTTAGTAATATGTATGAAAGGAATCTTTTGTCGTTTTTCGTACGAGGTACTTTTTGACTTTTCCGACAAAAGTACGAAGAATGTTTTTTTTAACTTATACGGCACGAACGGATTTTTACGGTTTTATAAAGCCTTATTTTCATGAACCTTCCTCCAAAATATTTCATGACTATTTTCAATAAAATCTTTTTCTTTTAAAATTGCATGATGTTTTTGTGAAAAGAAATTGATTTTGAAGAAAAAAGGATATTTTCCTCAAGAATTCAATTCAAGTGTTTTATCAAAATTATTTTTCATCTAAGATAATAAAGGGTTCTGTTTCTATCCATATTTTTACATTTATTTGACTATGTTGTGATGGAATTATGTTTATGAATTCCTTTATCTTATATGAATGGTTTTATGATGTCATGTTATTTAAGAATCCCATTTTTATTACATGGGTTATGCAATGATGTATGATTTATGATTTGGTGGCACACATAAGAAAGGATTCATTAAGAGATGGGTGGGACCTATATCTCCCTCCAATGCATTGGGTAAAGATTTTATATCTCATGAGATAGACATGGCTGGAATGGTAGGTTATACCGGTTCAGTGAAACAGGACTGAAACGAGGATTACTCGATTCAGAAAGGGACCTTGTCCACTAAGATAGTCTTGGCAATGAGTCTTGACTAACAAGAAATGATTCTCTATGATTATGTGTGTATGCCACAATGAGTAATGTTTTAAGTTATGATTTCATTTCACTACTATGATTTATCCCATGTTATGAAATTATGCTCTCTTTTGCAGGTTAAGATTTCCAAAAATGTTATGTGCTTATGAAAATTATGTGATTGATATTTCTTTTGTTTACCCTTACTGAGCATTTGAGCTCACCCTTTTATGTTTTCTTTTCCCCAGGATATAAAGAAAGGTTTTAGGTAAAAAAAAAGAAGATCTTTATGGGAGATGTTGAAGATCTTTCACCAGGATTAGAAGATTATATTCCGAGTTTCCAAAGACACTAAACTATTACGATCCTTGTGTGTGTGTGTTTTTGTTATGTACTAAGTATTCCGCAAAAGTAATGTAATGTCCATGTACGATAATCTTCGGGTCTCTACAATATCTTTCCTAAAAAATGAGGGGGTGAACCTGATACAAGGGGGTGACCTTGGAATTCATTATTATAGGCCTCCTTAGGCCCGAGTGTCCTTCAGATCTTATACTCTTCAAAGTAATAATAAAAAATAAAAAATGATTATGATTATGATAAACACACTTATCAAGGGGATCAAGTGGAGAATTTAGAATTGAAAAATAAATTACATGATTTTTTAGATAAATGATTCATTTGACCTGGTACTTAACCATGTGGTTTATATATTTTGTTTATTAAGAATAAAGATTGTCTTATCGGACTTTTCATTGACTACAGAGCTTTGAATAACATCACTACTAAGAACAATTATCATTTTACTTATATTGTTGATTTATTTTATAAGCTCTAGGGAGCACGTTATTTTTAAATGTTTGAAATGAGTTTAGGGTAACAACAGTTGATTTTGAAGGAGGATGACATTAAAAACACAACATTTCAAACTAGATATGGGCATTATGAGTTTTTAGTTGTGCATTTGGGGTTTTTTAATGTACATATTGTATTTAAAGACCTTATGAATAGTGTTTTCATGAGTTATTAGAAAATATTTTGGTTGTTTTTATTGGTGATATTTTGGTATATTCTAAAATTTTATAGGAAAATTAAATACACCTAAGTATAATTTTACAAACCTTAAAAGGAAATAAAATATATGGGCAATTTAATGTGTGTGAATTTTGGTTACCAAAAATTTATTTCCATGGAAATTTTTTTTTCTAAATATGGAATAACATTTGAACCTACTAAAAAATGTCATTAAATAATGGACAATAACAAAAAATATCACATAGATTCGTTGTTCTTTCTAGAATAGCAGGTAACTAATGACGAATTGTTGAAATTGTTTCTTTTTTTCTTGACCACAGACCAAGCTAACTCTAAAAGTAGTTAATTTTTTTTGGAATAAATAATATGAGAATTTCTTTCAAGAATGAAAAAGAAAATTCACGGATACTACAATTTTTTCCATGCCTTCTATAAATGGATAATGTTTCATCAACAGTAACATTTTTTAAAAGGACGTGGTTATTTATTAATAGAGTATGACAAGTTACTTTCTTAAACTTTATGTCAGTTTAAACCTCACGAGTTAAATTACCCTTCACATGATATAGAATTATATACTGTGGTTTTTTATTTAAAAAACATGAGGCATCATCTAAATGGAGTTAAGTGTGAAATATAAATAAATTAAAAAAATTTAGGTATATATTCACTCAAAATGATTTAAACATGTGATAGAGAAGATGGATGGAACATATCCTAGATTATGATTTGATGATTTATTTCCAATATTGAAAATAAAACAAAGTGGTTGATGATTTGAGTCAAAAAAGTAATGTTAAATTAACCATGTCACATTGGGAATGAGTCCCTTTGGTTAATGATTTGATAAATTTTAGCCTATAAATTTTGGATGTAGGGATATACTCTTTGTTTTAGGATTAATTTCCACTGACTTCATCAAAATAATTAAGTAGATTGAAAAGGTGGATCAATATTTATAGGAAAAGGTGTAATACATTAATAGGGGTATGTTTCTATATAATAATATTAATGAAGATGGTGTTTTATGATTTGGAAAATGATAATATATTCCTTTTGATTCCCATTTAGAGAAAGTGTTGTTGAGTAAAGCTCATAGTACTTAATTTTCTACTCATTCAGGCATCAATATGATTTATATATACCTTCAGGAGTATTACTGGGGGATGGAATGAAAATAGATATTACAGACTTTACCATTAATTATTTTGCTTGCTAGTAATTTAACGCATAATGATAGTTTCTGAAGGGAGTTCATCAACCTTTTCCAGTTCTAGAGTGGAAATTGGAAAATTTGTCATTTGATTTTTTTGGTTAGATTTCCAATGTCTTCTGATGGTAATATTATGATTTGGGCAATTAATGATCGATTAACCAAATCTTAAAATTTTCATCCCATTTGAGATAAAATGTATTTAGATAAGATTTCTCATATGTATCTAAAGGATATAGTCATGTCACATGGAGTTCCTCTCTCTAATATATTATAATGTGATCCTAGGGTTATCTCTAATTTTTATAAATTACTTCAGAAGTCATTGGGTACTAAATTAAATTTGAATAAAGCATTTTCTCCTTAATCTAGTGGATAGTCAGAGCGAATAACTAAGAACTTGGAACATATGCTTCATTGTTATTCAATTTATTATCATGGAATTTGTGATCAACATCTTTCATTGTTTAAGTTTTCTTATAAAGGTAGTTTTAATACTAGTATATAGATGGAACCATTTGAGGAACTATATGAAAATCATTATCAGACACCAAATGTTTGTGATGATGTCGGAGAATGAAATTTGATGGGACCAGGGTTGACAGAGGAAATTTATGATAAGATACGGTTGATTTAGTAACTTATGAGGATGGACTGGTGTAGGAATAAAAGATATGAAAATAACCAGAGGAAAGATCATTATTTTTAAGTAGGTGATAATGTATTTCTCAAAGTATCTCTAGGAAAAAGTGATATTTTTTTTGATAAAAAAGTGAAGCGAATTCTATTGTTTTTTGGATCATATGAAATCCTAGATAAAGTAGGATCATCTGTCTACTGAGTGGATTTTCCTCCAATTTTATCTCAAGTACACAACATATTTCATGTTTCGGTGTTAAAAAAATATGCGTAGGATTTATCTTAGGTTATGAGACCTGAAGAGCTTCAGTTGGAAAATAATTTTTATTATGAGAAACATCCAATTTAAATTATTGATTATAGAGATAAATTATTTCATAATAATTTTATTCACCAGGTAACGTTTTTTATATAAAAACCATATGGATAAAGGGGAAATATGGGAATCTGAAAATGCTACGAGGGAAAGATATCCCCACACGTTACTAAGTGAGTAAAATTTAAATAATTAAATTAATAAAAGTGTTAGGAATGTAACAACCAAGGTGATGATATAATAATTAATTTGAATATTTATTAAAATGAATTATATAGTTGTATTTGTTATAAAATATTAAGTGGGTTTTTAATAAAAGTGAAACTGATTTAATTAAATTCATTTCTTCTAAGGTTTAATTTAAAAGTTTATTTTAAAATTTTTGAATTTAAATTTTAAAATATGAAAATCATTTCTTACATAATAAAAGAAAAATTTAAGTACGTTTATATTTTGGCTTTTTTAATAAAATATTGATATTTCATAGAATAGTGAAAAATACCAATTTTAAAAAAAGTTCTTCATTTTCAATAATTTTAGTATTTCAGAGTCATAATAAAGTTTGAATATAATATCAGCTAACATAAGTATTATATAGTCATATTTAATCCACTTATTTACTTTTTAATCAATTTTATATTGGTTTTTCATATAAGTTTGTTTTTGGGTTTTAAAACAGAGTTTTGATTAAAACTATTTTCAAATACATAATATTTTTATAATTTAATAAATTAAAATAATACCAAATCATTAATGTTTTAAATTAAATTTTGATATTTTATATCAATAAATATTAATTCATATTTATATAATTATTATTATTATACATAGAGATAATAAAAAATCAACTTTTTCTTGAAAAATACACTTCTTGAAAACACGCATTTTCTCCGTTTTTATGAGTTTCGTATTAAATTAAAAAAGTTCACTTATATTAAATGAATTTGGTAAAATAGATTCAATATTTTAAATCATTATAATTTATTTTATCTAATATGGTCAACTTAAATTTTTCCAAATATAATAGTGAAAACAATAAAAATTAATTACTACGATTAAGGTAATAATGGATTTATCAGATTTTAGACTAAAACTATAAGGGTTAAAATCATATAAACACGTGTTAAAAATATATTTTATTTAAATATTTTGAACAAAAAAATTTTAATTCTAGATAATACTCCATTTTTTACCCTTTTATAATATTAAAAATGTGTGTACACCTTTTTGTTTTCAAGCATTACAATTGTGTAACCCAACTCACTTATAAAAAGACCACCCACTATCCTATCATCTTCACAACTTAAAATCCATTTGGATTGGCCTAGACCAACTCAAATAACTTCAAAAATTCTCTCCTATATAATTATAATTATTTTATTGTTCATAAATAAATCCTAATAATCCTTTTGCTCCAATGCAAAAGAAGTTTCCCAAAGAAGAGATAATTTTCTTTATTAGTGTTTTTATTTTATTTCTTCCAACACACAAAATAATTATTCTTAAACCATAATTATATAATTAAAAAATTATTTTAAATATGCTTATTTTTAATTATATTAATTTTATAACCTAAATCCTTCACTTATTCCATCAAATGGGTTATGAAATCATCATTCACGTGTATAGAGGACTGCCACCTCACAAATCTTTTTCAGTCATGTTTCCAATAAAACCTCTCATGGTTGTGTATGATAAAGGATATAAGGTATATATATGATATTTATAACATATTTATACCACTTGACTCATTAAAGAATATATATATATATATAAATTCCATTTCTCAGGGGATACAATAACGTTTCTAGTGTGTACAACAGACTACCACAACTAGAAAAATAACATATTTACACACTTACCATAGTTTATTAAAACTATGAAAATAGATTATTTCAATCTAGGGATAAATGAAAAACATTTCAATACCCCTCAATCCCTCTTCCTATCTTCACCCAGTTCCATCATCCTTTTTTAGTGGTTCTTTCCTCCTCTTCGGTTCCCTTCTCCTCTATATGTGGTTCCCTTCTTCGCGATCAAGCCCCAACCTATTCATATCTTTCTCTACCAATATTACTCCCTTGAATTGGTTTTGAAAGAGCCATCCCACCTCTTTCCTTCAGCAATCATCCTCTTCTAACGTGGCTATGACACAACCAACCCACCTCCCCGCCGAAGTGGCTCTAACAGTGCCACCCCACCCCCTTCCAACACAGTTATGACATATCCTCCTCACCTCCCATATCTCTTCCCACACTAGTAAACCTTATCATTTTAAATCTTCAATATATGAAATAACTAATATCATCTCCTACTTCTCTAACTGATCTACCAACATATTTCACCATGCTAAGAACTTTACCTCTCTATATGTTTCATGATTTCAGCAATGGTAACCTAAAATCTATAGTTTCACTATATGATCTACAATGTTGGTGATTTAGACTCTTAACTTGATCCCAAAAACCCTATTTATGGTTAATACTTCTCAACAGGTACTATCCTAATATGATTTATTGAAACCCTAATTTAAAAGTCCCATCCCTCCAAACATTATGCATATTTAACACTCTAAATTTAATTGGTTCAGATAATTTGCCAATTGTACATAAATGACTCCATAAATATTAAATAAAAACATTTTTATTTTCCATAATATTCCTGAAATTTGAAAAATATTATTTTTCCCTCTATATATAGGTGTTTTCCCTCTCGTAATGGTTCCATTTCAACAATTCAGTATACTAATGTTTTATATTTTTATTACATGATTTGTGTTTCTTAAGGTGTGTATATCATGTACTATATCCTTATTATTATGTGTGTATTTTTACCCAATTTCATTATGAATATTTTTCTTCAGATTATGTATTCATTTATTTAGTATAGAGGTTCTCATTATATATATAATGCATTCAATATTTCTTTATTACAATTCATTTTAAAAAAATAAAAACATTATTGCTTATTTTCCTTGATGGTATTATTTATATTGTATAATTTATTTTTGATCAATTCCATAATGTTCTACATCGAAACACTTTTTGATATATAATTCACTATTAGTTTCAAATTGTACATAATATTCCTACTTATCTATAACATACAATTTAAGATCAGTTACTTATCAAAAATATGGATTCAATATGACTTAAAAATGTATTTATTTCACTATAAAACTTTAATAAGTTTCCCCTTTTTAGTATTATATAGTTTTAAAATGTAATTTATATTTCAAAAAAATTCAACTCCACTTCAAATGGATTTTTCTATTAATCAATACAATTACATTTCTAAAATACATTATCGTATAAATACTTTACTCTTTTTTTAATTTAAAACTAACATAACATCAACAACAAATATATGATTTACTATATATATATATAACATATTATGGACTAAAATATGTTCATTATAATGTTATAAACTATATTCAATTCAATATTTTTTATCTATAAATCTTCAAAAATTATTAGAGGTTCTTAGTGTTTAGTTTTTTTATTCATCGTAATTTAAGTAAAGAAGTTTTTAACTATATATTTTCATTGTATAATCATATTTTAATGTCCATATTTTAGTGTAAAATCAGTTCATGGAATCATAATGTCTAAAAAATTGAGTAACTTCCAAGTATGTGTGGAGTGGTTTAATGTGTGAATAAATGGGTATCTATGATCAATCATTACAATCTAGGTAGTTTCAATTAATCAATACATGTTTATTTCTACAATTTTCATTAATTTTTTGGTTTCCCATTTTATAAAATGTAATTTCATTTCATTGAAATTGGTTATAGGTGTAATACCAAAATTGGGGATACCATATTATGGCTTTTTATTGGGGTAAATTATAATGATGAAATTGAATAATAGTGAATTATATATTTTTGATCAATTTATATTCATTTATTTTTCAATCAATAAACATCAAACCTTTAATATTTAAATATTATCTAACTAACTTGATAGTTTTTAGTGATAATGTTATCATTATTAATTTTTGTGAACTAATTGATAGTATTAATGTGTAGGTTTATCCAAAGCGATGAAGGGTGGGGGTGATTTTTATGCAAGATGCAGTTTGGTTCTCTCTATTCAAACAACGTTAGATTTTCATTTTGTCATTCAATCTACCACTTTTTTTGTTTCATTGATTATTTTTAAATAATAAATAAATGAATTAATCAATTCAAACCTCTATTAAAAGGTTTCACTATTTTTTATTGACATGAGAATGATCAATTTTTTCCATTGTCTTCATTCTCAATTTTTTTTGTTTCTTTGTTTTCAAATATTAACATCATTTAATAAAAAATATTTATTTAATATTTTTCATTTAAATTGAGTTATATATTGGGGATCCTATCAAACTTTTCATGTATTTTGGTACTAAATATTGATTTGATGAATGAATTAAAAAAATTTGTTATAGACTCTCTATATGTATTTTTTTTCTTTTAAGACTAAAAATGATCATTTTTGAATTTGTATTTAAATTACCTTATGAATTAATTGATACGTTTTTTCACATATCTAAATTTATGAAATATTCATGTTGAGAATATGTGTTTGTTAATGTAATGATTCTCAAGCATATTCATTAATTAATATAACTTTGTATATGAATGTTTATCCAATTGACTATATTCAATTTTTTATTAGCCATATGTTTGTAACATTCAATGATTTTCATCAAATGTAATTATGAAATTGTTTTAATCATTAATTCAATTAAAATATTAATTTCAGTTTTTTATCATAGTATATTATGTTTTTGACATTCATATAACTAAATTTAAATTTAAATTATTTTATTTATTACACCATCTGTAGGATCCTTTGAACATACTCTAGTGTGTTGATATTATTAGGGTTTTAGATGGTATAATATGTTTCATTTGTTTTAGTTAGTAGGCCTCAACCCCATATAGGCCATTCACTATAACATCCAAATATAGTGTTTTGTTTTTATCAAGCTCCAATTATATTAAATTTTTATTTTGTTCAACCTAGGGTGGCATGGGGGAGAATGTCTCTCCTTAGTGTTGTTCTTCTCTAGGATCTATAGAGCCAATTTCCTCAGTTATACTAAAATATACTAAAAATATAACTAGTGGGTTTATGGATATTTAGTTCTCATCATTTTTAATTTTTAAATCTAAATTATCAGCATGCTCTTTTCATATAACCAGGTTTGTAATTAGGTCTAGGTAATTATATAATGAAAATATATGCATGTATATACACTCAAGAATTATATGTCTATGTGAAGTGGAATATTTTAGTATTTAATATACGAATACCTAAAGAATTTCATGAATTCCAAACCCATAGTACTCTTCTTGATTTATGAAATATATGTTTTTGGGAATCTCTAGTCTATAATAGATTCAAAGAAAAATTATGCCACAGATTTTAGAAATCAACAATTGTAGTAAATTAGAGTTCAAAACACTATTGTATGTCTAGAATGAATGTGTTAGGAAATTGCACCCACCTTCTCACTCATATATTTTTTTCATTAATTATTTAAATTTATTTTTTCAAAGAAATTTTATACATAATTGTATTTGTTATTTTTTATAATTTAATTAATATTTTTCATATTTGACTATTATATTTTAGGTTCAAATAAAGTTACTTTTGAGAGTATATTTCCTACATTTAATGTGGTTACATGTGAAATATATGATTAGGATGGCAAAAACATTACATTACCAACTAAAACATTGATTTCATGTGCTATTAGGTTAGTTTCATAACATATTGATATCTATAATTTTATATTTGAGCATTGTTTCTAGTCATTTATTATTGGTGTCAATACAAGTGGTGTACATGATTTTATTTTATATTGCACAATCAATATATTAAATAATGAAAAGTATAACATAGGTAATCATGAAAAATTCTATATACAATTGTTTTCACCATAATCCTATAATAGAATCTTATCTTAATGATTTTATCATCCTCATAATGTTACTATCATCCACTCTATTTTGTACAATGTTTTTTGTTATCTTTTCTATCTTATTTTTAGATTATCACATAAACGTATGCATATTCATATTCTTGATAAATTTTCCCTTAATTTTATTACATCTATATAAAATATATGTATAATACAACTTTTAATATTCTAAAGATTAGTTTAACCCTATCTTTTATCATATAGGTGTTGACAACCTTGTTTAAACTTCCAATTCTTATCTATTAAAAAAAGTGAGGTAGACTCTTATTTTTATATCCAAAAAAATTATGAAAATTTACTTAAATGAGTGAGTAAAAATTAGTAATAAATAAATAAAAAATAGATGATTAACTAGACATGTAAATATTCAATTGTATTGTTGTTAAATGTTTTTCTTTATTTTACTAAAATTGATTACCACTTGTTTAAAATTTTGAAAGAGGATGTTAACACCACCTGTAGAAGTGGTAAATTTTTAGTGTATTAGTCTTAATAGTTTTTTAATTACATAACATAACTCTATTGTGAATTTATTAGATTGTTTTTTCCAATTAAAATTTCAAATAAATTTGGTATATTTAAAATTCCCGTTGTCATATGATTTAAGGAATCAATTGTTATAAAATATTGTTTTTATAAAACAAGTTAAACTTTTATTTAATCAATATTGATTTATAAGTTTGATTTATATAATATAACTAAAAAATAAGTGAAGTGACTTAGAATTTAGATGGATATATAACGAAGTAAAAAAGAAAGATGGGTAGAACAATATTGTTTTTCTAAATAAAAATTATCTAACATTAATATTCGAAACAAAATTTTCTAACAATTCATTCCTAATAATTAAGGAAACAATTGTATATATATATTAAAGTAATGAAAAAATAATATCTATTTAGTGTATTATCTCTCCCTCAAATGAAAAAACTCAATTTCAATGTAATATAGAATCTCATCATATCCTCTTAGTCCTGGTGGAAACATATCCTTTCACTTTTAGATCACTTTCTTCTGAAATACAAGTGATAGTAGCTCTCCCCTTATAATAGATTAAGGTATCCACATAAATCACTCATCTCTATCCCAATATTAATTGTGAAACCCTTCTGAACCACATTCAGATTTACTTTACTTCTATCAACTTGAAATGAAAATATTGAGCAAGTAGACTTCTCCTAACATCATCTATCTAAAATCATTATCTAATTAGTTAAGGATGCTCCACATAGTTGAATAAAATTTAAGAATTATAATGTGTTTTCATTATAATTGATATCACACTCCCAAACAAGTCTAATATTCCTTGATCTATAGGAATAAAATACCAGCAAACAAATTTTTATATGAAAAAATAGGTGCCTCCTAAATTTTCAATAATTTGAATAACATTTTTTCATTCAGGTGCCTATATATTTTTTCATACATGTACATATTAAACTCTTTGGTTCATTTTGATCCTATCACTTTTAAATTTTAAATGAAACTACATTTTAAAATAATTATTGATTATTATCTAACATGTTATACCGACCACATGTAGTTTCTTATTGCATAATTAACATACCATATTCCTTGACTATTATGCTACCTTTTGAATATTGTTTATATAAATTTATACACAATATTATTGCATATTTGTTTATATAACTTCATACCCATCATTACTGTACATCTTCCATTGATATAGATAAATTATAAGTACGCCTAGTTCCAAAAAATAAATCATTTTAATGTGCTCAGAGAATATCACAGATTATATATTACAGTCAATATAGATTACATTTAAATACAAATAATAAAATTAATACATTTAAAACATTTTTAATCTATTTTTATGTTTTGAAAATTCACAATCATAAGATTTCTTTGGTGCATAATATATTACATTCTATAGTTTGAATCTTTCTGATATGTGATTAACTGAAATCACAAATTTAACTAGAAAATCCAGGGAACACCCCCCCTGTAGACGAATTCCTCCTCTCATGGTTTATTTTGAACACTAGATAGACTCAACTACAAATTCTAAATTAGAGTATGCATATGACTCCATCCCCTCCTATGATAGGTAAGTAAAATCGGTGGTCTACTACCAGCCTTCCTATTAATTTTTGTGGTGTATACTATGCTTATTATTATTCATTTTTATCATTTTTATCACATATTACAGTCAATATAGATAATATATTCAAAAAATTCTGAAAATGTTTTTCTGGTATTAAATTATATAATTTCAGGATTGTTAGTCTTATTTTGAATTTTTAAATTGTAGTGTGTGGTTGTAAATGATAGTGTTCAGATGTGTATATTCATTTTCATATTCAATGTGAATGATTGTTTGTGGTTGTGTCATTATACAAAAAATAATATAATATAAAAGTACTGTAAAAAAATAAAATAAAATATAAATCATAGAAGTTCATTTTCTTTGTATTATTCTTATACAGACACTTTATTATTTAAAAACATATACTTATTTTTATATTATTATTACAATCACATGTATATCAAAACATAAATAACAAACATTTCAATGTTGTTAGTTCATATTATTTCTTATTTTTATAGATATATTATAATATACAAACATTTTCATGTTTACAGATCTTATTATTTTTCTTATTCTTATTCTTCTGGAAATACTAAAATATATATACATTATCATATACTGTAATATAAAATTTTTAACATGATGCCTATTTGTTGAATTATATTGTAGTTTCTCATACTGAAATTTAATTTACAATTTACCAAAATTCTTATCATGAAAAATATAGATAGTTGTGTATGAAACAATCACCATGACATTCATATATGAATAGTTTGTGCAACTGAATCATGTTTTTTCTCTTAATGATATTTTTATTTTTCTTATTGATATATTTATTGCAAGAATTAGATTATGAATATTCACTATTAGTTACTCATTGGGTTAATTTATTTTCAACATTTTAACCATGTTATTTATATTCTGTTATGTATGGTACATGCATAGAATTTTATATTTATCCTTAATACTAATCATTATTGATCAATTATTAAAAACATGATCAGTTCATCATGGAATCGTCATAATAAATTCAATTTTTTCAATTCACCTAGTACACCTTTAATAAACATTTTCAATACATATTTACCATTACTCAAAATTTTTACAAAATTTTATGGAAGAATAATTAATTAAATGAAACCCTTAATCATTATTGGCATTTTTTCTTTAGAATTTATGGAATATTTTTTTCTTATGCATCTGATTTACTCTATTTCACTTATTTCCATTAGTTCTCGTATTTCCATTTTCATTTTCTTTCCTCATGTATATCCACTTAATGTATGTATCTTTTCACTATGATCTATCCTCTTTCTAATTTAACATCTTCCTTATATAACCATCTTTCAAATAATTCTAAATATGGTATTTTGGTTTGTGCTTTCATTTCATATAAAAATAGAGTTATGTGAACTATGGATTGTATACATATTTATAGGAATGACTATCCTCCTTATATTCCTCTTTTTTGGGTTTTATTACCCAATTATTCACAACTATTTTGGACACCCTTTTTAGCTTTAAATTTTCTTATAAATCTAGTGTATGCTCCTTGATCTAATATTAATCTCCATTGAAGTATATTAAAAAGGTTCAAATATATTCAATATCATTATTAAGATTTTAACTTCATTATAAGCTTCTTTTAATTTATTTTTTATATTTTAATATTTCCTATAATTCAATTTTACCTTATTTCTTTAGTTATAGAATTTCATCTCCTCATTCTTTATTTTATTCTACAAGAGAAGTCAGTTATAAATGTGGAAATTTAATGTTTATTTCCTCATTTTCCTATTTAATGAATTATTTCCTAAAATATAAGGACTTGGACATAAACATTACATAATCTTGATTATTATTTAATAAATTACATTCTTCCACATTGAAGATCTTCTCAGGTTTAGAGTTTTAGAAAAGTATCTCATAACATGTACATAAAAAACCATAAAGTACAAAGTGTACACCTAACTTTATCACCCATTTTTGTCATAATATTTTTTTTAATTAAATCATGAACACTTTTATGTAAACTATTCACAACTTGTAACTTGACTTCATCCATTCCATTACCAATCCTTAAATCCTATGAAAAAAAATTAAAAAATTGGGATCAGTACATAAGGCTCTGTAAGGTATACACAAAGAATGAAACCCATTAGTCATATAAAAACATAGAAACCCATGAAAAATTAATCATAAAGTAATACTTTTAACCCTTAAGAAGTATTAAATACCTTAATTTTAAAATAATTACATTTATTACCCTTTTTGTAATCACAATATTACCATAAACCCTAGTAAGAATAAATAACACATAAATGTATCTTTGGATATTATTGTGCATTTCATAAATAGAATAACCATGTGGTAGACTTCCGTACACGTTACCCTTACAAATAGAATAATTATTGAGTTGTATTTCTACATAGTGCATTGAAGGACTGTCATTGACCCACCTAATATTAGTTTATCATGGAAGCACTCAGTATTGGTTTATCACTTAACCACCCATCATTCTATTATCACATAACTTCTTGTAAAATGTCCAAGTACCATTATATAATCATAACACATAAAATAATGTAATTTTCAACATTTCACTTATAATATTTTATTTTAACTCATAAGAAAACATTTCATGTTTTTGAAATTATCAATCTACTTTCAAAACCCACTTTCAATAACAAAATACCCATAAAGGAAAAGAGGGGTTTCATTTTCTTTTAAAAATATAAAGGCATGTAAAGGAAGACAAGTACCAAAATAGGAAAAAAATGTCCTCTATATTCGTTTTATATCCATATAAATAAATATATAAAATAATATCAAGAATATTTATATGGAGGAAAATATTTTTAAATTAAATCTTAAGACATTTAAAAAATATTTTTAAATCAAAGTGTCGCATACTACTTTGAAATATAGGAATCATAAGAACCATGAAGAAATAAAATTTAAAAAAACATTAAATATAATTAGAACAAAAAAATCCATGATATTATATTTCAAATGTTCAATATATACACCTCATAAAATAAGGTGGGTGTATAACATCAAGATATCCCTCAATGAAAAGAGATTGAGACGAAATCCCTTACCTTGAGTATGACTGGTCATGTGTTCATTTATCCTCCTGAATAATAAACTTATTTTAATTCTTGACTTGTATGAAAAAATTTATCAAGTTAATTGTTACTTTTATTTCACATATTACCATGTTGTATACAATTACTTAATCAATAATGTTTAAGTTGAGTGTTTTGACTATATTTAGTTTATGTTTAAAAATAAATAAGGTTTGTTGACTATGTTCAAGGTGGTAATTATATTATCATATATAGAATAATAATAATGAAATAATTTTTATATTTATACACCAATTATAATTTTAAAATCAATCATGAAATATGCTTATGAAAAATGAATCAATATTACAATCATAGAGATTGTAGGTTGTACGTATGCATGAGTAATGTTCAAATTTTTCAATGTTCATTATAGAAGGAAGGCAAGTAAAATTTATCTTTAGAGAATGATAATTATATAATAAATACCATATTATTAAATCATAAAAAATTATATATATAATTATTTTTATTTAAAAATAATCACATCACTTTGAGGTGGGGGTTGTCCACACATCCATCAATGACGTTATCACTTTTTTACATGTGTGAAAAGGTAATAAATAAAATGATATATTATATTTATAGAAATATAATTATTAAATTAATATCATATATATTTAATTTATATCACACATTATCATTAAATTAATCCTAAATACTTTCCATGTAAAGTGTGAACTTATCATGTCATTTTAAGGAGGCGGTAGTGCACTCGTCCACAAACAATGTTATCATATTACAAAAAAATTAAAAGCATGAATGTATGAGTTATATAATAATTAAATAATAATTAATACATCATAAAAAAAGTATTTCCATCATAATTCATAACCTTTAAAGGTGTTAAAGTTAAAAATGAAAGACATCATTTGGCGAGGCGGTAGTCTGTCACACATAGGATTGGTGAATTCGTTACCCATTTGATAGAAGTGTGTCTAGGTGTATGTATAACCCTAAAAATAAAAAACTCTCAAAATATTTATGATTATAAATTTTTATATAATAGTTGAATAATAATAGCTGAAAGGGTGAAAAAATAAAAAAATAAAAGTTCTCATTGAAGAATGTTACCTCTTCTTTGGGTAACCCATTTTGGTTTTCACAAAAGGGCTTCCTTGGATTGATTTATTCCCAAAGTGAGGCTTCACGAATATGAGGAGGTATCTAGGGAGATTAATTTTTCAGGGTTTCTATGATCCAAATTCATTATTGGTGTAAAGGATTTGGGAGGGTGAGTGCCTTTTTAGAGTAGAGGGAGTGGAATTATTGTTAATATAAAAAGTTAAACACTATTTGGAGGTCTCCCTTACATCATCTGCCTACAATAATGATAAAATTAGATAAAAGGATGTATAGGGTAATGTAATGGCCAAAAAATAGGTTTTTGAAATGTTTACAGTTCATTTTTTTACATAATATTAAATTTTATCAACTAGGTAAACACATTTTTACCTTAATCGATGTAATCAATTTTAATTGATTTCACTAATATTTTGGTTCAAAAAATAACTAACAATATTCAATATTATAAATTATTATTATTTAAAATATGGAATCCATTTTTTCAAAATCTAATAGCATATGTGGAGGAAATTAATTTAAAATTATTCCTACAGACAGTACGACAAAGTTGGTTTTTTAAAGTGAATATGTTCAAAAGTTTGCTATGTTTTTATATCTAAATTCAATATAAAAAGGATACTAATTACCTAAATTTTATTAATATATTTAAAATTTAAATATCTATACATTAAAATTAATTCAAAACATAATTTAACAATATAAATAAATTATATGAAAATTTCATTTTCAATTAAAATCTAATAATATTTAATATTCACCAAAAGAATTAAACTTCTCAAAAAATACAAAAAATAACCCAAAGTAAATTTAGATATTCTGATTTAAATAATGAATTTTATTTTGTCAAATAAAATTTATAAAAGTTTCAAAATGAATTTTTAAATCAAGTTCTCCATAAAAAGGTAGTGAAACTACTTTTTATAAAAAAATATAGTTTTAAAGCATAAAACTGGATTTATTATTATCTTATTCCTATAAAATCTATGGTAAAAAGGTAAAAATATTTTATAAATTTTTGAAAACATAATATAGTTATTCCCAATAATAGATTCCAATATAACATATATGTGATAATTTCTATTTAAAATAATAATATTAACAGTATATTATTGTTTGGAATAACTCATCCTTTCATTCATTGTAAGATGTCAAAGAAACTAATTGTTGCATGTCATGTACTCTATTGGATATAGATCCCCCTTTAATGTAAAATTACTTTCTAATTACTAAATGTTAATAAATATGAAAAATACATTTTCTACCATTACCTTTGATGTTACATCCTTCCACCATTTAGAAATTACATCCACATAATTTTATTTATTTATCAAATAGGGGGGGGTATTTTTCCCTCATAAAAATTTTAGATTACCATGTTGACTCTTCAAAAATATGGTTTTTCCATTAAACTTTAACCTAGTGAATTAAATTATTCCTTAACACTTTATCTATGCAGTCAAGAACTTGAACTAGTTGTCCCTCATAAGAAAGATTATATTTCATCTGAACTAATTCAAGGATCAAAACATGAGAAGAATATAATAAATACACCCTTATCATAGAAACATGAAAACCATTGTGTTCCTGGAAAAAACTCAAAGGAAAAACTACTAAGTAGGAAACTTATCAAACTTTCTCCAAGACTTGATGTCATCTAATTAATTGTGGACTCAACTTCCTATTCTTAACAAAATGTATCACACTATTCTATGGAGAAAATTGTAGAAATAAATGACCACCTACATTGAAATAAAAACTTTCCCTCTGGTTATCCACACAATTTTTTTTCCTACAATGACTTGTTTGTATGTGTCACTAAATCAACTAAAATTTCTCTTCCATTTCCTGTACTAACTCTAGTCACATCAACTTCCTTTCTCTTACATCATCCCAAAAAGATTGTGTTCGACCCCTCTTTCCATATAATACCTCAGATAGTGCCATCTATATATTGGAATCAAAACTATTGTTATAAGAAAACTAAACCAAAGAAAAATGTTGATACCAACATCCCTAGTAATCCATTAAGAATGAAAAAATCATATCTTCCAATGTTTGAATTGTCTTATCAAACTTTCCATAGGATTGAGGATGAAAAGATTTACTAAAATTTAATTTAGTACCCAATGATTTATGTAGTACTTTCCAAAAATTGGATGTAAACCTGGAATCAAGGTCTGTTAAAATGGAGAGAGGAAATCCATGTAACATGATAATCTACTTTAGATATAGTATAGAATGATATTCTAAGTCATCATATCTCTAATGGGATGGAAATGTGAAGATTTAGTTAATAGATCTTCAATAACCCAAATATTATTGTTACCACCTGATTCCCTTATTAATCCCACCAAATATCCATTGATATATTCCCCCATTTCCACTTTGGTACTAAAAAAGGTTGAATAATCACCTTTTATGATTGTCGTTCTACTTTAACTTGCTAAAAGTCAAACATTTGAAGATAAATTCAACAATATATCTTTTCATTCAATCCCATGAGTAGTACTCCCAAAGGTATTTGTACATCTTCATTCTTCCCATATGAATAGAAAATAGAGATCTATGATCTTTATTCAACAATTATTTCCTCAACATAGAGTCACTAGACACACATAATCTTTTTCAAAATCTTAAAACACCTTATTCCTCAATACTAAAATTAAGAAACTTAACCTTCATACCAGAATCTACCTTTTCCTAGAGTTTTAAGATTCCATTACTGTATATACTAAGATAATAATGAGATATACTTACTTGATGAGTCAAGATTTATCATTTAATAAATTTCAACCATATACTCATATCATTCTCCAAACAATGATTATCCAAAATGAATTTCCATGCCTGAAGCACTAGAATAAAATTCTAATGGATCACATAATACTCAAAATAATAACATGCTATTCCTCGTTTATTTTGATATTAACCAAAACCAAAATGGATATAACATAGTAAGATAATTCAAACCTTCATGTGATGATACAATACATTAATCTCTAAAGTTCAATAGTAATACCCAAAGTTATCACTAAATAATTCCACAGATATATAACCCTAATGGTCACCAATATCATTAAACTTTTATCCACCAAAGTAGTGGGATTATTCCTCAAGTAACGTTTATGAATATTTCTTAGACATCTATAGAAACTCAATAAATTTATCCCAGGGCATTTCCTTTATTAAAACAAGGGTTCCTAAGACATTGGTCATAATATAAACCTTCAAAAAATACCAAAATAATTATAGATTTCACCACTTAAATAGATGGCCCATCATAAACTTTAGAAGTTTAAAATGATTTTTACATACCTTTTTTATCCAGATCATGAATATTTACACCCTAAGTATGTTTCTTAAAACATATGTTAGAATAATTTCCCAAATAATTATAGTTAATGAATCTTACTATTGACTAACAATTTGTTATCTCGTTGTTGGATTGTTCAGGACTCTTTTCCTAGTAGTCACGAACCTTATGACCAAACTTACCACACTAGAAACGCTTTCCAAATCTTGACATACACTCGCCAAAAATATATTTAACTATTCTTGGAATAAGTTTTAGGCTTAACTCTAGAATTATTTGTTGGTTTCTTCTCCATTTCCTACCACCTTGACAGTTACTTACTCTTTTCATCTCATGGAACATAATTTTCAGAAAATTGTACCTCAACTTTCTCATCACAAAAAACAAATTTATCATAAATTTTAAATTCTTATATGTCCAATGATCTTCATAATCCTGGTTTTAACCCTCATTAAACTCTATTAATTTCAATATTAATTTCTTGAATAAAGTCTCACACATACCTAGACAATATTGTGATGTTTTATTTATACATGGAAACTAAATCCTCATCCTTTTTCTTTAATTCCAAGAATTTTTTCTCCATCATAAGCTGAAAGACCTTATATAAATATTTATCAAATAAAAGATTCTTAAATTTTTCCCATTCCAGGGCATATAGATCATTCTTATCTATGGTATTCTTAACCAAATACCAGCATTGGTCAGCTTCATCTTCAAAATGATAGATGGAAAGAGTTATCTTTGGACATTATGAATATTCCATGACTTCAAATATCTTTTCTAGGTCATTGATCCATACTTCATCTACCACTGGGTAAGATGATCCATTGAATGATAATGGATGTTGTCTCATAAAATTATCTACTATTGTTATGTTCCTCTGTTGTATATCTAGTTGCTCTCTTGCATTGAAACCACCACCATTTATATCTTGTATCAACCGATCCATCACTACAAAAAATTATTCTTTTACAATTCCAATCATATATAGATGTTGATTCAAAATGGTATTTTCCTCTCGGATTCATCCCACTGTACCTTCCTTCTTTATTATGTGTAAAGACATTCTAAAAAACATACATTAGATAATGCAACATAGTAATTGTTAAATGTTATATAATTATAACTTAACCATAAAATAAAATCTTCTAAGGTCATGGTATTAACACTATCCTAACCACTCAAATTATATAATCATTTCCCTTGATACCAACTATAAAGACTCAGCCTTAAAAATTACGTAATCTTGAGTTTTAGTAAACAATTTACTTTATTCAACATTTAGGATCTTTCCAAGTTTATATTTTTAGAGAATTATTCCGTAACTCATACATAACCCAACCATAAAGTATAAAGTGGGAATTTTATCTTAGTATCCATTTTTTATAAAGTAAATAACTTTTAAAATAAAGGATGATCTATTTTATGGACACTCTTCAAGAATTTCAACTTAACTCCTTACATTCCCATACCCATCCTTAAATCCTATGAAAAACGTATAAAAATCTAGGATAATCACATGAATCTCAGTAAGGGATACACAAAGAAGGTAAACTATTAGTCATGTGAAAAGATAAAAAACCCATGAAAGTATTATCATAAAGTAATAATTTTCACCCTTAGGAACTATTAATAATTTCCTTTGAAAAATGTTCATTTCTTGCCTTTTCTGTAATAACAATATTACCATAAAACCCATAGAATGCATAAATAAAACATAAAAGTGTTGTGGGACATTATTATAATTTTCATAAATTGTATAACCACATAGTTAACTTTCATACATTTTACTCCTACAAATGGAATAACCATACAGTTGGATTCTATAACAAATGCCTTGGAGGGATATCATCGACCCACCCATTATTGGTTTATCACAAAACTACCTATCATTGGTTTATCACATAACCACCCATCATTGTTTTATCATGTAACTACCAGTCAAATGTCCAAGAACCATTATATAATCATAACACATAAAAGAATGAAAATTTTAGCATGTAACACATAATATTTCATTCACATTCATAACAAAACATTTATATATATTTAAATAATCAATACACTTTCAAAACCCATTTTCAATAACAAAATACCTAAAAAGAAATAGTTGGATTTTTTATTTTAAAAACATGAAGGCTTATACAGGATTCCAAGTACCAAAATAGAAAATAAAATTTCCTTTATAATTCTTTAATATCCATATAAATAAATATTTAAAATAATATCAAGAATATTGATGTGGAGGAAAATATTTTGAAATTAAATCTTAATACATTTAAAAATATTTTTTTAAATCAATGTATCCAATGCCAATTTGAAATATTTTAATCAGACTTCCTATGAAGGAATAACATTTAAAAAAAATTAAATATCATGATAATAAATAAGTTCATTATATGATATCTAAAATGGGTTTTATATATTTCTCAATAAAGAAGGTGGGTGTATAATATCAAGATATGGCTCAATGAAATTAAATTGAGATGAAATCCATTACCTTGAGTCTAACTTGTCACGTGTGTATTTATATTGAGGAATAATAAACATATGTTAATTATTTAATATCTTTATATACTTTTACATGTTTATTATTACCTTTATTTCAATTTTTACCTTGTTTTATACAATTACTTGATAAATTAAATTTAAGTTAGGTGTTTTGACCGTATTCAGTTTATGTATTAGATTGACTAAGGTTTTTTGAATATAGTCAAGGATTTCATTATATAATCATATCCAGAATAATAATAATGAAATAAATATCATATTTTTACATAATGGTTTTTTAAAAACCAATCATTAATGTTTTTGATTAAAAATTAATCAATGTTACAATCATGGAGATGGTAGGTCGTACACACAAATGAGCAACGTTCCCAATTTTCAATGATCATTATGAAAGGAATGGATGTAGAATTTATCTTTACATAATTATAATTATATTATAAATTCAATATTATTTAATCATATATATTAATATATATAATTATTCTACTGTAAAAGGAATCACATCGCTTCGAAGAGGTGGTTGTCTACACATCCTTGAAAAACCTTATCACTTTTTCCATGTGTGAAAAATTAATAAATAAAATGATATATTGTATTTATATAAAGGTAATTATTTCATGAATATCTTATATATTTCATTTATATCACATATTTTTAATAAAACTATCCTTGATACATTATATTTAAATTTTTAGCATAACACATCGCTTTGAGGAGACAATAGTCCACATGTCCACAAATAATGTTATCATATTCCCATAAAATAGAAAACATGAAGGTATGTGTTATAAAATAATTCAAGAAGTATAAATACATCATAAATATAATAAATATAATATAAAAATATTATTTCCATCATAATTCCCAACTATGATAGGTGGTAAAGGAAAAAACGAATGACAACATTTCGAGAGGCGGTAGTCCTCTATACACATGAACAATGATTTTGTTACACATTTGATGGATGTGTGTATAGGTTTAGGTATAAACATTAAATTAAAATAAAATAATATTTAGGAAACTAAGGTTATTATATAATCATATAATAATAATAATTTAATGGGTGGAAAAATAAATGAAACAAAATTTCTCATTGAAGAATGTTACCCCTGTTTCAGGTAACTCCTTTTGGATTTCCCCAAAATTATTTATTTGTTTTATTTTTCACCAAATTCAGGCCTCTATTATTAAATTATAGATATTGGTATAATACTTTGTCAGGGTTAGGATGATATAAACTCTTGAGAGGTGTGAATAAGTGTGGAGGGTGAGTGCCTTTTTATAGTGGAGAGGGAGTGACATTCTTGTAAATATAAGATGGTAAAAATTATTAGGGGGTATCCCTTACATAATTCGCCTCCAATAATAATAAAAAATAAATAAAATAGGGTATATTTTATAATAATGTTCATAAAATGGATTTTGGATATCTTTCTAGGTCATTTTTGCACTTACGATTAAAGTTAAAACACTAAGTAAACATATTTTTAACATAATCACTGTAATTATTTTAAATTGATTTCATTAATATTTTTGGTCAATAAAAATTTTAACTTATTAGAAATTATAAATTATTATAATTATAAATATGGAACAAATGTTTCTAAATTCTAGTAACAAAAGTGGAATAAATTAATTTAAAATTAATATCATTGTAGGACTATAAAGCGGGTTCTTAAAGTGAATATGTTCAAACGTTTACTAAGTTTTTATATATAAATTCAATATAAAAATGATAAAAATGACCTAAATTGGATTACTAGATGTAAAATTTAACTAATTATATTTTAAAAACAATTCAAACCATAATTTAACTATATAAATAAATTATCTAAAAATAAAGTTTTCAATTAAAATTCAGTATTATATACTCTTCACCAAAAAAATGAAACTTCTCAGAAAAATATCACAAATCCAAAACAAAAGTGAATATTAATATCTTAATTTCACAAATGAAGTTTATTTTGTCAAATTTAATATATAAAAATTTTAAAAATCATTTTTAAAAATTATTTTTAATCAAGTGAACCATAAAAATTAGGTAAAACTTTTTTTTAGAATAATAAAAATTTTAAGCATGAAACCAAATTTATTATTATATTATACCAATAAAATATATTGTTCTAATTTCAATTAAAAAGATAAATGTGGGTAAAAAGAATATATTTTGTCCTATTCACACCCTCCAATATAATTCCAAGGCAATAAATTCTATTTAAAATAATTATATTAACATTATATTATTGTTTGGTATAACTGAGTCTTGTGTGAAATATAATATTTAGAAGAAACTAATTGATGTGTGTCATGTATGATAATGGAATTAGAGTACCTTTTAATTTAAAATTAATATCTAATTTATAAATATTTATAAATATGAAAAATAAATATTCTATCATTACCTGTACTATTACACAAATTCTATAATTTATATTTATTTTACTCCCAAAAATTTCTTCTCGTGAATTTATTATGGAATTAATTATTCCTTTTAAAAGTGTATATGACTCTATTCCTGAAGTTTTAGTGTTCTATTCATCTAAAAATTCTCAGAAACACCATCTAGTGGATTTTCAATTTCAATATCATTTCCACTGCATGTTTTGATTTCTATGTCACACTACATAAGATGGGTTTTAGTTTGGATTGACATAAATTCTTACTACCTTTAAAATTTTTATTTCATAACTATTTCTACTTGAGATTAAAAACTATTTATACATGCTTCGATTTTATTAGAGTGATTTTTAATCCTTGTTTCCATAATTTAGAAGTTTTATTGACTACCCTTGATGTGTTCCTTGGTTATTTGAATATTTCTTCTAATATTATCCATTACTTAAGGATTTATATGTAATTACTTGAAGATATTACACAATCATCTTAGTACTATGGTTCTTATCAATTGAAATTGGGAATTGCATCTCATTTATCACTTAAAAGTTAGGTACCTATTTAATTAAGAATTTTTATTATGCATATGGGACTCTTGCACCTTTATAGGAATTCCAAATTGATTCCTCTAATTGGGGTACTTTTAATTTGAGAAAATAATAATCTATCAGTGTTCCCTAAGATGGAAAACCATAAATTCCCCATGAATATTTATAATTATAAATGTTTCTTTTCTTTTAAGTTGTGGAAATTAGTGTTTTAGATGGATAATTATGTCAAGCTGACTTTGAAGAACAAAATGAAAGATTGAAATATTTATAGGCATTCCTATTATAGCTTTGGTGGATTATAAAAAGACAAAAATAGTATTTTAAGTGGTAAATAGACATATAGAAAGGACATAGTTCTAGGGGTGTTGGACATATTCTTGATCTTACTAAAGTGTAATATTGGTATGTTTTTATGGTTTTATAAATTCTATGATTAGTTTTTAAGAGGAACATGGTATTTATTTTAAGGGGAAAATCATTTCCAATGCATGTTAAAATAGTATGTGTGATGATGTTCCTTAACCAGGTTTGGTAAGTTGTGAGTTACATGATGAATTTATATGTAATAAATCTATAAATGAATCCTTAAATGGTTACACAGGATGGATAACTTGGTAATGGTTGGGTAATTAACCTTCAAATGAAATATGGGACATTGAGCCCTTTTAAGAGGTTATTTATGTGTATTGGGTTACAGAAATTACAATCTTTGACATAGAGAATGAATTTTTATATCCATATTTATTTCACATGCTAAGAAGGGGGGATAAATTGACAACATGAGTTATCATTTTTGTTCTTAGTGATGAGTGAGATGTTTATAAATAACTGTGTTGTGTTATGATTGAGATATGGTAATGTTCTCTAACATGTGGCTTATTATGGGCTGAGTTATAAAGTTCCATGTTATGACAAAATTGGCCTTGAAAGTTATTGGCCCTTTTTGTCATTACATTATTATTTATATATTCACATACTAATGCCTTCAGTTTACAATGGTTTTGTGGTTTTTTATAAATATTATGTTCTCGCCCACAGTATATAACACCATATTTGTGTATAAATTGAATGCGTGATGTTTAATATAATGGAAATTTACCATTGTATCTGGATTTTGATATCTAGCTACATTTTGAAGCTTAATCTGCAATCTTACATATTATTAAGGAGTTCATTGTCCACACTTCCTTCCATTATCTCTTTTTTCAATGCTTATGTATTTTTGTATATGACTTATCTTTGAGTTTAGTTTGACAATTTGACATATATGGTTGTGTCAGTATATTATGTATTTCCTATAGCATGACTAGTGATAAAGGTGCATCATAATTTGTGGAATTACTTATAATACTTGATAATGTGTATAATCATTTCATTTTATCAATTTTAAGTTATCATAAAACAGTTGATCATTATATGATGATTCATTAAAGGTATTTTTAATTATTATGAAAATCATTTAAATGATAAATGGTTTTTTATGGTAGCTTGATGATATGAGTAGTGTTGTGTGTTGTTATAACCTATAGCAGTGAGAATATATGAGCTTAATAATCTATTATATTGATTGATTAAACCCTAAGGCAGGTTCTTTCTATTTTAATCTGTTATATTGAAGTGGTTCAATCTAAGAAATTCTTGTTTCTAAATTAAGGTATTGATCATTTTGATAAGCTCTATATAATGTTCCATCAACAATGATAAACATTTTTTATAAGAGTTATGTGTTATTAATAATTTTATTAATTTTTTTCAAATTTAAGCTTAATATGAAGTTATCTTTTTTAATTGATAATAATCTACTCAACAATACTTGAGTCATGGAAAACTAGTTGTCTTGAACATTTTCTAATTATTGTTCTGGTTCTTAGGCTAGATCAATGGTCCATACTTAAACATTATATAACATTGATGTATCATATTTATAACTTTCATTGATATTTCCATCCTATTACATTTTCCTTATGAATTGATGAAAATTTAGTCATTTCCCAACTAGTTTTTTAAACATTATTGATTATCATTTCCCTATTTCTCATTTTATTTCAACCATGTTCTTTAATACAACTAGTAAATGCATTAATCATTAATTTAGGATTGAATTTTAGATATGGGGGTGATGAGACAAGTTATTGAACTAATGTCCCCTTTATCATTGTCTCAAACAATCCTTTCTTTAATTTTTATGACTTCCATGGGTTTATAATAAAACAGTGATTTTTTAGAAAAAATATTGATTTCTGAAAAATTATAATTACATTCACTCCCCAAAGTTAAATTATATTTAGAATGTGTAGTGGTTGTTTGGTATATAATAATAAAAATTCTCTTTTAACAAGTGTTATTTTTATTTTGAAATGTACCATTATCTACGTGCTTCATCATTCACATTTGATTGATTCAATGTTTTTAAGTGATGAGGAACACACACATCTTGTCGAAGGGTTGGAAATTTTCTCTACTCTATAAAATTTAAAGTGAGTTTCATAAGAAGTTAGAGGTAGAAGATGATTCTGACGGGATGTTCAAGTACCTGAATTTGGTTATGAGTTCCAAATTTACATGGAACTTAAATTTTTCAGTGTCATTCTTGGGATAGAATGCTATGTCAGGATTACATTCATAACATTTCTTCTTAATTGTTTTCGATTATTTCACTGGGGTGTGCATCTGTCTCTCAAAGGATGCACTGATTGTTTCCACACATTCCCACTTTCCAAAGGATGGCGTTATCCGTCTCTTATTCAGGGACATTATCTCCCTAATCAAAACGAGATGATAGGATGTCAGTTCCTCCTTCCATGGATTCCTTCTCAGAACTCGTTACCTTGTTCAGGTCTCCCTCATAGATTTAAGATGTTTTTTATGAAACTATACCCAGTGCCATGTCTTCACAGACACAGTTTAATTACGTTACTTCTCTCAGGGCATTCCAAGGGCTCCGGTCAGGGTAGCAACCTTCTGTCAGGGGATTAGTCAAGTTAGACATCACAGGTGTGTCTGGACATTGGAACACTAGTGTGTCTGGGTTTCTTCACATTATGATAAGGCTTCTCGAGTGAGTGGATGCCTGAGGAATCCCACATCAAATGTGGAAAATGTTATGCTATAGGCACGTCTCTGAGGTTTTCCTCATCTTCCCATGTTTAACACAGGGTTTTCCGCGAGTTTAACGTCTAGCGGAGACAGATCAGACTGATCGAAAAACTGATAAGAGTAGATCATATGGGTACAACCCCAGGAGGGAAAATTGATGTTCGGGATAATGCATGGTTAGTCACCCGATTACTACTAGGGGTAGAGAGAAAGTGGGTAACATTATATCACTGGGATGTGGTGTCCTGGGTAAGAATCAATATGGATACGGATTATTGAGAGTGAAGTGGATGGATAATGAGATTGAACTGATGTGAGGATGATGGTGATGTTGGAATTGAGCCTCAAAGATACTTCCTATATATCTCCGTGGCAGGGAATAAAAGTCTGCGTAGTTTGGTGGGGCTATGGAACACCTAAGGAGGCATCCCACGAGAACGGACGCATGAATGGGATCCAGAGGAAGTAGAACCTCTAGGTTGGGGAATGTCCTTCCTGAAACACATAGTCTTGAGGTAGAGACCATGATGGAACATGAGTTATTGGATTGAACCTCCTAGAGACATACAATGTATCACAATGATAGGGAATCAAAGTCCTCATATTTCATGATAGGGGTATATAATCGGGGTGTATGCATTGTACAATGACCCGATGATATACTAAGGCTTATGCGGGGTTAGCATCCCAGTTTAGTCTGACACCATGGGGGTTCACTAAAGATGTGGGTCCCAAAAAAGGGGACTACGATGGCTTACCATCGATTTCGGACTACAACGGCTTACCACTGGTTGAGGTTCCAATGTTTTACCACAAGTTGGGGTTCCAACGGCATACTACTGGTTGGGGTTGAACCTCAGAGAGGCTACCTACATACCCTATCCAGAGGAAAATGATCAAACCCCATGTAGTTTGGAATGAGGGGATACAGTTTAACGTTATACGAGATAAAGGAGAACTGTCATGTAGGGGTCAGAACAAGTAAGTGTTGGGCATGAAACTTTGGGAGGATTCCTACATACCTTTCCTAGGAGACAAGGATCAAAGTCCACATTGTTCGGAATGTTTGAAATAGTTTAATGTTATGCCGGAGGAAGGTGAACCAATTTGATAGAGTTGAAAAAATTAGGTGTTGGGCAGGAAGCTAAGGGAGGCTTCTTACGTACCTTGCCTAGGAGACAAGGATCAATGTCTACATAGTTTAGAATGGTTGATACAGTTTAATTTCATGTAGGATAAAGTTGAACCAACGTAAAGGGGTCAGAACAAGTAGGTTTTGGGCTTATACCTCATGGTAGATTCTTACTTACTTTGTCTAGAGGAAAAGGATCGAAGTCTACATTGTTTATAATGGTTGATACAATTTAACATCATACGGGTTGAAGGTGAACCAGCGTGAAGGGGTCAGAACAAGTAGGTGTTAGGATTGAACCTCAGGGAGGATTCCAACATACATTTCCTAGCAGATAAGGATCAAAGTACACATAGTTGTAAATGATTTGGGCCTTGCATGCTAGGGAGGCCCAGCAAGGATGCCAGGGTCAATGATCACTATAAGCCCATGTGAGTCATGCTCGGTGTGAGAAACAAGAGGCGGAAAAGAACTAACAATCATGTTTCCAAAGGTGCGTCCATGGAAAGTTGAGTGAGGCTTACGTTTGGTTAGAAAACCAAAGAGGAAATAGGGGCTTACACGTGATTAGTGGCCCAAGGAGATGGAGATTGGGACTTACTCTAGGATGGAGGCCAAATGGAGACAAAGCCCGAGGGAGAGGGACAATGTAATGAAGGTCCCTATGCTCATCTCCCCTCTAGTATTTGGAATCGGAGAAGAGAGGAGGATGAGGGGTGATACATCCAGCATGAAAGGCCATGGGCTTACACCAAGATGGTTTCCCATCCACGAGGACAAATGCCACTCCAAAAAAAGTATCTCATTCCATGTGAGAAATATCTCAGTCTTATGGAGACGAGCGGGCATAGAGAATGTCTGAGATGGGGCGCCTCACGTGTAATGCATGAGGAGAGGCCATAGTTTAACATCATGTTATGGGGATGATGATGCCTGGTAGTTTAACTTTCTGCGGCTCGGACGAGGTGGGTTCACTCTATAACCCTAGGACGTACATAATTGATACCCACCCACTCTTGGGGATAGAAAGGCATCACCAATTCTGTGGTGAGGGGGTGTTGTGGAGTGATCCATTGAAGGGCCCACATTAGCATCGCTATATGAAAAGTAATAGTTGTTAGCGTGCCTATGCGAAGAAGCATAAGGTTAACCAACACAATGTAAAGCTCCACCAATGGGACCTTGAAATCACTTCGTACGAACATATACGATCGTACGGGAGAAAGGTGAATGACACATGTTTGTTGTGCATAAGAGGGGATCAGACAAGGTGCCTTAGGGGAAGGATGGAAAATAGAGTGTATAAGGAGGGACACGTGCTAGATGAGAGGTTGCGCACAACATGGAACAGTTGCACGCAAACCAGATGGATGCGTGCAAAATCGGTCTGATGTAGTGGAAACTTTCCCGTAAGAGAGATCGTTTTCACGTAAATGCCTTAATGTAAAAGGAAATTGACAAGGGTCAAGACCAATAGGGCCCACCCAATTCATGACCCCTAGGGGAACTTTCAGGCAAGATCCAATACCTTGAGGCCATAGTGTACTTCGTACGGTTGTGGAAGAGGTGTCTTTTTCATAGCAGAGCATCGTTTCGTCTTTTGTAACTGACCCTGAAGGGTAGGGGGTATGCTTCATTTTACAGCTAAAAACCCCAGAGGTCATGCGCAATAGGAGCTTCATGTAAGGTACTATTTTACATCGCATTGGGCATGCTAGAGTTTTCACACCTATGGGAAACTTATGCGTCAGACTCTTCCTTCATGCCCCTGCCTTGGCTATTTTTTTGAAATGTTTTCTGCAAAAGGGTCCCTTTGACGTCGCATTGGGTATGAAAGGGATTAAACTCCATAGGGAATATTGCGTGCACACCTGGAAAATTTCATGCCTGTGCCTTGGCATGTTTGTGGCGGGTTTCCATAGAGGCCTTCATTTGACATCGTATTAGGAATGCAAGGGTTTGTGCACCAAGGGGAATCGGGAGGACACCCCATTATTCTTGTGTGCAACTCCCTCTCC
Source organism: Viscum album (assembly GCA_963277665.1). Taxonomy (NCBI): domain Eukaryota; kingdom Viridiplantae; phylum Streptophyta; class Magnoliopsida; order Santalales; family Viscaceae; genus Viscum; species Viscum album. Next base: position 1,195,936,518 of record OY728139.1, read on the forward strand.
CACCACATAATAACCCCTTAATTCCAAATATGACTTTGATTTCTTTAAAAGTGCACACTCATGGAACTATTCGAAATTTTGCGTCAAAAAATACCCCCTCATAATCAGAGCTGAAGGGGGACCGAAGTTCAGATTTTGAGGGTCACGCCAAAAAATTGAGAAGCACCCGGTCAGTGTGTGCAAAAATGGTGTTTTGGTGCACAAAAAACTTCATGTGTGTGAAAGGCGCAGTCCGCACCTATAAATACTCTGAGGTCCCCCATTAGTTCCCCACTTTGACTTTTCTATACGACAAGCTTTTTCTCTCATGCGCGAAAAAACTCCCCATCTGCGCGCAAGTTTTCACGGAAAATATTGAATTTTGCATGCGCCCCGATCACTTTCGGGCCATCATCCATTTTCTCATAGACCGACATTCTTGCATGCCACTAGATTTTTTCATGCTGATTCTCCATTATTCCACACACAATTCATTGTATTTTTTAAAAGATAACAAAAATTCCCACCCAACAAACCGACACCGGGAGGGAGGCCAACACAGTTCTAAGGAGAACTCAGATGATCAAGAATCCCCATATTCTTCACAAAAGTATGGTTGTGTCCAATAGTCAAATTCCTTTTTGGTATGCCTATGAAAGCTCAAAAAGATTACGTCCTGAATGATAGCTCATCGATATGGAACTTTAGCATTTTGGAGGAGGTGTTGATTCCTAGCTTTAAAATTGATATGTCGTGGTCATGGGTGACACACGAGGATAGTATCCCATAGTTGAACATCACAAACAATGGAAATACATCTAGGTAAACACATAACACATCCATCTACATCTTGAATTAGAAGACTAAGTCTTTTTTAGGGAGCAATCTGATTCCCAAGAAATCTCCCGCTCGTTATGTGAGAACCTTCAGAAGCAGCATCACTGATGAGACGAAGGGTTGGAAGGAATGTGACTTCAGGTATGGGGAAAACTTCACAAGATAATGGGAATGGGAGTACTGGGTGTGCCAAACATATGAGGATTTGGGGCTAGAGCTTTTATCTATCGGGCTTTTTGAAGCTGTTTAGACATCCCAATTTCACTTCTACCGGTAGCAGGATCTAGTACCGGAGCTATTCAGACATTGGTCACCCGACACCAACACCTTCAACCTCTACCACAGGGATGTAGGTATCAGTCTATGGGACATCCATTGTATTGGGAGAATCCCCATGGAGGGGTACTAATATGACCAGTTCCTCTCAACAGGGAATGTCTGGGTGGATAGGACGTGCACCCCCATCCTAACTTGGCATCTGCTAGAGCTGGTTAAGGAGGAGTTAAAAATAAAATATGTTCTAAATCGCATATCTTATACAAGATGGTTCGGTCCTTTTTAGATGCGATACAAGCTTTTGAAGATGCCAGAATGAGGAAAGAAATTCCCAAACACATCTCGTAGGGGAAAGGTGGTATCATAATGGATGGTCATAGAAGCAGGAGAGTATCGATCATTGTGCTTCGACATAAATGAAATTTGGGACCTGAATGTAAGATATGTAGGGTTCGTTGTTGCATTATTGAGTGGGTGGTTATTTCCATTGAAGGATATGAGGATAGGGGTCTGCCCAGGGACACTAGTGATGGTCGGGATCATGGTGGTGAAGAACATGGTTAACCTGGGGGTGCCTATATTTTCTAGGATACATAGAATTATGGGGTGTATCTCGAGGGGAAGTACACCTAAAATGATATGCAGACCATTCTAGATTATTTATGGTTGGAACATATCGCACTGCGATGCGTATGACTTCCCGAATTCCATTTTCCCTCCAGGTGACGGTATGCGCCCATCCGTCTGGACCATTTTTGGAATTCGCCCACTGATACTCAGAGAAGAAGGGGTCAAGCCCAAAAATAGTTTACATACCCATTTTGAATATCACCCATTCCGGACACCAGTTTTCCCGATGATAGATGATGGGTGGGGCCCATTAGGGAAGAGGGAGTACCTATAGAGCATCAAGGTGGTGCGCCGATAGCTTAAATTGATGGAAAATGTTTCTGTTAACCATATGTGATGACCATGTTTTTCAGGTAATTCGGGTGCATGTAGAGGATTACCAAGAAATTATACACAGAGGTTTGGGAGGAGTGACGTCCCTGAATTCTCCACCAACTATGTCTTATGTTCATGACTACATTCCTGGGTGAGATCATCACCCTCCCTCCTACCAATGTCAATGTTGTCCTGTCAACAGAGTATGCTGAACACTGGAAAAGGACATACCCTAAGGTGAATCTATGGAAATGCATATAGAAAATCAAAGTGGCTAGTGTGGAGCTCGAGGAGTGAAGAGTTATACAAAGTGCAACAGGAGAGGTGATACAAAGAAGATCCTTGTGGCTAGCACGACATGGGTTGGAACTTCATCGGCAAGAGCATCGTAAGGTGAGAACATGCATTCGCCTTCTGAGGAGGGGTGGTCCTACAGACAACCTTGTGGGCCAGCTAGGGAAGTTATTGGGAAGTAGCCCAGGCACCTCCTGAAGCCAACTTCCAATGTTACCTTCATGTCTCTCTGGTCTACCTGAAGTATGTTGTGACAATCTATGTTCACCAAAGAGCTGTGGCAAAGGCTAGTGCATATCGGGCTCAACTTTCCAGAAATAGGGTGCATCCAGGAGGTGTATAGGGTAAACATTCATCATCGACATTCATTCCTAACTGCCATAGATATGTACACATTCCAATGGGGGTTGTATGAAGAGACAAACCTCCCAATAAAAGTGATGCTCGGCTAGGAACATGAGCTATAAAAGCTTCCATCCGAGGATGGAAATGTGGAGGAGGAAGAAGAGGAAGAGTAAGAGGGGAAAGAAGATAAATAAGAAGAAGATAAAGAAGAAGATGAGGAATAAAAGGTTGAAGTTCTCGGAGGTGAAGGACCTTTAGAAACACCTAATTTATAGTGAATCCCCTGTGAGAGTGGAAAAATTATATGCTCCAATGAATAATTGGCTGAGAAGCTCAAGGAGAGTTTAACTCTTATATCCACCAGCCTTTCTCTTCTTACAATACTAACTCATCAACAAAATTTTATCATGTTTAAGAACACATGGATGATGGAACCCATGAATCCTTCCCCAAGGGGGAATAATATGTTCCAATAGAGGTAAGATAACATCCTCATAAACATGTATTTGAAAATGAGAAAGGTGGGGAACTGGCTATGGTTGGAGTATATGGTGATGAGCTATAAGGAAGAGATGAAGAAACGACCTCTGAGTTTCCCACCCCTCCCATCATTTAGGAGGATCCAGTGTTGGTGATTGAGTTAATAAGTGATGAGGGATCTCCTATGGTAGTATATCCCTCAACGAAGCATGCACTGGATAATACCGGTCTTGGTTCCTGTAAGTATTTATCTATGTTGGATCTCATTTGTATTAGGAAATTCAGCTAACCAAGATATTGATTCCCAATGCAGTGATCACGAGGTGGAGGATCGGTAGACCATCAAGTCTGGAACATCTTTAGAAGACCTGTGAGTGATTACATCAGCTCTTGGAGAGCCAACTATTCAATCTGGCCCCACCCTAGTACTCGGTGAGCCGGAGGCTACAATCATGGGTGATAATGCTGCCAGGGTGGAAATCCAGTCTAGAGAGGGTGAGGTTGCTAAAGAAGAAATAATTATCAAAGAGTTACATGCATCTGAACTCTTAGATACTTTTCCTAAGTATAGGTCTATGGAACCTAAGGAGATAGACAATTATTACCCAGACACGTATGAGAAGTGCCACATTATGTGGTGCAAGGCATGGAAGTGCATCAAACGCTTTCTCAGTTAGCCACATGAAGAATGGATAAACCATATGGGGTTTCTTTTCACCTAGATAAACATTCATTGTGTTGTATGGGTAGATTCTCACCATCTTCATATAATGATCTATGATTACATGGATAAAAAAATACAGTATAATAGCCAATTCTCCAACATCGACTAGTGCTAGAAAGAGTCAGAGAATACCTAGGAATACCTTAAGGATAAGCAAGAAGTTTGATGCCTTGAAGAGTAAGCAAATGAAAGGAAGGATTTTATCACAACCCATTCTTAGCTCATTGAACAGTTGAGGGCCCAGATTTCAGATATCGAGGAGCAGGTAGTGTAGGAGAGTCTCCAAATGATTGAGCTCTAAGATGAACAATCATGAGCACTGGCTAGGTCTAATGAGTTCTGCTCTACGACTACTGATGAAGAGAGAGATCTTAGGGGTCAGATGTAGTCCTGGAGGCCACAAGCCAGAAGGTGGAAACACTAGAGCAATCTATGATTTTGTCCTACCTTTAGGTTTTGTTGTGGGTTTTTTGGGTGTTCTTTTTTCTCATTCTAATTGAAGGGTTGACGTGATGATACTACTCGGTGGCTTGCTGTGGGAGTCCCTCCGCACGCCCTCTCTGGACTCCAGGACGACAACCCCCTTCTAGGTCGGTCGAGTGTGATGGTCCGCATGATTTTTTGGGTGTGTGGGGCGTTGTGGTGGTGGATTCCTGGTAGTTCAGGCAAGGAGCATCAGGTTTTTGTGGAGATGTGGTGATGAATAATCGATGAGTCAGTAGTGCGGAACAAGTTGACCACAACGAAGGGGTTGCGACGAAAGGGTGGCCGTCTACTCATTTCTTCGATCAATGTTTTGCTTTCCCATGGTTCAAGGTCTTCTTGTTTTGGAACTACTGTTATCTAGAGACTTGTTTTTTTGTTGGATCAACTGCTTTTGCAGAGATGAATGATTTTTGGAAAAGGGATTGGGGTTCGGTGATGTGTGTCGATATCAGGCGATGGTGATGATAGTGAAGTTTGGAGTGAAAAAAAACGATGTGTTGGTCAAAGCGACGATTTGATGATGGTGGAAATGCAGTGGCTGGTGAAGTGGTAGCATCGTGACTACATTCGAAGAAGGTTCGTGGCTCAAGGCATTGGTGTTTTTTGAAATTTGAAACAAGGTGATTGGATACGGTTCGAGGTGCATTGATGTTGGTGGGTTCTTATGGGATATTTTGAATTTTGAAATTTGTAAGGTGAACATTGTTTTTCGAGGGTCTGTGCGTATGGTTACCACATTTCCATAACATGGATTTTTAATAAAATTAAAAAATGAATTGGCATGTAAACTTATCCTTATTTGTTTCTTTCTATTCTGAACTATGTGCATGGATGGATCATTTTTTTCTCACTTATTTCAATGCATTTTGACCATAATTGTGAAGTGATTAACAATCGATCCCTAATCTCACGTGAGTCATTCATGATGTGAGACACAAGGTATGGTTGTTTCATTTTTTCATTTAAATTTTGGAGTTCCAACTAGTCTTTGGGAATCTGGAGTGTAAATGACCCATTCAGGCTTTTTGGAAGAAAGAGGGAAGCTTGACTGGAGAATGATATTCTCAGAATAGTTGAATTGTTGTTTTCCCAATGTGCTCTAGTGCCCAAGACGGGTAATGCTAGGAGAGTTAGAATAAATCTAAACATTGGGGAGTGGAAAGTGTTAATCATGATACCAAAAATTTGGAACACTGTAGGGGTGGCATGATAATGGATGATAACTATTGACCATGTTTGAAAAACAACATCCCTACTGCGTTAGACTGGAAGGGGGGATAAAAAATTAGGGTTGACCACTGACCATGTTTGAAACATGGGGCTTGACTCAAAAAGCTATCCATTATCTTTCTGGAATGATAGACAAGGACAGTAAGTGAGCCATAGGACAAGAACCCATAATTTTAGGGTATTCCTTTAGGTATGAGAGAGGATGAGGATCCAAATAAAGGTCATGAAAAGTGTGGTGGGTGGAGTGATGGGTTATTCGAATGGAGTCAAACACTCTTGAAATTATGAATCCAAGGTGGAAACAGATTGGGTCAGTGCATTGGTCGATTAGGGATCAAACATATTTATAGACAGGATTTCTCTGGAGAAGACCTAGAATGACTTGAAGTTTTATGTCATTCTAATAAAGATTATAGACACGTATTTTAACGTTCGTATAGTGAGGACATTGCAGATTGTTTAAGGGGGCTAGGGATGGGCTCAAGGTGAACTTTCTAGATGTCTATATGAATATCATGAGAATAGCAATCAATCCAAATATAGTTCTTGAGCACAGTGTGGCCAGAGACCAACGCTGGTATGGGGAATCCTCTTTAGCAAGGAAGCTAATGCATCCTATAGTTAACATGGGGCATCCTAAACTAGTTCAGGGTAGAACCATAGTTTAATGTCATTTGTTGAGGACATGTGGATTCATTTTTTTTAACATCCTACAGTAAGACATGTAATGTAACTGGATATCCCAATAAAGGAGTACATGATGCGGTAGCTATAAACCTGACGTGAATGTGGGCATAAAGAGTCTTCACCACACCATATATCCTTAGAGGAATTTTTTTAGGTCAAGGGACCAAAATTTGAAGTTAGGATGGCCCTATGGAAAAGTGGTTGGGCTTTCTTATGTATCCCATTGGGATGGGAATCAATCCACTCGTAGTTCTAGGATGTCACGCAGTAGGGTGTCCTGCGACAAGGATGGTCAGATCTTAGATTAAAGGTATTAGATCTTGTACCATAGATAGAAAGGATGGAGGGAGAAACATGGTGAGATAATTGAAAAACCCAATGTGAATGAGGATGGTAGAAGTTTGTATCACTCCATGTGCTTCCTGAGGTGGTTTTAGGTCGAGGGACCAAAAATGAATGTTGGGTTGGGCCTGGGGCCAAGTGCTCGAGCATTCCTACATACACCATTATGATGGGGATCAAGCCATATGTATTTCTAGAAGTGGCATGGTAGGATACCAATTCCAGGTACAATACTATCGTGTAGTTCTATCCCACGCACCAAAAGAAGTGACGTTTGATATATCTTGTTTTTTATTTAGGATGGATGTGTGTTTTTTTGTGAAGCGATAAACCTAGGATATAGAATCCAGGTGTCGCTATAGGAATCAATCCATATGAAAGCATTGAAAAATGGTGTGGTGGATAACCACAACCATACATGATGTCCCCTCGAGTGAGGACATCACAATACAATATCGTTTTTCATCGTGCGGCCAAGACGATAATGTCATTATTTAGGGTCGTATGATTGGACCAACCCATGCATTTTAATGTCTTGTAGTAAAGACGTAAAAGTTTAAGTCATGTGGGACTAGGAATTATAGTTTAAAGTCATATGGATTGGGAAAATACATAAGAAACAAGGTTTTAAGGGAGGGAATTAGCAAGGCATGATAAATCATACCTGGCGTGAATGATGAAGAGGTCCACACCACACCACGAAACATTTTGGGAAAAAACATATTTGGGCCAAGGGGCCAGAAAAGATCAGATAATATGGGGTTGGAACCACAAATGAGACATCTATATGTTCCAATGTATCCCATGAGGATGGGAATAAAGTTATACATAGTTCTAAAGGTACAGTTTAACATCATACGGGAAAAGAGGTAGGAGAGACTAGTTCCTAGAAGAAGAGTACATGGTGCGGCTATTGAAAACCCTATGTGAATGAGGACACTGAGTCCACCCACACCACACCACGCAATCCTATGAAAGTCAGGGCCAAAAGGATGAACATAATAGTTAATTAGTGGAACCTGAGCTGGACCTGAAGACAATATGGACAAGAATTCGTACATATCCCATGAGGATGGGAATAAAGTTTTACATAGTTCTAGGAGTGTCATACAATTTTACATCTTGTGGCAAGGACGTGGAGAGATCCTAGTTTTAAGGTCTTAGAGCTCAGACCATATAGAAGAAAGACTTCCAAACGGGCGTAAAACTCAACCAAATCCCTAAGCCCACGTGATTTATGCTTGATTTGGAAAACAATGGTGGATAAGATCATTGAAACATGTGGAATACTTGAAAAGGGTAAAGCGATATGGATCAACGAATGACGCCTCATTGTGGATTTGTCCTCCGGACACACAAATGTGCACAGAGGGATAGAACCAAGAGGGTCAAAATTCCACTTAGACACAATAGAGTGGGAAAGGATATAAAACATGAAGCTAATATTTAGGGCTTTATGGGGGTGGTGTGATGATGGATGATATATTTTGACTATGTTTGAAAAAATGCATCCATATTGTGTGACTGGAAATGGGAACAACAGATGACTGTCGACCACTGACCATATTCGTAATGTGGGACTTGTATCAATTTTTCATTATAAATTCTTGAGTACGATAGCCCAAGAAAATAGGATGGCACTGGGACTGAGTATCCATGTCATTTAGGGGTCCTTTTGGAAGCTAAATATGATGAAATCCCAATTGAAGGAGAACATGAAGCCTAAAAATGGGAGATAACACGTCTATGTAGAATTCAACACTCCAGTTTCTAAACCAAAGTGCTTCTGGGAACATTTGTGAACATCAAATGAGGGTAAAGGGTCCCAATTAAAGAGCATCCAACTCAAAAATATGAGTGTAAAGAAGGTGGAAGAAGATCTCTTAGAAGGGAGAGGTACGTAGTGTTGGCTGTCGCAAACCTGACGTGAATGAGGACATAAGCTCATACTGCACCACATACCTCCTCTTGAGGAACTCAAGCTAGGAGTCCTGAAAGATGATGAGATTTAGAACCGAAGAATAAATATCTGGGTGGTCCTACGTATCCCATGAGGATGGGAATCCAGCCACATGTAGTTCTGGAAGTTAATGTTCAATTTTATGTCATACGATAAGGACGCTGATAGGGTAAAGGTATCTCGGCGAGGAATGTGTATGGAATGGTGAGTAACCTAACATGAATGGGGAAATAAGATCATACCACACCATACAACCCTAAATTAGAACTTAGTCCAAGGGGGTGAAAAGGTCGAGGCATCTGAGACTGGGAGTCCCAGCGAGTTCACAATTTAACGTTTTTGTAGTGAGCACGAAGGTGATCTTAGTTTAAGGTCATTGTCCTCAGACCATAGATGCATGACCTTTTATTTAGTTATTTCCTTGCCAAATACCCTAAGCCTATGTGACCCATGCTCGGTGTGGGAAACAAGGAATAAGATTAGGCTCTCCCTAACATATATGGGTACAGAAACCAGACTAACACTCCTTCCTGAGGCAGACTGATATTGTAAGGGATAGTTTGGAAAAATGAATCAGTGAACCCAATCTTTGGGATATATTGGGTTGGTGAAAACAACCAAGTATTGTTGTTGACCATGTTCGAAACACAGCATCCGCATCGTGTGACTTGGAACAATAAATGACTGTCGACCGCTGACCATATTCCCAACGTGCGACTTGTATCAATTTTTTGTTCGAGATCCTCGGGGATGTTGTCTTGAAATGGTAAGAGATCCCTAGAGACTATCATCCTTGTCATTTGGGGGTACTTTTGGATTTTAAATATGATTAATACCCAAATAAAGGGAATGTGTGAAGCATGAATGTGCCTGTGCAGTTTAATATCGTGGAGGACGACGAAAGAGGTGGAGATCTACATAGAGAGGGATACATGGAATGGCCTTGATGAATTCGATGTGAATGAGGGAAAAAGACTGAACCAAACAATGTGTTTCGACCTAAAAGGAGATCAAAAAGTTTGGGGATGGGCCTATAGATGAAATTTCTAAGGGTTTCTACATATCCCATGAGGATGGCAATCAAGCCATACATAGTTCTGAATGGACCATGCAGTATAAAGTCATACAATGAGGATGTGAGAAGATAGAAGAATGAGGAGGGACAAATGGTGTGATCATTGTAATCCCAGCATGAGTGGGGTTCAAAGAATCCTACACTTCACCAAGTGAGATCCTTCAAGGGAACTACACCCATGGGGGATATTCCAAGAGACGAGTTTGGGGATGGACTCTAAGATGAGGTGTTTAAGCATTCCTACATATCCCGTGAGGATGGGAATCAAGTCATATGTAGTTCATAAAGGTATCTTGCATTTTAACATCATTCGGTGAGGATGTGGGTATAGAGAGATCTTATTTTAAGGGTGTAGATCTCGGAATATAATGTTATATCTTCCTCTCGTAGTTTAACATCATGCAGGATGAGTGATGAGTAGATTTACGTCTTTCATCTTGAGTGAATCACATTTTTAACATCTTGTGGAGAATACAGAACAGTTTAAGTTCATGTGGGACCATTGGATCAATCAAAGCATTACTTGAGGAATTTGGAATTGGTGGGAGGAGTTATATTCTTGTCATCCATGGTAACTGGGGACTACTCGTTGATTGTACCACGATTCACTGTGTCATTTCCACCCTTACACGACTGTATTAAATTGAATTTGTATTGTAAATTATAATAATAATAACAAATTGAATTACCTTTTTTAATCCTTTATTTTGTGTTTATTGATATTAAAAATTACAATGTTACTTGTCTTGAAAATTTCATTGAAGGTGAAGGTGATTTGGAGGGCCCATGATGATGTCCAAGAAAAATGGGCCAAACTGCGCAGGATCCAAGCACACCAGTGGGTTAATCCGCACACGTATACTAGACCGTGCATTCAATTGGTCTGATATTTTGTGGGCTGGTCCAAAACGCACTGGTATACATTTCATATGAAGCAACCCAAGATTCATTCGGCCATTTGATGGCCTTTCCAACATGATCCGTAGAGCACACCAAATCTGCACTGATTCAAAAGTGGTGTGCTGTGATCTATCCACATCTCGGGATATAGGTGTCCAAAGTGAGCCACAATTTAGGTGGAGATATCCAATAGGTGGGGATACAAATTTTTTATTTTATAAAAATCAATATAATGCTATCTGGAGGTCGAAACACCTGTGATAAGTGGTTTTAATAATTCTCTGTGATCAAAACCACCTTCCAATTTTCCTATAAAATGGAACCTTGGGCTCCTCGTTTGGAAGTTCGACCAGGAGGAAAAGATATGGTATTTTGGATACCCAAAGGAGTTCTAGCATCATACTTGAAGTTCTTGAGGCCCCTATCATCATAGGGGGATCATCAATGAAGAATTAGTTCCAGCTGATCCTTCTCCTCCTCTCGATGGCGAGCTAAATGGTGGACGATCATTTCGAGGGAGCTACACATTATTGGGAGGGAGTTCCAACACTTGATACTCTACTAGTTTTGTGTGATTTTGTGTGGATTATTTCACTTATGTTTTATCTAATCATTCTTCTTCTCTGAGTTCATTTCTTGGGTTTAATTTGGTGAACCGCTTTTCATTTCAACACCGATTGGGTTGAAATTTCAAGTGGGAAACTTGAGTTGTTCCGATTGGGCAACACAAGGATCCTATTTCTCTCACACATAAAAAAGATATTAGTATGCTTGGGTATCCTCTAATATGTTATTGAAGTACAATCCTTGACAACATGATTTTTGTGTTAAGGGTTGGTACTTTGTGCAACGTTTAGAGAGGCAAGAGGGGAATCAAGATCTTGACAACCCTCAACCAAAGAATTAAACAAAACCATGTGAAATTATCAGAATAATGAACTTTCAAAGATGTGTATGAAATTTAAGTGATCTATTTATCTCATAATTCTTAATCCTTCACCTTATTCTATCAACTACTAAACTCTTTAAGTTAAGTTATTTTCTTAAAACTGTTTTCAAAATCACCCCCTTTTTCAGTAATCTTTATTAAAAATACACACTATAAGCCACCAATTCTCCTTGAGTGATGACTTAGGGTCTGAACTAAACTATAAATCAACCTTAAAACATAATAAATTTGACGTGTCATGAAAATGTGGTCAAATTTTTTCACCGTTTCCGGGGAGCGCTTTGATTTTTAGTGCGTGTTTTTGAAAAGAGTTTTGTAAACTTTTGTGAATATTTATTTGTTATGTATTATACCTTTACCTATATATTTTTTGTTCTGATCTATTTTTTGTGTAGGTTTGCTGCATGAAGCATTCTAATCTGGGAGATTTACCTCCTTTCGAACCCAAACTGGAGAGGATCTTACGTCAGCGACCCCGAGACGTACAAGAGAACCCATTGATGGAGGACACACAAAATATTGAACTCTTCTTGATACTTCCTATTGTTCTTCTGGAACCAATATAAAAACTGAAATAAAAATGGATAATATTGCTGAAAAAAACTGAACATTAAAATAACTAACCTCACCTGATGTTGATATCCAGCCCACCTATATTCAAATGTAAGGTGAGGCACCCAATTTTGAACTAAAATATGGCTTAATTCACCTATTACCAAGATTCCATGGACTTCCTGGAGAGGATCCACACAAGCACTTAAAAGAATTTCATACTGTTTGTTCAACATTAAAACCTGCTAATGTGGATGAGGAACAAGTAAATCTTAGAACATTCCCATTTTCTTTGGAAGACACTGTGAAAGATTGGTTATATTATGCTAATTTCCCAATAAGAGGTTGGGCGGACATGAAATGCCTTTTTCTTGAAAAATACATCCCAGCCTATCGAACTTCAACAATAAGGAAAGAAATTTGAGGGATAAGACAATGTCAAGGAGAAACACTTCATGAATATTGGGAATGATTTAAAAGATTATGTTCAAGTTTCCCACACTACCAAATAAGTGACCAACTTTTAATACAATATTTTTATGAAGGTTTAATTCCTATTGATAGAAATATGATTTATGCTGTTGCAGTTGGTGCACTGGTAGATAAGACCCCAATTGCTGCAAGGACCTTAATCGAGAACATGGAAAAAAACACTCAACAATTCGGTACAAGGTCTAGCATACCCATTCGAGGTGTTCATGAGGTACAAAGTACTGAATTCGAGAAGAAGGTGGACACAAAGTTCGAAGAGGTAAGTACCCTTCTTCGATAACTTTCTCTTTTCTAAGGGAAGTCCCAATCTCCTCCTCCTATCCATTGCGGTATATGTTCTTCTGACACCCACTACTCTGACCAATGTCCTCAATTGAGGGAAACATCTGAGATTTGTGAGGAAATATTTCCATGCCGCCCCTATAACCAGCCCTTTAGGCAAGAACCTTACTATCCATCCAACCATGGGTGGAAAGAGAACCAAGCCTATAGGCAAAGGGGGTATTCAAACCAACCTCAACAACAATGGAACCAACTAGGGCAGAGTAGTCATCAACCACCACCACCTATAAACCCTCAACCACCCTAAAGGCCTTTCCAACAAACCCCTAAAAAACCCAATCCTATCCTAGAAGATATGATGAAACAAATGGCTGCCAACAATATCCAATTCCAAAAAACCACTCTGGCAGCCATACAAGACCTCAAAACCCATTTAGGCTAACTAGCTAACTCACTGGGTGAAATTCAAAGTCATGGGTCAGGTAAACTTCCCTCTCAACCAATATTTAACCCTAGGGGTAAAGGAAATGTTAGTTCCATTACCATTAGGAGTGGAAAACAAATAGAAAGTAAGATGAATCCTCCATTAGATTCATCCCCTCCTGAGGAAACCTCCATCCCAACCATTAAAAATGTTCCAAATGTTGAAGAACCTTGTATTGAGAGAATCCCTTCCAAAGGAAAGAGTGTGTACATTGATGAGTCACCTAGCCCAACCATTCCTCTTCCATTTCCTCATATTTCCACCCAACCATGAAAACCAAAGGAAACTGATCTTGATAAGGAAATATTGGATATTTTCAAGAAAGTGAAGGTTAACATCCCATTGATTGATGCAATGAAGCAAATTCCATGGTACGCCACGTTTCTAAATGAGATGTGTACACACCGAAGGAGACTTCATGGAGATGAGAATGTGAGTTTGGGGAGGAATGTTTCAGCATTGATAGATCCATCATGTGATGACCTGGACCCGGCCAACAACCCGAACAGTGTCGGACGGGTCGGGTGTCACTAACTTAGGCGCACCTCCCCTGAACGCCAAACGCTACCGACTAGCAGTGAGGGCCTGTTAGGTATAGTGGGGAGGCTATACCCTCACTGAGGATCATAGTAAGGGTGGTTGTCCAAGTATAAGAGTAATGATTCAGCAGAAAGAAAGACTCAGCAGACTCGAACTAGACCCGCAGAGCGGAAGCACATTCAATAACGATAAACAGCGGAAGTAGTGAATATAACTATAGCAGCGGAAATAAACAAAACAGCATGCTGATAACATGTAACTACTGTTGAACAGTAAAACATGTATCCAAAACAGGTCATACACAACAAAATATAAAGAGGGAGCCAATGGATAACCAACAGTAGCTACAACAAGTAAGCATGCCGATAGAGAAAAGTAAACAAAACTATGTAAAACCAGCTTAGCATGACCTCAAGGTCCATACCATCTCCATGCAACAACTAACACAGCCCAGCCCCTGAAGCTGGCCTCTTTCCTACACGTAAGTCCATAAAGTCTGCACGCGTCCTGAAGGGCCCATGTAGGGTGTGCGACAAATCTCAGTAGGATACCACCCAACGGTGCGTACCAAAAATATGTGTTTAAGTAGTCATGCATTTCATGGAAAGAAGTAAATAGTATGATGCACATGTAAACACAAACTCCACTGGTTCACAACAACCACCATGGATTATCACCTGCTTCGTCCAATGCCGGAATCTATGTCGTGTAACAGGCACCACGTGCCACCTAACACATCGTGTCCCAAGTACCGACGTCCCGAAGGCATGCCCAAAATAGTAACCCGACACCATGTGCCTCCTGAAACCTCATTTCTCAAGTACCGACGTCCTGAAGGCACGCCCAAAAATAGTAAACTGGCACCAAGTGCCCCCTGACACCTCATGTCTCAAGTGCCGACCTCCCGAAGGCACGCCAAAAAATCATAACCCGACACCTCGTGTCTCAAGTACCGACATCCCGATGGCATGCCCATTCCCTGAAGGATCCTCACCTCCCACGTGGATTTCTACGGAAACCACCCCCAACCAAAATACTTAACCGCAACTACGGGGGCCTCTACCCAGATGAGTGGTCAAAACCACCTCATCACAGAGTATCTCTCTGTGCACACTACTCAAAGTTCCGGGTGAGCGGTAATCACTAAATAGTACCTAAGCCACCAAAACATCTTACACCTCGTGTCCCTGTGACCATGTTGCTTAGGTCCGATGGCCTCACCACCCAAGAAACCTGGGCCATGCCCAACCTGACAGTCGCACTACCTCAGTCCGACGTCCATGATGCCCAATCCCGGGGTAAAAACCACACAAAGTAACCCGGGCCAAGCCCAACCTGTGATCAACATCACTCAAATGTAACCAGGCCAAGCCCAGCACAACCCAAAGGGTCCAGTAGATGCAATTCAGCAATTTCATATATAACATACGTAAACAAAAAACATAAAAAGGCAAAACCCATTAAATAGTAGAATTGCACTAGACCTGGTGTTGTCTCATACCAGCACTGAGGTCTTAAATGCCTCTGACAATTTATATCAAACATCAATAAATTAAACTAACAGTTTATAACAATAAAATTTCAATTTAAACCATTTTGGCGTTCCCCGACCAAAATGCCCCGACGAGCAACGACCCCTCACCCGACCCTTCTCACCCAAACTGGTAACCTGGCATACCCAAAATTATCCCAGAGGTCCGATAAGCAATTCAGTATGAAAAATCATATAAAATGGGCCCCGCTCAAAATACCCGAAAACGCACCAAAGGTCGCGTTACCCAAACAACCACTAAAACACAAAATAAGATATGCACCACCTACCTGAGACTCGTACGTCACTACTCCTCCGGTAACACCTGCCAATTCGGTCTAAAACACGGTAAATCTACAAAATATTCAATACCATTCAAACGCCTATAACTCATTCTAGAACGAAAATCAGACAAAATGGCCAAAGGGGAATCAATGCCTTACCGAGGGGGTTCCATCGCATCCAACCGAGATCAGATCAGACTTCGGACGAAGAACCAGGAAGCAATTGAAAATCCGTCGGACTTGGGGGAGGGGGTTCTATCCAGAACCTCAAAACGAGGCTACTGCCCGTTTTCAGTGAAAAAAGAAAGTACACGGCGTGTACTTTTGGACTACACACCGTCTATAGGTCATTTAAATGTTCATAAGATGACTGATTCCGCCGCCTTACTTTCCAGACCTGCCGACATGAGTACACTGCGTGTACCTAGGGGTACACGGCATGTACTGGGTTCCTCTTCCTTTCCTTCACCGTCTTACCCACAGGCCATGTGTTTACCTTATACACATCTAGACTACACGACGTGTCCCAAGGGAACACGGTGTGTCCCTGGCTCTACCCAGCCAATGGCCTACACGCCAGGTATTCCCACTACACGGTCGGGGTTACACAGCGTGTTTAAAACTACACACCGTGTAGTAATAAAATTTTACACGGTCACCCACATGATATGTACTCGGTGAGTACACAGCCGATCACTCGCCTACTCATACATGGCGTGTACTTAAAGTACACTGTGTGTAGTCTATAAATTTTCAGAAACTTATAAATTTTTCCAGTTTCCTTAGAAACCAAACAAAAATTCAAGTAGGGTTGGGATTTTGACCCGTTCTGAAAACCTGGGTTCTTTCAAACTCGCGACCTTAATGTAGCTCACCCCCGAGCTACCAAACGAAACCAAGAGATGGAATCGAACACACCCATACCAATTAAACAACCCAGACTACCTCGATCTCATGGTTCTGGCAAAACTCCTCAAGGGTCTTTCCACCTTAGGTATTGCCTACTCGGTCTCAACCAACAAAGCTCAAAGCAACAACAGTTTACTAACTTGTTTTCCAGACGCAGTGTCCTCCCATGATGCATCGTCACCCTTGCACCTCATTGGTGCTCCTACATCACTCCTGACACCCAACGTATCCCGCATCGCATTGGTGTCCGCCTCCACGAGGTCCGGGTGCCTAGCACCTCAAGTAACCCACATCCTCGATGCCCCAATGCCCATGACACCTGAAGTAACCCACTGAATACCATAAATGGTCAGACAACCCACACACACACACACACACACACATATATATATATAACAATATATTCTATGGAGATAAAGAAAGCATTAAAAGGCAGTGCATAACAACTACCCTTACTCCCCTCACCGCAACCCATGCCCCACGACATCCCGGCCACATGGCCTCCTTACCCGCTCAACAGAGCCAAGTATCCAAAGTACACCGGGCCATGCTCGTCCCGACAACTCACATTGCCTCAAACTGACGACCGAGTCGCCCAATCCTGATAGTTACACTGCCTCAACCATAGTACCTGCCTACTCTCACAAGAGTCAGACCTAAATATACTGCAACATGCAATTTTTTACAAAATATAAAGCATGGCATACACATTGCCCAACTAGAAATTCTCTCAGGAATTTCACCAATTTACATTTCAAAGCATATTAAGCATGGACATTGATTTTTATTCACATGGCATTATTACTTCACAAGCAATACGCAAAATCATGAAATTGAAATACCCTAAAAATGTGCCTATCAAAAGCCAACAACAAGACTTGCCATACTGAGCCAAGGTCAGATTCTCCCTTACCACACTAGGTCAAGGGTCACATCTCACAATCAAGAATATAACACATCAAGTGATCCACCGAGGTGGAAATCATATATACCGTAATCTGAGAAAAAGAAAACAGAAATTCCCACCCTTGGAAACTTGGTCCATCCCTCGTACCTAGGGATGCAGGCACCCAAGAACAAGCTGGGAACCTAGTTCCAGTAACAACAACTTATCTTCAGTCTACCATATACCAAATAGAAAAACCAGTAGAAATAAAAAGATAAGTCTCAATCTCATTAGTAGCCAGTAAAATAGTGCTACTAAATCCTGATCAAGAACTCCTTTGATACCACTTTGTGACGACCCAGACCCAGCCAGCCACCCGAACAGTGCTGAACGGGTCGGGTGTCACTACCTTAGGTGCACCTCTAGTGAACACCAAAGGCTACCTACTAGAAGCGAGGGTCTGTTAGGTATAATGGGTAGGCTATACCCTCACGGAAGATTATAGTAAGGGTAGTGGTCAAAGTATAACAGTAAAGATGCAGCAGAAAGAAAGACTCAGCAGACTCAAACTAGACCCGCAGAGCGAAAACACATTCAATAACGATAAACAGCGGAAGCAGTGAATATAACTACATCAGTGGAAATAAACACAACAACATGCTGATAACATGTAACTACTACTGAACAGTATAACATGCATCCACAATAGGTCATACACAACTGAATATAAAGAGGGCGCCAATGGCTATCCAACAGTTGCTACAACAAGTAAGCATGCTAATAGAGAAAAGTAAAAAAAAACAAAGTAAACCCAGCGAGGCATGACCTCAAGGTCCATACCATCTCTATGCAACAACTAACACAACCCAGCTCCTGAAGCTGGCCTCTTTCCTGCACGTAAGTCCATAAAGTCTACACGCGTCCCGAAGGGCCCATGCAGTGTGTGAGACAAATCTCAGTAGGATACCACCCAATGGTGCGTAACAAATATATGTGTTTAAACGGTCATGCATTTCAAGGAAAGTAGTAAACAGTACTATGCACAAGTAAACACAAACTCCACAGGTGCTCAATAGCCACCATGGAGTATCGCCTGCTTCGGCCAATGCCAGAATCTCTATCGTGTAACCCGGCACCACATGCCACCTGACACCTCGTGTATCAAGTACCGATGTCCCGAAGGCATGCCCAAAATAGTAACCTGAAACCATGTGCCTCCTGAAACCTCGTGTCTCAAGTAGCGACGTCCCGAAGGCACACCCAAACATAGTAACCCAGCACCATGTGCCTCCTAACACCTCGTGTCTCAAGTACCGACATCCCGAAGGCACGCCCAAAAATCGTAACCCGGCACCATGTGCCTCCTGACACCTCGTGTCTCAAGTACCGATGTCCTGAAGGCATGCCCATTCCCTAAAGGCTCCTCACCTCCCATGTGGATTTCTACGACAAACACCCCCAACCAAAATTCCTAACCGCAACTACGGGGGCCTCTACCCGCACGAGTGTTCAAAAACACCCCATCACGGAGTATCTATGTGTTCACACTACACAATGTTCCAGGTGAGTGTTAATAAACAAATAGTACCTAAGCCACCAAAACATCTAACACCTCGTGTCCCTGCGACCATGTCGTTCAAGTCCGATGGCCTCGCCACCCAAGTAACCTGTGCCATGCCCAACCTGACAGTCACACTGCCTCAAGCCGATGTCCATGACGCCCAATCCCGTGGTCCAAACCACCCAATGTAACCCGGGCCAAGCCCAACCTGTGATCAGCATCACTCAAACGTAACCGGGCCAAGACCAACACAACCCAAAAGGTCCAGAAGATGCAATTCAGTAATTTCATATATAACATATGTAAACAGAAAACATAAACAGGCAAACCCCATTAAACAGTAGAATTTTACTAGACAAGGTGTTGTCCCATACCCACACTAAGGTCATAAATGCCTCCAACAATTTATATCAAACATCAATAAATTAAACTAACAATTTATAACAATCGCATTTTAATTTAAACCATTTTGGCATTCCCCGGCCAAAATGCCCCGATAAGGAACGACCCCTCACCCAGCCCTGCTCACCCAAAATGGTAAATGAGCATAACCAAAAGCATCCCATAGGTCCTATAAGAAATTCAGTATGAAAAATTATATAAAATGGGTCCCTGTCAAAATACCCAAAAATGCACCGAAGGTGGCGATACCCAAACAACCATGAAAACAGAAAATAAGGTATGAACCACCTACCTGAGACTCGTACGATGCTACTCCTCCGGTAAAACCCGCCAATTCAGTCTAAAACATGGTAAATATACAAAATATTCAATACCATTAAAACTCCTATAACTCATTCTAGAACGCAGATCAGACAAAACGACCAAAGAGGAATCGAGGCCCTACTGAGGGGGTTCCAACACATCCAACCGGGATCAGATCTGACTTCGGATGAAGAACCAGGAAGCAATTGAAAATGACTTGGGGGAGGGGTTTCTATCCAAAACCTCTAAACGAGGCTACTGCCTCTTTTAAGCAAAAAAAGAAAGTACACGGAATGCACTTTTGGACTACATGTCGTGTATAGGTCATTTAACTGTTCATAAGATGGCTGATTCTTCCACCTTAATTTCTAGTCCTTCCAACATGAGTACACGGCATGTACCTAGGGGTACATGGCGTGTACTTGGTTCCTATTCCTTTCCCTCATCGTCTTACCCACACACCATGTGATTCCCTTATGCACGGCTAGACTACACAGCGTGTCCCAAGGTAACACGGCGTGTCCCTGGCTCTACCCGGCCAACGGTCTACACGCCAGGTATGACCACTACACGGTTGGGGTTACACGACATGTTTAAAACTATATTCCATGTAGTAATAATATTATACACGGTCACCCGCACGACATATACTCAGCGAGTACACAACTGATCACTCTCCTACTCATACACGACATGTACATAAAGTACACAACGTGTAGTCTGGAAATTTTCAGAAACTTCCCAATTTTTCCAGTTTCCTCAGAAACCAAACAAAAATTCAAACAGGGTCGGGATTTTGACCTGTTCTGAAAACCCGGGTTCTTACAAATCACTTCCCACCAAGTGAAATTATCCTAGAACATTTTGAATTCCATGCACCATAAGGGAATATTCGTTTTCTAATGCTATGCTTGATTTAAGTGCCTCTATAAATGTGATGCCTCACTCCATTTACTCTACATTATAGGTCGGGGAACTGAAGCCCACTGAAATTATTGTTCAACTATCTAACCAGAGTACTACACACCCCTCTAGTGTGTTAGAGGATGTTCTTGTGAGGGTCCAAATTTAATTTTTCCTGCTGACTTTTATGTGATTAAAATAGAGGATGATAGGATGAATGGACATGCCCCGATTATATTGGGGATACCTTTCTTGAAAACTGCCAAAACCATAATTAATGTCCACAATAGTACATTATCTATGGAATTTGGTGGGGACATAGTCCATTTAAGCATCCTAGATTCCATGAAGCACCCCTCTAAAGAACATTACTGTCTCACTAATAATTCTATAGATGTACATCCTTCCCCTAAAAAAACAACATTTCTTTCCCCTGATCCCCTTTCTGAGTTTTACTCACTGATAGAAATACTAGGAAATGATTCATGCATTGATTGTTATAGTGGTCTAGAAAAGTGTCATTCATGTTCGTTGATTGATGATTTCTTGAACACTGATAATCCACTAACAATCGATGATACTTATAAGCTTGTAAAGGCTCATTCCTCATCTGAGGTTGATACCATTGAGCAGTTAGATGAGATTAGTGACCTCTCTCACACACTCCCATCAATAAAAAATCCACCTGAATTGGAACTAAAACAACTGCCTCATGATTTACAATATTCATATCCTGATAATGGAAACATGTTTCCTATCATCATTGCTAGTTCACTCCCTCCTGAGCATGAATTATGACTGCTTGAACTTTTTAGGGAGTATAAACAATCTTTGGGATGGACACTTGTTGACATTCCTGGTATTAGACCATCAATATTTACACATATTTTTTTTTAAATTATGAGGTTAAACCAGTGAGGCAGCCACAACTTCGACAGAACCCCCACCTCCTTGAAGTTATGAAAAAATAGGTAACAAAATTATTGGCTACTGGAATCATTTACCCCATCTCTGATAGCCAATGTGTCAGTCCTGTTGAAGTGGTTCCTAAAAAGACTGGCCTTAAAGTAATTAAAAATGAAAATAATTAATTGGTTCCAACTCGTGTGTAGAATAGTTGGCGTGTCTTTATAGACTATCGCCGACTAAACCAACACATGAAGAAGGACCATTTCCCTTTACCATTAATTGACCAAATTCTAGAGAGGCTAGAGGGTATGCCTCAGTACTGTTTCCTTGATGGGTATTCAGGATACTTTCATATCTTTATTTCCCCAAAGGATCAGGAAAAGACAACCTTGACTTGCCCCTTTGGAACATTTTCCTATAGAAGGATTCCATTTGGTCTGTGCAATGCTCCGGGTACTTTCCAACGATGCATGGTTAGTATTTTTTCATATTACCTAGAGAATTTCCTAGAAGTATTCATGAATGATTTCACTGTTTATGGATCTTATTTTGATGAATGTTTGAGTAGTCTTGGTTCAGTCCTACGTCGTTGTATTGAAAAGAATCTTGTATTAAATTATGATAAATTACATTTCATGGTGCGACAAGGTATAGTTTTGGGGCATGTCATCTCTGGGGATGGTATCCAAGTAGATAAATCAAAAGTTGATATAATTTATTCCCTACCATTCCCAAAAAATATACGGGATGTGCGATATTTCCAAGGTCATGCTAGATTTTACTGTCGTTTCATTCATGACTTTAGTAAAATTTCACTCCCCCTCTCCGGATTACTACAAAAGAAAAAGAATTTGTTTTTGATAAACAATGTGAGGAAGATTTTAATAAGTTAAAATGGAGTCTCACCTCACCCCCAGTAATCCAACCACCTCGGTGGGATTTACCATTTGAGCTCATGTGTGACGCCTCTAACTATGCAGTTGGGGCAGTTTTGTCACAAAGGGTCGACCGAGCTCCACATATCATAGCCTATGCCTCATGTACTTTGGACCCTTCCAAAGAAAAATACACCACAACTGAAAAATAATTCCTTTCCATTGTGTTTTCCTTGGACAAATTCAGGTCATACCTTTTGGGGTCCAAAGTCATTGTGTTCCCAGACCATGCATCCCTCCGGTACCTCCTTAAGAAACCAGAAGCCAAACCACATCTCATTCGTTGGATGCTCCTCCTTCAAGAATTCAATCTAGAAATTAGAGATAAAAAAGGAGTAGAGAATGTGGTGGCTGACCATATTAGTAAGATTCAACCATTCTCATACATTGACTCATACCCTTGTATTCCCATAAATGAAATGTTTCCTGAGGAGAAACTGTACTGAGTGCAAGATGTTATTCCTTGGTATGCTGAAATTGTAAATTATTTGTTAACATCTTCCATTCCTACTGATTTCAAAAAAAACCAAGCCAGTCATCTAAAACATGTGTCTCGTTGGTATATTTGGGATAACCCCTAACTTTGGCGCACCTGTAGTGATCAAGTACTTAGGTTTTGTGTTCCCAATAGTGAGTTTCTATCCATCCTTAGATTCTGCCACACTCTTGCTTGTAGGGTCCACTTTGGTCCCCAATGGACTTTTCGCAAGGTCCTTTATTATGGTCTCTTTTAACCAACACATTTTCGGGATGCCCATGTTTTTTGCAAATCGTGTACTCCTTGTCACAGAATGGGGAATTTCCCTAAAAGAAATGAAATGCCAAAACAACCTTTGATCTTTCATGACATTTTTGATGTTTGGTGTATTGAATTTATGGGGCCATTTCCAAATTCCTTTGGAAACTTTTACATTCATCTGGCAGTTGACTATGTATCTAAATGGGTAGAGGCATGAGCTACAAGGATTAATGATTCTAAGGTAGTTGTAGAATTTTTGAGAACCCAAATCTTTTATAGGTTTGGCTTACCTAGCTTCATCATCAGTGACTAGGGTTCTCATTTCTGCAACCGAACAATGAAATCACTTTTTCATAGTTATGGGGTCAGTCCTCGAGTTTCTACTGCATATCATCCACAAACCAATGGTCAAGCTGAGGTGTCAAATAGAGAGATAAAACAAAATCTTGAAAAAAGGTTCCAACCCAAGAGAAAAGATTGGAGTCTTAGACTTGATGATTCATTTTGGGCCTACCGTACTGCTTTCAAAACTTTCATTGGAATTTCACCCTATCATCTTGTGTTTGGAAAGAGTTGTCACCTCCCTGTTGAGATTGAGCACCGGGCCTACTGAGCCATCAAAAAATGCAATTCTAATCATTCTGTTGCAGGTTCTCAAAAGAAGTTTTAGATTCTGGAGTTGGAGGAAATGAGAAGATATACATATGAAAACTCCAGAATTTATAAAGAGCGAACCAAGGTTGCCCACGACCGTCTTATACTTGATCGTCAATTCCATATTGGGCAGAAGGTCCTCCTTTATAATGAAAAGCTAAAGTTGTATCCATATAAGCTTCGTTACCTCTGGATTGGACCATAAACTATTACTAACATCTCTCCACTTGGTGTTGTCTAGGTTCAAAATGAAGATACCAAGAAAACATTCACTGTCAATGGGCAGCGGCTGAAACACATCCATGAATCCATTCTGGAGTCCCCGAGGGAGGAACTCCATGTTCAAGAAGCAATATATCAATGAAACTCACCAGGTTTTATCCTTCCTTTCCACATCCTCTTTTCATACAGTGAGGACACATCGCATTCTATGTGTGGGGGGGGGGGATATGGTTACATTCATGGGTTAGATAGGAATTTTCATCATTTTCTCCTTTCTTCTCTTTTTAGCCTTTTTATGGTATTTTTATTTTTTTCTCCATCAAATTTTTTGAAGTTCAATGATTTGGTGACCATAAAGGGGCGTATGTAAAAATACCATAACAAAGGCTAAAAAGAGTTTTTA
This sequence comes from Viscum album, assembly GCA_963277665.1. Lineage (NCBI taxonomy): Eukaryota > Viridiplantae > Streptophyta > Magnoliopsida > Santalales > Viscaceae > Viscum > Viscum album. The sequence continues at coordinate 1,195,961,018 of OY728139.1, forward strand.
TATGAATTTAACATCATGGAGTGATTTTTAGTGAATTGGTTTTCTGTCAATGATATAAATGGTTGTATCACTGTGAAACATTTGAGATGATTGATTCCCCTTGTGTGAGTAGTTTTGGGAAAACTGTGTCACTAATATCTCCATACATTTTTGAATCAAACCACTAAGTATGAATATTTCTTACTTAATATAAGGTAAATATATGTTAGGTTAGTATTATTCATCTTGAAATGATATTTACATACGTTTGTTCCTTATCCGATATGTTTCATTACTATACCAGATTGACCAATGCGTGTGTACCTAATGTCGGACTATTGTACGCCCTCAAAAAAACTGTTTCTAGGGAAGGTAAAAAACCACTCCTCCTCAACCTTTGATCTTGTTATAACTATTTCAATTAGTGTCGTGAGGATATCAAACAATGGTTGATAGATGAGTGTGACATTTGTTCCAAATTAAACTTCAAAAAAATAATAATATAATAAATGATGGGAGTGATGAAATGTGCAACATATGGGGATATCTAGGTCAGGAGTTTATGGTTTGACATCTGTGAATTCTTAAGTGAGTGGGTCTTGATATATGATTGCAAAGGAAGTAGGATGAGTTTGGTGAAATATCATTTAAAGCTGAATAATGTTAAAATAACCTATATTCATTTTAATAGAAAGTGGAAAGAATAGCATGGAATGGTTTTTACACACACACATGGAGAGTTAGTGGAATGGTTGACTTTTGAATTCCTTTCTCATGTTGGTGTCATGAATCTATTTTAATTTTGTTGTGATATGATTTATGAGACATCTTTTTCCATTTTCACTAGGAAAAACTTCTTGGTGTGGTTCATGCATTGATCACATTACTTTAGTGACTTTAAATTTCATCAAATGTAAAATTTTCATGATATTGGGAATATATATATATTCATAATATTATTTGGATATGTGAATTTTCCCAGGAGTTCAAATGTTTAGGTGTGGTGGTGTGATCGTACCACGATTCACTGTATCATTTTCACCCTTACACCATTGTATTAAACTGAATTTGTATTGTAAATTAAAAAATAATAACAAATTGAATTACATGTTTTAATCATTTATTTTGTTTTTATTGATATTAAAAATTCCAATGTTACTTGTCTTGAAAATTTCATTGAAGGTGAAGGTGATTTGGAGGGCCCATGATGATGTCCAAGAAAAATGGGCCAAACTGCACAAAAACCAAGCACACCAGTGGGTTAATCCGCACACTTCTACTAGACCGTGAATCCAATTGGGCTGAAATTTTGTGGGAAGATCTGAAACTCATTGGTATACATTTCATATGAAGAAACACAAGACTCATTCGGCAATTTGATGGCCTTAACGACCTGATCTTTCCAGCACACCAAATCTACACAGATTCAAAAGTGGTGTGCTGTGATCTGTCCATATCTTGGGTTATAGGTGTCCAGAGTGATCCAAAATTTCGGTGGAGACAGCCAAGAGGTGGTGATAGAACTTTTTAATTTTATAAAAATCTATATAATGTTGTCTGGAGGTCAAAAAACCTATGACAAGTGGTTTTAATAATTCTGTGTGCTCAAAACCACCTTCCCATTTTCCTATAAAATAGAACCTTGGGATCCACATTTGGAAGTTCAAATAGGAGGCAAATATCTGGTATTTTGGAGACACAAAGGAGTTCTCTCCTCATACTTGAAGTTCTGGAGGCCCCTATCATCATAGAGGGATCATCAATGAAGAAGGAGTTCCACCCGAGCCTTCTCCTCCTCTCGATAGCGAGCTAAACGATGGATGATCATTTCGAGGGAGTTCTGGCACTTGATACTCTACTGGTTTTGTGTGATTTTTGTGTGGATTATTTCACTTATGTTTTATCTAATCATGATTCTCCTCTGAGTACATTTCTTGGGTTTAATTTAGTGAACCGCGTTTCATTTCAACACCGATTGGGTTGAAATTTCAAGTGGGAAAATTGAGTTGTTCCGATTGGGAAACACAAGGATCCTCTTTCTCTCATACATAAAAAAGATATTAGTATGATTTGGTATCCTTTTATCTTTTATTGAATTCAAAACCTTGATAACACGATTGTTGTGTTAAGGGTTGGTACTTTGCGCAACCTTTAGAGAGGCAAGAGCGGAATCAAGATCTTGACAACCCTCAACCAAAGAATTAAACAAAACCATGTGAAATTTTCAGAACAATGAACTATCCAAGATGTGTAGTGAAATTTAAGTGATCTCTTTATATCATAATTCTTAATCCTTCACCATATTATATCAACTATTAAACTCTTTATGTTAAGTTATTTTCATAAAACCTTTTTCAAAATCAGACCCTATTTTTTGTAATCTTTATTAAAAATACACACTATAAGCCACCAATGCTCCTTGAGAGACGACCTAGGGTCTGACATCAACTATAAATCAACCTTAAAAACATAATCAATTTGATGTGTCATGACAACGCTTCATGCGCCACTAGAGTAGACCTTGTGAATGATGTAAGGTCCTTCCCATTTGGGCTCTATCTTGGGTGGTTTCCTTCCAGGTATCATTGGTGATCTCAAGGACAACACCAAGTCACCTTGCAAGAAAGATAAGAGTTGAACACTCTTATTTAATGCTCTGGATATCTTATTTTGATGCCTCTCTAGATTGTGAACGGAACAAATCTTATTCTTGTTGAGCGCTTCCAATTCATCTAGATGGATTTTAGCTACCTTATCTAGTCCTTGTTGATCATAGACATCTATGTGTAAGGATGGAAATTGAATCTATATGGGTAGGATAGCCTCTATTCTGTACACCAGGGAGCATGGGGTTACCTATGTGGAATTGTGATTTGTTGTATGATAGGCCCATAGTGCATTGGAGATTTTTTCTGGCCAACACTTCTTGTTCTGACCAGCCATTTTCTGCAGGATGTTAGTGAGGGTTTTGTTGAAATCTTCGATCTGCCCATTTTCTTGCGCATGATAGCAGTAGTTGCTGCCATTATCGGTGAGGAAAGCATGAGGGACTCCAAATATATAGATGGTGTTGGGGATAAAAAACTCAATGATAGAACAGTCCATGACCTCTTTCAGCAGAACTACCTCTGCCTACTTGGAAAAAAAAATTCATAGTGGTCAGGATGAACCTACACTGGTAAGATATTGCTGGTGGATATGGTCCCACAACATCTAGTCCCCAGGAAAAAAATGGACAAGAGTACTTGGTAGTGTGGAGAGGCTCTGGTGGCCGATGCACAAAGTTAGCAGGAATTTTACACACATAACACCTCTTGGAAAACTCAATACAGTAGCGGATCATGGAGGGCCAAAAATACCCCAACCTGTAGATCTGGTGAGATAGTTCCGGCCCAGTCTGATGAGCCCTGTGGGAACTGGCATGAACCTCCTACATGACCTAATAAATCTCACCTCCTTGAATTCAATAGAGGAGAACCCCATCAAACCCATACTTGTAGAGGATTTTCTCAAGATTGGGACCACTCTAGAGGGTAAAATGTAATGTGGGACACTGGATTCGCTTGCCCTCGGCTCGATCTACCAGGAGATTATCGTACTAGAGGTACTCGATAAATGGGGTTCTCCAGTTGGGAGTCACTTCTAGCACTGCATTAGGGGGACCTAGGGGTCCTGATGTGGAGGCGCTGGTGGTAAGGTGTCTTACCTATGGGATATCATCTTCGTCTAGAGTGGTGGGGGTGATGAATCTCTAGTGTTCCATGTGGATAATCAAATCATCCTCATCAAGATCTTCAAGAGATGTATCTAGGCTTGCCAAGGTGTTAGCTCGAACGTTCTGGGATCGAGGGACATTGGTAACTTCTGTCCAAGACATGAATTGGGCCATCAGCTGGTGGGCACATTCCAACAGTGGTATAAGCTCTAGATTCCTGATTACATAGTCACTGTTGATCTATTTGATGACTAGTTTAGAGTCCCCTTTTTGATGCAAGTGAGGAACATCAATCTCGAGGTCCAGCTTGAGGCTAGTGATGATAGCCTAGTACACTGCCTCATTGTTGGTACAACCTTCTGAAAACAAGAATGAATATGGTAGAGTGGCTTGTACTGACATGATGAAGATGATATCCAGGACCAACCTATTGATTTTGGGATCATTGAGTCTTCTACTGGTATGACTTTAAGAAGCACCATCAAATTGCATTTTCCAACACATAATGGATTTGTCTATCGAGAGGATTACCTCATCAAGAAAATCAAGATCCATAGACTGGTCCACAAGATATGGATGGGAGGTAAGGAAGTATTCCAATTCTTTCCCCTTAATAGACCTATGGGGGACAAAAATAATGTAGAAATGCAGGATTATCACTACCCACAGAGCTAGATGTCCTTTCAATATGGGGTGGTTTAGGATGTACTTTAGCAGATCCACTCCAGAAAATTGTTGTTCCTCAGGCTGCTTCAAGTAATGTCTCAATTTCATCACTATGAATACCAGTGTAAGGTATCTCTTATCGATGGAGGATTATCTAGTCTTGATATCAAGGAGAATGCGACTAAGGTAGTAAATACTATTCTTCATTCCCTCGCTATTCTTCTGGGATAGAAGAGTGTTGAGAGATCATTCTAGGGCAGTCACATAAAGGATCAACATCTTTCTAGAAATAAGTGGCATCAGGATTGGAGGCTGCAACAGATACTATTTGATTTCTTTGAAAGCAGTCTGAAATTATTCATCCCACATATAGACAATGCCTTTTTTTATTATCTGAAAAAATGGATTACACTTTCCAGCCAGATTCACGATGAATCAGTTTATGTGGGTCAAGTGGCCTTGTAATCCTCACAACTCCTAAACGTTTCTTAGAGGAGACATCTGACTGATGGCGTTAATCTTCTCTAGATCGATCTTGATGCTTCTATATCTAACAACGAAGCCGAGAAACTTTCTATAGGTATCCTTGAAGGCACACTTAAATGGGTTCATCTTCATATGAAGATAATGGGGGAAGCCAAACACTTTCTCAAGGTCTTTGAGATGGTCATGATGTTGGTTATATTTGACCACCTGATTTTCCACATAGCATTTCACCAATGTCCCAAGGATCATCTTAAAAATGTGATGCATGGCACACTGATAGACGACACCTGTACTCTTTAGAACGAAGGGAATTACTTGGTAGAAATAATTACCTTGCGGTGCTCTGAAGGATATGGAATCCTCATCCTCAGGGGACATTTGAATTTGGTTAAACCTGGAATACCCATCCATGAAGGAGAGAGCTTCTAACCCAGTGGTGGAATCAATCAACAACTTCATCATGGGAAGGGGAAAATCATCCTTCATACAGTGATGTTTGAGATCCCAGAAGTCGATATAGACTCTGATCTATCTTTTATTCTTCCTAACTAGCACAATATTAGCTAACCATCTAAGGTACTAGACCTAATTGACAAAATTTAATCTAATGAGCTTATCAACTTTGGCCTTGACCATGTCTCTATGAGAGGGATGCATCTTTCTGTGAGGCTTTTTGAACCCATATTAATTTGTTGGGAGACTGAGGCAGTGGAAAGTGACCTGAGGATCTAGTCCTGGCATCTCATTATAACTCTAGGAAAATACATCGTGTTGTTGCTTCAGAAAGTCAACATATCTTTGTTTCTACTCGGCAAGTATAGTAGTAGTGATCAATGTGGTTTTTAGATCCAAATCTCTACTGAGGTTTACCTATATCACTTCATCAACTGTGGTGGAGTCACATTCTTTGAATGCGGTAGGAACTTCCTCCAAGTCCTCCTCTTCATTCATGGAGGAGGGATCCTCCATGGAAGGTGATTCCTCTGAATCGAAAAATCCTAATGGGAAGCTGATGCCAGCTTGAGCGGTGGTAGAAACTACATTGGGGGACTCATATACCGCTGAAACAATAACAATGAAGGCTTTAGACCCAATCCCATCTGGTCTTCAGTCCAAGGGGCCATTCTTGATTATATAGAAGAAATAGTGTCACGTCATCTTGAGCCGGTTTATCCCATCCCGATGAAACAAGAAAGTATGACGTGTTTTCATTTCCATTGGGGAAAACATCCTGATACCTTATGGGGTAGGGGGATCTGGGATAACCTGGGCTTGATTCGTGTAGTAATATGAGGTGATATTCTGGCATCCACTAGACTTGGGAATGTGCTACCCCCTTTTTCTAGAGACAAAAAAACTTTTCCCCAGATCTGGAGTTGTAGCCTCCAAGCGGTGAATCAGAAAAATGTAGGCATCATCTAGGTCTATCCATGGGTCAGTAGCAGTCGTAGCGTGTTCATCCTCGTTAGCATGAATTTTCTTTTCCTTTCTCTTGTAATATCCATCATCCAAATAGTGGGTTTCACAAGAGTCAAAGGCATATGCGTCACCTTGGAGAACGCCCAGGAGACCATTAAGTGAGTACATAAGGCACTGGTGATATGATGAAGAAACTGCTGCATGCAGGTGGAGACATGGCCTACCCTTCAATGCATTATAATCAGTGTCCTGTGAAACCATCTTGAACCCAGTGTTGGAAAATAGGCCACCAAAATGGGTCTCTAGGTAGATCTTTCCAAATGGTGTCTATTACACCCTATCATAACCTTGTATTTTTAGGTCAGAGGAACTCAAATCATCCTCAGACAACCCCATTTTTTGAAGTGTTTGGGTCGAGATTAGGTTGATCCCAGAGCCGGTGTTGACAAGACATCAACGAACCTCCACTCAATTGAATTGTTTGGTGATGTAGAGTGTGAGGATGTTCCCCTATATGGGAGAGCCTTCATCTTCTCCAATGAAAGAGATAATGTCCTGACATTTATCATGCTCGAATTTCTCAACATGGAAGGATTTTATAGCTGCTACCTATGCCTCAAACTAGAGGAGTATTCCTAAAGCTTTAGTGAGGGAATAATGAATATCCACTAATAGGTGAAGGGAATCAAGGATAGAGAACCTTGCAAGAATTTTGGTGAGATGCTTAAGGATATCAAACTTCTGTTCCAAGTGTGAACTTATACTTACAGAAGGTTGTTTTGCGGTAAGGGGTATGATAAGCCCTTCCAATTGAACCGGCAGCTGGCTGGTGTTGGGAATGGCTTACTGATAGCTAGTCAATGTTTGTGGAGTGACTAGCGGATGTGTTCTAGATGACTAAGGTCAGTCCGTAATAGACTTTGGTTGATCACAGTGTGGTCGGGGCAGCTCTGCCTAATCAAGTAACACAAATAGTGGCGAAGGTGGACCTAATGACATCGGATGAGAAGGATCCACTTATTGAGCTATGTTTTGGGCCTACTGTCTAGTTTCATTGGAATCCACATACTGATAGGAAGTACTGACTGAGGCACTCCAATGAACCATATAGCCATGACCCTGCCGATGCTGGCGATGGATGGGAACGTTGGGAGTATCCGTCTGGTGCTCCTAACTGTCTAAAATCATATAGGGGTTTACCTGCTCCACAGTGTAAACCGAAGAATACCCTTGATCATTGATTGAATAATCCTCCACTACAGAACATATTCTGGGGAGAATCTTCATCTTTAGGGTCATGAAGTAACTGAGAGTACAGGATGTTAATGAAATTGGTGGGGGACTTTGTTTTCCCTTGGGTCGTTGATGCTTGCTCTTCTGAGAAAAGGGAGGCTGGCCCGTTAGCACATAAGCACTGGCTATGGGTGATGTAATTTATTTTAAAGACTCAGGTGGATTCAAATGTGCACGGATAATACCATGGGAATGGGAGACTGCCTTATGAGCCATCCAGTCGACATACTTTTGAGACCCGTAGTGGGGAACCTGATAACACTCACCATCGCTGTCACTGCTGTTGGCTGGCTTCAAATATACAAATGCAACCTGTGCTAGAGATGGGACTAACCTAACTATGTTTTTATAAACCTATTATTGAATAAAGTCATTAAACACATATAATTGTTTGAGGTTGTTCCCCAGTATCTGATGATAGGGGCAGTAATTGAGGTGATTAGTGAGATCTACCTCTTTGGGCCTCCTGTATTCAGACAAACGTAGAGTCCCTATTTCGAAGATCTTCAGAAATAACTAGGGACTTGAGCCTCATTGAATGCGTAGGTTTGGTTTCTCCTATCTTGGAAGGGGGATCTGGGAGCCTAGCCCTAACGAGGGGATGAAGGAGCCTGTCGAGGAAGTTGAAACTGGTTATCTCGCCTAGGTGGTGGTGGCATGTTACACAGCGGCGCATGCCAGTTCTAGGGTGGTCGCTACTAGGTCAGAGTCTGTGCCTAAGGTGGAGGGACCAAGTGAGTTTTTGGAGGTGCCTCCATTGGTAACAACCATAGCTTCCCAGGGGCCTCTATTTGTATTACTGTAGTGGGATTATCCTTAGCAGACCATATCCCGACAATTGTAAGAGGCAACGAATGTGCTTGCTTGGCCTGCTGCAAGTCTTTCTCTAGACGCTGGGCCTTATCAAAGAAGTCTCTAAATCCCCTGGGGTAATTTTGAGTAATGAGAGGGGGGAATTTTGGTTTTGACATTCCCCAAACACATTGTCAATAGTTGTTCCTAAGTCAACGACATATCCAAGAAGTATGTGAGGCCCTTCCACCAGATGACAATGTTTGAAACGCGCTCATCAGGCCTCTGCTTTCACTTGAACAGGTTTGCAGTAATCGCCTTCTAGGTGGTAAATCTGAACTGGTAAAGGAGTTATCTATGAAGATATTCCCAGCCGGCGACAAACACAATGGGTAGCTAGATGTACCAGACAAACGCAAACCCTTCCAATTTCGGTATGAAACACCGGAGTTTGACGGCCTCCTGATGTGTTGGAGTTCCCAACATGGGTACACACCTTGAGATGAAGTTGTCCATATGTTGTAGTGGGTCACCTATCCCATTAAAATGGGAAATGGTGGGGATTCAAAAACCCAGTGGTGCTGGAATATCATCTAAACACACTGGATATGACTTTCCTTCAGGCATGATTTCCACCTGTTGAGTTTCCAACACCTTGAGACGAGCAATGAGGACCGTCATTGGGTCATCTGGATGGGGGGTTCCTATCTTGATGAGGATCCATGACCAACAGTGCTTTGTCAAGTTCTTCAACATGATAAGTAGGCGTACTGGCTCGTGGAGTGGTTGGTGGGATGTCCTGTGGAGCGGCTGGGGGAACCTGAGCTAGGTCCTAGGGATTATCACGCCACTCAGTTAGATTTGGTGACACATATCGCGATCTCTTTCCATAATACATAGCTTCTACCCTATCTATTTGGGAAGGATGGTTATGGTTACTCAGTGGAAACGCGTCTGGAGAATGTTGTATCTGCCCTTCAGCCCCAGCCGAGGATCACCGTAGTCTGGTCGTCGCTTTGTGGAACATTCATAAAAAAGGTCATTGACCATGTTCTTGTTCTCCGGGAGCTATTGATGCAATGCAGCTTTTTCAATTCCATCCACAATCTTCTACACTGATCCAGACAGGTCATAGGATGTGAGGGCCCCAAGGTGCTCCTTACCCTTATTGATATTCTGGCTGAGGATTAATGCCTCGGTGGGCATGGGAAGACCCATTAGATTTATCTACTAGTGAGTAACACTTTCTAATGGATCCAATAGTTGTAACACTCACCTAGGGGTCAAGTTTTTGTCAAAGAGATTTAGCCCGTTCTCCCCCTCAGATAGATCAGCCATGTTACCCACGACTCTACCTGGAGGAATATCCTCAATATTGACTATAAAAATGGGCTGACACCAGATAGAACAAAAATGGAGGGAAGTATACTACCCCCAACCATAGACCTAAAAATGGGGGGAAGCCTCCTTGATAATTCTATGGATCACTTTAAAACTCTAAAAGCATCGTTGCTGGAGGGTCCAGTGGTGACTGGGTGACTTAGGGCACAGGGCCACAGGGAGCACAACTAATTGGACCATACAACATTACTGGTCAATATTTTCAAAGTGTTATTGACTCTTGAGTTAAGCCACTTTCTAATAATGGAGACTGAAGTGTGTCGCCCATACAGTTTGGAAAAATCACTCATCTTCCTCCTGGGTAAGCGATTCGGGCGCACTGAAGTTAGCAGTCACAATTGGACAGAACATCTCTAGGAAATGATATACTGTGAGAATGTACCAAAATATCATTGCCTCGTATTCAAGATCTAGCCCTTGGTTTCCCGACTCATCAACTAGTGGTGGTTGCAGGTCTGATAATGTTATGGAAGCGGACCGCGGAGACAGTATACCGACTGGTGGAGAATACAATGATTGAGCGGACAAGCCGCTTCATCTCGGGTTATCCTGTGACGAATGAAACGACTGAGCCACTACATCTCAGTAAGACGGGCTGGAAACCATAGCTTCCGGTGTAGAGGATGTGGTCACTAATGGTGGTCCATGCTATTTTTCATCCTTTACCAGTCCCCAGAATAACTCTCCATGATCTCTAGTTCAGGTAGAGAATGACCCTATTGACAATAGGGAGGATTGCATGGTCAGAACTGAGGAAGGGGGAAAATCTTCTTCCTCTTGGATGTATCTACGGAGGGAGGTAGGAATCCGTTGGATCTATCATTCCAAAAGGATGAGGCTGATACACCTGGTTCCTACCCCAAATCCCGACACATAGGAACAAGGTGAGGGTTCCATTTCCAAATCACATTTTGCCTTATAATCTGAGAAGCATACATGTTTAATTGTGGATTGAATCCTCTATGAGGTCTTTTTATGGTGTCAGCGAACCGCCCTCCTACCCATGGATGGATCTTCATGATAGGGTATATTTCTGGCTCGAGGTGGACCTTGATTTGAATTGATGCTGGGGCAGAGAGGACTTCTACCTAGGAAAGCTGGGGTGAGAGGTGCACCTGCACAGATTTCAAAGGGAGCATGGGGAGGACCTCCATTTCTGCTGGCTGGCACATAGATGGAGTCTCTGTAGGAAGTGGTGGAGTGGGTAGGACCTCTGCTGGAGTTGGTGGAAGCATGGGAATGGCCTCCATATTGGTTTCCCTTGGCAACGACGGTATGAGGAAGGTTCACGTACTGGTCGAGCAGAACATGGGTAGGACCTCTGTGTTGGGTGCCCATGAAGCAAGGAAAACCTCTGGTTCTCTGATTATTGGGACAAGGTGGACCCTCATCAGTTTCTTTAAGGACATGTGGAAGACCCCCATGCTAATGGATGACTGGACGAGTATCATCTTCACATCGGTGACCTGTGACGGGAGGAATGGCTCCATACCTGAGGTCATGGGTGCAGAAGAGGCTTTCATACTGGGTGTCAATGCAACGAGGAGGAACTTCACCTGGATTGAAGGTGCCCTGGGGAGGACCTCCACTCCGACCTGGGGAGCCGAAAGGGCCTGCACTCTCATTGGTGATGGTATGGGAAGGACCTCTGTACTAGATTTCATTGCCGCGGGTCAACCCATGATGGACGCGACCTGTTTCGGAGACCCGGAGAGTCGACCCAGCCTGCCTGTGGGGTGGTTGGGGCCTCAAACTGGGACAGGCATATGATTGCCCCTACTCATCATAAATAGGGGACCAATGGTATGCATCAGTAGTGGCACACCACTGTAGACAATGTTGTTGACACCCCTCGGTGGGTGTCCTCCTCATCATGCACCCAACCTTGGCGTCGAGTTAACTAGACTGGGGCTGGTGGTGCAAGCACATATCTCACCTGCTCCTCAACTTGTGGGTCCGGGTGGCAGTGCTGATGCAGCCGAGTGGGATCCCTCCTTCAGAGCCCCTAGAGAGGTATTCCAGCAGGTCTAGTCATACATCCCTCACCTCATTAGCGCAGGGGAGGGAGTCATCGAAGCATTCCAGGGAGAGGCTCTTGAAACGATTATACGTCGGAGGGGGGAGTAGTGGCTCCCTTCATGGCCCTTGGGGGAAACGGTGGAGAAAACTCATAGAAGCCTCTAGGTCTTGTCAGGCCATATCCGAGGTTGGGATAATCCCCTCCTACTCATATCTTTGAATGAGGTAATTAATTACCCTTCTGTGAATGAATTTAGATGGGGAGATGGGGCATGGGAACCTAACAACCATGGATGTGGAAGCTTCCATGGGGGAGATGAGGTCATGCGGGATTGCTGCATTGACATTGCCCCTTCCCCTGCATTGGTGGGTGGGTGGTGATTGGATTCCTATCATGACATATTGGGTCCTAAAAAGTAGGGAGATTTAACCATTAGTGCTAAAAGAAGGAAAATGGTGTCGAGTTCCCCAACACCATTATATCTTCCATGGTTGGTAAGAAAGATCCATGTTGACAACATCGCAGACCAGGATGTCTAATATTCAACTGCCCCAATTTCTGGTGAGTTTCATGCTAGGACCACTATTTTGTTCGTGGGACCTGGCACAAGATACATGGATACGGTGACATGCTAATCCATTGATGTCTTGAACGCTACTAATCTCCACATTGAGAAGAATAAATTTCACGCAGCATTCACCATTTTTATTTCTGACAATTTTTCTGGGGTGCCTATCTGTCTCTCAGAGGATGCACTGATTTTTGGCCCACATTCCCTATTTCCAAAGGTGGGTAGAATTCGTCACTTATTCAAGGAAATTTTCTCTTTAATAAAAACGGGATGATGTGATGTCAGTTCCTCCTTCCATGGATTCCTCCTCAGAACTCATTCCATAGTCCTGGTTTCCCTTGTAGATTTAATACGTTGTTCGTGAAACTCTTCCCAGTGCCATGTCTTTATGGATGATGGTAAATTACACTACTTCTGTCAGGGCATTCCAAGGCATCCAGTTAGGGAAGCAACCTTTGTTTGGGGAAGTAGTCACGTTGGACATCACTGGCATGTCTAGACGCTGGAACACTGATGCATCTGGGTTTCTTCCCCTTATGATAAGGCTTATTGAGGGCATAGAATCCTGAGGCATCCCACGTCGAATTCAGGGAATTTTATTCCATAGGTATGTCTCTAAGGTTTTCCTCAGCTTCCCATGTTTAACACATGGAATGCCGCAAGTTTAAAATCTAGAGGAGATAGACCAGAATGATTGGAACACTAATAAGAGTGGATAATATGGGTGAAACCGTAGGAGGGAACATTGATGCTGGGGATAACGTGTGGTTAGTCACCCGATTACTTGTAGGATCAGTGAGAAATTGGGTAACATGATCTCACTGGGATGTGGCGACCTGGGTATGAATCAAGATATATATGGATTATTGAGATTGAATTGGATGGGGAATGAGATGGAACCAACATGAGGAAGATAATGATGTTGGAAATTGAGCCTCAAAGAGACTTCCTATATATCCCCATGGTAGGGAATCAAAGTCTGCATAGTTCGATGGGGTGATGGAACACCTGAGGAGGAGGGCCATTAGAATGGACGCATGGATGGGATCCGAAGGAAGTAAAACCTTCAGGTTGGGGAATAACCTTCCCAAAACACATAGGCTTGAGAGAGAGACAATGATGGGACATGAGTGATGGTATTGGACCTTGGGGAGGCTTCCTACATATCCATGTGATAGGGAATCAAAGTTCACATAGTCAAGATGGGGGTATAAAATCGGGGTGTATGCATAGGACAATGACCTGACAATATACTAGGGATTACACGTGATTAGTAGCTTGGGTTGATCTGATGTCGCAGGTTTGGACCAAAGATATGGGTCCCAATAAAGGTGACTACAACGGCTTACCGTTGATTTCAGACTACAGCGTCTTACCGCTGGTTGAGGTTCCAACAGTTTACCACTAGTTGGGATTCCAATGGCTTACTGCTAGTTAGGGTTGAACCTCAGGGAGGCTTCATACATACCCTATCCAGAGGACAAGGATCAAATCCCATGTAGTTCCGAAATGGGTGATATAGTTTAACGTCATGTTGGGAGAATGTGAACCAATGTGAAGGGGTCAGAACAAGTAGGTGTTGGGATTGAACCTCTGGGAGGCTTCCTGCATACCTTTTCTAGGAGACCAGGATCAAAGTCCACATAGTTTGGAGTGGTAGATATATTTTAATATCATGCGGGGAGAAGGTGAACTGACATGAAGGGTTTGGAACAAGTAGGTGTTGGGCTTGAACCTTATTGAGGCTTCCTACATACCTTTACTATGAGATAAGGATCAAAGTCCATGTAGTTTGGAATGGTTGATACAGTTTAACGTCATGCGGGATGACGATGAACCAACGTGAAGGGTTTGGAACAAGTAGGTGTTGGGATTGAACCTTAATGAAAATTTCTACATACTTTGTCCAGAGGACAATGATCAAAGTCCTCATAGTTTGGAATGGTTGATATAGTTTAATGTCATCTCGGACAAAGGTGATCTGACATGAAGGGGTCAGAACAAGTAGGTGTTGGGCTAGAACCTCAGAGAGGCTTCCTACTTACCTTGCATAGGAGATAAGGATAAAAGTCCACGTAGTTCAGAATGGTTTAGGGCTTACATGCTAAAGCATCCTAGAAAGGATTCGATGGTCAATTCTCACTCTAAGCATATGTGAGTCATGATCAGTGTGAGAAGAAAGACGCCGAAAAGACCAGAAAATCACATCGTGAAAGGTGCATCCGTGGAAAGTGGAGTGGGGATTACACATTTTTAGCATCCCAAAGAGGAAACAGGGTCTTACACATAATTAGAGGTCCAAGGAGATGGAGATGGGACTTACTCTGGGATGGAGGATTGATGGAGACAAATCCCATAGAGAGATGGACCAGGTAACGAAGGTCCCTATGCTTATCTATTTTCTAGTCATTGGCACCGAAGAAGAGAGGAGGACGAGGGGTGATACCTCCGGCAAGAAAGGATAGGGGATTACACCAGGATGGTTGCCCTTCCCCACAGATAAACGATGCTCAAGAAAAGAGGATATCATTCCATGTGAGGAATATCTCACTCCTGTGAAGACGAGGGGGAATGGAGAATGTATGAGATAGGGAACCTCGTGTGTATTTCACTAGGAGGGGCCATTGTTTAACTACATATTTTGAGGATGATGATGCTTAGTAGTTTGATGTCCTGTAACTCAGACGATGTGGGTTCACTCTGCACCCCTATGAGTTACATAACTGATACCCACCCACCCTTGGGGAAGGGAAGGTATCAGCAATGCCTTAGTTAGGGGCGTTGTGGATTGATCCATTGAGGATCCCACGTTAGTGTGGCTATGAGAAAAAGAAATATCCATTAGCGTTCATGTGAGAAGAAGCATAAGGCTAAGTAATGAAATGTGAAGCAACATCCAAGGTACTTTGAAATTACTTCTTACAAACCTGGAGGGTCGTACAGGAGAAAGGTGCATGACACAGGAGTGTTTCCCGTAAGAGGGGCTCATATATGGTGCGTTTGGGGAAGGACAGTGCATAGAGCACACACGAAGGGATGCACACAAGATGAGAGGTTCCACACAATATGGAAAAGTTGCGTGCAAACCAAATGGATGCATGAAAAATACGTCTAACGCAAGGGAAACTTGTACACAAAAGGGATCGTTTGAAAAAAAATCCATAGGGTAAAAGGAAATGGACAAGGATCAAGCCCAAGAGGGCCCACCCGTAGGAGGACCGTTGAAAGACCTATCGTGTAAGATCCAACTCATGGACCTATCCAAAATTTGGCTCAACAATAATTTTCATGAAATTATTCAATATGTTTTTAATCTATAACTAGGGTTGCATATAGGGTAATTGGGTGTTGGTGACACTATTGGAAAAATAGCATATACCAAGGATTTGGAACTATTGTTATATATCCCCAAACCATTGGTATAGCCTATACCAATGGTTTGGAGGGCTGTTAGTATATTATCCATTGGTATATTCCTATAATAATGTTTTTGGAAAAACCATTGGTATAGTTCTATACTAACAGTTTTAGGAAAACCATTGGGATAGATAATGTAAAATAAAAGATCCAGCTGAGATTTGAACCCATGAACTCCCACTTATATATAAAAGACCTAACCACTATGCTAAAATTATATTTTAAAATATAATTGGATATATATATATATAATTTATATATTGATTTATTTTATTATATTTGAAAAATGAATTTATAAAAAATCCAGGTAACTATACCAATGGTTTTTATAACTATTGGAATAGGTAACCAGATTTTTGGGACCTATACCAACAGTTTTTCAAAACTGTTGGTAAATTTAATTTATAAATAACCTATAACAAAATTTTTTCAAAACTATTGGTATAGGGGTATACATATACCAATGTTTTTGTAAAACCATTGGTATATGTTTTTTAATTGGATACTATACCAACAATTTGGCCAAACTACTGGAATAGGATCATTTTATGGTACCTATACGAGCAGTTTGGAAAACCTGTTGGTATTGAACCATTTGTATAAGTATATCTTCTAGTAGTGTGAAGCTTCTTTTTCAATATTTGAATTTTTATCATAATCAGCATCATATATCAATTTCATCATTGTTCTATTGTTCAAGCCAAAACTCTAATTAAGCGGATGCACTCTCTTTATTTGGAATGAATTCTCTTTTTTCAATTCCATTATTTATGATGTCTTCAAGTTAAATAAATATTTATATTATTCCAATTGTGCAAAGTAAAAACACCTTGGAATCTTGATGATATGTGTGTGTTATTCTAACATACAATAGTTGAACTTTTTTATGACATATGTAGGATATGTCCACAATTATAACCATCATCATAGACTCTAATTACCAAGGTTAAAACATTGATATAGATTTCAATTTCCATGGTTCAAATTGTGGATATAGAGAACCCACTACCAATATTTTAATAAAGGTATTGGTTGCAATTTCCATGGTCAAAATTTGGCTATAGATTTCACTTTCCATGGTATAAAACATAGTAGTATGCCTTAATAGCGACGGTTTAAACCATGTAAGTATGATTAAATATCCAAAATTAGACTATGGAGATACTTAGATATTTCCGCTATTTAAACTGTGGAAATATATGGAACACTTCCCTATTTTAAACCATGTAATTAGGATTAAATATCCATAGTTAAACTGTGGCGATATCTGTATATTTCTATAGTTTAAAATGTGGTCGTATCTAGACACTATTGCAATGGAAGTAGCGCCCGTGGTTTTTCTAAACCATGTACACAAGATACAGACTTGTTTTTTGGGCCTATTGATATGGTTTGAAATCATGAAAATAACCTAATTTTGTAGGTGTATACTACCTTGTGAATTGATGTGATTCATTTTTCACTAATGCTTTACATGGAAGGTAAAAGGGTAAATATATTGAATTTATGATATATAAATGAAATAATTGTGATATTAATGACATGTTTATCATTCTTAAAACATAATAAATCATCTTATTTATTACCTTTTCACTCACTGAAAAATGATAACGTCATTTGTAAATGTTTAGACTATCGCCTTCACGAAGTGATGTGACTCTCTTTTCATCACCACATCACATGGATGACATATAAATGTATATTTATAGAAATAATATGGTATATATGATATTATTATCATTATGTATAAATAAAATATTAATTACCTCATTACTATACATTGAAAAATGGAAACTTCATTCATGAGTATGTACATACTCTGGTCTCCATGATTGTAATGCACATCATTTCTCAAAAACCATCTTCTATCATTGGTCTTAAAAATATAATTGTTGTATAAATATTATAATTTTTCCATTATTATTATTCTGGATATGTTTAAATAATTACCCCTTTTACCATTTTAAACCTACCTAATTCACTTTTAACACATAATCCAAATATCATTAAAACATTCGACGTAAAATTAATTGATTATATAATCATATATAACATGGTAATAAGTGAAATAAAAGGAATAATAAACATGAAAAATATTATTCAGAAATTAAATGATTAACATAATTTTATTATTTAGGAAGATAAATAATTCATGTGATGATTCAAACTTAGGGTAAGGGACTTCATCTCAATTTTCATTAATTGAGGCATATTTTGATGTTATGTAGATATATTCTTTGATGAGGTGTATTTACAAAGACTTTGACATGTTACATCATGAATTTATCTATTCTTAAAGTATTTAAATTTTTATTAATATTACTATTTCATGGAGATTACGATTCAAATATTTCCAAGGTGATAGGGTATTATTCTTTTAAAAATCCCCTTTTAATTTTTTCCTTCCAACTATTAATTTCCATGTCCATGTTTTTTAAATGATTTTATTAATGTTTTTATGTGGACATAAATTATTTATAATTTAAATTTTATGAATCCTTTTTTACTTTATTTTAAATGGATTTCAAAAGTAATATTATTATGTGTTTTATATGAAACATTTTGACAAATGTTTCTGACGCTTTCACCAGGGCGTGCGCATCCGTCCGTCCACGGAGGAGGACGCGCTGAACTATTGCCCCGCATTCCCGCTTTCCAAAGGCGGGTGGCATTCGCTGCTTATTCAGGGACGTCTGCTCCTTGATCAAAACGGGATGATGGGATGTCGATTCTTCCTTCTATGGATTCCTCCTTAGAACCCGTCACCTAGTCCGGGTCTCCCTCATAGATTGAATACATTTTTCGTGAAATTCTTCCCAGTGCCATGTTTCCATGGACGCCGGTTAATTACACTGCTTCTTTCGGGACATTCCAAAGGGTCCGGTCAGGGAAGCAACCTTCAGTCGGGGGAGTAGTCATGTTGAGACATCAGTAGCATGTCTGGATGCTGAGAACCTGGCATGTCTGTCTATTATCCCTGGTCACAGGGCTGCTCGAGGGCGTAGAAGCCCGAGGCATCCCACATCGAGCGCAGGGAATTATAATCCATAGACACATATCTGAGGTTTTCCTCAGCTTCATGTGTTTAACACAGGGTACACCACGAGTTTAACGTCCAGCGGAGACGGATCAGCCTGATCAGAGAATTAGCTAGAATGGATCGGATTGAGGGATTTCCCTTGAAGGGGTGCCGATACCGAGACCAGCCCATGGGAGGCTGTGAAGAGGAACGTACCGACATGGTCTCACCGAGATATGACGGTCCGGGTGAGAATCAGGGTGGATGATGGATAGACGAATGAAGTGGAGGGGGGAATGGAAAGGGACCATCGCAAGGGCAATGGTGAAGTTGGGATTGATCCTTGAAGGGGCTTCCTAGGTATCCCCGTGGTAGGGAATCAATGTTTGCATAGTTCGGGATGGTGCCAGTGAACCGGCATGAGGGTGGACCTTGGTCCGATTGGCATCATCAGCGAACTGATGTGAATGGGGAGGACCAGGAGGGTCTTAGTGGTGGTGGGCTTGGACCTCATGGAGGCTTCCTACGTACCATGTCGTGACATGGATCAAAGACCACGTAGTTCAAAGGGGGTTCGTCGGCGAACCGACGTGAAGGTGGACATTGGTCCGACAGGTGGTGGGCTTGAACCTCTATAAGGCTTCCTACGTACCATGCCTTGGCATGGATCAAAGTCCTCATAGTTCGGATGATGGAATTCGTCAGCGAACTGACGTGAAGGTGGACCTTGGTCCAATGAAGGATGGGCTTGAACCTCGGGGAGGCTTCCTACATACCATTCCTTGACATGGATCAAAGACCTCATAGTTCAAAGAGTTTCATCGGTGAACTGACGTGAAAGTAGACCCGGGGGTCTACTAGTGGTGGGCTTGAACCTTGGGAAGGTTTCCTACATACCATGCCTTGACATGGATCAAAGTCCTCGTAGTTCAAAGGATTGATGGAATACAGTTTAACGTCATGCAGGATGGTAGTGAACCCTGACGTGAATAAATGACGGGCGGTGGGCTTGAACATCGTGGAGGCTTCCTACGTACCATGCCTTGACATGGATCAAAGTCCTCGTAGTTTGGAATGGCGGTGGGTGTCGGCGAACCGACGTAAATGAGGGACCATGGTCCAATGGGAGATGGGATTGAACCTTTGGTAGGATTCCTACATACCATTCCTTGACATGGATCAAAGTCCTCGTAGTTCAAAGGGTGGATACAACAGCTTGTCGTCGGACAGGAATGCAGTTTAACGTTATGCTGGACGAAGGTAGAACTTGACGTGAATTGGATGACGGGTGGGCTTGAACCTCGCGGAGGCTTCCAACGTACCATGCCTTGACATGGATCAAAGACCTCGTAGTTCACATGGGTGTGCAATTTAATGTCATGCGGGATAAGGGCATATAGTTTAAAATCATGCTGGACGAGGGCATGCAGTTTAACATCATGTTGGACGATGGCATGTAGTTTAACGTCATGATGGACGAGGGTATGCCGTTTAACGTCATGATGGACGATGGAATGCAGTTTAACATCATGTTGGATGAGGGTATGCAGTTTAACGTCACACTGGACGAGGGTATGCAGTTTAATGTCATGCTGGACGATAGCATGTAGTTTAATGTCATGTTGGACGACGGTATGCAGTTTAACGTCATGCTGGACGAGGTATTTTCATGGCCAATGTCAACTCTAAGCCCACGTGAGTCATGCTCGGTGTGAGAAACAAGAGACAGCAAGGACTTGATGATCACTCCGCGAAGGGTGCGTTCGTGTGAAGCGAAGAGGGGATTACGCATTAGGCGGCCCATGGTGTTGGGACTTACTCCAGGATGGAGGGCCGGAGTACAACAAAGCGCAGCGAAAGAGGGATTTGGGACCAATGATGGGAGGTGCCTGATTCCCTATCATGCCCTCCACTGACCTTGGTAGTGGGGAAGTACGGAGATGAAGGGGTGCATCCATCCGTTGGGTAACTATGGTCGCCCTTCTCCTAAGAACATACGTCACTCCAACAAAGATGATATCATCCCTTGTGGATGGGTGATTCCACTCCTGTGGAGACGAGTGGCATAAAAAATGTTCGAGCTGGGGGGACCCTTCGTGAGAGGCACGAGGTTGGGTCATAGTTTAACATCATGTGTTGAGGACGTGGTGCTTGGAAGTTTAACGTCCTGTAGCTCTTACGAGGTGGGTTCACTCCGCACCCCTAGGACTTACATAACTGGTACCCTCTGGTCCTTGGGGGAGGGAAGGTACTGGAAAGGCCATGGTCAAGGGGGGTAGTGGAGCGAACCATCGAGGGGTCCACATTAGCGTGGTTATGCGAAGAAGAAATAGCCGTTAGCGTGCATATATGAAGAAGTATTAGGTGAAGCAACGCTACGAGTGGTATTGTACGTGGGACTTTGAAATCACATTGTTCATACCTGGTGGGTCGCATGGGAAGAGGAATTTCCAAGAAAAGGAGTGTGCTTCGCGAATTGGAGTGCCTTGGCCTTATCATGGGGCATAGGTGTGAGCAGAGGGTGCTTTGCGAAGTGGAATAGTATTCGTGGAGCACTGCCTCACGAAGAAGAGGTGCCTCGCGAAGTAGGGTGCTGCGAAGCAGTGTGCTTCGTGATGTGTAGCGATCCTGCCTTGGCATAGGGATCACTAGTATAGGTTGGGTGTTTCGCGAAGCATAAACGCTCCGCGGCTACCCGGGTTCCCTTGGGAATCCCCCTCCTTCACGAATGACTTTGAACTTCGCGAAGGGCTTCCCTCTCAGAAGAGGGGCTCAAAACAAGTCAAAGTGAAGGCGTCACGTGAAGTAGAAGTACCTCGTGGAGCTCATGATTCCTAGGGGCAAAGGGTGCTTCGCGATTTGGGAGAGGAGAAGTCGAAAGGTCGGATTGTCCCTCCTCGGGACTCAAGGGGAGTCCAGTATTATAGGGAAGGGGCACCGCGATGCAGAACTCGCGCACCGCCTCAGGTGCTTCGCGGCGTGCTCGCGAACGTCAACGGCGTTCGTGAAGAGGTACCACCTCCGGAGCTTCGCGGCGGCCTCGCGAGCGTCAAACTTGTTCGCGGAGAGTTACCGCCTCCAGAGCTTTGTGGCGGGCTCACGAACGTCAAACGCGTTCGCGGAGTGTTACCGCCTCCAGAGTTTTGTGGCGGGCTCACGAACATCAAACTCATTCACAGAGAGTTACCGCCTCTGGGGCTTCGCGAGACCGCGATGCTCGGGGTGCTTCGCGTCGGTGCTTCACGAGGCAGCGGGCCGGCCTTCTTTTTCTTCCCTTCCTTTCATGAAATATTTTGGCACCAAAAAATGTCCCCCCTCAGACTTGGAGCCACGAAGGGTGAAGGGTCGATGTCTGAGGGAAAATCGCCACAATTGTCGGAGGATCGCGATGCGGCTTCGCGAAGAGGGCCCGCGGTGCTGACCGGGGCCACGGATCCGGACGTGCCACGAGAGAACAATATTTTACGATTACTGGGGCTAGACCCTAGTTGAAATGCCTGGGTGTCCCTACGCATCCCATGAGTATGGGAATCAAGCCATACGTAGTTCTGGAAGCACAGTTCAGTCAAAGACCAACACTGGCAGGTGAAATCCTCTCTGATAGAGGCTCTGGTGCATCCCATGATTAACATAGGGCATCCTGGGCTTGTTCAGGGTAGAACTGCAGTTTAGTGTCATGCGTTGAGGACACATGGACTCATGTAGTTTAACGTCATACAATAGTACATGGAATAAAAGGGAAGATCCTAGGGAGCGTGTGGTGCGGTAGACATGAAACCGACGTGAATGAGGACTTGGAGTCCAAATCGCACCACGTGCCCCCGGAGGAAACTCTTCAGGTCGAGGGACCAAGAGTGAGGATTAGGCTGGGCCCGAAGCAGAGTGGTTGGGCATTCCTACATACCCCATGAGGATGGGAGTCAAGCCATACATAGTTCTGGAAGCGCATTTTAATGTCATGTGGGACGATGAGAAGCCTGGTCGTGTTGGTACATATCCCGCCAAAACTACTAAGCCCACTTGAGTCGTGCTCGGTGTGGGAAACAAGAAGTAGTGGTTGGAATTTCCTGACACAAAAAGGGGTAGGTTAGGGTAAATGTACGCTCGGTGAATATCGGACCAATGACACTAACATGATCATTTAGCGCACCTAGATGCGCGAAGAGAAAGAGCCGAGTATGATGGAATTCCACTTGAACATGAGGATGTGGAAATACGTGAATCATGGAGCTCGAGATTCAGACCACAATGATGGCGGCGTGATGATGGAGGATAACTGTTGACCGTGGCGGAAAACCAGCATCCATATCACATTAGCCTAGAATGGGGACAAACAAATGAGGGTCGACCGTTGACCATGTTCGAAACACGGGACCATGTCACAAATGTTGCCAGAGATCCGTAGGGACGTTGGCCCGAAACAATTGGAGGGCCCTTAGGTCCAGCATTCATGGAGATCCCTTAAGCCTAGTATCCATGTCGTCCGAGGGTCCTTTTGGACGTGGAAGAGGATGAGGATCCAAATAGCGAGCTCACAAAGCATGGTCTTGGGATGAGGAGGATGTCCCTATGAAAATCCCACACTTCGGGCTCTTTGTCAAAACACATCTGAATACGACAATGAGACATATTAGATAGAGGGAGGAAACATAAGAGGCACATGGTGGAGAAACCCAAACACCTGGTGTGAATGGGAATAGGGGGTGTGTATGGTGCGGTGAACAACCTGACGTGAATGAGGACGTAATCACATACCACACTGCACCACCCCCTTGGGAGAGGTTTTAGGTCAAGGGACCAAAAGAAAAAGTTAGGCTGGGCCCGCAGGGAAGTTCCCAGGCGCTCCTACGTATCTCATAAGGATGAGAATCAAGCCTCACATAGTTCTTGATGAATTTTAGACCATAAATGGGTAAAGGGAGTAGGGGACATGTGGAAACAAACCCCGACGTGAAGGAGGACCTAAGCCCTACTTTCCATGCATTCTCTGGGGAAATGCTCGAGTCGAGGGACTGAACAGAAAGGTTAGGCTGGGCCCTCGGGGAAGTGCCCGGGCGCTCCTACGTATCTCTTGAGGATGAGAATCAAGCCACACGTAGTTCTTAAAGGTGACATGGTAAGATGACAGTGCAAGGGGAAAAGGGGAGTGCGGCCGTGGACCTGGCACAAAAAGAAGCGGAATTTGATAAATCTTGTTTGTCCTTTAAGGTGAGTGGTTTTTTTTGTGAAGCGACAGGCCTAGAGTAGTAAGCCGTGGTGTCGCCACAAGGATCAAGCCGTGATGGGCATTGACAAATGGCATGGCACGTGACAAATACCCAACGTGATGTCCTCTACAATGAGGTCACCACAATGTAGTTCCATTTTTCGTCGTGCGGCCAGGACGATAATGTCCCAGTTTAGGGTCGTATGATAGGACCAAGCATGCATTTTATTGTCATGCAGTGCAGACATAGCAGAGACGATTCTAGGAGGGGAACATGCGTAGTGTTATAAAACACAATTGATGGAGACATGATCCCACATCACATTGTACGCCACTCGGAGAGGGAGACCTTAGGCTGAGGGGCCTATATAGAGGTAAGAGGTGAAACAGGGGGGAGAGACTGGCTCCCTAAATGGGTTGTACCCGAAGACAGGGCATCCGGGCGGCCCTACGTATCCCATGAGGATGGGAATCAAGGTGAACGTAGTTCCAGATGGATCTTAGTTTATGGTCTTAGAGCTCGGACCATGAATGGTAACAACCTCCCAAGTTAGCGCAGACGTCAAACCGATCCCTAAGCCCGCGTGAGTTAAACTCGATTGGGGAAACAAGGGGGGAATCCTCATTGCAATACATGGGGCGTCCATCAGAGGGGAGTTGGTAGAGAGCCTCGAAGGACACCTTTGAAACGACTTGTTTCCCCAACATGCAGACGTGCACGGAGGAAAAGTACCAAGAGTTCCGAGACTCTACTTGGACATGATGAAGTGATGAAGGGTGTGAATTGTGTACCCGACATTTTGGGCTTAATGGTTTGGTGTGGCGAGAGAGGAAAACTGTTAACCATGGTGGAAACGCAGTGTCCATATCACGTTAGCCTGAGGTGGGAACAACAAACGAGCATCGACCGCTGACCATATTCGCAACGCGGGATTTTATCGATTTCTTGTCTGAAACCCTCAGGGGAGTTGGCCCATAATGGTAGGAGAGCCCTTGGGCATAGTATCCAAGCCATTCTTGGGGGTCCCTCCGGGTGTAAAAGATGATGGAAGCCCTAATGCAGTGATACACAAAGCCTGGAAAGCGGGTGCGGACGTGTCCGAGTAAAGCTTGGCATTCCAGGTAATAAACCAGAGTACTCTTAGGCACATTGGTGAACCGCCGAAAAGGGATCGATGAAACAGCTCAGGAGGGAGAGGTACATGGTTTGGTCACTATGAGACCAACGTTAATGAGGAAATAATCCCACACCACACTATGTAATCCTCTCATGGAAAAAGGGTAGGCCAAGGGGCCAAGATGGGATGAAGATTCCCGGGAGATGGGGCTGGACCCGAATCCTAGACATTCAGGTGGTCCTACGTATTCCATGAGGATCGGAATCAAGCCACACACAGTTATATAGATTTAGTTTAACATCATACAGGACGAGGAGGGGAGTAATATACCCCCCAAAAAGGGAGTTGTACGGTACGACGAACAAACCGACGTAAATGAGAAGAATAATCTCATATCACACCATACACTCCTATAAGAGAGGACCTGGGCTGGGGCCCGGAAATGCCAATGGGCCTAATGATTAGGCATTGGTCAGGAAGGCCTGACCTACTTGCAGTTTAACATCTTGCAGTGAGGACGAGGGCCGGGGACCCGAGGAGGCCAAGGGGCCTGAGGTTGGGCCTCGTAAGGGAAGGCGTACGACATGGTACATGATCCCGATGTAAATGAAGACATAGTCCCACACCACACCTTACACCCCGGGTAAGAGGGTGGGTGGAGGGGCCCGAGAAGGCCAAGGGGCCTATGTTTAGGCATTAGTCAGGAAGTCCTGACAGGTCTGCAGTTTAACATCTTACATGAGGATGGGGGCCGGGGACCCGAGAAGGCCAAGGGGCCTGAGGCTGGGCCTCGTAAGGGAAGGCATACGACATGTTACATGATCCCGACGTGAATGAGGACATAGTTCCACACCACACCGTACACCCCTTATAGGGGAATCAGGGCTATGGGCCTGACCGCTAGCACCACCCGGGGGGAAGTTTGTCACTTCGGGATGGGGTAGAACGAATCACTGCACTCGATGTTTGGGACATCTCAGGGTGGACCCGAAGCTCCAGGACACTCTTGACCATGTTCAAAACATAGTGTTCCTATGGTGACCTGATATGGGAGCAAAAAATGAGCATCGACCATTGACCAAATTCGCAACGCGGGACTTGTATCGGCTTGTTGCTTGAAAACCCTTGGGGTCGTTGGCCCGTATCGGTAGGAGAGCCCTTGGGCGTAGTATCCAAGCCGTTCTTGGGGGTCCCTCCGGGTGTGCAAAAATGATGGAATCCCAGTCAAGGAGTGGGTGAATCATAGCTGTATCCATCCACGAAAGAGGTAAACATCTCCAGGGGGGATGTGCATCCGAGTTGAGACTTACTCGACATGACTTGGTGAAAAAGTGTGCACCCTGCCATATGTCTTGACACGAGGGGAAGATTTTGGCTTTCGGGCTAGGCCAACAGACGAAATACCCGGTCATTCCTATGTATCCCATTAGGATGGGAATCAATCCATACGTTGTTCTTGAAGGTCATGCAGTTTAGCGTCATGTGGTGAGGACGTGGAAGGGTAGAAGAACAGGAGTGGGCACATGGTTCAACCCTTACAATCCTTGTATGAGCGGAATTTTATGAGTGGGGCTAAGAAAGACTACTCCTCGCTACACAAAGATCCTCTAAGGAAACTATTCCCAGGGGGGGTAGTGGAAGAGAAAAGCTTAGGGCTGGGCTCAAGACGAGGCGTCCGAGATTTCCTATTTATCCCATTGAGATGAGAATCAAGCCACACGTAGTTCTTGAAATGCAGTTTAACGTCATGCGGGACGAGGATGCATCTCATTTGGGGATATGTAAGGTACGACAAGTAATCCGACATGAATGAGGATGTAGTCCCACACCATACCATACAATCCCGCAAGAGGGTAAGTCGGGGAAAACCAAGGGGCTTAAGGCCGGACCGCAGTCAGGGAGACTTGAACAGATTTCGGTTTAACGTCTCGCGGTGAAGACGGGGGCCGTGGACCCGAGGAGGCCAAGGGGCCTAAGGCTGAGCCTCGGTTAGGAAGGCCTGACTGGCTTGTAGTTTAACGTCTTGCAGTAAGAACGGGGGCCGTGGGGCCCAAGGAGGCCTGAGGCTGAGCCTCAGTCAGGAAGGCATGACTGGGTTTCAGTTTAATGTCTTACAGTAAGGACGGGGGGAGATCTTAGTTTAAGGTCATAGAGCTCGGATCATTTTGGAGTTTGTCTTCTTGCAGGACGAAGATGAAGTTTAAGGTCGTGTAGGACCTTACAGTTTAAGGTCATGTTGGACCATAACGTGCAGTTTAAGGTCATATGGGACCATACAAGATCAGGGAAAGTACCTCTTGAGGAACCTAGCATTGGTGGGAGGGGTTATGCATTCTCCATCCGTGGTCACCAAGGGGTACACACCGTTGGGGTAAACCTTATGGATGATATAAGGCCCTTCCCATTTGGGTTCTAACTTGGGCGGTTTCCTACCGGGAATCATTGGTGCTCGAAGGGCCAGTACTAGGTCGCCCTGTATAAAAGAACGGAGACGAACCTTCTTGTTGAAGGCCCTCGCTATCTTATCCTGATGCCTTTCCAGATTGGGCAGGGCATGAAGTCGGTTCTCATCCAGTGCTTCTAATTCAGCTAGACAGATTTCGGCTACCTCATCTGATGTCTGGTGATCATAGACTGTAGTGCATAATGATGGCAGTTGGATCTCAATGGGTAGGACGGACTCAGCTCCATACACTAGGGAATATGGGGTCACTTGGGTAGAGTTGCGAGTCATCGTCCGATAAGCCCAGAGGGCATTGGGGAGCTTGTCCGGACAACTTTTCCTATTCTGACCAACCATCTTCTGCAGAATGTTAGAGAGGGTTTTGTTGAACGCCTTGATCTGTCAGTTTGCCTGCGCGTGGTAGCAGGAGGTATGGTTCGAACGGATGTCGTACTTGGCGTACAATTTCTCCAGTTCAGCCACTCGGAATTTGGTGCCGTTATCGGTGAGGACGGCGTGAGGGACCCCAAACCGGTGGATAATATTGGAGCTCACAAAGTCAACGATAGAACGGGCCTTGACCTCTTCGAGTGGAACTGCCTCTTCCCACTTGGAGAAGAAATCTGTAGCAGTCAAGATGAACCTACACTAGCGGGCTGTTGCCAGGGGATATGGTCCCACTACATCAAGTCCCCATACCAAAAATGGCCAAGAGTACTTGGTGGGGTGGAGGGGCTCCGGCCGCCGATACAGGAAGTTGGCGTGAACTTGGCATGCATGGAATCTCTTGGCATACCCAATACAATCGTGGATCATAGAGGGTGAGAAGTACCCCAACCTCCAGATTTAATGGGACAGCTTTGGCCTAGCTTGATGGGCGCCACAGGAACCGGCGTGAACCTCTTGCATAACTTGAGGAATCTCTACTCCTTAAATGCAACAGAGGAGGATTCCATTGAAGAACTGCTTATAAAGGATCTGTTCAAGACTGGGGCCGCTCTGGAGGGTAAATTGTAGCGCGCGGCGTCAGATTCGCTCGTGCTCGGCCCGGTTGTCTGGGAGGCGACCATTTTGGAGATACTCGACAAAAGGTGCCCTCTAGTCGGGAGTGGCTTCAACCACTGTGTCTGACAAACCTGGGACCCAGAGGTAGAGGTTCCGGCAGCGAGATTACTTACCCACAGGCCATCATTTTCCTCTTGGGTGACGGGGGCAATGACTCTCCAGTTTTCCACATGTATGATCAAATCATCTTGCTCGAGTTCTGCGAGCGACGCGGCTAAGCCAGCCAAGGCATCTGCTTGACCGTTTTGTGATCGCGGGACATGGGTAATCTCTGGTCGAGAAGAGAACTGGGCCATTAGGTGGAGGGTGTACTCCAGCAACGGTACAAGCTCCGAATTCCTAACGATGTAGTCGACATTAACCTATTTGATTACCAGCTCAGAATCTCCTTTCACATGTAGATGGGGCACGTTGTTCTCAAGGGCCAACTCGAGACCGGTGATGAGAGCCTGGTACTCTGCCTCGTTGTTCGTACAACCTTCTGACAATAGGAACGAGTATGGCAGGATGGCTTGTGCCGGGGTAATGAAGACAGTACCCAGGCCCACTCTGTTGAGCTTAGGATTGTTGAGCCGCCTACCGGTGGGGCTCCAGGAGGCACCGTCGAAATGCATTTTCCAACATGGGACGACATGATAGACTGAGACGATCGTCTCATCATGAAAATCCAAGTCCAGGGATTGATCCATGGAGGTTGGATGGGCAGCTAAAAAGTCTGCCAATGCCTGTCCCTTAATGGCCTTCTGAGGTACGAACCTGATATCAAACTGCTGGAGAATCACCGCCCACCATGCTAGTCGGCCAGTCAGCATGGGGAGGTTCAGGATGTACTTCAGTGGGTCTACCCGGGAGACCAATTTCACCTCATGGTGCTGCAGGTAATTTCCCAACTTCTGTACGGCGAAGATGAGCCAAGGAAGCTCTTTTCGATAGGGGAGTATCTGACCTCCGTAACGAGAAGCATGCGGATGAGATAGTAGAGACTGTTCTCGGTACCCTCGTTATTATTTTGGGCGAGAAGTGCACTGAGGGATCTTTCCAGGGCAGTCACGTAAAGGACCAGTGGCTTTCCGGAGATGGGTGGCATCAAAACCGGAGGTTGGAGGAGATACTTCTTAATTTCCTCAAAGGCGGTCCGATACTCCTCATCTCATTCGTAGCCATCACCCTTCTTCATGAGCCGGGAAAAGGGATTATACTTTCTATCCAGATTCGTGATGAATCAGCGTATATAGGCTAAGGGGCCTTGGAGGACTCTAAGTTCTTGAATGTTGCTCGGGGGAGGCATTTGGCTGATGGTCTTGACCTTCTCTGGGTCGATCTCAATGCCTCGGTATCTAACAACAAAGCCTGGAAACTTCCCAGAGGTAACCCCGAAGGCACAATTCAACGGGTTCATCATCAGGTGATGGGAACGGAGGAAAACGAACACCTTCTCGAGGTCTTTGAGATGGTCCTAGTGCTGACATGATTTTACCACTAGGTCATCTACGTAGCAATCCACCAATGTTCCGAGAATCGGCTTGAATATGCGGTGCATGGCCCTCTTATAAGTGGCACGTGCAATTTTCAAGCTGAATGGAATAACCTGGTAGAAAAAGGTACCTTGGGGAGCCCTGAAGGCAGTGGGATCCTCGTCCTCGGGGGCCATCCAGATCTAGTTGTACCCAGAATACCCATCCATGAAAGAGAGAGCTTGGAACCCGGCCGTGGCATCAATCAATAACTCTGTCACCGGGAGTGGGAAGTCATCCTTTGGGTAGTGGCAATTAAGATCGCGGAAGTCGATGCAGACTCTTATATTCCCATTCTATTTCCTGACTGGCACAATGTTGGCAAGCCACTTGGGGTACTGGACTTCCTTAACAAATTTGGATTTGATAAGCTTGTCAACTTCGGACTCAACCATAACACCATGAGAAGGGTGCATCTTCCTGGGAGGCTGCTTAAACCCACAATGTTTTTCCGAGAGTCCCAGATGGTGAACGAATACCTGGGGATCTAGTCCTGGCATCTTGTTGTAACTCTCCAGGCAAATACTTCACAGTGTTGTTTAAGGAAGTCTATGTACTGTTTCCGCTCCTCGGGGGACTTGGCTGCACTGATCAATGTGGGTTTTGGATCTGCCTTGCTACCAAGGTTCACCTGTACCAGTTCATCAACCGTGGTAGAGACGCCTTCCTCAAAGGCGGGGGGAGCATCCTCCAGGTCTTCCTCCCCACCCGTGGGGGGATTTCCCGCGGTGGGAGATACCTCTGGGCTATCAAAACCTAAGGGGCAGCTGGTGCCGGATTGGGCAGAAGTGGTCATCATATCAGGAGACTCACTCACCATTGAGACCATAGCAATGAAGGCAGTCGACCCTATCCCATCTGGCCTTCGGCCTAATGGGCCATGTTTGATGATATCAAAGCAGTGGTGACGTGTCGCCCTGAGTCGGTGGATTCCAGCCTGGCAGGAGAGACACGTATGGCGTACCGCCGTTGTCATAAGCTTGAAATTCCAGTACCATACAGGGGTAGGAGGTTCCGGGATCACCTGACCTTGGTTGATGTAGGAGTACGAGGTGATTTTCCGCCATCGCTTGGACACGGGAACATGCCTTCTTTGTGTAACCGAAACAATAAAACATTGCCCCATGTCGGGGGTCGTGGCCTCCAATCGGTGGATCAGGAGGTTGTAGGTGTCATCCATGCTTTCCAGGGATCACTTGTGACCGAGGCAGGTTCATCCTCACTTACTAGGATTTTCTTATCCTTACTTTTGTAATAACCAGCATCCAGATAGCGAGCCTCACAAGAGGCGAAAGGAGATGCATCT
The DNA here is from genome assembly GCA_963277665.1 of Viscum album. Classification (NCBI taxonomy): domain Eukaryota; kingdom Viridiplantae; phylum Streptophyta; class Magnoliopsida; order Santalales; family Viscaceae; genus Viscum; species Viscum album. The sequence goes on from OY728139.1 coordinate 1,195,992,448, forward strand.
CCTTAGATCACGCCTACTCGACCGTTGAGTGAGTATTTGAGACATTGGTGATACGATGAAGGGACTACTGCATGCAGATGGAGCCATGGCCTACCCATCAACGCGTTGTAGGCGGTGTCCTGAGAGACGACCATGAACTCGATGCTAGGAATTAAGCCACCGAACTGAGTCTTCAGGAAGATATTGCTGACTGGGGTTTGCTCGGTCCTGTCGTACCCCTGGATTCTGAGGTCAGAGGGAGTTAAATCACCTTCAGACAGACCCATCTTTCGCAACGTACGAGTCGGAATTAGATTGATTCCGGAACCCGTTTCAATGAGGCAGCGGCGGACTTCCACACCATTGAAGTGGCCAGTGATGTACATTGGGGGAATATTCCCTTGTATAGGAGGGTCCTCATCTTCACTGAAGAAGGAGATAATCCCCTGACATTCGGCATTCTCAATTTCCTCGGTATGGAAGGCTTCTGCAGCTACTACCTCCGTCTCAAACTAGAGGGGGCTCCTTAGGGCCTCGGCAAGTGCTTCGCGCATTTCAGATGATAGGCGAAGGTCCTCAAGGATAGAAATTATTTTTCGGAATGCTGGCCAGGTGCTTCAGGACATCATACTTTCGTGCCAAATGTGAACCTCTTCCTACAAGAGTTCGTTCAGTAGTTGGAGGCATAGCGGGTCCTGCCGGTTGAACCGACGATCTGCTAGTACTGGGTACATCCTGCTGCCTACTAGTTGAAGACTGAAGAGTAGTCTCCGGATTAGGATTAGACAGAGGAGGCTGGCCTGTAGCTGGGAAAGACTGACTGTGATACAAACGAGGTAGATCTCCCTGATCTAGTAGCACAAATGGCGGTGGAGGTAGAGATGAGGGAGTTAGATGGGGTTGCGCGTGCTGAGCTCTGTGCTGATCCTGCTGTCTGGTCAAAGTAGCGTGCACGACTTGGCTGAAAGTTCCCGCCGACGTACCTCGATGACCGGCGCGGTTGCGATTCCACTGACATTAACATCGTATGTAAACGTTGGGGAGGTTCGCCTGGCGTTCCCCCTCGTCAGGAGTCATATAGAGCATTACCAGCTCTACGGTGTTAACCGAAGCATACCCCTGACTGTCACTTGAGGAGTCATCCACCACTGGGCGGATTCTGGGAGGAATCCCCATTTCAGGGGGCATAAATTTGCCGAGAGTGAAGGATGACGATGGCACCGGTGGAGCGCATTGCTTCTTCTTGCGTCGTCGCTGGTTGCCCTTTTGGGAAGAGGTCGACTGTGAAGGTGATGCGGAGGTACTGGCTACTTCTTCTGAAGGTTCTAGCTGCTTTAGGCATTCCCGGATGATACCATGGGCACGAACGATGGTTTTTCGAGCCATCTAGTCATCATATTTCCGGGATCCGCAGCTGGGAACCTGCTGCCACTCACCTTCGCTGTCACTGCCGATCTCTGACCCTGCAAAGACACCTGCCACTTGTGCTGGTGCTGGGCCCAAATTGACTATGTTTTTTTGACCTGGTCATGAAGCCAGTATTTAAACACATATCATTTCTTGAGGGTGTGCTCCATAATCCGATGATAAGGAAAGTAGTTGTGGTGATCGGTGAGATTTGCCTCTGCCAGCTTTCTGCACTCAGGCAGGCGCACAATCCCTTGCTCTAGAGCACTTCGGAAGTAGCCAGGGACCTGATTTTCATTGAACAAATAAGTCTGGTGCCTTCTTTTCAGATAGGGGGCCCTAGGGGCCCGACCCTGTCGAGGGGCCGGTGGGGCCTTCTGAGGAGGCGGCGCCTGATTGTCTCGCCTGGGTGGAGGTGGCGCATTGCGCGGGGGAACCTGTCGATTCTGAGGCGGTCGCTGCTGGGTAGGAGCCTGTGCTTGAGGTGGAGGACCTCTGCGGGGTTGTGGGGATGGTGCCGCTGGTAGTAATTCCAGCTGCCTAGGGGCTTCTATTTGGGCCACTACGGCGGGTTCAGCTCTGGCGGTCCTCCTAGCTGGGATCATAGGGGGCAACGAACGTGCCTGACTAGCCTATTGCATAGCTTCCTCAAGGCGCTGAGCCTTATCTAAGAAATCTCTGAACCCTTCAGGGTAGTTCTAGGTAATCAGGGAGGGTACCAGCTCGGTTTTGACGTTCCCCACACACATCGTCAGTAATTTCTCCTGAGTCAGTGGCATATCGAGGGAATACGTAAGTCCCTTCCACCGGGCGATGAAATCTGTGACTCGCTCAGCAGGCCTTTGCTTGCACTTGAAGAGGTCTGCAATGTTGGTCTTCCGCGTGGTGGAGATGAACTGGTATAGGAACTGCCGGTGGAGATCCTCCCAACCAGCCACTGATCTGATAGGGAGCTGGCTGTACCAGACGAATGCGGGACCATCCAATGTCTTTACAAAACATCGGAGCTTGATGGCTTCTTGCTGAGCCGGGGTCCCCAGCATGGGGCCACAACTGGAAAAGAAATGAGCCAAGTGCTGCGGCGGGTCCCCTGTCCCGTTGAAGGGTGATAAAGTGGGGTTCCCAAAACCAGGGGGCGTGGGCATATCATCCACCCATGTGGGATACGGCTTGCCATCTGGTGGGACCGCCACCTGCCGCGTTTCCAACGCTTCGAGGCGGGCTGTGAGTGCCGCTATAAGATCATCAGGGTGGGGGTCCCTGTCTTGACAGGGATCCCTAATCACAAGTGCATTTCTAGGTTCTTCAACATGGTAGATGGCTTCATCAGATCATGGATCGAATGGCGGAACGACCTGCGGGGCGACGTGGGGAACCTGGACTGGATTCTTCCGATTGCCCCGTCGTTTGGGGGGGTTTGGCGATACATACCGCTCCCTCTTGCTTTAAGTTCCAGCTTCTTCCCTCTCTGTGGAAGTAGCATGATCAGGGTTGCCCTGAGGCATCTCACTGGGGGGAAATTGTTTCTTCCCCTGCTGCCCCGGCCTGGGATTACCATAATCGGGTCGCCGCTCTGCAGCACGCTCAACCAAGAGTTCGTCAACCAGCCTCTTCTCCTCAGAAAGCTGCTGTCATAACGTGGCCTTCTCAGGATCTTCATCCTTTTTCTGCACATAGGCAGATGGGTCGGAGTGCTTGACAGTTCCGACGTGATCCTTACCCTTGCCGGTATTTCGACCGAGTACCAGCGACTCTGTGGGTACATGGAGACCTAGCAGGTTCCTCTGCTAATGGGTAACCCTCCCTGATGGGTCTAGCAGTAGCGGTACGCCCTTGGGGGGTAAGTCTCCATCAAGAAATTCAAGCTCGTCTTCCTTTTCCACTATATCAGCCATGTGGACCGTGACCCCTCTCGAGGGAATGTTCTTGATGTCGCATAGCGAATCAGGCTGCCGTCAGATAGGGTCGAAGAGGAGAGCAGCATAGCGTCCCCAACCACGGACATGCACATGGGGGGTTGCTTTCCGGATGACTCTACGGAGTACTTTGAAACTCTGAACACATTTCCATTGAAGGGCGCTCTGACGGCCTGGCGACTTATGGTGCTGGGCCATAAGGAGTGCGGCCAAATCGATCAGGCGGCATTGCTCGCCGATATTTTCGAAGTGCTCTCGACTTCTGGGGTACACCACCCACTCGTAACGAAGGAAGAAGTGTGTCTCCCATAGGTTTTGATAAACTCACACCACTTCATCAGGGGTAAGGGAATCTGGTGCGCGAAAGTTCAGTGCCACCGTCGGCTAGAACTTCTCTGGGAAGTAATCCGTTGCGAGAATACTCCAGAAGCTCCTGGGTTCGGACTCGGGGTCTGGCCTTGTATTGCCCCACTCATCAACCGGGGGCGGCTGAGGGACTGGTAGCGGTACCGAGGCGGACCTCTGGGATAGTAAACTCGGTGGTGGAGAATACGGAGAACGAGCTGACTGGCCGCCGAATTACGGGCCATCCTCTGAAGAGTAAGGTGACCTGGACACGATGTCACGATACGATGGGCTGATAGCCACAACTTCCGACACAGGAGTCGCGGCTGCCGGTGATAGGTCATGTCGTCGCTCTACCACCATTGGCCCCCAAAATAGCTCTCCGTGATCTCTGGTAGAGGTAGAGGCTTCTTCTGGTGACAATGGTGGTGATTGCACGGTCGAGACCTGCGGAATTTCCATGATTTCTTCCTCCGGGATGTACATGTGGAGGGAGATGGGAATCAGGTGGACCTCATATTCCAGGAGAATGAGGCTAACATGCCTGGTTCCTACCTCAGTCCTTGATACGGAGGAGCGGGGAGATGGTTCCATCGCTGAGTCGCATTCCGCTTCAGAGTCCAAGAAGCAGGCAGGTTTGATCTTCACCCGGGCCTTCACAAGACTCTTCTTGTAGCGGCGACGACCCACTCTCCTACCCCGGGGTGGCTCTTCGGGACAGGGTTGGTTCTCAACATGTAGTCTCGGTGCGGCGCTAGCGCCGTGGCGGAGAGGGCCCCCGCTCGAGATAGACAATGTGCGAGGGGCACTGGGGAAAATGTCGAAGGGTACATGGGGAGGACCTCCATGGAGAGCACCCATGTGGGCGGAGCCTCTGTTGGAATCGGCAAGAGCATGGGGAGGACCTCCATGGTCTATGCGGGCGGAGCAAGGTTGAACTTCACTCCTCGAGTTGCTGGGGCGAGGAGGACCTTCGTCGATTGCAGAGAGGATGTAGGGAGGGCCCCCACGTTGGAGAAGGCCCGGATGGACAGTGCCTTCAGATCGGCGGTCGGGGGCAAGAGGATGGACTCCATACCCTGTATAGTGGGCACGGGAAAGGTTTCCGCGCTGAGCATCACTGCTGCAGGGCAGGTCTTCCTTCGGGATGGGGGTAGAACGAGTCATACCTCCATGATGAGCTTCGGAGCTGGGAAGGCCCACGCTCTGTGGATTAATGGTATGGGGAGGGCCTCCGTACGAGGTGACATCACTGCGGGATAGTTCGCAGTGATCACCGCTCAGGCCTGCAACCCGGAGAGTCAACCCAGCCTGCCCGTGGGGCGGTTGGGGTCTCGATCCTAGTTGGGTGAAGGAGTTTCCCTGCTCAGTGTATGCAGGGACTCCATGATGCACGTAGGCGGTGGCTTGGGCCACTGTAGCTATTGACGTTGACGCACCTGGGCGAGCGTCCTCAGCCCGGGCTCGGCGCTGACGTCAGGTCAGACGAGCTGGCGCAGGTGGTGTAGGAGCATGGCCTACCTGCTCTTCCTGCGGAGTCGGACGGCGGTGCTGATGCGGCCGGACGGGAGCCCTTTCCTGGAGCCCTTGGGTCGGGACCCTGAGCGGGCCAATCCAGACGGCGCTCGCCTCATCAGCGTAAGGAGAGGATTCTTCAGGAGTTCTGGGGACATGCTCCCGAAACGGTTGAACATTGGGGTGGGGAGCAGGGTCTCCTTGCTTGGCCTATTATGGCGGCATTGACAGCGGGGCCTGGATGCCTCCAGGTCCAGGCGGGCCATATCCCGAGTTGGGATGACCCCTTTCTCCTCGTACCTACGTACGAGGTTGTTGATCACCCTTCGCTGGATGACCTCTTATGGGGAAAGGGGACGTGGGCGCCCCGTATTCCGCGATGTGGCGGCCGTCGTGGTAGTAGCGGCACCATGCAGGGTGGCTGTGGCGGTGTTTCCCCTGCCCCCGTGTAGGCGAGCGGGTGGTGATTGTGTCTTTGTAACAGCAACCTGGTTCCTGAGAAATGAAGGGATCAACTCATCAGCACTACGAGGAAAAGTATTAACAACCAGTGCCCCAGAGTCCTTCCATTATATACGTCTGTAATAAGGATCCATGCCAACACACTGCAGAATGGAGTGCCCCACGTTCTACTGCCCCAACTTCCGGTGAGTTTCACGACAGGCCCACTATTTGCTTGGCAGGACCAGGCACCAGATATCTGGATCCGGTGACACGTCAATCTACTGGTGTCTTGAACGCTACTAATCTCCACATTGAGGAGAATAATTTCACGTCGGGTTCACCATTTCTGTTTCCGATGCTTTCTCCGGGGCGCGCGCATCTGTCCGTCCGTGGAGGAGGACGCGCTGCACTATTGCCCCGCATTCCCGCTTTCCAAAGGCGGGTGGCATTCGCTCTTTATTCAGGGGCGTCTGATCCTTGATCTAAACGGGATGATGGGATGTCGGTTCTTCCTTCTGTGGATTCATCCTCAGAACTCGTCACCTAGTCTGGGTCTCCCTCATAGATAGAATACGTTGTTCGTGAAACTCATCCCAGTGCCATGTTTCCATGGACGCCGGTTAATTACACTGCTTCTGTCGGGACATTCCAAAGGGTCCGGTCAGGGCAGCAACCTTCAATCGGGGGAGTAGTCACGTTGAGACATCAGTAGCGTGTCTGGATGCTGGGGAACCTGGCATGTCTTACTATTATCCCTGGTCACAGGGCTTCTCGAGGGCATCGAAGCCCGAGGCATCCCACATCAAGCACGGGGAATTATATGCCATAGACACATATCAGATGTTTTCCTCAGCTTCCCGTGTTTAACACAGGGTATGCCGTGAGTTTAACGTCCAGCGGAGACGGATCAGCCCGATCAGAGCATTAGCTAGAATGGATCGGATTGAGGGATTTCCCTTGAAGGGGTGCCGATACCGGGACCAGCCCATGGGCGGATGTGAAGAGGAATGTACCGACATGGTCTCACCGGGATATGACGGTTCAGGAGAGAATCAGGGTGGATGATGGATAGAAGAATGAAGCGGAGGGGGGAATGGAAAGAGACCATCGCAAGGGAAACAGTGAAGTTGGTCTTGAGCCTTGAAGGGGCTTCCTACGTATCCCAGTGGTAGGGAATCAAAGTCCACGTAGTTCGGGATGGTACCGGTGAACCGGAATGAGGGTGGACCTTGGTCTGATGGGAATCATCAGCGAACTGACGTGAATGTGGAGGACTAGGAGGGTCTTAGTGGTGGTGGGCTTGGACCTCATGGAGGCTTCCTACGTACCATGTCGTGACATGGATGAAAGACCACGTAGTTCAGAGGGGCTTCGTCGGCGAACTGACATGAAGGTGGACCTTGGTTCGACAGGTGGTGGGCTTAAACCTCTGGAAGGCTTCCTACGTACCATGCCTTGGCATGGATAAAAGTCCTTGTAGTTCGGATGATGGAATTCATCAGCGAACTGACGTGAAGGTGGAGCTTGGTCCAATGAGAGATGGGCTTGAACCTCAGGGAGGCTTCCTACGTACCATGCCTTGACATGGATGAAAGACCTCGTAGTTCAAAGGGTTTCATTGGTGAACCAACATGAAAGTAGACCCGGGGGTCCACTAGTGGTGGGCTTGAACCTTGGGAAGGTTTCCTACGTACCATGCCTTGACATGGATCAAAGTCCTCATAGTTCAAAGGATTGATGGAATACATTTTAAAGTCACGCGGGACTGTAGTGAACCCTGACGTGAATAAACGACGAGCGGTGGGCTTGAACCTCGTGGAGTCTTCCTACGTACCATGCCTTGACATGGATCAAAGTCCCCGTAGTTCATAATGGCGGTGGGTGTCGGTGAACCGACGTAAATGAGGGACCTTGGTCCGATGGGAGATGGACTTGTACCTCTGGGAGGATTCCTACGTACCATGCCTTGACATGGATCAAAGTCCTCGTAGTTCAAAGGGTGGTCACAACGGCTTGTTGTTAGACAGGAATGCAGTTTAACGTCATGTTGGATGAAGGTAGAACTCGACGTGAATTGGATGACGGGTGGGATTGAACCTCGGGGAGGCTTCCTACGTACCATGCCTTGACATGGATGAAAGACCTCGTAGTTCACATGGGTGTATAGTTTAATGTCATGCGGGACAATGGCATATAGTTTAACATCATGCTGGATGAGGGCATGTAGTTTAACGTCATGATGGACGATGGAATGCAGTTTAACGTCATGCTGGATGAGGGTATGCAGTTTTACATCACGATGGACGATGGCATGAAGTTTAACATCATGTTGGACGAGGGTCTGCAGTTTAACGTCATGCTGGATGAGGGCATGACGTTTAACGTCATGATGGACGATGTCATGCAGTTTAACGTCATGCTGGACGAAGGTATGCAGTTTAACATCATGCTGGACGAGGTATTGTCATGGCCAATGTCAACTCTAACCCCACGTGAGTCATGCTCGGTGTGAGAAACAAGAGACAACAAGGACTTGATGATCACGCCGCGAAGGGTGCGTTCGAGTGAAGCGAAGAGGGGATTACGCATTAGGCGGCCCATGGTGCTAGGACTTACTCCAGGATGGAGGCCCAGAGTGCGAAAAAGCACATCGAAAGAGGGATTTGGGACCAATGATGGGAGGTTCCTCGTTCCCTATCACGCCCTCCACTGACCTTGGTAGTGGGGAAGTACGGAGATGCAGGGGTGCAGCCATCTGTTGGGGAACTAGGGTCGTCCTCCTCCTGAGAACATATGACACTCCAATAAGGAGGATATCATCCCTTGTGGATGGGTGATTCCACTCCTGTGGAGACGAGTGGCGTAAAAAATGTTCGAGCTGGGGGGACCCTTCGTGAGAGGCACGAGGTCGGGTCACAGTTTAACGTCATGTGTTGAGGACGTGGTGCTTGGTAGTTTAACGTCCTACAGCTCGGACGAGGTGGGTTCACTCCGCACCCCTAGGACTTACATAACTAGTAACCTCTGGTCCTTGGGGGAGGGAAGCTACTGGAAAGGCCATGGTCAAGGGTGCTTGTGGAGCGAACCATCGAGGGGTTTACATTAGCGTGGCTATGCGAAGAAGCAATAGCCGTTAGCGTGCCTATGCGAAGAAGCATTAGGCAAAGCAACGCTACGAGTGATATTGTATGTGGGACTTTGAAATCACATCGTTCATACCTGGAGAGTCGCACGGGAAGAGGAATTTCCAATCAAAGGAGTGTGCTTCGTGAAGCGGAGTGCCTTGGCCTTAGCATGGGGCATAGGTGTGAGCGGAGGGTGCTTTGCAAAGTGGAACAGTATTCGCGGAGCACTGCCTCGCGAAGAAGAGGTGCCTCACGAAGCAGGGTGCTGCAAAGCAGTGTGCTTCACAATGTGTAGCGATCCTTCATTGGCATAGGGATCACTAGTACAGGTTGGGTGTTTCGCGAAGCATAAACGCTCCGCGGCTGCCCGGGTTCCCTTGGGAATCCACCTCCTTTGCGAATGCCCTTGAGCTTCGTGAAGGGAATCCCTCTCGGAAGAGGGGCTCAAACGAGTCAAAGCGAAGGCGTCACGCAAAGCAGAAGTACCTTGCGGAGATCATGATTCTTGGGGGGAAAAGGGTGCTTCACGATTCAGGAGAGGAGAAGCTGAAAGGTCAGATTGTCCCTCCTCGGGACTCAGGGGGAGTCCAGTATTTATAGGGGGTGCCGCGAAGCAGAACTCGCACACTGCCTCAGGTGCTTCACGGCACACTCGTGAACGTCAACCGCATTCGCGAAGAGGTACCGACTCCGGAGCTTCGCGGCGGGCTCGCGAACGTCAAACTTGTTCGTGGAGAGATACCGCCTCCGGAGCTTAGCGGCGGGCTCGCGAACGTCAAACACGTTCACAGAGAGTTACCGCCTCCGGAGCTTCGCAGCAGGCTCGCGAACGTCAAACTCATTCGCGGAGAGTTACCACCTCCGTAGCTTCGCGAGACTGCGATGCTCAGGGTGCTTCGCGTTGGTGCTTCGCGAGGCAGCGGGCCGACCTTCTTTTTCGTCCCTTCCTTTCGTGCAATATTTTTGCACCAATAACAAATTATAAAAGGAATATTTTATTTTTAATGAACATGGTGGAAAACTACTCTTTATGCCACATTGATAGTTATTTGATTTTTAGATTATTTTTTAGGCTTTAATTTTTTCTTCAATGAAAAATTAAATTTCCATTCTTTCAGTATTTTGGTATTGAAAATGGTTTTTTAATGAAAATTCTATTTTGATATCTGAAAGTGATTTGAACATGATTTTAAAATATTTTTTCAAACATTTTCTAAATAGAAAGTGAAAAAAAAATTATTCATGTTGTAGTTCTTGGGAATTATATACAATGGGTTCACCCCAATAACTCTAGGTGACCCTATTATAGCTTATATGATGGGAGCACGCATATAGTGCTCCAATTACTTTGGTAATGATTATGTTCTCTAGAGAATTATATTATAAATTGTTTGTATGATTCTTCTGAATTGTAAGGTATTTTTAATGGTTTTTCAATGGTTCTTTGAGATGATATCCTAAGGTACCTACATGACTTTTCTTATATTTGTATTGATTTTTCATGGAAGTCATTTTTTTTCAAATGGTAATATAAAGAATATTTCTAAAGGAATGATAATTACCTTTCTAGGTAAAAATACGTGTTTTTAAGAAAAGATATTTAATGGGTTTTCATGTTTGTCACTGGACTAATGGTTTTCTTATTTTTATGTCCAATGCTGATATTTTTTTTCTTGTCCCTTTTTTTTAAAAAATCATTGGATTTAAGGATACATAAAATAAAGTAAGATGTTGATTTTAAAGTCATGAATATTTTTCTTCAAAATAAATCATGGATTATTTTCAAAGTTGTGTATGGTGGGAAAATGGATAATGAATAGAATTTTACACTTTATGTTATATGGTTTCTTTATATATAAGTTATAGACTATTCATCTAAAACTATAAACCTGAAAATATCATCAAATTTAAGAGAATGAATTATTTACTTAAAACTCAAGATTATGTAATATTTAAGGTCGAGTCCTTATATTCATACCCATCAATTTAACAACTAGGTTAAAATATATCATGGTTTGTTTTAATCATAGTGTTATGTTTCAAGAAGGTTAATAAACACTTAAAATTTATTTAATGATAATTATTTCAAAAATATCAAGTCATTTCGTTATACCCCATTTTGATACATTTCACTATAAAATTTTAATTATCACTTACTAGAATTAGCATATCATGACATAGTATTAAAATATGATATTTATTCTATCATGATAACCAATTTATATTTCACTATTACAACTTATAATTTCCTAATTAAGTATTTATAAAACCATTTATGTATCATTATATGGATTATAAGTTTCTAAAAACAAACCTTGATAATTAAGTGGGACATTCCACATAAGAATATATATATTTATCATCCACTTACTTGAGTTGAGTAAATAATTTACCATCAAGGTATTGAATACGAGATAATATACATAATTTATTACTTTCCATAACATAATCGTAAATTCATATGTTTATTATTCTTTGATCAATTTTTCATCCTTACTTCATGTCATATTCCATATGATAAATATCCAAGATGAATTTTTTTATTCATGAAGCATTAAATTAACTTGTAATAGATCATTATATCAATCAAATAATGAAAATTAATTCACATTATGTCATTATATTCATAAAAAAAATTGTTATAAAAAATTATCTAATATAAAAAAATATTCATACACCAATCTGCAATATCTCGATAATAACACCCAAGGTTCAAATAAGCATAAGACTCTTCGAAATGTGATTAACCATAATTAAATCACAATGATTTTAATGATTTGATCACATATTAGTCCACAATCAACTTAATAATTATATTCAAAGAGTATTAGTTGCACATAAGGTTATATAACAGAATTGTATATACCCTAATCATATATTATAAAAAATATGCTTATTGTTTCCATTAATATCGTGAATCACCATAAATCGATAATCAAATTATACATGATTACAAATATTAACTCTATAAAAACTATCCAATTAAATATATATATATATAAATCATATATTTATCCCAAATAAACATTATTATCTCAATATTAGGAATATATTAAGGGTTATCTATCCCTCAATCCTATCTTTTCACAAAATATCAACTTACCAGTGAATCAATTTCCTAGGTCATCGGTACCATTCAATATATGTTTGAAAGTCCTTAAATAAAAAACTATTTTAGAACAATCCATAGAAGTTTTATGATTCTTATAACCAAATTAACATTGATAAAACACTCGTACAACAAAATTTTTGAATCCCAAGAATAAAAATTTCAATAATTGGTATAGAAATTTCCCTTCCTTGGTTTATGGTCTAGCCCTTATATTAGGGAATTGACATGGGTAATTTCCAAGTTTCTTACACATAAGACACTGAACTATAAATGGAACCTTAGGGAAAAAATCATTTACCTTCATCAAACTCTTTATTTTTTCTTATAAATTACATTAAATATTCCATTATTTTCCACACATAAAATATATTCTCATTCCTTTAAATAAGTTACTCATGTGACTCTTCTCATACACTTGATATATAGAAAACTGAATCTTATTACCTCCATGATATTCATAAATTGAACTCCCATGAAACTACATTTTTATCATATTATGTATGTTAGAAAACTCACCCATGTTGTGGTTGTTAATAATATAATGAGATAGTTTATTAGTCATAATCATAAGGTTTTTCATTCTAGATCTTATTTCATTTGGTTTCCCATGAGTATAATCAATCAATTATCGGTCACGTTCAACATTAACATTAATCCTTCTGGCTATATCCATTGAATAAATCAAAAAATAATTATGTGAGAAATAATAATCATAGTGAGAAATCATATAATCATGAAAAATAATTCAGAGGAGTTTTAAATCGTTCTATTATCTATCAAATTCAGTTTTAACTTTGTATTCTCTTAGGAGTTAATGAAATCTATCATATCTTAAGAGTTTCTTAATATCTTTATCTCTTATAAATTTCTTAACTCTAAAATCATTACCCGATGCATTGGAGGGATATATAATTTTTTACACACTCATCACTTAATCATAATCCATTCATATGTATTTCATTAGATATAAAATAGTTATATTATCATCATAACTAACCCATGGAAAATAAATGGGGTTTTTAATCATCTTATCATCATAATAAGAAAACATAAAAATAAATAATAAGGATATTACCATTGGATCATATAATTGATGAAACATAAAAATCCTTAAATTATGTTGACATAGTTGAAAATAACTTAAAAATAAATATCGAATATTTATTTGAAAACATGAGAAAAATATCATATTATTTTGATAACATTTTAACGAAAAATTCCCAAAATGTTGAAGAAAATTATTTTCTTTGAATGAAACACAAAAAATTGTAAATTATTCTTCAATTAAAATAAAGATCATTATTGTTATAAAACCCATCCATACCATATTCATCAAAAGTAAACATTCTTTTCCCACTTTTGCAAAATGTCAAAAAATGACTTGGTTAGAAAATAATTCTTTAAAAAGATTCCTTTTAACCCTTTGTAAATAACGTAAAGGGTAATGAAAATTATATTTTTAATTATTTCATGGATTTATAAAAACTTCCAAAAAATAAATTTTAAGAGCATGGAAATTCACTAAAAATTTCATCAACCAAAGAATAAATAAGATTGGATATTCTTTAAAAAACATTATCAAACATTTTAAGTAAAAATAGAAGAAAAGGGTTTTATTACTTAAAAATTTCATTAATAAATAGGAGAGAATAAAATATATGAGTTTTAATGGATAAAATACATATATGTTCCACCAATAAAAAATTATTATATAAAATCACAAAATGAAATGAGATTGTAATATAAATCCATTGCCACTTTGGTAACTTTTGAATCATAACTCCAATGAAAGAAATAACTTCAAATGAAACTTTAAATACAATTAATATGTATATATTAATGATATAACATCTCATAATGGTAGTATATATACCACATGAGAGGAAAAAGTGGTGAATATGGCATATGTCTCACAGAAACAAAAGTTAAAAGAGAAACTCTTACCTCATGTATCGCACTACTTCAAGGGGGTTAAAACCTCTTGTATAAAAGATATAGATTTAAAATAAATATATTATAGAATAATTTTAATACCTAAATTACTCATTATAATTCCCCTATAATATTTTAGTTATATTTTTATTAATAATTTTTCCATTAAATGAATATTTCGGTTAAAACTGGTCGGTTTTTCATGCATGTTTCGATTCAATAGTTCTAGTTTTATCACCTTGGTTAGGGTTTTATGATATATATAATATTATTCATGAAATAAGTTTAATATTTATTCATTATATAAACTTTTATAACCATTCATATAAATATATGATGAAAAATTAATTACATTACTTTGTTGAGATGGTACTTCGTACATACAAACATGTGATAATTTCACATTTCAATGGAAGGGACAAAAGAAAGGTAAATTATAATTCAAATTTACAGAAAAATTATTATATATTAAATATTATATATATTAATTAAATCTATATTTGTTAGTAACTATGTAAATCATAAATGAAAAAATGAATCACATCACTTCGTGGAGGTAGGAATCCACATGTACGCATAAGTGATGTTATCATTTTCCAATAGATGAGATTGTAAGAAGGTAGAAAATATATTATAATTAAATAATAATAACTATTTCATAAAAATAATATATAAATATTAAATAATTCATAATTACACACCATTAAAATTATGATGTAAAATGAATCATATCACTACGTGGATGCAATAGTCCACATGTATGCATGCGCGATACTTTTTTTTCTTATTTAATGGAAATAAGGTCGAAAAAGGTTGTACCATAATCATAAGAAAATATAAGAATATTTATAACACTTTATTCACTATTTTAGTATGTATATAGTTTATTTAGTGGATGTAGTATAAGAAATAAACTTTGAAATAGTCGGGTAGGATGATTACATCTTCATTGAGATACACCCTTTAGATTACACATTAACCCTTTTTAATATAGTATCAAGGTAAGAAGAGATGACCAATAATGATGTAAATGAATCTTGGAAGGGTAATGGGTAGGTATTTTTTAATATATAGTTATCAAACATTGTGAATAAAGGAGAAGAGGGGGTTCCAGTTTATAAATGAGGGAAAGGAAACAAATGGAATTAATTAAAAGATTTAACTATAATATATATCATAATCATATAAAGTGGAACCAAATGGAAATAATTTACAATTTTTAACACGATATGGTTAAAACCACATTTAAAAACTAAATTTATACTAGTATATGTCAAATTTTAACCTTTTTTTGGTTTAACACAGTTGTTAACCCTTTTTAACCTTAATTATGCAAACACATATTTTAGCCTTTTAGGGTCATAAATTTACTTTTAAGGTGAAGAATGGCTCATAATTGGTTGATTTATGAAATTTTAGGACCATTTTCTATCATAATTTTCCTATTTTAATATTGTTTTAGAATCATTTCATAAAATTTTATTTAACATAAAATATTGTTAAAGTTGTTTTTGAGACAATTCATTCAATTTGACTTTAATATCATCAAGATGCATATGGATTTAAAATATAAGGTATTTTAACATAAATTAGAAATTAAAATCAAGAATAAAATTTATAGAATACCTTAATTCATCCAAATCATCTTTCTCTTAATGTTTTCAAAATCATTTTCTAGATTTTTCATATAGCTAGCACAAATGTTGTGTTGGTGTTGTATAAGCATTCAACAAAATTATATTATCTCTAAAAACTAAAAATTAATTAATCTCAGAAAAATAGTGTATCAATAGTATAGGAAATTATTTATAACTTATCTTAAATTTTTTATCCCAATGATTATATGTTATATAAAATAAAATAATGATAGTGACATTTTGAATTTATTATTTATTTAAAATAATATATTGGTCACTATCAAAGCAAAATGGAACCAAGGATCCATATCCTTGAATATTTGATGATTATAGTTAAACTAAAATCATTGAATATATATAATTTGAGTGTTATAAATATTTTTAAATCCTTATCATGATATTTTTAACCTTAATTACCTAATTTACCCTTTACTATATTGACAAATATTTATCATGGTTACTTTTAATTATCAAAAAATAAAAGATAACTATTGACCAAATGTGAGCCTATTGATTAAAAATATTCAAAAAAAAATTAAATATTAAATTTCTAGATTTTTTTAGATCTATTTTAATATGAATGTGTAAAAATAAATGAAAAATAGTTTTTTAGAAAAAATGTGTTTTTAACCCCAAAAATGAACTTATACCAAAATAAAGTATAATTTTGATTCTTATGTAATTTATTTTATAATTTATAATTAATGTATAATTATGTTAATTTGATATAAAATTCAAATGGTAGTATCACTTTTAAATTATTTTATTTAAAGAAAACAAATTTCTGTTTTACAAAACAATATGTATTTTTCACTATTCACTAAAAAAATAAATCATTTCATAAAAATCCTAGAAAATCAACTTAAGATAATATTGAAATTTTTATTTCAAAATTGATATTATTTTCCTCCAATGTTATTTCTAAAAATGGTATAAATTAATTATATTATGTACACACCAAAATATAATAAAAATCATTTTTTAAGAAAACATTTCTTTGAAGAATAAAATGATTTTAGGAAAAAAGGGTATTCATATATTATAAATTATTCAATAAATTTAAATTAATTAAAAATATATATATATATATGTAATAATTTGGTTGAACTTATTCATACCCATCAATTTTATGGCTAGATTATAATATATATTTGTTCGTTTTTAGCTCGAGGTTGTATAGAGAGCCAGTTATCAAATACTTATAATTTATTTAAATAGAAATATATTATAAATATCTTGGTGATATGAGAATTTAATCACCTTTTATTAACAGTGGTGTAGACCTAAAACCTTCTCTTGTATGTGAATGACCTATTGCGGTGATGTTGACAGAATGCTCATTTATGGTCTGATGTTCTCAAGTGATGGACATGGAGTCTTTTCCTAAAGGTGGGGAGAATTCCCCCCTCCCCAGACAGATAAAGGTCATATCATAGTGTTTTTATTAAATGTTAGGAAGGGAATACTTAGTGGATACCACCTTATTTTAGAGTGACCCCTAGTGTGGTATGTCCATTGGATCATTGTGGGTGTACCCATCGCATGGAAACTCTTATTATATGATGGATGAGGTGGTTTTCTTGAGAGGTTATAGATTTTTTTCTCTAAGTAAAATGTTATCTCTTGATCTAGATATATA
Source organism: Viscum album (assembly GCA_963277665.1). Lineage (NCBI taxonomy): Eukaryota > Viridiplantae > Streptophyta > Magnoliopsida > Santalales > Viscaceae > Viscum > Viscum album. The sequence goes on from OY728139.1 coordinate 1,196,009,499, forward strand.
TAATATGGTTCATCTAAATAGTTAGGGTCATCTACCTTTTATTGTAGTGGATTGCTCCATGTGGTGGGAAGCGATAGGTTGTTAAATAGTTTAATGAGGTTTCTATTATTCTTGATGTTCTCATCTATAGAATTTGTGAAGGAGAAATTATAATACGAATAGGTTATCTTTTAAAGTGGGTGTGATCCTATTGAATATCAAGATAAGATAGAGGATTATCATGAATTTTTTTATATATTTTTAGGAGTAAGTTCTATGTTTCTCTTAATCCATTAAATAGAGGCATTGATATTGATGCCTTATTAGAAGGACGGGTAAGAGAAGTCGATGTGGGTCCTAAATAACTTGTGTCCTGATAACTCTCCTAATGTCAGTATAGAATATAGTAAAGTTGATAGTGTTGGAATACAAAATTGATGGATTTTTTTCATGAAATAATCATATAAAACACTCATTACCTATTTTTATTGAAGAACTTCCCTTAAGGATACCATTAGAAATTAACTATTACAGTAATGATGTTAGTATTTCATGGTTTTATTTCATCCCATGACGAAGAATGTCATTCGGGGAAGAATTATCATTGAGTATTAGAAAGACTCATATAGAGAAGGTTTTTATCCTTGTTAAATTCATTCTTTAAGATTAAATGTTGTGAATTGCTTCAATTATAAACTATGTTGTCTCCTTCTTGGGTGGCGGTATACTGAATTCTGTTAGATATTGGACCTCTTGAGATGAGGGAAATGAGTGCGAAGGTGTATTTTTTTTCTACATGAGTTTGTCTCATGAGATTCCTATTTTAGCATATCTGGTTTTTTAATTTTAAAAGATGAAAAGCCTTGAGGTGGGGATGATATAGAAACTCAAAATTTTATTTTTTTATAATTAGGTGATTTTTAATTTTAGAGTTCTGAGACTAAAATGATAAAAAAATTTAGCAAATGACCTCAGAAAAGTATTCATATGGTTACCATCATTCTGAGGTGTATTATTCACCCAAGTTCTGAGCTAGTGTAGAGTTGTGGCCATTGAGAATCATTGATAAGAATATAAAAATATAATTTGTTTATTTAGTACTTGAATGTGCATTCATGTTAATTATTCTTTTCCTTTAAAATGATTCATCAAATGTAAAATTCGGGGCTTTGGTGTATCCTGAACATGGGTTTTACACTTGGGGTGGTGTAACTTTTGTTCGAATCAGAGTCCTTGGGGGTTTTCCATAATATGTTTATTAATTAATTAAAAAATTTATTTTCTAAAATTAATTCATTAATTCATTAATTCATTCATGATTATTAAATATTTAGACCTAAACATTAGGTAAATTTAATAATCATTATCTCTAAATATTGTATTAACTATATTATCCATTGGATTTGAGAGTGTCAATGAAGGTGAGATTGTGAGAGGAATAAAAGAACATATCATCCAGTTAAATGATGAAAATGGATGTGAATACAACCTTCATCAATGATTAATCAATTTTTTAGTTATGGAATTTTTATTTTCATTACTATATTCATCATGGAATTTATATTAAACTGTTTTTATTTAATATATGTCCTTTTTGATTGGACAGAAGGTGAATTTTTCATTGTCTTCCTCTAACCCATTATGAAATATTAAAGTCTCATTTTTAGTTTATAATCGTTGCACCATGGAGTTTTTAGTGTAAATATTTTTTAAACCAAACTTTTTTATTTCTTTTTTGTGTTATTTTTGTTGTGGAATGATGAACCCTAGTTTTTGAGTGTAAACATATGAGAAATATTTGGGGGAATTTAATAACATATAATTAGTATCTATGATGAAAATGGATTAAATTAAACATTAAATGAGTTCTAAAATTTTAAAGTTGTTATTTGTGATATTATTTTCTCTATTCTTCTTGGAATTCATATTGAATATTTTTATCCAACCTCCATTATCTAAGATTGAAAATGTGGTGGATTATTCAATGTCTTTCACTTACCCCATTCCAAATTATCAAATTCTCATTATTGGTTTCTAATCCCTATGTTATATAATTGTTAGGGTAGAAATTATTTAATCAAAACTTCATTTTTTTGTGTAATTTTAGTGGTGTATCAATGAATAACAAGGTCCAAAATCATCCCATTTCTCATCTCTCTTATAGTATACGTTATATACCTTTTCATCCAGCTAATTTTTTTATATCTATCTCTTAAAACATCTCTCTCTTTTCCTTTTTTGTGTGGAATATGAGGTTACAAACCCTATCAATGTCAAGAAGAAGTGAAAGTAGTTAGTGGATGCACAAACTGAATACATGAGATAAGGGGTCATGTGTCTCAATTAGATATATTTGGGTAGGATGGGAGGTAGAAAATATCTAGTGCATGATGGAATTTGGTGATGTAATTAGTGTAGGGTCAGTAAGGTAAGATTGATGTGATGGGGTTGATGTGAGGGGAGGTGGAAGGATAGATTAACACATGAGATAGAGGTGTTCAAGGTTGGTATGTTGTGAAATAGATTGGTAGTAGGCAATGCTTCCCACAATGGTGGATAACATTGCATAGATAAGTTGGTCATGATGGAGAACCATGATGGACATGGGAGGCATAAACCATTTTTCCATTGTGATGCAGATTATCGACAGGCCTCAACCCATCATTGTTGGTTAGTCCAATATAAAAAAACTTGTCCATCCACCTGGGATAGTCCGGTTCACGAGGACACAATGTGTCATGACCAATGTATCACATACTATACCTAATAATCTTATATATACTCCAATTAATGTAAATATTTCATAACAAGAACATTCCCAAGACCTTTTAGGTTTAAAGTTTTATAGAATTGTGATAAAAATTAACTAATAAAACCCATTCCCATAAAACGAATAGGAATTTTTTCCTACTATGATAGAAAATTCTTAATCTATAATGAGTCTTCAACATCTCCCACAAATTATACACATAATAAACTATTCTAGATATTATACACTTTTCGTACCTTTATAAACTAGGTAATATAAACATATGAAAGGGGTGATACCAGATGATCGTTAAGGGTAAAAACAAACAATGTTAATAAAATACCATAAGTGATCATAACATGATCATATGGGAATAATCAATAAAATATTATGAACAATAATTCCTACATCGCATTTAAATAACTACATATGAACAATGATTCATTCATATCATTACCACAAAAAACATGTGAGAAAGCATCCCGTATATCATTCACACAAAAAACATGGAAATAAATATTCTCACTTCTCATTCACACAAAATAATTGTGAAATAATATTCTCACAACTCATTCAAACAAAAATCTTGTTAAAAAATATTATCACATCTCATTCCGACAACAAAAGTTTGAATAAACACTCCTTCAACTCTTTCACACAACAAACTTGTGAACAAAGGTTCATGAATTTCATTCACACAAAAAAACTTGTGAATAAAACTTCTTATATCTCATTCTTACAACATTTCATAGTCTCATGTTATATGAATCCTTAACCAATGCATGGAATGGAAATACAGGACCCATCCCATCATCATACATTCATATTCCTACCACCTAAAATTAATAATAAACATATCATAAGTAACCCATGTAAAAACAATGATTTTCATAATATTTTTAAAAATATCAAACAATAAGAACATAAAAGTCATAATATGTATATAATATCATTTTTAAAATGGAATCATATCATACTAACATATAGTTGGTGAAAAAATCATCATTTCATGACATATAACCCTTGGAGTAAAAACTAAATTGAAAATACCAAAGTTTTCATAAAACCATTTTACCATTGTTATAAAACATAAAGTGAAATTTACTTTTAAAAACATTTTTGAGAAGAGAAATAGAATAATTTGGAAAAATTTATTCTTTTAAAAGTGTTTTTTAATAGTAAATTCTTGAAAAAACAAAATGTTTTCAAAAAGGTAAAGTGGAAACACTTAGTAAACTATTTTTTAAAAATTCATATTAAAAATTATTCTTTGAAAACACACAAATTTTATCAAAAAGGAACATGGAGTGTCATATAAAACATTTGATATTGAATGTCTGGAAAATCATTTTAGATATTTTTAAATGAATTTATTGAAATCCCACACCATAAAAGATTTAATATAATAGCTATTTTAAAATGGGAAAAGGTAAATTTGGAGGCTTCATGTGTAATAAAATATTTTTGTTTTCAAAATTATAAATGAAATAAAATTGGGTATAATGAACATAGAAATAAAGGTAAAACGATATTTAAATGTGATGGTATTTGTTTGTTAAAGGATTTGCAATTTTATGAGAACGAAACTCATAAATAAAACATATTTGAGTTAAAAACATCATTTTACCTAGATAATGAAGATTAAATATCTTATAAAATAGTAAATATAATGATTTATAAATCATGAAATAATGATGCTCAAGGAATAACATTTTAACTCAAATAAATGAAATTTAAGTTAACCAAATCCCTTATGGATGTCATAATTCTGATAGAAAGGTAAATTTATAAAGGGGTTATGTTGAAAAAATGTAAATCCTTATAGAAAATATTAATTACCATATAATTAAACCAATTTTAAGAATTAATCTAACTTATATTAAATAAGTTCAGGATAACAACCATAACTCAATGAATAAGAATTGAGTTTCCAAACCCCCTTACAACATAAGAAACATTTAAATTAAAACCTAATGAAAATTATATATTTAAACTGAAAATAAATTTATTTTAATTAAAAGTATTTCAAGATATAATAACTCAATAAGTTATCATATGCACCAAAAAAATAAATTTGGTGCATGGTACAAAACATGTCTCAAAGAGAGTAATTTGAGAAGAAAACTCTTACCTTGCATTCCTGCCTACTCGACCATACTCTAACCTCCTATATAGTGAACATGAAAATATTAATAACTTATATTAAAATCATAATATAAACATAAAACCCTTTTTATAATAATTTTATAATCATATATTAAAAACATGTTAACATATTGTAGCTTGTTTTCGGTATTGGGTGTTAGAACATTCAGTTGTTTATTTTGTATAATGTTCATGAAGAAGGGATTTATTATCATTATGTGATTTCAAGTTCATAATTCTTAGATAATTCAATATATAATATTTTTATCCAAATATCACTTAATTACCATTTTCATTATCTGAAATACACAAATACAAATTGTGAAAATGGACAATGCGATAAATTAGTTTTTGACATTTTTAATGGTGGAAAGGTGATATATTAATTAATGTTTTAAATATTAACAAAAACATCCCATAATAATTAAAAAAATCATAAATATATAATTATTATATGAAATTTCAATTATATTACATCCAATTATCATTTATGACATTACTATTAAAACATCATTTACATATGCGGTTAAATCGACCCAAATGTTAACTTATTATAATGATTTAATGAGTATATGGATATATTTATATAATAATAATAATTTAGAATATACATAAACATAAATATTATATAAAAAACTTTTATACTAATTAAATTAATTATATGAACCATCAATGATGTGTGGTTATTGAAAATGAAATTCATCATTCGTGGAGGAAGTAGTTCATCGTAAGCATCATTAACAATATCATTTCTAAATGAATGGATGTTATGATGGTATATGAAAAATATTAATTTACAAATTTAATTTGTGTCAAATAAAACATATTTATTCACCAAATACATAATTTATGTAATCCTTGAGAGGCGGTGATGAAAAAAGAATGGCATTGCTTCGTGGAGGTGTTAGCCTGCATGTACGCACGATCAATTTAATTTTATTTTCTTAATGGATAGAAAGGATTTAATAAATATTGTAAAATTAATAAAAGTACATTTAGGTATAAAAATTTTACTAATTTAACTATATTAGTAAGTTTATAGGTGTTTTAGGAAGGAGTGGAGTAAAAAAAGAGTAAGTGGGAGGAATACTCACGTTGGATGCTTGAGTTTTATATTGGAAAAATCCTTGTAAATGAAGGCCTTAGTAAAAATGAAGGTGACCAAAATATTATTTAAGTGGTGTTGAATTATACTAATAGTAATATTTCTTGGGATTTTGGGTCTTGAAGTGGTGTAAGTGTTTCCTTTTTATAAGTAAAGATAATGGTAGTTTTGGAAGTAACTATTTCATTTTCAATAACGTATTGTTCCTAAGAAACTTTTAATTGATCCAAAATGAAAAATAGTGGATGGGAGCTATGTGTGTGTAAATATTCTTCTCATACACCCATTTTGGATACAACATAGAGTTTTTATAGGCTTTTTATTTTAACTTTTTAACTTTTACCCTAATTTACTTTTACCATGGTAACTAATTTTTAACCTTATTAATTAATATTAATGAAAAATATTAATATTTTAAATTTTAAATATATTTAACATTATAATTTAAAATTTATAAAATATTTTACCAATGATAAATTTTGAAGGGTTTGAAATGTTAATTTTCAAATAAACAAACATAATGTAAAAAATTAGTTTTTATTTGAAAAAGTCTGTTTTTTAGTTTAAATTTTTTTATAAAAGATAAGATTATAATATTTATTAATTTTTAGAAAAAAAAATTCATTATGAAAGAAATATAATTTATGTGTCTTTAAAATAAATAAAAAACAAAATTTCACAATAAAAAAACTTATTTAGAAGAAATAACCAAAAATTATTTTTATTAATATAACATTTTAATTTAGTTAAAAAAATGTTGGAAATATATTTTTTATTTCAAATAATATTTAAAAATGGATAATTTTATTCCTTAAATAAATATTTTATTACTTTAATGGTTTTTTAATATTCTAGGATTCTCTTGCATAAAGATAAAATCATAAAAAATATAATTTTCTCTTAAACCATATTTTTTTACTAAAATAATTGTTTTTCAAAAAAAATTAATAAAAAATTAATGATGTGAAGAAATCAGAAATGAATTTTATTTTATAAAAATTAAATTCTCAAAATTTAAAATTTATTCTTAAAAAGGAAATATATATTATAAATAAAATGGATTTTACTGAAAATAACCCTTTTGAGAATTGAGTAATATTAATTATTTATCATCCAAAGGTAATCAATTTTAATGATTTACCATCTTAGTGTTTATTTTATTTTTATTTTTAATTTTATTCTAGTACGTTTAGGTTTATTTACAATGGGTGTAGCATGTAATGTAAGTTAGCGAACATGACATGAATTTTTATAATGACTGAAATTTTGTGTCATCAAATTCTAACACATTAAATAAATTTCCACCCCTCTATTCCAATTATTAATTACTAATGAAGATAATTTGGGACATCATGAATCAATATATAACTTCTAATGAGATATATATCTTACGATCTTAATCTAGATCAAGATACTCGTCTTTTTCTCAAACAATATTTTACAATCATATACCTAGGTATGTACATGTCCTAATCATGTATTTAAAATAATATTCTATTATTAAAATAAACTACACCTTGAAAGAATAAAACTATAGAAATAATCATATATTATTCCAAAAATCATTTCTATATTTAATCCAAAAAAATTATTAACCACTGGTTTATAAAATAACATACTGGAATATATATACCATTAACCCAAAATGTTATTAACCTCAAAAATATCATGAATCAACTATCAATCCTGAGGATATAAATACTATCTCACTTACTTCTTCCAAAATCACTGAATAATTTATTACTTAAAAATCATGAATATATTAAACCTAAGAGTTATTCATACCCCAGTCATGTGTTCTTTAATATTTATCACTTAAGAATATAAAATTGTCCAAGAATCGCTTTTTAAGGTTATTAATTACATTTAATATATGTTTCAAAACATTTAAAGAATAAATACTAAAGACAAATCTAGAGATGTTTCACTTAAACCTCATAATTTATATAATATACCAAAATAACATAGATAAATATCACTCACTAATTAAAATAGTTATGATTATCAAAAATTAATTCTTGTTATGGTATCAGCCTAAATACCTTCAATAATACTAGGAAAATCACTTTTTCTTTCATAATAGAAATATACCGAGATTCTACACCATTTAAGATACTCTTATTATTTTTTTACGAGACATATTAGTCATTAGATACATAACTTTTTTTAGTTTTATCTTCTTAGTCATGTTTCAATCAAATAAAAAAACTAAAATGGTTACAATAATATCTAAAGGAACCAGAGTATATGAATATAAAATCTTAATCTTGTGATTTTGTCTCCAATTACACCTTCGTTTCAATATATGATAATTTTATTCTAACTATGGCATACTTGGTTAATCCTATAACTCTCTAAGTTCCACCTAGGTTACTTTAAGTTGTGCTCTCTCATAATTATTAACATAACCCCGTAAAGTTATTAGGAAATAAATCCTTTATAATGGTTCATAATTTGAATTTTATAGACCAAATCATATCCCTTACGAGTTCCAAACATAGTGTGCAGTTAGACTACTTTTTAATGCACTAAGTGATAATCGAGTTAATACTCAATCCACCATATTCCTTGTTATTACCCCTAGGTACATCTGTGTTGCAGCCTGCATCCACTTAGAGTATCTAGAAAGAGATGTAATTTCTATGAGAACATAATCTCTACATTACAAAAAATTCATAATATTATCCTGTAAATAGACTAATTTTTTAGAATTATTCATAGGGTTTTTACTAAGGTTCTCTTATCATAATCAACTGAATATTACCTCAACTAACCTAAAGGGTTATCTATAACTTTCAAATTATAATAAAAATTATCTTATAAACCGTTTATTACATCTCTAAGTCATAATTTATCCTTAACCAATATTTTATGGTCCCACCCCGGATCCCACTTATCGGTGTCCCGAGATGGTGTCCACAAGACCTCAAGCATGCCTCCCCAAACACGAGAGGCTATCGACTAGCAATGAGGGTCTAGGGTATGTCTGTTAATAGATTATTCCCCTATTGATAAAAGTAGATTACAACAATATAAATATATAAATATATAGTATAAATACATAAAGAAGACACTATTTTACTAGATTAGTAATTATAGACAGATAGCAGCAGAACAAAAATAATAAATCAATCAAGATGAATAAACAACATGCTAAATATGAATAAAAAGTAGTTGAAATGTGATGATCATGGTAATATATATCTACATAAGTATTCATGGGAAGTAGGGGATACAAGTATATACCGCAGGCTAACAAAATATACAAATAGGCCAAAAACATGTTCTACTAACATCTTGGGTATATGATTGGTTCTCTATCCGCAACCACCAATATATGAGTCAGGATTAAACATTGGAAGATAGACACTTCAATTTATCTATTCTTGCAACCATAAAGTCTACTCAGGTACCAAAGGTATCCTAACTAGGGTGTGAGATAAAATCCCAGTAGGCCACCACCAATGGTGCCAAGATCAAACTTCTCGTGCAATATAATATGAAAAATGTGTCATAATTAATAAATACAAGAAAAAAATAAATACATAAGTACATTGGATTGGGTTCCACTTGGGACACTCATCCAATTTACCTCCTATGTCCTAAGTTAGTATTTCTATACCAAGGGATCATACACAAGTAAAGTGAGTGGGATAATATAAGAAGGGGTGGACTATTCCCAAGATTGTGATTTGTATTGGCAAACACATCCTTGAATTTCCAATTTTAAATGGTCATTTCTTATTTAAAATCATTCACTTAATTTTTAAATTTAATTAACCTCTTTATAAAAACATTGGGAGTCACCATGACCCCATCCATAGAAATTCTTATATAATTACAAGTATTTCTCTAGGGGATTGGTGTGAGTCCAATGCCTAGGGATTCCATCCAAGGTGACCCAATAATTTGATCCCAATTTCACTACAGGCATGGTGTGATAATACCATGAACTAACCTATAAGTCCATCCCTAGCTTCTCATATAGGCTCTCGTGTAACGACCCAAACTTTTGTTAATGAAAATCCCTCTTGATCTAATTAAATATCTCTGTTTGTAAAATGTTTATATAAAATGTCAAATTCTTTGGTTTTATGTTTTTGGATTTTTAAAATACTCTTATGAATTGTGATTGTTGCTAATATAGATGTTTAATAGTTATCACATGATTAGTATAAATATAGGGATTTAGTAAATCCAATTTACTCAAAAAAAAAGAAGCGATGGCCTCATCCAGTAGACATGCCCCATACGAAGCCCATTTGTGAGAGCTTGGAAAGGAGGTTGAGTCTATGGGATTATCTCTTGACCAAGCCCAATCTGAGCTTGAATATGTTAAGCTCGAGTGGGACTTCCTACGAGAGAAGTGTAGGTTGATAGAGATTACCACCCGAGCAATGTTATCCGAGCCACCCCAAGAGTCTGTCACCATTGCACACCTTACTCTTTATTCTTATGCGGGTGTTATAAGGGTTTATGTAACAATACCTTAGTAATATGGTTATGTACATTATTTTTGTATATAATAATGAATATATTATTTTTACCTTGTAAATATTTTTTAAAGCACAAAGAGTATTTTTAGTTAATGTTCAACAAAGAAATATGTTTTGTTGAATTAATGGATTTTTGAATTAAATAATATTTTAATAAATTATTATTATTATTATTATTATTAAATTAATTTTTATTAAATATAAATGATCCTATAATTTTATGAATGCAATTTTAATTTTTATTAATGTTTGAATGCAATTTTTGTCAAAACCCATGAATTTTCGATAAATGTCTGTTTTTATTATAAAATTAAAAATTAACATATTTAAAAAATTATTTAGATAAAATTACTATTATTTCTAGAATTAGGACACCAAAATTATCCAATGGTGAATTTTTCATAATTTTCTGAAAGTCAAATTTTTGGGTAAATATTAAATTCCATTTGAATATATAATGTGTTATATGACATCATAATGAACCAATAGTGATGTAATAAAATACTATAAACTTTATGTTCGGCCAATATATGTTTTCCCATTAAAATAATTTGATTTTGGGTTTGTTTGATTTATTTTACAATGATTTAGTGGGCCCTTCAAACTTATTATACATTTTGTCTTTTTAAATTTTTTTCCTTGGGAGTGTGACTCACCTCCACATAAGCAACCCCATTATTTTAAGAAGTTCGGACATTGGCCTTATAAAATATTGTTTTTGACTTCCCTTTTCCAAAAACCATGGGCTGGTTTGTGGTATGGATTAGTTTAATGTGAGGTGTCCCAAAGCTAAATAATAAAGAATTCTCTCACCTTTCCTATATAAACCTACCCAAGATCCCACTTCCTCCTCACTCAAAGCCTTTGGAGTTCATACAACCTCTTCCCTCCTCTATATATAATCCCCCTAAAATGCCCCAAGCACCCAAGAAGCCTCTCTCAAGCCTCTCTTAAGCCTTTGGAAGCACACTTCCATGTAAGGGTTTTTTCATACTTTCTCATTTTTGTCCAATATTCTTTAAATTGTTATTCCCTTTTAATTTCAATTATAAATGTTGGGGTATAGTTTCAAACCCCCCATACTTCCATATTTATGTTTGAATAATGGGATACCCCTTCCTCTCTAATTAAATACCTCCCATGTACACTCATTACAGTAACATCCCAAGTAAGTAATGAATAATAGATATTCTTATCTATGTGTATTAATAAATTAGATAGTGTTTTAGATGCTTAAAATGAGAATAAATCCAATCTTAAGCATGGAATACACTAATATTTTTAAAAGATTGTTTTACTGCATTTTGATGGAAAACCATTTTTAAATAAAAATTTTGACAATTTTATAATCTCTATTTGTCTAAATAAACTTATTATTTATGATTGGGACATTGAAATTTACTTTGGGTAAATTTTTGGTATTTTTCCGATAAAGTTCATTTAGATAATGAATAGTGAAAAATGTTGTATTTTAATTCAAACCCTATTTTTAATCTAATTTATTTATATGAATATATTATCTTTTGAATTGGTTTTATAGTTCAATTAGAATATATTTTTACCATTTAATCCAATAGTGGTCGTTGGAATTAATTTCACTTTGAAATTGGACTTAAGCTAGTGTCAATATTTTGATACTTATTGTTTCATAAAAACACGCTATTTGCTTTGACAGGGAGAATTAATTATTAAATTAATTAATTTAACTTATATGTTTTGAATTTTTTAAAATAGAAATCATTTTTGAATTCAGAATATCAAATATATCTTAGGGTGAAGTTTTGGTATTTTTCTAAAAAACATCAATTTTTGATGAATAGTGAAACCACTAAGTGGTACTTAAAAAAACTGATTTTTCGTTTAAATGAAATTTTACCACCTCTGTGTTTTGAATTTCAAAAATCCAGCATACATGGTTGTCATTAATAATGAAAATTTGGTTCAATGGGATTAAAATAATTTTTTGGTGAATAGTAACTTTTATGTATTAATCGCGATTGGAGGTAATTAGTGAAATTTAAGGAAAAAATGATATTATAATAAAATGAAAATACCTAGACACATGTACTACTCTTATTGTATGTGTCATGGCCGACCAAGAAAATCCATGGGTCGACTTGGGGACCCCATGGAGCCACTTTGGTAGGAAAAGGACATTAATAACGTTTTATTTAAAGTTAAAATGAAAATGTCACAAACATGAGTTGTTTTACTAAAACAATTGTTACATAAGGTTATACAAGTCATATTTTTGAATATAAATAGTCATTAGAAATATAAAAAGATTTACTACATCATGATATTTTTTTTATAATTTTTAGAAATTAAATAAATTAAATTATTTATGACACCATGATGATGCAGTGATTACCTCATTATTTAACGATTTAAATAAAATGAAAATATAATGTAAAATATAAGACCTAAACTTGTAAAAAAACCTATTGGATGGGTGTATTTAGAACTATTATCACCTTATACTCGAAATATATAATTTTGGGACCTTTTAAATCTGAAAAGCATTTCTATAATAAAGCAACCTTTAGTAACATTCCAAGAGTGCCCCTCATATCCTCTTATAAAAGGCCCCCACATCTACCACCTTACCCACACCTCTCAAGCCTTTGGATCGTCCAAAACCTATCCATTTTGTCTCTCCACATCCCTCTCTTACTCCTTGGAGCCTCACTTTGGGCAGAGACCTTCCCAAGGAAGCCTTTGAGCTCAAATAAAAAAGAGTTACCCGTTTTAAAGGTAGTGTTTTCTCTTGTGTTCTTATGTTTTATTTTGCTTCTCCAACCCTCTAAACTCTTTTTATTCCTTTATTTTGTAACAACACCAGTATATTCAGTATACTAGGATGTTGTTATAAGAAGTATTCTAGCTAAACTTACCCACACCTACATCTAATGGTTAAAGAACATACTGTTTCTGTGGATGGCGAATTTCTGCCTCACGAAACGATGATTGTTAAACACTCATATAACACCTTCAAAGGTGGCCATTAAGATGTCACTATATTTATATATGATATATATATGTTTATTTTTTACTTAAGAATCTGTATTTTTCATTTATGGCATACCTTTATGGTTTCCATTATGGGTAAACGTGATATCTTCATTTTAGGAAGTGCGGACTACCGCCCCCTCAAAGTGATTTGATTCATTAATACCATATGTGGTACATATAAAGGATATATTTAATGATATTATATATATGATACAATACTGGAATTATAATACTATTATGTATCATTATTTTTTAATTCCAATAAATATTAAATAGAAATGGAAGTAGCGTTCATGCGTACGTACGGCTTACCGTCTCCATGAACGGTGCATTTCATTTCGTACCTCTAAATGATTATGTAATATTATAAATGCATGTATATACTAGATATATATGATATATGTGATATATACATCATGAGTATAACTCTGGATATAATGGATACATCAAAAACTTGTAATTATAAAGAGCATATTTTTGACTCAAGTACCAATGATCGTAAAAATGATCGTTATTAACTTAAATAATTACATAGTGTTCATGACATGGTAATAAGTGATATAAAAGGAATAATGAACCTGAAAAAGTTTCTTAATCAAGTATAAATTTACTCAAGTTTATTATTCAGGATATTAAAGAACGATCGAGACAAGTCGGACCTGAGGTATGGGACTTCGCCTCAATCTCCTTTCATTGAGGCATATTTTTTTTATACACAACCTTCTTTTATATGGTGTATAAACCCAGTTGACTTTTACGTTTATCCAAAAGGAATCTTTTTATACGAATCGTTTTACTAAATGACAAAAGGGAATGTTTTTTTCGTACGTATGTGGTGACAACGACTTCTCCACCGCAGTGACCATTATTTGAGTTTCGGCTTCCTCTACAAGCCATACTTTTTTTAAAGGAAATATAAATACCATGTTTTACTTTTCTTTTATTTTGGTATTGAAAATGGTTTTCATAATGTTTTTATTATATCAATGTGTTGTATTGATATCTTGTGATTGAAACGTGGAGATGTTATGTTTCCTTTATGTATGTTTTCTGTGATATGATTATGTTATGGTTCTTGGGAATTGTTATGAAGATGGGTGGTTCCGTGATAAACTAAGGGCGGGTGAGCCCGATATAGCTCTCCAATGCATTGGGTAACGAGAAGGAGTTAAATGTTAAAGTTTCTCTGATGAGATTTATGGAATATATTGTGATGGGTATTCCAAACATAACCAAGAGGGTTACTCCCTACGTAAGAATGTTATGAATGCCTCAAGTTACCTTTATGTCTTTTGATTTCTATGATTTATTCATGATTTGATGAGGTTTGTTAAAGTGCTTATGTTTTATGGGTAAAGTATGCTTTCATTCTTATGTATATATGTACTCATGTTTCCTTTCCATATTTTTATATCCCTTACTGAGCTTTTTATGCTCATCCCATGTTTTTGAAATGTTTTTCACAGGTCAAGGGAAAGTTACATGATATAATGATAGTGTCAAGGAAGTGTCAAGAAAGAATCCATGTTTTATTTTAAATATGTTTCCGTTGATGGGAAAAATGAATACTGTCCTTTATGTAACCACTTTGTTTAAATGTGGAATGTAATGCATGTTTTAAGATCTAATTCTCTAAAACTCTAAACCTGGAAAGATCCTCAATGTGTAATCTTGTAATAACTCAAGATTAAGTAAGGTTTAAGGCTGGGGCCTTATAGTTAGTATCAGAAGTCGGTTTAGATAATGTTACGAGTTAGAATTCTATTAAATGATTATCCAAAAATATTTTTTATGGTCAAATTGAAATAATATAGCATTTGAAGATTACCATGTTCCTTCATCTAAGACATGTTTGTTCAGAATGGTTTTCTGTAGAGGAAACAGGGAAGTAGTGCTAGGAAGTCATACAGAAGGAAATAACATTCCGAATCAGCATCCTGAGATGTTCAGAATTGGAACTGAACAGTTTGTTGCAGTAATGGCACAGTTCACTCAAGCGATAAATGGTGGTGGTATCCATGCACGAGATCTGCCAGATCAACCGCAGAGGAACATGTCAGTGGTGGAACATTTCATGAGGCAACATCCCCCATCATTTAGAGGATCATCTGACCCTGTGCTAGCTGAAGGGTGGATTAAATCACTGAAGAAGATTTTCAATGCCATGGGGTGTTTAGACAATCAAAAGGTTAGTCTTACTATTTACCGTTTGGAGGGTGAGGCAGATCAGTGGTGGTCGATGGTTAAAAATATCAGGGATGTTGAAGAGATTGATGCTCTTGACTGGGATGAATTCAAAGGTATGTTTCTTGAGAAGTATTTTCCTAAGGCTTTTCAATTTAGGATGGGAAAACAATCCTTGGAATTGAGGCAAGAGGAAGACTCAATGGTTGACTATGAATAAAGGTTCACTCAATTGGCAGGGTATGCTCCCAATTTTATCTGATACCTTGATAGTAAAATCAATCATTTTTACTTAGGATTAAAGCCAAAATATCGAAGGGAACTGGCTTCTCGTGAGTTTAAAAGTTATGAAATGCTTGTTCAATGGGAGGAGAAGGTGGAAATGGAGTTTTCCGATGATCAAGTGTTCTATAACAACCAGCAGAAGAAGAGACTGAGGTGGTAAAAGAAAGGAAACAATTCATCAAAAAGGTCTGACGGTTTGAAAACTAAGTTTCCAGTTTGTGATAAATGTGGTAAAATTCATGCTAGGTAATGTCTTTTAAATTATTGAAAGTGTTACCGATGCGGTAAGATGGGACATAAGGCTCGTTATTGCACTGATAAAGATCAGGGTGATGGTAAGACCAAATTTTATTTACAGTTAGTGAAATGTTTTAAGTGCAATGAGATGGGTCACTATGCAAATGAGTGTCTGACAAAGAGCTCGAGTGATGGGAAGCAGTTAGACTATAAGCAGAAAGGGGTTGTGAAATCCTTTGCAACTACTTCAGCAGATGTTGGGCCATCAAATGAAGTTGTATCAGGTACTTTGTTTGTTTTTTCAGATTATGCCAGTGTGTTGTTTGATTCGGGGTCTACACATTCTTTCATCTCTGAAAACTTTTTTAGTAAAATGGGAATACCATCTCAAGAAATGACTCCCGAACTTGTGGTAAAAACACATGGGGGAAATGTTGAGGCAAAAAGAATTTATAAGAATCTTCCTATCCTTATCCGTGGAAAGAACCTACTTGCGAACCTTATTGTTTTACCTCTAGTAGAGTTTGATGTTATGCTTGGTATGGATTGGCTCTCTATTTACCATGCTAAGATTGACTGTAGAGATACAGAAGTTTCTTTTCAGAAATACTCTCAGTTTTTGTACAATAATGAACCCTTACTGTTGATAACATATCATGAGGCTGAGAAACTTGTAAAAGATGGAAATGAATGTTACCTTGCACACATCATTGAAAACAAAGGAACTGTTCAGCTTAATGATGTGCCAATGGTAAATGAGTATCCTGATGTTTTTCCTGATGAGTTGCCTGGAATAATACCAGATCGGGAAGTTGAATTTACTGTTGACTTAGTTCCTGATGCTAAGCCAATTTAAAAACCCCCTTATCGAATGGCTCAAATTGAACTTTTAGAGTTGAAGGAGCAATTGCAAGATTTATTAGCGAAAGGTTTCATTCGACCTAGCACATCACCGTGGGGTGAACCTATTTTATTTGTTAAAAAGAAAGATGGTTCTATGAGACTTTGCATTGATTATAGAGCCTTGAATAACATCACTGTTAAGAACAAATATCCTTTTCCTCATATCGATGATTTGTTTGATCAGCTCTAGGGATCTCAGTATTTTTCAAATATTGACCTGAGATCGGGGTACCATCAGTTGAAGGTAAAGGAAGCAGATATTCCGAAGACTACGTTCCGTACAAGATATGGACATTATGAATTTGTAGTAATTCTTTTTGGGCTAACCAATGAACCTGCTGTATTCATGGACTTAATGAATAGAATTTTCCATGAGTTCTTGGATAAGTTTGTGGTGGTTTTCATTGATGATATTTTGGTGTTTTCTAAAAGTAAAGAGGAGCATCAAAGACATTTAAGGGTTATTTTGAAAACCTTAAAAGAAAAGAAATTGTATGGGAAATTCAGCAATTGTGAGTTTTGGTTGCAACAAATTTCTTTCTTTAGTCACATTGTTTCTAAAGATGGGATAACTATTGATCCTACAAAAACAAAGGTTGTTGAATAATGTCCAAGACCCAAAAATGTAACTGAGATTCGTAGATTCCTTGGTTTGGCAGGCTATTACCAAAGGTTTGTTAGAAATTTTTCATGGTTGTCCAGTCCAATGACTAAGCTAACTTGGAAGGGTGTTAAGTTTATCTGGACAAAAGAATGTGATGATTGTTTTCAGGAATTTAAAAGAAGATTGGTGAATGCTCCAGTTTTGGCAATACCTTCCTGGAATGGTGATTTTGTTATCTACAGTGATGCTTCATTGAAAGGACTTGGTTGTGTCCCAATGAAGAATGATTAGGTAATTGCTTATGCTTCACGACAGTTGAAAAATCATGAGGTAAATTACCCTACACATGATTTGGAATTAGCTGCAGTATTTTTTGCTCTAAAAATTTGGAGGCATCATTTGTATGGAGTAAAGTGTGAAATATATACTGATCAAAAAAATTTAAAGTATATATTCACTCAGAAATAATTGAACATGAGACAGAGGAGATGGCTAGAATTAATCAAGGATTATGATTGTACAATTCATTACCATCCGGGAAAAGAAAATAAAGTGGCTGATGCTTTGAGTTGAAAAAGTAATGCTTCATTAACAATGTTGTGTTTGGAACGTGATCCTTTTGTTAAGGATTTGATGAACTTTGGCATAGAAGTTGTTGGTGAAGGATGTCCTTCTATTTTGTTTCAGGTATCAGTGAAATCTTCTCTATGAGACAGAATCAAGCAAGCACAGAAGCAAGAAAGTGAGTTGCAGAAAAAGGTAGAGCTGGTTCAGAAAGGTAAGTTGCCTGAATTCAACATTGATAATGATTGTGTTTTGAGATTTGAGAAGAGATTGTGTGTGCCTTCTGATTCACATTTGAGGAGAGAGTTGTTATGTGAAGCTCATAGTTCTCTGTTTTCAGTCATCCTCACAGTACTAATATGTACAGAGATCTGTGGGAGTATTACTGGTGGGATGGAATGAAAAGAGATATTGCTGATTTTACAGTGAAGTGTTTGACTTATCAACAGGTTAAAGCAGAGCGGTAGTTACCGAAAGGGATGCTTCAGCCTTTACCAGTACCAGAGTGGAAATTGGAGAATATATCCATGGACTTCATTGTGGGATTTCCGAAGACACCTCGAGGTAATAATGAAATCTGGGTTATTATTGATTGCATGACTAAATCTGCTCATTTCCTTGCCATACGAGATACTTTTCCCCTAGATCAACTTTCCCGTTTGTATCTTCAAGAGATAGTCAGGTTACATGGAGTTCCTTACTCCATTGTATCTGACCGTGATCCTAGGTTCACTTCTATCTTTTGTAAAGGCCTTCAGAAGTCGTTGGGTACTGAATTAAATTTTAGTACAGCTTTTCATCCTCAATCATATGGGAAATAGGAACGAACAATTTAGACATTGGAAGGTATGCTACATGCTTGTTCGATGGATTATCAGGGAAGTTGGGACCAACATATTTCTTTGGTTGAGTTTTCTTATAATAACAGTTTTCATTTCAGTATACAGATGGCACCATTTGAGGCGTTATATGGGAAGCGGTGTCGAACTCCAGCTTTATGGGATGAAGTGGGTGAAAGGAAGCTGATGGGACCAGAATTGGTAGAAGTGTTGGCAGAAATAATTCAGCTGATATAGAAACACATGAGAACAGCTCAGAGCAGGCAGAAGAGTTATGCGGACAACAGGAGGAAGGATCTCTCTTTTGAGGAAGGTGATCATGTTTTTTTTCAAAGTCTCACCATGGAAAAGTGTGATGTGATTTGGTAAGAAAGGAAAGCTGAGTCCAAGGTTCATTGGACCATATGAAATTCTGAAGAGAGTTGGATCAGTTGCATACCGAGTGGATTTACCTCCAAGTTTATCTCAGATACACAATGTTTTTCATGTTTCGATGTTAAGGAAGTACATGTTAGATCCATCTCATGTTTTGAGACCAGAGGTAGTTCAACTAGAAGAGAACCTATCTTATGAGGAACAACCGGTACATATTCTTGACAATAGGTAGAAAGTGTTACGAAATAAGGTGATTCATCAGGTAAAGGTTTTGTGGAAATACCACATGATTGAAGAGGCAACATGGGAATCTGAAAATGCAATGAGGGCTAAATACCCCCACTTATTCAATAAGTAAATAAATTGCGGGGATGAAATTATCAAAATGGGGTAAGGATGTAACATCCCAAGTAAGTAATGAATAATATCTATTATTATCTATGTCTATTAATGAATTAGATAGTGTTTTAGAGGCTTAAAATGAGAATAAATCCAATCTTAAGCATGGTATACACTAATATTTTTAAAAGATTGGTTTACTGCCTTTTGATGGAAAACCATTTTTAAATCAACATTTTGACAATTTTATAAGCTCTATTTGTCAAAATAAACTTATTCATTATTATTGGGACATTAAAATTTACTTTCGGTAAATTTTTGGTATTTTTCCGATAAAGTTCATTTTTTAATGAATAGTGAAAATTGTTGTATTTTAATTCAAAACCTATTTTTAATCTGATTTATTTATATGACTATATTATCTTTTGAATTGGTTTTATAGTTCAATTAGAATATATTTTTACCATTTAATCCAATATTAGTCATTGGAATTAATTTCACTTTGAAATTGGACTTAAGCTATTGTTAATCTTCTGAAACTTATTGTTTCATAAAAACACGCTATTTGCTCTAACAGCGGGAATTAATTATTAAATTAATTAATTTAACTTATATGTTTTGAATTTTGTAAAATAGATATAATTTTTGAATTCAGAATATCAAATATAGCTTAGGGAGATGTTTTGGTATTTTTCTGAAAAACTTCAATTTTTGATGAATAGTGAAACCACTAAGTGGTACTTAAAAAACAGATTTTTCGTTTAAATGAAATTTTACCACCTCTGTGTTTTGAATTTCAAAAATCCGACATACATGGTTTTAATTAAGAAGTAAAATTTGGTTCAATGGGATTAAAATATTTTTGTTGGGGAATAGTAACTTTTAAGTTTTAATCGCGATTAGAGGTAATTAGTGCAATTTAAGGAAAAACTGATATTATAATAAAATGAAAATACATAGACACATGCCCTACCCTTATTGGATGTGTCATGTCCATCCAATACAATCAATGGGTCGACTTGGGGACCCCATCTACCCACATTGGTAGGAAAATGACATTAATAACTTTTTATTTAAAGTTAAAATGAAAATGTCACAAACATGAGTTGTTTTACTAAAACAATTTTTACATGGGGTTATACAAGTCATATGTTTAACTATAAATAGTCATTAGAAAGATAAAAATATTTTTCTACATCATGATATTTCTTTATAATATTTTGACATTAAATAAATTAAATTATTTATGACACCATGATGATGCAGTGATTACCTCATTATTTAACGATTTAAATAAAATGAAAATATAATGTAAAATCTAAGACCTACACTTGTAAAAAACCTATAGGATGGGTGGATTTAGAACTCTTATCACCTTATCCTAGAAATATATAATTTTGGCACCTTTTAATTACGAAAATAATTTTATAATAAAGTAACCTTTTATAACTTTCTAAGAGTTCCCCTCCTATCCTCTTATAAAAGGCCCCCACCTATACCACCTTACCCACACCTCTCAAGACTTTGGCTCATCCAACCCCTATCCATTTTGTCTCTCAAAATCACTCTCTTACTCCTTGAAGCCTCACTTTTGGCAGAATCCTTCCCAAGGAAGCCTTTGAGCTCAAATCAAAAAGAGTTACCCGTTTTAAAGGTAGTGTTTTCTCTTGTGTTCTTATGTTTTATTTTGCTTCTCCAACCCTCTAAACTCTTTTTATTCCTTTATTTTGTACAAAACCAGTATCTTAAATATACTAGGATGTTTTTATAAGAAGTATTCGAGATACACTTACACACACCTACATCTAATGGTTAAAGAACATACTGTTTCTATGGATGGCGAATTTCGGCCTCATGAAATGATGATTGTTCAACACTCATATAACACCTTCAAAGATGTCCATTAAGATGTCACTATATTTATATATGATATATAATATGTTTATGTTTTACTTAAGCTTCTGTATTTTTCATTTATGTAATACCTTTATAGATTCCATTATGGGTAAACACGATATCTTCATTTTAGGAAGTGCGGACTACCTCCCCCTCAAAGTGATTTGATTCGTTAATACCATATGTGGTATGTATAAAGGATATGTTGAATGATATTATATATGATACAATACTGGATTTATAATACTATTATTTATCAGTACTTTTTAATTACATTAAATATGAAATAGAAATGGAAGTAGCGTTCATGCGTACGTACGTCATACCGTCTCCATGAATGGTGCATTTCATTTCTTACCTCTAAATGATTATGTAATATTATAAATTCATGTATATACTGGATATATATGATATATATGATATATAAATCATGAGTATAACTCTGGATATAATGGATACATGAACAACTTGTAATTATAAAGAGCATATTTTTGACTCAAGTACCAATGATCGTTAAAACGACCGTTATTAACGTAAATATTTACACAGTGTTCATGACATTGTAATAAGTGATATAAAATGAATAATTAACTTGAAAAAGGTTCTTAATCAAGTAGAAATTAACTCAATTTTGTTATTTAGGATGTTAAACAATGATCGAGTCAAGTCGGACCTGAGGTATGAGACTTCGTCTCAATCTCTTTTCATTGAGGCATATTTTTGTTTTATACACAACCTTCTTTTATACGGTGTATAAACCCCTTTGACTTTTACATTTATCCAAAAGGAATATTTTTACACGAAGAGTTTTACTAAATGAAAAAGAGGGATTGTTTTTGCCGTACGTATGCGGCGACAGCGACTTCTCCGCCGCCGTGACCATTATTTGAGTTTCGGCTTCCTCTACAAGCCATACTTTTTTTAAAGGAAAAATAAATACCATTTTTTACTTTTCTTTTATATTGGTATTGAAAATGGTTTTCATAAGGTTTTTATTATATCAATGTGTTGTATTGATATCTTGTGATTGAAATTTGGAAATGTTATGTTTCCTTTATGCATGTTTTATGTGATACGATTATGTTATGGTTCTTGGGAATTGTTATGAAGACGGGTGGTCCCGTGATAAACTAAGAGCAGTTGAGCCCAATATAGCTCTCCAACGCATTGGGTAACGTGAAGGAGTTAAAATTTATGGTTTCTCTGAAGATATTTAGGGAATATATTGTGATGGGTATTCCAAACGTAACCAAGAGGGTTACTCCCTACGTAAGAATGTTATGAATGCCTCAAGTTACCTTTATGTCTTATGATTTCTATGATTTATTCATGATTTTATTAGGTATGTTAAATTGATTATGTTTTATGGGTAAAGTATGATTTCATTCTTATGTATATATGTACTCATGTGTTCTTTCCATATTTTTATATCCCTTACTGAGCTTTTTATGATCATCCCAGGTTTTTGAAATGTTTTTCACAGGTCTAGATAAAGTTACATGATATGATGATAGTGTCAAGGAAGTGTCAATAAAGAATCCATGTTTTATTTTAAATATGTTTCCGTTGATGGGAAAAATGAATGATATCCTTTATGTAACCACTTTGTTTAAATGTGGAATGTAATGCATGTTTTATGATCTAATTATCAAAAAATCTAAACCTGAAAATATCCTTAATGTGTAATATTGTAATAACTCAAGATTAAGTAAGGTTTAAGGTTGGGGCCTTATAGTTACTATGCTGAAATTCCGAAAGGATTTTATCTATCCTCATTTGCATTCAAGAAATTATTTTCTATCATGAATCTAAATTCCATTACATTTGTTGGTACATGTATCTATATGACCACCTTACTATCCATGTCATGTAAATATGATGAGACACCCCTTCCTCTCTCATCATCCATTTTTATGAGTTCTTATGTCACGCCGTTATGCTGCTGAAATTGCACCGTACTTTTCCAAGCCAAAGTCATTCTGTAGTGAATACTATGCCCATTTCTCTATCAAGGGTATTCACCTTTATCCACATTTACTTATTATTTAAAGAGTTTCATGTATGTATTCCACATTAATTTATCATGGAATAAATGATTATGCTGAATGATTAAATGTTTTATAATCCATGTGGCACACTTATCAATGAAATGAAATGTTTAAGAAAGTGCTCCCAGATAGCTCTCCAATGCATTGGGTAAAGTATAGTATCATGATACATCATGTGCAATGGGTGTTTACTCATGATAATTCAATTTCAACGAGGGTTTACTCATGATTCATCTGCAATTAGGGTTTACTCATGGTCCATGTTCAATGAGCCTTGGCTCATGCTAATTCCATGTTAAGTGTTGTTGCCACATTTCCATGTTATGTTTATCATGCTTTATCATGATTTTATGTTCTTGTTTCTCTTGTGCTCCATTGATACACCAATTTTTTTAATAGGTATTGTATTCCTCATGTTATTATATGTTTATTCCCTTACTGAGATTTATAGCTCACCCTTTTCTTATGCATGTCCTCAGGTTATCCCATACAATACTAAGTACGGGGGAATGTAGTGGTAATGTAAATTAAGTTTTCAATAAAGATGTTGCATTTCAGGTTTTTAGTTGTTATTTAATGATCCTAATCCCCAAAGACACTAGACCTCTCGATATTCTATATTGTATCAAGTGAATTGTATGTAATAAATTATGTTTAATTGTGAAATAAAAAAAAGGTTTTCATAGATCGAGTCTCTCTTGTGTCGTGGTTAAACCATCCTGACATCGAGTCAATCTATAGGTTCTCCCCTAAGGAACCAGTGTCACTCTTTTAGAGGAAAAAAGGGAATAAAACTCGGAGAGCCTATCCCAGGCATAGCTAGTGTATCCCCTAGTGTGTTTAAAACCAATGAACTATTTCTAACTAATCCCCAATGATCCCATCCAATTGGTACATAAATTGGATCCCATTGTATCTCCCATGACATAAGTCTAAGTTCTGGTTTGGTTAGAAAAACTATACCTCTAACAATAAATAATTTATAACATGAACGGAATGTTCATGAATACATTTAATTAAACGCCCCATTTATGGCTTAAGGAATAATTAATATATCCTAACCTCTTGTCCAATCCATTTAATTCAACGATTTCATTTGTGGAATGATGGGTAGGGGCCCAAATCATTGTCTACCCTTCTAAACCATTCTATTTATTAATTAAATGAATTTATGATAGAAAAATAATACCAATCAATGGGTGTTGGTTAATTTATAACGAAGGGTCACTTAGGCCTCTACGGTGGAGCACACCCATTGGGGAGGCATAAATTGAGAAGATCAACCTAAGGGGTTGATTCGCCACATGCATGGGTCACATTTGTAAAAGTATGGATTTCCATTTAATTTAATTACAAATTGTAATGCATCTCCTAAAAGGTATGGATCATGGAATTATGGTGCATGATATAGGATGTGACAAAACAAGGAGAAAAAAACTATAAAACATTCTTTAGCCCCATAGTACTCCCCTCATCTAGCGTAGGCCTTTGATTCATGCTAGAATTGAAGATATAAAATAAATAATCTAATGACTTGAAAATGGGAGAAGTAATCTTGAAAAAACATAGTAAAATAGAGTGGAAGAGAAACATGGAATATAAGGGAGAGTATAGAAGATCATACTTCTATCTTTCTGATGGATCTGACAGTGAGTGATTTAGATGAGAAACGAGGGAGATATCATGATTCCAAGATCTTGAGGGAGGAGAGTTCTTATGGGAGGAAGAAGAAAAGTCTGCAAGAGAAATAAAAGGGAGAAAGAAGAAATTAGTTAAAAGATTAATGAGGGGAAAATTTTGAAATTAAACCACACAAGTAGGGGTACAGGGTTTGGCCACACAGTTGGCCAAACAGTTCACCAACGGTGTGTAAGGACACTGTCAAGGTGGTCAGAAATTCCACACAGTCATGTGCCTAGGGTCACATGGTTGTAAACAAACCATGCATCCCAAAGTACCCGACTACCTCAAGCTGTATGGTTAGAGAAACTGTCTAAGTTGGGCAGCATGGTTTCTACTAATCACGTGTCCCTATCTGCTTCTTCAAAATTCAATGCTGTCGGTTCGAAAAAAGCCTCGAACACCCCCAATACCAGCATAACTCCATTAGGAATCATTATTGGGGAAAAAAAGAATTGAAACCAAAAACTAATGGTATGTTCCTTTTAGAAAAGTCAATACATTACACCCTCCCCCTTTTAAGACTACTCATCCCCGATTTTCGCTTCCAATAGTGGTAAGATGTCATCTGAGAAAAGTTCTGGCCACTACGCACATACATCAGCTTCCCACTCCTAGGTATCTTACTAAATGGGTTGGTGCTTCCATAGCTCTCAGACTAGAGTAACTGAACTTACTCAGAGAGCCTTCATGCTCTGATCAATTATACATATCATATGATCCTCAAATTACGCATCATCCTCAAAATCAATATACTCTAGTTCAAACAAATGAGATGGGTCATCATGATACCGTCAAATATGGGATCTGTGAAAGATTTCTTTCATGGCATAGTATCTCTGTTGTAACAGAAACTGATAGTTTACTAGATTCACTCTCTATAAAATATATAAAGGTCTAAAATATCAAGGTGATAAAATTCTCTGTCGCCGACTTCATCTTTGACCCATTATAGGCGATTCATGTAGAAAGACCCAATGTCCCACCTCAAACTTCTGAGGTTTATGGTGAAGATTGGTATAATAATTTTACCTACACTGAACTATATCTTCTAAATTTGATAAACTTTCTCTGAAGTCTCTTCAATGATATGAGGTCTCAGTAGACCTTCCTCACCTACCTTAATCCATAACAATGTTCAACGGTACAACATACTATAAAGGGACTTGTATGGATCCATATGAATTGTTTCCTGAAATATGTTATTGTGTGAAAACTAAACTAGAGGGATATTCTTTTACCATGATCCTCTAAATCAATGATACATTTCTGAAGCATATCCTCCAACACAATTTTTGTCTGCTCAGACTACATGTCGGTCTGACGGTTATATGTTATACTCACGATCACTTGTGAAACCAGTTACTTTTACAACCCTTTACAAAACTATGAGGTAGATTGGGCATCCAGGTATAAAATTATAGAATACGGAACACCATGAATTCACACAATCTCCCAGATGTAAATCATTCCTAGATTATCAATAGATATGGTTTCCTAGGTTGATAGAAAGAACGTGAGCTTGGCCAACCTATCATCGATCACCCATATTGTATCACTTCCTCAAGGGGATATTATAAATCCAATCACAAAATATATGGTGATTTCATTACATTTCCACTCAGGAATGGACAAAGGCTGTTGAAATCCAGTAGGTTACTGGTGCTTTGACTTAACCTGCTGACAGGTGGAGCACCGATTGATAAAACCTTTCTCTTCATACCCATCCACCAATACGGACGATGCATGTCTTAGTACATCTTGGTGAGACTAGGGTGAATTTCTGAAATAGAGGCATGATATTCCAGAATCAACTCTTCCCATATATCATATGGATCACAAACATGACCATGGAGGATTAAGATCTCTTTCACAACAACAAACCAGTCAGGAGGTGGGTTCTCTCCTTTTACACTCTCCCTATAGACGATCCCCTCATAATTAGATAACTACCTCATCTATACCCACTCTAGAAGGGAGGACGTCACTACTAGAGCTTCTATGAGTTGTTTCCAATGTTGTTCCAAAACCACTAAATGCATCTTAGAAAACAGATCCATGAACTTACACTCACTACTAGCCTCCATTAAGTCTTGCATCTAAGTCTTCTATCTTAAGGAATCAGTTATGGAATTTCTCATTAATGGTGTGTATGAATGTTCAAAGTTGAAGAATTTTAGGTATTCCACCCACCTACAGTACCTTATATTAAAGTCTCTATATGTGGAAATTTATTTTATAATTTTTTGATTTGTGTAAACAACAATCCAATCACCTAATAAATAATTCCTCCAACAACTTAGATCATGAACCATGGTTTCTAGATCGAGTTCATTCATAGGATAATTCTTATCATGGGGTCTTGGAGGGGGGACCCATATGTTATAACTTGATCACTATGTATCAGCATTACCCCCATCCTGATTCTGGAATCATCATAGTAAATAGTATAGCTTCTACCTGGATTAGGTAGAATCAGGATCAACAATGAAGTCAGTCTTCCCTTTAACTCATGAAAATATGCCTCATAAGCGTCATTCCAGTTAAATTTTGAAACATTATTGGTCAATCCCGTAATTGGTTCTTCCATGTCTGATAATTACTAATGAATGAGATGTAATACCCATCCTTCCCTAAGAATCTATGTATATAAAACATATTCTTGGGTTTCTCCTAGAAAACCATGGAACTTACATTCTCTATGTCAACTAACGTGCATGATTCAATTATGATATGACCCAAGAAGTAAAACTTACTGATCAAAAAGTGTCATTTAATGATCTTCGCATATAGTCGGTACTCTCTCGGTGTATTCATCGTGATCTTAAGTTGGTTTGAATGGCCGTTTCTAGTACGAGAATACACTAAGATGTCATTTATGAAGACCATCACATAGGAATCAAGATACAGGTGGAAAACCTAATTCATCAGAGCCATGAAAACTTCTAGTGAATTCTTCAGACAGAACATCATGAATAGATACTCATACAAGTTGTACCTACTCTGGAACACTATATGTGCTATGTTTTATTTCCTCACATGAACTTGATGGTAGCCTATACTCAAGTCTATCTTGGAGAAAATGGTTGCTCCATGACATTTTTCGAAGAGGTTTTCTATAAGATAAAGTGGATACTAGTTTTTCACCATTAGATGGTTAAATCAGAGGTAATCCATGTAAAATATAAGGGTACCATACTCCTTATTAGATAAAAGGACTAGTTATCCCCAAGGTGATGTGTTGGGTTGTATAAAACCCTTTACATCAAGACCTTCAAGCTGGTTCTTGAGTTCTTGGAGCTCTGTAGATGACATCCTATATAGAGGAATGGACACTAGTGGCACATGGAACTAGCTCAATGGTGAACTTGAACTCTCCCTTAAGAGGTAAGCTGAAGAAATAATCAAGGAAGATGACCCTAAAATGATCCATAATGAGAGGGAATTCCATAGGTCATATTCCATGATCACTCATAAGGAGACTAGACATCTAGTTAGTAACTCTACCTATCCCGGTATGCTTGAGTCCAACCCAACTACCCATGATATATCATTCTACCTTATGGATATACATACTACCCTTTGGTGATATGGATGACACCCTGTGGCGAAAGAAATCCACATGGGGTCAATGAGGAACAATCTAGTCCATACCAAGAATGGTGTCTAACTCTATGATATTGAGGATGAAGAAACTCCACATAAAGTGGTTCAAACTGATTTCATGGGGGAACTTCTTGTAATGTTGTATACCCTCTACTAGAACTTCTAATGGTGTGTCAATATTTGTAACACTATTGGAGTACTCTATCACTTGACCCCGACTTCCCATAATTGCAACATATATAAAAGAGTTTGATATACCCGTATCAAACAAGGAAGATACTAAAGTAGATGCTACTAGAATAATACCTCTAATTATAGATGGCCCTAAACTCTACTCGTCTGGCATAAGTAGCACTATGTATATGTGGCCTGAACCATGACCCTGAGATGCTACCTGAGTTTCATTAGCAGGTCCACTCTTCTGATGTTAAATATTTGTAGCCTGACATCCTTAGCTACAAACACCTACTCAGATGGAATGGACTATACAAGACCAAATTCAAGCCTGACATGGAGTTGTTTATCATGAACATGAAGGTGGTGCTGGAATACAGCCTCATTCACTAGGAAATAGAGGAAAGTATTGTAATAACTGCTAGAGGTGACCCATACTTCTAGAATTATAGAACTCGGTTTGGTTTCTCATACATTGGAGAATTTTATGGATTTTATTGCCACACTAGTGACACACCACATAGATTTCGGAGCATGCCACATGGCTGGTACCACCGCTGCATGTACCATAAAAATGCCTCTTCTTGTCACTAGATAAACCACTACTCTTCTTTAAATATGAACTGACATGGCTCACATTGTCAGATTCTATCAAATTGTTCTGAGTGGTGAGAGCCTAGTTCACTATTTTTGAAATGGTTTTTACCTGAAAGAAGTTCACCTACAATTGTATTTCATACGCTAGACCATCCTAAAATTTCCTTGTAGTAGTCATCTCATCACTGGATAATGTCGATGAAAACATTGTAATTTGGTGAAGCGATCAGATTATTCCATCACTGACATGTCACCTTGATGAAGGTGAATGAACTCCCAAGCATGGTCTATTATCAAGGTTTGTAGAAATAAGTAGTCAAAAAAGGATTTTTGGAAGTCTTCCCAAAACCATACCCTAGTGTCGACCAGCCTGGGTAAGAACGTCCCACCAATTATTGTCAAATTCGCATAGAAAATATGTAGTGAGCTTAACCCTATGCTCGTGAGGCATCACGATATGCTTCAAGATATACAATATTGCCTCTATCCAGGACTCAGTATCCTGAGGTCTTCCATCCCTTGAGAAGGTGTGAGGATCCTTCTGCTGTAACTCTCGGGTCTGATCTTCCATAGTAGGGGAAGGCTGAGGACCACCCTGTATAGAATTCATGAACCAAAAGATAATTTCAAGGAATTAGGAATCATCAGTAAGTTAAAGATCAGCAGTAGGTGCCTCAAGTGGCACTACAGAAGTTACTATGGGTGGATCAGGTACCACTACCTTCGGATTATGCTCATCACCACTCTCTTGGGGTACAACATGACGATGTCATGGTGGTATAGCTCTACAATTTCCAAGTGCACAACTTTGATATGTATTACAATCTATACAAAAATCAATAAAAACATTAGAGGTACAAGACTACCTATAATCAGATTTCAACCCTTAGCCTTCTATAAGAGCTAGGTCTAGGTGATTAGAAAAGGTTATAGAAGGATCATAGGAGACATGGACTACTACCCCTTACTAAGGCTGGGTTAGGGTCAAAGACTCGTGTTGAACATGTATAATCACCATTTCCTTTAATGATTATTTCCATTTTAATTTCACATTTGATTATGTATTTAAATTCCCCATAAATGGTTGAATTATATGGATCACCACTTCCAATTTATAAGTGAACATACACCTTCTAGATTGAAATGTGGCATCCACTTAATCCTGACTATAACAACTTCTAGCCCATGTGACCAATGGTCCATGGCCCAATATTCTATAAATTACTGCATAAGGTTTCTGCATTAACCTATGAAGGAATACATTTTTATGTTAAGGAAGTCACTTTAAGTGTCAGTTATATTTTTTAGTCCTATACTTTTTTTTGCATATTTATATATGTAAAAATAAATGAACTGTAACAAATACATGAAACAAAGGAAGTGCACGTTGTAAAGTAGATATGGTAAGGAATAATTCATGACAATTACATCCTATGGTTCCTAGTATGATGAATGTTTTGTTACAACCTCATTCATTAGACCAAGGATAAACAACCCTTTTTATTTATAATTTTTCAATAATAATAACAAGCACAAATAAATTTCATCACCCAATAGTGAAATACATGAAACTATAACAGCTCAGTCAACAATATCATTTATATATTGTAATAGTGGGTTCCTTAGACCCAAACTGAACAGTACTTTTAATTACCATATTATGTATAAATTTAGATATACCTGATGTAATCTTACCATTATAGTGTAGACATTTTTGTTTCCACAATTTAATGGTAATGTCTATTGGTTAATTATCGTATCAAAATGTAATAGTATATCTGAAACTATACTAAGAACCTCAAGATACTATAACATTAATCGTAAAATAATGTTCTATGGTCTAGAAACATCATACAAACTAGATAAAATTTATGTCTAACTATCATCTGTTTGGGGCTCATAATCATTGAGATTTCTTCTCATGAAGTTCACAGTTGAAGATCTTTTATAGTGAGATCATGACGATAGACCCACCAATAGGAACACCGCATGTTTTGTGTGTCATTATTTATTCATATCTATAGACATATGTATTGATCTCCGGACTTGATATCTTTACCAGTGTGTTCCATTTGACCACATACTTTGGTGCAATGAAAAAACCATGATAATGAAATCATGGTAAGGTAGCTTGTGTTGGGTGTGTCATTGGGGGTATGACATTGGTTGAATGGTCAATAAAGGATTTTTTGTTTCCAAGTTAAGAAAGTAATATATCTCACTTATAGTTGATCAATATGGTAGTGGAATTATAAATCCATGGCCATGGTAGTTAGAAGGTACATCCATCAGGTTAGATAATAATAATGCAAGAAAGGATGATGAAACAAGTGTGCATCCTGCTTTATGAGATATCTAAAAACAAAGAGATTATAATTCATAGTGGGTGTTTGTAGGTGGGTTGTCATTTTTATGACTATATTTATTTCTTTAGGGGTTTTGATGGGTTTCTAGACTCCACTCTTAGTCTATGAATATTATTCACTACTTTCGAGATAATGGCTCAGAGGTTCACATACAATAGCGCATTCAAGAATCCTCCCAATTTAGTTGAATAGGTATATTGGACATGGTGGGACCCACCATGCGGTCAAAGTGTTGTCAAATTTATCTATCACTGATAAATAAATAAATAAATTATTATTCATGTAAAGAATAATTGGGTTGAATTAATTAATTAAAATTATTTACAAGTTATGAAATATGAAGAAAAATATTATTCGAACAAATATTATCATAATATTCCATGTTAATTTAATATTAGTGGGAATTTCGATTTGAGTTAAATTACTCATTTTTATCACATAATATATATTTCATATATATTACAAGAATGAGATAAAATATAAATAATATTTATGACATATTTTAGTTCAACATAATTAGTAATTTATTGCTTGTATAGTGGGCATTTTATTTTTGGGGGTCGGGGTCCTTTTCGAGTATTTACTCAACCTACTATATAAGTAGTATAGGTGAAGCTCATTGTTACGATGTTCATTAAAAGGAAGTGAGAGACTCTCTCCCTCTCATCACACCTTCTAGAGAGAGAAAGAATCTCTCTGAGCGCCAATCCAAGCATGCATTTGATGGATCAAATACAACATATCATGGTGATCAACGCAACATCGAAGGATTCATTGGAGCTCTGCATGAGCACCCAGAATTCGACAAACGAGGAATGTGTGGATTGTTAGAGCATGTGTGGATGATATAGAGGGGTTCGACATCAGAGTTTTTAATCAACAGATACTGGTAAAATGTTTCTATTGAGTGCACTCGGATTCAGGAGAAGGTACACATTTAGATTTAGTTTTTTTCTTTGAATAATTCCTATGAGATCCTTAGAAAGTACCGGGGCACAGATCGCAGGAGTCGACAAGTTTCATCATACCAACAAAGAAAAATTTTAAAATCACCATCCCACTGACTTAGCTGATTCCCCAATACCTTCAATTGGTTTTAGAGAGATGAGTAATTATATTGATCCAATAAAAATTAATCTGTATTAACATAAGTAGAGGGTTTATTTTCAGTCCTAACAGAAAAGACCTCACATCGATCCGATGTCAGAAAATGAAGTTATGGTCATCTAAAATTCTTAATATATATTGAAATTATTTTTTGGGTATGGAAATTGATTCAGATCAACTACGGTTTTATGGGTATTAAAATTGATGAAAAATATTTATTAAATTGTTTGTTTTCTAATTTCATTAAAGAACATCGGTCAGATTCCATTTTCCAGAATAGTATTTTCCATCCATAGTAATATTAATAATAATAATATTATTATTATTATTATTTAAATATAATATAATTTTTTAAAAGGCTAAGTAGGATTATGAAAATTTTATATATGTCTATATTCGAGGGAGGTCTTATGGGATATTGGTTTTCGGATGTGGAAAAATCCATGTAATATAATTAAAAATATGAGCAGCGGATTCCAAGTTGTTTTTTACATTAAAAAAATAAATTCAACAAAAAATCTAAAGCTATAGGTAGAGTTTTTTTTATAAATGGGTTTTTTGAAAAAAAAATTATCCAAAAGGGTTGGGGTACAATTATTTTTTAAAATGGGTTTGAGATGCGTGAACCCCGTTCACGCATCACCAAACCCGGGAAGATGCGTGAACAAGGTTCATGCATCATAGGCATGCTGAAAGATGCATGAACCCCATTCACGCATCCTTCATAAAGATGATAAAGGATGCATGAATGGGGTTCACACAACCTATAAACACTTTTATTTTTACTAATTTTTATAAAAAATTTATTTTTATTTTTATTTTGTTTTGTATTGTTTATATATATATATATAAACAAAACAAAAAAATTCACTAGAATTTATCTGATATTTAATATCCAACAGTACTATCATTACAACAGTTTGGATTCTAACAGAAACCCTCACCTAGAACTCTCTTTTATAAGAGAGCAAGCCCATGAAATCATTCCGCATTTCCGATTTGGGATTCAGGTTCTCCCTTTCCTGTGCAGAACATTCTTCATTTCTGATGTGAGATTCTGTTTGAAGTACATGTCTTTGAAAGACTATAAAATACAAACTATAAGACTAATATAAATAAAACTTAAAACATGGATTAAACATATATGAAATAGTTGAAAATAAAATTAATTTCATAAAAATGGTTGATGAATAATAATTTATAAGCTTTCAAAACCACCAACTTGAAAAATTAAAAATGTTTCAAGTACGTGTCTTGGAAATACTATAAAATACGAATTATAAGATAAATATGAACAAAACAAAAAATATGGATTAAACATATAATAAATATATGAAAATAAAAAGAATTTCATAAAAAATGTTGATGAAAAATAATTTATAATCTTTCAAATCCACAAACTTGAATCTTAAAAACGTTTAAAGTACGTGGCTTTGAAAGCCTATAATATAAAAACTATAAGACCAATATAAATGAAAATTAAAACAGGGATTAAACATATAAGAAATTGTTAATAATTAATTATTTAATTATTAATATAATTATTAATAATATAATTATTATTTAATTATTAATATCAATATTAAGTATACAATAATTAATTGGTAATATAATTATTAACAATATAATAATCAATTGGTTAATTAGTAATATAATTATTAAATATATAATAATTAATTAGTTAATTATATAATAATTTATTTGTTAACTAATAATATAATTATTAATTATATAATAATTAATTAATAATATTGATATTACTATTTAAATAATAATTATATTATTAATATTGTTATTAATAATGAAAATAATTATATTACTAATTAATTATTATATAATTAATATTGATATTACTAATTAATTAGTTAATTACTTCACTTTAAAATAATTATATTACTAATTAATTATTATATAATTATATTACTAATTAATTATTATATAATTAACTAATTAATTATTATATAATTAACTAATGAATTATTATATAATTAAATAATTAATTATTATATAGTAATTAGTAATATAATTACTTCCATAGTTAATTACTTCAATTTAAAATAATTATATAATAGTTAATAATATAATTATTTATAATATAATTATTATTAACTAATGAATTATTAAATAATTAACTAATGAATTATTATTTAATTACTTCATTAGTTAATTACTTTAATTTAAAATAATTATATTACTAATTAATTATTATATAATTATATTACTAATTAATTATTATATAATTATATTACTAATTAATTATTATATAATTAACTATTTAATTATTATATAATTAACTAATGAATTATTATTTAATTAACTAATGAATTATTATATAATTAACTAAATAATTATTATATAATAATTAATAATATAATTATAAATAATATAATTATTATTTAATATGTAATATTAATTATATAATAATTAATTAGTAATATAATTATTTTATAGTTAATAACTATATTACAAATTACCTAATTAATTATTATATAATTAATTAGTAATAACTAATACCTAATAATTATAAAGAAAAATTATTATTACTTATTATATTACTAATTTACTAATTAAATAATGAATTATTATATAATTACTAATTATATACTTAATTATTATATTATTAATAATTATATTATTAATTAACTGATGAATTATTATATAGTTAACTAATTAATTATTATATATTTAATAATTATATTTCTACTTAACTAATTGATTATTATATAATTAATAATTATATTACCAATTAATTTTTATATAATTAATATTGATATTACTAAATAAATAATTATTATATTATTAATAATTATATTATTAATGTAATAATTAATTATTAACTATTTCTTATATGTTTAATCCATGTTTCAATTTTTATTTATATTGGTCTTATAGTTTTTATTTTATAGGCTTTCCAAGCTACATACTTTAAACGTTTTTAAGTTTTATGTTGGTGGATTTGAAAGCTTATAAATTATTTTTCATCAACATTTTTTACGAAATTATTTTTATTTTCAAATATTTCATATATGTTTAATCCATATCTTTAGTTTCATTTATATTTGTCTTATAATTTGTATTTTATAGTCTTTCAAAGACACGTACTTGAAAATTTTTTATTTTTCAAGTTGGTGGTTTTGAAAGATTATAAATTATTATTCATCAGCCATTTCTATGAAATTATTTTTATTTTCAACTATTTCTAATATGTTTAATCCATGTTTTATGTTTCATTTATATTGGTCTTATATTTTGTATTTTATAATCTTTGAGAGACATGTTTGAAATAGAATCCCACATCAGAAATACAGAATGTTCTGTACAGGAGAGGGAGAACCTGAATCCCAAATTAGAAATACAGAATGATTTCATGGGATTGCACTCTTATAAAAGGGAGTTATGGGTGAGAGTTTCTGTTAGAATCCAGAATGTTGTAATGACAGTACTGCTAGCAGATAAATTCTGCTGAATTTTTTTGTTTTGATTATATATATATAAAACAATACAAAATAATAAAAATTAAATTTTTTGAAATTTTTTTTTAAAAATAAAAGTTTCTGTAGAATGCGTGAACCCGGTTCACGCATCCTTTATCGGCTTCGTAAAGGATGCATGAATGGGGTTCACGCATCTTTCAGCGCGCCTATGATGCGTGAACCCCGTTCATGCATCTTCCTGGGTTCGGTGATCTATGAATAGGGTCCACACATCTTATAACCATTTTAAAAAATAATTGTATCCATAACCCTTTTGGATAATCTTTCTTTTCAAAAAACCCATATATAAAAAAACCCATAAAGGGATAAGGGTGTCACACATTCTTTGAGACTACTGGGATCCACCACTGCTGACTACACTGACCTGTGCCCATGCAGCAGATCCGGTCGCCCTCATTTATGGAAACCGCAGCCCTTGTCCTCCAATCGAGTGGCACCACCTTGCCTTCGGTAGAACTTCACTAGACCACTACCCGGACAACCACCTCACCATGCAGCCACCATCCCCAAACGAAGATGTGCTTGAGCTGGCCTCCCTACCTCATCTAAACTAAAATACTTCCTCCCCATGGGTCTCTCCACAACTGGAACATATTAATACCACTTTGTCCCGCTACCCAGAACCCCACCTGCAATATCATCCCTCCCTAGTGCCGCTGGATCCCTCGAGTGACAGCCTCGGAAGCCGTCTCCTCCCCGTATTTCGGTAAACTCAACCGTGCACACACAAATCACTTGAGGTGATCACAACCACATAAACACAGCAGGAAAAACATGTATTATTTATTCACACCGGAAATCATATATATTACAACAAACACCGTACTCCATATTTATAGGGTTACAATCACCCAGCATAATCAGACAGAGAAAATAAAACTCTTTGGTAGGTTGCACCCGGTGACGCCTAAGCATCCAGATTCACACACTTCAAGTCATATTCGTGGAACTCTTCAAGCCTCCATCCCAATAGTAGATGGTAGGTGTCGTCTGAGGAATAAGAGTTTAATTTCCAAAACCGGAATCCAATGGATCCCACTCCCTCCTGAATTCATTGTACGGGAAACCGATGTTGTGGCAGTATGGTCCTCACTACAGCCAGATCCGGAAAACGTGCTACCCCGTGGGGTTCCGGGAAAGACATCGTCAACGACCCCACCTTTTTTCCCTACTATCAGGTATTGAAATATATTCCAAACCCTATGCCATGAGAGTAACCAACAACAAATGGAGGTGACACTACGACATGACATTTTTTGGTCCATTTTGACCCGACTCACCCCACAACTGGATCGAGAAGGTTTATCTAATCCAAAACAGGTCTATAAAGTCTTGTCTGGCCTAGAATGGCCTTGAATTGGCCTTACACTTTCTGATATGGGTTTGTACGGGTTCAACGCAGCCTGAAATGGGCCAAGGTGGGGTTTTGGGACAAGATATTTTTTAATTAATTAAAATTAATTTAATTTAGTTAATTCAATTTCAAAATTAAATTAAATTAATTTTAATTATTTTTAGTTTGAGATATACATTTAATACCCATGTAAAATTAATTTAATTTTCGTATTAAATTAAATTAAATTAATTTTTTGGTATTAAAATTAAATTAAATATGAGACCGAATAGAATTACATAATTTGAATTTTAATAATTCATTTAAATCACTTAAATACCCTTGTAAATAATTTATTACAATTTAATTTTTATCACGCATTTATTTTACCCGCTGATTTGTCTTAAGCACTAGCCTTTGCATGTCTGTTTTATTTAATTAATTAATTTACTATGTGTGATGACTATAAATAATTAATTAGTTTTATTGACGGTTTTCACATCAACTTTTTTTGGTCAATATGTATAAGGCCTTGTGTGTCCATCATTATTTGTATGTACATTGTACTCCTGAGTTCCCCACACATGTGTGCAAGTACACTTGTACTTTTTATGGTGATGATATACAGTGTGGACCCTTCCAAGACGAGGTGATACACCATGAAGAGGATGGTGTAAGATGTAGACAACGCCAAGTCAAGGTGAATTTCAAATGATAAGTGGACATAATAGATGGGGATGAGCTGCATCATGAGTGAAGCTATGACTAGGGTATGTTACCACTAAGTTGTGGTTGGTCCATTAAGTTTAAATGGATCAACCAATATTAGATACTCAAGAATATTCATGTAGTTGCTTTCCTTTATCCATTTATTTATTATATTATACATTTTATAAAATTGGAAGAAATACATAAAATAATAAATAATAAAATGAATAATGAATCAACGACTGTTTTTTATATTAATTTTCATTTGTGAGCATCAAAACATAGAATGAATAAGAATAATAAAAATGGATTACATTCATTGAGAAGAACACAAAAACTCTTAAATAAATATCTAGTCGTTAAATGACTTCTGTCTTTTAAATTTGATTATAACCAGGTTTTTGGGGTGGTTGGTCACCCATAGTTGAGGGTACCTATTACTACTAAGGAGTTCTTATGAAAATGATGGGTTAACATAACTCAAGTGAGTATTAAGGATTAGTCATAGCTAACGTTTTATCAGTTTAGAGGCAAGTGTTGAGAAAATACAGTTTATGATTTTAGAAGGTGGTACTTCACTAAACATATCAAGGAGTTGCAAGTTAATGTTGGTGGAAAGTCAAAATCCTACTTTGAACGCTCTGAGTAGTGATGCAACCATAGTTTTTAGACTATGAGGGGAATTTAAAGGATCATTTCCAATATAATACTCAAGTAACAAAGTATTCTATTCTAGTGTATAGGGTTTTTATAATTCTATAAAATAGTAGAATACATTTGATGATTTAATTAATCAATCAATAATGTCTAAATCGATAATCAAGATTAAAAGTAAAATCTGCTAGATTTAATTTTTGTAAAAAAAGGCATTTAATACCTCATAAATACACTATGATAAATTTTGAAGAATGTAAATTTCCAAACTAGCATGAATTTACAAGTGTAGAAAAGTCTCTTTCATACAATGCTAATATATTGTAAATTCATGGTGTTAGTGTCCCCAAAACCAATTAAGCCACCTCATAAAGTATGGGTGAAACAATTCTTACAGGAGACTCATGTAGGATGAATATGAAGGTTATGTCATAATTTTTTTGTCAAATTCCGATGATAGTCATGCTTACAACATTTGTACATATATGGTTTCACATGTAGTCTCATCTCCAAGAAGATTGTGATGAGAAAGTGAAGAGAGATATGAATAACGATGATTACAATGGTTATGTGTAAATATGAAAGGCGGATCATGACCGTTCAAGACAGCTGATTCTTACATCCTTTTTACCCAATTAATCCAGTTTCATTTAAAGATTATAAAAATAAATACGATGAAGTAAACTCTTCATTACCTTTTATGTAAGGTTTTCTATGTAAATAATATTATTAAAGAGACAATAATTTTTAGTTTTTATGGAAAACTGGTTGAAAGAAAAGGTGATAAGACCAATTTAAAGTGTGATTCCAAAGGAACATTCATAATTTATTTAAATGAAAATTTGTTGGTTATTAAATAGGAGGTTATTTTATTTACATTACATGATATAATTCTATGGAAGATAAATGTAATGAACTGAATTGAATAAGAATATACCCGATTCTTCTTCATTGTATATTCATCAAAATAAAATTTAATGTTTCTGTCATACTTCTTGGGTATTAAATATAATATGTTTCTTACATATGTTTATCAAAATTTTTTAACCAATTATGTAATAGAAACATTATTAGAATTATGGTTTATTCTCTAATCATCTGAGAAATGGTTGTTCCTAAGTCAGTAGTGAGAAACACATAACTTATAATTTCCAAGTTAATAATTCAATTCAAACTATAATTGAGTATACCCAAAACATTTATCTCACATATCCTTTAAACAGAAGGATATATTATTCCAAATTCTGTAATGAATGTTGTTTGTAGTATTTCAAACTCAATCAATATTCTAGTAATACATGAATCATAAGAAATACAAGATGAATATAAAATTTAATACTTATATATGCTATTGGGGAAAGATAATTCTTCAACAAGTAAAACTAAAATTGGACTTTAAGGATATAAACAGTATGGTATTAAGACTCAAGGGAGCTAAAAACCATACGAATTATTAAATTATATACTTATTTAGTCTGGACAAAGAAACCTCTAGAAATAAAGGTATGCCACAATATATTCTGAAAATGTTCATCTAGTGAGTGTAAACAATTCCAGGGGTAAGCTAGTGGTAAATATAATTCATAATATTCCTTTAAGTATTTAAGTAATAGAAAAGTGAAGTATGAAATATGCATGGTTAGAAAATATAATATACTTCAGGCTAGCATGCTGAAGCATTTATATTGACCGAGCATTTATCGATCAATATAATCTGGCATGGAGTAATTCCTAAATTCCCATTACCCTATCTACATCACGACATTGATTTCAATAATGAATATCGACGATGAGTCTTACATGTCAACATTGGTCAAAAAAATGTATCATGGAACAAGTCCTAAATGCACATTTTATACATCAGAGTCATGATGTAAGTGGTATCAATGTTCCAACTTGAATAAAATTTTATTATATTTCAAGACATGCTACACAAATAAAAGCAATATCCCATAAACATATGCAATCTATAATGATGAATTGATATCATATGAGTTATATCATGATGAAAATCCATTTTTCATAAAAACATGTGTTTGGATGCAAAGAGTTTGTTATAGGATAAAAAAAACATGCATCAAGCAAAACACATTGTGCATCTAAAGTTATTATCCTAAACTTTTCATAGGATATTATAGAAATAACTATAATATAAAAGTCTTAGTTAAGTGATAGACTAAATTTCTATAAATTTGTGAACATATATATTAGAGATAGTGGGATCCATATTGACTTGGGTTTAGTCAATTCTAGAGATGCACATATAGTTGGTATAGGATTCAATTCCACCAGTGCATGTGGAACAAGAATGTTATAGAGAAACATACTTCATAGGAATGATGAAACCATAGTAATTATTTTCTATTAACCATGGCTAGGGATAAATTATTCATTAAGAATAATAATTCCTTTAAGTATTCAGCATATAGAAATTAGATAAGATTGACAAGATCAATTAAAATTCAATAATGGATTTCATGTGTCAAAGTGAAAAGAGAACTATTATATTGAATACTGTGGTGGGTATTTATGTGAGATGATACATGGGTGGTATAAGCGTGGTACCAATAAGGATCAGTTGGTTATACTAAGTTGTTATGTCTTTATCCATTATAAGTTTACTTATCACATCTAATATCTATGATCATTTTTTTGTATATTTGATGTCATGACCACCTGTCATGGAAGGTGTCTATTCAACAAAACTAGAAATAGATGGCGACATAATATAATTCCAATAGGGTTTCAAGTTACTAAAATATAGTTTAGGATTAAATTAAGTAATAATATCATTGATCATTCATTTGGAATGAATTGAAGATGTGTTTCTATCAGAGGTTAGGGGGAGTTCCATTTTTTTCCAAGTGAAATCTGTTTAGTTCCATATGGGAAATAAATTATTTGTATTACATTAAGTTAATAATAGGATGAAAGTAATTTTATAGTGATTGAAATAATGTAGCAACTAATTTTCTAGGTAATAGGATCTAATATGATATATCTAACGGTTTCTTGGACTAATTCAATCATACATATATTGTCATGGTATTGAAGAAAATACAAGCGAGAATAATTTAGGTGATAATTTTCACCAATGTCACAGGGAATAAATCTATCAAATAAGACATGTATGGTACATAGAAGATTATTGTGGTGAGTTAAATTCCTTACATTTTAGTGATGGATCAATCACATATTCCATGATATGTACAAAAATTGATATTGACAAGATGTAATTTATAGTAGGAAAATATCAGTTATATCCAGGAGAACTGTAAGGGAAGCAGTCTAAACTATCCAATAGTATTAGAGCATGTATAAAGGATATATACCCATTATGTAGAGTAGAAAGGATAATAGTTTTGGTGGGACACAATATAGTCTTCCTTTGGACCAATTTGATCTAATATCACATTTAAGCTAAGTTGATGAGAGATACAATATCAAAAAAGCTAGTGTTCGTCATACCTACAAATACAGAGTATATTTCAGCATCTAATTTAGTAAAGAAGTAGTTATTAAATGCAATGATTCTTTCTAGATATTGGAATTGCACCTAGTAAGTAAATTATTATCATGATGATAATTCTATTACTAGTAGTGGCCAATATGTAAAGTTATTCTAGAGTATAAAAGAGATATACTCGGGGTTTCCATCACTTGAGAAGTTTTACTCAAGGAGATGGTGTCACACATAATATAATTTCGATGCATTAGAAATGTAGTAGACCCAGAAACTAAAGTCATGACTCAGCATAAACATTATCTTAATCACATGAGAGATAAAAAGGATGGTTTCCATGTTAGATCTAGTGGAACTTGGAGTGTTTTAATCGTGGGTTCCTTAGACCCAACATGAAAAGTACTTTTGATTATTATATCATCCATACAATCAGATTTACATGATGTAAACATACTATTATAGTGAATATATTTTTGCGTACACTATTTAATGCTAATTTTCATAGATTAAATATCATAAAAATGTTATAGAAGATCTAGTCTATAATTATACCCTCGAGATACTATGAAATTAATCTTAAATAAAGGTTTTATGGTATAGATACATTATACCGACTAGACATAGTGGATGTTTGAATATCACGTGATGCAGGTTCATAATAATTGATACTTCTTCTCTTGAAGTTCATACTTGGTGATCTCTAGTAGTGAAATTATAAGGACATACCCACCAATAGGAACATCACATGTTTTTGGTGTCTTTAGTTGTTCCTATTTTCCAACATGTTTATTGGTCCCCTGATTTCATATCATTACCAGCGTGTTCCATTTGATCATGTACTTTGATGCAAGGAAAACACCATGATAATGAAATTGTCGAGAGGTAGCTTGTTTTGTGTGCTTCATTAGTGGTATGACATTGGTTGAATGGTTAAGAAAGGATTTTTAGCTTCCAAGTTAAGTAAGTAATATATTTCACACCTAGTTGGTTAGGATAGTAATACCTTTATAAATCCTTTTCCAATATAGTTAGATGGTAAATCAATCTAATAATATAAACAAATAATAATTCTTGTAAGGATGATGACATAAATGTGTGTCCTGCTTTATGATATATCTAAAGACAAAGAGATTATAATACACCATGTGTGTTTGTAGGTTGGTTGTCATTACTATGACTATCGTAATCTCTTTTGGGGCCTTGATGGGTTACTAGAATCCTCTCTT
The DNA here is from genome assembly GCA_963277665.1 of Viscum album. NCBI lineage: Eukaryota > Viridiplantae > Streptophyta > Magnoliopsida > Santalales > Viscaceae > Viscum > Viscum album. The sequence continues at coordinate 1,196,053,667 of OY728139.1, forward strand.
GGTCGGTGAATATTATTCACTACTATCGAGATAAGGACCTAAATGGTCACACAAAATAGTGAATTCAAGAATCTTCCATATTCAATTGAATAGGTATATTGGACATGGTGGTCCCCACCATCATGCTCTAGTGTTTTCCAAGTTATCGATCCATGATAAATAAATAAATTCATTATTATTCAATTAAATAATAATTGGGATGAATTTATTTATTAAAATTATTTAAAAGATAAGTAAATACGAAGAAAAATATTATTTGAATTAATATTATTTTAATATTCCTAGTTTTCTCAATATTAGATAGAATTTTGAGTCGAGTTAAATGACTCAATTTTATCACATAATAAATATTTAATATATATTAAAATTATGTGACAAAATATAAGTAATATTTACGATATGGTTTACTTCATCATAATTATTTATTTATTGTTAACCTATTGGGAGTTTTATTTTCATGGGTCAAGGACCCTTTTCCATATATTTAATCAACCCACTATATAAGCAAGAGATGAGAAGCTCATTGTTTCATTTTTCATTCCAACAAAGTGAGAGAATATCTCTCCTCCCGCATTATAGAGAAAGAAATCATCTCTCTGGGTGCTGATCCAAGAATGCCTTTAATGGATCAAAGGCAACATATCATGATGACTGACACGACGTTGAAGGACTTGTCAGATCTCTATACTAGAAACCAAAATTTAATGAATGACGAGCTTGTTGATTTTTACAGTGTGTGTGGATGATCTAATGATGTTCGGATCTGGATCCTTCGATCAACGGTCCCTGGTGATGAGCTTCAGTTGAGTGTTCTCTAATTCAGGGCAAGTACGCGTTCCCATTTAGTTTTTTTACATTGCATAATTCATGTGAGATAATAATATTTTAGTGCTGATTAGATCACTAGATATGACAAGTTTCATAATCCCGGTGATGAAAAATTTTAAAATCCCTAGCCCACCGGCTTTTTCTAATCCCCCGATACATTCATTATCCAACCCAGAAAATTTGGGTTTCCCCTATACGTGGGTCAGCTACTCCTAGAAAATGTCTCATTACCAATTTAAAGTATTCCTAGTCTCTTATCTAAACCAAATTTTAAGAAAAAACATATATCTGATACCAATTTGTAGTTTCCCACCCCATATTCCACTTAGTGGTTCCTTGAGGTAGGGTCTATAAGACCTCAAGCACTCCTCCCTGAATACTAGAGGCTTCCAACTAGCATCGTGGCCCTAGGTTGTGTCTGTGTGAAGACTATTACCAAAATGATTATAGTGGAGAACAATATATATATATATATATATATATATATATATGAGAAACAATAGAAGTATACACTATTTGACTAGACCGGTAACAATAGACAGACGGTTGCAGAACAAAAATAAATAATCATGCAATTTGAATAAACAACTAGATAAAGCTGACTAATAAGTAGATTCAATATGATGATAATGTTAATATATATATACAAATGTATGAATGTGATTAATAGGATACAATAATATAATACATGCCAACAAAATATACAAAAAGTCCAAAAATAGCTTCTAATAGCATATAGAGCATAAGATTGGTCTTATGCCCTTGAAATCTAACCTAGGAATCATGATAAAAACTCAGAAGTTGTCCTCTTCCCTTTATCTCTTCCTGTAACCATAAATTCTACTCAGATACCAAAGTCATCCTAAGTAGTGTGTAATATAAAATCTTAGTAGGCCACCACCAATGATGTCTAACTCAAACCATATTGTGTAATATAAAATGAACAATGTTCCATAATTAATAAATACAAGATAGAAATAAATACATAAGTACATCGAACTGGGTTCTACTTGGGACACCCGTCCAATTTATATGGTTCAGCCTAAGATGGTGTGTCTAAACCAAGGGATCCTACACGTGTAAAGTGAGTGGGATAATATAAGAAGGGGTGGATTTTTTCGAATATTTTTATTTATCATAGTAGACACGTATTTTATGTTTAAATTTAAAAATATAATTTCTTATTTAAAAGTATTCATTTACTTTTTACATTCAATTGAACTATTTATAATAACATTGGGATTCAGCTTGATCCCATCCATGGAAATTCCCATAGAATTCAGATTATCTCCCTATGAGCTCAGTATGATTCCAATGCCATATGAGTAAATCCAAGGTGACCCAAGAATAATATCCCAATTGTCACTCTAGGCATGGTTTAATGACAACAAAAACTAACCTTTGAGTTCATCCCTAGTATCACACATAGGTTATTGAGTCTCTCTCATGGAATGGTATAACCATTGGGCCATTGATACCATCCATGAGGTCTCCTATACGGAACCAATGTCACTTTTCTAGAGGTAAATAGGAATAATGATCGGTGAGCCCATCCCAAACATAAATATTTTCACCCCCAACATGTTTACAAATAACTAACTAATTCTAACTAAGTCATGATGAGCTCATCTAATGGGTCCTTAAATCAAAACCCACTATATCACCCACGGAAGAAGGAAAAGGTATGGTTTAGTTACCTAAACCATTCCTGTAACAATCAAGCATTTATAACATGAAACCAACGTTGTTCAATTCATTCAATTAAATGATCCATTTATGCCTTAAGTAATAAATCATATTGCATAACCTTTGGACCAATCCATTTAATTCATCAATTTCATTTGTGGAATGAAGTGTAGGAGCCCAAATCATGGTGCACCCCTCTAAACCATTCAATTTATTAATTAAGAAATTTATTATAAGAAAAATATACCACTCAAGGGGTGTTAGGAAATTTATAAAAAAGTCTAAATTCATACTCTAAGGTGGAGCATGACCATTGGGGTGGTATAAATCATGGTGTCAACCCAAGTGGTTGATTTTCCACTAGCTCGGGTTGAATTTGGAATGGTAATAATTTCTATTTAATTTAATTAACAATTATGAGGCATCTTGGGAAAGATCTAGCTCACGGCACGATGACCCATGATATAGGTTGCAACAAAACAATGGGGAAGAACATAGACCACCAAAGTTATCCCCATAGTGCTTCCCCCATCCATAACCAACCATTAATTCATGCTATAATGGAAGATGTCAAACAAATCATCAAATGATTTGAAAATGGGTAAAATTATCTTGCACTGAGATAGCACAAAATAGAGTAACAGAAACATGAAATTGAAGGGAGAGGATTGAAGATAATACCTTTATCTTTTTGATGGATCCGACAACAAATGATTTATATGAGAAATAAAGTTGATATCATGAGCCCTAGATCTTGATGGAGGAGATTTATTATGGGAGGAATAATATAAGTACACTAATGAAATGAGAGGTACAAAGAATAAATTAATTAAAATATTAATGAGGGTAAAATTTGGAAATTCACCCACATAGGTAGGGGTGCATGGTTTGGTTGCACAGTTGACCAAACTATGCACCATCCTTGAAGAAGGCCACTATCAAGGTGGTCTGAAATTCCATGCAATTGTGTTCATAGGGTCACATAGTTGTAGACAAACTATGTGTCCCCTAGTTCCCCATTTTCCAAAAGCTGCATGGTTATAGAAATCATGTGGGTTGGGGTCCACAATTTCTACTAACCATGCAGCCCAGTTTACTTATTCAAAATATTGGGATCTAGGCTCCAAACAATCCCTAAACACTCCCAAGACCACCATGAATCCTTTAGGAATCGTTATTAGGTCCCAAAAAACAATTTAAACAAAAACCTAATGGTACATACCTTTTATAAAATATGGGACATTACCAATATCATCCTAATCTCCAAATTTATCTAAACCCTTCTTTGATGTTATTTATGACATTCCAAACAAAACATCCTAGTAATTACATGACTTAAAGAAAATATTTCATTACAATAAATTTAAAAGACGTTTTAGTTTTATAGTTTAATATAATTATTAAAAAACATTTACTAATAAAACTCATTCCCTTTTAAATTATGGATATTTTTTCAACTACATGATAAACTTATTAATCTATAATGAGTCTTCAGCATATCCCACAAATTCTATAAAAGAAAATATTTTAGATATTAATGGATTTCTAATCTTCATAACATGTGGAATTGAAACCTAGGAAAGGATTGTTCATATAATATTAGTAAAGGTAAACACAATCATTAACAATCAAATATCATAACCAGTCATATGATGAGCATTTAGTTATAATAAAAAAATTTATACCCAAAAAATAATATATCATGAATCACGAGACAAGGATTAGCATGAAATAATACATAAATCAAAAGAGTATATAAAAATGAGTCAATAAACATGAACTTAAGACCATAACATAGTCATATGAATGAGAATAAGAATGTGACATATTTTAAATATGGCACAAATATAAGAATGAAAAATATTATGAACAATTATCCTCACATCACATTCAAACAAAGACCTATGAAAAATGTTTTTTCAATCTCATTCACACAAAATCAATTGTAGAAAATTATTCCTACATATCATTCATATAAAAAACATGTTAACAAATAATCCCTAATCTCATTAATAAATAAAACTGTTAAATAAATATTCATTCATCTAATTCACAGAAAAAAATTGTGAAAAAATCTTCCAACATACCATTTATAGAAAAACTTTTGAAAAATGATTCTCATATATCATTCACAAAAAATACTTTTAAATAATTATTCCCCATCCCATTCAAATAAAAATCCTTTGAACAAAGCTTCTCACATCTCATTCACACAATATTTCATCTCCTCATGTGATATGAAACATAACCAATGCATTTGATGGTGATATTGGACCCCACCCATCATTATCCAAGCATATGTGTGACAATAATAGTAAACCATAATAATATCTTAATGAACCAAGGGAAAAATAATTGGTTTATTAATACTTTTAAAAACATTATATAACATTATCTTATGAAATCAAAATATATCAAAAATCTCATTTTCAAAAATGAATCATACCATAATAACATATTGATGGTGATCAAACCATCACTTCATGAGGGATAAACCTTGTTTGAAAACAACAACTAAAAACCGAAATGTTTTTATAAAACCATTTAAACATTTTTATAAAATATGATGTGCAAGATAATTTCAAAAATATTTTTCAGAAAAGAATGATGAGTCTTTGGGAACATATTTTATTTTGAAAACATCTTTCAATAATGGTGGCTTGAAAAAAGATATAAAGGTTTCAAAATGGTAATGTGATAACACTGTAAAAAAATTGATTTTAAAAATATTATGAAATAATATATTTCTATAAAGAAACAATGTTTATCAACAAGGAACATTTAATGGAATATAAAACATTTTATTTTGAAAGGATGAAAAAACCTTTTGAATATTTTAAAATTACTTTTTTGAAAAACCACACCGTAAAAGATGTACTAAAACATCCATTTTAAAGTTGGAGAGTAAAAATGTAGAGTTCTCATGATTAGAAAAATATTTGAGTTAAAAAATAATAAAGGAAAAACGTTTTTGAAAATAATGAAAAATCTAATGGATGAAAATATATCTTTAAAGGAGACGATAATTATTCATAAAACATTGCACTTTTATGAGGAATGAGTTCATAGATAAAACCTATTAAATTTAAAAACATAATAATACCTATAGGTAAAAGATAAAATATCTTATTAAATATAAAATAACATTATTTATCAAATATAAAATAATGACACTCAAGGAATAACATTTTAATGCAAAGAAAGGATATTTTAGTTGAAAAAATCTCTTATGGGGGTCATAACTCATGAAGAATGGGACATTTATAAAGGGTTTACGTGGTCAAAATGTAAATTCCCATAGAAATAGATAAATTACCCATGAAAGTTTATAAAATACCAAAATTTATATAAAATAAGTCCAAGAAGAATAGTCATTACGCCATGAATGTGAATTAAGTTTCCTAAAACCCTTATAACTTGAGGAGCATTTAAATAAAAACCACTTTAAAGGGGGAGATATAAATTTAACTTCAATTTATAATAAAAACTGTATTTAATGATATAATAACTCAATTATGTCTTATATACACCACAAAAATAAATTAGGTGTCTGATACAAAATATGTATCAAAGAGAATAATTTGAGACAAAAACCCTCATGTTGTATTATAGCTTACACGAAAATTCTCTAACCTCTTATATAACAAAAATAAATATATTAATCAATTATATAATAAAAAAATATAAACATAATAATATTTTTATAATTATTTTTTAACCATATAAGAAAAATATATTAACTAATTTCTTTTTTCATTTTCAGGTGTTAGAACTTTCTATTTTTTATTTTGTACAAAACATCATGAATAGAGGATTGATAATAATAAAGTGGTTTCAAGTTTATCATTTCTATATATTTAAATATATAATAATCATTTTTTCACTAATCACATAAGCCCCATTTTCATTAGGTTTAATACATAAATAATGCTTGTAAAAATAGACAATGTGATGAACTAGTTTTCAATGTTTTTAACGGTCGAAATGTGATATATTAATAAATATTTTAAATATTAACAAAACTTTTCCATAAAAAATAAAACAAATTAAATATATAATTATAAAATAATATTTCAATTATATTATACCCCATAATATTTTATTACACAATCCATATAATATCCTTTACTTGGGTGATTAAATCGACCCAAATTGTAATGTGTTATAATGATTTAATGAGTAGATTGATATATTTACATAATAATAATAATTTTAAATATGTAAAATATTAAATATGTAATAACAATAATTTATACTCATTAGATACATTCTCAGAACATTAATATGTGCGCTGATGACAACTAAAATTTGTTGTTCATGGAGGAGGGGGTCCGGCATATGCACGATTAAAAATCCAATTTCTCAATGAATAGAAGGAATTATTCTCTATTAAAATGACAATTTAATAATTTAATTTATGAAATATTACATATATTTACTCATAAAATTCATACTTTATACCATCCTTGAGTGGCAGTGATAAAAAACAAACAATATTGCTTCGTAGAGGTGGTAGTCTACATGTATGCATGACTAATGTTATTTTGTTTTCCTAGAGGATGTAAAGGATTAAATATTTTTTTTCCAATTAATATAATAAAATTTAATAATAATAATTATATTTATTTAATTATATTATTATTTTTAAGTTTATTTAGGTTGGTGTGGAGTAAAATAAAAGTTTAAGTGAAAGTAATTCTCACATTGGAAGGTCGAGTTTTCTCTTGAAAAACTCCTTAGAAATGAAGGAAAAAATAAAAGTAAATCTGAATGGAAATATATGAACATGTGATATGGTTATATGATGATATATTTGGTAGTTTTTAAGTTATAAATTCTAAGGTAAGGGGGATCTTGAATTGGTGTAAGTGTTACCTTTTTATGAGTGAAGGGAACGATAGTTTTGGATGTATCCATTAAATTTTCAAAAATATAATTTTACTATTTAAATGTAAATGGATCCAAAATATAAAAAATTGTTGGGAAGTTTTTTTGGGTCTATATTACCCTAATATACTCATTTTTTTTAAAAAAACTATAATGTTTTTAGTCATATTCTTTTATCATTTTACATTTTACACTAATTTACATTTACCCTGGTAATTAATTTTTAACCATAGTAATTAATATTAATTTAAATTTTAATAATGAACATTTACCTAATTTGAAACTTATAATTTAAAATTTTGAAATCATTTTACAAAATAAAAATTTTAAGGGTTTGAAAATATATTACATAAATTAATGTTACAATACAATTTCTAAAATAAAACACCATATAAATAATCCTTTGAGAATTCTGGACATCATAACCACTTAGTCAAGGCCTTGTGGTAAGACTACAAATAAGATTTTGTCAAGGCCTTGTTCCAAGACACTAGTTTGACTCTTGAGACCTACCGATGTATCGAGGAGCTATAGAGGGCTCCACCAGTCACTTACTAAGTCCAATGCATTCCTCATATTAAAATATTGAAACATAACATAAACATTCATATTAAAACTTGCATACAAAATGATAATACTTTAAAGATAAACCATGAATGTTATAAAAATAACACATCCATAGTCAAACATATCAAAAAACCTTCAATACAATATGGAAGATTTTATCATAATAATCAACTTCAAACAAGTGTAAAATCTATCAAAGGATTTTGGCATAGATAAAATCAAAACTATTTGAGAAAATCTCTCTTTCTATTTTAAAATCATTTAAAAGTAACATAATTATAAAAGAAAAAAATTATTTTGAAAATATTACTATAATAATTTAAGGGAAGCTTAGAATATTTTATAATGGTGGAAAATATCCTCACCCATCGTATATGTTAAAAAAACATTCTTACATTAATTTGTCGAAAAGGTCATAAAGTACCTTGTCTGGAAAATGATGGAATGATTCCTTTTAGAACATTTTATAAAAAGTGAAACAAGGGTATAAATGAATTTAACCGATATTCTAGAAAATAGTAAAAATGTTTTGAAATAAATTTTTAAGAAACATGGATGTGGATGATAAAGAATTCCCAATAGATACTTACTTATAAAGAATCTCAGATAAATAAAGAGATTGTAAAATTAACCCTTACCTTGTACTTTCCTTTGGTCGAGGGTACATTTATCCTCTTGTGTAATGACCATAGTATGTTATTAAATTATAAAAAAACCATATTTATATTTATGATATCATACTCGATTCATTTATGGATTTATACTACCCATTTAATAATAATTTCTATGTTAAAATAATATTTTGGGTGATAATCACTTTCTTTATCATACGTGTTTTAACTTGTTATTCATGATCGTATAACTTATATCTTGATTTAATTGATTCCAGGATATAAAAAATTATTTATTTATCATACATATTCATAATATAAGTATGTATAATAGATAGATATATGAAATTTAAAACACCATTTATAGAGACGGTAAGCCGTACGTATGCATAAACCATGTTTCCGTTTACATATCATATTAAACGGAGGTAAGTGAATGAGATATATGAAAATACACACACACAGACACATATATCTATATATTTATAGTAGCATTATTATTTCATATATTACATACTTATTAATAATATATATATTTATAATCATCATTGAATGGAGAACGTGGAAATGAATCTCATCGCGTCGTGGAGATGGTAAGTCGTACGTACGCATGAGCAATGATATAATTCTATTGATGGTGAAATAGTATATAATTGGAAGGAATATTACATATATAAAATAATTAAAATGTTATATTTATTATTTATATCAATTATACTCATTATTATACCCATCCAAATAATGAAGTGCTGAATAACAAACTTCACCACGACGTGGAGAAGGTAAACCGTACATACACACGTATGGTGACTTTTTAATTCATAGGATGGATAGAATAATGAATATGGTTGTAACATATTTATAATAACATCACATTATGTAGAAGGTAATTTAGTTATTATTTTGGTATGGAAACAAAAAATAAATAGGAAGTGGAAGAAGCAAAGAATTTTGAAAGAGGTGATGAAATTATTACCTCTTCTTCGGGTGCTTTCTTTTTATTTGATCAACAAGGCTCCTTAAGTTGGCTTTCGGATCAATGTAAGGCCTCTATATTTAAGTGATGATATTGTTTTAGGATATTTGATCAGGGTTTTTCTGAAAAAATTAGCTTTGGATGTGTTAAATTAAGATAATTTGAAGTACCCTTTCATAAAAGACGTGAGGGTCACTTTAGGAAAAGCTTGAAATATTATTTTATTATAAAATAATTTTCGGTTTCTAATTTCTACAAATGGTTTTATTTTGAGGATAAGGTAAGGATGGGTCGAAATATTATCAACCAATAGGTTTTAGAAAAGTTTGGGTCACCATGTTAACCTTATCTTTTTGATTTCACTATTGGTTAAATAGTTTAACATTTACCATGTCTCCTTGGATTTTTATATTATATGGTTAATAAACTTACTATAAAATGTTAAAAGAACATAAAGTGGTTCATTAAGGAAATATATAACATTATATAAGTCCCTTGACCGAATCTTAGATATTGAGGAATATTATATCATTTAATAATATAGTATTTTGTTTTAAAAATACTCATTTATGTCAATTTTGACACTATTTAGTATTTGGTTTTTGTGAAAGTCATAAAAATTTTATTACTTAGAAAAAAATTCATTAAATCAACCCTAACATGTCATATTAACCTATAAATTTTTTTAATGCATCAAAGATCTCTATTTACATTTATTTTAATATTTATAATATCGGTTATTTTAATCATTCCTTAATAAGGTAATTATTGCATCGTCATTGTGCCATAAATAAATTTAATTATTTAATGTTTGAAAGTTATAAATAAAATAAAATTATGTAGGAAATATTTTTAATATTTATAATAAATATTTATAGTATAATTTATCTTATGTATAACCCAATATTAAATTTTTTTAGTTATTAACATTTGAATTTAACACTTTTAACTCTTCTTTAAATAAAATAATAATAAATGTCCTAATCTAATAAAAGTGGATAAAATAGGATCATATTTTATTACTAAGGTTGATTTTGGTCGAAAAAAACTTATCTACTAGAATTAGAACATGTGTTTGGGTAATTATAACATCATTTTTACCTTTAATTGCCCTATTTACTTTTAACCGTGGTAAATAAAATTCAAAAGTTATTATTCACCAAAAATTATTTTCATCCTATTGAAATAAATTTTACTTACTAATGTTAACCATGTCTCTTAGATTTTTAAAATTTAATTCACAGAAGTAGTAAAATTACGTTTTATGCAAATTTGCAAATTTTCCTAGAAGGTGTGAAAAAGACGTTAAATAATTCAATAAAATTTTATTTATCTAATCTTATCATAAAATGACAACAATGAATTAAATTGAACTTATATAGTTATTATTTATCTATTTTGACATAAAATAAATTTAAATAAAATAAATAATTATTTAAATAAAAAGTTTGTTTTAAACAATAACACAGTGTTTTTCACTATTCATAAAAAATTGATAGTTTTCAGAAAAATACCGAAAATTCACCCTAAGATAATTTTGATATTGCAAATACAAAAATGATATCTATTTTACCAAATTAAAAATATATAAGTTTCATTAATTATTTTAAAATTAGTCCTTGTTGTCAAAACCATAAAGAAGGTTTTTGAGAAGTAAAAATTATCAAAAGATTGATATGTGTTTATGTCCAATTTAAATGTGAAATTACATCCAATATTAAATGATAAAAATATAATTTAATGATACCTTAAAAAAACTAAAATTTATAATTTAACACTATAAATTATTTTGATTAAAGAAGTTTTTTTTAATTAAAATTTAGTATTTTTCACTATTCATCAAAATATGAAAGTTATCAGAAAAAACACAAAAAATTTATCGAAACTAAATTTTAATGTTCTGATTATAAATAATAAGTTTATTTTGTCAAATTTAATATATAAAAGTGACAAATATTGGATTTAAAAAGGGTTCTCTATTAAAAGGTGGTAAAATTGAATTTTTTAAAAAATAATTCCTTTATCTGAAAAATTGAATTTGTTCTTATATTATGTTTAAGAAACACATAATATTGATGTTAAAATTATATAGAGTATATTAAAGTCAAAATATAGTTAATACTATTCATAACCTCTTTTTGAACAGCTAGTTTGGTATGTCGTGGTGTGCTTGAACTCGGTGTTGCGTGTGACGCAAGCTATTGATTTACTTTAAAGAGATAACGTACTATAAAATCCTGGGGTGTTACATTCTCCCCTAATTCAATAAATTGAATCCTCAAAATTTGAAATTGTTATTCAGAAATAAAAGGTTGGAAATAGAAAATACCTTTGTGGAAAACCCACATCGGAAATAGTGTTACTAAAATTTAGTCTTTATAATAAGGAATGGGAAATGAAAGAGTCACCACCAAATTAGGGTTTCGAATATGATAAAATTGGTTGAAATTATAAAAACATAATTGGAGGAAAAATGTAAATATTTATTAGGTGTTATTGAGATTATTAATCACAAACAAGTGAACAATAAATGGAAAATTGAGATCCCTAAATCCATAAATCTATGATTATTTAAAAAATAATTGGTTCAAAAAAACATAAGGAATTATGATAACACATTTTTGGTTTTATGTTCCTTTCCCTAATGTTTAAGAATTAATTTAATCATATAATAAAAAAATGAATACTTGATAAGTAGAGTTCCATCCTTTAACTAATCTCTACCACAAACTCATCTTTCACTCCAAAAGATAATAGAACTCAAAAATATTCTATTTATCCTAATAATATTGGGTTTCAAAAAATAAATTTATAATTCATCTATCTGATCATTTAAAAAAACTACATTATAAAAACCAGGACATCTCGTACGCCAGTGGTAGGTGATGCACACTTGTCTCCCTTCGGTTGTAGGTTCAAGTCTCACGGCCTTGTCGGATGCAACAGGTTGTTGACCGACTTCTGGGTTATCCTTTATATAACAATAGAAATATAATATTAAGAAATGTTTTAACCTTAAAAATAGAATCCAATGTAAAACTTAATCCACTACAGCCTTTAGACTTATCCACAATACTTCTATCTAAACACACAGTCTAAAATTTATAAGGAAGGTCACATAATATACATGTGAATACATTCATTGTGAATTCTCATAAAATGTTGTAGTAAAATGAATTACCATAAAATCATATTTGAATAGGTATGTACTTCATTATTCCTTGTGTTAAACATAGAATACTGAATATACTCCTTAAATTAAGAAAATTTTGTAATCTCCAACAATGATAGAATAAACAAGCCATTAATTAGCTCCAAGGTAGTCAATAATATCAAATATAATTTATCCAAATCAATCATCTCTTTTTCCAAAATCAATACCTCTATATCAAGTCCATATTAAGTTTTATCTTTCCTTCAACAATATATTTTCCAAAAAGTTTAATTTCTATTGAGTCAGTTTTCATGGTACCACACAATCTCAAATCCTTAATGAAATAGTACTTGTTGTACAATCCTTATATAATCCATAATTATTATTACCAGTACATCACTGATACAACACTCAAATGACCTAATTATTTAATAACACTATAGGAACACTAGTCATTACTCTTCATCTGCGGTAGTAACATAACTTGATTATTATTCAACATTATCATTTTTGGTATACTCTTATGATTGGTAAATTTATTCGCGTAGTATCCCACCTCCATAAAGATGAATAATTGTACATTTGAAACCTTTTTCTTACCCTTGAAATCACGAACTTGGTGTCATTTTTCTACGCACTTATAAAAAACTCTCATTCCTTTCAGGAACTTCCCATGGTGATTCTTTCCATAGATATCGCATATGGGAAAAATCCTTCTTTCAGTTCTTTCCTTTATCCATATTTAACTCTATCATCCTTTTCTTCTATAACTTCCCTTCAAAGCCATAAGACTCAAGGAATTTTTTACTTATCTTATTAACACATGATCCTATTTCTTCATATGATGAGAATACATGGGATTCTATTTCCCTTCTAAATGTTGGCTTAAGACCCTGCAAGATATAATCCTTCATACACTTCGGATCATGCTTATTTCTGGAGTTCTCATTCCTTCTACTAGGTGCCATTTCTAAATTACAAAATACACTAGGTTAAATAATATCATAATTTATAATCCAAAAACTAGAAATATTCTCAACATTAATTGAATATTTTGACACATCTAGTCTCATAATCATAAAAATGGTTTCTTTTCTGATATATTTACTCATAAATCATTCATAATGGTTTGTAAATAAATTATGAATTATCCTAAGAATACCCCCATAGGAGTGTCATAACCAAGAGTGCAACAAGGCCCATTATAATGTACCAGGATACACCGGGTCAAGCCTGAAACTCTTTTTTAGCGTTTTCACAACTAGGTACATCTGTGCAAGAGCGGCCTCTGACTGTTTGTATCCATATAGGGATGTATTCAATGGAAAATTCACAAAATATCTACATTACCAAAATTCATGGAAGTTTTCTATACTAATCCTCAATGTTTATCTTAAGGTAATGTTTTAAAATCAGAGTTTATCTAAAGCTATTTCCAAGGTTTTTTCTGAAATTACTCTAATACCAACTGTAATTCCCCGACCCCAGTTAACCAAAGTCAGTGCATAATATTAATACATTGGCATGATTGAAAGGAATCAAGTCCTGAAGGACCGACCAGTTTACCAGTCTTGGAAAATAGATTAAATAAATTAACATTTCATTAAAATTTCTAAAACAAAACACAACATAAATAATCCTTTTATAATGCCATTATTCCCCAAGCTTAACCCTACATATCAATCATAATACACTTCTTCACAACCTAGGAAAAATAAAACATAAGAAAGGGGTGAACTCAGATACTCAATAAGGATAACAATATAGCGAAAATAATCATAAATAAGCATAAACATTTAAAGAAAAGTATAAAAATAAAAAAAAAATCCTTTTAAACTTAAACTTAAGCATACTATGGAAAAGATAAATCAAATAATTCAATTTACTTATTCACATAGATATTCAACTAGTCGAATAATCACAGGTAATATCAATAGCTAATTTCATAATGATGGAATGATTAATTTCGGACATCATAACCAATTTTTCAAGGCCTCATGACAAGAATAAAAATAATATATTGTCATGGTCTTTTATCAAGACACTAGTTTGTCTTAGGAGACCTACAAATGCATCGAGAATCTATAGTGGGCTCAACCCGTTACTTACTAAATCTAATGCATTCCTTATATGAAAAGGTTGAAACATAACATAAACATTCATATTAAAACTAGCATATGAAATGTTAATAATTTAACCATAAACCCTGAATGGTATAAAAATAACACATCCATAGTCAAACATATCAAAAACCATCAATACAATAAGGAAGATTATATCATAATCATCAACTTCAAACAAGTGTAAAATCTATCAAAGGATGTTGACATAGATGAAATCAAAACTATTTGAGACAAATATCTATTTTTATTTTGAAATAATTTAAAAGTAACATAATTATAAAAGAGAAAATTTATTTTGAAAATATTCATATAATCTTGTAAGGGAAGTTTTGAAGATGTTATAACGGTGGAAAATTACTGCACCCACCGTATACGTTAAAAAAACATTCTTACCTTAATTTGTCGAAAAGGTTATAAAGTACATTGTTTGGGAAACGAAGGAAAGACTCATTTAAAAACAATTTACAAAAATTCAAAAAAGGGTATAAATGAATTTAACCCATATTCTATGAAATAGTAAAAAAATTTAGAAATATATTTTTATGAAACACGGATGTGGATGATAAAGAAGTCCTAGTAGATACTTACATATAAACAAGCTCAGATAAGTAAAGAGATTGTAAAATTAAAACGTACCTTGTACTTTACTTTGGTCAATGGTAATTTTAACCTCTTATATAAAGACCATAGTATGTTATTAAATTATAACAAATCCATATTCATATTTATGATATAATACTTGATTCATCTATGGCTTTATACTACCCATTTAATAATAATTTCTATGTTAAAATAATATTTCTAGTAATAATATATTTATTTATCATACATGTTATAACTTTTTATTCTTGATCATATAACTTATATCATGATTTAATTGATTCTAGAATATAAAACAGTATTTATGTATCATATATATTCAGACGTGGAAATGAATCTCATCGCGTCGTGGAGATGGTAAGTCGTATGTACGCATGAGCGATGATTTCATTCTATTGATGGTGAAATTGTATGTAATTCAGTGGTTTATTACATATACAGAATCATTAAAATGTTTTATTTCTTATTTATATCAATTATTCTCATTATTATACTCATCAAAATAATGAACTGTTGAATAACAAACTACATCATGACGTGGAGACGGTAAGCCGTACGTATGCACTTATGGTGAATTTGACATTCATAGGATATATAGAATAATGAAATGGTTGTACCATATTTATAATAAAATCCCATTATATATAAGGTACTACAATTATTATTTTGGTATAACAACAACAAATAATGAGGAAGTGGAAGAAGAATAGAACTTTGAAAGAGGTGGTGAAATTATTACCTCTTCTTTGGGTACTTCTTTTTTATTTGCTCAACATGGCTCCATAGGTTGGATTTATGATCAATGAAGGGCCTCTAGGATGACATTAGGATAGTTGGGATGATATTTGAGTAGGTTTTGGCCGAGACAAATGACTTTGGAGGTGTGATATTAAGAGAAGGGGAAGTTCCCTTTTATAAGAGAGGTGGGGGTCACTTTAGGAAAAGATTGAAATATTATTTTATTATAAAAACATTTTCTGTTTCAAATGGCCTAAAATGGATTTATTTTGAGGATAAGGGGGTTATGGGTCGAAATACTCTCAACCAATAGGTTTTAGACAATTTTGGGTCACCATATTAACCTTATCTTTTAGATTTAACTCTTGGTTAAATAGTTTTACATTTACCATGTCTCCTTGTATTTTTATATTACATGGTTAATAAACATAGTATAAAATACCAAGAGAAACTAAATTGGTTCATTAATGAAATATCTATCCTTATATAAGTCCCTTGACCAAATCTTATATTTTTAGGAATATTATATCATTTAATAATATAGTTTTTGTTTTAAAAACTCAGTTATGTCAATTTTGACACTATTTAGTATTTATTTTTTTGGAAAGTCATAACAACATTATTACTTTGAAAAAAATTCATTAAATCAACCCTAAAATTTCACATTAACCTATGAAATTTTTTTAACGCATCGAAAGACTCAATTTACATTTATTTTAATATTTATAATATCAATTATTTTAACCATTCATTAATATTGTAATTACTACATCATTATTGTGTCATAAGTAAATTTAGTTATTTAATATCTAAAATTTATAAATAAATTACCATTATTTAGGAAATATATTTATTTTTTTAATGAATATTTATATCCGAATTTATCTTATCTATAACCCAATATTAAAAATGTTTTAGTTAATAACATTTGAATTTAACACTTTTAACTATTCTTTAAATAAAAAAACAATAAATGTCCTAATCAAATCCAAGTGGATCAAAAAGGATAATATTTTATTCCTAATGTTTATTTTCATCAAAAAACACTTATCTAATAGAATCAAGACATGTGTTTCGGTAATTATAATATCATTTTACCTTTAATTACCCTATTTACATTTAACCGTGGTAAATAAAATTCAAAAGATACTATTCACCAATAATTATTTTCATACTATTTAACCAAATTTTACTTACTGATTTCAACCATGTCTCTCATATTTTTGAAATTCAATTCACAGAAGTGGTAACATTATGTTTTATGCAAATTTGAAAATGTGCCAAGAAGGTGGGTAAAAGGCGTTAAATAGATCAATAAAATTATATATATATAATCTTATCATAAAATGACTCCAATTAATTACATTGAACTTATATAGGTATTATGTATCTATTTTTAATTAAAATAAATTAAAATAAAATAAATAATTATTTAAATAAAAAGTCAGTTTTAAACAATAACATAGTGTTTTTCACTATTCGTAAACAATTGATAGTTTTTAGAAAAATACCAAAAATTACCCCTAAGATAATTTTGATATTACAAAAACCAAAAATTATTTCTATTTTAAAAAAATTCAAAACAGATAAGTTTCATTAATTAATTTAAAATTAGTTCCCGTTGTCAAAACCAGAATGCCGGTTTTTTAGAAGTAAAAACTGTCAAAAGATATATATGTGTTCATGTCCAATTTAAATTTTAAATTTCATCCAATATTAAATGATATAAATATAATCTAATGATACTTTAAAACCACTAAAATGTATAAGTTTACACTATAAATTATTTCGATAAAAAAGTTTTTTTAATTAAAATTTAGTATTTTCACTATTCATCAAAATATGAAAGTTATCAGAAAAACACCAAAAATTTATCCAAACTAAATTTTTATGTCCCAAATCTAAATAATATGTTTATTTTGTCAAATATAGTATATTAAAGTTTCAAATATTGGATTTGAAAAGGGTTCTTCATTAAAAGGTGGTAAAATTGCATTTTTTTTAAAATACTTATTTTATCTGAAAAATTGAATTTGTTCTTATATTATGTCTAAAAAAATAATTTGGATGTTAAAATTATATGGAGTATATAAAATTCAAAATTCATTTAATACTATTCATAACTGCTTTTTGAACAGCTAGTTTGGTAATTCGTGGTGCGCTGGAAATCGGTGTTTCCTGTGGTGCAAGATGTTGAATTATTTTAAAGAGATAACATACTATAAAATCCTATGGTGTTACAAATAAATTGGTTTATTATAAGATAAAATTAAATTAATTGGATTTTAAAAAAATACAAAACCATATTTCACCATCAAAATGCTTAATTAGAATAAAATATTGATTTTTTTATTAAAGTAACATTTTAATTTAGTTTTAAAAATATTGGGGATGAGATTTATAAGTTAAGTGAATCTTTTAAAAGGAATTATTTTATTCCTTAAATAAATATTTTACTTCTTAAAATGTTTTTTAATCTCATGTTATATCCTTACATAATGATAAAATCATTAAAATTATAATCTTTGTAAAACCCGTATTTTTCAACTAAAAAAATCTTTTCATAAAAACATAAATAATGAATCTAAGAAAATTTTGATTTGAGAAATTCAAAAATGAATGTTCTTTTATCAAATTTTAATTCTAAAATTTGTAAATTTATATTTTAAAGATATATACATAATATAAAAATGATATTTCTTGAAAATAACTTTTTCAATATTAAGTCATATATATTATCTATCTTAAAAAGGTACTAACTTTTAATGGTTTTCTATATTAGTTTTTATTATATATTTTTTAATAATGTACTTCTAGTATGTGAATGTTCTTTTAGTGTTTAATGAAAGTTATTGAACATAACATCAACTTTTACATGGTCTATAAATTTGGTTTGTTACATTATAGGCCCATGAAGCCCAACCCAAACTATGACCAGGATGGGAATAGCAGATCGGGTTAGACCCGACTCAACCCAGACTTATCAGGCGATGTGGAGTTACATGTATGGGTTCCTAACACACAATGTTGGTTTCATAAATGCACCCCCTCACCTCCCCCGTCTATCGGTACACATCCTGGTGTGCTCAGAGGTGGCTACATGCTACAATTTTTCTACTATGTGGTGTTTTCAAAATTTTCTCACTATAAGTCAAATTCAAAAAAATAAAATAGCTTATCTTGAGTATTTATCTATGTACATTACAATGGTGCAATTCATTTTTCAATCAAAGGTGGTTTGAGAGGTGTGATGGGTATATTTAAAATATAACTCTATAGGGATGATGATTGGGATTGGTCACAATGATTGGAGAGTTATTTGGGTTGGAAACTCCACTTATCATCATTTTTCTTAAGGTGAAGATCCAAAAATATCCATAATCAGTTCAATATCCCCCATATTCTATGTGAAACTCAGGGCATGATATCCTCTATTTATTATCTGATAGGGTCAGTATCCCACACCCCACATAACCAATTCATGGTATCCTCTATATCATAGTTAATATTCCACCTATATAATGTCTCATTTAGGTAATGGTAACCTTTACTAGGATCATTACCCCCTCCCTCACCTACATGGGAAACTAGATCTTCTGTCATAGTTCTTAGGACATTACACAGGTTTCATGGTAATGATAGTTTAAAATATTGATCATGGTTTTGTATTGATGTATGGTAATGTGTGGTACTCCCAAGATTGATGTATATACTTGAGTGATGATTGGGTTCCCCTATTTTGATCCTAAATTTGGTTTGGAGTAAAGTCTAATAATATTGGAGTCCTCAATACTCATGACTATCTTTCACCTGATGGGTTGCCTTTGAGATAAATTATATTTAGCTGGCTATGAGCTTCAGTCTTCATGAAAATTTTGATACTCCAAGAATTCTTAATTGATCATAGTATCAATATCTTCACGGGTTGGAGATGATATAAAGGGTACTTCTCTATGTTCCTAACAATACTAGTCAAATAGAATATCGTGATTACAAATCTTTGTCTCTCTTACTCTCTCATAGTGGGAGTTGGGTGATGTATTTTCGGTTTTATATTTTCTCTATTATTTTTATGGAATCCTACTGGGTGTTTTTATACTCACCCCTTTATGGTATTTGTTCTCACAAAACATATTGTTTTGGATATGGTATTGAAAGACATGGAGTTGGTGTGGCTTGTTCAAAGATCATGCCTAGTGGGGCTTTGAAATTCATGCTAGAGCATGACAGTTCATAATGGTTGTGGTGACCATTGTGGCTGGAGATCATTCATATAATACATGTAGTGAGGACAATATTTCTAGTTTCTTATATCTAATACTTTCAACTAATTATTGGATATGATGTTTCTTTAATATTTTATTATGTGGTTTCATGTCTCTTGAATGGATTGAAGGCCTTATATATTTTTATATTTTTGGATAATTCCCCTTTTACAGGTTTGGGGGGAACCCCTAAAAGGACCGTAGGCTTATAGACACAATACATGACAAGAAGATCTTAGAGGCATAAGGTCTGAATCATCCCAGACAGTAATTTGGAACATTCCCAACCCCAACATCTATATCATTATGAAGCTCTCCATTTTCGCATGACTGGTTGTCTAGTCATCCTACGCAGAGGTGCATAGGCATGGTACTGATAGAAATTTTCATACCCTCTCATAATTCCAAATCTGGTATTCCCAACCCTGGTGATGGCATTTGATCTAAATCCTAATATGGAGCACATTCCTTGTATAGGTTTCATCTTCACTTTTGGTATCATGAAGGCCATGGGGTGGAATGAAGGCCTTGAGGTGGATTTAAGGACTTTAGGTGGCCCAAAATCCTTTCTAGCCTAGAGGCCTTGGATGACCCAAATGCCTTATGGACATAGAGGACCAAAACAGTGGCCTCAAGGCCAAATTTAATGATAGCACCAGCTACTATAGAACCAAACAGCCCCTACTACCACATTTTTATAGTAACCCAGAAATATGGCTCCTCTTGGATTTGATCATGGGTATCTTCGATGCACTAGAAAAGTCCCCCCCAACCAGGCTAAGGCTCATGTGCTATGTGGTGTCATGTTGTATTCTATGTTTCATGCATGTGTTGTATATAATTAAATTATTCATATATATTCCTATATTTTTAGTGTCATTAGATATTTAGTATATTAGATATATGTGAATCTTTTAGAGGTTGATATAGGATAGGACCTCCCATTTTGTGTGATATACCTACGCGATGCTAATTACTAGCCACTAGCCTATTAGAGGTGATCTTGGGGTAAAACTCTCGACTTATCAATTAAATGGTTGGGGCCTCAGTGTGTCTGGTCATTTCATTTTGGAAGCTAAGTATATTTTAGAATCATAACATAATAAATAAATTATATGGGTTAAATCGTAGCTCTAGGATATGATGTCCAAATACATACAGTAATTAGTTATTATGTGTGACAACCAATGTATAGTATAAATTTAAAAGAATACAATTAAGTATTTAATGGTAAAACATATTTATATTAATTATAATTTCATCATGAAGAAGATAGAATGTG
This sequence comes from Viscum album, assembly GCA_963277665.1. Classification (NCBI taxonomy): domain Eukaryota; kingdom Viridiplantae; phylum Streptophyta; class Magnoliopsida; order Santalales; family Viscaceae; genus Viscum; species Viscum album. The sequence goes on from OY728139.1 coordinate 1,196,075,384, forward strand.
GTAGGATAAACATGGAGTATATTTCAGTAAAAAAAGTTGTAGATATCTTAAAGATTCACTTGAAGAAGGATGAATTATTGTAATTTATAGTGTTTTTGGGAGTGAATTACCTCTCAAATTAACATTGAGTATGTGTTTTTTTGTTTTTCCTCTTGTATTGCACTACATTTTTTGAAAAACAGTTTTAATATTTTTCATTTTTTCTAAAAAAGTGTGAGAATTACTAATTTAAAAAAAATAAGTAAAGATTTAGTGTGTTTCATAGAATGGAGACATAAGTAAGGGAAGAAAATATTATTGAAGTTCAATGCATGTTTTTAAATAATAAAAAGGTTGTATTTAAGATATTTTGAGTTGATTTAAGTATTTATTTAGGTAATTAGTAATCATCAATGTAGGTATGTACCATGAGATAGATTTCTCTAGAAAAAAATAAATCTATCTAGTAATGTGGGGTTTGGATAACTCTCACATTGGGAGAATACTGAATGATTTCATAGGGATGACTAACAACATAAATGAATTAGAAGAAAAAATACAAAACAATATTATCCTAGAATATAACTATATGTTTTAAATTAATAATTAAATAAATAAAAAAAAGCATGTACCTTTATCCTTGTTGATCTTACATGTACAAGATTTGAATAATCATTTGATATAGATTAATAAGGATCAACCAAATGGGTCCTCCCTCATAGGGTATCCATAGAATATAGGGATCTAAAAAATCTAATAAGGGACCTATCTTAATAAAAAAGTCTTCTATAACCTTTTTCACGGTAATAACATAAATAAGGGATTGATAGTATTATAATTAATGAGTTCTAATCATAGGATCACAACCAATAAGTACTCAGGGATCAAACATAGTTATATAGGATTAAAAGATAATCAAATGATTAAACTTGTTTATGAGATGTTTCTTAAAAAAAATATCTACTGTTTTAACTCATTGAAAGATTTGGTTGGATTCTTAATTAATTCATTTAACATTTAAATGAATATGTTTAATTTTTAATCTCTTATAATACTTCATCATATGATTAATAACCAAATATGAAAGTGTTTATAAGTGATTCAGGATGATTATAACATGTTATATAAATATTAAATAATTCCATGAATGAACCATCATGATGTAATTTTATATAATACATAGTGGTTCACAGAAGGATAGACTAGGTTCTAGTATTAACTACTACATCATAGTGATTACTTTAATTAAAAAATATGACACATACTGTAACTAGTTTCTTGAATTATTATTTTATGTGATATGAACTTTTTAAATATTTTATCTATTGTTAATTTTAACATGTATTTGTTAGGTTAATATTAAATCTTCACACACAGAAATAATTTTCATACAAAATAGAAAATAGTGTTGTGGTATAATTTCATCACATTATAATATTCATTAGAAATTTTTTGGAAATGGATTTTTATTTCAGAAAAAAAAAATAATAACATAAGTGACAATCATTTATTTAATTTTATGCTTGTATTATACCATATTGCATATTGTGATTTTTTTAATATGAGGTCTAGACACTTAGAGAAATTCTAGTGACTAAATAAAGTAATAATGTGTTTCAACAAGTTTTACCAAGAGATCATTACATTGTTATTTCATATATCATGTTGCGGATTAATAAATTATATCGTTATTCTCTGGTCATAGTTAGAATTAGATTTTGGTGTAGCTACTAGTGTTACGGAGCTTCTTAGTCATAACTAAATTTTCTATATTATGTTGTAGTTTTCATAACTAATGCATAACAGATTAGCATGATCTTAATGGACATATGAAGTAACTACTCGAATTGAATTATAGGGATTCATACCATGATTTTCCAAACTACATTTTAATAGATTTATGGATAACTCATTATTAATTATAATTATATCATCATTACATAATTTTAAATCATGTTTTTGGAGGAATATATTTATTATATTGTTTTAATTTTCTTACATTGTAATTATTTCAAGATCTATGCATATTTTGATGATTTAGTTGCTGATTTTGAGGAGTTATTTAAGAGATTTTATCTATTATTTTCATATCTTAGTTTCTAAAAAATATATTATGATTTTGAGTATCACATTGTTATTTGTTATTCTTTATAAATAAATGAAAATTATCTTAGAGAAAATGAAATATATTATCACAGCCTTTTCATAGAAGATTCTTGAGAGAAAATGGATGGTTCTTTAGAGAAGAACATGGGTGTCATTCTTTATTGGATCAATGACCATTTTTTAGGAAGGGGGGATATCATATATGTTTTCTTTTACAAATTATTGATCATTTTATACATTGTATTTATTTTTATATATTTTAATGTAAGGGACACTTTTTTTTGATTTTCAAGAAACATTATGGTAATTTTTTTTGAATTATATTCATTTTTTATTCATTTTTTTCAATAATAACACAATGAACACTGAATATGGTATATCACTACCCTCCCCCTGATCACCCATTACTAGCCACTCATAAATAATTAGTGATCCTATAAGAAAACATATTTTTTATTATTTAATTTTTTTTCTCTTGTAATTTGAATTTTAAAGCAAAAGATATTAGGCAATAACTAGAAATGGAAGCATAGTCACTTTTAGAAAAATGTATTTTGAGTACTTATTCACCCCTCCCTATTAGTGCTCCTAATTTTCAATTGTTCAAATCATGTTATTACATTAATTAATATTGAAATTACTCACCTTTTCCCTTGAATATAGATTATAAATAATTATAATGGTTTTATAATTTATACTAAAATATTTTTGGTTTTCATTCCGTCAAAAAAGACTTGGTCGATCAATTTAGAATGAAAATTATAACTAATTTAAAAATTTAAAAAATATATCATAATAAATTATTGAATTGGGAATTAATAAGATAAAAAATCACTTATCAATTTATGAAACTATTCGATTCACCAAACACAGATATTTTTATCCACTCATGATAATGGAAATATTAAAGAAGTTTAGTTAGAACATGCCTTATCCCATGGGTTGGAGAGGAATATAAATAAATTTTAGAATAATTATATAATTAGGTAAAATTAGAAAAATGAATTTAAAATAAAATAGTACTGTGTAATAAGTGTAGTAATTGGATATAAATTCAACACCTACACTACAAGATCAATTATTCATGACTTATTTTTAAAAGAATTTAAAATTACATAGTGTGTAAATAATTAAACAATGTACACTAAGACAATGATGTATTTTTTGGTCATTCCATGTGGGAGCTCAGTAGTCTTTTACTTTTATGGTATGTCCATTGGTTAGGAAAAGGTACACGATATGTAAAAATTTGACGATGGTAGTACATGGAATATAATATCTTTATCATCTACGAACCATGAAGGGTCTGTAGTATATGTCATATGTGTTACCGTCCTGAGTGGTGTATACTTCTAAGAGTGCGGGAGTCCCATATGAGAGAGAACAACCACTTTAGTGGTGAATCCACGGTCAAATTTCAATTAAAATATTTTATATTTTTTCCTTATTATAATCATTATTCTCCAAATTCTGGTTAGTAAATCGATCTTACTTGATAAGGTAATTTTGATGAAGAAATATAGAGATAAGGAGAGTAAGAAAAAAAGAGTGTGACATAAGGGTTTACAAGGCTTTCACACTCCTATTATCATGTGGTTATAATCTTGTTGTTCAATTATATTTATCTCACTATCAACATCAAGACCATATTATCAATGATGAAAAATTATATTGATAGAGAAGGACGATAGTATTAAAATTCTACATGTAGGTTAAATAAAATACAAGGGAAAATAACTTTAATGAGATTCCACTTCATCCCCCTACCTCAAGTGTCTCCATGTTAATGGATGTTGTGTACATTGTTCTCCTCTAAATCATAACCCAATTGGGTATCCCACTCCTAGTTTTATCTAATTGATTACTTCTTTACTTAAAAACACACTTTATAGTATTTGAATTATCAATTTATATTGATATTTCATATCTCTATATCAACCTCAACAATCATGATCGATCCATGAATCCTGGATTGCCTTATATTCCACTATGTTTCAATCCAACTAAATTCTAAGACAAATTAATTTGATTAGATACCACAATATCATATTTAAATTCCATTAATACACTCTAAATATATAGGATATTTAATTCCCAATATACTAGATTTAACCAAATTATAGTGTAATGATATCCTTTATGGAACAATATTTTGTGAAACATAGATCCAAAGACCTCAGACCAAATATGTTTCTTTATTTATCTAAACCCTCAAAAGTACTTAAAATCCACACAGATTGTGAAAAAATGTATTTTAATGATTATCATCAAAGAGAATGATTTTTTCTTTTAATTTTTTAAGTAAGAACAAAAATAAATTATGGAGTGAAACAAAATATATACGGTGTAATTATACAGACTTTAATTCCATTAGAAACATCAAATTTTTGTGTATAGGATCTTATGATGTAATTTTGAGTCTTATAATGATATACATGAAATTATGGTGTATAAATCTGACTATAATTTTTATCCTTGTACCCCAAACAACTTATTTACTCCTTATTTTCTAGGAAACTTCATGTGAGTTGCAATAGGTTGTTTGTCACGACCCATCCCCTGGGTCCCGTGTCATGTCTACCCCAAGCCCACCTACCATAGGCCTGGGTTTGGCGAATAGCACTAGAAAGCCATATCCCTAAAATGGGAATTCATTTCCTTAAAACCTTTACAAACACACAGCCCAAGAACACAACAAGATACAACCATGAAGTAAAACTATAGTAGTAAATGTGTGAACTAAATGTAAAGGGCCAGAATACAAGCCCATCTGAAAGATACCACTAAAATAGAAAATAGTACACAACTCCTGGAATCTTCCACTAAGGATACTACCTGAAGGGTAGGTACAAATCACCTCCACAGCTATCCACATCACCTATCATCGTCATCCACCATCAGATCTTAGCTCCCCGAGTCTCAGTTAGGGATGCTTGTCATCTGCAAAAGACACCACAAGGTGTAGGCAAAGCCTGTGAAGGGGTGAGTAAAACACTACCCAGTAGGGATCCCAAGGCCCCCAAAGGCCTCTCAAGATTCCACAAAGGAAAATCAAAATGCAGGATCTCAATCACAAATCACAAATCAAAAGACTTCACTCAAACCAGGTATATAACTCAAATTTTATAAATATAGATGATTAGTCTTATGCTATATCATTTTCTTCCATTAGTAAGTTTCCACAAATGAACCATGAAATATTTTTCCATTGCCGATCCACACAAGTTCTTATGTTTTTAATCCACAGTGGGACAATCTAAGGATGGTCCTCATCAAGTCACGCACTGTTGATCTATACAGGGTCTCTAGAATGTCGATCCACACAGGGTTGCTATGATGGTGATCCACGGGTCACTAGAATGATGAACCATAAAGGGTTACTATGATGCTGATCCATAGAGGGTCACTATCATGCTGATCCACATAGGGTCACTATGATGTTGATCCATACAGGGTATCTATGATGCTGATACACACATGGTCGCTATGATGCTGATCCACACAAGGTCTCTCTTCAATTGACAGTCAGCCACAGGATTACACGGACTCGATGTGCTTGAGTTTCGTAGAATCTGATCATCAAGATATCGTTCATGCCTCAACTACCACAAATCTCCATGAAGGAGTAACCCAAAGTACAACTATGTCGTAAGGGTCCCAACGCGATAGAAGTCATGTCAATCGGACGCCAAGTCTAAGAGTTATAGGCATTTTAGTGTCGAGGCCCCGATTGGATTTGGGTACAATCCAAACTGGCCATACTCTAACATTATTCAAAACTCAAGATGAGTATCTCATAATCACTATCTAATTTCAAGGATTCCAACACCAATTATGGTTTTTCAAAGGGATGTTTGGTTTGCGAGATACGAACTTTTAAGAGAAACTAGGCCTTAAAGGGTCTGGGTCCGGTCTAACCCGACCCGCCCGTCCTAGGCCAACCTGACCCGATTCAGGTGACCTGATCCGGTCCAGGTTTGACCAGGGTCTGGGTCCAACCTAGGTCTGGGTCTGACCCAGTCCGGCCGAACCGGATGGGCTGCAGCGGGCTCGGCCCACTAGGCCACAGTGGGCTCGGCCAGCTAGGTAGCAGACCAACCCATCCCACTAGCTAGGTGTGACCCACGTGAAGGTCACGTTTTATTCGTCTTGAATGGATAAAGATCCATTCATCTCTTTGTAATGGTGGGGCCATGTGGCGTTGTCTCGGCTGGCATCAGGACCTGTGGGCGCACGGGTCACCTTTGTCGCGGCTTCGAAGCTGCGACCTCCTCACCGCAGCTTCGAAGCCACAACATCCTCATCGCAGTGCATGACGACACACCACCTTTGACCAAAGTGGCCATTCAGGAGCCAACTACCCCTTCAGGACCCTCACGAATAGCGACCGACAGCCGCCGCCATTTCCACCGACACCGGTTGTCGATTCCATCGCGCCGGTGGAACCTCTGCAGGCCACCGGGTGAGCTCAAGTCATCCGTTTTCCCTTCCACTCATGCCTTTAGGCCTCCCAGGATTCCATTGTCCTTGTGTGCCTCCTGGTTTCATGGTTTTTTCAAGTTGAATATTTTTCCCCTGAAGAACGCTATATGAACGAAGCGGCGGAGGGTCTCAGCCTTGTTTATTTAGCTAGCGCCCTCCACATTATCATCATAACAAGTGAGCGACAATAAATTCATCATCAAACACTTATAATTCAATCAAGTCAAACCCCTACCTCATAAATGGAGGTGGCGTCGTAGTCGGGGCAGGAGAAGAGTCCTCATTGGATGAAGTTGTCGGCGTTCGTCGATCTCATATTGTTGCCTCCCAAGCTTCCATCCTCTACCAGTGGAAGGTGTCGTGGTACTTCACTAGTGGTTCCTCACAACCATTTCCAAATTCCATGCTCGAGATTCAATTAAATAGATGGAGGATGATATTTTAATGTGACATAGCTTTAATGAGGTTCATTAATAAGTTAATTAATGCACCTATCATCTCTCAATAGAGTGGTTTTGAAAATGAAGAGTCAATCCATTAAATGGATGGGCAACTTAGCGGTCCTGCCACGCCTCTCAACCGCTGGAGAAAAATATATTAACAATTTTTATGTTATTTTTTTATAATTTAATAAAGTCTGAAAAACTATCTTTTTCTTTCGACCTACTACGGTTGAGGTGAAGCCTCCCTTAAGCAATTCGCAACACTACTGATTCAACAGTTCCCTTAGATATCTAATCCAAGCACTAGTTCAAAAGATATAAAATTTCACCCACACATTTACTGAATTTACCTTAATGAAAGTTCAAAATTCCATTCCAGGAACACTGGGCCTCAGAATCTAGTGTCGTCAATTTTTGATGACTCATTATAATCCTAAATAATTTTAAAAACAAATTTACATGGAATTTTTGGGTCTTTAAATTCTCCCCATCTGAGGGATATTTGTACCATAAAGATACAACAAAAGTAGGGGAAAAAATGGGGGTACAAAGCATGTATCTGAGCCTCCCACTCCCATGTACTCTCTTGGAGATTCCTATGCTGCCAACAAACTTGAACCAGAAGAATAAACTACCCACGAAGGATTTTAAGCCTATAATATTTATTGGATAAAAGTAAAAATATTTGACAAACATATATAATCATTTTGTAGTTAGTTCTGTTCATTCCTGTCATTACAACATCTAGGGGTTAAAAATAATATTATTATATTATTAGTGTGCAATGTATGCTTTCAAAAAAACTTGTTTTTGTGTATTGGGTATTCCATTGAAAATATCATCCCCTTTAAAGTAATATTATTATTTTATTCACAAATATTAATAAATATGAAAATGTAATATTATTTATTTACCTGTGATTTTACAAAAATATTTTATGTTTTATGTTAAATATAATTCACCCCCTCTTATAGTGTAACTATTTATCATATATTGAAAAACACTTGGTATCATATCTATCTTCTATTATGTTCTATGAATCACCTCATTTTTTATTATACTAACATTTGGAATCAATTATATTTTCTACTTGAAAATGATCTTATTTATATTTAATGTTTATTTTACCAAAAAATATCACAACTTTCCTTATAACACTAATTGTGTGGTAAAAGAAGGATCATATTATTTTTATTAGGGTGGGAATTCTATTTGGAACTCTCATTAATTTAAATACAAGACCACCTATTTTTTATGGTGTGGATTATGAAATTAGTCTAATCATATGAAATCATTTATTATTAATATTAGTGTTGATAATTTTATAATGATGTCTGGAAGTTATAAAGTTTCAGAGAAATAGTTTCTCAATTGTTTCATGATGAAAATATACAATATCAGGAAAGTCATGAACTTTTGAATACATTGTTTTGTTCAATGACCATGAATATATATAGTTAGATAACTTCTTCAAAGATAGTGAATGGAATTTGGACGAATTTGGATGTTAAAAATTTTGTAACTTATAAAATGTTAGAAACTCAATGATATTTGTTTAGAGTAGATTATTAAGATTTTGATTTCATACAAAGTGAAATAGTGACTCAAATTCATCAGCATTTTATAAATTTTTTAAATACGTAAAAAAATTTAGTTGAGAAATAATTAATTGATTATCATTATATTTATTTATATTTTTTATTTTTTTTATAATGAATTATTAATTTAAGAGAAAATGTATTAATGATACAAAACATTTCACTATGATAAGTCTTGATGACTTGATTGGTACTTTAATTCAATAGGAATGTTGAGTGAAGATAGATTTTGATAAATAGAAAAATAATAATGGGGTGGCCTTCGAGTATACTTCTAGTAATTCTACTTATAGTGATTTTAATTCATGTTATATTTTTTATAAATCTTATTTCTCAATGAAAAAAAGTTAGAGTTAAAATTAGAGTAGTTTAGATGACAATGAGAACAAACTTGGTCCACATTTTAGAATAATGAATGGAATTTTCTGAAATAAGAATTTTCAATATACCCATTAAGAAGATAGAAAGGATATACATGATGAGAATGACTCTTTATATGTATTTGGATATTAATATAAAATGAAATTTCATATTAGTATAGATTTTATTATATTTAAATATAATGATTGAAAATCAAACAAGTACTCAAATAATTAGAGGTAAAAAGAGCTAATAATATATGGAAAACTATAGTACAAGGGAATTTAATATTAATTCTACCAGTTCATCAAAAGATAGTGGAACTGATGGTCAAAAGATCATCAATTTTTATTCAAATATTCAAAATGATTTAAAATTATTCATGGATACGGTAACATTGGAATCTTGGATAAACGTTACCCTAGAATCTTAATTTATTTATACCTCTGATGATGATTATTCAAATTCATCAGATAATTACAAATATAATTCAATAGATGATGAAAAAGTAAATTCATAATATGGTGAAGATGATATTACTACTTTGGAATAAATGGTTATATATGGTAAACATATGGAAAAGGAAAATAAAATTTCGAAAAATATCTATGATTCTACATAGTCAAATAATATTAAATCTAATAAAATAATTTTGAAATTATCTTTTGAATTTTAGAATCATTCATTAAAATTAGATTCAATATCTAATTCTAGTTCAAATTTAAGTGATCTAAATTTAGTTGTTAAACTAAAATATGAATTAAATAAACTAAATAAACTCTTTTCAATCATTACTTATGATAAAAAAATTATCAAAAAATGTATAAACAATTAAATCATTATAGAAATTATAATAGAGTAGGATTTAATTTTCATAAATCACATTTCCATTAAAATTATTTTTTACCTAAAAGTGAACCATTTTTTACTAAATTTCAAGAGGAATTCCATTGGGAAAAATATTTTTCTTTAAAACAAGTTCAATCTTTTGGTTTTAATAGATATTTTATTTTCAAATAACTATAAATTTTAAAATACAAAAATTTTTGGAATATGTGAGTTCCTAAAAATGGTATTTGCTAATGTAATCGGACCCAAGAAAATTTAGGACCCAAGAACTTAGTTTTGATAGCTTCATGAAAAGAAGAAGATTCCTAGAAATTAGAATAATTGATATATAAATAGTAGTTATTTCCAGTATATGAATGGAGATAAGTAAATCTTCCAAAATATAAAAAATTTAAATGTGGTGATTTAATTTTGGAAAAACCGCACTAGGATAAATCATTGGAATTTGTGATGTTTCTTTTCTTGAAAAAAAGTAAATTTAAAATTTTTGATATGTCATGGGATGTAAGCATAACCTTATCAGAATTTTTATAGTATGTGATGAGTTTTACCTCATAAACTTCATGAATGATAGATTTTTTGTTCAAATATTGGATGATGGGCCTGATAATTCAAACACTCTTGACTTAGAATACTTAAGACATCATAATTTACCTTGTTTGAGTAAAGATGATGATTTATCTTATTTGTGTCATATAATTTTAGGATATTATAACTTTATAAATTTTTTAAACATTCTAGGAAATGAAATTTTATAAAACCAATAGAACTTAAGATTAACCCTATTAGAGTATATGATCCTTTTCAATTTACTAAGTAATTAAAAATGATGTTTTAATATATAAATCTTTATGTTTAGTGAACATTGATATATTTGGTCCTACCTAAACTAAGAGTATTGGGGGAAAACAATTTTTCTTTATTGTTTGATGATTACACTATATTTTCATGGGTTAATTATCTCACATGAAAATCTAATGCACTTTCTCTTTTAAAAATACTTTATTCTTTTATTAAAAATTGGAAAAAACTACATTTAATTACTATCTAGAGTGATCATGATGGTGAGTTTTTAAATTCATATTTTGGAACTTTTTTCACTCAAAAATGTATTAAACATAACGTTTCATCACTAATAACACCTTAAAAAATGTTATAGTGTTATAAATAAATCTAATTCTTTTAAAAATTAATAAAACATTGATATGTGAATATTTTATTTCTAGAAAATTGTAGGCTGAGGTGGTGAGTATAACCTTCTATAGTATAAATTGAGCTTTACTCCATTTGTTTCTTAATAAAACTACTTGTGCATTATAAAATTGGAGAGATCTAAATAATTCATACATTAAAGTTTTTGGTTATAAAGTATTCGTCCTAAATACTAAAGATCAACTTTATAAATTTGACCCAATGGATGATGAAGGAATGTTTCTTGGTTATTTAAAAAAATAAGACCTATAGAGTTTTTAATAAAAAAATATTTTATTGAAGAATAATTTTATGTAAAATTTTATGAAAATGATCCTATTAATGATATTTTTAAATTAATTTGGTATATCTACCATAAGATGATTCACAACCATTGGTATTTAACACTCTGGCGGTAACATCAATGGATTTTCAATATCCAAAAAATATTTCAATGTATGATTTATAACCTATGCTTGATTTTCAACATATTACTTTACCTAAGAACTAATCAATCTGAATGAGGTGTCCCACTAATAATATCATTGGTGATGCAACCCAAAAAGTAAAAAATACAAGTTCATTAATAAATAAATGTGATCACTATGCATTTTTATCTCATTTTGAACCTAAAATAGAAGGTGGTTCCTTGGGTGATGAAAGTTTAATAATGGATATATAGTAAAAGATAAAATTGATTTCAATAGAATCATGTATGGACATTGGTTTCACATCCTAAAGAACATATAGTTATTATAGTAAAATATTTCTCTAGAAATAAATGTGGTGAACATGAAACTATATTAAAATATAAGTAAATACTTATTCCTAATTGTTATTTTCAAGATGAAGGCATATAATTTGGTGAAACTCTTTCAATTTTAGTTAGACTCAAATATATCTGGATCTTACTAGCCTTCATAACACATTTGAATTTGGATTTATATCAAATATATGTGAAAAGTGATTTCCTGAACATTTTTTTCAGGATAAAGTTTATTTTAAGAAACCCCATGGTTTTTAAGTTTTCAAATTTCCAGAGCATGTATTCAGAATTACCAATGAACTTTATGGACAAAAAAATCCTTAAAAGATCTTATTATATACTTACAACATTATAACATTAAAATTATTTTTAAGAAAAATTTTGATCCAATAATTTTTATAAAAAAAGGGTTTTATGGAAATAATTATTATTAAAATTTATGTTGATGAAATTATATTTGGATCAAATCAAAAAAAAATATTTCTGATGGTTTATCAAAAACTTATGAAAAGTGATTTTTAAATGAGAATTATAGTGGTATTATAGTTTTATTGGTTTTAAAATCTCTCAAAAACTAGGAGACATTTTAAGTCAACAAAAATAAATTAGATACTTACTCAAACATTTTGGTTTTGAAAATTCTCTAAGTATATGTACCATAATAGTAACTTTTATCAAACTTGAACATGATGAATCTTGGAAACTAGTTGATTAATATAGTTATAGAGGTATGATTGGAGGTTTTATTTATCTAATGGATAGTCGACTAGAAATAATTTTTTCAGTATATTTGTGTGCAATATTCTAAGAGCATATGAAGGAATTTCATCTAGAATTGGTGAAATGAATTTTTTGTTATCTTCAAGGAACCTTTTAACTTGGTTTGTTTTTTCTTCCAAAAAAGAATTTTTACATAAAGTTACTAAGATATTTAATATTGTGGTTGTAATTTAGATGGGAAGATTACTTTGGAAACAAGAAATTTAATAGGAGAAGCATTTATTTAATTTTCTAGAAAGAAACAACACTCAGTTTTACTCTCCACTAATGAATCTTAATATATAGAAACTTGATGTTGTTGTTTACAACTATTGGTGATACAAGTCACACTCATGTATTTTTATTTCTACTTCACTGAAACTCCAAAACATTATTATAATACAAGTGTAATTACATTTTCTAATAATCCATCACATAACTTATATGAAAATCACATAGATGTAAGACCCCATTTACTTAGAGATAACACACAAAAAGGATATATTATTCTTGACTTCCTCATAATTGAAAATAACCTAGTTGATATTTTTACAAAACCATTAAACAATAATAGATTTGAATAAATTTAAAAACAATTAGGGATGATAAACATAAAATGATATTCAATTTCCATTAAACATAAGTTATCTTCAATATTTGGAACACTCTTCAAGTAAGGGGGTCATTTTTTTAAATTTGTTTTATTTTATTATTATATTATTTTCATCTAAAAAATGTAAGGTTTCATGTGAAAATTAATTTATTGAATTTAAATTTAAAAATAATTTGTGTTTTTAAAGGTTTCTATGGACTAATACATAAAAGAAAAGGATACATTTATTTATTATTTTGTATGGATAATAATTTTCTATAGAAGATAAAATTTTCAAGTTGAACATTTTCCCTAGAACCATCCTACAAAGAGAAAGATCATATGTGTATTGAAATATAACTTATGGGAAGTTCAATTTCATAAAATCGACCTTATTGAAGATACTTTATGATATTTTTTTATAAAAATGTTTTATATTTGGTGAAAATCAATTATTGGTAAATAATATTTTGTATAATAGGTAATAAAATAGGTTTTATAATATTTTTAAGAATGATTATTAAGAAACATTTTTATGAAAGTTTTTATTTTAATGTTTTTTAAGAAACATAAATTCATAAAGTTAGATCCTTTGTTAAAGAACTTTACAACAAATTTTGATGATGTTATGTTGTTCAATAAATGTTTTAAACATCATGAAAATTTCATGACACAAGATGAATTCTATGAAAGAGAAGTCTTTTACAGTTGAGGTTCGAATAAACATTAAAAAAAATCCTTCCAGATAAACATTTCGAGATAGATTTTTGTGAAGATGTGAATGAAGGTGATAAAATGATTAAGTTTTAAAGGAAAGAGTCATAAGAGATCTTAACATAAAAAAATTCTAGATGATGTTGTTTTAAGAAACTCTGACATTGCAAAGTTACTGATCGGATGGTCAAATGATAAGTTTCAAGGACAAAAGAAGCTTCTGAATTTTCAAACATGATATTCTTGCACAAAGTTTTATGGATGTACTTAATGGATGTTTCTAAAAAACATTCCATATAGAGTTCTTGTAAGTATAGTTGTTGATAGTGTGGATTTTTTGAAGATTTTAAAAAGTTAAAAGTATTGTAATTGATATTTAGACATACAATCTACATGAAAATTGTATGTACCAAATGATGAACACCAGAACAACATGATCAGTCTAATTTTTTGTTTTTGAGTTTGTGTGGTTTAGAAAAATGTGAATGAAATAAAAAGTGTCATAAAAATTCAAATTAGAATATATGTGAAAATAAAAAGGGGGATGATTTAAAGAATATCAAAGCTAATGTTTTTAGAAAACGAATTTTGTTTGTAATAAATGTATTTAGATGTTGCAAAAATGTATTTCACCATATTAAATGAATCAATATAAATGAATAAATGCATGTATTTTTCATTTTCAAAGAGTTAAGAGCAATGGAAAGAGGAAAACTAGGTTTCTAGATAAGCACTTTATATGAAGTTTAAAGTATAGAGATTTTTTATAGACTGAGTAATGTTTGAAGATGAAATGTTATAAAGTGATTTTATTCATTGGGAAGAATAACATCGAACAGAACACTAGACAAACATTAACAAAGTGAACATACAATATTTCATGGAGAGTTATATAATGGTCTAATATTAGGTTTGAAGATCATATAGATTCAACTAGATAAAGAAAAAGTGGAGAAGAAAATTTTTCTCATCGTATAAAGGCTTACAAAAAATAATTTTCAAATGGAGGGTTTTGAAAATTACTTACATAACATTTTAAAGTTCCAAAATGATGTTGCTGATTTTTTCATTTTATGTGGTTTGTTATCCTACTATGATAATATAGACTTCAGTTGTATTGTGATTTATCTGATTTCAAAAATGTTTGAGAATGGTTGATATTATTGAGAATTTATCGATCTACATAAATATTCTAGAAGTGTTGGGAAACATCTAGTTAATTACTAATGATTGATATATCCAGAATTCAATTTTCAGTGAGAGGGAAAGCAAATAATATTTCCCACATTTTAAAATTCAAGATCACATATATAAAGTGGTGAAAATTAAAATGTACATTAAAATGTTCACCCATGAATTAAATATGAAATGCTACAGGTTTTTGTATTAATGAAAGTACCAAACAGAGCATCTGATCAGAGCATTGCGAAAAGTTTTAGTTTAGAAAATTAGACAAAGAAACAAGAAAATGTTATCCTAATGATGTTTCAGGTGTAGTGTTTTTGTTAAATCAGATAGAGAAATATAAGCAAGTGAAGTGAAGTGAATTATATGGAGTTTACCAGATGAAAACATATGCACTAGACAAACATTACGGGATGGAGGAGTCAAATAGACTTTCCAAATGAACATTTCTAAGAGCTGAAGTTATAAAGTTTCACATATTTCATGTGGATCAATATATTTAATCCAAACTTTGTAAACTAATGGGATTTAGTATGATCATACCTATTCGTATATATAATTATTCTATTGGGATTTAGATCAAAAGTTTTATTCACATCCTTCTAATAGTGAATTTACATGGACCTAGAGGAGTGGCCAAGGCAAGCATGTAAGTTATTACACTATGGAAAAACATTGTAATTCCTATATTCCGTGTTTAATTTCTCACATTTTCTTTCTTTTTATATTGTTATAAAATTTAATATGTAATATAACTCTAATAACTTTTAGGGGTTAAATTTCATAAATTTGGAAATTTTTAAAAATACCACCATTGATTCAACCCCCATTTCTTAGTGGTTCAACAATACTTAATAACTTCATGTGTTATCAAAGATAAGTTTCCCATGATGAATCCATATCATATAAAATCTAAATTCAGTAAATAGTATTGGTATTCCTACATTTAATGAAAACAATATCAGGGATATAAAAATATAATGATACCTTATCTTCTATCCCTTGTCCTGTGGGATATTGATGTAGAAACTATTGGGTTTACACCCATTAAGAAAAATTCTCTTGTGACTCTTGGTGAAAAGGGAAACATATAGGTTGATAGAAAACATAGAAATAAAATTCTTATGTTTTCATCATAAAACTTATTAATAAAGGTGAAAGGTCTCAAAAATTCTATGGAATCTAGGGAAAAACTTAGAAGTATCTTTGAATAAAATATAAAAGTGAAAGAGGAAAAGTTACAAATTTGTTGCAGTAAGTTTGAAGATATCACAATGAGAGATAAATAAACTGATTATGAGTACTTTACTATAGTTAATAAAGTTCCTTGAAACATTATAGGATTTAGAGATATCCTAAAAGATTTATCCATTGTATATAAACTCATTACAAACCTTCCTGATAGGTTTGACTCTAAAATTTATGCCTTAGAATATAAAGATTATTTATATCATGATGAATTTCATAAATTTCTTATCTATTCTGAATTTCGAATAGATTTATAATTCAAAATTAAGATCAAGTATAAAATATAATTTAATTCTATGAGAAATCTAAAAAACTAAGATAATAATAATGCTATCCTTAGTGATTCTAATGATAAGGAAGATGATTAAAATATTGAAAAGATCATTTCTATTTTATCCAAAAACTATCAAAGAGGTACATGAATGTATAGACAAAAACTTCCACTAAAATATTTTGAGTATGGATGAATTGATAATTTTGTTATGAATTGAAAATATAAAGATCATTTTTAAGAAAAACGTCAATGGAATAATTTTAACAAGACTACTAAGGAAGACAATAAGTACACCAATGGTAAAAAAGGTAACTGGAAATAGAATATGAATATTGGGTAAAAACGTTGAATATGACCCTACTAAAAATAATTCTTTAGAATATTGAAATTCATAAAACTTCATATCCTTCTTTATAAATTATTAGAAAAGGTATTAATCCATAAATAGTGAAGAAGAATTAGGCAAAGAAACTTGTAGAGAATATTCGATGAGATCCAAACATGTGGATATCTTGATAAAACACAAAACTCAATAAATATATAATAATTGTGAATAAGGTAGGATGAAATAATAATAAATTAAGGAAATATGTTCTTAAACAAGAATATGAGAATATTTATGAGATGATAAACCTTAAAATAAGAGTTTTGTGAGCTACGAAAGATGCTGGATGATCTTGGTAAGAAACATTAAAGAAAGGAATATGAGGTTTTTAAAAATCAATGAAAACCTATTGAGGTTGGTTATTATTAATAAAGATGAAAAAAAATTCCAGCAAGGCTTAATATATAAAATCTAAATCATCTCAAGATACTAAGAAATCCCTTTCCCAGAGTTAAGTGAAATCTTCGCCAACTAAATGTAAAAGTTCATCTAATATTATTAACTCTGAATGTTTTGAGAAAAATATAGGAATTCCTGGACTGAGAAAGGATGTAGGATATTTATCACATAAAAAAAGTTAAAAATATCTCTTATAAGAAATTTTCTCTATGTTAGTAGGGAAAAAATCATAAAGAATATATGAACATCATTAACCTTCACACAAGGAAATATTTTACATTTACAAAAAATGATATTCAATAGTTTTTGTCAGTGTTATGGATTTTATAAGAATAAATATAAAAACTATTGGAATAATACATCTCTTCTTGTAAATAGTCATGAACCAAGGGAAAAATAGTGGGAGAAAACATAATAACATTCATAAGCTATAGAAAGGTGGAAAAACAATCTCAGGATGTTATAAAATTACCATAAAAACCAATTTGATTACCTGAAGGAATTTTATGGAATATATAACCAACCTAGTCACTGTATTTGATAATGTATGACCACCAATTCGGGAAAGTATTCTTATAATAGAAAATAAAAATAAGTTCGAAAGAAGAAAGTTTAAGAAAGAACTTTTATTGTTGAGACAACTTTGAAATCAAGAAAAATTAAAAAATAGATTCATAATAGTGGTTATTCCTTGAGTATGATAGGATATTTAAAAATCATGAAATTAAAATCATGATAGAGGTGAAGTTAATTTCTGAAATGATAGTTCCTTAAAAATAAAAGGAATAGGAACAAAAGAGATAGAATCTAAGAAATTTAAATCAATAAAAGTTTTATATGTTGGTGGAACAAAGCACCACTTACTTAGTGTGATAAAAAATCTGATGATGACAAGGAGGTGATGTTCATGAAAGATTCATGAATCATCAAAAGTGTGGAAGATGGTAAAGTTGTTACAAGGGGATAAATAACTAGTGGAAATATCTATCAAATTGGAGAAATTTCTAACTCAGTTTATTTGAGTGACAAAGATGAATACAAATTGTGGAATCCAAATCTTGGGCATCTTTCACATGTCTGAAAAAACATTCAAAAGTAAATGGTGTAAGAAAAATTCTAAAAAAGAATGAATATGATAATTTTTTAACTTTTCAGAAAAGGAATATGTCTTGTAAATTGTATAAGAATGTTGAAATTTAGTTTACCATACATCTTGAGCTTATTAACTCAGAACTTTATTGGTCGACGGGATATCAATAAATGAAAGGTTATACAAATTTATCACTTTTATTTACTATTTCACTTGGATTACCAATATTAGGTTTATGAATCTTAAATCAGAGGCTATGAAAATGTAAATATTTTTTTATAAGAGAAATTGAAAAATATTTGTGTGTTTATAAACTGAAACTAAGAACCGAAAATGGGAATGAGTACATATGCAATTATTTTTAATCATACCTAAAGAAACATGGAATTAAATATCAAAACATCACTCCATATACCCCCTACCCTAATAAAATTCCATGGAAGAAAGGAAAAAATAAAATATTGGTGGAAATGGGAAGAATTATGCTTGATGAGTATCAAATTTCAATGTTTTTTGGAGATAAGTTATTAGTATGGATGTACATGCACAATAAAAATGTTTTTTAACACCAGAATCCAACATGACATCCTATGAAATCTGGTATACCAATAAAACTTTAGTAAAATATTTCATATTATTTGGAATTCCCTGTTTACTAAAGATAAAAAATCTTGTTCTTTAAATTTTTGATTAAAAAACTGAAGAATTACTTTTCATGGGATATTAACCCAATGGAATAAGATATAAATGTTGGGGAAAAACTAAAAAAATTGTTTGATTTCTATTATGTGAAAGTTTTTGATATCTGAATTCCTTAATAAATGTTGTTGATAATGTTGTGGAAGATAAATTGAATACTTCTAATGATAATAATAAAATTAAAGAATAGAGTGATCCAAATAAAGTGATTGGAGATTCATAAGAATCATATTGTGAGGAAAGTGAAATGGGAAGAAGAAAATTAAAATCTTATACCCTACATAAGTAGGTTGAATGTAATAATATTATTGTAAATTCATAAGGTCCAATTTAGAATAGAATAAAGTTGATATTAGAAAATAAAACATCACTTATCTCATAGGATCAACCAGAATCACATTTAGAAGTAACTCAGCATTGAGAATGTGTAGGTGTTATGAATAAAGAGTTGGATCAAAAAGAGAAAAAATGACACATGGTAACTTCTTCCACATCTATTAGGAAGTAATATTATTGATAAAAAATTAGTATATAAAAATATGCTGAATTAACATTGGGAAGTTTCAAGAAACAAAGAAAAACTAGTTTTTAAATTCTATTCATAGGTGGAAGGTTTGGATTTTGAAAAAACCTTTTCTCCTATTATGAGATTCTAAACTATCTGAATGTTATTAGAAGTTCTTTATATCGTTATTATAAAATTTATCAAATGTTTATAATTTTAGTTATATTAAATATAGAGATTAAAAAATAAATATACTTGAGAAAGATGAAACCAAGGTCTGTAATTTGAGGAAATCTTTATATGAGTTTAAATAAACTCAGTGATCCAATTTCTCCAAACTTGATAATTTTTTGAAAAATTTGATTATTTATAAAGGGGAAGTTGATAGGAACTTATATGTGATGGAAATGAATTCAAGTACCCTAATTGTTGATTTTTATGTTTATAATATATTTTTTCGAGGGGGTGTAGAAACTTATTATAAAGAGTTTGTTGAATAAATCAAGGAAACTTTTGAAATTTCATTGCTTAGGGAATTAAACTTCATTTTGGGCCTATAAATGAAACAAAGGGAAATATATATGCTCCTATCATAATTAAAATATTAAAGGTATTTTTTATAAATGTTTATAATTATTGAATATAAATAGTTTTCTACTCCTATTTTAGTTGTAATAAAGATGAGTAAAGATAAAGTTGTGAAAAGTGTTAATCAAAAATATTTTTAAATGTTTATAGGAAGTTTTATCTATCTTAGAACATTATGTCCCAATATTGTTTATGCGGTTACTTTGTCGGAAGGATACTAGAGTGGCCAAATAGAATCACATCTACTGGAAGAAAAAAAATTCTTAGATATATCAAATAAACATCATGTTATGTGTTGTTTTATAAAAAGAAGTCTCATATAAACATTTATGTATATATTTTTTATAATTAGGCTCCATATTTAAATGAAATAAAATCAATTTCAAGATGAATATTTTTCATGGGATAATTTTGTGGGAGTTGGTATGGTAAGAAACAATGTTTAGTGAACTTGATAACATTAGAAGTAGAATATATTTCCACCACCCATGATTATACTCAGATTATTTGGATGAATGCTTAACTATAATATTTTAGAGAGAATGTTTGTAAACCATTGAAGATACTTTGTCAAAATCATAGTTCCATTTATCTTTCCAAAAATCCAATATAATATTCTACCTCAAATCATTTTCATATTAAGTATCATTTCATCAAGGATAAACGTTTTGGTGGAGATGTTATGTTAGAGTACATTTCTATAAAATATCAAACTTTTGATGTTTTCACCTAAGTTATGAAAAAAGAGATATTTTTGGAATGGAGTTTTCATCTTCATTTTCATCCCCCACCAAAATCATTATAAAATTATAGAGGAAGTGCCATATAAATACCCTAACCCCTAGTATCCCAGAGTTGGTGCTTTAATTATTACATTGAAATAGATACAAGACCCTAATCCTAAAGGAATGATCAGGATAGAAGTTTTGGAATACAGATTTCATACGAAAACATTACATTACATCTTGAAATGAAAAATAACATATAAATTTCATTAGAAAAATACTTAACTCCAAGATTATCCATAAAAGTCATTCGTAATATAAATCATTTCATCTTGGGTAAAAATAAAAAATAATATAGGTGTGAACTCATATTCTTAGTAAGGGTAAGTAATACAATGGAAGTAATAATAAACTTAAACAATAAAGAAAGGTGAATAACTGAAACTCATTCCAATAATACATAATCATGATCATAATATGGTGGGAATAAAATAGAAATAAATAATTCCTTATAAATAATCACATTAAACATAACCATGGATATTCTAGTAGTCGAAGAATCCCATGATTTATAAATTACTAATATCATGATAATTGAATGCATTTTTCAGAAATCAGAAACATGTCATCAAGACCTCATCCAAGACTTCTGAAAAAAATGGTTAATGCCTCATCCAAAATCCATTTCTTTTTTATCTCATGAGATCTACCAATGCATTGAGGGGCTGTAGTGGGCCCCACCTATCATTTACTATATCCAATGCATTCCTAATATGTATAATAAAAATACATATTTAAATAAAAGTGTTTCATACCAAATTGAAATATTATAATCATAATCATATATAAATAATCTCTAATTAAATCATTGATAAATTCTTGGGGAAAATAATCTTCAAACATTCCAAAGTTTCATGTACATCATTAAAATATTTAAATTTGTATCCCTCTGAAGAAATAACATTAAATGAAACATATAATATCATAAGAATAATAAGACTAATGATTTTATATATCAATGGTAAGTAAATACACCACATTCTAGGAATAAGTTTTGAATAAGACATATATCTCATAGAAGTAAAAGTGAGACGATAAAAAATATTTTAATTTGGAAAAAAGATTTCTTTTGGAAATTCATTTTCATTTATCATAAAATCATATTGTAAAAATTTATATCCCATAAAATAAAAGATACAAATAATGAAATTTTATTTGAGCCATAAATTATGGTCAAATAAAGTGAAAACATGTAAAAGAGTTTTTAGGAAACATTAGAAATGAGCCTCTTTATTGCGGTTTATTGAAAATATTAAAGAGACTTTAAAACATAAAAAGGAATAATTTTTTTTATAAAACTAGAAATGAAAAAATATATTTTTTCATGATAAAATTAGTGATTTTATAAAATATTGGTGGATCAAAATAGATTATGGGTGGTACATAAAAATGGGTTTGAAATTGGGATGTTCCCTTTAATTGGGTTTGCGTAACGGGAGGAATTGAAAAGGAAACCTTGTAAAGCATGTAACTCCCCATCAAAGAAAGAAGGGTAATGCTATTTACACAAATATATATATATATATCATTATCACAGAATTTATAATGAGTACATAAGAATAATTAAGAATTACATTGGGGTAAAGAGAGAGAGAGAGAGTGTGAAACCTGAATGAAAAAAGGTGGTTTGGGAAGAATACCTTACCACTTTTCATAAAGTCGAATCATAAGCCCATGAAATTAAAGATAATAAAATAAGACATTTAATACCATGAAAATAAATATATTCATGATATTATACATTAATGGTAAGTATAAATACACCACACACAATATATATTGTTGAATAAGGCATATCTCATGGAAATAAAAGTGAGACGAGAAAAACCATACCTTATGTTCGAAATAATTTTTCACTTGTACATACTGTCCTGGATAATAAAATTAAATTAAATAATTAATTAATTAATTACCTTCTCTACATTTATTTGGTTTTTTATAATTTTATTAAGTTCATTTATGGATTTTTTGATGAGTTATATGATTCAATTTCGTTATTTGGAAGTGTTCATTTCCTTGGTTTTCATGATCAGTTTACTTGTATATGAGCATAAAAGTTCATGTAATATGGGAAAAGATATGCATAATTTAAGTTATATTTCATAATGAACATCCATAAGATTAAATAGTGATATAAGTCATTTGAATATTTGGGATGAGTATGAATCATTTGATAAAATAGTAGTGATAATTATTTAGATTATTTTAGCGGTTTTTCGATTATCTCAAACTAGTTTTATTTTATTAATTAACATCACTGCATTTAATGGTTCTAGAACATTAAATATGTTGTAATACATATATTAAAATTTATTTTAACCATAAATTTTTTTAGGACTATCCCTGAAGGCGTTAATGGAAAATGAAAATGCATCTTCCATGATTTCAGTAAATTGACACATCACGGGAGATGTTTTCATTTTTAGAATAAAAGAGAGAGGGTAAAAAGTTTTTTAGAACCCCCTATTTGAGGTATGTAACCCTTGTTTATGTTTTTATATATATATAAAGTGTCTAGATAATTCTCTGGAGATTTTAGAATGGTTTTGGAATGTTTTGGAGACATTTATAAGGGTTTATGGTTTGAGAACGGTTAGTGGAAATTGTGCAACAAACCTAGGTAACTATGCATAGTGAGGCATAAGAAAAGAAGTGGGAACATAGTTTCCAATCCCTGTGTCTAGCCTAGGTAAATCATTCTACTTGAGACAGTGGTATTTTTCATGGTCAGTGCATAATTTTTCTAACTGTGTGGGCCAACCGTGTAGGGCACCCTTTGGGATAGTAACAAACATACAGTTAGTGCACAGGTTGTCTAATCATGCAAGCTAACTATGCATGACATTAAAAATAGGGGTTTTAAAAATATTTTCACTTGGTATTTACCCTAAAGAACCCATTTCCACTCCCACTCAAACCCAACAAGGGATTTTCTATTCTGAGGGGTTAAGTCACCTCTCCCACTCATCTTGTAGGAATTTCAAAGCGTTTTCTTGGTGGTTTGAAGGTGATTCTCCTTCAATAAGTCTCTATCCATGGTTATTTCATGTTTTCCATAGATATATTGCTCTATACCACTTGGTTTGAAGCATATACATCCATTTAATGCAGAGATGGGGTTATTCTTTCCTAAAATGATGAGATTCCGACTTTTTCATGTTAGTCAAATGGATATAAGGCAGTTTTTGTGAATATTTCACCCAATTTTGTGGTGCGGTTGTGCATTGTTTGATTTCACTAAAACCCTGAGGTAGGTGTCTACTCTATTGAATATATTTTAGATTATTTGGTTTTTCTTAAAATTGACTGTTATTTGGATGTGTGAAGCTTGGTGAAAACTTATTTTGTGATGATCTGTGGATTTTGGGGGGAAATGGGTTATTGTAGTGAAATGTGCTTTATTATTGGATTTTAAAATAGTGATTTTAAAATTGGTGGCTTGGATGATTTATTTAAAATGGATTGTTAGAATTGGGTTTCAATAAAAATGTTTCTTTATTGAATTGTGGTTTGGAATGAATAATGTATTAAGTTTTTTTTCAATAAATGGTTGATTTATTAAAGTGGTTTGGCATGTTATGTTGAAATTCTGTCGGTATAATTGGTTAATTTGGAGTTGGAAATTGTGTGTTGATATGGTTCTGGTAAAAATTTATTATTGTGATTACAGGATTATGTGGTATACACATGTGTTGGATGAGATGGATAATGGTCATGAAGGACCACCATCAAGGATTGGAATGTGGGAATGAAGTACCATGATAAAAGGGGTTGGGTTTGGATGTGAAGTTCCGTCATCAATGGTAACACTGTGATCATGTGTAAAAGTGTGAGTATGATCATGGTAGGCATGTAGACATGTGAAATTACTTTGGTTATGAAAATATAAAATGAGTAATGACATGTTTGGTTTCAATCATTGGTGTTGTGTTTATTTGGGTAAAATTTGTTTGGTAAGGGTGTGTTTGGCTTGCTGGAAATTATTTCCTTGTTTTATGATTTTATATAAATTGTTTATATAAATGTTCTAAGTGGTTATGTCTTAGTGGTATGTGAGGGGAATTCATTTGGGGAAAACCTACTGAGTATTATCACTCACCCCATACTTTGGAACTTGGGTGTTTTTTTATATGTAGTACTCCGAGACATAGGTGAAGGTAAAGAATCTCATTTATTTAGTAGTTCATCATGATGCTTGGGCAGTCTTATTTTTCTTGGAGTATGGAGCTTGGTGTGGAGATGTATATTTTTGTCATATTTTCTTTTGGATTTTGTTGTTTAGTCTTCCTCTTGGTAATCTGATTATGGATTATTATGGATGGGTTGTATTAGTCATTTAGAATTGTTGAAATGTAAAATATTGTTGGCATGCATCATATAGTTGTTTTGGAATTGGAACGTTTGGTTGGAATTTTATTTTAAAAGGGAAAATCATCCATAACCATTCATGATTCCCTTGGAATTTATTGCTAGCCTTTGGTTCCTTCTGGATGTATCCTAATGCCAAGTAACACCTCTACCTCAACTCAAGACAATGAGAATGGGAAGGATATTACAAGTGGTATTAGATTGTTTGGTCCTTGATATACAAGTAAATTCGGTCTTGTTTGGACTTCGAATCAGCTTTCAGTCTTGGTATTGGCATTTGTTCTTGGTTTGTTACTTGAGTTGGGATGGTAGTAAGGCATAAGATGTTTGGAACATGAAATGTAAGCAAAAAATGACATTTCTAACCCTTTTATAATGAACTTTATGTTATATACAATTTGGGTACATAAGTTTTTTGGATACACTTATAGAAGCATGATCTCATTGACAAGGGTGTAACCAATAAGATGATAATGACATGCATAGTATAAAAAACGTCCTACTAGGATTTAATATTTCATTTGGTATAATAATTTATGTTGGATATGAATGCATGGTTTTTTGTGTGAAAAATTTGGAAATTATTTTCAAAAGTGAGGTTTTGAAAAGTAAATGGTTGTGGTATTTTAAAAATTGGTCAATTTTAAAAACACAGTGGATTTTTCAAAATGGTTGAACACGAAAAAATGGAAACTTTTGGAAAAAAATAGTTTTGATAGTTTATTTTGATTGAATTTGAAATTTTATGCCTTAAATTTCAAGGGAGTAAGACTTATGGTGATTATTGGGTTGATATAAATAGCACTGGGTAGACATAGTAGAGACCAATCGAAGGATGCTACAGAAAGTTTGGTTTCACTTGAGCCCCAGGTGAACCAATATCTAGTTCAAAGTATATTGTAAGCTTTCCAATCTATGGAAAGTGGTAATAGAAGTGATGAGATAAGGCATGTAGATCACTCAGTTCAGTTTGAAAAGTATATTCCACCCATTTTTGGAATTATTTGGAGATGGAAAGGCTAGAAGTGTGGTTTAACATGATGGATCAGATATTCAATTTCCTAGAAACAACGACAGAGTTAAAAGTGAAGCTAGCGATGTATATGTTGAAAGATCTTTCATGTTAGTGGTGGGAGTTGGTAGTCTAGGATGGAATGAATCAAGGTATGACATGAGATGGTTTTTAGGAATTGTTTGACATACATTTATACCCTCATATGTTCAAAATTCATTTCACAATGTATTTATTCAGTTTGAATTAGGATAACATGTTGGTGATGGAATATGTAGCTAATTTTATGAACTTAGTATTCTTTTCACCTGAGGTTGCTGGTAGTGCATCCTTGAAGGAACAGATCTTTGAATCGAGTTTAAGATGAGAAATTTGTTCAAAAATTGTGGCTCTATGTATAAGTGATTATATAGAAATGGTGAATAGAGAAATAGTTGCTAAAAGGGATATCTTGGGGACAACAGGTGGGGGAGGCATGTTGGTTCCAATGGGGAACATTGGGAACTCTAACATGGGGATAAAAAGGAAGAGGGACAAGTATTTCTAGGGTGAGATTATGGCTCAAAATATGAAGGTAGGATCGGCGAATCTTCCTCTCATTCCTCAGAGTAAGTCAGGATGTTTTTAGTGTGGTTCTATAAGCCACATGAAGTGGGATTATACAACAGATCCTCTATCATTTCATAACTGAAATCATATGGGTCCTCTTCAATGTTATTGTTGTAATGCTCTGAGGTTGGGTGTTAGTGACACACTTTAAGGGTCAAAGGCATCACATGCCTTGACGGGATGGGGGAACTAGCATGCCCCTCATCAGTAGATCTGATTTAGTCATGGTGATTCTAAGAATAACACAACTCCTCGGTAGGGGAAGCTTTAATAGGGTAATAAAGAGGAGAGTATGGAAAGAAAGTAGCTTTTTGAACCCAATTAGGTTATGGTGGATGATCAGTCGGTACCGTCCACAGTGCGATGCATGATTATTATTAATTATAACTTTATGAAAGTGTTGTTGATATGGGTTCATCACATTTTTCTATCGCTTCTCATACTGTTGATCTTCTAGGTTTAAGTGTGGAAATGATGCCTTATATTTTAAAACTTCAAACGTCTCTGTTTCAAATAGATTTTTTATCCTTCTTGTGTAAAGCATGTTGTATAGATTTGGATGAGGTTGAGTTGATTTGGGACCTCTCAGTTCTTGATATAGAGGTTTATGATATAATATTGGGTATGGATTGGCTAACAATGTTTAAGTCCCACATTGACTGTTATGCATGATCAGTGAGTTTCATGATGGGTGATGGAGTCAATCATCTCTTTAGAGGAGTGAAAAATGTGAAGGTGGGTGCCACGGGCGTGTTAGAACCCGAAGTTGGGATGGTATTGTATCAATTATTGGCATTTTCCATGGCATCAATGGAAGAGTTTGGGAGAAGTATTTTTTCTATAGTGGTTGATCAGTTTTTTGAGGTATCTCTTGAAGAATTCCTAGGATTTCTACCCATGAGAGAAGTGGAGTTTATGAAAGATCTCATTACGGGGATCAGCCTTATCTCACTTCCATCTTACTGAATGGAACCAGCAGAGTTGTAAGAATGTAAAGTGTAGTTAGAGGAGCTAGAAGACAAAGGGTTCATTTGGAAAAGCACGTCTTTGTGGGAAGTTCCTGTTTTGTTTACTAAAAAGGAAGATATACCTATTTGGTTGTGTGTTTATTATCGTAATATTAATCAAGTTATGATAAATAATTGATATACACTTCCTCCCATTTATGACCTGTTCAATCAATAGAGGGGAGCACAAAGTTTCCAAAAAAATTGAATTGCGATTAGGATATCATCAGTTGAGGGTATGGAAAGAGGATATTCCCAAAACATCTTTCTAGAGTAGATATGTCTATTATAAGTATGTGATTATGCCCATTGGTGTTAAAAATAAACCAATGGTCTTTATGTAATTTATGAACTGAATATTTCAAAGATATTTGGATTCTTTCATGGTGGTATTCATGGATGACATACTGATGTCTTCAAGAACAAGGCTGGAATATGAGCAACACATGGTAGTAGTATTGGGAATCTTGAGAGGTCATCGGTTATATTCCAAATTTTCAAAGTGTGATTTTGGGATAAAAGAAGCTTGTTTCCTTGACTATGTTATTTTTGAGAGTGGTGTTTTAGTGGATCCAGATATGATAAAGGACATTATCTCTTATAAACCACAAAATAATTTTTTTAGGATATAGAGATTTGTTGGTCAAAGTAAGTATTATTGACACTTTATTTGTGACTTTTCATGAATTTCTATGCTTATGATAGCTTTTAAAAGGAAGAATGTTCCATTTCAATGGAAGAAGAAATTTCAAATGTCTTTTAAAGAGCTTAAGGGTAGCCTTATATTAACACCAATATTGGTTTTTCTAGAAATATGGAAATGGTATGTGGTGTATTCAGACACATGAGGATCAAGTTTGGGGTGTGTTCTCTTAAAAGGGGATCATGTTGTTGTGTATGGATCACGACAATTGTGTTTTCATGAGATGGAATACCCAATGCATGATTTGGAGTTAGAAGTAGTGGTGCATGTTTTAAAAACATAATGTCACTATATATTCAGTGAGAAATTTATTGTGTATATCGATCATAAGATCTTGAAGCATATTTTATCACATATAGATATTAATTAGAGGAAATGGATATGGATGAAGTATCTCTAGATGATTTACTTTGACTTTACGTTCACATTGGTTAAAGGCAATTTGACATTGGATGCATTACGTTGATATTCATATGGTCAAGTGGTGAAATAAGTGTTGAATCAATGGAAGTTGATGTCAATTATAGATGACATAAGGATGGAATGTGAAGTCTGGAGTGATGTAGTTGTTTTCTTTCTGGTATTGTTGGTTCCTAACATGGTTGGTTGGGTTTAAGTGGAGCATATTTATGGTTCATAGTGTGTTTATATGAGGTCAAAACTCAATGGTGGTAAGACTATTGATGTTTGTCAATTGGATGGGAATTTAGTGTTGAGATTTCATTATCAGATGGTTGTACTAGTCGCTCGTCGGGAAAACATTCTTAGTTGTTATCATAATTCTATATGGGTTATCCATATTGGGATTCATAAAATGTATAAAGCGTTAAATGAGTGGTTTTGGTGGGCCAGCATGAAAAAGAAAGTGGTTGATTTTGTATCAAGATTATGGACTTGTTAGAAAGTTAAGTTAGAGTATCAATAGCCATCAGGTATGTTGTAGTCTTTACCTATTCCAGTGTGGAAATGAGATTAGATAGCCATATATTTTCATACCGATTACTCCAGAACATTTAGGAAACACAATGTCATATGGGTGACTATGACTCGGCTCACAAAGTCATCCCATTTCATCCCAATTCATGAATCTCATATGTTTAATCATCTGTCCAAAATCTATATCCATGAGTTGGTAAAAAACAATGGTGTTACAGTTTCAATTGTATCATATAGAGATCTAATGTGCACTTTTTTTTGTAAATCCTTTCAGAAATCCCTTGGTACTCATTTGACGATGAGTATGGAATATCATCCTCATATGGATGGTAAATAATAGGGGATGATATAAACGTTGGAATATATGTAATGGGATTTTGTGATTGATTTTGGTGGCTCATGGGAGGATCACTTTCCGTTGGTGGAGTTCTCTTATAATAACAGTTATCTGGCCTCTATTCATATGGATCCATTTGAAGAATTGTTTGGGAATCTATGTCATTCTCCACTATTTTGGGTGAAAATATGTGAGGATTCAATGGTTGGGATGAGCCTTTTCCAAGAGACAATGATGAAGATTAAGTTGATCAGGAAGAGAGTGGAGATAAATCAGAGTCCTCAAAAATTATATGTAGACCATCATCAATGACCATTTTCATTTTAGGTGGGTAATAATGTGTTATAAGAATCTCTCAGAGGTTGGGACATCATCAGTTTGGAAAATAGAGAAACTTATCTCTGAGGTATATTGTCCCTTTTGAGATACTAAGAGGGTTGTATAGATGGAGTATCGGTTGGATTTTTTACCATGGTTTAGTACGATGCACAATGTGTTTCATGTGTCATAGTTGAAAATGTATTAGCCAAATCCCGACAATCTGATTTGATTGGATCATGTTGAGATAGATCTGGATGCTTCCTTGGTGCATGTGAAAGTATATATTGTAGATAGACAATGGAAATTCTTTCATGGTAAAAAATCAATTTATTTCGGGTTTTGTGGAAACATGGTCAAAATTCAGTGGAGACTTGGGAATGGGGGAAATAGATGGTAGAGTAATGTCCTAATCTCATTCGGTAATGCAATAGTCCTCTACTTTCTGAGGATGGAAATTCCTATGGGGGAGAATGTAGAACCCCCCCTCATTTTGAGGTATGTAACCCTTGTTTATGTCTTTTTATGTATGTAAAGTGGTTGGGTAATACTTGGGATAGTTTGGAAAGGATTTGGGAAGGTTTGAAGACATTTCTAAGGGTGAACAGTTTGACAACAGTTAGTGGAAACTGTACAACAGACCCTGGTAACTGTGCATAGTGAGGGAGACGTAAAGGGGTGGACACATGGTTAAGGTGTACGGTTTCCAAACCATGTATCCAGCCTGGGTGAACCATACTACTTCAAATAGTTTGATTCTGTAGGGTCAGTGCATGGTTTGTCTAACCATTCAATCCAACTATGTGGGTCACCCTTTGGGATAGTAGCAGTCACATAGTTAGTATATAGTTTGTGAAACCATTCGAGCTAACCATACGCAGCATTAAAAATGAGGTTTCTAAAAATGGTGTCACATGGGATTTTCTCATCTTAGGAGTTATAGAACCTCTCCCACTCATCATGGAAGCCTTTTGAAGGGTTTTTTTGGTGGTTTGAATTTGATTCTACTCTGGTAAGTCTCTCTCCTTTGTTGTTTAATGGTTTTACTTAGGTCTATTTCTCCCTCTCTCTCAGTTTTCTAGATCTACATCCATCATATATAGATTTAGGGTTTTTTACCTAAAATGATAATATTCGGGTGTGTTAATGTTAGGAAATGGTATCTAAGGTATTTTTTGTGAATATTTCACCCGGTTTTGTGGTGCGGTTTTCATTGGTCGATTTCACCAAAACCCTACGGTAGGTGGCTTCTCTCTTAATTCCATTTTGATAGAATATTAAGGGTTATTTTCATATTATTTGGTTTTCCTTGAAATTGATTGTAATTCTGATGTGTGAAGCTTGGTGTATACACATTTTGTAATGATTTGTGGATTTTGGGGAAAATGGGTTATTGTAGTAAAATGTGAATTGTTGATGGATTTTAAAATGGTGATTTTAAAATTAGTGCCTTGGGTGATTTATGGAAAATGTTTTTTTTAAAATTTGGTTTCTATACATTTTTTTCTTTATTGATTTATGGTTGGGAATGAATGATTGCTTAAGGGTGTTTTTAATAAATAGGTGATTTATTGAAGTGGTTTGGCATGTTATGATGAAATGTTGTTGGGAATAATTTGTTAATATAATGTTGGTAATTTTATATTACTATGGTTTTGGTAAATATTGATTTTTTTATTATTGGATTATGTGTTATAAAAATTTATTGAATGGGATGGATAGTGGGAGTGTGTGACCACCATCAAGGATTGGATTGTGGGAGTGAATTGCCTCAAAAAAGGAGTCAGGGTTGGACATGATGTTCCACCATCAATGGAAACACTGAGATCATGTGTAAAAGTGTAAGTATGTCCATGGTAGTCATTAAGAAATGTGAAATTACTTTGTTTATTCCAATGTAAAATGAATAATGACATGTTTGGATACTTTCCTTGGTATTGTGTTAATTTTGGTAAAAATGGCTTGGTAATGGTGTGTTTGGCTTACTGGAAAATGTTTCCTTGTTTGTGGTTTTATATAAATTGGTTATATAAATGTGTTAACCATTTCTATACTAGTGGTTTCTATAGATAAGTCATTTGGGGAAAACATACTGAGTATTATCACTCACCCCCTCCTTAAGCAGTTCGGTTCTTTTGTATATGTTGTACTCTAGGATACAGGTAAAGGTAAATCCTCTCATTTCATTAGTGTTTCATCATGATGCTTCGGAGGTATTATGGTGATTGGAAAATGGATCTTATTGTGGATCTATAGAGTTATGTAATATCTTATTTATGGTTTTTTTTTAACTTTCTCTTGGTACTCTGATTATGGATTATTGTGGTTGGGTTGTAATAGTCATTTAAGATTGTTGAAATGTAAAACATTTTTTTCTTCCATAATGTAGCTATTTTTGTATTTGAACATTTGGTTGTGAATTTTGTTTTAAAAGGAAAAATTTTCACCCAAAAGTCTTGAATCCCTTAGCATTTATTTCCAGCCTTTTTCACATTGGGGATGTCATCTAAGGCCAAGTAGCACCTCCTCCTCGACTGAAGCCAATGAGAATGGGCGTGATGTTACATGTTTGATGATGGATATTCCTTTAACATGATATAATCAAATTATATATATGATATTTTATTTATCATTTCTATTTTTACATGTTAGGTGATGGAAGTATAAGAAAATAAAAATAAATTGAAAATAAAATAAAATAAAAGATAGATGAATTTTTACCGCTTGAATTCTCTCTCTTGAGAACCTCTTTAAAAGGAATGGTTTTGGTCTTTTGTTAAGAAAAAAGGATCTTATACATGGGTAAGGGTATTTTTAGTAGGATGAGGTG
Organism: Viscum album; assembly: GCA_963277665.1. Lineage (NCBI taxonomy): Eukaryota > Viridiplantae > Streptophyta > Magnoliopsida > Santalales > Viscaceae > Viscum > Viscum album. The sequence goes on from OY728139.1 coordinate 1,196,108,501, forward strand.
GGATTTGGACAAGGATAAAATTTTAAAATGTTTTAGGAGAAGAGGTGGTGAGGGTGGTTTTTATAGTGGAGGAGAGAGGTGTTTTTTTGAACATTTTATTCATTTTTTATTATTTTGGCCCAATACTATGAATTGTTTAAGAATTATCACCATATATATTAAAATAATGAAACATATTTTGATATTATGAGCAAAAATCAGCCATAAACCATCTACGACTCAATAATTCATATATTTAGCATTTATCATAAATTATCATATTTTACTATTCATCCAAAAATTGGGTATTTTAGAAAGATCCCAATATTTAACCCTAACCATTTTTCAAGATGTATAATTAAAAACTAGACTCCTTTTTATGAAAATAATTTTCTAAATATGAGAAATTTAATTTTTAATTAAAATCATCATTTACTCGAAAAATATATATTTTAAATTTATAATTGATTTTATGACACTCTGAAAAATTAACCGAGGTCTCATAGAATTATCATAAAATTAGAAGAGTAAAAAATATTAATTTATGAATACATTTTATTAATAAAAAGTTTCTTTTAAATAATATATTTAAATGTAAAATTATAACAAAATATTTTCAACTTATAAAAATATCACAACTTAATTAATATTTTTTAAAATATTTATTTACTTATACTATGATATAATTATATCATACATTAATTTATAATATGTATAAATTTTATTTATAATTTCATTTTTGATTTTATTATTCTAATTTCCTTATTACTATTCCTAATGGTTACTTTGTTATTCCAACGGTCACACTACCATTTATCAAAAATAAAACTTATCAGAAAAATGCTAAAAATTTACTCATAGTGAATTTTGATATTATGATTTCAAAAAAATGTTTATTTTGTCATATATAATTTATAAAAGTGTCAAATATTTATATCTAAAACTAGTTCACAGTTATAAGGTGGTAAAACTTCCTTTAGAAAAATACAGCCTTTTATGTGTAAAATTGGATTTGTTCTTATCTTATGCCTTTAAAAATATTTCGGAAAACGTAAAAATATTTTATTCAATATAAAATATAAATTTTCATTAATATGTTTCCCTAAAATTGTTTAATTTTTTTTAATATAAATTGTCATTATGGGCATAAAAATTATTTTTTAAAAATACATCATTTATGTAAAATTGGTATTCATTTATAATTAATTGGTAACCAAGGAATTAATTTTACAGAAATTTGTAATCTATATATTCATAATTTACTTAATCTCATTCATTCCCACTATTCACAACATCTATGATATAACTATAATAATTAAATAATAATATTTAAATCGTTTTTAAAATAAAAAACCATCGAAGAAGTTGATTTAAAAAATAGGAATACTATAAAATCTTGGGGTGTTACATTCTCCCCTCCTTAAATAAATTGGTTCATTACAATTTTAAATTGTTCTCAATATTTATAGGTTGATACTTGAAAATTATTTTATGGGAAACCCACATTGTAAATGGGGTTAATAAAATATCCTCTTAATAAGAGGGAAAGGAAAATGCAGAGGTCACCCCAAACCTAAGACTTTGGGTGGGAAATAATTTGTGGGAAGTGATAAAATGGACATGGAAGAGAAATATAAATATTAAGTTCTAATGGAGAGTGATAGATAACATGGTCATTAGAAGTTAACCATTACAAAATCATAAATCATGTCATCAGTTTAAAGACCATTGATTTCTCATAAGGAAAAGTAAACAGATGTCGTTTTTTTCTAAAATAATTTTCCTATAGTTGAGGGATTATTTTACTATACAGATAGGAACATGATAAATATACTCACTTGATTACTTTTCATGTCATAAGAATAATCTCATCCTTTTGTTATGCTCTGATCATTTTCAACATAATCTGTTAAACCTGAAAATGATTATTCAAGATGAATTATTCATGGTTGAAGAAATTTTAATGAATCATGTGGTCCTCAATTCATTCCTTCATCCTTTAAATTTTTACTGAAACCAATAAGGTTATCACATGTTTTAAACAAACAATAATTTCCAAATTTTAACATTATCCATTCTACAAGCAGTTAATCTTAATACTCATCCAAAAAATGTCTTTCCACATTCAATGACCAAAAACTTTTAAAGGAATATCACTATATTTACATAATAAACATAACATAATATTTCCCAAATAATGTATCTCTTAATCCTACATACCAAATATATGGATACCTTTATTACCGTAAAACCTTAATGAAAATAATAATTCTTCCAAATCCGTAAAGAATAAGTGTTGATGTACAATCCTTATATATCTCATTATTCTTATAACTAGAGCATTATTGATAAAATAATTAAATAACATAATTCTTGTTTCCAAACACATGGAAATTAATCATTGACCTTCATCCGAGGTAGTAGCATAATCTTTACCATGATCCTTTATCCTATTTTAGGTGTATTTTTTTGATGCTTAAGACATTGATTTGCACAGTGTCCAATATCCTTGCAGTTGAATCATTATATATTGGAAAACTTTTTCTTACACTTGAAACATCAAGAATGGTTTCTTTTCTCTCCACACTTGAATCAAACTCGTTTTCCTATTAAACATATACCAAGGTGTTCCCTTACATGATTATTACATGTGGGAGAATAATTTATTATCTACTTTATTTTATACACATTTTTCCTAGTTGTAATCTTGTTCTTGTACTTCCCTATGAAGACATAATACATAGACAATTAATTATTTGTCTCATTATCACGTGATACTATGTCCTCATATAATGATAATTTTTGGGAGACTGGTTCCATTCAAAATATTTTCATAAGTCCATAAAATATGTTATCATCCTTACTCCTTGGATCATGATCATTAGTGAGGTTCCCATTCCCTCTATTTGTCCCCATTTATATACAATGGAATACAAAAAATTTGGTCATATTATTTTTTAAAATACTGTGTAATCTCAAAACTATTGAATCACAAAATCCTAAATTAATAATTTTTGTATAACTAATCTCTTAATCATAATCTCAGTTTCTTTGGGAACAGATTTACTTTTAAATCCTTCATAATGGTTTATAAATAAAATGTGAATTATCCTAATCATATCCCTCAGTAGTGTCAAACCATGTGCATAGTAAAGCCTATAATTGTGTACCGGGTTACCCTGAGTCGGGCTTGGGACACCTTGTCGGAGTGTTTACCTCTAGGAACATTTATACCAGAACCATATCCAATTGTAGTATCCAGAAAATGATGTATTTCTAGGAATAACCACATACTCTATTCCTTACCAAAATTATTGGATGTTATTCTATGCTTATCTTAAAAGTATATCTTAGTGATAATTTCCCTGATCTATGTTATCTAAATCCAGTTTCCAAGGCTTTTACTAAACATGATCATATAAGAATTGTAATGACCTCGACCATAGTATCCTAGACTTAGTGCTTTACATATTAAATTAGAATAGATACAAGACATGAATCTCAAATGACCAATTAGTTTAGTAGTTTTGGAAGCTAGATTATATACATTAACATTACATTACAACTTGAAGTGAAAAATAACATATAAAATATATTTGAAACATCCATAACTCCTAGATTATCCATGCAAGTCATTCATAATATACATATTCGCATATTAGGGGAAAATAAAACATAATAATGGGGTTAAATCAGATGCACAGTAAGGGTAATAAATACAAATGAAGATATAAAAAACATAAATAATAAGGCAAGGTGAATAACTGAAACTCATGTTAATAAAACATAATCTTGAGCATAATTTGGAAGGAATAAAAGATGAATAAATAATTCCATATAAATAATCACATGGAACTTAACCAAGGATATTATACTTGTCAAATAATCACATGATATATCAATTAACAGTATCATAATGAGGGAATTAATATGTCAAACATCATAAGCATACTGTCGATGCCTCCTCTAAGATTTCCAAAAATAAATGGTTAACACCTCAACCAAAACCCATTTCTGTTTTCTCTCATTATACCTACCAATGCATCGAGGGACTATAACGGGACTCACCCATCACATACTAAGTTCAATGTATTCCTCACATGTCTAATAAAAATATATATTTATATCAATGTTTCTCATAAAACTTTGAAATATTATAATCATAATCATAGATGAAAATACACTAATAAAATCATTGATTAATTCTTGAGAAAAATAGTCTTTAAACATTTCAAAGGGTCTTATACCACATTGAAACATTTCAATATTAATACATGTGAAGGAATAACATTTAATGAAACATATAATATCATAAGAATAGGAAGAGTCATTATTTTATATATCAAAGGGATTTACATAAATCATATGCATATAATAAGTGGTAAATGGGGAATATATATCATAGATGTAAAAGTGAGACTAGGAACCCCTTTTTTACTTTGGAAAGAAGAGTTATTTTGGAAAATGTTTTGTATTTGTCAAAAAAAGTATGATTGTAAAAATGTATATCCTAGAAAATAAAAGATAACTAAAATGAAATTATATTTGATTCATAAGTGATATCTAACTTAAGTGAAAACATGTAAAACGAATTTTTACGAAACTTTATAAATGAGCATCTCTAATGCGGTTTATAGAAAATATTAAAGATAATTTAAAAAGTAAAAAGGCATAATTGTTGGTATAAAACTATAAATTAACAAATATAATTTGTCATGATAAAATGAATGATTTTATATAATATTTGTAGCTTAAAACATATAATTGGTGGTACTTAAAAATGGGTAGAAAATTCATAAGTTCTTTTTAATCGGACTTTCTTAATGGGGGGAATTGAAAAATGAAACTTTATAAAAAATGTAACTCCCCATAAATTAAAGAAGTATTATGATAGGTACATATATTTAGATAAATCACACAGAATTTATAAGGAGTAAATAAGAATAATTAATAATTTCATTAGGGTAAATAGAGATAAAATGAAACCAAGATGAAAAATGGAGGTTTGAGGAGAATCTATTACCACTATGCAAACAGTCAAACCATAAGCCCCATGAAATTATTTGTCATAAAATAAGAAATTAATTACCATTAAAATAAATATATCCATGATTTTATACATCAATGATATGTATACATACACCACACACAATAAATAGTGGTGAGTAAGGCATATCTCAAAGAAATAAATGTAAGATGAGAAAACCCTTACCTTATTTCTGAAAGTGTTCTACAATTGTACTTAACATCATGGGTAATCAAATTAAATACATTAATTAATAAATTAAGATTCTTTTATGCAAGTATTTGGTTTTTTTATTTTATTAAGTTCATTTTTGGCCTTTTTTATGAGTTATAAGATTCAATTTTGTCATTCAAAAGCGCATGTTTCCTTGGTTTTCAAGATCGGTTTACTTGTATATGAGTATGGATGTTCTTGTAAAATGGAAATAGATATACAGAATTGAAGTTATAAGTTATTAATTAACATCCATAATATTAAATGTTTATATAATTCATTTGGATATTTTGGGTGAGTGTGAATCATTAGATAAGATGTTAGTGATAATTGATTAGATTATTTTGGTGGTTTTTCGATCATCACAAACTAGTGTTGTTTTATTGATTAAAATCATGTGTATATAATGGTTCCAGAACATTAAATATGATGTAATAAATATATTATAATTTTTTAACCATAAAAATAGTTTTAAAACCATCCTTTAAGGTGTTAGTATAAAATGAAAATTCATCATCCAAGATGTCGGTAAATTGATAGATCACGGGTGATATTTTCATTTATAGAATAAAAGAGAGAGAGAGAGAGTGGAAGGATTTTGATGGTGGATCTTACATTAACATGATAAAATTATGGAATATAAGTTATACTTGATTTATCATGTCTCTTTGTATAGGTTAGGTGAGTGAATATTAACAAAATAAAATAAATTGAAATATAAAAGAAAAGAAAAGAAAGAGGATCTTAGCCTCTTTAATTCTACTCATCGTGAACCTCCTTAAGGGGATTGGTTTTTGTATTTTGTTAAGATTGAATTATATTAAACTTGGGGAAGAGGATTGGGAAGAGGACTATGATGAATAAAGAGAGGGCTCAAAGCTTGAATGGTTTGAGTAGAAGAGGTGGTGATATTTATATTTGAGGAGAGGGGTGTTTTTAAAATATTTTATTAATTTATTTATTGTTTTGGCTCAAGACTATGAATAGTTAGAGAGTTATCACCAAATATATTAAAATAATAATGGATATTTCTAGATTATGGGATTAAATTTTACATACATCATCTATTGTTAGGTCCACTAGGCTAGATACCCTGAGATGCGGGGTGAATCAGGGTATGACAGATTAAAACAACTGCCCATTTTTTATCTTGTTTTGATGTTAGAAAACCCCCTATTTTCTCTCCTTCCTGATGCATAGTATGAATAAACCATAAAGTATTCACATGACACATAGATTTTTACTTCTTTCACCCTCACTGGGATATGTCCAAGGAGTATACACCGGCAGTGTGTCGATGTACCAATTCCACTATAAGCACACTGTTGTTTACAAGTTAGAGGCAGACTCATTGTCCCTTATAGTTTACAACCACTCACAATTTGAGAACTCAATGCTATCTCTATTGAACTGACCTCACTGCTTCTTAAGAAGATCCAATTAGAGTTTATAGACATATAGGTCTCTTCATTACCACTAATGAATGCATCATCCACTATATGTATATTCTCTATTGAAGTATAAATTTCATCCACCAATGAATACCCATTTTCCCCTGAAGACTGGGAATTCCTTTGGAAAAACCTTTTTGAAGAACCATAATTCATGAGGCTCCCAATTTCTCAAAGCTCAAATAAGCCTTCACGAAGCTCCTACCTTTTTGCAAAGCACTCTCACAACCCACTCTTGTGAAGATCAAGCCTTCGTAATGCTTAGGTTCTCATAGAGCTCAATTCATCGTAGAGTGACTTCCCTTGTGAAGCTCACTGAGCCAACGTGGAGCTCACAACTTTCGTGGAGCTATATTAGCCACCACGAAGCTCTTTTTTTCACAATGCATACAGCCTTCACGAACCCCCTTTGTGAACCGAGAGAAAAATATTTTCTCTAAAAACTCTCTACTTCTTCCGAGGGGGTCGAGGTCTATTTATAGGCAATTCCATCGACCCTCAAACCTTTCACGCGAAGTCAACTCCACATCATGTCAAATTGTGAAGCTCCAAAGTTCCACCAAAATTCTCTCAAAATCGCAAAGCACCACAAAAAATTTCTGATCATGGAGCTCTTTTTAATCGCGGAGCGTTCTGTCATTTCCATCGCACCTTCACCACGAAGCTCCCTCGCAAATCCATTCACTTCCGCGATGCGCTTCAACCTCTTCCGTTCATGATGCTTTTTGTAATCGAGAAGCATCACCGTCAACATTCTTCTGGTCTTCGAAAAATCCAATCCATGATGCTTATCTTCACGAAACTCAAGCCTTTTCTATATTTAAATTAGATCTTCAAGGAAATCCTATTTTTTCAATGCTCACCAAACTCCAAATTTTGGACCCCAAAATTTTGGAAAACATTGGAAAATGATGCCACCTTGTATCTATTCTTTTATACCACCTACAGATCGTCCATTCCATTGTCATGGTTCTTTGTCAACATGGATTATCAACAACATATCTGGAACTTGACAATTAACCATGGAAACCTGCTTTGTCAACAAACACAATCAACCCAAAAATGATGTAATGATACTTTGAGGGATTTTTTCCCAACAATCTCCCCCTTTGGGTTTGTTGAAAACTCTTTCAGAATGATTTTCTGCACTTTCATACCTCACTGAGTCTCCTTCCATCATCTACCATCATTTTCCTCTAGCGATTTAGATAGCGTCCAAAGATTCATTGACCACATACTCTAAGCCCACACGAGAAATTGTAGTCGTGAGAAACAAGAGTAAATGAAAATTTCATCAATGAATCACTTAATTTCTTCCACCAACTGTTGACACCCAACTAATACCAATTTTCAAGCTTATTCCAATTGTTGATACCACACTGATACCTATTAGTGATAGCTGGAGACCTTCTCACACCTTTCCAACATCAATGTTCTGCTTTTATCACGATCCTCAGTTGTCGTGATATCTAATCTTTGATTGATCACTTCTAGCATTGTCAGATTTTAAAATGCTCCCCATATCTCATTGATCTCCTCTTATCTCACCACTCCAACTGTCAGCTTCTCCCTATTTCTTTGACGAAGATATTTTCTCCCTTCATTAGCCACAGTTTCTCCCCCTTTAGGAGTCACTATATTTCCCATTTTTCAACGAACCAAAAGGTTACCCCTTTGCGGTATGCAACATTGGAAAGAACATAGATTAGCGCATTAGATAAAAACACGAAATACCTCAGGGAGAGGGGGTGTCCCATATCCATACTTGTTCAAGTGTGGGGAGTCGACTGAATTACCAGATCCAGTTGTTGCCTCTCAAAAGCTTCCTTGGGTAAGGCTTTTGTTAGAATGTCTACAATCTGTAGTCTTGTATGCACATATTCCAATATCCCAATTCCCTGCTCAACCTTCTCCTTGATAAAATTAATCTTTATCTCAATGTTCTTTGTCCTTGAGTGACAGACGAGATTTTTTCTGAGATTTATAGCACCTGAGTTATCGCACTATTTTCCGATCAAAGACTTCACTTCAACACCCATATCATCAAGTTGTTGCTTCATCCACAATAATTGTGTGCATGCTTGAGTGGTGGAAATATACTCAGCTTCTACAGTGCTAAATGAAATGCAATCTTTCTTCTTTATTATCCAAGAAACACACAATCCACCAAGATAGAATGCACCTCCTGACGTTGATTTCCTATCATCTGCTGAACCGGCCCAATCTGCATCTATATATCCCAATAACTCTAACTGAGATTTAGCACTATATATCAAGCCAAGATTCATTGTGCCCTAAATATACCAAAGTATTCTTTTCACTACAAGAATGTGGATTTCCTTGGGATCACTCTGATATATTGTTGCTTCGCATGTGGGAAATACAATGGCAGGCCTTGTTGCAGTCAAGTATAGCAAACTTCCAATGATTTTCCTGTATTATTTGATATTAACTGCCTTTCCATCCTCATATTTGGACAGTTTCATCCGAGTAGCAACCAGAGTCTTCTTCTCCTTGTAATTTTCCATTCCAAATCTTTTCAAAACCTCATTGGCATATTTGGATTGAGAAATTAATGTTCCATTACATCCTTGTGTCACCTGTAGACCAAGGAAAATGTTATCTCTCCAATCATTGACATTTCAAACTCACTTTTCATGAATTCAGTAAACTATGTGCACTCTGCTTCATCTAATCTACCAAATATTATTTCATCGACATAAACTAGGACCATCATACTTTGATTAATTTTGTTGTTAAAATAGAGATTGTAATCAACTCCCCCACGCTAGAAACCATTCTTTTTCAAGCACTGGTCAAGCCCTGTGTTCCATGATCTTGGTGCTTGTTTTAGCCTATACAACACCTTCTTCAGTCTGCAAACCCTGTTCTCATCCCCATGAATGATGAAACCATCTGGCTACATAATATACACCTCTTCCTCCAGAACCTCGTTAAAAAATGCAGATTTGACCTCCATCTGGAAAACATTGAACTCCCGTTGCACTACAATGGCTAGAAATAATCTGATTGTATCTAGTCTAGAAACTAGTGAAAATATCTCATAACCATATATTCCATCTATATGGGAGTTTCCATTGCACACTAGTCGTGCATTGTTCCAAATCACAGTTCAAAATTTATTCATCTTTTTGTGATAGACCCATTTATTCCGGATAAAATTCATATCTACTGGACTCGAAACAATCTCCCACGTTTGATTCTTCTCAATCTGATCTAGCTCTTCATTCATTGCATGAATCCAGTTTTCATCTTTAGCTGCATCAGCAAAGCATTTCGGCTCAACCTGAGATAGTAAATATGTCTAATGTAGGGAATTCATTCTTCTTGTCTTAACTGGAGCTGACTAATCACCAATGATATTCTTCCAATCAATTTCAGCTCGACTCCTTGGATTTTGTGCAGATAAAAATTTTACTCCTTCATGATCATCATTAATATCTTCTTCTGAATCAACATCATCTACTTCTTCTCCCCCTACATTGCTTTCATCCTCATCACTCTCATCAATAAATTGTTCATTTCGTTTTTGAATGATCGCCTCATTCTCTACTAGAGTGATTTCATTTCTATCAACTACATTTCCTAGGGTTTTGTTAAAGAATTTATATGCCTTAATTTTTCCTGAGTAGCCAAGTAATATACCTTCATCTCCTTGTGACTCATATTTCTTATGTTTTTCCTTATAGAGGAAAAAGCACTTAATTCCAAATATTTGAATGTATTTCACCATTGGATTCTTTCCATACCACAAATCATACAAAGTCATTCCTTTCTTCGGACACAACAGAGCCCTGTTAGAAATGTAAACCGATGTCAAAACTGCTTATTTACAAAATTTCTCTGGAAGGTCATTTTCAATGAGCATCATTCTGGCCATATTGTTGATGACTTGATTTCTCATTTCAACCACTCCATTATGTTGGGGTGTTTTACTGAGGAAACTTGATTCCTTATCCCATGTTTCTAGAGATAGCCTTCTACCTGATTATTTTTGAATTTCGTACCATTGTCAGTACGATACTTAAAAATTTTCTGTACAGAAATTCTTTCACACTCCCTCCGGTACTTTTTTAAGCATCTGAACACATCCAACTTTTGGGTAATAAAAAATATCCATGGAATTATGCTATAGTCATCAATGAAAAGAACATAGTACCTTTTTCTGTCAATTTCTCTTGGTGTGATAGGACCACAAACATCAGTATGCACCAATTCGAGCACTCTTGTTGACTTCTTATCCTTTTCCTTATACATCTTTCTGATGAGATTCCCTTGTTTGCATGCATCGCACATGTGAGAATGATCATGTGATAGATTAGGGATGTTTATTGATGCATCACAATTTACTAGATATTACATGGATGGTTGGCAATGATGACCAAGTCGTTTATGAAATAGCTTGTTTTCTTCCTCTATGGACAGAAAACAAATATCTTCTTCTCCACTTACCTGGTAGAGATTTCCCTTTGTTATTTTTCCTGGTAGAACTACTGGCCCATCTATTTCTTTTAATAAACACATATTATTATTAATCCTCATATAATTTCTTGAGTCACATAGTTGACTGACGCTAAGAAAATTGTGACTGAGGCCTTCTACTACTAATACATCAAAATGTCTCATCTATTTGCCCCAAAATATGGTCCTTCATGAGACAATAATCTTCAGGACTTCATCATTTACAAACTTGACAACCCCATATTTGTTATATTTTATGCCTATAACAAGATCCTTATTATCTTTCATGTGAGATGTGCAAACACTATCACGGATCCACACACCAGTGCGATCTGATACTTTAAGGGAAATTTTTTCCACCACAACCTTCTCATACTTCTTCTTCTTGGTCCATATTTTTGACTTCACACTCGGCATGGATTGATAATTTTGTACTTTCTCAAAGTATGATGGACCAACTTCTTCTTGAAAAGGTGAAATTCTATTTTTCATTTTCAACTCACCTGTTGGTTCATTGATCTGGTGCTTGTGAACATTTTGGTTCTTCTTTGAGACATTCCTCTGTATGGTCGAAGTGTAGTACATAGCCATGTGCCCAATTCCTCCTCACCAAAAATAGTTTCCTTCAAAATATTTTATGGAAAACCATTCTCTGTTTGGATACCACATTTTTTCATGTACCCTTAGATATCTCTTGGCTATGGAACACACATATTGTGAATGTACCATCTTTCCACAACAATAAAGCCTGATATTAGGTTCATTCTTTTGAGTGACTTTTGCACTACGAGTTTCCCCTTGGGATCTCTGAATATTCTGATTTTTCCCTATGCCCAAATCAACCTTCAATCTCTGAGTGGGTGTTTACGGGATGACTTCAATTTTTACAGCTTTTTGTTTTCAGTCAAGACCCCCATCGGTTTAAGCATATGAACATAGTTGATGCTTCCTTTCTGCTGAACCACTATTCTCCACATTCAGCTTCTCAGTTTTCTGAGTGATCTGCTTTCCTGATGACCCAGAAGGAGTAAAAAGTTTTTCTTAATCTTTAACCTTTTTCTGCAAACTGAAAAGTTCTCCTTCAAGTTCTTCAATATGCTTGATTTGATCTTTCCTTGTTTTATTCAATCCATCTATCTAACTTGTATGTTCATCAATTCATATTTTATACTCACTAACAAATTCTGAGTCCTCTGGTGTTGATGATTTGAGTTTCTCAATTTCTTCCATCAACTCAGACTTCTCTTCTCCCTAATGCTGCATATAAAGTTCGGTGTCATGAATAACTTTTTTGGATTTCTTTGTTTTGTCTCTCCAAACATATATCTCCTCAATAATAGCCTCTAACTCGGGTTTCATATCAACTCTTCCCTTAACTTCTTCTTATTCTTCATCGGCTTCGGTTTCATTCTTATTCTGAGAACTACTGACAAATTACACTATATCATTTTCTCCAAGATCTCTACAGTTCTATATCTCTTCAACCTCCTCTACCTCATACTCGTCTGAACTTTCATATTCTTTTGAAAGAAGGTTCTTATTCTTAATGAAACTTATCTTGAACTGTTTCTTTCCTTTCTCATAGGCTGGAGACTTCTTCTTGGGAAATTTGATTTCATCAGCATCATCATCCTCTTGGAAATTTTTGGGGCACATTGCAGCAAGATGTACAACCTTTCCACATTGAAAACAAGAAAGTGGAAGATTCCCTTTAAACATTAATTTTCCTCTTTTAAGGTTTGAGGTGAGTAATGACATCACCTCATTTGTCTCTTCTTCTTCTTAAGAGTCTTCAATGGTGAGCTTCTTCATGGCCTTGAATGCCACCTCTTTGGATTTACCCTTTTCCATAGCATCATTATTATCATTTCTCATTTCATATGCAACAGGGGTGTTGTGGAGGTTATCCAATGTCAACACTTTCGGGTATTTATCTTCTAAAACTGAAACGTTCAGATTGAACCAAGGTGGAAGTTTCCTCAAGATGCGCTTCAAAATATTTATGTCTTCAATAACTTCTCAAAGACCTCGCATGTCTTCCACTAAAACATTTACCCTGTCAAACAATGTATCAACAGACTCATTTGGGTTCATTCTCAGATCTTCATACTTATTCCACAACACTTGCAGCTTTTCTTCTCTGACCATTGTATCTCGTTCATATATATTTAACATATTTTCCCACATAGCATGTGATGTTTTTCATGACATCACCTTTGTATAGATATGATTGGATAGGTCTGCACCTAAAGAATTGATTCCCTTGGCGTCAGCATCCAATTATCTTCGCTCATCTTCTGATAATGCACCACTGTTAATATTGGCTGTTATACCATGCATTACTACTGTAAACACATTCATTCCCAAAGATTAGAAGTAGTGTTGCATCCAATTCTTCCATACCTGAAAATTGATCCCGTCAATTATTAGAATACCATTATGATTGGTAACCTTCATTTGAGAGAGAATTACATATATTAACATTTCCCTCTAATACCAATTGTTAGGTCAACTAGGCTAGACACCCTGAGAGGGGTGGTGAATCAGGGTATGACAGATTAAAACAACTGCCCCTTTTTTATCTTGTTTTTCTATTAGACAAAACTCTCTTCTCCCTCTTTCCTGATGCATAGTATGAATAAACCTTAAAGCATTCACAAGACACACTGATTTTTACATGGTTCACCCTCACTGGATTACGTCTAAAGAGCATACACCGACAGTGTTCTGATATACCAATTCCACTATAAGCGCCCTGCTATTTACAAGTTTGAAGAAGACTCACTGTCCCTCCGGGTTTACAACCACTCACAATTTGAGAACTCAATTATCTCTCTAATGAAGTGAGCTCACTGCTTCATGAGAAGATCCACTCATAGTTTATAGACATGTAGTTCTCTTCATTATGACTAATGAATGTATCCTCCTCTATATGCAGATGCTCTATTGAAGTCCAAATTTCATCCACTAATGAATACCCCTCTTCCCCTGAACACTGGTCAATTTCTTTGGAAAAACCTTTGCAACGCTCCCTACATCATGAGGCTCCCAATATCGCAAAGCTCAAACAAGCCTTCGTGAAGCTCCTGCCTTTTCGCGAATCACTCTCGCGAAGATCAATCCTTCACAATGCTTAGGCCGCCGTGGAGCTCAAGTAATCACAGCATGAATTCCCTCACGAAGATCTCTAAGCCAACACAGAGCTCACAACTTTCACGATGCTAGATTAGCCGCTGCGAATCTCTTCATTCGCGAAGCACACTGCCTTTGAGAACCACTTTCGTGAACCGAGAGCAAAATATTTTCTCTGAAAACTCTCTACTACTCACGAGGGGGTCGAGGTTTATTTATAGGCGATTCAATCGACCCTTGAACCTTCCACATGAATTCAACTCCACGTCATCTCAAATTGCAATGCTCCGAAGTTTCCACCGAAATTCATTCAAAATCGCGAAGCACCATGGCAAATTTCTGACCACGGAGCTCATCGTAATCACGGAGCGTTCCGTCATTTCCTTCACACCTTCGCTGCGAAGCTCCCTCGTAAATCCATTCACCACCATGATGTGCTTCAACCTCTTCTAATTGAAAAGCTTTTCATAATCTCAAAGCATCACCATCAACATTCTTCTGTTCTTTTATACCACCTCAAGATTGTCCATTCCTTTTCCATGGTTCTTTGTTAACATGGATTGTCAACAACATCTCTGGAACTTGACAATTCACCATGGAAACCTGCTTTGTCAACAAACACAATCAACACAAAAATGATGAAATGTTACCTTGAGGGATTTTTCCCAATATCTATGAATAAATAATTTATGTATTTAGCATTTATCACAAATTATCGTTTTTTACTATTCACAATAAATTCATGTATTTTAGAAAAATCCAAAAAATTCACCCTAACAAATTTTCGACGAGTAGAATTCAAACATGGACTCCATTATATGAAAATAATTTTATAAATATGAACATTTAATTTTATAATTAAAATAATCATTTACATGAAAAATACAAATTTTAAATTTATAACTGGTCTTATAATAGTATGAAAATTTAATTAAGGTCTCATAAAATTATCATAAAATCACAATACAAAAAATGTTAATTTATGAATACATTTTATGATAATAATTTCTCCTTTAAATAAAATTATTATTTATAAAATTGTAATTAAATGATTATGACTTACAAATATACAAACACTTAATTAGTAATTTTTAAAATATGTATTTACTTATATTATTATATAATTATATTATACGTTAATTTATAATATACATAAATTGTATTTATACTTTCATAGGTGAGTTTATTGTTCTAATGTCCATATTAATATTCCTAAATTTCACATTGTTATTCCAACGGTCACATTACTATTTATAAAAATTGAAACATGTTAGAAAAATACCAAAAATTTAACCAATGAAAATTTTGTTATTACACAATAAAAATACTTTTTATTTTGTATAATATAATTTATAATAGTTTCAAAATTAATATATAAAAATAGTTCACCGTTAAAAGGTGATAAAGATGCGTTTAGAAAAATATATCCATTTATGTGTAAAATTGGATTTATTTTCATATTATGCCTCTAAAAATATATTGGATGAATGTAAAAATATTTTATTGAATATATAATATATAAATTTCATTAATATGTTTCACTAATAGTGTTTAATTTAATTTATTAATATAAAATGTCATTGTGGGCATAAAAATGGGTTTTCATAAAAATACATATTTTATGTTCAGTTAGTTTTCATTTCTAATTAATTAGGAACCAATTAATTAATTTTATGAACTTGTCTAATCTATATATTCATAATTTAATTAAACTCATTAATTCCATCCATTACCAACATATAGTAGATAGTATAATAATGAAGTAATAATATGTGATTCATTTGTGAATCTAGTAAGTTATCGAATAAGTTAAATTTTAAAAGAGTCGCACTATAAAATTTTAGGGTGTTATATACTCCCACTGTACATTAGATTATGTCGAAAAATAAGAGATAATGTAAAAAAATTTAAGAATTTTTTACAACTCTTTCTCTAAGAATTTTATTTTGTGGTTATCATAATATGGTGGAGATAACAAAAATGGGGGAGATAAAAAATGGGAAAGTGAAAAATTTAGAGTTGAATGTTTTTAATGAAAGTTAGGATGCAAAAAAGTGAGGGATGTTTATCTTAACATGTCCATAAATTTTCATATCACCATGGGATGAAATGATTTCAATAAAATTTCTTTATCTAGTACCATGGTCTTAGGACATTATCTCTATGAAAGGTTATGTTTTTATAAAAATTATAAAAATGAGTTATTAAAATTGTGAGTGATGAAAAATGATTGGCTGTAAAAGTTGTTAATAGATGTTGTCAAAAAATACAGAGGGGGAGATTTAAGGTCATTTGAGATGTTTTTTCTAAAAGAGTTGTGTATTTTAAAAAAAATAAATATTGTTAAATATTTTTTTTAAAATACGTGGGATGGGATGTGTTGGAAGTTTGTTAATAATGTTTGTTAAGAAAGATATTTTTAAAGTTATTAGAGAAGAATATATTAAGAGAGTTGGAAAATTTTTTAAAGAAATTTCAAAAAAAATCAGATGATTATATGTTGTTAGATCAATGTTTTCAATATCATAAAAATTTTCATGAGATAAGATAATGTTTGTGGAATAGAAGAGGAGTACGGTTAGGTTCAGAAGAACATTTTAAGACAAACCATTTTGGACAAATATTATCAGATAGAATTTTGTAAACATGTCAACGAAGGTGATAAAATGATGAAGTCATTAAAGGTTATAGAGGTATAATCTCTAAGCAAAAAAATTTAAGGATGGAGGTTTTTTATGAAATACTGATGTTGTAAAGTTTTTGATCAGATATACCAATGCTTAGTTTCAAGAAAAAGGAAGTTTCTGAGTTTACACACATGAAATTCATGCACAAAGTTTTTTCAAGTATACAAAATGAAAGGTACTGGACAAAACATCAAAATAGAGTTATTATAAAATATTTAATGATTGTGAAAATTTCTAAAGTTTGTAAAAAGTGTAAAGTAGCGCAACGTTTCTTTGGGCATAAAAATGGCATGAACATCCGATGTAAGAAATGGTGAACACCAGACCAACGCAATTAGTTTACGATTTTGTTTCTGATTTAGAGTTATTTTTTGAAAAATTTGAAATAAATAAAAAGTGTAACATAAATTCATATTAAGATATCTTAGGAAATATTAAGTGGCGGAATTCAAAGAATATTGAATCCATAGTTTTGATATGATAAATGTTGGCTGTGAAAAAAGTCTTTATAAGTTGAAGCAAGGTTGTAAACCATATTTAGTGAATCTAAACGAATGGAAAAAACTATATGTAGTTATTTTTAGTGATTCATGATTATCATATAGAGGAAAATGAGTTTTTATAAATATAGTTTGTATGAATATTGATGTATATATTTTTTTATTGACTGATTAATGTTCAAAGTTGAAAATTTACGAAGTGATTTTCTTCATCAGATAGAATAGCATCGAACATGAAATTGTAAAAACATTAATAAAGTAACAAAAATAACTTTTATAACATGTCTTATAAAGTTATGAGCATAGGTAGGATGATCAAACAAATTCAACATGATGAAGAAAAAATTGAGAAATTTTTTTCCATCAAACAAAGGTTTCCCAACAAATAATCTCCATATGTATAGTTTTAGAGATTATTTACAAAGATTTTTAAAATTCAAAAATTAGATGATGTTGAATTTTTTATTTTTATTGGTTTGTTATCCTATTATGAAAATACATTGTTTGATTATTTTTTTATTTAGATGAGTTTAAGAAAGTTTGAGAAAGGTTGATTTTTTTTATAATTCACAAGTCTTCATGAATATTCTAGAAGTGTTAAGAAGCATGAAGGAAATTACAAATCAGTGGAATATATGAAATTTGAGTTTCAGGTAGTGGGAAGTTGAAATTTTTTTCCAACCTTTACAACTTCTATATCACCTATATAAAGAGGTGAAAATTAATATTTATATAACACTATTTTCCTATGCATTAAAGCTAAAATGATCTTGGTCTTGTTTCAGTGAAAGATTTAACAGATATTTCGATCAGAGTATCGAAAGAAATTTCAGTTCAGAAACCAAAATAAATAAATCATGCATAGTTTTTATTTTTAGGTTTAAGGAACAATGTTTTTCTTAAATCAGATAAAACAAAAGTTAGAAATTGAATCACATGTTCAGTGATGTTCATAAGATAGAGTTTACCAGATGAAGATAAGAACATCATATGGACATTACTGAATTTAGGAATTAGATGAAATTTCTGGATGAATTTTTCTATGAGATGATGTTTTAAAGTTTCATACTTTTTTATGGATTAATATTTGTTAGAATAAATTTTAAAACTAACAGGATTCAGTAAAATCATACATATCAAGATATAGGAGTATAATGGGAGTTTTCTCAAAAACATTATTCACTTAACTCTAATATTAAATTTACATCGACCCATGGGAGTTTCCATGGAAATGATGTAGGTTGTCTCACTGAGGATGAACCTTATAAATCTTGTGTGTGAATATATAATATTTTTATGATTTAGAGATTGTTAAAAAAATTATAAGGGAAATAACTATAACAATTTGAAGGGGTTAAAATTCATAATGTTGTAAATTTGAAAAAATACCACCAGTAATAAATACCCATTCTTAATGGTTCAATGATCCTTAGGAACATCACTTATGGTAATTTAAATCCAATGTTTTTTAACCCTGCATTTACTAAAAAAAGTAAGGGGTATATGTTCAAAAGGGAAATTACTAAATCATTTAAAGGTTTTATTTTTTCTACTTTTGTTTGAAATTTAATAAGTGGGGGAAATTTGAGAAAATTTGTGAGTTCTTACAATGGGGAATAATTTTTTCCATTTTTTCAAAAGTTGTTTTATGTTTTCACAAAATAGAGTGAAATTTAAAAAAAATATATAATATATTACTATTTGACAAAGGTAGAGAAATTGAAATTTTGATAAATTTTTAATGAAAGAGATACATTGTGGGAGATATATTCTATCTAATTATCATTTTTTATCTAATAAGTATATTTTTTAATTTTTCATTTCAACTAGAATATGTTTATTTTTTCATAAATTATAGAGAATTTTCATTTAAAATATTTTGTTACATGTAAATTTATTTTTCTACATGACTTATTTTTTTCAAAAATGGGGAGATTTTTGAGTTGATTACTCACTTTATTTTTTTATAGTCATAATACACTTTATAAAAATATTATTTAACTTGAAATATTTTTTTAGTTATCTTTGATGTGGGGAACTAATGTTTTGATAAATGAAGTTATGGAGGACTTAATAAGAAATATAAAAATCTGGTAATCTAAAATTACATAATAGATTACATTCATTGGATTATCAAGTACTGTAGTGGTGAAAAAAAATACTTCATATGTTTAATAGTTTCTCTAATTAAATTAGAATATAAATATGATGATTTTGATGTAGTTACAACTAATCCCAAATAAACCATAATTTGGACATCAGAGTTTGTTACAATGTAGTTTATAAATGGAGAAATGGATTAATGGAGAAATAGATATAATGTTACTTAATGATTTTAACGTCTCTGTTCATTTTGAAGTATCAGAATAGTTTGTTTCCTTAAGATCACTTTTGATCAGTATAAATTTTCTCTTTAAGCATTTTAGCTAAGAGATTTTATATTTTGATATTTGACTTGTAAATTTTCTTCATTTCCATTTTAATCACTATGTTTCTAATGGTTGAGATAAAGATCATCTAGTAAGAAAGATAGAGATTTTGGTGTGTGAGGTGTGCATTTAAACTGTGACTTGAGGGATTCGAGGGATAAAAAGAAAGACCTTCTGATGGGAATAAAATAATGGATACCTAAATCTAATTTTATAAGCTACCGTACCACTTAAGGTTAAAGTGATTTGGTTTTATAATATAGTTTCTTAGATTATTCAATTTTTTATTTGACACTCTAAACATTATATTTATAATTTTCATTCACTATAATTATTAACATCATCATAAGTTTTTGAATTAAGGGTAGTATTGATTATTGTTATTTTTTCACATATACTCTAATATATTTTAACATGATTGTAAGATTATATTTTCAGTCAATGAAAAACTCAAGGTACTAGAAAATTTTATTTTTTATTTTTACTAAATTTTAGACCCTTGTAGTGGGACTTCTTAACATATCTAGGACAATAGAAATATCATTCAAATTTCACTTCATTATTAAAGGGATAAATTAGAATGTCCTTATAATTGAATAGGTATACCTAAAAAATATATAACTCCATTGAAGAGTGTAAGAAATGAAATCATTTAGAGAAAATTTAATTGTGGTCTCAATAATCTTTCCAACTCATCAGGTGAAAGAAAATAAAAATAAAAGTATGTAATTATCTAGAAATAGATCTGAAGGCTTAAGATACTATCACTATTTTAAAAAAAAACTCATGATCCAAATAAAGGCCTAGATAAGACTATTTTCATTGAGTGTAAAGACCCAAGTAAAAATTTTTCTGACCAATGATCCTCAAGATAAAAAAAAGAGCTAATACCACTTGTGAGTCCCAGATAAGAGATGAATAACGAATGGGAGGGTGTGTATTAGTGGTCAAAGTTCAATTAAAACTACTTCCCTATTTTTCACTTCTTCCAAAAATAATGATCCCAATGTTGTTAAGTGCATGGATATCCAATGATAAGGTAAATGTGATGAAAATTGTAATATATTGATAGATTAAGATATTAAAACACAAAAAATGATTATAAGGCTCACAAATTCTTATTATTTATTAGAAATTTACTTTAGGTTTAATAATTTTTATCCCATTATCCAAGTCAATATCCAATTACTAGTGATAAAAATATATATATATAAGGATATTGAAGATAGTCCCGAACTCATAAAAGTATGTCCAAGATAATAAAATGGTAAATGAAATATAGCAAGCATGAACTTCCTCTACCTTCCTCAAGTGTCTTCAAGTTTAAAAATGTTGTGTGTACTATTCTCCTTTGAATCATGTCTTGGTAGGGTATCCCTCACCTATTTTTTTATAATTGACTACTTCATCATTCTCTCAAACATATTATAGTAGCTAGATCGTCCATTTATATATACATTTCATATCTCAATATCGTCATCAACATTCATGATAAATCCAAGAATCTATGAAAAAATCATGATGAAAAAAAGATATATTATTGTATAATAAATTTCATTCATGAGAAATTATTTCTTCTTTTGTATTTTAATGAAACATTTATTTTGGTTTGATGCATCAGTGAGAATACTATAATTTTTTCCCTGATAAATAAATCATATTGTATGTAACAACTTAACCTAGCACAAGGTCAAGATATTATCCTCTTTGGGCCTCACCATCATAGACTATTGTTTTGTGAGATGATGGATGTAAAAATATTTCATAGAAAACTCATCTCGAATGGAGATATATATACACCACCTTATAATGTTTTTTCATATTCACCTCCACATATGGTGTGAGAATAATACTCATCCCT
The DNA here is from genome assembly GCA_963277665.1 of Viscum album. Taxonomy (NCBI): domain Eukaryota; kingdom Viridiplantae; phylum Streptophyta; class Magnoliopsida; order Santalales; family Viscaceae; genus Viscum; species Viscum album. The sequence goes on from OY728139.1 coordinate 1,196,130,261, forward strand.
AAGAGGTATCAGTTCCCTTATTGGCATAATGACTATGTTCCAGTAAGGAATTTGGTCCCTCATAGGGGGTGTTCTCTATTCCCGCATCGAAGATGGAAGTCAATGAAGCACATCAATAAAAGGTAGTGTGAATACCTCACACTTCAAGAGGATTTTTTCTTGGGGTAGTGTAAGTACCTCTAGAGTAATAAAAAATCACTGAGGGAAACACCCTGAGAAGATAATATCTCCATCTATGGATAGACTATGCTATTACGAATTGTCATTCCTACTTCTGAGGTTTAGGTGAAACTTTGTAAGGTGGTTTGGATAACTCACCCTTCAAGAAATATTTTTTATGGGAGATTCTTAGTATTATGTACCTAAGAAAAAAAATATGAGGTAATGTTCCAAAGTGTACAATATCTTGATCATGGTATGGACTGGGCCATTACAAATGGTATCAAATTTATTACCTAGTTAGTATGTCAGTAAGGGTGTTGGGACCTCCTAGTGGTGGTGGGTGATATTCACACATTATAGTTTGAGGTGAATGAATAAACCCTTTATAAGGTAGTTTGTATACCTCAATCAAAAAATATATTCATTCAAGGGTGAATTCTTGGCTCATGATCCCAATAAAAACAAATCAATGAGGTTGAGGACAAATTGAATAATATCTTAATCAAGGGATGGATTAGGTCATTACAAATTGGTACTAGACAATTTTTATTTTCTTTTGTTTTATTATTTAGTAATGGTATACTAGAGATATGATGTGTTGAATATTGATGTTTATATTATTCCTTGGAGTAGTCAACCCATGTATGACAGAATTATAAGTTACTAGTGGCGATACTATTATTATTTTATTTTCATATACATCTGGGTTACTTTACTAATTATAATACACTTGATTTTAATTTATGATTTATGGGATTTTTCTATGGGGTCTAGGTGGTAGGTGTTTTTGAATTCATAAATCATGTTATGAATATATGATTCACATGACATTCATATTCATTCTTATAATTGATTACTCTAATTATGACATTAGGGATGGTTATTTAAAGTGTATGTAGAAACTTATATAGTGTTTTCCAATATAATTTTATGGCCGAATCTTCTCAAATTGATATCTTATAGAGTTTTATTATTATTTATTATGATTAATGATCTTGTTTATCATATGGTATTGGTTGAATAAAATGTTTATAGAAACTTATAAGAGTTTTCCCAATATTTTTTCTATTGGAATTTCATTTAACTAATTCATGGTTATGATAATTTTATAAAAAATAATTAAAAGGAGGTATGAAATGATGATAATAATCTATGTAATTGATGATGAATTTGAGAGTGGGAAGACATGGATAGAGAGAGAACCCAAGTTATGATATATTTATGATATGGGAATTGTTGGTAAATTAACACGACGTTATACATATAACTACTAAACCTAAATTTAGATGTATTGGAGTACCTATATAAGATGTGTTCTGAGGAATTCATTTATAATTATATATATATATAATAATGAAATCCTATAGTGGGGTATTAGTAGGGAGGAGATAAGAATGCCCCACTTGCAGTTGATCCAGAACCCCCTCTAATGATGGAAGAAACTATGGATGATCAGTTATAAGATATATTCTTTATGTTTTTGTAGTAGATGGATAGATAGACCATATAAGCTACAAAATTTATGTTATAGTCTAATTTGGACTTATAGGTGCATAATTTACCTTTATTCATGGGTGAGGGTGGTCCCTAGGCTTTGGAGAATTGAGTGTATTTAATAAATACCATTTTCGACAATCTCAATATAAGCCTTAAGTGGAGGATGAAATTATTGGTATATATACTGTGAGGGCTAGCTAAGGACTAGTGGTATATACTAGTACAAGTGGACCAACACATTGGGTTATCATGGAGGTATTTTTATGTTTGTTTTATGATCACTTATTTTATGAGATATTAAGGGTGGATATACCTTGAGAGATCATGAATATCAGCTAAATATGGATATCATTAATGGATTATAGAGTATTCTTTACAAAGATTCATCATTTTACAGAAATGTTTGTCGAGGATGAGGCATCTGGAGCTATATTCCTTAAGGATAGTTTTTGGTACATGAATTGAGTACAAGTGAACATTTTTCACCTAAATTATTTATTAAAAGTTGTGAATTGGTCCTTCATATATAAGAGAAACCAAAATAAGTGTAGAGGATATGGGAAGATATAATCTATTTATGGGACTGATAGTGTGTCCTTGCATAGCATAAAGCATCGATCTGATGGTTCTCACTAGAGAGGTGATGGTCAGAGTAGTCATGCTAGTGCTTCATCTTATTTTATTATAAGTGGAGGTACTGTATAATGTTATGAGTGTTTTAATACAAGTCACTTTTTTCCCTATTCATCCAACTACATTTCAAGTGTTCATTTTGTGGGAAGATGGGGAACCTACAATATAATTATAGAAGTGATAAGTAATCAGCTAGTGGTTGGGGATCTGGTAACTCGCATGGTTCTAGTTTGAGATGATGATTGTCATTGTCAAGTGGTAGTTGGATTCCCATGTGTTGTTTCAGTCATGATGGGGGAATAAATGTATAAGGGAAAGAGAAACAACAAAACTAGGTTGGTTCATTTCAGGGGAGTTGGGGAGAATCATAGGATTGTGGTTCAGGATAGTTGCATATTATTGAGCCTACTATTACTAATTGTGATGTACAACAATCTATAGTTTGTGGAATTGTTTCAGTAGCTTCCAATTTGGTGTCTATTTTTTTGATAATATGTTGATTCAAAAAATTTTATTTTTTTTATTCTCAAAAACTTCCATATTTTTTCTTCTAATGAATTTTCTTTTAATATAATTGATTGTCCAATAAAATAATATATTTTAATTATATTTTAATGGTATTAAATGTTCATTTTTGATCTTATGGTCCTGAGTTAGTGCATTTACATTATGAACATCCATTCTCATCATTTGTGCACTTTATGCCTAATGTACACCAATTTATGCCCAATGAGTCATCTGATTCTAAGGAATGTAATTATAAATATTTTAATTTGATATTTTGGGAACTATATCTAAACTTAAATGTGAACAGTTTTCATTCAGTGATCAATGGATGATTCATAAACGATGATGGAGATATTTGGAGATGAATGGAAGCAATTCTAGAGAAGGCAGATTGGACACCATCCCACTTAGGAGACTGTGGGTCCCAACATACAGGCCCAATGAATCACAAATTTGTGTTATGATAGAAGAAATGTTGAGGAACACATCACGCTTCATGATAAAATTATAATTAGGCCTCTATGGTGGTCATTGAGGCGGCCCAAGTTAGAGATAAAATTCTGGGCCGAATTCTGCGGCCCAGAAAAACAGCCCACTAATTGGATCATATCTCGGAATCCACAACTCAAAATGGGACCAAATTTTATAGACGGTTGGAAGACATCAGAGGATCTATTTTTTTACTCTTTTTTCCACTCTGATTCGGCCATCTAGAAGGTCTTAAAAGCGATTCTGGTTGGTGAAAAAAGTTGGATGCCACCTCGGGTCAAGGGTGGAAAAATCAACTCTCCCTTACATTCCACCCACCTATGGCCTACCACAATTAATTGAGAAGACTTGGACTGTCATAGGATCGACCCAAGGGCTCAAAAATACCTATTTAAGGTAGTGGTGTTAGAGGATTTGAGGATCTTGGGTTCTTTGTTCAATTGTAATGTTATACTGTAATTTTGTTGTCTCAAATTTGTCTTTCACATTTAAGTTATTCAATTCACTTTAGTCACTTAATAAAAGTTCTTATTCTAATCTTATTCTGTTGTTCTTCATATCACTTTGATACCGTTGGATCAAGGTGTGAATTTATTCACACCAAACCTGGTGAAATTATTCACACAACGGTGGAGTGATCATTTTATTTTTGTTGTTTTCTTTACTTCTCCATTTCCTCCCTCATGATTCTACTTTTCGCTTCCATTGAAACCATGGGATCAATAGAGGTATAACCCACTAATGGGTTGATCCAAGGGAGTATCAAGGGGATGGATTGGATGTTATTTATCACCCCATTAATGTATAATCACTTCTTTAATTGATATTTTTATTTGATGATTTTTAAACTCCATCATCCTTGTTGAATTTAAGGCCACACACTTCAAGTGCTAATTCGAACCTTTACCTTGAAGTGCTCAAAACATTGATCCTTAAAGTGTATAGGTGATTAGTATTAAAGGGTTTAGGCATTAAAAAAGTAAGTGATGATGTTGTTTTATCTCCTTGAATGAACCCATCTCAAATATAAGAAATTAAAATCATTGAGAAGGAAATACGTCCAATCCACCCTGAGCAATAACCTAGGATCAACTCATTCTTTTAAATTGAATTCATTTAAGTATCTTAGAGTTCCTTTAAACCAATCTAAAATCAACCCAATTTGGCCACTTTTTATCCAAAAATAGTCCATAGAATGTACGTCTCTATAGGTTACTTCTTAGGTCTTTGAGGATTTGACAACCCAAGCTAAACTACAAGGACCGTCCTACCTTCTTCTCTTGGGTAAATTGGAGCGAGAATCAAATTTTGGCACCGTTGCCGGGGACCCAAGTAAGTCATCTAAACACCCATTCTATTCTCCCCTATTTCTTCTTTTCTCATCCAAATTATCTTATCTTGTCACTTTCTCGTTGTTTTTCTTTTGGCGCATGTCCGCCTACACCCGCGATCAATCGAACCGTCTAGTTAGGGTGGATAGTCTTGGGGTTGGGGAGTCAAGTACACCAAGGTAACTCTTTCCATTAAATCATAATCTTCCTAACACCCCCAATTCAAAATTTGATCCCATTTAAATGGAAGGTCTTCAAAGAAACCAACTCATAAACCCGGGTGGGAACCAAAATGGAAACCCAAATGAGGCATCCCCAAACTTGGGTAATACGGTCTATCAAACCATGAATGAATACCTCACGCCTTCTTGGACCAATTCCCCCTCAGGAATTAGACACAATTACCTAGTAGATGCCAACTACATCTTCAAACCCCATGTCCTAAACCATCTTCCCACATTCCATGGAATGGAGTCCGAGATGCCCTACCTTCACATTAAGGAGTTCAATGACATTTTAGAAACCATGTGTCCCCCATATCAACTTAAATCAGCTATGATGAGTCTATTTCATTTTTCTTTAAAGGATCGAGCTAAAAATTGGCTGAAAAATATGATACCATCATCCATAAACTCTTGGGACCAACTACAAAGATAATTATACAAAAAATACTTTCCCCACCACAAAACAATTTCACTTAAAAAGATTATCCAAAACGTTTTTGAAAAAGATGGAGAGTCATTCTATGGAACATGGGTGAGGTTCAAAGACACTCTAAATATGGTTCAACACCATGGTTTTTCTATTCCTGAATAAGTGATAATTGTCTATGAAGGGTTGGGTCTGGGGAAAAAACAATTCATTGACATGATGTGTAATAGAACCTTTAAAAACAAAGCCCCAAATGATGCTTATGAGTATCTAGAAATCCTTTCTGAAAAAAATCAAACATGGGGAAATTCACCTTATTCTGAAAAGCCACAAAGAACTACTGGAATTCATACACTTAGAGAAGACGAAATCCTTAGGGCTAAACTCGCAGCACTCTCTAGGAAGGATAAAGAGAAAGTCCTTAGGAAAGTCCATGAAATCCAAACTGTAGACCTTGTTTGCACAATTTGTGACAAACATGAACATAAGACAGACAACTACCCAACCATTCCATCCATCAAGGATGTTATTTTAGGAGGAACTGTAGTGGAAGTAAATGCTTTGAACTTTCAAAATCCTCAATACCAAAACAACTTCAACCCAAGGTATAATGACCACCCAGGATTCCGCTGGAAAGATAACCAACAACCTAGCGAACCACAGGGAAAAAATCCTTACCCCCATCAGAACTACCAATCCCATAACCAGTTCCAATCCCAAACTATCCAATACCAACATCCACTAGTCCATTTTCAACAAACCATCCCACCTCAAAAATATCCCCCCAGGATAAACCAATCTTCTCAAGCACCAACCCCAACTGTTCCACAAACCCTACTAGAACAACTGTGAAATCAAATGGAAAGGATGAACTCAGAAGTCTCTTCCCTTAAACAAGAACTTAAAACCATAAAAATCGGAAAGGCACCCATGCCTACTCAGGTGGGGCCATCCTTAACTTCAAGAGAAGAGTCAAGTTGCACTCAAACAACTCATGAACAACTAAAGGTTGTGACTATTTTAAGAAGTGGGAAATCAATTGAGAAACCTGAACAATTAATTCAGAACCCACCTGAAGATTCAAACATGGATGAAAATTCAAATGAACCAAATGATCAAACTGAAAAACATGATAACATTGTCAAAGAAACAACTCTTCAACAAACAACCCCACAACCTGCACCATTTCCTCAATGCATGAGGGGAAAAACCAAGACTGAATTTAGTTAGACATTGAGGGAAATCTTCTCACAAGTCAAGTTGAACATTCCTCTTCTTGATGCCATCCAAACCATACCTACCTACTCAAAGTACCTTAAGGACTTGTGCACTTTTAGAAGAAAATTTTCACATAAAAACCAAGTCCTTTTGGCTGCTAATGTGAGTACCACCATTCAAGGGACCATTCCTCCTAAGTTGAAAGACCCAGGTTGCCCTTACATCAATGTTGAACTAGAAGAAAGAAAAGTTATCAAGGCCTTGTGTGATCTAGGTGCCAGTGTCAATATCATCCCCTATGTCGTGTACTTCCAGTTAGGCCTAGAAGAACTCCAACCCACATCGGTCACACTTCAACTTGTTGATCGTAGCATTATGGTTCCAAAGGGGATTTTAAAGGACGTTCTGGTAAAGGTTGAAAACTTCATCTACCCTGCTGACTTCATTGTCCTTGACAACCATCCAAACTTATGAAATAAGGAACAAACCTCAATCATCATTGGTCATCCTTTTCTTGCAACAATCAACTCTGTTATCCGAGTTAGAAATGGGAACATGACCATCACCTTTGGGAACATGAGTCTAGACTTTAACATCTATAATGCAACCTCACAAATAGGGGATGACGAGGACATTCATGAAGTAAACATGATAGGAAGCATTGATAATTAATCCATAGAACATCGAGGAATATTTGATGAATGTTTAAGTCAAGATGAGATTTATTTCATTTGTTCATATGAAGGAATTTTATCTCCTTGGCTTGAATCATTTTCAAATTTCTCTTATGATGAAGTATTAGGTCCAATAATCAGTGAAACCTTTCAAGAAACCACTTTTAGGGAGACCACTCCAATTTCCTTCCTTAAATCTGATCAACCCAATCTAGTAGCTGAAACTTCTACATGTGGGGAATCATTCCAACCTGAAACTCTAAAAAATGAAATTAAACTTGATCCAATTTCCCAATATTCTGTTGAAATTCCAAACCAACCAGATCTTGAATTAATGGAACTTCCCTCTACACTCAAGTATGCTTTCCTAGGGGACAATCAAACACATCCTATTGTCATTTATTTTTATCTTGAAGCCAATCATGAAAGGATGCTTCTAGATGTCCTTAGGAAGCATAAAAAATCCATTGTTTGGACCCTTTCTAATATTACTGGGATTATACCACTTATCGGGACTCATAGGATTGTTTTGGAATCTGATTCAAAGCCATGTCGTCAACCTCAACGGCGACTCAATCCTAATCTCATGGAGTTAGTAAGGAAAGAACTTATGAAATTATTAAAAGCTAGTATTGTATATCCCATAGCTGAGAGTAAATGGGTGAGCCCAATCCAAGTGGTTCCAAAAAAGGCTGGAATCACAGTGATAACCAATGAGGATGGAGAGATTCTTCCAATAAGGGTGAGTAGTGGATGGAGGGTCTGAATTGATCATAGTAAGTTAAACTCATTCACCAAGAAGGACCATTTCCCCTTACTATTTATTGACCAAGTCCTTGATAGAGTGGCAGGTCATGCATTCTACTGTTTCTTAGATGGGTACACGGGGTATAATCAAATTGAGGTCTCCCTAGATGATCAAGGGAAGACTACAATCACATGTCCATTCGGTACCTTTTCCTTCAAACGCATACCCTTTGGTTTATGCAATGCTCCTGGAACCTTCCAGCGGTGCATGATGGGAATCTTCTCAGACACGGTAGGGTATTTTCTTGAGGTCTTCCTGGATGACTTCTCTGTGTTTGAGGATACATTTTAGGGATGTCTGCAGAATGTGGAGAGAGTCTTGTCAAGATGTGAAGAAAAGAATCCATTCCTAAACAGGGAAAAATGCCATTTCGTGGTTAAAGTGGAACTTGTTCTAGGCCATCTGGTCTTGAGTAGGGGGATTGAAGTTTATAAAGAAAAGTTTGGCATCATTCGTCACCTTCCATCACCCAAAACTGTCAAGGAAGTGAGGTCTTTCTTAGGACATGCTGGTTTCTATGGAAGATTCATCAAGGACTTTAGTTCAATATCTCGTCCCCTTTGTGCGCTCCTGGTAAAGGATGCTCCATTTGTTTGGACAGAAATCTGTGTGGGTTCATTCTCAACCGTCAAATCCTCTCTCACCTCTCCTCCCATTATGAAATCTCCAAATTGGAACCTTCCTTTTGAACTTATGTGTGATTCCAGTGACTTTGCTGTTGGAGCTGTGTTAGGAAAATATTGTGATAAAACTCCTTATGTCATTTCTTATGCAAGAAAATCCTTAAATGATGCCCAAATAAACTACATCACTACTGAAAAGGAGTTACTTTCTATTGTGTTTTCTTTAGATAAGTTTAGGTCCAAACTCTTAGGATACCCCATCACTGTGTTCACTGACCATTCTGCATTAAAATACCTCTTCTAAAAACAAGATGCCAAGGCTAGACTGATTAGGTGGGTCCTTCTATTATAAGAATTTGACCACATGATAAAGGATAAAAAGGGTGTTGAAAATGTTGTAGTTGATCACCTCTCTATGATGTTATTCAAAGACAACTCAAATCACATTTCTGTGTCTGATTCATTTCCTAATGAACACCTATACTCTGTGAGTGACTGCCCTTGGTATGCCAATAAAGCCAATTTCTTAGTTACAGGAGTCATTCAAAAATTCTTAGGGACTCAAGCTCGAAGGAAATTCCTTTCTGATGTTAGACACTATGTGTTTGATGATCCACACCTCTATAAGTTCTGCCCTGACCATGTCATTAGGTGGTGTGTTCCATAATCTGAACAAGAGTCCATCCTTAAATTTTGTCATAGTGAGGCATGTGTAGGTCACTTTTCCTCGAAGAAAACGTCTGCTATTATTCTTCAATGTGGTCTCTTCTGGCCCACCCTCTCAAGGGACTCTTACACATTTTTTCAAAGTTGTCCTAGGTGTCAACAAGTAGGTTCCATCACAAAAAGGAATCAAATGACACTCACTCCCATCTTAGTGGTTGAAATATTTGACTGTTGGGGAATTGATTTCATGGGTCCCTTCCCAAACTCTTGGGGATACATCTACATAATCTTAGCTTTTGATTATGTCTCAAAATGGGTTGAGTCCATTCCCACTAAGTCAAATGATCATCAAGTTGTGATTATATTTCTAAAAAAGAACATTTTTTCTCAATTTGGAATTCCTAGGGCTATAATCAGTGATCGAGGAACCCATTTCTGCAACTGCCCATTCTCTTCACTCATGTCTAAGTATGGTATTTCTCAGAAAGTGTCCACTACATACCATCCTCAATCCAATGGTCAAGCTGAGTTAGCAAATAGGGAGATTAAGAAAATTCTTGAAAAAACTGTCAACCCCTCTAGGAAAGATTGGTATGAGAAACTCTTAGATGCTCTTTGGGCCTATCGAACCATATATAAAACCATATTAGGAATGTCCCCATAAGGGTTGGTTTATGGAAAAGCATGACATTTACCTGTTGAAATTGAGCATAAGGCCTTTTGGGAAATTAAGAAAATGGATTATGACCTCTCATTGGCCGGAACAAAAAGGAGATTAGATCTAAACAAACTGGAGGAACTAAGGATGGAGGCTTGTGAAAATTCATGGATAAATAAAGCTAGAGTTCAAGCCTACCAATCTAGGAATATCAAGGTCAAATATTTTGAACTGGGAAAACTTGTGCTCTTGTATAGTTCAAAACTTCATTTACACCCGAGAAATTTAAGGTCTAGATGGTCAGGACCTTTCATAGTGCATCATGTGTACCCCCATGGGGCAGTAGAGATTCAATATCCCACTAGTGGTCACATTTTCAAGGTCAACCATCAAAGGTTAAAAACATTAATTGAATCATTCAATAAACTGGAAATAGATGTTGAGTTAATTGAGCCAATATATGGACCAGGAAAAAATTGTTAAATTTAGGATCTATTTCGGGCTAACGACGTTAAACAAAGCGTTGCACGGGAGGCAACCCATGGTTTTTATGTTTCTAATCTTTCTGAATCATCTTTATTTTTCAAATAATATTATTTAATCATTTTTATATTTAAAAATAAAAAAATAGACTTTTGACCTATTCTTCTATTATGAGTATGGATGGGTACGAAAGGCAAGCACCATATTCATCCGTGTCACGTGGTGTGATCCTTGAGTAATACCTTACCCAGAAATTTAAAATGAAGACAATGTATCATCAGTTTATTTTTTTTATTTTTTTTATTTTATAGGTTAAGATAAAAAAAATAAAAATAATAAAAATAATATAATAATTAAAAAAGGGGACACGCCATAGGCTGTGGGGAAAACCCCGTCACAACCGGCGAAGCCATAGGGACTCGAACCCGGGACCGAAGGGAGACAGGGGCGTGCGCTTACCACTGACCTACGACTTAATGGAACTTTGAAAGCGACATGGATATCAAAGGACTAAATTATAGTGGCAATAACTTCAAACATCAACCACCAGGTGACTTAATTCCATGATCCTCATATTTCAATTTCCTTATTGAACTCACCTTTTATTCCTCTACCCCATTCTAAATTTTATTTTTACGAAACTAGGGATAGTTTCATTCTATGTTGGGTGTGTGGAAACAAAATGTTTGTTTAAAAAAACAATGATAAAAAAAAGTAAAATTCCTTTATCATTCATATAATAAAATCTTCGTTCACATTAAAACTATATAGCAAATAACTTTTATTTCCTTGACTCTTAATTTAATTCATCATTAATTTTAAAAGCATTGATTTTGGAAGTTTGGTTGTCCAATAAAAATTTTCATTATTTGTATTTTCATCTATTAAATCAAAATTCCACAATGCACATCCTCTAGAATGCGGGGTACTAATTTGAATTTTTGGGGTCCCATAATAAATAGCATAAACTGGTTTAATTTTTATGAATAATATGAGTATTCAAAAAAATAAAAAATATAAAAAATATAAAAAATATAAAAAATATTTTTGCATGTAGAGCAATGGATTGATAAAATGAGAGGCTTTCGTCACTTGGGGATCGTGACTCCAGAGTTGTCTAGCCCTGAGTTTTTAAATCTATCACTATTTATGGTAATATGACTTTGTTTTTTATTATGTTAACTCGAGACGATGCCCGAGTATGTGGGCTTCACTTGGTGCCCTAAGGCCTTTGAGTCTGGGAGTCATCGGCAAAGTCTTGCTACATGGGTTAATTTGATTCACTGCAATCTCAATTAATATAGCAATATTTCAAAAAAAAATCCAAAAAAAGGAATGAAGATTACTCATATTAGGATTAAATGTGATTCCGCCTAGCGCTTCCATGATTTCCCACTTGATTGAAAATGAACACCCATATCTATTGTGATTCATAACACATCATTAAACCTAATTGAGTTGAATGAAGTATGATGATGGAATTGATCAAATAAATGGGATTAGGATTGGTATCTTCTTTTAAATTCAACTTTTTTTAAATTATCTTTATAGGTTATGAAGATATATTTGTGTGCAGTTTACATTGTGAGCACTGTTTGTTATAATGTGTTTGAAGAAATGAATTCAAATAAAATCATTGAATTATTTGCTCGGGACTAGAAAATATCAAGTTGGGGGGTGTGATTATCCAATAAAAACATATATTTTAATTACATTTTAATGTTATTATATTTTCATTTTTGATCTTATGGGCTTGAGTTAATGCATTTTCATTATGAACATCTATTCTCATCATTTGTGCACATCATGCCTAATGTACACCAATTTAGGCCCAATGGGTCATCTGATTCTAATGAATGTAATTATCAATATTTTAATTTTATATTTTGGTAACTATATATACACTTAAATTTGAACATTTTTCATTCAGGGATCAATTGATGATTCATAAACGATGATGGATATATTTGGAGATGAATTGAAGCAATTCTAGAGAAGGTAGATTGGACACCAGCCCACTTAAGAGATTGTGGGGTCCAACATAAAAGCCCAATGAATCCCAAATTTTGTGTGATGATATCAAATATGTTTAAGAACAAATAACTCTTCATGAGAAAATTTTAATTCGGATTTTATGGTGGTCAGTAAGGTGTCCCAATTTAGAGATAAAATTCTGGGCCCGATTCTGCATCCCAGAACAAAATCCCGCTAATTGGATCATATCTCCGAATACACAACTCCAAATGGGCCCAAAATTTACATACTGTTAGAAGACATCCTTGGATCCATTTTTGTATTCAATGGCCCACTCTGATTCGTCCATATAGAAGGCCTTAGAAGCTCTTCTGTTTGGTGAAAGAAATTTGGCTGCCACCTCGGGTCAAGGGTGGAAAAATCAAATCTCCCTTACTTTCCACCAGCCTATGGCCTACCAAAATTAATTGAGAAGACTTGTACTATTGTAGTATAGAACCAAGGGCTCAAAAATGTCTATTTAAGGCAGTGGTGTTGGAGGATTTGAGGATCTTGGGTGCTTCGTTCAATTGTAATGTTATGCTGCAATTTTGTTGTCTCAAATTTGTCTTTCACATGTAAGTTGTTCAATTCACTTTAGTCTCTTAACAAACATTCTTCTTCTACACTTATTCTGTTTTTATTCATATCACTTTGATACCGTTGGATCAAGGGGTGAATTTATTCACACCAAACCTTGTGAAATTCTTCACACAACGGTGGAGTGATCATTTTATTTTTGTTGTTTTCGTTACTTCTCCATTTCCTCCCTCATGAGTCTACTTTCCGCTTCCATTGAAATCATGAGATCAATGGAGGGATAACCCACTAAAATCAACCCATTTTGGACACTTCATATCCAAAAACAGTCCATATAATGTGCGTGTCTATAGGTTACTTCTTAGGTCTCTGAGGATTCGACAACCCTAGCTAAACTACAAGGACCGTCCTACCTTCTTCTCTTGGGTAAATTTGAGCGAGAATCAAATTTTTGTGCCATTGACGGGGACCCAAGTAATTCATCTAAACACCCATTCTATTATCCCCCATTTATTCTTTTCTTATCCAAATTCTCTTAACCTGTCCCTTTCTCGTTTTTTTTCTTTTGGCGCATGTCTGCCTACTCCCGCGATCAATCGAACCATCTAGTTAGGGTGGATAGTCCTGGAGTTGGGGAGTCAAGTACACCAAGGGAACTATTTCTATTAGATATTAATCTTCCTAACACCCTCGAGTCAAAAATTGAGCCCATTTAAATGGAATTTCTTCAAGGAAGCCAACTCATAAACCTGGGTGGGAACAAAAATGGAAACCCAAATGAGGCAGCCCCAAACTTGGGGAATACGGTCGATCAAACCATGAATGACTACCTCACACCTTTTTGGACCAAATACCCCTCAGACATTAGACACAATTCCCTGGGAGATGCCAACTACATCTTTAAAACCCATTTCCTATACCATTTTCCCACATTCCATGGAATGGAGTCCGAGATGCTCTACCTTCACATTAAGAAGTTCAATGACATTGTAGAAACCATGTGTCTCCCACATCAACTAGAATCAGATAAGATGAGTCTATTTCCTTTTTCTTTAAAGGATCGAGCTAAAAATTGGATAAACAATTTGAGACCATCATCCATAAACTCTTGGGACCAACTACAAAAAGAATTCTACAAAAAATACTTTCCCCACCACAAAACAATTGCACTTAAAAAGAGTATCCAAAAATTTTTTGAAAAAGAGGAAGAGTCATTATATATAACCTAGGAGAGGTTCAAAGACACTCTAAACATGGTTCCACACCATGGTTTTTGTATTCCTAAACAGGAGAGAATTTTCTATGAAGGGATGGGTCTGGGGAACAAACAATTCATTGACATGATGTGTAATGGAACCTTTAAAAACAAAGCCCCAAATGATTCTTATGAGTATCTAGAAAGCCTTTCTGAACAAAATCAAACATGGGGAACTTCACCTTATTCTGAAAAGCCACAAATAACTACTGGAATTCATACAATTAGAGAAAGTAAATCCTTAGGGCTAAACTCGCAGCACTCTCTAGGAAGGTTGAAGAGATAGACCTTAGGAAAGTCCATGAAATCCAAACTGTAGACCTTGTTTGCACAATTTGTGACAAACATGACCATAAGACAGACAACTTCCCAACCATTCCATCCATCAAGGATGTTCTTTTAGGAGGACCTGTAGTGTAATTAAATTCTTTGAACTTTTAAAAGCCTCAATACCAAAACAACTTCAACCCAAGGTATAATGACCACCCAGGCTTCCGCTGGAAAGATAACCAATAACCTAGCCAACCACAGGGACAAAATCCTTACCCCATCAGAACTACAAATCCCATAACCAGTTCCAAACCCAACGTATCCAATACCAACAGCCACTGGTCCATTTTCAACAAACCATACCACCTCCAAAATATCCCCCTGGGATAAACCCATCTTCTCAAGCACCAACCCAAAATGTTACACAAATCCTACTAGAACAATTGTGCAAACAAATGGAAAGGATGAACTCAAAAGTCTCTTACCTTAAACAAGAACTTCAAACCATAAAAACTGGAAAGGCACCCATGCCTACTCAGGCAGTTCCATCCTCAACTTCAAGGGGAGAGTCAAGTTGCACTCAAACAACTCATGAACAACTAAAGGATGTGACTGTTTTAAGAAGTGTGAAATCAATTGAGAAACCTGAAAAATTAATTCAGAACCCACCTGAAGATTCAAACATGGATGAAAATTCAAATGAACCAAATGATCAAACTAAAAAACATGATAACATTTTCAAAGAAACAACTCTTCAACAAACAACCCCACAACCTGCACCATTTCCTCAACGCATGAGGGGGAAAACCAAGTCTGAATTGAGTGAAACATTGAGGGAAATATATTCACAAGTCAAGTTGAAAATTCCTCTTCTCGATGCCATCCAAACCATACCTGCCAACTCAAAGTACCTTAAAGACTTGTGCGCTTTTAAAAAAAATCACATAAAAACCAAGTCCTTTTGGATGCTAATGTGAGTACCAACATTCAAGGGACCATTCCTCCTAAGTTGAAAGACCCAGGTTTCCCTTACATCAATGTTGAACTAGGAGAAAGAAAAGTTTTCAACGACTTTTGTGATCTTGGTGATAGTGTCAATTTCATCTCTTATGCCGTGTACTGCCAGTTAGGCCTAGAAAAACTCCAACCTACATCTGTCACACTTCAACTAGCTGATCGTAGCATTAGGGTTCCAAAGGGGATTTTAAAGGACGTTCTGGTAAAGGTTGAAAACTTCATCTACCCTGCTGACTTCATTTTCCTTGACAACCATCCAAACGTAGTAAATAAGGAACAAACCCCAGTCATCCTTGGATGTCCTTTTCTTGCAACAATCAACTCTGTTATCCGAGTTCGAAATAGGAACATGACCATCACCTTTGGGAACATGAGTCTAGACTTGAACATCTATAATGCAAGCTCACAAATAAGGGATGATGAGTAAATTCATGAAGTAAACATGATAGGAAGCATTGATAATGAATCCATAGAACATCAAGGAATATTTGATGAATGTTTAAGTCAGGATGAGATTGATTTCCTTTGTTCATATGAAGGAAGTTTATCTCCATGGCTTGAATCATTTTTAAATTGCTCCTATGATGAAGTCTTAGGTCCAACAATCAGTGAAACCTTTCAAGAAACCACTTTTAGTGAGACCACTCCAATTTCCTTCCCTAAATCTGATCAAGCCAATCTAGTAGCTGAAACTTTTACATGTGGGGAAAAAATCCTATCTGAAACTCTAAAAAATGAAATTGAACTTGATCCAATGTCCCAATCTTCTATTGAAATTCCAAACCAACCTGATCTTGAATTGAAGGAACTTCCCGCTACACTCAAGTATGCTTTCTTAGAGGACAATCAAACACATCCTATTGTCATTTCTTCTTCTCTTGAAGCCAATAATGAAAGGATGCTTCTAGATGTCCTTAGGAAGTATAATAAATCAATTGGTTGGACCCTTTCTGATATTCCTGGGATTATCCCACTTATAGAGACACATAGGATTGTTCTGTAATATGATTCAAAGCCATGTCATCAACCTTAATGGCGACTCAATCCTAATCTCATGTAGGTAGTAAGGAAATAACTTCTGAAATTGTTAAAATCTAGTATTATATATCCCATAGGTGAGAGTGAATGGGTGAGCCCAATCCAAGTGGTTCCAAAAAAGGCTGGAATCACAGTGATAACCAATGAGGATGGATAGATTCTTCCAACCAGGGTGAGTATGGATGGAGGGTCTGCATTGATTATAGGAAGTTAAACTCATTCACCAAGAAGGACCATTTCCCCTTACCATTCATTTACCAAGTCCTTGAGAGAATGGCAGGTCATGTGTTCTACTGTTTCTTAGATGGGTACTCGGGGTATAATCAAATTGAGATCTCCCTAGAGGATCAAGGGAAGACTACATTCACATGTCCATTCGATACCTTTTCCTTCAAACGCATGCCCTTTGGTTTATGCAATGCTCCTGGAACCTTCCAGTGGTGCATGATGGGAATCTTCTCAGACATGGTAGGTGATTTTCTTGAGGTCTTCATGGATGTCTTCTCTATGTTTGGGGATACATTTGAGGGATGTCTGCAGAATGTGGAGAGAGTCTTGTCAAGATGTGAAGAAAATAATCTGGTCCTAAACTGGGAAAAATGACATTTCATGGTTGAAGAGGGACTTGTTCTAGGCCATCTGGTATCGAGTAGGGAGATTGATGTTGATAAAGCAAAGGTTGACATCATTCGTCACCTTCCATCACCCAAAACTATCAAGGAAGTGAGGTCTTTATTAGGACATGCTGGTTTCTATAGAAGATTCATCAAGGAATTTAGTTCAATATCCTGTCCCCTTTGTGCTCTCCTAGTAAAGGATGCTCCATTTGTTTGGACAGAAATCTGTTAGGGTTCATTCTCAACCCTCAAATCCTCTCTCACCTCTCCTCTCGTTATGAAATCTCCAAATTGAAACCTTTCTTTTGATCTTATGTATGATGCCAGTGACTTTTCTGTTGGATCTGTGTTAGGACAACGCTATGATAAAACTCCTTATGTCATTGCTTATGTAAGTAAATCCTTAAATGATGCCCAAATAAACAACACCTTTACTGAAAAGGAGTTACTTTCTATTATGTTTGATTTAGAGAAGTTTAGGCCCTACCTCTTAGGATCCCCCATCATTGTGTTCACTAACCATTCTGCACTAAAATACCTCTTCCAAAAACAAGATTCCAGGGCTAGACTGATTAGGTGGGTCCTTCTCTTACAAGAATTTGACCTCACAATCAAGGATAAAAAGGGTGTTGAAAATGTTGTATCTGATCACCTCTCTAGGATGGAATTCAAAGACAACTCAAATCACCTTTTTGTGTCTGATTCATTTTCTGATGAACACTTATACTCTATGAGTGACTGCCCATGGTATGCCGACATAGAAAATTTCTTATTTATAGGAGTCATTCCAAAATTCTTAGGGACTCAAGCTCGAAGGAAATTCCTTTCTGATGTTAGACACTATGTGTTTGATGATCCACACCTCTATAAGTTCTGCCCTGACCAAGTCATTTGAAGGTGTGTTCCATAATCTGAACAAGATTCCATCCTTAAATTCTGTCATTGTGAGGCATGTGGAGGTCACTTTTCCTCTAAGAAAACATCTGCTAAGTTTCTTCAATATGGTCTCTTCTGGACCACCCTCTCAAGGGACTCTTACACATTTTGTAAAAGTTGTCCTAGTTGTCAATAAGTAGGGTCCATCACAAAAAGGAATCAAATGCCACTCACTCCCATATTAGTGGTTGAAATATTTGACTGTTGGGGAATTGATTTCATGGGTCCCTTCCCAAACTCTCGGGGATACCTATACATACTCTTAGCTGTTGATTATGTCTCAAAATGGGTTGAGTCCATTCCCACTAAGTCCAATGATCATCAAGTTGTGATTCGATTTATGAAAGAGAACATATTTTCTCTATTTGGAATTCCTAGGGCTATAATCAGTGATCGAGGAACCCATTTCTGCAACCGCCCATTCACTTCACTCATGTCTAAGTATGGTATTTCTCATAAAGTGTCCACTGCATACCATCCCCAATCTAATGGTGAAGCTGAGTTAGCGAAAAGGGAGATTAAGAAAATTCTTGAAAAAACTATCAACCCCTCTAAGAAAGATTGGTCTGCAAAACTCTTAGATGCTCTTTGGGCCTATCGAACTGCATATAAACCCATTTTAGGAATGTCCCCATATAGGTTGGTTTATGGAAAATCATTCCATTTACCTGTTGAAATTGAGCATATGGCCTTTTGGGAAATTAAGAAAATGGATTATGACCTCTCATTGGCCGGAACAAAAAGGAAATTATATCTCAACAAACTAGAGGAACTAAGGATGGATGCTTATGAAAATTCAAGGATTAATAAAGCTAGAGTTCAAGCCTACCAATCTAGGAATATCAAGGTCAAACATTTTGAACTGGGAAAACTTGTGCTCTTGTATAGTTCAAAACTTCATTTACACCCCGAAAAGTTAAGGTCTAGATGGTCAGGACCTTTCATAGTGCATCATGTGTACCCCCATGGGGCAGTAGAGATTCAAGATCCCACTAGTAGTCACATTTTCAAGGTCAGTGGTCAATGGTTAAAAACATTCATTGAATCATTCAATAAACCAGGAATAGATGTTGTGTTAATTGATCCAATCTATGAACCAAGAAAAAATTGATAAATTTAGGATCTATGTCGAGCTAACGATGTCAAACAAAGCGCTACACGGGAGGAAACCCGTGTTTTTTTATGTTTCTAATCTTTCTGAATCATCTTTATTTTTCAAATAAGATTAATTAATCATTTTTATATTTAAAAATAAAAAAATAGACTTTTGACCTATTCTTCTATTATGAGTATGGATGGGTACGAAAGGGGAGCACCATATTCATCCGTGTCACGTGGTGTGATCCTTGAGTAATACCTTACCCATAAATTTATAAAGAAGACAATGTATCATCAGTTTATTTTCTTTTATTTTTATTATTTTATAGGTTAAGAGAAAAATAATAAAAATAAAAATAATATAATAATAATTAAAAAAAAGGGGACACATCATAGGCTGTGGGGAAAACCCCGTCACAACCGGCGAAGCCGCGGGGACTTGAACCCGGGACCGAAGGGAGACAGGGGCGTGCTCTTACCACTGACCTATGAATTAATGGAACTTTGAAAGTGAAATGGATATGAAAGGACTAAATTAGAGCGGAAATAACTTCAAACTTCAACCACTAGGTGACTTAATTCCATGATCCTCATATTTTAATTTCCTTATTGAACTCCCCTTTTATTCCACTACCCCATTCTAAATTTTATTTTTATGAAACTATGGACAGTTTCTTTCTAAGTTGGGTTGTGTGGAAACAAAATGTTTGTTTAAAAAAACAATGATAAAAAAAAGAAGTAAAATTCCTTTATCATTCATATAATAACATCTTTTCTCACATTAAAAATACATATCAAATAACTTTTATTTCCTTGACTCTTAATTTAATTCATGACTAAGTTTAAAAGCATTGATTTTGGAAGTTTTGTTGTCTAATGAAAATTTTCATTATTTTTATTTTCATCCATTAAATCAAAATGCCACAATGCACGTCCTCTAGACTGTGGGTTACTAATTTGAATTTTTAGAGTCCCATAATAAATAGCATATGCTGGTTTGATTTTTATGAATGATATGAGTATTCAAAAAAATAAAAAATAAAAAAATAAAAAATTTGCGTGTTGAGCAATGGATTCAGAAAATGCGAGGCTTTCAGCACTTGGGGATCGCGACTCCAGAGTTGTCTAGCCCTGAGTTTTTTAATCTATATCTATTTATGGTAATATGACTTTATTTTTTATTATGTTAACACGAGACGATGCCCGAGTATGCGGGCTTCACTTGGTGCCCTAAGGCCTTTGAGTCTGGGAGTCATCGGAAAAGTCTTGATACATGGGTTAATTTGATTAAATGCAATCTCAATTAATATAGAAATATTTCATAAAAAATCCAAAAAAAAGGAATGAAGAATATTCATATTAGGATTAAAATTGATTCCACCTAGCGCTTCCATGATTTCCCCCTTGAATGAAAATGAACCCCATATCTATTGTGATTCACAACAGATCATTACACCTAATTGAGTTGGATGAAGTATGATGATGGATTTGATCAAAGGAATGGGCCTGGGATTGGGATCTTCTTTTAAATTAATCTTGTTTTAAATTATCTTGATAGGTTATAAAGATATATTTGTGTGTAGTTTACATTGTGAGCATTGTTTGTTATAATGTGTTTGAAGAAATGAATTCAAATAAAATCATTGAATTATTTGCTCAGGACTAGAAAATCTCAAATTGGGGGGTTGTGATTATAGAATAAAAACATATATTTTAATTACATTTTAATGATATTAAATCTTCATTTTTGATCTTATGGGCCTGAGTTAGTGCATTTTCATTATGAACATCCATTCTCATCATTTGTGCACTTAATGCATAATGTACACCAATTTAGGCCCAATGAGTCATCTGATTCTAAAGAATTTAATTATTAATATTTTAATTTTATATTTTGGGAAATATATATACACTTAAATGTGGTCATTTTTTATTCAGGGATCAATGGATGATTCATAAACAATGATGGAAATATTTGGAGATGAATAGAAGCAATTCTAGAGAAGGAAGATTGGACACCAGCCCACTTAGGAGACTGTGGGGCCCAAAATACAGGCCCAATGAATCCAAAATTTTCTGTTATGATATAAAACATGTTTAGGAACAAATCACTCTTCAGGAGAAAATGTTAATTCGGCTTCTATGGTGGTCATTAAGGTGGACCAGCTTAGAGATACATTTCTGGGCCAGATTCTGCGGCCCAGAAAAACATCCCACTAATTTGATCATATCTCGGAATTCACAACTCCAAATGGGCCCTAGGTTTACAGAAGGTTAGAAGAAATCCTAGGATCTATTTTCTTATTCTTTTTCCAACTCTGATTTGGCCATCTAGAAGGTCTTACAAGTGCTTCTGTTCGGTGAAGGAAAGCTGGCTGCCACCTCGGGTCAAGGGTGAAAAAATCAACTCTCCCTTACTTTCCACCCACCTATGGCCTACCACAATAAATTGAGAAGACTTGGACTGTTGGAGGCTCGACCCAAGGGCTCAAAAATGCCAATTTAAGGCAGTTTTGTTGGAGGATTTGAGGATCTTGGGTGCTTTGTTCAATTGTAATGTTATGCTGCAATTTTGTTGTCTCAAATTTGTCTTTCACATGTAAGTTGTTCAATTAACTTTAGTATCCTAATAAAAGTTCTTCTTCTACTCTTATTCTGTTGTTCTTCATATCAATTTGATACCGTTGGATCAAGGTGTGAATTTATTCACACCAAAACTTTATTCACACAACGGTGGAGTGATCATTTTATTTTTGTTGTTTTCTTTACTTCTCCATTTCCTCCTTCATGAGTCTACTTTCCGCTTCCATTGAACCATGGGATCAATGGAGGGATAACCCACTTGTTGGTTTATCCAATGGAGTTGCAAGGGGCCGGATTGGATGTTATTTATCACCCCATTAATTTATAATCACTTCTTTAATTGAGATTTTTATTTGATGATTTTTAAACTCCATCATCCTTGTTGAATTTAAGGCCACACACTTCAAGTGCTAATACGAACCTTTACCTTGAAGTGCTCAAAACATTGATCCTTCAAGTGTATAGGTTATTAGTATTAAAGGGTGTAGGCATTAAACCAGTAATTGATGATATTGTTTTATCTCCTTAAATGAACCCATCTCAAATATAAGAAATTAAAATCATTGAAAAGGAAATACGTCCAATCCACCCCGAGCAATAACCTAGGATCAACTCATTATTTTAAATTGAATTCACTTAAGTATCTTATATTTCCTTTAAACCCATCTCAAATCAACCCAAGTTGGCCACTTCATAGCTAAAAATATTCCATAGAATGTACGTGTCTATAGGTTACTTCTTAGGTCTCTGAGGATTCGACAACCCAAGCTAAACTACAAGGACCGTCCTACCTTCTTCTCTTGGGTAAATTTGAGCGAGAATCAATAATTTCATGAAATTAATATTTGCTGAAATATTTATTCTACAATTATATTCAAGTAATTAATCCACAAGGAATATTTGATTAATTATTATGAACATGTTCTAAAATTATTCTAGAAACATTGTTCGTACCCTACATCAATAATCAAAACATTGGGAAGGAACACTAGATTTGAAACAATGTGTTTGGATCATATATACTATGAAATCGTGAAAGTATGGTTCATCAAACCTGTGATTTGATAGAACCTTACGTTTGGGAAAATGGACATTATGGTAAAGAAACCCTACATTCGGAATCAACCCTACATTTGAGGAAACAAATGTATGGTACATGAACCCTAATTTTGTATTCAACCATACATTGTCAACACTTTTTTATTTTTTCATCACATGGAGGAACCCTATATTTGACTATTAAATGAAAGAGTTTTTGATACATGATATTATCCTAGATTTATGAAAAGGTCTTGAAGGAATTAAAGATATGTTAAAATTTATTTTACAACTGATTCAAAGTATAATTATATTTGTTATAAAGTATCATATTCATCGAAGTAAATAATTAAAATATTTAATCGAAGTTATGACTCTCTTGAATGTTTTTGAATCCATATATTTTTGATTTGTTATGGAATATTTCTAGAGATGGTTTGACCTAGAGCTGTTCAACCTGCTACGAAAATATTTATATGTTCTTCATTGAAATATACAAATATTATACAAAAGAGGTGATATAAAAAACCACAAGTTTGTTGTTTCCTTCAGAGCTGCACTATAGATACATACATGTTTTGATCTATTGACTCACTACTGCTGATTTTATTGTCACTAATACTGCACTTTATTTTCACATATTCTTATGAAAGGAAGACAAAACATTTGGTAAATATAAACATTGTAGATATAAATTTTTAAACATCTGTCTGGTGTTTTATTTTCTTTTTTCTGAAGAAATCATATGAAACATTGAAGATCTATTTGCTATTATGTTATACTAAAGATCTGATTTCATCTGTCAATTGTTGTTGAAAACTGTGAAGTTTGATCTATACCATCAAACAAATCAAACTCTTTTGATTTATTTTAGGATTGAATGATCATACTAAGTTGTAGTGTGACGTGTAAGATTATTATACTAATTTGTGGATATTTGATTCCTTGTAAAAGAACCAGAAGGCCCTATAAAATCCTTGTAAGGTTCCAGTTGCCTGCACTAAGTTATTTTTTAAAGGTCTTAGGATAAATGGACTTGAAAGTTAAATTACCAATCTCATGGAGTTGATCATTGGTGGAGTGGACTAGGGGATATTTTGTGCCCTGAACCACTATACATCACTGTGTTCATTTAATTTATTTATTTTCACTACTCATAGGTATTTGATAGTAGTAACGGTTCACTGCATAATAAGAGGAAAGTTCTAAATATATCAAAGTTTTTGAAGAACACAATTCACCACCCCTCTTGTGTCTTTATCTTATTCATAATTATTCTGACCCAACAATTGGTATCAAAGGAAGGTCTAGACTAGAAGAGATCTACTGGTTCGACCCTTTTGGTTTATTAAAGATCTTTTTGTTTATAACATGCCTGAGTTAAAGATTCAAACAAAGACATCCTGAAATGGTTGACTCTATATAAAGTCTATCATTAATTATTTCTCCTTACTTTATTAGTGATAATTATGGATGATGGAAAGACTGTAAGGAAATTTATTTAAGATATCATGGAATAAAGTTTTATTTAAAGGTTTTCTGGAATTATGATATTCCTAGAAAATATTTTAATGATTGGATTTATGATGAAGAAAAGAATATAATCTGCATTCAAAATCTATGAATACTATTGTGTATAGTTTAGAACCTAATAATTATATCAAGTATCTCAATTTTCTACTAACATATGAGATGTGGAAGGATAATTTGGTTTCCTATGAGGGAAATGAAAATAACAGAAAAATAAGATACACTGCTGAAAAGTTCAAATTTGATACTTTTAGAGTATATTAGAAGGAAACTATTAATCAAATGGATAAAAGGATAATATATATTTTCAATAATGTTACTTCTTTGGTAGATCCTATTCCAAAATCAGGTCAAACATTAAAAGTACATAAATAACTACCTCATAAGTGGAATGGAAAATCTGAAGCTCTATGACAGTCTACATAAAAAGAAAATTTGACAATAATGGAGGTGATTAATACTTTAATGATGTATGAAGTTGAGATGTATGTTAAAGATAAAATTCATATAATAAATGAATAATACTATCTCAATATTATAATGTATTAATCATCTAATTCAATTCATCCAAATTTAGAAAATGATTTATTAGATCTTGCTAAAAATTTTGAAAAATTGTATAAAATGAAAAAAAATTAACTGAATAAAAAAATGTTTTGAATGTAATGAAAAAATTAATATATATGAAAACTATACTTTACTCAAAGATCATAGGAAATCAAATTTTGAAACAAAAACCAAGAAAGCTATAAAGTCTACTGAGAGTAATTCTTCTAGTTCAGATGTTGATTATTCTGGAAAATTAGAGACCGAACATAAAATTTTATGGCTCATTGGTGATACTGATGAGGTACAATCATCTTACTCTCTGAACTCTAGTTCTAAAAAACTTTTTTATAAAGAGTTAAAAAAATATAGATTTATGATACAAGAGAAATATGAATCCTTAAAAAATGTATATACAAAATTATAAAATATTATGATACTATCTTATTATATAAAGAACATTTATAAGAATAGATTGTTTATTTAAAATATAATACTTATAAAATATATTATATTTTCATGACACTTAGATTAAATAATTAATGGATGAATTTGATGATTTAAAACAATATTTTAGTATGTTAATAAATATAGAAAAATATTTAAATCAAATATTTGGAAAAAATAAGATATTGAAGGGGAATTTTGGAATATGAATTAATGGTGAAAGACCAAAAATATATAATAATTATTTTGTTCTTCATTTAAATAAAAAAAATATCTGCTATTTAATTTTTTATTTTGGTATTAATTGAAATAATACAAATTATTGTTGTATTATAAAATAAAAAATTTCTAATTTTAAAAATGTTTATTGCACAATAGAATTATCCAACTTGAGTAGTATAATTACTACTCAAAATAAACAAGTTTTCTACTAAAAAATTTAGTCACTATGATTGATGGACCTAAAAGAATATGGGTACCAAAAGGAACTTGTATTTTATATTTTTTAGGATTACATCACTAATTTTTATTTTTAAATTCTTAAGTGGTAAATCATATGATATTTTATAGTCTATACCAAATGAGTGAACAAATATAAAGTAGTTCCTTATCAAAAACTCATTAGTACTATAAAAACGGATCCAAGAAATATTTCATTTTTATATCTATGTGATTCTAATTCATTAACTTTTTTATACATAGAAAAGAGTGATATTTCTTAAAATATGAAAAAATACTCTTCTTCATTATTTAAAATCAAGTATTAGTATATTTTGAATGTTTAATTAATTTACATTTATTTTCAAACTTTTTTTACTCTTTATATAAATACACTGCGTGTTTAAATTATAGTAATAATAAAAACATTTTTCTTTTAATTTTTAATCCTTTTTTTATTCTTTATAATTATTGTTCTTAAAATTGTATTTGGTTATGTAAACAAAAAACCTTTCTTACATACCTTGTCTTTTCCAATTTAAAATGATCGTTTCATATTCTTTAGAAAAAGAAATTGAAACATCATCATTATTTTATCATAACCAAATGTTACATACTCTTCTTAAAACTTTTTATTATTCTTATTTTTCTTTTAAATATCTTGTTTAAAAACCCATTGAAAACCAATGACAGAAAGATAAAGTGGTCAAATACTTCAACTTCAGAAAAAAAAATATAACAAAAGGACAAAAGGTAATCTTTCTGAACCATTGAAAGAATATTCAGTTTTTTTGTTGAATATTCATTTGAAAAGTCTTATGATATAAATAAATAATTTTTTGGTTATTAAGAACTATAATTATCTTTGTTTCAAATATCTTATGAAAGAAGTCTATTTAAAGATATCTCTTTGAATGAAGAAAAAGTGAAGTTGCAAGCTGAGTTGAATGCATCTATAAATTCATATGATGATATAGAGAAATAATGTATATTAAAAGTTTTTTTGATTCAATACAATAGGAATATCATAATATGAGAGATAGTTCAATCTCAAAAATTGACTTCGAAGCTTTAAATGTATAAATACTAAGTCAAATGGAGTTTCTCAGAAGAGAAGTTGTTACAAATATTGATCCTGATAAGCTGAAGTTGATTCAAGTTGAATAGTTTTCATGTTCTTCTAATCAAATAACAGTATATTATCAAAATATATTAGAAGAACTATTAATAATATTTTCCATTTTAAGGGAAAAAGTTCGAATTTTGGAAGGCAAAGAAAAATAGTCTACTTTTAAACTCTATACTTTTTTATATGTAGTGTTTTTAAAATATTTTTTAGTGAAAATAGTTCTATGAGTTGATTCCAAATTTATATTTAGTTTTTACTATTTTTTATATGTAAGCATGAACCTTTTATTATCTCACAAATTAGTTTATTTTAGTAACAATTTTTGGTTTTTACTTATGCAAAAAAAAATTATTTTAGAATATTTCAAAACATATATGCTATGTTTTAGGGGGAGTATTAATATTATAATTATTTTATTAAATATATTCTCCTTGAATAAATTTTTATATCTTTTTAAAGAAAGAATAAATTTATTGGGAGTCAATTTTACTACTCTTATCTTTTTTATGTCACAAAAATGGAGAGATGTATATATATATATATATATATTAATTTGGTAGTGGTTTTAAATCATTAATTTTATTATAACGATTTTAAATTTGAAAAACATTATTCTTATTTATTCTTAATTTTATTATCTTAGGGGAGAATATTTCTACAATAGAAAATTTACATAAAGGGATAATAAGATTTATATGATGGGATAATAATGAGATAATTTTATGCTCTTGGTTTCTAGTTTATAAGATTATCTTTATGGGGGAGAAATTTTCTATAAAAAAATATTTTGGGAGATGTTTAAAAACATATAATGATGGAGAATATTTCATTACTTTATGGAATAAATATTAAAGTTAAAATGGGGGGAAATATTTAATTTATCTTTTTCCAAATTTTATTTTTAATTTTACTCATTTATGTTATGGATTTTGTGATTATCAAAAAAGAGGATATTGTTGAGAATATGTTGAACCAACAATTTCATTAATTTATCTTTGGTTTTGATGCTCACAAACACCCACATATTTATTACTAATTACTTTTACTTTTAGTGAATTTTAGGAAAATAATATTCATTGAAATATTTATTCTTGTTTAAATTCAAGTCATAGATCCATAAGAAATATTTGATAAAGTATTCTGAACATGTTTTAAAAGTATTCTAGAAACATTGTTTTTACCCTACGTCAATAAGAGTACTGTAAGGATAGAACCCTTCTTTTGAAACATCATGTATGGGTCATATACCATATGCTATTGTGAAAGTATGGTTCATCAACCCTATGTTTAGTTGGAGCATTATGTTTGATAAAATGAGAAGTATGGTGTCGATCCCCTACATTCTGATTCAACCCTAAATTTGAGGAAACAAACATTTGGTACATCATCCCTACATTTTTATTCAACCTTATATTGACAACCCTATATTTGTTGTTTTCTCATCACATGGAGAAACACTACGTTAGACTATTCAACGACGGAGTTTTTAATCTTCAATATTATCCAAGATTTATACAACAGTCTTGAAAGAAGTAAAGATCTATTAAAATCTATTTTATTACCGATTCAAAGGCTCATTATTTTTGTTTTTAACGATTACATTCATAAGAGTAAATCATTATTATTCTTATGGGAAGTTACGACTCTCTCAAATGTTTTTGAATTCAAATATTCATGATTTTCTATGCGATATTTCTAGTGCTAATTTGAATTATATATATTTGACCTTCTGTATAAATATCAATACATTATTCATCGAAATATAAAGATAATATACAGAAGAAAAGATATACAAAAACAACAATTGTGTCATTTTTTTAGAGCTACCCTTTGGAGACATACGTATTTTGATCTATGGACTCACTATTACTTCTGTTGTTTTTGCTGCTACTGCACTTTATTGTTACATATTTTTATACGAGCAAGACGAATCATTTGGTGAAGAAACACTTTGAAGATATACATGTTTAAAAAAATTTCTTTTGTTTTCTTTACTATTGTCTTAAGAATTCTTGTTCAATATTGAAGATCTATTTGTTGTTGTGTTATATTGAAGATCTGATTTTGTCTATCTTTTTCTGCTGCAATCTATGAAGTTTAATCTATACCATCAAGAAAAATCAAGATCTTTTCATTTATTTGAGTTTTAACTTCTTGAAACCAGTCATGCTGAAGTTTCAATTTCTTATACTAAGTTGTGGATATTTAGTTCCTTATAAAAGAATTAGACGACCCTATAAAATCCTTATAAGGTGTCAACTTCCCGTACCTAGTTTTTGTTTAATTATCTTAAGATAAGAGGGCCTTATAGTAAAATCACAAATCTTGTGGAGTTTATTGTTGGAGTGAACTAGGGGATCATTGTTCCTTGAACCACTATACATCACTATGTTCATTTCCTTTATTTATTTTCACTACTCATTTTTTCATTGAGAGAAGAAAAGGTTCACTACATAATAAGAAGAGAGTTCTAAATCTATCAAGGGTTTTGAAGAACACAATTCACCTCTCCCCAATGTGTCTTTGTCTCTATCATAATGATTCTGACCCAATATATATATATTTTAATACAGATGAATCACATTCTATTAAATCTAATTAGTTTTTTAATGGCTTGGGGATTTATATATTGTTCCTATATGGTACAATGTTAACTGATATTATTTTCGAGACATGATTTTTGGGTATTTAGAGGTTTCAAAAGTGTTCCATAGTGATTGGAGGTTATATATTTCTTTGGGGATTCTTTAAGATATATATGATAATTTTTGATGTGATATATAGAATTGATCAGTTGGTTTGGTACATATCCCACATCGATTGATGTCATTGATGGGTATTGTTTATGTATGTTGAGGGTGATAGTTATGGTTATATCATTGAATGGAATATATAGGTGATTTATGAAAGAACTGAACATAAATAGGTGTTTAGGATTATATACTAGTTTAATGGTGTCATTCTAAATGATGAGGGGATGCATTAGGTAGTGTCACATCCCATAGTTGACCAGTTACCTGATTTTCTTTCATATGTATTTCTCAAGGATTCTACCCTTTAATGAGATTCTATTCATGATTGTGATTTTTTCTAACATGGATCCTATATCTATTGAACCATATAGGATAAATCTTGCATATGTTTGGGAGATAAAGTCTTATCTATGATATTTTAAAGTGAATGGATTTATCCAAACAATAATGTCCCCTTGGGGTGCTTCCGTCATTTTCTCCAAGAAGGATAATTGTTCTCGGACAACTGTTCTAGTCATATTCTCTTATTTTTTGGTTTCCCAACCCCTGACATGCAATTTCATGAATATATTATTCACCCAAATTTATTTAATTCCACCCAAGATGTTGAGTAGAAATTCACTTGTTCTTTCCTCAATATTATCAATGAACATGATATTCTAACCTTCACACCCTCTAGATTAGGTATTTTATATATAGGATATTATAATAAAAACACTCATGTGGCCTATGATTTAGACCCCTGGGCTATTTTTATATGTAGATCTTGTGTCTCAACCAATCTTATCTTCCTTATTTGTTGGTTAAGTCGTGGGGACATCCCTACCAATTAATGAATCTGTTGTAATGTTTTATATATAGTATCTGAATGTTCTTGTTATAGTTTGGCTAATATAGATTCTTATGATAACTTATTTATGAATGGGGAATGGTTATGTTTCATGTGTAATTTAATATAAGAAAAAATGGGTACTCAAGGTTCTCTTGATGCATTTTAGCTTCATATTTCAAGTTAGTTTATAGATAATTAGTATACCTCTATAGTTTTATGTTATCAAATCTTGGCTTTAGCTACAGTTTTATAATGCATCTGGGAATCGTGAAATGAGTAGAGGTTCTTAGACCTGCATTAGAAAATGGTAGGACTATATTTTAAACTGCTTTGGGTTATTAGTGGGCTTTCCATGTAAAAGGAATGATTCTTTATTTCCACCTATTTCAATGGTTTTTTCCAACATTCCAAGCATGACCGTTCATTGCACTCATTGATCTCGAACAACCACTAGGTGGCTTGCAGGAAGTTGTTAGATGGGTTCAATAATAATAATATGAATGTTTCCCTAATGGTATGAGGTGTGTAGGTTGGATCATTCAGAATGGTTGATTATTTATCGTCCTTACATTTAGTAGTTTTTATAACAATGTTAATTCTCTCATCTTGGAAGCTTGGGAGATGTTTTATGGTATGCTATTAAGTAGGTTATATAACATCTGAATGTTTTAAGTAGAAACAAACTCAACATTTATTTTATCTTTCTTAATAGGTAGATATCATACTCATTGTTTGGTTACTTATTATATCAAATAATGTAGGCTACTCCTTGACCTTATCACGAATATATCACATATATAGCATGAGGGTAAAAAACAAACAGAACTTATTACTTTAAAAGGAATCCTAGATGATCATCTTTAGATTTTATTTATCTTGGGTTCCCCTTCATTGGATTTAATTCTATTTTCCTTAGTTATGATATTGGGATCCACCAATTTAGACCACCTTAATCCCATTAGTAAATCTAATTAATAAATTTATAAGGTATGAAAGTTTGTTGTTTATCGAAAGTTGAACCATGTGATAATTAAGAACCAGTATTAAAATTAGTATATCAATAATATATTTTATTAGAATATAGGGGATAAATTTTTCTCAAAGATTAATTTGAGATCAAGCTATCATTAATTAAGACTAAGTCCTTCTATCATACCTCTCACAACAATCAGAAGCATGTATGGTTTTATGAGTACATAGTGATGCCGCTCAATTTGATTAATGTGATGATAGTACTTATAGACATAATGAATAATATATTCCATCCATAATTGGATTTTTTATAGTCATGTTTTTATAATATTCTTATGAACATCTGGTCAGGGCAGAAGAATTCTCAGCATTTAGATATTGTTTTGAGTAAACTTATAGAG
This sequence comes from Viscum album, assembly GCA_963277665.1. NCBI lineage: Eukaryota > Viridiplantae > Streptophyta > Magnoliopsida > Santalales > Viscaceae > Viscum > Viscum album. The sequence goes on from OY728139.1 coordinate 1,196,162,114, forward strand.
CATCAGTTTTATACTAGATCTCGAAGTATCGGTTTTAAATCGATCAATTTTGATTCTTAATTCATGTTATATCAGAGCTTGATGTATCATTAGACCCTGAGAAGTTCAATATTGTTATTTATGGGGAGTGACCTAGGAATTTTGTTGAGATCCAATGTTTCTTAGGATAGGTGGGTTACTACTGTAGATTCATACAATAAATTTCCTATATAGAAGTGTCAATGAAGACCATGACCAAGAAGGGGGTAAATATTCTCTAATTAGATTATTGTTAGAGAGACTTTTAAGAGTTCAAAGGTAGGTTTAAAACTACACCAATCCTAACTTTACTAAATCCAGGTAATAAGTTAACAATTTATTGTGATGCATTAAGTGTCGGACATGGATCGGTTCTGAAGTGGGAGGGTCATATACTCAACTATAGTTTTATAAAGTTAATTATATATGAGAATAAATACATAGAATATGATATTGAGTTTAAATCTGTGGTGCACACCCTGAGGTGTTGGAGGAACTATCATCCAGGTGAGAGGTTTGTTGTATACATTTACTATAAGAGATTGAGATATATTTTCCCACAATATTAATTGAATCATTGAAAGTTAAAGAGTCTTGATTACATATAGTCCTTCTATTTTGAGGTGGTTTTTACCCTCGATAATGAAAATTTCATTGTTTATTTATTGAGAAGTAACGATTAGGAATAGTTGGTACCTGAATCACATAGTGAGTGGTAGATGATCTCCTTTCTACCTGAGCTTCATCTTTACATTCAAAATCATTAGAATCGGGTTAGAATTTTGTCCTTAACTATCACTTCCTAACTTCTCAAGAGTTTTAAGGATATTCATCTATCTGATTCATATTTCTAGTGATTAGGTGTAGTATATATGGCAGAGATACACCACTATATTGGTCTCTTGATATATATTAGATCCTTTATTTTTGAAAGAGTGTTGTGGTCCCTTTGACTATGCATGTGGATTTGAAGTGGGACTCACACACCATTAGATGGTTTGTTCACCCAGTACTTATGAAGATATACCATTAAAAATAAGATTGATTTCCCAGAATGAAGAGGGATATATCTATTTTTTTATATAAAGATTCTCCAATTAGTGGGTGAAGACCAAGAACCAGTGACCAACTGATCTTATTTAGAAATTACCCATGCCTGAGTAGAAGTGGGATGGTATGGAAATGGTTTTTTTAATGGGGTTTCCCATGAATCCCCAATCTAGTAAAGCGATTTTAGATTTTATGTAGTGATTGACTAAGGTTGCTCATATTCTACTAATTTGAGAGACCATATATATTAATGATCTGGTCAATCTCATTGTATGGGTGACGGTACATTAGCATGGAATACCTTGAAATATGATTATATACTGGGACACTCATTTTAAATTACCCTTTTTGAAAAATTTATATAAATAACATAATACATGTGTTCATATTAGCAATTATTATCATCCTTGGATAGATGGAAAGTGTAAGTGTATGATTAGGATCCTTGAGGACATGTTGTGATCATGTGTAATGGATTTTAGGGGTTCATGGGGGGACCATTTAGAACTAGAAGAGTTTCCCTATAACAAAAACTATCATGATTTTATTTAGATGGTACCTTTAAAGGCCTTTAGCTATGTCAATCACCTATATATTTCTTTTATGTGGTTGAATTTATAGCTATCAATAAGAGTCACATATAGATGAAATTAGAGTATATCAGGTTGATATTAAAGCTGTTTGTAACTATTCAAATAAAGTAGAGGTTATATTTTGATCAGTGACACCATCATCTAGAGTGTAAGGTGGGTGATCGGGAATTCCTGCAAGTTTTCTCTAGATTGGGAATAATAAAATATAAAATTAGTGGAAATTATCACCTAAGTTCATAGATCAATCTATATTATCGAGAGGATAAAAATAGTAACATAGTAGTTAAATATTCATTGTTATATTGATTTAATTCATGATGTGTTTCATGTATCTCAACTCAGGAGATAATAACCAAATTGATCTCATGTGATTAGTACTGATGACATAGATCGTAAGGATAATGCCTCATTTTTAGAGAAACTGATTTGGATAGTAGAATGAGGTGTGAAAACTATGTTAAAAATGACAATCCCTCTGTTGTGAGAAAAATGGAAACATGGACATATCTGATAGCCATTGTAAGAGTGAGAATCTAGCATGAAGGTTAATTTACTATATTTTTTCTTGAATGTTTCTTGGTGATAATTGAGATTAATTATTAGGGATGAGTAGTTATAGAGTGAGGATTTTGTAATAATGCAGATCATGTCGAGGTATGAACATATTTAAAAAAAATTGAACCTCATGTACTTTTTTAAATGATTAAGGTGTTGGCCTAAAATAAGGAGTCATTTATAGGAGGTGGCCTAGGATCAGGCTAGAAATATATTATATGTGGATTTTAATGTTAGGATAGGTATGTGTTTTACCATGAAGAGGGATAAGAAGGAGTGATCACACCACAAAAAATTAATGTTGTGCCATGATGGGTGCCTACATGAGATTAAATTCATCTAAATTTAGAATAACTCATGTTGTGGTCAATATAATTATAGTATAGTGAGGCTTATATATGGTTATTTAGGAAATTTATAAGTGTAGTTACTATTGGGTCTAAGAACCATACCATATCTAAGATATCTACATCTTGTTTAGTGTTGTATAGGACTAAACTCCTTGATCATAAGTGTTAACTCTTTTGTGTGAGGATAATACTAAGGAAAAGGGTATCGCGTCATGATCATAACCATTATTTATTGGTTCTCATAAATATATTTTTTTTATATGAGGATAACATCATGGTTAAGGGTGCTATTTTTTGAAGTAATTTGGAAAGAGGGGACCGAATTGACTTTTAAGAAATAAAAAAAAGTAAAGAGAAACAATTATACAATTAAGAAATAAATCAAAATAAACAAAGTAATCATAATATATATATATATATTGTAAAATAAAGTGTACCATTGAAATAAAATATCAATTAATAGATTATATGTGTTATATGAATTAATCCATTAAAATTATTAAACAAATGATGTAATGACTGATTAAAAGATTAATTGATTGATAGACATTAAAGGTAAAATATATGGAAAGTAAATATAAGAAAAAGAAAATAATTTGATAAGGAAGTTTAGAAATAGATCAAGTATGAACCCTTACATATCCTAACCTAATTTCATCTGGTTTTATGAATTGATACACCTTGAATTTCATGGTTTCCAAGAAACCTAGAAATAAGGTAGACACGTTTTTGACTTTAAGAATGATACAAACAAAAAACATTCTTTTGATTGGAAAAAATAGAGAAAACAAAAAATCCTTACTTTTGATTGGAATGAATCAAGAAACCAAAAACCCCTTTATTTTTTTGAAAGGAATGAGATAAAAACTTGGATTTTAACTGGATGAAATCATGATGTTGAAAGACCCTTGGTCTAAATGGTATCCAAGAACCTAAAATATAATAATTAGAAGATATAGTTTATTAGGAAAAAACAAATTTTAATATTAGTGTCTATTATATTTATTTAATATTCAATAATACTAAAATATATAGATAAAATATGTAAGGAAAAATGATTTATACTGAGAGAACACTTTTGATTGGAAGTTATATCACAAGAGTAACTAAGAGAAATTTGAGATCGTTAAAGTTGGTCGAAAACAATTGTAGTTCAATTTAAATTTACATGCCCCCAAGTGATCTATTTATATGCTCCAATGGCTCCCTAAATCTTCTATAATCAAATGAGAGTAAATAAAGTTAGAGAAGATCTATTCAGGGAATTATTTACCACAATAAATGAGTCAGTTAACCAACTTCCCCAATGAAAATGATTAGTTGATAACTTACATCAGGTAACTAGTGTGATACCTAAAACTACCCAAGATTATATTAACTGCATTGAGTATATGGTGATCTCTATTGGGTATTAATTATATTTTTATCGATCTGGTGGTTTTTTCCAGTGCCACAATCTAGTTGGCAACACTCTACTTGGTAACTAGTGGTAATAGGTTTTGTGGCCTTAATAAATGGCCTTTTAAGATCCTTTCTCATCTATCCTTATGTTTTTTAGAAACTTATGAATATACATAAAAAAGAGAGTTAAATATACATGAAATTAAATTTTTAGAATACCCAAAGGTGTTTGTGATCATTAAGACACATCTAAAATCATGATAAACAACAATAAACCCCTTTTAGATGTTCATAAAAACTCGAGATAAAAACAAGAATATATGGGGATATGAAAAAAAAATTATTAAAAACAAGAAAAGTATCTTAAAAAAATTTCAAATAAATTTTTAAATAAATTTTGAAAACAATTTTCAAGACAATACCTAAATACAAAAAGAAAAACTTTGAAAATATAAATGTCACCAATATATAAAAAACTTCTCCCAGAACACACAGGTGTAAAAGTTTCAATTTAAATGAAACCACAAACTTCTACTCCTAAATTTTTTCCTCAAATAATTCCTATTAATCCAATAATTTTCTCTCCCATTAGGATTATAAAAAATACATACACAAGTTTAGAGATATAAATGATGATAAAATTATATCTATTAAAAAATAGAGACAAAATTTAAATGAAAATTGCATATCCCAAGTTAAAAAAAATTGTTACAACTTGGAAAGAAACCATAAACTTAAAGAATAAAAATATTTCCAATAAGCCCGAGATTTTTATCTAAAAGCTTTTCCCTCTATGAACATATAATAATTTCTAATTGAGTTTTATCCCCCTCAATTAGAGCTTTAAAAATACAAGGATCCATAAAACAATGAACCTCAATGGATAAAAGAGAGACGATAAAATATTTTTTAAAAACATATTAAAATCAATAAATCCTTTTCAAAATAAAGAAGAAAAAGGCATAATAAATGTTAGGAAAATTCAAATTAATTTTAATAATTCATAGATTCATCATTTTAAAACCTAGTTTCAACTGTTGTATTACATTGATGATATTTATTTCAGTGGATTTTCTTCAAACTTATTTTTCTATTTGGTATTATATTTTTGGAGAACTTTTCGAATCACTAAACTGTGTGATTAATCTCTTAGATATGGAGAGTGATACAATATTTTTTTGAGGTTGCAAACTCAATAGAATTTTTGCAAAGAAGTTATCATTTCAACCAGTAGTATTATTTTTTCCCGAAGTAGTTGTCTAGAATTGTATTCTGTTATCTCTATTTTCATTTCTTTTCTTTATTTCACTAATATAAATTAGTTCTATATAAAAAAGTATATAAAAAAATAAATTTTACCCACTATTAACAACAGTGGGTTGGTTTAGAAAATTTTAATCACTCAAACCCCTTTTTAGCCATCCATGTGGTTTGAACCTTCACTTATATACTAGTTTATATTTATAAATATAATTTTGAGTTTGATGACGACCTCTAATAGCTATAAAAATTTGGCTACATTATTGGTGAAGACATGTGTTGGGTTTCATAGGTTAATAAAATTAATATATATATATAACAATAAAAAGTTCTTCTAAAAAAATTGTTTCTTGAGATGATTTCAAATTTGTACTTATTTTTCATGGATGTGTGTATAAATTATTCATTTCATTTTAATTGTTTAAGTGTTGATTTTTCTCTACTATTTTTTTGTGAATTTTGTGATATTTTTAAAAAAGGATGAACTTATGGGTTTTAATCATGCTAATGGTCCTTACTATTTTTTTGTTGTTATTATAGATATATTTTCTAGTAGTGTGTATAAAACAGACCATAAAAAATTAATCACTTTGAATAAAATGTACATCACTTTGAGCCCCGACCTAAATTCCTAGAAATATTTGACCAACTTTTATCTAATATATATGACAATATGGATGCTAGGAGCTCTTGGTAAAACCAAAACCATGAACTTCAAATTAAATATTCTCAAGAACAAGATCAAAAACTGAAATATTTAGAAACAATGCTCTTAGAGATACAAATAAAGTTTATATAACAAGAAGAAAGTGAAATAAACTAAGAAGAAACAGTTATCAGAGAAACTAAGAGAGAAAGTGATTATGGAATATTTGATCATGATATTGTAAATTAGGGTGTTGCTAAAACAAAACAATGAACTTTTTATTTTGAATAATTTAATTTTGATGTAGATAAATATGATTAAATAACTACCTCACTCAATGACGAAAACAATATTAAATATCCCTTTAAGAACATAAATTGTAACATCATGCCTCATTCCTCATTGGCTTGAGAATGTGGTGAGATGCTACTTAGCCTTAGGTAATGTTCATAAGCAGAAAAATGTGGGAAATAAATGTTGAGGTATTCAATAACAATTGGGGAATGATTTTACCTTATAAATAAACCAACCAACCAAACAAGGCATAACCAACCACAACTACATGATGCATGTCAACAAAATAAACCGTGATAACACATAAATAAAATAAAACCAACAACTAAAATCTTCTATAAAAATTCATGAAACAAAAAAAAACATAACCACAGCAATACCAAATTCAGAGTACCAAGAGGAAGACTAAACATCAATACCCAAAGAAAACCATGACACACTCCACATATCCACCCCAAGATCCATGCTCCAAACACCACAATATTTCCCAAGCATCACAAGGAACCACTAGAGAAATGAGATTCTTTACATTTACCTATATTCTGGAATACCACATATGGAAAATCACCCAAGTTCCAAAGTAGTGGGTGAGTAATAATACTCATTAGGTTATCCTCAAATGAATTCTGTATACACACTACTAGGATTGAACCATTATCAAATTTATATAAATCATTTTATATAAAACACAAAATAGTGAAATAATTTCCAACAAGACAAACACGCCCTTACCAATCCATTTCCACCCAAATCCACATAAAATAAGGGAAATCCAACAATAAATCCATAATCCATTTTACCATAAAATATTATCACAACCATTTCATCTTGAAAGGCCGCATTCATTATCCAAACATGACAATAAATTTTCACACCCACAACATGGAGTAACAATCATAACGGAACTTCCCATCCAGGCTTGTTTACTAATTTCACAATCTAGTGGTTCTTCCTACCCACTTATCCTTGATAGTGGACCTTCCATCCAATATCAAATACCTTTTTATAGTGTTACTCCCCACCCACTAAACATCTATTTCAATCATAAGAATAAATACTTAACCCACAAATAAGCATATCACACCAAGGATACAATATTATCCAAACCACCATTTCCAACCAAAAACAATCCCTTAAGCCATTAACTATGCTAATTCATTTTTCAATAAAACATCCATTTTTATTGAAATCCATTTTTTCAAACAATTTCCATAAACCAAACCAAGCAACTTATGTTAAAATCAACATCATAGAATCTAAGAACCATGAATAGTTCACTACAATCACCATTTTTCCCAAAAATTCACAAAGAATCCAAAAGAAAATTTCCAGCAAGCATCTCACATCATAATCACAATTAATTTCAAGAAAACCCAATTAATTGATACAAATATTCTAGTTCTAGAAATGTTTAGTCTATAGAGAATCCACCTACCTTCGGGTTTCAGTGAAATTGACCCACCACACACTAAATCCAAGTAAAACTCCCACAAAACCTCCTTAGGTCCATTTTCCTATCATGAACAAGCCCCAATATCATTAATTTAGAAAACAAACCCTATATCTACATGCACAAGAAGTCGATATAGAAAATTGAGAGAGATATAGAGAGAGAACTAGATTTAAGGAAAACCAAGAAGGATCCGAGAGAAAAGACTTACTGAAGAAGAATAGCCTTCCCCCACACCTTAAGAACCCTTCAAATCACTTCCAAAATGACTAGGAGAACACCTATAACCATTGAGAACCAAAAATCATGAGTATGGTTTATATGGAAGATGATAGGAGGAGTTTAGGGAAAATCCTGAGTGAGCCTGTAATTAAAAACCCAATTTTTATTGTCCCACACGGTTAGCTCGAACGGTTAGGAAAAACGTGCTCTAACAATTTGCATGATACTACCTCAATAGTGACCCTAAATGGTTTCCTCACACTATTAGAAAAACTATGTGAAAACCATGTAAATCCCACTACCTCTACATACATGATTTCCTAGAGCTCTGGCATGGTTTCCCTTAACCGTGCTCAAACAATTCTCCCTTAGAAAATCCCCAAAAACAATCCAAAACCTTTCCAAATCATCCCAGACATTAAAAAAACACTTTACATACATAATAAGGCATAAATAAGGTTACATTCTGCAAACTGGGGGTTCTAAATTCTCCCCACCATTGGTCTTTTTGTCCTTGAAAAGTAGAGAACCATCGCTTTTCCAAAAGAGCTCGGGCCATTGCTCGGCCATCTCTTTCTCCTGCTCCCAAGTCTCCCCCTGAATATGACCATGATGCAACAATACCTAAACCAGACTGATGGTCATACCATGAATTAATTTCTCTTACAAATCCACAATCCACATTGGCACATGCACCAACGAAGCATCCAGCTCTAGCTCAACAAGATCCCATCGTATGACATGGTCATGATCTGGCTGATACTTTTTCATCTAAGAAACATGTAATACATTGTGAATTGCACTGAACCATGGTGTCAAGGAAAAACTATATTCCACCTCTCCAACCTACTCAAGTATCTCAAAAGCATTGATACACCTTTGAGACAACTTTCCCTGCTTTCTAAACTAATGATGTCTAACCCTAGGAGAGATTCTTAATAAAACATGATTTCCCACCTCGAATGACAAAATTCTTGGATGATGATCTGCATATAATTTCTAATGACTCTTACCCATATTAATTCTCTTATTGAACAACTTTATGTTCTCCATAGTCTCATGGACAATTCTTGGCCCAACTAATGAGGAGTCACCTATTTCCACCCAAATTAGTGGAGAATGGGACAAACCCCCATACAGTGCTTCAAACAGAGCCATTTGTATCGAGGCTTGATAAATGTTATTATATGAGAACTCTGACAATGATAATTGATCCTCCTATGAGGCACCGAAATACATCACACAAGATCATAACATATCTTCCAATGTTTCTATCATCCTCTTGAATTTACCATCCGTCTAAGGATGAAACATCGAACTCATTGTTAACTATGTCCCAAGGTATTACTACAAGGATTTAAAAAAAACGAGAGGTGAACCTCATATATCTATCTAATACAATAAAAATGGGACAACATAACTCTTTACCACCTCATGGATATATATTGTGGATAGATCTTCCACTGTATGAGATTTATAAATCAGAATTAAATGGGACGACTTTCTGAGTCAGTCCACTATCACCCATATGACATGATTCTTTATGATCATTCTTGGGAGACATGTAACAAAATACATTGCTATCTATTCCCCCTTCCAGACATGGATAGGTAAATATTTCAACATACATGACAGCTGCTAATGCATTGCATTGACTTTTTGAAAGTTCAGGCATCTGAAAACAAATTATTCCACTTTTATTTTCATACCAACCCACCAAAACTCTGATTTCAATGATTTATACATTTTTTGAATTCCAGGATTGATATCCCACTTGTAATGATAATAAGCTCTGATAATTTCCTCTTAACAAACCATCAGTACAACCAACCAATATCAAAAACACAAAACTGAATTCCCATTTAGTTTGCAACTCTAAATGGTCTCCCTACCATTGATTTTTGACCTTATCGCCATACACTCAGAATTAGACACCTATGCCTCTTTAACCAAACCAACCAAGTCAGGAAACAATGTGAATATAAATAAAACTACTCTATCACTCTAGTCCTTAAATTCCAACTGCATGTTGGCTATGACCGACATCAATTGCCACTAATCTTATTCTTATTTCACCACATGAGCATAAGATTTCCTACTTAATTCATCTGCCACTGAATTTACCTTACACAGTGTGTACATCAAGTCAAAATCAAATATATAGAGATACTCCATCCATCTATTTTGCCTCAATTTCAAATCTCGTTGATCAAAAATATGATTTAAACTCTTATGATTGGTAAATACAGTGAATTTATCACTGAAGAGATAATGACACCACATTTTCAAGGCATAAAACACTACCGCAAATTCCAAATCATGTATTGGGTAGTTCTTCTTATGAAACCTTAACTTATGTGAGATATACGCAACCACATTATCTCTTTTAATGATAAAACACCCCAACCCTGATCTCGATGCATCAAAATACACCACGTACCCTTTCCCTAGTTATGGGTGAACCATGATTGGTGCTGATGTAAGGTGACTCTTAATCTCTTCAAAATATTTCTAACACTGGTCATTCTATTTAAATGAATCATTCTTCATTTTCAATGTTGTCATTGGAAACTCTAATAACCAGAAGTCACAAAGAAAATGTCAATAATAGCCAACAAAACCAAGGAATCTTCATATGTTAACAACATTCTTTAGTGGTTTCCATGAGATAACATCCTCTATCATTTTCAGATCAACTAAATTAACTTTCTTAGAAATAACATCTCCAAGGAAACAAATCTCATGTATCCAAAAGTAACATTTTGACAATTTGGAACACAAATGATTATCTCTCAAGATCCCTAACACTATCTCCAAGTGTTTCTCATGCTACAGCCTTGTCCTGGAATACACCAATATATCATCAAAAAATTCCACTACAAAAGAGTCCAAATATTTATAAAATATCTGATTCATCAATTACATAAAAACTTCCAATTCATTTTTCAGACCAATGGGCATAACCACATACCCATAATGGCCATATCTACTATTGAAGTCTGTTTTGGGAATATCCCCCTTCCGCACCTACAATTGATGATATCCTGACTACAAGTCAATCGTGTAAAACCAATGAGATTCTCTCAACTGATCGAACAAATCATCAATGAATGGAAGTGAATATTAGTTCTCTATCATAACCCGATTAATCCTATGATAATCAATACATATATGAAAAGTGTCACCCCCCTTTGTAAAAAAAACTAGCACTACCCATGGAGACTTGCTAGGATGGATGAACCATTTGTTCTCTAACTCCTCCAATTACACATTCAATTCCCTCAATTCTGTTGGTGTCATATAGTATGTTTCAAGTGAGATAGGACTGGTCCCCAAAAAGAGATTAATCATAAACTCCACTTCTCTCATAGGTGGAAACCCTGAATATTATTCAAGAAAAACATTTATAAACTTATCAACATTCAATATAAAAACACTATACCTAGCTCCTTGCATTGATTCCAATGACAACACCACTAACTGATAAAAGATCGTTCCAACAACTGGTGCCAAAAAACCTATTGCACCCAAATTTATATCTTTCTCTCATCTAAAGAGATTCTTGGCACCTTAACTCATTGTGAAACTAATTGTTCACACATAAAAGTCATTGTGGGACTTAAACATTGAAAACCGATCCATTCTCAGGATTATATCATAAGCATCCATCTCAAGCACTGATAAATCCCACATCAACTCAACCCCATCCAAAACTATACAACATGCTCTATACAGGAAGGATCAACACTTTCTTTGACCAAGAGGAGTTTGATGTTTGAAAATAGAAGGCATTATTTACATAGATAAACCCATCAAACTAACCGCATGAGAAGAAATAAAATAATGTGAAGCATGTGTATTAGACAATGCGTGAATCAAGGTAGAATGTAAAAGAACCATACCTCACACCTTGGATGGCCCCAACTGATCATCCATCACAACCTGGTCAGCTCCAAATAGTTGATTTCATGCCACACTCTATTCTTTATTTCCCTACTGAGGAGTCATGGTATTCCATGAATCGACAGGACTAACATTACTCTACTGACGAGAGGTATGCTGCTACCCCTGCCCTATCAAGGCATAGGATTTATGCGACCCCTGATAAGTATCACAAACACCTAACCTTAGAGAAATATGAAAATAACAATAAATATTCCCCATATTATTATGGTTATGAAATGCATGATGTTGTGCCATTAAATCCAACTTGATGTGGCCTGTTGAACCAAATGAAAAACATCCCGACATACTTTGAGGCTTCGAAGGAAGATCAATTGATCCTTCTATTGGATTCTGAGCGATACTTATAACCTATAAATATGTGTCCCTCTTTCACTTTCTCCCAGTGATAGATTTCTCTTCATTTCTAGTGGGCATCAATGTGATTCCCCTTTCTATAGTCCCCAAAATATTTCTTTCATCTATTGTTTCTCTATTCACCATTTATGTGTAATCACTTATACATAACACCTCTATTTTAGAACAAATTGCCTACCTCAACCTAGATTCAAAAATATGTGCCTTCATCGATGTACTACCTTCCACCTCAAGTGAAAACTGCACTAAGTTTATAAACGTAGTCACATATTCCATTAACAAGAGGTTCTCTTGCTTCAAACAAAGGAAATTCATTGTGTACTTAATTATGAATGTATGAGGGTATAATTATTTATTAAATAATTCCTCAAAACCCTTCCATGTCATAACTCGATCTGTTCCATCTTGGACCAAAAACTCCAACCACTGAAAGGAAATATCTTACAACATATAATTTTCTAACTTCACTTTCATCTCTACAGGTGTTCCCAAGAATCCAAATATCTTGTTTATTTTGTTCAACCATGCCTCCACCTTTTCTAGTTCTGAATCACCCCTTAAGATGGGTGGATTCGGATTTTGAAATTGAACTGTATGATCCACATTATTTGTATTATCCTCCTTATTTCTAATTTCTGTAGCTTGGAAATATTTCACTATACTCTGCACTAGTTGCTAGTTCACCTGAGGATTAGGCACAACCACATTTTTAGCATCCTCCTCCAATTAGTCTCTAAGATGCCTACTAGATGCAATTTTTATCAATACAAAAACCACCATAAGTCTCACTCCCTTATCAATAAAAGTATTACCATTTCAAATTAAATTACATAGAAACCATCACAAAAGGTCTTTTAATAATTTCACATTTCCCTTATTGCATCATTTTTTGAAAATACACCATGTTTTGAAAATCAACCAATTTTGAAAATACCATAACCATTCACCATTGAAATATGCACATTCCCAAATTTTCCACACATCTCTATATTCATACCAGAACATAATTTATTATTCCAAATGAAATAAGAAATTCTATTGGGAAGTCATTTCTAACATGCATTCCATGCTTATCTCATTGGATACACCCATAACAATGAGATATCCAATGCCTATAAGTGTCTCCAAAAACTTATGAACCCAACTTCCTTGTAACATGAAGTTAAGAATAAAAGGTTTATCTACATCCTTTTATGCCATGCATTTTTGGTTCTGAAAGTCATACTCCTTGCTACCATCCCAACTCGAGGAATAAACCAAGAATGAATTTCAATTCCAAGACAAACAACTGATATCAAAAGACCAAACAATTGTTTTCTCTTGAAATTCAAGGAATGAAAAAACTGATATCATTTTAACGTCCCACCCCCTTCCTCGCTGTCTTGAAAAGGTGGTGAGATGATATTTGTCTTTTGGCGATGTTTCCAAGGCACCAAAGTCCGGAAATAAATGTTGAGGGATTCAAGAACAATTGGGGAATGATTTTACCTTATAAATAAACCAACCAAACAAATAAGGGACAACAAACCACAACTACATGATGCATGTCAAAAAAATAAACCACGGTAACACATTACCAAAATACAAAAAACAACCAAACTCTTCTATAACAATTCCTGAAACCAAAACAACATAACCACAAAAATCCAAAAGTTAGAGTACCAAGAGGAAGACTAAACATAAAGACACTAAGGAAACAATGAAACACACCAAAAATCCACCCCAATATTCATACTCAAATTACCAAAATACCTCCCAAGCATCACGAGGAACTGCTAGAGAAAATATATGCTTTACCATTACCTATCTCCTGGAATACCACATATACAAAAGCACCCAAGTTACAAAGCAAGGGGTCAGTAATAATACTTAGTAGTTTATACCCAAATTAATTCCCTTAATACACCAATAATATATAACTATTATAAAATTTCAATAAATTATTTTATATAAAACACCAAATAGAACAATTTCCAATAAGCCAAACACGCCCTTACCCATCCATTTCCACCCAAATGCTCATAAAATAAGGGAAATATAACAATCAAGCCATAATCCATTTTACCATAACATATTTGCACAAAAATTGCATCTTGAAAGACCACATTAATAATCCAAACATGAAAATAATGTTTCACACACTCAACTCAGTGTAACAATCACGGTGGAACTTCCTGTCCAAGCCCATTTACGACTTTCACAATCTAGTGGTACTTCCCACCCACTTATCCATGATGGTAGCCCTTCCATATATTATCCAACACTTTTTTATAGTGGTACTCCACACCCACATCACATATATATTAATTACAAGAATAAATAATTAACCCAAAAAAGCATATCACCCCAAGGCCACAATATTATGAAAACCACCATTTCCAACCCAAACAATCCCTTAACCCATTAACCATGACAATTCATATTTCAATAAAACACCCTTTTTATTAAAATCCATTTTCAAAAACCATTTCCATAAACCAAACCAAGAAAGCAATTTTCAAATCAACATTTTAAAATCCAATAACAAAGAACATTTCTCTACAATCACCCATTTTCCCAAAAATCCACAAAACATCACAAAGGGAATTTCCATCAAACATCGCACATCATGATCACAATTTATATTAAGAAAACCAAATTAATTGAAACAAGGATTCTAGTTTTAGAAAATTGGAGTCAAGAGAGATTCCACCTACCTTAGGGTTCTGATGAAATTGTCCCACTACATAACCACACACTAAACCCAGATAAAACTTACCAAAAACCTCTTTATATACATTTTCCTATCATCAACAAGACCTAATAGACTTAATATAGGAAACAAAAACCCTTGATCTACATGTGATATAAGTATATCTAGAAACTTGAGAGAGAGATATAGAGAACTAGATCTAAGGAAAACCAAGAAGGATATAAGAGAGAGGACTTACCAGAGAAGAATCGCCTTACCTGTGCCTTGATAACCCTTCATATAAATTCAAAAATGATTTGGAGAGACCCTATAACCCTTGATAACCAAAAATACTGATTAGGGGTTTTATGGGAGAAGAGATGAGAATTTTAGGGAAAATTCCAAGTAAGCCCATAATTGAAAACCCTTTTGTATTACTACACATGGTTAGCTCGCACGGTTAGGTAGATCATGTGCTAACTGTGTGCCTATTAATTCCTCAATAGGGACCCCACATGGTTTTCTCACATGGTTAGAAAAAACGTGCAAAACATTTTTGAAGCACACTGCCTTCACATTCAGGGTTTCTTGGAGGTCCTACATTGTTTCCCTTAACTGTGCTCAAACTGTGCTCCCATAGAAAAGTCCCAAAACCAATCTGAAACCTTCCCAAACTCTCCCAAATATTACCAAACCACTTTAAATAAATAAAAAGTAATAAAAAAGGTTATATACCTAAAATTTATGGTTACATAATTGTATTTGAGTTGGAATATTTTTTAGAAATAATTAAATATAATTGAAGAGGAATGCATTATTCTTTTCATGATACCACATTTGAAAAAGACACTATTTTAGAAACATTGAAAATATTATCTCTCCTGTTGAGGAAAACATAGAGAATGAGAACTGGAATGCTAAAAACCAATCACCCAAATTTTATGAAATCTTGAATAATAAACAAAAACTTTGAAATGGGTAATTTAACAAAGAGAACATTAACATAGAAATCATTGATTCTAAATATTTTAAGCCTGATTTGAACGCCAATCTTCCCTATTTTATCGTGTGAATCCAACAATATTTGAAATTTTTTGTTATTGAAAAGATGAGGAACTATGTTTTCAAGATATATTAATTGTTGATTATTCTTCTCTATGTACTTTAACTAAAAATTATTCATTTTAATGGCATACTAAAATGGAAAACACCATTGAACAAATTGGGGAAATGTTTTTAAATATAAAATCATTGGAATCTAAATTTATTGAATTTGTAATGCACATTTCTCCCCCTAAAATTGATATGTAATAGTCAATATATTTAATTTTTTCAAATGAACTTTTCAAAGGTGATTCTAAAATAGATATTGAACACAGATTTTATGATTTATGTAGAATAAATATTTTTGATGCAGTTGATGATAATTTTCTATTTTCTAATGAAATTTTATTAAAATATATTTATAACCTCGTGAAACCAAAGGTTTTAGATGAAAAAAAAATTAACTCTTCCATGCCTTTATATGTATTCCTCAACTAGGTTAGGTACTAATCAAAATTATGGGACTTAGATTATTTTGGAAGAGGTTCCCTTTTTGATTGATAATTGTGAAACATTACATGTATATCCTAAAAACCCTCTTCATGAACCTCTTAATTAGAACTCAGCCACAAACACCCTTGTTTTTTGATAGTTTTGATGTTGATAGAGATATCCATGAGGATAACATGACACCTTTAGAAGTACCCGTTTCACTTTTTCCCTTCATGAAAATTTAAATTTTGAAAAATCTGAATTTATACAAGAAGTGGACAGCATTACTGCCAAGAATGGATTTGATGTGTAAGAGCTTAAAATATTCATGGAAGAATGTGAGGGAGTTCACTCACTAACACATGAACTTAATTTCTTTGAAACCATTATGAATTTGGATTTGGGTAATAATTTTTCTGCTCAACTTGAAGACTCCCTTGAGCAGTTCCTTAATGATAAATGATATTTCTTAGGAATTTTAGTAAGTTTGAAGGGAATCAAGTTTTCCATTTGTTTTATAAGTACCCATAAAATTCATTTTCATGTAAAAAACATTTGAGCTATCAATATGTGGTGCTTCATGGATAGGAAACCACACCCTCTTAGTGATTATGGTTAGTTTCTAGGGGAGTCCAGTTGGGGACTTTAAATCTAGGGCTACATGGGTGATGTAACGCCCCGACCCTAGGTACCCAGAGTCGGTGCATTATTACATAACATTGGCATGATCTCAAAGGATCAACTCTCGAAAGACCGATTAGTTTAGTAGTCTTGGAAACACTAGATATATTCATAAGTCTTACATTACATCATAAGGTAAAAAAACTAAAACAACATCTTGTCTTCATATCCCCTCATACTATCCTTACAAGTCATTCATAAATTACTTATTCTCATCCCGGGAAAAATAAAACACTGAAAGGGGTGATCTCAGATGCTCAGTAAGGATAACAATATAGCAGAAGCTTTAATAGATAAGCATAACACTTAAACCAATTTTTAACTAAATCAAAAGCCTTTTAATCTTGAACTTCAGCATAATATGGAAAAGATAAAACGAAATACTTCCATTTACTTATTCACATGGATATTCTACTAGTCAAAAAATAACATTCAATATCAATAACCACTTTCATAATGATGGAATGCATAATGTCATACTATCATAACCACATAGCCAAGGCCTCGTGCCAAGACTACAAATAATATTTTGTCAAGGCCTTGTTACAAGACACTATTTTGTCTCATGAGACCTACCGATGCATTGAAGAGCTATAGAGGGCTCCACCCATCAATTATTAAGTCCAATTCATTCCCATATGAAAAGGTTTAAACATAACATACACATTCGTATTAAAACTAGCATACAAAATGTCAATACATTAACCACAAACCATGAATGGTATAAAAATAGCACATCCACAGTCAAACATAACTCATTTGATACAATATGGAAGATTTTATTGTATCACATTAACCTCAATCAAGAATAATGAAGGATGTTTCCATAGATGAAAATAATCATCAAAACAATTTGAGAGAAATATCCCCCATTTTTCTTGAAATCATTTAAAAGTCACACTATTTGTCAAGAAGCCATTTAAAAATAGATTTTTGAATCAAATTTTCCCAGACCACTTAAAAACTTTTAAAAGGAGTTTTAATTTTAAAACTTTAATGTCCATATAAATAAATACTTAAAACCATTTTTTAAAATGTGGACATTAATGAGCAAGATTTAGAATAATAAGTCTTTAAAAAATTTAAAAATGGTATTTTAGTTAGAGTTTCTAACCAAAAGAGAGACACTTGAATACAAATAATTGAGGTAATAAAAACATTTTAATATCATGAGAATAAAGGAATTCATGATATACTATGTCAAAGTATATTATATACACCACATAAAAGTGATTTGGTGTATAACAACAAAGAAGTCTCAATGGAATGTAAATTGAGATGAAATCTCTCATAAAGGCCGTATCCTTAGGTTAAGGATAAATCAAGGACATAATTATGTGTGACAAATATAAATACACTAAATATGATTGGATATTCAGTGTAAAACAATCAAGGACATTCACACATATTCTTGTAAAAACAACACCAACGAATTGGATGTTTAACTCAACAAATGGAGAATGAGTTAAAATTACTCTTATCAAATTCATATCAATGACTTGAGAAATTATAAATGGAGTGATTATGTGTATAAAAAGTAAATCCACAGGATGTTGAGTGGAAATTATGACATAATACAATGAATAGTGATTCCACACATAATCTTGGGGTAATATAATCAATGAAATATGCGTAAAGCCAAATGAGTGGAAATTGAAATTTCAAATTCCCTTATCGAATAGGTAACTTACGAAACATACACCCATGAAAGAAGGATCATACCATGATGATGTAAATACCCATAAATTAAATTATATTACACAATGAATACAATCATGGGCAGTACACATACACCACATGCAATAATTAAGTGGTGAACATTGGAATTCTCACGAAATTAAGAGTGAGTTAAGAAACCCCTAACTTTGTACTTTTTCCTTGGTAGATGGTAGGTTAACCTCCTGTATAATGGTGAAATAATTTTTATTGAATTATAAACGAATCATTTACATTAATATGATATCATATATTATCTTTTAACATTGATTTGTTAATAATATCATAGAATTATCATCATTTCGGGTGTTAACGGGTTTATTTTACTTTATATTCTTTGTTATGTGAGCCATATTTGTTATTAGTGGGATGTATATTATTCATATAGAGAATGATATCAAGTCCTTAAACATTATTTTTAATCATCAAATGAGAATTATTCTTGAATGGATATGATGGAGAATGAATCTCATCGCGTTCGTGGAGACGGTACTCCGTACGTACGCACGAGCGGCAATATCATTCTTTTGATATTAAAATAATATATAATTGGATGGTATATCATATATACAGAATCATTATCATGTTATATTTATTATTTAAATGAGTTAAACATCATTATTATACCCACCCAAATAATAATATATTGAATAACAATTACACCACGACGTGGAGACAGTAAGCCGTACGTACGCACGTATGGTGACATGTTATTCAAAGGGTGGATAGAATACTGAATATTTTTGTACCATATTTATAATAACATCACAGTATATATAAGATACTGGAGTTATTATTTTAGAATGGTAATAACAAATAATGAATAAGTGGAAGAAGAAAGCAACTTGAAAAGGGGTGGTGAAAACATTACATCTTCTTTGGGTTCTTCCTTTTGATTTGATCAAAAGGGCTCCTTAAGTTGGCTTTATGATAGAACTAAGGCCTATAGGTTGTAGTGAGGGAAGTTGAGAGAGTATTTTGGCAGGGGTTTTCCGAACCAAAAGGCTTTGAAGGTGTGAAGAAATGAGGAGGGGTGTCCTTTTATAAGAGGGGTAAGGGGCACCTTTGGAAAAGCTAGAAATATTACTTTATAATAAATTCATATTCGGTTTCTAATGGCTCCAAAGTTGATTATTAAAAGTTTAATGTGGGTATAGGTCGAAAACCATTCAAAAAATTGAATTTATACAGGTTTGGGTTACTATATTAACCTTATCTCTTAGTTTTAACTCTTAGTTAATTAGTTTGACATTTACCATGTCACTTTGTATATTTATATTATATAGTTAATAAACTTACTATATACATCCAAGAGACCCCCAAGTGGTCCATTAATGATACACCTATCATGATATAAGTCTCTTGGCCGAACCTTAGATTTTTAGGAATTTAATATTAATTAATAATATAATATTTGTTTTAAAAACTCTTTTATGTCAATTTTGACACTATTCAATAGTTGATTTTTGTGAAACTTATAACAGAATGATTACTTTGAAAAAGGTCACTTAAATCAATCCTAATATGTCATATTATCCTATAAAATTATTTTAATTCATTAAAAGTCTCGAATTATATTTATTTGGGTATTTATAATATCAATTATTTTAATTTTTCACTATTATGGTAATTACTGCATCATCATTGTGTCATTAATAAATTAACTTATTTAATGTCTAAAAATTATAAATAAAATATAATTATGTAGAAAATATTTTTAGATTTATAATTTATATTTATAGTCTAAAATCCAACATTTATAACCCTATGTAAAAATTTTTGTTTTTAAAAGATATATGCTTGTGTCATTTTTGTATTCATTTTAACTTAATTAAAATTAAGTGTCCCTATCACTTACAAGTGGAACCATGGGGTCCCCAAATCGACCCAAAGATGCCCATGGTCGAACATGTATCAACCAATAATGTTAGGACACGTTTTAGGGTAATTTGTTATTATTATAATATTATTTTTTAACCCTTATTTATCGGATTTACCCTTAACCATGGTAAATAAAATATTTACCGCAGTAATTATTCAAAATGTCTAAAAATAAACGTTACCTATTTACACAATTTGAACATCCTGATTCCAAATATGGAATCCATTTTTATAAATTCAAAACACAGAAGTGGCATAAATTAATTTAAAATTCATTCCCTCTGTCAAAACAAAAAGCGTGTTTTTAAGATATAATAACTATCAAAAGATTGATACTTGTTTATGTTCAGTTTAATTGTGAAATTATGTCCAATTACCAGAATTGTATTAAATGGTAAAAATATATTCTAAATATACTTTAAAACCACTCAAATTCATAATTTATCAATATAAATTATTTCGATTAAAAAAGTTGTTTTTAATTAAAATTTAGTAATTTTCACTATTCATCAAAATATTAAAGTTATCGGAAAAGTACCAAAATTTCACCCTAGGCTAATTTTGATATTCCGAATCGAAAAATGAAGTTCATTTTGAGAGATAGAATTTATAAAATTTCATAACGGCTAGATTTATTGGTTGTGGTGTGTTAGAATCTCGAAGTTTTGTACAATGCACGCCATTGCATTATTCAAAGGGAAACGTACCATGGAAGCTTGGAGTGTTACATTCTCCCCTCCTTCAATAAATTTCGTCCTCAAATTTTTTAAAATTGGTCTTTCGAATATAATGGAAAGGCCCACATCGGAAAAAGAGTCAATAAAACTATCACTTTAAAAGAAAGGAAGGGAGGTATATAGGTCACCCAAGTTAACCCATACTAGGACTCCAGGTAGGAAAACATGGATGTGGATGATAAACTAAGTGTCAAGTTCTGATGGAGAGGGATAGAAATCATGATTAGGAGAAATTTAACAATAAGAAAACCACAAACTTGTGTTGGCACAAACGATCATTAGTCTCTTAGTAGGAAAAGTAAATGGACAACATTTTTTGTTTTAAGTTACATTACATAAGGATAAGGAATTAATTTATGATATTGACTAAGAATATAAATATATATACTTACATTTTAAGTAGAGTTTCATTCTTTAATAAATTTGCACCACTAACTCATTTTTTTTAAATGATAAGTATTCAAGATGACTTGGTCCCACTGGAAGAGCTAGAATAAATCACATGATCCATGATGGATAAACTATATATTTACATTGCCTTTAGTGATTAATCAAAACCAAAATGGTTAGTACAAGATCTAATGATCCCCCAAAAGGATATTCCTTGAGAGAAATAAACACTAATCTTAATTTCTAAAATTAAGCCAATAATACCCCAAAGTTAAATAAATACCATTCAATAATCAATTGTCCTTAAAATCCTTCAATACAATCCAAACTAATATTGAAACCCAAAACATAAAAGAATTTGATTATGTAGTCTCCCATGTTAAATTGTATCTCCAAATGACATTACTTACTCTTAATGTCACATACTTAAAAGTAATTAACCTAATCATTTCCATGAATAACCCAAATCAATATAAATCCACAATAAAAACATAGAAAAAAATCCACCATTACTCCTCAAATGAAATCCCATACTACTCTATTTTCCTTTGGCATATAGTGTTCTCAACAAAGTGAAGATCTTCCAAAATAACATTTATCACTTAATCACAAAATAATTTTCCTATACAAAGGGTATTCATTTGGTAAGACATAAGATCCCAAATAAAATTATTATTGATCAATAAAATCATTTAACTAGAAATAATAGTCACACTAACCAGGGACTTCACGTAGTCTACTGGTAGGCGATAAATCCCAATCTCACTTTAGTTGTGGGTTCGATTCCCACAGCTTTGTCCGACGCGACGGGTTGTCACACGGTCTACATGTTGTCCTTTTTCCAAAACTATATTTTATAACATTACCAAAATGAGATAAATTCTTGAAAATAACCATAACATAATTTAACCACAAATGTTATCTCATACCTTGCATTTTCATCCCAAATTATAATAATTTGTAATTTCCTCAAACCTAATGATCATATAAAACCAAATGGTTATTTATAACTATATCCACAAGAGAAAAGATAATTCTTCCATAAATATCATTCTCACATGGCAAACGTTTAGGTTACAAATACAAGCGAAAATTATTCCAAAGTAAACCCTTCAACATGGATCACTAATAATTTTCAAACATTTATCCAACCATTTATTTCCACATAGCTTCTTCTATGACCAAGAAAATACCCTATAGAATAGGACATTCACTCGGGTAATGGTCAGGTCCACTACATTTACAGCAAATGATTGTAAATGGATTCTTGGGACCATTTTTATCTTCTTCCATAGTACTCTTCATTTTTCTTCGGCAATTATTCACTTTATGTCCTTCCTTCCCGCATGTAAAGCATTTCTTTGTCCCATTGAGACACTTTCCTGGGTTTCTCCTTCCACATATCCTGCATGATGGAAATTGAGGATTTCTTTCTCCATGGACTCCACTACTGGAGCTCTTATCATTCATCACATTTCTCTTATTTGTTGTGTCCGGTAATTGGTTAATATATATATTGTTGATCATATTGTTGGAAAACTAATTTGGCATAAACACGATATCTTTTACGCCTATCAACATTCCATTTTTTTGCTGATAGCCACCACTGTTCCCACCTTTTACATCATTCTCAAAGTCACTATGACTTCCTTGGAATCTAGCCATTGACTAAAACCAGAAATCATTATGTGAGTAATAGTAGTCATAAAAGAATTTAGAGATTAACATGTCACCATATTCTCAATTTGAAACATATTAGGATTAACCAAGGTCATTTACTCTCATCTTATATATATATATATTACTTCAAATTGGTTTGTAAATAAAATGTAAATTATCCTAAGTATATCCCCTGGGAGTGTCGTAACCAAGAGTGCAGCAAGGCCCATTGTCGTGCACCAGTTCCCGTTCGAGTCTAGCTCAAAGAGGTGTTTTCGGGTTTTACCCCTAGGTACATCTGTGCCAGAGCCGCCTCTACCTACTCGTATCCAGACAGGGATGTATTGCTCGGAAAACTCACAAAATCTCTACAATACCAAAATTCTAGGAAGTTCTTCTGTACTAATCCTCAAAGTTCATCTTAGGTCTATGTGCTCTAATCAGAGTTTATCTAGCTTCAAAGGTTTGTACTAAACTTCCTCTGATACCAACTATAACTCCTCGACCCTAGGTACCCAAAGTCGGTGAATTATTACATAACATTGGCATGATCTCAAAGGATTAAGTCTCGAAAGACCGATTAGTTTAGTAGTCTTGGAAACACTAGATATATTCATAAGTCTTAAATTACATCCTAAGGTAAAAAAAACTAAAACAACATCATGTCTTCAATATCCCCTCATACTATCCTTGCAGGTCATTCATAAATTACTTCTTCTCATCCTAGGAAAAATAAAACACTGAAAGGGGTGAGCTTAGATGCTTAGTAAGGATAACAATATAGCAGAAGCTTTCATAGATAAGCATAACACTTAAAGCAATTTTTAACTAAAACAAAAGCCTTTTACACTTGAACTTCAGCATAATATGGAAAAGATAAAATAAATAATTCCATTTAATTATTCACATGGATATTCTACTAGTCGAAAAATCACATGCAATATCAATAACCACTTTCATAAAGATGGAATGCATAATGCTAGACTATCATAACCGCATAGCCAAGGCCTCGTGCCAAGACTACAAATAAGATTTTGTCAAGGCCTTTTGCCAAGACACTATTTTGTCTCATGAGACCTACCGATGCATCGAGGAGCTATAGAGGGCTCCACCCATCACTTATTAAGTCCAATGCATTCCCATATGAAAAGGTTTAAACATAACATAAACATTCGTATTAAAACTAGCATACGAAATGTCAATACTTTAACCACAAACCATGAATGGTATAAAAATAGCACATCCACAGTCAAACATAACTCATTTGATACAATATGGATGATTGTATTGTATCACATTAACCTCAATCAAGAATAATGAAGGATGTTTCCATAGATGAAAATAATCATCAAAACTATTTGAGAGAAATATCCCCCTTTTTCTTGAAATCATTTAAAAGTCACACTATTTGTCAAGAAGCCATTTAAAAATAGATTTTTGAATCAAAGTGTCCCATACCACTTTGAAAATTTTAAAAGGAGTTTTAATTTTAAAACATTAATGTACATATAAATAAATCCTTAAAACCATTTTTTAAAACATGGACATTAATGAGCAAGATTTAGAAGAATAAGTCTTTAAAACATTTAAAAATGGTATTTTAGTTAGAGTTTATAACCAAAATAGAGACACTTGAATACAAATAATTGAGGTAATAAAAACATTTTAATATCATGAGAATAAATGAATTCATGATATACTATGTCAAAGTACATTATATACACCACATAAAAGTGATTTGGTGTATAACAACAAAGAAGTTTCAATGGAATGTAAATTGAGATGAAATCTCTCATAAAGGTCGTATCCTTAGGTTAAGGATAAATCAACGACATAATTATGTGTGAAAAATTTAAATACACAAAATATGATTGGATATTCAGTGTAAAACAATCAAGGACATTCACACATATTCTTGTAAAAACAACACCAATGAATTGGATGTTTAACTCAACAAATTGAGAATGAGTTAAAATTACTCTTATCAAATTCATATCAATGATTTGAGAAATTATCAATGGAGTGATTATGTGTATCAAAAGTATATCCACAGGAAGGGGAGTGTAAATTATGACATAATCCAATTAATAGTGATTCCACACATAATCTTGGGGTAATATAATCAATGAAATATTCGTAAAGCCAAATGAGTGGAAATTGAAATTTCAAATTCCCTTATCGAATAGGTAACTTACGAAACATACACCCATGAAAGAAGGATCATACCATGATGATGTAAATACCCATAAATTAAATTATATTACACAATGAATACAATCATGGTCAGTACACATACACCACATGCAATAATTAAGTGGTGAACAATGGAATTCTCACGAAATTAAGAGTGAGTTAAGAAACCCCTTACTTTGTACTTTTTCCTTGGTCGATGGTAGGTTAACCTCCTGTATAATGGTGAAATAATTGTTATTGAATTATACAAGAATTATTTACATTAATATGATATCATATATGATCTTTTAACATTTATTTGTTAATAATATCTTAGAATTATCGTCATTTCGGGTGTTAACGGGTTTATTTTACTTTATATTCTTTGTTATGTGATCCATATTTGTTATTAAGGGGATGTATATTATTCATATACAGAATTATATAAAGTCCTTAAACACTATTTTTAATCATCAAATGAGAATTATAATTGAATGGTTATGATGGAGAATGAATCTCATCGTGTTCGTGGAGACGGTACTTCGTACGTACGCACGAGCGACAATATCATTATTCTGATATTAAAATAATATATAATTGGATGGTATATCATATATAAAAAATCATTATCATGTTATATTTATTATTTAAATGAGTTTCACATCATTATTATACCCACCTAAATAATATTATATTGAATAACAATTACACCACGACGTGGAGACGGTAAGCCGTACGTACGCACGTATGGTGACATGTTATTCAAAGGGTGGATAGAATAATGAATATATGTATACCATATTTATAATAACATCACAGTATATATAAGAGACTTTATTTATTATTTTATAATGGTAATAACAAAGAAAGAATAAGTGGAATAAGAAAGCAACTTGAAAAGGGGTGGTGAAAACATTACCTCTTCTTTGGGTTCTTCCTTTTGATTTGATAAAAAGGGCTCTTTAGGTTGGCTTTCTGATCAAACTAAGGCCTCTAGGTTGTAGTGCGGGAAGTTGAGAGAGTATTTGGGCAGTTTTTTGCCGAACCAAAATGCTTTGAAGGTGTGAAGAAATGAGAAGGAGGAGTGCCCTTTTATAAGAGGGGTGAGGGGCACCTTTGGAAAAGCTAGAAATATTAATTTATAATAAATTCATATTCGGTTTCTAATGGCTAAAAAGTTGATTATTGGAAGGTTAAGGTGGGTATAAGTAGAAAAACATTCAACCAATTGAATTTAGACAGGTTTGTGTTACTATATTAACCTTATCTTTTAGTTTTAACTCTTAGTTAATTAGTTTGACATTTACCATGTCACTTTGTATTTTTATATTATATAGTTAATAAACATACTATATACATACAAGAGACCCCCAAGTGGTCCATTAATGATACACCTATCATGATATAAGTCTCTTGGCCGAACCTTAGATTTTTAAAAATTTAATATCAATTAATAATATAATATTTGTTTTAAAAACTCTTTTATGTCAATTTTGACACTATTCAGTAGTTGATTTTTGTGAAACTTATAACAGAATGATTACTTCGAAAAAGGTCAATTAAATCAATCCTAATATGTCATATTATCCTAGAAAATTAGTGTAATTCATTAAAAGTCTCAAATTATATTTATTTTGGTATTTATAATATCAATTATTTTAATTTTTCACTATTATGGTAATTACTGCATCATCATTGTGTCATTAATAAATTAAATTATTTAATGTCTAAAACTTATAAATAAAATATCATTATGTAGGAAATATTTTTATATTTATAATGAGTATTTATAGTCGAAAATACAACATATATAACCCTATGTAAAATTTTTTTTAAGATATATGCTTGTGTCATTTTTTTATTCATTTTAACTTAATTAAAATAAAGTGTCTCTATCACTTACAAGTGGAACCATGGGGTCCCAAAATCGACCCAAAGATTCCCATGGTCGAACATGTATCAACCAATAAGGTTAGGACACGTTTTAGGGTAATTTTTTATTATTATAATATTATTTTTTAACCCTTATTTACCGGATTTACCCTTAACCATGGTAAATAAAATATTTACCGCAGTAATTATTCAAAATGTCTAAAAATAAAAGTTACCTGTTTAAAAAATTTGAACATCCTGATTCCAAATATGGAATCCATTTTTCTAAATTCAAAACACAGAAGTGGCAGAAATTAATTTAAAATTAATTCCCGCTGTCAAAATAAAAAGCGTGTTTTTAAGATATAATAACTATCAAAAGATTGATACTTATTTATGTTCGGTTTAATTGTAAAATTATGTCCAATGAACAAAATTGTATTAAATGCTAAAAATATATTCTAAATATACTTTAAAACAACTCAAATTAATAATTTATCAATATAAATTATTTGGATTAAAAAAGTTGTTTTTAATTAAAATTTAGTAATATTCACTATTCATCACAATATTAAAGTTATCCGAAAAGTACCAAAATTTCACCCTAGGCTAATTTCGATATTCCGAATCCAAAAATGAAGTCCATTTTGAGAGATAGAATTTATAAAATTTCATAACGGCTAGATTGATTGGTTGTGGTGTGTTTGAATCTCGAAGTTGCGTACAATGCACACCATTGCATTATTCAATGGGAAACGTACCGTGGAAGCTTGGGGTGTTACATATGAAACCCATGATTTTATTACTTTAAACAAAACAAATTTTTTTCTTTTAATAAAGTATAACTAATGACTTAAAACTCAATGCTTCAAGTGATTCAACCCTTGTTTTTTTATTTTTATTTTTTTTCTTTTCCTTGTTTTGTTTTCAAAAAAATGTCTCTTGATCTATATTTGCTGGAGTTTTGTTCTAGGTTTTCTTAGTCTATGTTTTTAAAGAATGATGCTACTGGTACCAATAGAGGAGAAGAATTCCTATTGTTTTTTATTCATATAGAGTTACATGCTGGAGGATAAATAGATAATTTTTTAATCAGTTAAGTTCCTTATTTTAAATTTCTTTATTCATTTTTCTATCGCTTTATTACTATCTAAAGAAGGAAAAAACGACTCATTATTCCACTGAACAACAACGAGTCTCTGACTCACTGTTTCCCATGAATCACTATTATTAATGAGTTACTATTGCACATTAGTCAATTTTACACTTGAGAAACCACAACGGTGACACTATCTGTGGTTTATCTTTTGTATTTGTTGAATTTTTTTCTACACTTCTAAAAAATTACACTTTGTAAAAGCAAGTGTGGGGGCTCATACCCACATTTCTGTTTTCTTGTTATTGGAAGTGTTCTTATTTTTTCTGTTAAGTTGTTTAGCATTCCTTTTTTCTATTATGTTGAAAATCAAATTGAATCAAATTCTAAAACATGTTACACCCAATTCACTATGTACTTCAATGTTTTGCATGCAATTGTTTTAATTTAATAGAAAACCATGGTCACTCAAACCCCATTTTAGCATTCCATGTGGTTAGACCCTTCACTTATATAAAAGTGTTGTTTTATAAATTTAATTTTAATGGTTGTGACTACCTTTGGTCTCTATCAAAATAAATAAATAGTTTTTTGTTGTTTGGTTATAGACACACTACTAGAAAATATGTCCATAATAACCAAAATAATCACAGTAAGTTCCATTTTCATGATTAAAACCCACAAGTTCATGATTT
Organism: Viscum album; assembly: GCA_963277665.1. Classification (NCBI taxonomy): domain Eukaryota; kingdom Viridiplantae; phylum Streptophyta; class Magnoliopsida; order Santalales; family Viscaceae; genus Viscum; species Viscum album. Next base: position 1,196,191,379 of record OY728139.1, read on the forward strand.
TTTTAAAATATATCACAAAATTATGAAAGAAATAGTAGAGAAAAATCAGCACCCAAACAATCGGCACCCAAACAATCAGCACCCAAAGAGAGAAAGAAAAAATTTGAAATCAGCTCATGCAGAAGATTTTTTTAGTAGATTTTTTTATTGTAATATATATATATATATTGAATTTTCTAAACCTATGACACCAAACACATGCCTTCCCTATAAAAAGAACCAAATTTTTATAGGGATTGGAGGTCATCATGTCCCTCAAAATTAAATTTATAAACATACACTAGTATTGCAGTGAAGGGTCGAACCACAAGGAAGGATAAAAAGGGGTTTGAGTTACCAAGATTTTCTAAACAAACCCACTTTTGTTAACAGTGGGTAAAAATTCTTTTTTCTTCTTCTTCTTTTTATATTTTTTTATATAGAACTAATTACTATAGGTGAAAGAAAGACAAGTAGTACATAAAAAGATAGAGAAATGTGATTCTAGACAACTACTTAGGAAAAAATTAATACTACTGGTTGAAATGAAATATTCTTTGAAAAAATGATATTAATTCACAACCTTGAAAAATATTGAATAAATCTCCCTCACCAGGAGAGTAATAACATAGGTTATTGATTCTAGATGTTCTCCATAACTAGAACACCAAAATGCAAGAAAAATTTGAAGAAATTTGTTAGAATAAATCTCACCAACATAATCCAATAGTAGAAAATAAGTTTCGAAAAGATTCATCTATGATCTTTATCACCAAAAGAACATAGAGTAATGAGATTAAAATCTATATATTCAAAATCAAATAAAATTAATATTTGGAACTAATCTAGCCGATCACTTCCAAATCTTGAAGATGAAAGTTTGTAAAGAAGCAGAAAAATATGCACAAGTGAATTATAATCCACTGAGTATGAACAATTACTCATAATTAATTGAAGAAACTAAAAACTAACTATTTGAATTCCATAAAATAGAAAGAAAATATAAACGAGAATAATTCTACATCACAAACATCTGAACTGCTATTTTGTTCTGCTCCTCCTAGTTTCACTAGGTTTAGCCTCTCTATCTACTCGTAGAAAAATGTCGCTATTGCTCACGATGGTCTCTCTTGAATTTGAATTGTGTATGAATGAGATGTCATAGTCCTCTACTACTGCTACGAATTTAAAATCAATCTTCATCTCCTACAGCTTTGTCACCCCTTTCATGCACCGACTTAAGTAAGTCATTCTCTTATACACCGCACACGTGCATTTTTCTATGCAACACTCATCACTTTAACTTTTCCCTATAACTGAATTCTAAGCGTTTGTTGGGATGCACCTGGACGTTTTTTTGGTCTTCGCTTGAATTTGCAAAGAAACCCATAGTATGATTAAAATAGTTTTCAAACGTAACAAAATGATTTAAAAACTATTTACTTATATATTTATTATTATTATAAATTTTCAATTAATTTTATATTACTATTTAATATTTATTTATAGTTATTTGTTAATAATTTAGTAATATGTATTTTATTTGATTATTTATTTTATTTTTATAAAGATGTTTAATTAACATTAATAAAGATATTACTTAAATATATTAATAAAAAATTATTATTATTATTATTATTTTAAGATAAAATTGTTATTATTTTATTAAGTTAATTAATTAATTTTTTTATTGTAATTATAATTTTCTAAAATTATCAAGTTTATAATATTAAATCTAATGTCTTTATAAATAAACAGTTTTGTTATTATTTAGATAATTAAATGTATTAAGTTAATTAATTTATATTTATGTATTTTATTTAATTATATTATTTATGTTACTATTTTTATTAATATAATTATTAATGTTTAATTACAAATATTATTATTATTATTTATATTATTTAAATTTAATTATTTATTAATTTAAATATTTTATTATATTTTTTAATAAAATTATTAATTTATACTTGTTTATAATTATTTATAATTGTGTTTTATTTATTAATATTTATTTTATTTTGATAATTAATTTTATTTTATTTCTAATTATTATTGTTAAATTTTTTTCTAAATTATTATTATTATTATTATTTATATTAAATATAATTTTTATTTTTATTTAATTTTTAATTTTATTTAATTTAATATTTTTTATCCCCCCTCATAATGTTCAGTATTACAGGTGGAAATTGTGGGCCACGGGCTACAGTGACTTCATCCCGTCCAGCGTCCGTCAATTGTAATGGCACCGGTCTTTTTTCAAGGTGGATGGTTCCTTCTTCTCCAGAAGCCACGGTGGGCCTCAATTCTCCATAGCGGTGTGTTCTTTCTACCACTCCCAGTAGCGGCGTCGCACACCAAGGGTTCTCCGGTGGTGGGGGTCACGGCATCGACAGGACTTCAGCTCCACAGCACCTATAGTGACGGGTAGTGGCAGTTCGGGTTGGGGTTCAAGATCCTTCAACGTTGTCTTACTCGATTACTGTCTTAAGGATACTCAATGTTTTTGGGTGTTTCCTCTAGTAAACTTATCTAGTTTTCAGAATTGATTAGATCTATGTAGGAATTGTTAAATCCAAAAAGACTTCGTCTTCAATCAGTGGTTTAGCATTAGTGGCCTCTATCAGATATGCAGTGAAGAGGGTGGTTGAATTTTTGGAAGTGTGATGTGTGGTTGTGGGTTTTGATAGTTCTAAAGGAGCAGTACCTCATCATTGTGTGTTAAAGTAATGCATGAAAGTATCTTGTGACTCACCATTTGGACAACCAATGAACTCACCATTGAAATGTGACGGTGTGTAAACTACAGATGAAATACAAATTAAACAGAAAATAAAGTAAAAACAGAAAACAATAAAACAATAATCTAATTAATTAATTAATTAATTACATGGATTTTAAATTAGAGATTAAAAAATTAATCAATTAAAAAAAATTATTCTAAAAATAAAAACTAAATTAGACTCTACAATTAAAGAGAAGATCAAATAACTTATTTGATACGAGACTTTAAATTGATTAAAGAAATTTAAAAGAATATAAAAAATAATTATTTGATATTGAATAAATTAGATAAAAATATTAATGTTAAATTAAGTAATAAAATATTAAAAGATGAAGTGTTAAATCAAAGTGTTAGTCAATTAAATAAAATTATTAATTGGGATACAAGCATAAAATTATTCAGAAAAATTATAATTAAATAGGAATAAATAAAATAACTAAAGATAAAGTTAAAGATTTAAAAGGATTCAAATAAAATATTAATTATAGAAATTTATTAATTAATGAATTTAAATTATCAAGTTACAAATGATTAATTAATTAGAAAAAAGTGAAATAATAATTAATAAAATGATTTTAATATTAATGAAGAAATTTGAAAAATCTGTAGATTTTAGAGCCGCGTCAAATTCCCCCACACATAAGCACTGGTTGTCCTCAATCAATTTCATGCTTTATTCTCATTTTAAAAAGAAAACCTGTTTTAATTAAATAGATCAAATTGAATCATGTCAATTAGTTTAAAATAGAGGACAAGAAATAGTGAAATAGGCTTTTGAAATGAGAATTTCAAAAGCAATCTTTCCCAGTTTCACATTTCTATAGGTAATCAAGGGAGAAAGAATCATTTACCAATTAGGATTTCTTGCTTCATATATGAATTTTCTTAAAGAATTACTTCAAATGAAATCTAAATCCTGGAACCAAGAGTGATAATTGGTTAAAAATAAATGGAGTTCAGAGCTTAACAAAACATACCTTGTAGTTTCACTTTCTCCTAGGTTCCAAAAGGCAAACAATTAAATTATTATTTTTTTAATCACCTTATTGATACAAATTAAATGATTCCAAACAAATATAATGTCCCCTTTTTATCTATATTTCATTATTACCCTCACCTTAATGAACCCATCTTTTACACTAGGAACGTTATTTTAATTTTTCTCAGCCACGTTTCTTGTTCAAAGTAGTGTGCATGGAACAATTTCAAATTTAAAATGGATTTAGTTAACAGAAAATCAACTAGTGCCTAGAGTCTCAGAGGTTCACCGTGGGTTACCAAATTCTCATTTTACTATGGTTTCAAAGGATTTTTATGACTATCATTTATATTGGTTCACTAAGGTGATTATTTTTTAATAATTAAAATGTGATTCACCTAGAAAAATTTTTAAACATTCTATTCCTAAAGTTATGATAAAAACAACACAAGAATGTATCCTATATCACTCTTAACTAGATATTCATCAAATAATTATTCAAGTTCACTCATAAATCATTCAATTATAAATTTCATATTCAAGGAAACTCTTAACTACTCGTAAGGTATTATCCTTAGGCAATACTCAATTGAAGTATAGTGTAAATCCTAAAGAAACTAAAATTGTGAAAGAATTTTGAAAAAAATTAAACATTTTAAAAGTTAAAAAGGCAGAGGGATTTGATGGGCTTCCAATAAGGCACAGAATCATTCAAAATAAGTTGACCCCCATAATTCTCCCACACATAAATCCCATCTTTGTCCCCAAAGATAAATTCAAATGTGGGGAAGAAAAATTTGAAAAATAAAGGTCAAAGAAAATTGTCATTAAAGAAGATTGATATCATGTTTAAAGGTCACGTTGTAGTTCAAAAGTAAGTCTCTACCACAAAAATTATTTTACAGTAGGAACACATGCATTATGAATTAAGCTAGGGATAGAGATTTTCAATTAAGTTAAAATAATTTCATGTAAAACATGTAGGTGCACAGTGAATATAGTGTAAGAAATATCACAATTTTGATTCAAACAACTGTACAATAGAGTATAAAAAATGTAATATAAACACCATAAAAATGAATAAACAACCATGAAAAATCCTCCCTCCCCAACACGTAGTTTATAACAGTGAAACCAGATTTCAAGCAATAATCAAGTAAAGTAGTAAAATTTCCAGCACATATTCACTTACAACATAATTTTTTTCAGTAATGAGACATAAGGTGGAAAATTTCCATAAGTAGCAGAAAACTAATGAATCACTGCTAGAAAATTTTCAGTGAGTCACCATTGAGATGACTCACCGCTTGTAGTGGAATAGTGAGCCAAGTTCAACAATGAGTCAAGTGCAATGATGATTAAAAAACACATCGTTGAACAACGACTTAATAGTGAATTTTCTAATTTTTAAAATAAATAAGGAGTATAAACAATATATGAATAGATTAAAATAAGGTACTTCCCATAATTAAATTTATCCAGAACTAATTCATTAAGGTAATTCCACACTTTTGTGACACTGCAACATCAAATTTTCTAATTTGAGAATAAAAACAAGCAAGACTAAGAAAAAACAGCACTGAGAAATCAACAAAAAATAGGGCAAGAAATACTTCATTCAAAATTAAAAAATAAATAATTTAATAAAAATAAATTTATTAGAATGTTTTAACATCATAAAATAAATAAAACCGATTATATTTTAATTTTAACAATAATAATTTAATAATTAAAAATTAAAACTAGTTTTAAATAAAATAAAATAAATAAAATAATTAATTAATAAATTAATAAAAAATAATTATAAAATATTAATTTAATATTCTAACCTAGTTAATTATAAAAGTAAATTTTTATTAAATAATTTCATTCATTTAAAAACCAAATTATCCAATCTTCAGTTTTGTTGTACAGATGTTGGGCCCTGAAAATTCTGCAAGGGGAAAATCCAATTACCCCAACACTTGGAAAAGGACCGAACCGGTCCTCGTACCATCTCCCAGTAACAGTACGTAGCCGATTCGGCAAACCACCCTCCCACAGATGCTGTCATTCGCGAAATGGAGGCGAAGCGCCTACGCAGCCTTGAACCTCGCCACTCACGAAATGAAGATGGAAGCCATATGCGACTGCAAACCTCATCATTTGCGGAACAGAGGGGAATAGGTATGCGACCGTAGAGCAATCCCGCAAATCTTAGTTCCAAAACTCCCTGGTTGACCAAGTCGTCTGCGGGTGGGGCTCCCTTCATGATCTTCCGCAAAACATGTCGTTTTCCCATCAATACTGCCTCTTCGCGACTCTATAAATAATCACCGAGGGGCACCAAAAATAGGAGATAAAGGAAGGGTGAAAACTTGTGGGGAGATGCTAGAGAAATCGCTCCCAGTGGTAAAAGTTCTGCAACCATCCGCAGACACCATAACGTCTGCTGATGAACTCTTCTGCATAGTGGAGAAACCAAAACGTGAACCACATGCGGCCAGTTTCTCCGCGGCTAGCCCATAGTGGCCATTTCATTCGCGGATAGTCCCTTTGCGGCCACCCCCTATGCGGACAAGTTTCGTTCATGAAATGGAGGCGGGAATCCCTCCACGGGTGTGAAGTAGGACGGGCGCCGGCCCCTTTGAAAATGCCCTTCACAGCCATTTCCTTCGCATCCATCTCATCCGTGGGTAGCCTCCTTCGGGGATGACCATCCTTCGCGGACAGCCTCCTACGCAGCCATCCTTTGGGGACATCCTCCTTCATGGACGACCATCCTTCGTGGATGACCATCCTTCGCGCCCATCCTTCGCGAACAGCTTCCCCAGTGACCATCCTTCGCGGACAGCCTCTTTCACGGACGACTATCCTTCGCAGACAGCCTTCTTCACAGCCTACTCATTCGTAGCCAGTCCCTCTGGGCCGGTCTCTTTGCTACTGTCATTGACCCCCACCAAAAATGGAGAGTTGCACAAAGAACTTTCCGGGCCGGGGTAACAGTATTTTACATAGCACCCTTGCACCTCCCCAACATCTGTCCTATACATTCCATGAGTCAGGATACTCCTCATCACTCTCCTATAACCCCATTTCCTAGCTCCTTTTGCAAGGTTCATCCAGAAAGGGATGCCCTTGCGTAAGTCCCACACCAACCATTTCTAGGTATCTCTTACCTAGTCTTCCTGACCACATGATGTTAAAATGTATGGCCCTCATCCTCACCACGTGACGTTAAACTGTATGGCCCTCGTTTGGACCACATGATTATAAACTGTATGGCCCTCATCCTGACCACATGATGTTAAACTGTATTTCCCTCATCATAACCACATGACACTAAACTGTATAACCCTCATCCTAACCACATGATGTTAAACTATATGGTCGTCGTCCTAACCGCATGACGTTAAACTGTAGGGCACTCGTCTTATCCATATGATGTTAAACTATATAGAAACAGTCCTCTCTACATGACTATAAACTGCATCATTCTATTTCATTTAATAATTGGATGCCTCTTCCTCCATGAAATATATGCCTTATGCTCTAAGAATAAGATGCCTCATGCCATGTTTACAGTGGAATAATTTCAAGAGCACTGGAATCCATTCAAACATTCCATCACTGCACCCCACGCTTTGCGTGTTCTTCATTCAGATCCTCATCCAATTCCATGTCTGAAGGGACCCCCTAACCGCCTGGTCCCATGCCGCATTGGCTGACCTACCGTCTTGGGCCAATGCCTCGGAAGACTTTGGACAACACTTCGAGTCAGGTCCTATGTTTCGAACACGGTCAGCAGTCGACCCCCTTTTGTTTTCTCCCATTTTAGGCTAACGCGATACGGATGATGTGTTATGAACACGGTGAACAGTTATCCTCCTTTGTCATGCCACCCTCACCATGTTCTGAATGATGGGCATGTGGATTCACACTTTTCATCTCCCTTTGTTTGTACTGAATCCAATTCCCTTGGCGTTATCCCACTTGTGCACTTGCACATAGGCATTGGCACCCATTATATTCCTCAACCCACCAATGGGTTGGGATGCCCTCATGGAAAGACATGAGGAAGACACCACGGGCATCCACCTAGGAGTAAGCCCCGATATTATGGACACTCCATGTGTAAGACCAACTCCACGTCTCACGGACGCTCCTTTCACGACGTGATCGTCTGGTCTCTGTTGCCTCCTGTTTCTCACACAGATCATGAATCACATGGGCTTAGAGTATGAATTGACCATGAAATCCTCTTATGGGCTGCGTCAAAGCGTAATCCTCACTCATTCAAACTACGTGGAATTTGATCCCTGTCTCCTAGGTAGGGTACTTAGGAAGCCTCCCATGAGGTTCAAGCCCGATCACCATCCGACCCTCGAGGTTTACCATCCTGTGGGTCCACCTTCATGTCGGTTCTCTAACACTTCAATTTGAACTACATGGACTTTGATCCCTACCTCCTAGGTAGGGTACGTAGGAAGCCTCCCTCAGGTTCAAGCCCAAAAACCGGCAGATCCGACTGTCTTCACATCAGTTCATCGCACCAACCCCAGCGCCAACTCAATAAGTCCCAAATCCACAGGGTCATTAATCCAACAAGGGATGGTAAACCTCAGGCCTAAATGATTCCTAACCCCTGCATCCAGTTGACCATTCCCACTAGGTTTAAATCTGTGGATACTATGTTTGGGTATAAACCAAAGATTCGCAAACATATGAATACGTCTTAAATCTATAAGAGAGCCCCGGAACAGGCAATAATTCCCCTCAAAAGGGTGTTATGATCCCGACTTCCCATCCTCTCGACCAATGTGAGTTCTAAAGCATCGCTGGCCAAACCATCCAGCGAACGCCTGCCTTTGGAAAGCAGGTTCATGCACTGTGGGATATGGAACCGTTGGGTGTTTCAAGGGGAAAATGGTGCACACAATGTGAGTGATTAAGAAGAGCTCAACCTTCTCTAATCAACTGTCAGGTAACAGACGTCTCTCCCACATGACCCCCGGTCGTGCGCCGCGCCCGGAGTGAAACAACAGATTCACGCTGAACTTGGATTCAAATCCAGGTGCATCGCAACAACCAATTTTCTGTTTGTTACAAGGGAGAAACTAAAGTTACATGGGCTATAGAATTAAAAAACATGAGTGTAATGTAAAAGAGAAATACTTACCTAAGTCGGTGCCTACGAGTTATGAAAAAAGAAGTAGGTGATGCATGGTATTTAAAATAGAGTTGTAGTTAAGGTAATGAGACTCTCATTCGCAAAGGAGATGACACTTCTCATTCATTTGAGACCTAGAGAGCATGAACACTACTAAGAGAACCTCATGAACACTTCTGGAGACTTACGGAGCAAGAACAGAGCATCAAAAAAATAGTAATAGTGGGCTTCTTTCATCCCCTTTGTTTTAAATTTCTTTAACTTTTAATTGAATGCTTTGGATTTTTGTTATCAACATGATCCTAGGCTAAATTATCTAACTCAAAAGGCTTAAAATTATACTTGTTTACATTTTAATTTCTTTAGTTTACTATTTTATTAAATTCGAATTAATTGGTGAGATTGATTCTTATGTTCATTTAAATTTTTCACACCCTCATGTTTTTCAAATACATATATTCAATATCAATCAGTGAAATTGATCTTGAATAAAATTTTCCAATATTTAAATTAATAGACATTAGAATTTAATAGTGAGTTTTATTCCATTTGGATTTTCATTAAAATTCTTAGTATTTGTTGAATCTTGGAGTGGAGAAATTCAAGATACAATCTTTTATTTGATTATCTCTTAGTGAGGTAGATTTATCACTGTTTTCATGAGGTGTTTCTAAAATAAAATCTAGATATATTTTATTGTAGATACACCTCATGATAATCTTACTAAATCTTCCTCACTAAGAGATAATCAAACAAAAGATTCAATCTTGATGTTCTCCACTCCAAGATTCAATAACTGCTAAAAATTTAAATGAAAATCCAAATGGACTAAAACACATTGTTGAATTCTAATGTTGATGAATTTAAATCTTGGAAAAATTTATTCAAGATCAATCTCACTGATTGATGTTAAATCTATGTATTTGAAAAAAATAAGGGTGCGAACAATTTAAATGAACATAAGAATCAATCTCACCGATTAATTTGAATTTTATAAAATAATAAAGTGAAGAAATTGAGATGTAAACCCATATAATTTTATAAATCATGAGCTAAATAATTTATCCTAGTATAATGTTGATAACAAAAATCCCAAGCCTTCAATTACAAGTTTATGAAATTGAAAACAAAGGGGAAGAAAGAACTCTTCTATTACTCTCATGTTGATGCTCCGTTCCAGCTCTGCAAGTCTCCAGAAGTGATCATATAGGTCTCTTGGTAATACTCCTACTCTCTTAATTAAATTCATTAATTAATAAATTACAAAAGGGAAATTAATTAGTAAAAAGTGAAAAAATAATTAATTAAATGATTAAAATCTTAAAGAAAATATATAGAAAATATATAGATTTTAGAGCCACATTAGTAATGAATTTAAATATTATATAACAGAATTTAAAACAAGATTTTGAAATAAAATAAATAAATAATATATTTTTAAATAAATTAAAGAGGTAATATATTTAGAAATAAATTTTGAATATAATATATTTTCAAATAAATTCAAGAGATAAGAGATTTTGAGATAAATTCAATAGAAAATAGAAGAAACCTTGAAATAAATTCAAGATATAAGATATTTTGAAATAAATTCAAGAGATAATATATTTTAAAATAAATTAAAAACAAAATCAAAAATGTTATTGAACCTTTTAAATCAAATACCCCAGGAGTGTTAAGACAGTTGTGTGGTAATGGTCCACTACTTATGTCAAGGTTGAAGATTATGTTAACACCCAACCAACCATTTTTTAAATCAAAATATGAACAAAGATAGAATAAATACAAAAAGGGGGTGAATTGAAAGTTTTAAAAACATTTTTTTTAAACTTAAGGATGACTTTGTTTAAAAAAGTTAAACAAATATAATTCATTAAACCCTCTTCTAAAAGGATAAAAAACACATTGATTCAGATAAATATGATTATCATAATGATATTAATACACATACTTAATTAAAAAAAATCTACCTTAAATCATATGGAATCTTAAATCGGAGTTCATGAAAATAGAGAATATATAATAATTAACACTTTCAATTTATAATAAACTGTAGTGGAATTAACGAACTTGTAATAAAACAAGTAATAGAAATGAAATGAAATATTTTAACCAAGAGAGAAGGGTATCAAATGAATTTGGATAAAAGTCCCTTGATTTATAATTTTAAGAAAGTATGTCTTACCCACACCTAGGTAATCCCTCAATCCATGAAAGATCATATGTAGCTTTTGTATTTCTATCCCTGCAAACCCTCTATTTAGAAAGTAATAAGAACCTCTTTCTTTCTTGAACTGGAATCCCTTGATTAGAGAATTAGATGCATGAATAAAATCTTGAAGAGAAAATATGACAAGTTTTATTTAATTTTTCACTCTCTTACTAAAGTAACACAAACACAGGGAACAAGTAGTTCACACTCTAGTATCTGAAGAGAAAATTTACATCATATAGACACACACACACACAGTTGACAAGTTTTTTCCAACCTTTTTTCAAATTATGAAGTGACCAGGTATTTATAGGCATGGAGTCCAAGGATCATCTTGATCTACAAAAATAATATTTTTCTTCAAATATCAAGGGGACCTAAACAACTGGTACTTACAATGGTCATAAAATAAGACAATAGATGAAATATTTTAGCTTAAGGAAAAAATATCATAGAAAAAATTTTCTTGCAGTATATGTAAAAATCCAATTATAAATATCAATACATTAAGAAAATAGATAAACTAATCAATAATAAGAAATTTATAAAATTGGAATGAAAAAAAGATATAATAAACTATGAGAATAATATTCTCAAAATATTAAGAATTGGATTTGAGGAAGTGTGAAAATAAAATTTTAAATATATGATGAATTAAATTCTATAAATAGTTAGAATCAAAATTGATAAACTATGTGAATAAGATTCTCAAAAACTAATAGAATAAAAATTGGGAATGTGTGATAATTAGATTTATGAATTAAGAAGAATAGTAATTGAGGAATGCTGTAAAATAGATTCAAAATTCTCCGTGAATCGAAATTGAGGAACATGGAGAATTAGATTTTTCAAATCTATGAGATTCATAAATGATAAACATAGAAAATCAGCTTTAAAATACTGAGCAAAACGGAATTGAAAAACTATGAGAATCAAAATATTATAAATCGTGTATCCATTTATCAATAGCGATCATGTTTTCATTGATTCTAGTCTCTATTCGATCGTAAGTAAAACCTTGTTAGACTAATCTAGAAAACGACATAAAATATAAAATATTATAATTATTATTAAACATTCATAAAATTCCTTTAATAAAAATTAAAGAAGGAATATATTAAAATGTGTTTTTTATTTCCAAAACATAGAGGAATGAGAAAAGCAATAGGGAGACTTTTGACTCCTCAATCACTCCTTTTTTGGAAAGCACAAAAAAAATTTAAGAAAGGATTATTAAGATAAAAAAATTTAATATTTGTATTTAAAAAGAAATATTTATCTCCCCCTAAGTTTATAACTTTTCAGAAAGATAAATAAGAGTAACTCCCCCTTAGGATATGAACTCCCCCTAAGTATCGTATTATCTTCTTTAAGTATCTTTCTTTATTTGAGAAAAAATATCCCCTGACTTAAGGATATCTTGTTTAAAAACTATCCCCCTTACTTAAACATTCCCCCACTTTGTGATTTACAAAATGGAACAGGGAAAAGTATGTTGTACCTAAAAATGGTTAAAAACATTCTATATGAAAAATGTAGAAAAACATTACTTGATATTAAAATAGTTTTTACAAAAAAATATATTCAGAGATACAAAAAACATTAAACCTTCTTTTGAATTAAGGATTTCACAAGAGCCTTCAACTTCTTCAATTATTTGTGATCTTCTTTATCCTTTGAAAGGAAAAATTCTGGATGTTGAATCTTCTTTTCAAGGTTCTGAATAGTTTTCTTCCTGACTTTGAATCTTTTCTTCCTCAGTCTTGAATTTTTTATCCATCTCATCTTTTTGAGACTTCAGTATTTTGTTCATTGTTCCATATAACTTTAACTTTACATAGAGATCTTATATTTCTTGCATTTGGATACCTTCTTCTTCCTTCATTTTCTCTAAAAATGGTTTGATAGATTTTTCAATGAATCTTTAGAATAAATTAAGGTAGCCTTAATTGAATCAAACATTTCATCAAAATCTTTAAGATCAATATTGATCTTCCTTGACCACTTAGTCATCTCCCAATATGATTTCCTATGATAATGGTAATTCTAAATGAGCGATTCGAAATATACTTCAAGTTTGATCATCTTATCTAGGTATAGGGTAATTGAATCATATTTCTAGTTAAAATATTCTTAAATTATTTGAAATAATGTCTCAATATTTGGAATGTATAGAATGGACTACTCCAATTTCATTAAATAGTGAAAAACAAAATCTTCTCCCATAGAAGATGAAGACTTTTATTATTCCAGTTGATTTTTCTTAGAGGTTACAACATCTATCTTCTTTCTTTTTTAATTTATTAGATTCAAATTTTTCAATCCTTGGTTTTTTTGTCTTTCATCTAAAAGTTGAACAATGTTGTCTTCATCATCATCACCATCACCATCTCCACCATCATAATCACCATCAAAAGGGACATTCTAGACTTCACTTTCAATAATGTTTTCTTTTTGGACTGAGGTTGATTTTTGGATCAAAATATCATATTTATGAACCAACTTTTATTATTAGGCAAGTTGGAAGAGGATTCCTGAGAAGTTCTTATATATAACTTGTCGGAATGTCTGTCTCTTTGAATGTGGCCAATTTCTTGAATCTCATCCTCACTTCCTTTTTTCATTACTGCCTTCATCTCTTGGTTGAGATTGTTATTCTACACTTGGAATTGATCTTGAGACAACTACTTTTACTTTATATATTAGAGTGGTCTCTACCACCATTACACCTGATTGTTGAGGAGGAATTTTGAATTCTTGAAAAAAGGATTCCAAAACAGGAATTTATTCTAATGTTATTTCTATATATTTCAACTGGTCTTGAAAAAACAATAGTTATGAAATATTTCTTTTAAAATTTATTTCTTTAGCTTCCTTTTCATTTACTTTATCTTCTTGAATCTTTTAGTTTTTTCCTCATCCAGGCATATTCCAAAAATAGGCTCTCCATGTTTTCTTTCTAACCAATATTTTCTCCATTTTTTAAGGACTTAGTCAGGGTAAGATTATTATTTATTTTAATTCTATAGTCTTAATAAAGGTTCAGGTTCTTGAGTTTTTCTTTTTTTAGATTCAACGATCCCTTTTTAGACATTTATTCAACTTCTAATGAGTTTCTCGTTAAATAGACAAACTCCTTAGATTTATCATCAATATAATATTTCATTATTTTAAGTGTTTCAACACTTAAAATAAAAATCTTGAACATATTTGGATTTGATGAACAAGGAACACTGAAATATTTCAAGTAATTAACTTACAACTTAGACAAAGTTTCAAAAAATATAAGAATCTTGGATTTAATTGATCCATCCTTTATCTTGCTGAATTTCAAAAAAAAATCTCACCTGGTTTATCTTCCTTATATTTACAAGGAATTCAAGCATGAAGATATCTATAATCTAGAGGGTATCCTTATCACCTTTTCATGGAATGAGAAACTCTTTCTTCCAAAATGCTATGATTCGATAGTTATTGGTGATATGAGAAAATTTCGACTTCTTAATGGACTGAAGGCATAAGGATTATATTTCCTATTCCTTATTAAATGAACCTTCTGAATTCATTAGTTTTTTAGAAGGATAGAATTATTCTCTATAAAAGGTAATAACAATGATGTATGCAGCTTTCTTGAAAGACATAGAGTATGTTCTCTCAAAACACTTAAACATTGCCTTATCTTTTCCACCTTATATAAATAATTCAAATGATTCATAGAACATTTATACAAGGTCTAGAAAGACTAGATATATATCTCCATTTTTTTCAAAATATAGATAGATTTACATCCTTGAAACTTTATGATCTTACTTAACAAATAATCATACTTGAGAAAGAATGCATGACCAACAAAATTTTTATAAAAATAAACAAATCATTTAAATCATTTAATGCAAGAATTGAACTCTGAGAAGATACTAACTAAGGAATTCGAAACTGAGGAAAAGAGGAAGGAGATATAACTGGGTGTTTTAGAGATCGAAAACAACTCTAGAAGAAGGGTATAAAGTTTGATGTGGGACACAGGGGTCCCATCCTTTATATAGGCGATGGAGTGACGATTCGTCTTCCAAAAAATTCTAATGACTATCATTAAAACATTTTGATATGACGGTTGATATTAGGCCAAAGACGTTTTTATAGGTTTCTAACATTTCAGGTTTTAAAGATACAAAATGGATTTTAATAAAAGTTGAATCCGATGAAATTTAAAGAAAAAAAATTGAAACACCATCATAGAGAATTGGAATTAAGAAATAATATGTAATAATTTTTACCTTTGAGAGTTAAATGAAGATTAATCCATATTGGACAAGACTCTTCTTAGACTATGAAAAAAATTTAATTACAAATAAAAAGTAAAAATAGCTTAAAAAATTGATAAAATAAAAAAATGTTTACTAAATACCGAAAAAAATTATTAGGTTCCGAAAACAATTTGATGAAATAATTCAAGTGTACTCCCCTTATAAAAAAAGAGTAACTTAATGTAAAGAGATAGTTTAATAAAAATATTGAAATGAATGATTACTGTATGTTTATAATTAAAAACTTTTTTTAATTTATTCAAATCTATCATAAGGTAATAGTTTTGAAAAAATATCATCATGTTGATCTTGCGTTCCGGTAAATTTTAAAATAATATCTCCATTGAGTGTGTGATCCCTAAGAATGTGACGCCTAGTATCTATGTTCTTTTACCATGATTTATGTGCATGGTTTTTTCTTAGATATATGGAACTAGTTTCATCACATTGTATTTGAGTTTTAGTAAAAATTTGTTCCTTAATCAGTGAGTGTGTGTTGTATCCACAACACTTGAGAACAAAAACTTCCAGCTTCCACATATTCAGCTTTAGTAGAAGAGAGTTTTACTGAGTATTGTTTCTTACAAGACCATGAAACTAATAAATCACCTATGAAATGACCTTTTTTGATTTACTTCTCTTATCAGTTCTACAACCTCAAAAATCAGCATCCGAAAAACATTTTAGTTCAAAAAAATTTCCAAGTGAATAAAAAATCCCAAATTCATAGTTCTCTTTAAATAAGGAATAATTATTTTCACAACTTTTATATAACAACCCTATTCTTTATTTCACACTTAAACATATTTTATTACATAAAACCTTCACTTGATACAAAATAGAATATCAATAGGTCTAGTGTCTTTGAGGATTAGGAACATTACATAACAACATAAAACATGAAATATACATCTTTATTGATCTATTCTTTTACAAGGCCACACACATTCCTTCATACTTAGTATTGCATGAGATAACCTGGCGACATGCATATGAAAAGGGTGAGCTATAAATCCCAATAAGGGAGTAAACAAGGCATAACATGAAGAATATAATTCATGTTAGGCAATTGGAATATCAATTGATCATAAAAGAAACATGAACATAAATGCATGATATGGCATGATTCTCATAACATTGAAATGTGGCAACAACATTTAACATGATTTTAGCGTGAGCCAGGCCTCATTGCACATGGATCATGAGTAAAACCTCATTGAACTTAAATTATAATTATTAAAACATTATTTCACTTGACATATCATGATACTAATCTTTACCCAATGCATTGGAGTGCTATCAGGGTGCACCCTTTATAAACATTTCATTTTAGGCATAAGTGTACCACATGAATCATATAACATGGATTCATTCAACATAATAAGTTATTCCATGATTAAATAATCTGGAATACATAAATTTAAGTACCATTAAATATTTATATTTACATAAAGATGAATACCCATGAGAGATATGTGGTTGTGGTATTCATTACACAATGATTTGGCTTGGAAAATCGCGGTACAATTTCGGCATCATAATAGCGTGACATAAAAATTTATAAAAATGGTTGATGAGATAGAAAGGGAATATCATAATATGTGAATGAAGTGGAAATTAAGGGGTTCATATAGATAAATGTCCCAACATATGGAATTTTGAAATAGAAGGTGTAACATAATAAAGAAACCTGAAGAAAGAGGAGAAATGGAATAACTCTTATGAAATTTCGGCATGGTAATTGGTGTATGTGGGAGAGATTAATGAGAGAAAAAGAGGTCTCCAATCATTCAAATGTAAATAGGGAAGTATGGGGGAGGTGATAAATTATACCCCAATATTTTTAATTCAAAATAAAAGGGTATAACAACATTAATAAATTTAGCCAAAAATAAGAAAGGAAGAAATCTCATACGGAATTTCAACATGGTAACATGTGTAATTAAGAGGATTTAATGATATAAAAAGGGGTATCTCATCATTAAAAAATAATGAGGGAAGTATAGGGGAGGTGGAAAATCATACCCTAACATTTGTATTTGAAAATACAAGGTTATTTCAACATAAAGAAACTTGGACAAAAACTGAGAGAAGAAGAAATACCTTACGTGGATGTGTGATACCAAAGGCTTGGGAGGATCTTGAGAGAGTCTTATTAGGAGATTGAGGAACCCTGAGAGTATTTTATAGAGATGAGGTTACGGTAGGGACTTCATCCAAGGGTTTTGAGTGAAGATAAGTTGGATATTGGGTGGTTTTATATAGGAAAAGAGAGATAATTCTTTATTATTTAGGTTTTGGACACCACACATTAATCTAATCAAAAACACAAACCAAACCATGGTTGTTTCCAATGTATTTTTCAAAAGGGAGGTGAAAAAAAAATTTATAAGGCCAATGGCCTAACATCTTAAAATATTAGGCTTTCTTATGTGGAGGTGACCCACTATCTCAAGAAAATCATTTTAAAAGTTAAAATGTTTTATAAGTCTTGGAGGGTCCACTAAGGCATCATAAAATTAATAAAAAAAATCTAAAATCACATTATATTAAAGGTAAAACATATATTGGCCTAAAATACCATTTTTAGTATTTTATGACATCACAATTGGGTCATTATGATGTCATAAAACACATTATATTTAACAGTATTTAATTTTTTACCCAAAAATTTGATTTTCTCAGAAAATTATGAAAAATTCACCGTTGGATAATTTCATAATCCTGATTCCAAAAATAATATGATTTTATCTAAATAGTTTTATAAATATTTGAATATTTTAATTTTAAAATAAAGATGGACATTTATTGAAAATATACAGGTTTTGACAAAAACAACTTTCAAACCTAAATATGAATTATAATTTTATTCATAAAAATTATATGATAATTTATTTTTAATAAAAAATAATTTATTAATAAAATTTCATTAAAATGTTATTTAATTCAAAAATCCATTAATTCATCAAAATATATTTCTTAATTGAATATTAATTAAAAATATTATTTTTGATTTAAAAACCATTTACAAAGTAACAATAATTAAATGAATGTATATTATTTATACACAAAATAAAGCACATAATCATATTTATTGGGTCTTGATACATAACCCCTTATAACACCCATATAATACCTAAGGGTATGGTGTGTGATAGTGAAAGACTCTTGAGGTGGCTCGGATAACATCGCTTGGGTGGCAATCTCTATCAACTTCCACTTCTCTCGTAGGCATCTATTTTCAAGCATAACATGTTGAATCATGGATTAAGATTGGTCAAGAGAAAATCCCAGTGACACTACCTCCTTTCCGAGATCTAACAAATGGGATTTGTATGGAGAAATTCTACTAGATGAGGTTATAACTTACTTTGTCTGAGTAAATTAGATTTATTAAAGACCTATAATTATATTAATCATTTGATCACTATTCAATGACTATATTAACAATGGTAACAATTCATAATGGTATTTTAAAATCCAAAAACATATAACCAAGGATGTGCGAAGGTTTTATATAACCATTTTACATAATAATAAATTTAATCAGATCAAGAAGAAATTTCATTAATAAAAGTTTGGGTTGTTACAATCTTCCCCCCTTAAGAAATTTTTTTCTCAAAATTTCATTTTCCCATACGAAACAGATTCGGGTAACTATGATTCATCACTTCCTCTAATTCCCATGTTGCCTCTTCAAACTTGTGGCTTCACCTTAACACCTTGATGAGGGGAATTATCTTATTTCGTATAATGTTTTCGCTACGATATAAGATCTTCACCAAATTATCTTCATAGGCGAGGTTATTCTCTAATGGTTCTAACTATGGATTGAGTACATGTGATGATTCAGGTATTTACTTCCTCAAGAGTGATTCAGGGAATACATCATGAACTTGAGATAGGTTCGGTGAGAGTTCTAGTCGATAGGCCACAACTCCAAAGTGATCAAGGATCTCAAAAGGGTCGATAAACCTTGGAATAAGTTGTTTCTTATTAAAAAATCTCATAACTCTCTTACATGGTGATATGCAAAGGAATACCATGTCTCCAACATTAAACTCTAGGTGTCATTGATGATTATCAGCATAGATCTTTTATCGACTCTGAGAATATTTAATGTGTTGCTGGATTGACTTAACCTTATACACCATTTCCTTGACCATTTATAAACCTAAGAGTTTTTTCTCCTGAAATTCATCCCAACATGCCGGTGTTCTACACCGCTTCCCATAAAGGTATTCGTAAGGATCCATTTGGATGCTTGAGTGGAAACTATTTTTGTAAGAGAACTCAACTAAAGGAAGATGTTGATCTCATCCTCCTTTGAAGTCCATTGAGAATTATCTCAAAATTTCCTCAAGTGTTTGGATAGTCTGCTCAGATTGTCCATCAGTTTGAGGATGATAATCTGTACTGAAGTTCAGCTCAGTATTCTGAGCATGTTGAAGACTCTTCCAGAACATAGAGGTGAATCTTGTATCTTGATCAGATACAATATAAAGTGGTACTCCATGAAGCCTTACCACTTCTCTAATATATATCTATTCTAGTTTTTTCAATGAGAAATCATCTCAAATTGAAATGAAGTGTGCAATATTTATAAAATGATCCAAAACAACCCAGATAGAAATGTTTCCTTTGGATGTATTCAAAAGTCCGGTGACAAATACCATGGTGATGTTCTCCTATTTCCATGTTGGTATGGGCAATTATTGCATCATCCCCTTAGAATTATACCTCTCAGCCTTCACTTGCTAACATACCAGGAATTTTGGTGTATACTCAGTGATCTTTTTCTTCATGTTATACTACCAATAATTCTCTCATAGATCTCGATACATCTTTGTGTTTCCTAGGTGAATTAAGAAAGTTGAACTATCTGCATCATCCTAATGTTCATTCTTTAACTCCAAATTTTATGAAACACATATTCTTGAACCAAATCTCACAATTATATCTTCATTAACATTAAAATCCATGGATTTTCTTTTCTGGTATTTTTCAATTTATTCTTAATTCCCACATCATCCTTTTCACCATCCTTTAACATTTCCAAAAGATACAGTTAAGCAATAATTTGTGAAAGGATTCATGATATTCATTTATTTATAATTATCATGTCCATCTTCATCAAATCTAAGAAGATGATATCCTTTTCAATTCTCATCAATTATATAATCATTGGGTTTATTTCTACTTAGAGCATATTCCACCTTGATCTCTTTACTAGTGTGGCAATGGATTGGACAGTCATAGTCTTTGATCAGCTCTAACCATCTTCATTGGCGCATGTTCAACTCTTTTTGTGTGAATATATACTTGAGGATTTAGGGATCTATATATATTTCACCCTTATCCCGAAAGAGGTAATGTTTCCAAATATTCAAAGAAGATATTACTGCAGCAAACTCCATATCATATGTTGGATAGTTTTTCTCATGAACATTCAATTTCTTTGAATCATAATAAATGACTTTGTAATTTTTTATCTACACATAGCCCCTTCTTCAAATCATCACTTAATACCACAAAAAGATCTCCACTTGTGGGTAGTGTGAGCACGTACACAGTGATAAGCCTCCTTTTTATCTCCTTGAATCTCTCTTCACATTTTTCACTCCAAGATAATTTTACTCTTTATTCAAGTTATCTTGGTAAGAAGGTTGGAAAATTGTGAGAAATTTATCACAAATCAGTGATAATATTCAGTTAACCCCAGGAATCTACGGATATCTATCACTGATGTTGGCCTCAGTCATCCCATCAATTGGATCTATCTTGGATGAATCCACAGATGTCCCATTTATTTTGATGATATGACCCGATAATGATACCTCCATCAACTAGAAATCACACTTGTTTCACTTTTCATAGAGATTATCATTTTGTAAGGTCTCTAGTACAGTGCTTAGATGCCCCCCATTCTCCTCCTTGGTTTTGGAGTATATTATAATATCATCTATAATGACTACCACAAATTTGACACGATAATATCTAAATACTCTATTCATCATATCCATGAAGATTTTGGGAGCATTAGGGAGTCTAAAAGGCATTACTATGAATTCATAGTGCCCTTATCTTTTACAAAAAGGAAATCTTGGGGATATCCTCCTTCATCCTTACTTGGTTATATCTCGACTGCAAATCCACCTTGGAGAAGTATTGTGCTCTACATAGATGATTTAACAAGTCATAAATTCATGGAATAGGATACTTGTTCTTTATCATTATTTTTTTGAGCTCACGATAATTGATGCAAAGGCACATTGATCCATCCTTCTTCTTGACAAAGAAGACTTGTGCAACCCATAGTAAAGCACTTGGGCGTATAAATCGTTTATCCAAGTTATTCTGTAGTTGTTTTTTACCTCCTCAAGATCTATAATATCCATACTATATGAAATCATAGATATTGGAAACACCCCAGGTATAAGATCAATTGATAATTCAACATATATTATAGGAGGAAGACTAGACAATTCCTCAGGAAACACTTTAGCGAATTCCCTCAAGATAGGCATGTCTTCAAAGTTGAGTGCTTACTTATAATAAATATTGTGATAAATATATACATGCTCAAAGGGAAGTGATATCCATGCTTGAGATTATGGTACTAGATAAGATTCATCCTCCTCCTTGCACTTGTACAGAATCGGTGGGTTGATTCACTATATGGATAGTGATTTCCCTCTCACAGTAATTTATGTTGACTCTACATAAGGAAAGATAATCCATGCCAATAATTGCATCAAATTCCACCATAGGGAGTATTATGAGGTTTTCCAGGAAGATTAAACAACATATTTTGATAGGGGGGGAATTATATTCATGGGTTGAAATGATTTCCCCATTTTTTGTTCTCACCGACATCTTTACTTCCATGATTTGTGGTGGTGTTAGGAAGGATATATAATAATGCGTAGAACCATAGATGAAAACCCTAACTTTCACTTTTTTATTATGGTTATACTCTATCCAATATAGACTTCTTGATGAGTACTCTTAAATTGTTGAACACGTAAAGGGGAATCCAAAGACAAAAAGGGATAACTTATAAATTACATTTATTTCCTTAACTTATCTATGTTATCCATGATCTACTTACCAACATATATTCTTAGGGAATTTTTTTTAATTACCTTAATAATGGTTCATACTAAGCTTATGAATTTACTAAATCATATTTCCTAGGAGTTTCTTAACCAAGAGTGCAGCAAGGCCCATTGTCGTGCATCAATTCCCATTCGAGTCTAGATCAAAGTAGTGTTTTTAGGTTTTACCCCTAAATACATCTCTGCTAGAGCCACCTCTACCTGCTCGTATCCAGACAGGGATGTATTTTCTTGATAAACCATTTAATCAATACTCACCAAAATTTAGGTATGTTTTTATTATACTTATTCTTATCCCTAAGGATTTCACTAGGGTTTTCTAATCCTAATCCCAAAAAAAACTAAACCTATCCTCTAATACTAACTATAACAACACCATTATTTATTTCACACTTAAACATATTATAATTACATAAAACCTTCACTACATACAATATATAAGTTCAATATTTCTAGTGTCTTTGTGTCTTAGAAACATTACATAACAACTTAATAAAATAAATGCACATCTTTAGGGAAAACTTCTTTTACATGACCACACACATTCCTCCGTACTTAGCATTGCATGGGATAATATGAGGACATGCATAAGAAATGGTGAGATATAAAGCCCAGAAAGGGAGTAAAAAGGTAATAAAATTAAGAATACAATACATTTTAGAAAATATGTATATCAATGTATCATAAGAGAAATATGAACATAAAGGCATGATATAGAATGATTATCATAACATGCAAATATAGCAACAATACTTAACATGATTTTATCATGATCCAAGGATCGTTGCACATGGAGCATGCATAAACCCTAATTATACATGAATTAGAATGAGTAAAACCACATTGCACTTTACCTATCGTGATACTAATCGTTACCCAATGCGTTGGATCACTATCATGGCACACATTTTATAGACATTTCATTTCATGCATAAGTGTGCCACATAGATCATATAACATGAAGTCATTCAACATCACAAGTTATTACATGATTATGGAATGTGGAATACATACATGTAAGTACAATTCAATATTTATATATACATAAAGGTGAATACCCTTGAGAGATACATGAGTGTGGTATTCTCTACACAATGATTTTGGCTTGGAAAATCGTGGTGTAATTTCAGCATCATAACGGCATAACATAAAAATTAATAAAAATGATTGATGAAAAGGAAATTGAATCTCATAATATATTAATGAAAGGTAAAATAATTGGGTCATATAGATACATGTCCCAAAATATGTAATTTGATAATAGATGGTGTAATATAATAAAGAAACTTGAAGAAATTGGAGAAATTGAATAACTGTTATAAAATTTAAGCATGGTAACGGGAGTACGTGTGAGAGATGAATGAGAGATAAAAAGTTATATCCTCATAAAAACAAAAGTAGGTTAGTATGGGTGAGGTTATAAATCATACCCCAACATTTTTAATTGAAAATAAAATGGTATAACAACATAAAAAAAATTTAAAAAAATGAGAAAGGAAGAAATCCCTTATGAAATTTTGGCATGGTAACATGTGTAATTGGGATAAATTAATGAGAAAGAAATGGGTATATCAAAATTAAAACATAATTAGAGAAGTATAGGGTAGGTCATATATCACACCCCATCATTTTTAATTAAAAATACAAGGGTATAGCAACATAAAGAAACTTGGACAAAAAATGATAGAGGAAGAAATCCCTTACATGGAAGTGTGATTCCAAATGCTTGGGAGGGGTTTGAGAAGGGATTCTTGGGAGATTGGGGCACCTTGGGAGGATTTTACATAGAGTAGGACAGGGTAGGGACGTGATAAAATGGTTTTTAGTGAAGATAAGTGGGATCTTGGGTGTCTTTATATTGGAAAATAGAGGGAATTCTTTATTATTTAGGTTTTAGACACCACACATTAAACTAATAAAAACCACAAATCAAAACATGTTTTTTGAAAATGTTTTTTTCCAAAGTGTGGTGGAAAACATTGTTTTATAAGTCAAATGTCCAAACTTCTTAAAATAGTAGGCTCTCGTATGTGGAGGTGATTCGCTCTCTCAAGGAAATCAATTTAAAAGTTAAAATGTTTTATAAGTCTTGGAGTGTCCACTAAGGCACTATAAAATTAAAAAAAAAATCTAAAATAATATTATCTTACAATTAAAACATATATTGTCCGAAAAAACTCATTTTTAATATTTTATTAAATCACTATTGGGTCATTATGATGTCATAAAACAGATTATTTTTAACAGTATTTAATTTTTTACCAAACAATTCGACTGTCTTAGAAAATTATGAAAAAATCACCGTTGGATAATTTTGACATCCAAATTAAAAAAATAATATTCCTTTTATCTAAATAAGTTTCTAAAATTTTTCATTTTATCTTTAAATATAAAAATCAACATTTAATTAAAATTCATGGGTTTTGACAAAAACAGTTTTCAAACCTTAATAAAAATTAGAATTGTATTCATAGAAATTATACGATTATTTATATTTAATAAAAAGTAATTTAGTAACTATATTTCATTAAAATTTTATTTAATTCAAAAATCCATTAATTCATCAAAATATATTTCTTAATTTAATATTAAATAAAATACTATTTTTTCTTTAAAAACGATTTACAAAGTAAAAATAATAAAATGAATTTACATTATTTATACAACAAATAAAGCACATAATCATAGTGTTATGGTATTGTTACAGAACCCCTTATAACACCCTGCATAATACCTAAGGGTAAGGTGTGGGATTGTGACATACTATTGGGGTGGCTTGAATCACATCACTCGGGTGGTAATCTTTGTCAACTTCCACTTCTCCTGTAGGTGGTTCCATTCAAGCTTAACATGATGAAGCTCGGCTTGGGATTGGTAAAGGGAAAATCCCAGTGATTCTACCTCCTTTATGAGCTCTAAAAAATGGGCTTCATATAGAGAAATTCTACTAAATGAGTCCATACCATTCTTTTTTAAGTAAATTTGGTTTTTGAAGCCCTATATTTATACTAATCATGTAATCACTATTCAATAGGTATATTAAGAATGGTAACAATTCATAATGGTATTTTGAAATCCAAAAATATAAAACCAAGGAAGTGCATAGGTTTTATATAAACATTTTACATAATAAGACATTTAATTATATCAAGAGTAATTTTCATTAATAAATGTTTGGGTCGTTACATTTTAAATGGGATTCCATTACATTTTCTTGATATCTTGTACATAAACATACTAAAAACATTAAGTATGGATGACTATATAATAACTACATTAAACTTCCTATAATACATCTAAATGTTGTTTAATCCACTGATTTTCTAGATTCATCAAGATCAAGGATATTTGATGTACCAATTGGAGTACATATAATTTTATTATTGTCATATCAATACTTTTTAATAAGATATTTAATATACTTATGATGATATATATAGGTTCCTTTTGGTTTTTGAGATATTCTAAAACCAAGTAAAATTGTTAACTCACCCATTATACTCATTCAAAACTCAGATTTCCTAACATTTGAAAATGAATTAGTTAAGGATTTATTAGTTGATCTAAATATAATACCATCAATATAAATTTGAACAATAAAAACATTTTTATTATCTTTCTTTATGAAAAGAATTGGATCAACAATTCCCTTAACATAATTGTTTTGTAACAAAAATCCTGTAAGTCTATAATAAAAGGATATAGGTAATTATTTAAGACCATATAAAGCTTTGGTATGTTTAAAAACATATTCAGGATGTTTTTTGTCGACAAAACTAGGATGTTATTCAACAAAAACATCATCTTGAACATATCTGTTAAGGAAAGAATACTTCACATCCATTTAAAAAAATTTGAAATTGAAAAATACTACAAAGGCTAATAGAATTTGAATAGATTCATGTATAGATATCAGAGAATATGATTCTTCATAGTCTATTAATTTTTGTTTATTATAGACTTTAGAAACCAATATTTCTTTGTTTCTAACAATGATTCCATTTTCATCACACTTTTTACTGATGACCCATTTTACTCTAATTACAATAGATTTTTTAGGTCGTTCATCCATGTCCCAGACTTTATTCCTTTAGAATTAATTTTGTTCATATTTCATATCCATAATACAATATTCATAACCTAAATCCTCATTAGTTCTTCTGGTTATAATGGAGAAAGAATTTCTAGATAGTCTAATTGATTTTTTAAAGAACTTATAGTCCTTATAGGATGATTTAATCACCAATGATACTATCACTGGGATGATTCCAAAAAAATTTAATTGGGTTTTGTAAAACCTGTTCATCAACATAAGATAGAAAATATTCTAGAGTGAATACTTCAGAAACTATTTATTCATTATTCTTTGTATTAGAAGAGTCTTCCATCTAGGGTTGATAATCAGTTTCTGAAAACACGTCAGAATATGTAGGTTGGATTTGTTTGAAAACAAAAGTACCAGTTTCATTGAATTTAACTTGTATTGTTTCCTCAACAGTACAAGAGTGTTTATTGAAAACTCTATAAGCCTTATAGGTAGTGGAATATCTTAATAACATACCTTCATCATACTTGGGTGAAAATTATGTAAGTTACATTTTGTATTCAAAATGAATACTTTGCATCCAAATACTCTGAAGTATGAAACTGTTGGTTTTCATCATGTCCATAACTCATAAGGTGTTTTATTAAGAAATGGTCATATTAAAACATTATTTATATTATAACAAGAAGTACTCATAGATTCAACCCAAAAATATTTTTCAAAAAGAGTATTCACTCAATATAGTTCCTGTTATCTCTTTAATAATGCAATTTCTTCTTTCAACAACACTATTTTGTTGAGGAGTTATAGGATCCGAGAAGTTACGAGTAATGCCTTTCTTACTACAAAAGGATCAAATTCTAAACTTTTAAATTCACCACCATAATCAATATGAATAGTTATCAATTGAAGGTTTTTCTCATTTTTAACTTTGGTTGTAAATGTTTTAAAATACTAAAAGGCTTCAAATTTATTTGTGAGAAAATAGACCCATGTATGTCTAGTGTAATCAAAAACTATAAAAAATATAGAGTATTTTCCTCCAATACATTCAGTTTTTATAGGACCAAAGATATCCATGCACACTAACTATAATGAATCAGTGGTTGAGACTTCACTAATAGATTTAAAGCTTGAATTATTTTGATTTACATATTGACAAGGGTCACAGACTTCTGAAGAATCAAATATAAGATCTGGTAAATCCTTAAAAAGTACTTTCTTACATTGTCCAAACCTTCTATGTCATAACCAATATTTATCTACCATTTCACTAAGTCATGGTAAGTCTTGTCTCCTAAGGTATTCTACGTTAAGTGTGTAAATATTCTCATATTGATCGGCAGAAAGAATAAATTAATCTGTGGAATTTTATACTAAGCAGGTATCAATCCTAAAATTCACAAGTTAACCTACACCACATAATTAAATTATGTTTATGATGCTGTTTTTAATTCCATTAATTAATAAAACATTTGAAATCAAGGCTTTTCTAGAAGAATAATGTTTCCTATACAAATGATATTTCCTTGAGAATTATCTCCAAAGGTAACCCTTCCACCTTTCATTTCAATAATCATTTAAAAGAATTATTTTTTACAAATCATATTTCTGGAACCACCAATATCCATGTAACATGTATTTTATTTGTTACTTTCTTTTTTTTCCCTAAAAATAAAATAGTTAGATATTTGGAATCCAAAATTTCTTGGATCCATAATTGTTTGAAATTAAAATATTGGTAATCCGCATTTGTTTAGAAAAATGAGATTTATGAAAACATAATGATAAGATTTTATTTAAATAAAAAGTTTTGTTATAATAACCGCCACTTTGACACTTAGTGAAAAATTTGGAACATTTGGGAACAAAATAGTTATTTCTAAAAACTTCTTTTGAATGAGAGTAACCAATTCAAAAACAATTCCTTAGAGAAAATTTTTTAAAAAAAATTTTATCAAATTTTTACATACGAGAAGTAAATTTTGATAAAAGTTTCTCAAGAGAAAAGATTTCATACTTTATTTTAATCAATAAATTCTTATCCTCATCAGTATTAGTTTTAGAATTATATTTTCTATCTAAATAATTTTTCTCAAAAACAGAATTTTCAAGATCCTTAGAAATTTTATCCTTTTAATAATTTACTTTTTCAGAGATTTTTTGAAATAGAAAGAATTTCAAACTATTTTTCATTAATATATTTAGAATGATAATATACATATTTTTTTAAAACATTGATTCTAGAATTTTCCTTATCATGTTTCTTTTTGATCTTACTATTTTCATTTTCAAGAAAATTGGAAAATCTTTTGACTTCTTCAAAATAAGGAAAAGTATCTTATGATAAGTAATATTCTATATCTTAAGAAATATATCCATTATCATAAGGATAGTTATAATTTAATGACATATTGGTTAAGGATTTAGTAGTGTGTAACCTTTTCTATAAAACTTTGATTATCAAAGGATATCCTGAAAATAAGACCAATATTATTGTGCGTGGAAGTTTAAATATATATAGATTAATCTGAATAATATCACCCAAAATATTTTAGTATCTTTTCTGATTCCTCTCAGTATGCCCTTCTTTTCTGTCTTTTCTTTTAAGCAATGGACAATCAGGTCTGATGTTTCATGTATTATTATATTCATAGCATGTGACTTATGAATATTTATTATCCTTATTATCCTTTTTCAAATATTTTTATTTAAAATCATCCCTTCCAATAAACATGTTCATCCTTTTGGAAATATTGGATAACTCGTTTTTTAAATGTTCAGATTTACTTGAGTTTTATTGTTTCACAACTTTCTTAGTCTTTGTTGACTTAAAAAATTTCTCAGGAGTCTGGGATTTCATCTGATTTGAGGAAGTAGTAAAATCAACACTTCCATTCTTCTTCTTTTCATTTTATAAATCACTTTTTAATCTATTCTCATGTAGCAAGAGTGTTCCAAATAACTCATCAAGTGTTACAGTTTGGACTTTAATTGATTCATGAATTTCAATTCACATTGATTCTCATTCGTTAGGCATGATATCTATAATCTTATCTACAAGAATCTCATTATCTAATCCTTTCTCTCCCATTTACTATAGGTTAACTTAAATAATAATGAATCTTTGTTGAAATTTAGTTATTGGTTATCTATATGGAAAACAAAACTATGATAATCTACTCTAAACATGGATCTTCTAGTCTCAATAATTTTAGAAGTATAAAAATGTGTAATTCCCAACATCTTCTATATATTGTATAATACTTCATAAGATGATATCTAGTTGTATATATTCCTGGTCATTGAACAAAGTATAGTATTTTGTACCTTATAGTTAATCTAATATTTCTTCTTCAATTTATTAGTAAAATTTATGGCTTCTGTGTCAGGAATTTTATAATCTCTACTGTGCATTATAAAAATTTCAACGCCAGTATTCTTAACAAAACTCTTCATTATGTCTCTCTAGTATTCATAATAATTCCCATAAAAAATAGGTGGTCTTGCATGATTCACATTTTCTATATATCTGAAGTTAAAATCTTCCATATTTAGAATAATACAAAAATTATTTTCCAACAATACACGTTAGCGTAATAGAATATTTATAATGAAAAATTTTATAAAAGAAATATAAATAACATAAAAAAAGTAATGTAAGAAAATACATAAGAAATGGAAACATCTTATGATACCAATTATTGGATCGAAATACGTATGAAGATAGCACAAATACAAGAGGGGTGAATTATATGTTTAAAAAACATTTATTTTTAATCTTAAGGATGAATTTTTTAAAAACATTTAAACAAATAGAATTCACTAAACCATCTTTTTTAAGGAAAAGGAAAACATTTTTTGTCTGATAAAGATGATTATCCTAATGAAATTAATACATAAGATTACATAAAAGATATATTACCTTAAACAGTATATAATATTAAATAATATTTCATAAAAATATATAATTTATAATAAGTAACACTTTCTATTTATAAGAAATTGCAGCAAAATTAAAGAACTTGTAATAAAACAAGTAATACAAATAAAAATAAATATTTTAACCTTAAGTGAAGGGTATCCAATTAATTTGGATAAAAGTCCCTTGATTTATACTTTTTATAATTTTTATCTTACCCACACTAGGTGAATCTATCGATCCATAAATGATCAGATGTAGCTTCTATCTTTCTAACTATACAAGCTCTCGATTAAGCAGGTAATCGACACCTCTGTCTTCGTTCAGCTGGAATCCCTTGATTAGAGAATCGGACTCATGTATAAAATATTAAAGAGACTACCTGACAAGGTTTCTTAAATATTGAAACTCTTTTACTAAAGTAATAAAAACATAGGTAATAAGCAGTTCAAACTCTAATATCATGAGAGAAAATTTGGAGTATGTAGACACACAAGGATTTGTAGAGTTTTTCCACCTTTTTTCAAATGAATAAGTGGCCAGTTATTTATAAGTGTGGATTCCAAAATTCATCTTGATCTCCAATGGTAAAAATTTTCATGAAATATTGGAGGGACCTGTATAGCCTACACTTACCATGGTCATAAAATAATAGATTAGACGACATGATTAAGCTTAAGGAAAAAATATCATAAGAAACATTTTTTTGCAGTATATATAAGAACCCTATTATATGTATCAATACATTAAGAAAATAGAGAAACAAATCGATTTTGAGAAGGTTACAAAATCAGAAATAAAAATAGATATAATAAACTATGAGAATAATATCCTAAAAATATTGATAATCAGATTATGAGAAGTGTGAAAATCAGATTAAAAAAATATGAAAAATCAGATTCTACATACAATTAGAATTGGAATTGATAAACTATGTAAATCGAATTCATAAAACAAATAGAATTAGAATTGGGAAAGTGTGACAATAAAATTTAAAAATTTGGAAGATTCATAATTGTGGATCAATGTGAATTAGATTAAAAATTCTGCGTGAATCTGAATTGAGGGACATAAAGAATCAGATTCTCAAATCTGTGAGATTTGGAATTGAGAAACTTAGTGAATTAGATTAAAAAAACAGAGTGAAATTGAATTGAAAAACTATGAGAATCATAATATTATAAACTATGTATCCTTTTATCAATAAGGATCATATTTTCATTGATTTTAGTTTATATTCAATCCCAAGTAAAATTTTGTTAGGCTTTGCAAGAAAACATCATAAAAGATAAAATTTTCTAATTATTATAAAACATTCATAAAATTACTTTAATTAAACTTATATAAGGAAAATAAGAAAATGTGTTTGTGATTTCCAAAACATAAAGGAATAAGAAAAGTTATAAGGAAAATTTTGACACAATACCCTTTTCATGGTTAATACCTCTAAGTTCATATATTCCAAAATGACATCCACTTGTTTGTATCCATAAAGGGATGTATTTGTTAGGACAATGATACTAAATTTACCAAAATTAATGATTATAATGAAATAATTATGATAATGATAAAACTAATCATAAATATATTGAGGAAAAGGATAATATAAAAGACTTATAGAACTAATTATATCCAAAAACAAAGAAAATATCACCCCCTTAAAATATCAATAGATTAAGAAGAATATATATTAAAATATTATTTGAGAGAATAAAAGGTTTCATGACTTTGATATAACTCAAAAATTATAAATATTAGGTAATGATAAACAGAATTTTCAATAGATTAAGTAATGTTAAAAAAACTATTGAAAGATAAAACTGAAAAATTACAATCCATTATAATGATATAAAAAAAGTTGGCATAAGTGAAGTTTTAGAAGTAGGATAAAGAAAACCTTTAGAAAAATAAATCTTCCATTTTCCCATTATGAAAAACCAAAACATTCTCCCCTTAGAAAAATTAAACTGATGAAAAGGGTAAGGTGGATAAAGCATGTATAATATAAAGAATTTAATAAATAATCTCAATTAAAAGGAATTTAGTAATGGTAGTACTCATAACAAAGGATATAGCATATATATAACAAATTAATCCAAGTATAAATCCAAAAATAAGGGATAGATAATATATAACAAATGAATCCATGCATAAAGCTTAAAATATATATTTAAATACAAAAAAAATCATAACACGTATTTTAAAATAGGATAAAATATTTAGATAATGATAAGAAGAAATATATTTTCAAAAGATTCCCATCAGAGTGATAGATCCCCCTTAGATGGATCATTATCTTGAGGTTCAAATTGATATGAAAAACATGGGAAAAATCAAGAATTTAGATCAAGAATAATAGAGTGAGGGTATAATAATGAAGCATAATAGGAAACATAGAATGTAGGAAATGAGTTTTCAAGATAGTAATAATCCTTCCCTTAAAATAAATAATAGAGGTTGTTCTATCTCCATCGGCATAAGTGAATGTTATTGGTTGATTGGTGATCTCTTGGGATCTCAAATATAAAATTTCAAAATAAAGACTCGAATGAAAGATAATTTTCACAAAAAAGATATAAAAGTATCAATGAAATCAATAAAGAGAAAAATATTTATCTAATAAACCTAAAAGTATTAAAAATATATAATTCATTAAAGTATATACTGAAATAAAACACCAAGACATGATTTGAATCATATTCAATATAAATAAAAAGTATTAAAAACACAATTCAATAAATTATATACTTTGAGATTCACATCCTTATAATAATAAAATAGTATTTAGTTTTAAACTTATTTCAATGAAACAAATAATAAAATAAAAAAAATAACAACAAAATTAAACTTAAAATCATTTTCATAAGATTCAAAACAACTCAAATAATCCATTCATAATAAATAATAAAATTGAATTTTAAATACTTTTAAATTTAATGGTTATAGTTCATCAAAATATAAATTTTAATATAGAAAATATTTTCAAAATAAAAGGAATAAATAAAAATCATTCATAGTTAGAACTACACCTATCTCCCCCTCAATAAAATAAAAAATTTCTATAGTTATTGTTTCTAAGAGGGAAACAAAAACATGATGTTTTACCACATTTAGTAAATAAATAAAATATCATTAAAAAAAGTAGAATTTAAAAAAAAATACCAATTCTAATTATTATACTCCTTGATTTAAACTCAGATTAATCACCACACATATTTCACTGGAACCCAAAAACCAAGTATAAAATATATCCATTTTATTTTCCATTGAGTCACTTTTTTAACAAAATAATCAAGAAACTAAATATTTTAGTACCTAAAATTTGGGTCCACAAATAATAGTTAAAAGGTATTTTTCAATCCATACTTTTTAAGCATATTAATTTCCATAATGTTTCTTAAAAAACATTACAAGTGAGGTGTGTATATTTAGGCCTTATAAATTGATAATTTTTAAGAACAATGAAATTATATATTATAAATACTAAAAATAATATCCATACTAAAATTTTCCATAAAATAGGTATAACCCAAAGAAAGGGAGTTGGGTTCAAGAATCCCCTTAGCTTATGTATGAATGATTTATTCACTTGAAATTGATATACTATATAATCAAATTATATTAATTATTTAGAAAATATATAACTTCTTATACATGTATTTGATTTATTATAATTTTATTATGTTCGTTAATGGCCCTTTTGATGAGTTGTAGAGTGCAATTTCATCGTTTCTGGAGTGTTCATTTTCTTTGTTTTCATGATCATTTCACTTGTATACAAGTATAAGAATAATTATATAGAATAAAATTATATGTTATTAATTAACTTATAGATGCTTAAATGGTCCTATATATATCATTTTTTAAATGATGTTTATTCATTAGATAACATGTTAATGAAAATATTTTAATTTATTTTGGATGTTCTTACAATCATTACGAACTAGTATCATTATATTTAATATAATATTTATATATTGGTTCCAGTATATGATACAAGTTATAATATGTATATTAAAATATTATTTAACCTTAATAATGTTTTTATGACCATCCTTGAAGGCGGTATTTGAAAATGAAATCTCGTCATCCTTGAAGGCACTAAATCGACACATCACAGATGGTGTTTTAATTTTTAGAGTAAATCAAGAGGAGAAGAGGTTCAATTATGGATATTACAATAAAAAAATACAATTATCGTATATATATGATATTGGAGTTATCATTCCTCTTTATATAGGTAATTGGAGGAGATATTAAGAAATGAAAACAAATTAAAAGACAATGAAGGAGGATTTTACCTCTTGAATATCATCTCTTTGAGAACCTCCTTAAGGAACATGGGTTTGATTTTTTACTGAGACCAGAAGCTTTAGTAAATGGTGAAGATAATTTGGTAGGGAATTTGGAATAATTTAGACAAGATACAATTCTTGGAAGGTGTGACTAAAAGAGGTATTGAGGGGTGGTATTTATAGGGGGAGAGGGGTATTTTTTATTATTATATTCATTAGATTATTATTTTGGATAAAGACTATCAATAGTGTTAATACTTACCACTAAATATATTAAATAATGAGAGAGGGTTACAGATTACAATGGTTATATTATCAATACATTATCCATGACTCAAAAATTCATTTATTTAGATTATACCATAAATTATCGTATTTCACAATTCACAAAAAAATTAAATTATTTTAGAAAAATCCCAGAAATTCACCCCAACCATTTATTAAAGTGTGTATTTCATAAATGGAATCCATTTAATGAAAGAAATTTTCTAAATATGAGATATTAAAATTTAATATGAAATCATTATTTATTCAAAAAATACCAATTTTAATATTATAATTAATTTTTTGACCATTTAAAAAATTAATCAAGGTCTCATAAAGTTATATGATAATTATAATACAACATAATATTAATTTATGAATATATTTTATGAAAATTAAATTTCATTCAAATCAGTATATTAATTATAAAATTTGTAAATAAATATTTAGGTCTTATAAAATTACGAACACTTAATTTAACATTTTTAAAACATTAATTAAATTATATCATGATATAAATATATCATATTATCATGTATAAGATATAAAAATTTTCATTTTAATTTCATAGGTTATGTTTCTATTCTATTCGCCAGATTACTATTCCTAATGGTCATATCACTATTCCAATAGTCAGGTTACTATTCCTTCAGTATAGGTTATTTAATTTCTATAAATACCACTTATTTCATTCATAACATATGAGAATAATGTTTGTATTGGGTTATATATGCTATTTATGTATTTTATGCCATATAACATAATTATAAAAATTTCCATTTAATTAATAAAATTATTGGTCGTTACATACTTCCCCCTATTGAAATTTCTCCCTAGAAATTTCATTTTCCAAACTAAAGGTAAAATAGGTGAAGGTATTCCTCCTTCACTGCTTCATCTGGTTTACATGTCACCTCTTTGTATTAGTGGTTCTTTCATAATACTTTGAAAAGAAGATTCATCTTCTTGTGTAGGACTTGGTCTTCATGGTCCATGATCTTCACTGCCTGCTCTTCATACGAGAGGTCATTTTCTAGGTGAACCACCTCTAAATTTAGTACCTATGAGGGATTGGTTATGTACTTTTTTAGGAGAGATACATGGAACACATTGTGAAATTGAGCCATATTTGGCGGAAGTGAAATCCGATAGGCCAATTCCTTTATATGATCAGGTATCTCAAATGGGACAATATACCTTGAGCTAAGATTCCATTTCTTTCCAAAATGAAATAATCTATTACATGGTGATATTTTAAGGAATATTTTGTCTCTAACATCGAACAATGAGTGCCGTAGATGGTTGGAAACATAGATCTTTTGTGGAATGTAATCGGTTTTTATATTTTGTTGGATGGCTTGAATCTTATCTGTCATTTATTGCACTAGATCATGTCCATATAGATTTCGTTCAGTAACTTCATCCCAACAAGTTGGATTTCTACATTACTTCGCTTACAAAGCTTCATATGGATCTATTAGAATACTTGAATGGAAGATATTGTTATATGAGAAATCAACTGATGGGGGATATTGATCCCATCCTCCTTTAGATTCGATTAAGAATGATCTCAACATGTCCTTAAGAATCTTAATAGTCCTTTTAGATTGGTTATTGTTTGGGGGTGATAGTCCATGTTAAATTTCAATTCAATACTCAAATCATGTTGAATAATTCTCTATAATGTAGATGTGAACCATGGATAATGATTATATATGATCGAAAGTGAAACCCCATGCAGCCTTACCACTTCCTTCACATATATCTTGGAATGTTTTTCAAGCGAGAAATCTTCCCAGATAGTAATGAAGTGGTGACATTCTCCCATTTTCATGAGGGTATAGGTAAAGTTTGCATCCTCTCTTTATAATTTTTTCACTCATCTTTAACTTGCTAATATACCAAACACCTTAAGATATACTCTGCAATATTCTTCTTTAAATTGTCCCACCAGAAGTGTTCTTGAAGATCACGATACATCTTAGTACTTCCGGTATGGATAGGGAATGAAGATTGATGTGGCCTTTTTCGCTCCCTCTTTTCTACATAATTTTTTTTAAAATATTTTTCTTTTTATTATTAAATAATGATAATAATTATTTATAATTAGAATTTTATTAGTGTTTTTTTATTTTATTGTTATAACAATGGTTTTCTGTTAAAATTAGGTTCTTAAGTTTTTAGTGTTGTTGTTTTCAAACAATTTAAAATCAGATGACTTTTTTTATTTTTAATTATCATTTCATTTTCATTCTATTTTTTAATTTTAATTTTTTATTTTTTATTTTTTATTATTTAATTATTGTATTATTTTATTCTATTTTTTAATTATTTTATTAATTTATTTAATATCATTTTTTTATATTTTTTATTCTTTATTTCATTATATTTCAATTTTATAAATTCTTTATTTAACTTTTTTTTATTTTATTGGTTTTATTATTATTAAAGTTCTTGTAATTAATTTTATTTTCTTATGTTATTTTTTATTTTTCCATCAATTCAATTTGTTATTCATTTTTTAATTTTCAAATAAATAAATTTGACTTTAGTCGCAGTTTCTTTAAATAATTAAATTAATTATAACATTTTAATTCTATTCAGTAAATATTTCTTAATGTTTTATAATATTTAATTATTATCCTTTTTTTATAAATTCTTTTTATCATTTCTTAGTTAATTAATTTAAGCATGATTATTTATTTTGACTAAAATGTTAATTTTTATGTCATAAATTATGATATGGATTTAATTATTTTCTGAATATTATAGTTCAAGTTAATTATATATTGAATAATTCAAAATTTGAATTTTATTGTTTTACTTTTAATTTTATTATAATTTTAATTAGCTGGGTTTTTATGTTAAATTAAATTATTATTTTTTATAGTTCTATCAATAACTCAACCCATCTCTATCTCCACCCACTATTGTCTTCTGCCAACGGTGACTCATTCACCCACCATCACTGGCAACCCACCACTAGCCTCCAACCCAATGTTGGTAATATTCCAACAGTGAATAATTCCTCCCACCATTACTAATCTTCCAATGGTGCCCATAAAAACCCACCAATACTTCTTCCACCCTCTGTCTGTACCCATCACTCACTTTCAGTATTCACCTTCAGCAAGCCATTGTTTCCCTCTCCTCACAATTTTCTCTTTGACCCACCATTAGAAAAAATACCAATGGTGAAACTCAGAGTCACTGCCAGGCGTCCAACGATGAATCTCTAAGTCACCATTCATCTTCACCCATCATCGGATGTTAAGCTATCATTTGGTTCCTCTCCCTTATCCACTACTATTCCACCATAGAAAAAATCATTCATATCCAAATACATAACCAAGAAAGAATAGTAGAGAATAAAAAATCCAATTAAAAACCTCAAGAAAGATTCAAATACAATATCTAAACCCAAGAAACAACATACCAAAATAAAAGTTTAGATATAAACACCATACGAAACTACCTACAGTTGAATCCTATCTAGATATTCTTGAGCCAACAATCCCACCAGAAGAACTCTAGGGATCAACTAAATCACAAATTAACCTGAAGTCGCTAGATCTCGAAACACCCAGTGCCACCTTTTCTCTCTCACCTGAATCTATTGCCCGCCACTAATGGGTTCACTGAACCTGAAACACCATGATAACCACCACACAAAGATCCCACCACCTCTTCTTGAACCCATAAGATCCACCGAGGTCACCACCTAGAGCCACCAGTGTATAATCCAAATGCCACCCTGACCTCCCTCTTACTCTCACCGAGATTTCCCTTCCTGTAGATGCCCACAATGATCAAGCCACACCACCCCTCTCCTCTTCTTCTTCAGACCCTCAAACGACCCCCCATACACTTTCTTGCTTATTTTTTATTTATCTAATAAAATATAAAATATATAATAATAATAATAATCATCATTACCTATATATATTTATAACTAATTATAAGTATATAAAAGTTTATATAGATATATGTATTGTTTTGCATATTATATAATTAAATTACATTATATATAAAATAATATATATCAATAATTACATATTATTATAATTCTATATATAATAATTTTTTATTATTATGAATTTTAGGGCCAGTGAGCCTATTTCTAAGTGGTAAATGTTTCTTCTTGGCATCCAAAAAACCCAGGATCAATTCCCAACACGGAAAAAATTCTCAAGTATTATAGCATTACTGTAGCAGGGCACTGAAGTAGCGGCAAAAATATAGCGGTGGTGACACCATAGCGGTGGAGGTAGTATAGAGGGAACTGTAGTGGCAGCATACTATAGAAAGGACTATAGTAGCTCGGGAATAGTAGCAGAACTATTCATTAGAGAGCCCTTTGGTTAAAAAAATGGGCTTTTATGCCCCTGGGCCTTCAGGCTATGTAATGGGTCTCCCTCTACCTAGTCATAGAAGGTATTTTCTTTGCTTTAATAATAAAACGTGGCTTTAGTCCCAACCATTAAAAAATTATTACGTATATATCAATATTTATTTTAATATGTATATTAATTAATACATTTGTAAATAATTTTATAGTTGTGTATAAAAATTTACTTAATTATATTATTAGTAATGTGATTTATATAAATATTTAAATAATTTTGTGTATATTTATATATTTAATTAATAGATTTTTTAATTTAGTATTTTATTTTTCTTGAAGATGACATTTTTTCTATTTTCTCTTTTCTTTCAATTCTTTCAAAGCGGGTTGGGTGGGAGAGATTGTGATGTGTGACTCTCTACTTGGAGCATATGTACATTCTATTTGAGAGAGATCAGGTGTTGTTACTAGAGGAGGACTACGAAGTACAGTGATAGACCTTCCATGTGGATGAAATTTATTATAGTACAAGTATTGTCAAGAATAATAAAATAACATATGATGAATAGGGAAATAGAAAAATCCAAAACCATCTAGAGTAGAAGGCATGTACCCCACTCCATGACCTATTCCATTTATCCTATTCTCCCATTCCAGATCTACCCATTAATACATCCCATCATTCTATCATGATCATCTTCTGATCATTCACTATCCATTAACTAATGCACATAGAGATTAGAGGAGGCACTGAGCAAGAGAAAAGGTTTAGAGAAGGAGGCTAAGGAAGGAATCCATCCCAGAAAAGATGTTTTCTATTCCCTTTATTCACGTCCTTTTTCATCGTTGTTTTAATTCTTATCATGTGTAGTTAAATTTAATTGGGGGAATCATATTTTTTTTTTTTTTGAAAATTTTAATATGTTCTACTCTTAATTTCTTCAATTGATTATATGTACTTTTAGCTTGGATATCTCATTTCATTCTTGATGAGCATTATTTTCTTTTCTATGGTACGTACCGACATGGGACAATAGTGATAACATTGCCTTTGAATTTTAACCAAATTACTAAAATGGAAAATGTTAATGTTCTATTTTCCATTGAAAATCATTTCAATTACTCAGTGATGATTGAGATATCATTTATAAGAAAATATTGAAGAGTTTTATAGATCTACTGAGGCAAGAGCTCAGTGGATAAACACTAGTTTTCTCATTAATAATAAAATTTCAATTAATTGGAGTATGAACGGAAAATCTTTCATTCAGTCCATGATAGTGTGATCTCCCAAATCTCATACACTGATTATTTATCACTTTATTTATCATTATTCTCACATCACCCCTGCATCATTCCATTATCACCCACTTCATTCCATTTTCACTATTTTAATTTTATTTTTTTTTTATTTTTTTCTAGTTTTAGCATCTTTCTCACTTTCACAATTTAATTCATTCTCTATGGTTTAAAACTTCTATCCACAATACTAGTGTAAGTAGGTAATATAAAATTTTAAATTTTAATGAGCCCAATGACCTCGTAACAAATTTTGGTGTCATTTATATGGAAGGAACATGTGACTGATTCAATTAAAACAAAAATACAAAATATGATATAACAAAAACTAAGAAATAGAATAGATAAAATCAAAAAAATATATAAAACTAAAAAAAAGAAAAAAAATCTCAAAATTTTTTTCAAATACTACATGAAAACAATTTAATCTATGGTATAACATCAAACTTCAATTTCTGATATCAAATAACATTTTTCTATCCTTAGAAAACAATGAAAATACGAAAAGGAAAGTCTTGAAAATAAAGCTAAAAATTAAAATCTGAATGATCCATAGTCTCTAGTTCCTACCCCTGAGAGACCTATACTTGGGTAACTCCAAATTCCTACTATCTCAAGCAATTCATCCTGTATCATATTATCTCCTTGTTCTTGGAGATTTGAGATCAAACAAACTCATCTTTCTCAGCTACCATCATTCAATGGACTTCCAATTGAGGACTCACATGAATTCATTAGATATGTTTATGGTTATATCCAGCAAATGCCTCTACAATATTTGAGTGAGGAGGAGTTAATTTTTTTCCCCATTCTATCTTAAGGGGAGGGTTAGGACTTGGTTTAAAAATCTAGATAAAGAAATATTTCAAACATTGGATGAGGTGTTTAATACCTTTGTATCCAAATTCCATCCTGGAACACCACAATTGAGGATAGGAACAAGATCATCAGCTTTTTCTAGGATGAGGGAGATATTTTCATGAGGAATGTGATAGTTTCATAGGACTTTTTAGGAAAATACTCAATCACCAGTTATCTCTCCATCTTCTCAAGGACACCTTTTATGATTCTCTCAACCCCTTACAGCCAAAAACTAGTTGAACAATATTATGGGGGTGAATTATACAATCTACTGCTGATGAAATTAAACAACTATTTGATAAGTTGGCTAAAAATTCTCAACACATGTTCACTCGGAAAATATTCATCCATAGGGATGATATAATTACCCAAGATACTTCTATTAATGAACAAGTTATTATGGAGCAATTTTTGACACTATTGGATGTTCTTTCACACAAAAAAAATGTTGTCCCAACATTAATCTCCATATTCAATCATTTGAGAGTTCCCAGTTTGTGTATTAAGAGAATAGGAATCAAGGTTTCCATGATAACTTCTCCAATCAATACAATTCTAGTTATAAAAATAATCACAACCTGTCATGGAGAGAACAATGTATAACCAAACAACCCACTGTCCCAAACTACCAATCATATCCTAGACCTTATAATTCAAAAAATATGTGGTTGAATCCTTAAATTCTCAATGGGAACTTAATTTAATGATGAAATGGATTCTAGGTGAAAATATTTCTCTAAAAAAGTCATAAATTTTAGAATTTGTAGTCTGGAAACCTAGATGTTCCCAATTATAAGGGACTTTAAAGGAAGAGATAAGGGGAAATTTCCCAGTACAACTGAATCAGACTCAAGGGAAATTTTCATGCAAATAAAAACCAGGTATGGAATCAAAATTCAAGAACCAATAAGGCAAAATTATAGGAATGAATTAATTATTGATTAAGTTGAAATAAGAATTTAAAAGCTAGAAAATCCCAAATTTGTAAAATTGGACATACTAGAGAAATAGAGAAAAGTGTTTAAAATTCATATATTAAATCCCAATATAAAAGGAAAATTAAATATTCAATAATAAAAGAGGTAAAGAAGGTTGGTTTTGAGAATGAGGGGAATAACCCACCTTTTTTGATGAATTACCTTTCCCATACTTTTTCCACGAAGGATGAAGAATACTAGTGAACTCGATTACCTTAGGTTTATTTATATGTTTATGAGATTCAATATTAGAATTCCCTTTTGGAAAGCTTCGAACAAAATCCATTCATACCAAAAATTTCATAAGACAGTTTTAGCAAACAAGAGGGATTTGGGTGAGAGATCCTCAGTGAGTTTGACTGAGGAGTGCAGTGCTATAAGTCAAAAAATAAATATTTCTCCAAAACTAAAAGATCGGGAATTTTTTTTCATTTACTTTATATTTGGTCAAATTGAGGAGATTCGGTGCTTGTTTGATCTAGGATCTAGCATAAATATTATTCTATACCCCCTATAAAAACGTTAGACCTTAAGGAACTAAAACCAAATTTAGTGACCCTAGGTCACTTGCCTATGCTTATGGGAGGGTAGATGATTTTTTGGTTGATATAGGGAAACTTTCCTTTCCCGCTAACTTCCTAATTATTCACATGGAGGGTGATCACACTATTCCAATCATTCTAGGAATTCCATTATTTTCCACTGCTAGAGATGACATTAATTTATCAAATTTTAATTTTACCCTTTAGGCTGGTGTGGATCAATAGGAATTTCAAGACTATAAATATTCCCCACATGAGGTGAGTCGTATGTTTATTGATGTTGTTAATGTGGTTTTTTAGAGTTGATATTAAAGGTGAAATCACCATACCTTCGATGATTTAATCATTGAATCTAGTAGTGAACATTTTCAAGAAAATTTTATTGATTATGAATCTATGAAATATCTAGAAACATTTGTGAGAGTTGAGAACCAAAATAGAAAATACATTTCTCAAAACCATAAAGTGATAATTCCCACACCACTCTATCACGCTAATAGTTTTCTTCAAACTATTCAAGGTTTTTAGTCCACCCAATTTACCAACATTGATGCTACTTTCTATTATTTTCAACTTGAGAGAATTCATTCTGGTCATGGAACTTTTTCTGTTGAGATTGAAAGTGTTGGAGTAGTGGATAAGACTAGTGTAAACCCAGATTAGCTTGAAGTTAAAGGTGATTCCTCTGGATCTATTCAATGTGAACTAGAAAAGATTCTAGAAATTTTTTCAAATTTGGACAGTAGGTCTACCCTTTATTATTTGAACCACCTAAATGATGAAATATTTGTCCATGTGTTTGAGATATTTTTAGAAGGTATTGGTGATTCTCTCATAGCTTCACCTAAGGTTTATTCCCCAATTAGTTATCTTTTTCTTATAATGACCCACCTACAACAATGCTTTTTCTTCTTTTTGAACTTGTTAATGACTTAAGTGTGTGGGGAAATATGAGGGATCTCATTTAGAGTGAGGCTGGTCAACTTGGATATCCTACTGAACTCTTTTTTTACCTCATTATTAGAGTGAAATTTTGGGTTTTCAAGTTACTGGTGGAAAGTGGCTTCATCTTCAAGTGTTTTAAATCATTAAAAGACTTATTCAAGATGCTAAGTTGCATGAGGTGTTGTGTGAACTTACAGAATTGTCAAAATAAAATAATGAGGGTTCATGTTTTGGTGAATCTTATCCATTGAGTGATCATGGTTAGGAAACATTATGGGATAAAGTCTAGTTGGGGACATTGACCCCAGAATTTCATTGGAGGAAACCCATGGTTTTCTTGTTTTCATCTTTAAATTTTTGTTTTAATAAATTCTC
This sequence comes from Viscum album, assembly GCA_963277665.1. Classification (NCBI taxonomy): domain Eukaryota; kingdom Viridiplantae; phylum Streptophyta; class Magnoliopsida; order Santalales; family Viscaceae; genus Viscum; species Viscum album. The sequence goes on from OY728139.1 coordinate 1,196,235,781, forward strand.
ATTACTCGGTTGTGTGTCTCTCTGCTTTGGTAAATTTTGGTTAATAATATTTTCATTGATAAATTTTTACTCTATATGGATGGATTCTTATTTAACTATGTTAGTTACCAATTGACCTAAGGTTTAGTTAGTCTGGTGGTCTTAGTTAGTTGTGAGAATTTTGTACTAATGGAAGACTCATTTGGAACATCCATTCCATAAGGAAGATGATTTTTGAAGAATAATGGATAACAGTTCCCTCAATTTTACTATTATAAATTTCAATTCTTCTTTTATCTTCTAGTTTCTCATTTAAATCTGTTCATTTTATAGGAACTTCAAATTGTCAACTAGATATCTGTTAAATTCTATTAATGGTATGTTATAATCATGTTGTTCAATATTGAAAAGAGAATCTACATATTTGGAGAGTAACTATTTTACTTTTTTTAACTATTTTTCACTATTACTGGTTTCTTTTTATTCATTGTTTTGTATTTTTTACTAAAGTTTTTTACCTTCTTTGTTTTATATAAGTCATTTTACTAAGATCCAGGAGTAAATCAATAAACTAAGAGAAACATAGGTCATACATGGAAAATGGGATGATGTAGAGGATGATTCCAAAAAAATTACTTTACAAAAGCATTATCTAAAGGGAAAAAAATTATCGATGATGAAGGATTCCAACCCATACCTCCATAGAAATCAAGATGTAGGGAAGACTACTCATACCTTAATCCAACCATGGCTACCAGGTCTCATGGACCTATAGATTCAAAATCATATTAGTATGATGATAATGATTCTTCATATCAGTTTGATTATGCTGTTGATGCTTCCTTCTTCTTTTTTTGTTTTTTGTGGAATGAGGGCATAATTTCTTGTATGACCCCACCCATCATTATTAGTCTTATTATTTTCTTTTACATTAAATAAAAAGGGTATTTCGATTACCTTAAAAAAACCATAAGCTCATCTGCAACATGTAATTTTTTGGAAAATAATATTATGTGCTTAATTTTATGGTGGTGGCTCGTGGTTTCTTTTGTATAATATTTTTTACTATTTTTTTATTAGTGTGAAAAAATTCCATCTGATCACTCTTATAACCCCTCAAAAAATCATTATCATGTGTTTTATTTCAAAAATCTTTCTAAATATTTTAAATTGTCTCCCACCTTGAGCCTCTACATTGGGGACAATGTTATGAGTTATGTGTGTGATCTGTGGTTACCACATCCAAAACCCTTAATTTATTTCAAACTGCCTCCTAATCAAGGAAAATTTCTATTTTTGTACATAGAGATAGAAAAAAATATAAAAAAATAAAATAAAAAATAAAAAAGGGAAAAAGGGAAAAAAGAAAAAAAAATCTTCACACTTAGGTGATAAATATATTATAAGTTGAGGGGTTCATAAAGCCTTAAATTATTACAAATGAATGATTATTGAGTGTTTTTTCATATTTTAATTTTGTAAGTTCCCTTTATGAACTAGTAAATTTAATGTGATGGGAGAGACCATTGTGGAATTTTGATTTCAACCTAAGAAAACCAAAAATTTGAACTAGAACCTAGGGAATACTCACTTCTTATGAAAACACTTTAGTGCGCCAACTGTAATGAAAATCGTATATATCCTTTGAATCTGTAGTAAAATGGAACAATGGTATCTCATGGTGAGTCTCTGAGATAAGGGTTCTAGGTGAATTTATGTAAATAAATAAAATCTATTTTCAAATGTAATAAATTTTATACAGAGTTCTTTACATAAAAATATGGCTGAGAAAAATAAATAAAGTGCCTTTTCAAAAATTAGTTCATTTAGGTGATGAGAATTTTGAACTCAAATTATGAATGAGACTATTGAATTATTTAATTATCATTTGAGTTGAATCAATGATGTGAAAAAAAAGTATCTTCACTTTAAGAAACGTAGTGGAGAGTTAAAACTAATGGTGTCTTTTGTTAAAATTTTAATTCCAGTTTTATCTAACCTATTACACCCATGGAATATAAACTTATTTTGAATGCAAATAAGGAATTTTATAACATTCACATAAAAGACATGATTTTTGAAGCAATATATTGATTTTTTACCTCCTTTGACTTAGAGTCACTCATAACATAGATATGTTGATTCTTTATTTCATTTAGTTTTGGTAAATAAAAAAAATATTGAATTTCCTAAGAGTGCAATTGATTAAGTGTGGGAGAGTTTGATGAGGCTTTTCTTCTCTCTCTTTTCCACGTCATTTTTGTTAAATAATTTTCTTTTATTATTAAATTGATATTATTTTATTTTATAATTAACATTTGTTGTCTTTTTTTTGTATTTTATTGTTAAAATAATGGTTTTGTGTTAAAAATGTTTTTAGTGTTTATTATTTTTGTTTTTGAATAATTTAAAATGTAATAATTTTTTTTTAATCATCATTTATTTTTTAATCTCTTGATTAATTTTAATTTTAATTTTTAAATTTTTATTATTTAATTCTTGTATTATTTCATTATTTTTTTTAAACGTTTTTTTCATTTATTTGATATCATTATTTTATATGTTTTATTCTTTATTTAATTTTATTTCAATTTTATAAATATTTTATTTAAATTCCCTTTTTAGTTAATGGATTTTATTATTTTCATTGTGCTTGTAATTAATTTTATTTTATTACAATATTATTTCTTTTCCCATCAATTCAATTTATTCTTCATTTTCAAATTTGAAAATAAATAAATTTGACTTTAGTCTCTATTTCATTAAATAATTAAATTAAATATAGAATTTTAACTCTATTCTGTAAATGTTTTTAATATTGGGTAATATTTAATTATTAGACATTTTTATTAATTCTAGTTATCACTTCTTCGTTAATTAATTTAAGCTGACTTATTTAAATGTTAATTTGTATGTCACAAATTTTGATCTTGTTTTAATTCTTTGTTGAATAATTATAGTTGAGTTAATTGGATATCCAATAATTTTAAATGTGTTTTTTATTATTTTAATTTTAATTTTTTTTATAATTTTAGTTAGCTAATATTTTTAGTTAATTTAATTTACAGTTTTTTCAGGTATTGTCGGTGACTCAACCCATTGCCAGCTCAATAAATCATTCAACCCACCATTGCCAATCCTCCAATGGTGGCTCTACCCCAAATATGGTTGATTCCAAAGCAGATATGATCAAGCCGACAATACCACCTGAAGAAGTCTCAGCCTTCGCTGAAGCACAAACTCACCTGAAGCAACCAAATCTAGAAACACTCGGCGCTGCCATTGTTCTCTCGCCTAAACCCACCGCTCACCACCACCATGTTTGTGGAACCTGAACCACTACAAGAGACGCCATTGGAACATTCCTCCACCTCTTCTCAAACCTACCAGAGCCAATGAGGTTGCCTCCTAGAGTCCTCAATGCCTGAACCAAACACCCCCACGGACTTCCCTCTTTTAGCCGTCGATTTTCTCCTTTCTGTTAAAGCCCGTCGTGATACTAGCCACACTCCACCTCTCTCCCTCTTTTTCAGTGACTAGCGGACCTCTTTCCCACCCCACTTTGTTCATTATTTTTTATTTATTTATAATATATAATATTAATATTAATAAATATTATATATATGTATGTATTAATAATTATAAGTATATAAAATTTTATATAGATGTATATATATTGTTGTACATATTACATAATTAAGTTATATTATATATAATAATAATAAATATAAATTTGTATATATTATTATATTTCTATATCTAATAATTGTTTTAGTAATAATATCATTAAGAATATATCAGTATATATTTTTATATGTATATTAATTAATACATATGTAAACAATTTTATAGTTCTACATAATTACTAACCAACCTATATTATTAGTAATTTTATCTTTATAAATATTTAAATACTTTTGTCTATATTTATATATTAATTTAACATTGGTTTTTTTAATATTTTTCTTAAAGCTACATTTTTTTGTTTTCACTTTCCTTTTCACTCTTTTAGAGGGGATTGTGTGGGTGAGATTGTGTTGCATGACTCTCTACATGGAGAAGTTGTGCATTCTATTTGAGGGAGCTCATCTACACTACCACAAAACTGGTTTTCCGCAGCAACAACCTTTATCAGTTCTAAAAAAGGCACTGATAAAGGGGGGCCTTTATCAGTTCTAAAAAAGCGTTGATAAAGGGGCCCCCTTTATTAGTGCTTTTTTTAGTAGCGCTGATAAAGGGGGGTTTTATCCGCGCACATTGTCCTAGCGCTGATAAATGTGTATATTTCAAATGAAATCATAAAAAATAATATATTGATATATAAGTATATTTATATTGATATAAATATAATAAATATTTTTTAAAACATGTTTTAAATCGATTTGATACGTCGTCATACCAAAATGGACACCCCGAAGCATAAATTATGGTTGTTTGTAAATATTAAGGACATTTTTGTACCTTGAAGAATATGAGAAGGTGTCAAAATGATCACCATAGTGTAGGTCTAGTCGTAATATTCGATTTGATCTATGGTTGAAGCAAAACGAACACCCGGAGCAGAAGTTATGGCAAAACGGACCCCCAGAGCCAAACTTATGACCGTTCAAAGGGTTTTTGGTCATTTTTGAATCACACAGAACATGAGAAGGGGTTTCGGTGATCACCGAAGTGTGTAACGTTTTTCAAGCTTATATTTGATATGTGGTAGAGCCAAAATGGACACTCAAAGCAGAAGTTATTATCGTTTGAAATTTTGCAACTCTCGTATCTCCTAAAAACCTAAGAAACAAGCAACTCCCTTAAACAGGCATAACTTCTACTCTGGTTTTCCATTTGAGCACCAAGACTAGTAAAATCGAAGCTCGTGAAATGAGTGACGACCACGTCTAGTCTAAATCATTAGAAGATCAGAGGAACGCATGATATATCAGTTATAGCACTCCAAAAAAAGTCCAACTTCAAACGGCCTTATAATTCGGTACGGGTGTCTGTTTGGGCTCTACCACATATCAAATCGAAGGAAGAAAAGAGATCTATGCAGAAAGTTGAATCAGACATAGTGTTTGTCATTCCTAAGACCCGAAAATCCCAAAACTGTAACACCCCAGGTAAATAATGAATATGACATTTTCATATTTATCCATATTTGTGAATAAAATATTAATATGACTTTAAAGGGGACGCTATACTCGATGGCGTACCCAACACGCAACAACGAGTTTCTTGGGAATCTTACGTTGCACTCTAATAATAAAATAATATTATTCTAAATGGTAGTTAACATGTAGCCGTTGTAATGGCGGGAATGGATAGAAATAACTAAAATATGATTATATATGTTCTTAAATATTTTTACATTTATACAATAAAAGATAAAGGCTTAAAATACGGAAAGAATTCAATTTTAGGCGTATATACCCTAGTTTTCACTAAAGGTTCACTTATCACCTTTTGATGGAGAACCGTCATTAAATATAGTTTTGTTCACTCTTAAACATTCTTTTGGACCAAATAAAACTCTTATTAAGAATCGGGACATCAAAATTTACTTTGTGTAAATTTTTGGTATCTTTCCGATAAAGTTCTTTTTTTTAATGAATAGTGTAAAATATTGTATTTTAATTCAAAACCACTTTTTAATCTAATTTATTTATATGATTAGATTATATTTTGAATTGGTTTTAAAGTGAAATTAGAAAATATTTTTACCATTAAATCCAATAGTGGTCGTTGGAATCAATTTCACTTTGAAATCAGACTTAAACTAGTGTCAATCTTTTGATACTTATTGTTTCATAAAACACGCTATTTGTCATGAAAGCGGGAATTAATTATTAAATTAATTAACGTGACTTATATTTTTTGAATTTTGTAAAACGGACTTCATTTTTGAATTCAGAATATCAAATATATCTTAGGGTGAATTTTTGGGATTTTTCTGAAAAACTTCAATTTTTGATGAATAGTGAAACCACTAAGTGGTACTTATAAAAACTGATTTTCCGTTTAAATGAAATTTTGCCATCATTGTTTTTTGAGTTTCAAAAATCCGACATACATGGTTTTCATTAAGAAGTAAAATGTGGTTCAATGAGATTAAAATAATTTTTTGGTGAATAGTAACTTATTAAGTTTTTAATCGTGATTAGTGGTAATTAGTGTGGTTTAAGGTAAAAATAATGCTTTAATAAAATGGGATGAGCTTGACACATGTCTTACCCTCATTGTTTGTATCATGGCTGACCAAGACAAGGCATGGGTCAACTTGGGGACCCCATGGATCCACTTTGGTTGGGAAATGACATAAATAACATTTTATTTAATGTAAAAGTAAAATTGACACAAACATGATATGTTTTACTAAAACAATTTTTAAGTGAGGTTATACAAGTCATATTTTTTATTATAATTATTCATATGACAGCTAAAAAGATTTCATACATCATAGTATTTTTTTTATAATTTTTAGACATTAAATAAATTAAATTATTTATGACATAATAATGATGCAGCGATGACATCATTATTTGACGATTTAAATAAAATGGAAAGATAATGTAAAATCTATGAACTACACATGTCCAAAACTTATTGGATGAGTGGATTTCGAAGCCTTATCACCTTAGCCACGAATTATATCAATTTGGGACCTTTTGAAACCGAAACACATTTTCAAATAAAGTAATATTTCTTTACTTTCCAAAAGTGCCCCTCCTCTCCTCTTATAAAAGGCCCCCACCTCTACCTCATTTAACACACTCCTCAAGCCTTTGGCTCGGCCAAACCCTGCCTATTTACTCTCTCCACATCCCTCTCCTAATCCTAGAGGATTCCCTTTGGACATAATCCTTTCAAAGGAAGCCTTTAGGCTCAAATCAAAAGGAGTTACACTTTTAAAGGTAATTCACTCTCTCATGTTCATTTGTTTTATTTTGCTTCTCCAACCCCCTAAACTCTTTTTATTTACTTCTTTTGTAACAAAACCAGTATCTTTAATATACTAGGATGTTGTTATAATATTTATTCGAGCTACACTCTCACACAACTACATCAAATGGTTAAAGAACATACGGTTTCCGTGGATGGTGAAATTCTGCCTCCCGAAACGATGATTGTTCAATACTCATTTAACACCTTCAAAGGTGGCCATTATGATGTCACTATTTTTATATATGATATATAATATGTTTATGTTTTATTTACGCTTCTGTATTTTTCATTTTTGTCTTACCTTTATGGCTTCCATTATGGGTATACGCGATATCTTCATTTAAGGAAGTGCGGACTACCGCCCCCTCAAAGTGATTTGATTCGTTAAATACCATATGTGGGACGTATAAAGGATGGAAATATGATATTATATATGATATTATACTGTAATTATAATATACCTTTATATCATTATTATTCCATTCTATAAAATATGAAATAGAAATGAAAGTAGCGTTCATGCGTACGTACGGCTTACCGTCTCCATGAACGGTGCATTTCATTTCTTACCTCTAAATGATTATGTAATGTTATAAATGCATGAATGTAATGGATATATATGACATATATGATATCCAAATCATGAATATTATTCTGTATATAATAAACATTTGACCACACGAACAACATGTAATGGTAAGAAGTCCACTTTCGACTTAAGAACCAAATATCGACAAAACAAACATTATTAACTTAAATGTTTACATAATGTTTATAACATGGAAATAAGTGATCTAATAGGAATAATGACCTAGAAAAAGGTTCTTAATAAAGTGGAAATTAACTCAAGTTTATTATTCAGGACGTTAAAGAACGATCGAGTCAAGTCGGACCCGAGGTAAGGGATCCTACTCCACTCTTTCTTTTTAAGTACACACTTTTATGTCATTCCTTTTAAAGCTCATCTTTATTGTTATTGGTATGATCTTTTATATTACACATACTGTAATTTTTATGTTCATGTGATGAGAGACCCTATTCTATCTCATCAATCCATTTTGGAAGTTTTGAGTGGCGCCGTTAGGCTGCCGAACTTTCGTAAGAGATCTAACCTCTTTCTTTTTAAGTACTCTCCTTTATGTCACTTCTTTTAAGCTCCTATTTGTAATGTTGGGGGATGTTCTTTTATATTACTCTTTCTGTACATTATATTGTAATGTGATGAGATACCCTATTTGATCTCATCAATCCATATTCGGAAGTTTTATGTGGCGCCGTTAGGCTGCCGAGTTTTCGTGAGGGATTTTTCATCTCACTTTTATTCCCGTGAGATTATGCTACATTTGCCACAAATTCCATTGAGTGGTGTATGTACTGCCCATTATTATACTATTTGGGTAATATACTTTCATTTATGAGTATTTACATCAATGACCTATTGTCTTTATTTCATGGGGTGTATGTTTTGAAAGATACCCAAGTCGGTAAGGGAACCTTTCACCCTCCTCTTTTTTAAAAGACTTCTTTTATTGGGTCTTTTAATTTACATATTTTTATGTTGGGATATGTTCTCATACATACTTATTGATGTAAATTTTATGTCCAAGTGATGAGATACACTTTTTATCTCTCATCAACTCATTTTGATGTGATGCCGTTAGGCTGTCAAGGGAACTTTTTAACCCAATTTCGATTTCTTTGGGTTCAACTTGTAGTCATTGAATATATCATCCATTGAATATGTGTGAATGGCCTTTTATTGTTTTACACTTAATATCCACTTATATTGGGTGTATATATATTTGTCACACATATTTTTTGAGATTTATTTGTCCTTAATTTAAGGATACCTTCTTTATAAGGGATTTCATCACATTTGACATTTCTATTGAGGGATCATTGTTGTTTTGCACCAATTCACTCTTATATGGTGTATATACTGTCCTTTGGAGTATTATATCATGAATCCTTTTATTCTCATGATATTATAAAATTCTGACTAAATGTTATTCCTCGATTATTGTATTCAAGTGTCTCTAATTTTGGTAAAACCCCTTTAACCAAAATATCCTTTTAAATGTTTTAATTATTTGTTCTTATTAATATCCATGTTTTCAAAATGGTTTTAAGGATTTATTTATATGGATATTAATGGTTTAAAATGTTAAAATATTCAAGGTGGTATGGGACACTTTGATTCAAAAATCTCTTTATTAATTGTTTTAAATGGTTTTGGAAATGGTTTCTTTTTGAATGGATTCATTATTTCAATATCCAAAAATGTTATATTGTGATTGAAATGTGGAAATGTTATGTTTCCTTTATTCATGTTTATGTGATATGATTATGTTATGGTTCTTGGGCATTGTTATGAAGAACGGGTGGTTCCGTGATAAACTAAGGGCGGGTGAGCCCGATATAGCTCTCCAATGCATTGGGTAATGCGAAGGAGTGAAACGTTATGGTTTCTCCGAAGAGATTTAGGGAATATACTGTGATGGGTATTCTAAACGTAACCAAGAGGGTTACTCCCTACGTAAGAATGTTATGAATTCCTCAAGTTACCTTTATGTCTTATGTTTTCTATGATTTATTCGTGATTTGATATGCCTATGTTTTATGGGTAAAGTATGATTTCATTCTTATGTATTTATGAACTCATGTTTCCTTTCCATATTTTTATAACCCTTACTGAGCTTTTTATGCTCATCCCAAGTTTTTGAAATTTTTTTCACAGGTCAAGGGAAAGGTACATGATGTGATGATAGTGTCAAGGATGTGTCAAGAAAGAATCCGTGTTTTATTTTAAATAGGTTTCCGTTGATGGGAAGAATGAATATTGTCTTTTATGTAACCACTTTGTTTAAATGTGGAATGTAATGCAAGTTTCATGATCTAATTCTCTAAAACTCTAAACCTGAAAAGATCCTCAATGTGTAATCTTGTAATAACTCATGATTAAGTAAGGTTTAAGGCTGGGGCCTTATAGTTGGTATCAAAGGTCGGTTTAGATAACTTTAGAGGTTAGGGTATTCTTTAAGCATAATTGACAATTACCATAATGGTTAGGATTTCAGAAAGAGTCTTAGTTTTAGATAAAGTGAATGAGTAAGTATATCTTATTGTCTATCTTACTCATTAGTACATGATGGTTTTGTTGATATACTCACACTGACCTTTTTGGTTTTAGTAAATGGCTGGATATAGCAGGCACCAAAGTAACAGTGGATGTGAAGGAAACTGTGACAGTTTTTTGAGCAAGCAACTGAATGATATGGGAGCTACAATGAGAACTCTTTTGATTATCCTCAACCAACTATCTGGAGTCATGATTGACCACCTAAACCTTGGAGATTTCTCTAAGGCATCATATATGCAAGAAACAAATCCCTACGGAAGTACAGGTAATAATCATAAAGGTAAGTGTGTTCAAAAACCTATGTGTCAAAGATGTGGAAAGAAACACCTAGGAAAATGTTTCAAAGGGACAGAAATATGCTATATATGTGGAAATGAAGGTCATAAAGCAAGAAGCTTCCATGGAAAAAGGAAGCATCCAGTTGACTCGAGGAAAGGGAAAGAAGTTCTTTCTGAGGGATAAATTGAATGTTTTAAATGTGGTGTGCATGGTCATTATGCAAACACATGTCCTATGAAGAAGTTTCGTGAATGGGGTCACCAAGAGCGTACCAATATTCGTTTACCAATACCTAATGTCATTCCAATTGAGGATGAAGAAACTGACAATGACCAATCAAAGTTATGTACTATTTCATGACTATTGTTTTCTTATTTTGGAATCTTAGGATATGATTCATGATTTTGTTTGTAGGAAAGAGGTATTTCGGAATAATTTGGAAAGGAATGGATAATGGATCATGAAGAATGTTGACTGAGTAAGATGTCAACATATGAGGGCTTCAAGAGTTAGGGTGAAATTCTTAAGAGTATTAAGTCTCTTTTGATGATGGGGTTACATTAGAAGACTTTTTATATTATGTGTAACCCTGATGTTTAATATAGGCAAATTTTATTCAAGTAATAGTTATCTTTTCTTTTGTGGACATAGTTATAAAGAACCATTTGGGTTTATATGATCCTTACTTTTGAGGTAATTATGGGTTACCATATGTTATGATTGAAGTGAAAGGCATGAGATAAAATTGAGGTTAAATTATGTTATGGTTATTTTTGATGATTTTATCCCTTTTTGGGTAATGATTTGAGAATTATAAAGTTTTGGAAAAAGGACAACACGCAGACCGTGTGACAACCCGTCGTGTCGGACAATGCTGCGGGAATCTAACCCACAACCAAAGTGCGACTGGTATTTATCGCCTACCACTGGACTATGTGAAGCCCCTAGTTAGTTTGACTGATTCTTTTTAGTTATATGATTTTATGAATTAAGAGTAAGTTGATTTTGGAGGATATGTGATTAGGATAATTACTTTTCAATGTGAGACTTTAGGAGCAACTGATGTTGTTTGGAGATAAATGTTACGATTTAACTTGGAAGACTATGTGACTAAATCCTTCAAATATTTGGGTTTCAATCTTATATTGGTTTACTTTGAAGAATTTTATGGACAAATTGTTTATCGGATGGTCCTCGTTGAACTTTGGGTTTTGTTGGACAAATTTTGGAGATTAAGAATAGATTTTCTTTTTATAAGGGGTTATCCTTTTCTGGATTATCTGATCTTGTACTAACCTTTTTGGTTTTGGTTTTGGTTAAAGCCTAAAAACATGGGATGTATATAGTTCTCTTTTGGGGATTAGGTGATTCTCTAGAAGTTGATTATAGTACTCTTAATGCGAACAAGTCTCCCTAAATACTCGTCTTTTGGAAAAAATATGAGTTTGACTAAGGAATCTAGTAAATGTTGAAAGTCAGCATGATAAGTGATTATGCTTCCTTATGAATAAATTCCTCAATAAAAAGTAACTTAAAACAAAAATGTTGTCTATTAACTTTTCCTACTGGGGAATCGAATACCGTTTAACCCATCACAAGTTTATGATTTTCTCGTGGTTAACTTTCTCCTAAACATGTTTTCTATCACTCTCCATCAGAACATGACCCTTTGTTTTTTCCTCCATGTCCATATTTTCATACTTGGAATCCTAGTATGGGTTAACTCGGGTGACCTTTGTACTTATCTTTCTTTATTTTAAAGTGATTTTTTTACCGACTCTTCTCCGATGTGGGACGTTCAAGGATGTTTCCAAGCGCAATTTTAAAATTGCGAGGACGCAATTCCCAAAAGGGGGGAAGGATGTAACACCCCAGGTAAATAAGGAATATGACATTTTCATATTTATCCATATTTGTGAATAAAATATTAATATGACTTTAAAGGGGACGCTATGCTCGATGGCGTACCCAACACGCAACAACGAGTTTCTTGGGAATCTTACGTTGCACTCTAATAATAAAATAATATTATTCTAAATGGTAGTTAACATGTAGCCGTTGTAATGGCGGGAATGGATAGAAATAACTAAAATATGATTATATATGTTCATAAATATTTTTACATTTATACAATAAAAGATAAAGGCTTAAAATATGGAAAGAATTCAATTTTAGGCGTATATGCCCTAGTTTTCACTAAAGGTTCACTTATCACCTTTTGATGGAGAACCGTCATTAAATATAGTTTTGTTAACTCTTAAACATTTTTTTGGACCAAATAAAACTCTTATTAAGAACCAGGACATCAAAATTAACTTTGTGTAAATTTTTGGTATCTTTCCGATAAAGTTCTTTTTTTAATGAATAGTGTAAAATGTTGTATTTTAATTCAAAACCACTTTTTAATCTAATTTATTTATATGATTAGATTATATTTTGAATTGGTTTTAAAGTGAAATTAGAAAATATTTTTACCATTAAATCCAATAGTGGTCGTTGGAATCAATTTCACTTTGAAATCAGACTTAAACTAGTGTCAATCTTTTGATACTTATTGTTTCATAAAACACGCTATTTGTCATGACAGCGGGAATTAATTATTAAATTAATTAATGTGACTTATATGTTTTGAATTTTGTAAAACAGACTTCATTTTTGAATTCAGAATATCAAATATAGCTTAGGGTGAATTTTTAGGATTTTTCTGAAAAACTTCAATTTTTTATGAATAGTGAAACCACTAAGTGGTACTTATAAAAACTGATTTTCCGTTTAAATGAAATTTTGCCATCATTGTGTTTTGATTTTCAAAAATCCGACATACATGGTTGTCATTAAGAAGTAAAATGTGGTTCAATGAGATTAAAATAATTTTTTGGTGAATAGTAACTTATTAAGTTTTTAATCGCGATTAGTGGTAATTAGTGTGGTTTAAGGTAAAAATAATGCTTTAATAAAATGATATGAGCTTGACACATGTCTTACCCTAATTGGTTGTATCATGGAAAACCAAGACAAGCCATGGGTCAACTTGGGGATCCCATGGATCCACTTTGGTTGGGAAATGACATAAATAACATTTTATTTAATGTAAAAGTAAAATTGACACAAACATGATATGTTTTACTAAAACAATTTTTAAGTGAGGTTATACAAGTCATATTTTTTATTATAAATATTCATTGGAAAGATAAAAGATTTCCTACATCATAGTATTTTTGTTATAATTTTTAGACATTAAATAAATTAAATTATTTATGACATAATAATGATGCAGCGATGACATCATTATTTGACGATTTAAATAAAATGGAAAGATAATGTAAAATCTATGAACTACACATGTCCAAAACTTATTGGATGAGTGGATTTCGAAGCCTTATCACCTTATCCACGAATTATATCAATGTGGGACCTTTTGAAACTGAAACACATTTTCAAATAAAGTAATATTTCTTTACTTTCCAAAAGTGCCCCTCCTCTCCTCTTATAAAAGGCCCCCACCTCTACCTCATTTAACACACTCCTCAAGCCTTTGGCTCGGCCAACCCCTGCCCATTTACTCTCTCCACATCCCTCTCCTCATCCTAGAGGATTCTCTTTGGGCAGAATCCTTTCAAAGGAAGCCTTTAGGCTCAAATCAAAAGGAGTTACACTTTTAAAGGTAATTCACTCTCTCATGTTCATTTGTTTTATTTTGCTTCTCCAACCCCCTAACCTCTTTTTATTTACTTCTTTTGTAACAACACCAGTATCTTCAATATACTAGGATGTTGTTATAAGATTTATTCGAGCTACACTCTCACACAACTACATCAAATGGTTAAAGAACATACGGTTTCCGTGGATGGTGAAATTCTGCCTCCCGAAACGATGATTGTTCAATACTCATTTAACACCTTCAAAGGTGGCCATTATGATGTCACTATTTTTATATATGATATATAATATGTTTATGTTTTATTTACGCTTCTGTATTTTTCATTTTTGTCTTACCTTTATGGCTTCCATTATGGGTATACGCGATATCTTCATTTAAGGAAGTGCGGACTACCGCCCCCTCAAAGTGATTTGATTCCTTAAATACCATATGTGGGACGTATAAAGGATGGAACTATGATATTATATATGATATTATACTTTAATTATAATATAACTATATATCATTATTATTCCATTCTATAAAATATGAAATAGAAATGAAAGTAGCGTTCATGCGTACGTACGGCTTACCGTCTCCATGAACGGTGCATTTCATTTCTTACCTCTAAATGATTATGTAATGTTATAAATTCATGCATGTACTGGATATATATGAAATATATGATATCCAAATCATGAATATTATTCTGGATATAATAAACATTTGACCACATGAACAACATGTAATGGTAAGAAGTCCACTTTCGACTTAAGAACCAAATATCGACAAAACAAACATTATTAACTTAAATGTTTACATAATGTTTATAACATGGAAATAAGTGATATAATAGGAATAATGAACTAGAAAAATGTTCTTAATAAAGTGTAAATTAACTCAAGTTTATTATTCAGGAAGTTAAAGAACGATCGAGTCAAGTCGGACCCGAGGTAAGGGATCCTACTCCTCTCTTTCTTTTTAAGTACACACTTTTATGTCATTCCTTTTAAAGCTCATCTTTCTTGTTATTGGTATGATATTTTATATTACACATACTGTAATTTTTATTTTCATGTGATGAGAGACCCTATTCTATCTCATCAATCCATTTTGGAAGTTTTGAGTGGCGCCGTTAGGCTGCCGAACTTTCGTAAGAGATCTAACCTCTTTCTTTTTAAGTACTCTCCTTTATGTCACTTCTTTAAACTCCTATTTGTAATGTTGGGGGATGTTCTTTTATATTCCTCTTGCTGTACATTATATTTTAATGTTATGAGATACCCTATTTGATCTCATCAATCCATATTCGGAAGTTTTATGTGGCGCCGTTAGGCTGCCGAGTTTTCATGAGGGATTTTTCATCTCACTTTTATTCCCGTGAGATTTATGCTAAATTTGCCACAAATTCCATTTAGTGGTGTATTTACTGCCCATTATTCTACTCTTTGTGTAATATAATTTCGTTTATGAGTATTTACATCAATGACCTATTGTCTTTCTTTCATGGGGTGTATGTTTTGAAAGATACCCAAGTCGGTAAGGGAACCTTTCACCCTCCTCTTTTTTAAAAGACTTCTTTTATTGGGTCTTTTAATTTACATATTTTTATGTTGGGATATGTTCTCATACATCCTTATTGATGTAAATTTTATGTCCAAGTGATGAGATACACTTTTTATTTCTCATCAACTCATTTTGATGTGATGCCGTTAGGCTGTCAGGGGAACTTTTTAACCCAATTTCGATTTCATTGGGTTCAACTTGTAGTCATTGAATATGTCATCCATTGAATATGTTTGAATGACCTTTTATTGTTTTACACTTAATATCCACTTATATTGGGTGTATATATATTTTTCACACATATTTTTTGAGATTTATTTGTCCTTAATTTAAGGATACCTTCTTTATAAGGGATTTCATCACATTTGACATTTCTATTGAGGGCTCATTGTTGTTTTGCACCAATTCACTCTTATATGGTGTATATACTGTCCTTTGGAGTATTATATCATGAATCCTTTTATTCTCATGATATTATAAAATTCTGACTAAATGTTATTCCTCGATTATTGTATTAAAGTGTCTCTAATTTTGGTAAAACCCCTTTAACCAAAATATCATTTTAAATGTTTTAATTATTTGTTCTTATTAATATCCATGTTTTCAAAATGGTTTTAAGGATTTATTTATATGGATATTAATGGTTTAAAATGTTAAAATCTTCAAGGTGTTATGGGACACTTTGATTCAAAAATCTCTTTATTAAATGTTTTAAATGGTTTTGGAAATGGTTTCTTTTTGAATGGATTCATTATTTCAATATCCTAAAATGTTATATTGTGATTGAAATGTGGAAATGTTATGTTTCCTTTATTCATGTTTATGTGATACGATTATGTTATGGTTCTTGGGAATTGTTATGAAGAACGGGTGGTTCCGTGATAAACTAAGGGCGGGTGAGCCCGATATAGCTCTCCAATGCATTGGGTAACGCGAAGGAGTAAAACGTTAAGGTTTCTCCGAAGAGATTTAGGGAATATACTGTGATGGGTATTCCAAACGTAACCAAGAGGGTTACTCCCTACGTAAGATTGTTATGAATGCCTCAAGTTACCTTTATGTCTTATGTTTTCTATGATTTATTCATGATTTGATATGCCTATGTTTTATGGGTAAAGTATGATTTCATTCTTATGTATTTATGAACTCATGTTTCCTTTCCATATTTTTATAACCCTTACTGAGATTTTTATGCTCATCCCATGTTTTTGAAATTCTTTTCACAGGTCAAGGGAAAGGTACATGATGTGATGATAGTGTCAAGGATGTGTCAAGAAAGAATCCGTGTTTTATTTTAAATAGGTTTCCGTTGATGGGAAGAATGAATATTGTCTTTTATGTAACCACTTTGTTTAAATGTGGAATGTAATGCAAGTTTCATGATCTAATTCTCTAAAACTCTAAACCTGAAAAGATCCTCAATGTGTAATCTTGTAATAACTCATCATTAAGTAAGGTTTAAGGCTGGGGCCTTATAAAAACACCACCAGAAAGCCTCCAAAACTCAGTTTTCGTGTCCGAACACCTGTCAAATTTTTATTAAAACGGTCATAACTCTTGATCTATGTGTCTATTTTGCCTCTGGCACTTGTGTTATCATATTTTGTTCCATGAGATTTAGTTTGACTATTTTCATAGCTAAAACAGACACCCAGAGAAGAAGTTATATCTTTTTCACTAACTCTGCGATTTCTTAGGTTTTTCGAGACCCCATTTCTAGCACTTTTGTATATACCTATTAATATATAATATTTGTAAATATAAATAAATATGTATAATTATACCTACATATATACATATATTATATATCTCTGTGAGTGTGTTTGTTCTGTATATATGTAATTATTTATTTATTTATAAAAACACACATAAGAAAACATATTTTATAAATGTATTTAAAACTAATCTTATAAATATATATTAACATATATTAATATACAAATAAATATATGGATAAAAAATTATAACTATATATATATATATATTAATATACATATATATATATATATTAATATACGAATATATATATATATATATGAATATATGAATATATATATATTAATATAATTAAATATATGTATATATTAGTATAACTATATATATATGCGTGTGTGTGTTAATATATATATGTGTGTGTTAATATATATATATACTAATATACGGATATATATATTAATATAATTAAATATACATATATATTAATATATGAGTAAATATAACTAAATATAAATATAAATTACTAGATATATTAATAAATGAAAAGCAAGGAAATATGATGGAGTGGTAAAGGCTTAAGCTCACATGAAAGAGGTCTCGAGTTCAAATCATGGGGGTGGCAGGTCACACGCGTAGGTGTGGGGAATTACCTAGCATTGTTAAAGCGGGGTAGGGCAGGGTGGAGCTGTTTTGGGGCATGCGTTCAAGCGCTATTGATGCTCCCCAAAATTGCAAAAATATATATATATATTTTAATATTTTTTCAACTTTTATCAGCGCTTTTTTTAGCACTGATAAAAGGGACCCCCCCCCCCCCTTTATCCTCTCCTCGATTAACAACACTTTTTTAGTGTTGTTAATCAACTTTTCTAGCACTGATAAAGGCCATATTTACAGTAGTGACAGATACTGGAGGAGGAGGAAGTACAGTAATGGACCCTCCCATGGATGAAAGTGAAAGTAGTACGAGCGGTGATAGGAATAAGAAAATAGGGTGTAAAGACTGGAGAAAGAGTATATTCCAGAATCATTTAGAGCAGGAGGCATCTACCCCACTCCATGACCTATTCCATTTATCCCATTTACCCATTCTAGATTCACCCATTGATACATCCCATCATTCTATTGTGAACATAATCTTATCATACATCATTGATTCACTGAAGCACATAGAGAATAGAGAAGGCAACCGAGCAGGAGCAGAGGATCAGAGCAAGAGCTTGAGGAAGGAAGCCATCTCAGATGAGATGTATTTATTCTCTTTATTCCCATGTTTTTCATCATCATTTTCATTATTATCATGTGTAGCTAAATTTCATAGAGGGAATCAGATTTTTTATGTTTTGAAATTCTTATTACATTATACTCTTAATTTTTTCAATTGCTTCGGTGCACTTTTATCTCAGAGATCTCATTTCATTCTTGATGAGCGTCATTTTCTTTGATATGTTACGTGATGATAGCGATCACCTTACCTTTGAATTTTAAGATAAGTAATGAAAATGGAAAAGTTTAATGTCTTATTTTCAATTGGGAATCATTTTAATGCCTAAGTAATTATTGAAACATCATTTCTAATGAAAGATCGAAGAGTTGCGTTGGTCGACTGAAGTGGGAGATTAGTGGATAAAAACCATTTTTCTTAGCACTAATTAAATTGTAGTTAACTGGAGTATGAATGGAAAATATTTTATTCAATTCATGACTGTTTGATATACCTAATATCATCTACTACTTATATTTTTCTTTATCTTTAATTATTCACAATACACCACTATATCATTCCATTGTCACTCGCTGCATTCTATTATCTTTGTTATCATTTTTGTTTTTGTTGTTTGTTTTTTCTTTTTTTTTTCTTTTTTTGGTCAGTTTCACAATTTATGTCCTCTGTGGTTCAACCCTTATTACCATAGTACTAGTGTAAGTAGGTAATATAAATTTAAAATTTTTGAAAGTCCAATGACCTCACGGTCAAGGGCTATGTGAATTATCCAATGGATCCTTTATCTCAAGTGATGAAGGCACACGAAGCAATGTTCCAAACCGAATAACACAATCATCATTGATATGGAACTATTATATGTTCCCTTACTTTTCCTTTTTCACCTTATTTTGTAGCTCCAAATCATCCCTTTATGCCCATATAATCTTCTCTTAGATAGATGGTTGGAAACTAATTTGGGAAAGGTATGATGTATTCCTTACCGTTATGATTTCCAAATCCATCTTTTCATATACAAGAAGATGGGGTCTTTATCAATCCATATCATGGATAGAGTAACATGTTCTTTTCTTCTAAGAGAATCATCTACCTTATTTGCTTTTCTCGAATGGTAATGAATAAAGAAATCAAAGTTCTAGATTATCTCTGACCATCACAATTAACACAAGTTGAGTTCCTTCTGTGTGAATATATACTTGATACTCTTGTGATCGGTATAGATGTCATGCTTATCACAATTGAGGTAGGGATTCCCAATATTAAAGGAAAATATCACATCTCTACCTTCAGATCATGCATCAGGTAGTTTTTCTCATGGATATTCAACTATCGTGAGGCGTATGCTATCACTTTATCATTCTGCATGAGTAAACAACCCCATAATATCATTGAAGCAACATTTTATATTAAAAACACTTATCCACTTATTAGTGGTGTGAGTATAACTATTGTGATTATCCTATTCTTGAGTTCCTTGAAGTGTTCCTCACATTATTCCATCATGAAATACTTTACCCCTTTTCATGTTAACTTATTTAGGAGGTTGGACAACTGTGAGAAATTCTTCACAAAACGTCAGTAGCACCCAGCTATCCAAGAACACTATATATCTCTATGACACTAATGGGTGTGGTCCATTACTCAGTCACCTTTTTTAAGGTTCCATAGAAATTCCCTCACTCGTGATCACATACCCCAAGAATGTGACATGATACATTCAAAAGTCACACATACTAAACATGGAATGCAATTTATCCTTCATTAATGTTTCCAGGATAATATTTCGTTATTTTTCATGTTCCTCCTTTCACTTAGAGTAGATGATTATATCATCTACAAAAACAACCAAAACAATTTCAAGGTAGTCTCTAAATACTTTATTCATCAAATCCATAAAGATTTGAGGGGCATAGTAAGTCTGAAGGGCATCACTAGGAACTCATAATTCCCATACCTTGTATAGAATTCTGTCTTCTAAATATATTTTTTCTTCACCTTTAGTTGATTATATCCATAATGAAGACCTGCCTTTGAGAATTACTAATCTCCTCATAGTTGATCAAAAAAGATATTAGTCCTTGTAAGAGGATACTTGTTATTCATGGTGATCTTATTGAGATCCTAATAATTGAAATGCAACCACGTTGACCCATCATTTTTTTACAAAGAGCATTGGCACACCCCAAGGCGCTGCACTAGGGCATAGGAAACATTTTTTCAAATTCTCTTGCATCTACTTATTTAACTCCTCCAGTTCAATCGGGGCCATCCTGTAGGGATATATTGAGATTGGAGTGCATCCGGGTATGAGATTTATTGATAACTCTACCTCATGATTTTAGGGAAGTCTAGGAAACTCATCCAGAAACACAACAATATATTCCCTCACAATAGTAATTTCTTCATGGTGGATACCTTCCTTTGAATCAACCATTTGTTCGAGGTGTTATTCATCATAGGGAATAAACACCCACACTATTGATGGAATTTCAAAATAATATTCTTGGTATTCCATGCATTTGTAGAGGAGCACAGGGTGGTTTTTAATATGAAAAGATATTTCATTTTCCCAATAGTTTATGTGTGGTATATATAAATAGAGACAATACATGATCAGTATAATATTGAATTCCACCAAGGGAAGTTTTACGAGATTCACTAGAATAATTGTCCCCCATACACAAATAATAGAAGATTCCAACACTTGGGTTACAATGGTCACACAACTAGGTGATTTATGGATATCTCTACTTTATGGTATTGGGTTTTCGATTCAATAGTTTTATAAAACTTGAAGGTTATAATGGAATGTGTAGAACTATAATCAAATAATACCTTTTCCATTATTGAGTGAATAGGAAGTGTAACTTGTATTACTTCATTTTATTACTCCATGTGAGGAGTAAGGTTGGCATATTATTCCTCTATATCCTTTGGATTTGGTGGTTTATGACGCTAATTACCCTCAAGGAATTGAGTTTTAGTACACGAGTTTGCATAGTTCTGTTCGTCCCTATTTTTAAAGCATTGAACCATGGGTGGTGCTCTCATTTCCTCCATCACATCGTCAAATCCAATTCATGTCTCTTCAATATTCATGAGACTTATGTCCTTCTCTCCCAAAATTAAAGCATTTCACTATCCCTTTGAGTCATTTCCCATGATTCTTCTTCCCAAATTTTTAATATGTGAGCGGTTGAGATTTATTTAAACCTTTTTAATTAGATCCTCCCACTTAGAACTCCATATTTCAATTCTTATCCTATAAAAATGGGAAAATTCTCCAAACTCCATCTCTACTTTGAGATCACATCAAACAACTTATTCATAACTCCAAAAATCTCAAATACTTATATCGTTTTTAAGGTACAGTTTTAAACCAAAATCAAACTATTTTGCTATCATTATTGATAAAAAAACCTAGGGCATACCTTGAAATCCTTGTGAAATTTTCATCCTAAGTTGTGCTAGATTACCCTAACATTTTATTAAACTCCGTGAATTATCTCTCCAAATTTTTATGAAGATTTATATCTAAATATTGATTTAGAAATATTTTCTTAAAGTATTCCCACTATATCTATTCTATTTCATCCTTTGGCTTGGTGTTCTTAATAAACATCTAACGTTGATCATCCTCTCCATCTAAATGATAAACGGATAGAGAAACCTTTTCCTTCTCAGAATAGTGAAGCATACAAAAGATCTTCTTTATTGAGTTGAAACAATTTTCTATAACTTTTGAATTACGAGATACACTAAATGTTGGTGATTGTTATCGTATAAGGGACTCAATGGAAATTTTTTCCTTCTTGATTGAAGGTGGAAGTTTCACATGGTTCAGGTTATTATTCATAGCCTGATACAACTAGGTAATAATTTCCATAAATTTTTCAACTCAACTCCCAAGGCATTGGGGATGTTGTTCGGGAAATCGCAGCATTTTCCTTCACACAGGTTTTTGAACTAGTTTCTTCTGGTTCCCACTATTTTCTATAATACAAATGTTTTGAACAAAACATAAGACAATAAATCAAAAATAAATAATTTATTATTTTTTGCAATTAACTCGAAAGAAATATGTTATGGCATCCCTATATATCTAATTTTTCTAAAAAAAATATTCTTTGATGTTTATATATACATAGTTGTATCCTAAGGATTCTCACTAATGTTCTCTAATACTAATTCCCAAATAAACTAAACCATGCTCTGATCCCAACTATAGTGACCCTACTTTTTCTTTCAAGATTATTATATCATTTCAAAGATAAAAAACATAATAGTGTTACTAAACCAAGATCCAAAGGTTTAGTGTCATTGAAAAATAACGATCATAAAAAACTTGTACATATTAAATCATACATATTTATTTAAAAATATCTTCTTTATCCTTCTGTATATCATGTTCACCTTAGTATATGTAGTCACTTGAGGATATATATCAAAGAAAAGGGGTGAGCTAAAACTCTTGTAGGAGGAAGAATAACATGGGTGAGAAAAATCATCATCATCATAACATAATAATTGGATCATATTAATAATCATGATAGGAATAATTAGATAAAGGCTTGAAGAGTAGAAATGCATAAAAATTAAACAAAATTTTTTAGTGGTCAAATACCACACATAGTTGTGAACAAATCTAGCACCATATTCATACATGACAGGTGTGAATAATCATAACATCATCATGGTGAAAAAATCTACCATCATGTTCACACATATTTCACATTATCTCATGAGATACATCAAATTACCCAATGCATTGGAGGATATATAATTTCATACCCACCAGTCAAATCATAACATTTACATAATCATGATTTCCAAATATATCTTATACCAATATTAGTCATATAATAACCCATGGAAAGGAATGAGTTTCATAATAATTTCATAAATCATACATTAATGAATAAAATTTTGGGTTTCTAAATGAAAATGGGAAAAACATACTTGGTATAAGAATCATAAATCTGGAGAAAAGATGAAACTATCTTAAGAGGAGTCATGATGTGTTTTGGAAATAAGAGATATTCTAGAAAATATAAATATTTGTCTTAAAATTATGTTGTAAACATGTATATCATTTAAAATAAAAGGGAAGAACAATTAAATTATATTTGAGGAATATTAAAAGAATATTCGAACTGAAATTTGGCATAAAATAGGTAAAATCCAAAGAAAGGGAGTTGGGTTAAAGAATCCCCTTACCTTATGTCTGAATGATTTATTCACTTGTAATTAATATCCTAGATAAGAAAATTAGATTCATTACATGTATTGGATTTATTATAATTCTTTTATATCAATTTTTATTGGTTATAGAGTTCAATTCATTATTCCAGGAAAGTTTGTTTTCTTGGTTTTCATGATTGGTTAACTTGCATAAAAGTATGAGAATAATCACAAAAAATTGAATTTATTTGTTATTAATGAAATTATATAATTTCAACTGATCTTATATATAATTTTTTATGTGATGATGATTCATTGGATAAAATGTTAATGAAAATGTTTTAATTTATTTTGGCGGTTCTTACAATCATCATTAACTAGTATCATTATATTTAATATCATGTTTATATATTGGTTACAATACATGATACAGGTTATAATATGTATATTACAATATGGTTTAACAATAATAATGGTTTTATGACTAGACTTGAAGGTGGTAATGGAAAATGAAAATGTGGCGTCCAGGAAGGTGTTGAATCGACACATCACGGATGATGTTTTCATTTTTAGAATAAAAGGAGAGGAGAAGAGGTTTGATGATGGATATTCTATTAAAAAAACATTATAGTATATATATGATACTTTAGTTTTAATTCCACTTGGTATATGGTAGGTGATGAGAAAAGAAGAAAAGAAAATAAATTAACCGAGAACGAAGGAGGATGTTACCTCTTGAATATCATCTCCTTGAGAACCTCCTTAAGCCACTTGGGTTTGGTATTTTGTTGATAACAATAGCTATTATAAGTGTGTAAAAGTATTGTTAAAGGAATTTGTTATAGTTTAGATGAGATACAAGGCTTAGAAGGTGTCATGATAAGAGGTGGTGAAGGGTGGTACTTATAGAGGTAGGAGAGGGGTATTTTTTATTATTATATTCATTATTTTATTATTTAGGCTCAAGACTATCAATAGTGTTGATATTTATCACTAAAAATATTAAATAATTGAGTATATATATATATATATATATATATTTGTTCTTACATAATCCATACATCATCCATATCTTAAAACTTTATGTATTTATCTTATACCGAAAATTACCGTATTTCAGTATTCACCAAAAAGTCCACAATTTAAGAAAAATAACGAAAATTAAACCTTACTATTATTTTTTATGTAGATTTATTAAATGGACTCCAATTTTTGAAAATAATTTTCTAAATATGATATTTGTTTTATATAAAATTATCATTTATTCAGAAAATACCAATTTTAATATTATAATTGATTTTTTAACCTTTAAAAATTTAATTAAGGTAAAATAAAATTTTCTTATAATGATAAAACAAAATAATATTAATTTATTAATAACTTTTATGAAAATAAATTTTACTTTACATCATTATATTAATTATAAAAATTATAAATAAAAATTTAGGTTTTACAAAATTACCATTAATAAATTAATAACTTTTAAAACATTTATTTACTTATATTATGATATAAATATAAAATATTTTCTTTTATAAGATACCAAAATTTTATTTATACCTCCATAGTTGAGTTTATTATTCTATTGGATGGATTACTATTTGAAATTCTCAAGTTACTATTGCAATAGTCAGTATATTATTCCTTTGGTATAGGTTCCTTAATTTCTATAAATACCACTTATTTAATTATTCACTTAAAAGAATGATGTTTTCATTAGGTTATATATGCTATCTATGCCTTTTATTCTATATAGCATAAATATAAAAAGGAAAATTTTATTGATAAAATTCTAGTTCATTACAAACAATCCCATCTTGTCTATAATAATTAAAAAAAATATCTTATGAGAATCCTCTTATAAAAATGGTAATATTTTTTAGGCGATTTCTTGATTTAAAAAAACCAAAAACTAGAATGATTTTTTTACATGATTTTGAGAACTTAAAATTTTTTTTAATTTTTTTTCTTGAGTTAATTTGGAGAGAGAAGTCTTCAGTTCCATAATGGTTGATTCTAAATTTTCAACATTAGGTTCATCTTTAAATTTCAAATATAACTATTTATTTTCTTTAGATATATTATTAGTTTCAAAATAAAATTTATTATATTTCTTTTCTAGATTGTTGAAAATTATGTTAACTTCTAAAAAACATCAAGGATTTGATCTATATCATATTTAATATCTTCAGAGTTTTATCTCAGGTTCCTTTCATTAATTGTCCATTTTTTAATTTTGGTAGGAT
Organism: Viscum album; assembly: GCA_963277665.1. Lineage (NCBI taxonomy): Eukaryota > Viridiplantae > Streptophyta > Magnoliopsida > Santalales > Viscaceae > Viscum > Viscum album. The sequence continues at coordinate 1,196,261,685 of OY728139.1, forward strand.
TTCTTGCACTTCATGTATTTGTTCAATTTCTTGTCAAGGTGTCCATTTTGATGTTTCTTCCAAATGATTCATCATTTTTTTTTATTTAAATGAAATTATCTTCTTAACTTAATTTTCCTCCAAAGAGTTTTTTTGGATTTTTTATGGTAATCTCCTAGGTTATGAGAGATCCAATTAGTTCTTTAACAAGAATGTTATTAATATATTTATCTTATTGAATTATCATTACCTTGGGTTACAAATTAGTCATAAAGACCCAAAGTATTTTCTTCATAACATTTTATATGGTAATAGTCTCACCAAGATACAATATTTCACTAAATATTTTAGTAAAATGAGTAAACATATATTTAATAGATTAATTAATATGAATATGAAAATTGTTCAAAATCTTGTCTATACATATCAAGTCTAGTATCTTTAACTTTATTATTACCTTTATGAGTCACTTTAAGTAATTTCAAATTTTCATAAGTAGTTTTACCTATGGAAATTCAATTAAATTCATTAAAATATATACCATGGTGAAGAGAATTCCTGGAATTTCCATCAATTTTAAAAGTTATAATATTATTAGAAGCACATTTTTTATTCTATTATTTAGTAGGTGTGTAACCATACATAAAACCTTTCCAAACAAGATAATTGATACTTATAAGAAAATTAATAATGAAAATTTTCCAATAACTATAATTAGTTCTATCAAATAAAGGGTCTCAAACCATTGATTATTCTTTTGGAGTGCCTTGGTTATTAGAGGTAGAATCCATCAATTAAAGATCATTCCTTAAACTCAATTATGATTTTTTCAAAAAAATTGAAACATGATCTAAATAAAACAAGGCCTCTATTGATAGCAATTATTTTTCAAAGAATGATGGAAATTTGGGGTGTGAATTTTCCTTTAAAATTTACAACTAAATAAAATAAAATAATTATGAAATTAAAAGATAAATCAAATTAAAAAAGTAAGTGAAATAAAAATATATTATAAAAGTAATTTCACATTAGAAATGAAATATCAATTAGAGGAGTAAACAATTAATATGAACTAAGAATTTAAAATAATTAAGAAAATTACATGATGAATGGTAAAAATATTATATTATTTATTTTGACTAAAAGGTGGAATATTTATAATGTAAATATAATACAAGGCATGAAATTTTATAATGGAGGTCAGAAATAGCTCTATTATGATCCCATGCATCACTAACCCCAATTGATTGAGGGTTTATGAATTAATATGCCTTGACTTTTGTGGTAGTTATGAAACATGGAAACTAGTTAGATACTTTATTTTTACTAAAAGAAACAAAAAAACAAAATCCCCTTGAATTTAACTGGATGAATGAAAGAAACAAAAAAATTCTTCTTTTAATTGGAAGAAATAATGAAATTGGAAACCCCTTAATTTTGAATGGAAGAAAGAAAGAAATTGAAAATACCTATAACAACCCATACTTTCATACATTGATATTACATCAAAGTTTAAGAATATTCACTATAAAATATAATAAATCCATGACAATACCATATAGGTTTAGTGTCTTTAGAAACTGGGAAACACAAACAACTGGTTCAAAAGACATCTTCATTGTCTCCCACTTATTTTACCATAACTAGACCCCTTTTCGACATATTTACTTAATAGCCTTATCTAGGACCTAGGGAAAAGAAACATATGAAAGTGTGATATTGGATGATCAGTAAAGGTAAACAAGGGATATATCAATCATATCATAGTCATAAGACATAAGAACATATCATTTGAAAATTATATCCTCCATATGAAAGATCGTGATATCATTCCACATGATAAATCAAAAAAGTTAATAAAAATCAATGAACATAATCCCAAAAATCATAACATATGACGTGAAGTTTTGTAGCATGAACATAATCATATAAAATCATTTTCTATTAGTCAAGGATTATTTCCAAGACCATTATAGCGTATAAATTCCATTACTGAACCGAGTTCACTCCCCATTCCAGCCCTGTATTACTAAACCAATATCATTTCATGTTCTATCCATGTCTATATAATGAGATATAAATCTTTAACCTATGCGTTTTAGGGAGATACAGGTCCCACACATCTCATTTTGTAATCATTCTTACGTGTTCCATAATAACATAAATCATTCATCATAACATAAGGAATAAAATATATTTCTTTAAAAATCATTCCACCATAACACAATCCATGTAAAACAAATGGATTTCATAAATATCATTCCATAATTAACATAATAAAATTATATGAACAATAAGGATATTATACTTGAAACATTACCCTATTAAATAACTCCATCTTAGATAGAAAATAATTGTGATATAACACTTGAAATTAATTCTTGAGAAAAATATCCTTTCTTCTTCAAAAATGTTCTCTTGCCACATAATTTTAAAATAAAAAAAATTATTTGAAAATAATCATGAAATAGTGTATAGTAATATTCATGGAAATAATTAATTTTGAAAATGTAAAAATATGTTCGTTCCGTATAATTTAAAAAAACCTTATCCTCATAATTTGGTCAGAAAGGTCAAAAAGTAACTCATATCGATTAATGAAAATAGATTTATTTCATACCGTTTAATAAAAATTCACCAATGTGTAAAATTGACATTAAAAAAAATTAGAATAATAGATATAATGTTACATATTTAGGAAACTTTGACTTGGATGATAAATATACCCTAGTAAATACTTACATATAAATAATCTCAGATAATAATGAGATTGTGAAATTATATGTTTCCTTAGGTACAATTTATTTTGTATTTATGATAACCTCCTATATAATAATTTAAATAATTTAATTTAATTATTTAAGAATCATATTCACTTTTATGATATCATATATGATCATATTTTCATTCATTTGTTAATAACCTTTCATTATTACTTGTTACTTGGGTATTAACTGCTTCATTTGCATGTTTTGGAGAATAAGTTATGGTTATTTTCATAGACCACAGTTATATCATTCCAAAATGATATTAATATTATATATATAATATTTATTCATTATATACTTTTATATAAACTTTCTTTAATGAAGATCATGTAGAATGAAAAACATCGCATCGTGGAGACGGTAGGTCGTATGTACACACGAGCGACGATATCATTCCCATAATTGTTTAATGGTATTGAATTGAATGGTTTATAATATTTCAGAATAAAAATAATGTTACAATAATCATATATAGTAATTATTTCCTTCATTATACCCATCCAAGTAATGTGGTGGTGAAAACATATTATGCCACAGCGTGGTGATGGAATGTTGTACGGACACACACGTTGTGATTTCATTTTTCTTAGGATGGATAAAAAGTTGAATATTGTTGTTCCATAATCATAATAATATATATGTATATAATTGATACTTTATTTATAAATTTATAATGAAAAAACTCAAAAATATGAGGTAAAAGAAGAAATAATTATGAAAGAATTGGTAGAGGAGATTACCTCTTCTTCGACGTGCTTCCCCTAAATCTCCTCTTAGAGCATTAGAGTTGATATTTGAGGAAGAATAAAACCTCTATAATGTAACTAGATAATTTTATAATGGAAAATAGAATGGTATGGATGATATTTATGTCTAAAAATTAAGTGAAGATGTGAGGAAGGCAGTTCCCTTTTATAATTGACGTGAGGTTTACTTTTGGGATCTCTAAAAATATTAATTTACAATAAAATCAAACACAATCCAAAAACCTCAAAAATGTCCCAATTTAAAAAATGATATGATATAGTGTTTTAATATAATCAAAAAATAGTTTTTAGACAAGTTTTTATATCAATTTAAACCTTTTCATTTTAATTCACACTTAGTTATTCAAATTATTTTTTAACTTTGGTAACACATATTTCAATATTAAAAGGGTGAAATATTTACTTATTTGATGTAAATTAGACCATAAATAAATAAATTAAAATCTTTTATACCATATAATAATTATTATATGTTTTTAAAAAAAGTTTTATGATTTTTAAATAATTAAATAAAACATTATTTTGATAAACAATCAATAGTATCAATTTTAACATTATTCAATTCATTTTTTTAATGTTAAGATAACTAGTTAACTTTGAAAATACTATTTTATTATATTTCAAACATGTAAATTTCATCTAAAAAATTCATTATACATATTAATTATCCCAAAATATATGTATTTTAATACTTTAAATAATATTTATTTGTTATCTCAATTAATAAAATAATTACTACATAAATTGTTTGTAGTTATTTAATACAATTATTTGTAAAATAAAAATTAAAAATAAAATAAAATACTGAAGATAAATATACTATATTTCATAAGAATATTTTTAGTCAAATTTATCTTATTAAAAATACAACATTTAAAATGTTATACTTATAAAATTATGAATGTGACAACTTTAACATCACTTTAAATAAAATAATATATGTGCCATAATCTCTTATATAAGGCTCCAAATGGTCACTAAATAGACCTTTGGATGGTTATGGTCGATATATACTTGAATAATTAGATTTTTTCAAGTGTTTGGGTCTTTTATGGTTATTGTAATTTTAATATAAAACATTATTGATTTCTCATCAGTTAATTAATTCTTACATCATTAAAGTAATAGTATTTAAGTAATTATTTATTTCATAAAAATTTAAAATAAATCACAATGATAATAAAAAAAATTTATCTTTTAAATGAGTTTTTATAATTTAATTTATCTTCTGTGTAACCGTATATATAAAATTATATAGTTATTAAAATTTTAGCGAGGCATATTAACTTTTCTTTAAATAAAAATAAATTAAATGTCCTAATCTCATGCAAGTTTCATCCAATGGACACCATTTAGACCCAATGATTATTTAGATATAAAAACACTAATCTAATGATATTAAAACACATGTTAGGGTAATTTTATATTATTATTCTTACCCTTAATTAAAGTATTTACCCTTTTACCATATTAATAAAAATTTCCGAATTTATTATTCATATTTCCAATAAATAAAATAAATTTATTTATATACTATGGACCTACTAATTCCAAATATGGAAGATATTTTTTAAAATTAAAAGCACATAATTTTCAATAATTAATTTAAAATTAATCTCGTTGTCACAAATAGAGAACGAGTTTTAAAAGATAAAACGTTGAAAAAAATTGAAATACTTTTACTTAGGAATTCAATGTAAAAGTAAGGATAATGACATAAATTATATTAAATAATAAAAATATATTATAATTATACTTTAAAAAAATTAAAAAATATAATTTAACCATATAAATTATTTTGATGAAAAATATTGTTTTCAATTTAAATTTAGTGTATTTTTACTATTCATCAAAATTTGAATGTTATTAGAAAAATATTAAAATTTCATCCAAGGTAAATTTTTATATCCCAATTCCAAATAACATGATTTTTTAGTCATATAAAAATTATTAACATGTCAAAATATTAATATAAAATCGTTCTCCATTAAAAAGGGGAAAATCGACCTTTTGAAAAAATATATGTTTTTATACATCAAATAGGGTTTATTCATACCCTGTGTCAAAATATCTGTTGGATGAATATCAAAAATATTTTATTAAGTATATAACATATATATTTCATTAATTTTATTTACTAATAGCAATTCACTAAATTTATTAATACAAAAATACAATCATATAATTGGTATATATTTTCACAAATAATTGGAAGTGAATGAATTCGCCATAAATTTTCATAAGTTAGTAATATTTATTCCTAATAACCTAACATCTAAGTTAAAATGGTCATATTATACTAAGTGTGTCTCATGGGTTGTTTAAACTCATAATTTTTTGTAATATAAGGTATTGATGGATTAAAATTATTTAAAGAAAATATTTCATAAAAACATCCTCTTGTTACTTTCAACCCCCCTTAAACTAAATTTCACCCTCAAAATTTGTCACTTGGATACAAATAGATGAGGATATCTCTCACTCATCGTATCCTCAAGTTGCTATGTAGCTTCCAAAAAATTGGTAGTTTCGCCCCAAAACATTACCAAGAGAGTATCCTTGTTTCGTAGAAATTTTCTATATGATCCAAAATAGCTATTAGTTGTTCTTTATAAGATTGATCTTGCTCCAACATTCTAAATTCTGAGTTTAGTACATGCTAAGGATCATGTATTTACTTTATTAGGATATATTATGGAAAAAATCATGTACTTGAGAGAGATTTGGTTGATGCGCCAATTGGAAATATACCTTCCCCACACGATCCAGAATTTAAAATGGACCGATATACCTAAGGCTCAGATTTACCTTATTTCAAAATCTCATTGCTCTCTTCTAGGGGGATATTCATAAAAACACCTTGTCACCCACTTCAAATTCTAGGTATTTTCTTTGGTTGTCAACATAATGTTTTTGTCGATTATGAGTTTCTCTTATGTGTTGTTGAATAGATCTGACCTTTTCTTCAATTTAATCAATAAGATCAGGTATTTATAGCTTTATTTCCCTAAATTCATCCTAGGAAGTTGGATTTCTTCACTTATTTACAAAGAGGGCTTCATAATGATCCATCTGAATACTGGAGTGAAAGATGTTGTCGTAATAAAATTACACCAAAGGTCAGTGATGATCCCAACAACCTAAGAAATACATAGAGAAAGCTCCCAACATGTCTTCTAGAGTTTGAATTTTCCTCTCAAACTGACCATGATGATAAGAAGTGCTGAAACTTAACTATGTATCCAGAGCCTATTGGATAATTCATTATAAATTCAAGGTAAATCTCGGATCCTGATCAAATATTATGGAAAGTGTTACTTCATGAAATCTTGCCACTTCCTTTACATATGTCCTAGAAAGATGGTCAAGTGAGAAATCCTCTCTAACAGCAACAAAGTGTGATGACTTCATAAGGAGATAAACTAAAACCCATATAGAATTATGGGCATACTATGTTTTGGGAATTCTAATGAAAAAATTCCACAGTGATGTTTTCCCATTTCTATTCTGGTATGGGTAATTATTGACGCTCCTTACCGTCACAGAGTCTAATGAATTAAAAGGGAAAATACCTTAACACAAATTGATTCATCCTTTGAAGAAACATCAAAAATTTTAAAAGGAATTAAAGAGTATTTGGTTTCACTTAGGTCATGCAAGTTTCATCACGATCGCGTAAGTATACTTGCGAGCCACATAGTGGTCGTGCAGGTGACTTGCGCGCCCTATTTGATATTAGCCCAAGGTCTTTAGCAGCCTATAAATACCCCTTGTGGGCCCCCCATTTCAATGATGAAAAATTCCAAAATCCAGATTTAAGCTTCTGACACCCTAGTATCATCTAGAAGTCTTCCAAACACTTCTTAGGTAATTTCTTACCTACAATGGAATATCTAAATAGGGGGAACAAGGACTAAGGTGTTGAAATTCACCAACACCTGCACGCCTAGGTTTTTACTCCTTAAGGTAAATGGACACACCTACGCTATGCCTTATCCCTTCACTAAAACCTGCGCGCCACTCTTTTGGAAGCCCCTAGGGATAGTACTAAGGGCTTGAGCTAAGTATCACCCATGTATTACCATTTGGGTTGACCGTCGCGCAGGTACCTATGTGTCACGCAGGTATACCTGCGCAACCAGGACCTGCACACCCACACAGGACTTGTGATCCTCTCTCTTTTTGGGTTCCCCCCCTTCCTATTCACTTGTTTTCTTCAAATCCACCTTTCATCTTCAAGATTTAGTTTTCAAGACACTCTTCAAAGCCATTTATGGCATGTTTCCTTGATTTGCTTCCTTATTTGAAATGAATTCTGTGGAACATCTCTCAAAACCTAGTGATTTACATGTCTTCATATCACTAAGGTGAGAGATTTCATTCAATTAGCCTCATAATTTAAGATGAGAATATATTTAAATCTGGGCCTCCTTTTCAGTAGTAAGCCCCAGTCTCCAAGTCCCCAAATATGGGCATCCTCCTTAGGAGTAAGCCCCAAGTTCCCTATTCCTGGGCCTTCTTTTCAAAAGTAATCCCCAGTCCAAGATATTTAATCTAGGAATCCTCCTCAGGAGTAAGCCCCTAGTTTCCAAATATGGGCATCCTCTTCAGGGGTAATCTCTAGTCATAATTCCCCTTAACCTGGGTCTCCTTCTCAGGAATAAGTCCCAGTTCTCAAGTCTCTTAACCTGGGAATCCTCCTTAAGAGTAAGCCCCAATCCAAGATATTTAATCCGGTCATCCTCCTCAGGAGTAAGCCCCAAGTTTCCAAATATGGGAATCCTCCTCAGGAGTAAGCCCCAGTCATAATTCCCTTTAACCTGGGTCTCCTTCTCATGAATAAGTCCCAGTTCTCAAGTCTCTTTAACCTAGGCCTCCTTCTCGGGAATAATCCCTAGTTATCAAGTCCTTTTAACCTCGGCCTCCATCTGAGGAATAATCCCCAGTTATAATTTCCTTTAACCAGTCTTAATTTACTTTTGATTTGGTCTTCCTTCTTAAGAGTAAAACACAATCATAAGTCCCCTATATTTTGGGCATCCTTCTTAGGAGTAATACCTAAGTTAAGTATCCAAATCTCCATAAAGCGCATACCCCTTTATGGACCTTGATCCCGGGTTTCTTACCTAATGTATATCCCAATCCTCATCTATCTGGGCAGTCACACATACATTATCCCCACATTATTTCTTATTATTGCATCTTTCGGGGCACAATTTTTAGGTTTTACCAATACTTCTTGTTTCTCACACCGAGCATGACTCACGTGAGCTTAGAGTGTAAAAGTAATTATGACATATTTCATTGAGCCATCAACTATAAATAAACCTCATACACCTTTACTCGAACTACGTGGGTTCTGATTCCTTTTTTAAATAAGGATACGTAGGTAGCCCATCTGCGGGTACGATCCCTACTCTGAAATAATACATGTCCTTCTGAATGACAATAAACTTCAAGTGCCTCGCTGAGTGGATATAAAACCAGTATTTTTATCATAATGACCAAGAGATTTCTATATAATGTGTTAAAGGATACCATTGACTAAGAATCTCTTAACAAATACAGATGATTCTCTATTGATGAAGAACCTCGAATACATATAAAAGATTCTCTAAATCTCACACATATCAATCATTGATTGTCAGAACTAAAGGAAAGATCATTTTTTATACTTGGTAATCTAATAAGGATTCACGAACATAACATAAATCTATAAAGAGAGTCCCGGAATAGACAATAATTCCTCCCAAGAAGGTGTGATGAGTCCGACCTCCCATCCTCTCGACCAATGCAAATTCTAAAGCCTCATCGGTCCACAACTAATGAGCTCCTACCTTTGGAAAGTAGGTCCAAATGGATATTAAATCATTGGATGTTTCCGGTTCTATGAAAAACCCCATTAAAACCCGATTGGAATGTTTGAACCTTAAAAAAACGAGTTCATTCTCAATTCCAGCGTGAAACAAAAAATGGTGAACCCGACATGAATCCTTAACCTAGTTAAAATGATGTTTTTCTTTCTTTGTTAGGCCCCTATTTAAACTCAATGAGAGGGACAACAAAACAATCAATAACATATGTGCTCATCCAAAAGATGTAGTGGCCGAACTTATCTTGATTATGTCTGTTATATCAAATATGCACTCTTTTCCAAGATCGTCTACATTACAGAAATGGATTCTCTAAAGTTCACACCTGTGAATGCCTCTACTGTGAATGCCTCTGCTGCTTCTCCTACTAGATCGTCATCCGCTCTGAGGACGACATCACATACTCAGCATTTTCAACGCTGGGTATCAAATGCACTGGTTAAATAATACAGTCAAAATGATACTATTCTGACTCTGTAGTTCGCTCGACAAGCCCTCTAAGTCAATAATTCACCCGAGTCGTCTGGATAGCGACGACCTGTGATCAAGAAGCAGGCGGTTCTAACCACTGTCTCCAACCATTTCAGGTCATTATCCCCGGAACACAATCACCAGTCCCTCCCATATTCTGGGGAGGTGAATGAGAAGGTCACTGAAGGCCTTAATTCAAGGAGGCACGAGTCCTTCCCGAGGGCTCCCACAAACAATCGCCGCCAGAATCGTTCGCCAGTGCGCCCTCAATATGATGCGGGTATCGCCATTAGGGGTTCGGCTTAGGTCCCTCAGACCTTAGAACACAAGACGAACTGCCAGAGGAAAAATCCGGTCAACAGTGAGAAGGTTCTTATCTCTTCAATATCTAGAGAAGTCCACCAACAAAACTTGGTGGCTAGCAACGAGCGAGCACACACACTCGTCCGTTTTAATTCCATTGTCTAGCATACTCGTCTGGTAGCAACACACCATTCCCTGCAGTCAATTCTAGCGGAGTACTATAGACAGTAACATACACCTATTTATAAATCATCAGCTAGTCACCAGGCTCATCTGACTACATAAGATGTAGCCCACCAACCTAATTTGTTGACAACTGGAAAACAGGAACATCCACCTACTTACACTCATCAATCCTTCCACCAGCCTCATCTTCCAGTATTGAAGGAAGTTCATGAACCACAATCAGAGGATTGCAATCAGCAGGCACATACACCTACTAGTATTGATCATGCCTACCAACAGTCTCGTTTGGTAGAACCCGGAGAATTCAATTGGAAAGCCCCAATGAGAAACATGAGGCATACTCAACTCTCTGCCCCCACACTTGAGTACTGTCAGAATTCAATGACAGGAAAAGGAGGAAAGGAGTAGGCACATACACCTACTCCAGACATGGAATGGATGTATATTCTTGTTTCGGCATCTAAAGTCACCAAGCATATTCTGTCAATGGTGAAAGAGAAGATGAAAATCGCTGGTCATATTCTGGATGCCTGTCAGAATATTATAACAGCTTCAGTAGCATCATAGGGAAATAAATGAAAATCTTTCCCTACCAGTGGAGTGACACATCAACATATCACTCCAGAACAAACGCATACCTCTGTTCCAGTCCAAGAGGGTTGTGGGGCATACTCCCCCATGTCATACGGACAACCAAGTTAGGCACATACACCTGATTTGAGTGGATATAATCAGCCTAACCTGACTATTTATCTTGATCTGGCACATACAACATCCCATAAAAACCACTTTTTTCAAAAATTGGTTTCTAAAGTGCGTAAGAAGGCGTCTAAAAAGAAGACTCATCCATCACAGTCAAGAAATCATGATCTGATCTGTAATAAGGCCTTGCTCGATGCTGGAGTTCTTGAATCCCTCATACAATTATGTATTGTAATTATAGATTCTACTCTCTCATTTTCCAATAGTGGGAACATTAATTATGAAGGTCTTCATCAGACACTTCCTCATGAAGGCTTGCTTCATGAAAATTCAGTTGATCTCAAAGTTTCATCTTCAAATGAGTGCCATAAGAACCCTCTATGTGGCCTGAAGACCAAGGAGAAAAATGTTTCATCTTTTGTTGAAATCCACCATGGTGGTCCTCCCCATGATGATGATTTTATCCGTGAAAGTCCTCTTCATAGTAGTAATTCACATTGCCTGGAAAATGCTCCAATGGCCAATGTAGTGATGATAAATCCCTCTTGTCTTGAGGCACTTTAAAATGTGAAGCCAGTCATGTCTGATGCTTTACTTGTAGTAGGTGAAATACTTTCTCAATCAGAAGATAGCCAGGGGTGTAGGTCAATCTCCGAACCACCCCAGGGTCATTCATCTTCTAGTTTGATCAGTTAAATCTCTACCAATATTGTTTAATCTGGTGAAGCAACAAGGAAGCACCATCTCAAGTCTAATCAGGTAGAAAAATATTCATTGAATGATAAAGAGGAATTGATGAATATGAGAAAACAACTGGGAAAAGGTGAGGATCCAGTCATGTTTTGGCCTCTGGCTGACTCTCATTATGACTTTCCAGAAATGTTGACGGAAGATTGTATTCAAGATATTCGTCTCAACATGTGGAAAAATATTTGTCAATTGAAAAAGAAAATATTATCTTATGATGAATATGAAAATCATGTCATGATAATATAAGGGTTACAACGCCAAATTGATTTGGCCTCTCTCTCAGTTTATCGATATCTGAAGGCTAAAAAGAAGCAGAGTTCCCTTTAGCATTCATGCCTTGGCAAATTATGAAGATTGCGCTAGTTAATTTCCAATTCCCCATCTAGTATTCATATAAGGGGATGGGGTGTTCATGGAGCACTACATTTCAATGTACTCTTCAGTCAACAAAGCCCGCCTAAAATGGTCTCATGCAATGTTATTGCCCATAGATGGACACAACCAATCTCTTTGTTTGTAATCAAAGGCTCACTCAAGGGCAGGCCTCAACTAGTTCTTCTCAAAGTCAGGCATACAGAGGACAAGTTTTTGAATTACTCCTACATATTCAAATGATAATATTGAACAGTCTTCTCATTTAGAGTGTGCACATCATCAAGTGATAGAAGTGTTAGAAATCATCCAGCGTTCATTTGAGCCAGGTGATTTGAGTGGATAAAGGTTAATGCATCCAGCCAATTTCTGGACTAAAGTCCACAAGATCAGGAGAGATTTTAAGAAATTCCTAGATATAGAAGATCAAGAACCACCCCAGCTTTCCAGACTGGGGATTCTTTTAACCCAACCCTCAGAATCAACAAATAGGATTCGAGGAGTTGAGCAGAAATAGTAGGAACAGCCCCAGTCCACCGGACTGAGGACTTTTTCAAATCCTCAATCTCTTCCTCAGTGAAATTCAGTATTCTCTTGATTAGGGAGGAATCCACAAGAGGAACGACGAACTGAATTTTCAAGATATTACCTCCAAATTACGGTTCGTCAAGAAGTTCCTGATGGATCAAATAAACAAAAGGCAATGTCTCATCAAGGACATGGAACAATATAGTATCATAGAAATGCCGATAGAAGGGATGCAATGCGCTATGCATCAATTAATGTCATCAATGTCATTGTTGTTGATCCCCCAGAACATGAGGCTCACTCAGAGGAATCAGATGAAGAAGTTCTTTCTCAATAAGTTATACATGAAAACAAAAATGAAGAAGGTGTGCATACACGAAATCAAAGGCTTACCCAAAATCTAGGTATTTATTCAAATAACCAACTTCCCCCTATCCAAAAGGAATCCAACAAGGGGAAAGGAAAGAATAATTTTATTTACCATTCCTTTGGAGAAGCCCAATAACTATCACTAGACCAAAGATTTTCAAAACAAGAGGAAGAAATGAGGGAATTAAGGAGGTTGAATGCAGAACTACTTCACGGTAGTCTTCCTCCTAAGCATGATAGAGTCAGTCAGCCAAGGGAATTTATTGAATCTAATAAGATGGATCAAGAATTTCCTTATTTATTAGTACACCCTCATAGGTCTAATCCTATGGGTCAGGTGCAACAACAACCAGTGGTGTTGTCCTCAGTTGCAGTACCAACCACCACATCTTTCCAATCTCCAGTTATTGCACCTGCTCAGGTCCAAGCTCAACCAAATGTTTCTCAAAAGTCAATAACTATTATTGAGTCATTAAAGAGAACGGTTCGAATCTATGGAGGGAATAAGTGCTCAAATTCAACCATAAAAGAGAGTTTTCCCTGAATGGGTTGATGCAATTCCTCCCCAGAGCAACACTTAAAACATTTTGTTTCTAGTTGTGACAATATGATGGGAACCCCTCAGCAACAGGAAACAGTTAAGATCAGCTGTTTTTTACAGTCATTACAAGGACCTGCCTTTGTCTAGTACACAAGCTTGCAATTCCGGTCGATTACTGGAGGGGAAGATCTTCGTCAAAGATTCCTTCTTCAATTCAGCTCAACTTTGCCAAAGACAACCGTTTTTTATCTTACAAATTGTAAGAAAAGGGAGAATGAATGGGTTTCATATTTCATTGCTCTATGGAAGGGATTAACATATTCCCTAAGCTTGGAAATCCCTCAAGAATAATTTTTCCCAATCTGTGTGGAAAATTTGCGTGATGAACTGCGCACACTGTTGATCCCTGTGAAGTACACCTGAGGGTTTTGAGACCTTACTTCGATCGCTCAACATATCAAAGACTCTCTTACAAAGACTAAGGATAAAACTCGTGTAATTACATCAGCTCTGAGAAGGATAATGGGTAGAGAAGAGACTGCTATAGTTACACTTAAACAAGCACATGTACCTACTTCTACTTCAAAACATTCATCTTTCAGAAGGGATCCAACTCCTGAGTGTCAACAACAGAGTTCATTTCGTCAAGATGATCAAAGAGATCAAAGATGGAAACAATTTAAGGATCTAAAGAGAAAATTTTACTCTTTATGAAATGAACAGGTTCCTGGTTACTTCATTTCGGCTCTAGAAAATAATTTGGTTCAATTTCCAAGGCCCAAAAGGCCAAACAAGGAAGGAGATGAAGACCGCCCCAATTATTGCCCATTTCATCAGATGTTGGGGCATCCTATTCAGGATTGTTTTGTATTCAAGGACCTCCTATAAAAAATGGTGGACTCAGGACAAGTCAAATTGAATGTTTTTTTATCTTAAGTATCATGTGTTACTGCAACAGATCCAGAGGAAGAAGGAGAATGGTAAGAAGTCAAAAGAAAAAATGCACAGAAATATGATGATTAGATGGTCAGGAAAACAATAAACCGAACTCATGCCATTTTGTGAATGCAATTGAAGAAACCAATTGTGTATTCTTCTATGAATGCCACAGAATATCCCCCTTCATCAGAGGGAAAATCCTCAAAGAAATGACATAATTCAAAGAAAGAAGAGCAGTCATAAGAAGATGAGATTGTATCAAAGACTAAGTTGTCTTTGACTCTGGAATATTTTATGCCATCTACTTTGAAGCCACGGGCACCGTCTCACCAAATAGAACAGCATAAATTGGCTAATCAGGAAGAGTCTTCATCAGATTAACAGTTGATCTATGGTTCTTTTAATATGATTCATTTAACAGATCCTTATGCCAGTCACAGTTTCGAGCTCGATGAGCCTAAATTCCCTGTATTAAACAGAGGAATTAGAGGGATTTCCAGAGGTCTGGGATACAGAGGAAGATGTGGATATCCCAAAAGCAACTATTCCAATTCTACCCCTACTAGAACTGTATATGCAGCAAAAACTCATGGAAGAGCCCTTCAGTGAGCTCAACAAGAACAAGAAAGTTCTTCTACACATGGCAGATTCAGTCCTAGCACAGTCATTCGGGAGGATAGGTTTGAGGTTACACTTTCTTCCTCTCAACAAGTAAATAGACCTATTCGGTCTAATCTTCCAAAACCAGGAGTATTTCCAACTCCTACCCCGATACAAGATTCATCTACTTCCAAAGCATCAACTTCTAAGGCACCTGCAGAACCACATGTTCTTGTTGGAAAAAACAGACCTTTGGATCAAAAAAATGATGTCTTGAAACATTTAGCCCATGTATCGGCCAAGTTATCAATTCTGGATTCCTTGAATCTATCAATGGATCTTCAAGAGGCACTCATCGAGGCTTTGTTAAGTCCTCAGGAATTCGAAACTAAAATTGTTGCGGCTGAAGTCTACCATGTAGAAAATAATCATGCAGAATGACATGCAGTGATATCTTTCACAGATGAAGATGAAGATGATGTTGTGCATAGACATATTAGACCTTTTTATTTATCTAGTAAGGTCAATGATGTAGACATCTGAAAAGCATTCACTGATAATGGTTCAGGATTCAACCTCATCCCCATTCGTACACTTCATCGATTGGGCCTCACCGAATATGATTTATCTCCTTCTACTCTAATGTTTCAAGGATATGATAAAAATGAGAAAGAACCTCTGGGTGAGATCACACTCAGAACTCATTTTGGAAATCTTGTATCCAATTCATATTTCATGTTTGTTCATCATGACATAGCTTTCAACATTTTTCTTGGAAGATCTTGGCTACATCAATATGTAGTTATTCCTTCATCATGCCATCAATGTCTCAAATATTGTTTCAATGGCCAAATTGTGACATTGTATGGTGATAAATCCCCATTAAAAACATGTGAATATCAATACATTGAGGTGGAATTCTATCACATGGAGGGTGATCAGAAGTCTAAAACAAGGGAGGTTACCAAAGTTAATGCTCCATATGGTTTGAAAAAGATTCCAGTAAACCCATTCATACATGTGAGTACAGATTATGTGTTGCATATCAGTCAAACTGATAGGATAGACCCAAATCCAAATACTCTTATGGAAACTTCCATAATGTCAATTACGGAAATCAAGCCAGACACCATGGGAGAAATTGGTGATTCACCATGCAATAATGAATGCTCAAATGGGGGTGTCGTCATTTCATCTGATGAAATCCATCAAGTCTATACTTCGCCAACCAGGCCAGAAGAGGTTATAGCAATGTCATAGGTGATTCTTGAGGATAGGATGTAGGGCTCGAGGGATCTCATGCCTAGGGTTTGTGTTGACCCACCTCAACGCCGCCTCCCCTCAGCTAATCCTCCTCGGTCTCATCCCACCTCTGTCCATCCCTCGCGTGACACAGATATGAGATCCCTGACTCGGATCATGTCATCCCCTTGCGCGACAACCCTATGACTCCTCCTGATGCTGTCTGAGACGATGTCACCGCCCCCTCCTCTCGGATCCAGAGCCACCTGGATCTTATTGCCAATGATGACCCCATGACTCCCCGTGCTTTGCTGTCCGCAATGAAAATTCCTTTCTTCTTCCACTGCTTTGGGTTTGGTTCTCTCGGCACTCAAATCAGTGATGCGACCAGGATCCCTGTCGGCGCGGAACCCCCTTCGACAGAGCGATGTGTGCGGTCAAGATTGACGGAGCGACATGTGCGGTCAAGATCAATGGAGCGAAATGTGTGGCCTGCCGTCATGACATGATCTCTATCGTTGAACTCCTTCAATGTCCAGAGGCTTGTGGTTTCTACTGGAGAGATTTCCACATTTCGGTTGTTTGGCTTTGATGGTAATGGTTTGCTGCAGGGGAATTGTTGTTTGTTTTCCAGATTTAGTAGGCAGATGCGGATGGTAGATGAAAGAATTATGGATGTAGACGATGTCCTCTCCTCAACATTTCTCTTCCGGTTTACTTCGGGTTCGGAACAGGCAGGGTCAATATCTTCTCTCGGGTCAATACGAGGTCACTGAGGGTGACCCCAGGAATGCTCGATGCTTGAGAAAATCCCTCACCTATTTTACCCTATTTTGATGTTTTCCATTTTGTGTTTCAGGTTCTAGTTCTATCATTTTCTGTTTTTCCTCTGCTCTTTTTGCCTTTCCCTTCAAGCATACCCCCACTATCTACTGGTTTGAAGTTTTCTTTGGAAAATTGGGATGGTGTTGGTGGATCTGATGATGAGGTTTCTGATCTTGGAGGCTCTTGGATTATGTCCTCTTGCTGTTGGTTCCAGCATTTATGGTCTAATCTTTGGGTTTTCTATTTGATTTTGTTTGTTTAGTTATCACTTAGCCACAAAGTGATGGTCACAGGTGGTTTTCTGGTGTTTTTGGGCGGCTCTGGTCCACGTTAGCGTTATTTTCTCATCCCCTAAATGGCTCCTTGTGATGGCATACTGGTTCTCACTTACCCTCAAAGTGATTTGTAATGATGGGTTCTCACTTAACCAAAAAGTGTTTCAAAAATAAAAAAAATGAATTTTCAGTCAATGTCATAGGTGAACGATGATGTTGATTCTCAATCCATTATCTCCTCTTTATTACCCATGGAAGACCCTTCATCATCAATAGGGTCAGAAATGGAAGCCTCTTCTTCAATATGTTCAAATTTTAACATCTCTCTTGATCCTAGAAATTTTGCTTCATCATATACTATGCAAGTAGAAACAGAAGAAATAACACATGTTGAAGAAGAAGAGGAAGATCTCAGGGATGCTCCTATAACATTTGAAGAGAATATCTCTACCACTGTGGATAAACACAGAGAAATAAATATGGGTATAAAAGAATATCCATGTCCCACTTTAATTAGTGTGGCCATGACTCTTGAAGAGGAGGAAATGTATATTTCATTTTTGAAGAAAAATTGAGAAATATTTTCATGGAACTATACAGAGATTCCAGGGCTTGATCCTGATGTTGCTACTCATCATTTGGGTTTTCCATAAGAACATCGAGGATTTAAGCAAGCCACATGGAGAACACACCCAACATATGCATCCAAAATTGAAGCTAGGGTGGATAAAATAATCAAAGCTAACTTCTTTAGAGAAGTTCAATATCCAAAATAGGTGGCTAATATTGTCCCTGTGAAAAAGAAGAATGGAAAAATTAGGGTTTGCATTGATTTCAAAGATCTTAATCTACATTTCCCCAAGGATGGTTTTCCAATTCCGATCACAGAACTCTTAATTGATGAAATAGCTAGATATGAAGCACTTTCCTTCATGGATGGATATTCCGGGTATAATCAAATCTGAATGGATCTAGAAGATGAAGAATCTATAGCTTTCAGAGCCCCTCAGGGTGTGTTTTTCTATCGAGTAATGCCCTTTGGCCTGAAAAATGCAGGTGCAACATATCAGCGTGCCATGCATCGTATCTTCAAACACTTTTAGGAAAGTTTCTTGAATGTTATCTGGACGATTTAGTGGTTACATCCAGACGACGTTCTAATCACATGGCTGATTTGGAAATCATATTCCACAAACATTGACAAAACAATTTGAAGACGAACCCCTTAAAATGTGCTTTTGGGGTAACCTCAGGAAAATTTCTCGGCATTGTTGTATGCCATCGTGGTATTGAAGTCAATCCTGCGAAAACAAAGTCAATACATGGTATGTCACCTCCTCGAAATTTGAAGGAATTGAGAGGAATTCAAGGACACTTAGCCGATATTCGGCATTTCATCGCCAATTTGGCAGGAAAAAGTTTACCCTTCACCAAATTGATGAAGAAGGGAGTCACTTACCAGTGGACTGAAGAATGTCAAAAATAATTCAATATTCTCAAGAAATATCTCTTGATTACACCGGTATTAATGCCAACTATTGAAGGAAGGCCACTTATTCATTATGTGACAGCTTTAGAGAGATCATTGGGTGCCTTCCTTGCCCAGAAGAATGATGCTGGAATGAAAACAACATTTACTATCTCATTCAGACTATGCTTGTAGCAGAAACCCGATATTCAAGTATTGAGAAGTGTTGCCTAGAATTAATCTTTTCAGTTCAGAAGTTGAGACACTACCTGCAATATCACGAGGTCCAATTGGTATCTCGCAATAACCCTCTCAAATTCATACATAGTTGTCCAATGCTTACAGGACGTCTGGCAAGGTGGGCAGTTATTTTGCAGCAATTTGATATCTAGTATGTGTCTCAAAAGGCAATAAAGGGACAAGCTCTGGCTGATTTTCATGCTGAACATCCTTTAGTATAAGATACATCTTTAGATATTGAACTTCCTCATGAAGAAGTCTCTTCTATTCAAGATAATATTCAACCATGGGAAATGTACTTCGATGGTGCTTCCAGAAGTCCAATAGGGAAGAAAATGGAAGATCCTAAATTCAACAAAGTTTGGTTAGGAATTGTTCTCATTTCCACATAAAAGGCAGTGCTACCTTATTCCTTATTATTGTGGGAAGGCGGTACAAATAATGAATCAGAATACCAAGCTCTCATCGCAGGATTGGAGTTGGCGCTTCAAGCACAAGGGAATCACTTAAAGGTGAAAGGTGATTAAGACCTGGTAATCAAACAAGTCAATGGGGATTATTCCATCAGAAAAGAAGAGTTAATCCCTTTGTATGATTAAGTTAGAGAGTTAATGGTGGAATTTCTTTGGAACCGACATTTTCTTATGTCCCGCGATCACAAAATGCCCAAGCTGATGCACTGGCTAATATAGACACAGACCTGGAAGATCCAAATCTGGACGAGACAATCATCAGTATTTCCCACTGTCTTACAATTTCACCTTATGTTCAAACCAGAAAAGATGAAATCAATGAAATTAGTCCAATTTCTGAACCATATGGTCATACTATAGTATGGATGACACCTATCAGGGAATACCTTTAAAATAGAATACTTCCACCTGATAGAGCTGAGAAAGAACAAATCTGATGATGTATGGTCAATTTTACTCTTTATGACAGCCCTGATCACATAGAAAAAATTCTCTACAACAGAGGTTTTGATGGAGTTCTCTTCAGATTCACTGATGGTGAAGAGACAATGGCTGTCATGAAATAAGAACATGGAAGAGTCTG
This sequence comes from Viscum album, assembly GCA_963277665.1. Taxonomy (NCBI): domain Eukaryota; kingdom Viridiplantae; phylum Streptophyta; class Magnoliopsida; order Santalales; family Viscaceae; genus Viscum; species Viscum album. The sequence goes on from OY728139.1 coordinate 1,196,281,939, forward strand.
TGGTGCCCACCAGTTTGGACATAGACTATCTGATCAAATTCAAATGCTTGGATACTTTTGGCCTTCGATGATATAAGATTGTGTTGATTTCACAAAGTAGTGTCATTCATGCCAAGTATGTTCCATCATCATTCATCAACCCCCAGAGTTGCTTCATATAGCTAAATACTTGTGACCATTTTCTACATGGGGAATGGATGTGGTGGGACCTTACCCTTTAGCTACAGCTAAGTTGTTTTAAGTATATTCTTACTACTACTGGTTTCTTTTCCAAATGGGCAGAGGCAATACATCTCCAAGATGTTATTTCTAAAAGCATTGTTAGCTTCATCAAGTCTAACATCATTACCAGATTTGGTGTCCCTCATACCATATTGACGGACAATGGCACCAACTTCTGTTCATCCGAGGTAAAGAAGTTGTATCAAGAATACAATATCAAATCCAACCATTCATCTCGGAATCATGCAGTGGCCAATGGCCAGATAGAAGCCTTCAATAAGATTCTTTCAAATATACTGCAAAAGATAGTGGATAAAAATAAAAAGTCATGGCATGATAAAATCTTTCATGATTTATGGGATTATCGAACCACCACCAGCAATGCAACGCGGTCAACTCCATATTCATTGTTATATAGAATAGAGGCATTCTTGCCCATTGAAGTTCAATTTCCTTCGCTCAGAGTAGCCATTTTTGATCAGTAATCTATAGATGAAGAATCTCAAAATCAATTGGATGAATTGGAACGGTTATATGAGAAAAGATTGTGCACCCTGCATCACTTGGAGGTCTATCAAAATCAAATTGCACAAGCTTTCAACAAAAAAGTTCATCTTCGTTCATTTATTCTGGGAGAATTGGTATTGGTTCTCTGAACTCCAATGATACTAGGAAAGAAACCTCCCTTTCTTGAGCCAAGGTCGGAAGGACCTTACTTAATACATAAGGTCTACTCCAATGGAACTTATTCTTTAATCTCAATGGATGGAGAACTCATCACAACTCCAACCAATTCCAGATTCTAAATATGTATTTTGTATAACACAAATACCTCATTTCGTTCCATGCATATGACCTTAAACTATTTATACCATCGTCCAACATGATGTTAAACTGTGTCCCCATTTTCCACACTATAAGACATTAAACTGCATAGTAATACGTCCTAGCTACATGACACTAAACTATACAACACTCTATCATCCAACATGACGTTAAACTGTAAAGTCCTAGCTACTTGATGCTAAACTGTACAGAAGTTTTTTATGTCCAGCAATACGTTAAACTGCATAACCATTGTCCTAGATATACGACATTAAACTGTTCACTTATTTGTCCCACATGACATTAAACTATGAAAAAGTCCCTAATACGTCCTAGCTACATGAAGTTAAACTATACAACACTCTATCATCCAACATGAAGTTAAACTGTATTGTCCCTTTTTGTCAAACATGACGTTAAACTGTGTTGTCCTTACTGTATGACATTCAACTGAACAGTACCCAAAGTCCTTACTGCAAGACTTTAAACTACATAATCTTCTCTTTTGTCCTTACTGCATGGCATTAAACTGCATAGTCCCCCATTTTCCAACATGATGTTAAACTGTGTTCATCCCCTTATATGTCCAACATGACATTAAATTGTGCATCGTTAGGGTTGTTTATACCTCTTGCTTCTCACACCAAGTACGAATCACATGAGCTTAGAGTAAACTTCAACCATAACACTTTCAATAGGCTGATAACCATGCGTAAGTCCCAACACCATTTTTTTAGATCGTTGTCCTCAAAAACAACTTTATCACCAATTAATTATTCAATTGAACTATGCGAACATTGATCATTGCCTTCAAGGATGGGTAATTAGGAAAACTCGTGAGGTTCAAGCCCAAAACCAATCTCTTCACATAGATTCACCTCCATATCATATGATGTTGATTCGTGAAGCCACCCCTAGAATCAATATCTTCATATTGGTTCACCTTTTTCCTTTCTATATGACGTTAAACTGTACATCACTTTTATCTAGTACGACAACAAACTAAAGCATTCTTTGACACCCTCACCTAAGAGGGAATCATTATTTACATTGATCTCCAATCATGTTATATTCTAGAGACTATGTGAATACATGGCAATGCCCGAACCTTTTATCTTGGGTCAAACCATCATTGCACTAAAGTCCCCTTTCACCCTTCATATGTACGAACCAAATCTGTACATAGGGTATTTCAAGAACTACGTGTGGCATGATTCCCATCCTTATGGGATACATAGGAATGTTCGAGCATCCCTCAAATCCAGCCCCAAGCCTTTGGTCCTAACCCCAAATTTCACTTTCAGTCCCTTGGATGAAAAGTCCCCCTATGAAAACATGAATGTGGGATGAAAACCGTGGTCTTCATTCACATTAGGTTTATCAAACACACACTGTGTATTCCTTATAATGGTCCGATCTCTATGAACCTAAACTAAGATCTCCCATACTCTCATCCCACAAGACGTTAAACTATATTTCAATAACTACATTTGGCTTGATCCTCATTCTAATGAGATATGTAGTGAATTCCAACATCTTAATTCAGGGCCCAACCATAACATGATTATGGTTAGCATTGGTCTGTGCATCTTTAAATATGTTGGACAATGCCCATTTTGATGCATCATATTCCTAACCTTAAATACTTTCAGATCTCCATAACCCTTTTCTTGACTTCTGGTCACAAAATGTAAAATTTCTGAGAGTTCTTTTGCCTGACTATGCAGCACGTGCCCTTAGGCGGCCTTCCATAAGTGGTATACTTAACAGACCTGTCAGCCAAAAGATGCTATTATTTTACTATGAAGCCAATTCCCGTAGGTGGCCCTGCATAATTCAACCCCCTAACGGGTTTTTCAAATAATGGTAACTTCATTCTTGGAAATAAAACCTCTTTTTCCTTAGTTGTCTTAACAACAATATGTAGGGATCTGAGAAAATATCCATCCTTAAAATATTTTTCCCATACTCTTTTTTGTGATTTGAAAGTATTCAAGTCTATGGTTTATATTTTCCTTCCCTACGTTTGGGTAAGACCTTCGTAGGAGTGATATTCATCCAATTATTATACAATCTTAATTGGAAATATCCTCTCCATATTCAAGTACCTTTCTACATACAACCAAATCTATGATTTAGAAAATTTGAATCTCCATAAACTTTCACTGGATTTTTAGCAGTATAAAAGTAATTTTTTGAGAGTTCTTTTCCCTGACTATGAAACACGTGCCCATAGGTGGCCTTGCATAAGTAGTCTACAAAACAGACATATCAGCCAAAAGATGATAATATTTGACTATTCAACCAATTCCCTTAATCGGCCCTGCATAAATCAAACCCCTAATGGGTTTATTAAATAATGGTAACTTCACTCTTAGGAAATACTTCTTCTAATGACTCCTAGTCCTTTTTCATATCATTCCTTAGATTCAAAATTTCTTAAGTCATAGTTTACATTTTTTCCCCATACTTGAGGGTGGTAATATTTTTTCAAATAAATTATCAAGGAATTGAGTCAATTTTAATCCATTAGGTAAAATCTATTTCAACCTTAAACATTATCCTTTTTATGTCTGACGTGCATGACTTTAAACTGCCCACAAAAGACAAGGGAACTCTGAACAAAAGTCAAGTCCCAGCTCACTAAACATACATTTTGTTTGATTTAGGTAATATTGAGAAATTAAAAGATTTAAAGTTTGTGGGGTTATTTTTATAATCCTAGTAAAAATCAAACTATGTTTACTAGGCCCATTAGCATAGGTAAAAATTTAAAGCTGGTAAAAAAAGAAGGCATGTACAAATGATTAAAGATGAAAGTATTATTCATTGATGAACAAGAGTTAGACGGACATCCACAGATTGGAGTCTCTTCTCTTTTCCAAGAATTACAAAAGGTTGTCAACATAAATCATCATTTAATTTACCACATCCTGAGCTTCATCAGCAGCCAGTTGAAGCTCATGCACTCGACCAACTTCACTCTTTTTAGCTCGATGGAGTGATTTCTTGGCATCTGCAATGGATTTCATACCATTTGTTTGAGATCCTTCCAGTGAATTATTAAGTTGGTCAAGTTCCCCAGTAACAGCATCTAACTATTGCTGAAGATGCATCTGCCGGAAGAATTTCTCATTGATCTTATACTTCAGCACTTTTAAAGTGGCAGTATAATCAGCCTCAGCTTGGGATACTGTAGCCTCAAATTCGCTGATATTGGCTAACAGCCTCGCCCTGGTCAAATCTTGTCGGTACTTTCTCTCCTGCTCCCTTCTTAAGATGACTTGTTTTACCGCGGTATGGATCTCTTGATATCCAAAACTACCAAGACCCAACATGACGAACAGGGATAAAAGTCATGGAATCTTCAATGATAGCTCATCTAGGGGCACTTTAGATATGATCTTCCATATTTTCTGTCATGCCTTGCATCGTGAAAATTGGAGCGCCTTTTGTATCTCTGGGTCTGACACAACATCACTGTCACAAGGGGGAATATAATCCGGGATTAATGCACTTAGAGAAGTTCCCTATTCTTCTCCTTCACCCCTGACCCATGTTACTTCACTTTATAATCCCATTGGGGTGGAGGCTGAAGCTTCACCTCCATATCTAGCCACTAAAATTGATGGCCCTGCATAATCAATTGAAAGCTTTGGTAAGTTTCTAAGGATAAAAAAAGTTGATTGGTTATCTTAAAAATTAAATATAGTATCAAATATTTCTATCCCTTACCCAATGGTAGATCAAAAACATGAGAAGTATCCTCCCCATCTTTCCTAGCTTCAACAGGATTTTCAGGATGAATTTCAGGAATCTCTGCCAGGTTAAGCTCCACTTGAGCTACTGTCTCGGAAATAAAAGGGTTCATTGTACCCCCTTCAAGTATTGGCAGTTCAGCAGCATGCTCATATGGAACTGCACATTTGAACCAATCATGGTCAGAGATGTAATAAGAAGTTATTTTAATAGGACAAAGGATAACACTCACGTCCAAAATCTTCTAAATTACATTGTAATTTAACTTGATATAAAATATCTTCAAAATATGCACCAAGTTTCATCATTTTATCTAATGGTATCTCGGATTCCTGGTTAGTCTCACCAGTGAGAGCATTCGATATATCTACTTGGCGACCCTCATTCTGCAGCCTCTGACCCTGGACAACTTCTTCAGTTAAAATTACAGCATCCGTTTCAGTGGCCACCAAAAGCTCTAGTGTAGGGGTTGACTTTAAAGAATCACAGAATGGAAGTTAGTTGATGTTTCATTCAATATTTTATGAAGCATTAATAATTTACCAGAATTAGATTCTTCTCTTCTTGCAGTAGTAGTAGGAGTGATACTGGGAATAGACCCTGGTTCCTCTTGAGGAGCATCCAAGTTAGCATGAACTTGTGATTGTTTACCAGCACCCTCCGTCTTCCTCAAAGGAGGGTCAATCCTCTCCCTCAAAGGGGAAATTGAAGAATCCCCTCCAATCCCAAGAAGTATGATCATCCTTTTCATGGGTTAAGACTCATGACTATCCGAAGGACTTACCACTACTGATGAAGCATTGAACTATGGACTTATTCCTTTGATGTCTTTGTTTCATTGGATTTTTGGGAGTGTTTATAGTCTCCTCTCCAAATAAAGGTATTGGAGAGTGAAAAGAATAATTCTTCATCTGTGGCTTGTTGTCCTGGAGATATCTCACTCGGCTCATGAGGAGATTCGTTATCCCCGATGGCAGTACCACCCGGACTATACTGTGGTGAAGGAACTTCGGCAGTTCCTTTCATTGCAAGCTGCAGGATGAAGAAAATAGTTTCCCTGAGTAACAAATCATTGACTGAAATCAAGTTGAAAAAAAATAAGGAAAGAGACTTACATCTTCAGGAGCCACGTAATCATGCCACTCCTCATCCCCAGAACCACCAGTCCCCTCAGTGGTTCCATGATCTATCATTCCCATCACCCGCTTGGTGACAGGAATGGAATCTTCAATGCCATATATGAGCATCTCTAGCTCCCTTATATAAGACCACACTTCATATGGATTATCATCGAAATGGATATCAGTAGAAGCCCGAAGATTCCCTATTCCAGGGATGTGTATCCCTTCGCATAAATCCAGCCAGGCAGTTTCAGTATTGCAATATAAACTCCACCAAGTCTGGATAGCCTCTGGTCGTAAATATTTAGCATGTGTACCAGAAGGCTGCGAGGAGGGTCCTACAATCTTAGACTTTAGCTTATTCCCAACTCCTGCAACTAAAGATAAAGGATAAGAAAATAAGACTTGTTTCTCTATAAAGTAATGGTGACTAAATTTCCCCAATGAAGTAACTCACTAGGAGTTGATGGAGTTGGTCTCTTGATTCTGATAGGGGGATTATATCTGGCACGAGGACACTTTTCTGCATGTTGTGCATCATCATCCCCATCTTGGGAATCCAGCAAGTCATCCCTTGGTGAGGAACCTAGTGAATTAGCTCCAGGTGGGGAAGCATCACCTTCCTGTTAAAGGATTTATTTCGCTATAGTTCAATTCTTTTTCACAACCTAATAAATCGGATGATTCAACACCCCTTCAGGGTATTATGCTATCTAGTTCTTGGTATACCATGTATTTAAGTTACTCGCCGCTTTATCAACGGGTAGATCAAACACTGCCCTAGTCATCTCCATAGATGTCAGTAACCATAGTTGTCAGGAAACCATCGAATGCTGCTCTGACCAGACATGCACATGAGGGGATACATCAGTCTGCTGCAGACACTTGAATTAGTGTGAAAATATGTATGGAGCATAGGCCTCACATATAATCTCACTGTTAATCCCGGTGGCTAGCACACCATCTCTATAAGCCAGCACGTATGACCTAAATTCCAGGCTGGTTGTTCCATCATCAACAAACTTCCCGATTGGTGGGTTTCCATAAGGAAAGAAATTGAATTCCGTGTACATGCTCAACCTCACCTTCATATCATAGATGTTGAGAGCTAATGGAGCAACTCTAGAAAAAGCCTGCACTGATGGCCTGAAGGAACTTCTAGGAACCTATACTTCATTATGTACATTATATGTCTTGAAATGAGTGGAAATCCATCCCCAAAAAACTTGGAATGGTCTTGCTATTCTCAAAGGAGACTTACCCATAAAGAAATGGAGTAATCTCTTGTGAATTATTGCCAAAATGGGTGTGGCCAACCCAACCATTTTCTTCTCAGCCAACTTGGCTTCCACAAAGAAGGTCCCTGGCCTGAAGCCTCCCTTCGAATCCCAGACTGGAAGAAGATAAACACTAAGACACAAGGCTAGAAGCCCATTAGACGGGTCTTTTTTGGAATTCTATGATTCACTTCATACCCCCACTTCTCAAATTCCCCTACTTCCATGGTCAGCCAGAATGTGCCAAGAGCACCCCTCTTCTCAGTTCTGGGGAAGGTAGTAGGACGAGTACAGGTGGGTCCCTTCTCATTAGAATCCTTCTCCTCCTTCCTGGTAAGAAACATATCCATCCACTCCTCTTGATGAATATCCTTTCTGGAATGAGTTTTGGATGTCTTAGAACTCTTGAGCTTGTGGAAATTTTCAATAATTCCCGAGCCAAAACCAGAGTCTTCTCCAAATCATTTCAAGTCCCCTTGGGAGGGATGAATTCATCACACATTTCACCCAGAATTGGAGCCCTTGAGATCTTGTAGACATCCCATAGATTGATGCCTACTTCTCCATTATTCAGATGGAAATAATTAGTTTCTGGGCTCTAGTGGTTGATTAGCTCCGGCACAAACTCATCATTCTTGTAGACATATGTCCTCCCAGCCCAGACGGATTCATATATTGCAGCTCCTTTCAAATCCTCAACAAACTCTTTACAGTTTTGTCGCACCCAATATTCCCACATCCAAGTTGTCTTCACACCCCCTCTAGGATGGAAGTCCCAACACTTCTTCCAGCCTTTGGATTGATCCATATGAGAATTTCGGATGATTGAAGGATAACATTGTGGTTGCAGTTCGTGATTCTCAGGATTTAGATCTGGCGCACAAGGACTATGATGCATCATATAGGCCTTCTCCACTGTTCCAGAATTTGCAAATTATCCTCCACTTGAGATATTTTCTGAAGCAAAATTGGTGTAATTCTGAAACCAAGAATATGGGAGGTAGTTCTTTACCTCTGGAATGTTGACATCTTGCAGATGATCATGCCCATACAGAGGCAAGTAGATGCTCTGGGGAAAGTTACAATGATACATCTTCAAGTATTTAGCCAAATCTGGAAGAGTTCAGTTGCAAACAGTCTAGTAATCATGGCCAATAACATTCATCATATCTTCAATCCGCTTGCTAGCCAGTTCATCATCCATTCCAATTCTTCTAGGAGCCATTGAATCTTCACAAAGGTTGAATAATTAACTCTTAAGTGAGTTGATTTTTCATAAATTTTTTGAAGAAAAGTGAAAAAAATGGCTAAGTCATTAGGTAGCGCACGTCCAGTGTTGGAATGAAAGTATAGTTGTGTCGCGCAAGTATTGGCACGTAGTTATCACCGCACAAGTCCAAATACCTCTACAGAAGCACGACACAAAGAAACCAGCGGAAAACAAGACTCTTGCGCGACGAAGGCAACTTGCATGGTGAGAGCAGGAATATTTGAGAACCTGTTTCTTTGCACAAGGAATGGCCGCATATATATATGAAAGGTTTCACCCCTACATGCAAAAGCCTGCGTGACTCTCACCTGCGTGATGATATCCGCGCACTCAAAACTGGTGCGTCGCCTTTCCTTGGTTTTCTTCTTTACGTCAGAGTCGCATCCTCCTTCTTTTGGATCCAAATCTGAGGGGGACTTTTTTTGACTCTCCTTTCCATCATAGAGTCTAACGAATGAAAAGGGATAATACCTTAACACAAATTGATTAATCCTTTGAAGAAACATCAAAAATTGACAAAGGCATGAAAGAGGATTTTTTACACTTGGGTTGTGAATGTTTCATCATGGTCGTGCAAGTATACTTGCAATCCACATAGTGGTCATGCAGGTGACTTGAGCACCCTATTTGATATTCACCTGGGCTCTTCAGCAGCCTATAAATAACACTTGTGGGCCCCCCATTTCAAAGACGAAAAATTCCAAAACCCATATTTAATCTCCTGACGCCCTAGTCTCTTCTAGAAGTCTTTCAAACACTTCTAAGATAATTTCTTACGTATAATGGAAGCTCTAAAGAGGGGGAACAAGGCCTAAGGTGTTGAAATTCACCAACACCTGTGCGCCTAGGTGTTTAATCCTTAAGGGAAATGGACAGACCTACGCGCCACCATATCCCTTCACCAGAACCTGAGCACCACTCTTTTGGATGCCCCTAGGGATAATAATAAGGGCTTGAGCTAAGCCTCGCCCAAGTATTACCCTATGGGTTGACCGTCGTGTAGGTACCTATGTGTCGGGCAGGTATACCTGCGCGACCAAGACCTACGCGTCCACACAAGACTTATGTGCCTCTCTCTTTTTAGGTTCCCCTCCTTCCTATTCACTTGTTTTCTTCAAATCCACCTTTCCTCTTCAAGATTTAGTCTTCAAGACACTCTTCAAAGCCATTTATGGCATGTTTCCTTGATTGGATTCTTTATCTGAAAGGAATTCTGTGGAACATCTCTCAAAACCTAGTGATTTACATGTCTTCATGTCACTAAGGTGAGATATTTCATTCATTCAGCCTCATCCTTTAAGATGAGATGATCTTTAAATCTGGGCCTCCTTTTCAGGAGTAAGCCCCAGTCTCTATGTCCCCAAATATGGGCATCCTCTTTAGGAGTAAGCCCCAAGTTCCCTATTCCTGGGCCTTCTTTTGAGGAGTAAGCCCGAGTCCAATATATTCAATTTAGGCATCCTCCTCAGGAGTAAGACCCAAGTTTCCAAATATGGGCATCCTCCTCAGGAGTAATCCCCAGTCATAATTCCCCTTAACATGGGTCTCCTTCTCATGAATAAGTCCCAGTTCTCAAGTCTCTTAACCTGGGAATCCTCCTTATGAGTAATCCCCAGTCCAAGATATTTAATTTGGGCATCCTACTCAGGAGTATGCCCCAAGTTTCCAAATATGGGCATCATCCTCAGGAGTAAGCCCCAGTCATAATTCCCCTTAACCTGGGTCTCCTTCTCAGTAATAAGTCACAGTTCTCAAGTCTCTTTAACCTGGGCCTCCTTCTCATGAATAAGCCCCAGTTATCAAGTCCTTTTAACCTGGGCCTCCTCTTCAAGAATAATCACCATTTATAATTTCTCTTAACCAGTCTTTATTTAATTTTGATTTGGGCTTCCTTCTCAGGAGTAAAACACAATCATAAGTCCCCTCTAATTTGGGAATCCTTCTTAGGAGTAATCCCTAAGTTATGTATCTAAATCTCCAAAAATCACATACACCTTGATGGACCTTGTTCCTGGGTTTCTTCCTTGAAGTAAATCCCAATCCTCATCTATCTAGCCAGTCATACATAAACAAGCCCCACATTATTTCTTATGATTGCATCTTTTGTGGAACAATTGTGAGGTTTTACCAGTACCTCTTGATTCTCACATCGAGCATGACTCACATGAGCTTAGAGCGTAAAAGTAATTATGAAATCTTTATTTGAGCCATCAAATATGCATAAAACTCATAATTCTTTACTCTAACTGCATGGGTTCTGATTCTTTTTTTAAATAAGGATACGTAGGTATCCCATCTACAGGTACGATCCCATCTCTGAAATAATCCATTTCCTTCTGAATGACAATAAACATCAAGTGTCCCACTGAGTGGCTTTAAAACCAGTATGGTTATCATAATGACCAAGAGATTTCTATATAATGTTTTAAAGGATACCATTGACTAAGAATATCTAAACAAATACAGATGATTCTCTATCGATGAATAACCTCGAATACATATAAAAGATTCTCTAAATATCATACATTTCAATCCTTTATTATCATATCTAAAGGAAAGATCATTTTTTATACTTGGTAATCTAATAAGGATTCATGAACATAACTTAAATATACAAAGAGAGTCCTATAATAGACAATAATGCCCCCCAAAAAGGTGTGATGAGTCCAACCTCCCATCCTCTCGACCAATAAAAATTCTTAAGCCTCATCGGTCCACAACTAATGAGCACCTACCTTTTGAAAGTAGGTCCAAATGGATATAGAATCATTGGATGTTTCCAGTTCTATGAACAAACCCGTTAGAAACCGATTGGAATGTTTGAACCTTAAAAAACGAGGTCATTCCCAATTCGATCGTGAAACAGTAATGGTTGTAACATCCCCCTTAGACTTATGTCTCTCAACCTTAACTTTCTAAAAAACCAATCATCGAGATGCATATTCAAAAACATATATTTTATTTCCATCCCATTAGAAATACTATTTTAAGTCTCAAAACATCTTTATTCTTCTAGGATGAATAGGGAATGAATAATTACAAGATTTATACAATAGCACGTTCTTTACTTATGGTATGGGATGAATACAAACCTGGTCCTTCAACCTTATTATTCCATCACAATCATGGTTTAATTCCAGAACATTTATCACCTCTATTTGTAGCTCCACAAATTCCTTTTACACCTCCTTAATCCTTAATTGTATATGTGGTTGAACATTCAATTGATAAAGATAAGATTTTTCCCCTTCATTTAAAATTTCAAGATCCATCCTTTGAAAATACATAAATTTTGGATCTTTTGTGATCCTCATCATGGATAGGCTAGCATGGTCCTTTCAACTCAAAGCATCTTCCACCTTGTTCACTTTTCTATGGTGGTAATGTATTGAGCAGTCATAATCTTTAATCAAATTCAAACATATTATTTGAAACTATTCAACTCCTTTTGTGAAAAAATATATTATAAACATTTATGATCGGTATAAATATCACACACTTCACCATAAAGATAATTCCTCTATATATTTTATAAAAATATTACCATAGATAACTCCAAATCATGAGTTGGGTAAATTTTCTTTTGGATTTTTAATTTTTGTGAGGCATAATCTATTACCATATCATTTTTCATGAGAACATAACCCAACCCCTTATTGGATGCATCACTATAGATCATAAACTTATCTCTACAACAAGGCAGTGTGAGAACTGGTGCACTGACTAACCTTCTTTTTAGATCTTTGAAATTATATTCGCATTCCTTCGTCCAGAAGAACATAACTCCTTTATTAGTAAACTTGGTTAGTGGATTAGATAATCATGAAAAATATGTAAAAAACATCGGTAATATCCATCCAAACTACAAAACTTTAGATATCTGTTACCATTGTTATCCTTGGCCAACTTTTAATAACTTCTATTTTTGTTGCATCCATATATATCCCCTCTCTTGATATTATGTGACCAAAAAATGAAACATTCTGAATCCAAAATTCACACATGATAAATTTTTCATAAAGGATATCATTTATTAGGGCCTTTAATACTATTATCAAGTGATCTTCAATATCTTTATTGATTTTAGAATAGACAAGAATATTTTCTATAAGTAATACCACAAACTGATCAAGATAGTCTATAAAGACTCTATTCATTATATCTATAAAGATAGCAGGGGAATTAGTAAGACCAAAAGGAATCAATATAAATTCATAGTGTCTATAACATGTATGGAATGTCATCTTCAGTATATCCTCCTTTTTACCCTTAATTGATGATATCCTGAACGAAGATCAATCTTGGAAATGTATTGAGCTCCGTTTAGTTGGTCTATTAAGTCATAAATGCGGGTAAGATGATTTTTTATAGTGATCTTGCTAGGTTCTCAATAATTATTGTAGAGTATCATTGATCCAAATTTCTTCTTAAAAAAATAAGTTCTTTCCCAGGGTGACATACTAGGGAATATGAATACCTTATCAAGATTCTATTGGAGTTGTTTTTTTAATTACTACAACTCAGTTTGGGCCATTCTATAAGGTTTATTCAAAATATTAATAACACCCAGTATGAGTTATATTAGAAACATAACTATATGATTTTTTGGAATACCTGGTAATTATTTAGGAAATACATCACCAAACTCCCGTACAATGGGTTTATTCTTAATTTTTATTTTCTCCCCAACCATTTGAGATAGATAACATTCATTTATAAGGATCAAGACCCATAAGATGGAAAATATTACTACTAGAATGTTATATTTATCCTTGCATTGATATATGATCATAGATTGATATAGAAAATGAAATTTGACATCCCTTTATTGGAAATTGATATGAGATTTATATAGATAAATCCAATCCATGCTAAGAATCACATTAAATTCCACTATAGGAAGGATCGCAAGATTTTCAGGAAGCAGTTTCCCACAAACTTCAATTGAAGAAGAATTATAAAATTTTGATGTGGTTGTTGTTCTATTAGGATTTTTCACAAATAACTCAACATCTAATTGTTTAGGTAATACAAAAATACCCTAATATAATTCTTCAGAAATAAAATAATAGGTGGATTGAGAATCAAATAATACCTTTTCTACTTTAGAGTGGATGGTAAGTGTACATTTCATCACTTCATTATCATACTCTGCATCACCGATAGTTATCACATGTGAATTGCCTGTATCTTTGGACATAAGACTTTTTGGATATTGATCATCATAAATAACCCTTGTATTAGGGAATTAATTGTCATAATGACCCATTTACTTGAACTTATAACATTGATGTGTAGGAGGTTCTTTCTGTGTATCCTTTTCTCCATTCGCATCATTATGCATCTTTTTCCCATCAATTCATCATTCAAATGCCTGATGACCTTCTTTTCCAAACTTAAAACATTTAGTAGTCCCTTTAAGACAATTTTATCCATGTTTCATTCCATATAATGATCATAAGGTAAAATCATATTCTTTTTAGTGTGGTCTTTATATTTTCCCTTGAATTCCATTTTTCTCTTCTTATCAAACCCATGGGACTGATGCGTTAATCAAACATACATTTCAAACTTGAGAGAACATCAAATGATTTCTTAATAGATATCGATGTCCCTAATGGCTAATACCCTTCAAAAACATGGTTTGAAGATAATAAAGAATCAATCAATTTTACTCTCAGGTTAGATAATAATTCCAGAAGCGCAGCTTGTAAGTCTTATAAAATTTGATTTGTAGGTACCAGCAGATTCATTATCATTTTTCTTAAGATCAAGTAACTCCTTCTCTATATTTTTTCAAAGAATATGAGGAAAGTACTTATTGGAAAATAATTTCTTGAACACATCCCATTCCATGGATTCAATTTCATCTATTTTCCATATATTCATGATAATTTTCCATCATTAATCAGATTCACTTTCCAAATGATATACAGTTAAGATAACTTTATCATGAAATGAACATTGGAGAAGTAAAAATATCTTTTTAGTGGTACTGATCCATTTTTTAGACACTATTAGATCAGAAGACCCACTAAAATAAGGTGGATGCTGCCTCATGAAGGACTCAAGAGAATATTGTTCCCTCTTTTTCTCGTTTGGATGTCCTGTATGATTCATCACTTGAGAAAGATGTCTGTGCATAGCTACAATATTTTTCATTACATATCCCATAAAATTTGGTTTCTCATGAGGACAATCATTTTATTTCCCATCACATTCATCCATATCGTTATTCCTTTGTGTTCTAGCAATTGGCCAAAACCAATAAGCATAGTGTGAGAAAATATAATCATAATGGAAAATAACCATAATCAAGAATAAAATTTCAAATTATGACACTTTAGGTTTTATCCTAGGTTATTCATGATAATTTATAAAACACTAGGATTGAAACCTATACTTCGACGTGTCCTTTTTGTTCTTACTAAGTTTTTCTCATTCCAGTTTCCAAAGGTTAGCTAGAACTTTTATCTGATACCAACTATAACGACCCATACTTTACATACATTGATATTACATGAAAGTTGAATAATATTCATTACAAAATATAATAATTCCACAAGAAGACCGTATAGGTATAGTGTCTTTAAAAACTTGGAAACATAGACAACTGGTTCATAAAACATCTCCATTGTCTCCCACTAATTTCATCATAACTATACCAATTTTTGATATATCATACTTAATACCCTTCTTCATGACCTAGGGAAAAGAAACATATGAAAGGGTGATCTTATATTATCATTAGGAGTAAAAAAGGGAGATATCAGTCATATCATTATCATAAGACATAAGAACATAACATTTGAAAATCTTATCCTATATATAAAAGATTGTGATATCATGCCATGGGATAAATCATAAAAGTTCATAAGAATGAATTAAAATATTCCCAAAAGTCATAACATAAGACATGAAGTTTTTTGTTATATAAATAAGCATAGAAAATAATTTCATATTATCCAAGTATCATTTCCAAGACCATAATAGTAGAAAAATATTGTTACTGAATAGAGATCACTCATCGTTCCAGCCCTGAATTAATGAACTGAGATCATTTCCCATTCCATACATGTCTATCTCAAGAGATATAAATCTTTACCCAATTAATTTTACGGATATATATATCCCACCCATCTCATAATTGAACCATTCTTAACTATTCCATAATAACATAAATCATTCATTATAACCCAATGAATATAATGGGTTTATTTAAAAATCATTCTACCATAACAAAATCCATGTAAAAAATGTATTTCATAAATAGCATTCCATCATAAACACAATTAAATAATTGGAAAAATAAGGATATTATTCTTGAAACAAGACCCTATTAAATAATTCCATCTTAGATGGAATATAATTTTGATATAACCCTTGAAATTACTTATTGAGGAAAATATCCTTTCTCATTCAAAAATGATTTGTTTTCATGCACTTTTAAAAGAAAAGAATTTATTTGAAAATAAACATGAAATAATGTAGAGTAAGATTCATGGAAATAAGGTGTTATGAAAATGTAAAAATACATTTATGCTGTATAAGTTAAAAAAAATTCTCCTTATACTTTGGTTGGAAAACTCAAAAAGTTACTCATATCAAATAAAGAAAAAACATTCATTTCATACCATTTAATAAATATTAACCAATGGGTAAAATTTGCTTTAAAAATTATATACAAATAGAAATAATATTTCATATTTAGGAAACATGGATATGGATGATAAATATACCTCAGTAAGCACTTACATATAAACAATCTCAGATAATAATAAGATTGCGAAATTATCCATCAACATACACTTGATTTCCTTTGTATGTATCTGAACCTCATGTTTAATGATTTAAATAATTTAATTGAATTATTTCAGAATAATAGTAATTTTTATGATATCATATATGATCATATTATCACCATTTGTTAATAACATTTCTTTATTACTTGTTATTCGGGTATTAACTGCTTCATTTTTATGTTTTGTCAAATAAGTTTCAGTTCTCCTTCATAGGTCATAGTTATATAAATAAAAAATGATATTAATATTATATATATAATATTAATTAATTTTATACATTATATAATCATTCTTTAATTAATATCATATATAATTAATCACATCGCATCGTGGAGACAAAAGGCTATACCTATACACAAGCGACGATATCCTTCCCATAATTATTGAATGGTATTGAATTGAATGATGTATAATATTTAGGAATAAAATTATGTAATAATAATCATATATAACTTTTATTTCCATCATTATACCCATCCATGTAAGTTTGTGACAAAAAAATAAATTACACCACGACGTGGAGAAGGTAAGTCGTACTCACGCACGCTTGGTGATTTTGTTTTTTGTTGGATGGATAGAAAGTGGAATATTGTTGTTTAATAATAATAATAACATCTAATTATATAAGTTATACTGCATTTATTACTTTATATTGAAACAAATCATGAATATTATTTAGAAGAAGAAAGAAGTTTGAAAGAAGAAGTAGATGAGATTACCTCTTCTTCAATGTGCTTCCTTTAAATCCCCTCTTAATGCCCTATAGGTGGTATTTGAAGAAAACCAAAACCAATAGAATGTAACTAGGTAATTTTAGAAGGAAAATATTATGGTATGGATGAGGTTTAAGGCTCCAAGTGATGTGAATAGGTGGGGGAGGGGTTCCCTTTAATAATTGTGGTGAGAGGCACATTTGGGATCTCAAAAAATATTAATTTATAATAAAATCAAACCCCATAAAAAACCTCCAAAATATCCCAGTTTATAAGTTGTTAAGAGATAGGGTTGTAATATCATCAAACAATATATTTTATACTAGTTTTTATGTCAATTTAAACCATATAATTTTAATTAACACTTAGTTATTATATTTACTTTTTATCCAGGGTAACAAATATTTCAATATTAATGGGGTAAAATATTTACTAATTTGATCTAAATTAGACCATAAATAAATACCTTAGAAAATTTTATACCATAGAATAATTATTATATATAATTAAAAAATGTTATATTATTTTTAAATAATTTAATAAAACATTATTTTTATAAATAATCAATAGTGTCAATTTTGACACTATTTAATTCATTTTCTTAAAAACAATAATAAGATAACAAGTTAAGATCAAAACAACTATTTTATTATTTTACAAAGAGTTCAATAATTTATTAAATTCATTAAAAATATTAATTATCCTAAATTATATTTATTTGAATATTTTTAGTAATATTTATTTGTTATCTCTACTAAAACAATTCCTCTATCAATTTTGTGTAATTATTTTATATACTTATTTGTTAAATAAAAATTAATAATTAAATAAAATTATGGATATAAATCTAATATATTTTATAAAAAATATTTTTATTCAAATTTATCTTCTGGATTATCCAATTTTTAAAATGTTATAATTATTAAATTATGAATTTGACAACGCTAACATCACTTTAAATAAAATAATATAAGTGTCACAATCTCTTCTATAAGGCTCCAAATGGTCACTAACTCAACCCTAGGATATTTATGGTTGAGTTATAATCGACCAATAATATTTGGTCACTTTTTTGGGTCTTGGTATGTTTATTATCATTTTAATAAAAAAAATTATCGATTTCTCATTAGTTAATTAATCATTACGTCATCAATGTAAAAGTATTTAAGGAAATTATTTATTACCTAAAGATTACAGATAAATTACCATGATAAAAAATAAAAAATTTCATTAAAATGAGTATTTACAATCAAATTTATATTCTATATAACTTTATATAAAAAATGATTTAGTTATTAAAATTTGAGTGAGACATATTTAAATTTTCTTTAAATAAAACTAAATTAAATTTCCTAATCTCATCCAAGTGGCTTCCATTGGACACCATTTTTACCCATGGATAATTTAGGTCAAAAAACACTAATCCAATTATATTAATACAATTGTTAGTTTAATTTTATAATAGTATTCTTACCCTTAATTATGCGATTTACCCTTTTACTGTATTAATAAAAATTAACAAAGTTACAATTCATAATACCCAAAAATAAAATAAATATATTATATAATTTTAACCTACTTATTTCAAATATGGAATAAATTTTTTAAAAATAAAAACATAAAATATTCCGTAATTAATTTAAAATTAATCCCATTATCGGAAAGCGAGAACACGTTTTAAAAGTTAAAACATTGCAAAAGATTGAAATGTTTTTACATATGAATTAAAAATAAAATTAATGTTAATTAAATATATTATGTTGAATGATAAAAATATATTCTATTTATAATTAAAACCATTCAATGTTATAATTTAACCATACAAATTATTTCGATGAAAATAGTTTTTTTCAATTAAAATTTAGTGTATTTTTACTATTCATAAAAATTTGAATGTTATCAGAAAAATATTAAAATTTCATCCAATGTAAATTTTGGATATACTTATTTCAAATAACATATTTATGGATTCATATAATAATTATTAATGTGTTAAAATGTTAATTTAAAAGGGGTTCACCATTAAAAGGTGTTAAATTACCCTTTTTTAAATATAGGTTTTTATACATCAAATGGGGTTTATTCATACCGTATGAAAAAATATATATTGGATGAATATAAAAAATATATTTTATTATATATATATAATATATATTTCATTATATTTTTTACTAATAGAAATTCACTCAATTTATTAACACCAAAATACAAATATAAAATTAATTTATATTTTTCATAAATAATTAGTAGCAATTAACTTCACAATATATTTTCATAAGTTAATTATATTTATTCTCACTAACCTAATGGGTAGGATAAAATGGAAATTTTATACTTTGGACATCTCTTGATTCATTTGAACTCATGATTGCATGCAATGAAATCTATTAAATATTTAAAAATATTGAAAGAAAATATTTCATAAAAACATCTGGGTGTTACAATACTTTTATCTTGATTGGAAGAAAGATGGTAACAAAAAGACCCTTGGTCTCAATGGTAACAAAGAACCCGATGAAAAAGATTAGGAAGTGAATATTTTTTATACACAAAAACTTTTAAGCTTAGTCTCTAATATATCAAAGGAATAAATAAGAACACTAGGAAAGATTGAGAAAATGAATAAGAGAAAATGATTTACAATTCAGGAACACTTTTAATTAGAATTTAGTGTACAAGCGTAACTAAGATCAATTTTATATCTTTTAAGTTTACTGTAAAACCTTTTAGGTCTATATGCATTTCCATACCTCCAAGGGATCAATTTATAACCTACATGGTCTCCACTAATCTTTTAGAATTGAATGTGTGTCAATGAAGTTTTATAATACCAATTCAATGCATGCTTGACCATAATAAATTAGTAATTAAACCATCTTCCCTAATACCATGGGAAGCCACTACCTTCAATCGGGTAGTTAGTGGGATACCAAGAACTACCCAATCTACTACAGACCCCACCAGGTAGTTGTTATGTTCCATCAAGTAGTCGGTGAGATTCTTGTAGGTATGGTGGTTTTTTCTAGTGCCACTATCTTGTCAGTGGAATTCCACCAGGAATTAAGTGGTAATAGGACGTGTGTCCTTCAAAAATTTTCTTCCAAGATCCTCTTTAACCTGTTGTTGGTTGAAAACCTATAATGATACTCGAAGAGTGATAAAAATATATGAAATGAAATTTTTAGAACACCAAAAGGAATTTTTGATCATTAAAACACAACTAAGAGAGTTATGGAAAACATGTTTCACTCTATGATGGTATACTATAGGTATTGGGTCTCATAAACCCATACGTGTTCGTTATAGGGATTGTGTCATGGTAGAGAGAAATATTCCACGATTATATCCTTACATATAGAGTTGGGTGTCCAAGAAATCTTTACATATAATTAGTGTAATTATATGTATTGGGTTTATAAAACCTTTATATTTTAACCAAAAACCTTTAAATATTCCAATTTAGGATTTTTTTGGGAAGGCTGGTCACATCGCAACCCCATGTGTTGCTTTATGAAATCTAGAAAGGAAACACATTGCTAGAACGGTGTCATGCCATAAAGATAATTCTGGAATGTGCATTATAATATTATGGGAGTTAATTACTCCATGATTCCTTGGAGTGTAGGTTCATTGGTTCTGATTGAAAGAGGTGTACCACCTCATGGCTAGAGATTCCATACTATAAGTGGGGACCCTAAAGGTTTGTTATGCTATGACTAGTGCACTCACATCATAACACATGACCTTTAATTTATTTAAAAATATTAATTAAATAAATAGTTTTGATAATAAGGTTATCAAACAAGGATTCCTCATTCTTCATATTAATGAACTTCTCCCCCTCCACTCTCACTCATTTATTCTCTTCCAAGGTGATTTATCCCTCATTCGTTTTATAATTCAACTGACATTTGTTATAGGTGATATAAATAATTAATTCAATCACCCCTCTTTTATTATTTATCAATTTATTTTTTTTCTTAAACATATGATAGTTTTATCTATTTATTCCTATTTTCATGGATTTTATCTAATTTATTGATTCTATCCTTTGGGACCTAATCAAACAATGATATTTGTCATAACTTTTTATACAAACATAAAGTAAGTGGTCCCTATGCTATCCTTAAGGTCTAATTTTATTTTCTATGTTTGTATTATGTGTGGTTTTACCGACCTAACATGTGCTCAACCTAAAACATAACTGAATATTGTATTCCTCTTTTTTATATCAAAATCACCTTTATTAGGTCGTGATAAGTATAGTTATTAATATATATCTTAAAACACTTCTTTGTGAGGCTTGTATTGAACTAATGAAATGGGATATATTATAGGTAACCCAAGGTGTTCTCTAAATGAAATTGTGACCTAGTAACATTCATGTAGATGCATTAAGATGATCATTAGGTTGGGAATGTATAGTAAATTTGGGTTAGAATGGAAGTATACCCTGGTGAGTATGGGTTTGGTCATGGTTGAGTCAATGATCAAATTAATTAAGTCACATTCATGTGATAATATTGAGAAATTTGATAATCTTAAATTCATTCTAGATTTGATACATTCTAGTGTGATGATAAACTACGAAAGAAATATAAATTATTTATTTTTAAATATTTAAATGAGTTCGTTGTGTTATTCATAACTTTGATATCCATTTATATATGATAAGGTTCTAGAATGGGTCATTATTTCCCCTAGGAGGTGATATTCTAGAAAAGGTTCTAGGGTGGATCGATATTAGCCCCTATGTGTGTATATATCTATATATGAGATGGTTATGAGGTGGGGATTTATTATTTATAGGTCATGATATTATAGAAAGGGTTTTAGAATGGGGTACCATTCCCCTCTAGGTTTATATATATATATATATATAATATGGTTATAGGGTGAAGATTTATTCTACCCATATGTGATGATATTCGGGAAATGGTTTTGGAGTGGGTTCTTATTCCCCCTAGGTGTGTCTATATATATATATATATATATATATGAGATAGTTCTATGGCATGGTGTTATTCCTCAATTGCTGATGATATTGTTGAAGAGGTTTGGGGGTTGGGCATTATCCCTCGTAGGTGTGTGTGTGTGTGTGTGTTAAAGAGAGAGATAGAGGAGGTGAGAATGTTTAAAGGTGGTATATTATTCCCCCATGGGTAATGATATTCTAGAAAAGGTTATAGGGTGTGATTTATTCCCTCTGGTTGTGTGTGTGTGTGATAGTTCTGGGGTAGGGTGTTATTCCCACCTGGGTGATGATATTCTCGAAATGGTTCTATAGCTGGGATTTATTCCTCTAAGTGTGTGGGTGGGGGTTTCAGTGTGTGGTTGTGTGTGATAAAGAGTTAGGGAGGGAGATGGATTCAGGGTGGGATTTTATTCCCCCTAAGAGGTGACATATCATGTTTAGTAATATCTGCTACTAATTGAGGCCAGTTTGGTCTATCCCTATAGTTACTATAGAACCTGGTGAATGATAGTGGTTTATTTCTTTATGTTTTTAGTTATTTGTTATAGAAAATCATCAGGATCTTTGTTAGACTGGATATATTTAGGTATATTTTTTGTGTTCACCTAGTAAGTTTTACTATTACCCTGCTGAGTATGTCGTGGGTACCCAAGAAGACTTTATCGTAATAGGTTAATATAAATAAAAGGACCTTGTACATGATGGTTAAGCTGGATAGCTGAGTTAGAATTGGGTGATGGGACTAGGAAATGACTTGGTAATTGTTGGTATATTATTCACCTATGGAAGATCCTAATTAAATTTTTGTTCATTTTATGGAATGTATAGTGTCCATATTAATATAGAATGGATAATTTTGCTAAATTTTTATTGGTATTTAACTCTATTGTTAGTATATTTTTTGTTTCTCTTGGATGGTTTTTATTATTATCACTTTCACTATAATTTGTGGTTACCTGATCCTTGGGGTATAATCTATCTATATTATTATTACACCCTAGCTACAATTAAGTATCCTCTAACATATGGGAAGGTGAATTTAAGTTATGTTATGACTCGTTCTGGTCATGATAGTAGTGTATTGGGAAAGATACATTACAATGTAACACATACCTCTGACGTTATGATTTTCTCTTATATGGAATTTCATTGATTTTATTCAAGTATAAAACTCTTCTTTTTCCATAATATTCTCTAGAATCCATAATATGTTCCAAAAATTAGATTGATTGATATGAATCAACTCAAAATTATCTTTAAATTTTTAGCCTTATAAAAGGTAGAATCCATAGAAAACTCCTTTTATATGTTCATTCCACCACACCATTAGTTTGATTAGTTTTTTTAGAGATCTTCATCCCATAGTAAGTAAATAATAATATGGTCAATAGAAAAAACATTTGATTCCCTCCATGACCCAACAAGTAATATCATAACCTATAATATATTATTTAATATCCATGGATAACTTGGAAACTCCATCTATTTTCATCTAAAACCTAATTCTAGAACTTTAATGTCTTCTTTAAAATAGACTAATTACTTTATATCATATTTTAATGATCACATTAAAACTAAAACTTCCATATAAGATCCAAAACATCATGCAAGTAATTTCAATCTCCCTTGAGTACATCAACAACCTCAATGTATTCTAAATATTTCATGCTTGAATTCTTAAAAAAATATTCAACATGGCATACATAATAAGCATCTTCATGACATGCATGGGAACATCAGAGTATTATTAGTCTGTAATTTCCTCAGGTTATGTCATGTATCCTCATATGTTCATTTCATGTAAGTATCAATTAATTTTGGTTCATTGCTTTAATATATATATTTTATTTCTTTTTATTATCTCATACCCTAGATGATACTCAATTTATGATTTTTTTCCTGAAAACTGTAGATTTGATTAGGTTTCATGAGTTTCATTGAAATATTCTTAAAATACCAAGACCAAGGGTAAAATAGGTTATATTATAAATGAAATTCTGAATATAATTAATTATATATTGATGATAATAAAAACCATTGTTGAAAATAAATATAAAACCTTCAACTCCTAATATTAAATCCATTTTATAACAAAAAAACCAATGCTTCCATTTAAAAATTACATTGTGATAAACAATAATTTATCAAAGAAATATTTACAGAATCTCATAAATGGTTAATATAAAAACCCATATAAAATCCCACATCAAATAAATCAAAGCAAATATGTGAAAAAAATATCACATCATGATTTCCATTCAAAAATATAGGTGTCAAAACAGTTCAATTTTCTTAATTTTAAAACCATGGTTTATCATAGAACATACCAAAATCCATTGGTGATTAGGAATATATTAAACACAAGAAAAAAAATGCTAGTTGATAAATAAATCCCATTTCCCAACCAATTATTTAGACAAATACATAACTTGTTTATACACACACACTCAGATTATTCCATGACTAATAACCCATGTTTAAATTGTACATAGTATGTCCCTACATATTTGGTCATAAATCGTCAGGAAAACTGTTAAAGTAATATAAACCATAGGTATTTCATAAATATTTTAATAAAATCCATCGTGGAAATATAGTTTCTTGTTTTTGAAAATAATCAAAATAGTTCTAGAATTTTTGGCTTTCAAGGCGGGGGACTTTTAGCAGCCGTCATTTAGCGACTGCTAATATTATCAGCAGTGGCCGCCAAATGGAGGTCATTGCACTTTAATACTACAAAAACCTAATTTTCCCCTCCCCCATTATCCCCTCCCCAACCCCGCGACCCACCCCTCCCCGACCCCGCGACCGCGACCCCCATGACCCCAACCCCTCAACCCGGCGACCCTGACCCCCAGAGAGCCCGACCCCTGGCGACCCCTCACCGACCCCTGGAGACCCCTCCCCGACCCCCGGTGACCCCGACCCCCGATCGCCAATGACCCCGACCCCCGGTGACCCCAACCGCCGACTTCCCAGCGACCCCGGAAACCACCGGCAACCCCAACCCCCGGCGACCTCCACCCCCTTGCCTCCATGCTTCGCCACCTGCAACCCCGGCGACACCCACCGCCTTGCCTCCGCGCTGCACCCCCATGCCCCCAACACCCCTGCATCCTGGAACCCCCTACCCCCTACCTTCGTGCTGCACCTTTGGACCCTCCCACCACCGTCGTCCCCTCCTGGCCTCGTTTCATCCCTCCGGCAAGTCCTCCTGCCTCCGTTGGACCCTCCTAGTCTGTTGTGCCCCACCATGTAGAACCCTCCATGCTTCATCCAACAGTTCCGCTTCTTTCAAGTCCGGCCTTCTAACCCCTGTCGTCAAGTCACTACGCCATCATGGATCCGCAATCGAGTCACTCCCCTTTACCCATGGTCGAGTCCTCCACAGGCAATGTTTTTTATCCTTCAAATTTGGTTTTTAAATTTTAATGATTTGTATTTTTTTTTTAGAATTTAAATAATATATTTAACTTTTTATTTCTATTAAATACAGATATGGATAGGAGCTGGATTGATATGCAAGATAAATTTTCAGCTAAATATTATGAAGGAGATACGATATACTTTCATGATTAGTGAAAATTGTAATTATATCCCCAGTTATTATTTGTAAAAATATTTATGAGTTATATATGTATAAAAATTTCTTGATTTAACTATAATTGCTTTTAATGTAGGTATGTCACAGGGTTGTCACAGTGGTTCACCTGATTTTGTTGGTATGTATGTTTTCAGTTTTCTAAATTAATTGATTTTAATTTTCTGTTTATATTTCCCTAACTATTTCTAATCATTAATTTATATTGTAATTGAATTATGAATCTATGTTTATCAGGATCTAGTGCTTCTTCCAGCAGACGCATGGGTCCTGGTAGAGGGGTTCGATCCTGGAACTCTGGAGCCCGATTGGATGTGTTATTTGACGACACATTTCATCCAGTTGGAGATGGTGCTACTACATTGAGTATTCAGTTTGGTCATATTATACGAGACTCACAAATATTCCTTTTGACAACTCGTGACTGGAGTTCTTTCCCCCAGGATACGATGGACAGATTATGGAGGGAGGTTCAGGTTAATTCAATGTTTAAATTTTCATGATATTGTTATTATTATTGTCCCATCTACTGAATTTTTTTTAACAGGATGATTTGACATCCTATCCAAATGAGTTTAAAGCTGTATATATGTCCAAATGTCGAGAATTATGGAAGGATTACAATTCAAGGGTGAAGAGAGATCATTGGACACCATTTGCGGGTGTTCTAGACATTCTACAGTGCATCCCTCCGGGAATTCTTCCTGCGTAGTGGCAGGATTTGGTTGCGTTTTGGTCGACTGAGGCAGCGATGGTAATATTTATTACTTTTAATATATAAATGACTAATTTTTCAAATGTCTATTAAGTAAATACGTTGAATGTAGACTGAGTCAGCTCGTCATTCAAAAAATCAGGTGATGCATGGCATGACTTCCAGACTTGGCACTCGACATGTGTCACAGCTCAGACATGATGTAAGTTTAGAATTAACTATTTCATTCATATTTTAAAAATATTTTAGTATAACATGGTGAACCCCTTTATTATAGTTACACCAACGCGGTGATCCAATCGATCAGATGTCTATATGGATGAGGACTCGTATGGCGAGTGATCCTGATGTTGTCGGTGTTATAGTGAGAAAATTATTTACTAATAAATGTATTTTTATATATAAATTATTCATATTTGTTCATTCATTATATGTTACAGGCTCAGTTTGACGCTCAGTTATTAGAGTTTCCAGAGGAGAAATGTCGTATTACTATGCGTAGGGATGAAATATTTCACCATGTCGTGGGGCATGACGGTCATGGTTATTCTTTGACTTATGGCGGTGGTGTCCCACGACGTGCAGTTGTTAGAGCAGATGTGAAGGGTGCATGCAGAGAGTTAGGGATGTGCACACAGGATGAGATAGATGCTTCCATGTAGGATATGCAGCGTAATTTTGATTCAATGTTTCAGCAGTTACATGCAGAGTATGGGGAGAGTTTGTCACAGATGTCATCACATATGGATGAAATGACGATGCAACAAGTGGCACCACAGGTAAACAGTAAAACAAACCATACTCAGATTGACTTTTATTGATATGTTTAAGATACATAATATTGATATATATTGTAGGCTCTGAATACTGTTGGTGGAAATCGCAGTGATATTGTTGATCCAGATGAGAATGAACCCCATTCATGAGGTAGTTTTATTTGTGTTGATGAATTCTCTAGAAGTTTTTATATCCTTGATGAATATAATTTTCCTTTTTACATAGAATAGTTAGTTTTGGTATTTGTCGATGAAATATTCATGTACTCCATTAATGATGATGATCATACCCAAAATCTTGACGTCATATAGATTCCACTTATAATGCATCGACTATACGCCAAGCTATATATATGTCATTTTTGTATTGATTATGTATAGTTATTGGGTCAAATAATCTCAGAGGAAGGTGTGTTAGTGGATGGTGATAAACGTCAGGAAATAGTTTCTTGGGAGAAGCCTAAGAACTCTTTTGATACTTGTAGCATTCTATGGTGAGTGAATTGTTAGGTGGTCGAGAAGACGGCACGTCAATCGGACGTGCCGTGTGCCTGCGGTGACCGAGAACGCCGTTCTGGTGTCACACACGGCCAAAACGGGCATCTAATGGTAAAATTCATATCGGACGACATCGGAATGACCTAAAATCACTGGGAAACAATATAAATATTATTTGGGATGTGTACGCACAGATGGAATGTCAATAGTATGTGCGGTTTTCACGGTACGGCTCAATATGCGTTTTTAAGTGTTGTGTGCGCTTCATAAACGCGCGTGGGGGGGTCCAAATGGGCCAAACGAAGTCAGAATGGCCTGAAATCAGACGACATAAACGATTGAGTGAATTTTGATGTTTTTGAGTAGACGAAACATCAATCGGATGTGCTGTTTTCCCGCGGTGATTGAGAACGCCGTTCTGGTGTCATAAACGGCCAAAACGTGTGTCTAACGGTCAAATTCATATCGAACGACATCAGATGAACCTGAAATCATAGGGTAATAATCTAATTATTATTCGTGATGTGTACACATAGACGTCACGACAATTGGACGTGCATTTTGCGTGGTACGGCTCAATATGCATTTTTTAAGTGTTGTGCGCGCTTCATAAATGCGAGTGGGGGGGTCCAAATGGGCCGAACGAAGTCGGAATGGCCTGAAATCATACGACATAAACGTGTGAGTTAATTGTGATGTGGTAGAGAAGACTACACATCAATAGGATGTTTCGTGTGCCCGTGGTGACCGATAACGCCGTTCTGGTGTCATAATCGGCCAAAACGGACATCTAACGGTCAAATTCATAGCAGACGACATAGACGCGCATGGGGGGTCCAAATGGGCCCAACGAAGTCAGAATGGCCTGAAATCAGACGACGTCAATGGGTTAGTGAATTTTGATGTGGGAGAGCAGATGGCACATCAATCGGACGTGCTGTGTGCCCACGGTGACTGAGAACACCGTTCTGGTGTCAAAAACGGCCAAAACAGGCGTCTAACGGTCAAATTCATGGAATATGACATCTGATTGACCTGAAATGATAGGGAAAAAATATAATTATTATTCTTGATGTGTATGCGCAGATGGAACATCAATCAGACATGCGGTTTCACGGTACATCTCAATATGTGTTTGTTATGTGTTGCGCGTGCTTCATAAACGCGCGTGGGGGGGTCCAAACGGGCCAAATGAAGTCGGAATGGCATGAAATAAGACGACATAAACAAGTGAGTGAATTGTGATGTTTTCGAGCAGACAGAACATCAATCGGACATGTCGTGTGCCCGTGGTGACTGATAACACCGTTCTGGTGTCATAAATGGCCATGACGGGTGTCTAACGGTCAAATTCATAGCGGATGAAATCGGATTGACATGAAATCACAGTGAAAGAATCTAATTATTATTCTTGAAGAGTATGCACAGACTTCATGTCAATCGGACATGCGGTTTGTGTGGTATGGCTCAATATGCATTTTTTAAGTGTTGTGTGCGCTTCATAAATGAGCGTGGGGGGTCCAAACGGGCCGAATGAAGTCGGAATGGCCTGAAATCAGACGACATCAACAGGAGAGTTAATTTTGATGTGGTCGAGCATACAACACATAAATCGGACGTGCAGTGTGCTCATGGTGATCGAGAACGCCGTTTTGGTGTCATAAACGGCCAAAATGGGCGTTTAACGGTCCAATTAATAGTGGACGACATCGGATTGACTTCAAATCATAGGGAAACAATATAATTATTATTTTTGATGTGTATGCGTAGAAGTAACGTCAATCGGACGTACGGTTTGCACGGTACGGCTCAATATGCATTTTTTAATTATTGTGCGCGCTTTATAAACACGCGTGGGGGGTCCAAATGGGCCGAACGAAGTCAGAATGGCCTGAAATCAGACAACATCAATGGGTGAGTGAATTGTTATGTGGTCGAGTAGACGGCACGTCAATCGGACGTGTCGTGTGCCCGTGGTGACTGAGAACGCCGTTCTGCTGTCATAAATGGCCAAAACGGGCGTCTAACGGTCAAATTCATAGCGGAAGACATCAGATCGACCTGAAATCATAGGGAAACAATATAATTATTATTCTTGATGTGTATGCATAGATGGAATGTCAATCGAATGCGAGGGATGCGCGGTATAGCTCAATATGCGTTTTTTAAGTGTTGTGTGTGCTTCACAAACGCACGTGGGGGGTCCAAATGGGAAAAACGAAGTCAAAATGGCCTGAAATTAGGTGACATAAATGGATGCGTTAATTGTGATGTGGTGGAGTAGATGGAATGTCAATCGTACATGATGTGTGCCCGCGGTGACCGAGAACGCCGTTCTGTTGTCATAATCGGCCAAAACGAGCGTCTAACGGTCAAATTCATAGCGGACGACATCGGATTGACCTGAAATCACAGGGTAACAATCTAATTATTATTTGTGACATGTACGCGCAGATGTCACGTCAATCGGATGTTCGGTTTGTGTGGTATGGCTCAATATGTGTTTTCTAAGTGTTGTGCAAGCTTCATAAACGCGCGTGGGGGTCCAAATGGGCCGAACAAAGTCAGAATGGCCTGAAATCAGATGAAATCCATGAGTCTGTGAATTGTGAAGTTGTCGAGAAGACAGCATGTCAATCAGACGTGCAGTGTGCCTGTGGTGACCGAGAATGCCGTTCTGGTGTCATTAAACGGTCGAATTCATAGCAGACGACATCAGATTGACCTGAAATCACAGGGAAACAATATAATTATTATTCTTGATGTTTATGCTTAGACCGCACATCAATCAGACGTGTGGTTTGTTCAGTATATCTCAATATGCATTTTTTAAGTGTTGTGCGCGATTCATAAATGCGCGTGGGGGGGTCCAAACGGCCCGAACGAAGTCAGAATGGCCTGAAATCAGACGACATCAACAGGTCAGTGAATTGTGAAGTGTTCGAGTAGATGGAACATCAATCGGACGTACCGTGTGCCCGTAGTGACCGAGAACGCTATTCTGGTGTCATAAACGGCCAAAACGGGCGTCTAACGGTCAAATTCATAGAGGACGACATAAGATTGACCATAATTCACAAGGAAACAATTTAATTATTATTCTTGGCGTGTATGCGTAGACGAAACATCAATCGGATGTGTGGTTTGCACGGTACGGCTCAATATGCATTTTTTAAGTGTTGCACGCGCTTTATAAACGTGCGTGGTGGGGTCCAAATGGGACGAACGAAGTCATAATGGACTAAAATAAGACGGAATCAATGTTATAGTTAATTTCGATGTGGTCGAGCAGAAGGCACGTCAATCGGATGTGTTGTGTGCCCGCGGTGACCGAGAATGCCGTTCTGGTGTCATAATCGGCCAAAACGGGCGTCTAACGGTCAGATTCATAGCGGACAACGTCGGATTGACCTGAAATTACAAGGAAACAATATAATTATTATTTTTGACGTGTACACATAGACGGAATTTCAATCTGGCATGTGGTTTGCACGGTACCGCTCAATATGTGTTTTTAAGTGTTGTGCGCGCTTCATAAACGCGCATGGGGGGGGGTCCAAACGGGCCAAACAAAGTCGGAATGGCCTGAAATCAGAAGACATCAATGGGTTAGTGAATTATTATGTGTTCGAGCAGAAGGAATTTCAATCGAACATGCCGTGTGCCCGCTGAATCTCGCTCAAATTTACCCAAGAGATGAAGGTAGAACGGTCCTTGTAGTTTAGCTTGGGTTGTCGAATCCACAGAGACCAAAGAAGTAACCTATAGACACGTACATTATATGGACTATTTTTGGATATGAAGTGGCCAAATTGGGTTGATTTTAGATGGGTTTAAAGGAACTCTAAGAGACTTAATTTAATTCAATTTAAAAGAATGAGTTGATCCTAGGTTATCGCTTGGGGTGGATGGGACGTATTTCCTTTTTAATGATTTCAATTTCTTATATTTGAGATGGGTTCATTTAAGGAGATAAAACAACATCATCACTTACTGGTTTAATTCATACACCCTTTAATACTAATCACCTATACACTTGAAGGATCAAAGTTTTGAGCACTTCAAGGTAAAGGTTCGTATTAGCACTTAAAGTGTGTGGCCTTAAATTCAACAAGGACGATGGAGTTTAAAAATCATCAAATAAAAATCTCAATTAAAGAAGTAATTATATATTAATGAGATGATAAATAACATCCAATCCATCCCCTTGCTACTCCCTTGGATCAACCCATAAGTGGGTTATCCCTCCATTGATTCTATGGTTTCAATGGAAGCGGAAAGTAGACTCATGAGGGAGGAAATGGAGAAGTAAAAAAACGCAATAAAATAAAAATCACTCCACCGTTGTGTGATAATATCACAAGGTTTGGTATGAAAAAGTTCACACCTTGAACCAACGGTATCAAAGGTAAGAACATAATAATAAGAGAATAAGAACTTTTATTAAGAAACAAGGATGAATTAAAACAACTTACATGTGAAGGAAGAACATTACAAAGAGAAATTGTCAGCATAACATTAAGATGAAAACAAGCTCAAAGATTTTTAAATCCTCCAACACCACTACCTTAAATAGGCATTTTTGAGCCCTTGGGTCGATCCTCGAACAGTACAAGTCATCCCACTTAATTATGGTAGGTCTAGAGTGGTGGAAAGTTTGTGGAAAGAAGACTTTCCACCATTGACCCGAAAAGGCATCCAGCTTTCATGCACCGAATAGACGCGCTTGAAACACCATCTAGATGGACGAATTTGGGTGGTCCATAGAAGACTTAAATTAATATTCGGATGTCCCCTAACAAACTGTAAAATCGCAGACCAAAACGAGTTATGGTGTTCGAGATATAGTTTAATTGTTGGGCTGTTGTTCTGGGCCGCAGAATCTGGCCCAGAATTTTATCTCTAACTTGGGCCGCCTAAATGTACACCATGGAAGACAAATTAGCATTGGATACTGAATCATTATTTGTTCCTAGACATGTCTTCTAGAATTCCAAGAATGTTGGGGTTAATTGGGCCTGTATTTTGGGCCCCACAGTCTCATCAGTGGGCTGGTGTCCAATCTGCCTTCTCCAGAATTGCTTCCTTTCATTTCCAAATATCTCCATCATCCTCCATGAATTCTCCATTGATCCCTGAATGAAACATGTTCATATTGGAGTTTAGATCAATTTAAAAAAATATCAAATTAAAATGTGTATAATTAGATGAATCATTTGGTACTTCAAATGATGTTAAAAAATGTACCACATAATAGTGCATTTTAAGAAGGTATTACAATCATAATGTGAAATGATGTTCAAAGTGTAAAATGCACTAAAATGGTGTTTATGAATAATAAATAACATGAATATTATATATATTACCAATGAAGTTTATCCTCATTTAGTGGATAATCACCCGCCGTGACCGAGAACGCCGTTCTGGTGTCATAAACGGCCAAAACGGACATCTAATAGTCAAATTCATAGCGGACGACATCGGATTGACCTGAAATCATAGGTAAACAATATAATTATTATTCTTGACGTGTATGCGCATACGGCACGTCAATAGGACGTGCGGTTTTCACGGTACGGCTCAATATGCATTTATTAAGTGTTGTGCGCGCTTCATAAAAGCGCGTGGGGGGTCCAAACAGGCCGAACGAAGTCGTAATGACCTGAAATCAGGCGAAATCAATGGGTCAGTGAATTGTGATGTGTTCAAGCAGACTTCATGTCAATCGGACTTGCCATGTGCCCGCTGTGACTGAGAATTCCTTTCGGGTGTCATAAACGGCCAAAATGGGTGTCTAACGGTTAAATTTATAGCGGACGACATCAGATTGACATGAAATCACAGGGAAAAAATCTAATTATTATTCTTGACATGTATCTGCAAACGGAACATCAATCGGACATGCGGTTTGCACGGTACATTTCAATATGCATTTTTAAAGTATTGTGTGCGCTTCATAAACGCGCGTGGGGGGGTCCAAACAAACCGAACAAAGTCGGAATGGCCTGAAATCAGACTAAATCAATGGGTGAGTGAATTTGGATGTGTTCGATCTGACGGCACATCAATCAGATGTGTCGTGGGCCCGCGGTGTCCGACAATGCCGTTCTGGTGTCATAAACGGCCAAAACGGGCATCTAACGGTCAAATTCATAGCGGACGACATCGGATTGACCTGAAATAACAGGGAAACAGTATAATTATTATTCATGACGTGTACACATAGACTTCATATCAATCGTACGTTCGGTTTGCACGGTACGACTCAATATGCATGTTTTAAGTGTTGTGTGTGCTTCATAAACACGCATGGGGGTCCAAATAGGCCGAACAAAGTCGGAATGGCCTGAAATTAGATGAAATCAATGGGTGAGTGAATTTCTATGTGTTTGAGCAGACGGTACATCAATCGGACATGTCATGTTCCTGCGGTGACCGAGAATGCTGTTCTGGTGCCATAAACGGCCAAAACGGGCATATAACGGTCAAATTCAAAGCGGACGACATCGGATTGACCTGAAATCACAGGAAAACAATACAATTAGAACCATAGAATTAATGATTTTAAAATTTTAAAAATGTTAATAAAAAATATTAATATATTTAGAAAATAAAATTCTTTAGATATGTTACAGTACGTTTAAATTGAAATATGTTAATTTGTTTCAATTATTTGTTTTCTAGGTTTTATTCAGTACTAATTTTGTTATGCAGTAAACTTTTTTGATGGATGTGGAGCTTGAAAGATTACTACTGAGATTTATTTGGGTATATATTATTGTGTCATTGGAATTTTTTTTAAAAATTAAAAAACTATAGCGGCCCCCATTTGGCGGCCGCTATAGGTGTTTCCATCGACACCTGTAGCGGCCACCATTCGGCGACTTCTAAAGGTCTAGGCTATAGAGGCCACCATTTGGTGGCCGCTAAAGCCTATCCCGGCTTGCCTACAGCATCTGCCAAATGGCGGTCGCTGATAGCAACATCGACGGGCCAAAAGCGGCCACCGATTGGCGGCCGCTATAGACCTTTAGAGATGGATTTTGGCAGCCGCTAAAGGTCATGATTGTACTAGTGAAAACTATTTTTCCTAGATAAATCTCAAAACTAATATCTTCATTAAAATCCTAAAAAACATTTAAATAAAGGATTTATATAAATGATTTGAATAAAATCACATGTATTTTATAAAAACACATCAATATGGTAAAATATTAAATATTATATAACAAATCCATTAGTTAAAAATTTTCTAACATTCTTTTAATAAAAACTATTAATATAACTAAAAACACAATAGATTTTAAAAACATTAATGTCCTATAAAATTTATCACTTTTTGAAAATTATGATTTAAATCTCACATATAATGGTTTATCATACATCATGCATAAATAAATAATAATAATTTTTAAAATAAATTAATAATTCATATTTTCATTATCCATAAGATAAGAATAAATAATATCCACCAACCTAGATCTTTCATCTTGAAACTTCTATGAATAAATGAATATAAATATCATATTATTTATAAAATCATTAAATCCATATAACTAAAAATATTTATTTTATCTTAATATATGTAACTATATAAATCTAAATCCTAAGATAAATATTATATGAGATAGAAAGAGAATCATTTAATGATGATTCAAATCCCTTTTATCACCCTATAAATCACTTGAACTTATTTAATGGTAGTGTAAAGTACTGGTTTTAAAAGAAGGATATAAGATTAAATATTTACATAAATTATTTCACACATGCATTAATGGTTTGTATGTACACATAGTAAACCATGTAAAAAATGGGAAAATTATATCTCAAAAAGGGTTATCATGATTACATGTATAGTTAACTAATAATGTCTATAACCATGTGATGTCAGTGTCCTCCTTCTCTATCCATTCATGGTTTTTAAAACATACATCAGAGAAAATCCTTCCAAAACATCTCATTTTATTATTTAAAACAAAGACCTATTTTTAACTGGGTAGAGAAAGTCCCATTACATATCCCAAAGGCCCAAAGACATGTGGCCTAAAACAAGGCTTGAAATCCCGTTTTTTGTCCCAAAGGACCCTTCGGTGAATAGTACTTCTATAGTACTTGGTCTGCAACATTGCCTGCTACAGTGTCGTCGCTGCTACAATTTCAACAACAATCCCTCTGATGCTACAGTGTCATGGCTGCTATAGTTTTTCCTCTGCTACAGTCCCTTGAAATTAGTCCCTGTCCGGATTTGATCCTGTACCTTTTGGATGCTAAGCAGGAGCATGTACCACTTGGGTACAGGCTCATTGGCACTTCCAAAACATCATGATTTCCTATTGAAATCACCCAAATATTAAACAGTAAAATGAAAAATAGGTTGAGAGTGTAATAAACTATATATTCCTTTTTTTAATATAGGTAAATTTAGGATTATTATAACATATTAATGTGTTAGGATAAATTTTTTGAAGCCCCAAAACTCAATAAAAAATTTTAATTAGGGGAAAATGTTCCCTCATTTTCAGTTTTAAACACTTTTTCCTATATCTAACATATGTTTTTTGGGTGAGAACAGATGAGATATGTAACATATAGTACAATGAAAAACAAATATCTAGTTCATGTGATTAGACTGAATATTTCACAAGATAATCATATAATATGTGTTAGCATTTGCTAAATTGATGTACCAATGTGTTTTAAAAGAACATATAATATTTATATCTCTAGTTTTCTGAAAAAATTGAACATGTATTGACATAAAAAATTGTGAAGAGTTATCAATTATTAATCAGTGTCAACTTTATTTAAAATCATTCTATCTTTAGATCCAGGAGATGATGTACCGGTACTATATTAAAAAAATATTATCAAACTACCACCATTTCAAGATATATTGTCTATGATATTTTGATAATTTTCCATTAGAGATGATATATGATAGTTGGATGTTATGAATTTATAAATTATATTTCATCTTTAATATGTTGGTCAACTCATATCTAATGTTCTAATAGTTAGGTACTATGAAATATTAGTTTTTATCATTATTATTTCAACCTTTTTTAACTTGTTATGTGTAAATTTCCTAGACCATTTTTTTGATTGGTTGATGATTTATGTACCAATTCTTCATAATTTGATACTTATTTCACACACAATAAACAAAAAAGGTAAGAAATGTATATATTTGAATTTTTATTATAAAAGTTTTTTGATTGTTATAATATAAAAAATACTTTGTCAAATATAAAAAACCCATAAAATATTCAATTATTATTATAAATTAATTGATTGTTCATGTATATATAAATCATATGGTGTGAGTTCCCAACTATTTTTTACTTAAATATTTTTACTTTATCACAATAATGTAACCAGCTTGATAATTATATAATACACCTTACCTTTTAAATTTAAATTTTTCATTAATAATAAAAATATCCATAAATTTAAAGTAAACTAAAAATATTATAACTTTGTAATCATAAAAAACAACTTATTTTCTTAATATACATTTTGTATTAAGAATAAAAATAAAAAAATACCATGTAAATAAAAAAACCTTACATATTCAACACATAATCATGTAATTATCATGTTTCATCAAAATAGTTACATTTTTCATTTAGTATGTTGTTTAGCCTTCCCCTCCCTATTAATAAACATAATTATGAATAAAAACCTAACATATATCATCATAGATTGTATCACCTCATGTATCATTATTTCAATATCAAAAAATATAAAAATACCAAAAATGTACACTTAGTTTTTATTTCATAGCCACATTACATACCCCACATCACATGCATTATTGATGACCCTGAAACACAATTTACACGTGTATATTACCCTTAACATAATTTCATTAACCATTACATTTTAATTAATCTATTGAATTCGTCCATAATTTTTTATATTACATGTAGGATATGTAAAATCATCTAAATATTAGTTATGGGGGATTGAACCCCTGAGTTACATGATGTAGGCCCGATCCCTTTCCCATTATTTTATTTGATAGATTCCCTCTCACATTACTTTAATAACACATAACTTATATGGGACAAACATGTTCCTTTTATTTTTTTATTTTAATTCACCAATTCACATGTTACTTTCAATTGTATCATAGTCAAAACAACATCTTCTATCACCATCAGTTTCAACATTAATAGTTCATAATGTTTCTACCAACCCCTTCAATGACTCTCTCCCCAAGTTACACTCAATTGTTTCATATTTTACAATGTTCTTCATTTCATTCTATGTGGTGGATTATTCAATGATGGAATTACAAAATATTCATTAGAAAGAATATATTACTATAAATTAAATAACACTACACATGTCCAGGATAATTCAAGAAATATTCTAAATCATTGTTTTGATGTACAATTTATTAGAGTCAGTTCCCTATAACCAACTGATTTTGTATTTTTTTATTACCATAATATTAATAAATTTATTATAATATGATGATTGTTCTTCTTTGTGACATTAATGTAAAAATATACTTAAATTAAGTATCACATTTAATGTTTATAGTAATTCACCACAATAATGAAAACCTATAAATTATATGAAAATATTCACAAAGTATATCCAATAGTCCAGATAACATCTACCTAATGGGACACATAGGATGTTTGACTATCAGGTTTTGGAGTCTCATAATACATTGATACCTCTTCTCATGAAGTTAAAACTTGGTAATCCCTAATAAGGGAGAATATGAGGATAAACCCTCCAATAGTAATTCCACTTGTTTATGAATCGTAGGATATTCATATTTATGGGATTGTATATTAATCCTTATAATTGATATTATTATTAATGAATTTCATGAATCTTGTACATTGATGCATGGTTGAAAATAATAATTACATATGCTCATAGAGAGGTAGAATATGTTGGGTGAGTCATAGGTGATGTGAAATTAACTAAATAAGTCATGAAAGGATTTTCTGCTTTTGATTTATTGGAAGAAGATATCTCTGAAAGGTTTATTGAAATGGAACTATCTAACTAATTCCATGTCCATGGTAGTTCATCGATGAGTTCATTTCATAAATTCAATGAAAGAAAACTCAATCATATAGGGTGATATCACAAGTATGAATCCTTCTTGGTGATATACAGATATGAATTTATTTTATTACATAACTATCATTCATAGGAATGTTGTTTTTAATGCAATATTAACTTATCTCTATGGGTTCCTTGATGTGTTGTTATATGTTGATCAAGGAATATAGGCAAATTCACCTAGATCCACTAAGAAGGAGGCTTAGAGGGTCACGTACTAAGTGTATTCAGAATCCCATTAAATTTTATTAAATTTAATCTAATGAATAAATAATATTATTAACTTTTGGGATAATAATTATTCAAGTTATTTTGATCACATATATTCAGTCATCAGATATTCGAGTATAGAATAGGTTAGTTAAATTTTCTCTCTTTTTTATTATTTATAAGGTAATAACTAAATAAATAATTATTTACCAATTTAGTGAATAGATTAATATAACTATTTAATTATTTATATGGATATTAAAAATATTTATTCAAAAGTTCAATGAATAAAACAGTTATTAAATAATTTAATAAACAATATTAATTTTAATAAAAAAATTAGTATTCATGGTTTGATAAATTCATAGGAGGATTGATGAGCCGATTAATAGCCTAACAGAAATGATAAAATTTATTTAATATCATTTAATTAAATATTAATTTATTTATTTAATAAAATATATTTCAATTAATTCATTTCATTAAAATAATAATAATATTATTATTATTATTAGACATTGGAAATAATTGAGAAAAAATATTTGATAAAGGGTCATTGTGTAATTATAAAGTCTCAAACCTAAGTATATATTAGTTTTTTTAACATTTTAAAATATTAGAGTTATTGTTACCAAAACATCCTCTCAAGAAATTCTCTTAAAACCTAAAGAAAATATTCCCCTCCCTCACTCTTAATAATAAGAGTGAGGAAGATAATCCTCTCATTGCAATCAAATGTGAATAGTATGAAGCACTAGGTTCCTTCATGCTAGTACAATGATTATCAAGAACATTGTTTTAAGATTCATGGATCATGTGTGGATAAAACTTTATGAATATTTTATTATATTCTCTACAATAATAATGGATAGAAAAGAGTGGTATTGAAATTGGTCATGAATAAAAATCGCGTTTTAGGTATAAAAAAAAAATTAATTATAAATTAAACATGAAATATCATCTCTACGAGATTCTGTGGTTTCCATCATCATGTAATTCAGATATCATCCATAGAAACTGATGAATAATTATAGTTTTCCACTATTTAATATCTTTAGTTGCAAATAAAAAATGTCAAGTTGTATTAGAGTGGTCAAATTTTTATTTATAATTATTTGTTTTTTTTGTTATATTTACTATATTTTTCTTTTTTCCATTAATTTATGGTTTTTACCCTTAATAAAAAAGTATAAATAATGAATTATTGTTAATTTATATAACAAATAGGGTAATAAAAAATGAAAAAAAAAACTTAAATATCCCATTTTATGATTACAAGGCTACTGGATACATCGCACGAACAGACATAAAGTATTGATAAATTAAACATCGTGTTTCATAGGCCAACTGAACTAGGAACATGTTATAACCATTATGGAACATCGTGTGGGTTGGACATGATGTCATTATAGGATACATATTATTTATAAACATGGAATATAATTTGGTAGGGATTTTGTGGCATATAGTTGGCATGAACATCATGTAATCCCATATGATTTTAACACCACATAATTCATGACATGTTTTTTGGTTGACTTCGCAACACCATTAAAAACCATGTATTGAGTTTGCACCGAGTGATGTATCGAAACATGGATTTCATGGAATGTATCTAGTTTTACACATTTTGTAAAACATGAAAACCCATGCAAGGTTCATGAAAATAATTTATGTGTGTCGTGTTAGTGGCCAAAAATGGTTTACAGCGAATGTAGTTGGATATACACATAATGTAACACATTCTTACTCACACAAGGTATATTTTGAGAAAAGAATGTCATGTAAATCAAAAAATGTATAATTAATGTGATACATAATGTATCAACCCCTACCTCAACATCATGGATCTAATTTCTACTTTATTACATTGGAAGAAGATACAAGGAACCACATCATGAGGGATCGAATAGTTTTGGTGTCCTTGTAAACTAGATACATACATGAAATTATTATTATAATTGAAAACATAAAATACACAAATTATTTTATTTGAGAAATTCACTATTCTTAATGGTTTATCCCTGAATTTCAATCGAAAAACACTTCCTAATATCCTAGTGAAAATAAAACATAAGAAATGGGTAAGTTCAGATTCTCAGTAAGGGTTTACGTACAATGGAGGCTATGAATAAATAAGGAATAGTCAATATTGTAAGGTAAATTAATAAAACTCATTCCATTTAATCAATTACCTGGTAATAATATGGAATGAAAAAATTAAGATTAAATAATGACATATAAATAATAACATGAACTTGGAAACATATCCATGAATATTCTAACTAATCTAATAATAACATGAAATATTAATAACTGAATTTATAATGACAGAATGCATAATTATGGACATCTGAAACATATTATCAATCCTTATTATAATATATCTAAATAAATTGGTAACTTCTCATCCAAAAACCAATCTAATTTTTCTCATTAGACCTACTGATTCATCTATAGGCTATAAAAAGCCATGCCCATCACATACTAAGTCCATTTCACTCTTCATATGAAAGGGGTGAAATATAATTAGTATAAACATTGTTATTGAAAACTAACAAATAAAATGTTAATAATTACACTAATCATTAAACATAATCATAAACCATCTAGAGTAAAATGGGGAATGGTAATAGAATTGTACATCCATAGTTAAACTTATAGAGACTCGGGATTCTCATACATTGATATTGGATCTTTTTAGAAGAATATTAATTACATTATACAAAAACATGACAATGGACAATAATAGTTTAGTTTCTTTTGAAACATGTAACACATTCTTATAATTTGGTGATGGATCTTCAATATATGTTTTAAAGATATTCCCCTTTAGTATCCCTATGTAGAACCTTTCTTCATTACCTGGGTAAAGGAAAGATAAGAAATTATCATATTCTCAATAATGGTAAACAAGGGATGTATGTAAGAATAACATGATCATAAGTGTATGATAACAAGAGAATAACATTTGAATAACATACCTTATATATAAAATATCATAATATTGAATCATGTAATAAATATTGGCAGTTCATAAGACATGAATCATAAGATAATCAGAAAACAAGAAATGAGAGTGCAATAATGTAATAAGATATGTAATTATTAGCATACACATAAGCTTAAAAATATTATTCCATGGATACCTACCAATATATTCATTAAATTTTAGGCTTGTTCCCATCACCTATGTACTTTATTCATGCTTGGGATGACCTCCCATGTACCTTATGGTTTTGGGATTAGGATGACCTCCCATGTACCTTATGGTTTTGGGATTAGGATGAACTCCCATGTACTCTCTTTTTGTGGGCTTGGTATAACCTCTCATGTATCCTCCTGTTGTGGTATAGGGATAACCTTTTGTGCACCCACTTATTAAGGGCTTGGGAGGACCACCCATTTACCCTTAAATCTCATAGTACATTTATCAATAACCAATTCATTATAGGGAAATATAGGTACCACCCATCACATAATTATTTCCTAAAAATATATTCCACATGATCATAAACATTCATCATATAATAACCCATGAAATTAAATGGGTATCATAAAAATGTCATTATATAATAACCTTTGTTAAAGAAATAGGTTTCAAAATCATTTTATCAAAACATAACCTGTAAAAATAAGTGGGTTCCATAATCATTTTATTATGGCATAACCCATGGAAAAGAAACGGGGTTCATAAAAACTTATCATCTTAAACATAAACCATTTAAAAAATAATAACAATGGTTTAGTTGGATCTTATCCTCATTAAATCATAAAATATATCAAATGATTTCATATTACATGAAAACTAATTTTGAAAAATAATTTAAAACATTTCCTGAGTAAAATATATTTTCTTATTTGAAAACACTTTTTAAAACATAAAAATTTTTAAAAACATTTTTCTTTGAAGTAAAATTTAAACATAATTAATTTCCAAAATATTAGAAAAAAAATTTCTTTACAAAAATAACCTTGTAGCCTTAAAAATTAAGCTTCATTAATGTGATAGTAATGACAATGGATAAATTCATATGTGTCTTACATGTTAAACGAATATTCCATTTTCACAATACAATGTTTAGAAAAGTACATTTATAGGAAAAAGACAAGAAGATTCCTCTAAAAACAGTTTTTTAAAATAAAAAATGTTTATAAATGTCTTTAATATATCATTTTAAAAATACTAAAAACGCATATTAAAATATTTTTTATAAAACATGGTTTTGAAAGATAATAGTTTTTTTTACCACAGAGAGAAATAAAGTCAGATTTTAATAAAACATTTTCTTAATTATATTAACATCCAAATAGTGAAAAAATGGAATCATTACTTCCAGATGTCATGAATAACCACATGAGATGTAATTTCATGAGAATTATTGAGAGATTTCATCAACGGAAGAATAATCATAAACAATTCTGATAAATGATGAGATTTGTAGCAATAAACTCTAACAACTTTGGTAGCATTGAATCATAATACCCATGAAGTAATAACATCAAATTAAGATTAAATATCATTAAAATAAGTATATTCTTGATATAACATTTCAATGGGTCAGTATATACACCTCATAAATTATCATAGGTGCACTATATAATATGTGTCTCAAAGAAGGAAAATTGAGACAAAATTCCCTTACCGCTGTAGAAATTTTTTAACTATAAACCACAGGAAATATAGATCATTAAATAGATATTTAAATCCCATTAATTATCAATATAATAATCATAAAATACATCCGTAGTAATAATACACACCACACATAAGAAATAAGTGGTTAAAATGGCTTGTGTCACATAGAAAATAAAATTGAGATGGAAATCCCTTACCTTAAGTCTTGAAATACATTTTACTCATTAAATACTCATGTATAATAACTATAATTTAATTATGCATATAGTTAATAAAAATATTAATTTTTATCATACCATTTATGATTTTTATTTTTTCTTTTTATTACTCTTTTATTAACAATTCTATGTCAAATTTACATTTTGGGTAATAACTGCCTTGTTTTTTGGTATATTTCATGATTTGGTATATTTTTTGGTCTCTTAATTTGATCACGATTAAATAATATTAGTAATTATAACCTTGATGTAAATATAATATATATTCATTATATATTTATTTATAAAAATCTATAAAATAAATAAACTAGATGTGAAATACACCATTTATGGAGAAGATAGGTTGTATGTACGCATAAACATTGTTTTCATTTTCTTGTCATCTTGAAAGAAAAAAAATTATGTAAGATATTATCATTACAGAATAATTTTTATTTCATATTTATCACTTGTTTTTATTAAACTCATATTTAATACAATCCTTGTAATGCGTGAAATAATCACATAGCTTCACGAGGCGATAGTCTGACGTGCATACGAACGACGTTATCGTATTCCCACAAAATAGAAAGAATGAAGGCATGTGTGATATAAAAATTAAATAATAAGAATAAAACCATAAAAATAATAA
Source organism: Viscum album (assembly GCA_963277665.1). NCBI lineage: Eukaryota > Viridiplantae > Streptophyta > Magnoliopsida > Santalales > Viscaceae > Viscum > Viscum album. The sequence continues at coordinate 1,196,326,279 of OY728139.1, forward strand.
ATATAAAATATAAATAGTATTTCCATATTTTTCCCAACCTTGAAAGGTGGTAACGGAAAAACGAACGACATCGGTTTGTGAGGTGGTAGTCCGACGTAGACATGAACGACGATTTATTAACCAATTTGATGGAAGTGTGTGTGTTTTTAGGTCATAAAATTAACATAAAAACATATAATTTCATTTAATATACTGATTTTATTATATAATAATGATATAAAAATAAATTAATGCATTTGAGAAAGAAATAAAACAAAAATGTTTGTTGATGAACGTTGCATATTCTTCAAGTATATCTTTTTTGTTTACACCAATGGAATTACATGGTGTAATTATGCCTAATGTGAGGCTTATGGGATTATATTATGTTATTTTAGAAGTTATTTTTTCAGGTATTGGTACAACCAATTGGTTTTTAAGGAGTAAATATAATAGAAGAGAGTGTGGCCTTTTATAAGGGAGGTGAGTGGCACAGTTGCAAATTTTTGAAAGAGAGAATTAAACTCACGTTTCGTCCAGGTAAAGTTGATAAAATAATGTAAAACTATCTATATTATAAATAATTAGGTCTAAAAAGTTATATAAAATTTAGTTTTTTAAAATTTTTGGGTCATTTTTACACCTTATATACTAAGTTTAACCACTCGGTAATCTTTTTTTAGTTTAACCAATGTAATTAATTTTAATTGCTTTCGCTAATCACATTGAAAAAAATTAAATTGTAAATATTATTAATTAGAAATTATTATGATTAAAAATATATAATTCATTTTTAAAAATTAAAATCATAGAAGTTTTAGAAATTAATTTATAATTAATCCCACAGATGTATCGAGAAAATGAGTTTTAAAGCGAAAAAGATCAAAAGTTCACAACGTTTTTATATTCCATTTCAATGTGAATTTGATTCCAATTTCCTAAATTATATTAATATATGTATAATTTTATTATTTCTACTTTAAACCTAATTAAAAATATATTTTTACATTATAAATTATTTAAATTAAAAATCAATTTTCAATTAAAATAGAGTATTTTCCAATATTCATAAAAAACGAAACTTACAAGAAAAATACTAAAAATTCACTCAAATATAATTCTGATATTTATATTTCAAAATATTTTTTAATTAATAAATTAATTTTATAAAGTGACAAAATTTAGTTTTAAAATAATTATACCATAAAAAGTGACACAAATTCTTTTTAGGAAAATATTGTTTTTAAGCATACAATTAGATGTACTCTTATCTCTTGTATATATAACATGAAATGAAAATGTTAAACATTTTATTGAATATATATAATATATAAATTTTATTAAAATAATTTTCAAAAAGTTATTTTGTTAATTTTTGGATATAAAACACACTTATACGTGTAAAATAGTATTTTTATAAAAAGATTTCCTTTTAACTTAAAAAGGGTTTTACTTTCATTTATAATTATTTGGTCACCAAAGAATTATATAAACATGTGAAACCAATATTTTCATAATTTATTTAATAATTTTCATACATATCATTCTAATGGCTAGTTTATAACTATCATATAAAATATTAATATTAATAGTATATTTTAGGTAGGTAAAACTCGCTCATGCATGTAACATAAGCAATCAAGGGAACTCAGTATTGTGTATAAAACAAGAAAACATTGTGTTATTTGAAACAGAAGATAATCATGGTGTTTAATATAGTGTAATCTTAACTTTTTGTTCAATATAAATCAATCTTTACTTGGTGTAGCATGCTACACTATCCATCAAATAAATTTATTTTATTTTAAAAACAATAATTCGTACAAACTCAGGGCATTTCATTTTACCCACCTTAAAATGAATTTTTCCCTTGAAATTAATTTGGTTATAAAATTTTTAATACTTGAAAGTTACTTTCATGTAAACCCATATTGTATAAATTAATAACAAAACTTCCTTTAAAAAAGTAATGTTGGAAACATAATGGTTTCCCAAAGTAACTTAGAGAAAGGATTCCACATACGAGATCGTATGTTGAAAGTGGAATCATGGACATATAAAAGAAAATTAAAACCAAAATATTGATGGAGGGTGATAGATAATGTGGTAAAGATAAATTTAGTGATCATAATGATATAAACCAAATAGTCTTGAAAATGTTCATTAATATCACAAAAATGATTATAATATGACAACCTTTTATTTCAAGAATCTTTTTCTAAAGTTCTCATCCTTCAGTTCTTCCTTGATCAATTTACCCTTCCTCTCTTGCTCTGAGAAATAAAGGATAATTTGTTTTGTATTAAGCACTAATGGATCATAAGATCCATAAATATTATGATAATTAATTCCATCTATCTTTATTTTTCATCACAAAAAAATTGTTAGCAGAAGTTATCCAATATGCATAACTCTTCATATTGTGAAGTAATACATTAATCTCTAAAACCTCAACCAAATTTCAAAATAAACTTTTTCATAAATGGTCAAACAGATAACCATTGAAACATTTAATATTTATAAATAAGGTTACTAAATTTCATAAAATAAACTTAGCATTAATCCACAAAATACTATAAAGTAGATCATGATTTTCAGATACCAAACATGTGAATACCTTCATCATGTATTCTCTTGAAACATGCTAATAACCGGAATTACTCTAAAACCATATTTAATACATAAATTATTATTCATTCCTTATATAAGCTCTTATCTTATATGAAAGAATTTTTATTCGAATGTTGGGTTCATCCTTATACCAATAGAATATGTGATTTCCTTATTCTAGAATCCAAGTAGATAATCACATGAAATATCACTAAAGGATGAAGAATAAGATTTTTATAGGGCTTATTGATACAAAATCAAACAAAAAATTCCAAACTAAGGATAATAGTATAAGTATTCTCTAATTACCATGCTTCACATCATTCATTATGATAACATAATATTACCCATTTTCCTTTGTCCTCATAGATTTTTATGGATTATCATCCACATTAATACTTGGATTGGTACACTTATTTGCATAATGAATAAAATACTTGAAATTAAAACATTGACGTGTTGAAGGCATATTTTTTATATATTTATCATTAGAAGCATCATTATCTAACTTCTTCCCATCGCTTTGGTATCCATATATTCGATGACCTTCCTTTCCACACTTGTAACACTCTCTTTCCCCTTTTAGTCATTCACCTAAGTGCTTCTTCCTGCATTTCATGCATTCAGATGCCTAGAATTTCTTACCATAATTTATGTTTTTAGGAGAAACTGTCTTCCTTTTATTAAAAAAAATTTAAGGTATAATAGTAATATTGAATTTCCATTTCTAACTTCAGTGCACATTGAATGACTTCTTCATAGCTAAAAAAGTATCTTATAGCCAATTCCTTTCAAATACATGGTTTCAGGATACTAAAGACTCTGTCTATTTTTCTTTTACGGATGATGATTAACCCAAAATAATATCTTTAATGTTTTGTAAATTTATATTCATAGGTAACAATAGATTCATCATCCTTTTCTTAATCTCAATTAATTCCCTCTCCATCTTTGTTAGTAGAATATGGGAGAAGTACTTACTAAAAAATATCCCCTTAAACTCATCCTATTCCATATAATTAATTTTTTATTATTCCCTCATGTTCTTAATAATATTACACCACTAATTACTTCACCTTCCAAATGATAAATATCCAAAATGACTTTTTTATTATCCAAAAACTAAAGAACATAAAATATATTTTTATTGGTACTGGTCAATTTCTAACTAATTAGTGGATCATTGGAACCACTTAAATATGGTTGGTATTGCCTCATGAAGGACTCAATAGAACATTGTTACCTTCTTTTCTTGTTTGGAAGTTCAACATGAATAATATCTTGAGAAAATAGTTTGAGAATATCAATATGATTTTTCATTCTAGATCCCATGTCTTTTGGTTTCTCAGAAAGAAAAATAATTTCATTTTTTATTGACTCGACATTAATATAGTTCATTTGGGCTCCATAGATTGAACAAAAGTATAGTGTGAGAAATATTAATTGTTGTGGGAACCACATAATTTTGAAAAATACTATATAAGGTGTCTAAATAATGGAACCATATTTTTATTCTATGAATCATTTGGTTTATCCTAGGACATTCAATGCCATCATATATTCAAATCCTTCATAGTTGTTCATAAAGTGTTTGTGAATTTCCAAAGAATATCCCCCATGAGTTTCATACCAGGTGCGTAGAAAGGCCTATTTTCTTGCACCATTTTCTGATAAATTGTAGCTCAATACTTTGTTTTTAGTGTTTTTACCCCTGGGTATATATGTGTCAGGTCCACACCCACTTGTAGTATCCAGACAGAGATGTAATTTCTTGTAAAACACTCTTTCAATCCTTTATCAAAATTCCAGGACATTTTCTTAAACATTGAATCATACTTAGACATATACATAGATACATACCTAGAAAAATCTGTAGAAATATCCATAGATATCTCACTGAAGTTTTCTCCTCCTAGTTTAAAAAAGGTTAACTAAACCATTCCTTTGATACCAACTATAGAGATCCACGATTCTCAAACATGGATATTGCATCATTTTAGATGAATATTTATTAAATTATTCAAACACATACCTGAGGACCATAATATTTTAGTGACTTTGGAAACATGGACCACATTATTCTAATCTCATGAAAGATATTTAAAATATTTCATAAATATATTTCCCTTTGTTAAAAATACTTAAAACCTTTCATCATAATCTAGGGAAATGAAACATAATAAAGGGTGAGCTCAAATGCTCTGTGAGGGTAAAACAAGGGATATATATAATCATAACATGATCATAAGGGTATTATAACATGAACATAATATTTGAAAATCATACCCTACATATCAAAGATCATAATATTGAATCATGGAATAAATATTGGAATTTCATAATACATGAATCATAAGATAATCAAAGAACATGAGATGTGAGAGTATAACAATTGCATAAGACTTGGAATTTGTGGCATCCACATAATCAGAGAAAATATTATATAAAGGATTCCTACCAAGACATTTATAATATGTTAATCTTGGTATAATAACCCATGTACCTTTTTCAGGATTGGTATGACCTCTTGAGTACCTTCTTATTTCAGGATTAGGATGAATTTTTTGTATACCCTCTTATTGAGGGCTTGGTATGACCTACCGTGTACCCTCTTGTTACAGGCATGGGAGGACCTACCATGTACCCTATTTTTATAGGCTTGGGATGACCACATGTGTATCCTTTGTGTTCTTAGAACATTTATCATTACCCCATGAAATGGAAGGAGATATAGGTCCCACCCATCACATAATAACAAAAATAGAAATTTGGGCTAGAGTCGTTGTTCAAAAATGTGATTTTTAGGGGTTAAAACTATGGATATAAGCTGTAGCCACAATTTTACTGGTTGTGGAGCCTATTGGAATTTCTATATAAAAACATTATCTTCATTGTTTTAAGAGGATATAGCCACAATTTAAACCATGGCTATATGGACTATTTCCACAGTGGAAAACTGTGGTTATAGCCCAAGTAAACTGTGGCTATATATTAGAAATAATTAGTGCCCAACCGAATTCGATCTCCTTACCTCTATTATCTAAACCTGTCCCCTTACCACTACTACATGGATTATTTTATATATATATATTATTATTATGTCTATTAATAAGAGCCGTGGAAATAGAATGGAAACCATGACTATTGAACTTCCTGCCATTTTTGGTGGGTTATGTTTTTTTTGGTACAAGGGTGGGAGACCTATAGCCACGGTTTAGATGAACCATGTCTATAGAAAATAAAAAAAACTCTATATCTATGGTTAATTAAAACCATTTCTATAGCCATTGAAGAAAAACCATATAACCATGGTTTTAAGAGGCTATAGCCACAGTTTAAACCGTGGTTGTAGGGTCTATTTCCAATGTTTTTGAAACCATGGAAATAGCTCGCACGTTGTCCACCATGGATATAGGATCGATTCCCATCATGGAAAACCATGGTTATAGCCTTGGTATAAATACTTATAGCCATGATTTTGGAAACCGTGGATATAGGTCTATGGCTATAGTCAATTTTTCCAGTAGTGTGAAATCATAGATATGTGTGCCATAAGATCATAACCTAGGATATGAAATGGGTATTATAAAAATTTCATCATATAAATTTTTTTGGAAAATAGATAAGTTTCTAAATCATTTCATCATAAAATAACTCATGAAAAGAAGCATGTTTCATAAGTATTTTATTATGGTATAACCCATGAAAGAGAAACAAGTTTCATAACCAACTTATCATTTTAAACATAAACCATTTAAAAAAGAATAAGAATGTTGTCCTTAGATAATATCCCCATTAAATTATAAACTATATCAACGGATTTTATCTTAGATGGAAAATAATTTTTAAAGATCCTTTGAAACATTTCTTGATGAAAATATATTTTCAACTTTGAAAATTCTTTTTAAAACATAAAACGTTTTTAAAAAACTCTTTATTTGAAAACCACTTTAAACCAATTAATTTAAAAGATATTAGGTGTAATTTTTTTAAAAAAAATAACCTTGTAAACTTTCTAAGAAATCTTCATAAAAAATGGTGGTTATAATGGCTGGTAAATCTGTACATGTTGTACATTTTAAATGAATATTACTTTTTCAGAGTAAAATGTTTAGAAAATATCGTTTATCAAAAAATGAAAACAATATTAATTTGAATAAAAATTAAAATTCAAAATGGGTAGAATTTTCTTTAATAAATAATTTTTAAATAATAAGAAACAATTTTGAAAATATTTTTAGAAAAAATAATTTTGAAAGAAAACAAATTTCCGACTGAAGAGTGAAATAAATTTGAATTTTATTGAAAATATTTTCTTAATTACCATAAGTAAAAATGAGTGAAAAAATGGTACCATTACTTGAATATGTCATGAATAACTAGAGGGTGAATAAAATCAGGATAATTCATAATAAATTTCCTCAATGGAAGAATAATCATAAACAATCACGATAAAAGATGAGATTGTATCAATAAACTCTTACCACTTTTGTAACATTGAATTATAATTCCCATGAAATAATAACATCACATAAATCACAAAATTTCATTAAAACAAGTATATTAATGATATTACATGTTAAAGGGGTAGTATATACCCCTCATAAAATATTTTAGGTGCATAATATAACATATGTCTCAAAGAATGAAAATTGATAAAAAAAAGATTCTTTACCACATTGGTAACGTTTTAACCGTAATCCCAATGAAAGAGATATCATAAAATGGATATGAAAATAAAAATAATTATAATTATAATAATCATGAAATAAATCTGTTTTAAGAATATGTACCACACAGAATATATAAGTGGGGAACATGGCATGTGTCTCATGGAAGATAAAAGTGAGACAGAAATATATTCCCTTTAGTCTTGACTTATATTGTACTCATTAAATTCTCCCTCATGATAAATATAATTTTATTGAGCATATAATAAATAACCATATTGATGTATATCATACCATTTATTATTTTCTTATGGCCTTCTATTACTTGTTTATCAAGAATTCCATGTTTAAGTTACGTTTCATGTAATAACTACCATATTTTTCATATATGTTTGGATTTGTAATATTTTTTATTCTATTAATTTGATCATGATTTAATAATATATAATTATAAACATGATATAAATATAATATATATTCAGTATATATGTTTTAATAATAATCTATATAATAAAATAAATAGGAAATGAAATACATCGTTCAAGGAGACGGTAGGTCGTACGTACACATGAATATTGATTGCATTTTATTATCAGATTGAAAGAAAGAAAAGTATATGAGATATTATAATTACATAATACTTTTTAAGTCATATTTATCACTCATTTTTGTTAAACCCGTCCTTAATACATTCAATGTTAAGCGTGAATGAATCACATCGCTTCGTGAGGCTATAATCTACCATACACATGAACGATGTAATCGTATTCCCACAAAATGGAAAGCATGAAGGGGGGAATGATTTAAAAATTAAAGAATCACAATAAAATCTTGAATATCATAAATACCATATTTAAATATTATGTTCATCTTTATTCACACCCTTGAAATGTGGTAATGGAAAAACGAATGACATCGGTTCGTGAGGTGGTTGTCTACCATTTGATTGAAGTGTGTGTGTTTGTAGGTATAATCCTTAACATAATAACATCTTACTATATTGAATATACTTATGTTATTATATAATAATAATACAAAAATAAATGAATGGTCTTGAGGAAGAAATAAAACAAAAATCTTCATTGACGAACGTTACCTCTTCATTAGGTATCTTCTTTTGGTTTGCACCAAATGCCTTCCGTGGGTGGATTCATGCAGAATTTAAAGATTATAGGAATATAGGAGGGAATTTTGTAATTTATTTGGTCATTAAAGTTTCTAACAAATTGGTTTATAAGGTTTCAATAGAGGGGAATAGTGATCGGCCTTTATAAGAGAGGTGAGTGGCACACTTGTAAATTTTTGAAAGAGAGATTTTAATACACATTTTCCCATGAATATTGGCTCCAATAATGGACCAATATCAATAATATAATTTATAATTTAGAAATATGACCATCCAATTTGTTTTTGAAAGTTTTGGGTCATTTTTAAATCTTATATTCTATGTTTACCCACTACATAATCTTGATTTTTACCTTAATCATTGTAATTTAATATTAATTTTTTTCCCCAATAAATTTGCTTAAAAATAAATTTGGAATTATCATAAAATATAAAATATTATTATTATTAAAAATATTGAATCTTTTTTTTTCAAATATAAATGAATTAAGTGGTAGAAATTGATTTAAAATTAATCCTGTTTGCGTGTTGAGAAAATGAGGTTTTAAAAATAAAAAGATCAAAAAATTACAATGTTTTTATATTCAATTTCAAGATAAAATTGATCAAAATGAAATAAATGGGATTAATATATGTTAAATTATTTCAACATAAAATCAATTAAAATGAAATAAATGGGATTAATATTTGTATAATTTTACTATTGTGACTTTAAAACCAATTCAAAATATATTTTGACATTATAAATTATTAAAACGAAAAGGCGGTTTTTAATTAAAATTTTGTATTTATTTCTATTCATCAAAAAATGAAACCTATCTAAAAAATACCAAAAATTAAACCTAATATAATTTATATATTATTATCTAAAAAATTAATTATATTTTATCAAATTAATTTTCTAAAAGATTCAAAATTTAGTTTTAAAATATGTGTGCCATTAAAAGGCGGTGGAGCTTCTTTTTAGAAAAATAGAGTTTTAAGGCATGAAATTGTATTTATTATTATCTATTATCTAGAAAACATATAATATGAAAGTTAAAAAAATTATTTGAACATATAATATATAAATTCCATTCAAAATAAATATCCAAAAATTATTTGTTTAATTGTTTGATATAAAACCCACATGTATGCATAAAATATTATTTTTATAAAATATTACCTTATATATTAAAAAGGGTTTTATTTTAATTTCTAATTAATTGGTTGCCAAATAATTATATAAACATGTTTAAATAATCTTTTCATAATTTATGTAATAATTTTCATACATTCCATTGCAACATCTAGTTGATAATTATCATATTAAATAAAAATATTAATAGCATATTATAGTTTGGTAAAACAATGTATTGGGTGTAGTGGAATCTATAAAAAGAACTAGGTATTGTGTGTAACACTTGAAAACTTAGGGTTATGTGTACCTCAAGGTAATCAAAATTTTATTTTTATCTTATTATTAATTTGGTTTTTAATATAAATTAGTTTTAACTTGGTGTAGCATGAAACACAATCCATCAAAGAAATTTAATCTATTTGAAAAAAATAAAAATTAAATTAAATTCATAAAAACTCAGGGTGTTACAAAACTGGTCTGAAACCATCCAGATAAATAATCAGAATGTTATAAATACAATATACCCTAATTTTATAATAATTAAAATTGAGGTTTGATGTCGTTTATGAATATAAATATCATGAAAATATCTATAAAACATTTTGAGAAAAATAACCTCTATATTTTGAATATTATATTTTAAAACAAAAAGTTCAAAAAGCATTTTGAAATTTATTTTCATTTAAAAAATCTTTTTTAAAATATTAAAATAATCACAAAAATTTAATGGACCTGATGGTGGAAATTTTTTCTCATGTCGTACACGTTTAAATAAAGATTCCTTTCACATTTTCGGTAATATCCAAACATGCATTGTTCTAAAAACACCATGAAGATTCCTTTAATTTTTTTTCTAAAAATTAAAAATTGAAAAAATTAATTTAATAAATATTTTTTCAAAGGTTAAAAATATTTTTCAAATTTTTTAAAAAAAATTTTTGATAACAAATGATTTCTGATTGAAGAGAGAAATAAAGTCTGATTTTCTTAAAATGAGTTTCCCAATAATTTTAACTACCAAAGATTGGGAAAATGGTATTATTACATGAAAAGGATTCATGAATAAAAAAATTTGGATAAAATAGATCTATTTTAAGATATAAATATCAAATAATTATACCAATGTATATGTAAACAAAAACAATCCAAAATAATTATGAGATTGTGAAATAAACATTTACCATTTTGGTAACTTAAGAATCGTAAGCCTCATAAAATAAATGAAATAAAATGAAACATTAAATAAAAAGAATATAAAAAAATTAATTATATAAAATAAAAAATTATCATTATATTCACCACACAAAGTAAATAAGTGGATAATATAGTATATGTCTCATGAAAGTAAAAGTGAGACGAGAAACACTTACCTCATGTTTTATTTCCTTTGTTTGTGTCCTTACCTCCTATATAATTATTTTAATAATGTTATTAATTTATACCAGAATAATAATCATATTTATAATATCATATATATTCCTATTATAACATTTTACCACTCATTTTTTTAATAATATTTCATTATTTTCATTGTTTCGGGTGTTAATTGCCTTGTTTGTTCATGTCTGTGTTATCATGAAAGTTTTGGTTCTTATGAATAGGATATATATATACCTAGATCATATAAATAATTATAATAATATTAAAAATATTATATTTACCCATTAGATGCGTTTTTAACCATTTATTAAAGTTGTCCATGGAAAATGAATCACATCGCTTCGTGGAGACGGTAGGTCGTATGTATGCACGGGCGACGATATCATTCCCTTAACGAATTAAAGGGAAAATATGTGGGTGATATATTCATTTTAAATAATTAATATCATATCATATATATAACATATATTAATTAATTTTATCCTTATTACATTCCATGTAAAGCATAAGTGAAAAATGAATCACATCGCTTTGCGAGGCAATAGTCTGTCGTACAAATGAGATATATTATTGTATTTGAAATGAAATAGAATGTAAAATTTTATATGTTATATTAAAATTAAATAAGTATAAATAATATAATAAATATAATATACATGTTTTAAATTCATCATTATATCTATCCTTGAAATGTGGAAATAGAAAACGAACTACATCGGTTTGCGAAGTGGTTGTCCTCCGTACACATGATCGATGATTTCATTTCCAATTTGATGGAATCAGAGATGGATAAATATTATTCCATCAACATAATAATATATACTTATATTTTATATACAATTTTCATTATATTTGAAGTCTTAATAGATAATTTAAGGTGGAAAAATAAGAAATAATATGAAAGAACATTGTTAAGATAATTACCTTTCCTAAGAGAAACCTCTTTTGGATCTCCTCTTAATGACTCCAAGGATGGTCTTTTTTTAGGATAGGAATCATTATTATATCTCTAATAATGTTAGGGACATATTTTTTAGGGGTTTTTTTTTAAATCTATTGATATATGTGAATAAATGAATGAAGGGATTTCCCTTATATATAAGTGCTGAAAGGGAACCCTCTTGGAAATTACAAAGAAATTTCCCAAAAGAATATAAAATGATAAAGTCATTCAAACGCCTAAAGGTTAAAAATAGCCTAGTTCTAAATTTTTTTATAGGATAAGGTTTATATATTTCCATCAAACAATATTTTTCATGTTTTAAATTCATTGTATCCATTATATTCTTAGTCTAACCCCACGGTAAACCCATTTTTACCTTAACTGCAGTAATTAATTTTTAGTGTTTTCAATATTCATTCTGGTAAAAAATTAATATAAAATTATTAAATAATATAAATTATGATTATTCAAAATATGTAATCCATTTTTCCAAACTAAACTAACAAAATAGGTAGAATTAACTTTAAAATTATACCCTCATATGCGATGAAAAAGCGGGTTTTCAAAGAGAAAATTATTATAATTATGGAATGTTTTCATATCAAAAATCAATATTAAATTGATTAAAATGACCTAAATTATTTAAATTTTAATATAATTAAGATAATTTAACTTTAAAAAAATTAATATAAAATTTAACTTTGTAAATAATTTAAACAAAAAGATGGTTTTTAGTAAAAACATTTATTTGTCACTATTCATCAAAAAAATGAAACATTTCAGAAAAATACCAAAATTTCACCCAAAGATAATTTTGATGTGATTATATCAAAATTTATTTTATTTTTTCAAATAAATTATATAAAATTGGTAATGATAAATTATAAATAATGTATACAAAGTGTGGCAAAACAACCTTTAAGAAAATATTGTTTTTTGGAAGACATTTCTTTTACATTCAAATGATTATTTGTTTTTCAAATAAATATATAACCATTGAATTTATTTTATAAAAGTGTAAAAAATAAATTTTTATAATTATTTATTACTATTTATTCCCACCATCATAATTACTAGGTTATAATGGCCATGTTTAAATTATATTTTAATAGAATGTTTTTGTTTAAACCCATTATTGTGTGCATCACAAGAAATATGAGAGATTAAATTGAAGGAAATTTATTTTATGGGTTGTTTAATCTAAGTGGTTTTTTTCACATATGCTTTTAAATACAATTTTCTTATTTTATAAAATTTTATGTGTTACATTCTCCCCACCTTAAATAAATTGTGTTCCCATAGTTTGAACTTGATCTCAGTAATAAAGGGTATGATATTTGAAAATTCCTTTGTTGAAAACTCACACTATAAAAAGGGTTAATAAATCATCTTCTTAATAAGAGATAAAGAGAAGAAAAAAAGTTCATATGGAGTAATACATAAATAGGTTTTGATGTAGGTCAACATTAGTGGAAAGTGAAGATATGGACATTGAAGAAAAGCGTAAATAATTATAGAGAGTGATAGGGGCTACTGATCAAAAGAAAGTTAATGATTAATGGGAAGTTAGGGACCTCAAAGCCATAAATATGTGATAATTTTAAGGACCATCATTTTAACAAAAATAAATTTATTAGGATAAAATTTTGTTTCAATATCCATTTCATAGAGTTGAGAAATTCCTTCACCATCTAGACTGAAAACATGTTAAAATATACTTACTTGATATCTTTATATTTGATAGGTAAATTTTCATATTTTTGTTGTGATTTGATCATTTTACACTTCATTTATTATTATAATAAATGAATACCCAATAATAATTTTTTATTCCTAAAGCACTGAAACTAAATTTTAATAGATCATAAGATCCATAAAAGAGAGGAAATTCATTCCATAAATTTATAAATATTTTCTAAAACCAATATTGTTATCCTAAGTTATCCAATATAATACATTAATCTATAAAACCTGACAGTAACACCACTATTTCAACATTAATATTTATCCATCAAATCATTTAACTAAAAACAATAACATATTAACTAGGACATCACGTAGGCTACTGATAGGTATTAAACCATTATCATTCATCGGTTGTGGGTTCAGTCCCCATGTCCATACTGGATATGAGGGGTTAGCACCCAACATGTTGTTTGTCCTTTTTCTAAAATACTCTTATTATAATTCCTATAATGTTCCAAAATTATAATAACCCATAATTACCTTAACATAAAATAGTAGATAAACATTAAAGGTTATCAATACCTTCATAAAAACCTCCTATCAGTATTCTGTCAACATCAGGCACATATTATGGGTTATCCTCCCTCAATCATGAATTTTATAAGAAGTTAAACCTTCCACTAAATAACTTTCCATGGTCATTAGTACCATTCAACATATTATCTCAAATACTTAATGAAATAGTACTATAATACAATCCTTATACATTTTATAATTCATATAACTAGGATATCATTGATCAAAATACTCCTATAACATAATTCTTGAATCCAACCACAATCACATTAATCAGTCCACTTCATCTGTAGTAATAGCATAAGATTTACCTTGACTCGTTATCTCTTTTTAGTTATATTCCATTGACACTTGGGGTATTCATTTTCGTAGTTCCTCGTATCCTTATAGTGGAAGAATTTCACATGGGAATATTATTTATTTACCCTTCACTAATGATCATGGTGGAATTTTTCTTCACACTTTAAGGGAACTCATTTTCCTTTTATGTATGCACCAAGGTGTTTCCTTCCACAAGTATCACATTTTGGAAGATCTTTCTTTCCCTTCTTCCCTTTATTTTTCGTTTTCTCTACCGTCCTCTTCTTCTCTTACATCCCTTTTAAGCCATAAGACTTGGAGAATTATTTTTCTACCTTTATATAACATTATATTATATCCTCGTATGATGATAAAGTTTGGGGACTAGCTCCCTTAATAATATAGGATTAATACCATAAAATAAATGGTCAATATTTCCCTTTGTATTACGTACATAGTTTCTATCACACCATTTTAACCTTATAATGTTGGCTTTATACGTAGCAAAATTCCCCACTTCTTTCAATCTTCGATTCAACAACTATATTTCCATATCCACTCATTTCTCAGGAGGGAAAAAAATTCAAAGAAGAGTTCCCTGAAATCCTTCCTCTCTATGTTTTTTATTTCCTCTCCATCCTTTATATTTTGAATTAATGAACACCATAGATCTTTATTGTAACGACCCAAAGATTCATTAATGGAAATTCCTCTTAATCTAATTAAATGTCTCTTTATGTTTATATAAAATTTCAACTTCTTTGGTTTTATATTAAGAATTTTGACCGTTGCTAATATAGTTGTTGAATAGTGTTCACATGATTAGTACAAATATAGGGCTTTAACAAATCCAATTTACTCATACAAAGGAATCGATGGCCTCATCCAGTAGAATTTCCCCATACAAAGCCCATTTGTCGGATCTCAGAAAAGAGGTGGCATCCTTGGGCTTCGCTCTTGACCAAGCCCAAGATAAGCTTCATCATTTCAAGCTCGAACGGGACCGTCTACGGGAAAAGTGAAATTTGATATAGATTACCAGTCGATCGATGTTATCCGAGCCACCCCAAGAGTCTTTTACCATTGCAAACCATACCCTTAGGTATTATGAGGCTATTTTAGGGGTTTTGTAACAAATATCTAGTACTATGTTCATGTATATTATTATTGTATGTAATAATGAATATACCTCCTTGTCATTTTTTTGATACATTGTAAATAGTTTTAAAGTACAAATAGTGTTTTTAGTTATTATTTAATTAAGAATTATATTTTTTAAAATTAAGGTTTTTTTGAATTAAATAATATTTTAATAAAATATTATTATTATTATTAAATTAATTTTTATTAAATATAAATGATATTATAATTTTATGAATGTAAATATAATTTTTATTAAGGTTTGAAATCCATTTCTGTCAAAACCTGTGAATTTTTTATAAATGTCCGTTTTTATTTTAAAAGTGAAATTTAACATATTTAGAAAATTATTTAGATAAAGAAATGTTATTTCTGGAATAAGGACGTTGAAATTATCTAACGGTGATTTTTTCATAATTTTCTGAGACAGTCAAATGTTTGGGTAAAAATTAAATACCGTTTAAATATATAATGTGTTTTATGACATCATAATGACCCAATAGTGAAGTAATAAAATACTATAATCTTTATGTTCGGCCAATATATGTTTTACCATTAAAATAATGTGATTTTTGGTTTGTTTGACTTACTTTTCAAAGAATTAGTGGACCCCTCAAGACTTATTAAACACCTTGTCTTTTTAAATTAATTTCCATGGGAGTGTGACTCACCTCCCCAAAAGCAACCCTATTATTTTAATAAGTTTGGACTTTGGCCTTATAAAATATTTTTTTCCTCTTCCCTTTTCCAAAAACCATGGGCAAAAACCATGGGATGGATTGTGGTTTGGATTAATTTAATGTAAGGGGACCAAAACCTAAATAATAAAGAATTACCTCCCCTTTCCTATATAAACCCACCCAAGCTCTCACTTCCTCCTCACTCAAAGCCTTTGGAGTTTTTCCAACATCTGCCCTACTCTCTCTATAATCCTCCCAAGGTTCCCCAAGCTCCCACAAAGCCTCTCACAAGCCTATCTCTATCCTTTGGAAGCACACTTCCAAGTAAGGGTTTTTTCTTCCTTTCTCATTTTTGTCCAATTTTCTTTGAGTTGTTTTTCCCATTTAATTTCAATTATGAATGTTGGGGTATGGTTTAACACCTCCCTCATACTTCCCTATTTTTGTTTGAATTATGGGAGACCACTTTCTCTGTCATTAAATTCCTCCCAGGTACACCCGTTACTATGCTGAAATTCCGAAAGGAACTTCTCTCTCCTCATTTACATTCAAGCAATACTTTTGTATCATGAATCTAAATTCCATTACAATTTTTGGGAAAAGTATCTATATGACCTCTTAATATCCATTACATGTAAATATGATCAGGAACACCTTTCTCTTTCATCAACCATTTTTTATGAATTCTTATGTCACGTCGTTACGCTGCCGAAATCGCACCGATTTTCTAAGCCAATGCCATTGTGTAGTGAATACCATTCCCATTTCTCCATCAAGGGTATTCACATTTATGCACATTTACTTATTAATTATAAAGTTTAATATATTAATTCCACATTCCTTTATCAGGGAATAAATGATTATGTTTTATGAATCCATGTTTTATGATCCATGTGGCACACTTATGCATGAAATGAAATGTTTAAGAAGGGTGTGCCCTTATAGCACTCCAGTGCATTGGGTAAAGTATAGTATCATGATACATCATGTGCAATGATTGTTGACTCATGCTAATTCAATTTAAACGAGGTTTTACTCGGTCTGCATGTGTAATGAGGGTTTACTCATGCTCCATGTGCAATGAGCCTTGGCTCATGATAATTCCATGTTAAGTGTTGTTTCCACATTTCCATGTTATGATTATCATGATTTATCATGCCTTTATGTTCATGTTTCTCTTGTGCTCTATTGATATTCCTAATTTCTAACATCTATTGTACTCCTCATGTTATTCCATGTGTATTCCCTTACTGGGCTTTATAGCTCACCCTTTTCTTATGCATGTCCTCAGGTTATCCCATGCAATGCTAAGTACGCAGGAATGTAGTGTAAATGTAAAGGAAGTTTTCATTATAGATGTGTTATTTCATGTTTTAAGTTTTTATGTAATGATCCTAAGACCCAAATACACTAAACCTCTCGATCTTCTTGTTTTATCAAGTGATTTTTTATGTAATAAATTATGTTTAAGTTTGTAATAAAAGCAGGGTTGTCATAGTTGGTATCAGAGGATAGGTTTTGTTATTTTTGGGATTTGGATTAGAAAACACTGGTAAAGCCTTAGATACAAGACTAAGTATAATAAAAACATCCCTATGTTTTGATAAGTACTGAGTAAGTGGTTTATCAAGAAAATATATCCCTGTCTGGATACGAACAGGTAGAGGCAGCTCTGGCACAGATGTATCCTAGGGGTAAAACACGAAAACACCGCTTTGAGCTAGACTCGAACGGGAACTGGTGCACAACAACAGGCTTTACTGTACTCTTGGTTACAACACTCCCAGGGGATATGTTTTGAAAAATTTACAAGCTTAGTATGAACCCTTATTTAGGGAATTAAAAAACTTCCCCTAAGAATATATGTTAGAAAGTAGATCATGAAAACCCTAGATTGAAGCCTATAGACTCATGAGTTGTGGAAATAAAAGTTTATTTATAAGTAATAAACTTTTATCTTTGGATTACCCTTTATGTGTTACCCCTAACATTCCTTTTTTTCCAGCCAATGGCCGGTAATAGGAGGACTCGGGCTAACAACCGTTGTGAAGACCAGTGTGATGATTGTACTAATGAGATTCCCAATCCAATGGGAGTGGGAATCTTGAACTTTTTCACCCTTCTCTCTCAGATTACTCAAGATTTGAATAGAAACATGGGTCAAGAGGAACATCCAAACCCCCCTAAGAAGGAACAAGTCGCTATCGAGAGCTTCATGAGACAAAGGCCTCCTACTTTTAGTGGATCATTCGATCCCATGATCACTGAACAATGGATCAACTCCATTGAAAAGATCTTCTCCATCCTTCAATGTTCTGAACAAGAGAAGGTTCTCCTAGCAGCTTATCGTATGGAGGGTGAAGTTGATCAATGGTGGACATTGATCAAAAATACGAAGCCTGAGGATGAGATCAAGGTGTTGGAATGGAAGGATTTCTAGAAGATATTTTTTGATAAATATTTTCCTCGCACCCTCTGGCTTAAGATGGAAAGAGACTTCCTTTACCTCAAGCAAAAAGAAGAAGAATCTGTTGGAGAGTATGAGGAAAACTTCACAAGTCTTGCACGATACGCTTCCGGCTTTGTCGTTGCCCCTGAATGCATGGTTGACCGCTTCTTTGGTGGGATGAAGCCTAGCCTGTGAAAAGAATTAGTGATCCGTGACTTCGACAACTATGAGGAAATTGTATGATGTTCCCTCAAGGTCGAAATGGAGATCAAGAAATGATAGGGGTATCATGGCAACAAGAAGTGTAAGGTGGACTTCAATGCTGGCAGTCCGATTGATAAATCCAATGGTGCTAAGAAGATCCAGCACCCCACTTGACAAAAGTGCGGAAAGAAGCACCTTGGAAATTGCCTCAAGGGGAAGAGGAAATGCTTTAGGTGTGGAAGAGAAGGACACCTAGCTGTTAACTATCAGTAAGAAAGACACGTGGCTACGATAGAGGATAGGAACACTCCGTTCGAACCTCAAAGCATGTTTCATTGCTACAAGTGAAAAGAACCGGGGCATCTTGAAAATCAGTGCCCTAATCCAAGGGTTTTCGAAGGCAACAAACAACCTCCAAGGCAGCAAGGAAGAGCTTTTTCTATTACTTCTGCCGAAGTGAACCCCGAAAAAAATTGGAGAAAGGTACACTAGTTATTCATTCAAGAATAGTGAACATACTTTTTGATTTAGGTTCTACGCATTCTTTTATATCTCGAAAGTTTAGTAGAACAATATCAGCACCACAAATCATGGAAGTGAAGATGTCGGTGAGTACGGAAAATGGGTCAATCATTGCATCCCATGAATATAACTCCTCCCCTATCATAATATGTGGATTTAATTTCCTGGTGAACCTCTTCATACTCCCTCTGGTGGAATTTGATTCAATTACTAGCATGGATTGGCTTTCCTTATATAGAGCCAACATAAATTTCCGGGAGAGGGAAATCACACTCCATATGGAGAATCGACCCCCGATTCTTTACAAGTGTAATGAGGAAGATGAATCTTATTTATCTCCATCCTCTAAAGAATGGATATTACTACCCTATGAGCACGTGTATCTATCTCATATGATTGAGTCCAAGGAAGAAACCATCCTTTAAGAAATTCCTTTTGTGAGGGAATTCACAGAAGTGTTTCCCGAGGAACTGCCTGGTCTTCCTCCTAGAAGAGATGTTGAATTCTCAATTGAACTTATACCCGGGGAATTACAAATGTCCATGACTCGATATAGAATGGCTGTTGTAGAGCTTGAAGAGATGAAGAAACAACTACAGGAGAATCTGGATAAAGGGTTTATACGCCCAAGTGCTTCACCATGGGGTGCACCAGTCCTCTTCGTCAAGAAGATGGATGGGTCAATGTGGCTTTGCATCGATTATCATGAGCTCAAAAAAATCACGATAAAGAACAAGTATCCTCTTCCACGAATTGATGACTTGTTCGATCAGTTGCATGGAGCACAATACTTCTTCAAGGTGGACTTGTGGTTAGGATATTATCATGTAAGGGTGAAGAAGGAAGATATCCCCAAGACTGCTTTTCGCACAAGATACCGGCACTATGAATTCATATTAATACCTTTCAGACTCACTAATGCTCCAGAAATATTCATGGACTTAATGAATAGAGTCTTTAGATATTACCTCGATAAATTTGTGGTAGTCTTTATAGATGATATTCTAATATACTCCAAAACCAAGGAGGATCATGAGGAGCACTTAAGAACTGTACTAGAGACTTTGCGCAAGGAGAAGCTCTATGAAAAGTACATCAAGTGTGAGTTCTGGTTGAAGGAGGTCTCATTCTTGGGCCATATCATCATAAGAAATGGGATATCTCTGGATCCCTCTTAAACAGATGCAATTGAGGGATGGACGAGGCCAACAACAGTAATAGATATCTGTATCTTCTTGGGGTTAGCTGGATATTATCGACCATTTGTGAGGAATTTATCATGATTTTCCAACCCTCTTCCCATGCTAACTCGGAAGGGAGTAAATTTTTCTTGGAGTGATGAATGTAAAGAAAGTTTCAAGGAGTTTAAAGGTAGGCTTATCACTGCACCCTTGCTCAATTTACCCACAAGTGGGGAACCTTTTGTGGTCTTCAGTGATGCTTCGAAGAAGGTCTTAGGTTGTGTGCTGATGTAGAATGATAAAGTGATATCCTATGCCTCAAGGCAGTTGAAAATCCATGAGAGAAACTATCCAATGCATGATATGGAGTTAGCGGTAGTGATCTTTGCCTTGAAAATCTGGCGGCATTATATCTATAGGGAGAAATATGAGATATATACTAACCACAAGAGTCTTAAATATATATTCACACAGAAAGAGCTTAATATACGCCAAATAGGATGGATAAAGCTCATCATGGATTATGACTATTCAATACATTACCACCCTAGGAAAGCAAAAAAGGTGGCAGATGCCCTATGTAGAAAGGAACCAATGATTCTATCAATGATGAGAATTGAGAAGGATCCAATATTCTTAGACTTGATGAAGATGGACATGGGGATCATAAAGAAGGGAACATAATCAATCCTTTCACAAATTATTGATCAACCATCTCTTTTGGAAAGGTTAAAGGATGCTCAAAAGGATGATGTGGGAATTCTGGAAAAAGTGGAAGCTATCAAAAAAGGGAAATCCTCAGAGTTTAATGTTAATGAAGAAGGAATTGTGCAATTTGGGAAAATAATATGTGTTCCCTCGAGTCCAGAGCTGAAGAGGAACTTTTGGATGATGTACATAGTTCAAATTTATCTATTCACCCAGGGAGCACAAATATGTATCGAGATCTCGGAGAAAACTTTTGGTCGGATAATATGAAGAAGGAGATCGCTTAATATACATCAAAGTGCCTAGTGTTCCAGCAAGTGACGGAAGAGAGGCAGAAGTATAAGGGGATGATGCAACAATTTCCCATACTAGAATGGAAATGGGAGAACATCACCATGGACTTGTCACCAGACTTCCAAGGACATCCAAAGGAAATAATGAAATCTGGGTCATTGTGGATCGTCTTACAAAGACTGCACACTTCATTGCTATTCAGGAGGATTTCTCATTGGATCAACTGTCACATATATATATCATGGTAGTGGTAAGGTTACATGGAGTACCACTATCTATTGTGTCTAGCCGAGATCCAAGATTCACCTCTATGTTTTGGAAGAGTATTCAACATGCTCTAAATACTGAACTGAACTTCAGTACAACTTATCATCCTCAAACTGATGGCCAATT
Organism: Viscum album; assembly: GCA_963277665.1. Lineage (NCBI taxonomy): Eukaryota > Viridiplantae > Streptophyta > Magnoliopsida > Santalales > Viscaceae > Viscum > Viscum album. The sequence goes on from OY728139.1 coordinate 1,196,348,239, forward strand.
CGAGCAGACTATCTAAACACTTTAGAAAATGTTGAGAGCATGCTCAATGGACTTTAAAGGATGATGGGATCAACATCTTCCTTTGGTTGAGTTCTCTTATAATAATAGTTTCTACTCGAGCATCCAAATGGAACCATATAAAGCCCTGTATGGGAAAAGGTGAAGAACACCGGCATGTTGGGATGTGGTCAGTGACCGTAAGCTGCTTGGACCAGAAATGGTCGAGCAAATGGTGGAGAAGGTGAAAACCATTCAGCATCATATCAAGGCAGCTCGGAGTCGACAGAAGAGTTATTCAGATAATCGTCGATGAGACATTGAGTTTAAAGTTGGAGACATGGTGTTTCTATGCATATCTCCGTGGAAGAAGGTCATGAGGTTTGGAAATAAAGGGAAGTTATGTCCAAGGTACATCAACCCCTTGGAGATTCATGATCATGTTGGGGCTGTGTCCTATCGACTAGCACTTACACCTACCATGGCCAAAGTACATGATGCCTTTCATGTATCCCTCTTAAGGAAGTACATACAGGACCCTTCACATGTACTCTCTTATGAGGTTGTACAATTGGAAGAAGATCTTTCTTATGAGGAGAAAATAGTGAAGATATTATATCATATAGAAAAAGTTCTACGAAATAAGACAATTCCACACGTCAAGGTGTTGTGGCGAAACCACATGTTTGAATAAGAGACTTGGGAATCGGAGGAAATGATGAATCTAAGTTACCCACATCTGTTTTAGTGTGGGAAAAGGAAAATTTCGAGGGCAAAATTTATTAAGGGGGTAATATTGTAATCACCCAAAGTTTCATTAATGGAAATTCCTATTGATCTAATTAAATTTCTCTTTATGTTTATATAAAATTTCAACTTATTTTGTTTTATGTTAAGAATTTTGACCGTTGCTAATATAGTTGTTGAACAGTGATCACATGATTAGTATAAATATAGGGCTTTAACAAATCCAATTTACTCAGACAAAGGAATCGATGGCCTCATCCAGTATAATTTCCCCATACGAAGCCCATTTGTCGAAGCCCAGAAAAGAGGTGGCATCCTTGGGCTTTGCTCTTGACCAAGCCCAAGATGAGCTTCATCATGTCAAGATAGAACGGGACTGTCTAGGGAAAAAGTGGAAGTTGATAGAGATTACCACTCGAGCGATGTTATCCGAGCCACCCCATGAGTCTGTCACCATCCCACACCTTACCCTTAGGTCTTATGTGGCTGTTTTAAGGGGTTATGTAAAAAATCGCCAGTACTATGTTCATGTATATTATTTTTGTATATAATAATGAATATACCTCCTTGCCATTTTTTTGATGCATTGTAAATAGTTTTAAAGTACAAATAGTGTTTTTAGTTATTATTTAACATAGAATTCTATTTTTTTAAAATTAATGGATTTTTTGAATTAAATAATATTTTAGTTATTAATTTTTTTATGTGTTCGGGGTAGTCTGGGAAGCTATATAATGGTAGCCTTGGCCAACCTGTAGCTCGGTCTACTGGTAGCAGGCCTACTGGTAGCTCAGCCTACCGGTAGCTCAGTCTACCAGTAGCTCGGTCTATCAGTAGCAGGCCTACCGATAGCTCTCGGCTACCAGTATCTCTCGGAAACCGGTAGCTCTCGGCAACCGGTAGCTCTAGGCTACTGGTGGCTCTCGGCTACCGGTACCTCTCATCTACCGGTAGCTATCGCCAACCGGTAGATCTAGGCTGCCGGTGGCTCTAGGCTACCGGTAGCTCTTAGCTACCCATAGTTGACGCCAACTGGTATCTCCCAACTATCGGTAGCTCTAGCCTACTGGTGACCACGGGTTTTCCCAGTGGCTCCTCTTTTTGCACAAATTGGATTTTAAGCCGGGTTTTGACACCATTTAAAGCGATTAATTGGTTTTAATTAAATTTTGGTGAGGTGTGCGTCTGTTTTAACCTCCCCTAAGGGTGGGGACCTTTTAAGTAATGTGTGGGGTGTCCTAGCCGCGTGATCAACCCACGTTCCCGCTCCTTACACGGTTTTGAGTTTTTCTTTATATATCTCAACCGTCACGGTCGTGCTGTATCTCAGCCCTAATCAGCCTTTATAACCAAAGGCTTCTCCCGAGATTTCCATTCTTGATATTTTTGCTCCCGACGAGCCGTACCCCTGTTGCTCCTGTTTTCCAGTTTCCACGCGAGGACTTAATGTCGATCCTTGATCAGTCAGGTAGGGGTCTCACCTTCATCTCTCCTTTCTGTTTATCATGTGGGGTGGGTACACTACTTCTTCGGTATAATTGGATGAACCAAACTTTAATGAATATAATAAATGGATTCTAAAGAATAAAGGGGAGGGGTGTGATCAATGATGCTGCTATGTTATTATCCTCTTTCATGATTAATGATTTCTGAATTGTGTGGGCTTATGCCTACTAAAAATCATGGCCGTTGGTGGTCTTTCTCTATGCACTAATAAACCTTGGTGTTTTTGGATATTTAAAGAACCGTAACGTGGAATTGGTTAATTATGTATAATCGGTTGAATAAATTGAAAGCACTAGAATCAAACCTTTTTTGAGATAACCCCGGTTAAAGTACAATGGAATTGAAACCATGGAGTGTGTTAAATCCTTTAAATCTGAAAATACCAGCATGGGCTTGCCTTGTGTTGGTGGTAGCGGTTTGGTTGTTTCTTTCACGGGTCGATTGATGGGGCGATGCGGGGAGGTATGGGATCCCTTGTTGTTATACTTTCGCTGGTTGTGAATTTAAGGTTATGTGATTTCTCTGCTTATATCACGAATTGGGGTGGGACCCTTTTTTGTTGAGAAACCTTTGGATCTTGGATTTTGGGAATAGGGGGATGTATCTTGGGGTTTTTTTGGTTCCAGTACTTCGAGGGGTATCACTTATCCCTTTGTTTTTGTGACTTTGCAAGAGAACTAGGTGTGAATGCTTAAATTTCTATTGGCTGTAACTTTTCCCATGGTTTGTGATTATGTTGCAGTTTCCCAAGTAGGTGAAAAAACTTATTTAAACATTATTACTAAACATGAAAACAAGGATGGTACAAATAGGGATTTGGTTTGATGTGAGTGGTGACTTGGGCATGGGTGTTGTGCTTTTCTCTTATGAATGAATAGTAAGGATAGTGTTCTTTAGGCTGGCTGAAGAAAAACCTAGATTGGGTGAGTGCTTGTTACATATACATATACTTGTAGTTTTTGTGTTTCTTATTCGCGCCCCACCCAAGTTGAGTACTTAGTACCGAACACCCCATTTCATGGGGGAGGTTGTTTTTACCAACACTTCTATTAGTGGCTGGTTATTAGCTCCTTTCTTCTCCCTTTCCCGGATAGCCCAAGTATCTTCGGTCAGGCTGTGATGGCCTGATGTCCATTATTAGCCCAAGAATATTTGAGAGGGGTAGTTGTGGCGGTTGGCCCAGGTGTTTGCGGGAAGGTTGTTTCCCAAGTACCTTCGGGATGAGGCCCATGTGTCTTCGGGCATGGTGGTAGTTGCTCTGACCCAGGTGCTTGTAGGTTTGGTTTCGCCTAGTAGTTTTGGCTCAGGTGTCTGCGGGCGGGATATCAGTTGTAGCCTAGTTGTGTGTGGGTGAGTTTGGAAGTGGGACTGCGGTGAGGTTGTGGCCCAGGTGTGTGCGGGCAGGTGTGGCAGTGGGACTGCGATGGGAATGGCAGGATTGGTTCTATGCGTAAAATGTCTTCAATAACCAGTGGGAAAGTGGTGTGGGGTACCCAAACATCGATGTGATAATATTATACTTTACTTGACTTGCGTTATTTGGGGAGTGTGCCTTGGTGAGGCTTGGGTGGTTAGTTTCCTGGCTAGGTGCTTGGTTATCTCTTTTCTTACAGGGCATTAGTATGCATCCTCACTTGTGCATGAGAGACTTTGGTTTTCCCTATGAGTGAACTTGTATTCTCACCCTACATATATAAAACTACTTTCAGGTTTCCAGGAGGACTTCAGGGATCGTGTTGCGTCATACTAGCTCAGACCTTGTGATATATCATTGCAGTTGTTTTTGTTCTTTCTTTCTATATTTTTCTCTATAGTCTCCTTATACATTGTGGATTTTACTTTTGTAACATGCATTGGCAATGGTTCTTGGCTTCGGTTTTACTTTCATTTTTTGTGTTGTGGGACTTACTATCTTATCTCCCAATCCTATTAAAATAATAAAAGGGTAATGCCTTCAATTTATTATGTGATTATATACCCTTGGAGCTAGTCGCCACTCCGGGACCTATTGAAGGCGGGTTTTGAGGGGTCATTATCTCTCCATCAACTTAAAGAAGGAAGGGTCTGGCAATCTACCGACCCTTCCTTCCTTTTGGTGAATGCGGGTCATGAAAGAATGGTATCAGAGGTGATGGTTTAGATATAGGATGGAGTCTAGAGTTAGGAATAGTGAGGATTTCATGGGATGGTAAGGAAATAGTGTTGGGTGACCTTGGTGTGTGAATTATTCTAGGGAATACCGGCTAGGACACGGGATTTTAGGGCCCCTCGTGATCTGATGCAAGGAATCTGGACCTACCGAATGACCAAGTGAGGCCATGCTGATTGTAGGGTAGAGACCCTAGGAAAGGTACATGAATCATAATGACTTGTGTTCTTGTGTTTTTGGGTTGTTTTGGGAAATTAAAATAAATAAAAAGTTTAAGAAATTTTAAGAACGATATTCTGCAGTACTTGGGATTTTCCATTCTTTGTTTACCTTGCAGCTATGGCTCTTGGGAGATGACCATGAGTTGTATGGGCGATTGAGGCCCAGGAGGTTGACTTGGCCGATTAGCAGTGTTTTGATCGAGAGGAGGAGGATGACCAGTAGCAGAGGATGCTTCGAGTCTTCCAGAGACAGACCCTCGAGAAGTACGAGGGCAGCACCTCTAACATGAAGATGAAGGGCTGGCTAGAAGAGCTGGTGATAGCCTTCGGCATGATTCGGGATCTGACGGAGTACTGGGTTCCTCTGGTCGTTAACCAGATGTGGGGAGTAGTGCGTCAGTGTTGGGTGCTCTACCTGGGGGAGAGGAGAGTGGCTGAGGTGTCATGGGATGATTTTGAGAAGGAGTTCCGGGCGGAATTTCTCTCTTCTACGATGAAGGCAGAAAAGAGGCAAGAGCTACTCTCCCTCCAGCAGGGGAGTATGTCAGTAAGGGAGCTGGGGATCAAGTTCAATGATTTCCTCCACTTTTCTCCAGACCTCTTTCCGGATGAGGAGTCTTGGGAGAGACGTTTAGAGGATGCACTCTGACCTTCCCTCCAGTACGCTGTTACCCCCTTCACCTTGCTGACATACTTAGAGGTGTAGAGGAAGGCTAAAGTGGTGGAGAGGATGCACACACTAGGAGGTGTGTCACGTGAGGGGATCCAGCTGGGATCATAAAAGGGAAAGGCCGTCAGCACCAGACCTCCAGCATCGGGACCCTCTAGGTTCTGACTAGTAGGGACCAGGCCGTAGCAGTTCCTGTTTCGATCCCCTGGTCCTCTCCCTTTCCCTTCGGGCCCAGGAATGAGGTGCTTCATCTATGGGAGCCATGGAAATCTCTGGAATCTATTCCCAGACCAAGTTTAGTATGGCAGTGGAGGACATGCCCATCACCCGCCCCACCAGCAGCTTCCAGTTAGGCCCTTCCAGCAGCAGCAGCAGGGGCAGCGAGCTCCCGCTCCTCTGAGGGCAGACGTTGCAGGGGGAGGACGACCTCAGGGTGCTCTCCAGGGACCTCTACTAGGGCGTGTTCGGGGAGGTGGCTGACAGCTGAGGGACAATGGATCTTGGCGTGGACAGTTGCACTCCATGGAGGTAGCAGTTCCAGCAGGACCAGAGGTCGTTTGAGGTATGATCAGTTTGTTTAGTACCCTTGATTATGCCTTGTTCGATACTGGAGCTTCGCACTCCTTTGTTGCACCCGGTTTGGCCCATGCTCTATGTCTAGATGCTGAGAGACTTCCATTTCCCTTGGTGCTGAGCACACTAGTCGAAGGTCAGACCGACTTTTTATATGTTTATAGAGGATGCAGACCGATGATAGGGCCCCATCAGTTGGTTAGGGATCTACTACTGCTACAAATACAACAATATGATTTCATCCTAGGCATTTACTGGTTGTTCTCTGTGTGTTCCATCATCGAATGCTTCCGAGGAAGGGTTGTGTTCTCAGACTTGGGTGTCCGACGTGTTACTTTCACCGGCGAGCAGAGTGGCCAGAAGGGAAGCAGGCAAGAGGAACCCCTCCTCTCTTTGTTATCCAAGCTCTCAGTTGAGTCAGTGGATACTGAGATGGTGGAGGTACCAGGGATCTTCAGTGAGTTTATGGACATCTTCCCTGAGGAGGTGATGACTCTACCCCCTCGATGTGATATCGAGTTTGGGATAGACTTGCAGCCTGGTGCTCATTCTATTTCGATGGCTCCCTACCGGATGGCGCCTTCGGAACTACGGGAGTTCTGGATTCAGATCGACGACCTGATGAAGAAGGGTTTTGTTTGACCGAGTGTGTCACCATGGGGTGCTCTTGTGTTGTTTGCGAAGAAGATGGATGGTGGTCTAAGGCTGTGCATAGACTACAGGAGGCTGAATCGGGTAATGGTCAAGAATCGCTACCCTCTTCCAAGGATAGACGATCTCTTTGACCAGCTGAAAGGTGCAGTATGGTTCTAGAAGATCGACCTGCGATCTGGGTATCAAGAGTTAAGGGTGAAGAAGGGTGACATCTCGAAGACAGCCTTCGGGTGCAGATATGGGCACTTCGAGTTTTTAGTCATGCCTTTCAGCATTACAAACACTCCGACTATGTTCATGGGGCTTATGAACTCCGTATTCTGGGATTATCTGGATTGGTTCATAGTCATGTTCATTGACGACATCCTTATCTACTCAAGATCAGATGAGGACCACACTAAGCACCTGAGAACAATTTTGGAGGTCCTCAGACAGCACTAAATCTATGGGAAGTTGTCGAAATACAAGTTCTGGACACGAGAAGTGAACTTCCATGGGCATGTAGTGTCCGAGAAAGGGGTAGCGGTAGACCCATCAAAGGTTGAGGCGGTTGTTTCTTGGGCAGCACCTAAGAATGTGGTAGAGGTTGGTAGTTTCCTTAGGCTGGCAGGTTACTACCGGAGGTTCATACCCAACTTCTCTCAAGTTGTGGAACCTTTGATAACCTTGAAAAAGAAGGACCAGGTTTTTGTGTGGAGTGAGTAGTGTGAGGTTTCCTTCAGCTATCTGAAGGAGAAGTTGGTTAGTGCCCCAGTGCTGAGACTACTAGAAGAAGTGGCAGCGTATGAGGTGTTTTGTGATGATTTCGGGCAAGGCCTCAGATGTGTGTTGATGCAGAAACAATGGGTAATCTCTTATGGGTCTAGGAAACTATTCCCTCATGAGCGTAATTATTCCACCCATGATCTGGAGCTTGCAGCGGTCATTTTTGCTATAAAGGTGTGGCGGCATTACCTCATCGGAGAACACTTTGTGGTCTTTACGGATCACAAAATCTTGAGGTATATCTTCTCCCAGCGGGACCTAAACTTATGGCAGCGAAGGTGGATGGAGTTCCTCCAAGATTAAGACATAGAGATGTCCTACACTTTAGTAAAGGGGAATGTAGTGGCTGATTCACTAAGTAGGAGGTCGTAGAATGATGCGGTCCGACAGTCGGCAGATGCTTGGAAGGCGATGGAGTAGTTGGATTCCTTGCACCTGGATGTGAGGATGGATAGGGGTAGAGGATTCCTGTACCAGATTAATGTGAAATATTCTCTGTTGCTGCAAGTGGAGGAGTCTCAGTGGGGAGACCTAGAGTGCGAAGTGAAGCGCGACCGAGTTGACCAGGGTGATGCTCCAGAAGGGTGGATGGATGATGGTCAAAATCGGATGCTGTTCCGGGGAAAGATGTTTGTTCCAGAGGTGATACGTGGAAAGGTTCTTAGTGAGTTCCACAACTAACCCCTAGAAGTACATCCAAGAGTTTCCAAGATGTACCAGGGTCTGAGGAGATAGCTTTGGTGGCCCGGAGTAAACCGAGCAGTGGCAGAGTTTGTGGCTAAGTGCTTAGTGTTCCAGCAGGTAAAGGCTGAACACCGTGTTCCTGGTGGGTTGTTTCAACCTTTAGATTTCCCCGAGTGGAAGTGGGATGACATATCGATGGATTTCATCATGGTACTACCCTAGGTGCAAGGGGGCTACGATGCCATTTGGGTAGTAGGGGACCGCTTGACGAAGTCAGCTCACTTTCTGGAGATTAAAGAGTTGAGTGCTGTGAATGCTCTAGCATGGAAGTATGTGGATGAGGTATTGCGGTTTCATGGAGTTCCGAGTTCCATAGTCTCAGACAGGGATGCATGGTTTACCTCATGAATCTGGAGGGGATTGCAGCATGATTTTGGCACCCAGCTACATCTTAGCACTACTTTCCACCATCCAGACCTTGGATGACATCCTGCGGGAATGTATTCTGGACTTTGGGGGATCATGGGTGTGACACTTGCCTCTGGTAGAGTTAGCCTACAAAAATATCTACCACTCTACCATTGGCATGGATCTATTCTAAGCCTTGTATGAAAGGCTGTGTCGCTCACTTGTGTGCTGGATTGAGGTTTGAGAAGTAGGTGTTCTTGGCCCAGAGGTGGTGCAGAGCATGACAGAGAAGGTTCAGCTTATACGAGAAAGGATGAAGGCGGATCAGGACCATAAGAAGTAATATGTTGATGATAGGAGGAGACCCTTGGAGTTTGAGGTCGGGGACCATGTGTTCTTGAAGGTCTCCCCTCGGCGTGGAAATCAGAGGTTCGTCAGGGGAAGTAAGCTCTCCCCTAGGTTCATCGGACCTTTTGAGGTGTTGGGACGAGTTGGTGAGATGGCGTATCAGGTGGCTTTGCCACCTCAGTTAGAGAAAGTTCACAACGTCTTTCACGTTTCCCAACTTCGTTGATATCTACATGATGACTCCCATGTCATCGATTGGGGGGAGTTAGATGTGGTAGATGATGCGACCTTCATAGAATGACCAATCAAGATTTAGGATCGTAAGGATAAAGTGATTTGTGGACAAACCATCCCCTTGGTTCATGTGTTGTGGAGGCATGGTGGCCTAGAAGAGAGAACATGGGAGCGAGAGGCCCAGTTACACGTTCAGTACCCAGAGCTGTTTTTACTTCCTTATTTTTTTGTTTTGATCCTTGAGATATTGTACCTTGTGCTTTAATATATGAAATTATTGTTTTGCTTAGCTATTAGATGATATGTTCCCTGTTCTCTGTGTGTATGTCCGAATTTGTGATGATGGGAAAACCTGAATGCTAATCAGGACACATTAATGTGGATGCGATTAAACCCGTGCAGGCGAGTCAGTGCCACCCAAAGCAGATAATATCATGACATGTAGGAGGGGACTCCCTAACTCATGTTGTGGACAGTGTGATCCTTGTTCTTTTTGTGAATTTTTGTGGTTGAAAACTCTTGGGGGAGTGTTCCTGGATGTAGGGGGAGGGTTCGGTTCCAGCTTTCGAACAACATCGGGGTTTTCCCCTGAGAAGTATCTTTAGAGGGTGGTTGTTTGGACCCCACTTTTCTTCTTTCTGGGTTCTTATATTCTCAGAGATGAGAATAGTTTGAGAAGTATCTGATGTAATGGCCTGAGTTTTTGGGGTCCATTACTTGGTGAAAATGTGATGTTTATGTGTTCGGGGTAGTCTGGGAAGCTATATAATGGTAGCCTTGGCCTACCGGTAGCTCGGTCTACCGGTAGCTCGGTCTATCGGTAGTAGGCCTACCGGTAGCTTGGCGCACCGGTAGCTCTCGGCAACCGGTAGCTCTCGGCTACCGGTTGATCCAGGCTACCATGGCTCTAGGCTACCGGTCTCTCTCAGCTACCGGTAGTTGTCGCCAACCGATAGCTGTCACCAACCGGTAGCTCTAGCCTACTGGTGACCACGGGTTTTCCCAGTGGCTCCTCTTTTTGCACAAATTGGCTTTTAAGCTGTGTTTTGACCCCCTTTAAAGCGATTAATGGGTTTTAATTAAATTTTGGTGAGTTGTGCGTCTGTTTTAACCGCTCCGAAGGGAGGGGACCTTTTAAGTTACGTGTGGGGTGTCCTAGACGCGTGATCAACCCACGATCCCGCTCCTTACATGGATTTGAGTATTTCTTTCCGTATCTTAACCGTCCCAGCCGTGCTGTATCTCAGCCCTAATCAGCCTTTATAACCAAAGTATTCTCCCTAGATTTCCTTTCTCGATCATGTTGCTTCCAACGATCCATACCCCTGTTACTCCTATTTTCCAGTTTCCACGCGAGGACTTAACGTCGATCCTTGATCAGTCAGGTAGGGGTCTCACCGTCGTCTCTCCTTTCTGCGTATCATGCGGGGGGGGGGGGGTACACTACTACTTCTATAGAATTGGATGAACCAAACTTTAATGAAGATAATAAATTGATTCTAAAGAATGAAGGGGAGGGGTGTGATCGATGATGCAGCTATGTTATTCTCCTCTTTCATGATTAATGATTTCTGAATTGTGTGGGCTTACGCCTACTGAAAATCATGGTCGTTGGTGGTCTTTCTCTGTGAACTAATGAACCTCGGTGTTTTTGGTAATTTAAAGAACCGTAATGTGGAATTGGTTAATTATGTATACTCGGTTAAATAAATTGAAAGCACCAGGATCAATCCTTTTCTATGATAACCCCAGTTAAACTACAGTGGAATTGAAACCATAGTGTATGTTAAATCCTTTAAATCTGAAAATACCCGCATGGGCCTACCTTGTGTTGGTGGTAGCAGTTTGGTTGTTTCTTTCACGGGCTGATTGATGGGGCGATGTGGGTGGGGATGGGATCCCGTGTTGTTATACTTTCTCTAGTTGTGAATTTAAGGCTGTGTGATTCCTCTAATTATATCACGTGTTGGGGTGGGACCCTTTGTTGTTGAGAAACTATTGGATCCTGGATTTTGGGAACAGGGGGCTGTATCTTGGGGTTTTCTTTGGTTCTAGTACTTTGAGGGATCTCACTTATCCCTTTGTTGTTGTTACTTTGCAAGAGAACCAGGTGTGAATGCTTAAATTGATGTTGGTTGTAACTTTTCCCTTGGTTTGTGTTTATGCTGCTAGTTGCCCAAGTAGGTGCATAAACTTATTTAAACATTATTACTGAACATGAAAAAAAGGATGGGACAAATTGGGATTTGGTTTGATGTGAGTTGTGACTTGGGCATGGGTGTTGTTCTTTTCTTTTATGAATGAATAGTAAGGATACGGTTCTTTAGGCTGGCTAAAGAAAAACCTAGATTGGGTGAGTCCTTGTTACCTATAAATATACTTGTAGTTTTTGTGTTTTTTATTCGCGCACCACCCAAGTTGAGAACTTAGTTCCAAAAAACTCATTTCATGGGGGAGGGTGTTTTTTCCAACACTTATATTAGTGTCTGGTTATTAGATCCTTTATTCTCCCTTTCCCGGATAGCCCAAGTATCTTCGGGCAGGCTGTGATAGACTGAAGTACATTATTTTCCCAATAATCTTCGGGCGGTGTAGTTGTGGCGGTTGGCCCAGGTGTTTGCGGGCAGGTTGTTTCCCAAGTACCTTCAGGATGAGGCCCAGGTATCTTCAGGAGTGGCAGTAGTTGTTCTGACCTAGGTGTTTGCAAGTGTGGTTACGCATGGTAGTTGTGGCCCAGGTGTCTGCGGGCGGGATTGCATTTGTGTCCCAGGTGTGTGCAGGCGGGTTTGGCAGTGGGACTGTGGTGTGGTTGTGGCTCAGGTGTGTGTAGGCGGGTGTGGCAATGGGGATGTGATGGGAATGGCAGGATTGGTTCAATGTGTAGGATGTCTTCAATAACTAGTGGGAAAGTGGCGCGGGGTACCCAAACATCGATGTGCTATTATTATACTTTACTTGACTTGCATTATTTGGGGAGTGTTCCTTGGTGAGGCTTAGGTGGTTAGTTTCCTAGCTAGGTGCTTGGTTTTCTCTTTTCTTACAGGTCATTAGTATGCCTCCTCACTTATACACGAGAGACTTTTGTTTTCCCTACTGAGTATACTTGTATGCTCACCCTACGTATATAAAACTTCTTTCAGGTTTCCAAGAGGACTTCGGGGATCATGCGTGGCCATACTAGCTCAGACCTTGTGACGGATCATTGCAGTTGCTATTGTTCTTTCTTTTGGTATTTTTCCCTGTAGTCTCCTTATACATTGTGGATTTTACTTTTGTAACATGCATTGGGAATGGTTCTTGGCTTTAGTTTTACTTTCAGTTTTGGTGTTGTGGGATTTACTATCTTATCTCCCGATCCTATTAAAAGAAAAAAAGGGTAATGCCTTCCATTTAGTGTGTGATTTTATACCCTTGGCATTGGTCGCCACTCTGGGACCTATTGAAGGAGGGTTTCGGGGGTCATTATCTCTCCTTAAACATAAAGAAGGAAGTGCCTGGAAATCTGCTGACCCATCCTTCCTTTTGTTGAAGGCGGGTCATGACATATTAAATATATATAATCTTATAGTTTTATGAATTAAATTATAATTTTTATTAAGGTTTGAAATCCATTTCTGTCAAAACCCGTGAATTTTTTATAAATGTCGGTTTTTATTTTAAAAGTGAAAATTAACAAATTTAGAAAATTATTTAGATAAAATAAATGTTATTTCTGGAATTAGGACTTCAAAATTATCCAATGGTGAATTTATCATTATTTTCTTAGACAGACAAATTTTTGGGTAAAAATTAAATACCATTTAAATATATTAAGTGTTTGATGACATCATAATGACCTGATAGTTATTTAATAAAATACTATAATCTTTATGTTCGGCCAATATATGTTTTACCATTAAAATAATGTGATTTTGGGTTTGTTTGACTTACTTTTCAAAGCATTAATGGACCCCTCAAGACTTATTAAACACCTTATCTTTTTAAATTAATTTCCATGGGAGTGTGACTCACCTCCACATAAGCAGCCCTATTATTTTAAGAAGTTATGACATTGGCCTTATAAAATATTTTCTTCCTATTCCCTTTTCCAAAAACCATGGGCAAAAACCATGGTATGGTTTGTGGTTTGGATTAATTTAATGTAAGGTGACCCAAACCTAAATAAAAAAAATTCCCTCACCTTTCCTATATAAACCCACCAAAGATCCCACTTCCTCCTCACTCAAAGCCTTTGGAGTTCGTCCAACCTCTTCCCTACTCTCTCTATAATCCTCCAAAGGTGCCCCAAGCTCCCAAGAATCCTCTCACAAGCCTCTCTCTATCCTTTGGAAGCACACTTCCAAGTATGGGTTTTTTCTTCCTTTCTCATTTTTGTCCAATTTTCATTAAGTTGTTTTTCCCATTTAATTTCAATTATGAATGTTGGGGTATGGTTTATCATCTCCCTTATACTGCCCTCTTTATGTTTGAATGATGGGAGACCCCTTTCTCTCTCATTAAATGCCTCCCATGTACACCCATTACTATGCCGAAATTCCGAAAGGAACTTCTCCCTCCTCTTTTACATTCAAGCAATACTTTTATATCATGAATCTAAATTCGATTACAATTGTTGGTACATGTATCTACATGACCTCATTACTGTCCATTACATGTAAATATTATGAGGAACCCCTTTCTCTCTCATCATACATTTTTTATGAATTCTTATGTCACGCCGTTACACTGCCGAAATCGCACTGATTTTCTAAGCCAATGCCATTGTGTAGTGAATACCATTTCCATTTCTCCATCAAGGGTATTCACCTTTATGCACATTTACATATTTATTATAAAGTTTCATATATGAATTCCCCATTCCTTTATTGTGGAATAAATGATTATGTTTTATGAATCCATGTTTTATGATCCATGTGGCACACTTATGCATGAAATGAAATGTTTAAGAAGGGTTCGCCCTTATAGCGCTCCAATGCATTGGGTAAAGTATAGTATCATGATACATCATGTGCAATGAGTTTTGACTCATGCTAATTCAAGTTCAATGAGGGTTTACTCGTGCTTCATGTGCAATGAGGTTTTACTCATGCTCCATGTGCAATGAGCCTTGGCCTATGCTAATTCCAAGTTAAGTGTTGTTGCCACATTTCCATGTTATGATTATCATTCTTTATCATGCCTTTATGTTCATGTTTCTCTTGTTCTATGTTGATATTATTAATGTCTAACATGTATTGTACTCCTTATTTTATTCCATGTGTATTCTCTTATTGGGATTTATAGCTCACCCTTTTCTTATGCATGTCCTCAGGTTATCCCATGCAATGCTAAGTACGAGGGAATGTAGTGGTCATGTAAAGGAATTTTTAAATAAAGATGATGTATTTCATGTTTTATGTTTTTATGTAATGATCCTAAGCCCCAAAGAAACTAAAACTCAAGATCTTCTTGTTGTATCTAGAGAAGTTTTATGTAATAAATCATGTTTATGTTTGTAATAAAAGCAGGGAGGTCATATTTATCTCCTAAGAGATGATAAACTTCTGTGAATACTTTCTCCCTTTCACTACTTCTCAAAGCAGGAAATATCTTCTCTAAGGAATATATCCATTGCTCAGATAAAAATTGATTTTTAGTCCCATTTAATGATGAAGCCTTCTAACACATGAAGTAATCTAACATCATTACATTTCATGGTGGATCAGCATGCTACTTTATATGGAAATATTATTACCCATAACCTGGGTCAGCTATTGTAACACCCCAAGGATTTACAAATAAATTTAATGAAATGCATGCAACACTATGTCTCTGCTAATCAACACTTTTATTTAAGGAGATATTTAAAACCTAGTTTTTAAACTAAAATTTTTCTTTTCTATTATTTTAATTTCAAGAAACAAATATACACGGTTGCAATCACTAAGATATTTAGAGTCTGTTAGGATCAATTTAATCTTTTCATGAATAGTAGATTTCCCTTCAAAATATTAATGTTACTTTCTTGAATGGTAATATGACCCTTATGAATATTAAATCTCTCAAATCAATAGTAACCACACCTATGAATGTATAAATAAAATTTAGGCATCTTATAAGTGACAACATGATCATAGTATAAGTGTTGGTATTTTTATACATTATAAATATTTAATTACATATTATGATTAATTTAATAATGAAAATTTATTTTCATAAAATTTAATCATAAATTATTATTTTTTTAAGGTTATAAGATAATTTTTTGAGACCTTGATTTTTTATAAGGTGTTATAAAATCAGTTATAGTTTTAAAATTTTTATTTTTTCAAATAAATTGTGATTTTATGTAAAAATTAAATTTCTAATATTTAGAAACTTATTTTGATAAAATGGGTTTTATTGTTGAATTATACATGTCAAAAAATGGTTTGGGTGAATTTTTAAGATTTTTCTAAAATACATGAATTTTTTTGTGAATAGTGAAGTTCAATAATTTATGAAATATGCTAAATAAATGAATTTATGCATCATTATTGTGTCATAAAAGATGTAAATTAATGTTGTTTTGAACTCACATACACTTATTACTATATTTAGTCACAATAATCAAAACTATTTTTTGTCTTGTGAAAAATAATAAAATGATGACTAAAATAATGGGAAAGCCCTCCTCTCCTCCACTATAAATACCACCCCTCACCCTATATTCCTCTCAAACCTCTAAATCTTTGATAATTTTATAAATTATTCCTAATATATTATGACCCATCCTAGTGGGTCTCTCACCGCAACTCCCCAAGCCCGCCTCCAATAGGCTAGGTGCTGGTGACTAGCACCAAGTAGGCATATCACTGACATTGGAGGCATTTCTTAAGTACCTATACACATGCAAACATATACATGCCCATAAATGATGATATATAAAAACCACCAAGGAACAAAATTCATGCATAAAACTAAACCCAACCAATAGAGTACAACTAAAAGTAAAGTGTAGAAAGTAAACTAGGCCAGAATACAAGCCCACCAAACACACGAGAGTCAACAAACTACAAAGTCCAACCTGTAAGCACAAAGAGGTACCGGGACTACTACTCATAGTCATAGGAACACCTCGTCCTTTATGAAACTCAAAAAGCTCGGTCTGGTCTTGGTATTCTCTGGACTCTGTCAAAAGGCCACTCATATGCACAAGACACGACATGTGTTGGCAAAGCCCATACTAGGGTGAGTATAACAATACTGAGTAGAGGACATCGAAAACAACAAAGTAATACACAAGGTAAAGGAATAGTCATCTCTACATAGTATATGTCTACTGAACATATAGTAATAGGAACACAATCTAGATATACTAAAAACCTATACTCGTAGTCTATAGACAAGTTACACGACCACATACCCCCGCTATGGATTCAGTTAGAAGGTTCCATGAAGCACTCGTCCAGGAGAACTCACTCCACATGTATGATAGCTCTGATGATTTATGAATGAGAAGTACCAGTCATCAGGAAAATACAAGAGAGATAGATACACTCATTCCGAGAGAACACACTCCTGAGTGGGGAAAGATCACAATACACATATGAGTATCCCTTCCTAGGCCTTGGTAGATACCGCATCTCATCCGGATTCACCTACTAGGTAGAGGATCAGCATCCCATAGGATTATTCATGTCGATACCTAATTCTACCTAGGTTGAATAATGGTTATATGATATCACTCTAGGCCTCTCAGAGGGATAACTGACTATATCACAGAATATCCATATGAAGGAATCATACTCTTGTAGATAGAAACAATATATGACCTTCGGGGAAATTAGGAAAGGGGGCACTAACCTAAACAAAACCTATCCAAGGAATGTTGTACAAGGTTATCGACCCATGTTCTAATATATACACGGCGTGTAGAAGGGGTCACACGTTGTGTCTCGTAACTCCGAGTACTGCCCGTGTGTAACAACCCAAGTCATAGGGATCATGTCGTGTAGAAAGGTAAGTGCATGACATGTAGGGAGTACCACACACTGTGTCCGAGTAACTGGGGTTCGCTCTGTGTATGTGACCATCTACTCGTACACAGCTTCAACCCGTGTGTGCCATCCCATGTAACCGGTACACGGGGTAACCCATGCATTTGGCCAGGTCTTGTTATGTAGTGGAGTACACAACCATGTACTCCACCCCGTGTCTCTGTATCTTTTGAGATACACACCAAGTTCCTCATAAGGACCCACATTTCGTGCCATCACTTCCTGCATTGCAGAACCCCATCCACCATGGATCCAATCCCACACAGTGTGTTCTCCTGGATACACGTTGTGTTCTTTGGAAAATTCCAAAAATGCTGTTCTTCACCAGCATGCCTCCAATGATGCTCTGATCCTTGATATGGATTCTCGATCATCACAAAACTCAAGGGTTTAGTCATACTGAAATCACGAATTTGATTTTGTTGGTTTTATGCCTCTGATCGGCCCCAAAAACACGTTCTGATTCACCCGTATAAAGAACACTCGAAGAACGAGAACTCTCGAACCATGTCGATTCATCTGTCGCTATCGTTGTCTCTCCTCTATTGGGTCATCACGATGTCGAATCTCTATTTTTGGATTGATTCACTAAGATACAGGCATGAAATTATTCTTCATTCAAATCCCCATTAAGAACATGAAGAACACAGGGAAGAGGGAAGAAGCAAAAAAGTCAACAAAGGAGGGACGGACCTCCTTCGTCATTCATCACGATGTTAATCCTTCCCCATTAGAAGGTTTAAATGAGGAAAATTAAAAACATCAAGATATGATAAAAAATTTCAGGAATGAAATTTATAAAGCCCTCCCTCAAGAATGATGATGCAAGGGTCAACCAGTTCATGGGTTAATCCACGTTCATTGTTAAATTCAAAAAATGGGGAAGAAACCAACTTTAAAGCATAACCCCTACCTCGAGAAGGGATCAATCGCTGATGAAGGGATCATGCTGCCATCGTCACCGAGATCCTTCAATTTTGTTAGTGCAACGATTCACACTTTTGAATCATCATCGTTAATTGTCGAGAGGTCTCTCCAAAGCTCCAAGAATTCTCTGAAGTTTCTCTCAATTTTCCTCTAACAGCCAATATTCAATTAACCCATTAAAAGGGGGGAATATGTTTCATCATTCCATAATGCTATAGAATTAATCAGTTAGCATTTCTATTTTAGATTCATTATGTTGTGTCATTAATTATCGAAATAGATTCCACGTCATTGCATTGTAGTGAAAGTTTCCAAAAAAAATAAAATAATCTTTTCAATTTATTTTATTTTACATAAAAATTATAAAAAATAAATATTTTCCTTCGACCTATTCTGGTCAAGGTTAAGCCCGTTATTTGGTAAAGTTGTGGTCTTGGACGCAACGGTGCCCTCATATTTTTAATCTGGGAACCCATTTGAAAACTGTCACAACAGCACACACATGACAACCCACATAACAAAAAAAGTTCAAACCACCATTCTGGGATCACCAGGCCTCGGAATGATGTGTTGTCTCTAATATTGTTCTCGAAATAATTCCATATAATATTTAAAAATAATACACTAAAAATCCAATAAATTACATTCTCCCCTCCTTGGGTATTTGCGTCCCTGAAAAGTAAAAACAAGGGATACTCAAAAGTATGTGTGTACTAGGCAGAGATCTAAGCCTCTCACTCCCATGTGCTCTCCTGAAGTATCATGTGTTTCCACCAAATGCGTACCAAGGGAATAGATCACTTAGTTTAATCCTAGATCTCCATGAGATAATCAGCTAAGGTTTCTCCATCATTGATGTCTAGCTCACCCCGGTTGATGACATGCATTGGGTCATGCACGCACCTCCTCAACTACGACACGTGGAAGACATCATGTACCTAGTGTAACGGTGGTGGTAGAGATAATCGGTACGCCACCTCTATAACTATATTCAGTATCTAGAAAGGCCCGATGAACCTCGGAGATAGCTTTCTGCACTGAAAAAATATCTTTATCCCTCACTGAGGTGAGACCCGATGGAAGAAATGGTCTCCCTCCTAGAACTCTAGAGGTTCCATCACTTATCAACATACGA
This sequence comes from Viscum album, assembly GCA_963277665.1. Classification (NCBI taxonomy): domain Eukaryota; kingdom Viridiplantae; phylum Streptophyta; class Magnoliopsida; order Santalales; family Viscaceae; genus Viscum; species Viscum album. The sequence goes on from OY728139.1 coordinate 1,196,367,275, forward strand.
CTTCTTCTAGCTCTATGTAGACTTCATACACTCCTGGATGATCTGCATATTCTCGATGGTAGCTAGCACCAACTATAGACCCATGAGTGCTGACTCTCCGAGGTCGGTCCAACAAAGCGGTGACAAGAACAGTCTCCCATATAAAGCCTCGAATGATGACATACTAACGGTGGAGTGGTAGCTATTGTTGTATGAAAACTCCACCAGTGGTAGGTGGTCCTCCCAACTACAACCAAATTCCAAGATACAGACTCACAAAATATCCTCCAGAACCTGAATGGTCCTCTCCGTATGACCATCTTCTGGGGATGGAGCACTATTCTCAAGCATAGTTGAGTCCCAAAATCCTCATTTAATCCCATCCAAAACCCATATGTGAAGCATGAATCTTGATCTAAGACAATTTTCGAAGGGACTCCATGAAGCTGAACTATCTCATGCGTGATAGGCATCCCAAAATCTCTACGGAACTCTACTCCCTGATAGTTAGAAAGTGTCCCGACATGGTGAGTCAGTTAATGATCAGCCAGATAGAATCTTGTCCTTTGGAATTTTTTGGTAATCCCATCATGAATTCCATCAATATCCCATACCACTTCTACTATGACACTTCCAGGGGTGAGCTAACCCTACTTGAACCTGGTGCTCAGTCTTCCCCTACTGGCACATAAGGAATCAAGAAAAGAACTCTGATACTATCTTCTTCATACATATCCAATTGAACTGACGCCAGAGGTCCTGGTACATTTTTTACACTCCATGATGTACTTCCAAGGGGTATGTGTGAAACTCCCTCATAACCTCCTCCTAAAATTCCACCAGCATGACTGTACATCCTGTGAAAAAACAATGTGCTCCCCACCTTGTGAATATTCATCAGGAGTATGTCCTATAGATAATTGAACATGTAAAGCCTCACAGTCAACATCCCCAATTTGTGCCTCCCTAACTCTCTATAGGAGTGGAGGGGTGACAACCATTGACTCAAGGTAAGTTGTATCCTCTCTCTCCACGAAGGATAACTGTTATGAGGCCAACTACTCTATCACCTCACCCAACAACTACGACCTCGATCTCTTGCTAAGAGCATCTGGCACCTTATTCCCCTTCCTAGGAGTATTGATGATCTCGAAGTCATTATACTAGAGGAAATATAGCCATCAACTCTACCTCAAATTCAGATACTTCTATGAGAATATGTACTTGAGGATCTTATGGTTTGAGTAGATGATAAATCATTCTCTGATCAGGTAGTGTCACCGCATATTCAACGTGAAGACTACCGCTACCAACTCATGATCATGGGTCGTGTAGTTCTTCTCATGTGGAATTAGCTGGAATGAACCATTAGCAATGACTACCTTTATCTTCATCAGGACACAGCTAAGCCCGGTCCATGATATGTATGAGAAAACTATGTACTCAGCACCCACTTCTAGAAATCTCAAGATCAGTGCGCTTGTCAAACTCTTCCTTAGCTATTAGAAAGCCTGCTGGAACTTCTCTATCCATACAAAAGATTTCCCCTTCCGAATTAAGGATGTAATCGGTGATGATACTTGGGAGAAATCAAGGATTACTCTCTGGTAGTATCTTGCAAGCCCAAGGAAGATATCCACCTCTGTCACACTCTGAGGTGTCTCCCACGATAATATCATCTCAACCTTAGATGGGTCCACTATCCATTTTTTGAGATAACATGTCCCAGAAAGTGGAACATCTGTATTCAAAACTGGCACTTTGAAAGATTATCATAAAGTTAGTGCTCTCAGGGTAAGTATAGAACTATCTGAAGGTGTCTCATGTGCTCCTTATCTGACGTCGAGTACACAAGTATTTCATTGATGAAGACCACTAAAAACCGGTCTAAATATGGATAGAAGATGCGGTTCATAAGTCCCATGAACACTGTGGGGGAGTTCATCACACCTAAAGGCATCACTATGTACTCATAGTGATTGTAGAATCATCTGAAATCCATATTTGGTATATCCTCATCCCGTACTCATAGATGCTAGTAACCTGATCAATAGTCAAAATTAGAGAACCATTGTGCCCCTATCAGTTGATCGAAGAGGTTTTTGATCCTCGTAAGTGGATACTTGTTCTTCACCATTACCTTATTCAGGCACCGGTAATCCACACACAACCTCAAACTCCCATATGCCTTCTTGGTAAACAAAACTGGGGCCACCTAGGGTGAAACACTGGGGCTTACGAAGCCCTTTCTCTGCAAATCCTCAAACTGCACCCTCAGCTTGTGAAGCTCTGTGGGATCCATCTAATATGCTGGCGAGGATATTGATGCCGTCTTAGGGTGAAATTCAATGCATAATTCGATCTCCCGGTGGGGAGGTATTCCTAGAACATATTCAGAATAGACTTCTCTGTACTCCACCACAACTGCTTGGAACTAGAAGCTTACAACATCTACTGCTCCAAGGGTAAGGCTAGCCAACTCATGAGTGATTAGTTGCACCCTCCTATTAATGATCCCATTCTATGTTGCCTAGGTCTCATTTTCACCAATAAAGGAAAACCTCATCCCATAACTACGGACACACCACACTCTTTGCCTAAAGCATTTAATCTGGCCATGGACCATTGATAGACAATCCATACCAATAATGACGTCGTAAGGTCTCGATGCTTCCAAAAAGAGGTTACAACTAAAACTCTCACCTCCAAGGGTAAGATCACGCTGTCTAAAAAGGTGTGTGATCATCGAGTCTCCTCCCATAGGTGTATCCAAGCATAAGGATTGGGTCAACGACTCTACCAAAATCTGAAGGTTTCACACACGATATGTAGAGAGGAAGGAATGACTATCACTTATTCCTATATGTACGGCATATAAGGTAGGAAAATAAAGATTGTACCTTAGATCACCCTTGGAGTCCTAGAGTCATACGCCTCGACCGCATGCAGTTGTCCCCAGCCATGTCCCCCAACTCTATGAGCATGGTGTGGACCTCCTGGGGTGGTGGTGGATGTAGATCAAAGCATATACTTCCACATATAGCTTTCCATACTCCTCTTCCAAGTCCTCCTCCTGGCAGGTCTTTCTGCACCACTCTATGCCTCTACCTTGGTGGTTTATCCACTGTTTCCCTGTCAGCAGCTCGACGGGTTTGATAGTCTCTAGCAAGATTTTCTCTACCATTTCATGAGTAGCATCATCTCTCCCTATGTTAACTAGATCCATCCTGAAAGCCCCAGACTACCAATACTTTATTTTGGGTCCTCCTGTGATGCCTCCCACACCCCGAACCTTATGCCTGATGTCGACTCCCTACTGCTGAGGTCTCCACACCTGTCTGTCTGCTGTTGATTGTCACTGACTATCTCTACTCTACCAATAATCTCTCAATCACCAAGGCCTTATTGATCACTCCATCATAAGTTGAAATGAATAGAGTCATGACATTAGCTCGGATGTCTTTTCAAAGACCTCATTCGAAGGTCCAAGCTCTGAAGTATTGATCCCTGACCATATCCATCATGTACTTGGTGAGTTTGGTGAACCTTGATGAATAGTTATCCACCATCAAACTACCCTTATGGAGCTGAATAAGCTATTGGATATGCACTTCTCTCAATGTAAACGGAGAGAACTCCTCTCTAAAGAGTCTCTCTAACTTTATCCACAAAAGAGTCTCCTCGCTGTGAGTCTGTGTAGTCAAACTCTACCATCGTCTCGCTGAACCCAAAAGAAGGCTCGCTCCGAGGATCACCATTTGGTCTACAAGTGTCCCCCCTATACGAAAAACTCTGGTCACTACATCAAGCTAGTCCTAATCTTCCTGAGGGTCGGGCTCACCCCAGAACCTAAGGGTCCTCTCTCTCTGAAACTCATAGAGTGCTCTCATCTTGTTCCCCTAGTCTGTCGGTACCACAGGTACCACATGTTTCTCCATTGGTGGTGGTATAATAGTTGGACGACCTAGAGGTAATTCTTGGGGAACTGGTCCTTGTATCGAAGCCTCATCACTGAGCGGTTCATACTCATGATCGAGCTACTGAATCCTAGCAGGTAAGCATCGCGGAGGCATCCTATAGGGAAACAAGATGTACAATGGTAAATGATTATATCTGGATAGTTGACACAAAGGACATGGAAAACAGAACTCATTCATATATGATTCATGTTCCATTATTTTATTTACTTGCGACTAGAGTTTTCATATATCGAGTCGAAAATCATGTTATCAGAGTCCAAGCGTATGGATATGTCGGCCTCCTGCACCAACACTGAAGTCCCTGGCCTAAAATCCAAACACAAAACACTTAACACTGTTACATCAAACCAATATCACACACTCTTGGTCCTAAGGTAGAACCAACCACCTATGATACCACTCTGTCATGACTCGTCCTAATGGGGCCTGCATCATGACTCCCCAAGCCCGCCTCTAGTAGGTTTGGGCCTAGTTAATAGCACAGAGTAGGCATATCACTAACATGGAAGGCATTGTCGAAGTACCTTTACACACACACAAATCTCCAAGCCCTCAAATGCTGAAATGTAAAAACCACTAAGGAACAAAATGCATGAAGAAAACTAACCCAACCGACAGAGTACAGTGGAAAGTAATGTGCAGAAAGTAATCTTGTCCATAATACAATCCCACCAAAAAAAGAGAGTCTGTAAACTACAAATTCCAACCAGTAAGCACAAAGAGGTGTTGGGAATGATGCTCATAGCCATAGGAACACCTCGGCCAGTAGGGAATTCAGAATTCTCGGTCTGGTCCTATTCCACTCTAGACTCTATCAAAAGTTTGTTCATCTACATAAGACATGACATGTTTGGGAAAAGCCTATGCAAGGGTGAGTATACCAATACACATAAGAGGACCCCAAAACCACATATAAATACACTAGGTAAAGTTCAATCATCTCTACATAATATATGTAGACTAAAAACATAGAAAGAGAGAAAAATAATCCATATATACTCAAAATTCAGACTCGTAGTATAGAGACAAGTCACACGACGGCATACCCCCACTAGGGATTCGGTTCGAGGGTTCTATGAAGCACTAATCTGGGAGAATTCACTCCATGAGTCTGATAGCTCTAATTATCTCTATTTGAGAAGTACCATTCATTTGGAAAATCCATGAGAGATAGATACACTCATTCTATAAGAACACACTCATGAGTGGTGAAAGATCATGATAAACAGATGAGGATCAATGCCAGGGCCTTGGCGGGTACTGCAACTCATCCGAATTCAGCTTCTAGGTAGAGGATCGACATCTTATAGGATTACCCACATCGATACTCAACTATACCTGGGGTCAAGAATGGATAGAGGATCTCACATCGAGCCTCTCATAGGGATACCTGTCTCCATCTTTGAAAGTCCTACTGAAGAGATCATACCCCTGTGCAAAGAAATGATACCTGACCTTCAAGAAAATGAAAAAAGGGGACACTAACCTAAATGAAACATGTCCAAGGAATGATTTAAAAGGTGATCAAGCCATGTTACAGGATATACATGGTGTGTAGAAGGGGTCACACGCTATGTCTCGTGACTCCAGGTATTGCCCAGGTGTAACGACCCAAGTTAGAGGGGACATGTCGTGTAGAAAGGTAAGTACCTAGTGTGTAGGGAGGACCACACACCATGTATGAGTAACTGAGGTCCACTATGTATATGTATTCATGTGCTCATATATGGATTCAACCTGTGTGTGCCATCCCATGTAATCGGTACATGGGGTAACCCGTGCGGCTGGCCTGGTATGGTCGTGTGGTGGTTTACACGGCGGTGTACTCCACCCTGTGTCTATGTATCATCTGAGATACACACCGAGTCCCATATAAGGACCCACATACTGTTTTCATCAGAGAACATGTCATGTCATCGCTTCATGCACTGCGGAACCGTAGCTTCCGCTAATTCGGTCCCACAAGGCATGTTATTTAGGACACACGTCATGTTCAACAACAAAAAAATTAGAAATGTTGTTCTTCGCCGGCACACCTTAGATGATTCTCATATCCTTGATTCAATTTCCCGATCATCACTAAACTCAAGGGTTTAGGAATTCCTAGCATCAAAAAGATGATTCTATTGTTTTTGGCCCTCCGATCGACCCCAGAAACATATAATGATTCACCCACAAAAAAGAATGCTTGAAGAACGAGAATTCCTAAACCATGTCGATTCATCCACTGCTATCATATTCACAACTATGATGGGTCATCACCATGCCAGATCTTCATTTTGGGATCGTTTCTCCAATAAATGGGTGCATAACGATTCCTCATTTGTATTTCCTTGAAGAATAGGAAAAATATAGGGAAAAGGGAAGAAGAAATTAGTTAACAAAGGAGGGATGGACCTCCACCTTCATTCATCACAGTGTTAATTCCCTAATATTCTAATGTTTAAATGAGGAAAATTAAAAACATCAAAATGTGAAGAACAAATTTTCAAGAATGAACCCAATATAAACCACCCACAAGAATAATGATGTGCAAGTCAACAAGTTAGTGGGTTAATCTGTGTTCATCATTTAATTCAAAGAACGGGGAAAAACAAATTTAAAACATAACCCCTAACTTGAGAATGGATTGATCGATGATTAAGATATTGTACTATCGTCGTTACTAAGATCCTTCAATTATATGGGCTCAATGATTCACACTTTTGAATCATCATCGTTCGTTTTTGAGAGTTCTCTCCAAAGCTCCAAGAATTATCTAGAGTTTATCTCAATTTTCCTCCAAGGGCCAATATTCTATTAACCTATTAAAAGGAGGAAATGTGTTTCAACACTCCATTATGTTGTGAAATTAATAAGACGACATTTATGTTTTAGAGTCATTATATTTTGCCTTTAATTATTGTAATATTTTCCCCATAATTGTGCTGTAATGAACATTTCCAAATAAATTAAATAACATTTTCAAATTATTTTATTTTATTTTATTTTACTAAAAACATTTGAAAATTAACTTTTTCCCTCGACCAGCGTTGTTCGAGGTTAGGCCCATTATTATGTAAAGTCTCCATCTTGAACTCAATGGTTCCCTTGGATTTTTAATCTGAGCCTCCATTTGTAAACTGCCACAACTATGCACACACGCCAACTCATATAACTAAAAATGTTCAAACCACCATTCAGGTCTCACCGGGCCTCGGAATGATGTTCTGTCTCTGTGCTTGTTCTCGAAATAATTCCATATAATATTCAAAAATAATATTAAAAAAATATGAGACGTTACAAATTCCTCTTACCAAGTTTCATACACACATCCAATACTCATTGTACTCACCAAAAGGCTAAAACCAAAGGGATTAGGGAGGATCTCAAGGAGAAGAGATCAAGAGGTAAAAATCCTCATTTATTTTCTTTAATTTTCATTTAAATTATTTTTCTTTTATTATAATATCATCACCTCACTTTAAATAAGAGGAATGAAAACTCAAGTATCATATATACTATAATGTTATCATGTCAATGGAAAAAAACATCGTCATACTTCTCCCCTCCCACTTTTTATTCTAAAAACTTCATCGACTGTGATGTGTCAAATTACCGACATCGTTGACAATGTGTTTTCAACTTACTTCCCTTAATTAAAAGCTTCTCATAAAACCCTTTTAATGGTAAAAAAATAATTTAATTTTTATGGTATAACTTATTTTATGTTTTGTAATTAACATATATACATTATATTAATTTTTATAACAAAACTAGTTCGTGATTATCGAAGAACCACCAAAATGGTCTAAATGAATATCATTAATGTTTTATCTAATGATTCATCATAATGTATGAAAAAAATGAATTATGGTATCATTTAATATTATGGAAACATATTAACATCATTTCAACCCACTTCTAGAGTTTCAAATCCATTCTACAAGAAAATCATTTACGAACTGATCGTGGAAATCATGTAAAGAACGCACCCAAAACAATGGAAAAACAAAATATTATTAATAAATGGGTGGAATGATGTTATAAAATGATAATATAAGGATTTATAAACATGAAAATATTTTTAAAAAAACTAATAACACTCTTTCAACCTTTATAGTGGAGTTTTAAATACATTTCAAGTAAGACGAACCAGAGGTAATGGAATTCGTAACCCAATTTTCATTTTTGGGTTAACCTTATACTTCATTGATTATATGGTACTAAGATTATTTGTGGAATTAATTTTGTTTATATTATATTGTATTATGTGGATTTACAATGTATACACATATTCCTTTCATTCAATTGATTCTCACATTAATTATATGATTTTTAAGGGACTTTTCTTTAAAAAAATACTATTTTAATATTCTATTTTACAGAATTAAAAAATATGTTTTAAAAGAATTATTCATGCTTCGTGATTATGTTCTAGTTCATGGGAATTTATTATATTTAATTTTTTACATATATCTCCATCTAATTAATCGGGTATTTTAAATTTGGTGGTCGGTCATATGGTTACTCCATGTGTAACTGCGATGGTTACACCATAAGGTAGTTGTGAGGGATACATTGTAAGGTAACTGTGAGGGTTACAACTCATATGGTAGCTGTGAGGGTTAAAATTGAAAGTAAGTAATTCCCCAAGATACATTAATGTATTATTTATGTTTTCTAAGTATCACAAATTAATTATATGGTACTTTGTTGGTGAGAATTATGACTTTGTGAAAAAAAAATTCAAATGCTTATAAGTATTCATGGACTAATGGTTTATTTCCTTATTTTTATATCACTTACTAATCTTTTTATGCTCATACCAAGTTTAAAAATGTTTTTAATAGGGTATAAGGATGGGTAAGAGAAAGGATAAAGACAATATGAATGTTGTGAATATTTTTATCGAGAAAAAGAAATCATGTTTTATTTTAAATGATTCTTATTTTGGAAAATGTGGATACATTTTTAGTAGTATCCTCTTGTTGGATTATGGGATGTTATTTATGTATTATTTCCCAATTCTCTAAAACTATAAACCTAAAAATATCCTCAATGTGCAATAATTTTGGTTCTTGAATAAAACTTAGGTTATGTAATGTTTAAGGTTAGGTCCTTGTATTTGGTATCAGAGGACGATTTAGATAACTTTAGGGATTCTGTTGATGTTAATAGAATAACATAAATGAATTTTACATTATATTTATGATGAAATTATATATAATTTAAAGATTAACATCTTAATTCTTGTAAGATATGTTTATTAATAATGGTTTTTCACAGAAGAAATAGAGAAGATGAAGTAGGAAGACACCGAGAGGATGATATCTTTCTGAATCCACAGCACATAATGGTGGGAATGGGAATTGAATAGTTTGTGATAGTAATGGATCAATTTATGTAAGCTATAAATAGTGGTGGAATCCATGAAATGTAACAACCAGAGCTACCAAAAATTAACATGATGATAGTGGAACATTTTATGAGTGAAGACCCTCCTCCTTTCATGGATATTCGGACCTAGTTGTAGCTGAATGATAGATTAAATCCCTTGAAAAGATATTAGTTGTTTTGGGGTGTTCAGACAATAAAATGTTTAGTCTTTCCATATGACATTTTCAAGGTGAAGATGATTAGTTGTGGTCAATGGTCAAGAATATCAGGGATAACGAGGAGATTGATGCCTTGGAATGGGATGAATTTAAATATTTTTTCCTGAAAAATATTTTCCTAAGGTGGGTTGACTTAGGATGAAAATGAAATTTCTTGAATTGAATAAAATTGAGGAGGATTTAGTGTCCATGTATGAAGAAAAATTCTCCCGATTGGAAAGTTATACTCCAAATCGTATTCAGGATATTGATAGAAAAATTAACCATTTTTACTCAGGATTGAAGCCAAGATATCGAAGGGAATTGGAATCCCAAAAATTAAAAAGTTATGAGAAATTTTTCCAATGTGATGAGAGGGTATAAATAGAGTTTTCTGAGGATCACATATACTTTGAACAAAAGTAGAAGAATATTTCCAAATGGAAAGTAATGGGTAAAAATCAATCAAATAAATATGAATATAAGAAAATTCAGATTTTAGTTTGTGAAAAGTTTTGTGAAAAGAAACTTTTGGAATGCCTTACTAGAACTAGGAAGTGTTTTATATGTGTTAAGATAGAACATATGGGCCGAGATTATAATTAAAATTATCCTAAGTTTAATCCTGATAAGAAAACTGTAAAGTGTTTCAAATGTGGTGAGATGAGTCCTTATGAAAATAATTGACCAATGAAAGATCTAAATGATTAGATGTAGACAGATTATAAGAATAAAGGTACAATGAGATCCTTTTCAACTACATCAGTAGATTTTGGGCCATCCAGTGAAGTGAATCCAGGTACTTTGTTTGTTTAATCAGATTTTTCAAATTTATTTTTTGATACAAGGTCTATACATTCCTTTACTTCTGAGTAATTTTCTAATAAATTGGGAATTTCACCTCAAAAAATGAGGCTGGAACTTATGGTTAAAACACCAAGGGGAAATATCATAGAAAAATGAAATATAAGAATCTTCCTATTGTTATCTTTGGAAATACTTTACCTAAAAACCATGTTTTTCCCTTAGTAGAGTTTGATGCCATTCTAGTTATGGATTGGATTTTTATTTATCATGCTAAGATTGATTTTATAACAAAAGAAGTTGTTTTTCAGAAAGAGTTTTAGTTTGTGTACAGGAATAAAACCATAAAATTGATAACATATTGGGGAGTTGATAAACTATTAAAGGATGGAAATTAAAGTTATCTTGACCGTATTATTGACAATAAGTGAACTATTCATATTAATTATGTTACAGTGGTAAATCAATACCTGATGTTTTCCTGATGAGTTACCCGATGTTATTCATGATTGGGAGGATGAATTTACTATTGTCTTGGTTCTTAATGATAATCCAATTTCAAAACTCCCTTATGAAATGGATCAATTAGAACTTCGTGAATTGAAAAATCAGTTTCAATGGTTTCTTGATAAAGGCTTCATTCATCCCAGATCTTCACCATGGGATACTCCTGTTTTGTTTGTTAAAAATAAAGATGGTTCCATGAGACTTATCATTTAATATAGAGATATGAATAACATTACTATTGATAATAAGTATCCTTAGCCTTGTATCGATGACTTGTTTAATTAGCTCCAGGGAGCTCAATAATTTTCCAATATTGACTTGAGATCTGTGTACCATCAGCTAAATGTGAAGGTGGATGACATCCCAAAAATATATTTTCACACCTAATATAGGTATTATGTGTTCACTTTTATTCCCTTTGGTTTTACATATTCCCCTGCTATATTCATGGACCTTATGGATAGAATGTTCCATGAATATTTGGATAAGTTTGGTGTTGTTTTTGTTGATGATATTTTAGTCTTTTCAAAATGTTATGAGTATCATGAAAAAAAATAAAGGATTATCTTGAAAACTCTCAAATAAAAAAAAGTAATACGAAAAATCTAGAAAATGTGATTTTTGGTTTCAATAGATTTTTTTTCTTGGGATCATTGTAAATAAGGATTGAATAACAGTTGATCCTCCCAAAACAAAATTTGTTGATGAATTGGCAAGACAAAAAAATGTTATATAGATTTGTAGTTTTATTGGATTATAATGTTATTACTGATGGTTTATTAAAATTTATGCATGGTTATCTAGACCGCTAACTAAGATAACATAATAAGGGGTAAAATTTATCTAGACATAAAAAATGTGATGTTTCTTTTCAAGAACTGAAGAAGAGATTGGTGAATGCTCCAATTTTGGACCTTCCTTTAAAAAATGGTTAGTTTTTTATCTACAGTGATGATTCATTGAAGGGATTTGGTTTCGATCTAATGCATAATGATCAGTTAATTGCTGATGATTCAAGACAGCTGAAATCTCATGAGATAAATTACCCACACATGATATGGAATTTTCATCTATGGTTTTTTTTGTAAAATTTGGATGCATCATTTATACGGATCCAAATATAAAATATATATTGACCATTAGAGTTTGAAGTGTATATTCACTTAGAAGGAATTAAAAATAGGGTAGAGAAGATGGCTTGAATTGATAAAGGATTATGATTGTACGATCAATTACCATCCCGGAAAAGTAAACAAAGTGGTAGATTCCTTGAGTCAAAAACATCATGCACCATTAACTGTGTTACATTTGGAACATGGCCATTTCAATAATGATTTGATGATTTTTTTTTTTGGAAGTTTTTGGTGAAAGAAATTCCTCTGTTTTGTTTTAGGTTTCTGTGCAGTCATCTCTATTAGACATTATTAAGAAAGCAAAGAAGGAAGATAGTGAGTTACAAAAAAAGTTATAATTTGTTATAATGGGTAAGTTTCCATAATTTAACCTTGATAGAGATTGTGTTTTGAGATTTGGAAAAATATTATGTTTTCCTAGTGATTTTTAGATGAAGAAAAAAAAATTGTGTGAAGCTCGTAGTTTTCCGTTTTTAGTTCTTCATGGAAGTACTTATATTTACAGAGACCTTTGGGAGTATTACTGGTGGGATGGAATAAAAAAAGATATTGCTTATTTTACCGTGAAATGTTTGACATGTCAAGAGGTTATATCAGATTTACAACTACCAAAGGAGATGCTTCATCCTTTTCTAGTTCTAGAGTTGAAATAAGAAAATATATCCATGGAATTTGTAGTGGGAATACTAAAATTTTCTCGATGTAATGATGAAATTTGGGTTATTATTGATCGGCTAAATCAATCTGCACATTTTATTCTCATTCAAGATACTATGTATTTGAATTATATTTCTTGACTATACCTCAAATTGATTGTCAGGTTACATGGATTTACTCTTTCCATTGTATCTTACCATGATCCCAGGTTCACTTCTAACTTTTGGAAAGGCCTTCAGAAGTAGTTGGGAATAGAATTAAATTTCAGCACTGCTTTTCATCCTCAATCTAATTGATAGAATGAGCAAAAAAAATAGACATTGGAGGATATGAATTGAGTTTATTCAATAGATTACTAAGGATGTTTGGATCAACATATTTATTTAGTTGAGTTTTCTTATAATAAGAGTTTTCATTCCAGTATATAGATGCCACCTTTGAGGTATTATATGGGAAATGATGATGAACTCCAGAATTTTCAAATGAAATCAAGGAAAGGAAGTTTATGTGACCTGAATTAATAGAGAAAGTAGATGATAAAGTGAAGATGATCCAGTAACACAACAAGACAACTCAAAGAAGGCTTAAAAGTTATGCAGATAACACGAGTAATGGATTTTATTTTGATGTAGGTGATCATGTTTTTCTTAGAATCTCACTAGGGAAAAGTGTTATACATTTTGGTATGAATGGAATTATAAGTTCATGGTTCATTGGACCTTATGAAATCCTGGATAAGGTTGGACCAATCACCCACCAAGTAGCTTTTCCTATAAGTTTATATCAGGTACACAATATTTTCCATTGTCTGATGTTGAGGATATATGATCTAGATTCATCTCATGTTTTGATCTTAGATGTAGTTCAGCTGGAAGAAACCCTTTCTTATAATGAAAAACTTGTTCAGATTCTCGATCATCAAAAGAAAGTACTGCGTAATAAAGTAATCCACTATGTTAAGGTTTTGTAGAGGAACCACATGATTGAAGAAGAAACAAGGGAATCTGAAATTGCTATTAGGAAAAGATACCCTCACTTGTTCAATGAGTAAATAAAATTATGAGGATGCAATTTCCAGAAGGTGGGGAGAATGTAACACCCCAAGGATTTAAAAATAAATTTAATGAAAAGCATGTGACACTAATTTTCTATGAAACAACACTTTTTTTAAGGAGATAGTTATAATCTATCCATTAAACTAGAATTTTCTGCTTCTATGATTTGAATTTTGAAAAATAGACATACACGGTTTCAATCAATAAGATATTTACAGTCTGTTAGGATCAACTTAATTTTTTTGTGAATAGTAACTTACCATCATGAAAAGTAATATTACCCTTATGAATTGTAATATTACTCTTTTGAATAGTAAATAGTCTAAATGAATAGTAACCTCACCCATAAATGTATAAATAAAATTTAGGAATCTTCAAAGTTATAATATGATGATAGTATAAGTGTTGGTATTTTTATAAGTCATAAATATTTAATTACAATTTATGATTATTTTAAAAAGGAATATTTATTTTCATAAAATGTAATCATAAATTATTATTTTTTTGTCTTATGTTTATTAGATAAATTTTTGAGACCTTGATTTTTTTATGTTATAGAATTGGTTATAGTTTTAAAATTGTTATTTTTTCAAATAAAATTTTATTTTATTTAAAAATAAAATTTCTCATGTTTAGAAATTTATTTCGATAAAATGGGGTTGATTTTTTAATTCTATATGTCGAAAAATGGTTGGGGTGAATTTTTTGGATTTCTGTCTAAAATACATGATTTTTTTTTTGAAAAGTGAAATTCAATAATTTATGAAATATGCTAAAAATCAATTTCTGCATCATGCTTGAGTCCCGACTAATGTAAATGGACATTGGTTAGAGCTTACATAAACATATTACTTTATTTAGTCATAATAACCAACATCATTTCTTGTCTTGTGATAAATAATAAAATAATGGGAAAACCCTACTCTCTTCCACTATAAATACCCCCCTCACCCACTCTTCATCTCACACCTCTCATGATTTGAGCATTTTCTAAATTATTCCCAATATTATTCCCAAGTCTCTTCCCAATTACAAGACCTACTAGAATCACCAAAATTCCAAAACCAAATACCTTATGTAGGATATCAAGAAGAATAGATCAAGAGGTAAACATCCTTTTTAATTTTCTTTTGTTTTCATTTCAATTCTTTTTTCTTTTCTTATAATCTCTTCACCTCCCCTTATACAAGAGGCATGAAAAGTCCAGTATCATATATACTGTAATTTTATCATGTTAATGGATAAAATTCATCATCATACTTTTTCTCCTCCCCCTTTTCATCCTAAAAATAAAATCATCGTCCATGATGTTTCGAATTACCGACATCATGGGAGATGTGTTTTCAAATTCCTTTACTTCATTAAAATCTAGTTATAAAAAAATTTAATGATTGAAAAATACTTTAATGTGTATGATATAAATTATTTTATGTTTTGGAATTAACATATATACATAATATTATGTATTATAGTGAAACTAGTTCGTGATTATCAAAGAACCACCAAAATGATCTAAATTAACATCATTAATGTTTTATCTAATGATTTATCATCATATATGAAAAAAATGATTTATGGTATCATTTAATATTTTTAACCATATGAATACCATTTCATTCCACTTTTAGTGTTTCTCTTCCATTGGACATGAAAATCCTTTACGAACCGATTGTTAAAATAGTGGGTGCCCTAGACCCAACTATGCAGTACTTTTGATTACCATATCATGTGTACAGTTAGTTAAACATGATGTTATCTTACCATTATAGTCTATACTGTTTTGCATCATCTTTTATAATAGTAATTTCCAAAGATTAATTATCGTGTCAAGAGGTTATAGAAGATCCCAGGCTATGATGAGAACCTCAAGATACAATAAAACTAATCTTTAATATATGTTCTATAGTCTAGATACATCTTACTGACTAGACACAGTAGGTGTTTGACTATCAGGTTCTAGGGGCTCATAATCATTAATACTTCTTCTCATGAAGATCTATCTTGGTGATCTATAGTAGTGAGATCATAAGGACTGACTTGTCAATGGGAACACCCAATGTTTTGGGTGTCATTGGTCATTCCTATCTACAGGCATGTGTATTGGTCTCCTGACTTGAGATCATTACCAATGTATACCATTCGATTAAGTACTTTGATGCAAGGAAAAAACATGTTATTGATATTGTGGTGAGGTAGCTTGTGTTGGGTGCATCGTTGGTGGTATGACATTGGTTGAATGGTCAAGAAAAGATTTGTCGCTTCCATGTTTAGGAAGTTATATATTTCAGGCCTGATTCATCATGATGGTACTGCTTTCAAAAGTTTTTGGCCAAATAATTACAAAGTTAAATCCATCTGGATAGATCAACAAATAATAAATCTATAAAAGGATGATGACACAAGTGTGCATCCTTCTTTATGAGATATTTAATGACAAAGAGATTATAGTACACAGTCAGTGTTCATAGGATATTAGTCATTGTTATGACTATCCTTATCTCTTTAGAGGTCATGATGGGTTGTTAGAATCCACTCTTGGTCTATGGATTTTATTCATTGCTATTGAGATAATGGCCTAGAGGCTCACACACAATAGTGTATTCAAGAATCCACCCTATTTAGTTGAATAGGTATGTGGACATAGTGGGCCCCGCCACAGGGTCCGAGTGTTGTCCAAGTTATTTATCTCCAAAATAATAAAATAAATTCATTAATATTCAAGTTATGAATATTTGGGATTGAATTTATTTAATTTATTTACAAGTTTATAAAATACAAGATAATATTAATCGAGCGAATAATATTTTAATATTCAAGGTATGTTTAATATTAAGTGGGACAACGAGTTGAGTTAAATGGCTTGGGTTTTTTCATGTAATATATTTTATATATATTACAAATATGTGATAAAATAATAAATAATATTGGTGTAGTTTAGTTCTCCAAAATTATTTATTTAGTGGAAGTTGAAATAAACGGGGGTTAGGAAACCCAACTGGGTATTTTGAAGCACCACTGTAAATAAGGAGTCTTTCTCTCATGTTGTGGGATTCCAACTATTCAGTCATTCCATGGAATGAAATTCAAAGCATCTCTCTCCTCCCGCTCTCTAGAGAGAGAAACTATCGATCCAAGAAGCACGGATCAGGATCTCTCTATAACATCGAAGGTGTCTCGATGTGGTGATCATTGGGATGTCTAAAGTATCGTCGGATCTCCGTGCTAGCACCCGGAATTTGACGATTGGCATTCTGGTGGTTTTTGAAGCGTGTGTGGATGGCCTAGAGGGACCCTCCTATGGATTTTTCAAGCAGCGATCCCCAGCAACGAGTTACAGTCGATCGCACCTTCAAATTTAAAATGGGTATTCTTTCAATTTAATTTTGTACTCCTTATAATTTATGCAAGATTCTTGGACCTTTCTAGGGCTCGGATCATCAACGTCGACAAGTCCAATCGACCCGCGATGAAAAATCTTAAAATCCCAGACCCACCGGTTTCCACTGCGGGCCCCAGAACCATTCAATGGTATCAAAGGGATCATGTATATTTTCTGAACCTCAAAAATTAATATTTCATTACAATTAAGTAAAGGGTTCAAAAATGGTCATATTGGATCAAATTTTGCGTCGATCTGATCTCGAAAGGCCAAGTTATGACGATTTTAATTTCTCGGATTGGATTGCTTTTGTGGTTTGATCATGGCTATTAAATTTAATTCATTACAAAGGACCAATCAAGTTTAGATCGTTCATCAGATATAATTAAAATTGTGAAAATTATAAATTTTACAATTTTTTTAATTTTCATAATAATTTTATTGTTATAATAATATTTATTTTATTATTATAAAAATGTAATAATAATAAATTATTATTTCGTTATAATATTTTTATTATTATTAATTTAAATGGAATTGTATCCTTTAGAAAATTATAATGTGTGAAAAATTTTGGAGGATGACTTGACATTAAAAAAATGAGGACGGGAGAAGTCTTACTTTTAAAGAACTAATGGGAAAGAGGGTGGCGCATTAAAAGAGAATAAAAAAAGGGTGGAAAGGGGGTCTGAACAGATCCCCTGGGTGTCTTCCTCGGCATGCCTCGGTCGAGGCTATCATACCTCCTCCGGGATAAGCTACGCACAAGTGACCCACCAGGCAGCCGCCCACCCCTTGCAGCAGGGGTCCACCTCCCATCGCACCCACAGCGAGCCACCACCCCACACCATGTTGGCTTCCCCTTTCCAGCGGTGCGCCACTGCCTCCTCCCGCCATGGCCCCGCTCACCTCTCGGTTTCACCTCACATAAGGCCGCCTTCTATAGCCCATCGAGCCCTGCGCAGCTACACCTCTTGGTCGTCCCGGCCTCCTCCCGGCAATCCTCCACCTCTCCTCATCCCTACAGCAAGCTGGCACCATCGCACCCAAGTAGCCCACTGTCCTGCTCCAGACCCTGGCGCCCCACTCTGCCACAGTGTAGAAGTCTCCTCGCACCCAGGATCCTGCCTCCTTCCGAAGGGCCGGCCGCCGCCCGTCCTTCCCATCTCTTTTCAGTGGCTGTCGCCCCGTCTCCAGCACCAGAACTGTTTCCCAACAGCGCCCCTATCCAGGCCGGCGGAGCTGGCCTCCTCCTCTTCTCGGCCTTCCCCACGTTCTGGTAGCCACCAATCCGACCTCCTGAGGGCGCCACTCCCCTCTCTGGACCGCCGTGGGGTAGCCCGCAACCCCAAACCACCCCGGAGGACCAGCAGCTTCTCCGCTCTCAGCCGGCTGCACCCGTTGAGGATGTACTCCTTAAATTTGACTGTAAGTTTTGATTTATGTGGGAAAAAATTGTCCCCAAAACTGTCGGGGCGAACCTGCCCAACCCGAAAAGGGGTTGGGCAGATCGGTCCGGCCCAATTTTCCCCTTACACAACCTTATAGGGCCATGTGGGGGTTTTCCCGACCCGTAAAGGCCCTGTAGTGTCGTTTCTAGGGCCGACCCTTTTAAATTAATCAAAAAACAATTAAATTAATTAATTTAATTTTAGTATCAAAATTTAATTAATTAAAATTAATTTTGGTTAATTATTTTAATACCCAAGCATATAAATTAATTTAATTTCGGAAAAAAAATTAAATTAATCTGAGGACCAATAAATATTTAAATTATTTGAATTATTAATTTCATTTAATTTAATTTAGATTACCCTCATACTTATTTAATTCAATTTAATTTTATCACGCTTTATTTTACCCGCCTGATGGTCTTGAGAACTAACACGTGTATGTTTGCATTTAATTAATAAATTATTTAATTGCATGCGATACTTGTAATTAATTAAATATATGGTCTGTGCATCATCTTTATTTTCATTTAAAATGTATAAGGTCCTATAGCCCAATTTTTACTTGATGTACATTTATCCCACTAGTCCCCTTCGTCTGCACGTGAGTATTATTGTACCGTGGACGAAGACGATGCGAGATGGGGCGGTACTCCAAGAAGCCATGTGGATCCCGCCATGATGAGGCGGTACTCCAAGACGTGACGTGGACCCCACCAGGACGAGGTGATACACCAGAAGTGAAGAGAACATACAAGACGGGGGAAAGTTGCATCACGATTCAAGCTTCACTGAGGTATGATTCTTTTAGGTCATTTAGATGCTCAAGACTAGTCGGGTGGTAGTTTACCTTTGTGCGTTTATTTATTATTTTATGCATTTTATAATAGCAGAGAAATACATGAAATAATAAAAAATAAAATTCATAACTAAGCAATGTATGTTTTTCTCTTAAAGTTCAGTTGTGAGTATGAAAACATAGATGAACAAGTTTAATATAAATGGATTACATTCATCGATAGAAAAACACAAAACCCCTCAAAGAAATATTAAGTCAACATAGCCTTCCACCATTCAAGTTTGAACAAAACTGGGTGTTTGGGATGACAGTCAAGCCATAGTTGAGGGTGCCTCTTACTACTGAGGAGTTATTATTAGGGTGATGGGTTGACTTAACTAAAATTATAGCAAAGAAATAGTCATATCTAGCTCTTTGTAATTTCAGAGGCAAACGTTGAGTAAATCAAGAAATGATTTTTGATGCTAGGACTTCACTCGACAAATCAAGGAACTGCGAGTTAATGTGGTTGGCCAGCCAAAATCCTACCTTGGGCACTCTGAGTGGTTACATAGCTAAATTCTGTAGAATATGAGGGAGGTTTAGGGATCCTTGCCAATAGAATACTCAAGAGTATTCTGATTCTAGTACAGAGGGTTCCGATAATTCAAAAAATTAGTGGGATACATTTAATGATTAATTTAATCAGTTATATCACATTAGGTAATCAACTTAAAAGTAAAATCTACTAAAGTTTATTTTGATTAAAATGGAAATTAATACAACAATAAAACTGCGATAAATATTAGACAAAGTTAATGTCTAAATTAAGCACAAATTTACAAAGTGTATTATAGGTGCTCGCGCACATTACTACTATATCGGAAATTCAAGGGGCTTGTGTCCCAACCTATTAAGCCACCTCAGCAAGCGAGGTTGTAAAACTGCTTACACGATACTCATTAATCAAGCATATGATGGTTTTTTCATAATGCTATCATGAACATTTGATGTTAGTTGTGGTCGCTACATCATGACATGGATGATGTTACATGAAGTCTCATCTACGAGAATTTTCCAAGGAAAAAGCTAAGCAAGTTTTGAGTGTGATTTTTACACTAGCTTTGTGTAAACCTGAAATACATGCTATGATATTTCATGACATATCATTTTTACACCCAATTACTCTAGTTTCATTTAAGGATACAAACAAATGGTATAGAGTAAGCGATTCATTACCTTTAAGGTAACATTATCCAAGTAATAAAAATATTATAGATAGCCCCATCTTTTGTTCTTATGGTGAATAAATTGAATGATAAGGTGAAAAGTCCTATGTCAAGTTACTCCAAAGGCACCTTTTCACGTCCTTCAAAGAAAATTGGGTGGTTATTTAATATGATGTTATTTTCATCACATAATGATATAAATTTATGGAAGTTTAAAAGCGCAATAAACCGAAATACAAGAATCAAGTACCTGCTTCCCCTTCAGTAATATTCATCAAATAAAAGTAGTGTTTCTCACATATATTTTGGGTATTATATACAATATTATAAATAACATATGTGTATTTAAATACAGTAACCATGTAAGTATAGTAACATTATAAGAAGTAAAGTTTCTTATCCAAACAGCTGAGAAAGGTTGATTCTTATGTCAACGATGAGAAACACATGACTTCTAATTGCCAAGTGATTGATTCAAATTGAAAAAGTTGTTAACTATAACCAAACCATTTATCTCATGTGCCCATTTCTTCATAATGAGACATTATTCCATGTTTTTGGAATGAATTTTTTTTTATCGTAACATATTCAACAAATAGTTCCCTGGTAATTGAATCATATGCAATAAGTGATGAATATATAAATGTAAGACTAACCCAGTTGTGTAAATATGATTCTTTGTAAAGTAAAACTAATGTAGACATCAAGTATATACCCAGTATCATATTTAGGCTCGGAACAGCTAAACACCATTGGTATTATTGACATCTTTAGTTTAGATAAAGAAACCTTTAGAAATAAAGGTATGCCATAAAGCTTTCGGTGTTAGTTCAAGAAGTGAGTGTGAACTATCCAAAGGAAAGATAGAGGAAAATATACTTCATAAGATTCCTTAAAGTTATTAAAGAATGTAACCGTGAATTATATTCATGGTCAGAAGATATGATTTTCTTCAGATCGGCATGCCGAAGAATATCTTGACTATACAATCATCGATCATGATAATGTAGCGTGGAGTAATTCCAAAATGCATGTTACCTTATCTACATAACCGTATTGATGTTCATAAATGGGATTGATGATAAATTATTACATGTTTATATTGACAAAAAAAATGTAGCGTGGAGCAATTCCTAAATGTACATTTTAAACATCAATGTTATGATGTAAGTTGTATCAATGTTATAACCTGCAGAAACTTCCTATATATTTCATGATGTGCTTTGTAAATAACGACATAAACCCATAACCAATATGATAACTCAAATGAAAAATGGATATCATATGAATCCTAGTATGATGAAAATACATTAAATCATAGGATAGGTGTTAAAGATGCAAATTTTTGTTAAGGATTAAACAAACATGTATCAAGTTAAACACGTTGTGCATCTAAGGTGATTATCCTAATGGTTGCATAGGATATTACATAAATCCTTAAGAATGAAAATATGTATTCAAGTATTAGACTAAATTTCTATATAAAGGTGAACATATATATTAGAGATAGTAATAGAAATATTGACTTGGGTTTAGTCAATGCTTGATATGCACAAATGGTTGGCATAGGAACAAATTTCACAAGTACATGTGGAATATGAATGTTGCAGTGACACATACCATGTAGGAAGGATGAAACCATGGTGATGGTTTTATATTCACCACATCCGGTGATAAATTATTCATTAAGAATAATAAATCCTACAAGTAAACAGTATATGAAAATTAGCTAATATTGACATATTTAAAATTTAGTAATGGATTCCATGTTTCAAATTGCACATGGGCTTATAAATTGAATATTGTGGTGGGTATTCAAATGAGATGATACATGGATGGTACAAGACTTGTACCAATAAGGCTTGATTTCTTAAACCAAATTGGTATGCCTAAATCCATTAGAATTTTACTTGTCGTGGCTAACTTCTAAGATCATTATATTGGTCATTGGATGTCAAGATCATCTTTCGTGGATGTGTATATATGATGAAACCAGAAAGGGATGATGACATCATATGATGCCAATGAAGGTTTCAAGTTTCTGAAATCTAGATCCAAATTAAAGTAAAGCTACAAGATCATAGAGAATTCATTTCGAATGAATATTTTCCTTGTGTCTACCAAAGGTTAGTGGGAGCGCTAATTTTTTCCAAGAGAATATGTTCGGAAACATATGATAACAGATCATGGTTTTAGAGTTAGTTAAGCCCAGAATAAAAGTAATTCTCCCGTGATTGACTTAAAGTAGCAACCTGAGTTCCAGGGAATTGGATCTATCAAAGTAGATCTAATAGTTTCTTGGACCTAGTCAATCATACATAAAGTGAAATTGAATTAAAAATACAAGTTGGACCAATTAAAGTTCAGAATTTTTTCCAATATCACATGGCTTAATCTCTCCAAGTTAACATGTTTGGAACATGGGAGGATATTAAAGTTGTGAGTTGACATCCATATGCTTCGATGATGGATCAATCACGTATACCATAATATGTAAAATAATTTATATTTCCAGAATATACTTTATAGTTGGCAGATATCAATTATATCTAGGAGAACTGTAAGTGAAACAGTTAGAACTATCATCTTTTACTTCGACAAGTATAGATGATATATACCTGGTATATGGAGAAAAAGGTATACTTGTTTTTGTGGGACACAAACTAGTTATCCTTAGATCGATTTGATCTATTATCACAGTTAGGCTAAGGTGATGAGCGAGTCAAGCTCATAAAATCCAGTGGTATCCATATCTACAAATACACAGCACGTTGCAGCTTTTAAGGCAACTTAGAAGTAGTTAAATGCAATGGTTTATTCCAATTATTGGAATCAAACCTAGTGAGAAAAGTATTATCATAATGTAAGTTATGATATTCTTACTAGCCAAGTTGTCAAGTTATGAAAATGGAAAAAAGTGATATACTCGTAAATACATTATCTTGAGAAGTTTTACTCAAGGGGGTGAGGTCAAATACAATAGATATGCCATGCTGTGAAAATGTGGAAGACCCAGCAGTTAAAGACATTACTCAGTAGAAGCATGATTTTTATCAAGTCAGTAGCTAAAAATTTTGGTTAGCAAGTTGTCTCTAGTGAAAGTGTGAGTGTTGAAATAGTGGGTTCCCTAGATCCAACTATTAAGTATGTTTTATTACCATATCATGTGTACAGTTAGTTATACATGATGTTATCATACCATTATAGTGTCGAATTTTCTATGTCTGCTATTATAATGGTAATGTACAAAGACTAATTTTTGTTTCAAGAGGTTATAGAAGACCCTTGACTATAATGAGAATCTCAATATACTATGGAATTAATCTTAAATATGTGTTCTATAGTCTAGATACATATTACTGAATGGACACAGTATATGTTTGAACATCAAGGGCTGGGGGGTCATAAGTATTGGGACTTCTTCTCATGAAGTTCGCACATGGTGATCTATAGTAGTGAGATCATGAGGATAGACCCACCAATGGGAACACCACATGTTTTGGGTGTCATTGGTCGTTCCTATCTATGAACATGTGTATTGGTCACCTAAATTGAGATCATTACCAGTGTATACCATTTTATTATGTACATTGATGAAAGGAAAAAACCATGGTACTGAAATCCTAGTGAGGTATCTTGTGTTGTGTGTGTCATTGGTGGTGTGACATTGGTAGAATGGTTAAGAAAGGATTTGTCACCTCCATGTTTAGGAAGTTATATATCTCAGGCCTGGTTGATCAGGATGGTGCTGCTTTCATAACTCTTTGGACAAAGTAGTATAAAGGTAAATCCATCTATATATATCAACAAATAATAAATCAATAAAAGGATGATGACACAAGTGTGTGTCCTACTTTATGAGATATTTAATGAAAAATAGATTACATTACACAGTCAGTGTTCGTAGGATGGTAGTCGTTTCTATGACTATACTTATCTCTTTAGGGGCTATGATGGGTGGCTAGAATCCACTCTTGGTCTGTGGATTTTATTCACTACTATTGAGATAAGGGCCTAGAGGGTCACACACAATAGAATATTCAAGAATCATCCCTATTCAGTTGAATAGGTATATGGACAAACTGGGCCTCGCCACGGGGTCCAAGTTTTGTCCAAGTTTTTTATCACAAAAAGAATTAAATTAATTAATTAATATTCAGGTTATGAATATTTAGGATTGAATTTATTTAACGTATTTACAAGTTTAGTTAATAAGAGATAATATTAATCGAATAAATGTTATTTCAATATTCAAGATTTGTTTAATATTAAGCAGGATAACAAGTCGAGTTAAATGGATCAAATTTTATCATGTAATATATTTTATATATATTACAAATATGTGATAAAATAATAAATAATATTGGCATAGTTTTTTTCATAAAAATTATTCATTTAGTAGATGTTGAGATAAACTAGGGTCGGGGAAACTAACTGGGTATTTTTCAACGGCACTATAAATAAGGAGCAGACTTTCTCTCATGTGGTGTGATTACCACTATCCATTCATTCCATGGAATGAAATCTAGAGCATCTCTCTCCTCCCACTCTCTATAGAGATAAACTCTCGATCCAAGAATCTTGGATCAAGAACCCTCTCTAGCATCGAAGGAATCTCAATGTGGTGATCATCGGGACGTCTAAAGCATCATCGGATCTCCGCACTAGCACCCATAATTTGACAATTGGCATTCCTGTTGATTTTGAAGTGCATGTGGACGATCTAGAGGGATCCTTCTATGGATTCTTCAAGCATCGATCACCAGTGACAATTTTCAGTCAAGCATGTCTTCGAATTTGAAACGGGTATGCTTTCAATATAATTTTTTTCTCCTTATAATTTATGAGTGATCCTAGGACCTTTACGAGGCTTGGATCATTAGCATCGACAAGTCCCGTCGACCCTTCAATGAAAAATTTTAAAATCCCCAGATCACCAGCTTCCGCTGTGGGCTCGAAACCTTTCACCGATCATGGAAATCATGTAAATAACGCACCCAAAACAATGGAAAGAACAAAATATTATTAATAAATGAGTGGAATGATGTTATAAAATGATCATATAAGATGTTATAAATATGAATATTATTTTTTAAAAATATCAATAACACTCCTTTAACCTTTATACCGGAGTTTTAAATACATCTGAAGTAAGATGAAGTAGAGGTAAGGGAATTCTTAAACCAATTTCCATTCTTTGGGTTAAACTTATACATCATTAATTATATGGTACTAAGATTATTTGTGTAATTAATTTTTATTATATCATGTTTTATTTTTTGAATTTACAGTGTATACACATATTAATTTATTAATATTAATTCTTGCATCAATTATATGATTTTTATAAGGAACTTTTCATTAAAAATCCTTTTTGAAAATTCTGTATTACAGAATTCAAAATCAATGTTTTAATGAAATTATTCATATTTTGTGATTATGTTCTAGTTCTTGGGTATTTATTTTGTTGAATGATGGGACCTATATCTCCCTTTAATTCATTTCTTATTTTTATGTTGGAGGTTTTCTGTATGGTTACTCCATGTGTAACTGTGATGGTTACACTATAAGGTAGTCGTGAAGGTAACATTGTAAGGTATTTGCGAGTGTTACAAATCATATAGTAGTCGTGAGGGTTAAAATTGTAAGTAAGTAATTACCCAAGATACCTTAATGTTTTATTAAATTTTTCCATGTTTCAAAAAGTATGTATATGATACTTTATGGGTGATAAGTATGTCTTTGTGAAAATGATTTCATATGCTTATAATTATTCATGGACAAATGGTTTATTTCCTTATTTTTTATATCCCTTACTAAGATTTTTATGCTCATACCAAGTTTACAAATGTTTTTCATAGTTCATAAGGATAGGGAAGATAAAGGATGAAGATAATATGAAGGTTTTGATGATTTTTATCAAGAAAAAGAAATCATGTTTTATTTAAAATGATTTATATTTTGGAAAAAGTGGATAATGTTTTAGAAGTATCCTCTTGTATTATTAAGGGATGTTATGTATGCATTATATATTAATTCTCTAAAACCATAAACTTGAAAATATCCTCAATGTGTAATAATGTATATTCATGACTAAAACTCAGGATTATTTAATGTTTAAGGACTGGTCCTTATAGCTTCCCCAATATGGTTATAATTTTATCAGCTCCAACTCTAACTTCATTATATTACCCATTGGAAATCCCTAAATAGGGTGCATGCATTGATATAATTATCATTACCTCTGGTAGTAACCATTTCCATCCAATGGAGTACACTATATTAGTTTATAATATTATAAAACATAATGAATAATCCCAAAACTAGTGAAACAATTAACATAAATTGAAAATTTTATGCATATATAATCCCGTAATCATAAACATGGTTTCTTTATGGATATATTTACTTTAAACTCATTTATAATGGTTTATAAAGAAAATGAGATTTATCTTAAATATATCCAATGGGTGTGAAAAACAAGTTGATTCAGAAGGCATGTTTTCATGCATTGGGTAATGATCAGATTAAGCCTAATGCGCCCTTTTGGAGATATTACCCCTAGGCACATTTGGGCCAAAACCATGTCCACTTTTAGTATCCATACAAGGATTTATTTTCTAGAAAAAAAAAACATAATATCTTCCTTACCAAAACATTAGTATTTTCTTCTATACATATCCTTAAATTATATCATAGGTTTATGTTCCCAAATCTATGTTTTTATAAATCTAGTTTCCAAGGTTTCTATTACACATTATCTAATACCAACTGTAGTAACCCCAACCCCAGCAACCTGGAGCCAAATTCTACTTTATTACATTGGAATAAGGTACAAGGATTCTCATACTAATGGACCAAATAGTTTAATAGTCTTGGTAAACTTGAAACATAATTAAAATTCTTATTATAATTGAAAACATAAAACATACCAAGTATTTTTTTGAGAATGCTATTATTCCTCATGGTGTATCCCAACATATCAATCAAAAAATGATTCACGACATCCTAGGGAAAATAAAACATAATAAAGAGGTGATCTTAGATGCTCAGTAAGGGTAAGGGTATAGAAGAACCTATGAATAAATACGGTATAATAAATATTAAAAGGTAAATAAAGGAAACACATGTCATTTAATCAATAACTTGAGCATAATACAATAGGATTAAATGATGATCAAGTAATTCCATATAAATAATAACACGATCTTGAAAACATAACCATGGATATTATAACAATAATAATAATCACATGGAATATCAATAACATAATTAAAATTGATATAATTCATATTTTCAGACATCTAAAACATATTATCACTGCATTGTGTCATAATATATCGTTTGTGTCATGAGACCTACCGATGCATCGAGGGGATATAGTAGGCCTTGAACATCACTTACTAAGTCCAATGAATTCCACATATAAAAGGGGTGTAACATAATAAACATAAATATTAATATTGAAAAACAAACATACTAAATTTTAATACTTAAACCAATTAATGAACATTATCATAAACCATCTAGATTAAAATTGTGAATGATAATACAATTGTACATTCTTAGTAAAACATATTTTAAAACATCAATATAAATAATAAATATGGAATAAAAAAAATATACTCAGTGTATCATAATTAAAATCACAAGTTGATGTTGTTCAGGACTATAAATATCATGAAAAGATCCTTAAAAAAATTTTTGTGAAAAATAACCCATCCATTTTAATAATCACATTTTAAAATAAAAATCTCACAAAAAAATTAGAATATTTTTTATTGAAAATTATATTTTAAAGCTTTTGAAATAATCATTAAAAAATTTGTTTTTTATGAGGGTGTAAAATTCTATTCATTTCATACAAGTTAAGACAAAGATTCCTTCCACATTTTCAATTAAATCCAATCTGGAATTGTTTTGAAAACGTCATGAATATTCCATTCAAAACATTTTTAAAAATGTAAAAATGGATAAAACATTATTTAATAAATCATTTTAAAATGTAAAAAAAATTAAAACATTTTTATAAAACATGGATTTTAATGAAAAAGGATTTCTGGCTAAATAGATAAAGAAAGTCACATTTACTTAAAAACATTTTCTCAATCATTTTATGTACCAAAGAGTGAAAAATTGGTATCATTACTTGAAAAACGTTCATGAATAAACAAATGTAAAAACATATATTTATTTTAATATATAAATATCAAATAATTACCCCAAGTTATATATAAATATAAACAATCCTCAATAATGCTGATATTGTTAAATAAACCCTTACCACTTTGGTAACTTATGAATCATAAGCCCCATAAAAGAAATAAAGTAAAATGAAACATTAAATAAAGTTAAGATAATTAGATTCATTATCTAATATATAAAAGGTTAATTATATACAACGCACAAAGGAAATATGTTTGAATAAGGAATTTTTCTCACCGAAATAAAAGTGAGATGAGAAAACCTTACCTCAGGTCTGATTTCCTTCATAAATTTTTGTACCTATTATGTAATGTTTTTAATAATGTTATTAATTTATAAATGTACCATAATAACATATATAATATCATATATGATCCTATTTTAATATTTTACCACCCATTTTTTAATAATATTTCATTATTTTCATTGTTTCCGGCGTTAATTGCCTTTTTTTTCAAACATATTTTGTTATAGAGTTACAGTTCTTGTGCATATTGTGCATATATAAATATATATAATCTCCATAATTATATTGTTATAAATATAAATATAATATAATTTCATGGTGTTAACCATAAACTACACAATGTGTAGCTAGTTGTACATGTCATGTGACAACTGTTATTCCAAATTAGGTACACATTGAGTAATTTTTGTTATGTTATGTGGATATAAACTCTTAATAATTAATATCAGTGTAAATTATGTAACTACATGACATGTAATATAATTCATAAACACTATGTATTTCATGAGAATTTCCAATGGTACACATTGCGTATATTTATATCATACCATGTGGTCATTAACATCATGTAGACTACATGGCTTGACCCAAAGAACAACATGACACATATACTATGATATGTTTTTTGGGTATATATTTTGTGTAATTAAATAATATACAATAAGGAACATATATAGTGTGAGTCACAAGACATGTAAAGTGAAAACACACACCATGTAAGTATAAGGTATAAAACATGTCACCTCTATAGTACATGTCATGTATATATTAAATTTTAGAAATGAATTTAATCTAACATATAAAAGTATATGATGTGTGTCCTTGTAAGTACACACTATGTACTTGATAATTTTAAATTAAGAAATTAAACTTGTTTAATTTATATAAAATAATATAGGATGGAAATATTGTTGTTTCTTAAGGATTGGTTTGAAATAATATTAAAATAATTAATTAATTTATTAATTTGTGTAAATTTATCTTAATAATAACGAATTAAAATGAATTCTAGTAAGTCTAAATATGTATTTGTTGAATGTTTTGATTGATCAAGATCATTACTGACCTATGTATGTGTTGGGTTTATTTAATTTAATTATTTATTGCATGGGGTATTTTGATAATTTTATTATTAAGTTAAATATGATGGTATTTGAATCATTCATACCAAATTTATTATGTATGAGTATACATGTACAAGGTTTGTTTTATGTAACCCTAAACCCCTAGTACCTCACAACTATGAGTGAGTAAACATTTGTAAAGGATGTAGATCCTGGTGATATGAGGTTTTTCATGACCCAATATGGGGTGAAACATACCAAGGAGATACATGGGTTAATGGTGCAATGTAGAAACTTAAGATAGGAATTGTCTTAAGGAGTTATTTCCTATAGGGTCAAGGATGGTTTATCTATGATGGATAATCCAGATAATAGATAAAATTTCATTATCATATCATATATTATTTTATTTATAGTGCAATATTATTTATATACTTATATGATTCATGGTTCATTTGAATGGTTAAATGTGATCACCAAAAACTAAATAAAAAAAACATGCTTGGGTTAAATAAAATAAAATTATTATACCTAAATTATTTTATGGTTCAAGGTTAATTAATTATGTAGAATCGAAATAACATTAACAAGTATGTGAATAATAAAATAATATATTTTATGTATAAGTTAAGAAAAATCCATAAAATAATATATTATGTCAGTAATCACCTTCCATCAGTTGAGTTAGAATACAACCATATATTAAAGTATTGGTATGGAACATGTTAGGATAATTTTATTTTTCATGAATTTATAATGGAAGACTTGGACTGACTTAACCAAGCTATCATCAAGATTAGTTTCCCCTATAAGACTAAGTGTAACTTGGAGACAAGCATTGAGGAAATTGGAATTTAGGATTTCAATATTGGGGACTCTACTCAAAAGATCCAGGAACTATGAGTTAATGTATATAGAAATAAAATCCTACCTTAAAACTTTTACATAATTGGAAATGGCCTCAATCTAGGTTATTTTAAGGGGAATATATATCCTTACCAATGGAATATCTAAACTATGGGATATTCTGAATCCAATGGTGAAAGATATTGGGATTTGATAAAATAGTGGGAGACTAATAAAATTATTATATTACATTATAACCAATAATCAAGATTAAGAACTAAAAATTTTTGTTTTATTTGTTGTATAAAATTGGAATCAATTTGACCACATCAAGATCCCCCATGATCCATATTGAGGAAAGTTATTCTATTAAATAGTGTTAACTTTAAAGAATGGTACATGAACTTATATATTGTGTTACTATAAGAAAATATTTTTTATGTAATAGATTCTATGGTTCCTGTTGATCCCACTAGGGAGGCATGTGAGGAGGTAAAAACTGTCTTTAGGAAATAGATGGAAACTTCATATTTATTCCCCAAAATTCATGTTTTATGCAAGGTCTGCAGTATCTTATAAGGTCGACATGGTGGTTTTGATCTCTAATTGATAGTTACAAGAGGCTTCATCGCTACTTTATTCCAATTTTATGTTTAGGTATTTTTTTCATCAGACATATATTTATCTTTTAGGAATGTTTTAAAATAAATTGTTAGTATTAAACCAACTTGTGATTTCTAGGATCTTAGGGTCGCATCAAATACTACTTTGATTTGAAACTGCTGAAGATTTTCCATAGACATGGTCGAAGGTTGTAAGATCTATTTGAAGATTCTGATTTCATCTACTACACTAGTCATTATACTTTCATAGGAATCATAGCTTGTCCTAAACTACTCTTTATGTGTATCATCATGTTCCACCACATCCTTTCCAAAATTTATCTCTTCTATGTCCTATAGGTAACTCTTTTGTTAAGTTTTCGTATTCTAATTTTAAAACATCATCTATGAAACACCATATAATTTCAGGAATCTATGTTGAAATGTAACTCTCTAAAAAACCTCTAGAAGTTGTGTGGATTATATTTAAGGGTAAATACATACATTTTAAATAGCTCTAGTTTGAATCTTGGATGGATCTATGTTTTAATTTCTACAGTAGAGGGAATTATCTTCCCAAGTATAGCAAGAGGGTCTCGGGTGTTTAGGATGATAAAAATATGTCCAATTGATTACAATGTGGTATTTAGAACTCATACTCATTCTATTGAGTACTCTCCTCCCATGGGAAACCTTATTGTTGATAAATGTCTCTCCCCTTAGTCTAACATGGAATTAAACGCTTCTTATTTTAGGTACATTGATGGATTTATTTTGTCAAAGATTTTATCTTTCCCCCCTATATCAAAGGGTTTATTAAAACCAGAATCACTGATTGATTGATCATATCTATAGGCCATTCAACCACCTTAATGCCTGACTCAGGATTAAAATTTTGGGGGAAGGTTCACTTTTTCAACCCATGTGGTAACTGTGAGGGATAATACCTTAAACTTTTTCTCCTATACTGATGATGTGGATTTAGGCACAATGAATTTTTCTTCTTCTCAGGTTCCCAAGAATAATATTTATAGACTAGAGAACCATTCTATCTTGTTCAGATGTAGTTTTAAGATCCTCCATGAGTCATTTGGGTTAACTTGGATCTATAAATCAAAGAAATGATCCCATAAAAGTATCAAAATTAGTAATCAATTTGATTAGTTATAAGAGTATGAAAAGGATAGTGAGGGGTGGAAAATATTATTGTATAATAAAGATAAATTGGATTGGGAGGATAGATAATATTTAAGGCGATTCTCCTAGGCTTCATATATAAAAGTGGATGTTCTCAAGGAAGACGATAATTTTCATGATGGTTTGAAAATGAGGGAAATGGCCCTTATCCATGTGGGGTGCCACTATATATCCTTGGGGAAGAAGTCTAGGAAATGTAAAGACTATTCTAAATTGATCAAGATAATAAATACTAGTTCATTGGGTAAATCAGTGAAGATATTGGATCTTTAGTTTAACCAGGATAATTAAAATCATGGATACAATATATTTGATAGAGCCTTTAAAGGTTTTTTAACTAAAGTTGAAAAGGGTATCTCTCTTGGTTATGAGAACAATAAAGAAACTAACCAGTTTGTTAATATAATTGTCATAATGAAGGTTTCTAATATGGTTCCCAATCAAGAGTAAGACTCCCTGACCCAAGGTGATATTGTCCATAGAAATTATTTTTACCTCCACCCGCTCATTTCTCAACAAATATAAAATATTTCTATTATAATTTTGGTAAGGCTTCTCTTGAGGAATTATCTATAACTCAATGAATTCCATTACATCTACAACTAAAATATAATAGTAAAATCTAGAATATTAATATTCCCTAGAACCTAAAAGGATATCTTTGCATATTGTTATGTTGTCAATTTAATGTTATTTTTCTAGAATTCAACCCCAATCCTCCACTTATGTCTGATTTTATGTAGTTTTGATACGATGTATATATTGTTTTAGAGTAAAAAATATGATTCCATCTTGAACTTGAAATCAATGATTTATATTATAAATATTATTATGCCTTTAATGTATAAAAATGTTAACTTGCTAATTAGTTGGGTCTGTTATGAATTTTTTTATTATTTTTTGTTATTATTCCATACTTTTCATTTTATTTTCATGGAGTCTTGTAAAGCTATCTATATGAGGGTTTTCACCTTTTTAGCCTATTTTTCGATCTTGTAGCAAATAACTATGGTGGTGGGCTATAAATTTGGGCAATTGTTTTTAGTATGTTTCTTGGTGTTTTTCTATTGGGTTGTTTGTGTGATTCCTAGTGAATCTTGTACGGTTTCAACTTAACCATAAAGTGGTTTATTTTATAATATATATATATATATATTATTCATAAAAACTATCATGATAAATAATGATAATATAAGTTTAAAATATACAAGTAACTCTTTACATGTAAGTTAAGAGAACATGTTCTAGGTAGACCTCATATATTTAAGATGATTAGATACATTAAGAATTTTTAAATTCTTGGGATTCAAGATACCTAAGGAATTGTACATAGAATTCATACTCACCTCAATTCCACCATGTTTCTCAGGTTTTATAGTGAATTTCAACATGAATAATATAGAGAAGATTCTATCAGGAGTCTTAACTTTGACCTACATGAGTATAAAGACATGAAGCCTGAAAAATATTCTTTATTTATGGTGAAAAATATAAAATGTAAGAAAAAAAATCCTAAAAATGTTCAAGTATAAAAAACCTTCTCACCACCCTTCTAAAAGAATAATGATCTAGAGAGGCTATGGAGAAATATGCAGTATGTTTTACTTATGGAAAGAAAGGCTACTAGAGGAAGTATTATACCTAAGTAAATAAGAAATGGGGTTATTTAGAAACATTCACAATTGAGTGAACTCTTTTCATTTCTAAAAATTACTTATTAGATAAATCTTGTTGTTCTCAAATTTCAATACAAATATAGGAACAAAGTGGATCCTGGATGATTACCTAAGGTGAGGTGAATCACTGGGATAATAACGAAGCAATACTATCTAAACATGTAATTAGAGACTACCATTAAACATTGACAACTATATTGGTTCTAATTTTTAATAATTGTAATTATATGATTAGTGTAACTAAAAATAATATTATTTGTGTTTGGTTTAGACATGTATGGTTTTATTTTCAAATTCAAAAATAAATAATTCTATTTTTATAAAGATAAAATATTTAAAGGGATGGAAATTTTGAATAATGAAAATTAATTAATATAATTTGAAAATAAAATCTTGAAAAAAATAAATAATCAAGTTTAAATGACTCATATCACACCTAGTTGTGGTATCACCCATTTGATCATGTAAATGAGAACCTTTTGAAAAAATTATATCAAAAAGGGGTTTTAGATTCTTTTGAACTGGGACCTTCAGATCTTTGTAATTATTAGTTTTAAGGGAAAATGAAAGGGGACTCATTTAGTGTAAAATTTGAAAGATCTCCAAATAATGAAGATTTAGTTCAGGAAGATGCGTGTGGACATTTTCTAATGGAATTTATAGTTTTATACTCTTACTTTATAAATTTTTCAGATGAATTTAGAAGATAAGGATTTATCAACTTAATGAGGTATTAATATAATTCCTTTGAGAAATATAAGGAATATAAAATTTAATTATTGAATCATCCTGGTAAAAAATCTACTCAAAATGTGGTGGAGAGTATCTTAACCAATAATTCATCAATTATCTAAAAGTATTTTGGATACTATATCAACTCACCCCTTTTTATAAATCATAGTGTAATAGTTCTAGTGAAAGGAGGAAATACAACTTTTTGTTCATGGTGAGATCAATAAAGATTTATAAAATTATTCCATTATCCTTTTAGGGATATTCATTACATACAGAAACACAAACACTAAATAAAGTTCTAACGAAATTAGAAAGTTGAATCCCATATGAGTTATGGTATGGGAAGAAATTTATTATGTCAAATTTATGTGTGTGGGGGTGTAAATAATTTTTTATTTATTCTTCTATACAAAAAATTTCATCTAGAGGCACTAAGAGTATCTTCATAGGATTTCACAAAGAAAAAGTAGATATTATCTATAAAATCCCTCAGATAAAAATGTAATCATGGAAGGATGTTCTATATTTATAAAAAGGGAGAACTTGTTCAAAAGTGATAGTGGGAGAATGATATACTTTTATTAATTTGGGGATCAAGACAAACAAGAGTTTGTATATGAATAAATTCCATAAGATCCAGTGGAATCAATTTTTATAGAGACAAAGGCACTGCATAGAAGCAACATAAAGGCTAGTGATCCTGGGAGATATGATTTTCTTGTCACTAAATAAGGAGACACATTATTAGTTGAAAATATTGAACCAATTACCTACATGGATATAGTGAATATAACATAAGTTACAAAGCGGAAAGAATCCATTAATTTTAAAATGGATTCCACATATTAAAACATTTTTTTGGTTTTGGTAGATCCACTAATTAATGTAAATCTAGATGTGTGAAAATGGGAATTCATGAAGAAAATGAACATGTATGGTACATTTAGTACCTATAAAGAATGATTGGTAGCCAAATGTTTTAAGAAACATAAAGTCATAAACTATGATGAATAATTTTATCTAGTATTTGTGATGAAATCCATTACAATTTTACTTTCCATAGAATATTACCATGATTATGAGATTTTTAAAATAGATATCAAGAACACATTACTTGAAAGAATTTTTTTTACGATGTATATATGACATAACTAGAATATTTTTTTTCACCAAAGGATGCCAATAAAGTGTTTAAGTAATAACTAACCATTTAAAGTTTTAAGCATGAATCATGATCATAGAACATTCATTTTGACAAATCCATACAATAATTTGGTTTCATAGTGAATGAATATAATCTCTGTACCTATTTGATATTTAGGTGGAGTACAATAGTTTTCCAATAGTAACTTTTGATGATATATTAATAATGGTAAAATAATATACCATTATTATAGTTAGTTAATTCATGGTGAAATAAATGCTTCTCTATGAAAGATTTAGGTGAAGAAGCCTATATTCTAATAATTAAGATCAATCATGATAAATCTAAGAGTTTTTTTGTACTGAGTTAAGGTTCATACATTTTCATGCACTACTGGAAATATATCCTATACCCATGGTTTAAAACCATGGGTATAACACCTAAAATCATGGGTATAGGATATACCCAAAATTTTATGAACCATGGATGATAGACTCATCGGTATAGAGCTATACACATGGTTTTTATAAAAACCATGGGTATATCCCAGGATATTTTATCATACCCATGTTTAGTATAACTGTGGGTATATCTTTTCCCAGCTAAAACCACATAACCATGGTTCATTGAACCATGGGTATAGATACTTATCCCAATTTGGTGGTAGTATCCCTTCCATCCTATCCTAAACCAATAAAAAAATACAAACCATAGTTTACAATCAATACAATACATATAATTTATATTTAGCATTCAACAAACTACCTGTAACAATTCTCAAACTATTTACAATACTATAATATAGATATAAATCCACATAATCAATCAATTTAAGTCATTAAACAATATTCACTTGTATATTTACTACTAACTCAAAAATAGAGGGGATCAATATCTCCCCATCACTAGCATCCTCTCCCTCATCACTATCAGCAACATCCTCATCCCTACCATCACCAACATCATAATCTAGAGCATCATCATCATCATCATCATCACCACTACAACCAACATCAGGATGATCAATACTAGGACCCTCACTGACATCACTCAGGCCATCAAATACAGAGCACATTGATACTATACATGAATCAAAATTAGTAGAAAACTCTGATGGTAGTGGTGGAATTATAACTGATATAGATATTAGGTTGGGTTCAATGATCAGTTTACTTCTATCACGCTCCTATAAATCTTTTTTTTGTCTTGTATACTTCTGCATAAGAATTTTTCAGCTCAATGGTCGGAGTGTTTTGAGAGGTTCCCACTCAGGGCCAATACTTTGTGGGGATTATTTTTTTTCTAGGATGAAAATCAGAGTATCCCCCTATGATCCTCACATAATACCTATCTCAAATGATCATTTAGCCTTACATTGTAATCTTATATCTCAGTGAGTTCCCCTAGGGAACACTACTGAAAATATAAAAAAGATATTTAATTAATAATTACATATCAAAATTTTAAATATTAATAAAAAATGCAGTATATTATTATGTTTGTGCATTTAAAGTACTTCCATCCATTTTCTACCTACTCAAGTAAAATGTTTTTTCTTGAGGCACATGGACTTCGATGTCCAATGTCGATTATTGAAACTGAAATTTATTGGTATAATAATAAATTATTCGATAATATGAAAGTGATAAACCAGGAATGAATTAAAATTGTAGATGTCGAAGAAATACATAAAATGAAGAATCATCTAAATATAAATTTAATTAAAAAATTATATTAGTGTCGTAACATGGAAAATACATACTAATTAGAATACTAAACATGGGTATGATATGTCTTACTATTTTTTGTTTAGTTTAGTCCAATTCTATTTTTGTTGTGTTATTTTATTATTCAACAACTTGTTAATTTTGATCATTTAGTCATTAAGTTCATTTTTCTATTAGGTTGTATGTTAATTTGGCCATTTCTTCATTTGAAAAATTAGCCATTTGTCCATTTTCTTGTTTTTTCATTTGGACATTTGGTCATTTTCCCAATTGTTCATTTATAAATTTGGCAATTTTGTTGTTTTTTCATTTGTCCATTTGGTCATTTTTCCATTTGGCCAATTACACTATTTTGGAAAATTATGTCATTTAATCCAATTAGGTCAATTGGTCCATTTAGGTCAATTATGTCATTTAGTCCATTAGAGCAATTATCCCATTTAATCCAATTATGCCATTTAGTCCAATTTATGGTAATTAGGATGATAATCCATTTATGCCAATTAGGAAATTTCGGCCAATTATGCCATTTAGGCCATTTAGATAAATTAGTCCATTTAGTCTAATAAGTTCATTTAATTAAGTTAAGGGAAATTAGTTCAGTTAGGTCATTTATACCAATTAGGCCAATTTTTTCATTTAGAAAAATTAGGCCAATTAATCCATTTATTCCATTTAGACCATTTAGGCAAATTATTTCAATTACAAAAATTATTCTAATTAAGCCATTTAGGCTAATTAGAAAATTTAGGTCAATTATGAAATTTAGTTCATTTAGTTCATTAGTCTATTTAGGCCAATTATGCCAATTAATCCATTCAGTGAAATTAGTCCAATTATTGCAATTAGTCCATTTTCAACAATTAGGTTATTAGGCTATTAGGACCTTAGTCCATCAGGCTGTTAGACCCTTAGGCCCTTAGGACCTTAGGTCGTTAGGCCCTTAGGCTGTTAGGCCCTTAGGTCATAAGGCCCTTAGGCCGTTAGGCCATTAGGATCATAGGTCGTTAGGACCATAGGCTTGCAGGCCCTTAGGCCATAAGGTCGTTCGGCAGTTAGGCCGTTAGACCATTAAGCCTATTGGCCATTTGGACTATTGGCCATTATTCCATTTAGTCTATTACGTAAATAGGCTATTGGGTTGTTAGGAATCTTAGTCCAATGGCTTGTTAGTTCATTATGTCATTAGGTTGTTAGGTCATTAGGCCCTTTGGTCCTTAGGGTTATAAACTATCCTAGGTACCCTGGTAACCCAATAATTGAGCTGGAACTAACATGGCCTGAAAGGCATTCCCGATCCCCTGATGTTGGAGACTAGCACCTGGAATCATATGAAAAGAAAGAGGGAACAAATTTTCCACAGACATTGTGGAGTCATGATAAAAAAATTCAATATGCATACAAGAATAACTCTATAGGGAGAAGTGCACCATAAGTCAAAAAGGTATGAAAACTAAAAGTTCTATAGAAAAGTACTAGAAAACTGAAAGAACAGCAAAAATACTAGTTGTCTTGACTCCCCAATCGCAAATATCAATACCTTGAATCACCTATGAGTGGTTCTTTTCCCTTTCTCGAACCTGGATGGAGATAATCTACGGACACCCAAAGACATAGGTAGGGTGTGAGCTAAAATCACAACAGGGTCACACCAAGTATTCCATAAAATATTCCAACATTTAATTAATAGAATAAATATATTTCAATTTTTAAAGAAATAGGTTTGGAATTTCAAAATAATATTTAAAAAAATTCTGATTTACATTTCAAATTATGGAAATACTTTAAACAAATAAAAATGTATATAAAACAAACCGGGATTTACATTTCAATTCATCATTTTATATAAAACATTTTATATAAATTAGAAGGCTTGAAAACCATTTAAAAACATTCGTATATATACATTTTAAATAAAAACAAGCAAGAAACATGGTCATATTCCTAAAAGGTATGATAGTTCTAGGCTTATGGGACTCTAGACACTCAAAGTGACTCAGAAATATGTGTATAAACACATCCACTTAGACACTGATCGAGAGGACATCACCACCACCCCATCGGGGATATGACATGTTGCATTTATATTGTAGTGATATTATTAAATCGTAGAGTGTTGTCGAAATAAATCTCTAACTACCTAAGGATTTCATGTGATTTAATAACAAACAAAGATGGGAAATTTATTTTAAGACTTCCCAGAATATAATTAATCCCATTATCCATTTTAAATATAAAAAATTTCCATTTAAAAACCAAAATTTGTTTTTAATAAAAAACATGCCTTCTTCCAAGATAAATCCCAAATGTTCCTATCAAAACCATTTTAATCCATTTTAAAAAATAAAAATTTTAAATCAATTTCATCTAATTAATTTCATAATACAAATTCAATAATTAAATTCAACAATTTATTTTGAACAATTCCATCTAATTTCACAAATCACACCAATTCAATGGAATTAGGGGGTTTTCCCCAATTCATATGAAAATCAAAATTCAAAATTTAAATATCCCAATTCAATGAAATTGGGTTTTTAGTAAATCAATTTCATAGGAATCAAATCCCACACATTCAGTGGAAAACAATTTAATCAAATCACGCAATTTAGGGTTAATAAAAATTGGTCATCATGATGGATCCACCTACCTCAAGATCAATGGATCTTAAAACACTAAACCCTAAATAGGATTCACCAATGAAGAAAGTAAAAAATAGGATATGAGAATTGAACCTAAGTTTAAAATAAAAAATAAAGGTTACTAGATATTCCAACAACTCGATAATCCAAAAAACCCTAGGGAGGGAAAGAGAGAGTGGGAGAACAGGAATGGGAAGAGGAAACTAATCAGGATAAGATCAAATGTCAGTCGCCTAGATTCAATCTACTTCTAGGAGGGTTATTATGGGACAAAAACTACTCTTAAAAGCTCCTAGAGAAGAATAAATCACATATAAGTCATACAGGTCCTTCGGGGGTCTAAAAAGAGGGTTTTAGGAATTTTAAAATTAAATTTTCAGATTAAAAATCATGTATGCACGGTTAGATGGGTAGAGCCACAAGCTTTAGAAAAAACATATGCCCCAGTCAAGCACCTATTTCCTCCCAGTGCATGATTTATCCTTGGGGGGGTACATGGTTTTCAAATCGTGTGTCAGCCGTGAAAAACCTCATGACCTCAGTTTGCATTATTTTCACTTGCAGGGCACACGATTTGGGAAAACTGTGTGCCAACCGTACAGTTGCCCAAAAAATTTCAAAATTTCAAAAATTTCTCCCAGAACAACAACAAATTAAAAACAATAAATCATGATGAAATTTTGGTTTTAGGAATACCTAAAAATAGTAATATGACGTCACAACCTCCCCACCATAGAAAGTTTTATCCCCAGAAAGCCTACTAAAAATCTTTCATGCCAAAAATATAAGGTCAATTCTCCCTAATCAATGAATCCCTCTCCCACGTATAATGTGAATCACTACCGTGATACCATATCACTCAAACCAAAGGTACAGTCCTCCGATGAAGTACCTTGGTTTCAGAATCAACTATCCAGACTGACCGTTTAGTCACATATAAATTAGGTTCAACCTCAAGATCACTCTAGCTCAGAACATGAGATGGATCAAAAATATACTTTCTCAACTATGATACATGGAACACATTATGTATCGATTTTATCTATATAGTAAGCTTTAACTGAAAAGAAACCTTTCCCACTAGATGAAGAACCACAAAAGGTCCCAAAAAACGTAGAGAAATCTTCCCTTTCCCCCAAAGAAATCAATGGCCCAAACGGGGTGAAACTTTCAAGAACACTTGTTCACCAACTGAGAATTACAATGGTATATAAAAAATATCAAAATAATAATTATACCTGATTTGTTTCGTCAATATACTCTGATGAATCAACTATATATTTGATGTCATCTCTTTAACCAAGCTCATTCCAACCAAGGAACTTTCTCCAATCTCCGACCTAAAAAATAGAGATCTTCAAGAGCAGCCATAAAACGCCTCAAAAGGAGTCATTCTAATTACATACTGGTAACTATTGTTATAAGAAAATGTAACAATCCCAAAATGATCATCCAATACTCTACCAAATTTGATAACACAAGCACAAAGAATATGCTCAAAAATCTATATAGGTCTTTCTTTCTGGTCATCTGACTGTGGATGGTTTGTTGTACTCAAATGGACCTGAGATCCCAGTTCCTCCTAAAGGCCTATCCAAAAATGAGAATTTGA
Source organism: Viscum album (assembly GCA_963277665.1). NCBI lineage: Eukaryota > Viridiplantae > Streptophyta > Magnoliopsida > Santalales > Viscaceae > Viscum > Viscum album. Next base: position 1,196,409,500 of record OY728139.1, read on the forward strand.
TCAAGGAACCCTATCAGAGACTATAATAGATGAGACTCCATGAAAATTAACAATCACTTTCATGTAGAGATTTAAAAATTCCTAAACATTGGATGTGTCATGAATGGGTATAAAGTTTTCTGATTTTGTCAGAAAATAAATCGTAAACCATATCAAATTCTTCTTTATTTGGGTACGTGGACACCCACAAAAATATTCAATAGAGATCTCATCCCAATTCCAAGTTAGTTCTGAAAGTGGCTAAAACAAACCCAAAGGTTTCTGGTGCTCGGCCTTGACCTATTGGCATGTATAACAATGAGAGAAAAAAATCATAAATTACCCATCTCATACTTAACCACCATAATTGACATCACATGTCACAGAACATATTAGTGGTTTATGGATGCTCTACTCATTGGAAATTATTGAAATCCTCCCTCACAACTTTTCTTACAACTAATGTAGAAACAAAATAAGTATAATGGAATTGAATTCCCTCGATGTAGAAATACTAATCAAGCATAGACTCCCAACCATAAAGAGAGTATCTAATGCTATGAAAAATCATCATCAGGTTTTTGTTACCTAAGAATCATCTTGAGAAGAGTGGAGGACAATTGAACACCGGTCAAAGCAACCTCGGCCCCGATTCCTAAACTATAATATGAAACTAAGAAAAAATAGACACCAAGTTCCACTCTTTCAAAGATTATTTCACAACCTAAGTTGGAAGTTTCCTTCTCAATGCATCTATGAGGACATTATTTTTCCTAAGGGTATAGGTGATGTCATAGTTGAAAGATTGTGGGTATTCTACCATATCCCTCTGGAAATTATTGAAATCCTTTTGAGAGAAGATATAACTCAAGCTCTTGTGGTTTGAAAACACAACCCTTTCTCCATAAAGTTAATGTTGTAAACTCTTCAGTGTGTACATTACATCTTCATGTTCAAAGTCATGGATTGGGTAATCCTTCTCATGTGGCTTAATATGACAATATCTACAAGAAAATACATGATAACCCTACATAAGAATCTATCCCAAACCTTAACTTGATGTATAAGAAAAGACCACATAGACCTGTTGGGCCTCTAGAAGATTTAACACTGATGCAACAGTCAAAAGATGTTTCATCTGAAAAAATGATTTTTACATCTTTCATACCAATCAAACAATACTCCCTTCTGATTTATAGTAGTTATTGTAGAATCCAAATTTGAGATTTCCTTTATAAACTGTCAGTAATACCTAGCTAAACCCAAGAAGCCCTGAATCTCGAAAGCATTTTGTGGTTGTTCCCATGTCATAACAGCCGTAACCTTTTCAAGTTCAACGGAAATACCATGTTATGTCACTATTTTTCCCAATAATTTCACTTCCCAAAAATAGAAATCACATTCTTAAAGGTTGGTATAAAGTTGGTTATTTCTTATTAATTCCAAAACAGCTCTCAGATGATGCACATGGTCCTCCTTGTACTTAGAGTAAATCATGATTTCATCAACAAAGACTACCATGATGGTATCAATATAACCATTGAATTTTTTTTTCATGAAATACATAAAGACAAAATTTGATTTTTTTATCCAAATGGAATTAAAAGGTACTCATAATGGTTTTACCTTTTTTGAAAGGCAGTTTTTTGGATGTCAAATTATCTTATCCTCAACTAATGATAACCAAATCAATGTTCAATATTCAATAATAACTTTTCACCTTTAAATTGTTCAAACATATCATCAAAACATGGAATAAGATAATTATTCTTTACTATATCTTGATTGAGTTTTTGGCAATCAACGCAAAGTTGAAGTGAACCATTATCTTTCTTAGCAAAGAGAACTGACACTTCCCAAAGTGGAATACTTGGTTTTATAAAGAATTAATCTATAAGATCATCCAAATGAGTATTAAACACTTTCATTTCAATTTGTTCTATATGGTAAGATGAAATAGATATTGGATGAGTTCAAATCACTATGTCGATAGAAAACTCTACCTTTTTTACTAGTGGTAAACTAACGAAATAATAAGGAAACACAATAGGAAAATTGTTGGAAATTGTAGGGAGATAACTACTCAATGATTGTTTATCTAGATCAAAAGAAAACAAAGATACTACATTATTCAAATCTGGATAATAAGGTCAAACTCTTCTTAACCTCAGGCAACATTCTCTTGGAAAGACACAGCATACACCATTGGGTGTAGTAAAGGAGGCTTGTCAAGGATAACAATAAATATAGTATTTATTGAAAATGAGAAAAAAAATCTCAAAAATAATATCATGAAATTCCATGTTCATAACTAGAAGACTCCAAGAAACCTAAACATTCGACATAGAGAAAAAATATGTAGGGCTATAGAGACCTTTCTCTCTCTTCATACCAAGTGGTGTAGTAATATCTATTTCATAAGATAAAAGCTCTATTGGAAGATTTATCAAATTAACAATACATTTTGAAATAAATGAATGAGATTCACCAGTATCAAATAAAATAGTCACTAATGATGATGTTATAGTAATGGCACCTCTCACAGTCGATGAACCCGTATCTACTTCCTCTAGAGACTCTTCCATTGTGTGAAGAAACTTTGTTCTAGATGTCAACGGTTGGAAACCATTTTTAGATGAAGCATCATATTTCCCTATAAATTTAGAAGTTGTTAATTATCTCATTCCACTATACGGAGTAGAATAGATATGGTGTAACTTCTACAAGTGACCTATGCATCCATAAGAACCACATATCTTTGGTTCCTCAGTGAAAAACCCCTTAAAATTACCTAGTTTTCCACACTGGTAGTAAATAAAAGGTCCTCTTCTAGGAACTATAGAAGGTTTATAAAATCTTGATATCTAGAACCACTATGAGAATCATAATGCTTCCTCTTTTATTTAAATTAACTTGCACCACCATTAGGATAGAAGGAAAATCCTCAAAATCCTAACTTTCCATCCATGTCCATTTCGACCTTCAATGTTCTATCTAGAACATCATCATAAGAGGGTAGATTTAATTTGAAAACATTAGAATGAATATTCTACTGAAATTCTAGATCAAATCATCAGGCCTTCATCTTCTCATTTGATATAATCTCAAGCACAAATAGCACAAGCTCAGAAAACCAATTTGCATACTATGTCATGGTTTTTTCAGCCTACTCAATTTTAAAAAACTTTGTAGCCTTGGAAAATAGCATAAAAATTGGATAGAAATGGCCAGTGAAAAAAATTTGAAGTATTTTCACTCTAATACCTCATTCTTCGTCATCATCACCATTGTTTCCCACCATATCTTGCTCAGTCCTTCCTATGGAAAGGTGGAACACATCATCCTGATTATGTAAAGTGTCTCCAAGAACCCAAAAAAACTTAATCCAACTCAAATATTTCTCAACCTCCTACGGATTAATTCATCCTTTGAATAGTGGTGGATTATGGTAAATGAATTCCTAATAAAGATTCCATAGAACATTTATTTGAGGTTTCATAGCTAGATCTTGAATGGGAACTATTTCATGTGCCTGTCCTAAAGCTTGGATAGCATGAAAAATCACCTCAAAAAAATTTGGTCCCACAAGAGGATTTGATCTATGATGTTCAGAAGCATATTCCTCCTAGATCTAATTCTCACATCAAGGAATGATGCTATACAAAATTAGTAGAAAACCATGAAGACATCATATTAACCCTCTAATAAAGATACAATGGAAATTGATCCCAACAGATAGAAAAACAATATTTGGATTTCAATATATCCAAATAAAATTTATGGAAAAGATTGGAACTAATCATCAAGAAATATTTCCCAAACCACCCATAGTGACTTAAGGTTCATTGTGATGAGAGATAAAAAGGAAATCGATCACAAATACCTCCAACGTCCCGAAATTTTTACACAATGCATATTGACTTCAAGATAAGAAGCTCAACCTAGAGCTCTGATACCACTTTCTCACAAACCATTCTAGGTACCCTAGTATCCCGATAACCATTGTGGCACTCACATGGCCTGAAGGTCATTCCCAATCCCAATGAGTTAAAAACTATCACCTGGCATCATAAAAAAATAAAGAGGGAACAGATTTTCCACAAACATTGCGGAAGCAATATACACAAGTCAATATGTATAAAAGAATAACTCCATAGAAAGAAGTGTACTAGAAGTCAAATAGGTCTGAAAATCCAAAATACTACAACAGATAACTAGATAAATAAAATAATTACCCATGTTCCAGTAGACTCAACTCTCTAAGACCAAATATCAATAGCTTTCAACAGATCAAAGTGATTATTTTCCCTACATGAACCTAGAAAAAGATACTCTACAAACACCCAAAGGCATAGGTAGTGAGTGAGATAAAATCCCGATAGGGTATCACCAAGAATTTCATGAAGGATTCCAACATTTAATTATCAAAATAAAGAGATTTATATTTATAAATAAAAAGGTTAGAATTTTAAAATCATATTTAAAAAAAATCATTCTTTATATTACAAATAATGAAAATAATTTAATCAAATGGCTCAATTCAACATGTTATATAAAACAATAAATATAAATCATAAGGCTTGGAAAATAGTTTAAAAACATTATAATATATACATTTCAAATAAAAATAAGCGTGTAACATGGTCATATTCCTAAAAGGTATAATAGATCTAGTATAATAGACTCCACACACTCAAAGTGACTTGGAAATATTTTTATACACACGCCCCATTCAATATTGGATGATAGGACATCACCACCATCCCATCAGGGATGTAACATGCTGTATTTTTATAGTGACGTAAAAACATAGAGTTCTATCTGAATTACTCACTAACTACCTAAGTATTTCATGTTCTCTAATAATAAACAACAATGAGAAATTTATTTAAGACTACTCAAAATAAAATTCATCCCATTCTTGATTTCCAATATTCCAATTTTCCATTAAAAAAAATGGATTTTTAATCAAATACATGAATTTTTCAAATATTAAACCTAAAGGATCCTATCAAAATAATTTTAAGAAATATTCACAAATACCCATTTGAAATCAATTTCATAATCCAAATTCTATAATTATATTCAACAATTTAATTTAAACAATTCTATCCAATTTCAAAAAATAAATCCCCCAATTCAATGGAATTAGGTTTTTAGTAAATTAATTTCATAAGAATAAAATCCCACACATTCAATTAAAATCAATTTAGGGTTAATAAAAATTGGGCTTCATGATGGAACCACCTACCTTAGGGTCAACAGATCACAAAGCACCGAACCCTAAATGGGATTTTCCAACAAAGTAGGTCAATAATGGGATCTGAGAATAAAACATATGTTTAATATCCAAAATATAAGTTACTAGAAATTCCAATAACACAGAGATCCACAAAAACCTATTGAGGAAAATAGAAAGTGCGGGAGAATGAGATTGAGAAGAGGAAACTAACTGAGAGAATATTAAATGTTGTTCTCCAAGATTTGATCTCCATCCAAGACGGTGTCAAGGAGCAAAAAAATACTCTTGGGAGATCCTAGTTAATAATAAATCACATATGGGTTATACAGGTATATTAAAGGTCTAAAATGAGACTTTGGGAATTTTAAAATTAAATTTTCAGATTTAAAATATCGTATGCATGGTTAGCTAAGCAGAGTCGCAAAGTTTAGAAAAACTGTGTGACCTAGTCGTACAACAATTTTTTTCCTGGTTCATAGTTTCTCCAAGGTGGGAACATGGTTTTCAAATAGTGTCTCAACCATGAAAAACCTCACTACGTCAATTTTTAAGGTATTCACTCATAGGGTTCACGGTTGGGGAAAAATAGGTGCCAATAATGCACTAGGCAAGAAACTTTCAAAATATCCATAATTTCTTCTAGAATAACCCCATATAAAACCCAAAAAAATCATGATTAAAAGAGGGTTTTAGGACTACTAGAAAATAATAACAGGATGTTACAGTTAATCCCTTTGGTCGTTAGGCCCTTGGGCTATTATTCCACTAGGACGTTAGGCTATTTGGCCATTTTTTCATTTGTCTATTTGCCCATTTTTCCATTTGGGAATTTGTTTATTTTACCATTTGTCCTTTTTCCATTTTACTATTTGACCATTTGTTTAATTTTCTATTTTTCCATTTGAACAATTTTTCCATTTGGCCATGTAGCCATTTGGCCATTTTTTCATTTGCCCATTTGTCCATTTAGACATTTTTTTCATTTGGCCTTTTGGCCATTTAGAAATTTTTCCATTTGATCATTTTTCTATTTGGCCATTTTGATATTTGTAAAATTAGGCCATTTAGTCCAATTAGGCTAATTAGGAAAATTTAGTTCAATTAGGTCATTTTTATCTAATTAAGTAATTTATTTGGACAATTTAGGTCAATTATGTGAATTGGTCCAATTTAACTCAATTTAGGCCAATTTGGCCATTTAGGGGAATTTTACCATTTGGACATTATGTCATTAGATCATTAATCCATTATAAAATTAATACATTTATACATTTGACCATTTTTCTATTTTTCCATTTTAAAGAGTCATTTCCAGACTTATATTAAGGGAATTAATGAGAAGAAAAATTAAATGTCATCATGAAAATATAATGAAGTAATAATATTAACATAGATTTTATTTGCATTCATATTAAATTACCTATCACTTCTCACAATTGGGTATTGTAGTGTGTCCAAAAGAATGAAAATATGTCATCGAATATTTTTTGGTTTTTGTTTTTCCCATTTGATACTAAAAACAAAAAATCCATACAAGTAATAAGAATTAATATTTTTATGTAAAGAACTAAAGATTTTGAATACCTTAAACTTGTCACTCTACTAATATGTGATAATTATTTGATATTGTGTTTTTGGATATTCCTGGAATACTGGTACACCCTCTTAATGAGAATTGATTATTCTATTACAACCAATATATAAATCGTGCTTATATGATTACTAGAACTTCCTAAGATACATCAACTATGCCACCTTAGTAGCTTCACTGTCTATAAACTCAAAATAATTTTATAAAGAACATTTTAATTCATATACATAAAATAATGATATAGAAAACTTTTTAACACATTTTCTTACCCATATATATGCCCATGCTTTCTCTTAGATTTCATTACAGGTATTCCTCCATGAAACTAGTTTCACCAGAATGATATCATTGTACATGGAAAAAGTTTCCATGAAACCTATACATTTCCTATAATTTTTACCTATCATCTAATTATTTTCATTGTAATCCACCATTATTTGTGTTTGGAGATTCCAGGATTCATGGATATGGGTGTGCCCACATCACCTCCTAGAATATCCCACAGAATAAGATCAAAGGGAAAAAAGAATAATTAAGTCATAATACAATAGAAAAAAACTATGTGATATAATTTGATACACTTATAATAATAAAAAACCTAATGTGGGTTTCTCATTAGGCTATGATAGATCTATGGGCTGTCCTAAATCAGTATCCTCTAAATGATGTGTACGTTCCAATGCATGCACTGGGTGATATGCATGCACTAGAGTGGAAGCTTAAAGAATAGAACCATAAGATCCTAGATGAGTATTATGAAATGGGGGTAGCATAGACATGGTAGGATATGGGTAGTAGGTTTGGGGATACGTCAATGGATATATATATAGTAAATGTTGGAACATCCCTCGAGGAAGTATAGACATTCTAGGGGAAGAAGAGTCTAAATGAGAAGATGATGGAGGACTGGGTGGGAACATCCCTAGAGGTTGAAGTAGAATAAGGAAAGGTGTGGTATATGGGGTGTCTCTTAGCAGGTCAGCGTGAGAACAGGTACGATGGGTGCTTCTTCAAGCTCTAAGAGAACCCCCGCTAGGACCCATACTAGTAGGTGGAGAAGAAATAAACTCTGTTTCACCTGTATATCCCTAAGTTTTTTTGATAATGAATAAAAACATGACATTAAATTTAATGGAGAATAAAAATATTATAATTATTATACTCACTAAGGGAACTAGAGGAGGCAACCCAAGCCCACAAATTTGTCGATCATTATAAAATAGTCACTTCCTTTGAACTTCTTTAATATTTTTCATAATTTTCATAAGAATTAAATATATATTTTTTAGAAATATCTTTTAAAAATCATATATACAACATAGTATTCAAATAATTCAAAAACAATTTCATAACATGTTTTAGAAACAATAATTTAAAACAAAGTTATAATGTTTTAAATCCCTATTTAAAATAATGTTTTGAAAATTGAAAAAAATATATAATTAAATACCACAAAAAAACAATACTAAAACAAAAATATCATTTCAAAATGAAGCTAAATTTAATTAATTATAGAGGTACCAACTTGAGAAACCCAAATCCAGGTAAACCAAATAAACTATCAACATATATGGTTGCATCTAGATATTACCCAACACTACTTCAGGTTCAATATCAACTCCCCGAATGGGAAATTTTGAGTCATAAAATGAAATATTTTTGTCAACACTAATGGGGGCATAAATGGTGACAATTTATTCCCCACCACTATGAAAAATGTTGTACAAATTTCAGTATGAAAAAAAACAATTTTATGTGAAAAAAATTTAAAAACATATGATTTCTTATAAATTTTTATATTCTAAAAATAGATAAAAATTCATTGAAAATTATAAATCTCCCCCAAAAATTTATCTCTCATATTTTAAAATAATTAAACCTATTGTAAATTTTTTTTAAATTTTATCTATATAAAACAATTAAAATTCCTCTTGTATAATAATTTAAAAGATACAAGGAGCTATGAAGCATGTCAAGATATTCAGTAAATCAAAAAATGATTTGGAATGAATTAAAAGTAACCAATGAATTTTCATACTAGTAAAAAGATTTTAAATCATATTTAGGTAGTTTGAAATATCAAAAATTTTAAACATTTAATTATTTATAAAGACTCCATCATACCAAGTTCAAATTTATTCTTTGCAAACATATATGAATCCAATATTTTTTTAAAGATATCATCCAATTGATTATTAGTAGATATAAATTCCAAAACAATATCACCTTTATTGAAATGATATTTAATAAAATGAAAATTGTAATCTAGATTTATAATATGTAGATGGGATTACAAGAAACCAAACAAAACATGCACCGAATCACCCTAGTGAGAAATCTAAATTCTATATTTTTAGTTCTAAAATGTTGTGTTGTGTTCTTTTAAATTGAAATAGTAGAAGGGTTGTCAAAATAAAAATGGATCTTATTAAAATATTCATTAAAATAAGAAAAAAAAATTCTTAATCCACAAACATTGATTATAATAATTAGGATTAGTAATATATTCATCTCCATATATTGATAAAAAAATTGAAAATTTCTTATTTGAGCTCCTAGAAATTAAATGTTTTTCTATAAAATTCAATATTCTTGAAATATTTTTCTATAAATTATAAAACCTCCAAAATTAAAATTAGAATGGCTAAATAAATAAAAAAAATCTATCCAAAATACAATAGTCCGTAATTTACTCTTCCTTTAATATATTTAATAATTATTTTAACTTTCTTTAAGTGAGATTCTTTGGTATCAACTTGAAATTTCACAAACATACATACACTAAACATAATATTAGGTCTCTAAGAAATTAAATAGAGTAAACTACTTATCATTCCTTGAAATAATTTATCATTAAAATATTTTCCAATAATATCAGAATATAATTTACAATTAGTACTCATAGGTGTTCTAAAACTTCTACAAGAATCAAGTATAAATTTATTAGATAATTCTTTATCATACTTAAATTTATTCAATAGTATTCCATCCTTTATTTGATAAATTTTAATCCCTTAGAAGAATCTAAATTATACCATGAGAAACATATAAAAATTAACTAGTCATTAAGTTAGAAGATTCCTTACAAAGTATTTCACTAATAATATAAAAAAAATAGAATAAACATATATTTGAATAATTAAAATATTGGTATAAATATTTTTAATAAAAAAATATGATCTACTTTACATTTATTAAAACCACTATTCAATAATAATGAAGAAAACCTTTCATACAAAGATAAAAGAGATTTATTAATTACATATAAATATTATTAAAATTTAATAATATGTTTCAGATTTTCATGTTAAAAATCTATTGGTTGATTAAAATTAATTATTGTTCTGATTAAAGATAGAAATTAGGGGATGAATTTAATATTAAAAAACTTTTTAGAAATTGAAAGTGATTTAATGGAATTAAAACAATTGAAGCGATAACAAAAATTTTAAAAGTAAAATCAAAGTGTGAATATAATATTAAAAGGAATGGAATAATAGATTTACAAAGGATTCAAAAAATAATCCATAATGGGATCCCTATATCTCCTCCACTTAAGATTATTTGGGAGGTTTTGGCTTAAACCCTTACTTTTTAACGATTGTAGCAAAAAACCTAGTGTCCCTGGATTTTTAGCCATTGTAGAAAGATGCAAGTTTACATGTGTAAGAAATTTGGTTTTTTTGTTTTACCAAGAAACCCAAATACATAGCTTTCCTTTTAGTGGTTATGGCTAGAAACACAAATACCCTTGCCTTCAATGTAGTAAGAACCTATCTCTCTCATAATCTGTAGTAGTGAGATCCCAATAAAAGGGAAAAAAAGAGACTTTTTTTAGAAAAATCACTTTAAAGAACACTCTAAAACCCATAGTAAGAATATAAAAATAAAAGAGTGGGAGTAAGAAAGAAAAAATAATTATAACAAAAGGATTAGAAAAAAGTGGCACAATTTGTCTATATAACGAATCTACAAGGTAATTGGTAATTTTGAAGAAAACTTGGGTGGAATTTATGGACTATAATGTATTTAAAAAAGTTATGAAGTTATTAGAAGTCGAATAAAGCCATTATAAATCAAATTAAAACATTTGGGGCCCTACACCAATAGATAGTTTTTGATTCTGTCTGGATTATACCAATCATTCAGTCGGTGTCGCCGGCCAACCAGTGGTATTTGGATAGAACTAGTGTTCTATATAGGTGCCACCGAGTAGTTTCAAGAACTTGTAGTTATAAGACTCACAAATTATCCTCCACACTCCTATTTATCCCTATGTATGGTTTAGTTCCTTCATGTAAAATTTAATAAAATATAAACACTAAAATCTATCAAAATAAAATTTTTGAAACAAACATGTGTGCTTTTTATCATTAAAACACCTAAGAGTGAGATTTATAACATTATCCAATTTTTTATGATCACAAACAATTATGAAATTAATAATAAAAATATATTAATGAAGTATTATTTATTATTATAACTAAAAATAATTTCAATATTTCATAATGAAACTTCCAACATTTTAAAAGCATGGTGTTTTAGGAAAAATGATTTAATTTTAAAAAAAGTATGAAATTATTTCCAAATTTGAATAATTTATCCCCATTTTCCTTATAAGAAATATAAATTTACATTTAATTTATTTTGAAATATGTTCTCCCCATTATTTAATATAAAAAATCCTTAATAAAATTTAAAAAATATTTTAAATTGATTAAAATACTTAATGTTTCAAAATAATTTTAAATATATCTTTGAAACAACATAGATTTTACTATAAACATGTCATTTATAATTTCAAAGTCACGTACACCTTTGATATTATCAGCAGGATCTTAGAAAAGGGTTAGGGAAATAAGGTTCAACGTATTCATAATAAGATACTTATGAAACAATATACTTTTCAAGGTTTATTAAGACTGTCATTAATTTTCATTTCAGAGAGACAAAACCGTCATTTTCTTAGAAATATTATACCAATATTTCCATAAAAGTATATTTTTGAAACAAAATTCAAAACATAAAGGATCCCAACATTTCAAAATATAATTTTGAAAATAAAAATTTGTACACCACATGTGCCATTACTTAAAGATAGATCATTGTAAAAATAAAAAAATATGATTTTTAAAGGTGTATCTCTTTAAGATCATTTCAATTTTAAATGTATTGGATAACCCTAAAATGATGCATATTTTGAAAGTATATGGGGACCAAAAAATCATGTAAATCAATAGTTAAATAAAAAAACACTTAATAAAGTGAAAGATATAGATCAATAACTTTAATACTTAAAGAAATGAATATAATTCAATAAAGATGAAGGGTAAAAATAATGGTAAAGTATTATGATTTACAATTTTAGATTAAATAATTCCAAATGATCCATTTATAACTCCCCATTAACAAAATAAAAATTATCAACTACAAGGGGTTATTGAATATATCGACTAATTTAATATTATTTTAAATAAAATCTTGCATGATATCAACTTTTTGGAAATTGTCTCTAAGAAAATGGTGCTTAAGGCCAATGTGATTTATGCTTGAGTATTGAATTTAATTTTTTGAAATTTAAATCTCACTTATTTTATCACACTTAATTAGAACATGATCATAATTTTAGTTATAATCTAGAAGAGTATGTTTCAACTAAATAATTTCAGATCAATAACTCCATACATAAATATATTATACCTTGTTCATAGAAAGAGAAGCTTAATTTTTATTCCTACTACTCCATGAGACAATATTCTTTCCAAGTAGATATAAATTTACACTTTTACTTTTCTTATCTAATTGGAACACTCCGAAATATGTACTGAAAAAATAAGTAACTTCATGAGAAATTTCTTTTAGATAAAAAACCTAATATTTTTTGTTTCTTTTAAATACTTAAAAATAATTTTGAGATATTTTAAATGGTATTCCTTTGGATTTGATTTAAAATGGTCATAAATTCATACACTAAACATGATGTCCTTCCAGGTCATTATAAGATAGAGAATACTCCCCCAATAATACCTCTATAAATCTTATTGCCCACCAATTTTCCATCTTTATTCAAATTAATCTTATAAGAATCACTCATTTGAGTATTAATCTCCTTAACTTATACTATTCCAAAACACTTTAAAATCTCATTAGTGTATTTTCTTTTTCTAAGAATATTTATATCAAATTTTTTTGAAATTCTAAATCCAAGGAGAAAATTGATTTTTCCAATAAAAATCATTCCAAATCCCTTAGACATTAAATAATAAAAACCATTATAATGAGATTCTCTAGTTAACAAAAAATGACATCGTCAAAAAAAATTTGAAAATAAAAATATATTTTGAAAAATATTTTAAAAATAAAGTTGAGTTAACCTTTCCAATTTAAAAATCATTTTCTAAAATAAATTTAGTTATTCATTCATAACAATATTATGGAGCTTGTTTCAATATAGAAAGTGATTTGGTTAACTTGATAACATGATATAGAAATTTATAATCCTCAAAACTAGGTGGTTGTTTTATAAAAACATTTTAAGAAATAAAAACATTTTAAAATTCACATTTAACATCCGTTATAAAAATATTAAAATTTAAATGATAGGTGAATTTCAATAAGATTCTAATGGATTCTAGCCAAGATACTGGGGGAAAGGATCACTATAATCAATTCCTTCCTCTAGGTTAGAGCCTTTAGCTACAAGTCGGGCCTTGTTATAGGTGATATTTCCTTGCTCATCCAATTTATTTCTAAAGAAACATTTAGTTCCAATAACAAGATAATCATTGGGTCTTTCTATAAGAATCCAGTCATTATTTCAAGTAAATTAATTTAATTCATCTTGTGTGAAAATAACCCAATTTTCATATTTAATGTAATTATAACGATTTCAAGGATCTAGGTGTGAGAAAAAAGTGTGATGTTCAAATTTATTTAAAATGAACCTTCTAGTACAAGTTCCATGTTTAAAATCAAAAATAACATTTTCAAGAGGATATTATTTATATTTAACCCATACCTTGGATAGAGGGCTCGGTTATTTTTCAACATCAATTCATTTAGGAGGTTGAGGATCATTTATAATCAATTTATCTTGTTATTAAAGGTTTTTTTCACAATGGAAATTCCATATGGGGCATGATCAACTCAATTTTTTTTATCATAATCAATGCCTAATACAAAATTTACATGATAATAAACAACATGATCAATGGAAATGAATAAAAGAAAAATTTAATATTGAAGTATAAAACCAAGACGTAGGATTATCACATCATATTTATAATCAATTTAAGTAATTACTAAATTTCATTGTGATGAATTCATTCTTTGTTGATGGATCCGAAAACATCTCTATGTCATATTTTTATTGTGTTATATGAATCAAGAGTGGATTCCCTTTAGTGGTGATCCTCACATTTCCATGAACCAATAAATATTGTCGTAAGAATATTTAGGTTCTAGTGAATTATATCACAATTCTTTCATTATTATCCTTTGATCACCCCAAGAATATATTCATAGAGGGGTCCTATTTGATCACTTTAGACTTAAGAGTGGTTCTAGAGGAGGATTGTTATCCATTCTTAGAGTGGAATCACTCTATGGCTTCAAGAGAATTATCATTAGATGTTTTTGTGCATAACCAAATGAAATTGGAAACCCATATGAAAATAATGTAGTTGGGGTTATATACTTATAGGGTTAGAATATAATAATTGTGCATGAAACCTTATTATTTTTCTTAATTTCTATGAAATCCCATGTAAATAATAATAATAATATTATTATTCCTTGACATACACTAAACTTGTGAATTAAATTAAATATTATTTATTCAAATAATATTCAATATATATTATTTATCCCAGACTGATAATATTGATCCATCATTCCTGCATAATATTTATGAGACCATGAATAATGACTATTTATTTAATAAATAAATATCAATTCATCATTCACTAATAAATTACTAAATATTATATTCAATATATATAAAATAAATATTTATTAAAAATTCAACTCACAAAATATTCTCTTGAATAACTAGTGAAATAATATATGTGATCAACAAAACATGAGTAATTTGAAAATAGCCTTCCTGAATAATATTTATTCAACTTATTAAATAATAAATAATATTATTATTTAATTGAGGTTCTAGATACAATTGGTTTGTGGCCCACTTGGCCTCTTTCTCAATGTCCTTAGGCGAGGCATCCAAAAGTCCAAGGTTAGCATCGACAAATATGCTAAGGATCCCATAAATAAGGAAGTTGATTTCATAATGATTTAAAACCACATGAAGATGATTATTATGTAATATATTCCCTTTATTTTGATATCTCTAATGAAGAAGGCTGCATGCTGCTGCTATTAATCTATGTGCTTGATGTCTCTTTCTTTGACTTTACAAAATTTAAACATACCTAACGAACACCATGGCCATGGATTTATTTAGGATATATCATTTTTATCAAAGGCATTGAGATATCAAATTTTTTAAATAACATAAGGGTAAATTCCTCTCTCACATTATTCATCAATGAAATATTTCCCATGATTCACCCAACGTATCCTACTACGCTGCGAACACATGTCATCATAATTTTGATCAATACATAAAAGTATGTGACTCATAATATCAATTAATAATAATCTTAAAGTATAAATAATAGTACACAAATATGTATATTTGAACAACCAATGACACATATAAATGTGGATTTCCTACCCACAGATATTGTTCTTATAATTTTCTACACTGGAAAATACCAAGGACATAAACCATGAGAAGATGCCTCAAATTCCTATGAGTATCCTCCCTTGGTATCCTGTATCATTTGTGTCCTTAAAATGATTTCATCTGTATATAGTACATATTTTTAAGAATACTGTGATGGACCTTCTAGGTTCTCATCATATCAGGGAAATTCTATGACCTTTTAGTGAGAAATCCAGTCTTTGGATATTATCACATACAATATCACATAGATAAAATTAAAATGGGATAAGAAGTTTATTAATATTGAAAACATTGAATACATATTATCATAAAGGAGACAAAAGTTGGTTCTAGAGAACCAACTCCAAAAAAAACCCACTTTCACTAGAGACAGCTACTAAAAACATTCAGTTAACTATCTCTTACATGATAATCATGCTTATTGTAACGTCCCGAGTCTGAGTTGCACTAAACAGGTGCCCCGAACCTGGTTGGTCACATGACCTCAAGCACATTTCCACAAACACCAGAGGCTACTAACTAGCAGTGAGGGCCTTGGTTTGATAGTGGAAAAACTATGCCCTCATTTTTCAAGGTGTAGTACAGCGGAAAAATATATACATACTAAAAGCGGAAGTAGTAAACAATACAAAGATGAAAGGACAACAATACTGAAGAAAAAGATAACCAACAGTCATATATACATGATGATGTAATATGTCCTATTTCTAAAAAAGCAGTCAAAATAGGATACACTGCAATAAAAAACAATACAGTACAAAGTACCAAGTACAACAAAGAAAACTAAAACAGTACAACAAGAACTCTACGACATCAAAATCCTAAGCTCGGTGCCATGCTCTTATACTCCTCTCCAACAATCAAGTACCTGTATAGGGACTCTTTCCTTATCAACACCTACAACAATATAATCTGTTTGGGCCCAAGACATGACCCAAACAGGGTGTGAGAAATAAATCCCACTAGGAAACCACCAAAGGCCTGTGCCCAACTGTCAGTGAAAATGTGCAACAACAGTGTGCAATAATAAAATGCAGTAAACTAGGAAGTACTCAAAAATAGCTACTCCTACCATTTCCATTTCCATTTAATTATTATTTAACAATTCAATATAATTGGATTATATGTTTTTGAGACTCAGCCTCAGTCGACAATCTTCTATACAGTTCCATAGTAAAACTACAACAGTCGATCTAACAAATAGAAGGTATAACAATACCAAGATTTTGCTTTAGCTTGGAAGGTATAACACAAGAAAAACATCACAGTGATTATTCAAGTGAACATTTCCCTCAGGCTAAACAGTATCTCCCCCTAGGCTAATCAGAACCTTTCCCTCAGGCTAAATAGAAATGAAACCCTCATGTAACTTCCCTCAGGTATAACAAATATTACCATCAACCGTATGATATATTTCCCTTAGGTACAGAAGATAATGCCCTCGGACATAAGAAACATTTCCCTCATACTAAACAAACACTTTCCCTCGGGCTAAACAGAACCTTTCCCTTAGGCTAATCAAAATATTGGCCTCAGGCTAAGAAAAACACTGCCCTCAGGATAAACAAGTAACTGGGCAAAGACCAACACATAAGCAAGAAATTTATATACATTTTCACTCAAGAAAACTCAAAGCATGCTATAATCATGGCATACCCACGGGTATCCTAGCCAAACAGCTAAACATGGGAAACACACCCACAAGGTGGCCCTGGATCTATGCAGCGATCCCAAACAGCAGTTTATACATATTCATTAAATTACCTATGTAATTAGAGGTATTTTATCAGGAAAGGCCTCAACCATATGACGCCCCAAACATGGGCGCGTAGCACAATGGTACACAAAAACAACTCGACAGTTGGAAATAAACACCAGACCACCTACCTTGATCTCCTCTGATCGATATACATGAACAATGCCACCTAAATAAACCGAGAACGGTGTAGATCTGTGATAAAAATTCACCCATTCAAACTCAAATAACTTCCCTTAGGGAAAGAATTTGAATAATAGGTTCAAAAAGAGATAATAACTCACCTGCGTGGTTCAAACTATATCATTGGCGAAGGAATCAGAATTCTAGGGTGCAGACGGAAGCTCTTCCAAGATCCGGCCTTCTCTCCCGTGGCTCTCATCGAGTTCTAAGTATCCTCTGTCGAAAGAGGAGGCTACTACCTTATTTTAATGAAAAAATATAACTACACGACATGTACTCTCTAGTACATGGTGTGTACATTTCATTTTTTTAACTGATCCTCTGGCGGCCACAATCCACCGCCTCACTGTCCATCTGTCGACTTGATTACACGGCGTGTATTTCTACATACACGGGGTGTACTACTGTTCCGCTGGTGTCTACTCCCACCACCTTACTGTTCACCTACCGACAGATTACACGGTGTGTATATACTAATTAAATGACATTTAGTCATTTTTTACACGCTTCAACGCTGACAGGACTACACGCCCTCTATAATAATCCCACATGGCTAAAGTACACGGCGTGTGGAAAAGTACATGGCATGTACCCACAAATTTTGGGATTTTTCACCATTTTCCTTATTTTCAAAAAAAAAAAACTTAAGGAAAAAGGAAAATAAAAATCTCATACCTTAATAATAAGAACTGGGTTCTTATAAACATCCCCTCTTAAAAACAATTCGTCCCTGAATTTCCCTTCCAAGGGTGGTGCAGATAAAGCCGAAAACAACTTTGGACCATGAGCACGTATGTTGGTCTCCCGCTCCCAGGTTTCATCCTATGCTTGACCATACAGCCATAGCACCCATACGATAGGAAATGACCATCCTCGGAGAACCTTTGTGATCCTATCAACAATATGAATTGGATGCTCCTCAAAGGATGCATCAACTTGAATCTCAACCTCCTCAGGCTGAAAAACATGAGATGGGTCTGAGTGATAATGGTGTAGATGAGATATGTGGAAGACATCATACATGGCCCGATACCTCTATGGTAACTGCAACTGATAGGCAACCGACCCAACTCTCTCCGGAATCTCAAACGGCCCCACATACCTCGGTGAAAGTTTACTATGTCTCCTGATCCACCTGCGTCCCAACCTCGGTGAAACACACAAGAAAAAATAATCCCTGACCATGAACTCCAAGGGTCATCTTTGACGATCAACATAAGATTTCTGATGAGATTGTGCAGTAGCCATCCGCTTCTGAATCAACTGGACCTGCTCTGAAGTCTCCTACATGAGACGTGGTCCCAGTAAAGCAGTCTCACCTGCCTCCAACTAGCACAAAGGAGATCGGAATGGCCTACCATATATATCCTCATAAGGTTCCATCTCAATAGTCTCCTGAAAACTAATATTGTAGGCAAACTTGACCAGGGGTATGTGCTTCTCCCAAGAGCCCCCAAAGACCAGGACGTATTCCCACAAAATGTCCTCAAGAACCTGTATCGTACGCTATAACTGGACATCGGTCTAAGGGTGGTAAGCTGTGCTTAGAAGCACTAGTGTACCCTGTTTCCTCTAAAAACTCTGAAAGAAACGAGACGTAAAACAAACGTCCCTATCAGAAAAAATAGAATGAGGGACCCCATGAAGACTTACTACCTCTCAAATTTACAACTTCTCGATCTCGTTAACACTGAAGGTCTCCTTGATCGGCAAAAAGTGAGCTACCTTTGTATGTCTGTCCACAACAACCCACACAGAATCATTGCCTCGAGGTGACCTCGGCAACCCAGTCACGAAGTCCATCGAAACATCATCCCATTTCCACTCTGGAATGGGTAACTTTTGTAACAGTCCGAATGACCTCTGATGCTCCGCCTTCACCCGATGACAGGCGGAACATCTTGTAACAAAACCAGTTACCTCTCTTTTTATACCCAACCACCAATACTGACGTCTCAAGTCACAGTAAATTTTGGTAACTCCAGGATGCACTACCCAAGTTGAAGCGTGAAACTCCCACATCAACTCATCGTGTATATTCCTTGGAACCCACACTCATCCATGGATACGTATTACCTCATCATCGCATATCATCCAACCAGGAGGGGGGTCCTCACTTGTCACAGACTCCCATAAAACTAGGTCTTTTGAATCAGATAGTTGTCTCATCCTCACTCTATCCGGGAGGGTAGAAGTCACCGCTAAGGATGAAAGATAGGCTCGCCCCTGACTATCTTGCACCTCTAAATGAATCTCATAGAACAAAGCCATAAGCATCCACTCACCACTGGCCTCCTACAATGCCTGTATCTGAGTCCTCCTACTCAGGGAATCGTCTACTTAATTACCCTTATCAGGTGTATAGGCAAGTCCAATATTAAAGGACTGCAGGTATTAAACCCACCATCGTTGTCTCAAATTAAAGTCACGCTACGTAAAGATGTATTTCAGACATTTGTGGTCCGTAATCACCACAAAATGTTCTCCCTGGAGATAATGTCTCCAACAGCGTAATGCATGAACAACTACAGCCAACTCGAGATCATGCGTCAGGTAATTCCTCTCATGTGGCCTCAACTACCGAGACCCGTATGTAACTACTTGATCTCCCTACATCAACACTACTCTCAGACCAATACTTGATGCATCACATTAAACTGTATAGCTCTTCCCTTGCTTTAGAAGTATCAGGAATGGTACTGATGTCAACCTTCCCTTCATCTCTTGAAAGGTTTTCTCACAAGATTCTGACCAAACGAACTTCATACCCTTCTTAGTCACACCCATCAACGGCGCTGCTAAGCAGGAGAAGTCCTGTATAAAGTGCCTGCAGTAACCAGCCAGCCCCAAGAAACTCCATATTTCAAAAAAAATCTTTGGTTACTCCCAGGAAACTACTGCTATCACTCTCTCTGGGTCTACTGGAACTCCTGCCTCTGAGATAATTTGACCCAGGAAGTGTATCTGGTCCATCCAAAAGTGGCACTTTGAGAGCTTAGCATATAACTGATGCTCTCTCAATGTACTCAGTAGGATCTCAAGATGGGTGGAAAGGTCATGTCTAGTGTGAGAGTACACCAAGATATCGTCCATGAATAATACCACAAAAGAATCCAAATATGGGTGGAACACCCAATTCATCAGAGCCATGAAAACTGCTGGTGCATTCGTGAGTCCGAATGACATGACCAAGTACTTGTACAGACCATATCTGCTCTAAAAGGCTGTAAGCGGTATGTTCGATGGTCTAATGTGCAATTGATGACATCAGGATCTCAAGTCAATCTTCGAGAACACTCGTTCTCCTAGAAGTTGGTCAAAAAGATCATCAATCATCGGAAAGGGATATTGGTTCTTGACTGTCAACTGGTTCAACTTCCGATAATACACATAGAGTTTGAGGGTACCATCCGCCTTCTTCACAAACAGGATAGGAGAAACCCAAGGAGAAGTATTGTGTTCGATGAAACCCTTTGCTAGCAACTCTTATAACTACTTCTTGAACTCCGGTAACTCTTCTAACTACTTCTTGAGCTCCTGCAATTCTAGTGCAGCCATCCTATAAAGAGTAATGGATACCGGTGCCACTCCTGGCACAAGCTCAATAAAGAAATCCACCTCTCACTCCCGAGGTAGACCTAAAAATTCATCTAGGTAGACATCCATAAAAAAATCAACCATTGGAGGGAAATACTTCTGATAAGTTCCCTGGTCATCCAGATATAAAATCGCAATATGGACTGTTAATCCACCTCACCCACGATGCTCGAGTCTAGCTCAGCTCGCCTGGATATCCCATTCTCCCTTATATAGAAAATCTCTACCCTCTAGTGATGTGAAACTCACCCTATGATGATAGAAATCTACAAAGGCTCGAAAGGGTACCAACCGGTCCATCCCGAAAATGACATCATAGACCATCATCTCTAAGACATAGAGGTCCCATAGAAAGTGACACCCACCAACCTATAGGGGGCACTCCTTGAACTGACGCACACCCGCCGTTCTAATTCCCAATGGAGAGCCTAGCATCATGATTCCGAACAGAAGAGTACATGGCATGTGTTTATAGAACCACATGCCATGTGGTTTGTGTTTCTGGACAGTAGACCTTAGAAACTACTCCAGAGCCACTTTTTCCTTAAATTTCAAGCATCGGTATGCCTAATTATGATATGTGGGGGCCCATACTGCCTGCGAACCATGTTTATCACCCAGACATTCTCAGTATAGTAAGAAAAGCAACAAAAACCTGGATCATGATCCACTAAATTCTGGTCCAAGAGAACCCATACTTCTCAGGAACCAAATTTTAGCATCCATAAACCCAACTATAACATGTATCAATACCCTATCAATAGTAGGCATATCTAACAAGGTACCTATCCCAACATCATGCATTTTATAGCACGACATCTATCACAACAACATGCAGTTTCTAATGCACCTACATAGCATGGAAAATATGCATGACATGTGATTCTAATGTCTTCTTAAATGATGCATGAGATGGAATACCATCATCTCATCAGGTTGTGACTAAATAGAACCCAGTATAAAAATATAAACAGCACACCACTAGTGCGTCACCCAACGGTGAAAATAAAATCAACTATAAAATTTCAAAACCAAATAAATTGCAATTAAACGAGGTAGATTGGATTTTCCTTATACATGGTTAGCTACTCCCTGGAACAACTTATTACCAAGTACATATTCCTTCCTATCCCAGACTATAGGATCCAAAAAGTAAGTCAAAGAAAAGAACCTTCCTCTGATACCACATTGTAATGTCCCGGATCCTGGTGCCGCTAAACGGGTGCCCCAAACCCGGTTGGTCATATGACCTTAGGCGCAATTCCCAAAACACCATAGAATGCTGACTAGCAGTGAGGGCCTAGGTATGATAGTAGGAAAACTATGCCATCATTTGTCAAAGTGTAGCATAGTGGAAAAATATATACATACCAAAAGCGGAAGTAGTAAAAAATACAAAGCTGAAAGGACAACAATACTGAAGAAAAAGATAACCAACAATCATATATACATGATGATGAAATATTTCATATTTCTAAGAAAACAGTAAAAACAGGATACACTGCAATCAAAAACAATATAGTACAAAGTAACAAGTACAGTAAAGAAAACTAAAACAGTGCAGCAGGAACTCTACAACATCACAATCATAAGATCGGTCCCATTCTCTCCTACTCCTCTGCAATAATCAAGTACCTGTATAGGGACTCTTTCCCTTATCAACACCTGCAATAATATAATATGTTTGGGCCCAAGACATGACCCAAATAGGGTGTGAGAAATAAATTCCAGTAGTAAACCACCAAAGTTCTGTGCCCAAGTGTCAGTGAAAATGTGCAACAATAGTGTGCAATAATGAAATGTAGTAAACTAGGAAGTACTCAAAATCAGCTACTCCTACTAGTTCCATTTCCAATTAATTTTTATTTAACAATTAAAAATAATTGAATTATAAGTTTTCAAGACTCAGCCTCAGCCAACAATACAACCAATACATATAACAATCGTGATTCAAAATAATCAACATGGGATTCAATGTTATACCTTATCCCATTCACAATTCCATTTTACAATACATAGCCCATTATCACAATTCTATTTCCCAAGTCTCATCCCATTAACCATATTCATTAATTCACAAGACATTACCAAACCCATGTGTTCAACATTTCATATACACCAACCCTCTTCAGGTTTTCAACATAATTCATTAGCCACATGCCACAACCCTATTTAACTAATTTAACCCATTTTTATTACCATGCCATACAATACCTTTATCCATTACTAAGAATAGTCGCATGAAAATATTTTATTTTCACTCCCATTAAACTTTTCAATATTTTTATCATGGGATCTACATTGTTACATGAAAGTATTGCTCATATTATCTAACTTCTATGTCTAAAAAGTATCAGTGCACCCCATGGGTGGCCCTACTAAGGACAAGTCATCTTCTATGTGTACCATGGGGACCACGAGGGTTTCTATTCATAATTTAGATATTAATTATACCAAATATCATCAAAAGAACATAATTAAAAAAATGGGTAACCAATAAAAAAACCCAAACATGCACAAATACAAATGAAACTATGTGATATAACTTATAAACCGCCTACCTTGAATCTATTGATGAATATTCCCTCAATCGAAGCCTTAGATCCCTATTCCAACAACCCTAGAAGCCTCAACATAGATCCCACTAGAAAAAGAGGGTTTTAGAGCTTCAGAAGTAGATGGTAGAAAGATATAAACCCTAATTGAGAAGAGGAAACAAGGAAGAGATTATACTTACCTGGATCTTTGATTTACAAAGGACAACACTCTAAATGACCTAGAGATGATGGAGAATCATCCTTGTAAGCTCTTGGGAGCTCTTCCTCATCACTAGGGTATTAAGGTGGATGAAATGAGGAAATCCCAAGTTTGGATTAATATCATGTAATGTAATTTCTGAAATTTCTCTACTTTACTGAGTTGCACAATTTACCTGCATGGTTAGCCAAACCATGCACAAACCATGCATGAGCCACTATCCTTAAATCACCTTCTTCACACGACTTCCTTTGAATTTTTCATGGTTAGCTTAACAGTGTGGTAACCATGCACAATCATATGTCCAAGGATGCATAGTTACTTGGGATTCTCTGCATGGTTTTCACTAACCATGTGGAAACTATGAATAATGCCCAGAAATTTTTTCCCACCACTTTCATGCCCCAAACCTCCGGAACACCCCCGAGCCTTCTTGTGAACTTTGGGAAACACTTATTTGACAAAAATAAAGGTCTAAAAAATATACTTTAATAAAAATCCTGGATCATACAACCTCCCCACCTTAGGAAGGCTCATCCTCAATCCACTCTTCTCGATCATCATTGAGATTATGAAGCAAAGAGTTCGGGCCACTGGACCTACATATCCAACTCTCGCTCCCATGTCTCTTCCTAAATGTTTCCATGTTTCCATAAAATAGGAACCAACAGTACAACCTTACCCCAAAATACCTTCTCACTATGATCCATAATATAAACAAATTGCTCCTCAAAGGATGCATCAGACACAAGCTCAACATCATCAACATTTATCACATGAGATGGATCAGGATGATACTGCAAAAGTTGTAAAACATGAAAAAAATGTGGAACCTACTATAACATTGTGGAAGATCCAATGGGTCATCCACTGGTCCGATCCTCTCCACTATCTCCAATGAACCCACATACCTAGGTGCTAACTTGGATTATTTTTGAATTTAACAGTGACCCAACCTTCCTGACACCCAAATAAACACACTATCACCTACCATGAACTCGATAAGTCTACGACGCCGATCTGCATATGATTTATGCCTACTCTATGTTGTTTCCATCCTCTAATGAATCAACTAAACCTTATCTGACATCTCCTACATGATACTTGTTCCTAACATCTCAGAATCCCCAGCTTCTAACCAACACAACATAGATCTTTATGGCCTCTTATAGAATTTCCCAAAAGTATTCATCTAAATTGTAGCCTAAAAACTATTTTTGTATGAAAATTCAATAAGCGGCAAGTGGTTTTCCCATAATCCACCAAAATTCATAACATAGGCTCTCAGCATCTCCTCGAGTACCTGAATTGTATGCTCTAACTAGCCATCCATCTACAGGTGATAAGAAGTACTCAACAAAGCCTGGGTACCAAGCGCCTTCTGTAATCCCTACCAGAAACGCAATGTAAAATGTAGATCATGGTATGAAACTATGGTTTTAGGAACACAATTAAATCAAACTATTTCTCTAACATACAACTCACCCAACTGATTGACTATATAAGTTTTATGGATTGGTAAGAAATCATCAACATTAGTCAACCAATCCTCAACGACCCATATTGCATCATTCTTTCGAGGAATCCTCAGAAGACTCACTCTAAAGTCTATCATTATGTCATTCCACATTCATTATGGAATAGGAAATGAATATAACAACCCACCTAAACACTAATTATTGGCCTTCGCCTATTGATAGGTAAGGCATCACGCCACAAAACCCACACCCTCTTTCTACATTCCTGGCCACTAATAATACTATCGAAGATCATGATAAATTTTACTAAATCCAAGATACACTGTCCACTTCGATTTATGTAACTTGTGCATCAATTCCTCACGTGAAACCACTGATACCACAACACGACCCTGAACATAGAAAATTTCATCAGCCCCAACAACCTAGATAGATGGTGACTCTCCACCTTTAAGACTTTCCTTCTTGTCCAAACACTTCAGATCATCCAGGTGACTTTCCTTAACTTGGATCAAAATAATAGACTCAATTTCTATAGATGAATTGGTCATTTTTCAGTGCCCATCCAACACCTATAGGTGCATCTTAGGAAAAAAGTCATCATTTTTCATTCATAGTTGGATTCTTGAACCACTTGATTCTGAGTCTTCTAGCTCAGATAATCCAAAACATTATTCCCTTTCCCCAGCATGTAAAGAAACTCTAAATCGAATGAGTATAGGCTCTCGACCTACATTCACAACCAAAGATTCAAATACTGCTTAGAAAAGATGTAATTAAGAATTTTATTATTAGTAAACCCCATGAACCACTATCCCAACATGTAGTGCCTCCAACACATTGAGGCATAAACCACAGTAGCAGGCTCGAGATCATGGGTTGGGTAATTTAATTAGTAAGGACTAAACTATCTTGACCCATAAGCTACAACCTGATCATTCGATATCAACACTGCCCTGAGTCCCACATTGGACGCATCACAAAGCAAGGTTTAATTCTTTCCAGGTTCAGGTAGGATCAGAATCAGTGTTGTAGTCAACCGCTTCTTTAATTATTGAAAAGAAGTCTTGTATGCCTCTTAACACTCAAACATTATACTATTCTTGGTTAGGTTTGATAGTTATGGCATCCCACCTTTTTATTAAAAAAAACTTTCTTTGCATAATACTAATTTAACATATTAGAAGATCTTTTGGGTTTAGTGTCTTGGAAATTAGAAACATAATACATGAAAACAACATAAAACATCCTTCTAATACACTTATAAGGCTTCATCATAGGTTAATCATAAGAAAAATTATTTCATATCATAACCTGGAAACATACATCAATGTAAAGGGTGAGAAGAAGGCTCAGTAAGGAAAACAAGTGAAATAGTTGACATGTGATCTTGAGCAATATTAATAAGAACATGATAAAAGTTATAAATGCATGAGAAATGGAAGAATAGGAATATCATAATAAAGATAACTTGAATCATAACATGAATATTTGGCTACAACATTTCATTGAGACATTCATGAACATATCCCCAAGGTCCGTCCCCAAGGTGTCATAAAAATTACCAAGGTTATTCACCATGGTATCGTGAAACTTGTCATCTCTAGAGATTAACTCTTTACCCAATGAATTGGAGTGATATTAGGGAGAACCTTTAATATGTATTTATTTACATGTGATCCACATATATCATAATAAAAAATTTCATAAATAACCCATAGAGAACAAAATAAATGGGTTTCACTTCAAAATCGTGACATTTTAAAAGTGCTTGAAAACATGATCGTTATGTCATTTATAACCCATGGAAAGGGAGTGAGGGTTATATGTATGTCAATTACAGAATAAAATATATCATTTTTTTGTATCTATGAATACCCATAGAAACGAAATAGGTCTGGGTATTTACATAAATAAAACAATATAATTCCTTGAGAGAAAGAGATAGAAATTTTGAGACGAAATTTCTACAACATAAAGACAATATAACATGGTTTTAGAAAATAATATAAAGAGAGGAGACAAGGGTCTCCCATCCACAAATGAATCATTTTATAGTATAGGTACAAAATAAAAATAAATATGATAATGGTGTATAGATTTAAAGTAAATACCATATGAAAATGAAACTTGAAGGAAAAGAGAAGATGCGATTTCTTTCAAAAAAATTCGGACAGCCTAACGACGTCAGTTAAAAATTCAGAAAATAAATTGATGAGAGTGGAAGGGGTATCTCATAATTTGGAAATGAAATGGTCAGTAGTAAAGATATATAATAACAAGACCCCTCATACTAAAATGTAACAACAAGACATAACATAAAGGAAGTCATGACTAAAAAGAGGAGGGTGAAAGGTTCCCTTACCTTGAATAGTAACTTCGAAAGCTTGATGGTCGGGACCTTGGGAGGCTTGAGGGTACCTTGGGAGGACTCCTTGGGAGGTAAGGATACTAGAACTTCATTGAGGAGGATTTTGGAATGAAATGAATGTAGAAATGGCTTCGTATTTATGGGAAAAGTGAGGGAATAATTATTAATTTCCATGGGACACCTCATGGGTGGTATTTGAAAAACCATGGGATTTCCCATGGTATTTTCCAAGGGTATTGGCCACTTGGGACAACTCATAGAATATATCACGATTCATAAGTTGAACAGAAATCTTACATCATTAATGATTTCATTAAACACCCGAAACACAAAACTATATTTTTACTATTTATCGAAAATTAAACTATTTAAGAAAAATCCCAAAACATCACCCAAACCTAATATCTATGATCTGAATAAAAAATGAACTCCATTTTATGAAAATAATTTTCAAAATATTTTTAATTTATTTTTTAAGCAAAATCATTATTTTTTCTAAAAATACAACTTTAAAACTATAACTCATTTTGTAACACCATAAAAAGTAATCAAGGACCCATAAAATTATCGTACAACCATAATAAAATAAAGTAAAAATTTATGATTACATTTTATGAAAATATTTTTCCATTTTAAATTATTAAATTAATTATAAAATTGTAAATAAAATATTTATGACATACAAAAATACCAAAACTTATACTATGATCATTTTTTCACTTTTAAGATGTCTAAAATGTATTTATACATTAATGGGTGAAGTTTCTATTTTTCTGGATGATTTACTATTCATTACTATTCCTAAGGGTATGTTACTATTCACTAAGAAATTATTTTGATCTTATTGAACAACATTTTTAACATTGATTACAACCATGTATGATAGATTTTTGAAAATCATTTCATAGAAAAAGTTATTTAATAATAAAATATTTTCTTACTATTCATCAAAATAAAACTATTCATCAATAAAACACTATTCATCAATAAAACACTATTCATCCATCACTATTCATCAAATAAAATACTATTTATCAAAAAATTGATGCTTCTTGGAAAACTTATAAAAATTCAACTGTTATTAATTTTGACATTTGAAATTAAAAAATGATGTTTAGTTAACCACAAAAATTCTATAAGTATTATAATTTTAACTTTTAAATATAAAAATTCATAGTTATTAAAAATAATAGCGGATAGAAATTGAGTATTGAAACTGTTTAGTGAAATTTCTGACACAAAAAAAGTAAAATTATTTAAATTTAAAAAGGGGAGTTTTAATCATACTATTTAATTAAAATTATCAATATTCTATATACCTTAATTTGTTATAATAATTATATCATTTTTAAAAACAAAAATTTGGGTGTGAAGTAATTTGTTGTGCTTCTATTGTAAAACAAAATAAAAAGTTATTAGGAGGAAAGAGATCCATAAATAAAAGAAGTTCATTTTTTTTTCAGGTCGTTACATTCTTCCCCCCTTAAATAAATTGCATCCTCACAATTTTATCTTATTTTAAATTTATTAATATTAGGAAACTTATCATTATAAAGCCATTTCATGTTTTAAGTAAATATTATTCTTTAACAACAATTAAATTTTCTATAAATCCTTCATAATGATTCATAAAAAGATTATGATTAACCAAACATATTCCCTGGGAGTGTTGAAACCAAGAGTGCAGCAAGGCCCGTTGTCATGCACCAGTTCTCGTTCGAGTCTAGCTCAAAGCGGTGTTTTCAAGTTTCACCCCTATGTACATCTGTGCCAGAGCCGCGTCTACTTGCTCGTATCCAGACGAAGACTTATTTGTTCAGAAACCACTTACTTAATATTTCACCAAAATGCCAGGTATTTTTCCTATATTTAAACTTTTCTATAGAGTTCTTCCTAAAATTTTTATACCCTAATTCCCAAAAATAACTAAACCATCCTCTGATACCAATTATGGCATCCCACCATTTTATTACAAAACGTTTTTTTTACATAATACTAATTTTACATATCAGAAGATCTATTGGGTTTATTGTCTTGGAAATTTGGAAGCTAATACATGAAAACAATATAAAACATCCTTATAATAAACTTGTAAGGATTCATCATAGGTTCATACTAAGTACAATTACTGCATCTCAAAACCTAGAGACATACATCAAAGGAAAGGGTGAGCAGAAGGCTCGGTAAGGAAAACAAGTGAAACAGTTGAAATGAGATCTTGAGAAATATTAATAAGAACATGATAAAAGTCATAAAGGCATGAGAAATGGAAGAATATAAATATCATAATAAAAAGAACTTGAATAATAACTTGAATATGTGGCTACAACATTTAATTTAGACATTCATGAACATATCACCAAGGTCCATCCTCGAGGTGTCATAAAAATTACCAATGTTATTCACCAAGGTATCGTAAAACTTGTCATCTCTAGAGATTAATTCTTTACCCAATGAATTGGAGTGATATTAGGGATCAAAATTAATATGTATTTATTTACATGTGATCCACATAGATCAAAATAAATAAATTCATAAATAACCCATAGAGAACAAAAGAAAAGGGTTTCACTTCAAAATCGTGACGTTTTAAAAATGCTTAAAAACTTGATCGTTATGTCATTTATAAACCATGTAAAGGGAGAGAGGGTTATATGTATGTAAATTCCAGAATAAAATATATATATTTTTTGTATCTATGAACACCCATAGAAACTATATAGTTCTGGGTATTCACATAAATAAAACAAGAGAATTCCTCTAGAAAAAGAGAGAAATTTTGAGACGAAATTTCTGCAGCATAACGGCTATATAACATGGTTTTAGAAAATAATATAAAGAGAGGGGACAAGGGTATCCCATA
The DNA here is from genome assembly GCA_963277665.1 of Viscum album. Lineage (NCBI taxonomy): Eukaryota > Viridiplantae > Streptophyta > Magnoliopsida > Santalales > Viscaceae > Viscum > Viscum album. The sequence continues at coordinate 1,196,440,066 of OY728139.1, forward strand.
AAATATTAATCATTTTACAGTATAGTTATAGAATAAAAAGAAACAAGATCATGGTGTGGAGATTTGAAGTAAATACCATATGAAAATAAAACTTGAAGGAAAAGTGAAGATGCGATTTCTTTTACAAAACATTCGGCAGCGTAATGGCATAACATAAAAATTCATAAAATAAATTGATGAGATTGGAAAGGGTATCTCATAATTTGGAAACGAAATGGACAGTAGTAAAGATATTTTAGAATAATACCCCTCATAATAAAATGGAACTATAAGACATATCATAAAGGAAGTCATGACTTAATAGATGAGCGTGAAAGGTTCCCTTACCTTGAAGAGTAACTTCAAAAGCATGAATTTTGGGACCTTTGGAGGCTTGAGGTCACCCTGGGAGGACTCCTTGGGAGTTAAAGAGACAAGATCATCTTTGAGGTGGATTTTGAAATGAAATGAATGAGGAAATACCTTGGTATTTATATGAAAAGTGAGGGAATAAATTATTAATTTCCAAGGGACACCTCATCAGTGGTATTTAAAAAACCATGGGATTTCCCATGGTATTGACCACATGGGACACCTCATAGAATATATCACTATTCATAATTCTACCAGAAATCTTACATCATTATTATATCATTAATGATTTCATTAAACACCCAAAACTCAAAACTATATTTTTACTTTTCACTGAAAATTCAACTGTTTCAGAAAAATCACAAAAATTCACCTTGACCTAATATTGATGATATGAATTTAAAAATGAACTCCATTTTATGAAAATAATTTTTTTTAAATTTTTTTAATTTAATTTTTAAATAAAATCATTATTTATTCCAAAAATACAACTTTAAAACTATAACTCATTTTGTAACACCATAAAAAATTAATCAAGGTCCCATAAAATTATCGTATAACCTTAATACAATAAAGTAAAAAATTATGATTAAATTTTATGAAAATATATTTCCATTTTAAATTATTAAATTAATTATAAAATTGTAAATAAAATATTTATGACATACAAAAATTCAAAAACTTATACTATGATCTTTTTTTTCACTTTTAAGTTGTCTAAAATGTATTTATACATTCATGGGTGAAGGTTCTATTTTTGTTGTCGATTTACTATTCATTACTATTCATAAGGGTATGTTACTATTCACCAAAACATTTTTTTGATCTTATTAAATCACATTTTTCACGTTGATTACAACCATGTATGACAGATTTTTGAAAATCATTTCATAGAAAATGTTTTTTAATAATAAAATATTTTCTTTCTATTCATCAAAATAAAACTATTCATCAAGAAAACACTATTCATCCAACACTATTCATCAAATAAAATACTATTTATCAAAAAATTGATGCTTCTTGGAAAACTTCTAAAAATTATTCCTATATTAATTTTGACATTTGAAATTTAAAAATGATGTTAATTTAACCATAAAAATTCTATAAGTATTAGAATTTTAACATTTAAATATAAAAATAAATAGTTATTAAAAATAACAGTGTATAGAAAATGAATAATGAAACTCTTTAGTGAAATTTATGACACAAAAAAATATAAAATTATTTAAATTTAAAAAGGGGAATTTTAATCATACTATTTAATTAAAATTATCATTATTCCATATATCTTAATTTGTTATAATAATTATGTCATTTTAAAAAAATACAATTTGGGTCGGAAGTAATTCTTTCTGCTTCTATTGTAAAACATAATAAAATGTTTTTCGGAGGAAAGAGATCCATAAATAAAATAAGTTCATTTTTTTTCAGGTCGTTACATTATTCCCCCTTAAATAAATTGCATCCTCACAATTTTATCTTATTTGAAATTTATTACTATTAAGAAACCTATCATTATAAATAAATTTCTTGTTTTAAGTAAATATTATTCTTTAACAACAATTACATTTTCTAAAAATCCTTCATAATGATTCATAAAAAGATTATTATTAACCAAACATATACCCCAAGAGTGTCAAAACCAAGTGTGTAGAAAGGCCCATTGTCATGCACTAGTTCCCGTTCGAGTCTAGCTCAATGTGGTATTTTCAGGTTTTACCCCTATGTACATCTGTACCAAAGCCGCCTCTACCTGCTCCTATCCAGACAGAGACTTATTTGTTCGGAATCCACTAACTTAATAGTTCACCAAAATACCCGGAAGTTTTTCTATATTTATAATTTTCTATAGGTTTATTCCTAAAAATTTTATATCCTAATTCCCACAAATAACTAAACCATACTCTGATACCAATTATGGCATCCCACCTTTTTATTACAAAACTTTTCTTTACATAATGCGAATTTAACATATCGGAAGATCTTTTGGGTTTAGTGTCTTGGAAATTAAAAACATAATACACGAAAACACTATAAAAAATCCATCTAATAACATTTTAAGACTTCATCATAGGTTCATCCTAAGTATAATTACTGCATCTCATAACCTGGAGACATACATCAAAGGAAAGGGTGATCAGAAGGCTCGGTAAAGAAAAAAAGTGAAACAGTTGAAATGTGATATTGAGCAATATTAATAAGAACACGATAAAAGTCCTAAAGTCATGAGCAATGGAATAATATGAATATCATAATAAAAGGAACTTGAATAATAACTTGAATATGTGGCTACATCATTTCATTTAGACATTCATGAACATATCACCAAGGTCCATCCCCAAGGTGTCATAAAAATTACCATGGTCATTCACAAAGGCATCGTGAACATTGTCATCTCTAGAGATTTATTCATTACCCAATGAATTAGAGTGCTATTAGGGTTCACCCTTAATATGTATTTATTTACTTGTGATCCACATAGATCAAAATAAAACATTTCATAAATAACCCATAGAGAACAAAAGAAATGGGTTTCACTTCAAAATCCTGACGTTTTAAAAGTGTTTAAAAACTTGATCGTTATGTCATTTATAACCCATGGAAAGGGAGTGAGGGTTATATGTATGTAAATTCTAGAATAAAATATATCATTTTTTTTATATATGAACACACAAAGAAGCCAAATATTTCTGGGTATTCACATAAATAAAACAAGAGAATTCCTTGAGAAAAAGAGAGAATTTTTGAGATGAAATTTCTGTAGCATAACAACTATATAACATGGTTTTAGAAAATAATATAAATATGGGGGACAAGGGTATCCCATCCATAAATTAATAAATTTAAATTATAGGTATATAATATAAATAAACAAAATCATGGTGTAGATATTTTAAGGAAATACCCTATGAAAATGAAACTCGAAGGAAAAGAGAAGATGCGATTTCTTTTACAAAACTTTCAGTGGCCTAATGGCATCACTTAAAAATTAAAAAAATAAATTTATGAGAGTGGAACAGGTCTCTCATCATTTGGAAATGAAATAGACTGTATTAAAGATATAGAAGAAAAATTCCCAACATAAAAAAATTGAACTTTAAGACATAACATAAAGGAAGTCATGACTTAAAAGAGGAGGGTGAAAGGTTCCCTTACCTTGAAGAGTAACTTCGAAATCTTGAAGTTCGGGACCATGGGAGGCTTGAGGGAACCTTGGGAGGACTCCTTGGGAGGTAAGGAGACCATAACATCATTTAGGAGGATTTTGTAATGAAATGAATGATGAAATGGCTTGTTATTTATAGGAAATGAGAGGGAATAAATTATTAATTTCCAAGGGACTCCTCATCGGTGGTATTTGAAAAACCAAGGGATTGCCCATGGTATTGACCACTTGGGACACCTCATAGAATATCTCACTATTCATTAGTCTACTAGAAATCTTACATCATTATTACATCGTTAATTATTTCATTAAACACCCGAAGCTCAAAACTGTATTTTTACTATTCACCGAAAATTCAACTGTTTCAGAAAAATCCCAAAAAATTCAACCTAACCTAACATCGATGATCTGAATTCAAAAATGAACTCCATTTTATGAAAATAATTTTCTAAATACTTTTAATTTAATTTTTAAATAAAATCATTATTTATTCCAAAAATACATCTTTAAAACTATAACTCATTTTGTAACACCTTAAAAAAGTAATCAAGGTCCCATAAAATTATCGTATAACCATAATAAAAGAAAGTAACAATTTATGATTAAATTTTATGAAAATATATTTCCATTTTAAATTATTAAATTAATTATAAAATTGTAAATAATATATTTATGACATACAAAAATACCAAAACATATACTATGATCATTTTTTTCAATTTTAAGATGTCTAAAATGTATTTATAAATTCGTGGGTAAAGTTTCTATTTTTTTGGTCAATTTACTATTAATTACTATTCATAAGGGTATGTTACTATTAACCAAAAACATATTTTGATCTAATTGAACCACATTTTTCACGCTAATTACAACCATGTATGACGGATTTTTGAAAATCATTTCACAGAAAAATTTATTTAATAATAAAATATTTTCTTACTATTCATCAAAACAAAAATATTCATAAAAAACTATTCATCAAGAAAACACTATCCATCCAACACTATTTATCAAATAAAATACTATTTATCAAAAAATTGATGCTTCTTGGAAAACTTCTAAAATTTTAGCCTATATTAATTTTGACATTTGAAATTCAAAAATAATGTTTATTTAACCATAAAAATTCTATAAGTATTAGAATTTTAACTTTTAAATATAAAAATTCATAGTTATTAAAAATAACAGCGGATAGAAATTGAGTATTGAAACTGTTTAGTGAAATTTTTGACTCAAAAAAGTAAAATTATTTAAATTTAAAAAGGGAAGTTTTAATCATACTATTTAATTAAAATTATCATTATTCTATATACCTTAATTTGTTATAATAATTATATCATTTTTAAAAGCTACAATTTGGGTCTGAAGTAATTCGTTGTGCTTCTATTTTAAAACATAATAAAAATTTATTAGGAGGAAAGAGATCCATAAATAAAAGAAGTTAATTTTTTTTAGGTCATTACAATGGTGCTGATTCTGGATGAGAAAATGCCTAATGAACCTATGGTAATAACCGTCCCAACATAGAAAACTCTGAACATCAAAAACATTCATGGGCTACTCTTAGGACACCATAGACCACACCTTCTCTGGATATACCAACACACCTGACTCAAAAATGATGTGCCCCAAGAAATGCACTTTATCAATCCAGAACTGACATTTTGATAGCTTTTTGTAAATCCTATTCAATCTTAGTGTACTCAAGATGATGTCAAGATGCTTGGCATGGTCGTCATGAGTTCATGAGTACACCAAGATGTCATCAACAAAGACAGTCATTAAATGATCTAGATGAGGGTGAAATACCCAATTAATTAGTGATGTAAACAAAAATGACGCATTGGTAAACCTGAATGGAATCATCAAAAATTCATACAACTCGTATCTGCTCTGGAAAGAATTATGCGATACGTCAAAAGTTATCACCTTAAACTGATGGTATCCCGATCTTAAATTTATTTTCGAGAACATTGAGGAACCCCTTAGTTGGTCATATAGGCCATTTATTCTAGGAAGAGGGTATCCGTTCTTAACTGTCATCTGATTCAACTTCTTGTAATTTTCACATAACCTCAACTACCCATCATCTATCTTAGAAAATATCACAGTTGATCCCCATGGAGACGTACTATGTCAAATAAACCATATCTCTATTTCTCTTCTATCTAATCCTTATGCTCTTGGAGTTCTTTCTGTGCCATTCGATATGGTGGAATATAAATTTCATCTTCCCCTGGATGTAACTCGATTGTGAACTTCACATCCCTTTTTGGAGGAAATCCTAAGAAATCCTTAGTAAAAGATAGGGCTTGTAACCATGTGAATTAGTTACCCCATGTTAGCCATGGACTTAATAAGGATTATTAAGGGTAGTGTTTGAGGTATAATAATTCAAAATGGGTAGTATATGAGAAATGGTTTGTTTTTGTCCTTTGATGATACTTTCATTAGGATACATGAAAATTACCCTATAATGGTAACAATTAATATGGTCCTGATATAGTACCAAGAAATCCATGCCAAAATTTAGGTCAAAACCTGACATCTCAAGAATAAATAGGTTACACATAAAATGATAACCACAAACCTATAAAGCACAACCTCTACACTATCAGATATCCTCAACTCACACCCCCAACAAAGTATCAGTTAACTTAATTCCATAAACTTGTTGGACATCTAGGCCCAATACAACCATGAACTATGAAAAGATAAAAGAGTGTGTAGAAAATATGTCAAATAGAGCAATTGAAACTGTGGAATATACAGAAAAAATACCTTGAATGGTGGAATGTATAACCTCACCACATCCAGGTGTAGAATGAACTGTGTGAAGATGGCTTGTCCCACTACCATGGGATCCAGCCTGAGTACCCTGCACTATACTACCTTGATGGTGCAGATGGTCTCATCATAGAGTTCCATATACACCAACCCTACCAGTATGACCAGTGGAGCTCCAACTACCGGTATGATATGGGGTAATCGACCCCCTGCCTACACTATTCACTGGTCTTTATCCTCCATCATTTTCAAATTATCGTGGATTCCTGTAGAACCTCTTCACATGGACCATTTTTTACATGCTCTGCACTCAAAAAGTGGTCAGGAACACTAACTTTTCATGTGTCATATCCTTCCACACTGATAGCAACAAACTCAATCACTAACCTAAGAGACTGGTTCCTTTTTCTAGTTGTGTTTTCCACCACTACCCTAGTGGAAGTTATCGTAGCGATGATTCCTACTATCAGAAGTTGCACCATCAGTTCACCCCACCAAAACCACATTTCTACTTACAAGGGACTCTTTGAGGTTTACTTTTGAGATGAGGTCATGATCCATCACTTCAGAAAACCTCTTTGGCCTAAAGATATTTACCTCGCATCTGATCTCATGTCTAAGTCCATCCTGAAATCACATTGCCATCACCGCCTCATCCCTTACTAAAGTAGGAACAAAACATTGAAAGTCCACAAACTGACCTGCCTACTCCATTACTAACATCATCCCTTGAGTCAAACTAATAAACTCTGTAACATTTTCTTGCCTTAATGCTTATGGATAGTAATTATCCAGAAACATTTCCTAAAAAAATTTCCACACAGTTCCCACTACTTGTTTAGTTTGAACTAAGATATCCCACAAATGATTTTCCCGGACCCACAACATATTGGTCACTAACTTAACTCACTTATTAGAAGGAGTCTCTATATGATCAAGAATTTTCTGGATAGACTCTATTCAGAACTCAGCTACCTCTATCCCAACCTCTCTAGAAAAGGTTGGAGGGTGTTGTAGCTGAAGCTCCCTAGTCAATTTGAACATAATCGGCACAACCCTCCTTAGGTTTCCTTACATAATTTTCATAACATGAGAAAATTTCTATGGGAACTACTCTTCCTTATCATCCTGAAGAATTGGATCTTCATTCTCTGCTACCAGGGGATCATTCTTGGAAACATACTCTCGTCTCCCAACCGGCACATGCCTTCGTCATGGCATTTCTCTAAAATGCCACACACAAACGTTTTAGAATACCACCATGAAATTTTCACAAGGTATAATGAAAGTATCATCACTGGAAAAAAACAAACCATTTCTTATACACCACCCATTAGGAATTATTATAACTTGAACACTATCCATAATAATCCTTCTTAAGTCCATGGCTAACATGGGGTAACTAATTCACATGGTTACAAGCCCAATATTTTACCCTTTTCAAACTATTCTCACATCAAAACATTCTCCAATAACATTTCATTTCACATACGACACTTTATCAAGTATAATTCTTTAATTAATGTTTAAAATTTTTCCCCTTTTAACCCATTAGTAATGTTTCATTAGACACAATTTTCACCATTTTTAAGAAAGTAAAATTCATTCTACCCTCTTTTTCCCACACACCCATCCCATGTGTGTGTGCATATTGTGATGCATGTCACTTATATACATAGGTACCTAGAACGATGCATAAATGAACAACCTTGTTCCATTCTGGCCATGAGAAAAATATAATAAAATTGTCACATCATGCAACATGTGCATTATCTAATAGTGAAATATCACCAAATGTAACAACACACAACAAGAACAACAACTACCTCCCTCGGTGACTTGGGTTTTCCACTATACTTTTGTTAGATAATCCTAGGAACAAGCTTATTACCAAGGCTCGAAACTATCCTAATATCCTTTCTACCATCCCCAAATAGTATTAAAGAGAAAATAACATGTCTCTAATACCACTTTTTTAAGTCCCTGACCAAGGAGCACTAAATGAGTACCTCGAGCCGGGTCATCACATGAAATCAAGTGTGCGTCCCCGTATGCCGAAGGTTATTGACTAGCACTGAGGGTCTAATAGGTCATGTTGGAAGACTATACTCTCTTTAGAAAAGTAATTCATAGCATAAAACAATGTAAATAGCATAAAAATACAAAACAACTGATAACATTCATGGTCAAACATCTCCCAAATTGGATACAAATCACAAGCAATAGTAAATATGTCAAGTCATTCTATAATGACAAGTGAAAAAAATAAAAAATAAAGAAAAATAGTTTAATACCCAAAATGGTCCTAAATTGACATCTAGAAAATCTTCCATGCATGTCCCATGTCCAACTCAACTACCTATTATAGGGCTCTTTCCCTTGTCCAGACCTACAAGCATGAAGTATGCTCGAGTACCCAATAGAGGCTCAATTAGGGTGTGAGTACAACTCAGTAGGACACGACTAACAGTGTCTATAAATATCCATTCTAACGGATATTTATGAAAGTATAAATAAATAACAATAAAAGGAAATACTATCCAGGGGCCACTAGTTAACAATATCTACATAGATATTACTACCAAGGTTCCAATTCAATATATCTCTTTTGTTACTAGTTCATCATCAATTACACAAGGTTCATGGATTTATTAATTTTTCATAAAAGAAAAAGTTAAGTCCATATCTCACTGGGTATAAGAATATAAAGTGATCAACACACTAACCTTGGAGACCCAGTCCTTTTATTGTTTTTGATTTTAACCATTGGGGGCATAGAGCATCAGTCCGACTCCCAAAACTGTGCATTCCTAGGGAGGTTAGAGCATTAGTCCAACCCTACCTGTCAGAGGAGCATCAGGCCTTTATCCCACCACCAATCCATGTTCACATTCTTATTTATCCATTCACCACATTTATCTATATCCCAACCAATACAACCAATACATATAAAAATCTTGATTCACAACAATCAACATGGGATTCAATGTTATGCCTTAGCCCTTTCACAATTCCATTTTACAATACCTGGCTCATTATCCCAATTCTATTTCCCATGTCTTATACCATTAAATGTATTCATTAATTAAAAATACATTACCAAACCCATGTGTTCAACATTTCATATACACAAACCCTTTTAGGGTTTTCAACACAATTCATTATCCACCCAACACAATCCCCATTTAACTAAATTAACCTATTTTTGTTACAATGAAAAATAATCCCTTAAGTAATTACTAAGAATAATAACATGAAAATATTTCATTTTCAATCCCATTAAAATTTTCAACATTCTTATCAAGGTCTCTATATTGTTATATTATAACCTTGCTCATACTTGGCTAACTTTTATGTCTGAAAAGTATCGTCACACCCCAGAGGTGGCCCTACTAAGGACAAGTCATCCTCTATGTGTACCATGAGGACCATGTGGGTTTCCATTCATCATTTAGACATTCATTATACTAAATCTCATCGATGGACCAAAAGAAAAACAAAGGGTAACCAATAAACAAACCCAAGCATGCACAAATCACAAACAAAACTATATGATATAAATTTTAGACCACCTATCTTGAATCCATAGATGAAATCTCCCTCAATCGAAGCCTTAGATTCCTATTCCACCAACCCATGAAGGCTTAACCTATATCTCATTGGAAAAAGAGGAATTTATAGCTTTAAAAGGATATGGGAGAATGATACAAACCCTAATTGAGAAAAGGAAATGAGGAGGATATTAGACTTACCCGGATCTTCGACTGGAAACAGACGATAGTCTAAATGGCCTATATAAGAGGGAGAATCACCCTTGGGAGATCTTGGGAGCTCTTCCTCATCACTATAGTTGAAAGGGGGAGGAAATGAGTAAATCCCAAGTTAGTTTTAAAAATCTTGTAATGGATTTTTTGTAAATTTCTCAACTTTACTGAGTATCACGGTTTACCCACATGGTTTACCAAACCAGCACAAACCATGCATGATCCATAGTCCCAAAATCACCCCATCCACACAGTTTCCTGGGAATTCCACATAGTTAGCTAAACCATGTGGTAACCTTGTGCAATCCTTTGTCCAAGGCTACAAGGTTACCTATGATTCTCTGCATGGTTTTCACTAACGGTGGGAAAACTATACAACATGCCCAAAAATCCATTTTTCCGATACTTTTGTGCCCCAAACCCCCGAAAAACCCCTGAGCCTTCACATGAACTTTGTAAAAAAATTATTTGACCAAAATAAATGGCAGAAACTAAAACATAAACAAAAACATTCCTTAAAAAAAAACACAGATCTTACATATTATAACTTTACCAATTTCAGAAAAATCCCTCAAGAGGTGATATTTCATGATTTTAGGTTTTTTATGTTCGTGTAACCTGGACTATTTTGTAAGATCCACCAATATAGTATTATCATAATATAATGTGATTGGGAATTTACTTCAAGGTACCTCATCAAGTTCCTAGACAAAGATTCACACCCAAAAGGCTTCTTTTGATGCATCAAAAGACACTATATATTTGGAATATGCTATAGAATCAATGAAAAATATCTTCTTTGAAATATTATATCTAAAAAATCATTTATTTTGATATAAAACATATCCTAGATATGAATTATGATCATTCAGATCTTTTTGAAATCTAGAATCATTATAACCCCTAATGACTATCCCCTCATCTCCTCCAGACTCCATGAACATATCCTTAGATCTTTTCAGATACATAAGGATATCCTAAACAACATACCAATTTTTTTCACCTATATCATCTTGATATCTCCTTTCCAAGATTAGTGAATAGGTAACATCAATTATAATACATAACATGGCATATATGATGGATCCTATCACTGAATCATATGGTTTATTACTCATTCTCTCTTTCTCTTATTCTGTTTGAGGACACATTTTCTTAAAAATATGTATATCAGGTGACACTGGAACTGATCCCATCTTAGGTTTTTCTATGCTAAATCTCTTTAGTATCCAGTCAATGTGTGTACCTTGACATAGTCCAAGAAACCTCTTAGATCTATCATGGATGATCTTGATCCCTAGAATGTAGGTTTCATCACCTAATTCCTTCATGGATAAATAGTTGTTTAACCATTATTTAATATACTTTAAGACTAAAATTTCATTTCCAATAAGTAATATATCATGAACATATACTACTCAGATAACGACCACATTCCAACTAAAATTCTAGTGAACACATGGCTTGAATTTATTCTTAATAAAACAAAACAAATTTATTACTTCATTGAATTGAATGTTTCGTGTCCTGAGTTCTTGTTTCAATCCATAAATGGATCTCTACAAATTTCATATATTTTTGGAATCATATGAAGTCAAAAACCATTATTTTTTGTCATTTAGGAATCTTACTAAAGGTTCCCATTAAGGAAAGCTATTTTCACATCCATCTTCCAAATTTCGTAGTCATGGTAAGTTGTTATATAAAGTAGAATTCTGAAAGATTTAAACATGGAACTAGTGAGAAGCTTTTTTCCTAGGAAATTTCTTAACTCGGTTTAAAACCATTATCTACTATCCTTGATTTATAGGTGAATACTTTACCTTACATGTCCAGCTTTCTCTTGAATACCCATTTTCACCCAAAAGGCTTCACATCAACTAACGGATCAACAAGAACCCAAAAGTCGTTATGAAACATGGAATCTATTTTATAATTCATGGTATATTTCAATCCTTAATATTTTGAGATATCTATTATCACTTTACAGGATAGACGTTCATTATTGCCAACCAATAATGGGTCATCATCTTCGATGACTATAAAACCATATCGCTTGGTTCTCTTACCTCTCAGATGCTCCTATGTAGTACATGTGTTTAAATAACAAATTCTTCTATGGGGACCTATGGAATTTGTTCTTATACCAATTCCCGTGTTTCTTGAGCATCAAATTCATCAAAAACAATCTTACTCCCATTATCCTTCTTAAGTATGTGCTCCCTCTCAAGAAATATGGCTTACCAGATGACTATCATGTTCTAGTCTTAGGAGTTGTATATATAGTATCCCTTTATTTCCTTAGTATTCCCAATAAAGATATACATTGTCCCCTAGGTTCTAATTTGTTTTTTAATAATGCCTTAAAAATTCCTTATAACCCCATACCCATGTATGCAACAAAACGGGGTTATTTCCACTCAATAGCTTAGGGTGAATTCCATTTTTCACTTTAGTTAATACTTAGTTTAGTGTGTATGTCACATTTTTTAATGAATATCCCCAAAAGATAATTTAATATCTTCATGAATCACCATTGAACTTACCATGTATAGAAAGGAAGGATTCCATCTTTCACTAACATCATTCCACTATGTTGTGTAAGGTGTAGTGAGTTGAGATCTAATCCCAAACTCCTATAGAAAGTCGATAAACTCTTGGTTAAGATATTCATAACCACAATTTGATCGAAGATTCTTTATCTTATTTCCCAGTTGATTTTCTACTTCATTCTTAAATTTGAAAATTTCTAAAAGGACACATAATTATACCTATTCAAGTAAACATATCCATATCTATTCAATTCATCATTAAAAGTTATGAAATAAGAATAACCACCTATAGATTATACTGGGAATGGTCTATACACATTAGCATGTGACATTACTAGAAGCTTGGTTCCTCTTTCACCCTATCCAATGAATGGTGATTTGGTCAATTTTCTTTGTAAACAATCATGTCATATATCGAGTGATTTTAACTCAAAAGATTCTAAATAACCATTTTTACAGAGTATTGTCAAACACTACTCGTTTACATGACCAAGACAGTGATTCCATAACTGGGTGTTATATAAGACATGTGAACATGATTAATTATCAATTCACAATACTTAGTTTTCATAATTTAATACATAAATTCCTTTATTTAAATGTTTCATACCATAACATATGTTTTTTTAAAAAAGAAACAACTTTTATTTAAAATTTGAAAATAAAACCATTTTTATCCTTGAAGGATACAAAAATTATGTTCATGGTAATAGTCAGTACAAAATAACATTCTCTTAAAACCAATATAATTTATATTGGAAATAAAAGGAGGTAGTTTTTAATTTATAGAGAAGCTAGACTCCACCATTGGTAGCTCAAAAATTCATATCTCTTATTGTGATTATTTGTAATCTACTTCGTTCTTGAATTTGGATATAGATGTGTGCACTAAAAGCTATATCCAATACCCAATGGGTAGATAATGAAATATTTCACTTTATAATGAATGAACCATTAGATCCCCCTATATTCGAGCTGCAGTTCCTCTTCTAGTGGCCATTCTTACCATATGAATAACATACTACTTCATTTTCCTTTCCTTGCATCTAGATCTTCCTCTTCTTGAAAGGATGATTCTCGGGATTTTTAAAATTGTTATGAGTATTATTCCCCTTTTACATGTTATTCATTATCTTATTCACCATAAATACTGTGGGTTTTTCACACCCCATATCCTTTTCCACTTGGAGAATAAAATTATGAATTTTTTAAAGACTCTTCTCATTATTGCTAATATTATAATTAACAATACAACTAGATAAGGTCTTGGGTAGTGAGGAAAGTATGAGATCTGTGTTCAACTCATCTGAGAATTTAATCCATAAGAAGTATAAGAATTCAATATAGCCAATGATCTTGTAAAAATGAGGCCCATATGGAATAGACTCTCCATGATTGGTTGTAAATAGAGAATTGGAGATCTCGTATACCTCTGGTCCCACCTTCTCTTGATAGAGATCTAGAATGTGAGACATCATGTTATACGCATCTATGTCTTCATGTTTCTTCATACTCTCACTGGTCGTGGATGATATCATAAAAAATGAACATTTGTGCCATTATTCAAATGTTTCATATAGAGATACAACTGTTTCTTACTATCCTCTTTACTAGGAACTTCAAGAATAGGTTCTTCCAATACATACAATTTCCTGTCATGGTGTAGGATAACACATAAGCACCCTTTACAATCATAGAAATTTGTTACAATGATAAGGTTATACTTTTGAATTATAGATCACAATGATATGTTTGAAGTCATATTTATTGCAATTTCTACAAATAAAAAAACATTAGTAATTTATCTGAAAAAATTTGCAAAATAAATAAATATTATATTTATTAATCTCCTGCTATTTTATCAAACCCAATACCCTCACCATTGGATTTAGAATATGTTGTTTATTGTACATTATAGAGTTAATGATCCATATTCCCTTTCTTATCACCCCTAATTTGGTTAGTCAAGTAATTTGAAGGGTTTTAGGTAGGAATTCCAAATGTCAACTACATTAACTCAAATTTCCACAATATTTTCAATGGAATCCCCAATATTGAAATCCTTAAATTAGATTTTATAAAATGTTTCCTCTTATATACACTATGTATTGATTTGGAAATCAACCATTTATGTAAACTAAGTTAATTCAACTCCAAACTTCATGTTATAATTCCCATCAAATTGAAAGCACCCTAACTTTGGCTGGTCAAGAACATTAAACTATGGTTCAATTTTAATATAAGTAGTGGAAGGATATACTTACTTAATATTTTAATTTAGAGATTTTATATTTATGAATTAATTTTCCATTTTATCTTTATTATATTATTATTAATATTAAGTAGATTTTCTTAAGTGATTAACCATGTCTTAGTTAAATTTTAAGCATATTCATATTTATTTTAGTTATATCTTTCATTCTTGTTAATTAATTAATTCATATGATCACAAAAAAAGACCCATAATGAAATATCCATGAAAATTGATAGAATTATACTAATATAGTGGTATGATCATGAGATTTTACCAATGGTTAGTTTATCTATCAGATTATAAACTAACCCACTACCTAGGGGGGAAACCTTGAGCCATTTTATGGTTCAGGTTGCAGCTTTCCACCTGGCCACCCATGTGCCTCTTGTATTGGTTTCACCCTTAATAAAAAACTTGAGTAGCCTCCACTATATTGGTAGATCCATCCATTGCATATGTTTTTACTCACATGTAGTTGAGGGGAACCAAAGGGTTAGCTAAAGTGATTATATAAAAGAAACCATGGTCTCACAATCCCTTTCATAATGAGAGGTGGGATGAAAAATATACCATCAATTTAATTTAATAATAAATTAAAATGAATCTAATCACATATAAAATTTCATCCTATGCTCATGACCATCCATATACATGTAACAAATTAAAATTTTAATAAAAATATTATTCTATTATAATCATTATTGTTTAAGAAAAATTGCGATTGAATTCACTAATTAATCAAATATTTTATATTAATTATAATCTAGATTTTCTATTTATATTATTATCCACCATAATTTTAATCAAATTAAATAAATTTATTCAAAATTAACTATGTACAAAAAATGTTCCTTGGAGGTAACACGGTGAGTGCCCGTCTGAACTACCCAACCTATATTACATTCATATTATTTTTACTCATGCATCATGTAAAATACACATCTTAACAAGTAATTTCATGGAATATACTATTAGCTTAATGACCATAGGAAAACATGGTATTTGTCTAGCATGTTATGTTTTAATACACATAGAGTAATTATTATATTATGACTTATACACAATATGAAGTTTCAAAAATTACACAGAAATTAATTATACATTATATATATATATATATATATCCCACTATATGGTGTGTACTATCTAATTAATGACCAAAGAAAACACATGTTGATAAGGTTTTAGTATTATAATAAATTAATTATAATTCTGCTTAATATGGTATTATGCACGGTGTGTACTATCTAGCTACACGTCGTGTATATTTCTCATCATCTATCAGTGGTACATGCCCCAGAACTCAGTTTGTAATCATAACATAGAAAATAATGGATTTCATGGTGTCTAAATGGGCTACAAGGCATGTGGTATCTATGTTACATGGTCACCATTCATGTAAGTAATGTGAGAGAATACCTAGCCCGTCTTTGACCAATGGACTACACGTTATATATGGAAGTCACATATCATGTATTCCATCTGACCATGTGCTTATTGAGACCTATAAACATAAAATGTATTTAAATACACATTGTGTGTAATAAATTCACATAGATTGAATTAATTCCAAATTAATTCTTAGTGCATTGAAATCAGGTGCACAGTGTGTACAAATAGGATACACAGTGTGGACACTTCTCTTAACTGGAAAAAATTAATGGAACATCTAGATGAGTTCTTTGAATGTATTTCATTCATAAAATTAATCAATTTGATTATATTTGTAATAAAAAAGAGTAATAATAAAATATATAAGGATTCAGATTAAATAAAAATTAAACTGGAATTTAAAAATAATGATAAATTGATAAATTAATCAATGGTCTTTAAATAATTATAAATAACCATGTGTATTCTCTAATACTAGATTAAGGTTTTGGGTATAGTAAAAGCACCAGATAGGCAATGCCCAACTTTTAATTTTTTCATAATTGATGATTAATCCATGATTTACATGATGATAAATGATGTTGTCAATGGAAATTAATCAAAGAATAATTGATGATTAAACATAAAAACTAAGACTTAGAATCATCACATATTATTTATACTCAATTTAAAAAATTAAATAATTTCCTTGTGATTAATTATTTCTTCATTGGTGGATCTAACAACATATCTATATTGTATCATCATTACATTGTAATAATTAAGGGTATATTCCCTCTGGTAGTGATCCGCACATGTTCCATGAACCTTCGAACATCGTTTTAGGAATATTTAGGTGCTAATACGATAGATCCTAATGCATTCATCGTTCACATTTGATCTCCCCAAAAATATCTTCAAGGAAAGGTTATCTTTAATTTATCTAGACTTCAGAGTGGTGGAGGAGGAGTATCTCTCTCTATTCATTAGAGCTTTCTTGAAGAGGGATCTCTTTAGGACTTCGAGAGAATTCTCTCTAAATGTCATTGTGCGCAACCAAATAAAATTGGAAGCCCATAAGAAAATAATATGATTTGGTTAATATACCCCTATGGTTAGAAAATAATTGTTACACATAATCCGTTATTATGTTTATTAATTATTGTAGAAGCCCATGTCAATAATAATAATAATATTATTATTTATTATGATGAGCGAAACTAACAAATTAAGTTATATATTATTTATTCAAATAATATTCAATATATTTTATTTCTCACAAGACTAATTATCTCAGTATTCAATTTCCCCGCTTATTTAATTAATAAATATCATTTCCTTATTCAATAATAAATAAATAAATATTATATTCACTAAATATAAATTAAATATTTATTAAATATTTTTCTCACAATATATTCTCTTGAATAAATGGTGATAGAATATATGTTATCAAGTAAACATGAATGAATATTAAACCACGTGTGGTAATAATATTTATTCAACTTTTTAAATAATTATTAATAGTATTATTTAACTATGGCTCTCCTTTACTTTTTGTGTGGACTTCTAGGCCTCTATCTCGGTGTCATTAAATGAATCATCCCACATTTCAAGGTTAGAATCTAGATACACACCACGGAACCCATAGATAATGGATTTAATTTCAAAACAAACACATAAATACACTTTCTATGTAGTATAATCTCTTTATCTCAATATCTTAATCAAGTATGTTACATTCTGGTTCCATCAACCTATATACTCGATGTATCTTTCTTTGACATTCTAGAATTTGAAATTGACTATATAATACTATGACCATAGATTTATTTAGGCTAGATCATTTCCATAAAATGGCCTAAGATATCAACTTCCATTATTTAATTTAATTGAAAAATCCTTTCTCACATTATTCATTAATTAAATATTACTCGTGATGCACCCAACATATCCTACTTCAATACAAACAAATGTGATCAAGATTTTCATCAATACATCAAATTATGTGACTCATAACATCCACTAATTATAATCTTAAAGAATAAGGACCAATACAAAAATACACATATAGTAACATCCAATTACATATATAAATGTAGATTTCCTAATGGTAGATCTCGTTCTCATAATTTCTGACACTGGAAATTACCAAGGGTATACACCATGAGAAGGTGCCTCAAAGTCCTGTGAGTTTCTTCCCATGATATCCTACATCATTTGTGACCCTAATATTATTTCATCCATATATAGAAAAAATATTTAATAACAATATCATGGAAATTATGGGTTCTCATAATACTTGGAAACTTCTATGAAATTTTAGTGTGATAGCTACTCTTAAGAAATTATCACATACTATGTCACATAGAATAACAATCATGATGTGATAATAAGTTTATTAATATTCAAGAAAATGAATATGTGTTATAATAAAGTATATAGAAGTTGGTTATATGGCACCATATCTAACAATTATACCTCAACTTTATCAATTTGAGGATGATTTTTGGATAAATTCTCATCAAATCTTATGTGATTTGATTATTCAATGGTCTTGGTCCTTTTATTGAAACCCTGGTAAGCTTTAATTGAGTTAGAATACCCAAAAAATATACCTTTATCTAATTTAGAGTCAAATTTACCTATATTATCTTTGGGTTTAAGAATAAAATATTTTTAACCAAACACCTTAAAATAATTGGCCTTAGGTAATTTACCTTTGCAGAGATCATAAGGGGTATTTTTAAGAATATGTCCTACGAGTACATGGTTAATGGTATAGAATAAATTATTGATCGCATCAACCCAAAACTAATGATGGATCTTTTATTCATTAAGTAGTGTTTGAACACTTTCTTTAAAATTTCGATTCTTTATTTAAATAACCCCATTTTATTGTGGAGTTATATGAGTGTAAAAAGAATGGTGAAAACCTTATGAAAAAAATCATCGAAATCATTATTTTCAAACTCTCCCCCATGAAAAATATGAAGGGAAATGATTTTATACACCTTTTTAGTTTTTACCTTCTTTTTAAATTTAATGATTAATTTACAATCCACACTTTTATGTTCCAATAACAATAACCAATTAAATATTCTATAATAATAAACAATTATAAATTAGTAATATTTTTCTCCGATACTATCCACTTGGTCTAGTATAAAAAGATATGGGTGTATAAGATCAAGGGATTTTTAATCTGATGCATCCTTTTTAGATTTAATGAATGAATTGTGTTTTTTACTAAGTTGATATGGTTCACAAACAATATCATTTTCTAAATTCAATTTTAGAAAATCTCATACTAGATGTTTCAAGTTAAGTTTAACAAGTGATTGTGTGGTACAATGTCCAAGGTACATATTCCATAGCAAAGACTCACTGTCTTGTGCCCTCAAACATTTAACATTTTTTTCTGCAAAGGATTTCAATTCAATAATATAATCATTTTGAAATCTAGAAGTGTAAAATAAAATAATTCTATGGGAATCAAAAAAAAATTCAAACATAATTTTTCAAATGAAATTTGAAAACCACTATCACATAATTGACTAATGATGAGAATATTATTCTTTATACCTTTAACACATAAAACATATTTAATAAGAAAGGATATTATAACCCAATGGTGTTTATATTGATGTTATTACTTCATGATTTTTCAATAAAGGTGACACGCCCACCATCAAGATCCTCAATGTGGATGAACTCGATGTTGTCACTACACATACTCCTCAAGCTCCCACTATCCATGTACCATGTATCTTCTTTGGAATTTCAATAGATTCATTTTTTCTACAAAATAATTAAGAGACTAAAGATTTTGGTAGCCAAAATTTAGGCCCACAAATTTTATCCAAAATAGGTTTTGGAACCCACAATTATGTTGAAAATATTTTTTTAGAATAAACATTTAAGGAAAGATTAAAGCATTTGAGCCTTCAATAACATGAATTTTTGTAATCACACTCATAAATCAAGTGCTCTTATTATCTATAATAATTTTAAATTAAATTGAGATATATATTTAACAAAAGTGGTATTTTTAGAATTCCTATAGTTTCTTCCTTCATTAGTGTAACCATACCTATAAGTACCTTTCCCATAATGTTGGGAACCCAAAATTAAATTTAAATTATACTCACCTTAGATGAACATGTAAAGGGATTCCTTAGTCTCTTTAATTGTATTTTCCAATATTTCAACATTGGATTTTTCCATTAAATAATCTATTTTACCTTTAACTTTATTTAACTCATTTTTCAAACCTTCAATATCTTATAGTAACAAGTTGAATATTTTTTCTTGATTTTCATCGTTTTTTATAGAAAACCATATAATTTTTCATTTTCCAATTTTATCTTTTCTTTTTCTTTAAAAAATTGATCTATTTCAAAAAAAAAGATTGTATTTCTGTTTGAAATCCTTGAATTTCAATGTAAGTTCAAAAAATATTTCTTGTAATTTATCTCTTTCATATCTTTTATCTTGATCATTTAAATGGATAGAATATCAATAATATATGGAAGAATTTAAATATTTATTTACCTAAATGTTATTAATGAGACACTTGGTTCATCCATCACTTTATTTAGATGAATTGAGGAAGTCTTCACTTACACTTCATAATGACACCTTGAAAGTATTATTTATTCCCTTCTTATCATTTGTCTTCTTTTTTAGAGTGGGAAACTCTAGTTTTATGTGTCCCTTTTTATTACACTCATAGAATCTTACCTCTGATTTACTATTTTATTTATCCTTCTTTTCACAGTATTATGCCTTATTTTTCTTGAATAATCTGTTCATTTTCTTAGCAAGATGAGAAATATCCTATTCACTTATAGAATATTCATCATTGGTTTCCTTTAATGGAATGGTCTTTTTATCCTTGAACTATTTATATTCCATATCATATTTCCTCTTAATTATAATCTCATAGGTTATAAAAGACCATATGATCACTTTAACAAACTTATTTTCTATTTCATTCAATTCTTGTGTTTTCTATACTTTGAGTTCCCAAGAACAAGGCAAGTCCCAAAGTATCTTCTTACCAATAATATTTATTATAATATCATCACTTAAAGACTTTCTTACATTATAAATATAAGTTAAATGAGTAAATATTTCAGTTATAGACTATTTAGGGTGTATACTAAATATTTTAAAATCTTTTAAATATATATCAATCCTAGTATATGTTTCCTTATTGGTACCTTCATGGGTAACTTCTAATAATTTCCAAATTTCATGAGAGGATTTACACATAGAAGTTCTATTAAATTTATTTCTATCTAACCCATAATGTACATCATTCCTAGATTTTCAATCAAACTGGAAATCCACTATATTATCCAAAGTACCTTTTTCCACCATCTCTTTGGATGTGAAATATCCTTGCATTACAATTTTCCAAACCAGATATCCTATGATTCTACAAAACGTAGACATTCTAGTTTTCCAATGACCATTGTCTGATCAATCAATGTATGGATTTCTACCCATTGAGTGTCCTTATATAAAACATTGGTTATTTGAGGTATTGGACATCCTGAAGTGATCATTCCTAGAAATTGGTTACGGTTTTTAAATTAAGGTTGGCTCTTATACCAATTATTGGTCTGAGTAAAGATGGGAATAGGGGGAATTTACTTTTAAAAAACTTATTGTAAATTGGAACTAAATTTTATTGATTTAAAACAATTAAAGAAATAACTAAAATTATAAGAGTTAAAACACATTACAAATATAAAATTAAAAGACAACGAATAAGATATTGATAAATGAGTTCAAAAATAATCCATAAAAGGATCCCTATGAATCCTCCCCTAAATATTACTTTAGAGGCTTTGGTTTAAACCATTTATTTTTAATGGTTTTAGAAAGAATCTCAATATACCTTTATTTCTCGAGGTTTAAGAAAGAAGCACATTTTCAAGTGTTAGAACATTGGTTGTTAGTGGTTGTACAAAGAAACCTAGATACACGGGTATCCTTTTAGTTATTGTATCTTGAAATCCAAATCTCATTACGTCCAATGTATTAAGCACCTATCCACCTCATACTAAATTTTTACAGCTCAATGGTTTTCCAACCAAGAGAAACTGAATATGTTGTTCATTAAATGAAAGAGTGTAATGAATTTTTAAAAGAAACATTACCAAAACACTGAGTCGTATTATGTCCTTTAATAGACAAGAAGACAACATATGGTTGTTGGCACAATCCTAGTTCTAATATGGAGCTCTATGGGGGTGACGATGATGAGTGCCAATGACCACCAAACATCAGATCGTGGAGTGAAAAAGGGTGGATGAGTTCTTCTTCCACCCATCGAATGGATTATCACCAATTAAAAACAACAAAAAACCTTAAATAGAGGATCATAGAGAGATGAACACAATGACACCATTCAACTCCAATGAACAATCCGACCCAGGTAGGGGTTAATTGTTTTATTTTTTACCCATTCTTATTCTAAAACAACGAAGGTGGATCAACCCATGAATAGATTGATCCAAAAATCATGTGTTCTTGTAGGATGGATTTAACCTTGTGGGTTTTTCACCAGGATTGATGATTATATGATAAAACTATGATACCGAGCCTCACCAGTTTTTAAACCTCTAACATGGAGGGTGCGGGCTGACACGAACAAAGCATGAGCCACTCCACTTATGCGTTCTTCGTGGTTGTAACATCGAAATGGAGGAAAGGTGGATCTTAGGCATTGGCAGTGATGGTGGTGTACTGAGAGGCCCAAGGGAATAGGAATAATTGAGATCAGACCACTGGAGCGGACTCAGTGTCCCACATAAGGTGTCATCAGCATGGCACCAACAACCGACGGCAATATCCTGCAGTGGCAGTGGCAGGCAGGAGGCGACACCACCTAGGGACCTACGTGCGAGATGAAGTTTATGGCTCTCACTGGCCTTGCTGGAGGAGGCAACACGCTCGGGGTGTGATGTAGAGAAGGAGGTCCTGTCCCTTCGACCGTAGTAGTTGGATGGATGGGGTGCCAACCTGGCATCGTGTAGGTGGAGCGGCATGCTCCATGCGGGCCGCATGTAGACAAGGTGGCGGCCAGATGACCATCCATGAATGCCCCAACTGAACCGGCTGAGTTGGTCTGGGACGGAATGAAGCGCTTGGCCCTTTGGACTGAGTCGTTCTAGCATATCGAGCCACCCGAGTAACCCAACCAAAATTTCGAGTCGGCCCGCCAATGCGGGTCGGGATGGATAAATTTTGGTCACCGACTGACCAAGCAGACTGGACCCATGCCCAACCTCGGCCGGGTCTAGTGTGGCCCAATGGGCTTGGCCAATGGGCCATAGAGACAATATCAAGTCATTCGGGACCCCGGTTCAGGTTGGTGGGGTTGGTTTGAACAAGTTAGGCTGGGCCCAGACGCAACCAGCCCCTGTTTAAAAAAAATATCTCTCAAATCATGCACCCGATTCACTCACTGTCTACGGCGTTGGTACCCATGTGATGGGGTGGTCCTTATGGAATCCTATAAGTATGATTTCATGGATGTTGACATAGTGATTCTTCATGAATCATCTACCCATTAAGACTCCGTGACTCAGCTATCAGTGAGACTGCGTGACTCAACTATCAGTGAGACTCTATGACTCAGTTATCGGCAATACTTCATGACATAGCTACCCAGCTATACTTTGTGACTCATCTGTCAGTGATAATCCATGACTTAGCTACCCTGTGAGACATTGTGACTCGGCTATCAGCAAGGCTCTGTAACTTAGCTACCACCATGCTGGTGGCACCTTCTGTGGGCCACTGTGTCCGCTCTGGTGGTCTGATCTCAAATCCCCATGCACCCCCGGTCTTCTTGGGTCACCGCCATCACTACCATAACCTCGTATCCACCTTTCCCCAATTTTGAGGATGCGGCCATGAAGAACGCACATGTGGAGGGGATCGGGCCTTGTTTGTGTCATCCCATGCCCTCTACATTAGATGTTTAAAAACATGGGATGCTTGGTATCCTAGTTCCATCACATAAATATCATTCTCGGTGAAAAAACCCCAAGGTAAATACCCTCCTATAATAACACATAAACTGTAGATAAACCAGTTTGTGGGTTGATACACATTCATTATTTTGGAATATGAAATGGGAAAACATAAAATAATTATACCCCTACCTGGGTCGGATCTTTTGTGGGTGATGAATGGTGTCGATGCGTTAGTTGTTCTACGATCCTCTATTTATGGAAATTGGTTGTTCATTATTGGTGACAATCCATTCGAAGGGTGGAAGAATAATACGTCCGTTATTCTTCGGTCCATGATCTAATGTTTGGTGGTTGTTGGAGCTAATCTCTATCCCCCTCCCCCCGCCTAAAGCTCCAGAGAAGAACCAAGATTTTTCCAAAAATCATGCGTTGTTTTCATGGCCTTTAAAGGATGAAACACAAATCAACACTTCAGTTATGTTTATGTCATGAAGTTGTTATACTGTTTCATTTAATGAAACAAGGTATTCAGTTTCTCTTGGTTGGAAAACCATTAAGTTGCAACAATTTGAAAATTCAGAAAAATATAATAAAACAAGTTTATTTTTTTTTAAATTTTTCTTTAAAAAGTATGAAAAAAATAACGCTTTCCCTCGACCTGAAAAGGTCGAGGTAAGGTCCATTCTAGCGAACCTACCAGTTTGAGTTCAACAATGATCTCATATATTTGATCTGAGCACTGGTCTAAAAGTTTGAAAAACCTACTCGCATGTTTATTTAAATGAACCATAAAAATAGTTCAAAAATTAACTTTCAAATACATTTGTAAAGTTTGAGGTTAGGCTTCGCCTAAGGAGATCATGCTCTCATGAGCTCAATGGTACTCTTGGATTTTCAATCTGAGTTACTGTTTAGGAGTTATAAGGATTTGAAAATAAAATAATTGTTATTTAATTATTTTATTTATTTCTTAAAACTAAATTTCACTATTATCCTACATCATCCAATGTAAGGATATATCTAAGAAAAACATAACCTCATGAGCTTAGCATTAGTCTCATATTTTTAATCCAAGTCACTTTTCGTGAGTTATACGTATTTAAAAAATAGAATAATTTTATTTAATAATTTTATTTACAGTTATGCCATATTCGGGTTTTCTAAAAGGAGGCCTGAACCGACTAAACATAAGCCGTGCCTAGGGTAAACCTGTCATCTTGAATGGAAAGGTTCCCTCGGATTTATAATCTGATAACCCATTTAATAGTGATTCCATGTTTTCTGTAAAAATGCTCAAGCACGCTATTTATAGGTTATCATTTTTCGATGGATCATTTTGGACATTCTGGGCCTCAGAATCACAAGATTTCTTAGCGCCTGATCTCAAAATAATTCCATATAATAAAAACAATACATGGGATTTCCAAGACATTTCATTACTCCCCCCTTTTTGGGATTCACGTCCTCATAAGCCAAAACAAGGCTAAACAAACAAATTGGGGTACTGAGCATGAATCTAAGACCCCTGCTCTCATATGCTCTGCTGGAGATTCTCATTGTGCCCCCGAACTCACACCATAGTAATCGACCATCCATAATGGACCTACTCCTATCGATCCTCTATCTTCATTGGGAATTCCGCAAACATCGCCCCGTCATCAATGTCCAGCTCACCCCAGTCGATTGACGTGTGATAGATCATGGACGTACCTCCTCAGCTATGACACGTGGAAAATATTGTGCACTTGGTGCATCTGTTGGGGAATAGCTAGGTGGTATGCCACCTTGACAACTCTACTAAGAATCTGAAAAGGTCTGATGAACCTCGAATATAAAATGCCTCCCTAGTGAAATCTCTGCAATCCCTATCGGGGTGATACCCAAAGGAACACATGGTATCCCTCCTCAAACTCCAAGGTTCTCTGTCTCCTATCATCATATGATTTATGCCTGCTCAATGTAGCCCTCATATGGTCCTGGATAATCTACACCTTCTCAATGGTAGTATGTACCAAATCTAGACCCATTAGTGGTGA
The DNA here is from genome assembly GCA_963277665.1 of Viscum album. NCBI lineage: Eukaryota > Viridiplantae > Streptophyta > Magnoliopsida > Santalales > Viscaceae > Viscum > Viscum album. Next base: position 1,196,466,341 of record OY728139.1, read on the forward strand.
CTCCCCTGGGTCATTCCAGCATAGAGGTGATCTTCATGGCTGCCCGTATAAGGCCTCAAATAGTGTCATTCCAATGGTATAGTGATATCTTCTTCTGTATGCACACTCCACCAGTGGTATGTGGTCCTAACAACTACAACCGAAATCCATTACACAAGCAAGAAGCATTTTCCCCAAGGTCTATATGGTCTACTCCATCTGACCTTTAGTCTATGGGTGAAAGGTTGTTCTCAAGCATAGATGAGTCTCAAAATCCTCCCACAATCCTTCCCACAACCAGGATGTAAGGCATGTATCATGACCTGAGACTATCGTAGATGGGACTCTATAGAGTCAAAATATCTCTTGCACGTAGAGGTGTCTTAATCCCTCTTCTGAACTCTACTCTCATATGGGTAGGAAGTGAGTTGACTTGGTGAGTCAATCAATGATCACCCATATAGAATTGTGGCCCCTAGATGTGCGTGGTAATCCCATCAATAATTCCATAGATATACCATCTCATTTCCACTATGGTGTCTTAAGGGGTTGTGTCAGACATGATGGAACCTTGTGCTCATCCTTTACATACTGACAAGTGAGGCATTGTGAAATGAACTCGGCCACTGCTTCCTTTATCCCTAGCCACTGGTACTAACATCAGTGATCCTGGTACATGTTCTCCACTATAGGGTGTACCGCAAAGGGGGATGTATGGAACTCCCTCAAAATATACTCTCGCAATTCCATTGGTACTACTGTGCACCCATTGAAAAGGGTAACATGCTATCCACCTATCGAAAACCCATCAGGTGTCTTCCCTGAGGATAACTGAGCACATCAGGACTTGCAACTGGAATCTCTGAGTTGTACCTCCCTGAATCTCTATAATATTAGTGAGGAAAACCATTTAATGAAGAAAAGATTTCACCTATCTATCCATGAAGTATATTTGAAGCAAGTCCAACTGTTCCGAGGCCTCATTCAATATCTATGAATCAGGTCTTCTGATAAGACCATCCTCTAATGAGTTTCACTTACCAAGGGTATATACTACTTTGAAGTCACAGACTTGGAGGAACTTTAGACATCATCCCTATCTCAACAACTGAAAATAATATTATCACCTTTTCATAAATGTGAAAGGCTACCCCTTTTAACTAATTTATGTGCCCATAAACCCTTTAGTAGTGGGTACTCATTCCCCACATCCACTTGGATAAAGTTCGAGTAATCCAGAAATAACTTTCAACACTGGATCTTACTAAACCCTTCCTCAGCAAGAACCCCACCTATGCCCCCTCCTTGAGAAGCTCTATGAAAGACATCTGATAAATTGATGCTCATATTGGTGCCATCTCAGGGTGTAGAATGATGCAGAAGTCCCTCTCCCTGTGGGGAGGTAATCCTGGAAACATCCTTTGGAAGGATGTTCCTACACTCTTCCACTACTATTGGGAACTGAAAACACAAAATATCAACTTCCACAAGGGTAATGCTGGTCGACTCAAGAGTGATTGGCTACACCCTCCTATGCATGAGTTTGTCCCATACTTCTTGGGTTTCTTTTTTCACCGACCAAGTAAAACCCCATTCCAACGCAGCGGATATACCACATCCTTTTTTCTAAAATAGTCAATATGAGCATGAATTGTGGATGACCATTCCATACCCAAACTAACGTCATAAGGCCTCGATGCTACCACTAATAGTTTCAAACCGAAACTCTTGCTTCAAGGGTTAGATCACATCGTCGGCATAAGTGTGATTATTGAGTCTGCACCCATAGGTATCTAAAGATGTAAGGATCAAGTCTACGGTTTAGAAAAAAAGAATAAGTCTTGAACAAGATTCATGCGAAGAAGGAATTATTAGAACCTATGTCTATTAATGCGATAGCTAGTAGTGGACACAGACTATACCTGGAATCATGCTTGAAGCCCTCGAGTCACACTCCTTGACCGCATGTAGCTACTCACTTCCCCTATCCTCCAACTCCCTGAGCCTGGTGTAAACCATGTTGGGGTGGTGGTTGTAACATATTAAAATGTATACCACCTCTTGATACTCTCCTAGACGCTCTTCCATGTCTTCCACCTTGAAGATTCAAATGTTCCCGTGACTTCCTCTATGCAGGTGGACCATCCACCGTTTCACTATCAGCATAATGGGATAGAAAATCTCTAGATAGATGTCTCCTACCAACTTTTGAAAAGTATTACCTCTTCCCAGGATGACTGGACTCACCCTATGTGCCCTGAGATGTAGACCCCCTATCATGGGACCTCTTCTCAGAACGTCCCACATGTCCAAGTATCTCAGACTAAAATCAGATTCTTGCTTTCCAACTGCTAACATCTAGTTCTTGTATCTGCTTATCCAAAGGACTTCCTACCACAAAGGTTCTCTCTTGAATAGTAGATTAATTTGGAATGCACATAGGAATAGTAGTAGATCAGATGTCTCTAAACACTCCTTTCTCGAAGGTTCGATCCCTGAATCACTGGTCGTATCATATTCATCGAGTACCAGGAAAGTCGTCATGCCTCGATGAATAATCAGCTAATGACATATTGTCCTATAGAAGATCTTGGGCACACATCCCCCTTAGATTTTATGGAAAGATCCATTTCTTTGAGAAAGGTTGTCAAGCTCTATCCACAGGAAAGTCACCTCATCATAGGATCAGGTAATCTAAACCCTACCATCACCCTGCTGAGCCACCTAGAAGGATCACTGCTAGGACCACCATTTGATCTAACGGTGCCCCATCTTGATGTAACCTAGATCATCACCTCAATCCAGTCCTTATCTGCCTGTGAGTTGGGATTTACTCGGAACCTGAGGGGTCTTTATCGCTGAAACTCATGTAAAGGACTGATCCTACAGGTGTCCTCTACCATTAGTACTGGTAGTAATTGCTGACCAATGGGAAGTGGTATCGACATGACACTGCCCGAAGGCACTATCTCGGTAAATGGTCCACGTACCAAAGCCTCATCACTCTGTGGACCATCCTCATGGTCAAGCACTGAAAACCTGGCTGGATGTCAGTGTGGAGGCATCTTGAAAGAGAATAAAGATGAACCATGGTCAATTTATTATACTTGGTGAGATGACTCTTACAAAGAAAGATCATGGAAAACACTCAATGACACATGCAACAAGTTTTTTCATTTACAGGGTCGGAAAACAGAATTTGGGGTCTTGGTGTATGGATATGTCGGCCACCGCACCAACACTAGACTCCCTATCCTAAAATCCAAACTTAAAACACTTAACATTATTGCCCCATCCAAATTTATAGACTATTAGTTCTTCTGGTAGAACCGAAGAGCTCTGATACCAATTTCTCACGACCCATCCCCTAAGGCTCATATCGTGACTTATACCAAGCCCACCTCCCAAAGGACAGGGGTTGTCGACTAGCACCGAAGGCGTCAACCTGCAAATGGGAGGCATTTTACTGAGTACCTCTATGCATGCACACACAACCATGCCCAAATTTTGTAAAAGTAAACCAGCATTCCACTAAAAAACCACTATGTAAAAGTAAAAACTATGGGTCAAATGGTCCACAATACAAACCCAACATAAGATGAACATAAAGTAATAAAAAAAATAGGAAACTGTGATAGTCATCCGCTGGAAACCCCACCTAATGGGTATGTCTAGATTATCTGCTGGAAGCCTTAAAAGCACATCCCACCTACCTGACCTCAGTGGGAACCACCCGGTCCTAGGACACCAAGTCCTCTACCAAGTTGTTAGTTTTCTGCACCAGACACGACACGTGCGGGCGATGCCCGTGTAGGGCTGATCCTAGAAATACTCAGCAGGGACCCTGAAACCAACTCGGGACTCACATAAATCCACAAAGGAAATCACAAAATAATTCACAAATATTAGAGTCACTAGATTCATATCAACACAAGTATAACTTAAAGTGTTGATAGTAAAACCAATGGTTACAAACACTAAAAATCAATCACTTCAAAGGCACTCATCCCCGATGAGTCCATTAGGCTAGTTAGGTCGCCTTGACCTATTGAGTATCTAAGTCACGAAGCCTCATGGATAGTTGAGTCACAAAGCCTTTCTGGGTAGCTGAGTTATGGAGTCTCTCTTATAGCTAAGTCACAGAGTTTCACTGGGTATCTAGTCACGAAGTCTCACGGATAGCTGAGTCACAGAGTCTCATCTAGTAGCTAAGTCACAATTTCTCGCTGATAGATGAATCCAATGTTTTAGTAAAGATATCATCCAATTGATTATTTGTAGAGATAAATTCCAAAACAATATCACCTTTATTAAAATTATATTTAATAAAATGAAATTTTAAATCTAAATTTATAATATGTAGATGGGATTAAAAGAAACCAAACAAATCATGCACCAAATCACCCTAGTGAGAAATCTAAATTTTATATTTTTAGTTCTAAACTATTGTGTTGTGTTCTTTGTATTGAAATAGTAGAAGAGTTGTCAAAATAAAAATGGATCTTATTAAAATATTCATTAAAATAAGAAAAAAAAATCTTAATCCACAAAAATTGAGTATAATAATTAGTATTAGTAATATATTCATCTCCATATATTGATAAATAAATTTATAATTTATTATTTGTGCTCCTAGAAATTTAAATTTTTTCTAAAAAATGAAATATTCTTGAAATATTTTTCTATAAATTATAAAACCTCAAAAATTAAAATTGGAATGGCGAAATAAATCAAAAAAAATATATCCAAAATACAACAGTCTATAATTTACTCTTCCTTTAATATATTTTATCATTATTTTAACTTACTTTAAGTGAGATTCTTTGGCATCAACTTGAAATCTCACAAATATACATACACTAGACATAATATTAGGTATCTAAGAAATTAAATAGAGTAAACTACCTATCATTCCTTGAAATAATTTAACATTAACATATTTTACAATAATATCATAATCTAATTTACAATTAGTACTCATAGGTGTTCTAAAACTTTTACAAGAATCAAGTATAAATTTCTTAACTAATTCTTTATCATACATAAATTGATTCAATAATATTCCATCCTTTATTTGATAAATTTTAATCCCTAAGAAGCATCTTAATTATACCATGAGAAACATATAAAAAGTAACTAGTCATTAAATTAGAAAATTCCTTGTAAAGTATTTCACTAATAATATAAAAACAATAGCATAAAAATATATTTCAATAATTAAAATTTGTGTATAAATATTTTTAATAAAAAAATGTTCTACTTTACATTTATTAAAACCATTATTCAATAAGAATGAAAAAAAACCTTTCATACAAATATAAAAGAGATTTATTAATTACAAATAAATATTATTATAATTTAAAAATATGTTTAGGATTTTCATGTTCAAAATCTATTGGCTGATTAACATTAATTATTGATATGATTAAAGATAGAAATAAGGGGATGAATTTAATATCAAAAAACTTTTAATAAATTGAAACTAGATTTTATAGAATTAAAACAATTGAAACGATAACAAAAATTTTAAAATTAAAATCAATGTTTAAATATAATATTAAAAAGAATGTCATAATAGATTTACAAAGGAGTCCAAAAATAATCCCCAAAGGGATCCCTACATCTCCCCCACTTAAGATTATTTGGGAGGTTTTGGATTAAACCCTTACTTTTTAACGATTTTAGGAATTAACCTAGTCTCCCTTGATTTTTTTGCCATTGTAGAAAGATGAAAGTTTACATGTGTAAGAAATTTGGTTTTTATTTTGTATCGTGAAACCCAAATACATAGCATTCCTTTTAGTGGTTATGGCTAGAAAAAAAAATACCCTTGCCTTCAATATAGTACGAACCTATCTCTCGCACACTCAGTAGTAGTGAGCACCCAATAAAAGGGAAAAAGAAGAGACTTTTTTAGAAAAATACCTTTAAAGAACACTCTAAAACCCATTGTAAGAATATAAAAATAAAATAGTGGGAGTTAGATAGAAAAATTTAATAGAACATAAGGATGAGAGAAAAGTGACACAATTTTCCTATATAATTAATCTTCAAGGTAATTGTTAATTTTGAAGAAAACTTGGGTGGAATTTATGGACTCTAATGTATTTAAAAACGTAATGAAGGTATTGGAAGTCGAATAAAGCCGTTATGAATCAAATTAAAACATTTGGGGCGCTACCTGAATAGATAATTTTTTATTCTGTCTCGATTCTACCAGTCATCTAGTCGGTATCTCCGGCCAACCAGTGGTATTTGGATAGAACTAGTGTTATATATAGGTGCCACCGAGTAGTTTCAAGCACTTGTAGTTATAGGACTCAAAAATTATCCTCCACACTCCTATTCATCCCCATGTATAGTTTATTGCCTTCATGTAAAATTTAATAAAATATAAACACTAAAATCTATCAAAATAAAATTTTTGAATAAAAAACATGTGCTTTTTATCATTAAAACACCTAAGAGTGAGATGTACAACATTATCCCAATTTTGATGATCACAAACACATATTAAATTAATAATAAAAATATATTAACGAAGTATTATTCATTAGTATAACTAAAAATAATTTCAATATTTCATTATGAAACTTCCATCATTTTAAAAATATGATATTTTAGGAAAAATTATTTAATTTTTAAAAAAGTATGAAATTATTTCCCAATTTGAATAATTTCTCCCCATTTTCCTTATAAGAAAAATAAATTTACTAATAATTCAATTGGAAATATGATCTCCCCCTTAGTAAATATCAGAAATCCTAAATAATAGTAAAAAATATTTTAAATTTATTAAAATACATACTGTTTCAAAATAATTTTAAATATATCTTTGAAATAACATAAATTTTACTATAAACATGTCTTTAATAATGTCAAAGTCATTTACACATTTTATATTATCAGAAATATATTAGACAAGGGTTAGATAAATAAGGTTCAATGTATTCATAATAAGACACTTATGAAAAAAAATAGTTTTCAAGGTTTATTTAGACTGTCATTAATGTTCATTTCAGAGATACAAAACCGTTATTTTTTTGGAAATATTATACCAATATTTCCATAAAAGTATATTTTTTATACAAAATTCAAAACATAAAGGATTCAAAAATTTCAAAATAGAATTTTGAAAATAAAAAATTGCACACCACATGTTCCATTACTTAAAGATAGATCATTGTAAAAATATCAAATATAATTTTTAAAGGAGTCTCTCTCTAAGATCATTTTAATTTTAAAAGTATTGGATAGCCCAAAAATGATGCATATTTTGAATGTATATGGGGACAAAAAAAATTGTGTAAATCAATAGTTAAATAAAAAAACACTTAAGACAGTGAAAGAGATTGATCAATAACATTAATACTTAAAGAAAAGAATATAATTCAATAAAGATAAAGGGGAAAAATAAAGGTAAATTCTTATGATTTACAATTTTAGATGAAATAATTCCAAGTTATCCATTTATAACTCCCCATTAACATAATAAAAATGATCAACTACACGGGGTAATTGAACATATAGACTAATTGAATATTAGTGTAAATAAAATATTGCACGATATCAACTTTTTGGAAATGGTCTCTAAGAAAATGGTGCATAAGGCCAATGTGATTTATGATTGAGTATTGAATTTAATTTTTTGAAATTTAGATCCCACTTATTTTATCACATTTAAATAGAACATGATCATAATTTAAGTTGTAATCATGAAGAGTATGTTTCAACTAAATAATTTCTGATCAATAACTCCATACATAAATATATTATATCTTGGTCATAGAAAGAGAAGCTTAATTTTTATTCCTACTACTCCATGAGACAATATTCTTTCCAAGTAGATATAAATTTTTACATTTACTTTTCTAATCTAATTGGAACCCTCCAAAATATGTACTGGAAAAATAAGTAAGTTCATGAGAGGTTTATTTTAGATAAAAAACTAATATTTTCTGTTTCTTTTAAATACTTAAAAATAATTTTGAGATATTTTAAATTGGATTCCTTTGGATTTGATTTAAAATGGTCATAAATTCATACACTAAACATGATTTCCTTCCAGGTCACTATAAGATAGATAATACTCCCCCAATAATACCTCTATAAATATTATTGTCCACCAATTTTCCATCTTTATTCAAATTATTCTAATAAGAAGCACACATTTGAGTATTAATATGCTTAACTTGTACTATGAAAAAACTCTTTAAAATCTCATTAGTGTATTTTCTTTTTTCTAAGAAAAGTTCCATCAAAATTTTGTGAAATTCTAAATCCAAGGAGAAAATTTAGTTTTACAATAAAAATTATTCCAAATACCTTACTCATTAAATAATAAAAAACATTATAATGAGATTATCTAGTTAACAAAAAATTACATCGTCAAAAAAAATTGAAAAATCAAAATATATTTTGAAAAATATTTTAAAAATATAGTTGAGTCAACATTTCAAATTTCAAAACCATTTTCTAAAAGAAATTTAGTTATCCATTCATACCAATATTTTGGAGCTTATTTCAATACATAAAGTGATTTGGTTAACTTGATAACATGATATAGAAATTTATAATCCTAAAAACTAGGTGGTTGTTCCATAAAAAAATTTTCATAAATAAAAACATTTAAAAATTCACATTTAACATCCATTATAAAAATATTAAAATTTAAGTGATAGGTGAATTTCAACAAGATTCTAATGAATTCTAGCCAAGATACTGGGGGAAAAGGATCACCATAATCAATTCCTTCCTCTGGGTTAGAGCCTTTAGCTACAAGTCGGGCCCTGTTATGGGTGATATTTCCTTGCTCATCCAATTTATTTTTAAATACCCATTTAGTTTCAATAAAAAGATGATCATTGGGCCTTTCTATAAGAATCCAATCATTGTTTCCAGTAAATTAATTTAATTCATCTGGTGTGAAAATAACCCAATTTTCATATTTAATGGAATTATAACGATTTCAATGATATAGGTGCGAGACAAAAGTGTGATGTTCAAATTTATGTAAAATAAACCTTCTAGTATAAGTTCCATGTTGAAAATCAAAAATAACATTTTCAAGAGGAGGCAACTTCCTTCATTTAATGAAAAAACATAACTACACGACATATACTCTCAAGTACACGGTGTGGACTTTCCATTTTTTTAATTGTTCCTCTGGAGGCCACTTTCCACCGCTTCACTATTCATCTGTCAACTTGATTACATGACATGTATTTTTGCATACATAGCATGTACTACTATTCCACTGGTGGAAACTCCCACCACCTTACGGTTCACATGCCAATTGATTACACAGCGTGTATATACTAAGTACATAGTGTGTAGTCATTTTTTACACCTTTCATCACTGAGAGACCTACACGCCCTCTATAATCATCCCATATGGCCAATGTACACAGCGTGTGGAAAAGTACATGGCGTGTACCGACAAATTTTGGGATTTTTCTCCATTTTCCTTATTTTATCAAAAACACTTAAGGAAAAGGAAAATAAGAATCTCGTACCTCCATAATAAGAACCAGGTTCTTATAAACTTCCCCACTTAAAATCAATTCATCCCCGAATTTCCCTTCCAAGGGTGGTGAAGATAAATCTGAAAACAACTCTGGCCACTGAGCATGTACGTTGGTCTCCTGCTCCCAGGTTTCGTCCAATTATGGAACATGCTACCATAGCACCCATACGAGAGGAACTGACCGTCCTCGGAGAACCTTTGTGTTCTTATCAACAATATGAATTGGATTATCTTCAAAGGATGCATAGACCTGAAGCTCAACCTCCTCGGTATGAATACATGAGATGGGTCTGAGTGATAATGGTGTAGCTGAGATATGTGGAAGATGTTGTGCATGGCCCGAAACCTCTATGGTAATAGAAACTGATAGGAAACCAGCCCGACTCTCTCCTAAATCTCAAACAGCCCCACATAACTCGGTGAAAGTTTACCCTGTCTCCTGATCCACCTGTGTCCCAACCTCGGTGAAACAGGTAAGAAAACCTAATCCCTGACCACGAACTCCAAGGGTCGTCTGCGACGATCAGCATAAGATTTCTAACGAGATTGTGTAGTATCCATCTGCTTCTAAATCAACTCAACCTACTCTGAGGTCTCCTGTATGAGACATGGTCCCAGTAAAGCTACCTCACCTGCCTCCAACCAGCACAAAGGTGATCGGCATGGACTACCAGATAAAGCCTCACAAGGTGCCATCTCAATAGTTTCCTGAAAACAATTATTGTAGGAAAACTCGACCAGGGGAATGTGCTTCTCCAAAGAGACCCCAATGTCCAGGAAGTATGCCCACAGCATGTCCTCAAGCACCTGTATCATACGCTATAACTGGCCATCGGTCTAAGGGTGGTAAGTTGTGCTTAGAAGCACCTGTGTACCCAGTTCCCTCTAAAAAAACTGATAGAAATGAGATGTAAAACAGGCATCCCTATATGAAACGATATAACAAGGGACCTCATGAATACGTACTACCTCTCGGATATAAAACATCTCAAGCTCGTCAAAACCGCAGGTCTCCATGATCGAAAAAAGTGAGCTACCTTTGTAAGTCTGTCCACAACAACCCACACGGAATCATTGGCTCGAGGTGACCTCGGCATCCCAGTCATGAAGTCCATCACAACATCATCCCATTTCCACTTCAGAATGGGTAACTTTTGTAAGAGTTCGGCTGGCCTATGATGCTCCGCCTTCACATGCTGACAGGTGGAAAATCTTGTAACAAAACCATTTACCTCTTTTTTCATACCCGGCCACCAATACTAATGTCTCAAGTCACGGTACATGTTGGTAACTCCAGGATGCACTACCCAAGATGAAGCGTGAAACTCCCACAAAAACTCCTTGCACATATTCCCTGTAACCCACACTCATCCATGTATACGTAGTACCTCATCATCGCCTATCATCCAAACAAGAGGAGGGTCATAACTTGTCACCGAATCTCGTAGAAATAGGCCTTCCGAATCAGATTATTGTCTCATCCTCACTCTATCCAGGAGGGTATAAGTAACAACTAAGGATAAAATATAGGCTCTCCCATGACTATCATGCACCTCCAAATGGATCTCAGAGAACAAAGCGATAAGCTTCCACTCACCACTGGCCTCCTGCACTGCATGTATCTGAGTCCTCCTACTCAGTGAATCAGCTACTGCATTACCCTTACCATGTGTATAAGAAAGCTCAAAGTCAAAGGACTGAAGGTATTAAACCCACTGTCGTTGTCTCAAATTTATATCACGTTCGGTAAATATGTATTTCAAAATTTTGTGGTCTGTAAACACCACAAAATGTTCTCCTTGGAGATAATGTCTCCAACAACGTAATGAATGAAAAACTGCAGCCAACTCGAGATCATGCGTCTGGTAATTCATCTCATGTGGCCTCATACCAAGACCCGTACGCAACTACTTGATCTCCCTGCATCAAAACTGCTCTCATCCCAATACCTGATGCATCACATTAAACTATATAGCTCTTCCCTTTCTCTAGAAGTATCAAGATTGGTGCTAATGTCAACCTTCCTTTCATCTCTTGAAAGGATATCTCACAAGCTTCTGACCAAACAAACGTCATACCCTTCTTAGTCAAACAAATCAACGACACTGCTAAGTGGGAGAAGTCCTGTATTAAGTGCCTGTAGTAACTAGCCATCCCCAAGAAACTCCATATCTCAAACATGTCATTTGGATTCTCCCAGGAAACTACTACTCTCACTTTCTTTGGGTCTACGGTAACTCCTGCCTCTGAGATAATATGACCCTGGAAGTGTATCTGGTCCATCCAAAAGTGGCACTTTGAGAGATTAGCATATAATTGATGCTCTCTCAATGTAATCAGCATGATCTCAAGATGGGTGGCATGGTCGTGTCGAGTGTGAGAGTAAACCAAGATATCGCCCTCGAAGACTACCACAAAATAATCCAAATATGGGTGGAACACCCGATTCATCAGAGCCATGTAAACTATTGGCGCGTTCGTGAGTCTGAACGACATGACCAAGTACTTGTATAGACCATATATGCTCCGAAAGTTTTTAAGCGTAATGTTTTATGGTCTAACGCGCAACCGATGACGTCTGGATATCAAGTCAATCTTTGAGAATACTCGTTCTCCTAGAAGTTGATCAAAAAGATCATCAATCATCGACAATGGATATTGGTTCTTGATCTTCAAATGGTTCAACTTCTGATAATCCATGCAGAGTCTGAGGGTACCATCTTCCATCTGCAAAAACAGGATAGAAAAACTCCAAGTAGAAGTACTGGGTTGGATGATACCCTTTGACTACAACTCTTCTAACTGGTTCTTGAGCTCCTGCAATTCTGGTGCAGCCATCCTTTAAGGAGGAATGGACACTGATGCCACTCCTGGCACAAGTTCAACAAAAAATCCACATATCGCTTCAGAGGTAGACCTGAAAAGTCATCTAAGAAGACATCCATAAAACGATCAACCACTGGAGGGATATCCTTCTGACAAGTTCCCTGGTCATCCTGATATAAACTCACAATATGGGCTATCAATCCACCTCACCCACGATGTTCGAGTCCAACTCGACTTTCCTGGATATCCCATTCGCCCTTGTATAGAAACTCTCTTCCCTATGGTGATGTGAAACTCACCCTGTGATGATAGAAATATACAAAGGCTCGAAAGGGTACCAATCAGTCCATCCCAAGAATGACAACATAGCCCGTCATCTCTAAGACATAGAGGTCCCATAGAAAGTGAAACCCACTAACATCTCGTGGGAAAACCTTGAACTAACGTACACCTGTCATTCTAATTACCTACGGAGAGTCTAGAGTCATGATATAAGAAGAAGAAGAAACACAGAGCCAAAGGCTCTCCATAACAGGCACATATATAAAGTTATGTGTAGCACCAGTATTGAATAGTACTGAAGATAAAATAGAAGCAACTAGAATAGTACCTCTAACAGTGGAAGGTCTGGGATCCTACTCTTTTTGGGTCTGCTGCATTGCATATGTCTACCCAGTGCCGCGGCCCTACGATACAGCCTGACTACCCTGAGTAGACCCGCCCTGCTGTCTCTGAGATCCTGGTGTCTGGCTACCACGGCCACGACCACCACCTTGGCTGGAAGGTATTGATGTATTCCAATTCCCTGATTAGTATGAAGCTGTTGGCCCTACTCCTACACGCGAAGTCTGCACAGAACCCCTCTCACTAGTCATTGGTGGAAACGCCCTACAAAAACGCTGAAGATGACCCATCTTGCAGCAAGCTCGACACTCTACTGGGTCACGTGGATACTGAGGTCTCTTGTGCCCCTCCTTAGCACATTGGTAGGACATTACCTGGCCTCTTGAAGAAATATTCTAGCTAGTACTACCACCATGAGAGAAATCCATCCGCCTCTTCCTCTTACTGGTAGAAATAGTACCAGAAACTGGTGTCGAACCGCCCTGGCCTGCACCACTAACTTCCCGTAGGTTCTGTACTTAATCAACACTTGGTTCACAATAGCATGCAATGTAGGCAACCTGAAAACATTCATCGGTGCTAGGATGTCATATCAAAGACCATCCTCGAAGAGTCTAGCCCTCAACATCTCATCACCCACCAGAATAGGTGCAAAACATTTTAGCTCGGTGATGCGGGCAGAATAGTCCATCACTAACATGGCGTCCTACTGCAGATTCATGAACTCTCGAGCTCGATATTCCCTTAGCATCTCCAGAAAGAAAAAGTCAAAAAAAAGACCACCTTAAAATCTTCCCATGCCATGTCTCGGTGATGATCAGTCTTGGTGGTAAAATCCCACTATCTCTTGGTGGAATCACGCAACATGTTAGTAGTGAGTTGGACCCTCCTCCCTGGAGGTGTCTTAAGAAGCTCGAAGATAGTCTGCATAGAACCCAGCCATGATTCCGTAGCTTGTTGTGAACCATCCCCTGAAAACGTAGGCAGATTCTACTGCTGGAATATACATGTCAGCTCTGCCATAGATGTGGCAGCTGGCAGTGCTCCCTGAAAGGTCTGCATAAACCGCATGAAGCCTTCACGGAACCGCGCATCTATACATGTGTCTGGTATAACGGTTGGTGCTGCATTTGGAACTACTGTTGGATCCATCGGTAGCCTATGGCCTACCATCTCTAATGTATAATCGTTTCCGCTATCTTGGTGAACAAATCATATTCATCTCGGAGGCATGACTCTACGAGGTCAAACACATGCCTTAGATTACAATCATTAAGGACTAAAAATTGGAAGCGTGAGAAGGGAACATGAGGAAGAAAATGTTCAAGTTGACAAAACAAGACTACACAACGTGTATAATAAATACACGGCGTGTTCCTATAATCCATTCACATCAGTGTGTACTTGTACCAGAACTGTTCGTGTAACACCCCAAACACACGACGTGTTGTCCACAAACATGTTGTGTACTTGAATTTTATTCCCCTTCCCAAGTCTTTCTACACGGCTTAGCCACACGACTCTCTTTTGAACGCAACTACATGGTGTGTATAAGGTTTACACGACGTGTACTAGACGAGCTTCACCAAACCGTGTTGTTCATGACACAGCTGGGTACAAAGCTCACACTACATGGTGTATTCAAGATAGAAACGACATGTACAGCTTAGATTCCAATTGCCCATGTTGTCAGTGACACAGCCGGCTACTCGACTGACACTACACGACATGTTACACCCGCACACGGTGTGTACACCACCCTATTTTCCCAGCCACATGGCCATGTCCACATGGTCTCTCACCGGTCAAGACTACACGGTGTGTCCCACAGGTACACGGCGTGTACTGAAAAGGATAACACCAACCCGTGTTGTTAGTTACACGGCCAGATTCCCATATTACACTACACGGTGTGTTCGGAAGTGACACGGTGTGTTTAAGAGAAGATTTATTTGTCCGTGTTGTTAGTCACCCGGGAGGACACAGGGTCAACACGAGACGGTGTGTACAACTGGTACACGGAAAGTTTCCCCTAGAGTTTTACGATCCCTTGTTTCTGCCTACGTAGCCTATGACACGGTTAGAATCTACACGTCATGTACATAGGGTACACGTCCCTGGATCAATGCAGCGATCCCAAACATCATTTTATACATATTAATTAAATCATTTATGCAGTTATAGGTATTTTATTAGTCAAGGCCTCAGCCATAGGACACCCCAAACATGGTCGCATAGCACAACGGTACACAAAAACAACTCGACAGTTAGAAATAAACACAAGACCACCTACCTCGATCTCCTCTGATCGATATATGTGAATGACATCTCCTGAATAAAATGATAGTAGCATATATCTGGGATAAACGTCCACCCATTAAAACTCAAATATCTTCCCATAGGGCAATATTTGGAAGGATAGGTTCAAGAAGATAGAAGAACTCACCTGCGTGGTTCAGATGAGATCATCGGTGAAGGAATCAAAGTTCCAGTGTGCGGTCAGAAGCTCTTCCAAGATCCAGCCTTCTCTCTCATGGCTCTCATCGAGTTCTAAGATTCCTCTGTCGAAATAGGTTGCTAATGCATGTTTTTAATGAAAAACTACAACTACACGACATGTATTCTCAAGTAAACGGTGTGTAATTTCCATTTTTTAAATTGTTCCTCTAGCAGCCACTTTCCACCACCTCATTGTTCATCTATCGACTTGATTACACGGCATGTATTACTACGTACAAGGTGTGTACTACTGTTCCACTGGAGGCTACTCTCACCACCTTACTATTCACATGTCGACTAGGCTGTGAGTAAAACTCAGTATGCCACCACCAAAGGTGTATATAAATATCAAGTTTAATGGATGGTGCATGAAAGAATAAATAAATAAGAAGAAAAGGAAATACAATTTAGGGGCTAATAATTAAGAATATCTACTTAGCTATTACTACCAAGGTTCCAATTCAGTATGTCTCTTTTGTTAATAGTCATCATCAATCACACAAGGTTCATGGAATTCATCATTTTTCATAAGTGAACAAGTTATGAACCTATATCACTAGGGATGAGCATAACAGGTGATCACCACATGTACCTTGGAGCCTCAGTCTATGTATTTTCATTGAATACAACCTTTGGGGGAATAGAGCATCAGTCCAACTCCCCAACCCATGCATTTCTAAGTAGGTTAGAGCATCAGTCCAACCCTATGCATGGGAGGAGAATCAGTCCTTTATCCCACCACCAATCCATGTTCACATGCTTATTTATCCATTCACCACATTTATCCATATCCAAACCAATACAACCAATACATATAACAATTTTGATTCACAACAATCAACATGGGATTCAATGTTATACCTTATCCCATTCACAATCCCATTTTACAACACATCGCACATTATCACAATTCTCTTTCCCAAGTCTCATCTCCTTAACCAAATTCATTAATTCACAAGGAATTACCAAACCCATGTGTTCAACATTTCATATAAACTAACCCTCTTAGGGTTTTCAACATAATTCATTATTCACAACCCCATTTAACTAATTTAACCCATTTTTATTACCATGCCAAACAATACCTTTATCCATTTCTAAGAATAGTCACATGACAATATTTTATTTTCACTCCCATTAAACTTTTCAACATTCTTATCAAGGGATCTACATTGTTACATGAAAACATTGCTCATATTAGCTAACTTCTAAGTCTAAAAAGTATCAGTGCACCCCATGTGTGGCCCTACTAAGGTCATGTCATCCTCTATGTGTCCCATGGGGACCATGAGGGTTTCCATTCATCAATTAGACATTCATTATACTAAATATCATCAAAGGAAAAAAAATTAAAACAATGGGTAACCAATAAACAAACCCAAGCATGCACAAATGTCAAATGAAACTATGGGATATAACATATAGACCACCTACCTTGAATCTATTGATGAATATTCCCTCAATCGAAGCCTTATATCCCTATTCCAACAACCCTTGAAGCCTCAACCTAGATCCCACTAGAAAAAAAGGGTTTTAGAGCTTTAGAAGTAGATGGTAGAAACATAAAAACCCTAATTGAGAAGAGGAAACAAGGAGGAGATTATACTTACCTGGATATTTGATTTTCAAACGACGAAACTCTATATGACCTAGAGATGATGGAGAATAAACCTTGTAAGATATTGGGAGCTCTTCCTCATCACTACGGTATTAAGGGGGATGAAATGAGGAAATCTCAAGTTTGTATTAATATCATGTAATGGAATTTTTTAAAATTCTCTACTTTACTGAGTTGCACAGTTTACCTACATGGTTAGCCAAACAATCCACAAACTGTGCATGAGAAACTATCCCAGAATCACCATCTTTACACGGTTTCCTATAAATTCTTCATGGTTATCTTAACAATGTGGTAACCATGCACAATCCTATTTCCAAGGATGCATAGTTACTTGGGATGCTCTGCATGGTTTTCACTTACCATGTGCAAACTATGAATCATGCCTAGAAATTCCTTTTTCCTCCACTTTCATGCCCCAATCCTCCGAAACACCCTCGATCCATCTTGTGAAATTTGGGAAACACTTATTTGACCAAAATAAAGGACTAAAAACATAACTTAATAAAAATCATGGATCTTACAACCTCCCCACCTTAGGACGGCTCATCCTCAATCCACTCTTCTTGATCATCATTGAGATTATGAAGCAAAGAGTCCGGGCCACTGGACATACATATCCGACTCTCGCTCCCCTGTTTCTTCCTAAATTTTTCCATGTTGTCATAAAATATGAACCAACTGTACAACCTTACCCCAAAATACCTTCTCTCAATGATCCATAATATGAACCAAATGCTCCTCAAAGGATGTATTATACACAAGCTCAACATCAAAAACATTTATCATCTAAGATGGATCAGGATGATACTGCCAAAGTTGTGAAACATGAAAAAAATTGTGTATCCTACTATACCATTGTGGAATATCCAATGGTTCAGCCACTGGTCTTATCCTCTCCACTATCTCAAATGAACCCACATACCTGGGTGCTAACTTGTCCTATTTTTGAATTTAACAGTGACCCAACCCTCGCGAAACCCAAAGAAACACACTATCACCTACCATGAACTCAATAGGTCTACGACGGCGATCTACATATGATTTATGCCTAATCTGTGCTATTTCCATCCTCTTCTGAATCGACTGAAACTTCTCTGACATCTCCGACATGAGACTTGTTCCTAACATCTAAGACTCCCCATCTTCTAACCATCCCAACATAGATCTTAATGGACTGCTATAGAACTCCCCAAAGTCATCATCTAAATTGTAGCCTAAAAAATATTTTTGTATGAAAATTCAACAAGCGGCAAGTGTTTTTCCCATAATCCACCAAAATCCAGAACATAGGCTCTCAACATGTCCTCGAGTACCTGAATTGTATGCTCTAACTACCCATCCATCTATAGGTGATAAGCAGTACTCAACAAAGCCTGGGTACAAAGCGCCTTCTGTAATCCCTACCCGAATCCCAATGTGAAATGAAAATCATTGTCTGAAACTATTTTTTTAGGAACACAATTAAATCAATCTATTTCTCTAACATAAAAATCACCCAACTGGTTGACTATATAAGTTTCCTGGATCAGTAAAAAATGATCCACTTTAGTCAACCAATCCACAATGACACATATTGCATCATTCTTTCGAGGCATCCTCAGAAGACTCACTCTAAAGTATATCATTATGTCATTCCACATTCATTATAGAATGGGAAATGAATATAAAAACCCACCTAAAAACTAATGATCGGACTTCACCTGTTGATAGGTAAGGCATCGCGCCACAAAACCCACAATCTCTTTCTTCATTCCTGGTCACTAATAATACAACCGAAGATCATGATACATTTTACTCAATCCAAGATACACTGCCCACTTAGATTTATGGAACTCGTGCATCAATTCCTCACGTGAACCTGCTGATACCACAACATGACCCTGAACATAAAAAATTTCATCAGCACCAACAACCCAGCTAGATAGTGACTCCCCACCTTTAAGACTTTCCTTCTTGTCCAAACACTTCAGATCTTCCATCTGACTTTCCTAGACACAGCTGAAAATCATATACTCAATTTATATAGATGCATTGGTCATTTTTCAGTTCCCACCCAACACCTATAGGTGAATCTTAGCAAAAAAGTAATCATTTTTGATTCATTGTTGGATTCTTGAACCACTTGATTCTGAGTCTTCTTTCTCAGATAATCCTCAAAAATATTCCCTATCCCAGGCGTGTAATGCAACTCAAAATCGAATGAGTATAGGTACTCGACCCACATTGACTACCAAAATTCAAATACCACTTAGAAAAGACGTAATTAATAAATTTATGATTAGTAGACCCCATGAACCACTCTCCCTACAAGTAGTGCCTCCAACACATTGAGGAATAAAACACAATAGCTGGCTCGAGATCATGGGTTGGGTAATTTCATTTACGAGGTCTCAACTGTCTTGAACCATAAGCTACAACCCGATCATTCTACATCAACACTACCCTGAGTCCCACACTGGACACATCACAAAGCATGGTGTACTTATTTCCAGGTTCAGGTAGGATCAGAATCAGTGTTGTAGTGAACCGCTTCTTTAATTATTGAAAAGAAGTATTGCATGCCTCTGAACACTAAAACATAACACTCTACTTATTTAGGATTGATAGTTATGGCATCCCAACTTTTTATTACAAAACTTTTCTTTACATAATATTAATTTAACATATCATAAGATCTTTTTGGTTTAGTCTCGTGGAAATTAGGAACATAATAAATGAAAACAACATAAAACATCCTTCTAATACACTTGTAAGGATTCATCATAGGTTCATCATAAGTACAATTATTTCATATCATAACCTGGAGACATACATAAAGGGAAAGGGTGAGAAGAAGGATCGGTAAGGAAAACAAGTGAAACTATTGACCTGTGATCTTGATCAATATTAATAAGAACATGATAAAAGTCATAAAGGCCTGAGAAATGGAAGAATAGGAATATCATAATAAAAAAACATGAATCATAAATTGAATATGTGGCTACAACATTTCATTTGGACATACATGAACATATCACCAAGGTCCATCCCTAAGGTGTCATAAAAATTACCAAGGTTATTCACCAAAGTATCGTGAAACTTGTCATCTCTATGGATTAATTCTTTACCCAATGCATTGGAGCGCTATTAGGGCACACCCTTAATATGTATTTATTTACATATGATCCACATAGATCATAATAAAACATTTCATAAATAACCCATAGAGAACAAAATAAATGGGTTTCACTTCAAAATCGTGACATTTTTAATGTGCTTCAATACTTGATCGGTATGTCATTTATAACCCATAGAAAGGGAGTGAGCATTATATGTATGTCAATTCTAGAATAAAATATATAATATTTTTGTATCTATGAACACCCATAGAAACGAAATAGGTCTGGGTATTTACATAAATAAAACAAGAGAAATACTTGAGAAAAAGAGATAGAAATATTGAGATGAAATTTCTGCAGCATAACGGCAATATAACATGGTTTTAGAAAATAATATAAATAGAGGGGACAAGGGTCACCCATACATAAATGAATCATTTTACAGTAGAGGTACAGAATAAAAAGAAATAAGATCACGATGTGGATATTTGAAGGAAATACCATATGAAAATGAAACTCGGAGGAAAAGAGAAGTTGTGATTTCTTTAACAAAAATTCGGGCAGCCTAACGGTGTCAGGTAAAAATTCAGAAAATAAATTGATGAGAGTGGAAAGGGTATCTCATAATTTTTAAATTAAATGGAAAGTAGTAAAGAGATAGAATAACAGGCCCCCTCATAATAAAATGTTACTATAAGATATAACATAAAGGAAGTCATAACTTAAAAGAAGAGGGTGAATGGTTCCCTTACCTTGAAGAGTAACTTCGAAAGCATGAAGGTCAGAACCTAGGGAGGCTTGAGGGTACCTTGGGAGGACTCCTTGGGAGTTAAGGAGACCAGAACTTCATTGAGGGGGATTTTGGAATGAAATGAATGAGGAACTGGCTTGGTATTTATAGGAAAAGTGAGGGAATAAATTATTAATTTCCAAGGGACACCTCATCGGTGGTATTTGAAAAACCACGGGATTTCCCACGGTATTTTACCATGGTATTGGACAATTGGTACACCTCATAGAATATCTAACTATTCATAAGTCGACCAGAAATCTTACATCATTATTACATCATTAATGTTGTCATTAAACACCCGAAACTCAAAACAATATTTATACTATTCACCGAAAATTCAACTATTTCAGAAAAATACCAAAAATTCACCCAAACCTAATATTGATAATCTGAATTTAAAATGAACTCCATTTTATGAAAATAATTTTCTAAATAATTTTAATTTGATTTTTAATTAAAATCATTATTTATTCTAAAAATACAAATTTAAAACTATAACTCATTTTGTAACCCCTTAAAAAAGTAAACAAGGTCCCATTAAATTATCATACAACCATAATACAATAAAGTAAAAATTTATTATTACATTTTATGAAAATATATTTCCATTTTAAATTATTAAATTAATTATCAAATTGTAAATAAAATATTTATGACATACAAAAATACCAAAACGTATAATATGATCATTTATTCACTTTTAAGATTTCTAAAATGTATTTATACATTCATGGGTGAAGTTTCTATTTTTTTGGTCGATTTACTTTTCATTATTATTCATAAGGGTATGTTAATTTTCACCAAAAAATTATTTTGATCTTATTGAACCACCTTTTTCACATTGATTACAACCATGTATTACAGATTTTTGAAAATCATTTCACAAAAAAAGTAATTTAATAATAAAATATTTCTTACTATTCATCAAAACAAAACTATTCATCAAAAACTATTCATCAAGAAAACACTATTCATCCAACACTATTCATCATATAAAATACTATTTATCAAATAATTGATGCTTCTTTGAAAACTTATAAAAATTAAGCCTATATTAATTTTGGCATTTGAAATTCAAAAATGATTTTTATTTAACAATATAAATTTTAAGTATTAGAATTTTAACTTTTAAATATAAAAATCCATAGTTATTAAAAATAATAGCAAATAGAAAATTAATAATGAAACTGTTTAGTGAAATTTCTGACACAAAAAAATTGAAATTATTTAAAATTAAAAATGGGAGTTTTAATCATAATATTTAATTAAAATTATCATTATTCCATATACCATAATTTTTTATAATAATTATATCATTTTTAAAAACTAAAATTTGGGTCTGAAGTAATTCTTTGTGCTTCTATTGTAAAACATAATAAAAAGTTATTAGGAGGAAAGAGATCCATAAATAAAAGAAGTTCATTTTTTTCAGGTCGTTACATTCTTCCCCCTAAAATAAATTGAATCCTCACAATTTTATCTTATTTGAAAATTATTACTATTTGGAAACTTATCATTATAAATCCATTTCATTTTTTAAGTAAATATTATTCTTTAACAACAATTACATTTTCTATGAATCCTTCATAGTGATTCATAAAAAAGCTTATGATTAACCAAACATATCCCCTGAGAGTGTCGAAACAAAGAGTGCAGCAAGGACCATTGTCGTGCACTAGTTCCCATTTGAGTCTAGCTCAAAGCGATGTTTTCGGGTTTTACCCCTATTTACATCTGTTCTAGAGCCGCCTCTTCCTGCTCATATCCAGACAGAGACATATTTGTTCAGAAACCACTTACTTAATATTTAACCAAAATACTAGGAAGTTTTCCTATATTTAATCTTTTCTATAGGGTTCTTCCTAAAATTTTTATATCCTAATTCCCACAAAAAACTAAACCATCCTCTGATACCAATTATGGTATTCCACTGTTTTATTACACAACTTTTATTTGCATAATACAAATCTAACAAATTGAAAGATCTTCTGGGTTTAGTGTCTTGGAAATTAGGAACATAATACATGAAAAAACATAAAAAATACTTTTAATACACTTGTAAGGCTTCATAATATGTTCATAATAAGTACAATTACTGTATCTCATAACCTAGAGACAAAAATCAAAGGAAAGGTTGAGTAGAAGGCTCGGTAAGGGAAACAAGTGAAACAGTTGACATGAGATCTTGAGCAATATTAATAAGAACATGATAAAAGTCGTAAAGGCATGAGGAATGGAAGAATTGGAATATCATAATAAAAATAACTTGAATCATAACTTGAATATGTGGCTACAAAATTTCATTTAGACATTCATGAACATATCACCAAGGTCCATCCCCAAGGTGTCATAAAAATTACTAAGGTTATTCACCAAGGTATCGTGAAACTTGTCATCTCTAGAGATTAATTCTTTACCCAATGCATTGGAGCGCTATTAGGAAACACCCTTAATATGTCTTTATTTACTTTTAATCCACATATATCATAATAAACCATTTCATAAATCCCCATAGAGAAGAAAATAAAAGGGTTTCACTTCAAAATCGTGACGTTTTAAAAGTGCTTAAAAACTTGATCGTTATGTGATTTATAACCCATGAAAAGGGAGTGAGGGTTATATGTATGTCAATTACATAATACAATGTATAATTTTTGTGTATCTATGAACACCCATAGAAATTAAAAGGTATGGGTATTCACATAAATAAAACAAGAGAATTCTTTGAGAAAAAGAGAGATAAATTTTGAGAAGACATTTCTGCAGCATAACGGCTATATAACATAGTTTTAGAAAATAATATAAAGAGAGGGGACAAGAGTATCCGATACATAAATTAATAATTTTATAGTAGACGTACAGAATAAAAATAAACAAGATCATGGTGTGGATATTTTAAGGAAATACCATATGAAAATGAAACTCGAAGAAAAAGAGAAGATGTAATTTCTTTTACAAAACTTTCGGTAGCCTAACGACGTCACTTAAAAATTCAGAAAATAAAATGATGAGATTGGAAAGGGTATATAAAAATTTGAAATGAAATGGAAAGTAGTAAAGTTATAGAAGAACAATCCCCCTCATAATAAAATGGAACTATAAGACATAACATAAAGGAAGTCATGACTTAAAAGATGAGGGTGAAAAGTTACCTTACCTTGAAAAGGTAACTTTGAAATCATGAAGGTTGGGACCTTGGGGGGACTGAGGGAACCCTGGGAGGACTCCTTGGGAGGTAAGGGGACCATAAATTCATTTAGGAGGATTTTGGAATGAAATGAATGAGGAATTGGCTTGGTATTTATATGAAAAGTGTTGGAATAAATTATTAATTTCCAAGGGACACATCATCGGTGGTATTTTCAAAACCATGGGATTTCCCATGGTATTGACCACTTGGGATCTTCATAGAATATGTCACTATTCATAAGACTACCTGAAATCTTACATCATTATTACATCATTAATAATGTCATTAAACACCCGAAACTCAAAATTGTATTTTTACTGTTCATCGAAAATTCAACTGTTTTAGAAAAATCCCAAAAATTCACCCTAACATAATGTCAATGATATAAATTCAAAAATGAACTCCATTTTATGAAAATAATTTTTTAAATATTTTTAATTTAATTTTTAAATAAAATCATTATTTATTCCAAAAATACAATTTTAAAACTATAACTAATTTTGTATAACCTTAAAAAAGTAATCAACATCCCATAAAATTATCGTATAACCATAATAAAATAATGTAACAATTTATGATTACATTTTGTGAAAATATATTTCCATTTTAAATTATTAAATTAATTATAAAATTGTAAATAAAATATTTATGACATACAAAAATACCAAAACATATACTATGGATGTTTTTTTTCACTTTTAAGATGTCTAAAATGTATTTATACATTCATGGGTGAAGTTTATATTTTTTTGGCCAATTTACTATTCATTAATATTCATAAGGGTATGTGACTATTCACCAAAAAATTATTTTGATCTTATCGAACCACATTTTTCACGCTGATTACAACCATGTATGACATATTTTTGAAAATCATTTCATAGAAAAAAGTTATTTAATAAAAAAATATTTTATTACTATTCATCAAAAACTATTCATCAAGAAAATACAATTCATCCAACACTATTCATCAAATAAAATACTATTTATCAAAAAATTGATGCTTCATGGAAAACTTCTAAAAATTCAGCCTATATTAATTTTTACATTTGAAATTCAAAAATGATGTTCATTTTACCATAAAAATCCAATAAGTATTAGAATTTTAACTTTTAAATATAAAAATTCATAGTTATTAAAAACAATAGGGGATAGAAAATGAATAGTGAAACTATGTAGTGAAATTTCTGACAAAAAAAAAGTAAAATTATTAAAACTTAAAATGGGGAGTTTTAATCATACTATTTAATTAAAATTATCATTATTCCATATACCTTAATTTGTTATAATAATTATATCATTTTTAAAAACTAAAATTTGGGTCTGAAGTAACTAATTGTGCTTCTATTGTAAATAATAATAAAAAGTTATTAAGAGGAAAGAGATCCATAAATAAAAGAAGTTCATTTTTTCAGGTCATTACAATAGTGGTGCTTCCGGATGAGAAAATGCCTAATGAACCTCTGGTATTAACCGTCCCAACCTAGAAAACTCTGAACATAAAAAACATTCTTGGGCTACTCCCAAGACACCACAGACCACAACTTCTCTGGATCTACCAACACACCTGAATCAAAAATGATGTGCCCCTAGAAATGCACTTTATCAATCCAAAACTGACATTATTATAGTTTGGCATAAAGCCTATTCCATCTTAGTGTACTCAAGAGGATTTCAAGATTCTTGGCATGGTCGTCATGAGTTCATGAGTACACCAAGATGTAATCAACAAAGAAAATCATTAATTGATCTAGATAAGGGTTAAATACCCAATTAATTAGTGATGTAAACAAAAACGACACATTGGTCAACCTAAATGGAGTCACCAAAAATTCATACAACTCATATTTGCTCTGGAAAGCATTATGCGATACGTCAGAAATTATCACCTTCAACTGATGGTATCCCGATCTTAATTTTTTTTTGGTGAACATTGAGGAAACCCTCAGTTAGTCAGTTAGGTCATTGATTCTTGGAAGAGGGAATCAGTTCTTAACTTTCATCTGATTCAACTTCTTGTAATTTTCACATAACCTCAACAACCCATAATCTATCTTAGAAAATAGCATTGTTGATCCCCATGGATACGTACTATGTCGAATGAATACCTTTTGCTCCAACTCTTCCAGCTAATCCTTAAGATCTTGGAGTTCTTTCTATGCCATTCTATATAGTGGAATAGAAATTGCATTTTCCCCTGGAAGTAACTCGATTGTGAACTCCACATCCCTTTTGGGAGGCAGTCCTAAGAAATCCTTAGGAAACACATCCTAAAACTGATCCACCACCTGAGTAAATACATGTTTCTCCACTTTTCCATAATCAAGAACAAGACATTCCACTTGGGCTATGAGTTCTCTCAAAGGCTAAAAAATTGGTCCTATGCGGCCTGC
Organism: Viscum album; assembly: GCA_963277665.1. Taxonomy (NCBI): domain Eukaryota; kingdom Viridiplantae; phylum Streptophyta; class Magnoliopsida; order Santalales; family Viscaceae; genus Viscum; species Viscum album. Next base: position 1,196,492,890 of record OY728139.1, read on the forward strand.
TCGAACATCCCACTCACCACGAAAGACATAAGTGTCTCCATTAGGAGGCATGAATGTTACCCTATAACGGTAACAATCAATATGGTCTTGATATAGTACCAGGAAATCCATGCCAAAAATTAGGTCAAAACCTGACATCTTGAGAACAAATTGGTTCCACAGAAAATGATAACCACCAAACTTTAAAGCACAACCTCTACTCTATCTGATATCCTCAAATCACACCCCCAACAATGTAACCGTTAACATAATTCCAAAAACTTGTTCAACATCTAGGACCAATACAACCATGAACTTTGAAAATCTAAAAGAGTGTGTAGACCATATGTCAAATAGAGAAATTGAAACTGTGGGAGCTACAAAAATCACACCTTGAATAGTGGAATATATAGCCTCACCACATCCCGGTGTAGACTGAACTGTGTGAAGATGGCTTGTCCCACTACCATGGGATCCAACCTGAGTACCCTGAACTATACTACATGGATGGTGTGTATGGTCTCATCCCAGAGTTCCATGTACACCAACCCTACCGGTATGACCATTGGAGCTCCAACTATCGGTATGATATGGGGTAATCTACTCCCTACCTACACTGTGCACTGGTCTCTATCCTCAATCATTTTCTAACTATCTTGGATTACTGTAGAACCTATGCACATGGTCTATTTTTTCACATTATCTGCACTCAACAAGTGGTCAGGAACACAAACTTTTCATGTGTCATGGAATGCCAGACTGATAGAAACAAACTCAATCACTAACCTGATAGACTGGTTCTTTTTTCTAGCTGTGTTGTCCACCACTTCCCCAGTGGAAGTTCTCGTAGCGATGATTCTTTCTATCAGAAATTGCACCATCGGTTCACCCCACCAAAACCACATTTCTACTTACAAGGGCCTCTTTGAGGTTTCCTTCTGAGATGAGGTCATGATCCATCGCTTCATAAAATCTCTGTGGTAGAAATATATTTACCTAGGATCTGATCTCATGACTAAGTCCATCCTAAAACCACCATGCCATCGTCGTCTCATCCCCCACTAAAGCAGGAACAAAACATTGAAAGTCCAAAAATTGACCTGCATACTCCATTACTAACATCACCCCTTGGGTTAAACTAATAAACTCTACAACATTTTCCTACTGTAATGTTTTTGGGTAGTAATGCTCTAGAAACATTTCCTAAAAACTTTTCCACACAGTTCCCTATACTTGTTTAGTTTTAACTAAGATATCCCACTAATGATTTTCCTGGACCCACAACATATTTTCCGCTAACTTAACTCACTTATCCAAAAGAGTCTCTATATTATCAAGAATTTTCTGGATAGACTCTATTCAGAACTCAACTACCTCTAGCCCACCCTCTCCGGTAATGGTTGGTGGGTGTTGCAGCTAAAAATCCGTAGTCAATACGAACATAATCGGCAAAACCCTCCCTAGGTTTCATTAAATCATTTTCAAAAGATGAGAAAATTTCTAAGAGAACTACACTTCCCTATCATCCTGAAGCGTTAGATCTTATTTATCCACTACCAGGGGATCATTCTTGGAAACATACTCTTGTCTCACAACAAACACATGCCTTCATCGTGGTATTTCTCTACAATTCCACATAGAAACGTTTTAGAATACCACCATGAAATTTTCACAAGGTATAATGAAAGTATCATCACTAGACAAAAACAAACCATTTCTCATACACTACCCATTTAGAATTATTATACCTTGAACACTACCCTTAATAATCCTTCTTAAGTCCATGGCTATTATGGGGTAACTAATTCACATGTCTACAAGCCCTATCTTTTACCCTTTAATAACTATTCTCACATCAAAACTTAATCCAATAACATTTCATTTCACATACCACACTTTATGATGTATAATTCCTTAATTATTGTTTGACATTTTTTCCTTTTTAACCCATCAGTATTGTTAATTTAGACAAAATTTTCACCATTTTTAAGAAAGTAAAATTCATTCTACCCTCTTTGTCCCACACACCCATCCCATGTGTGTGTGCCTATTATGATGCATGTCACTTATATACATAGGTTTATAGAACGATGCATGAATGAACAAACTTGTTTGTAACAGCCCGAGATTTTATGAAAAATATTCTTTTTAATTTTATTAATGTATTGTGTTGTACGCTACACCAAAAGGAGCTTGCACAACACACATCCTTGACTTTCATTGCATTACACGCAATCACATCCTTCCTCGATAGCATGTGTAGTACGCAATACCGAGTTTCACTAAACAACGATATGCTAATAAAATATTATTAAAACTAGCCGTTATGAATAGTAATAACCACTTTTTGAAATTTTGTAAATTTTATTTTTTTAAATGGACTTCATTTTTGGATTCGGAATATCGAAATTAGCATAGGGTGAAATTTTGGTAATTTTTGGATAACTTTCATATTTTGATGAATAGTGGAAATTACTAAATTTTAATTAAAAACAACTTTTTCAATCGAAATAATTAATAGTGATAAATTATTAATTTTAGTGGTTTTAAATTATATTTAGAATATATTTTTACAATTTAATACAATTTTGGTCATTGGATATAATTTCACATTTAAACCAGTTATAAACAAGTCTCAATCTTTTGATAGTTATTATCTCTTAAAAACACGCCTTTTGTTTTGACGACGGGAATTAATTTTTAAATTAATTAATGGAACTAATATGTTTTGAATTTGATAAAATAGAAATCATTTTTGAGTTCATAATATCAAATATAGCTTAGGCCTAATTTTTGGTATTTTTCTGAAAACATTCAATTTTTGATGAATAGTGAAACCACTAAGTGGTAGTTAAAAAAACTGAATTTTTCATAAAACTTAATTTTCCCGCTTCTGTGAGTGGAATTTCTAAAATCCGAGAGACACGGTTAATATCAAGGACTAAAATGTGGTTCAATGAGATGAAAATAATTTTTGGTGAATAGTAACTTTTTACTTTTTTTTACCACGGTTAAAAGTAAATAGGGTAATTAAGGGTAAAGATGATATTATTATTACCCTAACACATGTCCTAATTCTATTGGATAAGTGTAATTCGACCAAAAACAAACTTAGGAATAAAATATGACCATTTAGGCCCACTTGGATTAGATTAGGACATTTATTATTAATTTATTTAAAGAAGTGTTAAAAGAGTTAAAATCAAAGTTTATTTACTAAAACATTTTTAATATGGGGTTACACATAAGATAAATTCGACTATAAATATTCATTAGAAAGATAAAAATATTTCCTACATAATGGTATTTTATTTGTATTTTTTAGACATTAAATAATTTAATTTATTTATGACACAATGATGATGCAGTAATTATCTTATTAATGAAATATTGACATAATTGATGTTATAAACTCCAAAATAAATGTAATTTGAGACTTTTTATGAATTACACTAATTTTCTAGGTTACTATGATATATTAGTGTTGATTTAATCAACTTGGTTCGAACATATAATTCTGTTATTACTTTCACAAAAATCATATATCAAATAGTTTCAAAATTGACACAAAATAGTTTTTAAATCAAATATTATATTATTAACTGTTATTTTATTCCTAAAAATCTAAGGTTCGGCCAAATGACTTAGATAAGGATATATATATTAATAATAAACAATTTGGGGTTCGTTTGGCATGTTATAGTAAGTGTATTAACCATATAGTGTAAGAAAACAAAAAGACACGGTAAAAGTTAAATTATTTAACTTAGAGTTAAATCTAATTGATAAGGTTAAAATAATACCCTAAACTTGTCTAAATCCTATTGGTTGATAGGATTTAGACCCATCCCCACTTTAGCTTCTAAATAAGACCCTTTGGAACCATTATAAACCGATTTTGACTTTAATATAAAATAATATTTTGAGATATTCCTAAGGTGCCCCTCTCCTCCCTTATAAAAGGACACCTCCTCCCCCTCCTCCTCACACCAATTTGAGCATTCAAGCTCGGCCAAACCCTGCCAAAATCTCTTCTCCACTTCCCTAGAAACATCCTAGAGGTTCTGGTCTTCCTCAAAGACCAATTTTAGTGCCCTAAGAGGAGGTCTCAAAGAGGTGCTTCAAAGAAGAGGTAATTTCCGTTACCAATTCTTTCACCTTTATTTCTTCTTCCACTTCTTCTTATTAGGTTGTTTCATTATGAAGTAATAACAATAGTATAACTCATATATGGATATGTTATTATAAGTATGAAACAATCCTAATTCACCATCTATCCATCCTACGGAAAACGAAATCACCGCGCGTGCGTACGTACGGAATACCGTCTCCACGCCGTGGTGTAATCTGTTTTTCCACCAACACCTTACATGGATGGGTATTATGGTGTAAAGAATAACTATACATAGTTATTAAAACATCATATTGATTCTGATATATTTTATAATCCACTCCAATTCAATTCAATAATTATGGAAATGATATCATCGCTCGTGCGTACGTACGGACTACCGTCTCCACGACGCGATGATATTCATTCTCCATGTTAACCATTTAAGAATGATTATAAAGTATATATAAGAAATAATAATGAAATATATGACATTATAAAGCTACTGTATTTATGTATATATATATATGTATGTCATCTACTTACTTCCATTCAAGACAATAAGGAAAGGAAAACAGCGTTCATGCGTACGTACGGACTACCGTCTCCATGAACTGTGTTTTTCATTTCATTTATCTTTCTATTATATATATATATATACTGAATATATATGATATATAAATCATATTTTATATTCTGGAAGTAAGTAAATCATGATATAAGTAATAATAATGTCAAGAACAACAAGTCAAAACACCTACGATAAATGAAACGATTTTACCCAAAACGCTTCTTTAACATGGAATTTACAAAAGAACGGGTAATATAAAGTCATAAGTGAACCATATATGATATAATAACAATGAATATGATTCTATAATAAGTCAATAACATGATTTAAATCATTATACAGGAGGTTCGGACACTTACAAAGCAAGTCGAACCTAAGGTAAGGGAAATATCACAATCTCATTTTTTTATCCGAGATTGTTTATACTTTAGTATTTACTGGGGTGTATTTTATCATCCACATCCATGTTTCCTCAATATGTGATATTATTTCCATACACCTACACTTTTTTTTAAATCCAATTTTACCCTTCGATAAGTTTTTAGTAAAAGATATGAAAGGAATCCTTTGTCGTTTTTCGCACGAGGTTATTTTTTGACTTTTCCGACAAAAGTACGAGAAGAATGTTTTTTTAACTTATACGGCATGAATGGATTTTTAAAACATTATTTCCAATAAGCTTACTTTAAAAGTTTTCAAGTTTATTTTTAATCAACTTCTTTTAGTTTAAAATTGTAAGACATGTTAAGAAAGGAAAATGTTTTTGAAGTAGAAAGGATATTTTCCTCAAGAATGGATTTCAAGTGTTTTATCAAAATTATTTTCCATCTAAGATAATAAAGGGTTCTGTTTTTATCCCTATTATTACATTGATTTGATTATGTTGTGATGGAATTGTTTTTATTAATTCCTTTATCTTATATGAATTGTTTTATGATGTCACGATGTTTAAGAATCCCATTTTTACTACATGGGTTATGAAATGATGTATGATTTATGATTTTGTGGCACACATAAGAATGGTATCATTATGAGATGGGTGGGACCTATATCTCCCTCCAATGCATTGGGTAAAGATTTTATATCTCATGAGATAGACATGGCTGGAATGGTAGGTTATACCGGTTCAGTGAAACAGGACTGAAACGAGGGTTACTCGATTCAGAAAGGGACTTTGTCCACTAAGATAGTCTTGGCAATGAGTCTTGACTAACAAGAAATGATTCTCTATGATTATGTGTGAATTCCACAATGTTTCATGTTTTATGTTATGATTATTGTGATTACATTTCACTGCCATGATTTATCCCATGTTATGAAATTATGCACTCTTTTGCAGGTTATGATTTCCAAAATGTTATGTTCTTATGAATATGATGTGATTGATATTTCTTTTGTTTACCCTTACTGAGCATTTGAGCTCATCCTTTTTATGTTTTCTTTTCCCCAGGATATAAAGAAAGGTTTTAGGTAAAAAAAAGGAAGATCTTTATGGGAGATGTTGAAGATCTTTCACCATGATTAGAAGATTATATTCCGAGTTTCCAAAGACACTAAACTATTACGGTCCTTGTGTGTGTGTTTTTGTAATGTACTAAGTATTCCACAAATGTAATGTAATGTCAATGTACGTCAGGCTTCGGGTCTCTACAGTTGGTATCAGAGGAAAGGTTTAGTCAACCTTTGGAAACTAGGATGCGAGAACTTTAGTGAGATCCCTAGAGATATTTCTAAGGTATGTCTAGGGATGTCTCTAAGGTTAAGTATACGTATAGGTTATAGTCCTAGAATTGCGCTAACGATATTAGAATTTAACCTAAGATGTTAGATAATGAGGTTACTCCCCCTTTATTATGTTGTTTTCCCTAGCATGATTTTTGCCTCTCACACTATTCTTTTTGGGTTTTAGACGATGGCTGGAACCTGAAGGAACCGTGTTGATCAATGCAATGGACAATGCAATGACTGCCCTCCTGAACAAACAAATGTTATGGGAGATGGAGTGCAAAATCTTATTGCTATACTTACACAAGCTATGAATCATTCTGGGCATCCAAATGAGCAGAGAAGGGAACAATATTCTATTGAGTCCTTCATGAGGCAACGTCCACCTTCTTTCAGTGGGACTTCCGATCCACTTGTTGCTGAACAATGGATCAGTACCACTGAAAAGATATTTTCAGTTCTTCAATGTTCTGAACATGATAAAGTCATCTTAGCAGTATATCGTTTGGAAGGTGAAGCTGATCAATGGTGGAATCTTGTCAAGAATACAAGGCCAAGAGATGAAATTGAGTCCATGGAATGGGAAGAGTTCAAGAACTTGTTTTTCAGTAAGTACTTCCCTCGTATTCTTCGAACAAAGATGGAAAAGTAGTTTCTTGAGCTGAAGCAAAAGGATGATGAATCTGTTGGTATATACGAAGCTAATTTTACAAGACTTGCAAGGTATGCATCTGGCATTATAATCCAACCTGAAATTAAAGTTGATCGATTTTTCAGTGGCTTAAAACCAAGTCTTCGAAGGGAATTAGCTATAAGAGACTTCAGTAGCTATGAAGAAATTGTGCGTTGTGCTATCAAGGTAGAAATAGAAGTTGGTGTTACATATCCATCTCATGGTTTTGACAAGAAACGAAAGATGGAGTTCAAGGATAAATCTCAGAATAATGGTGAATAGAAGATGAATGTTTCCTTATGCACAAAGTGTGGAAAGAAGCATGGTGGAGATTGTCTTAAAGGGACTAGAAAATGTTTTAAGTGTAGAAAAGAAGGTCATCGAGCAGCTGAGTGTCGATGTAATGGAAAAAGGGTTTCTAATGATGTGAATAAAGCAAACACTGCAGAGAACGCACCACCAACACTTCAATGCTTCAAGTGCAAGGAAATGGGGCATTATGCTAATAAATTCCCTAATCCATGGGTTAGTGATGATCGACATGAGAAACCGCTTAAGGCAAAGGATAAAGGGAAGTCACATGCGATCACTATTGGCGATGTTGAATATGACAACGATGTGGTGGAATGATTAAGTTCTTATGTAATGGGATTCCAAAATAATGTTGTATCATGGAGTATTAGAATATTTATGTATTGGTCTAATGTGGTATTTAAAGTGATTGAGATATTTTTAGAAATAAGATGATATGCGCATAATGAAGGGAAAATGAGAAAATGAAATGTTTAACAATATTCATGAGCTCATGATTGATATAAGGACTAAGTGATATCATGGTTTGATTATAAAGAATTTTGAGGATTTTGGTATGTGGAAAGTGTTTAACTGCATTCATGTTTTCACTAAGGTTCAATGGGAATTCAAGAGAATACATGATTAAGGACTTTGAATGTTTAGAATGTGACCAACAAGACATATCTTATGATATATGGGGATCAACGATGGTATTAAATCTCTGGTAATTGTTTTCACTATATTATGAGAGTGGACTGCAGTATTATGGGTAAGCCTAAAGATTGGAATGGATTATGTTTAAGGATAGAAGTTTTTTTTCGATATTATTGATGGGATGTTATAGTTTTAGAAAAAGGACAACCTGCAGGACGGGCGACAGCCCATCGCGTCGGACAAGGCTGTGGGAATCGAACCCACAACCGAAATGCGACTGGCCTTTATCGCCTACCACTGGCCTACAGGAAGTCCCTGTTTAGTAGAAACTAGTTTTATTTTATTAAGCGGTATGATATATGAAGTATAAGTTCATTTTTGGAACCATATACGATTAATCTAACCATAAGATGAACTTATAACTTTTCAAACCTTTTGTTTGAGACAGATGGAATGACCCATCATTCTATCACATGATCTGATAACACTTCACGAATAACAAATTCAACTACATTTATTTAAGAGATGAAGTGGAAATTGTTCAAGGCATGAACAATAGTGAGATTGTACCAAAATAAAGTAAGTATTTATTCTAATGCAAATTTTCAACTTTAGGGAAATGATCTTGAAAACCAAAAATGTTGTCCTAGTGATCTTATACCCGATGAATCAGATGATACCTTATATCATCACAAATCTATGGATTTGTGATTACTGGATTTTCCAAATCCATGTTCTCTACCACTCTCCATCAGAACATGATGGTTAGATTTCTCTTCCATATCCATATTTTCACCTATGTGGAAACCCAGTTATTAGTTTATTTGGGTAATCGTTACATTTCATACTTTAGTTTTTAAAGCCAAGTTTTGGTATTCTTTTTACGATGTGGGTTTCTATTAAAGAAACTTTCGAATAGTAAACCATTTATAACCCCGACGAATTTCGAGGGCGAAATTCATTTTAAGGGGGGTAGAATGTAACAGCCCGAGATTTTATGAAAAATATTCTTTTTAATTTTATTAATGTCTTGTGTTGTACGCTACACCAAAAGGAGCTTGCACAACACACATCCTTGACTTGCCTTGCATTACACGCAATCACATCCTTCCTCGATAGCATGTGTAGTACGCAATACCGAGTTTCACTAAACAACGATATGCTAATAAAATATTATTAAAACTAGCCGTTATGAATAGTAATAACCACTTTTTGAAATTTTGTAAATTTTATTTTTTTAAATGGACTTCATTTTTGGATTCGGAATATCGAAATTAGCATAGGGTGAAATTTTGGTAATTTTCGGATAACTTTCATATTTTGATGAATAGTGTAAATTACTAAATTTTAATTAAAAACATTTTTTTCAATCGAAATAATTAATAGTGATAAATTATTAATTTTAGTGGTTTTAAAGTATATTTAGAATATATTTTTACAATTTAATACAATTTTGGTCATTGGATATAATTTCACATTTAAACCAGTTATAAACAAGTCTCAATCTTTTGATAGTTATTATCTCTTAAAAACACGCCTTTTGTTTTGACGACGGGAATTAATTTTTAAATTAATTAATGCAACTAATATGTTTTGAATTTGATAAAATATAAATCATTTTTGAGTTCATAATATCAAATATAGCTTAGGCCTAATTTTTGGTATTTTTCTGAAAACATTCAATTTTTGATGAATAGTGAAACCACTAAGTGGTAGTTAAAAAAACTGAATTTTTCATAAAACTTAATTTTCCCGCTTCTGTGACTGGAATTTCAAAAATCCGAGAGACACGGTTAATATCAAGGACTAAAATGTGGTTCAATGAGATGAAAATAATTTTTGGTGAATAGTAACTTTTTACTTTTTTTTACCACGGTTAAAAGTAAATAGGGTAATTAAGGGTAAAGATGATATTATTATTACCCTAACACATGTCATAATTCTATTGGATAAGTGTAATTCGACCAAAAACAAACTTAGGAATAAAATATGACCATTTAGGCCCACTTGGATTAGATTAGGACATTTATTATTAATTTATTTAAAGAAGTGTTAAAAGAGTTAAAATCAAAGTTTATTTACTAAAACATTTTTAATATGGGGTTACACATAAGATAAATTAGACTATAAATATTAATTAGAAAGATAAAAATATTTCCTACATAATGGTATTTTATTTGTAATTTTTAGACATTAAATAATTTAATTTATTTATGACACAATGATGATGCAGTAATTATCTTATTAATGAAATATTGACATAATTGATGTTATAAACTCCAAAATAAATGTAATTTGAGACTTTTTATGAATTCCACTAATTTTCTAGGTTACTATGATATATTAGTGTTGATTTAATCAACTTGGTTCGAACATATAATTCTGTTATGACTTTCACAAAAATCATATATCAAATAGTGTCAAAATTGACACAAAATAGTTTTTAAATCAAATATTATATTATTAACTGTTATTTTATTCCTAAAAATCTAAGGTTCGGCCAAATTACTTAGATAAGGATATATATATTAATAATAAACAATTTGGGGTTAGTTTGTCATGTTATAGTAAGTGTATTAACCATATAGTGTAAGAAAACGAAAAGACACGGTAAAAGTTATATTATTTAACTTAGAGTTAAATCTAATTGATAAGGTTAAAATAATACCATAAACTTGTCTAAATCCTATTGGTTGATATGATTTCGACCCATCCCCACTTTAGCTTCAAAATAAGACCCTTTGGAACCATTATAAACCGATTTTGACTTTAATATAAAATAATATTTTGAGATATTCCTAAGGTGCCCCTCTCCTCCCTTATAAAAGGACACCTCCTCCCCCTCCTCCTCACACCAATTTGAGCATTCAAGATCGGCCAAACCCTGCCAAAATCTCTTCTCCACTTCTCTAGCAACATTCTAGAGGTTCTGGTCTTCCTCAAAGACCAATTTTAGTGCCCTAAGAGGAGGTCTCAAAGAGGCGCTTCAAAGAAGAGGTAATTTCCGTTACCAATTCTTTCACCTTTATTTCTTCTTACACTTCTTCTTCTTAGGTTGTTTCATTATGAAGTAATAACAATAGTATAACTCATATACTGATATGTTATTATAAGTATGAAACAATCCTAATTCACCATCTATCCATCCTACGGAAAACGAAATCACCACGCGTGCGTACGTACGGAATACCGTCTCCACGCCGTGGTGTAATCTGTTTTTCCACCAACACCTTACATGGATGGGTATTATGGTGTAAAGAATAACTATACATAGTTATTAAAACATCATATTGATTCTGATATATTGTATAATCCACTCCAATTCAATTCAATAATTATGGAAATGATATCATCGCTCGTGCGTACGTACGGACTACCATCTCCACGACGCGATGAGATTCATTCTCCATGTTAACCATTTAAGAATGATTATAAAGTATATATAAGAATTAATAATGAAATATATGACATTATAAAGCTACTGGATTTATGTATATATATATGTATGTCATCTACTTACTTCCATTCAAGACAATAAGGAAAGGAAAACAGCGTTCATGCGTACGTACGGACTACCGTCTCCATGAACGGTGTTTTTCATTTCATTTATCTTTCTATTATATATATATATATACTGAATATATATGATATATAAATCATATTTTATATTCTGGAAGTAAGTAAATCATGATATAAGTAATAATAATGTCAAGAACAACAAGTCAAAACACCTACGATAAATGAAACGATTTTACCCAAAACGCTTCTTTAACATGGAATTTACAAAAGAACGGGTAATATAAAGTCATAAGTGAACCATATATGATATAATAACAATTAATATGATTCTATAATAAGTCAATAACATGATTTAAATCATTATACAGGAGGTTCGGACACTTACAAAGCAAGTCGGACCTAAGGTAAGGGAAATATCACAATCTCATTTTTTTATCCGAGATTGTTTATACTTTAGTATTTACTGGGGTGTATTTTATCATCCACATCCATGTTTCCTCAATATGTAATATTATTTCCATCCACATACACTTTTTTAAATCCAATTTTACCCTTCGGTAAGTTTTTAGTAAAAGATATGAAAGGAATCTTTTGTCGTTTTTCGCACGAGGTACTTTTTTGACTTTTCTGACAAAAGTACGAGAAGAATGTTTTTTTAACTTATACGGCATGAATGGATTTTTAAAACATTATTTCCAAGAATCTTCCTTTACAAGTTTTCAAGTTTATTTTTAATCAACTTCTTTTAGTTTAAAATTGTAAGACATGTTAAGAAAGGAAAATGTTTTTGAAGTAGAAAGGATATTTTCCTCAAGAATGGATTTCAAGTGTTTTATCAAAATTATTTTCCATCTAAGATAATAAAGGGTTCTGTTTTTATCCCTATTATTACATTGATTTGATTATGTTGTGATGGAATTATTTTTATGAATTCCTTTATCTTATATGAATTGTTTTATGATGTCACGATGTTTAAGAATCCCATTTTTACTACATGGGTTATGAAATGATGTATGATTTATGATTTTGTGGCACACATAAGAATGGTATCATTATGAGATGGGTGGGACCTATATCTCCCTCCAATTCATTGGGTAAAGATTTTATATCTCATGAGATAGACATGGCTGGAATGGTAGGTTATACCGGTTCAGTGAAACAGGACTGAAACTAGGGTTACTCGATTCAGAAAGGGACTTTGTCCACTAAGATAGTCTTGGAAATGAGTCTTGACTAACAAGAAATGATTCTCTATGATTATGTGTGAATGCCACAAAGTTTCATGTTTTAAGTTATGATTATTGTGATTACATTTCACTGCCATGATTTATCCCATGTTATGAAATTATGCACTCTTTTGCAGGTTATGATTTAAAAAATGTTATGTTCTTATGAATATGATGTGATTGATATTTCTTTTGTTTAACCTTACTGAGCATTTGAGCTCACCCTTTTTATGTTTTCTTTTCCCCAAGATATAAAGAAAGGTTTTAGGTAAAAAAAAAGGAAGATCATTATGGGATATTTTGAAGATCTTTCACCACGATTAGAAGATTATATTCCGAGTTTCCAAAGACACTAAACTATTGCGGTCCTTGTGTGTGTGTTTTTGTAATGTACTAAGTATTCCTCAAATGTAATGTAATGTCAATGTACGTCAGGCTTCGGGTCTCTACATTGTTCCATTCTGGACATGAGAAAAATATCATAAAATTGTCACATCACACCACTTGTGCATCATCTAATGGTGAAATATCACCAAATGTACCAACACACAAAAAGAATAATAATTACCTCCCTGGGTGACATGGGTTTTCCCCTATACTTTGGTTAGATAATCCTAGGAACAAGCTCATTACCAAGGCCCGAAACTGTCCTAATTCCTTTTTACCATCCCCAAAAAGTAAGAAAGAGAAAATAACATGTCTCTGATACCACTTTTTGAATTCCCCAACCAAGGTGCCACTAAATCAGTGCCTCGAGATGGGCCATCACATAAAATCAAGTGTGCATCCCCATATTCCAAAGGGCATTGACTAGTAGTGAGTGTCTAATAGGTCATGTAGGAAGACTATACTCTCTTTAGAAAAGCAATTCATAGAAAAAACAATGTAAATAGCATAAAAATAGGAAACAACTAATAATATTCATGGTCAATCATCTCCCAAATTGGGTACAAACCACAAACAATAGTTAATATGTCATGTCATGATATAATGACAAGTGAACAAAACAAAAAATTAAGAAAAATAGTGTAATACCCAAAAAGGTCCTGAATTGAAGTCTAGAACCTCATCCATGCATGTCCCATGTCCATCTGAACTCCCTATTATAGGGCTCTTTCCCTTTTCCTGACCTACAAGCATGAAGTATGCTCGGGTTCCCAATGGAGGCTCAATTAGGGTGTGAGTAAAACTTTGTAGTAAACCACCAATGGTTTCTATAAATATCCATTCTAACAGATATTTCATGAAAGTATAAATAAATAACAAGAAAAGGAAATACTATCCAGGGGCCACTAGTTAAAAATCTCTACTTAGATATTACTACCAAGGTTCCAATTCAATATGCATCGTTTGTTACTAGTACATAATAAATCACACAAGGTTCATGGCTTTATTCATTTTTCTTAAAAGAAAAATTTAAGTCCCTATCTCAGTAGTTATAAGAATATAAAGTGATCAACACACTTACCTTGGAGACTCTGTCCTTGTATTGTCATTGAATAAAACCATTGGGGACATAGCGCATCAACCCAACTCCCCAAAATGTGCATTCCTGGGGAGGTTAGAGCATCAGTCCAACCCTACCCGTCAGAGTAGCATCGGTCCTTTATCCCACCACCAATCCATGAACAAATTCTTATTTATCCATTCACCAAATTTATCTATATCCCAAGAAATACAACCAATACATATAACAATATTTATTCACAACAATGAACATGGGATTCAATGTTATGCCTTATCCCTTTCACACTTCCATTTTACAATACTTGGCTCATTATCCCAATTCTATTTCCCATGTCTCATACCATTAAATGTATTCATTAATTCAAAATACATTACCAAACCCATGTGTTCAACATTTCATATACAAAAACCCTCTTAGGGTTTTCAATATAATTCATTATCCACATAGCACAATCCCCGTTTAACTAATTTATCATATTTTTATTACAATGAAAAACAATAACTTAAGTAATTACTAAGATTAAGAACATGAGAATTTTTCATTTTCATTCCCATTAAAATTTTCAACATTCTTATCAAGGTCTCTATATAGTTACATTACAACCTTGCTCATACTTGGCTAAATTTTATGTCTGAAAAGTATAGACACACCCCAGGGGTGTCCCTACAAAGTAAAAGTCATCCTCTATGTGTCCCATGAGGAAAATGTGGGTTTCCATTCATCATTTAGACATTCATTATACCAAATCTCATCAATGTACCAAAAGAAAAACAGGGGGTAACCAATAAACAAACCCAAGCATGCACAAATCACAAACAAAACTATGGGATATAACTTTTAGACCACCTACCTTGAATCCATAGATGAAAGCTCCCTCAATCGAAGCCTTAGATTTCTATTCCACAAACCCTTGAAGCCTTAACCAATATCTCATTTGAAAAAGAAGATTTTATTGCTTCAAAGGAGATGGGAGAAAGATACAAACCCTAATCGAGAAAAGGAAATGAGGAGGATATTAGGCTTACTCGGATGTTCGACTCACAATAGAAGACAGTCCAAATGGCCTATATATGAGGGAGAATCACCCTTGGGAGCTCTTGGGAGCTCTTCCTCGTCACTATGGTTTCAAGGGGGAGGAAATGAGGAAATCCCAAGTTGGTTTTAAAAATATTGTAATTGAATTTTTGTAAATTTCTCAACTTTACTGAGTTTCACGGTTTACCCACATGGTTTACCAAACCATGCACAAACCATGCATGAGCCATATTCCCACATGGTTTACCAAACCATTCAAAAACCATTCACAAACCATGCATGATCCATAGAAAACATATCCTAGATATGACTTAAGATCATTCAGATCTGTTTGAAATCTAGAATCATTATAACCCCTAATGATTATCCCCTCACCTCCTCCAAACTCCATGAACATATGCTTAGTTATTTTCAGATACTTAAGGATATCCTTAACAACATACCAATTTTGTTCACCTATATCATCATGATATCACCTTTCCATGCTTAATGAATAGGTTACATCAAGTCTAGTACATAGCATGGCATATATGATTGATCCTATCACTAAATCATATGGTCTATTACTCATTCTCTCTTTCTCTTGTTGTGTTTGAGGACACATTTTCTTAAAAAATATGTATATCAGGTGACACTGGAACTGATCCCATCTTATATTTTTCTATGCTAAATCTATTTAGTATCTAGTCAATGTGTGTACCTTGCCTTAGTCCAAGAAACCTCTTAGATCTATCATAGATGATCTTGATCCGTAGAATGTAGGTTTCATAACCTAAGTCCTTCATGGATAAATAGTTGTTTAACCATTATTTAATAGACATTAAGACTAATATTTCATTTCCAATAAGTAATATATCATCAATATATACTACTCAGATGACGACCACATTCCAACTAAAATTCTAGTGAACAAATGGCTTGAATTTAATCTTAATAAAACAAAAATATTTTATTACTTCATTGAATTGAATGTTCCCCGACCTGAGTTCTTGTTTCAATCCATAAATGGATCTCTACAAATTTCATATCTTTTTGGAATCATATGGAGTCAGAAACCCTTATTTTGTTTTTTCATGTAGGCATCTTCATAAAGGTTCCCATTAAGGAAAGCTATTTTTACATCCATCTTCCAAATTTCATAGTCATGGTAATTTGTTATATAGAGTAGAATTATGATAGATTTAAACATGGAACTAGTGAGAATATTTTTTCCTAGGAAATTTCTTAAATATGCTTAAAACCTTTATCCACTATCCTTGATTTATAGGTGAATACTTTACCTTACATGTCCATCTTTCTCTTGAATACCCATTTCCACCCAAAAGGATTTACATCAACTAACGGATCAACTAGAACCCAAACATGGTTATGAAACATGGAATCCATTTTATAATTCATGGTATATTTCAATAATTCACATTTTGAGATATCTATTATCACTTTATATGATAGAGGATCATTATTTTGAACCAATAATGGGTCATCATCTTCAATGACTATAAAACCATATCGCTCTGGTCCTCTTACCTCTCAGGTGATCCTATGTAGTATATGTGTTTAAATAAAAACTTCTTCTATGGGGACCTATGGAATTTGTTATTATCCCAATTATTGTGTTTCTTGAGCATCAAATTCATCAAAAAAAATCTTACTCGTACTATCCTTCTTAAGTACGTGCTCCCTATCAAGAAATATGGCTTGCCTGATGACTATCATTTTCTAGTCTTAGGAGTTGTATATATAGTATCCCTTTCCTTCCATAGGATTCACTATAAAGATATAAATTGTTCTCCTGGGTTCTAATTTGTTTTCTAATAAGGACTTAACAAATTCCTCATAACCCCATACACAGTTATGCAACAAAACGAGGTTATTTCCACTCAATAGATCAGGGGGAATTCCATTTTTCACTTTAGTTAATACTCAGTTTAGTGTGTATGTCTCATTTTTTAATGAATATCCCCAAAAAGATAATGTAATATCTTCATGAATAATAATTGAACTTACCAAGTATAGAAAGGAAATATTACTTATTTCACTAACATCATTCCACTATGTTGTGTAAGGTGTAGTGAGTTGGGATCTAATCCCAAACTCCTATAGAAAGTCGATAAACTCTTGGTTAATATATTCAAAACCACAATTTGATTGAAGATTCTTTATCTTATTTCCCAGTTGATTATCTACTTCATTCATTAATTTTTTAAATTTCTCAAAGGACTCATAATTATACCTATTCAAGTAAACTTATCCATATCTACTCAATTCATCATTAAAAGTTATGAAATAAGAATAACCACCTATAGCTTCTATTGGAAATGGTCCCTACACATTAGCATGTGCCATTACTAGAATTTTGGTTCCTATTTCACCCTATCCAAATAATGGTGGTTTGGTTAATTTTATTTGTAAACAATAATGTCATCTATCGAGTGATTTTAACTCAAAAGATTCTAAATAACCATTTTGATAGATTATTGTCAACCACTAGTCGTTTAATTAACCAAGACTGTGATGCCATAACTGGGTGTTATATAAGACATGAGAACATGATTCATTATCAATTTACAATACTTATTTTTCATAATTTAATACATAAATACTTTTATTTAAATGTTTCATACCATAACGTATGTTTTATTTATTAATGAAACAACTTTTATTCCAAAATTTTAAAATAAAACCATTTGTATCTTTGAAGGATACAAAAATTATGTTCATGGTAACAGTATGTAAAAAATAAAAATCTCTTATAACCAATATAATTTATATTAGAAATAAACGTAGGTAGTTTTTAATTGATAGAGAATCTAGACTCCACCATTGGTAGCTCAAAAATTAATATCTCCTATGGTGATTTTTTGTAATCTAATTCGTTCTTGCAATTGGATATAGATGTGTGCACCAAAAGCTATATCCAATACCCAATTAGTAGATATTGAAAGATTACACTTTTTAATGAATGAACCATTATATTGCCCTATATTTGAGGTGTTGTTCCTCTTCTAGTGGCAATTCTTACCCTATGAATAACATACTACTTAATTTTCATTTCCTTGCGTCTAGATCTTCCTCTTCTTGAAAGGATGGTGCTCGGGATTTTTAAAATTGTTATGAGTATTAAGCCCCTTTTACTTGTTATTAATTATCTTATTTAACATAAATATTGTGGGTTTTTCACACCGCATATCCTTTTCCACTTGGAGAATAAAATTAAGAATTTTTTAAAGACTCTTTTCATTATTTCTAATACTATAATTACCAATACAACTAGATAAGGTCTTGGGTAGTGAGGAAAGTATGAGATCTGTGTGCAACTCATCTGAGAATTTAATCCCTAAGATGTATTAGAATTCAATATAGCTAATTATATTGAAAAAATGAGGCCCATATGGCATAGACTCTCCATGATTGGTTGTAAATAGAGAATTAGAGATCTCGTATCCCTCTGGTCCCACCATCTCATGATAGAGATCCCGAAAGTGAGACATCATGTTATATGCCTCTATGTCTTCATGTTTCTTCATAATCTCACTGGTCATGGATGATATCATGAAAGAATTAACATTTGTGCCATTATACCAATTTTTCTTATAGAGATACAACTGTTTCTCACTATCCTCATTACTAAGAACTTCAGGACTAGGTTCTAACAACACATACAATTTCTTGTCATGGTGTAAGATAACACATAAGCACCTTTTACACTAATAGAAATTTGTGATAATGAGAATGTTACCCTTTTGAATTATAGATCACAATGATATGTTTTAAGTCACATTTATTGCAATTTCAACAAATAAAAAAACATTAGTACATTATCTGATGAAATTTAAAAAATAAATAAATATTATATTTATTAATCTCCCACTATTTTATCAAAACCAAATACCCTCACCATTGGATTTAGAATATGTTGTTTCTTAGACATTCTAGTAGAAATGATCCATATTACCCTTCTTATCACCCCTACTTTGGTCAGTCAAGTAATTTGAAGGGTTTTAGGTAGGAATTCCAAATGTGAGCTACATTAACTCAAATTTCCATAATATTTTCAATGGAATCCCTAATATTTAAATCCTAAAATTAGATTTTTTTCAAATTTTTATTCTTATATACACTATATATTGATTTGGAAATCAACAATTTATGTAAAATAAGTTAATTCAACCCCAAACTTCATGTTAGAATTCCCCTAAAATAGAAATCACCCTAACTTTTGATAGTCAAGAACATTGAACTATGGTTCAATTTTAATATAAGTAGTAGAAGGATATACTTACTTAATATATATAGTTTAGAGATTTTATATTTATGAATTAATTTTCCATTTTATCTTTATTATATTATTAATAATATTAAGTAGATTTACTTAAGTGATTAACCATGTATTAGTTAAATTTTATGCATAGTCTTATTTATTTTAGCTATATCTTTCATTCTTGTTAATTCATTAATTCATTTGATCACGAAAAAAGACCCATAATGAAATATCCATGAAAATTTATAGATTTAAAATAATAAAGTGGTATAATCATGAGATTTTACTAATGGTTTGTTTATCTATCAGATTATAAACTAACCCTCTACCTAGGGGAGAACCTTGATCCATTTTGTGGTTCATGATCTAGCTTTCCACCTGGCCACCCATGTGCCTCTTGTATTGGTTTCACCTTTGATAAAAAACTTGAGTAGCCTCCACTATATTGGTAGATCCATCCATTTCATAAGTTTTTACTCACATGCAGTTGAGGGGAACCAAAGTGTTTGCTAAAGGGTTTATATAAAAGAAACCATGGTCTCACAATCCCTTACATAATGAGAGGAGGGATGAAACATATACCATCAATTTAATTTAATAATAAATTAAAATAAATCCAATCACATACAAAATTCTATCCTATGCTCATTATCATCCACATACATGTAACAAATTAAAATTTTAATTCAAATATTATTCTATTCTTATCATTCTTGTTTAAGAAAAATAGCGCTTGAATTCATTAATTAATCAATTATTTTATATTAATTATAATCTAAATTTTCTATTGTGATTATCATCCTCCATAATTTTCATCAAATTAAATAAATTTATTCAAAATTAAATATGTACAAAAAATGTTCCTTGGAGGTAACACGATGAGTGCCCATCTGAACTAGCTAACCTATATTGCATTAATATGATTTTTACTCATGCATCATGTAAAATACACATCTTAACAGGTAATTTCATGGGATATACTGTTAGCTTAATGACCATAGGAAAACATGGTATTTATGTAGAATTTTATTTTATAATACACATAGAGTAATTATTATATTATGACTTATAAAAAATATAAATTTTCAAACATTACTAAGAAATTAATTAGACATTATATATATATATATATCCCACTATATGGTGTTTACTATATAATTAATGACCACACAAAACACATGTTGATATGGTTTTATTATTATAATAAATTAATTATAATTCTGTATAATTTGGTAATATACACGGTGTGTACTATCTAGCTACAGGTCGTGTATATTTCTCATCATCTATTAGTGGTACATGCCCTGGAACTCAGTGTGTAATCATAACATGAAAAATAATGGATTAAATGGTGTCTAAATGGGCTACAAGGAATGTGGTATCTATGATACATGGTCACTATTCACGTAAGTAATGTGAGAGAATACCTAGCTCATCTTTGACTAATGGAGTACAATTTATGTGTGGAAGTCACACATCATGTAGTCCAGCTGACCATGTGCCTACTAAGGCCTATAAAAAACAATCTATTTAAATACACATTGTGTGTAATAAATTCACATAGATTGAATTAATTCCAAATTAATTTTTGGTGCATTGAACTCAAGTACACAGTGTGTACCAATAGGATACACAGTGTGTACCAATAGGACACACAGTGTGTACACTTCTCTTAACTGGAAAAAATTTGTGGAACATCTAGATGAGTTCTTTGAATGTATTTCATTCATAAAATTAATAAATTTTATTATATTTGTAATAAACAAGAATAATAATAGAAGATATAAGGATTTTGATTAAATAAAAATTAAACTGAAATTTAAAACTAATGATAAATGGATAAATTAATCAATGGTCTTTAAATAATTATAAATAACTATGTGTATTCTCTGATACCACATTAAGGTTTGGGTATAGTGAAAGCACCGGATAGGGAATGCCCAAATTTTATTTTTTTCATAATCAATGATTAATCCATGATTTACATGATGATAAACGATGTGGTCAATGGAAATTTATCAAATAATAATTGATGATTAAACATCAAAAATAAGACTTAGGATCATAACATATTATTTATACTTAATTTAAAAAATTAAAGAATTGGCTTGGATTGAATTATTTCTTCATTGGTGGATCTGACAACATCTTTGTGTTGTATCGTCATTACATTGTAAGAATTAAGGGTATATTCCCCCTTGTAGTGATCCATACATTTTCCATGAACCTTCAATCATAGTTGTTGGAATATTTAGGTTCTAACACAGTAGATCCCAATGCTTTCATTATTCACATTTGATCTCCCCAAAAATATCTTCAAGGAAAGGTTATCTATAATCTATATACAATTCATAGTGGTGGAGGAGGATTATCTCTCTCTATTCTTTAGAGAATTATTGAAGAGGGATCTCTCTAGGAAATTGACGGAATTATCTCCAAATGTCATTGTGCGCAACCAAATGAAATTGGTAGCCCATAAGAAAATAATATGATTTGGTTAATATACCCCTATGGTTAGAAAATAATAGTTACACATAATACCTTATTATATTTATTAATTCTTGTAGAATCCCATGTAAATAATAATAATAATAATATTATTTCTTACCATGAGCTAAACTAACAAATTAAATTAAATATTATTTATTCAAATAATATTCAATATATTTTATTTCTCACAAGACTAATTATCTCAGTATTCAATTCCCCCACTTATTTAATAAATAAATATCATTTCCTTATTCAATAATAAATAAATAAATATTATATTCACTAAATAGAAAATAAATATTTATTAAATATTTTTCTCACATTATATTCTCTTGAAAAACTGGTGATAATATATATGTGATCAAGTAAAAATGAATGATTATTAAACCACATGTGTTAATAATATTTATTTAACTTTTTAAATAGTAATTAATACTATTATTGAACTATGGTTCTCATTTACTTTGTGTGTGGACCTCTAGGCACCTTTCTCAGTGTCATTAGGATGAATCATCCCACATTTCAAGGTTAGAATCTAGAAACACACCACAGAACCCATAGATAATGAATTTAATTTCAAAACAAACACATACATACACTTTCTATGTAATATAATCTCTTTATCTCGATATATTAATCAAGTAGGTTACATGCTGGTTCCATCAACATATATACTCAATGTATCTTTCTTTGACATTATAGAATTTGAACATGAATATATAATACTATGACCATAGATTTATTTAGGCTATATCATTTCCATAAAATGGCCTAAGATATCAACTTACATTAATTAATTTAATGAAAAAATCCTTTCTCACATTATTCACAAATAAAATATTACTCATGATACCAACAACATATCCTACTTCAACACAAACATATGTGATCAATATTTTCATCAATACATCAAATTATGTGACTCATAACATCCACTAATTATAATATTAAAGAATAAGGACCAATAAACAAATACACATATAGTAAAATCCAATTACACATATAAATGTAGATTTATTAATGGTAGATCTCATTCTCATAATTTCATACACTGGGAATTATCAAGGGTATACCCCATGAGAAGGTGCCTTAAAGTCCTATGAGTTTCTACCCATGATATCCTACATCATTTGTGACCCTAAAATTATTTCATCCATCTATATAAAAATTATTTAATAACAATATCATGGAAATTATGGGTTCTCGTCATACATGGAAACTTCTATGAAATTTCAGTGTGATAGCTACTCTTAAGAAATTATCACATACTATGTCACATAGAATAACTATCATTATGTGATAATAAGTTTATTAATATTCAAGAAAATGAATATATGTTATCATAAAGTATATATCAGTTTGTTATAGGGCACCATATCTAACAATTATAACTCAATATTATCAATTTGAGGATGATTTTGGGAGAAATTCTCATCAAATATTATGTGAATTGATTATTCAATGGTCTTGGTCCTTTTATTGAAACCCCGGTAAGCTTTAATTGAGTTAGAATACCCAATAAATATACCTTTATCTAATTTAGAGTCAAATTTACCTATATTATCTTTGGGTTTAAGAATCAAACATTTATAACAAAACACCTTAAAATAACTGGCCTAAGGTAATTTACCTTTTCAAAGATCATAAGGGGTATTTTTAAGAATTTGTCTTATGAGTACATGGTTAATGGTATAGCATAAAGTATTGATCGCATCAACCCAAAAATAATGATGGATCTTGTATTCCTTATGGATATTTTGAAAATTTTCTTTAAAAGTTTGATTCTTTATTTAAATAACCCCATTTTGTTGTGGAGTTATATGAGTGTTAAAATATTGGTGATAACCTTATGAAAAAAATCATCAAAATCATTATTTTCAAACTCTCCCCCATGATAAATATGAAGGATAATGATTTTATACCCCTTTTTCAGTTTTTACCTTCTTGTTATATTTAATGATGAATTTAAAAGCCACAATTTTATGTTCCAATAACTATACCCAATTAAATATTGTATAATCATAAACAATTAAAAATTAGTAATATTTTCCTCCTATACTATCCACTTGGGTAAGTATAAAAATATATGGGTGTATAAGATCAAGGTAGTTTTAAGTCTATGCATCCTTTTTAGATATAATGAATGAATTGTGTATTTTACCAAGTTGATATGGTTCACACACAATATCATTTTTTAAATTCAATTTTATAAAATCTCATACTAAATGTTTCTGATTAAGTTTAACAAGTGATTGTGTGGTATAATGTCCAAGGTACATATTCCATAGCGAAGACTCGCTGTCTTGTGCCATCAAACATTTAACATTTTTTTCTACAAATGATTTCAATTCAATAACATAAACATTTTGAAATCTATAAGTGTAAAATAAAATCTTTCTACGGGAATGAAAAAAAATTCAAACATCATTTTTCAAATGAAACATGAAAACCACTATCACATAATTGACTAATGATGAGAATATTATGCTTCAAACCATTAACACATAAAACATTTTTAATAATAGAGGATATTAAAAAACCCAATGGTGTTTATATTGATGTTATTAATTCATGAGTTTTCAACAAAAGGTGACATGCCCACCATCAATATCCTCAATGTGGTTGAACTCGATGTAGTCACCACACATACTCCTCAAGTTCCCACTATCCATGTACCATGTATCTTCTTTGGAATTTCAATAGAGAAATTTTTTCTACAAAATAATTAAGAGACTAAAGATTTTGGTATCCAAAATTTCGGCCCACAAATTTTATCCAAAATAGGTTTTTGAACCCATAATTATGTTGAAAAACGTTTTCTAGAATAAAATTTTAATGAAACATGAAAGCATTTGAGCCTTCTATAACATGAATTTTTGTAATCACACTCGTAAATCAAGTTCACTTATTTTCTATAATAATATTAAAATTATATTGAGATATATATTTAACAAAAGTGGTATTTTTAAAATTCTTATAGTTGCTTCCTTGATTAGTGTAACCATACCCATAAGTACCATTCCCATGATGTTGGGAACCCAAAATTAAATTTAAATTCTAATCACCTTAGATGAACTTGTAATGGGATTCCTTAATATCTTTAATTGTATTTTCCAATCTTTCAATATTGGATTTGTCTTTTAAATAATATATTTTACCTTTAACTTTATTTAACTCATTTTTTAAACCTTTTATTTTTTATAATAACAAGTTGAATATTTTTTCTTTTATTTTCATCATTTTTTATAGAAAACCATCAAATTTTTTATTTTACACTTTTATCTTTTAATTTTCTTTAATAATTTGATCTATTTCAACAAAAAATATTGTATTTCTTTTTGAAATCCTTGAATTTCAAGGTAATTTCTCAAAATATTTCTTGTAATTAATCTCTGTCATATCTTATATCTCGATCATTTAAATGGATAGAATATCAAAAATATGTAGAAGAATTTAAATATTTATTTACCTAAATGTTATTCATGAGACACTTGGTTCATCCATCACTTGATCTAGATTAATAGAGAAAGTCTTCACTTTCACTTCATATTGACACCTTGAAAATATTATTTCTTCCCTTCTTCTCATTTGTCTTATTTTTTAGAGTGGGAAACTCTAGTTTTATGTGTCCCTTTTTATTACACTCATAGAATCTTACCTCTGATTTACTATATTATTTATCCATCTTTTCATAGTAGTATGCCTTATTTTTCTTGAGTAATCTATTCATTTTATTTGCAAGATGAGAAATATCCCATTCACTTATAGAATATTCATCATTGGTTTACTTTAAGGGAATGGTATTTTTATCCTTGAACTATTTATATTCCATGTCATATTTCCTCTTAATTATAATCTCATAGGTCATAAAAGGCCATATGATCACTTTAACACACATATTTTCTATTTCATTCACTTCTTGTATTTTCTTTACATAGAGTTCCCAAGAACAAGGTAAGCCCCAAAGTATCTTCTTCCCAAGAATATTTATTATAATATAATCACCTAAAAACTTTATTACATTATAAATATAGGTGAAATGATTAAATATTTCAGTTATAGACTCTTTAAGATGTATACTAAATCTTTTAAAATCTTTTCAATATATATCAATCCTAGTATATGTTACCTTATTGGTACCTTCATGGTTAAATTCTAATAATTTCCAAATTTCATGAGAGGATTTACATAGAGAAGTTCTATTAAATTTATTCCTATCTAACCCATAATTTACATCAATCCTAGATTTTCAATCAAACTGAAAATCCACTATATCATCCAAAGTACCTTTTCCACCATCTCTTTGAATGGGGAATATCCTTTCATTAAAATTTTCCAAACCAAATATCCTATGCTTCTACAAAATGTAGACATTCTAGTTTTCCAATAACCATTGTCTGATCAATCAATGTATGGATTTCTACCCATTGAGTGTCTTTATAAAGAACTTTGGGTATTTGAGGTATTGGACATCTTAAAGTGATCATTCAGAGAAATTGGTTAAGGTTTTTAAATTAAGGTTGGCTATTATACCAATTATTGGTCTGAGTAAAGATAGGAATATGGGAGAATTTACTTTTAAAAAACTTATTATAAATTGGAAGTAAATTTTATATAATTAAAAAAATTAAATAAATAACTAAAATTAAAAGTGGTAAAACACATTATAAATATAAAATTAAAAGACAAGGCATAAGATATTGATAAATGATTTCAAAAATAATCCATAAAGAATCCCTACAGATCCTCCCCTAAATATTAGTTGAGGGGTTTTGGTTTAAACCTTTTTATTTTTAATGGTCAATATCCCTTTATTTTTAGAGTTTGAAGAAAGAAACTCATTTTCAAGTGTTAGACCCTTGGTTGTTAGTGGTTGTACAAAGAAACCTAGATACACAGGTAGCCTTTTAGTAGTTGTAGATTGAAACACAAATCTCATTATGTTTAAGGTATTAAGATCCTATCCACCTCATACTAAATTGTTGTAGCTCAATGGTTTTATAACCAAGAGAAACTGAATACGTTGTTCATTAAATGAAATAGTGTAATGAATTTTTAAAATAAGTGTTACCAAAACACTGAGTCATATTACGTCCTTTAATGGAAAAGCAGACAAAAAATGATTGTTGTCAGAATCCTAGTTCTACTCTAGAGCTCTAGGGAGGGTGATGATAATGAGTGGCAACAACTGCCAAACATCGGATCGTGGAGTGACAAATGGTAGATGAGTTCTTCTTCCACCCTTCGAATGGATTATCACCAATGAAAAACAACAAACAACCATAAATAGAGGATTGTAAAGAGATGAACACAGTGAAATCATTCATCTCCAATGAGTAATCCGACCCAGGTAGGGGATAATTGTTTTATGTTTTCCCCGTTCTTATTCTAAAACAAGGAACGCGGATCAACCCGCGAATAGGTTGATCCCTAAATCATGTGTTCTTGTAGGATGGTGTTAACCTTGTGGTTTTTTCACTATTATTGATGATTATATGATAAAACTATGATACCAAGCCTCAACTGTTTTTAAACTTCTAATGTAGAGGGTGAGGGCCGACACGAACAAGGCTTAAGCCCCTCCACTTGTGCATTCTTCATGGTTGTAACCTTGAAATGGAGGAAAGGTGGACCTGAGGCCTTATAAGTGATGGTGGTGACCTTAGAGGCCCAAGGGAGCAAGAGGAATTGAGATCAGACCACTGGAGCGTACTTAGTTTTCCACAGAAGGTGTCGTCACCATGGCACCAGCAACCGGCGGCAGCAGCCTGCAGTGGCAGTGGCAGGCTGGAGGCGGTGCCACCCTGGGTGCTACATGTGGGACGAAGTTGACAGCTCTCACCGACCACACTGGCGGAGGCGAAACACTCGGGGCATGCTGCGACGAAGGAGGTCGTGGCCCGTTGACCGTAGTAGTTGGATGGATGTGGTACCAGCTTGGCGTCGTGTAGGGGGAGAGACATGCTCCATGCGGGCCGCATACAGACAAGGGGGATGCCAGCTAACCAGCCACAAATTCTCCAACCGAACCGGTTGAGTGGGTCTGTGCTGGAATGAAGCTGTTTTCCCATCGGACCGAGTCATGCCAACAGATCGAGCCACCCAAGCAGCCCAACCAAACTTTCGAGTTGGCCCACCTGTACGGACTGGGCCGGATAAATTTGGGTCACTCAGTGACTAAGAATACTGGACCCATTTCCAACCTTGGCCAGGTCTAGTGAGGCCCAATGGGCTAGTAAAATGGGCTAGATAGACAATATTAAGTCATTCGGGACCCGGGTTCAGTTTGGTCAGGTTAGTTTGAACCAGTCAGTGTGGTCCCGGACGCAACCAACCCCTGTTTAATAAAAAGGCATATCTCTCAAACCATGCACCTAATTCACTCACCATCTATGGATTTGGTACCCATGTGATGGGGTGGTCCTACTGAAATCCTATTAGTAAGATTTCAGGGAAGTTGACCCAGTGATTCTTCATGACTCATCTACCCATTAAGACTACATGACTCAGCTATCAGTGAGACTGCGTGACTTAACTATCAGCGAGAATCTATGACTCACCTATCAGTAGTACTTCATGACATAGCTACCCAGCGAGACTTCATGACTCAACTATTAGTGAGACTCCATGACTTAGCTACCCATTGAGACTTCGTGACTCAGCTATCAACAAGTCTCTGTAACTTAGCTACCTAAAGAGGCTTCGTGACTCAGCTAATAAATAGATCTAGTCAACCTACCTAGCCTAAATGATTCATCTAGGACAAGTTCCTTTGTATTGATTGAAGTTCAGTGTTTTCAACTATTGGTTTTTCTATCTGCACTTTAAGATATACCTAGGTCTAGCTGACTCTAGTGACTCTAATATTTGTGCATTATTTTTTGATTTCCTTTGTGGATTTTTGTAAGACCCGAGTTGGTTTTGGGGTCCCTACTGAGTATTTCTTTACTCACCCCCGCACAGGCTTCACCTTCACATGTTGTGTCTGGTGAAAATGATTGACGACTTGGTTGAGTGCTTGGTGACCCAAGACTAGGTAGTTCCCATCGAGGTTAGGTAGGTGGGACATGCTTCTACGGCTCCCGACAACTACTCTATACTTACCCATTAGGTAGAGCTTCCAGTAGACAACTATCAGAGTTTCCAACTATTTTACTATTCTAATTTCTTCCTTTATTGGGTTTTTATTATCTCTCATTTGACCTACAGTTTTTACTTTTACTAAGTGGTGGATTTGTGGCATGAATGTTTACTTTTCCATCTTTGGGGCATGGTTGTGTGTGCTTGCATAAAAGTACTCTCGAAAATGCCTCCCATTTATAGGTTGACACATGCATACAAAACCACTCCGTAAAGCCGGAAAAGTAAAAATGAAAGCCACTAAAAAACCACTGAGTAAACGTACCACTGTAGGAAAAATGTGCCAAAATACAAACCCAACAAAGGATGAACTGGAAATAGGAAACAAATGTTGAAACTCTGATAGTTTTCCACTAGAAACCCCACCTGATGGTTAGGTAAAGAGTGGATACCAAATATCATAGAAGCATGTCCCACCTATCTGACCACACTAGGCACCACCCAGTCCTAGGCCACCAAGTCCTCCACCATGTCATTGGTTATCTGCACTAGACACAACATGTGTGGGTGAATCCCGTTCATGGGTGAGTAAATAAATTCTTGTTAGGGACCAAAAAACCAACTCAATTCTCATATAAATTTATAAAGTAAATCAAAAAATAATTCATAATGATTAGAGTCACTAGATTCATCTCGACATAGGTATAAATTAAAGTGTTGATAGAAAAACTAGTAGTTGATGCACTGAACATCAATCACTGTAAAAGAACTCAACCCTGATGAGTCCTTTAGGCTAGCTAGGTCTCCTAGATCTATTCAGTAGCTGAGTCACGAAGCATCTCTTGGTAGCTGAGTGATAGAGACTCGATGATAGCTGAATCACGAAGTCTCGCTTGGTAGTTGAGGCATGAAGCCTCACTGATAGTTGAGTCACAGAGTCTCACTGGGTATCTGAGTCACGAATATTAACTGA
Organism: Viscum album; assembly: GCA_963277665.1. Lineage (NCBI taxonomy): Eukaryota > Viridiplantae > Streptophyta > Magnoliopsida > Santalales > Viscaceae > Viscum > Viscum album. Next base: position 1,196,522,949 of record OY728139.1, read on the forward strand.
TATCTCAGTTATGAAATCTTACTGGGTAGCTAAGTCATGAATTCTCCCTGATAGCTAAGTCATAGAGTCTCACTGGGTAGATGAGTCATGAAGTTACGCTGATAGTTGAGTCATGGAGTCTCAATGGGTAGATGAGTCATGAATTCTCACTGATAGCTAAGTCACAGAGGCTCACTGGGTCAACATTAATGAAATCATACTTAAAGGATTTCATAGGGACTTACCAATCTTATGGGTCCCAACTTCTCAGATGACACATCAATCGGACACACGGTCTGTGAGATACATCCCTTTTTGTATACAGGGGTTGGTTCAATCTGGGCCCGATCCGACTAGTTTGGACCAACTCGACCAATTCGACCCAGGGTCCCGTATTACCTGATCATGTCTGTTTGGCCCATTCGACTAACCCATTGGGCCTCACTGGACCCAGCTGAGGTTCGTTGTGGGTGAAGTATTCTTGGTCACCCAGTGACCCGAATTTATCTGACACAGGTCGTATTGTCATGTCAGTATGTTTTCCTAGCTCAATTCGCCATGTGGCCGTGTCCTCTAAAGTGTATTATCTCGAGAGTTTAGTTAGGGCCCTAGGGCGGCTCAGACCAATGGACCAGCCAGTCTGATTTATCCCAGATCAGTTTGGCCAGTCTGGTTGGGGTGAGCATGGTCAGTCAGCCCCCCATAGTCATCATGCGACCCGCATAGAGCATTTTTCTCCTCCTACGTTGCACCGAGACCCTCCTCCACTACATCCCAGGACGAGCATACTACCTTCGACACTGTGGTCAGAGAGGGGTCAGTTGCTTCATCATGCATGCAGTGCCGGATGGCACCGCCGCAGGCCACCACCGCGCTGGTGGGACCTTTAGTGGGCCACCGTGTCCACTCTGGTGGTCTGATCTCAAATCATCATGCACCCTCAGTCCTCTTGGGTCACCTCCATCACTACCACAACATCATGTCCACATTTCTTCCATTTTGAGGATGCGGCCATGAAGAACACACAAGTGGAGGGGCTCAAGCATTGTTCGTGTCATCCCGTTCCCTCCGCGTTAGATGTTTAAAAACATGGGAGGCTTGGGATCATAGTTCTATCAGATAAACATCATTCTCAGTGAAAAAACCCCAAGGTAAATACGCTCCTATAATAACACATGATCTTTAGATCAACCTATTTATTGGTTGATACACATTCATTATTTTATAATAAGAAATGGGAAAACATAAAATAATTAAACCCCTACCTGGGTCGGATCTTTTGTGGGAGATGAATGGTGTCATTGCGTTCGCCGTTCTGCGATCCACTAATTATGGAAATTGGTAGTTCATTGTTGGTGACGCTCCATTCGAAGGGTAGAAGAAGAACACACCCATCATTTGTCCCTCAATGATCTGATGTTTGGTGGTTGTTGGCGCTCATCGCTATCCCCCCTAGAGCTCCAGAGCAGAACCAGGATTTTGCCAACAATCATGCATTGTTTGCTTGTCTATTAAAGGATGAAACACAAATCAACATTTCAGTTATATTTCTGTCATGAAGTTGTTATACTGTTTCATTTAATGAAACAGGGTATTTAGTTTCACTTGGTTGAAAAACCGTTAAGTTGAAACAATTTGAAAATTCAAAAAGATATAATAAAACATGTTTAATTTATTTTTATCTTTTTCTTTAAAAAGTTTGAAAAAAATAACTCTTTCCCTCAACCTGCACTGGTCGAGGTTAGGTCCATTCTAGAGAATCCCACCATTCTGAGTTCAACAATTCTCTCATATATTTGATCTGAGCACTGGTCTAAAAGTTCAAAAAACCTGCTTGCACATTTATTTAAATGAACCCTAAGAATAGTTCAAAAATTAACTTTTAATCACAATCATAAAGTTTGAGGTTAGGCTTCACCTAAGGGTATCATGCGCTCACGAGCTCAATGGTACTATTGGATTTTCAATCTGAGTTATTGTTTAGGAGTTATAAGGATTTGATAATAAAATAATTGTTACATTATTATTTTATTTACGGCTAAAAACTAAATTCCAATATTAGCCCACATCGACCAGTGTTAGGATCTACCTAAGTAAACCATAACCTCATGAGATTAGCAGTAGTCTCATATTTTTAATCCAAGTCACCATTCATGTGTTATAAGCATTTAAAAAATAAAATAATTTTATTTAATAATTTTATTTACTGTTATGCCATATTTGGTTTTTATCAATGGAGGGATGCACCGAATAAACATAACTTGTGCCTAGGGTAAACCTTTCATCTATAATGCAAAGGTTCCCTCAGATTTTTGATCCGATAAACTATTTAATAGTGATTCCACTTTTTCTGTAAAACAGCTCATGCACACTATTTATAGCTTAAGATTTTTTGATGGATCATTTTGGACATTCTGGGCCTCGGAATCGCACGCTGTCTTAACGACTGATCTCAAAATAATTACATATAATAAAAACAATACACAGGATTTACAAGACATTGCATTACTCCCCCCTTTTTGGGATTCACGTCCTCATAAGACAAAACAAGGCTAAACAAAAAAATGGGGGTACTGAGCATGAATCTAAGACTCCTTCTCCCATATGCTCTCCTGGAGATTCCCGTGGTGCCCCCAAACTCACACCATAGGAATCGACCATCTAAAAAGGACCCGCTCCTGTCGATCCTCTATCTCCATTGGGAATTCCGCAATCATCGCCCCATCATCAATTTCCAGCTCACCCCAGTCGATTGATGTGTGATAGATCATGGACGTACCTCCTCAGCTATGACACGTGGAAAATATTGTGCACCTGGTGCATCTGTGGGGGAAGATCTATATAGTACGCCACCTTTCCAACTCTTCTAAAAATCAAAAAAGGTCTGATGACCTCAAAGATAACATGCCTCCCTAGCCAAATCTCTGTAATCTCTATCGGGGTGAGACCCTAAGGAACAAATGGTCTCCCTCATCAAACTCCAAGGGTCTCTATCTCCTATTAGCATATTATTTCTGCCTGTTTTATGCAGCCCTCATCTGCTCCTGGATAATCTACACTTTCTCAATGGTAGCCTGTACCAAATCTAGACCCATTAGTGCTGACTCCCCTAGGTCTTTCCAGCATAGAGGTGATCTGGATGGCTACCCGTATAAGGCCTAAAATAGTGTAATTCCAATGGTATAGTGATATATTTTGTTGTATGCACACTACACCAGTGGTAGGTGGTCCTTCCAACTACAACCAATTTCCAGAACACAACCATGAAGCATGTCCCACAAGGTCTATATGGTCTACTCCATCTGACTATCAGTCTATGCGTGAAAGGTTGTTCTCAAGCATAGATGAGTCTCAAAATCCTCCTGTAATCCTTCCCACAACCATGATGTAAGGCATGCATCATGACCTGAGACTATCGTAGATGGGACTCTATGGAGTTGAAATGTCTCTTTCATGTAGAGGCGTCTCAATCCCTCTGCTAAACTCTACTCTCGTATGGGTAGGAAGTGAGCCAACTTGGTGAGTCGGTCAATGATCACCCATATAGAATTGTGGCCCCTAGACATGCATGGTAATCCCATCAATAATTCCATTGATATACCATCTAATTTCCACTATGGTGCCTTAAGGGGTTTTGTAGGACTTGATGGAACCTTGTGCTCATCCTTTACTTACTGAAAAGTGAGGCATCGTGAAATGAACTCGGCCACTGCTTCCTTTATCCCTAACCACCAGTACTGACGTCAGAGATCCTGTTACATGTTCTCCACTCTTGGGTGTACCGCAAAGGGGGAGGTATGGAACTCCCTCAAAATATACTCTCACAATTCCATTGGTACTACTGTGCACCCATTGAAAAGGGTAGAATGCTCTCTACCTATCGAAAACCCATTAGGTGTCATCCATAAGGATAACTGAGCACATTAGGACTTGCAACTGGTATATCTGAGTTGTGCCTCCCAGACTCTCTATAATATTAGTGGGGAAAAACCATTGAATGTAGAAAAGATGTCACCTATCTATCCACAAAGGATATTTGAATCAAGCCAACTACTCTGAGGCCTCATTCAATATCTATGAATTGGGTCTCCTGATAAGATCATCCTCTAACGAGTTTGCTTACCAAGAGTATATTCTACTTTGAAGTCATAGTCTTGTAAGAACATTATCCATCATCCCTATCTAAACAACTGAAAATCCTACAAGTACCTTTTCATCAATGTGAAAGGATACCACTTTTAACTCATTTATGTGCCCATCGACGCTTTGGTAGTGGGTAATCATTCCCCAAAGACACTTGGATAAAGTGCCAATAATCAAGACATAACATTGAACACTGGATCTTACTAAGCCCTTCCTCAGAAAGAACCCCACCTATTCCCCCTGCTTGAGAAGCTCTATGAAAGCCATCTGATATACTGATTCTCATATTGGTTCCATCTCGGGGTGTAGAATAATGAAGAATTCCCTCTCCCTATGGGGAGGTAATCCTGGAAACATCCTTTGAAAGGATGTTCTTGCACACTTCCACTAATATTAGGATATGAAAACTCAAAATATCCACTTCAACAAGGGTAAGGCTGGTCGACTCAAGAGTGATCGGCTACACCCTCATATGCATGAGTTTGTCCCATACTGCCTGGGTTTCCCTTTTCATCGACCAAGTAAAACCCCATTCCAACGCAGCGGATATACCACATCCTTTTTCCTAAAACAGTCAATATGAGCATGAATTGTGGATGACCAATCCATACCTGAACTAACTTCATAAGGCCTCGATGCTACCACCAATAGTATCCAACCGAAACTCTTGCCTCAAGGGTCAGATCACATCATCGGCATAAGTGTGATTATCGAGTCTACTCCCATAGGTATCTACAGACTTAAGGATCAAGTAAACAGTTTAGCCAAAAACTATAAGTCTTGAATAAGATTTATGATAAGAAGGAATGATTAGAACCAATGTCTATTAATGTGATAGCTAGTAGTGGACACAGACCATACCTAGATTCATTCCTGAAGCCCTTGGGTCATACTTCTTGACCGTATGTAGCTACTCTCTTCCTCTATCCTCCAACTCCATGAGCCTGGTGTAAACCACATTGGGGTGGTGGTTGTAACATTTCAAAATGTATACCACCTATTGCTACTCTCCTAGATCCTCTTCCATGTCTTCCACCTTGAAGTTTCATCTGTTCCCGTGACTTCCTCTATCTCGGTGGACCATCCACTGTTTCACTATCAGTACAATGGGATAGAAAATCTCTAGATATATGTCTCCTACAATCTTTAGAAAAGTATTACCTATTCCTAGGATGACTAGACTCATCCTATGAGCCCTGAGATGTAGACCCCCTGTCTTGGGACCTCTTCTTGGAACATCTCACGAATCCAAGTATCTCAGACTAACGTCAGATTCTTACTTTCCCACTAGTAACATCAAATGGTTGTATATGATTAACCAAAGCAATTCCAATCACAAAGGTTCTCTCTAGAATCCTAGAATAATTAGGAATTCACATAGGAATAGTAGTGGATCAGATGTCTCTAAACATTCCTTTCTCAGAGGTTGGTGCCCTGAATCACTACTCCTATCGTATTCATCGAGTACCAAAAAAAGTCGGCATGCCACAATGAATACTCAGCTACTGAAATATTGTTCTATAGAAGATCTTGGGCACACATACCCCTTAGATTTTATGGATAGAGCTGCTTCTCTGAGAAAGGTTCTCAAGATCTGTCCATAGAAAAGTCACCTCATCATAGGATCAACTAATCTAAACCCTACCATCACCCTGTTGAGCCACCTAGAAGGCTCACTGCTAGGACCGCCATTTGATCTAACGGTGCCCCATCAAGATGGAAACTAGATCATCACCTCAAGATAGTACTTAGCTGCCTGTGAGTTGGGCTTTCCTTGGAACCCGAGGGGTCTTTATCGCTGAAACTCGTGTAAGGGACTGAGCCTACATGTGTCCTCTACCAGTAGTACTAGTAGTAATTTCTGACCAATGGGCAGTGGTATCGACGAGACACTGCCCGAAGGTACCATCTCAGGAAATAGTCCATGTACCAAAGCCTCACCACTCTGTAGACCATCCTCATGGACAAACACTTCAATCATGGCTGGATGTCAGTGTTGAGGCATCATGAAAGATAATCAAGATAAACCATGGTCAATTTATTATACTTGGTGAGATGACTTTGACTAAAAAAGATCATGGAAAACACTCAAAGACACATTCAACTATTTTTTTCATGTACCAGGTCAGAAAACGGAATTTGGGGTCTTGGTGTATGGATATGTCAGCCACCACACCAACACTAGACTCCCTAGCTTAAAATCCAAACTTGAAACAATTAACACTATTGCCCCATCCAAATTTACAGACTATTAGTTCTTCTAGTAGAACCTGAATATCTTTGAAACCACTTTCTCACGACCCATCCCCCAAGGATCATGTCATGACTTATCCCAATCCCACCTCCCAAAGGACAGGGGTTGAAGACTAGCGCCGAAGGTGTCAACCTGCAAATGGGAGGCATTTTCCTGAGTACCTGTACGCACGCACACACAACCATTCCCCAATTTTGTAAAAGTAAACATGCATTCCACTAAAAAAACTATTTAAAAGTACAAACTTTGGGTCAAATGGGTAAGAATACAAACCCAACAAAAGATGAACTTAAAGTAATAAAATAATAGGAAACTATGATAGTCATCTGCTAGAAACCCCACCTGATGGGTAAGTATAGATTAGCTTCCGGAAGCCTAAGAAGCACATCCCACCTACCTGAACTCAGTGGGCACCGCCCGGTCCTATAACACCAAGTCCTCTACCAATTTGTCAGTTTTCTACACCAGACACGACACGTTCGGGCAATTCCTGTGCAGGGGTGATCACAGTAATACTCAATATGGACCCTGAAACAAACTCAGGACTCACATAAATCCAAAAATTAAATCACAAAATAATGCACAAATATTAGAGTCACTAGATTCATATCAACACAAGTATCACTTATAGTGTTGATAATAAACCCATGGTTACAAACACTAAACATCAATCACTACAAAGGCACTCATCCCTGATAAGTCCATTAGGCTTGTTAGGTCCCCTAGACCTATTGAGTATCCAAGTCACGAAGCCTCACTGATAGCTGAGTCACAAATCCTTTCTGGGTAGCTGAGTCACGGAGTCTCACTTATAGATGAGTCACGGAGTTTCACTAGGTATCTAAGCCACGAAGTCTCATGGATAGCTAAGTCATAGAGTCTCAGCTAGTAGGTGAGTCACAATGTCTCGCTAATAGATGAATCCAATGTTTTAGTAAAGATATCATTCCATTGATTATTAGTAGAGATAAATTCCAAAACAATATCACCTTTATTGAAATTATATTTAATAAAATGAAATTTGAAATCTATATTTATAATATTTAGATGGGATTATAAGAAACCAAACAAAATAAGCACTGAAGCACCCTAGGGAGAAATCTAAATTCAATATTTTTAGTTTTAAAATATTGTGTTCTGTTCTTTGAAATTTAAATAGTAGAAGAGTAGTCAAAATTAAAAATGGATCTAATTAAAATATTAATTAAGACAAGAAAAAAATTTCTTAATCCACAAACATTTATTATAATAATTCGGAGTAGTAATATATTCATATTTATATATTGATAAATAAATTGAAAATTTATTATTTGAGCTCTTAGAAATTAAAATTATCTAGAAAATGAAATATTCTTGAAATATTTTTCTATAAATTACAAAAACCTCCAAAATTAAAATTGGAATAGATAAATAAATAAAAAAATATATCCAAAATAAAATAGTCCATAATTTTCCCTTCCTTTAAAATATTTAATCATTCTTTTAACTTCATTTAAGTGAGATTCAACGGTATCAACTTGAAATATCACAAACATACATACACTAAACATAATATTAGGTCTCTAATAAATTAAATAGAGTATACTGCCTATCATTCCTTGAAATAATTTAACATTAACATATTTTACAATAATATCAGAATCTAATTTACAATTAGTACTCATAGGTGTTCTAAAACTATTAAAAGAATCAATTATAAATTTATTAACTAATTCTTTATCATACTTAAATCGATTCAGTAATATTATATCCTTTATTTGATAAATTTTAATCCGTAATAAGAATCTTAATTATACCATGAGAAACATATAAAAAGAAACTAGTCATTAAATTAGAAAATTCTTTACAAAGTATTTCACTAATAATATCAAAACAATAGCATAAAAATATATTTGAATAATTAATATATTGGTATAAATATTTATAATAAAAAAATATGATCTACTTTACATTTATTAAAACCATTATTCAATAATAATGAAGAAAACCTTTCATAAAAAGATAAAAAATATTTATCTATTACATATAAATATTATGATAATTTAAAAATATGTTTAGGATATTCATGATCAAAATATATTGGTTGATTAACATTAATTATTGGTCTGATTAAAGATAGAAATAAAGGGATGAATTTAATATTAAAAAACGTTTTAGAAATTTAAACTAGATTTTATGGAATTAAAACAATTGAAGCGATAACAAAAATTTAAAAAGTAAAATCAAATTGTAAATATAATATTAAAAGGAATGGAATAATAGATTTACAAAGGAGTCCAAAAATAATCCACAATGGTATTCCTACATCTCCTCCACTTAAGATTATTTGGGAGGTTTTGTCTTAAACCCTTACTATTTAACGATTTTAGCAAGAAAACTAGTCTGCCTTGATTTTTAGCCATTATAGAAAGATGCACGTTTTCATGTGTAAAAAATTTGATTTTTTGGTTTACCAAGAAACCCAAATACATTGCTTTACTTTTAGTGGTTATGGCTAGAAACACAAATACCCTTGCCTTCAATGTAGTAAGAACCTATCTCCCTCACACTCAGTAGTAGTGAGCACCCAATAAAAGGGAAAAAGAAGAGACTTTTTTAGAAAAATCCCTTTAAAGAACATTCTAAAACCCAGAGTAAGAATATTAAAATAAAGAGTGGGAGTTAGAGAAAAAAATGTAATAGAACATAAGGATGAGAGAAAAGTGACATAGTTTTTCTATATAATGAATCATCAAGGTAATTGGTAATTTTGAAGAAAACATTGGTGGAATTTATGGACTCTAATGTATTTAAAAACATAATGAAGGTATTAGAAGTCGAATAAAGTCATTATGAATCAAATTAAAACATGTGGGGCCCTACAAAAATAGATAGTTTTTGATTCTTTCTGGATTATACCGGACATTCAATCAGTGTCGTCGGCCAACCAGTGGTATTTGGATAGAACTAGTGTTCTGTATAGGTGCACTGAGTAGTTTTATTCACTTGTAGTTAGAGGACTCAATAATTATCCTCCACACTCCTATTTATCCCTATGTATGTTTTAGTGCCTTCATGTAAAATTTAATAAATTATAAACACTAAAATCTATCAAAATAAATTTTTTGAAACAAAAATGTGTGCTTTTTATCATTAAAACACTTAAGAGTGAGATGTACAAAATTATCCCATTTTTGATGATCACAAACACATATCAAATTAATAATAAAAAGATATTAATGAATTATTTTTCATTAGTATAAATAAAAATAATTTCAATATTTTATAATGAAACTTCCAACATTTTAAAAACATGATGTTTTAGGAAAAATGATTTAATTTTAAAAAAAGTATGATAATATTTCCCAATTTGAATAATTTATTTCCATTTTCCTTATAAGAAAAATAAATTTACTTTTAATTCAATGGGAAATATGTTCACCCCCTTAGTGAATATCAAAAATCCTTAATAACATTAAAAAAATATTTTAAATTGATTAAAATACTTAATGTTTCAAAATAATTTTAAATATATCTTTGAAACAACATAAATTTACTATAAACATGTCTTTAATAATGTCAAAGTAACATACACATTTGATATTATTAACAAGATCTTAGACAAGGGTTAGATAAATAAGGTTCAATGTATTCATAATAAGATACTTATGAAACAAAATAATTTTCAAGGTTTATTAAGATTGTCATTAAAGATCATTTCAGAGAGACAAAACTGTCATTTGTTTGGAAATATTATACCAATATTTCCATAAAAGTATATTTTTTAAACAAAATTCAAAACATAAAGGATTCCATCATTTCAAAATACAATTTTGAAAATAAAAAATTGCACACCGCTTGTGCCATTACTTAAAGATAGATCACTGTAAAAATATCAAATCTAATTTTTAATGGAGTCTCTCTATAAGATCATTTCAATTTTAAAAGTATTGGATAATCCTAAAATGATGGATATTTTGAAAGTATATGGGGACCACAAAAATCCTGTAAATAAATAGTTAAATAAAAAAACACTTAATAAAGTGAAAGAGATAGATCAATAACTTTAATACTTAAAGAAAAGAATATAATTCAATAAATATAAAGGGGAAATATAAAGGTAAATTCTTATGATTTACAATTATAGATGAAATAATTCCAAGTGATCCATTTATAACTCCCAATTAACATAATAAAAATGATCAACTACAAGGGGTTATTGAATATATCAACTAATTGAATATTAGTGTAAATAAAATCTTGCACAATATCAACTTTTTGGAAATAGTCTCTATGAAAATGGTTCTTAAGGGTAATGTGATTTATGCTTGAGTATTTAATTTAATTTTTTGAAATTTAAATCTCACTTATTTTATCAAACTTAATTAGAACATGATCATAATTTAAGTTGTAATCTAGAAGAGTATTTTTCAACTAAATAATTTCGGATCAATAACTCCATACATAAATATATTCTACCTTGGTCATAGAAAGAGAAGCCTAATTTTTATTCCTCATACTCCATGAGACAATATTCTTTCCATGTAGATATAAATTTTCACTTTTAATTTTCTTATCTAATTGGAACCCTCCGAAATGTGTACTAGAAAAATAAGTAAGTTCATGAGAGGTTTATTTTAGATAAAAAAACTAATATTTTTTGTTTCGTTTAAATACTTAAAAATAATGTTTAGATATTATTAATGGGATTACTTTGGATTTGATTTAAAATGGTCATAAATTTAGACACTAAACATTATGTCCTTCCAGGTCACTGTAAGATAGAGAATACTCCCCCAATAATACCTCTATAAATATTATTGTCCACCAATTTTCCATCTTTATTCAAATTAATCTTATAAGAAGCACTCATTTGAGTATTAATCTCATTAACATGTACTATTCCAAAACTCTTTAAAATCTCATTAGTGTATTTTCTTTTTCTTTGAAAAGTGCCATCAAAATTTTGTGAAATTCTAAATCCAAGGGGAAAATTGATTTTTTCAATAAAAATCATTCCAAATCCCTTACTCATTAAATAAAAAAAAATTATAATGAGATTATCTAGTTAACAAAAAAATGACATCACCAAAAAATTGAAAAATCAAAATATATTTTGAAAAATATTTTTAAAATAAAGTTGAGTCAACCTTTACAATTTCAAAAACCATATTCTAAAACAAATTTAGTTATCCATTCATACCAATATTTTGGAGCTTGTTTCAATATATAAAGTGATTTGGTTAACTTGATAACATGATTTAGAAATTTATAATCCTTAATACTAGGTGGTTATTCCATAAAAACATTTTCAGAAATAAGAACATATAAAAATTCACATTTAACATCCATTATAAAAATATTAAAATTTAAATGATAGGTGAATTTCAACAAGGTTATAATGGATTCTAGCCAAGATACTGGGGGAAAAGGATCACTATAATCAATTCTTTCCTCTGGTTTAGAGCCTTTAGATACAATTCAGACCTTATTATGGGTGATATTTCCTTGCTCATCCAATTTATTTCTAAGGACCCATTTAGTTCCAATAACAAGATGATAAAATTGGGCCTTTCTATAAGAAACCAATCATTATTTCAGGTAAATTAATTTAATTCATCTTGTGTGAAAATAACCCAATTTTCATATTTAATGGAATTATAACGATTTCAAGGATCTAGGTGTGAGAGAAAAGTGTGATGTTAAAATTTTTTTAAAACGAACCTTATAGTACAAGTTACATGTTGAAAATCAAAAATAACATTTTCAAGAGGATTTTATTTAGATTTAGCCCATACCTTGGACAGAGGGATTGGTTATTTTTCAACATCAATTCATTTAGGAGGTTGAAATTCATTTATAATCAATTTATCTTGTTATTAAAGGCTTTTTTTCACAATGGAAATTTAGGATGGGGCATGATTGCTCATTTTTTTTATCATAATCAATGACTAATCCAAAATTTACATGATAAAAAACAACATGATCAATGGAAATGAATAATATAATAATTTAAGATTGAATTATGAAACCAAGACGTAGGATTATCACATATTATTTATAATCAATTTATGTAATTACATAATTTCATTGTGATGAATTCATTCTTCATTGATGGATCTGAAAAAATATCTATCTCAGATTTTTATTGTGTTATATGAATCAAGAGTGGATTCCCTCTAGTGGGTATACACACATTTCCATGAACCAATAACCATTGTCTAAAGAATCTTTAGGTGCTAGTGCATTATATCATGATTCGTTCATTATTCTCCTTTTATTGCCCCAAGAATATATTCATAGAAGGGTTATCTTTGATCTCTTTAGACTTAAGAGTCGTTCTAGAGGAGGATTTTTCTCCATTATTAGAGTGGAATCTCTCTAGGGATTCAATAGAATTATCATTAGATATTTTTGTGCACAACCAAATGAAATTGGAAACCCTTAAGAAAATAATATAGTTGGGGTTATATACTTATAGGGTTAGAATATAATAATTGTGCATGAAACCTTATTATTTCTCTTAATTTCTATGAAATCCCATGTCAATAATAATAATAATATTATTATTCATTGACATGCACTAAACTTTTGAATTAAATTAAATATTATTTATTCAAATAATATTCAATATATATTATTTATCCCCAGACTAATAATATTGATCCATCATTCCTACATAAAATTAATGAGATAACGAATAATGACTATTTATTTAATAAATAAATATCATTTCATCATTCACTAATAAATAAATAAATATTATATTCACTATATATAAAATAAATATTTATTAAATATTCAACTCACAAAATATTCTCTTGAATAACTGGTGAAATAATATATGTGATCAAAAAAACATGAGTAATTAGTAAACAACCTTCCTTAATAATATTTATTCATCTTGTTAAATAATAAATAATATTATTATTTAATTGAGGTTCTAGATACAATTGGTGTGTGGCCCACTTGGCCTCTTTCTCAATGTCCTTTGGTGAGGCATCCAAAAGTCCAAGGTTAGCATCGATAAATATGCTAAGTCACCCATAAATAAAATATTTAATGTCATAATGATTTAAAACCACATGAAAATACTTATTATGTAATATAATCCCTTTATTTTGATATCTCTAATCAAGAAGGTTGCATACTGCTGCCATTAATCTATGTGCTTGATGTCTCTTTTTTTGACATTCCAAAATTTAAACTTACTTAAAGAACACCATGACCATGGATTTATTTAGGATATATCATTTTAATCAAAGGCCTTGAGATATCAACTTTATTAAAAAACATAAGGAAATATTCCTCTATCACATTATTCATCAATGAAATATTTCCCATGATGCACCCAATGTATCCTACTACGCTGCAAACACATTTCATCGTAATTTTCTTCAATACATAAAAGTATGTGAATCATAACATCCATTAATAATAATATTAAAGTATAACGAACAGTACACATATATGTATATTGGAATATCCAATGACGCATATAAATGTGGATTTCCTACTCACAGACCTTGTTCATATAATTTCCTACACTGAAAAAAACCAAGGACGTACACCATGAGTAGATGCCTCAAATTCCTATGAGTATCCACCCTTGGTAGCCTATATCATTTGCATCTTTAAAATGATTTCATCTAGATATAGTACCTATTTTTATGAATACTCTGATGGAACTTCTAGGTTGTCATCATATCAAAAAAATTCTATGACCTTTCAGTGAGAAATCTACTATTTGGATATTATCACATACAATATCACATAGATATAATTAAAATGGGATAAGAAGTTTATAAATATTCAAAACATGGAATACATATTATCATAAAGCAGAGGAAAGATGGTTCTAGAGAACCAACTCCAAAAAACTCCCACTTTTTCTAGAGACAACTGCTAAAAACATTCAGTTCACTATCTCTTAAATGATAATCAGGCTTATTGTAACGTCCTGGATCCCGGTCCCACTCAACGAGTGCCCCGAACCTGGTTGGTCACATGACCTCAAGTGCATTTCACCATACATGTGAGGCTGCTAACTACCAGTGAGGGCCTTGGTCTGATGGTGGGGAAACTATGCCCTCATTTGTCAAAGTGTAGTGCAACGGAAAAATATATACATACCAAAAGTGGAAGTAGTAAACAATACAGAGATTAAAGGACAACAATACTGAAGAAAAATATAACCAATAGTAATATATACATGATGATGAAATATGTCCTATTTCTTAGAAAGTAGTCAAAACAGGATAAACTGCAATAAAAAACAATACAATACAAAGTACCAAGTACAGCAAAGCAAACTAAAACAGTGTAGCAGGAACTCTGTAGTATCACAAGCCTATGCTCGGTCCCATGCTCTCCGACTCCTCTATGAAAATCAAGTACCTGTATAGGGACTCTTTCCCTTATCAACACCTACAACAATCTAATCTATTTTGACCCAAGACATGGCGCAAACAGGGTGTGAGAAATAAATCCCAGTAGGCAACTACCAAAAGCCCATGTCAAACTATCAGTGAAAATGTGCAACAGTAGTGTGCAATAATGAAATACAGTAAAATAATAAGTACTCAAAAGTATCTACTCCTACCATTTCCATTTCCATTTAATTATTATTTAACAATTCAATATAATTGGATTATATGTTTTTGAGACTCAGCCTCAGCCGAAAATTTCCTATATTGTGACACAACAAAACTATAATAGTAGATCTAACAAATAGAATGTATAACAATACCAAGCCTATTATTTATCTTGGTAGGTATAACACAAGAAAAACACCACGGTGAATATTCAATTTTACATTGCCCTCGGGATAAATAGTACCTTGCCCTTATGTTAATCAGAACCTTACCCTTAGTATAAACAGAACCTTACCCTTATTCATAACAGATATTACCCTCAGGCGTACGATATATTTTCCTCAGGTAAGAAGCTACTGCCCTCGACCATAAGAAAATTTTCCCTCCTGCTAAAAAAACACTTTCCCTCGGGCTAAACATAACCTTGCCCTCAGGCTAATCAAAATACTGCCCTCAAGCTAAGCAAAACACTACCCTCAGTCTAAGCAAGTAACCGGGCCAATCCCAACACATAAGCAAGAAATATATATACATTTCCTCTCAAGAAAACTCAAATCATGCAATAATCATGGCATACCCACAGGTATCTTGGCCAAACGGCTAAATAAGGGAAACGCACCCACGGGGTGGCCCTAGATCAATGCAACGATCCCAAACAATAGTTTATACATTTTCATTAGATTACCTATTAAATTATAGGTATTTTATCAGTCAAGGCCTAAACCATATGACACCCCAAACATGGGTGCATAGAATAATGGTATACAAAAACAACTTGACAGTTGAAAATAAACACCAAACCACCTACCTCGATATCCTCTGATCGATATACGTGAACGATGCCTCCTAAATCAACCAAGAATAGTGTAGATCTGGGAGAAACATTCACCCATTCGAACTCAAATAACTTCTCTTAGGGGAATAATTGGAAGGAGAGGTTCAAGAAGAGAGAATAACTCACCCACATGGTTCAAACGAGATCATTGGCGAAGGAATCAGAGTTCCGGTGTGTGGTTGAAAGCTCTTCCAAGATCTGGCCTTCTATCTCACGGCTCTCATCGAGTTCTAAGACTCCTATGTTGAAAGAGGTGGCTAATTTTTACTTTTAATGAAAAAAATAACTACACGACATGTACTCTCAAGTACAGGGCGTATAATTTCCATTTTGTTAACTGTTCCCCTGGCGGACACTTTCCACCGCCTCACTATTCATCTGTCGACTTGATTACACAACATGTATTTCGGCATACACAGCGTGTACTACTGTTTCGCTGGTGGCTACTCCTACTGCCTTACTATTCACCTGCCAACTGATTAGAAGGCATGTACATACTAAGTACATGGCATGTAGTTATTTTTTACACCCTTCATCGCTGACAGACCTACTCACCCTCTATACTCATCCCACACAGACAAAGTACACAGTGTGTGGAAAAGTTCATGGCGTGTACCCACAAATTTTGTAATTTATCCATTTTCCTTATTTTCTCAAAAACACTTAAGGAAAAAGGAAAAGAAGAATCTCGTACCTCAATAACAAGAACCAGGTTCTTACAAACATCCCCTCTTAAAATCAATTCATCCCCGAATTTCACTTCCATGGGTGGAGAATATAAAGATGAAAACAACTCTAGCCACTGAGCATGTATATTGGTCTCCTGATCCCAGGTTTTGTCCTATGCTTGGAAATGCTTCCATAAAACCCAAATGAGAGGAACTAACTGGCCTCAGAGAACCTTCCTGCTCCTATCAACAATACAAATTGGATGCTCCTCAAAGGATGCATCGACCTGAAGTTCAACCTCCTCAAGATGAAAAACGTGAGATGGGTCTGAGTGATAATGGCGCGGCTGGGATATGTGGAAGATGTCGTGCATGGCCTAGTACCTCGATGGTAACTGCAATAGATAGGCAACCGGCCTGACTCTCTCTGGAATCTCAAACAGCCCCACATACCTCAGTGAAAGTTTACCCTGTCTCCTGATCCACCTGTGTCCCAACCTTAGTGAAACATGAAAGAAAACCTAATCCCTGACCATGAACTCCAAGGGTCGTCTGCGGGGATCAACATAAGATTTCTGACGAGATTGTGCAGTAGCCATCCGATTCTAAATCAACGAGACCCGCTCTAAAGTCTTTTGCATGAGACGTGGTCCTAGTAAATCTACCTCACCTGCCTCCAACGAGCACAAAGGTGATCGGCATGGCCTACCATATAAAGCCTCATAAGGTGTCATCTCAATAGTTTCCTGAAAAATATTATTGTAGGTAAACTAGACCAGGGGTATGTGCTTCTCCCAAGAGCCCCCAAAGTCCCGGACGTATGCCCACAACATGTCCTCAAGCACATGTATCATACACTATAACTGGAAATCGGTATAAGGGTGGTAAACTGTGCTCAGAAGCATCTCTATACCCAGTTCCCTCTAAAATATATGATAGAAACGAGACGAAAAACGAGCGTCCCTATCTGAAACGATAGAATGAGGGACCCTATGAAGACCCACTACCTCTCGGATATACAACTTCTCGATCTCGTCAACACCGAAGGTCTCCTTGATCGGAAAAAAGTGACCTACCTTCATAAGTTTTTCCACAACAACCTACACGACATCATTTCCTTGAGGTGACCTCAGCAACCAAGTCACAAAGTCCATCGTGACATCATCCCATTTCCACTCCAGAATGGGTAACTTTTGTAACAGTTTGGCTGGCCTCTAATGCTCCGCCTTCACCTGCTGATAGGTGGAACATCTCATAACAAAACCAGTTACCTCTCTTGTCATACCCGACCACCAATACTGACGTCTCAAGTCACGGTACATTTTGGTACCTCCAGGATGCACTGCCCAAGCTGAAGCGTGAAACTCCCACATCAACTCCTCGCGTATATTACCTAGAACCCACACTCATCCATGGATACGCAGTACATCATCATCGCCTATCGTCCAACTAGGAGGAGGGTCCTCACTTCTCACCGACTCCCGTAGAACTAGGACTTCTAAATCAGATAGTTGTCTCATCCTCACTCTATCCAGGAGGGTAGAATTCACAGCTAAGGATGAAATATAGACTCGCCCATAACTATCGTGCACCTCCAAATGCATCTCAGAGAACAAATCCATAAGCTTCCACTAACCAATGGCCTCCTACACTGCCTATATCCGAGTCATTTTACTCAGTGCATCAGCTACTACATTACCCTTACCATGTGTATAGGCATGCTCAAAGTCGAAGGAATGAAGGTATTCAACCCACCTTCATTGTATCAAATTCAATTAATGCTGGGTAAAGATGTATTTAAGACTTTTTTGGTCCGTAAACACCCCAAAATGTTCTCCCTAGACATAATGTCTCCAACAACGTAATGCATGAAAAACTGCAGCCAACTCGAGATCATGCATTGGGTAATTCTTCTCATGTGGCCTCAACTGCCAAGACCCGTATGCAACTACTCGATCTCCCTGCATCAAAACAGCTCCCAGCCGAATACCTGATGCATCATAGTAAACTATATAGCTCTTCCCTTATGCTGGAAGTATCAGGACTGGTGCTGATGTCAACCTTCCCTTCATCTCTTGAAAGGATGTCTCAAAAGCTTCTGACCAAAATAACTTCATACCCTTCTTAGTCAAACCCATCAACGACGCTGCTAAGTGGTATAAGTCCTGTATAAAGTGCATTTTGTAACCAGACAGCCCCAAGAAACTCCATATTTCAAACATGTTATTTGGATGCTCCCAGGACACTACTGCTCTCACTTTCTCTGGGTCTACTTCAACTCCTGCCTCTGAGATAATATGACCCATGAAGTGTATCTGGTGCATCCAAAAGTGGCACTTTGGGAGATTAACATATAACCGATTCTATCTCAATGTACTCTGCATGATCTCAAGATGGGTGGCCTGGTCTTGTCCAGTGTGAGATTACACAATGATATCATCCACGAAGACTACCAAAAAAGAATCCAAATATGGGTGGAACACCCGATTCAACATAGCCATGAATACTGCTGGTGCGTTCATGAGTCCAAAGGGCATGACCAAGTAATTGTATAGACCATATCTACTCCGAAATGATGTAAGTGGTATGTTCGATGGACTAACGCGCAACTGATGATATCCGGATCTTAAGTCAATCTTCAAGAACACTCGTGCTCCTTGAAGTTGATAAAAAAGATCATCAATACTCGGCAAGGGATATTGGTTCTTGACCATCAACTAGTTCAACTTCCGATAATCCATGCAGATTCTGAGGGTATCATCTCCCGTCTTTGCAAAAAGGATAGGCAAACCCCAAGGAGAAGTACTGGGTTGGATGAAACCCTTTGCATGCAACTCTTCTAACTACTTCTTGAGCTCCTGCAATTTTGGTGCAGCCATCCTGTAAGGAGGAATGGACACCAGTGCCACTCTTGGCACAATCTCAATAGATAAATCCACCTCTCGTTCAAGAGGTAGACCTGAAAAGTCATCTGGGAAGACATCCATAAAATGATCAACCACTGGAGAGAAATCCTTCTAACAAGTTCCCTAGTCATCCAAATATAAACTTGCAATTTGGGTTGTCAATCCACCTCACCCACAATGCTTGAGTCCAGCTCGGCTCACCTGGATATCTCATTCACCCTTTTATAGAAACTCTCCGCCCTCTGGTGACGTGAAACTCACCCTAGGATGATAGAAATCTACAAAGGCTCGAAAGGGTACCAACCAGTCCATCCCGATATTGACATCATAGCCTATCATCTCTAAGACTTAGAGGTCTCATAGAAAGTAACACCCACCAACATCTAGGGGGAACTCCTTGTACTGATGCACACCTGCCATTCTAATTCCCAACAGAGAGTCTAGAATCATGATATCAGAAGAAGAAGAAACAAAGATCCCAAGTCTCTCCACAATGGAAACAAATATAATGTTATGTGTAACACCTATATCGAATAGTACTGATGATAAAACTGAAGCAACTGGAATAGTACCTCTAATAGTGGAAGTTCTGGGATCCTACTCCTATTGGGTCTATTGCATTGCATATGCCTTCCCAGTGTTGTGGCCCTGCAACACAGCCTGGCTACCCTGAGCTGACCCACCCTACTGTCTATGAGATCCTGGTGCCTGGATACCACAACCACGACCACCACCTCGGCTGGAAGGTCTTGATGTATTCCAATTCCCAAACTGGTAAGAATCTGTTGGCCCTACTCCTACACGCAGATTCTGCGCAGAACCCCTCTCACTAGTCACTGGTGCAAAAGCCCTTCAAAAACGCTCAAGATGACCCATCTTGCCCAAGCTCGGCACTCTACTGGGTCACATGGATACTGGGGTCTCTTGTGACCCTCCTTAGAACACTGGTAGCAAATTACTGGGCCACCTGAAGAAATATTCTGGCTAGTACTACCACCTTGAGAGAAATCCATCTACCTATTCCTCTTACTGGTAGAAATAGTAGCAGAAACTGGTGCCAAATGGCCCTGTCCTGCACCACTAGCTTCCCCCAGGTTCCGCTCAGTAATCAATGCCTGGTTCACAATAGCATGCACTGTAGGTAACCTGAAAACATTCACCAGGGCTCGGATGACATATCAAAGACCATAATCGAAGCATTTATCTCTCAATATCACATCACCCACCAGAATAGGTAAAAACGTTGTAGCTCAGTGAAGCAGGAAAATAGTCCTTTATTAACATAACGTCCTAATGCAGATTCATGAACTCTTGAGCTCGATCTTTCCTTAGAATCTCCAGAAAGAAAAATTCATAAAATACTACCTGAGAGTTTTCCCATGCCATGTCTCAGTGATTCTTAGTATGGGTGGTAACATCCCACCATCTCTTGGCGGAATCAAGCAGCATGTAAGTAGCGAGCTGGAACCTCCTCCCTGGAGGTGTCTCAAGAAGCTCGAAGATAGTCTGCATAGAACCCATCCATGATTCCACATCCTATGGTCTTCCATCCCCTGAAAACGTTGGCAGATGCTGCTGCTGGAATATACGTGTCAGCTCTGCCATAGATGTGGCAGCCAGCGGTGCTCCCTGGAAGGTCTGCATAAACTGCATGAAGCCTTCACGGAACTGGGTATCCACGCCTGTGTCCAGTATAACGGATGGTGCCACATTTGGCACTACTGTATGATCCATCGGTAGCCCAAGGCCTACCGTCTCTGGAATATAATCGTTGCTGCTCTCTTGGAGAACAACTCATGGTCATCTCGGTGGCATGACTCTACGAGGTCAAACACACGCCTTAGATTAAGATCATCAAGGACTAAGAACTGGAAGCGTAAGAAGGGAACATGAGAAAGAAAATGTTCAAGTTGACAAAACAAGACTACATGGCATGTATAATAACTACATGGTGTGTTCCTATAAGCCATTCACATGGGTGTGTACTTCTTCCAGAACTGGTCGTGTAACACCCCAAACACACGGCGTGTTGTCCACACACATGGCATGTACTTGAATTTTCTTCCCCTGCCCGAGTCTTTCTACACGGCTTAGCCACACGGCTCTCTTTTGAATGCAACTACATGGTGTGTATAAGGTCTACACAGTGTGTACTAGACGAGATTCACCGACCCGTGTTGTTCGTGACACGGCTGGGTACACAGCTCACACTACACGACGTGTTCCAGATAGAAACAGAATGTACGACTTATATTCCAACTGCCCGTGTTGTTAGTGACACAGCCGACTACTCGGCTGACACTACGCAACATGTTACACCCGCACACTGCGTGTACACCACCCTAGTTTCACAGCCACACGGACAAGTCCACACGGTCTCTCACCGGTCAAGACTACACAGCGTGTCCCATAGGTAAACGACATGTACTGGAAAGGATAACACTCACCAGTGTTGTTAGTTACATGGATGGAGTCCCATATTACACTACACAACATGTTCGGAAGTGACACGGTGTGTTTAAGTGAAGATTTCTTTGTCTTTGTTTTTAGTCACACGGGCGAACACAGGGTCAACACGACACGGTGTGTATAGCCGGTACACGACATGTTCCCTCTAGAGTTTTCCCATTTCGTGTTTCAGCCTACACGGCCTATGACACTATTAGAAACTACATGGATTTTACATAGGGTACACAACGTATACTTAAAAAAATTCATTTCTTCCCGAACAGAAGAGTACATGGCATGTGTTCATAGAACCACACGCCGGGTGGTTTGGGTTTCCAGACAGTAGACCTCAGAAACTACTCCAGAGCCCCTATTTCCTTAAATTTCAAGCATCAGTATGCGAAATTCCGATCCGTGGGGTCCCATACTCCATGTGAACCAAAGTTTATCACCCGTAAATTCTCAGTATAGTGCAAAACGCAACAAAAAGCTGGATCATGATATGCTAAATTCTGGTCCAAGAGAGCCCATACATCTCAGGATCCAATGTTTAGCATCCATAAACCAAACTATAACATGTAAAAATACCCTATCAATAGTAGGCATATCTATCAAGGTACCTATCCCAACAACATGAATTTTCTAGCACAACATCTATCACAACAACATGAAATTTCTAATGCACCTTCATGGCATGGAAACTATGCATGACATGTGATTCTAAAATGTGCCCAAATGATGCATGAGAAAGAATACCCTCATCTCATTAGGGTGCGACTAAATAGAACCTAGTATAAAACTATAAACATCACACCACAAGTGCGTCACCCAACGGTGAAAATCAAATCAACTGTAAAATTACAAAACCAAGTAAATTGCAATTAAACAAGGTAGATTGAATTTTCCCTGTACACGGTTAGCTAATCCCGGGAACAACTTATTACCAAGTACCTATTCCTTCCTATCCATGACTATAGGCTTCAAACAGTAAGTCAAAGAAAAGAACCTGCCTCTGATGCCACTTTGTAATGTCTCGGATCCGGGTGCCACTCAACGGGTGCCCCGAACCCGGTTTGTCACATGACCTCAGGTGCATTTCCCAAAACGCTATAGGATGCTGACTAGAAGCAAGGGCCTAGGTCTGATAGTGGGAAAACTATACCCTCATTTTTTAAAGTGTAGCGTAGCCAAAAAATGTATACATACCAAAAGCGGATGCAGTAAAAAATACAAAGCTGAAAGGACAACAATAATGAAGAAAAAGATAACCGATAATCATATATACATGGTGATGCAATATGTCCTATTTCTAAGAAAGCAGTCAAAATAGGATACACTGCAATCAATAACAATACAGTGCAAAGTACCAAGTATAGAAAAGCAAACTAAAACAGTGTAGTGGGAACTCTACAGCATCACAAGCCTAAGATCAGTCCCATGCTCTCCTACTCCTATGCAACAATCAAGTACCTATATAGGGACTCTTTCCCTTATCAAAATCTGAAATAATATAATATGTTTGGGGCCAAGAAATGACCCAAACAGGGTGTGAGAAATAAATCCTAGTAGGAAACCACCAAAGGCCCATGCGTAACTGTCAGTGAAAATGTGCAACAACAGTGTGCAATAATGGAATGTAGTAATCTAAGAAGTAATCGAAAGAATATAATCCTACTAGTTCCATTTCCATTTAATTATTATCTAACAATTCAATATAATTGAATTATAAGTTTTCGAGACCCAGCCTCAGTCAACAATCTCATATACAGTGCCGCAACAAAACTACAAAAGTCAATCTAAAAAATATAAGGTATTACAATACCAAGTATGTGCTTTAGCTTGGTAGGTATAACACAAGAAAAAAACCACAGTGAATATTCAAGTGAAAATTTCCCTCAGGCTAAACAGTAAATTTCCCTCAGGCAAATCAGAACCTTGCCCTCAGGATAAACAGAAACAAATCCCTCAGGTTACTACCCTCAGGCATAATGAATATTTCCCACAGGCGTACGATATATTTCCCTCAGGCATAGAATCAACTTCCCTCTGGCATAGAAATGTTTCCCTTGGGCTAAACAAACACTTTCCCTCAGGCTAAACAGAGCATTACCCTCAAACTAATCAAAATACTACCCTAAGGCTAAGAAAAACACTTCCCTCAGGATAAGAAAGTTACAGGGCCGAGCCTAACACATAAGCATGCAATTTATATACATTTTCTCTAAAGAAAACTCAAATCATGCTATAATCATGGCATACCCAGGGGTATCCTTGCCAAATGGATAAACAAGGGAAACACACCCAAAGGGTGACTCTGGATCAATATAGCGATCCCAAACTGCATTTTATACATATTCATTAAATTAATTATGCAATTCTAGGTATTTTAATAGTCAAGGCCTCAGCCATACGACACCCCAAACATGGGTGCATAGCCCAACGGTACACAAAAACAACTTGATAGTTAGAAATAAACACCAGACCACCTACCTCGATCTGCTCTAATAGATATAAGTTAATGATGCCTCTCGAATCAACTGAGAGTGGTGTAGATATGGGATAAAAATTCACCCATTCAAACTCAAATAACACCCCTTAGGGCATGAATTGGAAGGATAGGTTCACGAAGAGAGAAGAAATCACCTATGCGGTTCAAACGAGACCGTCAGTGAAGGAATTGAAGTTCCGGTTTGCGGTCATAAGCTCTTCCAAGATCTGACCTTCTCTCCCATGGCTCTCATCGAGGTCTAATATTCCTCTGTCGAAAGAGGTGTCTAACACCTTTTTTTAATGAAAAAACATAACCACACAGCATGTACTCTCAAGTACATGGCGTGTAATTTCCATCTTTTTAATTGTTCTTATGGTGGCCACTTTCCACCACCTCACTGTTCATCTATAAACTTGATTACACAACGTGTATTTCTGCGTACACGTCGTGTACTACTGTTCCACTAGTGGCTACTCCCACCACCTTACTATTCACATGCCGACTGATTACATGGTGTGTATATACTAAGTACATGGCGTGTAGTCAGTTTTTATACCCTTCATCACCGACATACCTACACACCCTGTATACTCACCCCACATAGCCAAAGTACATGGAATGTGGAAAAGTACATGGCGTGTAACCACAAATTTTGGGATTTTTCCCCATTTTTCTTATTTTCTCAAAAAAACATAAGGAAAAAGGAAAATAAGAAACTCGTACCTCAAGAATAAGAACCAGGTTCTTACACTTATGATGAGATAATACTTTAGTCAAGGGGTATACTAAAGTTTGTTCTATGTAAAATTTTCTTACTATGTATCTTCCCCAACTTAGTTGCAACTAAATCGGTGCTCCGAGCCAGATTTTCACATAACCTTAAGAACGCCTCCCCATACACCAGAGGTTTCCAACTAGAAGCAAGTCTCTAAAAGGTCAAACAAGAAGAATATACCCTCTTAAACAGATTAAGACAAAATAGAACACAATATATTTAATATAAACAATATGAAATGACCAATAACATGCATGGTCAAACTTCTCCCAAATTGGGAACAAACCACAAGAAACAGTAAGTATGTCATGTCAGGCTATAATGCCAAGTGAAGAAAAACCAAAATAAAGAAAAATATAAGAATCCCAAAAAAAAGACCTTACCCCAAGTTAGGAATCTCATCCATGATTTTCTCATGTCCAACTCAACTCCCTAATATAGGTCCCTTTCCCTTATCATGAACTACAAGTATAAAGTCTGCCCGGGTTCCCAACGGAGGCCCGACTAGGGTGTGACTACAACTCAGTAGGCCACCACCAAAGGTGTATATAAATATCCAGTCTAATGGATAGTGCATGAAATTATAAATAAATAAGAATAAAAGGAAAGACAATTTAGGGGCCACTAATTAAGAATATCTACTTAGCTATTACTACCAAGGTCCCAATTCAGTATGTCTCTTTTGTTACTAGTCATCATCAATCACACAAGGATCATTGAATTCATAATTTTTCATAAGTGAAAAGTTATGAACCTATATCACTAGGGATGATCATATCAGGTGATCACCACATGTACCTTGGAGCCTCAGTCTATGTATTTTCATTGAATACAACCTTTGGGGGAGTAGAGCATCAGTCCAACTCCCCAACCTGTTCATTCCTGATTAGGTTAGAGCATTAGTCCAACCCTACCCATGGGAGGAGAATAATTCTTTTATCCCACCACCAATCCATGTGCACATTCTTATTTATCCATTGACCAAATTTATAAATATCCAAACCAATACAACCAATACATATAACAATCGTGATTCACAAAAATCAACATGGGATTCAATGTTATACCTTATCCCATTCACAATTCCATTTTACAATACATAGCCCATTATCACAATTATATTTCCCAAGTCTCATCCCATTAACCATATTCGTTAATTCACAAGCCATTACCAAACCCATGTGTTCATCATTTCTTATACACCAACCCTCTTAGGGTTTTTAACATAATTCATTATCCACAACCCCATTTAACAAATTTAACCCATTTATATTATCATGCCAAATAATACCTTTATCCATTACTAAGAATAGTCGCATGAAAATATTTTATTTTCACTCCCATTAAACTTTTCAACATTCTTATCAAGGGATCTACATTGTTACATGAAAACATTGCTCATATTAGCTAACTTCTAAGTCTGAAATGTATCAGTGCACCCCATGGGTGGACCTACTAAGGTCAAGTAATCCTCTATGTGTCCCATGGGGACCAAGAGGGTTTCCATTCATCATTTAGACATTCATTATACCAAATATCATCAAAGGAACAAAATTAAAACAAGGGGTAACCAATAAACAAACCCAAGCATGCACAAATCTCAAATGAAACTATGGGATATAACTTATAGACCTCCTACCATGAATCTATTGACGAATATTCCCTCAATAGAAGCCTTAGATCCCTATTCCAACAACCTTTGAAGCCTCAACCTAGATCCCACTAGAAAAAGAGGGTTCTAGAGCTTCATAAGTAGATGGTAGAAAGATTCAAACCCTAATTGAGAAGAGGAAACAAGGAGGATATTATACTTACCTAGATCTTTGATTTGCAAAGGATGGAACTCTACATGACCTATAGATAATGGAGAATCATCCTTGTAAGCTCTTGGGAGCTCTTCCTCATCACTAGGGTATTAAGGGGGATGAAATGAGGAAATCCCGTGTTTGGATTAATATCATGTAATGGAATTTTTTAAATTTCTCTACTTTACTGAGTTGCACAGTTTACTTGCATGGTTAGCCAAACCATGCACAAACCGTGCATGAGCCACTGTCCCAGAATCACCCTCTTCACAGGGTTTCCTGGGAATTCTGCATGGTTATCCTAATAGTGTGGTAACCATGCACAATACTATGTCCAAGGATTCATAGTTTCTTAGGATGCTCTGCATGGTTTTAACTAACCATGTGCAAACTATGAATCATTCCGAGAAATTCCTTTTTACTCCACATTCATGCCCCAAACCTTCGGAACACCCCCCGAGCCTTCTTGTGAACTTTGGGAAATAGTTATTTGACCAAAATAAAGGACTAAAAAACATACCTTAATAAAAATCATGGATCTTACAACCTCCCCACCTTAGGACGGCTCATCCTCAATCCACTCTTCTCAATCATCATTGAGATTATGAAACAAAGAGTTTGGGCCACTGGACCTACATATCCAACTCTTTCTCCCATGTTTCTTCCTAAATGTTTCCATGTTTCCATAAAATAGGAACCCACATTACAACCTTACCCCAAAATACCTTCTCACTATGATCCATAATATGAACCAAATTCTCCTCAAAGAATGCATCAGACACAAGCTCAATATCAACAACCTTTATCACATGAGATGGATCTGGATGATATTTCCAATGTTGTGAAACATGAAAAAAAATTGTGCATCCTACTATACCATTATGGAATATCAAATGGTTCATCCACTGGTTCGATCCTCTCCACTATCTCAAATGTACCCATATACATGGGTGATAACTTGGCCTATTTTTAAATTTAATAGTCACCCAACCTTTGTGACACCCAAAGAAACACACTATCACCTACCATGAACTCTATAGGTATACGACGCGGATTGGAAAATGATTTATGCCTACTCTGTGCTGTTTCCATCCTCTTCTAAATCAACTGAACCTTCTCAGACATCTCCTACATGAGACTTGTTCCGAACATCTCAGACTCCCCAGCTTCTAACAAACACAACATAGATCTTCATGGCCTCTTATAGAATTCCAAAAAAGGCATAATCTAAATTGTAGCCTAAAAACTATTGTTGTATGAAAATTCAACAAGCGGCAATTGGTTTTCCCATAATCCACCAAAATCCAGAACATAGGCTCTCAACATGTCCTGAAGTACCTGAATTTTATGCTCTAACTACCCATCCTTCTATAGGTGATAAGAAATACTCAACAAAGCCTGGGTACCAAGTGCATTCTGTAAACCCTACCAAAATCGCAATGTGAAATGTAGATCATGGTCCGAAACTATGGTTTTGGAACACAATTAAATCAAACTATTTCTCTAACATTCAACTCACCCAACTGGTTGACTATATAAGTTTCTTGGATCGGTAAGTAATGATCCACTTTAGTCAACCAATCCACAATGACCCATATTGCATCATTCTTTTGAGTCATCCTTAGAAGACTCACTCTAAAGTCTATCGTTATGTCATTCCAAATTTATTATGGAATGTGAAATGACTATAAAAACCCACCTAAACACTAATGATCGACCTTCACCTGTTGATAGGTGGGGCATCTCACCACGAAAACCACAACGTCATTCTTTATTCCTAGTCACTAATAATACTACCGAAGATCATGATACATTTTACTCAATCCAAGATACACTACCCACTTCGATTCAAGGACATCGTGCATCAATTCCTCACATGAACCCACTGATACCACAACATGGCCCTGAACATAGAAAATTTCATCAGCACCAACAACCCAGCTAGATAGTGACTCTCCACCTTTAAGACTTTCCTTCTTGTCCAAACACTTCAGATCTTCCAGCTGAATTTTCTTGACACGGCTCAAAATCATAGACTAAATTTCTATAGATGCATGGGTCATTTTTCAGTGCCCATTCTACACATATTGGTGAATCTTAGAAAAAAAAGTCATCATTTTTCATTCATTGTTGTATTCTTGAACCACTTGATTCTGAGTCTTCTAGATCAGATAATCCGCAACATTATTCCCATTCCCCGGTGTGTAAAGCAAGTCAAAATCAAATGAGTATAGGTACTCGACCCTCATTCACTACCAAAGATTCAAATACCGCTTAGAAATGATGTAATTAAGATTTTATGATTAGTAAACCCCATTAACCACTCTCCCAACAAGTAGTGCCTCTATCACATTAAGGCATAAACCACAATAGCTGGCTCGAGATCATGGGTTGGGTAATTTCATTAATGAGGCCTCAACTGTCCTGACCCATAAGCTACAACCTGATCATTCTACATCAACACTTCCCTGAGTCCCACACTGGACGCATCACAAAGCAAGGTGTACTCCTTTCCAGGTTCCGGTAGGATCAAAATCAGTGTTGTAGTCAACCGATTCTTTAATTATTGAAAATAAGTCTTTCATGCCTTTTAAAACTGAAACATAACACTCTTCTTGGATAGGATTGATAGTTATGGCATCCCGCCTTTTTTATTACATAACATTTTTTTACATAATATGAATTTAACATATCGAAAGAACTTTTGGGTTTAGTGTCTTGGAAATTAGGAACATAATATATGAAAACAACAAGAAACATCCTTCTAATACACTTTTAAGGCTTCATCATAGGTTCATAATAAGTAAATATGTTTCATATCATAACCTAGAGACATACATCAAAGGAAAGGGTGAGCAGAAGGCTTAGTAAGGAAAACAAGTGAAACAGTTGACATGTGATCTTGAGCAATATTAATAAAAAGATGATAAAAGTCATAAAGGCATGAGCAATGGAAGAATAAGAATATCATAATAAAAATAACTTGAATTATAACCTGAATATGTGGCTACAAAATTTCATTTATACATTCATGAACATATCCCTACGGTCCATCCCCAAGGTTTCATAAAAATTACAAAGGTTATTCACCAAGGTATTGTGAAACTTGTCATCTCTAGAGATTAATTCTTTACCCAATGCATTGGAGCGATATTAGGGATCACCCATAATATGTCTTTATTTATATGTGATACACATAGATCATAATAAAACATTTCATAAATAACCCATAGAGAACAAAATAAATGGGTCTCACTTCAAAATCATGACGTTTTAAAAGTGCTTAAAAACTTGATTGTTATGTCATTTATAACCCATGGAAAGGGGGTGAGGGTTATATGTATGTCAATTAAAGAATAAAATATATCATTTTTGTGTATCTATGAACACCTATAGATTCTAAATAGGTCTGGGTATTCACATTAATAAAACAAGTGAATTCCTTGAGAAAAAGAGAGAGAAATTTTGAGAAGAAATTTCTGCAGCATAACGGCTATATAACACGGTTTTATAAAACAATATAAAGAGAGGGGAAAAGGGTTTCCCATACATAAATTAATCATTTTATAGTAGAGGTACATAATAAAAATAAACAAGATCATGGTTTGGATATTTGAAAGAAATACCATATGAAAATGAAGCTCGAAGGAAAAGAGAAGATGCGATTTCATTTACAAAACTTCCGGCAGCCTAATAGTGTCACATAAATATTCATAAAATAAATCGAGGAGAGTGGAAAGGGTATCTCATCATTTGGAAATGAAATATAAATTAGTAAAGATATAGAAGAACAAGCCCGTTCATAATAAAATAGAACTACAAGACATAACATAAAAGAAGTCATGACTTAAAAGAGGAGGGTGAAAGGTTTCCTGACCTTGAAGAGTAACTTAAAAAGCATGAAGGTAGAGACCTTGGGAGGCCTGAGGGAACCCTCGGAGGACTCCTTGGGAGGTAAGGAGGCCATAAAATCATTGATTAGGATTTTGGAATGAAATGAATGAGGAAATGGCATGGTATTTATATGAAATGTGAGGGAATAAATTATTAATTTCCAAGGGACACCACATCGGTGGTATTTGCCAAACCATGGGTTTGCCCATGGTATTGACCACTTGGGACAACTCATAGAATATCTCACTATTCATAAGTCTACCAGAAATCTTACATCATTATTACATCATTAATGATGTCATTAAACACCAAAAACTCAAAACTGTATTTTTACTATTCACCAAAAATTCAATTGTTTCAGAAAAATCCCAAACATTAACTCTAAACTAATATCAATGATCTGAATTTAAAAATGAACTCCATTTTATGAAAATAATTTGCTAAATTTTTTAATTTAATTTTTAAATAAAATCATTATTTATTCTGAAAATACAACTTTAAAACTATAACTCATTTTGTATCACCATAAAAAAGTAATCAAGGTCCCATAAAATTATCATACAACCATGATACAATAAAGTAATAATTTATGATTACATTTTATGAAAATATATTTCCATTTTAAATTATTAAATTAATTATAAAATTGTAAATAAAATATTTATGAAATAAAAAAATACCAAAACTTATTCTACAATCGTTTTTTCACTTTTAAGATGTCTAAAATGTATTTATACATTCAAGGGTGAATTTTCTATTTTTTTGGTCGATTTACTATTCATTACTATTCATAAGAGTATCTTACTATTCACCAAAAAATTATTTTGATCTTATTGAATCACATTTTTCATGTTGATTACAACCATGTATGACAGATTTTTGAAAATCATTTCACAAAAAGGTTTTTTAATAATAAAATATTTTCTTACTATTCATAAAAATAAAACTATTCATCAAGAAAATACTATTCATCCAACACTATTCATCAAATAAAATACTATTTATCAAAAAATTGATGCTTCTTGGAAAACTTCTAAAGATTCAGCTTACATTAATTCTCACATTTTAAATTCCAAAATGATGTTTATTTAACAAAAAAAATCTATAAGTATTAGAATTTTAACATTTAAATATAAAAATCCATAGTTATTAAAAATAACAGTGGATAGAAAATGAATAATGAAACTCTATAGTGAAATTTCTGACACAAAAAAAGTAAAATTATTTAAATTTAAAAAGGGGAGTTTTAATCATAATATTTAATTAATATTATCATTATTACATATACCTTAATTTGTTATAATAATTATGTCATTTCTAAAAACTACAGTTTTAGTCTGAAGTAATTCGTTGTGCTTCTATTGTAAAACATAATAAAAAAAATTTAGGAGGAAAGAGATCCATAAATAAAATAAGTTCATTTTTTTCAGGTCATTACATTCTTTCCCCTTAAATAGATTGCATCCTCACAATTTTATCTTATTTGAAATTTATTACTATTATAAAACTTATCATTATAAATCCATTTCATGTTTTAAGTAAATATTATTCTTTACAACAATTAAAAATTCTATAAATCCTTCATAATGATTCATAAAAAGCTTATGATTGACCCAACATATCCCCCAAGAGTGTCAAAACCAAGAGTGTAGCAAGGCCCATTATCATGCACCAGTTCCAGTTTGATTCTAGATCAAAGCGGTGTTTTTGGGTTTTACCCAAATGTAAATCTGTGCCAGAGCTGCCTCTACCTGCTCGTATCCAGACAGAGACTTATTTGTTTGGAAACCACTTACTTAATATTTCACCAAAATACCAAGCAGTTTTCCTGTATTTAAACTTTTCTATAGGGTTCTTCCTAAATTTTTTATATCCTAATTCCCACAAATAACTAAACCATCCTCTGATACTAATTATGGCATCCCACCTTTTTATTACAAAACTTTTCTTTACATAATGCGAATTTAACATATCGGAAGATCTTTTGGGTTTAGTGTCTTGGAAATTAGAAACCTAATACATGAAAACAATACAAAAAATCCTTCTAATACACTTTTAAGGCTTCATAATAGGTTAATTCTAAGTATAATTACTGCATCTCCTAACCTGGAGACATATATCAAAGGAAAGGGTGAGCAGAAGGCTCGGTAAGGAAAACAACTGAAACAATTGACATGTGATCTTGAGAAATATTAATAAGAACATGATAAAAGTCATAAATCCATGAGAAATGGAAGAATAAGAATATCATAATAAAAGGAACTTGAATCATAACTTGAATATTTGGTTACAACATTTCATTTAGACATTCATGAACATATCACCAAGGTCCATCCCCAAGGTGTCCTAAAAATTACCAAGGTTATTCACCAAGGTATCGTGAAACTTGTCATCTCTAGAGATTAATTCTTTACCCAATGAATTGGAGTGATATTGAGGTGCACCATTAATATGTATTTATTTACATGTGATCCACATATATCATAATAAAACATTCCATAAATAACCCATAGAGAACAAAATAAATGGGTTTCACTTCAAAATCGTGACGTTTTAAAAGTGCTTAAAAACATGATCGTTATGTCATTTATAACCCATGGAAAGGGAGTGAGGGTTATATGTATGTAAATTCTAGAGTCAAATATATCAGTTTTCTATATCTATGAGAACCCAAAGAAACCAAATTGTTCTTGGTATTCACATAAATAAAACAAGATAATTCCTTTTGAAAAAGAGAGAAATTTTGAGACGAAATTTCTGCAGCATAATAGCTATATAACATGGTTTTTGAAAATAATATAAAGAGAGGGGTCAAGGGTATCCCATACATAAATTAATCATTTTACAGTAGAGTTATAGAATAAAATGAAACAACATCATGGTGTGGATACATGAAGTAATTACCATATGAAAATGAAACTCGAAAGAAAAGAGAAGATGTAATTTCTTTTACAAAATTTCAGCAGCCTAATGGCGTCACTTAAAATTTGAGAAAATAAATTGATGAGAGTGGAAAGGGTCTATATTCATTTTTAAAGGAAATGGAAATTAGTAAAGATATATAAGAACAATCCCCCTCATAATAAAATGGAACTATAAGACATAACATAAAGGAAGTCATGACTTAAAAGAGGAGGGTGAAAGGTTCCCTTACCTTGAAGAGTAACTTCGAAAGCATGAAGTTCAGGACCATGGGAGGATTGAGGGAACCTTGTGAGGACTTCTTGAGAGGTAAGGAGACCCGAAATTCGTTTAGATGGATTTTTGAATTAAATTAATGAGGAAATGGCTTGGTATTTATAGGAAAAGTGAGGGAATAAATTATTAATTTCCAAGGGACACCTCATCGGTGGTATTTGCAAAACCATGGGATTTCCCATGGTATTGACCACTTGGGACACCTCATAAAATATATCAATATTCATAAGTATACCAGAAATTTTACATCATTATTAAATCATTAATGATGTCATTAAACACCTGAAACTCAAAACTGTATTTTTACTATTCACCTAAAATTCAATTGTTTCAGAAAAATCCCAAAAATTCACCCTAACATAATATTGATGATTTGAATTCAAAAATGAACTCCATTTTATGAAGATAATTTTCTAAATATTTTTGATGTTATTAATATTTTCATGACTTATTATATACTCCCTTTACTTATTTTATATGAAATTAGCATAATTTGTGTGAAATATTAATGATTTAATACTAAGTATAATTTTTGTGCATTTTTAGAAGTTGTCCAATTGAGTTAGTTTACTATTTTATTTATAAATCTCACCCTAATGATCCAAATTGTGTGGTTATTACTTTGTTGTATTACTAATTAAATAAAAAACATTTCATTAGAAGGGATCATGGGCCAATTCTGCCATTTGAAGGATCGCATTTACCACACAAGATGACCCAAAAAATTTGTGAAGAAACTGGACCAGCCACGATGAATGAGTTACTGGTCTAAATCCCGAAGCCCAAATTTTATTAAACTCTACCATATGTTCTTGATTATCCAAAAAAATCATGGATAAAAATTTCAGGGCCCAACTCCAAGAACAAGGGGCCCGACATATGCTTTGAAATCCATCCCACCATTCTCGACGAGAAATACAATCAGTACAGTATGCATGACATATCTCATGATGTAAGTATTAAATCAAGATGATATTTTGCAGTGTGAAAGAGGAGATACCGGAGGCCGACTTTGTTGCATAAATAATTCTAATTTGAAGTCATATTCTTTTTCCAAAACCCTTTCACATTTTGGACATCAAAAAGACTGGATTGAAATGGACGGATTAAAATTGTTTAATCATCTGGCCATAACATTGGTTAAATAGATCCGAATTCCTCCAAATTTTATGAGTAGTCAGAAAATAGTATTATATACAACTTTGAAGAAGGATATTTCTAGAGATTCATCTTTCTGAATAGAAAACATGGCGATGCAAGTGGAGGGAAAGATTGGGAATGCAAACAGTCCACTCCATGGGCTATAAATACTCTCCCCTTCTCTCCTTGATAGGGGTTTGAATTTCAGAACAGAGGAGATCATATTGGCATGACCAAATCCTTTCCAATGGCGTGGTAGGATCTTCTATACTCAAGTTTTCACTTGAGAGACCTTTCCTGTGTGTGTTCAATGTACCACTATTTTCTAATCCCTTTATTTTTCTTCTTTTCTTAATTTATCATCATATTTATTATAACCATACTATTAAACACCAAAATGGCTGAGTAAATATCTCATTTGGGTGAGTCAAAATTTAGGGATGTTAAGTTATTGAGAGTATTTGCTCGATGAGTATTAGTTAATTTAATATTGTGTATATTGGACTTAATATGTAATGGATTAATGAAATATTTTGTTTAGCATGTGGTTTACATGGATTATTGGAACCATAAATACACTGCCATAAAGAAGTACTAATTGATATTAGAATCCTATTTATGTTAAGGCTTGGATTAAAGCTTTAGAACTTAGGAATTCTAATCGACGTCAACTTGTGAAGTGGGTGTTAATTTAAATTCCATATAAAGAAAACCTCAAGAATATCACAAGATTAACTCCCGAATAATGTACTCACCCAAATATTTATCAATTTATTAAATAAATTATAGTCAATCAATCATTTCAATTAAGCTATACAAACAAACCCCCTAATCAAAATACAGTCAACTAAAAATAAATGACTATTACAAAGTATTATCACCAAGGATTCGACCTGAGTGCTGCTATACACATTAGCAGAGCACCAGAAATTTGACCGGTCGATAGGTGACAATCAGCCACACATTTTCAAATAGAGCTATTTCCAAGGATAGTGCTTTAAGTTATCATTAGATTCTGGTTATTGTAAAAAAAATAGAATTTAAAAAAAAATTGAAAAAAAACACAAAGGAAAACCCATCTTCTCATAAAAATCATAAACGGAAAAAAATACAAAGAAAAACCCATCTTCCTCTTTCTTCCAAAATATATTTGAATGCCCCGTAGCCTTACAAACAATCCCTCAGATTTGTTTGACCCTGAAATTGGGCGGAAACCTTTCCAACTTCGGAGTAACATAAGATATAATCAAATAATTCAAGAATGTGTCCTTGCCCAACCAATTGAATTAGATATGGACAATCCCAGGTAAAAACACTAAAAAAATTTGTTTCCCCTGATATGAATTTCCAACCTCTTGGTATTAAATATCCCAACATAGAATTTGACTTTGAACTCAATTCAGGTTTGGTTCATCTTCTCCCTCATTTCCACAGGCTAGCTGGTGAGGATCTACATCTCCACCTGAAAGAGTTTCAAGTAGTGTGCTCTACCATGAAGCCTCAAGGAGTTTCTGAGGAACAAATCAAACTCCAAGAATTACCCTTCTCCCTAGATGACACTGCCATGTCATGGATTTACTACCTACCTCCTGGTTCCATAACCTCATGGAATGACATGAAGTGACTCTTCTTAGAAAAATTCTTTCCCGCTTCTCGTACTGCTTCTATCCAAAAGGAAATAAGTGGTATCCGTCACTTCCCAAGTGAATCACTCCATGAATACTGGGAGAGGTTCAAAAAGCTTATTGCAACCTATCCACACCATCAAATACCTGACCAACTCTTGATCCAATACTTCTATAAGGGGTTATTGGCTATGGAGAGAACTCTCATAGATGTCGTAAGTTGTGGTGCTCTTGTTGATAAAACTCCTATAGCAGCAAGAGATCTCATAAGTAACATGACTGCAAACACACACCAGTTCCATACTCGAGCACATTATAAAGTAAAACAAGCCCAAGATAATCAATCAATATAGCCTAACAAGATGACTGATTGGATGAGTGAACTTATAGGTCTTGTGCGGAAACTAGCTGTGGCTACCAAATCCACAATCTCGTCTTCTTCACAATCAATGTTTACTAGACCTGTCAAAAAATGTGGAATCTGCAACTCTCCATCTCATCCAACTGACACATGTCCACAACACCAAGAGGATAAATCCGATTCATCTAGACCAATGGAGCTCAATGCAGCAAATGCCCAACGGAACACAAACCCTCAACTATCAGGTCAGTTTGTTAGAAAATTCATCCAACCTTACTCTGAGCCCTTCTCTTCTTCCTATAAAAAAGACCATAGGTATGGTAATCCCATATCTCATCCTCCTCAATTCCCTCCTCAAACCCCAAACCAATTCCAATATGGTCAAGGTGTTGGTAACTTCCAACAACATTATCCTTTTATTCCTCAACCACAAAGGAACAATCCTCCTCTTGGATTCCATTATCCTAGTGAGCCTTCCCAATTCCAAAACCAATACAATCACTTTCCCAAGAACCAAAATGAAGGTAATCCCAATTCGGGACAAGGCACTTCTTCTAAGAAACCATGGGAAAGTGTAGTGGAATATCTTGCCCCCTTCACCCGTTCAAGCCTCAAGAACATTGAAACTCAAATTGGTCAACTTGCATCCCACCTTATTCAGAAGAAACCATCCAATTCTTCCCAACTCTCAGCTCAACCATTACCCAACCCCAAGGGTAATGTAAGTGAAATTGCACTTAGATCAGGAAATAAAATTTCTATGCCTCAAGATAAGTCCTCCATCCATCCATTGAATGTTGACCTAGAAAATGAAAAGAAAAAGAAACATGAAAAGGAACTTGAATCCATTCCCTCACCTCCTTCCATTCCACTTAGGAATCTAATTCCTTTTCCTCAAGCTGTTTCTAAGCCAAAGAAGTCCTTTGAACCTGATCCTAAAATGCTCGACTTGTTTAGACGTTTTGATGTCAACATTCCCCTCTTAGATGCCATAAAACAAATTCCTAAGTATGTGAGGTTTCTTAAGGAATTGTTCACCCACAAGAGGCAACATAGGACCTTTGAAAATGTTTCCACCCAGTAGTCTATTCCCATAAAGTACAAAGATCCAGGGACCTTTATGGTTCAATTCCAAATTGGAAGTTCAAACTTTGATGATGCAATCATAGACCTAGGAGACTCAATTAATGTCATGCCTAAATACATCTTCTCCAACATTGGTCTAGGTCCCTTCCACCCAACGGGTGTTGTTATTCAGTTATCCAATCAAAGCACAGCCAGTCCCGAGGGAATAATTGAGGATGTTTTTGTCCGAGTCAATGATCTTATCTTCCCTGTTGATTTCAATGTCCTTGACATGGAAGGTGAGATGAACTCTTCTCAATCTCCCCTAATTCTAATACCATTCCTCATGACTACAGGAACCAAGATTTATGTCCATTCAGGCTTCTTATCCATGGAATATGGTGACCAACTGGTCAAGTTCAACATTTTCCAGGCCATGCGATACCCATCTGAGGATCACTCTGCATTCTCAATCCAGGCTTCTGAGGACACTTCTAAGAGTAAATTTAACCCCATTCCATCTTTTCATTCTTGTTCTAATTATAGAGGAGTTTGAGAATATTTCATCCTCATTAACCAAGTCATAGATGGAGAAGTTGATGTTGACATTACAAATGAAAACTCCATTGATCTAAAGGATCTTGAAAAATCATTAGAATATCATATTTCCTCTGACCTCCACTTCTCCCGCTTGGATGATAATGAGGAAAATGAACTAGATTTCTCAATTTTTTATTCATATCAGTTTATCCAACATTTATCATTTCCTATCTGTGATTCTAGAAATTCTATTATATGTGAGGTTATCCCTAAAAAATGTGTTTATCTTGTCCAAATGAGAGTGAAGGTTGTGTGATTTGTACTATAATTAATAAAGTGATCACTGGTGAGGTTGAAATTGACCATTCTTTGGCGAACAACATTGAAATAAAGGATATTGAAAATTGTATTCAGTCTTATGACTCCACTGATCCCCATTACTCTACATTGGTAAGTGATGAAATAAATGAGTCAAAGACAATTGGGATCTCATACTGTGGTTTTGTATTATTTGATCCTTACAAAAATTAACCATCATAATTGAGCCATCTTCCTGAATTTCCAAGCATAAAAAATGAGCACTTTGTGGATAACATCATTCCTCAGGTTGAAGACCAAAGCGAGGATTGAAATATTCTCTTCCCACCCCCATTGAATTGAAATCACACCAACAAGGATGGGAATAAATTATCTAATGAATCATCAGGCCTCCCAAAGAAAAAGTTTTTTTGGAAGCACACTAGAGTTGAGAAAATACAATGGCCACCGTCAGACTATGGGTAGTCCACTACAACTGTCTAGCTGTAGACAAATAAATGCAGCACTTCTTGGGAGGCAACCCATGTTTTCTTTTACTTTTATGAAATTTTAATTTATGTTTAGTTTTTCGTTAGATGAATAATTAATTTTCTTTTTCAGGTAACTTCCCACAGTCCTGGAAGCACCTCAACTTCCACTGGATCACCAACTTCTCTAGTCGACCTACCACTAGATGGATATGGCGACCCACCAAATCCAAACTAGGGGGCAACTCTTTCCCTTTAACTCTCTCTCTATCTCTTCCTCTCTCTCACTCTTTGTAACGCCCCGACCCCAGTTACCCGGAGTCGGTGCATTATTGTGTAACATTAGCATGATCACAAAAGATCAAGTCTCGAAAGACCGATTAGTTTAGTATCCTTGGAAACACTAGATACATTCATAAATGTTACATTACATCGTAAAGTGAAAAATAAAAATAACATAGTCTCCATAGTCCACACTTTTATCCCCTTCAGACTATCCCTGTAGGTCAGTCATAAAATATTTCTTCACATCCTTGGAAAAATAAAACATTGAAAGGGGTGAGCTCAGATGCTCAGTAAGGATAACAATATAGCGGAAGCTTTCATAAATACAGATAAACATATAAGGCAATGTATAACTAAAACAAAAGCCTTTTAAACTTGAAATTCAACATAATAGTGAAAAAGTAAAATGAGATAATGACATTTACTTATTCACATGGATATTCTACTGGTCGAATAATCACAAGCAATATCAATAACCACTTTTATAATGATGGAATGCATAACTCCAGACTATCATAACCACGTATCCAAGGCCTCGTGGAAAGACTACATATAATATTTTATCAAGTCCTCATGAAAAGACACTAGTTTGCCTCATGAGACCTGCCAATGCAATTTTTTTAGAATATAATTATGTTTAAAATTGCTCAAATATACTCCAGTGTTTTTCTAAAAACATTATGAAAGCTTTTGAAAACAAAATAACTAATTCTGATACTACTCGACTAATTACAGGCCATGATGGGTCCACGCACAATCCCTTCCTATCTACCACAATCGAGAGTCAGGTTTTCTGAAAAAAAATTTTAAGCTTTTATTAAATATGTATACATTTTCACTGGATTTTCATATATTTGAGAGAAATATCTATTTCTTTTTTTAAATCATTTAAAAAAAGTTATGGCTTGTAGAGGAAGCCGAAACTCAAATAATGGACATGGCGGCGAAGAAGTAATTGTCGCCGCACACGTATGACAAAAAACATTACCTTTTTTTATTTAGTAAAAAACATCCTATAAAAAATATTCCTTTTGAATAAACGTAAAAGTCAAAGGGGTTTATACACCGTATAAAAGAAAGTTGTGTATAAAATAAAATATGCCTCAATGAAATGATATTGAGGCGAAGTCCATAGAAAGATCATGTTTTTAAATAAAATAGACTTATTATGTTTATCCACTATAAGTACACATAAATAATGTAGAAATAAAAGATAGGACATAATATTATCTTGACATAATTTGAATGTAAGAGATTAACCCAAAGAACGGAAATTGGGTTAAGAAGTTCCATTACCTCGTGTCCGACTTGACTCGATCATTATTTAATCTCATGAATAATAAACTAGAGTTAATTTATACTTGCTTAAGAACATTTTTCAAGCTCATTATCCCTTTTATATAACTTATTACCATGTTATGTACATTATGTAATTATTTAAGTAAATAACAATTGTTTTGTCGATCATTGGTACTTGAGTCAAAAATAAACTTCTTATAATTACAAGTTGTTCTTGTGGTAAAATATCCATTACATACAGAATTATATTCATGATTTAGATATCATATATATCATATATATCCATTATATACTTGAATTTATAATATTCCATAACATTTAGAGGTAAGAAATGAAATGCACCGTTCATGGAGACGGTAAGCCGTACATACGCATGAACGCTACTTTCATTTCTATTTCGTATTTAATGGAATGAAGTTATAATTATATAACGTTATACTATAATTCCAGTATAATATAATGTATAATACCATTTACTCCATCCTTTATACATCCCACATATGGCATTAACGATTCAAATCACTTTGAGGGGGCGGTAGTCCGCACATCCTAAAATGAAATTATCGTGTTTACCCATAATGGAAATCATAATGGTATGCCATAAATGAGAAATAAAGAATCATAAGAAAAACATCAACATAATATATATCATATATAAATATAGTGACATATTAATGGCCACCATGAGAGGCGTTAAAAGAAGATTGAACAATCATCATTTCGTGAGACAGTAATTCACCACCCACAGAAACAGTATGTTCTTTAACCATTAGACGAGGGTGTGTGTAAGTGTACATAAAATAATTCTCATAAAAACATCCTAGTATATTGAAGATACTGGTGTTGTTACAAAATAAAGGAATAAAAAGATTTTAAGGGGTTGGAGAAGAAAAATAAAACAAAAGAATCATAAGAGAAGACATTACCTTAAAATCGAGTAACTCTTTTTTATTTGAGCCAAAGGATTCCTTGGGAATACTTATGACCAAAGTGAGGCTTCTAGGAGTAATAAAGGGAAGTTGGGAGAGTATTTGGGTAGAGTATGGCCAAGCCAAATGGATTTCTGTTGTGAATAAGGTTGTAGAGGTGGGGGCCTTTTATAAGAGGAGAGGAGGGGCACTTTTGGAAAGTCATAAAATGTTACATTATTATGAAGTGATTTTCGGATTTCAAAGGTCCCAAAATTATATATTTCTAGGATAAGGTGTTAATGGTTCTAAATATACCCATAAAATGGGTTTTTGACAAGTTTAAGTCTTAGATTTTACATAATCTTTTCATTTTATTTAAATCGTTAATTAATGATGTAATCACTACATCATCATAGTGTCATATAAAATTTACATTATTTAATGTCTAAAAATTATAAAAAAACTTTCATGATGTAGGAAATAATTTTATATTTCCAATTAATATTTAAAGTCAAAAATTTAACTTATATAACCCCATGTAATAGTTGTTTTAGTAACACAACTCATGTTTGTGACAATTTTATTTTTACTTTAAATAAAAAGTTATTAATGTCATTTTCTTACACAAGTGGCTCCATGGGGTACCCAAGTTTACACATGGATTGTATTGGTCTGCCATGACTCATCCAATAAGGTTAGGATAAGTGTAAAGGTATTTTCATATTTTTATAATATCATTTTAACCTTAAATTTCACTAATTACCTTTAATCACGATTAATAAAACTTAAAAGTTACTATTCACCAAAAAATTATTTTAATCCCATTGAACAAAATTTTTCTTCCTAATGACAACCATGTATGTCAGATTTTTTAAATTCAATTCATAGAAGTGGTAAAGTTTCATTTAGATGAAAAATCAGTTTTTTAATCACCACTTAGTGGTTTCACTATTCATCAAAAATTGAAGTTTTTCAGAACAATGCCAAAATTTCACCCTAGGATATAATTGATATTCCGAATTAAAAAATGATGTATATTTTACAAAATTACAAACATATAACTTTCATTAATTAATTTTATAATCAATTCCCGCTGTCACAACAAATAGCGTGTTTTTAAGAAACAATATATATCAATAGATTGACAATTGTTTACGTCCAATTTCAAAGTGAAATTAATTCTAATGACCACCATTGGATAAAGTGGTAAACATATATTATAACTATACTTTAAAACCACTAAATTTTATAATTTATCACTATAATTTATTTTGATTAAAAAAGATGTTTTTATGTATTTTTCACTATTCATAAAAAATTGGAAGTTCTCAAAAAATTACAAAAAAATCAACTTAGGATAATTTCGATATTCCGAATACAAAAATGAAGTCAATTATGAAATATAGAATTTATTTAATTTCAAAAAGTGGGTATTACTAATCATAATGGCTACTTTTATTGGTCGCGATGTGTTAGAATCTCGAACTTGCGTACAATGCAAGCTATTGCATTATTGAAAGAGAAGCGTATCATGGAAGCTTGGGGTGTTACATTATCTCCTCCTTCAATAAATTGTGTCCTCACAATTTGAAATTGTTCTTCGGAAAAAAAATCTTGAATATAGAAAATACCTTTGTGGAAAACCCACATCGGAAATAAGGTTAATAAAATTTAGCCTTAATAAGAGGGAAAGGGAAATAAAAAAGTCACCACCAAATTATGATCTCGATAAAGAGAACATTTGTGGAAATTAGAGACATATAATTGGAGGAAAAATGTAAATATTTTTAGGGAGTGATTGAGGTCATCAATCATAAATATGTGTAAATTTGAGGGCCTCAAAGCCTTCAATCTATGTTGATTTACAATATTATCAGTTCAAAAAGACATAAGGTATTAGGATAAAACTTTTTTTTCTTTTAATATCCCTTTAATAATGTTTAAGAATTAATTTATTCATAGAATAAGAGATAGGTATATTTATATTTATTCTTGAAAAGTAGAGTTTC
Source organism: Viscum album (assembly GCA_963277665.1). NCBI lineage: Eukaryota > Viridiplantae > Streptophyta > Magnoliopsida > Santalales > Viscaceae > Viscum > Viscum album. The sequence goes on from OY728139.1 coordinate 1,196,566,938, forward strand.
AACCTTCAACTAATTTCTACCACAAACTCATCTTTCACTCAAAAAGATAATAGAACTCAAAAATATTATATTTATCCTAATCGTACAATGTTCCAAATATTAACACATACCATGAAGAAAAATATTTTGTAATAACCAGGAACTTCCTGTAGGCTATTGGTATTTAATAAAGGCCTGTCGCACTATGGTTGTGGTTTTGATTCCTGCAGCTTTGTTCAACGTGACGGGTTATCCCCCAACGTGCATGTTGTCCTTTTCCTAATAATATTCCAAAAATGATCTTAAAAAATGTTTTAACCTTAAACAATACTATCCAAAGTTAAACGTAATACATTCCAACCTTTATAGTTATCCAAAATACCTCTATCCAGACTTCCTTTAAAAGGTCTTTAAATTCCAAAATCAATTGTAACATTAGATTCCCCAAAAAAGTAAAGTTTCTCTTATTGTCACACACTAAAAATATGATTACCTTCATCATATTAAAACCTTAATGAAAACAACAAGTACAACAGTATAATACTTATATATATATAACATTATTTTTATAACCAGGATATAATCCTTGAGTCCAAAAGCACCAATACATTAGTTATTCCACTTCAACTATAGTAACAACATAAGATTGTCCTTGATCCCTTGGCCTTTTTTGAGGTATGTTTCCCTGACACTTAGGAAATTTATTTGCATAATTCCCCATTTCCCTACAATTGTAGCATTCAACATTGATAGCCTCTTTCTTTCCCTTGCAATCACGAGCCTGGTGACCTTTTTCTCCACATTTATAAGAAACTCCCATTCCTTTTAGGAAAGTACCAGGGTGATTCTTCCCACAATTATCGCATAATGGAAAATCCTTCTTTCCCTTTTTCCCTTAATTTGTCTCTTGTTCCACCGTTCTCTACTTCTCTTGCTTTACTTTATTGTCATAAGATTTAGAGAATTAATTTTCTGTCTTGATAGCACATGAGACAATATCTTCATACGACAAGAAGGTTTGTGAGACTAATGCTCGATGGAGAAATGGTTTTAACCCATCAAAGAAATGATTGACCTTACTTCATGGGTTACGTATATAATCTACTGCATGCCTTGCTAACCTTGTAAAGATAGCCTCATACTTTTTAACATTCTCATCCTTTTTTTGTCTCAGACTCAGAAATTGCCTTTCTATATCTGCTCGATGGTCATGATGGAAGTATTTTTCTAAGAAAAGCTCTTTGAACTCCCTCCATTCCATATTTGATACTTCATCATCTTCCTTTGTGTTTTGAATCAGCGACCACCATTGATCGGCATCTCCAGTGAGGCGGTAAACTACCATGATGACCTTCTCCCTTTCACTACTCCCCAAGGCGTGGAATATTTTCTCTAAGTATTTTATCCATTTCTCAGCTACTAATGGATTTGTACCCCCATTAAATTTTGGTGGTTGTTGCCTCATGAAGCGGTCAAACATTGATCCTCCATGCTATGGATCTGGGTGCTCCATACGGGTAAGGTTATTATTCATAACCTAGGTGAGTTGTCCCTGTATGGTGATAAGTTGATCGACACCAATTGTATCACTAGATCCATTATAATTATCTTGAGTAGGAGGGAAATCCCTACATGGAGTGCGTGCATTGATACGTTTTCCATTCCTTCCACTAGGCACCATTTCTAAACAATGGCATAAACTAGATTAGTTTATGAATCAAAATACATAATTCCATACTTGTAAAACACTTAACATAAATTGAACGGTTTATGGATATAGTCCATAATCATAAAAATGTTTTCTTTGAGGAAGTATATACTCATAGATCCTTTATAATGGTTTTTAAATAAAATCAGAATTATCCAAAGCATATCTCCCTGGAGTGTCGTAACCAAGAGTGCAACAAGGCCCATTTTCGTGCACCAGTTCCCATTCGAGTCTAGCTCAAAGCGGTTTTTTCGGGTGTTACCCCTAGGTACATCTGTACCAGAGCCACCTCTACCTGCTCATATCCAGACAGAGATGTATTGCTTAGAAAACTCACAAAATATCTATAATACCAAAATTCTAGGAAGTTCATCTATACTAATCCTCAATGTCTATCTTAGGGATATGTGATCTAATCAGAGTTTATTTAAATCTAGCTTCCAAGGTTAGTACTAAACTGCCTCTGATACCAACTATAACACCCCGACCCCAGTTATCCAGAGTCGGTGCATTATTACGTAACATTAACATGATCACAAAAGATCAAGTCTCGAAATATTGATTAGTTTAGTATCCTTGGAAACACTAGATACATTCATAAATGTTACATTACATCATATAGTGAAAAATCACAATAACATATTCTCCATAGTCCACAATTTTATCCCCTTCAAACTATCCCTATAAGTCAGTCATAAAATATTTCTTCACATCCTGGGAAAAATAAAACATTGAAAGAGGTGAGATCAGATGCTCAGTAAGGATAACAATATAGCGGAAGATTTCATAAATAAACATAAACATTTAAGGCAATGTATGACTAAAACAAAAGCCTTTTAAACTTGAACTTCAACATAATATGGAAAAAGTAAAATGAGATAATTCCATTTACTTATTCACATGGATATTCTACTGGTCAAATAATCACATGCAATATCAATAACCAGTTTCATAATGACGGAATGCATAATGCCAGACTAGCATAACCACATAGCCAAGGCCTCGTGCCAAGACTAAAAATAAGATTTTGTCAAGGCCTCGTGCCAAGACACTAGTTTGTCTCATGAGACCTGCTGATGCTATTTTTTTAGAATATAATTACATTTAAAATTGCTCAAATATACTCTACTGTTTTGCTGAAAACATTATGCAAGCTTCTGAAAACAAAAAAAACTAATTCTGAGACTACTCGACTAATTACAGGCCATGATGGGTCCACACCCAATCCCTTCCTGTCTACCACACTCGAGAGCCAGGTTTTGTGAAAACATTTTTATGATTGTGTTAAATACGTATACATTTTCACTGGATTTTCATACATTTGAGAGAAATATCTCTTTCTTTTTTTTAAATCATTTAAAAAAAAGTTATGGCTTGTAGAAGAAGCCGAAACTCAAATAATGGTCATGGCGGTGAAGAAGTCATTGTTTCCACATACGTACGACAAAAAAACATTCCATTTTGTCGTTTAGTAAAATGCTTCATATAAAAAACATTCCTTTTGAATAAACGTAAAAGTCAAAGGGGTTTATACATTGTATAAAGGAAAGTTGTGTATAAAATAAAATATGCCTCAATGAAAGGATATTGAGACAGAGTCCTTACAAAGATCATTTTTAAAATAAAATAGATCGATTATGTGTATCCACTATAAGTACACATAAAAAAAGTAAAAATAAAATATAGGAAATAATAATATCATGACATAATTTTAAAGTAGGAGATTAACCTAAAGAACGAAAATTGGGTTAAGAAGTTCCCTTACCTCGTGTCTGACTTGACTCAATCATTTTTTAATCTCCTGAATAATAAAATAGAGTTAATTTATACTTTTTAAGAACAATTTTCAAGTTCATTATCCCTTTTATATCACTTATTACCATGTTATGAACATTATGTAATTATTTAAGTTAATAATGGTCGTTTTGTCGATCTTTGGTACTTGAGTCAAAAATAAACTTCTTATAATTACAAGTTGTTCTTGTGGTAACATATCCATTACATCCAGAATTATATTCATGATTTAGATATCATATATATCATATATATCCAGTATATACTTGCATTTATAATATTACATAACATTTAGAGGTAAGAAATGAAATGCACCGTTCATGGAGACAGTAAGCCATACGTACGCATGAATGCTACTTTCATTTCTATTTCATATTTAATGGAATGAAATTATAATTATATAAATGTAAACTATAATTTCAGTATAATATAATGTATAATACCATTTACTCCATCCTTTAAACATCCCACATATGGCATTAATGATTCAAATCACTTTGAGGGGGCGGTAGTCCGCACTTCCTAAAATGAAATTATCGCGTTTACCCATAATGAAAATCATAAAGGTATGCCATAAATGAGAAATAACGAAGCATAAGGAAAACTTAAACATTATATATATCATATATAAATATAGTGAAATATTAATGGCCACTATGAGAGGTGTTAAAAGAAGATTAAACAATCATCGTTTCGTGAGGCAGTAAATCGCCACCCACAGAAACAGTATGTTCTTTAACCATTAGACGAAGGTGTGTGTAAGTGCACATAAAATAATTCTCATAACAACATCCTAGTATATTGAAGATACTAGTGTTGTTACAAAATAAAGGATTAAAATGAGTTTAAGGGGTTGGAGAAGCAAAATAAAACAGAAGAATCATAAGAGAAGACATTACCTTAAAATCGGGTAACTCTTTTTGATTTGAGCCAAAGGCTTCCTTGGGAAGACTTTTGCTCAAAGTGAGGATTCTAGGAGTAATATAGGGAAGTTGGGAGAGTATTTGGGCAGAGGTTGGCCGAGCCAAATGGCTTGATGGTGTGAATAAGGTGGCAGAGGTGGGGGCCTTTTATAATAGGAGAGGTGGGGCACTCTTGGGAAGTCATGAAATGTTACATTATTATGAAGTTCTTTTCGGATTTACAAGGTCCCACAATTATATATTCCGAGGATAAGGTGATAAGGGTTCTAAATATACCCATCCAATGGGTTTTTGACAAGTGTAATTCTTATAGTTTACATTATCTTTTCATTTTATTTAAAACATTAATTAATGAGGTAATCGCTGCATCATCATAGTGTCATAAATTATTTAATTTATTTAATGTCTAAAAATTATAAAAAAAATATCATGATGTAGGAACTCTTTTTATATTTCCAATGAATATTTATATTCTAAAATGTAAATTATATAACCCCATGTAATAATTGTTTTAGTAAAACAACTCATGTTTGTGACAATTTTATTTTTACTTTAAATATAAATTTATTAATGTCAATTTCATACACAAGTGGCTCCATGGGGTCCCTAAGTTGACCCATGGATTATATCGGTCAGCCGTGACTCATCCAATATGGGTAGGACATGTTTAAAGGTATTTTAATATTTTTATAATATCATTTTACCGTAAATTTCACTAATTACCTTTAATCGTGATTAATAAAACCTAAAAGTTACTATTCACCAAAAAATTATTTTAATCCCATTGAACCACATTTTTCTTTCTAATGAAAAAAATGTATGTCAGATTTTTGAAATTCAATTCATAGAAGCGGTAAATTTTCATTTAAATGAAAAATCAGTTTTTTAACTACCACTTAGTGGTTTCACTATTCATCAAAAATTGATGTTTTTCAGAACAATGCCAAAATTTTACCCTAGGCTATAATTGACATTATGAATTCAAAAATGATTTCCATTTTAAAAAATTCCAAACATATAAGTTTCATTAATTAATTTTATAATTAATTCCGGTTGTAACAACAAATAGCGTGTTTTTAAGAAACAATATATATCAAAAGATTGAGAATTGTTTATGTCCAATTTCAAAGTGAAATTAATTATAATGACCACCATTGGATAAAATTGTAAAAATTTATTCTAATTATACTTTGAAACCACTAAATATTATAATTTATCACTATAATTTATTTTGATAAAAAAGTTGTTTTTATGTATTTTTCACTATTCATAAAAAATTGGAAGTTCTCAGAAAATTACAAAAAATTCAACTTAGGATAATTTCGATATTCTGAATACAAAAATGAATTCAATTTTGAAATATAGAATTTATTTAATTAGAAAAATTGGATATTACTATTCATAATGGCTACTTTGATTGGTCGCGGTGTGTTAGAATCTCGAACTTGCGTACAATGAAAGCTATTTCATTATTGAAAGAGAAGCATATCGTGGAAGCTTGGGGTGTTACATTCTTTCTTCCTCTTCTTCCTCTCTCTTTCAATTTTTTACCACATTCTTTATCAAAACTGTTATTTTTCACTTTCCCTTTTGTGTCGGTGTATCTTTATTAAAAACATAAAAATATTAAAAAAAACAAAAAAATAGAGAATGATAACAAAAAAATTACAAAAAAAATTAAGAGTCATGCTTACTCACCATCTAGTTTTGAAAATTTTTCCGACCTTTTTGGGGAGTCAACAGGAATGTTTTTGTATCAATTTTTTTTATTTTTATCATGACTTTGGATAAAGAGTTTTGTGTCAATATTAACAAATTTTGAGTGCTCAATTTTTGATTTGAAAAATGATTTTCCCAAACCGTGAGGAACAACATTTTCATTCATGCCATGGCCACCTATGGCCATTTTTCAAAATTTGTGTTTTCACCCCAATTTGTGAGACTTGAGTTTGTGGAACTTCGAGTAGAATTTCCTACCTTAGTGTGCATTAATATGATATAGGAATTTTTTGAACCACATGAGAATCACAATAGCCAAATGGCCTCTCATTTCCCTTACATTAATCCTCCTTTTGAAAGCCCATTCGAGCCTATGAAAACCTTTTATTTCATATCCACTTTACAAGCCCAATACGTTTTCCCACCCAATATCAACATGGATTTTCATTACATAATTTTTTGAAATTTAAGTGTGGGGGAATGGATTTCATTATTTGGGTACCATATTATTGATTTTCAATGAGTTATCATCTGCTTGAGGGAAAGCATCCATTTCAGTTTGGGGGAGAGGTTTTCATTCAGTGTGTTTTGGGGAATATAATGTACTTTAATTTATGTAATTTTGTAAATGTCATTGAAATGCTTTCAAAAAATCAAAAAATAAAAAAAATCAAATGTTTTTTTGAAAATAATGGGTTGTGTTTTGGTTAGGTCAAAAATCACTCTTCCTCAACCTTTGATCTTGTTATAACTATTAAAATTAGTGTCTTGAGGAGATCAAACATGGGTTGGGTGATTAGTGTGGATCTATTTCAAGTTCAACTTTCAAAAAAATAAAAAAAAAGAACAGAAAAGAAAAAGGAACACTTATGTCATTGGGAGAAGTTTTATGTTTTGTAAATATTCCATATTTTCATTACCTTCATATTTTATTCCACTATTGTTTCTTTTTTCACACAATCATTCCCTTGTAAATATGTGTTTCCATTTCCTTCCATGTTTTATTTCAAAAAAATGTGCATTTCATTTTCTATGTTGGTGTTTTAACCCTCCTCTTCTCTCTCTTGGACATTATATTCCTACCATCCCATACCCATAGAAAAACCCCTTAAAAAGACCTATTGATTCCTGTGCAATTTGGATTGGTATTGTAAGCTGAGAGCTCTTTCAATCTTTATGATTTTCAATTTTGGTTGGTGAAAGAGTGAACCTACACAAATGAATTTTATCATCTTGAGAGGTGTGAGTTTTGAGTGTCCACATTTTCCATTTCTAAATTTGAGCATGAAAAATTGAATTAGTTTTAGAACATTGTTTCTATAACAACTTGTGGTGGAATTCAAAATGGATGAGTGAAATAGTATAATCCTCCCCTGATTGAAGAAAACAAAATTTTAATATTTGTCGATGAGTGAAAATGATTTTGTCATCTTTTATATTTGTTGCAATGAGGACAAGAAAAAAACTAAGTGTGGGGGAGTTTATGTTATTATTATTTTAATGACTTATTATATACTCCCTTTACTTATTTTATATTAAATTTGCATAATTTTTGTGAAATATTAATGTTTTAATACTAATTATAATTTTTGAGAATTTTTAGAAGTAGTCCAATTGAGTCAGTTTACTATTTTATTTATAACTCTCACCCTAATGATCCAAATTGTGTGGTTCCTATTTTTTAGGATTCATAATTAAATATAAAACATTTCATTATAAGGGATCATGGGCCAATTCTACCATTTGAAGGAGCACATTTACCACATAAGATGACCCAAAGAATATGTGAAGCAACTGGACCAGCCATGATGATTGAGTTACTAGTATAAATCTCTAATCCCAAATTTTATGAAACTCTAGAATTTGTTCTTGATTATCCAAAAAAATCATGGATAAAAGTTTCAGGGCCCAAATATAAGAACAAGGAGCCCAAAATATGCTTTGAAGTCCAGCCCACCATTCTGGACAAGACATACAATCAGTACAGTATGCATGACATATCTCATTATGTAAATATTAAATCAAGCTGAGATTTTTCAGTGTGAAATAAGAGGTATAGGCGGCCAACTTTGTTGAATAAATAATTCGTATTTGATGACATCTTCCTATTCCAAAACCCTTTCACATTTTGGACATCAAAAAACTAGATTGAAATGGACAGATTAAAATTGTTTAATCAGTCAGACATAACTTTGGATACATAGTTCCAAATTCCTAAAACTTTTGAGAGTATTATACCAACCTTATTATATAAAACTTTGAAGAAGGATATTTATTGAGATTCGGCTATCTGAATAGCCAACATGGCAATGCAAGTGGAGGGACATATTGGGAATGCAAACAGTCCACTCCTTGGGCTATAAATACTCTCCCCTTCTCTCCTTGAGAGGGGTTGGAATTTAAGAAGATTGGAGATCATATTGGCACGACTAAAGACATGAAAAAGGCTTGGGAGGATCTTCCATACTCAAGTTTTTACTTTTGCGACCTTTCCTCCTCTCTTTGTTTTCATTTACTTTTATGTTCTTCATTGTTGTAATTTTGTAAGTCCTTTCTTTTATAATTCTATTTTAATGAGAAATTATTATTCAATATCTCTTATTCTCATCCACCTTTTATAGTTTAATATTAATGTTATTAAAATAGTTTAAATTTAGTTGAATCCTCTTCCCTTCTTTTCCTTCCTCATTCAATCGAAAATCTGTTTTTAATTATCATCATTGTTCGTGTGTGTGTGTTCGACGTAACACTCTTTTCTAATACCTTTCTTTTTTCTTCTATTCTTAATTTATCAACGTAATTATTATAACCATACTATTAAACAACCAAATTTCTGAGTAAATATCTCATTGGGGTGAGTCAAAATTGTGGGATGTTAAGTTATTGAGAGTATTTGCTCGATGAGTATTCGTTAATTTAACATTGTGTATGTTGGACTTAATATGTCATGGATTAATGACATATTTTGTTTAACATATGGTTTCCATGGATTATTGGAACCATAAATACACTACCATAAACAGTACTGATTGAGATTAGAATCCTTGTTATGTTAAGGCTTGGAATAAAGGTTTAACACTTAGGAATTCTAATCGACGTCAACTTGTGAAGTGGGTGTTAATTTAAATGCAATATAAAGAAAATCTCAAGGATATCACAAGATTAACTCCCGAATAATGAACTCACCCCAATCATTATCAATTTGTGAAATTAATTATAGTCAATCAATCATTTCAATTAAGCTCTACAAACAAACCCCCTAATCAAAATAAAATCAATTAAAAACAAACAACTATTACAAAGTATCATCACCGAGGATTCGAACCAAGTGCTGCTATACATAGTATCAGAGCACCAGAACTTTGACCGATCGATAGGTGAAAATCTGCCGCGCATTTCAAATTTTAATTTAATTTTTAAATAAAATCATTATTTATTCCAAAAATACAACTTTAAAATTATAACTCATTTAGTAACACCTTAAAAAAGTAATCAAGGTCCAATAAAATTATCGTAGAACCATAATACAATAAAGTAACAATTTATGATTACATTTTATGAAAATATATTTCCATTTTAAATTATAAAAATAATTATACAATTATAAATAAAATATTTATGACATACAAAAATACGAAAACTTAAACTATGATCGTTTTTTTCACTTTTAGAATGTCTAAAATGTATTTATATATTCATGGCTGAAGTTTCTATTTTTTTGGTCAATTTACTTTTAATTACTATTCATAAGGGTATGTTACTATTCACCAAAAAATTATTTTGATCTTATTGAATGAAATTTTTCATGCTGATTACAACCATGTATAACAGATTTTTGAAAATCATTTCACAGAAAAAGTTATTTAATAATGAAATATTTTCATACTATTTATCAAAACAAAACTATTCATAAAAAACTATTCATCAAGAAAACACTATTCATTAAACACTATTCATCAAATAATATACTATTTATCAAAAAATTGATGCTTCTTGGAAAACTTCTAAAAATTCAGCCTATATTAATTTTGAAATTTGAAATTCAATAATGATTTTTATTTAACAATAAAAATTATATAAGTATTATAATTTTAACTTTTAAATATAAAAATTCATATTTATTAAAAAAAATTGCGGATAGAAAATGAATAGTGAAACTCTTTAGTGAAATTTCTGACACAAAAAAAGTAAAATTATTTAAATTTAAAAGGGGAGTTTTAATCATACTATTTAATTAAAATTATCATTATTACATATACCTTAATTTGTTATAATAATTATATCATTTTTTAAAACTACAATTTGGGTCTGAAATAATCTGTTGTGCTTCTATTGTAAAACATTATAAAAAGTTATTAGGAGGAAAGAGATCCATAAATAAAAGAAGTTTATTTTTTGGGTCATTAAAATAGCGGTGCTTCCAAATGAGAAAATGCCTAATGAACCTCTGGTAATAACCGTCCCAACCTAGAAAACTCTGAACATCAAAAAAATTCTTGTGCTACTCCCAAGACACCACAGACCACACCTTCTCTGGATCTACCAACACACCTGACTCGAAAACGATGTTCCCCAAGAAATGCACTTTATCAATCCATAACTGACACTTTGATAACTTGGCGTAAAGCCTATTCCATCTTAGTGTACTCAAGACAATGTCAAGATGCTTGGCATAGTCATCATGAGTTCATGAGAACACCAAGATGTCATCAACAAAGAAAATAATTAAATGATCTAGATAAGGGTAAAATAACCGATTAATTAGTGATGTAAACACAAACGACGCATAGTTCAACCTGGATGGAATCAGCAAAAATTCATATAACTTGTATCTGCTCTGGAAGGCATTCTACTATACTTCAGAATTTATCACCTTCAACTGATGGTATCCCAATCTTAAATTTATTTTGGAGAACATTGAGGCAACCCTCAGTTGGTCAAATAGGTCATTGATTCTTGGAAGAGGGTATCAATTATTAATTGTAATCTGATTCAACTACATGTAATTTTCACATAACCTCAACTCCACATCATCAATCTTAGAAAATAGCATGGTTGATCCCCATGGAGATGAACTATGTCGAATGAATCCATTTCTCTCCAACTCTTCCAGCAAATCCTTAAGATCTTTGAGTTCTTTCTGTTCCATTCAATAAGGTGGAATAGAAATGGAATCCACCCCTAGAAGTAACTCGATTGTGAACTCCACATCCCTTTTGGGATGCAGTCTTGAGAAATCCTTAGGAAAAACATCCTGAAACTGATCTAACACATGAGGAAATACATGTTTCTCCACTTTTCCATCATCAAGAACAAGGCATGCCACTTGGGCTTTGAGTTCTCTCAACTGCTAAACAATTGGTCCTATGCAGCCTGCTCGAACATCCCACTCACCACGAAAGACATAAGTGTCTCCATTAGGAGACATGAACATTACCCTATAATGGTAACAATCAATATGGTCATGATATAGTACCAAAACATCCATGCCAAAAATTAGGTCAACACCTGACATCTCGAGAAAAAATAGGTTCCACTAAAAATGATTATCACCAACCTCTAAAGCACAACCTCTAGATATCGTCAAATCACAACCCCAAAAAATTATTAGTTAACATAATTCAAAAAACTTGTTCGACATCTAGGCCCAATACAACCATGAACTATGAAAAGATAAAAGAGTGTGTAGAACATATGTCAAATAGAGAAATTGAAACTGTGGAAGCTACAAAAATCATACCTTGAATGGTGGAATGTATAGCCTCACCACATCCAAGTGTAGACTGAATTGTTTGGAGATGGATTGTCCCACTACCATGGGATGCAGCCTGAGTACCCTGCACTATACTACCTTGATGGTGTGGATGGTCTCGTCCCAGAGTTCCATGTACACCATCCCTACCGGTATGACCAGTGGAGCTCCAACTACCGGTATGATATGGGGTAATCAACCCCTACCTACACTATGCACTGGTCTATATCCTCCATCATTTTCTAACTATCATGGATTCCTGTAGAACCTCTGCACATGGCCCATTTTTTCACATGATCTGCACTCAAAAAGTGGTCAGGAACACCAACTTTTCATGTGTCCTGGCCTGCCACGCGGATAGCAACAAACTCAATCACTAACCTGAGAGACTAGTTCCTTTTTCTAGTTGTGTTGTCCACTGCTGCACAAGTGGAAGTTCTCATAGCGATGATTCCTATTATCAGAAGTTGCACCATCGGTTCACCCCACCAAAACCACATTTCTACATACAAGGGCCTCTTTGATATTTCCTTTTGAGATGAGGTCCCGATCCATCACGTCAGAAAACCTCTTTGGCAGAAATATATTTACCAAGGATTTGATCTCATGTCTAAGTCCATCCTGAAAACATCTTTCCATCACCGCCTCATCACCCACTAAATCAGGAACAAAACATTGAAAGTCCATGAAATGACCTTTATACTCCATTACTAACATCTTCCTTAGGGTCAAACTAATAAACTCTACAACATTTTCCTGCCTTAATTTTTCTAGGTAGTAATGCTCCAGAAACATTTCCTAAAAACTTTTCCACACAGTTCCCTCTACTTGTTTAGTTTGAACTAAGATATCCCACTAATGATTTTCCTGTACCCACAATATATTGGCCGCTAATGTCACTCGCTTCTCAGAAAGAGTCTCTAGATGATCAATAATTTTATAGATAGACTCTATTCAGAGCTCAACTACCTCTATCCCACCCTCTCCAGTAATGGTTGGAGGGTGTTGCAGCTGAAACTCCCTAGTCAATTTGCACATAATCGGCACAACCCTCCCTATGTTTCATTACATCATTTACATAACATGAGAAAATTTCAAAGTTAACTAATCTTCCCTATCATCTTGAAGCATTGTATATTCTTTCTCCCCTACAAGGGGATCATTCTTGGAAACATACTATTGTATCCCAACCAGCACATGCCTTCATCGTGGCATTTCTTTACAATTCCACACACAAACGTTTTAGAATACCACCATGAAATTTTCACAAGGTATAATGAAAGTATCATCAAAGGAAAAAAACAAACCATTTCTCATACACTACCCATTTTTAATTATTATACCTTGAACACTACCCTTAATAATCCTTCTTAAGTCCATGGCTAACATGGGGTAACTAATTCACATGGTTACAAGCCCTATCTTTTACCCTTTTTAAACTATTCTTACATTAAAACTTACTTCAATAGCATTTCATTTCAAATAACACACTTTATCAAGTATACTTACTTATTTAATGTTTAACATTTTTCCCCTTTTAACCCATTAGTATTGTTCATGTAGACACAATTTTCACCATTTTTAAGAAAGTAAAATTCATTCTACCCTCTTTGCCCCACACACCCATCCCATGTGTGTGTGCATATTATATTGCATGTCACTAATATACATAGGTGCCTAGAAAGAAGCATGAATGAACAACCTTGTTCCATTCTGGCCACAAGAAAAATATCATAAAATTGTCACATCACAACACATGTGCATCATCTAATGGTGAAATATCACCAAATGTAACAACACACAACAAGAAAAACAATTACCTCCTTGGGTGACTTGGGTTTTCCCCTATACATTGGTTAGATAATACTAGGAACAAGATCATTACCAAGGCCCAACACTATCCTAATATCCTTTCTACCATCCACAAATAGTAAGAAATAGAAAATAACATGTCTATAATACCACTTTTTGAAGTCCTTGACCAAGGTGCCACTAAATTAGTGCCTCGAGTCGGGTCATCACATGAAATCAAGTGTGCTTCCCCATATCCCGAAGGTTATTGAATAGTAGTGAGGGTCTAATAGGTCATGTGGGAAGACTATACTCTCTTTAGAAAAGTAATCCATAGCATAAAACAAAGTAAATAGGATAAAAATAGGAAACAACTGATAACATTCATGGTCAAACATCTCCAAAATTGGGTACAAACCACAAGCAATAATAAATATGTCATGTCATGCTATAATGATAAGTGAACAAAACAAAAAATAAAGAAAAATAGTGGAATACCCAAAATGGTTCTGAATTGAAGTCTAGAACCTCATTCATGTATGTCCCATGTCCAACTCAACTCCCTATTATAGGGCTCTTTCCCTTGTCCTGACCAACAAGCATGAAGTATGCTCGGGTTCCCAATGGAGGCTCAATTAGAATGTGAGTAAAACTCAGTAGGCCACCACCAACAGTGTCTATAAATATCCATTCTTACGAATATTTCATGAAAGTATAAATAAATAAAAATAAATGAAAATACTATCCAGGGGCCACTAGTTAAAAATCTCCACTTAGCTATGACTACCAAGGTTCCAATTCAATATGTCTCTTTTGTTACTAGTTCATCATCAATCACACAATGTTAATGACTTTATTCATTTTTCATAAAAGAAAAAGTTAAGTCCCTATCTCACTAGGTATAAGAATATAAAGTGATCAACAAACTTACCTTGGAGACTCAGTCCTTGTATTTTAATTGAATACAACCATTGGGGGCATAGAGCATTAGTCTGACTCCCCAAACTGTGTATTCCTAGGGAGGTTAGAGCATCAGTCCAACCCTACCCGTCAGAGGAGAATCAGTCCTTTATCCCACCACCAATCCATGTTCAAATTCTTATTTATCCATTCACCACATTTAACAATATCCCAAACAATACATATAATAAACTTGATTCACAACAATCAACATGGGATTCAATGTTATGCCTTATCCCTTTCACAATTCCATTTTACAATACATGTCTCATTATCCCAATTCTATTTCCCATGTCTCATACCATTAAATGTATTCATTAATTCAAAATACATTACCAAACCCATGTTTTCAACATTTCATATACACAGACCCTGTTAGGGTTTTCAACATAATTCATTATCCACACAGCAGAGTCCCTATTTAACTAATTTAACCTATTTTTATTACAATGGAAAACATTCCCTTAAGTAATTACTAAGAATAAGAACATGAAAATAAATCATTTTCAATACCATTAAAATTTTCAACATTCTTATGAAGGGATATATATAGTTACATTACAATCTTGCTCATACTTGGATAACTTTTTAGTCTGAAAGTATCGACACACCCCAGGGGTGGCCCCACTAAGGACAAGTCATCCTCTATGTGTCCCATGAGGACCATGTGGGTTTCCATTCACCATTTAGACATTCATTATACTAAATATCATCAATATACCAAAAGAAAAACCAGGGGTAACCAATAAACAAACCCAAGCATGCACAAATCACAAACAAAACTATGGGATATAACTTTAGACCACCTACCTTGAATCCATAGATGAATGCTCCCTCAATTGAAGCCTTAGATTCCTATTCCACCAACCCTTGAAGCCTTAATCTATATCTAATTGGAAGAATAGGGTTTTATAGCTTCAAAAGGATATGGGAGAAAGATACAAACCCTAATCGAGAAAAGTAAACGAGGAGGATATTAGACTTACCCGGATCTTCGACTCGCAACAGATGACAGTCCAAACGGCCTATATATGAGGTAGAATCTACCTTGGGGGCTCTTGGGAGCTCCTCCTCATCACTATGGTTGCATGGGGGAGGAAATGAGGAAATCCCAAGTTGGTTTTAAAAATACTGTAATGGAATTTTTGTAAATTTCTCAACTTTATTGAGTTTCACAGTTTACCCACATGGTTTACCAAACCATGCACAAACCATGCAAGATCCATAGTCCCAAAATCACCCGATTCACATAGTTTCCTAGGAATTCCACATAGTAAGCTAAACCATGTGGTAACCATGTGCAATCCTATGTCCAAGGCTACAAGGTTACCTATGATTCTCCACATGGTTTTCACTAACTGTGTGTAAACTATACAACATGCCCAAAAACTCCTTTTTCCTATACTTTTGTGCCCCAATCCCCCGAAACACCCCTGAGCCTTCACATGAACTTTGGAAAACAATTATTTGACCAAAATAAATAACTTAAACTAAAACATAAATAAAAACATACCTTATGAAAAATCTCAGATCTTACATACTATAACTTTACCAATTTGAGAAAATCCCTCAAGAGGTGATATTTCAGGATTATGTGTTTTTTATGTTGTTGTAACCTGGACTATTTTGTATGATTCGCCAATATAGTATTATCATAATATAATTTGATAGGTAATTAAAAGCAAGGTACCCATCAAGTTCTTAGACAAAGACTCACATCCAAATGGCTTCTTTTGATGCATCAAAAAACCACTATATATTTGGAATCTACTATAGAATAAATGAAAAGTAGATTTTTTGAAGTATTATAGCTCAAAAATCTTTTATTTTGATAGAAAACATATCCTAGATATGAATTAATATCATTCAGATCTATTTGAAATCTAGAGTCATTATAACCCCTAATGATTATCCCCTCATCTCCTCCAGACTCCATGAATATATCCTTAGTTCTTTTCAGATACTTCAGGATATCCTTAATAGCACACCAATTTTGGTCAGCTATATCATCTTGATATCTCCTTGCATTGCTTAATGAATTGGTAACATCAAGTCTAGTTCATAACATGGCATATATGATTGATCCTATTACTGAATCATATAGTCTATTACTCATTATCTCTTTCTCTTATTGTGTTTGAGGACACATTTTCTTAAAAATATGTATATCAGGTGACATTGGAACAAATCCCATCTTAGATTTTTCTTTTCTAAATCTCTTTAGTATCTATTCAATGTGGATACCTTGAATTATTCTAAGAAACCTATTAGATCTATCATGGATGATCTTGATCCCAAGAATGTAGGTTTCATCACCTAAGTCCTTCATGGAAAAATAGTTGTTTGACCATTATTTAATAGACTTTAAGACGAATATTTCATTTCCAATAAGTAATATATCATCAACATATACTACTGAGATATCTACCACATTCCAACTAAAATTCTAGTGAACACATTGCTTGAATTTATTCTTAATAAAATAAAAATATGTTATTACTTCATTGAATTGAATGTTCCATGACCTGAGTTCTTGCTTCAATCCATAAATGGATCTTGAAAAATTTCATATCTTTTTGGAATCATATGGAGTCATAAACCCTTATTTTTTTGTCATGTAGGCATCTTCATAAAGGTTCCCGTTAAGGAATTCTATTTTGACATCCATCCTCCAAATTTCATAGTCATGGTAAGTTGTTATATAAAATAGAATTCTGGTAGATTTAATCATGGAACTTGTGAGAAGCTTTTTTCCTAGGAAATTTCTTAACTCTGTTTAAAAAATTTATCCACTATCCTTGATTTATAGGTGAATACTTTACCTTACATGTCCAGCTTTCTCTTGAATACCCATTTTCACCCAAAAGGCTTCACATCAACTAACTGATCAACTAGAACCCAAACATGGTTATGAAACATGGAATCCATTTTATAATTTGTGGTATATTTAAATCTTTCATCTTTTGAGATATCTATTTTCACTTTATAGGATAGATGATCATTATTTTCAACCAATAATGGTTCATCATCTTCGATGACTATAAAACCATATCGCTCTGGTTCTCTTCTCTCTCAGGTGCTCCTATGTAGTACATGTGTTTAAATAACAACTTCATCAATGGGGACCTATTGAATTTGTTCCTATACCAATTCTTGTGATTCTTGAGCATCAAATTCGTAAAAAACAATCTTACTCCCACTATCCTTCTTAAGTATGTGCTCCCTCTCAAGAAATATGGCTTACCTGATGACTATCACTTTCTAGTCTTAGGAGTTGTATATATAGTATCCCTTTATTTCCTTAGGATTCCCTATAAAGATATAAATTGCTCCTCAAGTTTCTAATTTTTTTTTCTAATAAGGCCTTAACAAATGCCTCATAACCCTATACACATGTAGGCAACAAAATGAGGTTCTTTCCACTCAATAGCTCAAGGTGAATTCCATTTTTCACTTTAGTTAATACACTATTTAGTGAGTATGTCTCATTTTCTAATGAATATCCCCAAAAATATAATGTAATATCTGCATGAATCATCATTGAACTTACCATGTATAGTAAGGAACGATTCCTTCTTTCACTAACATCATTCCACTATGTTGTGTAAGGTGTAGTGAGTTGAGATCTAATCCCAAACTCCTATAGAAAGTCAATAAACTCTTGGTTAAGATATTCACAACCACAATTTGATCGAAGATTCTATATCTTATTTCCCAATTCATTATCTACTTCATTCATGAATTATTTAAAGTTCTCAAAGGACTCATAATTATACCTATTCAAGTAAAAATATCCATATCTACTCAATTCATCATTAAAAGTTATGAAATAAGAATAACCACGCATAGCTTCTACTGAATATGGTCCCTACACATTAGTATGTGCCATTACTAGAAGCTTGGTTCCTCTTTCACCCTATCCAATGAATGGTGGTTTGGTAAATTTTCTTTGTAAACAATCATGTCATCTATCAAGTGATTTTAACTCAAAAGATTCTAAATAACCATTTTGATAGAGTATTGTCAAACACTACTCGTTTACATGACCAAGACGATGATGCCATAACTGGGTGTTATATAAGACATGCGAACATGATTCATTATCAATTTACAATACTTAGTTTTCATAATTTAATACATAAATACCTTTATTTAAATGTTTCATACAATAACTTATGTTTTCATTATAAAAGAAACATATTTTCTTTCAAAATTTGAAAATAAAACCATGTGTATCTTTGAAGGATACAAGAATTATGTTCATGGTAACAGTCAATGTAGGTTCCGGGAACATCGAAAGTGCGTTGGTGGGTTTGCCCAACTTTAATTTAAACGTTAAACAACTTTCAATCTGATATCCGTCACGATATAAAACGCCGAATATTCAAAAATAGAACGAAGAACGAAAAGAAAAGAAGATTCCTGGAACCCTTGAGGAGGATCATCATATATTGATTATAATTAATTTAATTAATGCATAAGAATTACCTCGTTGGAATTCTTTCTTCGTTGATGTGTCCGGTCACGATTCGGTGATCCATCGTTGCTTCGTAAAATGCAAGTGTAGGATTCCTCTAGCAATGATCCACACGTGTGTCACGTATCTCTGGACGTCGTCGAAGGGATCTCTGGGTTCTAGCAAGAAAGAACCTTCACTTGCGATGTCCACCTTCGACTGTCTTGATCCGGTGGAGGATCTTGCTCTCGTAACATGAGGATGTTCTTGGTGGAAATGGAACTCTCTCTTGGCTTGAGAGTATTTCCAAATCCGTTGTGCACAATAATGGCTCTTAAAATGTTGGGGTTGCGAGGATATTTATAATCGAGTTTGAGGTTAATAACGTTATGACAATAAATAAACGTGTTACGTGTTTTATTTATTTCATTAACTCTTATTGAAAACCCCCATGTCGAATTATTAATTCCTTGACGTGCACCCACGCTGATTATAATAAATATCATTTAATAAAAAAATATTAAATCCTCAAAATCCCAACTGGAAAAACTACACGGCGTGTAATAATTAATACACGGCGTGTACTTGTTTTCCATAAAACTACACGGTGTGTATATTTAATATACACGATGTGTAATTTTATTTTCCATTTTTCTCCACCACATTTATTAGACCTTGAGTAATGACTATTTATTTCTTAAATAAATGTAACTGCATTACTCGCTAATAAATATATTATTTCATCCACAATATATTCTCTCAAATAACTAGTGTCAAAATAAATGTGATCAGACATCCTTAAATAATTATTAAACCATAGTCAGGAATAATATTTATTTAACTTGTTAAATTTATATTTAACTAAGATACATGGAAACACTTAGTGTGTGACCCTCTAGGCCTCTTTCTCAGTGGCATTAGGTTGAGCCTGCCTAAAGTCCAAGGATAGCATATAGAAACATGCCAAGGCACCCATAGAGAATGAAGTTAACGCCGCAATGACGTGTCACCTCCTACGAACGCTTACCGTGTAATATAATCCCTTTGTCTCGATATCTCCAATCAAGTGGGTTGCATGCTAGTTCCATCAACCCATGTGCTTGATTATTCTTTCTTTAACTTCCTGGAATTGAACTTGCCCATACCTTACCATGGCCATGGATTTATTTAGGCTATATCAATTCCATCAAAGGGCCTGAGATATCTACTTCTGTTATGGAACAGAAGGTACAAATCCTTTGTCGTTTATCTATTAATGCGCTATTACTCGTGACGCACCCAACGTATCCTACCTCATTGCGAACAGCGTGTCATCACAGTTTTCATCAATACATCTAAGTGCGTGAGTTGTAATACCCATTAATAATAATCTTAAAGTCTAAGGACCAATAAACACGTCCGCAGATAGGAACATCCAATGACACTCTGAAACGTGGATTTCCTTCTAGTGGGTATCGTTCTCATAATATCCTCCTAGATATTACCAAGGGCACACACAATGAGAAGGTGCCTCAATGTTTTATGAGTCCTCACCTCTACTGACCTGTATTATTTGTGTCCCTCAAATAATATCATCCGGCCATAGAACATACATTCAAGAACAGTGTTATGGCACTTCCGGGTTCTCATCATAGCAGGGATCCGCTACGACCCTTTAATTCAACAGCCGTCCTTAGGAAATTATCACATGACATGTCACGTAGAAGAGAAATCAGGATGTGATAAGGCTTTTATTTAAATGATTAAAGTACAAAGTAGTTGGTTCTAGACCACCAACTCCAACAGACTCCCACTTGGACTAGATCCAACTGCTAACAACATTTAACCCGCTAGATCTCACATGATATTCATGCTTCTGCTGAGATAGGCCTTTAGTCATGGGGTCCACCACGTTCTCTTCTGTGGATACACTACTCACTGCAACTTCACCCCTTTGATAGAAATCCCTCAAGAGTGTGTGCTTTGTCCGTTGATGTGACCTTGTTTCTTTTGCAAGATCCACCACTGCAGTATTATCATAATACAATGTAATGGGATATTTAATACTAGGAACCAAATCAAGCTCCTGGAAAAAGTTTTGAATCTAGATGGATTCCTTGGCTGCATCAGAAGCCGCTATATACTCGGACTCCGCTGTAGAATCAGCAACAACTGGCTGCTTTGAACTCTTCCAGCTCACAACTCCTCCATTGAGACAGAAAACATATCTAGATTGCGACATCAGATCGTTCTGATCTGTTTGAAAACTAGCATCAGCATACCCTCTGATAACAAACTCCTCGTCTCTTCCATACAACAGGAACATATCCTGAGTTCTTCTCAAATACTTAAGGATAGTCTTAACAGCAGTCCAATGCTATTCTCCTGGAGCTGCTTGATATCTTCCTTCCATGCTCAGTGCATAGGCAACATCAAGCCTGGTACATAACATGGCATAAATGATGGATCCTATAGCCAAAGCGTATGGGATATTGCCGATCCTATCTTTCTCCTATTTTGTCTGGGGACACATTTTCTTAGAAAGATGTAAGCCATGTGACACTGGAACCAATCCCCTCTTGGATTTTTCCATTCTAAATCTCCTTAGTATCTGGTCAATGTATGTACCCTGACTTAGTCCAAGTAGCCTCTTGGATCTGTCACGAATGATCTTGATCCCTATAATGTAGGCTGCTTCTCCTAAGTCCTTCATAGAGAAACACTTGTTCAACCAGTCCTTAACTGACTGTAAGGCTGGTACGTCATTTCCAATAAGCAATATGTCATCAACATATACCACTAGGATGATGACCACATTCCCATTAAACCACTTATAAATACATGGCTCACATTCATTCTTAATGAAACCAAATTCCATTATGGCTTCATCAAATCTAATGTTCCATGACCTGGATGCTTGCTTCAATCCATAAATGGATTTTTGCAACTTGCAAACCCATTTGGCTTCACCTGGTGTCACAAACCCTTTTGGTTGTGTCATATAGACATCTTCCTGAATGTTCCCATTAAGGAATGCTGTTTTGACATCCATATTCCAAATCTCATAGTCATGGTAAGCTGCTATGGAAAGTATTATTCTTATGGATTTAAACCTGGAAAATGGCGAGAAGGTTTCATCATAGTAAATTCCTTCACGCTGTCTGAATCCTTTAGCCACTAGCCTTGATTTATAGGTGCTAACTTGACTTTCCATGTCTAGCTTTCTTTTGAATACCCATTTTCATCTAACAGGCTTTACATCAACTGGCTCATCGACCAGAACCCAAACATGGTTCTGATACATGGAATCCATCTCAGAATTCATAGCTTCTAGCCATCTTGCAGCTTCTGAGGTTTCTACTACTTCCTTGTAGGAAAGAGGTTCATCATTGTCCAACAATAATGATTCACCATCCTCGGTGACTAGGAAACCAAATCTCTCTGGTTCCCTTACCTCTCTTGAGCTCCTATGCAGTACTTGTGTTTCTAGAACCTCTTCCACGGGGACCTGTGGAACTTGTTCCTGTACCAACTCCTGTGTATCTTGAGCATCAACTTCATCAAAGTCAATATTGTTCCCACTATCCTTCTTGAGGATATGCTCCCTCTCAAGAAAGATGGCTTGTCTAGCGACAATCACTTTCTTGTCTTGAGGGTTATATAGGTAATATCCTTTCATTTCCTTGGGATATCCTATAAAGATATACTTAGTGCCCCGGGGTGCTAGTTTGTTGCCTGAGAAGGCCTTAAAAACGCCTCACATCCCCATACATGTGTGTGTGACAAAGGGTTTCCTTCTATTCCATAACTCGGATAGAATTCCATTTTCTGCCTTAGTTGGTACTCGGTTTAATGTGTATGCTGCAGTTTGTAATGCATATCCCCAAAAGGATAATGGAAGATCTGCATGAATCATCATCGACCTCACTATGTCCAACAAGGTGCGGTTACTCCTTTCACTAACACCATTCCACTGTGGTGTATAAGGAGGAGTGAGCTGAGATAGAATCCCAGACTCCCGTAGAAGATCGATGAACTCTTGGTTCAGATATTCTCCACCTCGATCTGATCGAAGCTTCTTTATATTCTTACCAAGCTGATTCTCTGCTTCATTCTTGAATTCCTTAAATTTCTCTAAGGACTCTGACTTATACCTCATTAAGTATACATAGCCATATCTACTCAAATCATTAGTAAAAGTAATGATGTATGAATATCCACCTCTAGCTTCTACTGGAAATGGTCCACACACATCTGTGTGTACCAATCCTAGAAGCTCTGTGGCCCTTTCACCTTGTCCACCAAAAGGTAGCTTGGTCATTTTTCCTTGTAAACAAGTGTGACATCTATCAAGTGGTTTTATCTCAGTAGAGTCTAAATAGCCATCTTGGTAGAGCTTTGTCAAACGCTTCTCGTTCACATGACCAAAGCGGTGATGCAATAACTGGGTGATGTATGAGTCATGTGAGTTTGTTTTGTTATCGATTGCCAACACTTGGTTTTCATAATTCAATACATACAAACCATTATATAAATGTGCCATAACATAACATACATTGTTCTTATAAAAGAGACAACCCTTATTTCCAAATTTGAAAACAAATCCATCCATATCTAAACAAGATACAAAAATTATGTTCATGGTAATAGTAGGCACATAATAATAGTTATGTAAACCCAAAATCATCCCAATCGGCAATGAGAGGTGGTATTCGCCGATAGCCAATGCAGCCAGCCTTGCGCCATTGGCAGCTCGTAGATCTACCTCTCCTATGGGGATCTTTTAAATCTACTTGGTTCCTGCATTTGAATACAGATGTGAGCCCCACAAGCTATATCTAATACCCAATGTGTAGAAATAGAAATATTGCACCCGATAACAAATGCACCTTTAGTGTCCCGGCACTTCTGGGTGCAGTTCCTCTTCCAGTGGCCCTGCTTGCCACATGCAAAACCCACTGCCTCCCGTTCCTTTCCATGTCTCTAGATATTCCTCTTATTGGAGGGACGGTGCTTGGGGGATTCAGACCATTTATAAGTCTTTGTCCCCTTTGCCCTGTTCTTCCTTTTCATGTTCAACATAAGGACCGCGGGTTTGTCACACCCCATGTCCTTATCTACCTGGCGAATCAAGTTCAGAAGCTCTGATAGACTCTTCTCATTGACGGTCATGTTATAGTTGACAATGAAGCTAGATAAGGTCTTGGACATTGATGATAGGATGAGATCAAAACGCACCTCATCCGGGAATTTAATCCCTAAGATGTCCAGGTGTTCAATATAGCCAATAAGCTTGACTACATGAGGCCCAACTCGTGCAGACTCTCCACGCTTCATGGTAAAAAAAGCATTGGAGATCTCATACATCTTCTCTCTCGCCTTCTCTTGGTAGAGATCTTTAAGGCGAGACATCATGCTATACGCGTCCATGTTTTCATGTTGCTTCAAGAGCTCATTAGACATGGCCGATAGCATGAAACACTGGAAATCTGTGGCATCATCCATGTGTTTCATATAGAGATATAATTCCTCATCACTAGCCTCTTTCCCAGGCGCAACTGGAATAGGCTCTTCCAGCACATATAATTTCCTTTCGTGGTGAACGATGACGCGTAAACGCCTCTGCCACTCTTGGAAATTGGTGCCGGTTAGAAGGTTCTCTTTTTTGAGTATGGTGTGCAATGATATGTTTGAAGTCATTTTCTTTCCGTTTCTAAAAATTAAGATGAGAAAAGGTTTAGTACATTATTACAAAAATTGAGACAAATAAATAAATTAATACTTATTAGTCTCCCACTATTTTATCGAAATCCAATAGCCCTCACCATTGAATTTGGAATATTCTGTTGCCTGAATATTCTAGTGGCAAGGATCCATATTTCCCTCTACATTACCCCAACTAAGGTTGGGCAAGCAACTTGAAGGGTTTTAGGTAGGCATTCCAAATGCCAACTGCATTAACTCGCATCTCCTTGATCCGCTGAGTGGACTCCCCAATCCTGAAATCCTTTTTGGATTTCCTCAACCTTTGCCTCTTGGTCACACCAAGTCCTTCTGTGGCAGTCAACCCTTGATGCGAACCAAGTCAAGTCAACCCAAAACCTTGAATTATAATTCCTTGATAATTGAAAGCACCCCAACTAGGGTTGGTCAAGCACTTTGAACTATGGTTCGATTCTAACCAAGATTATGGAAGGCTATGCCGACTTAATATTAATTTTGAGGGATTTTATCCTTATACGTAAATTTCCATTTTATTATCTTTGATTACATTATTTTTAATATTAAGTGGGATATACTTAAGTGATTAACCATTTCTAAGATAATATTTACATATAATCGGGTTTTATTTTAGTTCCATCTTGCATGCTCATTTAATTCATTAATTGTGTGATCGTGACAACACACCCACAATAAATAAACCATGAAACTGACAGAAATAAAATAAATGATATGATCATGAGATTTTCTATTGGTTATTTTATCTAGTGGTTGATAAACTAACCCAAGACCTAGGGGAGAAACACCTTGAACCTTTTGGTTTCGTGTTTACAGCTTTCCACTTGTCCACCTTTGTATCTCCTTGGACTGGTTTCACCTTGGCTACTGACTTGGGCCACCTCCACTAGCTTGGGAGCTCCATCCATTACATATGCATTTATCTCACACACACGTGAGGGGTAAAGGGGGTTTTTACATTAAATAATCCTTGGGTGAGCAAGCCCTACATATTAATGAGGAGATGGCTTGCATGCCAACAAATTTAATTTAAATAAATAAATTAAAAGAAACCATTCACATACAAAGGTCTCGGTCTAGCTCATGATCATCCATACATGCAACGATATTTATGCATAAATAAAAATAGAATTAAATTTTTTAATCGTTCTTGTTTAAGAAAAATCACACTCGAATCAATTAATTATCTTTAATTAATCAATCCTTTTATCTAAAATCCCTTTTTTGAATTTCCTTGAGATTCTCATCCATCATAATTTTAAATAAATAAATTCATTTAAAATTATCCTTGTACGTAACTTGTACCTTGGAGGTAACCCGATGAATTCCTATTTATTACGCAAATGTTAAATTAAATACATATATATAAAATACATATCACGTGTTGTGCCTTAGCTTTACACTTGCACCATGGTACACGACTCAAGGGTTTGTATAATATAATAATTTATTTTAATAAATCTACGTAATTTGGGTGAGTACACGGCGTGTAGTTCTGACTACACGGCATGTACTTTTCTTCACCTTCCATCCGAAGTACACGCCCGGGGACAGGGCGTGTTAATGTACTTCAGAAATTTTCAGAGTACACGGCGTGTACAGTGGGACACATGCCGTGTAGTTTCCGCGTTACACGGTTTCTAGCCAGGAAGGCCGTGTACGGAGTACATGACCCAACCCTAACCAGAAGGGAATACATGCAATGTTCATTGGACCACATGGAATGTATTCTAGAAATCGTGTGCCACCTGTTTCTGATCAACACATGGTGTCTTAAATTCCTAGAAAGAATTCAATACACAGCCTGATTTGGCAGATCAGTCAATGCATTGAACATAGGCTATATGGTGTGTACTTCCAAATACACGCCGTGTATTCTGGTGTTATACGGCCAAAAACGTTTGGCTCCTCCAGAGGAGTTCCTCTATATTATTTTAATCAAAATTAAAAGAAAAATTCGTTTCTGTGAGGTGAACGAGAAACGAGGGAGGAGGAATAGATCTCGATATTCAGATTTCCAGAATGATTAAACATGAATTGAAATAAATAAATTATTAAATGCGTAAATTACCAAAGAAAAACTAAATAATTATAATCAACGATATAACCTCCCTCTGATACCACTTATAGGTTCTGGGCGCAGCGGAAGAGCATTGGTGGGTTTTCCCAACTTTAATTTTAACGTTAAACAACCTTCAATCCGAGATCCGTCATGATATAAAATGCTGAATCTTCAGAATAGAACGAAGAATGAAAAGAAAAGAAGAGTCCCAGAACTCTTGAGGATGATCATAATATTTTGATTATAATTAATTTAATTAATGCATAAGAATTACCTCATTGGAATTCTTTATTCGTTGATGTGTCCAGTCACGATTCGGTGATCCGTCGTTGCTTCGTAGAATCCAAGTGTAGGATTCCTCTAGCGGTGATCCCTACATGTGTCACGTATCTCTGGACGTCGCTGAAGGGATCTCTGGGTGCTAGCGTGGAAGAACCTTCACTTGCGATGTCCGCCTTCGACTGCCTTGATCCGGTTGAGGATCTTTCTCTTGTAACCTGAGGGCATTCTTGGTGGAAAGAGAATTATCTCTTAGCTTGAGAGTATTTCCAAATCCGTTGTGCGCAACAATGGCTCTTAAAATGTTGGGGTTGCGAGGATATTTATAATCGGGTTTGAGGTTAATAGATTTATGACAATAAGTAAATGTGTTATGCATTTTATTTATTTTATTAACTCTTATTGAAAACCACCATGTCGAATTATTAATTCCTTGACAAGCGCCCACGCTGATTATAATAAATATCATTTAACAAAACAATATTAAATCTTCAAAATCCCAACTGGAAAAACTACACGGCGTGTAATAATTAATACACAGCGTGTACTTGTTTTCCATAAAACTACACGGTGTGTATATTTAATATACACGGAGATTACTTTTATTTTCCATTTCTCTCCACCACATTTATTAGACCTTGAGTAATGACTATTTATTTCTTAAATAAATGTAACTGTATTACTCGCTAATTAATATATTATTTCGTCCACAATATATTCTCTTGAATAACTAGTGTCAAAATAAATGCGATCAGACATCCTTAAATAATTATTAAACCACAGTCGGGAATAATATTTATTTAACTCGTAAAATTTATATTTAACTAAGATACATGGACACACATAGTGTGTGACCCTCTAGGCCTCTTTCTCAGTGGCATTAGGCTGATCCTGTCTAAAATCCAAGTTTAGAATCTAGAAACACGCCAAGGCACCCATAGAGAAAGAAGTTAACGCCGCAATGACGTGTCACCTCCTACGAATGCTTACCATGTAATATAATCCCTTTGTTTCGATATCTCTAATCAAGTGGGTTGCATTCTAGTGCCATCAACCCATGTGCTTGATTATTCTTTCTTTAACTTCCCGGAATTGAACTTTCCCATACCTTTCCATGGCCATGGATTTATTTAGGCTATATCAATTCCATCAAAGGTCTTGAGATATCTACTTCCGTTATGGAACAGAAGGGAAAAATCCTTTCCCGCATTATCTATTAATGCGATATTACTCATGACACACCCAACGTGTCCTACCTCGCTGCGAACAGCGTGTTGTCACAGTTATCATCAATAAAACTAAGTGCATGAGTTGTAATACCCATTAATAATAATCTTAAAGTCTAAGGACCAATACACATGTCCGTAGATAGGAACATCCAATGACACTATGAAATGTGGATTTCCTACTGGAGGGTATCGTTCTCATAATATCCTCTTGGATATTACCAAGGACGCACACCATGAGAAGGTGCCTTAGAGTTTTATGAGTCGTCACCCCTAATGACCTGTATTATTTGTGTCCCTCAAATAATATCATCCGACCATAGAACATACATTCAAGAACATTGTTATGTAACTTCTAGGTTCTCATCATAGCAGGGATCTGCTACGACCCAATAATGCAACAATTGTCCTTAGGACATTATCACATGACATGTCACGCAGAAGGACAATCAAGATGTGATAAGGCTTTTATTTAAATGAATAATTTACAAAGTAGTTGGTTCTAGAACACCAACTCCAAAAGTAAGTACATAATAATAATCTCTTAAAACAAATATAATTTATATTGTAAATAAAATTAGGTAGTTTTTAATTGATAAAGAATCTAGACTCCACCATTGGTAGCTCAAAAATTCATAACTCCTATGGGTATTTTTTGTAATCTACTTCATTCTTGCATATGGATATAGAGGTGTGCACCAAACGCTATATCCAATGCCCAATGGGTAGATATTGAAATATTACACTTTCTAACAAATAAAACATTATATTCTTCTATATTTGAGGTTTAGTTCCTCTTCTATTGGCCATTTTTAACATATGAATAACATACAACTTCATTTTCCTTTCCTTGCATCTAGATATGCATCTTCTTGAAAGGATGGTGCTCTAGATTTTTAAAATTGTTATGAGTATTAGGCCCCTTTTACTTGTTATTAATTCTCTTATTCACCAAAAATATTGTTGTTTTTTCACACCCCATATCCTTTTCCACATGGAGAATAAATGAATTCTTTAAAGGCTCTTCTCATTATTGATAATATTATAATTAATAATACAACTAGATAAGGTCTTGGGTAGCGGGGAAAGTATGAGATCTGTGTGAAACTCATATGGGAATTTAATCCCTAACATGTATAAGAATTAAATATAGCCAATGATATTGAAAATATGAGGCCCATATGAAATAGACTCTCCATGATTGGTTGTAAATAGATAATTGGAGATCTCATATCCCTCTGGTCCCACCTTCTCATTATAGAGATCCCAAAAGTGTGACATCTTGTTATACACTATCTATGTCTTCATGTTTCTTCATAATCTCACTGGTCATGGATGATATCATGAAACAATGAACATTTTTTCCATTATTCAAATGTTTCTTATAGAGATAAAATTGTTTCTCACTATCCTCTTTATAGGAACTTCAGGAATAGGTTCTTCCAACACATACAATTTCCTTTCATGGTGTATGATAACACATAACCACATTTTACACTCATAGAAATTTGTCACAATGAGAAGGTTACCCTATTGAATTATAGATCACAATGATATTTTTGATGTCATATTTATTTAAATTCCTACAAAAAAAACATTAGTATTTTATCTGATAAAATTTTAAAAATAAATAAATATGAAATTTTTTAATCTCCCACTATTTTATCAAAAACCAATACCCTCACCATTGGATTTAGAATATGTTGTTTCGTGGACATTCTCAGGGAAAGGATCCATATTCCCCTTCTTATCACCCCTACTTTGGTCAGTCAGGTAATTTG
Organism: Viscum album; assembly: GCA_963277665.1. Classification (NCBI taxonomy): domain Eukaryota; kingdom Viridiplantae; phylum Streptophyta; class Magnoliopsida; order Santalales; family Viscaceae; genus Viscum; species Viscum album. The sequence continues at coordinate 1,196,597,086 of OY728139.1, forward strand.
AAGGGTTTTATGTAGGAATTCCAAATGTCAGCTACATTAACCCAGATTTCCATAATATTTTCAATGGAATCCCCAATATGGAAATCCTTAAATTGGATTTTATCAAAATTTTCCTCTTAATTACACTATATATAGATTTGGAAATCAACCATTTATGTAAACTATGTTAATTCAACTCCAAACATCATGTTAGAATTCCCCTAAAATTGAAAGCACCCTAACTTTGGCTGGTCAAGAACATTGAACTATGGTTAAATTTTAATATAAGTAGTGGAAGGATATACTTTGTTAATATATATAATTTAGAGATTTTATATTTATGAATTAATTTCCATTTTATCTTTATTATATTAACATTAATATTAAGTAGCTTTACTTAAGTGATTAACCGTGTCTTAGTTAAATTTTAAGCATAGTCCTATTTATTTTAGCTAAATCTTCCATTCTTGTTAATTCATTAATTCGTACGATCAGGAAAAAAGACCCATAATGAAATATCCATGAAAATATATAGAATTAAAATAATAAAGTGGTATGATCATGAGATTTTACTAATGGTTAGTTTATCTAGAAGATTATAAACTAACCCTCTACCTAGGTGGAAAACACCTTGAGCCATTTTATGGTTCATGTGGAAGCTTTCCACCTGGCCACCCATGTGCCTATTGTATTGTTTTCACCATTGAAAAAAACTGGAGTAGCCTCCAGTATATTAGTAGATCCATCCATTGCATAAGTTTTTACTCACATGAAGTTGAGGGGAACCAAAGGGTTAGCTAAAGGGATTATATAAAAGAAACCGTGGTTTCACAATCCCTTATATAATGAGAGGAGGGATGAAACATATACCATCAATTTAATTTAATAATAAATTAAAATGAAGCCAATCACATACCAAATTCCATCCTATTCTAATGATTATCCACATACATGTAACAAATTAAAATTTTAATAAAAATATCATTCTATTCTAATAATTCTTATTTAAGAAAAATTGCGCTTTAATTCATTAATTAATCAATTATTTTATATTAATTATAATCTAAACTTTATATTGAGATTATCATCCACCATAATTTTAATCAAATTAAATAAATTTATTCTAAATTAACTATGTAAAAATAATATTCCTTGGAGGTAACACGATGAGTGCCCGTCTGAACTACCCAACCTATATTACATTTATATGATTTTTACTCATACATCATGTAAAATACACATCTTACCAAGTAATTTCATATAATATACTATTAGATTAATGACCATAGGAAAACATGGTATTTGTGTAGCATGTTATATTTTAATAAACACAGAGTAATTATTATATTATGACTTATACACAATATGAAGTTTCAAACATTACACAAAAATTAATTAGACATTATATATATATATATATCCCACTATATGGTGTGTACTATCTAATTAATGACCACTCAAAACACAAGTTGATAAGGATTTAGTATTATAATAATTTAATTATAATTCTGTATAATTTGGTAATATACACGGTGTGTACTATCTAGCTACACGTCATGTATATTTCTCATCATATATTAGTGGTACATGCCCGGGAACTTAGTGTGTAATCATAACATGAAAAATAATGGATTACATGGTGTCTAAATGGGATACAAGGGATGTGGTATCTATGTTACATGGTCACCATTAATGTAAGTAATGTGAGAGAATACCTAGCCCGTCTTTGACTAATGGAGTACACGTTATGTATGGAAGTCACACATCATGTAGTCCAGCTGACTAGGTACCTACTGAGACCAATACACATACAATGTATTTAAATACACATTGTGTGTAATAAATGAACATAGATTGAATTATTTCAAAATTAATTCTTGGTGCATTGAATTCAGGTACACAGTGTGTACCAATAGGATACACAGTGTGTACACTTCTCTTAATTGGAAAAAATTCATGGAACATATAGATGAGTTCTTTGAATTTATTTCATTCATAAAATTAATCAATTTGATTATATTTGTAATAAAAAAGAGTAATAATAAAAGATATAAGGATTTGTATTAAATAAAAATTAAAATGGAATTTAAAACTAATGATAAATGGATAAATTAATCAATGGTCTTTAAATAATTATAAATAACTATGTGTCTTAACTGATACCACATTAAGGTTTTGGGTATAGTGAAAGCACCGGATAGGGAATTACCAACTTTTATTTTTTTCATAATCGATGATTAATCCATGAATTACATGTTGATAAATGATGTGGTCAATGGAAATTAATCAAAGAATAATTAATGATTAAACATCAAAACTAAGACATAGGATCATCACACATTATTTAAAATCAATTTAAAAAATTAAAGAATTACCTTGTGATGAATTATTTATTCATTGGTTGATCTAACAACATATCTCTGTTGTATCATCATTAAATTGTAAGAATTAAGGGTATATTCACCCTGGTAGTGATCTGCACATGTTCCATGAACCTTCGAACATCGTTGTAGGAATATTTAGGTGCTAACACTGTAGATCCTAATGCTTTCATCGTTCACATTTGATCTCCCCAAAAATATCATCAAGGAAAGTTTATCTTTAATCTATCTAGACTTCAGAGTCGTGGAGGAGGAGTATGTCTCTCTATTCTTTAGAGCGTTCTTGAAGAGGGATCTCTCTAGCACTTTGAGGGAATTCCATCCAAATGTCATTGTGCGCAACCAAATGAAATTGGAAGCCCATAAGAAAATAATATGATTTTATTAATATACCCCTATGGTTAGAAAATAATAGTTACACATAATCCCTTATTATATTTATTAATTCCTGTAGAAGCCCGAGTTAATAATAATAATAATATTATTATTTCTTAAAATCAGATAAACTAACAAATTAAATTTAATATTATTTATTGAAATAATATTCAATATATTTTATTTCTCATAAGACGAATTATCTCAGTCTTCAATTCCACCACATATTTAATAAATAAATATCATTGCCTCATTAAATAATAAATAAATAAATATTATATTCACTAAATAGAAAATAAATATTTATTAAATATTTTTCTCACAATATATTCTCTTGAATAACTGGTGATAGAATATATGTGATCAAGTAAACATGAATTATTATTAAACTACATGTGGTAATAATATTTATTCAACATTTTAAATAATAATTAATACTATCATTTAACTATGGTTCTTGTTTACATTGTGTGTGTACCTCTAGGCCTCTTTCTCAGTGTCATTAGATGAAGCATCCCACATTTCAAGTTTAGAATCTAGAAACACACCAAGGAACACATAGATAATGAATTTAATTTCAAAACAAACACATACATACACTTTCTATTTAATATAATCTCTTTATCTCGATATCTTAATCATGTAGGTTACATGCTGGTACCATCAACCTATATAATCGATGTATCTTTCTTCGGCATTCTAGAATTTGGACATGACTATATAATACTATGAACATATATTTATTTAGGCTATATCATTTCCATAAAATGGCCTAAGATATCAACTTCCATTAATTAATTTAAGGTAAAAATCCTTTCTCACATTATTCATTAATGAAATATTACTCATTATGCACCCAACATATCCAACTTCAACACAAACATATGTGATCAGGATTGTCATCAATACATAAAATTATGTGACTCATAACATCCACTTATTATAATCTTAAAGAATAAGGACCAATAAATAAATACATATATAATAACATCCAATTACACAAATAAATTTAGATTTCCTAATGGTAGATCTCATTCTCATAATTTCTTACACTGGAAATTATCAAAGGTATACACCATGAAAAGGTGCCTCAATGTCCTTTGAGTTTCAGCCCATGATATCCTACATCATTTGTGACCCTAAAATTATTTCATCCATCTATATAAAAAATATTTAATAACAATATCATTGAAATTATGGGTTCTCATCATACTTGGAAACTTCTATGACATTTCAGTGTGATAACTACTCTTAAGAAATTATCACATAAAATGTCTCGTATAATAACAATCATGATGTTATAATAAGTTTATTAATAATCAAGAAAATGAATATGTGTTATAATAATGTATATAGAAGTTGGTTATAGGGCACCATCTCTATCAATTATACATCAACATTATCATTTTGAGGTTGGTTTTGATAGAAATTTTCATCAAATCTTATGTGAATTGATTAATCAATGGTCTTGGTCCTTTTATTGAAACCCTAGTAAGATTTAGTTGAGTTAGAATACCCAATAAATATACCTTTATCTAATTTAGACTCAAATTTACCTATATTATCTTTGGGTTTAAGAATCAAACATTTATAACCAAACATCTTAAAATAACTAGCCTTAGGTAATTTACCTTTGCAAAGATCATAAGGGGTATTTTTAAGAATGTGTCTTATGGGTACATGGTTAATGGTATAGCATAAAGTATTGATCACATCAACCCAAAAATAATGATGGATCTTGTATTAATTAAGGATAGTTTTAACACTTTCTTTATAAGCTTGATTCTTTATTTCAATAACCCATTTTGTTGTGGAGTTATATGAGTGTAAAAATCATGGTTATAACCTTGTGAAAAAAATCATCAAAATCATTATTTTCAAACTCTCCCCCATGATAAATCTGAAGGGAAAGGATTTTATACCCCCTTATCATTTCTTACCTTCTTGGCATATTTAATGATGAATTTACCCGCCACACTTTTATGTTCCAATAACTATACCCGATTAAATCTTGTATAATCATAAACAATTAAAAATTAGTAATATTTTCCTCCGATACTATCCACTTGGGTTAGTATAAAAAGATATGGGTGTATAAGATCGAAGAAGTTTTAAGTCGATTCATCCTTTTTAGATTTAATGAATGAATTGTGTTTTTACCAAGTTGATATGGTTCACACACATTATCATTTTTTAAATTCAATTTTAGAAAATCTCATACTAGATGTTTCTTGTTAAGTTTAACAAGTGATTGTGTGGTATAATGTCCAAGGTACATATTCCATAGCCAAGACTCACTGTCTTGTGCCCTCAAACATTTAACATTTTTTTCTGCAAAGGATTTCAGTTCAATAACATAAACATTTTGAAATCTAGAAGTGTAAAATAAATTCTTTCTATGGGAATCAAATAAATTCAAACATCATTTTTCAAATAAAACTTGAAACCCACTATCACATAACTAACTAATGATGAGAATATTATGTTTAAAACCTTTAACACATAAAACGTATTTAATAATAAAGGATATTAAAAACCCAATGGTGTTTATTTTGATGTTATTACATCATCAGTTCTCAATAAAGGTGACATGCCCACCATCAAGATCCTCAATGTGGTTGAACTCGATGTAGTCACCAAACATACTCCTCAAGCCCCCACTATCCATTTACTATGTATCTTCATTGTAATTTCAATAGATACATTTTTTCTACAAAATATTTAAGAGACTAAAGATTTTGGTAGCCAAAATTTAGGCCCACAAATTTTATCCAAAATAGGTTTTGGAACCCAAAATCATGTTGAAAAACTTTTTCTACAATAAACATTTAATGAAAGATGAAATAATTTGAGCCATCTATAACAAGAATATTTTTAATCACACTCATAAATCAAGTGCTCTTATTTTCTAAAAAAATTTTAAAATTAAATTGAGATATATATTTAACAAAAGTGGTATTTTTAGAATTCCTATAGTTTCTTCTTTGATTAGTGTAACTATACCCATAAGTACCTTTCCCATGATGTTGGGAACCCAAAATTAATTTTAAATTATACTCCCCTTAGATGAACTTGGAAAGGGATTCCTTAATCTCTTTAATTGTATTTTCCAATCTTTCAACATTGCATTTTTCCTTTAAATAATCTAATTTACCTTTAAATTTATTTAACTCATTTTTTAAACCATCAATTTCTTATAATAATCAGTTGAATACTTTTTCTTGATTTTTATCATTTTTTATATAAAACCTTCAAATTTTTCATTTTCCACTTTTATCATTTAATTTTCTTTAATAATTTTATCTATTTCAAAAAACATATTGTATTTATTTTTGAAATCATTGAATTTCAAGGTAAGTTCACAAAATATTTCTTGTAATTGATCTCTGACATATCTTATATCTTGATCATTTAAATGTATATAATATCAATAATATTTGGAAGAATTTAAATATTTATTTACCTAAATGTTATTCATGAGACACTTGGTTCATCCATCACTTGATTTAGATGAATAGAGGAAGTCTTTACTTGCACTTCATATTGACACCTTGAAAGGATTATTTCTTCCCTTCTTCTCATTTGTCTTCTTTTTTAGATTGGGAAACTCTGGTTTTATGTGTCCCTTTTTATTACACTCATTGAATCGTACCTGTGATTTACTATTTTATTTATCCTTCTTGTCAAATTAGTATGCCTTATTTTTCTTGAATAATCTGTTCATTTTCATAGCAATATGAGAAATATCCTATTCACTTATAGAATATTCACCATTGGTTTCCTTGAAGGGAATGGTCTTTTTATCCTTGAACTATTTATATTCCATATCATATTTCCTCTTAATTATAATATCATAGGTCATAAAAAAACATATGATCACTTTAACCAACATATTTTCTATTTCATTCACTTCTTGTATATTCTTTACTTTGAGTTCCCAAGAACAATTCAAGTCCCAAATAATCTTCTTCCCAAGAATATTTATTATAATATCATCACCTAAAGACTTTATTACATTATAAATATAAGTGAAATGAGTAAATATTTCAGTTATAGACTCTTTAGGATGTATAATAAATCTCATAAAAGTTTTTCAATATATATCAATCCTAGTATATGTTACCTTATTGGTACCTTCATGGGTAACGTCTAATAATTTCCAAATTTCATGAGAGGATTTACACAGAGAAGTTCTATTAAATTTATTCCTATCTAACCCATAATATACATCATTCATAGATTTTCAATCAAACTGAAAATCCACTATATCATCCAAAGCACCTTTTTCCACCATCTCTTTGGATGGGGAATATCCTTGCATTACAATTTTCCAAACCCAATATCCTATGCTTCTACAAAATGCAAACATTCTATTTTCCCAATAACCATTGTCTGATCAATCAATGTTTGGATTTCTACCCATTGAGTGTCCATATAAAGAACTTTGGGTATTTGAGTTATTTGACATATTGAAGTGACCATTCCTAGAAATTGGTTAAGGTTTTGAAATTAAGGTTTCCTCTTATACCAATTATTGGTTTGAGTAAATATGGGAATAGTGAGAATTTACTTTTAAAATTCTTATTATAAATTTGAACTAAATTTCATATATTTAAAACAATTTAATAAATAACTAAAATTAAAAGAGTTAAAACACATTACAAAAATAAAATTAAAAGACAATGCATAATATATTGATAAAGGAGTTCAAAAATAATCCATAAAAGGATCCCTATGCATCCTCCCCTAAATATTACTTGAGTGGTTTTGGTTTAAACCATTTATTTTTAATGATTTAAAAAGAATCCCAATATCCCTTTATTTTTATAGGTTGAAGAAAGAAACTCATTTTCAAGTGTCAGACCCTTGGTTGTTAGTGGGTGTACAAACAAACCTAAATACAAGGGCAGCCTTTTAGTTGTTGTAGCTTGACACCCAAATCACATTATGTTCAAGGTATTAATCACCTATACACCTCATACTAAATTGTTGCAGATCAATGGTTTTCCAACCAAGAGAAACTGAATACGTTGTTCATTAAATGAAATAATGTAATGACTTTGTAAAATAAAGGATAACAAAAAAATGAGTCATATTACATCCTTTAATGGACAAGCAGACAACAAATGATTATTGGCACAATCCAAGTACTATTCTGGAGCTTTAATGGGGGTGATGATGATGAGTGCCAACGACCGCCAAACATCGGATCGTGGAGTGAAAAACGGAGTACGAGTTCTTATTCCACCCATCAAATGGATTATCACCAATGAAAAAAAACAAACAACCATAAATAGAGGATCCTAGAGAGATGAACACAAGGACACCATTCATCTCCAATGAACAATTCGACCCAGGTAGGGGTTAGTTGTTTTATGTTTTCCCCGTTCTTATTATAAAACAACAAATGCGGATCAACCCACAAATAGGTTGATCAAAAAATCATGTGTTCATGTAGGATGGTGTTAAACTTGTGGTTTTTTCACCAATAATGATGATTATATGATAAAACTATGATACCAAGCCTCACCTGTTTTTAAAATTCTAATGTGGAGGGTTCGGGCCGATGTGAACAAGGACCGAGCCCCTCCACTTGTGCGTTCTTCGTGGTTGTAACCTCGAAATGGAGGCAAGGAGGATCTGAGGCCATAGGAGTGATGGCGGTGACCTGAGAGGCCCAAGGGTGCAGGAAGAATTGAGATCAGACCACTGGAGCAGACTCAGTGTCCCACAGAAGGTGTCGTCAGCATGGCACCAGCAACCGACGGTAGCAGCCTGCAGTGGCGGTGGCAGGCAGGAGGTGGCACCACCCTAAGCGGTACGTGTGGGATGAAGTTGACGGCTCTCACCAGCCATGCAGGTGGAGGTGACGCACTCGAGTAGTGCTGCGGTGAAGGAGGTCGTGGCCCGTCGACCATAGTAGTTGGATCGATGTGGTGCGAGCCTGACATCATGTAGGGGGAGCATCATGCTCTATACGGGCCGCATGCAGACAAGGAGGTGACCAGCTGACCAGCCATGAATTCCCCAACCAAACAGTCTGAGTGGGTCTGGGCTGGAATGAAGAGGTTGTCCCATCGAACTGAGTCGTTCGAGCAGATCGAGCCACCCGAGCATCCCAACCAAACTTTCGAGTCGGCCCGCCAGTTCGGGTCGGGACAAATAAATTTGGGTCACTGGGTGACCAAGTAGACTGGACACATGGCCAACCTCTCCTGGGTCTTGTGAGGCCCAATGGGCTAGGCCAATGGGCTAGACAGACAATATCAAGTCATTCAGGACCCTGGTTCAAGTTGGTCGGGTTGGTTTGAACCAGTCAGGCTGGGCCCGGACGCAACCAGCCCCTGTTTAAAAAAAGGCATATCTCTCAAACAATGCACCCAATTCACTTACGGCCTACAACATTGGTACCCATGTGATGGGGTGGTCCTTCTGAAATCCTATAAGTAAGATTTCTGGATGTTGACCCCGTGATTCTTCATGACTCATCTACCCATCAAGACTCCGTGACTCAGCTATCAGTGAGACTGTGTGACATAACTATCAGCGAGACTCTATGACTTAGCTATCAGCAATACTTCATGAGTTAGCTAACCAACGAGACATTGTGACTCATCTATTAGTGAGACTCCATGACTTAGCTACCTAGTGAGACTTTGTGACTTAGCAATCAGTAAGGCTCTGTAACTTAGCTACCTAAGGAGGCTTCGTGACTCAGCTACTAAATAGGTCTAGGAAACCTAGATAGACTAAATGATTCATTGAGAACAAGTGAATTTATATTGATTGATGTTTAGTTTGGGAAACTATTGTTTTTTCTATATGAACATTAAGATATACCTATGTCTAGCTGAATCTAGTGACACTAATATTTGTACATTCTTTTTTTATTTCCTTTGTGTATTTTTGTAAGACTAGAGTTGGTTTTGGGGTCCCTACTGAGTATTTATTTACTCACCCATGCACAGGGGTTGCCCACATGTGTTGTGTCTAGTGAAAATGATCGACGACTTGGTGGAGGGATTGGTGGCCCAGGACCAGGCTGTGCCCATTGAGGTTAGGTAGGTGGGACACGCTTTTATGGCTTCCAGAAACTACTCTATACTTACCCATTAGGAGGGGATTCTAGTGGACAACTATCATAGTTTCCTACTATTTTCATATTTTAATTTCTTCCTTTGTTGGGATTTTATTCTGTTACATTTGACCTATAGTTATTACTTTTACTTAGTGTTTGATTAGTGGCATGCGTGTTTACTTTTCCAGCATTAGGGAATGGTTGGGTGTACTTGTGTACAAGTACTCAGGAAAATTCCTCCCATTTATAGGTTGACGCATGCACATAGAAACCACTCCCCAAAGCTAGAAAGTAAACATGCAAGCCCCTAAACAACCACTGAGTAAAAGTACAACTGTAGGAAAAATGGGCCAGAATACAAACCCAACAAAGGATGAACTAAAAATAGGAAACAAACTTTGAATCTCTGATAATTGTCCACTGGAAACCCCACATGATGGGTAAGTATAGAGTAGCTACCAAATGTCATAGAAGCATGTCCCGCCTGTCTGACCACACTAGGAACCAACCAGTCCTAGGCCACCAAGTCCTCCACCAAGTTGTTGGTCATTTGCACTAGACACAACATGTGCAGGTGAAGCCCGTTCATGGGTGAGTAAATAAATACTTATTGGGGACCACAAAACCAACTCAAGTCTCATAGAAATTTATAAATGAAATCAAAAAATAATTCATAAATATTAGAGTCACTAGATTCATCTTGATATAGGTATAACTTAAAGTGTTGATAGAAAAACTAGTGGTTGAAACACTGAACATCAATCACTATAAAGGAACTCACCCCTGATGATTCCTTCAGGAAATATAGGTCTCCTAGACCTATTCAGTTTCTGAGTCACGAATCCTCTCTTTGTAGATGATTCATAGAGACTCGATGATAGCTGAGTCACGATGTCTCGCTGGGTAGTTGAGGAATGAACCCACACTAATAGTTGAGTCACAAAGTCTTGCTAGGTATCTTAGTCATGAAGTATCACTAATATCTCAGTTATGAAATCTCAGTGGGTATCTGAGTCATGAATTCTCACTGATAGCTGAGTCACAGAGTCTCACTGGGTAGTTGAGTCATGAAGTCACGCTGATAGATAATTCATGTTGTCTCGCTGGGTAGATGAGTCATGAAGTCTCACTGATAGCTGAGTCACAAAGTCTTGATTGGTCAACATTAATGAAATCATACTTAAAGGATGTTATAAGGACTTACCCATCATGTGGTTCCCAACTCCTCAGATGACAAATCAATCGGACGCACGGTCTGGGAGATACATCCCTTTTTGTAAACAGGGGTTGGTTGCATCTGGGCCCGGTCTGACTGGTTTGGACCAACTCGACCCAGGGTCCCCATTACCCTATCATGTCTATTTGGCCCATTGGACTGACCCATTGGGCCTCACTAGACCCAGCTGAGGTTGGCCATGGGTGCAGTCTGCTTCGTCACCAAATGACCCGAATTTATTCGGCCCAGGCCATATTGGCATGTCAGTCTATTTTCCTTGCTCAGGCCTCTATGTGGCTGGGTCCTCTAAAGCATACTAGCTCAAGAGATTAGTTAGGCCCATAGGGCGGCTCAAACCAATGGGCCAGCAAGTCTGATTTATCCTAGATTAGCTTGGCCGGTCTGGTTGGGGTGAGCATGGTTGGTCAGCCCCACCTCTAGTCATCATGTGACCTGCATAGAGCAGTTTTCTCCTCCTACGTTGTGCTGAGACCCTCCTATAATGCAGCTTAGTCTAGTCTTGTTGGCTTCTCCACTGTGGTCGGATAGGGGTCGACTACTTCATGCTGCATGCAGCGCTGGTTGGCACCGCCACAGGCCGCCACCGCCTTGGTGGCACCTTCCATGGGACACCATATCCGCTCTGGTGGTCTGATCTCAAATCCTCATGAACCCTCGGTCCTCTTGGGTCACCACCATCACTATCACAGCCTCGTATCCACCTTTCCACCATTTTTAGGATGCGGCCATGAAGAACACACAAGTGGAGGGGCTCATGCCTTGTTCGTGTCATCCCATGCTATCTGCGTTAGATGTTTAAAAACATGGGAGGATTGGGATCATATTTCCATCGGATAAACATCATTCTCGATGAAAAAACCCCATGTTAAATAACCTCTTATAATAACACATGATATATAGATCAACCTGTTTTTTGGTTGATTCACATTAGTTATTTTTTAATAAGAAAGGGGAACACATAAAATAATTAAACCCCTACCTGGGTCGGATCTTTTGTGGGTGATGAATGGTGTGGCTGCATTTATCATTTGGCGATCCTATAATTATGGCCATTGGTCATTCATTGTTGGTGATGATCCATTCTAAGGGTGGAATAAGAACACACCCGTCGTTCATCGCTCCATGATCTGATGTTTGGTGGTCATTGGCGCTCATCGATATCCCTGCCCCCAGAGCTCCAGAGAAGAACAAGGATTTTGCCAACAATCATATGTTGTTTGCTTGGATATTAAAGAATGAAACACAAATCAAAATTTTGGTTATGTTTCTTTCATGAAGTTATTATACTATTTCATTTAATGAAACCAGGTATTCAGTTTCTCTTGGTTGGAAAACTGTTAAGTTACAACGATTTGAAAATTCATAAAAATATAATAAAACAAGTTTATATTATTTTTAACTTTTTCTTTAAAAAGTCTGAAAAAAATAACTCTTTACATCAACTTGAACCGGTTGAGGTTAGGTCTATTCTAGAAAATCCCACCATTCGGAGTTCATCAATGCTCTCATATATTTGATTTGAGCATTGGTCTAAAAGTTCAAAAAACCTACTCACACGTTTATTTAAATGAACCTTAAAAATAGTTCAAAAATTAACTTTCAATCACAATCATAAAGTCTGTGTTTAGGATTCTCCTAAAGGGATCATGCCCTCATGAGCTCAATGGTACTCTTGGATTTTCAATCTGAGTTACTGTTCAGGAGTTATAAGGATTTGACAATAAAATAATTGTTACTTAATTAATTTATTTACGGCTAAATACTAAATTCCACTATTAGCCCACGTCGGACAATGTTAGGATCTACCTAAAGAAAACCTCACCTCACGAGCTTAGCAGTTGTCTCATACTATTAATCCAAGTCACCATTCGTGAGTTATAAGAATTTAATGAAGAAAATATGTCACCTCTCTATCCACTATTATCCCATCAGGTGTCAGCCCTGAAGATAACTGAGCAGATCATAACTTGCAACTGGCATCTCTAAGTTGTGCCTCCCTGACTCTCTATAATATTAGTGGGGAAAACCCATTGAATGAAGAAAATATGTCACCTCTCTATCCACGGATGATATTTGAAGCAAGGCCAACTGCTCTGAGGCCTCATTCAATATCTATAAATTGGGTCTCCTGATAAGATCATCATATAATGAGTTTCCATTATCAAGAGTATATACTACTTTGAAGTCATAGTCTCGGAGGAACTTTAGCCATCGTACCTATCTCAACAACTGAAATGAATACAAGCACCTTTTCATCAATGTGAAAGGCTACCCCTTTTAACTGATTTATGTTCCCATCGACCATTTGGTAGTGGGTACTTGTTCCGCACAACAACTTGGATAAAGTGCTAGTAATCCAGAAATAACTTTGAACACTGGATCTTTCTAAACCCTTCCTCAGCAAGCACCCCACCTATGCCCCCTACTTGTGAAGCTCTATGAAAGCCATCTGATATACTGATGCTCATATTGGTGCCTTCTCGGGGCGTAGAATGATGTAGAAGTCCCTCTCCTTGTGGGGAGGTAATCCTAGAATCATCCTTTGAAAGGATGTTCCTACACTCTTCCACTACTATTGGGAACTGAAAACATAACATATCCACTTCCAAAAGGTCAAGGTTGGTCGACTCAAGAGTGATCGACCACACCCTCCTATGCATGAGTTTGTCCCGTACTGCCTAGGTTTCCTTTTTCACTGACCAAGTAAAACCCCATTCCAACGCAGCGGATATACCACATCCTTTTTCCTAAAACAGTCAATACGATCATGAATTGTGGATGACTAGTCCATACTTGAACTAACATCATTAGGCCTCTATGCTACCACCAATAATTTCCAACCGAAAATCTTACCTCAAGGGTGAAATCACATCGTCAGCATAAGTGTGATTATTGAGACTGCTTCAATAGGTATCTATAGACGTAAGGCTAAAGTCAACGGTTTAGCTAAAAACTATAAGTCTTGAACAAGATTCATGATTAGAAGGAATGATTATCACCTATGTCTATTAATGTGATAAATAGTAGTAGACACAGACCATACCTAGAATAATTCCTGAAGACATCGAGTCATACTCCTTGAACGCATGTAGCTACTCTCTTCCCCTATCCTCTAACTCCCTGAGCCTAGTGTAAACCACGTTGGGGTGGTGGTTGTAACATGTCAAAATGTATACCCCCTCTTGATACTCTCCAAGATCCTCTTCCATGCCTTCCACCTTGAAGATTCATCTGTTCTCATGAATTCCTCTATCCCGGTGGACCATCCACCGTTTCACTATCAGCACAATGGGATATAAAATCTCTAGATAGATATATCCAACCATCTTTTGAAATGTATTATCTCTTCCTAGGATGATTGGACTCACCCTATGAGCCCTGATATGTAGACCTCATATCTTGAGACCTCTTCTCAGAACGTTTCACGCGTCCATGTATCTCAGACTAACGTCAGATTCTTGCTTTCCCACTGCTAACATCCAATGGTTGTATCTTCTTATGCAAAGGACTTCCAACAACAAAGGTTCTCTCTAGAATCCTAGAATAATTAGGAATGCACATAGTAATAGTAGTGGATCAGATGTCTCTAAAAACTCCTTTCTCGGAGGTTCGGGCCCTGAATCACAGGTCGTATCGTATTCATCAAGTAACAGGAAACATCGGAACGCCTCGATGAATACTCAATTACTGACATATTGTCTTATAGAATATCTTGGGCATGCATACCCCATAGCTTTTATGGAAAGAGCCTTTCTATAAGAAATGTTCTCATGATCTGTCCAAAGAAAATTCACCTCATTATAGGATCGAGTAATCTAAACCCTACCATCAGCCTGCTGAGCCACCTAGAAGGCTCACTTCTAGGACCACCATTTGATTTAACAGTGCCCCATATAGATGGAAACTAGATCATCACCTCAAGCCAGTCCTTAGCTGCCTGTGAGTTGGGCTTTCCTCAGAACCTGAGGGGTCTTTATCGCTGAAACTCGTGTAAGGGACTGAGCCTACATGTGTCCTCTACCAATAGTACTGGTAGTAATTGCTGACCAATGGGAAGTGGTATCGAAGGGACACCACCCAAAGGTACCATCTCGGGAAATGGTCCATGTACTAAAGCCTCATCACTTTGTGGACCATTCTCATGGTCAAGCATTGCAATCCTGGTTGGATGTCAGTGTGGAGGAATCTTGAAAGAGAATCAAGATGAACCATGGTCAATTTATTATACAGGGTGAGATGACTCTGACTAAAAAAGATAATGGAAACACTCAAAGACACATTCAACAAGTTTTTTCATGTACCGGGTCAGAAAGCAGAATTTGGGGTCTTGGTGTATTGATGTGTTTGCCACCGCACCAACACTAGGACCCCTGGCCTAAAATCCAAACTTGAAATACTTAACACTCTTGCCCCATCCAAATTTATATACTATTAGATCTTCATGTAGAACTGAACAGCTCTGATACAACTTTCTCACGACCCGTCCCCCAAGGCTCATGTTGTGACTCATCCCAAGCCCACCTCCCAAAGGATAGGGGTTTGTGACTAGCGTCAAAGGCATCAACCTGAAAATGGGAGGCATTTTCCAGGGTACCTGTATGCAGGCACACAAATCCATGCCCCAATTTTGTAAAAGTAAACACACATTCCACTAAACAACCACTATGTAAAAGTACAAAATGTGGGTCAAATGGGCTAGAATACAAACCCAACAAAAGATGAAATTAAAGTAATAAAATTATAGGAAGCTATGATATTCGTCCACTGGAAACCCCACCTGATGGGTAAGTATAGATTAGATGCCAGAATCCTTAGAAGAAAATCCCACCTACCTGACCTCAGTGGGCACCGCCCGGTCCCAGGACACCAAGTCCTATACCAAGTCGTCAGTTTTCTACACCAGACACGACATGTGCAGGTGATTCCCGTGCAGGGGTGATCCTAGAAATACTCAATAGGGACCCTGAAACCAACTCCGGACTCACATAAATCCACAAAGGAAATCCCAAAATAATGCAAAAAAGATTAGAGTCACTTGATTCATATCAACACAAGTATAAATTAAAGTGTTGATATAAAAACCAATAGTTACAAACACTAAACATCAATCCCTACAATGTCACTCATCCCCGATGAGTCCATTAGGCTAGTTAGGTCGCCTAGACCTATTGAGTATCAAAGTCAGGAAGACTCACTGATATCTGAGTCACGAAGCCTTTCTGGGTAGCTGAGTCATGGAGTCTTGCTTATAGCTGAGTCATGGAGCTTCACTGGGTATCTAAGTCATGAAGTCTCACGGATAGCTAATTCACTGAGTCTCAGCTAGTAGCTGAGTCACAATGTCTCACTGATAGATGATTCCAATGTTTAATAAAGATATAATCCAATTGATTATTAGTAGAGATAAATTCCAAAACAATATCACCTTTATTGAAATGATATTTAATAAAATGAAATTTGAAATATATATTTATAATATGTAGATGGGATTACAAGAAACCAAACAAAACATGCACCGAAGCACCCTAGTGAGAAATCTAAATTCTATATTTTTAGTTCTAAAATATTGTGTTGTGTTCTTTGAAATTGAAATAGTAGAAGATTTGTCAAAATAAAATTGGATATTATTAAAATATTCAATAAAATAAGAAAAAACTTCTTAATCCACGAACATTGAGTATAATAATTAGGAGTAGTAATATATTCATCTCCATATGGTGATAAATAAATTGATAAGTTCTTATTTGAGCTCCTATAAATTAAAATTTTTTCTAGAAAATGAAATATTCTTGAAATATTATTCTATAAATTATAAAACCTCAAAAATTAAAATTGGAATGGCTAAATAAATTAAAAAAACTATCTAAAATACAATAGTCCATAATTTACCCTTCCTTTAATATATTTAATCATTATTTTAACTTCCTTTATGTGAGATTCTTTGGTATCAACTTGAAATATCACAAACATACATACACTAAACATAATATTAGGTCTCTAAAAAATTAAATAGAGTAAACTACTTATCATTCCCTGAAATAATTTAACATTAAAATATTTTCCAATAATATCAGAATCTAATTTATAATTAGTACTCATAGGTGTTATAAAATTTTTACAATAATCAAGTATAAATTTCTTAACTAATTCTTTAGCATACCTAAGTTGATTCAATAATATTCCATCCTTTATTTTATAAATTTTAATCCATAATAAGAATCTTAATTATACCATGAGAAACATATAAAAAGTAACTAGTCATTAAATTAGAAAATTCCTTGAAAAGTATTTCACTAATAATATAAATACAATAGCATAAAAAAATATTTGAATAATTAAAATACTGGTATAAATATTTTTAATAAAAAAATATGATCTACTTTACATTTATTAAAACAATTATTCAATAAGAATGAAGATAAACATTCATACAAAGATAAAAGAGATTTATTAATTACATATAAATATTATGATAATTTAAAAATATGTTTAGGATTTTAATTTTCAAAATCTATTGGTTTATTAACAATACTTATTAGTCTGATTAAAGATAGAAATAAGGGGATGAATTTAATATTAAAAAACTTTTTAGAAATTGAAACTAGATTTTATAAAATTAAAACAATTTAAGTGATAAAAAAATTTTAAAAGTAAAATCGAATTGAAAATATAATATTAAAATGAATGGAATAATATATTTATAAAGGAGTCCAAAAATAATCCACAAAGTGATCCCTACATCTCCTCCAGTTAAGATTATTTGGGAGGTTTTGGATTAAACCCTTAAATTTTAACAATTTTAGCAAGAAACCTAGTCTCCCTTGATTTTTTGCCATTGTAGAAAGATGCAAGTTTACATGTGTATGAAATTTGGTTTTTTTGTTGTACCAAGAAACCCAAATACATAGAATTACTTTTAGTGGTTATGGATAGATACACAAATACCCTTTCCTTCAATATAGTAAGAACCTATCTCTCTCACACTTAGTAGTAGTGAGCACCCAATAAAAGGAAAAAAGAAGTGATTTTTTAGAAAAATCCCTCTGAATTACACTCTAAAACCCCTAGTAAGAATCTAAAAATAAAAGAGTGGGAGTTAGAGAGAAAACGTAATAGAACATAAGGATGAGATAAAAGTTCCACAATTTTTCTATATAATGAATCTTCAAGGTAATTGGTAATTTTGAAGAAAACTTGAGTGGAATTTATAGACTCTAATGTATTTAAAAACGTAATGAAGGTATTGTAAGTCGAATAAAGCCATTATGAATCAAATTAGAACATGTTGGGCCCTACACCAATAGATAGTTTTTGATTCTTTTTGGATTCTTCTAGACATTCAGTCGGTGTCACCGACCAACCAGTGGTATTTGGATAGAACTAGTGTTCTGTATAGGTGACACTGAGTAGTTTCAAGCACTTGTAGTTAGTGGATTCAAAAATTATCCTCCACAGTCTTATTTATCCCCGTGTATAGTTTATTGCCTTCATGTAAAATTTAATAAAATATAAACACAAAAATCTATCAAAATAAAATTTTTGAAACAAAAATGTGTTCTTTTTTTCATTAAAACACATAAGAGTGAGATGTACAACATTATCCCATTTTTGATAATCACAAACTCATATGAAATTAATAATAAAAATATATTAATGAAGTATTTTTAATTAGTATAACTAAAAATAATTTCAATATTTTATAATCAAACTTCCAACATTTTGAAAACATGATGTTTTAAGAAAATGATTTAATTTTCAAAAAAGTATGAAATTATTTCCTAGTTTGAATAATTTCACCCCATTTTCCTTATAAGAAAAATAAATTTATTTTTAATTCAATTGGAAATATGTTCTCCCCCTTAGTGAATATCAAAAATCCATAATAACATTAAAAAAAATATTAAATTGATTAAAATAATTACTGTTCAATTTTTTTTAAATATATCTTTGAAACAATATAAATTTTACTATAAACATGTCTTTAATAATGTCAAAGTCACATAAACATTTTATATTATCAGATAGATCTTAGACAAGGGTTAGAGGAATAAGGTTCAATTTATTCATAATAAGATACTTATGAAACAAAATAGTTTTCAAGTTTTATTAATTCTATCATTATTGTTCATTTTAGAGAGACAAAACCGTCATTGTTTTGGAAATATTATACCAATATTTCCATAAAAGTATATATTTTAAACAAAATTAAAAACATAAAGGATTCCAAAATTTCAAAATAGAATTTTGAAAATAAAAAATTGCACACCACATGTGCCATTACTTAAAGATAGATCACTGTAAAAATATCAAATCTAATTTTTAAAGGAGTCTATCTCTAAGATCATATAAATTTTAAAAGTATTGGATAACCCTAAAATGATGCATATTGAAAGTATACGGGGACAAAAAAAATCATGTAAATCAATAGTTAAATAAAAAACTCTTAAGAGAGTTAAAGAGATAAATCAATAAGCTTAATACTTAAATAAAATAATATAATTCAATAAAGATAAAGGGGAAAAATAAAGGTAAATTCTTATGATTTACAATTTTAGATGAAATAATTACAAGTGATCCATTTATAACTCCCCATTAACATAATAAAAATGATCAACTACAGGGGTTATTGAATATATCGACTAATTGAATATTAGTGTAAATAAAATCTTGCACGATATCTACTTTTTGGAAATGGTCTCTAAGAAAATGGTTCTTAAGGCTAATGTGATTTATGATTGAGTATTTAATTTAATTTTTTAAAATTTAAATCTCACTTATTTTATCACACTTAATTAGAACATGATCATAGTTTATGTTGTAATCTAGAATATTATGTTTCAACTAAATAATTTCGGATCAATAACTTCATACATAAATATATTCTACCTTGGTCATAGAAATAGAAGCTTAATTTTTATTCCTACTACCCCATGAGACAATATTCATTCCAAGTAGATATAAATCTTCAAATTTACTTTTATTATCTAATTGGAACCCTCCAAAATATGTACTAGAAAAATAAGAAAGTTCATGATAGGTTTCTTTTAGATAAAAAACTAATATTTTTTTTTCTTTTAAATAATTAAAAATCATTTTGAAATATTTTAAATGGGATTCCTTTGGACTTGATTTAAAATGGTCATAAATTCATAAAATAAACATGATGTCCTTCTAGGTCACTGTAAGATAGAGAATACTCCCCCAATAATATCTCTATAAATCTTATTATCCACAAATTTTCCATCTTTATTCAAATTAATCTTTTAAGAATAACTCTTTTGAGTATTAATATCCTTAACTTGAACTATTCCAAAACTCTTTAAAATATCATTAGTGTATTTTATTTTTCTAAGAAAAGTCCCATAAAAAGTTTGTGAAATTCTAAATCCAAGGGGAAAATTGAGGTTTCCAATAAAAATCATACCAAATCCCTTACTCATTAAATAATAAAAAAAATTATAATGAGATTATCTAGTTAACAAAAAATGACATTGTCAAAAAAAATTGAAAAATCAAAATATATTTTAAAAAATATTTCAAAAATAAAGTTAAGTCAATCTTTCCAATTTCAAAACCATTTTATAAAACAAATTTAGTAATCCATTCATACCAATATTTTGGAGCTTATTTCAAAACATAAAGTGATTTATTTAACATGATAACATGATATAGAAATTTATAATCCTCAAAACTAGGTGGTTGTTCCATAAAATAAATTTCATAAATAAAAACATTTAAAAATTCACATTTAACATCCATTATAAAAATATTAAAATTTAAATGATAGGTGAATTTGAACAAGATTATAATGGATTCTATCCAAGATACGGGGAGGAAAGGATCACCATAATCAATTACTTCCTTTGGGTTAGAGGCTTTAGCTATAATTCGGGCCTTGTTATGGGTGATATTTCCTTGCTCATCCAATTTATATCTAAAGACCCATTTAGTTCCAATAACAAGATGATAATTGGGACTTTCTATAAGAATCCAATCATTATTTCAGGTAAATTAACCCATTCAAACTCAAATAACATCCCTTAGGGAAATAATTGGAAGAAAAGGTTCAAGAAGAGAGAATAACTCACCCGCTCTGTTCAAACGAGAACATTGGTGAAAGAATCAGAGTTCTGGTGTGCGGTCAGAAGCTCTTACAAGATCTGGCCTTCTCTCCCATGGCTCTCATCTAGTTCTAAGCTTCCTCTGTTGATAGAGGAGGCTACTTCCAACTTTTAATGAAAAAAAATAACTACACGGCGTGTACTCTCAAGTACATGACGTGTACTTTCCATTTTTTAACTCTTCCTCTCACGACCACTTTCCACCACCTCACTGTTCATATATCGACTTGATTACATGGTGTGTATTTCTGCGTACACGGTGTGTACTACTATTCCTCTAGTGTCTACTCCCACCACCTTACTATTCACCTACCGACTGATTACCCGACATGTATATACTAAGTACACGACGTGTAGTCAATTTTTACACCCTTCGTCGCCGACAGGCCTACACGACCTCTATACTCATCCCACACGGCCAAAGTACATGGTGTGTGGAAAATTACATGGCGTGTACCCACAAATTTTGGGATTTTTCCCCATTTTCCTTATTTTCTCAAAAATACTTACAGAAAAAGGAAAAGAATAATCTCGTACATCAATAATTAGAACCGGGTTCTAACAAACTTCCCCTCTTAAAAGAAATTCGTCCCCGAATTTCCCTTCCAAGGTTGGTGAAGATAAAGATAAAAACTGCTCTCGCCACTGAGCACGTTTGTTGGTCTCCAGCTCTCAGGTTTCATCCTATGGTTGGCCATGCTGCCATAACACCCATACGAGAGGAACTGGCCGGCCTCGGAGAACCTTCATGCTCCTATCAACAATACGAATTGAATGCTCCCCAAAGGACGTATCGACCTGAAGTTCAACCTCCTCAGGCTGAAAAATGTGAGATGGGCCTGAGTGATAATGACATAGTTGAGATACGTGGAAGACATCGTGCATGGCCCGATACCTCTATGGTAACTGCAACTAATACGCAACTAGCCCAACTCTCTTCGGAATCTCAAACGGCCCACATACCTTGGTGAAAGTTTACCCTATCTCCTGATCATCCTGTGTGACAACCTCAGTAAAACATGCAAGAAAACCTAATCCCCGACCACGAACTCCATGGGTCGTCTACGACGATCAGCATAAGATTTCTGACTAGATTGTGCAGTAGCCATCAGCTTCTGAATCAACTGGACCTGCTCTGAAGTCTCTTACATGAGATGTGGTCCCAGTAAATCTGCCTCACCTACCTCCAACCAGCACATAGGTGATCGGAATGTCCTACCATATAAAGCCAAATAAGGTTCCATCTCAATAGTTGCCTAAAAACTATTATTGTTGTAAAACTCGAATAGGGGTATGTGCTTCTCCCAAGATCCCCCAAAGTCCAGGACGTATGCCCAGAACATGTCCTCAAGCACTTGTATCGTACACTATAACTAGACAGCGGTCTAAGGGTGGTAAGCTGTGCTCAGAAGCACCTGTGTACCCAGTTCCCTCAAAAAACTCTGATAGAAACAAGACCTAAAACGAGTGTCCCTATCTAATATGATAGAATGAGGGACCCCATGAAGATATACTACCTCTCAGCTATACAACTTCTCGAGCTCTTCAACACTGAAGGTCTCCTTGATTGAAAAAAAGTGAGCTACCTTTGTATGTATGTCTACAACAACTCACACAACATCATTGCCTCAAGGTGACCTCGGCAACCCAGTCACGAAGTCCATTACAACATCATCCCATTTCCACTCTGGAATGGGTGTATTTTGTAATAGTCCATCTGGCCTCTGATACTCCGCCTTCACCTGCTGATAGGTGGAACATCTCGTAACAAAACCAGTTACCTCTCTTTTCATTCTTGGCCACAAAAACTGACGTCTCAAGTAACGATACATTTTGGTAACTTTGGGATACACTGCCCAAGATGAATCATGAAATTCCCACATCAACTCCACATGTATATTCCCTGGAACCCACACTCATCCATGGATACACAGTACCTCATCATCACCTATCATCTAACCCGGAAGAGGGTCCTCACCTGTCATCGACTCCCATAGAACTAGGACATCTGAATCAGATAGTTGTCTCATCCTCACTCTATCCAGGAGGGTAGAAGTCACAACTAAGGATGAAAGATAGGCTCACCCCTGACTATTGTGCACCTCTAAATGCATCTTAGAAAATAAATACATAAGCTTCCACTCACCACTGGCCTCTTGCACTGCCTGTATCTGAGTCCCCCTACTTAGTGCATCAGCTACTACATTACCCTTACCAGGTGTATAGGCAAGCTCAAAGTCAAAGGACTGATGGTATTCAACCCACCTTCGTTGACTAAAATTCAATTCATGTTGGGTAAAGATTTATTTCATACTTTTGAGGTCCGTAAACACCACAAAATGTTCTCCCTGGAGATAATGTCTCCAACAGTGTAATGCATGAACAACTGCAGCCAACTCGAGATCATTTGTCGGGTAATTCCTCTCATGTGGCCTCAACTGCTGAGACCCGTATGCAACTACTTGATCACACTACATCAACACTGATCCCACCCCAATACCTGATGCATCACAGTAAAATACATAGCTCTTACCTTGCTCTATAAGTATCGGGACAGGTGCTGATGTCAACCTTCCCTTCATCTCTTGAAAGGCTGCCTAAAAAGCTTCTGACCAAACGAACATCACACCCTTCTTTGTCAAACCCATCAACGACGCTGCTATGTGGGAGAAGACCTGTATAAAGTTCTTTTAGTAACAAACCATACCTAGGAAACTCTATATTTCAAACACATTCTTTGTATGATCCCAGGAAACTACTGCTCTCACTTTCTTTGGGTCTACTACAGCTCCTTCCTCTAAGATAATATGACCCAGGAAGTGTATTCGGTCCATCCAAAAGTGGAATTTTGAGAGATTAGCATATAATTAATGGTCTATCAATGTACTCAGCAAGATCTCAATATGGGTTACATGGTCATGTCAATTGTGAGAGTACACCAAGATATCTTCCATGAAGACTACAGAAAATGAATCCAAAAATGGGTGGAACACCCGATTCATCAGATCCATGAAAACCGCTAGCATGTTCGTGAGTCTGAATGACATGACCAAGTAATTTTATAGACCATATATGCTCTGAAAGTCTGTAAGAGGTATGTTCGATGGTCTAACATGAAACTGATGATATTCAGATCTCAAGTCAATCTTCGAGAACACTCCTGCCCCTCGAAGTTGATCAAAAAGATCATCAATCCTTGGCAAGGGATATTGGTTCATGACAGTCAACTGGTTAAACTTACAATAATCCACACAGAGTCTGAGGGTACCATCCATCGTCTTTGCAAATAAGATAGGAAAACCCCAAGGAGAAGTACTGGGTAGGATGAAACCCTTTCCTACAACTCCTCTAACTGCTTCTTGAGCTCCTGCAATTCTGGTGCAGCCATCCTGTTAGGAGGAATGGACACTGGTGCCACTCCTGGAATAAGTTCAAGAGAGAAATCCACCTCTCGCTCTGGAGATATACCTGAAAAAGTCATCTAGGGAGACATCCATAAAATGATCAACCACTGGAGGGAAATCCTTCTCACAAGTTCCCTTTTCATCCAGATATAAACTCACAATCTGGGCTATCAATCCACCTCACCCACAATGCTCGAGTCCAGATCAGCTTGCCTGGATATCCCATTCCCCATTGTATAGAAACTCTCCACCCTTTCGTGACATGAAACTCACCCTGTGATGATTGAAATCTATAAAGGCTCGAAAGGGCACCGACCAGTCCATCCCGAGAATGACATCATAGCCTGTCATCTCTAAGTCATAGAGGTCCCATAGAAGTGACACCCACCAACCTCTAGGGGGCACTCCTTGCACTGACACACACATGCCATTATAATTCCCAATGGAGAGTATAACATCATGATATCAAAATAAGAAGAAACATATAGCCCAAGTCTCTCCACAACGGGCACACATATAAAGTTATGTGTTGCACCAATATCAAATAGTACTGAAGATAAAGTAGAAGCAACTAGAATAGTACGTCTAACAGTAGAAGGTCTGGGATCCTACTCCTATTGGGTCTGTTGCATTGCATATGTATGCCCAGTGCTGCAGCCCTACGACATAGCCTGGCTACCCAGAGCTGACCCGCCCTGCTATCTCTAAGATCCTGGTGTCTGGCTACCACGGCCACGACCACCACCTCGGCCAGAACGTCTTGATGTATTCCAATTCCCTGACTGGTAAGAAGCTGTTGGCCCTACTCCTACATGAGGAGTCTGCACAGAACCCCTCTCACTAGTCATTGGTGTAAACGCCCTGCAAAAACACTAAAGACAACCCATCTTTCCGCAAGCTCGACACTCCACTATGTCACGAGGATACTGGGGTCTCTTATGCCCCTCCTTAGAACACTAGTAGCACATTACCGGGCCACCTGAAGAAATATTTTGGCTACTACTTCTAACGTGAGATAAATCAATTTGCCTATTCCTCTTACTGGTAGAAATAATACCAGAAACTTGTGCCGAACATCCCTGGCCCGCACCACTAGCTTCCCGCAGGTTCCGCTCAGTAATCAACGTCTGGTTCATAATAGCATGCAATGTAGGAAACCTGAAAACATTCAACAGTGCTCGAATGTCATATCGTAGACCATACTCGAAGCATCTAGCACTCAACATCTCATCACCCACCATAATAGGTGCAAAACGTTGTAGCTTAATGAAGCGGGCTGAATAGTCCATCACTGACATGGCGCCCTACTCCAGATTCATGAACTCCTGAGCTCGATCTACCCTTAGCATATCCGGAAAGAAAAATTCATAAAATACTACCTAAAAATCTTCCTATGCCATGTCTCGGTGATGCTCAATCTAGGTGGAAACATCCCACCATCTCTTGGCGGAATCACGCAGCATGTAAGTAGC
Source organism: Viscum album (assembly GCA_963277665.1). Lineage (NCBI taxonomy): Eukaryota > Viridiplantae > Streptophyta > Magnoliopsida > Santalales > Viscaceae > Viscum > Viscum album. Next base: position 1,196,623,133 of record OY728139.1, read on the forward strand.
GAGATGGACCCTCCTCCCTCGAGGTGTCTCAAGGAGCTCGAAGATAGTATGTATAGAACCCAGCTAATATTCCGCAGCCTGTGGTCCACCATCCCCTGAAAATGTAGGTGGATGCTACTGCTGGAATATACGTGTCAGCTCTTCCATAGATGTGGCAGCCAACGGTGCACCCTGGAAGGTCTTCATAAACCGCATGAAGCCTTCACGGAACTTTGCATCTGCGCCTGTGTCTGGTATAATAGTTGGTGCTGCATTTGGAACTACTGGAGGATCCATCGGTAGCCCATGGCATACCATCTCTGGAGTATAATCGTTTCCTCTCTCTTCGCGAACAACTCATGGTCATCTCGGTGGAATGACTCTACAAGGTCAAAAAATGCCTTAGATTAAGATTATCGAGGACTAAGAACTGGAAGCATAAGAAGGGAACAGGAGAAAGAAAATGATCAAGTTGAAAAAACAAGACTACACAACATGTATAATAACTACACGGTGTGTTCCTATAAGCCATTAACATGGGTGTGTACTTCTGCCAGAACTCGTCGTGTAACACCCCAAACACACAGTGTGTTATCCACACACATGGCATGGACTTGAATTTTCTTCCCCTGACCAATTCTTTCTACACGGCTTAGCCGCACGAATCTCTTTTGAACGCAACTACACGATGTGTATAAGGTCTACATGGCGTGTAATAGACGAGCTTCACCGACCCGTGTTGTTCGTGACATGGTTGGGTACACAGCTCACACTACACGGTGTATTCCAGATAGAAACGGCATGTCTGGCTTAGATTCCAATTGCCAGTGTTGTAAGTGACACAGCCGGCTACTCGACTGACACTACACGACATGTTACACCCACACACAACATGTAATCCACCATGTTTTCCCAGCCACATAGCCAAGTCCACATGGTCTCTCACTAGTCAATACTAAACGGCATGTCCCACAGGTAGACGATGTATACCAGAAAGGATAACACTGACCCGTGTTGTTAGTTACACAACCAGATTACCATATTACACTACATGGAATGTTCGGAAGTGACACGGTGTGTTTAAGCAAATATTTCTTTGTCTGTGTTGTTAGTCACACGGGAGAACACATGGTCAACACGACATGGTGTGTACAACCAGTACACGAAATGTTCCCTTTAGATATTTCCCATCATGTGTTTCTGCCTACACAACCTATGACAGGGTTAGAAACTATACGGAGTGAACATTGGGTACACGGCGTATATTTAATTTTTTTCATTTCTTCCTGAATAGAAAGGTACATGGCATGTGTTCATAGAACCACACAACATGTGGTTTGGGTTTCTGAACAGTAGACCTCAAAAACTACTCCAAAGACACATTTTACTTAAATTTCAAGCATCGGTATGAAAAATTCCGATTAGTGGTGGCCCAAAATCCCCGTGAACCAAAGTTTAGCACCTGTACTTTCTCAATATAGTACAAAACGCCACAAAAAGATGGATCATGATCTGCTAAATTCCGATCCAAGTGAGCCCATACTTCTCCAGAACCAAAGTTTAGCATCCATAAACCCAACTATAACATGTACCAATACCCTATCAATAGTAGGCATATCTATCAAGGTACTTATCCCAACAAAATTAATTTTCTAGCACAACATCTATCACAACAACATGCAATTCCTAATGCCCCTACATGGCATGGAAACTATGCATGACATGTGATTCTAACATGTGCCTAAATGATTAATGAGATGCAATACCCTCAAATAATCAAGTTGCGACTAAATAGAACCTAGTATAAAAATACAAATAGCACACCACAAGTTCACCACCCAATGGTGAAAATCAAATCAACTGTAAAATTGAAAAACCAAATAAATTGAAATTAAATGAGGTAGATTGGTTTTTCCTTGTACACGGTTAGCTACTAATGGGAAAAACTTATTATCAAGTACCTATTCTTTCCTATCCCTGACTATAGGCTCCAAACATTAAGTCAAAGAAAAGAACCTGCCTCTGATACCACTTTGTAATGTCCCAGATCCGGGTTCCACTCAACGGGTTCCTCAAACCCAGTTGGTCACATGACCTCAAGAGCATTTCCCCAAATGCCATAGAATACTGACTACCAGTGAGGGCCTAGGTCTGATAGTGGGAAAACTATGCCTTCATTTGTTAAAGTGTAGCGCAGCAGAAAAATATATACATACCAAAAGCAGAAGCTGTAAAAAATACAAAGCTAAAAGGACAACAATTCTGAAGAAAAAGATAACCAACAATCATATATACATGATGATGCAATATGTCCTATTTCTAAGAAAGTAGTCAAAACAGGATACACTACCATAAAAAACAATACAGTACAAAGTACCATGTATAGAAAAGAGAACTAAAACAATGTAGCAGGAACTCTACAGCATCGCAAGCCTAAGATCGATCCCATGCTCTCCAACTCCTCTACAACAATCAAGTACCTGTATAGGGACTCTTTCCCTTATCAACACTTACAATAATATAATATGTTTCGGCCCAAGACATGACCCAAATAGGGTGTGAGAAATAAATCACAGTAGGAAACCACCAAAGGCCCGTGCCCAACTGTCAATGAAAATGTGCAACAACAATGTGCAATAATGAAATGTAGTAAACTAAGAAGTACTCAAAAGCAGCTAATCCAACTAGTTCCATTTCCATTTAATTATTATTTAACAATTAAATTTAATTTAATTATAAGTTTCTGAGACTCAGCCTCAGCCAATAATATCTTATACAGTGCCACAACAAAACTACAACAGTTTAACTAACAAATATAAGGCATTACAATAACAAGCCTGTGTTTTAGCTTGGCAGGTATGACACAAGACAAACACTATAGTGAATATTAAAGTGAACATTTCCCTCAGGCTAAACAGTACCTTTCCCTCAGGCTAATCAGAACCTTTGCATCAGGCTAAATAGAATCGATACCCTCTGGTAACTGCCCGCAGGCTTAACGAATATTGCCTTTAGGCGTACGAGATATTTCCCTCAGGCACAGAAGCTACTACTCTCAGACATAAGAAACATTTCCCTCAGGCTAAAAAAACACTTTCCCTAAGGATAAACTGAACCTTACCCTCAGGCTAATAAAAATACTACCCTCAGGCTAAGAAACACAATGCCCTCAGGATAAGCAAGTAACAGGGCCGAGCCCAACACATAAGCAAGAAATTTATAAACATTTTCTCTCAAGAAAACTCAAATCATGCTATAATCACGGAATACCCAGGGATATCCTGGACAAATGGATAAACAAGGGAAATGCACCAACGGGGTAGACCTGGATCAATGCAGCGATCCCAAAAAGAATTTTATACATATTCATTAAATTACTTATGTAATTCTAGGTATTTTATTAGTCAAGGCCTCATCCATACGACACCCCAAACATGGGTTCATAGCACAATGATACACAAAAACAATTCGGCAGTTTGAAATAAACACCAGACCACCTACCTCGATCTCCTCTGATCGATATACGTGAGCGACGCCTCCCGAATCAACTAAGAGTAGAATAGATCTGGGATAAATGTTCACCCATTCAAACTAAAATAACTTCCCATAGGAAAAGAATTGGAAGGAGAGGTTCAAGAAGAGAGAAGAACTCACATGCATGGTTCAAATGAGATTTTCGGTGAAGGAATCGAAGTACCGTTGTGTGGTTAGAAGCTCTTACAAGATCCAACCTTCTCTCCCATGGCTCTCGTCGAGGTCTAAGCTTCATCTGTCAAAATAGGTGGCTAATGCCTGTTTTTAATGAAAAAACATAACTACATGGCATGTACTTTCCATTTTTTAATTGATCCTCTGGCGGCCACTTTCCACTGCCTTACTCTTCATCTTTAAACTTGATTACATGACATTTATTTCTGCGTACACGGTGTGTACTACTGTTCCGCTGGTGGCTACTCCCACCACCTGACTATTCAAATGCCGACTGATTACATGGTGTTTATATACCAAGTACATGAAGTGTAGTCAGTTTTTATACCCTTCATCACCGACAGTCCTAAACGCCCTATATAATCACCCCACATGGCCAAAGTACATGACATGTGGAAAAGTACACTTCGTGTACCCACAAATTTGGGATTTTCCCCATTTTCCTTATTTTCTCAAAAACACTTAAGGAAAAAGGAAAATAATAAACCCGTACCTCAAGAATAAGAACCAGGTTATTACACTTAGATGAGATAATAATTTAGTCAAGGGGTATACTAAAGTTTCTTCTATAGAAAATGTTCTTACTATGTATCTTCCCCAACTCGGGTGCCACTAAATCGGTGCCCTGAGCCATGTTTTCACATAACCTCAAGCACGCCTCCCCATACATCAGAGGATGCCAACTAGAAGAAAGTCTCTAATAGGTCACACAGGAAGACTATACCCTCTTTAACTGATTAAGACATAGTATAACACAATATAAATAGTATAAACAATATGAAATGACCAATAACATGCATGGTCAAACATCTCCCAAATTGGGTACAAACTACAAGACACAGTAAGTATGTCATGTCATGCTATAATGCCAAGTGAAAAAAACCAAAATAAAGACAAATAGAAGAATACCTAAAAAAGACCCTACCCCAAGTTTGGAATCTCATTCATGCTTTTCTCATGTCCAACTCAACTCCCTACTATAGGGACCTTACCCTTATCATGAACTACAACTATAAAGTCTGCTTGGGTTCCAAACGGAGGCCCGACTAGGGTGTGAGTACAACTTAGTAGGCCACCACCAATGGTGTATATAAGTATATAGTCTAATGGATAGTGCATGAAAGTATAAATAAATAAGAAGAAAAGGAAAGACAAATCAGGGGCCACTAATTAAGAATATCTACTTAGATATTACTACCAAGGTGCCAATTCTGTATGTCCATATTGTTACTAGTCATCATCAGTCACACAAGGTTCATCGAATTCATCATTTTTCATAAGTGAACAAGTTATGAACCTATATCACCAGGTATGAGCATATCAGGTGATCACCACATATACCTTAGAGCCTCAGTATATGTATTTTCATTGAATACAACCTTTGGGGGAATAAAGCATTAGTACAACTCCCCGACTCGTGCATTCCTGAGTAGGTTAGAGCATTAGTCCAACACTACCCATGTGAGGAGAATTAGTCCTTTATCCCACCACCAATCCATGTACACAAGCTTATTTATCCATTCACCACATTTATCAATATCCAAACCAATACAACCAATACATATAACAATTGTGATTCACAACAATCAACATGGGATTCAATGTTATACCTTATCCCATTCACAATTCCATTTTACAATACATAGCCCATTATCACAATTCTCTTTCCCAAGTCTCATCCCATTAACCATATTCATTAATTCACAACCCATTACCAAACCCATGTGTTCATCATTTCATATACACCAACCCTCTTAGGTTTTTTATCATAATTCATTATCCATAAGCCACAACCCCATTTAAATAATTTAACCCATTTTTATTACCATGCCAAACAATACCTTTATCCATTACTAAGAATAGTCACATGAAAATATTTTATTTTCACTCCCATTAAACATTTCAACATTCTTATCAAGGGATCTACATTGTAACATTAAAACATTGCTCATATTAGTTAACTTCTAAGTTTGAAAAGTATCAACGCACCCCATGGGTGGCCTTGCTATGGTCAATTCATCATCTATGTGTCCCATGGGGACAAATAGGGTTTCCATTCATCATTTAGACATTCATTGTACCAAATATCATCAAAGGAACAAAATAAAAACAAGGGGTAACCAATAAACAAACCCAAGCATGCAAAAATCTCAAATGAAACTATGGGATATAATTTATTGACCACCTACCATGAATATATTGATGAATTATCCCTCAATCGAAGCCTTAGATCCCTATTCCAACAATCCTTGAAGCCTCAACATAGATCCCACTAGAAAAAGAGGGTTTTAGAGATTCAGAAGTATATGGTAGAAAGATAGAAACCATAATTGAGAAGAGGAAACAAGGAGGAGATTATACTTACCTGGATCTTTGATTTGAAAAGGATGGCACTCTACATGACCTAGAGATGATGGAGAATCAACCTTGTAAGCTCTTGGGAGCTCTTCCTCGTCACTAGGGTATTAAGGGAGATGAAATGAGGAAATCCTGAGTTTGGATTAATATCATGTAATGGAATTTTTTAGGTTTCTCTACTTTAATGAGTTGCACAGTTTACCTGCATGGTTAGCCAAACCATGCACAAACCATTCAAGAGCCACTGTATCAGAATCACCCTCTTCACACGATTTCCTAAGAATTCTGCATGGTTAGCTTAATAGTGTAATAACCATGCACAAACCTATGTCCAAGGAATCATAGTTACTTGGGATGCTCTGCATGGTTTTCACTAACCATGTGCAAACTATAAATCATGCCTAGAAATTCATTTTTCCTCCACTTTCATGACCCAAACCTCCAGAACACCCCCGAACCTTCTTGTGAACTTTGTGAAACACTTATTTGACCAAAATAAAGGACTAAAAAAACATACCGTAATAAAAATCATGGATCTTACAGCCTAACCACCTTAGGAAGGCTCATCCTCAATCCACTCTTCTCGACCATCATTGAGATTATGAAGAAAAGAGTTCAGGCCATTAGACCTACATATCTGACTCTTGCTCCCATGTTTCTTCCTAAATGTTTCCATGATGCTATAAAATAGGAACCAACAGAACAACCTTACCTCAAAATACCTTCTCACTATGATCCATAATATGTACCAAATGCTCCTCAAAGGATGCATCAGACATAAGCTCAACATCATCAAAATTATCCCATGAGATGGATCAGGATGATACTTCCAAAGTTGTGAAACATGAAAAAAAATTGTGCATCCTACTATACCATTGTAGAAGATCTAATGGGTCAACCACTGGTCTGATCCTCTCCACTATCTCAAATGAACCCACATACTTGGGTTCTAAATTGGCCTATTTTTGAATTTAACAGTGTCCCAACCTTCACGACACCCAAAGAAACACACAATCACCTAACATGAACTCGATAGGTCTACGATGTTAATCTGCATATGATTTATGCCTAATCTGTGCTATTTACATCATCTTCTGAAGCGAATGAACCTTCCCAGACATCTCTTAAATGAGACTTGTTCCTAACATCTCAGACTCCCTAGATTCTAACCGACACAACATAGATCTTCATGGACTCCTATAGAATTACCCAAAAGGAATCATTTAAATTGTATCCTAAAAACCATTTTGGTATGAAAATTCAACAAGAGGAAAGTGGTTTTCCCACAATCCACCAAAATCCAGAACATAGGCTCTCAACATGTCCTTGAGTAGCTGAATTGTATGCTCTGACTACCCATCCATCTATAGGTCATAAGCAGTACTCAACAAAGCCTGGGTACCAAGCACCTTTTGTAATCCCTACTAAAATCGCAACGTGAAATGCAGATCATGGTCTGAAACTATGGTTTTAGGAACACAATTAAATCAAACTATTTATATAACATACAACTCACCCAAATGGTTGACTATATAAGTTTTCTGGATCGGTAATAAATGATCCACTTTAGTCAACCAATCCACAACGACCCATATTATATCAATATTTCGAGGCATCCTCAGAAGACTCACTCTAAAGTCTATCGTTATGTCATTACACATTCATTATGGAATGGGAAATGACTATAACAACCCTCTGAAAAACTAATGATTGGTCTTCACCTATTGAAATATAAGGCATCGCGCCACAAAACCCACAACCTATTTCTTCATTCCTGGTCACTAATAATACTACCAAAGATCATGATACATTTTACTCAATCCAAGATACACTACCCACTTCGATTCATGGAACTCGTGCATAAATTCCTCACATTAACCCACTGATACCACAACACGGCCCTAATCATAGAAAATTTCATCAGCCCAACAACCCAGCTAGATGGTGACTCCCCACCTTTAATACTTTCATTCTTGTCCAAACACTTCAGATATTCCAGCTGACTTTCCTTGACATGGATCAAAATCATATACTCAATTTCTATAGATGCATGTGTCATTTTTCAGTGCCCATCCTACACCTATAGGTGAATCTTAGCAAAAAAAGTCATCATTTTTCATTCATAGTTGGATTCTTGAACCACTTGATTCTGAGTCTTCTAGCTTAGATAATCTGCAATATTATTCCCTTTTCCTGGTGTGTAAAGAAACTCAAAATCGAATGAGTATAGATACTCGACCCCCATTCACTACCAAATATTCAAATACCACTTAGAAGAGATGTAATTAAGACATTTATGATTAGTAAACCCCATGAACCACTCTCCCAACATGTAGTGCCTCCAACACATGGAGGCACAAACCACAGCAGATGGCTCAAGATCATGGGTTGGGTAATTTCATTAATGAGGCCTCAACTGTCATGACCCATAAGCTACAACCCGATCATTATACATCAACACTGCCCTGAGTCCCACACTGGATGCATCACAAAGCAAGGTGTACTTCTTTCCAGGTTCAGGTAGGATCACAATCAATGTTGTAGTCAACCACTTCTTTAATTATTGAAAAGAAGTCTTGCAGGCCTCTAAACACTCAAACATAACACTCTTATTGGTTTGTATTGATAGTTATGTTATCCCACCTTTTTATTACAAAACGTTTATTTACATAATACAAATCTAACATATCGAAAGATCTTTTGGGTTTAGTGTCTTCAAAATTAGGAACATAATACATGAAAACAACATAAAAAATCCTTCTAATACACTTGTAAGGCTTCATCATAGGTTCATCATAAGTAAAATTATTGAATATCATAACCTAAAGACATACATCAAAGGAAAATGTGATCAGAAGGCTCAGTAAAGAAAACAAGTGAAATAGTTGGCATGTGATCTTGAGCAATATTAATAAGAACATGATAAAAGTCATAAAGGCATGAAAAATGTAAGAATATGATTATCATAATAAAAAGAACATGAATCATAACATGAATATCTGGCTAAAATATTTCATTTAGACATTCATGAACATAACACCAAGGTCCATCCCAAAGGTGTCATAAAACTTACCAAGGTTATTCACAAAGGTATCGTAAAACATGTCTTCTCTATAGATTAATTCTTTACCCAATGTATTAGAGTGCTATTAGGGAACACCCTTAATATGTCATTATTTACATGTGATCCAAATATATCATAATAAAAAATTTCATAAATAACCCATACATATCAAAATAAATGGGTTTCACTTCAAAATCGTGACGTTTTAAAAGTGCTTGAAAACTTGATCGTTATGTCATTTATAACCCACAGAAAGGGAGTGAGGGTTATATGTATGTCAATTACAGAATCAAATATATCTTTTTTTTATCTATGAACACCCATAGAAATGAAATAAGTCTGGGTATTTACATAAATAAAACAAGATAATTCCTTGAAAAAAAGTTATATAAATTTTGAGACAAAATTTCTGAAGCATAATGATAATATAACATGGTTTTATAAAATAATATAAAGAGAGGGGACAAGGGTTTCCCATACATAAATGAATCATTTTACAGTATAGGTATGGAATAAAAAGAAATAAAATCATGGTGTGGATATTTGAAGGAAATACCATATGCAAATGAAACTTGAAGGAAAAGTGAAGATGTGATTTCTTTAACAAAAATTCGGGCAACCTAACAGGGTCAATTAAAAATTCAGAAAATAACAATCCCCCTCATAATAAAATCTAAATATAAGACATAACATAAAGGAAGTCAGGACTTAAAGGAGGATGGTGATAGGTTCCCTTACCTTGAAGAGTAACTTCGAAAGCTTGAAGGTCGAGACCTTGGGAGGCTTGAGGGTACCTTAGGTGGACTCCTTGGGAGGTAAGGAGACCATAAATTCATTGAGGAGGATTTTGGGATGAAATGAATGAGGAAATGGGTTGGTATTTATAGGAAAAGTGAGGGAATAAATTATTAACTTCCAAGGGACACCTCATCAGTGGTATTTGAAAAACCATGGGATTTCCCATGGTATTTTCCCATGGTATTGGACACTTGGGAAACCTCGTTGAATATCTCACTATTCATAAGTCGACCAGAAATCTGACATCATTATTACATCATTAATGATGTCATTAAACACCTGAAACTCAAAACTATATTTTTACTATTCACCGAAAATTCAACTATTTCAAAAAATTCCCAAAAATTCACCCAAACCTAATATCGATGCTCTAAATTAAAAATGAACTCAATTTTATGATAGTAATTTTATAAATATTTTTAATTTAATTTTTAAGTAAAATCATTATTTATTCTAAAAATACAACTTTAAAACTATAACTCATTTTATAACACCTTAAAAAGTAATCAAGGCCCCATAAAATTATCGTACAACCATAATAAAATAAAGTAAAAATTTATGATTAAATATTATGAAAATATATTTCCATTTTAAATTATCAAATTAATTATAAAATTTTTTAAAAAATATTTATGACATACAAATATACCAAAACTTATACTAGAATCGTTTTTTCACTTTTAAGATTTCTAAAATGTATTTATACATTCATGGGTGAAGTTTCTATTTTTTTGGTTGATTTACTATTCATTAATATTCATAAGGGTATGTAATTATTCACCAAAAAAATTATTTTGATCTTATTGAAGGACATTTTTCACATTGAATACAACCTTGTATGACAGATTTTTGAAAATCATTTCACAGAAAAAGTTATTTAATAAAAAAATATTTTCTTACTATTCATCAAAATAAAACTATTCATCAAAAACTATTCATCATGAAAACACTATTCATCCAACACTATTCATCAAATAAAATACTATTTATAAAAAAAGTGATGCTTCTTGTAAAACTTCTAAAAATTCAGCCTAAATTAATTTTGACATTTGAAATTAAAAAATGATGTTTATTTAACAATAAAATTTCTATAAGTATTATAATGATAAATTTTAAATATAAAAATCCCTAGTTATTAAAAATAACAGCAAATAGAAAATTAATAGTGAAACTGTTTAGTGAAATTTCTGACAGAAAAAACAATTAAAACTATTTAAATTTAAAAAGGGAAGTTTTAATCATACTATTTAATTAAAATTATCATTATTCCATATAACATAATTATTTATAATAATTATAAAATTTTTAAAAAATAAAATTTGGGAGTGAAGTAATTCGTTGTGCTTCTATTGTAAAACATAATAAAAAGTTATTTGGAGGAAAGAGATCCATAAATAAAAGATGTTCATTTTTTTCAGGTCGTTACATTCTTTCCTCCTTAAATAAATTGCATCCTCGAAATTTTATCTTATTTAAAATTTATTACTATTAGGAAAATTATCTTTATAAATCCATTTCATGTTTTAAGTAAATATTATTCTTTAACAACAATTACATTTTCTATAAATCCTTCATAATGATTCATAAAAAGCTTATGATTAACCAAACATATCCTCCAGGAGTGTTGAAACCAAGAGTGCAGCAAGGCACGTTGTCGTGCACCAGTTTCCATTTGAATCTAGCTCAAAGTGGTGTTTTTGGGTTTTACCCCTATGTATATCTGTACCAGAGCCGTCTCTACCTACTCGTATATAGACAAAGACTTATTTTTTCAGAAACCACTTACTTAGTATTTCACCAAAATACCAGGAAGTTTTCCAATATTTAAACTTTTCTATAGGGTTCTTCCTAAATCATTTATATCCTAATTCTCACAAAAAACTAAACCATCCTCTGATACCAATTATGGAATCCCACCATTTTATTACAAAACTTTTATTTACATAATACAAATTTAACTTATCATAATATCTTTTGGGTTTAGTGTCTTGGAAATTAGGAACATAATAAATTAAAAAAACATAAAACATCCTTCTAATACACTTTTAAGGCTTCATCATAGGTTCATACTAAGTAAAATTACTATATCTCATAACCTAGAGACATACATCAAAGGAAAGTGTGAGCAGAAGGCTAGGTAAGGAAAACAAGTGAAACAGTTGACATGAGATCTTGAGAAATATTAATAAGAACATGATAAAAGTCATAAAGGCATGAGAAATAGAAGAATATGAATATCATAGTAAAAAGAACATGAATCATAACTTGAATATGTGGCTACAAAATTTTATTTATAAATTCATGAACATATCACCAAGGTCCATCCCCAAGGTGTCATAAAAATTACCATGTTTATTCACCAAGGTATCGTGAAACTTGTCATCTCTAGAGATTAATTATTTACCCAATTCATTGGAGTTCTATTATGGAGTACCCTTAATATGTCATTATTACATGTGATCCACATAGATCAAAATAAAACTGTTCATAAATAACCCATAGAGAACAAAAGAAATGGGTTTCACTTCAAAATCGTGACGTTTTAAAAGTGCTTAAAAACATGATCATTATGTCATTTATAACCCATGGAAAGGGAGTGGGGGTTGTATGTATGTTAATTACAGAATAAAATATATCATTTTGGCGTATCTATGAAAACCCATAGAAACTAAATAGGTCTGGGTATTCACATAAATAAAACAAGATAATTCCTTGAGAAAAAGAGAGAGAAATTTTGAGATGAAATTTCTGCAGCATAAGGGCTATATAACATGGTTTTAGAAAATAATATAAAGAGAGGGGAAAAGGGTATCCCATACATAAATTAATCATTTTACAGTAGAGGTACAAAATAAAAAAAACAAGATCATGGTGTGGATATTTGAAGGACATACCATATGAAAATTAAACTTGAAGGAAAAGAGAAGATGCGATTTCTTTTACAAAACTTTCGGCAGCCTAACGACATCACTTAAAAATTCAGAAAATAAATTTATGAGAGGGTAAAGAGTCTCTCATAATTTGTAAATTAAATTGACATCAGTAAAGATATAGAAAAACAAGCCCCTCCATAATAAAATGGAACTATAAGACATAACATAAAGGAAGTCATGACTTAAAAGAGGAGGGTGAAAGGTTCCTTTACCTTGTAGAGTAATTTCAAAAACTTGAAGTTCGGGACCTTGGGAGGATTGAGGAAACCCTTGGAGGACTCTTTGGTAGGTAAGGAGACCAGAACTTCGTTGAGGATGATTTTGGAATGAAATTAATAAGTAAATGGCTTGGTATTTATATGAAAAGTGAGGGAATAAATTATTAATTTCCAAGGGACACCACATCGGTGGTATTTGAAAACCCATGGGATTGCCCATGGTTTTGACCACCTGGGAAAACTCATAGAATATCTCTCTATTCATAATTATAAGAGAAAACTTACATCATTAATTATGTCATTAAACACCTGAAACTCAAAACTGTATTTTTACTATTCACTGAAAATTCAACTATTTCAGAAAAATCCCAAAAATTCACCCTAACCTAATATCGATGATCTGAATTTAAAAATGAACTCCATTTTATGAAAATAATTTTCTGAATATTTTTAATTTATTTTTTATTTAAAATCATTATTTATTCCAAAAATACAACTTTAAAACTATAAATCATTTTGTAACACCTTAAAAAAGTAATCAAGGTCCCATAAAATTATCGTATAACCATAATACAATAAAGTAACAATTTATGATTACATTTATGAAAATATATTTCCATTTTAAATTATTTAATTAATTATAAAATTGTAAATAAAATATTTATGACATACAAAAATACCAAAACTTATATTATGATCGCTTTTTCACATTTAAGATGTCTAAAATTTATTTTTACATTCATGGGTGAAGTTTCTATTTTTTTGGTTGATTTACTATTCATTACTATTCATAAGGGTATGTTACTATTAACCAAAAAATTATTTTCATCTTATTGAACCACATTTTTCATGTTGATTACAACCATGTATAAGAGATTTTTGAAAATCATTTCACAGAAAAAGCTTTTTAATAATAAATTATTTTCTTATTATTTCTAAAAATAAATCAATTCATCAAGAAAACACTATTCATCAAATAAAATAATATTTATCAAAAAATAGATGCTTCTTGGAAAACTTCTAAAAATTCATCCTATATTAATTTTGACATTTAAAATTCCAAAATTATGTTTATTTAACCATAAAAATTCTATAAGTATTTGAATTTTAACATTTAAATATAAAAATCCATAGTTATTAAAAGTAACAGCGGATAGAAAATGAATAATGAAACTCTTTAGTGAAATTTATGACACAAATAAAGTAAAATTATATAAATTTTAAAAGGGATGTTTTCATCATACTATTTAATTAAAATTATCATTATTACATATACCTTAATTTGTTATAAGAATTATGTCATTTAAAAAAAATACAATTTGGGTCTGAAGTAATTTGTTGTGCTTCTATTGTAAAACATAATAAAAATGTTTTTAGGAGGAAAGAGATCCATAAATAAAATAAGGTCATTTTTTTCATGTCGTTGCATTCTTCCCCCTTAAATAAATTGCATCCTTGAAATTTTATCTTATTTTAAATTTATTACTATTTTGAAACTTATCATTATAAATTCATTTCATGTTTTAAGTAAATATTATTCTTTAACAACAATTACATTTTCTATAAATCCTTCATAATGATTCATAAAAAGCTTATGATTAACCAAACATATCCCCCAATAATGTCGAATCGAAGAGTGCAGCAAGTCCCGTTGTCATGCACCAGTTCCCGTTTGAGTCTAGATCAAAGCGGTGTTTTAGGGTTTTACTCCTATGTACATATTTTCCAGATCCGCCTCTACTTGCTCGTATCCAGATAGAGACTTATTTGTTCGGAAACCACTTACTTAATATTTCACCAAAATACCAAGAATTTTTTCTATATTTAAACTTTTATATAGGGTTCTTCATAAAATTTTTATATCTTAATTCTCAAAAATAACTAAACCATCCTCTGATACCAATTATGGAATCCCACCTTGTTATTATAAAAAGTTTCTTTACATAATGCTAATTTAACGTATCAGAAGATCTTTTGGGTTTAGTGTCTTGGAAATTAAGAACATAATACATGAAAACAACATAAAATATCCTTATAATACACTTGTAAGGATTCATCATAGGTTTATCCTAAGTAAAATTACTACATCTCATAACCTGGAGACATACATCAAAAAAAGGTTGAGCAGAAGGCTCGGTAAGGAAAACAAGTGAAATAGTTGACATGTGATCTTGAGCAATATTAATAAGAAAATGATTAAAGTCATAAAGGAATGATCAGTGGAAGAATAGGAATATCATAATAAATGGAACATGAATAATAAATTGAATATGTGGCTACAACATTTCATTTAGATATTCGTGAACATATCACCAAGGTCCATCACCAAGGTGTCATAAAAATTACCAAGGTTATTCACCAAGAAATCGTGAAACTTGTCATCTATAGAGATTAATTATTTACCCAATGAATTGGAGTGATATTAGGGTGCACCCTTAATATGTATTTATTTATATGTGATCCACATATATCATAATAAAACATTTCCTAAATAACACATAGAGAACCAAAGAAATGGGTTTCACTTCAAAATTGTGACGTTTTAAAAGTGCTTAAAAACTTGATCGTTATGTCATTTATAACCCATGTAAAGGGAGTGAGGGTTATATTTATGTAAATTATAGAATAAAATATATCATTTTTTGTATCTATGAACACCGAAATACAACAAATAGTTCTTGGTATTCACATAAATAAAATAAGATAATTCCTTGAGAAAGAGAGAAATTTTGAGATGAAATTTCTGCAGCATAACGGCTATATAACATAGTTTTAGAAAATAATATAAAGATAGGGGACAAGGGTATCCCATCCATAAATTAATCATTTTATAGTAGAGGTATAGAATAAAAAGAAACAAAATCATGGTGTGGAGATTTGAAGGAAATACCATATGAAAATGAAACTCGAAGCAAAAGAGAAGATGCGATTTCTTTTACAAAACTTTCAGTAGCCAAATGGCGTCACTTAAAAATTCAGAAAATAAATTGATGAGAGTGGAAAGGGTCTCTCATAATTTGGAAATGAAATGAAAAGTAGTAAATATTTAGAAGAACAAGCCCCATCATAATAAAATGGAACTATAAGACTTAACATAAAGGAAGTAATGACTTAAAAGAGGAGGGTGAAAGGTTTCCTTACCTTGAAGAGTAACATTGAAAGATTGAAGTTATGGACCTTGGGAGGCATGATGGAACCTTGGGAGGACTCCTTGGGAGGTAATAATACCATAACTATGTTGAGGAGGATTTTGGAATGAAATTAATGAGGAAATGGCTTGGAATTTATAGGAAAAGCGAGGGAATAAATTATTAATTTCCAAGGGACACCTCATCGGTGGTATTTGAAATACCATGGGATTTCCCATGGTATTTACCACTTGGGAAACCTCATCGAATATCTCAATATTCATAAGTCTACCAGAAATCGTACATCATTATTACATCATTAATGATGTCATTAAACACCTGAAACTCAAAACTGTATTTTTACTATTCACTGAAAATTCAACTATTTCATAAAAATCCCAAAAATTCACACTTACCTAATATCGATGAGCTTTATTCAAAAATGAACTCCATTTTATGAAAATAATTTTCAAAATATTTTTAATTTAATTTTTAAATAAAATCATTATTTATTCTGAAAATACAACTCTAAAACTATAACTCATTTTGTAACATTTTAAAAAATTAATCAAGGTCCCATAAAATTATCATATAACTATAATACAATAAAGTAACAATTTATGATTACATTTTATGAAAATATATTTTCATTTTAAATTATTAAATTAATTATAAAATTGTAAATAAAATATTTATGACATACAAAAATACCAAAACTTATACTATGATCATTTTTTTACTTTTAAGATGTTTAAAATGTATTTATACATTCATGGGTGAAGTTTCTATTTTTTGGGTCGATTTACAATTCATTACTATTCATAAGGGTATGTTACTATTCACCAAAAAATTATTTTGATCCTATTGAACCACATTTCTCACGCTGATTACAACCATGTATGAATGATTTTTGAAAATCATTTCACATAAAAAGTTATTTAATTATAAAATATTTTCTTAATATTTATAAAAAAACTATTCATCAAAAACTATTCATTAAGAAAACACTATTCATCTAACACAGTTCATAAAATAAAATTCAATTTATCAAAAAATCGATGCTTCTTGGAAAACTTCTAAAAATTCATCCTATATTAATTTTGACATTTGAAATTAAAAAAAATGTTTATTTAACCATAAAAATTCTATAAGTATTATAATTTTAACATTTAAATAAAAAAAATTCATAGTTATTAAAAATAATAGCGGATAGAAAATGAATAGTGAAACTGTTTAGTGAAATTTCTGACTCAAAAAAAAAGAAAAAATATTTAAATTTAAAAAGGGGAGTTTTAATCTTACTATTTAATTAAAATTATCATTATTCCATATACATTAATTTTTTATAATAATTATATCATTTTTAAAAACTACAATTTGGGTCTGAAGTAATTCGTTGTGCTTCTATTGTAAAACATAATAAAAAGTCATTAGGAGGAAAGTGATCCATAAAGGAAAGAAGTTCATTTTTTAGGTCATTACAATAGTGGTGCTTCCAGATGAAAAAATTCCTAATGAACCTCTGGTAATAACCGTCCCATCCTAGAAAATTCTGAACATCAAAAGCATTCTTGTGCTACTCCCAAGACACCACAGACCACACCTTCTCTAGATCTTCCAACACACCTGACTAAAAAACGATGTGCCCCAAGAAATGCATTTTATCAATCCAGAACTGACATTTTGATGGATTTGCGTAAAGACTATTCCATATTAGTGTACTCAAGACGATGTCAAGATTCTTGGCATGGTCGATTTGTTCATGAGTACACCAAGATGTCATCAACAAATACAATCATTAAATGATTGAGATAATGGTGAAATACCCAATTTATTAGTGATGTAAACACAAATGACAAATTGGTCAACCTGAACGGAATCACCAAAAATTCATACAACTCGTATCTTCTTTGTAAATCATTATGCGATACGTCAGATGTTATCACCTTAAACTGATGTTATCCTAATCTTACATTTATTTTGGAGAACATTGAGGAACCCCTCAGTTGGTCAGATTGGTCATTGATTCTAGGAAGAGGGTATCAGTTCTTAACTATCATGTTATTCAACTTCTTGTAATTTTCACATAACCTCAACTACCCATCATATATCTTAGAAAATACCATGGTTGATCCCCATGGATACATACTATGTAAAATGAATCCCTTTCTCTCTAACTCTTCCAGCTAATCCTTAAGCTGTTGGAGTTCTTTCTATGTCATTCGATATGGTGGAATAGAAATTGAATCTGCCCCTGGAAGTAACTCGATTGTGAACTCCACATCCCGTTTGGGAGGCAGTCCTGAGAAATACTTATGAAACACATCCTGAAACTGATCCACCACAAGAGGAAATACATGTTTCTCCACTTTTCCATCATCAAGAACAAGACATGCCACTTGGGCTGTGATTTCTCTCAACAGGTAAAAAATATGTCCTATGCGGCCTGTTCGGACATCCCACTCAGCATGAAAGACATAAGTTTCTCTATTAGGAGACCTGAACGTTACCCTATAACAGTAACAATAAATATGGTCATGATATTGTACCAGGAAATCCATGCCAAAATTTAGGTCAAAACCTACCATCTCGAGAAAAAATAGGTTCCACAGAAAATGATAACCACCAACCTCTAAAGCACAACCTCTACACTATCTGATATCCTTAACTCACACCCCCAACAAAGTATCAGTTAGCATAATTCCAGAAACTTGTTCGATGTCTTGGCCCAATACAACCATAAACTATAAAAAGATAAAAGAGTGTGTAGAACATATGTAAAATAGAGCAATTGAAACTTTGGAAGCTACAAAAATCATACCTTGAATGGTGGAATGTGTAGCCTCACCACATCCAGGTGTAGACTGAACTGTGTAAAGATGGATTATCCCACTACCATGGGATCCAGCCTGAGTACCCTACAGTATACTACCTTGATGGTGCAGATGGTCTCGTCCTAGAGTTTCATGTACACCAACCCTACCAGTATGACCCGTGGAGCTCCAACTACTGGTATGATATGGGGTAATCGACCCCCTGCCTACACTATGTTCTGGTCTTTATCCTCCATCATTTTCTAACTATCATGGATTCCTGTAGAACTTCTGCACAAGGACCATTGTTTCACATGCTCTTCACTAAACAAGTGGTTATGAACACACACTTTTCATGTTTCCTAGCCTTCCACACTGATAGCAACAAACTCAATCACTAACCTGAGAGACTAGTTCCTTTTTCTAGCAGTATTGTCCCCCACTGCCCTAGTGGAAGTTCTCGTAGCGATGATTCCAACTATCAGAAGTTGCACCATAGGTTCACCACACAAAAACCACATTTCTAATTACAAGGGCCTCTTTTAGGTTTCCTTCTGAGATGAGTTCCTGATCCATCACTTCAGAAAAACTCTTTGGCAGAAAGATATTTACCCAGGATCTGATCTCATGTCTATGTCCATCCTAAAAGCACCCTGTCATCACCACCACATCCCCCACTAAAGCAGGAACAAAACATTGAAAGTCCACAAACTGACCTGCATACTCCATTACTAACATCATCCCTTGGGTCAAACTAATAAACTCTGAAACATTTTCCCACCTTAATGTTTCTGGGTAGTAATTCTCCAGAAACATTTCCTAAAAACATTTCCACACAGTTCCCTCTACTTGTTTAGTTTGAACTAAGATATACCACTAATGATTTTCTTGGACCCACAAAATATTGGCTGCTAACTTAACTCACTTATCAGAAGGAGTCTCTAGATGATCATGAATTTTCTTGGATAGACTCTATTCAGAACTCAGCTACCTCTAGCCCACCCTCTCTGGTAATTGTTTGAGGGTGTTGCAGTTGAAACACCCTAGTCAATTTGAACATAATCGGCACAACCCTACCAAGGTTTCATTACATCATTTTAATAACATGAGAAAATTTCTAAGGGAACTAATATTCCCTATCATCCTAAAGCAATGGATCTTCTTTCTCTGCTACCAGGGGATCATTCTTGGAAACATACTCTTGTATCCCAACCAGCACATGCCTTCATCGTGGCATTTCTCTACAATGTCACACACAAATGTTTTAGAATACCACCATGAAATTGTCACAAGTTATAATGAAAGTATCATCACTGGACAAAAACAAACCATTTCTCATACACTACACAATAGGAATTATTATACCATGAACACTACCCTTAATAATCCTTCTTAAGTCCATGGCTTACATGGGGTAACAAATTCACATGGTTACCAGCCCTATATTTTACCCTTTTCAAACTATTCTCACATCAAAACATACTCCAATATCATTTCATTTCACATACCAAACATTATAAAGTACAATTCATTAATTAATGTTTAAGATTTTTTCCTCTTTTAACCAATTAGTATTGTTTCTTTACACACAATTTTCATCATTTTTAAGATAATAAAATTCATTCTACCCTCTTTTTCCAACACACCCATCCCATGTGTGTGTTTATATTATAATGCATGTCACTTATATACATAGGCACCTATAACGATGCTTGAATGAACAACCTTGTTCCATTATGGACATGAGAAAAATGTCATAAAATTGTCACATCACACCACATGTGCATAATCTAATGGTGAAATATCACCAAATGTAACAACAGACAACAAGAACAACAATTACCTCCATGGGTGACTTAGGTTTTCCCCTATACTTTGGTTAGATAATCATAGGAACAAGCTCATTACCAAGGCCCGACACTATCCTAATATCCTTTCTACCATCCCCAAATAGTAAGAAAGAGAAAGGAACATGTCTTTCATACTACTTTTTGATGTCCCCGACCAAGGTGCTACTAAATCAGTGCCTCGAGTCGGGTCATCACGTGAAATCAAGTGTGTTTCCCTTTATGCCAAAGGTTATTGACTAGTAGTGAGGGTATAATAGGTCATGTGGGAAGACTATACTCTCTTTAGAAAGGTAATCCATAGCATCAAATAATGTAAATGGCATAAAAATATGAAACAACTGATAACATTCATGGTCAAACATCTCCCAAATTGGGTACAAAACACAATCAATAGTAAATATGTCATGTCATGCTATAATGACAAGTGAAAAAAACAAAAAATAATGAAAAATAGTAGAATACCCAAAATTGTCCTGAATTTAAGTACAAAACCTCATCCATGCATTTACCATGTCCAACTCAACTCCCTATTATAGGGCTCTTGCCCTTTTCCTAACCTACAAGCTTGAAGTATGCTCGGGTTCCCAATGGAGACTCAATTAGGGTGTGAGTACAACTCAGCAGGCCACCACCAACAGTGTCTATAAATATCCATTCTAACGGATATTTCATGAAAGTATAAATAAATAACAAGAAAAGGAAATACTATCCATAGGCCACTAGTTAAGAATCTGTACATAGATATTACTACCAAGTCTCCAATTCAATATGTCTCTTTTGTTACTAGTTCATCATCAATCACACAAGGTTCATGGCTTTATTTATTTTTCATAAAAGAAAAAGTTAAGTCCCTATATCACTAGGTATAAGAATATAAAGTGATAAACACACTTACCTTAGTGACTCAGTCCTTATATTGTCATTGAATACAACCATTGGGGTCATAGAGAATCCGTCTGACTCCCCAAACTGTGCATTCATGGGGAGGTTAGAGCATCAGTCCAACCCTACCTGTTAGAGGAGCATCGGTAATTTATCCCACCACTAATCCATGTTCACATTATTATTTATCTATTCACCACATTTATATATATCCCAAATAATAAAACCAATACATATAACAATATTGATTCACAACAATCAACATGGGATTCAATGTTACGCCTTACCCCTTTCACAATTCCATTTTACAATACATTCCTCATTATCCCAATTATATTTTCCATGTCTCATACAATTAAATTTATTCATCAATTCAAAATACATTACCAAACTCATGTGTTCAAAATTTCATATACACAAACCCTCTTAGGGTTTTCAAAATAATTCATTATCCACACAGTACAATCCCCATTTAACTAATTTTACCTATTTTTATTACAATGCAAAACAATCCCTTAAGTAATTACTAAAAATTAGAACATGAAAATATTTCATTTTCAATCCCATTAAAATTTTCAACATTGTTATCAAGGGCTCTGTATTGTTGCATTACACCTTGCTCATACTTGGCTAACTTTTAAGTCTGAAAAGTATTGGCACACCCTAGGGGTGGCCCTACTAAGGACAAGTCATCTTCTATGTGTCCCATAAAGACCATGTGGGTTTCCATTCTCATTTAGACATTCATTATACCAAATCTCATCAATCGACCAAAAGAAAAACAAGGGGTAACCAATAAACAAACCCAATCATGCACAAATCAAAAACAAAACTATGGGATATAACTTTTAGACCACCTACCTTTAATATAAAGATGAAAGCTCCCTCATTCGAAGCCTTAGATTCCTATTCGACAAACCCTTTAAGCCATAAACTATATCTCTTTGGAAAAAAATAATTTTATAGCTTCAAAAGGATATGGGAGAAAGATACAAACCCTAATCGAGAAAAGGAAACGAGGAGGATATTAGGCTTACTCAGATCTTCGACTCATAACAGACGACAGTCCAAATAGCCTATATATGAGGGAGAATCACCCTTGGGAGATCTTGGGAGCTCTTCCTCGTCACTATGGTTGCAAGGGGGAGTAAATGAGGAAATCCCAAGTTCTTTTTAATAATCTTGTAATATATTTTTTTGTAAATTTCTCAACTTTACTGAGTTTCACGGTTTACCCACATGGTTTACCAAACCATTTACAGAACATGCATGAGACATAGTCCCAAAATCACCCCATTAACATAGTTTCCTGAGAATTCCACATAGTTAGCTAAAACATGTGGTAACCATGTTCAATCCTATGTCAAAGGCTGCAAGGTTACCTATGATTCTCCGCATGGTTTTCACTAAATGTGTGCAAAGTATAGAACATGCTCAAAAATTCCTTTTTCCTATACTTTTGTGCCCCAAACCCTCGAAACACCCCTGAGCCTTCACATGAACTTTGGAAAACAATTATTTGACCAAAATAAATAACTTAAAGTAAAAAGTAAACAAAAACATACCTTAATAAAATATCAGATCTTACATACTATAACTTTACGAATTTGTGAAAAATCCCTCAAGAGGTGATATTTTAGGATTATATGTTTTTTATGTTGTTGTAACCTGGACTTTTTGTAAGATCCACTAATATAGAATTATCATAATATTATGTGATAGGGAATTTACTGCAAGGTACCTCATCAAGCTCCTAGACAAAGATTCACATTCAAATTGATTCTTTTTATGCATCCAAAGCCACTATATATTTGGAATCATCCATAGAATCAATGACAAATATCTTCTTTGAAGTATTATAGCTCAAATATATTTTATTTTGATAGAAAACATATCCTAGATATGAACTAAGATCATTCAGATCTATTTGAAATCTAGAATCATTATAACCCCTAATGACTATCCCCTCATCCCCTCCAGACTCCATGAACATATCCTTAGTTTTTTAGATACTTAAGGATATCCTTAACAGCATACCAATTTTGTTCACCTATATCATCGTGATATATCCTTGTTATGCTTAATGAATAGGTAAAAACAAGTCTAGTACATAACATGGAATATATGATTGATCCTATCACTGAATCATATGGTCTATTACTCTTTATCTCTTTCTCTTATTGTGTTTGAGGACACATTTTCTTAAAAATATGTATATCATGTGAAACTGGAACTGATCCCATCTTAGATTATTCTATGCTAAATCTCTTGAGTATCTAGTCAATGTGTGTACCTTGACTTAGTATAAGAAACCTCTTAGATCTATCATAGATGATCTTGATCCCTAGAATGTTGGTTTCATCACCTAAGTCCTTCATGGATAAATAGTTGTTTGACCATTATTTAATATACTTTAAGACTAATATTTCATTTCCAATAAGTAATATATCATCAACATATACTACTGAGATAACTACCACATTCAAACTAAAATTCTATTGAACAGATGGATGCAAATTATTCTTAATAAAACAAACATATTTTATTACTTCATTGAATTGAATGTTCCATGAACTGAGTTCTTTCTTCAATCGATAAATGGATCTCTAAAAATTTCATATCTTTTTGGAATCATATGGAGTCACAAGACCTTATTTTTTTGTCATGTAGGCTTCTTCTTAATGGTTCCCATTAAGGAAGGCCATTTTTACATCCATCTTCCATATTTTATAGTCATGGTAAGTCGTTATATAATGTATAATTATAATAGATTTAAACATGGAACTACTGAGAGGATTTTTTCCTAGGAAATTTCTTAACTCTGTTTAAAATCGTTATCCACTATCCTTGATTTGTAGGTGAATACTTTACCTTACATGTCCGTATTTCTCTTGAATACCCATTTTCACGCAAAAGGCTTCACATCAACTAACAAATCAACTATAACCAAAACTTGGTTATGAAACATTGAATCCATTTTATAATTCTTGTTATATTTCAATCTTTCATATTTTGAGATATCTATTATCACTTTATAGGATAGAGGATCATTATTTTCAACCAATAATGGGTTATCAGCTTCGATGACTATAAAACCATATCGCTCTGGTTCTCTTACCTCTCAGGTTCTCTTATGTAGTACAAGTGTTTAAATATAATCTTCTTATATGGGGACCTATGGAATTTGTTCTTATACCAATTCTTGTGTTTCTTGAGCATCAAATTCGTCAAAAACAATCTTACTCCCACTATCCTTCTTAAGTATGTGCTCCCTCTCAAGAAATATGGCTTTCCTGATGACTATCACTTTCTAGACTTAGGAGTTGTATTAATAGTATCCCTTTATTTCCTTAGGATTCCCTATAAATATGTAAATTGTTCCCTAGGGTTATAAGTTTTTTTCTAATAAGTCCTTAATAAATTCCTCATAACCCCATACACATGTATGCAACAAAACGGGGTTCTTTCTACTCAATAGCTCAGGGGGAATTCCATTTTTCACTTTAGTTAATACTCAGTTTAGTGTATAAGTCTCATTTTTTAATAAATATCCCCAAAAAGATAATGTAATTTCTTCGTGAAAAATCATTGAACTTTCCATGTATAGTAAGGAATGATTCCTTCTTTCACTAACATCATTCCACTCTGTTGTGCAAGGTGTAGTTTGTTGAGATCTAATACCAAACTCTTATAAAAATTCAATAAACTCTTGGTCAAGATATTCACAACCACAATTTGATCGAAGATTCTTTTTCTTATTTCCCAGTTCATTATCTACTTCATTCTTTAATTCTTTAAATTTTACAAAGGACTCATAATTATACCTATTCAAGTAAACATATCCATATCTACTCAATTCATCATTAAAAGTTATGAAATAAGAATAACCACCTATAGCTTCTACTGGAAATGGTCCCTACACATTAGCATGTGCCATTAATAAAATCTTGGTTCCTCTTGCACCCTATCCAAAGAATGGTGGTTTGGTCAATTTTCATTGTAAACAATCATTTCATCTATCGAGTGATTTTAACTCAAAAGATTCTAAATAACCATTTTGATAGAGTATTGTCTAACACTACTCATTTTACATAACCAAGACGACGATTCCATAACTGGGTGTTATATAAGACATGTGAACATAATTTATTATAAATTTAAAATACTTATTTTTCATAATTTAATACATAGATACCTTTATTTAAATATTTCAAACCATAACGTATGTTTTCTTTATAAAAGAAAAAAAATTTATTAAAAAATTTGAAAATAAAACCATTTGTATATTTGAAGGATACAAAAATTATGTTCATGGTAACAGTCAGTACATAATAACAATATCTTAAAACAAATATAATTTATATTGGAAATAAAAGGAGGTAGTTTTTAATTGATAGAGACGCTAGAATCCACCATTGGTAGCTCAAAAATTCATATCTCCTATGGTGATCTTTTGTAATCTACTTCGTTCTTGAATTTGGATATAGTTGTGTGCACCAAAAGCTATATCCAATACCCAATGGGTAGATATTGAAAGATTACACTTTATAATGAATGAACCAGTATATTCCCCTATATTTGAGGTTTATTTCCTCTTATAATATCCATTCTTACCATATAAATAACATACTACTTCATTTTCCTTTCCTTGCATCTAGATCTTCCTCTTCTTGAAAGGATGGTGCTCGAGATTTTTAAAATTGTTTTGAGTATTATGCCTCTTTTACTTGTTATTCATTGTCTTATTCACCATAAATACTGTGGGTTTTTCACACCCCATGTCCTTTTCCACTTGCAGAATAAAATCAATAATTTTTTAAAGACTCTTCTCATTATTTCTAATATTATAATTATCAATACAGCTAGATAAGGTCTTGGGTAGTGAGGAAAATATGAGATATGTGTGGAAATCATCTGATAATTTAATCCCTAAGATGTATAAGAATTCAATAGAGCCAATGATCTTGAAAAAATGAGTCCCATATTTCATATACTCTCTATGATTGGTTGTAAATAGAGAATTGGAGATCTCGTATCCCTATGGTCCCACCATTTCTTGATAGGAACCCCGAAAGTGAGACATCATGTTATACACATCAATTTCTTCATGTTTCTTCATAATCTCACTGGTCAGGGATGATACCATGAAACAATGAACATTTTTGCCATTATTAAAATGTTTTTTATAGAGATAAAACTGTTTCTCGCTATCCACTTTACTAGGAACCTTAGGAATAGGTTCTTCCAACACATACAATTTCCTGTCATGGTGTAGGATAACACATAAGCACCTTTTACACTCATATAATTTGTGACATTGAGAAGGTTACCCTTTTGAATTATAGATCACAAAAATATGTTTTAAGTCATATTTATTGTAATTTATACAAATAAAAAAACATTAGTACTTTATCTGATAAAATTTGGAAAATAAATAAAAATTATATTTATTAATCTCCCACTATTTTATCGAAACCCAATACCATCACAATTGGATTTAGAATATGTTGTTTCTTGGATATTCTAGGGGCAAGGATCCATATTCTCCTTCTTATCACCCCTACTTTGGTCAGTCAAGTATTTTGAAGGGTTTTAGGTAGGAATTCCAAATATCAACTACATTAACTCAAATTTCCATAATATTTTCAATGGAATCCCCAATATTGAAATCCTTAATTTTGATTTTCTCAAATTTTTCCTCTTATTTATACTATGTATTGATTTAGACATCAACCATTTATGTAAACTAAGTTAATTCAACCCTAAAATTCATGTTAGAATTCCCCTGAAATTGAAAGCACCCTAACTTTGGCTGGTCAAGAACATTAAACTAAGGTTCATTTTTAATATAAGTAGTGGAAGGATATACGTACTTAATATATATAATTTAGAGATTTTATATTTATCAATTAATTTTACATTTTATCTTTATTAGATTATTATTAATATTATGTAGCTTTACATAAGTGATTAACTATGTCTTAGTTAAATTTTAAGCATAGTCCTATTTATTTTAACTATATCTTGCATTATTGTTAATTCATTAATTCACATGATCAGGAAAAAAACCCATAATGAAATATCCATTAAAATTTATAGAATTAAATTAATAAAGTGGTATGATCATGAGATTTTACTAATGGTTAGTTTATCTAGCACATTATAAACTAACCCTCTACCTATGGGGAAAACACCTTGAGCCATTTTATGGTTCATGTTACATCTTTCCACATGGCTACCCATGTGCCTCTTGTTTTGGTTTCACCTCTGATAGAAAACTTGAGTAGCCTACACTATATGGGTAGATCCATCCATTGCATAAGTTTTTACTCACATGCAGTTGAGGGGAACCAAAGGGTTAGCTAAATGGTTTATATAAAAGAAACCATGGTCTCACAATTCCTTACATAATGAGAGGAGGGATGAAACATATAGCATCAATTTAACTTAATAATAAATTAAAATGAATCCAATCGCATAAAAAATTCCATCCTATGCTCATGATCATCCACATACATGTAACAATTTAAAAATTTAATAAAAATATCATTATATTCTAATAATTATTCTTTACGACAAATTGTGCTTGAATTCATTAATTAATCAATTAGTTTAAATTATTTATAATCTAAATTTTCTATTGAGACTATCCTCCACCAAAATTTTAATCAAATTAAATAAATTTATTCAAAATTAACTATGTACAAAAAATGTTCCTTGGAGGTCACACGATGAGTGCCCGTCTGAACTACCCAAACTATATTACATTCATATGATTTTTACTCATGATTCTTTTAAAATACACATCTTAACAAGTAATTTCATGGAATGTACTATTAGCTTAATGACCATAGGAAAACATGGTATTTGTGTAGCATGTTATTTTTGAATACACATAGAGTAATTATTATATTATGACTTATACACAATATGAAGTTTCAAATATTACATAGAAATTAATTAGACATTATATATATATCCCACTATATGGTGTGTACTATCTAATTAATGACCACACAAAACA
Source organism: Viscum album (assembly GCA_963277665.1). Classification (NCBI taxonomy): domain Eukaryota; kingdom Viridiplantae; phylum Streptophyta; class Magnoliopsida; order Santalales; family Viscaceae; genus Viscum; species Viscum album. The sequence goes on from OY728139.1 coordinate 1,196,651,888, forward strand.
ATTGTTGATAAGGTTTTAGTATTATAATAAATTAATTATAATTATTTATAATTTGGTAATATACACGGGGTTTACTATCTAGCTACACGTCATGTATATTTTTCATCATCTATTAGTGGTACATTCCCTAGAACTCAGTGTGTATTCAGAACATAAAAAATAATGGATTACATGGTGTCTAAATGGGCTACAAGGAATGTGGTATCTATGTTACATGGTAACCATTCATGTATGTAATGTGAGAGAATACCTAGCCCATCTTTGACTAATGTACTACATGTTATGTATGGAAGTCACACATCATGTATTCCAGCTGACCATGTGCCTACTGAGACCTATAAACATAAAATGTATTTAAATACACATTGTGTGTAATAAATGTACATAGATTGAATTAATTCCAAATTAATTTTTGGTGCATTGAACTCAGGTACACAATGTGTACCAATATGATACACAGTGTATACACTTCTCTTAACTGGAAAAAATTCATGGAACATCTAGATGAGTTCTTTGAATGTATTTCATTCATAAAAGTAATCAATTTGATTATGTTTGTAACAAACAAGAGTAATAATAGAAGATATAAAGATTCAGATTAAATAAAAATTAAACTGGAATTTAAAACTAATGATAAATGGATAAATTAATCAATGGTATCTTAATAATTATAAATAACTAAGTGTCTTATCTGATACCACATTAAGGTTCTGGGTATATTGAAAGAACCGGATAGGGAATGCCCAACTTTTATTTTTTTCATAATCGATGATTAATCCATGATTTACATGATGATAAATGATGATAAATGTTATGGTCAACGGAAATTAATCAAAGAATAATTAATGATTAAACTTCAAAACTAAGACTTAAGATCATCACATATTATTTATAATCGATTTAAAAAATTAAATAATTTCCTTGTGATGAATTACGTCTTCATTGGGGGATCTGAAAACATCTATATGTTGTATCGTCATTACATTGCAAGAATTAAAGGTATATTCCCCCTGGTATTGATCTGTACATGTTTCATGAACCTCCAAACATCGTTGTAGGAATATTTATGTGATAACAAGGTAGATCCTAATGCTTTCATCGTTCACATTTGATCTCCCCAAAAATATCTTTGAGGAAAGGTTATCTTTAATCTATCAAGAATTAAGAGTGGTGGAGGAGGAGTATCTCTCTCTATTATTTAGAGCATTATTGAAGAGGGTTATCTCTAGGACTTTGAGGGAATTATCTCCAAATGTTATTTTGCGCAACCAAATGAAATTGGAAGCCCATAAGAATATAATATTATTTTGGTAATATACACCTATGGTTAGAAAATAAAAGTTACACATAATCCCTTATTATGCTTATTAATTCCTGCAGAATCCCATGTCAATAATAATAATATTTTTATTATTTTTTAACATAAGCTAAACTAACAAATTAAATTAAATATTATTTATTCAAATAATAGTAAATATATTTAATTTCTCACAAGACTAATTATCTCAGTATTCAATCCCCCCACTTATTTAATAAATAAATATCATTTCCTTATTCAATAATAAATAAATATTTTATTCACTAAATAGAAAATAAATATTTATTAAATATTTTTCTCACAATATATTCTCTTGAATAACTGGTGATAGAATATATGTGATCAAGTAAACATGAATGATTATTAAACCACATGTGGTAATAATATTTATCCAACTTTTTAAATAATAATAAATACTATTATTTATCTATGGTTCTCGTTTACTTTGTGTGTGGACGTCTAGGCCTCTTTATCAGTGTCATTAGATGAAGCAACCAACATTTCAAGGTTAGAATCTAGCAACACACCAAAAAACCCATAGGTAATGAATTTGATTTCAAAACAAACACATACATACACATTCTATGTAATATAATATCTTTATCTTGATATCTTAATCAAGTAGGTTACATGCTCGTTCCATCAACCTATATTCTCGATGTATCTTTCTTTGATATTATAGAATTTGAACATGACTATATAAAACTATGACCATAGATTTATTTAGGCAATATCATTTCCATAAAATGGCCTACGATATCAACTTCCATTAATTAATTTAAGGGAAAAAACCTTTCTCACATTATTCATTAATGAAATATTACTCGTGATGCACCCAACATATCCTACTTCAACACAAACATATGTGATCAAGATTTTCATCAATACATAAAATTATGTGACTCATAAAATCCACTAATTATAATCTCAAATAATAAGGAACAATAAACAAATACACATATAGTAACATCCAATAACTCATATAAATGTATATTTCTTAATGGTAGATCTCGTTCTCATAATTTCTTACACTGGAAATTACCAAGGGTATACACCATGAGAAGGTGCCTCAAAGTCCTATGAGTTTCTTCCCATGATATCCTACATAATTTGTGACCCTAAAATTATTTCATACATCTATTGAAAAAATATTTAATAACCATATCATGGAAATTATGGGTTCTCATCATACTTGGAAACTTCTATGACATTTCCGTGTGATAGATACTCTTAAGAAATTATCACATACTATGTCACATAGAATAACAATCATGATTTGATAATAAGATTACTAATATTCAATAAAATGAATATGTGTTATCATAAAGTATATAGAAGTTGTTTATAGGGCACCATCTCTAAAAATTATACCTCAACATTATCAAATTGAGGATGATTTTGGGATAAATTCTCATCAAATCTTATGTGAATTGATTATTCAATGGTCTTGGTCCTTTTATTGAAACCCTGGTATGCTTAAATTGAGTTAGAGTACCCAATAAATATATCTTTATCTATTTTAGAGTCAAATTTACCTATATTATCTTTGGGTTTAAGAATCAAACATTTATAACCAAACACCTTAAAATAACTAGCCTTAGGTAATTTACCTTTGCAAATATCATAAGGGGTATTTTTAAGAATGTGTCTTACGAGTACATGGTTGATGGTATATCATGAAGTATTGATCACATAAACCCAAAAATAATTATGGATCTTGTATTCATTAAGGAGAGTTTGAAAACTTTCTTTAAAATTTTGATTCATTATTTCAATAACCCCATTTTGTTGTGGAGTTATATGAGTGTAAAAATAATGGTGATAACCTTGTGAAAAAAATCATCAAAATCATTATTTTTAAACTCTCCCCATTGATAAATCTGAAGGAAAATGATTTTATACCCCCTTTCATTTTTACCTTCTTGGTTTATTTAATGATGAATTTACAAGAAACACATTTATGTTCCAATAACTATACCCAATTAAATATTGTATAATCATAAAAAATTAAAAATTAGTAATATTTTTCTCTGATACTATCCACTTGGGTTAGTATAAAAAGATATGGGTGTATAAGATCAAGGGAGTTTTAAGTCAATGCATCCTTTTTAGATTTAATGAATGAATTGTGTTTTTGACCAAGTTGATATGGTTCACACACAATATCATTTTTTAAAATCAATTTTAGAAAATATCATACTAGATGTTTCTGGTTATGTTTAACAAGTGATTGTGTGGTACAATGTCCAAGGTACATATTCCATAGCCAAGACTCACTGTCTTATGCCCTCAAACAGTTAACATTTTTTTCAGTAAAGGATTTCAATTCAATAACATAAACATTTTGAAATCTAGAAATGTAAAATAAAATCTTTCTATCGGAATCAAAAAAAATTATAACATCATTTTTCAAATGAAACTTGAAAACCACGATCACATAATTGACTAATAATGAGAATATTATGCTTCAAACCATTAACACGTAAAACATATTTAATAATAAATGATATTAAAATCACAATGGTGTTTATATTTATGTTATTACTTCATGAGTTTTCAACAAATGTGACATTCCACCATCAAGACCCTCAATGTGGTTGAACTCGATGTAGTCACCACACATACCCCTCAAGCTCCCACTATCCATGTACCATGTATCTTCATTGGAATTTCAATAGAGAAATTTTTTCTACAAAATAATTAAGAGACTAAATATTTTGGTAGCCAAAATTTAGGCCCACAAATGTTATCCAAAATAGGTTTTAGAACCCATAATTATGTTGAATTGTTTTTTCTAGAATAAACATTTAATGAAATATTAAATCATTTAAGCCTTCTATAACATTAATTTTCATAATCACACTCATAAATCAAGTTCTATTATTTTCTATAATATTTTTAAAATTAAATTGAGATATATATTTAAAAAATGTGGTATTTTTAGAATTCCTATAGTTTCTTCCTTGATTAGTGTAACCATATCCATAAATACCTTTCCTATGATGTTGGGAACCCAAAATTAAATTTAAATTCTACTCACCTTATATGAACATGGAAAGGGATTACTTATTCTCTTTAATTGTATTTTCCAATCTTTCAACATTGGATTTTCCCTTTAAATAATCTATTTTACATTTAACTTTATTTAAATCATTTTTCAAACCTTCAATTTCTTATAATAACAAGTTGAATAATTTTTCTTGATTTTCATCATTTTTTATAAAAAACCTTCATATTTTTCATTTTCCTCTTTTATATTTTCATTTTCTTTAATAATTTGATGTATTTATAAAAAAATGATTGTATTTCTTTTTCAAATCCTTGAATTACAATGTAAGTTCACAAAATATTTCTTGTAATTGATCTCTGTCATATCATATATCTTGATAATTTAAATGTATAGAATATCAAAAATATATGGAAGAATTTAAATATTTATTTACCTAAATGTTATTCATGAGACCATTGGTTCATCTATCACTTGATTTAGGTGAATAGAGGAAGTCTTCACTTGCACTTCATATTGACACCTTGAAAGGATTATTTCTTCCATTCTTCTCATTTGTCTTATTTTTTTGAGTGGGAAACTCTGGTTTTATGTGTACCTTGTTATTACACTCATAGAATCTTCCCTCTGATATACTGTTTTATTTATCCTTCTTGTCACAGTAGTATGCCTTATTTTTCTTGAATAATCTCTTCTTTTTCTTAGGAAAATTAGAAATATCCTATTCACTTATAGAATATTCATCATTGGTTTCATTGAAGGGAATAGTCTTTTTATCCTTGAACTATTTATATTCCATATCATATTTCCTCTTAATTATAATCTCATTGGTCATAAAAGACCATATGATCACTTTAACGAACATATTTTCTATTTCTTTCACTTCTTGTATTTTCTTTACTTTGAGTTCCCAAGAACAAGGCAAGTCCTAACGTATCTTCTTCCCAAGAATATTTATTATAATATCATAACCTAAAGACTTTCTTACATTATAAATAAAAGAGAAATGAGTAAATATTTCAGTTATATACTCTTTATGATGTATACTAAATCTTTTAAAATATTTTCAATATATATCAATCCTAGTATATGTTACCTTATTGGCACCTTCATGGGTAACTTCTAATAATTTTCAAATTTCATGAGAGGATTTACACATATAAGTTATAATAAATTTATTCCTATCTAACCCATAATTTACATCATTCCTAGATTTTCAATCAAACTGAAAATCCACTATATCATCCAAAGTACCTTTTTCCACCATCTCTTTGGATGGGGAATATCCTTGCATTACAATTTTCCAAACTAGATATCCTATGCTTCTACAAAATGTAGACATTCTAGTTTTTCCAATAACCATTGTCTAATCAATCAATGTATGGATTTATGCCCAATGAGTTCCCTTATAAAGAACATTGGGTATTTGAGGTATTGGACATCTTAAAGTGATCATTCATAGAAATTGGTTAAGGTTTTGAAATTAAGGTTTACTCTTATACCAATTATTGGTCTGAGTAAAGATGGGAATAGGGGGAATTTACTTTTAAAAAACTTATTATAAATTGGAACTAAATTTTATATATTTAAAACAATTGAAGCAATAACTAAAATTAAAAGAGTTAAAACACATTACAAATATAAAATTAAAATACAAGGCATAAGAGATTGATAAAGGAGCTCAAAATAATCTATAAAAGGATCCATACGCATCCTCCACTAAATATTACTTGAGAGATTTTGGTTTAAACCATTTATTTATAATGGTTTTAGAAAGAATCCCAATATCCCTTTATTTTTAGAGGATGAAGAATGAACTCATTTTCAATTATTAGACCCTTGGTTGTTATTGGTTATACAAAGAAACCTATATAAATGGGTATCCTTTTAGTTGTTGTAGCTTGAAACCAAAATCTCATTATGTTCAAGGTATTAAGAACCTATCCACCTCATACTAAATTGTTGCAGATCAATGGTTTACCAACCAAGAGAAACTGAATATGATGTTCATTAAATGAAACAGTGTAATGACTTTGTAAAAGAAATGTTACCAAAAAATTGAGTCGTATTACATCATTTAATGAAGAAGTAGACAACAAATGATTTTTTAGCACAATACTAGTTCTATTTTGGAGCTCTAGGGGGGTGACGATGATGAGTGCCAACGACCACCAAACATTGGATCGTACAATGAAAAAGGAAGGATGAGTTCTTCTTCCACCCTTCGAATGGATTATCACCAATGAAAAACAACAAAAAACCATAAATAGAGGATCATAGAGAGATTAACACAACAACACTATTCAATTCCAATTAACAATCCGACCCAGGTAGGGGTTAATTGTTTTATGTTTTACCCATTCTTACTATTAAACAATGAATGCGGATCAACCCATGAATAGGTTGATCCAAAAATCATGTGTTCTTGTAGGATAGTGTTAAAATTTTGGTTTTTTCACAAGTATTTATGATTATATGATAAAACTATGATAAAAAGCCACACCTGTTTTTAAACTTCTAACGTGGAGGGTGCGGGCTGACATGAACAAGACCCGAGCCCCTACACCATGCGTTCTTTGTGGTTGTAACCTCAAAATAGAGGCAAGATGGATCTAAGGCCTTGGCAGTGATGGTGGTGACCTGAGAGGCCCAAGGGTGTAGGGAGAATTGAGATCAGACCACTGGAGCGGACACATTGTCCCACAGAAGGTGTTGTTAGCGTGGCACCAGCAACTGATGACAGCAGCCTGTAGTGGGAGTGGCAGGTAGGAGGTGGCGCCACCCCAGGCGCTACGTGCGAGATGAAGTTGATGGCTCTCACTAGCCACGCTGGTAGAGACGATGCGCTCGTGGCGTGCTGTGGTGAAGGAGGTCGTGGCCCGTCGACTGTAGTAGTTGGATGGATGTGGTGCCAGCCTGGCGTCGTGTAGGGGGAGCGGCATGATCCATGCGGGCCGCATGCAGACAAGGGGGTGGCCAGCTAACCAGCCACAAATGCACCAACCGAACCGGCTTAGTGGGTCTGGGCCAGAATGAAGCGGTTGGCCCATCGAACCGAGTCGTGCCAGTAGATCGAGCCACCCGAGCAGCCCAACTAAACTTTCGAGTTGGCCCGCCAGTGTGGGCCGGCCAAATAAATTTGGGTCACTGGGTGACCATGCATACTGGACCCATGTCCAACCTCGGTCGGGTCTAGTGAGGCCCAATGGGCTAGGATGATGGGCCAGACAGACAATATCAAGTCATTCTGGACCCCGGTTCAGGTTGGTCGGGTTGGTTTGAACCAGTCAGGCTGGGCCCGGACACGACCATCCCCTATTTTAAAAAAAGACATATCTCTCAAACCATGCACCCAATTCAATCACCGTCTACGAATTTGGTACCCATGTTATTGGGTGGTCCTTCTGAAATCCTATAAGTAAGATTTCATGGAAGTTGACCCAGTGATTCTTAATGACTCATCTACACATCAAGACTCCATGACTCAGCTATCAGTGAGACTATGTGACTCAACTATCATCAAGGCTATATGACTCAGCTATCTGCAATACTTTATGACTTAGCTTCCCAATGATACATCATGACTCAGATATCCATGAGACTCTATGACTTAGCTACCTAGAGAGACTTTGTGACTCAACTATCAGCAAGGCACTATAAGTTAGCTACCTAAAGAGGCTTCGTGACTCAGCTACTAAATAGGTGTAGGCGACCTAGTAGCCTAAATGATTCATTGAGGACAATTGCCATTGTATTTATTGATGTTTAGTGTTGGAAACTATTGGTTTTTCTATATGCACATTAAGATATTCCTATGTCTAGTTGACTCTAGTGACTCTAATATTTGTTCATTCTTTTTTGATTTCCTTTGTGGTTTTTTGTAAGAACCGAGTTGGTTTTGGGGTCCATATTGAGTATTTCTTTACTCACCCATGCACATGCTTCACCTGTAAGTGTTGTGTCTGGTGAAAATGATCGAAGAATTGGTGGAGGGATTGGTGGCCCAGGACCAGGCACTACCCATTGAGGTTAGGTAGGTGGGATACACTTCTACGGCTTCTAGAAACTGCTCTATACATACCCATCAGGTGGGGATTCCAGTGGAAAACTATCAGAGTTTCCTACTATTTTTCTATTTTCATTTCTTCCTTTGTTGGGTTTGTATTCTGTCTCATTTGACCTACATTTTGTACTTTTACACAGTGGTTCATTAGTGACATCCATGTTTACTTTTCCAGCATTGGGGCATGGTTGTGTGTGCTTGCATACAAGTTCTCAGGAAATTTCCTCCCATTTATAGGTTGACGCATGCACACAAAACCACTCCCCAAAGCTGTAAAAGTATACATGCAAGCCACTAAACAACCACTGAGTAAATGTACAACTGTAGGAAAAATGGGCCAAAATACAAACCCAACAAAGGATGAACTATAAATAGGAAAAAAACATTGAAAATATGATAGTTTTCCACTAAAAACCCCACTTGATGGGTAGGTAAAGAGTAGCTACCAAATGTCATAGAAGCATGTCCCACCTATCTGACCACACTAGGCACCACCCAGTCCTAGACCACCAAGTCCTCCACCAAGTCATTGGTTATCTGCACTAGACACAACATGTGCCGGTGAAGCCCGTTCATGGGTGAGTAAATAAATACTTATTAGGGACCATGAAACCAACTCAAGTCTCATATAAATTTATAAAGTAAATCACAAAATAATTCATAATGATTAGAGTCACTAGATTCATCTCGACATAGGTATAACTTAAAGTGTTGATAGTAAAACCAGTGGTTGAAGCACTGAACATTGATCAGTGAAAAGGAACTCAACCTTTATGAGTCCATTAGGCTATCTAGGTCCCCTAGACCTATTCAGTAGCTGATTCATGAAGCCTATCTTGGTAGCTGAGTGATAGAGACTCGATGATAGCTGAATTACAAAGTCTTGCTGGGTAGTTGAGGCATGAAACCTCACTGATAGTTGAGTCACAAAGTCTCGATTGGTATCTGAGTCACGAAGTCTCACTGATATCTCAGTTATGATATCTCACTGGGTAGCTGAGTCATGAATTTTCACTGATAGCTGAGTCACAGAGTCTCACTGGGTAGCTGAGTCATGAAGTCACGCTGATAGCTGAGTCATGGAGTCTCGCTGGGTAGATGAGTCATGAAGTCTCACTAATATCTGAGTCACCGAGTCTCACTGGGTCAAAATTAATGAAATCATACTAAAAGGATGTCATAAGGACTTACCCATCTTATGGGTCCCAACTCCTTAGATGATGCATCAATCAGATCCATGGTCTGTGAGATACATCCCTTTTTGTAAACACGGGTCGGTCGCATCTGGGCCAGGTCCGACTGGTTTGGACCAACTCGACCAACTCGACCCAGGGTCCCGCATTACCCGATCATGTCTGTTTGGCCCATTGGACCGACCCATTGGGCCTCACTAGACCCAGTTGAGGTGGGTCGTGGGTACAATCTTCTTGGTCACCCAGTGACCTGAATTTATCTGGCACAGTCCGTATTGGCATGTCGGTCTGTTTTCTTAGATCGGGATGCCATGTGGCTGGGTCCTCTAAAGCATACTAGTTTGAGAGTTTAGTCGGGCCCCTAGGGCTGCTCGGACCAATGGGCCAGCCAAACTGATTTATCCCAAATCAGTTTGGCCAGTCTGGTTGGGGTGAGCGTGGTCGGTCAGCCCCCCTTATAGTCATCATGCGACCTGCATAGAGTAGGTTTCTCCTCCTACATTGCGTCGAGACCCTCCTCCACTACAGCCTAGGCCGAGCATGCTGCCTTCGCCACTATGGTCAGAGAGGGGTCGGTTGCTTCATCATGCATGCGGTACCGGTTAGAACCGCCGTAGGCCACCACCATACTGGTGGCTCCTTCAGTGGGCCACCGTGTCCGCTCTGGTGGTATGATCTCAAATCCTCATGCACCCTCAGTCCTCTTGGGTCACCTCCACCACTACCACATCCTCGTATCCACCTTTCTGCGATTTTGAGGATGCTGCCATAAAGAACGCACAAGTGGAGGGGACTGGGAATTGTTTGTGTCATCCTGTTCCCTCCGCATTAGATTTTTAAAAACATGTGAGGCTTGGGATCATAGTTCCATTGGATAAAAATCATTATCGATGAAAAACCCCCAAGGTAAATACCCTCCTATAATAACACATGATCTTTAGATCAACCTATTTGTTGGTTGATACACATTCGTTATTTTATAATAAGAAAGGGGAAAACATAAAATAATTAACCCCTACATGGGTCAAATCTTTTGTGGGAGATGAATGGTGTCGCTGCGTTCGTCATTCTGTGATCCTCAATTTATGGCCATTGGACATTCATTGTTTGTGATGATCCATTCGAAGGGTGGAAGAAGAACCTGTCCATCGTTCTTCACTCCATGATATGATGTTTGGTGGTCGTTGGAGTTCATCACTATCCCCCCTAGAGCTCCAGAGCAAAACAAGGATTTTTCCAACAATCATGCATTGTTTTCTTGGCCATTAAAGGATGAAACAGAAATCAAAATTTTGATTATATTTTTGTCATGAAGTTGTTATACTGTTTCATTTAATGAAACCAGGTATTCAGTTTTTCTTGGTTGGAAAACCATTAAGTTGCAACAATTTGAAAATTCAGAAAAATATAATAAAACAAGTTTATTTTATTTTAATCTTTTTCTTTAAAAAGTCTGAAAAAAATAACTCCTTCAGTCGACCGACATCGTTCGAGGTTAGGTTTATTCTAGAGAATCCCACCATTCTGAGTTCAACAATGTTCTCATATATTTGATCTGAGCACTATTCTAAAAGTTTGAAAAACCTTATTGCACATTTATTTAAATGAACCTTAAAAATAGATAAAAAATTAACTTTCAATAACAATCATAAAGTTTGAGGTTAGGATTCACCTAAGGGGATCATTCCCTCAAGAGCTCAATGGTACTCTTGGATTTTTAATCTGAGTTACTGTTTAGGAGTTATAAGGGTTTGACAATAAAATAAATGTTACTTATTTATTTTATTTACAGCTAAAAACTAAATTTCACTATTATCCCACATCGGCCAATGTTAGGATCTACCTAAGGAAAACATAACCTCACGATCTTAGATGTAGTCTCATATTTTTAATCCAATTCACCGTTCGTGAGTTATAAGCATTTAAAAAATAACATAATTTTATTTAATAATTTTATTTACGGTTATGACATATTCAGGTTTTCTCAATGGAGGCCTGCACCGACTAAACTTAAGTCGTTCCTAGGGAAAACCTATCATCTTGAATGATATGGTTCCCCCATATTTCTGATCCAATAAACCGTTTAATAGTTATTCCACTTTTTCTATAAAACTGCTCATGCACGCTATTTATAGATTAACATTTTTCGATGGATCATTTTGGACATTCTGGGCCTCAGAATCGCATGTCATCTTAGTGCCTGATCTCAAAATGATTCCATATAATAAAAAGAATACATGGGATTTCCGAGACATTTCATTACTCCCCCCCTTCTTGGGATTCACATCCTCATAAGCCAAAACAAGGCTAAACAAAAAAATGGGGGTATTGAGCATGAATCTAAGACTCCTGCTCTCATATGATCTCCTAGAGATTTCTGTGGTGCCTCCGAAATGACACCATAGGAATCAAACATCCACAAAGGGCCCACTCCAGTCGATCCTCTATCTCCATTTGGAATTCCACAAACATTCCCCCATCATCAATGTCCAGCTCACCCCAGTCGATTGACGTGTGATAGATCATGGACGTACCTCCTCAGATATGACACGTGGAAAATATTGTGCACCTATTTCATCTGTGGGGGAAGATCTAGGCGGTATGCCACCTTGAAAACTATGATACGAATATGAGAAGGTCTGATGAATCTCAAAGATAACATGCCTCCCCAGCCAAATCTCTGCAATCCCTATCGGGATGAGACCCGAAGGAAGACATGGTATCCCTCCTCAAACTCCAAGGGTCTTTGTCTCTTATCATCATTTGATTTATTCCTTCTCTATGAAGCCCTCATCTACTCCTGGATAATCTACACCTTCTCAATAGTATCCTGTACCAAATATGGACCCATTAATGCTGACTCCCGTAGGTCTTTCCAGCATAGAGGTGATCTGCATGGCTACCCATATAAGGCCTCGAATAGTGTCATTCCAATGGTATAGTGATATATTTTGTTGTATGCACACTCCACCAGTGGTAGGTGGTCCTTCCAAATACAACCAAAATCCAGAACACAAGCACGAAGCATGTCCCCCAAGGTCTATATGGTATACTCCATCTGATAATAAGTCTATGGGTGAAAGGTTGTTCTCAAGCATAGATGAGTCTCAAACTCCTCCTGCAATCCTTCCCACAGCCAGGATGTAAGGCATGCATCATGACCTGAGACTATCGTAGATGGGACTCTATAGAGTCGAAACATCTCTTGCATATAGAGGCGTCTCAATCCCTCTGCTGAACTCTCCTCTCGTATAGGTCGGAAGTGAGCCGACATGGTGAGTTGGTCAATGATCGCCCATATAGAATTGTGGTCCCTAGACGTGCGTGGTAATACCATCAATAATTCCATCGATATACCATATCATTTACACTATGGTGCCTTAAGGGGTTGTGTTGAACTTGATGGAACCTTGTGGTTATCTTTTACTTACTGAGAAGTGAGGCATCGTGAAATGATCTCGGCCACTGCTTCCTTGATCCCTAGCCACCAATACTGATGTCAGAGATCCTGGTACATGTTCACCACTATAGGGTGTACCAAAAATGAGGAGTTATGGAAATCCCTCAAAATATACTCTCGCAATTTCATTGGTACTATAGTGCACCCATTGAAAAGGGTAACATGCTCTCTACCAATCGAAAACCCATTAGGTGTCTGCCCTGAGGATAACTGAGCACATTAGGACTTGCAATTGGCATCTCTGAGTTGTGCCTGCCGGACTCTCTATAATATTAGTGGGGAAGAACCATTTAATGAAGAAAATATGTCACCTCTCTATCCATGAAGGATATTTGAAGCAAGGCCAACTGCTCTGAGGCCTCATTTAATATCTATGAATTAGGACTCCTGATAAGATCATCCTCTAACGAGTTTCCCTTACCAAGAGTATATAATACTTTGAAGTCATAGTCATGGAGGAACTTTATCCATCGTTCCTATCTCAACAAATGAAAATCCTATGAGAAACTTTTCGTCAATGTGAAAGGATAACCCTTTTAACTCATTTATTTTCCCATTGACCCTTTTGTAGTGGGTACTCATTCCCCACAGCCACTTGGATAAAGTGCTAGTAATCCAGACATAACTTTGAACACTGGATCATACTAATCCCTTCCTCAGAAAGCACCCCACCTATGCCCCCTACTTGAGAAGCTCTATGAAAGCCATCTAATATATTGATTCTCATATTGGTGCCATCTTGGGGTCTAGATTGATGTAGAAGTCCATCTCCCTATGGGGAGGTAATCCTGGAATCATCCTTTGAAAGGATGTTCCTGCACTCTTCCACTACTATTGGGAACTAAAAACTCAAAATATCAAATTCCACAAGGGTAAGGCTGGTCGAATCAAGAGTGATCAGCTACACCCTCCTATCCATGAGTTTGTCTCGTACTGCCTGGGTTTCCTTTTTCACCGACCAAGTAAAACCCCATTCCAACACAACGGATATACCACATCCTTTTTTCTAAAACAATCAATATGAGTATGAATTGTGGATGACTACTCCATACCCGAACTAACTTTATAAGTCCTCGATGCTACCACCAATAGTTTCCAACCGAAACTGTTACCTCAAGGGTCAGATCACATCGTCGACATAAGTGTGATTATCATGTCTGCTCTAATAGGTATCTACAGATGTAAGGATCAAGTCAATGGTTTAGACAAAAAGTATAAGTATTGAACAAGATTCGGGATAAGAAGGAATTATTATCACCTATGTCTATTAATGCGATATATAGTAGTGGACACAGACCATACCTGGAATCATTATTGAAGCCCTCGGGTCATGCTCCTTGACCGCATGTAGTTACTCTATTCCCCTGTCCTCCAACTCCCTGAGCCTGGTGTGAAACATGTTGGGGGTGGTGGTTGTAACATGTCAAAATGTATACCACCTCTTGCTACTCTCTTAGATCCTCTTCCATGTCTTCCACCTTGAAAATTCTTCTATTCTTGTGACTTCCTCTATCCCGGTGGACCATCCACCGTTTCACTATCAGCACAATGGGCTAGAAAATATCTAGATAGATGTCTCATACCATCTTTAGAAAAGTATTACCTCTTCCTAGGATGACTAGACTCACCCTATGAGCCCTGAGATGTAGACCCCCTGTATTGGGACCTCTTCTCGGAATGTACCATGTGTCAAAGTATCTCAGACTAACTTTGGATTCTTGTTTTCACACTAATAACATCCAATGGTTGTATCTGCTTATCCAAAGGACTTCCAACCACAAAGATTCTCTCTAGAATCCTAGAATAATTAGGAATGCACATAGTAATATTAGTGGATCAGATGTCTCTAAACACTCCTTTCTCGAAGGTTCGAGCCCTGAATCACTGGTCCCATCGTATTCATCGAGTACTAGAAAAAGTCGGCATGCCTTGATGAATACTCAGCAACTGAAATGTTTTCCTATAGAAGATCTTGGGCACACATACCCCTTAGCTTTTATGGAAAGAGCCCTTTCTCTGGTAATGCTTCTCATGCTCTGTCCAAAGAAAATTCACCTCATCATAGGATCGGGTAATCTAAACCCTACCATCAACCTACTGAGCCACCTAGAAGGCTCACTGCTAGGACAACCATTTAATCTAACGGTGCCCCATCATGATAGAAACTAGATCACCACCTCAAGATAGTCCTTATCTTCCTTTGAGTTGGGCTTGCATTGGAACCTGAGGGGTCTTTATCGCTGAAACTCGTGTAAGGGATGGAGCCTAGATGTGTCCTCTACTAGTAGTACTGGTAGTAATAGTTGACCAATGGGTAGTGGCATCGACAGGACACCACCCGAAGGTACCATCTATAGAAATGGTCCATGTACCAAAGCCTCGTCACTCTATAGACCATCCTTATGGTCAGGCACTGCAATCCTGGATGGATGTCATTGTGGAGGAATCTTGAAAGAGAATCAAGATGAACCATGGTCAATTTATTATACTTGGTGAGATGACTCTGAGAAAAAAAAGATCATGGAAAACAATCAAAGACACATGCAACAAGTTTTTTCATGTTCCAGCTTGGAAAAATGAATTTGGGGTCTTGGTGTATGGATATGTCGGCCACCGCACCAACATTAGAACCCCCAAACTAAAAGCCAAACTTGAAACACTTAACACTATTTCCCCATCAAAATTTACATACTATTTGTTCTTCTGGTAGAACCAAATAGATCTGATACCACTTTGTCAAAACCCTTCCCCCAAGGCTCATGCCGTGACTTATCCCAAGCCCACCTCCGAAAGGACAGGGGTTGGAGACTAGCGCCGAAGTCATCAACCTGCAAATGGGAGGCATTTTCCTAAGTAATTGTATGCACTCACACACAAACATGCCCCAGTTTTGTAAAAGTAAACATGAATTCCACTAAACAACCACTATGTAAAAGTAAAAACTGTGGGTCAAATGGGCCAGAATACAAACCCAAAAAAATATGAACTTAAAGTAATAAAATAATAGGAAACAATGATAGTCGCCCGCTGGAAACCCCACATGATGGGTAAGTATAGATTAACTTCCAAAAGCCGTAGAAGCACATCCCACCTACCTGACCTCAATGGGCACTGCCTGGTCCTAGGACACGTAGTCCTCTACCAAGTCGTCGATTTTCTTTACTAGAAACGACACGTGGAAGCGATGCCTGTGCATGGGTGGTCATAGCAATACTCAATAGGGAACCTGAAACCAACTCGGGACTCACATAAATCCACAAAGGAAATCACAAAATAATGCACAAAGATTAGATTCACTAGATTCATATCAACCCAAGTATAACTTAAGGTGTTGATAGTAAAACCAATGGTTATAAACAGAAAAACATCAATCACGGCAAAGGAACTCATCCCCGATGAGTCCATTAGGCTAGTTAGGTCACCTAGACTTATTGAGTAGCTAAGTCATGAAGACTCACTGATAGTTGAGTCATAAAGCCTTTCTGGGTAGCTGAGTCACAAAGTCTCTCTTATAGCTGATACAAAAAGTTTCACTGGGTATCTAAGTCATGATGTTTCATGGATAGCTGAGTCACAGAGTTTCATCTAGTAGCTGAGTCACAATGTCTCACTGATAGCTGAGTCATAAAGTCTCTCTGGGTAGCTGATTCATGAAGTCTCTCTAAGTATCTAAGTCACAGAGTCTCGCTGGGTAGCTAAGTCATGAAGTGTCACTGATAATTGAGTCAAGGGGTCTTGTTGGGTAGTTGAGTCACGAAGCCTTGCTGGGTTAACTTCCTTAAAAACACTGGTTTCATGTGTTTTGGAAGTGTTTTTATCTTGATCTCTTTTGAGTTAGCTCGCCAGGTATAACTTATTGATTGTGACACATATTTTTCCCTATATGATGCCTCCAAAAAGACATACAATTGGGATTCTAGTGAGGTATCATGAAAATGGCCCACTGAGTGATGAGGCGTTAGTACAGGGACAACTTACAGCGATAACACCTCTGGGTGGTGTACCAGTACTACCCCCACCCATAGAGTAGGAGTTCCTACCAACCCCACTAATAGATAGTGCATGATGATTGAGAGCACTTTATGAATTATATAGATAGAGGCCTCCATGGTTTCAAGGTGATATAGATCCTCAGGCATCTGAGGATTGGATGGAAGTAGTTATGCCAGTTTTTCACCTGGCAGAGAAACCTATAGACCAGATGGTGGTCCTACCTGCTAGCCATTTTTAAGGAATGATAGTGAGATGATGGAGCTTGATGCTCCAGGAACTCGATGAGGTGGACCTTTCTTGGATGGACTTTGAGAGCCTCTTTAGGGAGGAGTTCATACCAGTGACACTACGCTCAGTTTGTATTCCGGAGCTACCACACCTACAATAGGGAAGCATGTCTCTGGCCCAGTACTCAGTGAGGTTTACTGACCTATCCCTCTACTCCACTAACATGATATGATATGCTTTCTTCATGTCCTATAACTTTGAGCAGGGAATTTTATGGGAGATCAGGGTGTTGATGATTTTTCTCCGCATCCTGACACAAGCTGGAGTGCTAGTGCGGGCTCTACTAGTGGAGAGCTTCCTAAATGAGCAGGCACCGACAGTGAGAGCCACCATCGGATGAAAAGTTGTCGATTCATCTAAATTACCTAGTAGGTAGATGACGTAGAGGCCCAAATAGGCTAGGCCTTTAGTAGGATGACCTTGGGATGTAGGGTCCGAGGTATGAAACTCGTGAGCCAGAGGAGGTTAGCTGAGGGCTAGAGTTTCTTACTCCTGCGGTGGGTAGGGAAACATGGCTTGTGAATACCCGAACCATCACAAAGATGATCAAAAAAAGGTCGAGGGACCACCAAGGTAATGGTAGAGGTTCAAGTGAGGAGGTCCGTGTGGAGGTGGACATGGCAGGGGAGTAGGTCGAGCAGCAGGCGGTGGACGACGGTTCGAGGTGCTACCTCCACCACCCCTAGCTGGTCCACCACGAGCTCTAGGAGCATGTAGATAGGGGCGAGGCCAACTTCAGGTGATGGAGGCCTATGACCACAATTCTCTAGAGATGATTAGAGGTACGATCTGTGTCTTCTCCACCTTATCTTCAGTTCTTATAGACACATGTGACTGTCATTCTTTCCTTTCTACATACCTCGTTTGAGGCTTAGAGATTCCAGTGGATTCGTTGGCTCGATCCTTATGATTAGATACTCCTACAAGATGGGATTCTATGATTACACACTGGTGTTGGCAGTGTAATATTACTCTTGGAGGTTAGATATTCATCATGGATCTCCTAGAATAAGTGTCGAGTCCTTACAATGTCATCTTGTGTATGAATTGGTCATCTACATTCCATGATTAGATCGACTATTTTAGGCAGAATGTGTGGTGTGACTGTGAGTATGGGACCATTTTTTCCTTCACCAATTAGAAGGGAAACTTTTTAGAACATGATGGACTTTCTCGGAGGAGGGTGCAACCGATCACTCACCAGTTGGCTAGCCTCACCCTTGGTGTGGTGGACCAAAGGAGTCTAAGTTTTCCTGTAGTGGTGGATGAGTACAAGGATGTATTTCTTGAGTATATTTCATGACTACGTCCCCATAGGGAGGTAGACTTTTTCATCGACCTGTACCCTGAGACGACACCAATATCTACACCAGAATATTGGATGGCTCTTGCGGAGCTTCATAAATTTAGGGTACAGCTGGAGGACTTGCAGGAGAAGGGCTTCATGAGACCAAATTTTTCTCCATGGGTAGCCCCATTGTTGTTTTCTAAGAAGGAATATGGAATCTTGAGACTATGTGTGGAATTATGGTACCTGGACTAGGTGACCGTGAAGAATAAGTATCCACTACTAAGGATTGATGACCTCTTCGATCAACTGAAGGGATCTAGGTGGTTCTCGAAGATCGACCACATATCAGGCAATCATAGTCATCAGGCACGAGATGAGGACATATTGAAGAAAACCTTTAGATGCTAGTATGACCACTATGAGTTTTTTGTGATGCCTTTTGGCGTGAAAAATTCCCCAATAGTTTTCATTGGACTCATGAACTGGATCTTCCAGCCTTACCTTGATTGTTTCATGGTAGTCTTCATTGATGAAATCTTGGTGTAACTGGCGTCAAAGGAGGAACATGATACACACCTGAAGATAGTACTGAATACACTCTAAGAGCACCAGATATATGGTAATCTCTCAAAGTGATAGTTCTGGATTTGGGAGGTCCACATTCTAGGACATGTCATCTCGAACACTTGAGTTTTGGTAGATCCTGTGAAGATAAAGGCAATGCTTACTTGTGATCCACCCATGAGAGTGACTGAGGTGCATATTTTTTTTGGGGTTGGTTGGGTACTAATGGAGGTTCATCCTCGACTTCTCCAAAGTAGCAGGACCTGTGATAGCTTTGACGAAGAAGGAAAAACCCTTTGTGTGGATAAAGAGGTGCTCGCAGAGTTTCCAGAAGCTGAGGTGGGGACTGAAAAGTTCCCCCATCATGAGACTACTAGAAGAGAGCATTAGGAACGTAGTCTTATGTGATACATTAGGGTCCATAATGGATTGTGTCATGATGTAGAAGTGAGAAGTGATCACCTACGGATCACAGCAGTTGAGTCAGCATGAGAATAACAAAGTGACCTATGACCTTGAGTTAGAAGCAGTGGTCTTTGCCTTGATGATGTGGCAACACTACTTGATGGGTGAACGGGTTATCATCTACTCCAACCACAAGAGACTCAGGTATATCTTCTCACAGAAGTACCTAAAATTGAGATAGTGGTAATGGCAAGAGTTCCTCAAGGACTATGACTTTGAGATAGTTTATACTCCTGGGAAGGGGAATGTGGTGGCTGACTTACTCAGTAGAAGGTCTAGTTTGTAGCTGCTAAGTGAGGCAACGAAGTAGCTAGCCATGATGCAGATATCCTTCGTGGATAGTGATAGAGTGGTTTACCTTTAGTTGATGTCTATTAATCCACTCTTACAGTGAGTTAGGGAGGTAGATCATGTAAATGTTGACTGTGAGTCCTGATATACTCAAATATCCTCAGGATAGGCCCTTGATAGATTTTTGATAGCTGGAGAGCACGTCCTTCTTTTTAGAGGACTCACCATAGTAATAGTAACATTATGAGAGGATGTGTTGATGGAGTTACATAAATCACCTTTAGAGGTATATCCTGGTGTGGCGAAGATGTACCAAGACCTCTGATGCCAGTACTAGTGGCCAGGGATGAAGAAAGCGGTGGCATAGTTCATTTCATGATGCGTCACTTGTTAGCATGTGAAGGACAAGCATCATGTCCCAGTAGGATTGACACAACCACTTGAGGAACTAGAGTGGAAGTGGGATGGTATCTCTATGGACTTCGTGACGGGGTAACCACGCATGTCCAGGGGCCATAATTCTATCTGGGTGATCGTTGACTGACTCACCATGTCGGCCCACTTCCTACCCATCTGGTAGCAGGGATCAGTTGAGGGCTTGGGATGCCTCTACTTCTAAGAGATAGTGCAGCATCACAGGGTGCCTTTGATAATCGTCTCAGACCATGATTCACGCTTTACATCCCAGTTGTAGAAGGGATTGCGGGAGGAAATCGGGAATCACCTACGCTTGAGCACTTCCTTTCACCCTCATACAGATGGTCAGACAAAGTGGACCATAAAGACCTTGGAGGACATGCTCCAAGCATGTTTCTTAGATTTTGGTCACAGTTGGGAGGACCACCTACCATAGGTGGAGTTTGTATACAATAATAACTATCACTCCATAATTGGCATGGAACTGTTTGAGGCCTTGTATGGGCATCCATAAAGATCACCTCTATTCTAGATAGACCCAGGGGAATTTGTACACATGGGTTTGAAGTTGGTACTGGCTATCATTGAGAAGGTGCAGACCATCCGGGAGTAGATGAGGACTACAAAGAGTAGGCAGAAATCATATGTTGACAGGAGACAGAGACCCTTGGAGTTCAAGGAGGGAGACCATGTTTTCTTTTGGGTATCACCCCAATAGGGATTGCATATACTTGGCTGGGGTGGAAAGTTATCTATGAGGTTCATCAGACCATTCTAGATTCTCAGCAGAGTTAGCGAGGTGGTATACCACCTTGCTCTTCCCCCACATATGCACATGGTGCATGATAATTTTCATGTGTCTCAGCGGATCAGGGACATGCATGATCCATCACACTTCATCGACTGGGGTGAGCTGGAAATTGATGATGGGGCGACAGTTGTGGAGTTCTCAATGGAGATAGAGGATCGATAGGAGAAGGTCCTTCGTTGATGTTCAATTCCTCTGGTGCAAATTCAGTGGCAGCATAGGAATATCCTGGGGAGAACATGGTAGTGGGTGGCTCAGATTAGTTCTCAGTACCCCCACTTGTTTGAATAGTCATTGTTTTGGATTTTGGGGATGTAAATACTTATGGGGGGATAAGGTAATGTCCCGGAATTTCCAGGTATTTTTTAATTTTATGGAATTACTTCTAGACTACACACTTTGAGGGCACGTTATTCCAAGGCCCGGTGATCCCGAAATGGAATTATGAACTTTTTTTGAGTTCACTTAAATAAATGTGTAGGTGAGGTTTTTTTAACATATGAACCAGTGTTTGGATCAAAAATTAATTGGTACTGTTGAACTTGAAAATTGAGGATTCACCAAGAAAAGGCTTAACTTTGACCGATAAGGGTCGAACAAAAAAATTTATTTTTCTGAATTTTTGGAAAATAATAAAATAACTTTAAAAAGTTATTTTATTTTTTTTTCTCAACCCATGAGCAGCGGACGACGGCATAGTGGTGCAGGAACGAGGTGAAGATGAGGCACATTAAAGGAGGCCCCTTAATGTATTGTAAAGATGAAACATAATGATGCAATGTCGCAGCATAACAGAAATGATGTGACATATTCCCTTTTTAACTAGCTAATGCATTGGAGAGTTGGGAATTAAACTGTGAGAAATTATCTGATGAACCTCTGGTGAGTTTCCTCTCCAATTAAGAATGAAGAATGTCGATAGAACATCATCTACTTTGACATAATTCAAAGAAATAATCTAAGAAGTGATGAAAGACATCGACTTATTGAACCCTCGAGGACAGAATGCTATGTCAATGAATGTCAAACGATGTAGGGGTTATGCTTTATTTTTTATTGATGTTCTTTCCCCATTATTCATTCGAAAACAATGAATGTGGATCAACCCAAAAATAGGTTGATCTATGGATCGTTTTTTCTGGCAAGATGGTTGTTAAATTCAGGGACATGAATGGTGGGGTGGCTTCATGCATTGAAATCCCAATCCTCACCTTTTATTATACACCTCTAACGTGGAGAGCATGGGCCGACATGAACAAGGCCCGAGTCCCTCCAACTTGTGTGTTCTTGTATGTTTTTTGTAAATGGATTTTTCCAAGATAGTGCAAAGGTTCATTCGAGGTCATCGTAGTGACGAGGGTGTACCTCAAAGGCCGTAGGAGCAAGTGGTGTGAAGAACGGACCACCAGAGTGCGTACGGTGGTACACCGAAGTTCTTGCTGGCGGGGTAGTGGGGTTTTCGGTTGTGCCAGTGGCTGATGAAGATGGTGCGCTGAGCGGCGGAGACCGTGACCACCATGGTCACAGAACAGGAGACCTGTAGTGTCATTCTAGTGTTGCATTGATGGGTAAACCCATGGACTTGGTCTATGGGTGACATGGAGGAGAGGCCTGCATCCGTGAGCCCTGTTTGGCCAAAGGGGGCAGTCTGGTTGACCAGTCGTGCATGCCCCCAATCGGACCTGTCAGGCCGGCCGACCCACTCGGTCGGGCTAGCGGACACGACCACCCGAGTGGCCTAGTTAGTTATTTTAGCCAGTCCGACTAAGTCAAACCGAGCTTGGTAAAAATGATTAGGCCATCGAGTGACCAGAGTCAGAATTTGATTGGACCGCCTGTACGGGTCGGGCCGAATAATTTCGATTCACTGGGTGACCTAACAGATTAGACCCATAGCCAACCTGGTCCAGGACCAATGAGGCCTAATGGGAAATGCATCCAAGATGGGTCATGCGATACCTTGTGCCAGGATTGTTCAGGTTGGTCTGACCATGTCGAACTGCGCCCGAACACAACTGGCCCCTTTTTAAAGAAATGAAGATATCTCTTCGACCGGGCGTCCGATTGACGCGCCATCTAAGACACGAGGACCCTTATGATGAGGAGTTCCTTCTGAGTTACCATATGTTAGTTTTGGGGGAGATTTCCATATGGCCGGGTTGGATCAGACTCGAATCCAACAAGACCCTTTTTACAAAAATGCTTATATATTACAGACCGGGCGTCCGTTCGACATGCAGTCTGTTGTGTTGGGACCCTTACAGAAATACAGTCCTTTGAGTTAATCTATTTGGGACTTCTTGTTGGTTTATGTAAGACCAATGTATTTAAGTGAAGATCCTTCAGAAATCAAGTGTCTTATGTGCGGGAATCCAATGGCTAGTTGTGACGTGAGGGATGAAGAGCGACCCTTTTTGGAACAACATATGAACAACCCTTTGTGGATCATAATATGAGTGACCCTTCATGGATCATCATAAGAGAATTACTTCTTGGATTTTCATGAGAGTAACCCTTCATGGATCAATAGTGGAGCGACCCATCATGGACCGGCCGTAGAGTGACCCTTTGTGGATCCACAGCAGAGTAACCCTTCATGGATTAGTAGTAGAGAAACCCTTTGTGGATCAGAAACAGAGCCTCTTAATAGAATAATATGATCTAGATTTATGACTAAACATATTTACTTTTGTACTTAACTTATACTTAGTGTGAGCTATCTTTTACAGTGTGCTATGTATTGAAGATCTTGCTTGGTGGTATTACCACTGTGGTATTACCACTGTGGTATTTCTTTTTTTCTATTTTTCCTTTGTGAATTTTTGAGAGACCTTCAGGGGTATCGGGGTCGCTACTGAGTATTTTATAGTCATACATACATGGGATTTACCCGAACCTATTTTGTCTTGTGCATACGATGGATAACATTGACTAGGACATTGGGGAGCTAGGGCTAGATGGTGCTAGGAGTTCGATTGATAGATGTGGTGTTATACAGTGACATATGACTGTGATATGCACTTACGCTTCAGGTATGATTCTTTTTGTATGACCTCTATAGCTTACACTTCCTTTTATGTACTTTAATTTCTGTTGGGATTGTATTTCGACCCCTTTTACTTTTTTCAGAACTTGTACTTGTTGGTTTTAGTTTCAGCTTACGTTTCGTAGTATGGGATGCATGTGTGTGTATAGGTTGAAAGGAAATCCCTTACCTTTTTGGGATATGACTTTTTGATGCTATTTGTTATCCCATGGCCTATAAAAGTTAGTATTGGGGTAGTCACGCCAGTTTTAGACACCTGGATGTGTGATACGTCCCTAGAAGATGTCCCAAGGAAGGGGGTCTACAGCTTTGGGATCATAGGGTGAGTCCAGTCGGCCAAGGAAGAGGTAATGATTTTCAAAATATGGTAGGGGACATCTATCTAGATATTTTTCAGCCTGTCGTGAGGATAGTGAAATGGTGGATGGTCCTTTGGGGTAGAGGAAGTGATAGGAACAAATGGATCTGTAGGGTGGTAGACATGGTAGAGGAGCTAAGAGAGCAGCAAGAGTTGGAATACATTTAGACATGTTACAGCCACCACCCCAAGGTAGTACAAACCAGTATTAGGGAGTTGGGGGATGGGGGATGGGATTAGCTACATGTGGTGAAGGAGTATGACCTAAGGTCTCAAGGAATGATTTGAGGTACGGTCTGTGTCTACTACGAGTTACCGTATTAATAGACATAGGTGTTAACCATTCCTTCTTATCGTGAATCTTGTTCAAGACCTAGAGTTTCCAGTTAAACTTTTGACTTGATCCTTACATTTGGAGATTCATATGGGAGGAGACTCAATAATCACACCTATACCAATGGTGTGATCTGACCCTTGAGGCAAGAGTTTTAGTTGGAACCTCTTGGTGGTAGCGTTGAGGCCTTACGATGTTAGTTTGGGTATGGACTGGTTATCCACAGTCCATTCTCATATTGACTGTTTTAGGAAAAAGGATGTGGTAAATCCACATTTTTGGAATGAGGTTTTCCTTGGTCATCAAGAATGGAAACCCAAGCAGTAAGGGATAAACTCTTTTATAGGAGGGTGTAGCCGATCACTCTTGAGTCATTCGGCCTTACCCTCATGGTAGTAGATGTTTTGAGTTTTCAGTTCCCAACAGTAGAGGTGGAGTGTGGGAACATCCTTTCAAAATATGTTTCTAGGATTACCTCCCCATAGGGGGGGGACTTATATATCATTCTATACCCCAATATGGAACCAATATCAACATCAGTATATTAGAGGGATTTCGTAGAGCTTCGCAAGTAGGGGGTGTATGTGGGGGACTTGTAGAAGATGGTTTTAGTAAGACCCAGTGTTCGAGGTTATGTGTGGATTACTAGAACTATAACCAAGTGGTCTTGGAGAATGGGTACCCACTACCAAAGGGTCTATGGGCACATCAATTAGTTAAAAAGGGATAGCCTTTCTCATGGATGGAAAGGTACTCGTTGGCTTTTTAGTATTTGAGATAGCGGATATGGATGGATTTTCTCCAAGACTATGACTTTTATATAGTCTATACTCCTAAGAATGGTGAACATGGTGGTAGACGCGCTCAGTAGGAGGTCTGGCCTACAATTACTGAGTAAAGCAACTGAAAAGTTATTCACGATGCAGATATCCTTCATGGATGATGATAGAGCATATTACCTTCATTCAATGACTATCACTCCCCACTCTTACATAGAGTTAGCGAGGCACAACTTTTAGATGTTGGATGCAAGTCCTGACATGCTCAATTATCATCAGGACAAGATCCTGATGGATTTTCGATAGGTGGGGAGCACATTATCCCTTTTAGAGGATGCGTTGTAGTACCAGTGATGTTGCAAGAGTTAGTGTTGAAGTAGTTCTATACATCCCCTTTGGCAGTACATCCTAGTGTGGCAAAGATGTACCAAGACCTTCGATGTCAGTACTGGTGGCCAAGGATGAATAAAGTAGTGGAAGATTTTGTTTCATGATGCCTCAGTTGTTAGCAAGTGAAAGTTGTGTATTAGGTTCCAACAGGCTTGGCCCAACCACTTGAGGTACTAGAGTGGAAGTGAGATGGTTTATCGATGTACTTCATGAAGGGATTACCACGCACGTCCAAGGTCCACGATTATATCTAGGTGTTCATTGAAAGAATCATCAATTCGTCTCACTTCATACCCATCTTGGAGTAGGAATTGGTAGAGGGATTGGGATTCCTCTACGTCTAAGAGATATTGTGACTTCACATGGTGCCTTCAAAAATCATCTCAGACCATGATTTATCCTTTATATCCCGGAGGGATTGGGACGCATTTATGTCTAGAAGATTGTATGACTTCATGGGGTGCCTTAAATGATCATCTCAAACCATGATTCATCCTTTATATCCCAGTTGTGGAAAGGTTTGTAGGAGGCATTTATGACTCAGCTTCACTTTAGAACAGCTTTTCACCCTTAGAAAGATGGTCAGACAAAGCGGACCATACTGAACATGGAATAAATGATTCGTTTTTCATCCTTTATTTTGGTCATAGTTTGGAGGACCACCTTCCACTGGTGGAGTTTACATACAACAACCGTTATCACTCCACCATTGGAATGGCACCATTTGAGTCCTTGTACAGGTGGCCATGAAGATCACCTCTATGCTGGATAGACCCAGGGGAGTTTGAGGAGGGAGACCAAGTGTTCCTTCAAGTCTCACCCCGATGGGGATTGTGGAGATTTTTCTGGGGTGGAAAGTTATATCTGAGGTTCATTAGAACCTTTCATATTCTTAAAATATTTGGATAGGTGGTGTACCACCTAGATCTTCTCCCATAGATACACTAGGTGCATGATGTTTTCCACGTGTCGCAGTTGAGGAGGTACGTGCATGGTCCATTTCACATCAATCGACTGGGGTGAACTAGACATTGATGATGGTCAAATTTTCCCAAATTCCTAGTGGAGATATAGGATCGACAGGAGTGGGTCCTTCGTGGATGGTTGATTATACTAGTGCATGTTCAATGGAAATACGAGAATCTCCAAGAGATTGCATGGGAGAGGGAGTATAACAACCCTGCTCTTTATTACACATAAACATGATTTATTACATAAACTCTTCACTTGATACAACATGGAATATTGAGAGGTCAAGTGTCTTTGGGGATTAAGATCATTACATAACAACTTAAAACATAAAACACACATGATCTTTATTGAAAACTTCATTTACCTGACCACTACATTCCCTCGTACTTAGCATTGCATGGGATAACCTGAGGGCATGCATAAGAAAAGGGTGATCTATAAAGCCTAGTAAGGGAATAAACATGGAATAACTTGAAGAATAAAATACATGTTAGACAATAGGAATATCAATGGAGAACAAGAGAAACATTAAAATAAATGCATGATAAATCATGATAATCATAACATGGAAATGTGGCAACAATACTTAACATGGAATTAGAATGAGCCAAGGCTCATTGCACATAGAGCATGATTAAACCCTAATTGAAAATGAGGCACGAGTAAAACCTTGTTTCACTTGAATTATCATGATTCAACACCCATTTCACATGACATATCATGATACAATAATTTACCCAATGCATTGGAGTTCTATCATGGCACACCCTTCTTAAACATTTCATTTCATGCATAAGTGTGCCACATGGATCATATAACATGGAATCAATCAACATCATAAGTTATTCCAATATTAATTAATGTGGAATAAATAGATGAATGTACCATTCAATATGTATATTTTTCATAAAGTTAAATACCCTTGATAGAGACATGTGTATGGTATTAACTACACAATGATCTTGGCTTGGAAAAATGTGGTCAATTTCGGTAGCATAACAACATGACATACGGATTCATAAAAATGGTTGATGAGATATAAAAGGGTGTATCATAATATTTACATGAAATGGAAATTATGGGGGGCATATGAAATACATGTCCCAAAAAATGTAATGGAATTTAGATTCATAATACAAAATAATTACTTGGATGTAAATTCCATTACATCCAAGTAATTATTTTGTATTATGAATCTAAATTACATTACATTTGTGGAAACTATTATTGTAGAAGAATACAAACAGAAGAATATGTTGATCCCAACCTACATTAAATTCCACTGAACATGATCTTAACATATATTCTAGTGTCGAAATAGTTTGCTCAGATTAGTCATTAGTTTGAGGATGATAGGTTGTACTAAAGTATATTTCAGTATCCAGAGCATGTTGAAGACTCTTCCAAAAAATAGAGGTGAATGTTGGATCTCAATCGGATACAATAGATAGTGGTACACCATGCATCCTTACCACTTCCCTAATGTATATCCATGACATTTGATCTAATGATAAATCCTCATGAATTGCAATGATGTGTGAAGACATTTTAAGATGATCCACAACAACCGAGATTGCATTGTTACCTTTGGATGTCTTTGGAGGTGTTGTGACAATGTACATGGTTATGTTCTCCCATTTCCATGCTGGTATGGGTAATGGTTGCATAATCCCCTTAGACTTCTCTATCTCATCCTTCACTTGCTGACACACCAGGTACTTTGATGTAAATTCAGTGATCTCCTTCTTCATATTATCCCACCAAAAAATCTCTCGGAGATCTCGGTACATCTTTGTGTTTCCTAGGGGAATAGAGAAATTTAAACTATGTCCATCATCCAAAAGTTCCTTCTTCAGCTCTTAACTTGATGGAACACATAGTCTTTTCCCAAATATCATAATTCCTTCTACATTAACATTAAACTCTGAGTATTTCCCTCTTCTGATAGCTTCCACTTTTTTATGAATTCCCACATCATCCTTTTGAGCATTCTTTAAATTTTCCAAAAGAGACAGTTGAGCAATCATTTGTGAAAGGATTGATGATGTTCCATTATTTATGATTCCAATGTCCATCTTCATCAAATCTAAGAAGATTGGATCCTTCTCGATTCGCATCAATGATAGAATCGCTGGGTCCTTTCTACATAGAGCATATGCCACCTTGTTTGCTTTCCTAGGGTGGTAATTGATTGAGTAGTCATAGTATTTGATCAGCTCTAACCATCTTCATTGGCGAATGTTCAACTCTTTCTGTGTGAATATATACTTGAGGATTTTTTGGTCCGTATATATTTCACACTTCTTCCCAAAGAGATAATGCCACCAAATATTAAAGCGAAGATCACCAAAACCAACTCCAAATCATGTGTTGGATAATTCTTCTCATGATCTTTTAATTGCCTTGAAGCATAGGCAATGACTTTGTCATTTTGCATCAACACACAACCCAAGCCCTTATTCGAAGCATCATTGAATACCACAAAAGTTATCTACTTGTGTGTAAAGGGAGCACGAGCATAGTGATAAGCCTTATTTTTAACTCCTTGAATCTTTCTTCGCATTTATTACTCCAAGAAAACTTTACTCCCTTCCGAGTTAGCTTGGTAAGAAGGTTTGAAAATCGTGAGAAATTTCTCACAAATCGTCGATAATATCCAACTAAACCCAAGAAGATTCAGATATTCGTTACCGATGTTGGCCTCAACCATCCGTTAATTGCATATGTTTTGGAGGGATCAACAGATATCCCATTGCTTGTGATGATATGGTCCCAGAATGAGAAACCCTTCAACTAGAACTCACAATTTTTGTACTTTTCCTAGAGCTTCTCCTTCCAAAAGGTCTATAGTATTGTTTATAGATAATCCTCATGATCCACCTTGGTTTTAGATTATATCATTATATCATCAATAAATACTACAAAAATTTGTCAAGGTAATCCCTAAAGTCTCTATTCATAATGTCCATGAAGATTTTTGGAGCATTAGTGAGTCTGAAAGGCATTACTATGAATTCATAGTGCCCGTATCTTGTACAAAAAGTAGTCTTGGTGATATCTTCCTTCTTCACCCTTACTTGATAATATCCCGACCTCAAATCCACCTTGGATAAGTATTTTGATCCATGAAGATGATCGAACAAGTCATCGATTTGTGGGAGAGGATACTTGTTCTTTATTTAGATTTTTTTAAACTCACGATAATCGATGAAAACGTGCATTGACCCATCTTTCTTCTTAACGAAGAGGACTGGTGAACCCCATGATGAAGCACTTGGGCGTATAAAATATTCTCCTTTAGTTGTTTCTTCAACTCCTCAAGCTTCACAACAGTCATTCTATATGGATTCTGGGATATTGGCGATGCCCCAGGTATAAGATCAATTGAGAATTAAACATCTCTTCGAGGAGGAAGACCAGGAGATTCCTCAGGAAACACTTTATAAAATTCCCTCACAATAGGAATGTCTTCAAGGATGGTTGCCTCCTTAGACTCAATCATCTGAGCGATATACGTTTGCTCACAGGGCAGTAATATCCACACTTGAGATGATGGAGCTAAAGAAGATTCATCTTCTTCCTTGCACTTGTATAGAATCGGGGTTCGACTCTCAACATGGAGATCGATTTCCCTCTCATGGAAATTTATGTTGGATCTATATAAGGAAATCTAGTCCATGCCAAGAATTGCATAAAATTCCACTAGAGGGAGTATGAAAAGGTTCACTAGGAAATTCAATCCACAAATTATAACAGAGGAGGAGTTATATTCATGGGATAAAATGATTTCCCCATTTTTTATTCTCAACGACATCTTTACTTCCATGATTTTTGGTGGTGTTGGGATTGTTTTACTAAAATTTTGGGATATAAAAGAATTCATAGAACCTGAATCAAAAAGTATGTTCGCTATTCATGAATGAATAACTAGTGTACCTGTCAGCACTTCATTGTTGGGGTTCAGTTCAGCAGTAGTGATGGAAAGAGCTCTCCCTTTCTACCTTGGAGGTTATTGGTTGCCTCTGAAAACCTTGGCTCTGGGCACTGATCTGAAAGATGCCCTGGTTCTTTTCAGTAGTAGTAATGAACAACGTGTTGTGGTTCGAACGGATCGTTCCTCTCCTCTGTTGCATCTGCATGTTTTTCTTTTCAATAGTTAGTAGCTAGGTTCCCTTCTCTTCCACACCTAAAGTATTTCCTCATCCTCTTCATGAAATTTCAAGGGTGATTCTTTCCGCACCTTTGTCAAGTGAGGTGCTGGATCTTCATAGAACCTTTGGATTTATCCATTGGACCACCAGCATCGAAGTACACCTTACGCTTCTTATCCCCATGATACCCCTAAGATTCTCCAATCTCCATTTCGACCTTGATGACACATTGGACAATTTCCCCATAGTTGTCGAAGTCACATATCGCCAGTGCTTTCCGTAGGCTAGGTTTCAGCCCACCAAAGAAACGGTCAACATTGCATTCCGGGGTAATGACAAAGTTGAAGGAGTATCGTGCAAGCCTTTTAAAGTATTCCTCATACGCTCTGATAGATTCGTCATCTTTTTTCTTGAGGTCAAGGAAGTCCCTTTCCTTATTAAGTCAGAGTGTTCATGTAAAATATTTATTGAAAAAAATCTTCTGGAAATCCATCCATTCAATGCCTCAATCTTCTCCTCAGGCTTTGAATTTTTTTATCAACATCCACCATTGATCAGCTTCACCCTTCATAAGATAAGAATCTAGGAGAACTGTCTCTTGTTCAGAACATCGAATGATGGAGAATATATTTTCAATAGAGTTTATCCATTGTTCGGAGATTGAGGGATTGTATGATCCATTAAAAGTATGAGGCCTTTCGCTCATGAAGCTCTCGATAGTGACTTGTTATTTCTTGGGGGGGGGTTGAATGTTCCTCTTGACCCATGTTTGTATTCAAAGCTTAAGTTAACTGAGAGAGAAGCGTGAACAAGTTTGCGATTCTCGCTCCCATCAGATTGGGCATCTCATTAGCATAGTCATCACATTGATCTCTACATCGGTTGATAGCCCGAGTCCTTCTATTACCGGCCATTGGGTAGAATAAAATGAATGTTAGGGGTAACACATAAAGGGTGATCCAAGGACCAAAAGTATGACTTATAAATAACATTTATTTCCTTAACTTATGAATCCATAGGCTTCAATCTATGCAATTCATGATCTACTTTCTAACATATATTATTATGGGCATTTTTTTCATTCCCTTAATATGGTTTTGTACTAAGCTTGAAAATTTACCAAAGAATATCCCCAAGAGTTTAGTAACCAATAGTGTAGCAAGGCTCGTTGTCATGAACTGGTTCCCGTTTGAGTCTATCTCAAAGAAGTGTTTTCGGGTTTTACCCCTACAATACATCTGTGCCAGAGCCGCCTCTACCTACTCATATCCAGACAGGGATGTATTTTCTTAATAAACCAATTACTCAATTCTGACCAATACTTAGGGATTTTTTAATTTTACTTATTATTATCTCTAAGTTTTCACTAGGGTTTTCTAATCCTAACCCCTAAAAAACTAAACCTCCCTCTGATACCAACTATAACAACCGTGCTCTTTAATACACATAAACATGATTTATTACATAGACTCTTCACTTGATACAACATGTAAGATCGAGAGGTATAGTGTATTTGGGGATTAGTATCATTACATAACAACTTAAAATATAGAATGCATCATCTTATTGAAAACATCCTTTACATGATCACTACATTCCCTCATACTTAGCATTACATGGGATAACCTGAGGACAAGCATAAAAAAAGGGTGAGCTATAAAGCCCAGTAAGGGAATAAACATGGAATAACATGAGGAATAAAATAGATGTTAGACAATAGGAATATAAATGGATTACAATAGAAACATGAACATAAAGGCATGATAAAGCATGATAATCGTAACATGGAAATGTGGCAACAACACTTAACATGTAATTAGCATGAGCCAAGGCTCATTGTACATGGTGCATGAGTAAACCCTCATTGCACATGAAGCATGAGTAAAACCACATTGCACCTGAATTAGCATGAGTCAACACCCATTTCATATGGAGTATCATGATATAATACTTTACCCAATGCATTGGAGCGCTATCAGGGCACACCCTTCTTAAACATTTCATTCCATGCATAATTGTGCCACATTGATCATATAACATGGAATCAATCAACATCATAAGTTAATACATGATTAAGTAATGTGGAATAAATACATGAAATTACCATTCAATATGTATATATTCATAAAGGTGAATACCCTTGATAGATACATGGGTATGGTATTCACTACACAATGATCTTGGCTTGGAAAAACATGGTGCAATCTCGGTAGCATAAAAACGTGACATAAGGATTTGTAAAAATGGTTGAAGAGATATAAAAGAGTGTCTCATAATATTTACATGAAATGGAAATTAAGGGGTCATATAGATTCATTTTCCAACAAAAGTAATAGAATTTAGATGCATAATACAAAATAACTACTTGGATGTAAAAGAGGAGAGAGAAATACCTCTCTGAATTTTGGAATTGTAACGGCTGTACATGGGAGGAATTAATGAGTGAGAAATGGGTCCCCCATCATCAAAACAAAAATAGGGCAGTATGGGGGAGGTGTGAAATCATACCTCAACATTTTTAATTGAAAACAAAAGGGCATAACAACTTAAAGAAAATTGGACAAAAATGAGAAAGGAAGAAATCTCTTACTTAGAAGTGTGACCCCAAAGGATTGAGAGAGTCTTGAGAGAGGCTTCTTGAAAGATTGGGGAACCTTGGGAGGATTCTATAGAAAATAGGGAAGGTTTTGGTCAAACTACAAAGGCTTTGAGTGAAGAGGAAGTGCGAGCTTCGGTGAGTTTATATAGGAAAGGAGAGGGAATTCTTTATTGTTTAGGTTTCGGACACCTCACATTAAACTAATCAAAACCACAAACCAGACCATGGTTTTTTTCCCATGGTGTTTTCCAAATGGGAGTGGAAAACAATATTTTAGAAAGCCAATGGCTGAACATCTTAAAATAATAGGTTTTCTTATGTCGAGGTGAGTCACACTCTCGAGGAAAACAATTTAAAATGAAAAAATGTTTTATAAGTCTTGGAGGGTACACTATTACTTTGTAAAATAAATCAAAAAAAATCTAAAATACCATTATTTTAATGCGAAAAAATATGTTGGCCGAACATAAAATTTATTTTCTTTTATTAGATCACTATTGGTTCATTATGATGTTATAAAACATATTATATATTTAAACGGTATTTAATTTTTACCAAAAAATTCAACTATCTCTGAAAATTATGAAAAATTCACCGTTGGATAATTTCGACGTCCTGATTCAAAAAATAATATTAATATTATATAAATAATTTTCTAAATATGTTAATTTTTACTTTTAAAATAAAAACTGACTTTTATAAAAAATTCATGGGTTTTGACAAAAACAGCTTTCAAACCTTAATAAAAATTACTATTTCATTCATAAAATTATACGATAATTTATATTTAATAAAAATAAATTTTATAATAATAATAATATTTTCTTATAATATTATTTAATTCAAAAATCCATTAATTCATCAAAATAGATTTCTTAGTTGAATATTAACTAACAATTCTATTTGTTCATTAAAAACTATTTACAAAGTAACAATATTATTAATGTATATTATCTATACAAGAGTAATGTAAATAGTCATAGTGCTAGGGTATCATTACATAAACCCTTATGACACCCACATAAGACTGAAGGGTAAGGTGTGCGATGGTGACAAACTCTTGGGATGGCTCGGATAACATCGCTCAGGTGGTAATCTCTATTAACTTCTGCTTCTCCCGTAGTCGGTTCCGATCAAGCTTAACATGTTCAAGATCAGCTTGGGCTTAGTAAAGAGTAAAGCCCAATGAATTCACCTCCTTTCTGAGTTCCGAAAAATGGGCTTCGTACGGGGCAAGTCTACTAGATGAGGCCATCGTTTCCTTTGTATGAGTAAATTGGAATTGTTAAAGTCCTATATTTATACTAATCATGTGATCACTATTCAACGTCTATATTAGCAACGGTCACAATTCATAAAGGTATTTAAAAAAAAAACATAAAACCAAATAATCTCACATTTTATATAACCATAATAAGACATTTAATTAGATCAAGAGAAATTTCCATTAATGAAAGTTTGGGTCGTTACAGGGAGGCTCAACTTCATGGTCAGTACCACCATTTGTTTGTTTAGCCTTTTTTGGCTTACGAGTACATGAATACCAAAAGGGGGGAGTAATGTAATATCTCAAAAATACAATGTATTTTTTTTATATAGAATTAATTTTAGGCTAGGCGCTGAGATGGTGTTAGAGTTTGAGGCCCGGAGAGCCCGAAATGATCAGTCGAAAAATCTTAAGCTCAAAATAGCACGTGTGATCGGTGTTCATGAAAAATTGGAATAACTATTCAATAGTTTCCCAGATCAGAAATATAAGGGAACCATTGCATTCAAGATAGCGGGTTTACCCTAGGCACGAGTTAAGTTTAGTCAGTGCATACCTCTAGTGAGAAAACCCAAAATGGCATAACCATAAATAAAATTATTAAATAAAATTATTTTATTTTTAAAATGATTATAACTCATGAACGATTACTTAGATAAAAAAGCTGAGACCATCACTAAGCTCATGAGGGCATGCTTCCCTTATGCAGATCCTAACATTGGCCGGTGTGGGCCAATAGTGGATGTTATTTTTTTGCTGTAAATAAAATAATTAACAATTATTTTTTTGTTAAAACATTATGACTCCTAAATGGTAACTCAGAATGAAAATATGATTGTACCATTGATCTCAATAGGATGTTCTCTCCTTATACAGATCCTACCCTCGACCGGCATGGGTTCAGGGTGAAAGTTAATTTTTAAACTATTTTTAAGGTTCATTTAAATAAACGTGTGAGTGGGTTTTTTCTAAATTTTCAAATGGTGATCGGATAAAAAATCAGAGGGTATGTTTGAACTTAGAATAGAGGGATTCACGTATATGGACCCAACCTTGATCGGTGAGGTTTGAGGGAAAATGTTATTTTTGGACTCTTTAAAGAAATTTTTAAAAATAAAATAAACCTGTTTTATTTTATTTTTATGAATTTTCAAATCGTTCCAGCTCATCGGTTTTCCAACCAAGAGAAACTGAATGCAATGTTTCATTAAATGAAATAGTGTAATAACTTCAGTATAGAAATGTAAATGAAACACTGATTTGTGTTTCATCCTTTGATGTATAAGTAGACAATGCAGGATTGTTGGCACAATCTTGGTTTTGCTCAGGAGCTCTTGGGTGTGATGACGATGAGTGCCAATGACCTCCAAAAATCGGGTCATGGAGAGATTAATGGAAGACACATTTTCTTTTACCCTTAGAAAAATTCTTCACCAACAATGAATGTCCAATGACCATAAACAGAGGATTGTAGAACAACCAACACAGTGACACTATTCTTCACCAAAGAATGGTTCGACCCATGTAGGGGTTTGTTTTGTTTTAATTTTTCCCCATTCTTATTCTAAAACAACAAACACAGATCAACCTATGAAAAGGTTGATCCTTGGATTTTTAATTCATTCAGGAGGACGTTATTCTTGGGTTCTCTATGGTGGTATTAAATTATTTTTGATATAATTGTGATCCCAAGCCTCCAAAGTTTTTAAAACTCTAATGCGGAGGGTGCAGGCCAACACGAATAAGGCCTGAGACCCTCCACTTGTGTGTTCTTCATGGTCACATCCTAGAAATGGTGGAAATATGGATTTGAGGCTGTGGTAGTGATGGAAGTGACCCGAGAGGCATGAGGGCATAGAAGGATTTGAGATTGGACCACTGGAGCGGACTTGGTGGACCTTAGAAGGTGACACCGGCAAGGCGATGCCAACTGGAACCGCGTGCGGGATAAAGTGGCCAGCCCTCGGCGGCCGCATAGGTTGAGGTGGCTCGCCCGATACGTGCTACAATGGAGGAGGACCACAGACCATCAGTACAAACAGTGTGTGGTGTCGCGTAGGAGGAGAGGCCCACTCCATGCGATCTGTGTACTGACCATGGGGGGTGGGCGGCTGACCGGTCGCATGTTACCCAATCAGACCAGCAGAGCTGGTCCGGGCCAGCAGCCTGACTAAGCATTTGAGTAGGTCCTCTTTAGTAGACCAGACCGATGGGATAAATCCAGACCATGTGGTGGTCCGAGTTAGGAAAATAGATCTGCCTGCCAGTGCAGGCCGAGCCAGATAAATTTTGGTCACTGGGCGACCAAGTGGACTGGTCCCACAACCAACCTTGATCGGGCCCATTAAGCCCCAATGGGAAAGGAAATGGGCCATACAGATAGTATAGGGTCACGAGGGACCTTAGGTCGAGTTGGTTTGGTCATTTCGAACTAGTCAGACTGAGCCTGGACATAACCAGACCCTATTTACAAAAAGGGATGTATTTCCCAGACCGTGTGTCTAATTGACATGCCATCTACATCGTTGGGACTCATGTGACGATGCGGTCCTTATGAAATCCTCTAAGTAAGATTTCATGGAAGTTGACCCGATGGGGCTTTATGACTCAGCTACGCAACAAGTCTCTATGACTCAGCTATCAACGAGACATCATAACTCAGCTACCCAGCAAGACTCCATGTGTTGGCAATTAGCGAGACGTCCTGACTTAACTACACAACGGGACTCAGTGACTCTTTCATCAGTGATAATTCATGACTCAGCTACCTAGAAAGACTCTGTGACTCATCTACCCAGCGAGGCTCCGTGACTCAGCTATCAATGGAACATCGTGACTTCGGTACCCAGTGAGACTTCATGACTCAACTACCTAGCGAGACTCCATGACTCAGTTATCAGTGAGACTTCGTGACTCAGCTACCCGGCATGACTCCAGGACTTAGCTGTCAGTGAGGCTTCAGGACTCAGCTACCCAGCGATACTTTGTGACTCAGCTATCAGCAAGACCTCGCGACTCAGCTACCCAGCAAGACTTCATGACTCAACTATCGGTGAGACTTCATGACTAAGCTACCCAGTGAGACTCCATGACTCAACTATCAGGGAGACTTCATGACTTAGGTACCCATCGAGATTCCATGACTCAGCTATCAGTGAGACTTTATAACTCCGCTATCCAGCGAGACTTCATGACTCATCTATTAGAGATTATTTGTGACTCATCTACCCAACGAGGCTCTATGACTCATGCACTGAATTGGTCTAGGTGGCCTAGCAATCCTAGAGGAATCATCATGGATGAGTGCCTTTTTAGTGATTGATTTTAAGTGTTTGAAACCATTGGTTTTTCTATCAACACTATAAGTTATAGCTATGTCAAAATGCCTCTAGTGACTATAATCATTGTGCACTATTTTTTTATTTTCTTTGTGGATTTATATGAGATCTGAGTTGGTTTTGGGGTCCCTACTGATTATTTCATTACTCACCCCTGCATGGGCTTCACTCGCACATGTTGTGTCTAGTGAAGATGACTGACGAATTGGTGGAGGACTTGGTGGCCTGAGACTGGGTAGTGCCCTGTGAGGTAAAGTAGGAAAGTTGTGCTTCTACGGCTTCCAACAGTTACTCTACACTTACCCATTATGTGGGGTTTACAGCGGACGACTATCAGAGTTTCCTAGTATTTTCCTATTTTTAGTTCATCCCTTTTTGGGTTTGTATTCTTTCCCATTGACCTATAGTTTTTACTTTTACTCAGTGGGTTTTTAATTGAATGCATGTTTACTTTTCCATCTTTGTGGTGTGGTTGTGAGTTCATAAGTATAGGTAATCTGGCAAATGCATCTCATTTGTAGGTTTATGCCTTAGGCACTAGTCACCAACCCCTAGACTTTGGGAGGTGGGCTTGGGGTATGTCACAGCACGGGTCCCAGGGGACCGGTTGTGAAACGTATTTTCATTACATGACTTATGATAAATCAATTCAAGTTTAAATACTATGAATAGAATTGATGAAGAAAGCAGTCATTTCTTCTTAGGGTATATTCCTCAATTATATGTGATGTTTATGTACTAATTCATAGGTATTAAATACAATGTGCCTATTGTATATGTGTATTTAAATATATTAACTATGTATGAAAATAAATGTTACATAAAGTAAGGTGAATTCTCCAAGTGGCTGAGAAAGGGTGATTCCTAAGACAGTGGTGTCAAGTAGACACCTTCTAATTTCCAAGCTTAATGATTCTAGTTTATCCTTTATTGAGCATTACCAAAACATTTATCTCATGTATCCATTTGAAACAAGGATAAATTATTCCATTTTGGAATGAATATTGTTTTTGGTGTCTTATAATCAACCAACAATTTAGTAATATTTTAATCATATGCAATACATGATGAATATAAAATGTAAGACTCACATATACCCAGTTATGTCTATATAATTCTATTCCTGGTGAAACTATGTAATTATTATGGTTATACCCATTATAGTTTTTAAAATATTCAGAGTTTAAATACCTTTGGTATTATCGACACATTTTCTTATTTATTTTTGAACAAATAAACCTTTATAAATAAAGGTGATCCAAAAAACATTCAAAATAAGTTTATTTGGAGAGCGTAAAATACTCCAAGGATAAGCTAGTGGTATATATAATTCATAAGATTGATTTAAGGGTTTTAAGGAATATAAAATTGAATTATGAAATGTGTATGTTCAGAAGATATGAGTTGATTTAGGGCCGTGTGCCGAATAATATCTTGACCAAGCATTTATTGAGTAATATGATGTTGCATGAAGTAATTCCTAAACACATATTTTCTTATACACCTCAATGTTATGATGTTAATAAGGATGATTGATGAGGAGTATGACATGAAAAAATTGGTCAATAAAATGTATCATGGAGTAATTCCTAAATGCACATTTCCTTATACACATCAGAGTCATGATCAAAGTAAAAGGAGAATCAGTGTTTAGATTTATATGCATTGAAAACATCTATTATTATCGAGACATGTTTCAAAAATAAAGGCATTGTCCCATAACCACATGCCATATATCATGAAGAATGGATATCATATGAATTATATTGTGATATAAATCTATTTGGACATAATTACAAGTGTTTAGATGCAAATTATTTGTTAAGGATATAAACAAACTTGCATCAAGAAAAACACAATGTTCATCTAAAGTAATTATCCAAAAGTTTTTTTAAGTATATTATAGAAATCCTTGAGATAGAAAAGGTATATCCAAGTGATAGACTGTATTTCAATAAATGGGTTAAATTATATATTAGAGATAGTGGGAGAATGAATGACTTGGATTTATTTAGTGATAAAGATGTACAAATAGTTGTCAAAGGAACTAGTTTCACAGAAGCATGTGGAAAAGGAATGTTCTGAAGAAACATACTGTATAAGAAGGTTAAAACCATGGTAGTGGTTTTACATTCACCATGGATGGTGAAACATTTTTCAATGAGAATAATAAATCCTAAAAGTTTTCAGTAAATGGAAAACAAGATAATATTGAAAAGATAAAATAAAATTCAATAATAGATTCCATGTATCAAAGTATATGGGTCTTATTATTCTGAATACCGTGGTGGGTATTCAACTAAGAATATACATGGGTGGTATAATAATAGTACCAGTAAGGATTTATTGGTAGTACCAAGTTGTTATGCCTAAATCCATTGGAATTATACTTGTCATAGCATCTTTATAGGATAATTAAATTGGGATTTGGATATCAAGACTACTAATCTTATAAGGCATCTATATGATGAAACTAAAAAAGGGTTAGTGACACAATAAAATGCCAATATGGGGTATAGGTTACTGAAATCCAATTTTGGATTGAGGTAAGAAACAAGATCATAGAATATTCATTTGGAATGACTTTTTTCCATGATTCAATAAGAGGTTAGTGGGGGTGCCATTGTTTTCTAGGTAAAATATGTTTGAAAGCATATGGAAAACAACTGTTAGTCTTACAGTTAGTTATGATCATAATGAAATTAACTATCTAGTGATTGAATTAAAGTAGAAACCTATTTTATAGGTAAGGTTATATACTATTTTGGATCAATAATTTACTTAGACCTAGTCAATATTACATATACTAGCAAGGTATTAAAAAATATAAGTTGGAACAACTTGACAAAAAATTGTTACCAACATCACATGGAATAAATCTCTCCAAGAAGGCATGTATGAGACATAGGAAGAGATTAATGTGATATATTTAATTCCATATGCTTATGTGATGGATCAATCACATATTCCATAATATATACTAAATTATATATTTCCAATATATAATTTATGGTAGGAAAATATCAGTTATATCTAGAAGAAATGCACATGACGTAGTCAGAACTATCCAATTATCCTTTATAAAGTAAAATAGATATATACTTGGTATGTGTAGTGGAAGGGATGATAGTTATAATGGGACACAAACTAGTATTCTTATATATCAATATGACCTATTATCGCAGTCAAGATAAGGGAATGAGAATGAGAAGATCATTTAATTTAGTGGTATCCATATCTATA
Organism: Viscum album; assembly: GCA_963277665.1. NCBI lineage: Eukaryota > Viridiplantae > Streptophyta > Magnoliopsida > Santalales > Viscaceae > Viscum > Viscum album. The sequence continues at coordinate 1,196,693,523 of OY728139.1, forward strand.
AATACCAAGTGCATTGCAAATTATGAGGAATCTAAAGAAGAAATATATAGTACACATCAATTTTTTTTCTAGTTCTTAGAATATCACCTAGTATGTAAATATTTATCATAATATACATTATAATAATTCTATTACTAGTTCTAGAGATTATTCCAAGTTTTTATAGTGGAAAAAAAAAATATACACGGGGATATCATCTCTTGAGGAATCTTACTCATGGAAGTGAAGTCGTAGATAGATGAATAGCCATGTATTTGAAATATGAAAAGACCATGAATAAATCAATAACTCATCATAAACATGATCTTATCATATGAGATCTAACAAGGATAGTTATCAAGTTGGATCTAGTGCAAGTGGGATTTTCGTAATAGTGGGTGACCTAGACCCATATTGAACAGTACTTTTCAATTACCATATCATATATGCAGTTAGTTATGCATGATGTAAACTTAATATAATAGTGTTTTTATTTATGTGACCACTATTTATATGGTAATATCCATATATTACATGTCATATCAAAAGGTTATAGTAGTTATCATCCTTAATGAGAACTAGAGATAACATGAATGTAATCTTAAACATATTTCATTTAGTCTAGATACATCATAATGTCTAGACACAATTTATGTATGACTATCAAGTGTTAGGGGCTCATAAGCATTGATACCTCTTCTCATAAAGTTCACACATGGGGATCTATAGTAGATGATATCATGAGGAATGACCCACCAATATGAATACCTCATGTTTCAAGTGTCATTAGTAGTTCATATCTTCAAACACATGTAATGGTCTTCTAAATTGAGATTACTATCAGTGTATACTAGTTGATAACATCCTTTTATTAAAGAAAAAAACTGTGAAATTAAATTCATAGTGAGGTATATTATTTTGGGTGTGTCATTGGTAATATGACATTGATTGAATAATCAAGATATTTTTTTTTCTTCTGGAAGGAAGTGATATCTCGGGCCCAGTTGATCTGGATGGTAGAACCTTCAAGAAATCCATGTCCATGGTAGAAGAAGGTAAGTTTCTCTAGTTAGGTAAATAAATAATCCATAAAAAAATGATGATGACCTGAATTTCATTTCGTACATTATAATATATGATGATAAAAAGAGATTATATTACATGGAATGTGTTTATAGGAAATGTTGTCGTTGTTATGACTTTTCCTTTTCTATTTAGGGGCCTTGATGGGTTGTAAGAATCCACACCTAGTCTGAGAATAATATTCATTTATATCAAGATAAGGGAATAGAGGGTCACACACTAAGTGTATTCAAAATTATTTCCTATTCTCACTACTAAAAATGGGCTCTAAGCCAATGAATCTATACCCCTTGATGAGAGAAAACATGGGTATTGACCATTTGATCAAACCTATACCCATGATTTTTTATAGTCTATAGGTATATGCTCTTACCTATCCATCCTTGTTTGGGATCCTCCTCCCCCTCCCACTTCAATGATCCTTAATCTCCCCTCTTACAAGATCTGGCATCCCCAACCTCCCCTCCCTTCCTGCCTCTACCTCGACCTCGACCTCCCAGCCTCCTCCTCCGCCTCCAACTCGACCTCCTGGACTTCGCCTCCACCAACACCCCATGGACTCTGCCTCTGCATCTCCCTTCGAGCCTATTCTTTTACATTAACCTCCAGGACTCCGCCTCCCATCACCTGACTCCGTCCCTCCGCCTTCCTACCTCTGTATCCACATCCTCCTCTACCTCCCGACCTCTACCTACTAGCATCCGCCAATTTTTACTAGAATATTCCTCTAACTCCATCTCCTCCTTAGCTCCCTTACCTCTCCACCACCAACTCAGCTTCTCTGCCTCCCTATCTCCAGATCCTGATCTACCAGCCTCTGGTGGTCGTCAATCAGTCATTGGTATATATATTTTTTACCTAGATTTTGGGATGTCTGTGTCTAAACCCTAATTCCATTTCCTATTTTTTTCATTGATTATTTTTTTAAAAATGGTGAATAATGATTATTTATGAGTATAAAGTGATTGATATTTCTAAACAAGCCTACCTCTATCAGTTCTCCCTGCCATATGAATTTTTAATTTCATTATTCTCTTATCTTGATTCTTCTATTTTCTTCCATTAATTATATTTTAGGTGACAGGAAAACTCAGGATAGTTTTTCAAAATTTATGTATCCTTAATATACATGTTGTTTCCATTTGTATGAATTATCATGATCTGAAACCACATTTTATTTTTCCTTATATTTTATTTTATATTGCAATACGATATTACAGTTTATACTATACTGAAATTGCAGTTTACATTTAAATTTATATTTCGATTTAAATAACGCTTTATATAGCAGTTTATCTTTAAGTTTATATTGAATTTTCATGTAATGAATTTTCAATTTTATTAATATTTTCATTTCATATTATATTAATATACTTTCTATTTCGTTGAGTAAAAGTCAATTTATTTTTGAATGCATTATCATGTACTAAAAGTGCAGTTTATATTCAGTATACATGAAATTTCATTTACTTATTATACAAGTTATTTTTGTAAATTCATGTAGTTTCCTTTACTAAACTTAGAATCAATATTACATGTTAATCATGTTATAAATTTGATAATTTTTCTAACCCATGTTTTTTATGCTCTTTGAAATAGTAGGTTCATCATTTGGGAATGCATTTATTTAGCATGAGATTGAAAGAGATATAAGGTGTGCTAACAAGGTTATGATATAATATTTTAATTAGACTGAACTTGTTGAATTTTCTTATGATTTATGATTACTTAACATGATTTCATATGCGCCTCAGTGGAAGGTATTTTTGTTGGTTGATTTATATAGGGATCAAAACATGTTGTTATAGTCATTAAATTAATGGTTCCTTTTTCATTTTATTTTTTTGAAATGTTAACACATAATAAGGTATATATAGAGATGGAGGGGTACACATGTGTTCTCTTAGAGGTGTTTATATTATCTCTCTCTCTTTCACATGTGTTCTCTTAGAGGTTAATTCCTCCCTTTTGTCTGGTTAAAATACCCTCGGTGCTAGTCGCCAACCCATGGCCTACTAGAGGTGGGACTTAGGGGTCAGTTTCTCCTTTCTCAAATTGTCGGGCCATGAGGGGTACACATTGTGGGGAGGGGGTTATGAAAGAGTGGTATTAGAGGTATGGTTGAGGGATAAGATATAGTTTGTTGTTAGGAATATGTGGGGTTTCATGGGTTGGTAGGTAAATGGTATCAATCAAGTTTAGTTAGAAATGTAGACACTGGAGACCAACTAAAACATATGTGCTTAGGACCCCCTCTAATTTTATGCACAAACCTTTAAGTTTACAATATCTACTAAACTAGATGATGCTAGTTATAAGGTAGATACCTAGGAAAGGATCATGCATCATTCTTCTTTGTGCCTGCGTTTGAATGGGTATACCTTGGGATATGTTAACCTAAAATGAATAAAAGAAAACAATTAATTAATTAATATTGAGTCTCCCATATTATAGGTTTAGGATCTCTATGTGTTTTTTATTTTGTAGGTATTTCTCTAGGTCAACGTCTTTATCAGGGTCACACAGAAGATGTCCAGCAGGCTATGTTAGCAAATCATCACAAGGTAAAGGATGACAATGATGACACTTAGAGGAGGACACTATGAGAGTTTCACTCCAGAATCTGTAGAAGTATGAGGGATCCATTTTAGATGCAGTCATGAAAGAATAGTTGGAGGATGTTGAGAAAGGATTCAGTTCAATCCATGCTCAGAAGGAGCACTGGGTGTCTTTGGTTGTGGCGATGTTGTGTGGAGTTGTAAGGCAATGGTGGTTCTTGTTCCTTGGGGATGATGAGGACTCAGAAATCTCATGGGAGAAATTCCAAGAAAAGTTTAGAGATGAGTTACTTTATTTTACAATGAAGGCATCTAGTCACCAGGAACTTCTTACCATTCGATAGGGGAGCTCCAGTGTGAGAGAGTTTGGAATCCGTTTCAAGAACCCTTTTTGATATGCTTCAGACCTATTTCTAGATAAGAAGGCCAGTGTGAGGCATTTCGAGGAGACTATGCATACATATATCCAATGCCACATCACCCCATTTATGTTGAATAAATATCTTGAGTGATCAACCTTTCAGAGCAGTCATCGTGCTCAAGGTGTTACACTCCATGTTCCTCTATGGAGGCAGTTCCATCAGAGGTAGTAGCAGCAGGTTGCACCATCTTTGGATCATCAAAGAGAAGATGGGGTAGGTAGAGGACAACCATTTGATGCTCCCCTTCATTAAAGAGCAGAGCCTGACCATGGTGGTGGTCTTCATCAGGGCCAGAGAGGCCTTGGAGGAGGTTATGGTCAACTTTATGCTTTAGTGTTGCTAGCGCCAGGATATCCAGGCATCGTTCGAGGAACCCTTTTCTTGTTTTCTACTTGTGTGTATGCCTTGTTTGATTCAGTAGTGACACACTCCTTCATATCACCTTACCTTGTCCATGCTTTGGAATTGAGTTAGAGAGGCTTCTAGTTCTCTTGGCATTGACTATGACAGTTGGAGGTTGAGCTGACTTGTTTGAAGTATGTAGATATTGTGAGCTAGTTTTGGGGAATCACCACTCTTGGGGAGATTTCATATGTTTATGGATATGACCATATGATTTCATCCTCAGCATGGATTTATTGTATTCAGTGTAGGATATCATTGATTTATTCATGAGGAAGGTGGTGTTTTTTATGGTGATAAAGAGTTAGTAGTGTTTGTTGGAAAGCGAGATCCTCAGATGGCTCAATGACCTGTTCCATCCTTATCATCCATGATGGATGAGATGATGCTGAGTTCATCAGAGGTTTAGTTGTTTGAGTTTCCCAGGGTCATAGGGGAGTACCCAAATGTCTTTCCATAAGATGTTGTAGCATTACCCCCTCTACGAGAGATCGAGTTTGGGATCGAGCTATATCCAGGAGCATCTCCTATCTCTATATATCCATTTAGGATAGAAACTTTTGAGTTATGAGAGTTATGTATGCATCTTGATGGTCTGTTACAGTGTTGTTTTGTTCTTCTGAGTGTGTCACCGTGGGGTGCACCAGTTTTTTCATGAAGAAGGATGACAAATGTTTATGGTTGTGTATCAATTATTGGTGTATAAACAAAGTTACGGTGAATAATATCTATCCTCTTCCATAGATTGATGATTTATTAGATCAAATGAAGGGTGAAGGTTGGTTCTAAAAGATTGAATTTTGGTCAGGATATCATCAGATGTGTGCGAAGGATGAGGATATCCCAAAGACTACTTTTCGCTGTCGTCATGGGCATTACGAGTTCATTGTAACACCGATCGGTGTGACGAATTCTCCAGCTATGCTCATGGGATTGATAAACAATGTGTTCCATGAATTTTTGGGTATGTTCATGGTGGTTTTCATCGACAACATCCTTGTATACTCCACATCTAAGGAAGAGTAAGCAGAGCATCTTCATGCCATTTTGGGAGTTCTTCGTCAACAAAATTTGTTTGGGAAGTTTACAAAGTGTGATTTTTGGTCATGAGAATATCTTTTCATGGGGTATGTTATGTCCCAATAGGGATTAGTTGTGGATCCATAAAAGATATAAGTAGTAGTTTCTTGGGAATTCCCCAAGATAGTGGAAGTGGTGCGGAGTTTCCTTGGTCTCGGAGGCTACTACAGGAGGTTCGTAGATGATTTCTCTTGGGTTGCAACTCCTCTAACAGCATTGACCATTAAGGATCAGGCATTTTTGTGGACTGATCAGTGTTAGGTAGGTTTCAAGTATCTGAAGTAGAAGTTGGTAAGTGATCCAGTTATTTGTCTTCTAGCAGAGGGAGTTCAGTTTGATGTTTTCTGTGATACTTTGCATCTGTGGTTAGGATGTGTTTTGATGCAATAGAGATCAGTAATTTCTTATGGGCCATGGAAGTTACAACCCCATAAAAGTAACTATGAAACCCCTGATCTTGATTTGGAATTTTTTGCATTTGCTCTAATGTTTTGGAGACATTACCTCATTGGAAAGGTATTTGTGGTTTTCACTGATTATAAGATCCTGAGGTATGTTTTATTCCAGCATGACTTGAACTTGCAGTAGTGTTGGTGGATGGATTCCGTGCAGGAATATGAATTCAAAATTTCATATACACTTGGAAAGGGGAATGTTGTGGCTGATGCACTAATCATGAGGTCATGTAGTGATGTAGTGCATGAATCTAGTGATTCTTGGGGAGTGATGGAAGAACTGTCAGTATTACATCTTGATATGGGATAATTTGGGGGCATAGGTTGACTTTTTTAGATGATGGTTCCATAATATCTGGTTTTGTAGGAGGAAGAGTCCTAGTTGGGGGATCTAGAAGTGGAGGTCTGGAGAGACTGAGTTGTTTGTGGTGAGGCCTCTGATGGTTGGTCTAAGGATGACAAAACTGAGTGTTGTATCACGGAAGGCTATTTGTTCCTTTGGCGATGTGTGAGATGGTTCTTAGAGAGTGACATAGTTCACTTTTAGTGGTGCATATTAGCATGAAAAAGATGTACAGAGGCTTGAAATTTTATATTTGGTGGCCTGGTCTGAAGCGTGCAGTTGTCTAGTTTGTGTCTCTATGTTTGGTTTTATATAAGTTGAAGGTCGAGCACCATGTTCCAGGCGGTTTTCTCCTGCCATTAGATATTCTTCAGTGGAAGTGGGAGGACATCTCAGTGGACTTTTTTACTGGTTAACCTTGAGCTCAGGGAGGCCATGACTCTATTTGGGTGGTAGTTGATCATTTAACGAAATCATCTCACTTCATAGCGATCAAGGAATCAACCTGAGTGGATGTTTTGTCAAGTCAGTATCTGGAAGAGGTGGTGAGACTCTAGAAAGTCCCATGGAAGATAATTTTCGATCGAGATCCTTGTTTTAACTCTATGGTGTGGATAGGTCTTGAATATTTTTTTGGTTCTCAACTATGCCTTAGCACTGATTTTCATCTATAGACGGACGGTCAGACATAGTGGACTATCAAGACTCTTGAAGACATATTGCACTCTTGTGTCCAAGATTTTGTAGGTTCATGTATAGGGAACTTACCCTTGGTAGAGTTCACTTAAAATAATAGTTTTCACTCAACCATTGGTATGGTTCTGTTTGAAGCCTTGTATGGAAGACCTTGATGTTATCTGTTTTGTTGGATAGGGGTCGGAGAGTTAGTATTTCTCAGACTAGAACTAGTGAAGAATACGACATATATGGTTCATGTGATTCGTGAGAGGATGAAGACAGTGCATGATCATCCAAAATCATATGTCGGTCAATGGAAGAGACCTTTGGAGTTTGATGTTGGTGATCACATGTTTCTGAAGGTGACTCCCCATCGTGGGTAGTGAAGGTTTGGTCATAGGAGTAAGATTTTCCCCCTATTTTTTGGACTTTCGAGGTGTTGGATCAGGTTGGCGTTGTGGCGTATCGAGTAGCACTTCCACCATAGATGATCTGGATACACGATGTTTTTCATGCGTCACAACTACATTTTTATCTTCATGATGACTCAAACATCATCAATTTGGAAGAGATATATGTTGATGGAGATGGGAACTTCGAGGAGTGGCCTATGGGAATTTAAGACCACAAAGAGAATGTGTCACATGGGCATTCTATCCCCTCGATTCATTTATTGTGGAAACACGGTGGCGTGGAGTAGATTACCTGGGAACGTGAGTCACAGATACGTTCTCAGTACCCCAATTTGTTTGATTTTTAACCATTTTCACATAAAAAGGTTTGCTTTTTTATTATAGATCCTTCATGTTTATAAGATGGATTTATTATGTTGCTTCTTTTGGATTGTTATCTATTGAGAGGTATCTCAATTGGTGGTTGTTCAGACCCTCTTTTTTGTTTCCTTTTAGGTTGGTTTTTGATTCTCAAGGATGATAATGTTTTGAGAGGTATCTGATGTAATGTACCAGACCTATCTGGTCCATTCCTTGCTGAAATCTAGTGTTTGAGGTGTTCTGGGAGGTCAAGGTGACTTATACCCAATAATTTTCCAAAATTCAAAACTGTTTTATGAAACTGTGTCACTTTTTGTTTTCCAAAATTTCCAACTGTTTCATCAAACAGATTTACTTTTCATTTTCCAAAATTCCAAATTGTTTCATGAAACTATGTCACTTTTCCTTTTCCAAAATTCCAAACTATTTCACAAAACTGTGTCACTTTTCATTTTCAAAAAATCAAAATTGTTTCAAGAAATAGAGCCTAAAAAATAGTGTCACGGAAATAGTGTCATAGAAACGTTGTCACAGAAACGATGTCACAGAAATGGTGTTAGAGAAATGCTATCCCAAAAACGGTGTCACAGAAATAGTGTCATGGAAATGGTGTCACAAAAAACGGTGTCAAATAAACAACATCACAAAAATGGTGTCACATAAACGATGTCACAGAAACGGTGTCACAAAAATAATGTCACAGAAACAGTGTCACAGAAACAGTGTCACAGATAGTGTCTCACAATTACTATCTCACAGATACGCTTTCATATTTCCCTTTCCCAATTTCAAGATTTTTCCAGTTTCACCGATTTTACATTTTCTTTGACGTTAAACGCATTCAAGTCCTTGATTTAAGGGATTTAAGGCTGATTCAAATCCCATAACTGCATTAATTTTCTTACGGTTCTGGATTCCTTTACTTGGTCAAACTATGTGGTTTAATGTGACTATTTTAATGAAAAATCTAGTGTATCTTAAACCATTTCTCCTTTAAATATTCCAAAGGTACGAGATATATTTCTCCCTTATTCATACACCCTGTACTCTGGTGTAAGACACTAAAAACATTCCTTCTTTTTCATGGGATTTGTGAGATCAAAATTTCCTCCTTGGATTGGTTTTGTTTGAAGTTATTCTTACTATAAGTGTACCCCCTTTTTTGGTGCAACCAAGAAGTATTGATCAATATTTGATATAAGGTATGATCTATCATCGTTATTTTGGGTTCATCTCCTTATGTTTCTCCTTGAACTATTATGGCATGCTATATCCTTGTTTCTAATGGATGTTTCTTGGGTGTTGGTCGGTGTGGTGGTGTCTCTACCTCCTCGGGTGGATGCAGTCCTCCAAGAGAGGTGGTCGTGATCTGATTTGTTAGTCTATTCAAAGAGCATAAAAATCCTTTTGAGGTAAGAGATTCATTTCTTCTTTATTATTTTACATGCAACTGTAGAGTTATTATGTTTTATCCCACTAGATCATAATGTAATTTAAATAATAAATATTTGAACCAGATAAATAAATTTGTATCAATCATATATTAGTGCCTCTTGTTTTCCTAGATAGTTTGATATCTATGCTTTCCTTGTTTAGTATGTCGTTCTTGACAAAAATTGGTAAAGAAAATAAATTGGGATTAATTTTAAATTAATTTTCAATGATAAATAGGAATTTAATTGAATCTGTTTCTTCTTATTGTAATTTTAGGTTAATCAAATTAATTAAGTATGCATGTTTAATTAATTTGTGATAGCTATGATAGCTTGTTATTTAGGTTACCCATAGTTGGAACATACTATTAATGAATCGGTTAATTTAATATGGATTAAATAGTTGGTTTTTTTTATAAAAGATAATTCCCGGTAGGGTTCAGAGTTACCCTCTTACTTGTAAGGACGAGTGCCTTGTGCTTTGGAGCCTTGAGAGCTCATTTTGTTTGATGGATAGATTCTTTAAGTGATAAGATCTTAGTTGATATGATTTTTGTTTCCCTACTGCTTGTGATGTGTTGTGAGTCTGGATTTCTATTTTGATATGTGGGGGTAGTTAGGTCCATTAGTTGTGGTAGCAGTTGAAGCCTAGAGTGGTGAGATGCATCGGTTTATGCATGTCGGTGTCGAGGAGGACACCAGAGATGATAAAACGGGTTGGATGTGAATGTTTGAATGTTTGCTGATTCTTTTGGGTTTCTTATCTACTTTACTTTTCACACTACTCAAGGAAGATGGTCTTGCTTACGCTCCTTCTAAAAGTAGAGAATACGCGTGGGATATGTCATGTGCTTTCCATGTTTAGCTTCTCGAGGGTGGATGGGTCTGTGCTCTTGCTGTAGGAGGTAAATACTTGAAAGGTAGTTCATCTACTCACCATGTTGAACCCCCTTGTGTTTAGTAGCTTATAATATTTTCTAAAATTACTGATAATATGGGAAATTAATAATGTTGTTAATAAGTGATTGGATAAATGATGTTAACCTATTGGGTTAGACCTTGATGGGATGCAATGACGAGGTTTCAATTTAAAGGAACAGTGGACGTTGCGTGTGATTTTAATGAAATATAATGTGGAATTATTAATGGTTAATTAATGTTTAAATAATTAATTAACCTAAAGTGAAACTGATAAAAAGGGAATGAAGTAGTGTAATAAATATATTTAAATGGTAGTGTTCTTATAGGATACCTAGTCTTAGAAGTGGCAACTGGGAGTCTGAGAGACATTAGGTGAAATTGAGTCTAAGACTAGGTTATGCTCATAGTGTGGTTGTGATCTATAGTATATTTTGTACATTTTGTGTTTATATACGCTACTCCACCCCTTCGGTTAGGGCAACTAACACCGTGGGGATTCTGAGCCCTGGGGTGTTTTCTCTAACATTCTGGTGGGAGGAAGGATGATTTACCACCCCCTTGGCCCCGATCTATTCTCTTGGTAGTTACTTATACTGGTAGGCATAGTGGTTAGTTTTCCCCATATATGTGTGTAGAGGGATGTAATGGTATTTGGTTATTCACACACATATATTATGGATATATTTTTCTATGGACTACTATTGGTGTAACTTTTATAGGCTGTAATGGCCTGAGGATCCCTACTCGGTGTATGGGATATAATGGATTCAGTCTTAATACCTGACATATGATACACGTTATAAAAGATGTGGTGGATCCCAGAAACTACCTGGTTACTTTGGTTGCATGTATGTGGTGGTTGTACTGTACGAGGTGCATGATGTGGTGCTTTGCCCTGGTGTATGCGGGAAATCTTTTTGGATAGAGATTCTTAGGATGTGTGATGTTGTGGAAAAGCGAAAAACTAGTGGGGAAGTAGTAGTGGGGTACCCTTGATATTATTCTCTTTTAGAAATAGAAGTCCCCTGTGTGGCCTGTTTGAACACTCCACACAGAGAAACCCCCCTCCCCCATGAAGAGGTAGCACCTAGAGGATGCTCCCCAACTGGGGAAGGATTCGTTGCTAGCTAAGATGGTAGAGCATTCTGAGGGTAGCAGCCCAACAACGATGGTCTGACACAACGATCCGTCAGAAATTGGGACATGCCTCATTTTTCCCGCCCATACAAGTCCAGAAGACCCAGCAAGGTGAGGTGATCTTGGGGGAGAGGCTCACCTCAAAAGCGGACTCCCATGATTCAAACCCTGGACCTCCCATATAACGAACTTGTTTTGGAAACTCACCTTCACCACCACACCACCACCAAAGTGGCACCCTTGATATTATTTATTATATTATATACTCGTGTATGCAATACTTTTCAAGAGTATCCTTGGTGAGGCTAGGATTCTTGTATACCTGTTTATGTGATGAGTTAGTTTCACTTATTGTTTGCTGTGCTTTAGCATGCTTTCTTTACTTTGGCACGAGGTGATGTGGGGAGGATCCTAAAAAGTATATTGTTATACTCATCCTATGTATATATAAACTATTTTTTAGGTCACCTGGAGCAGGTTGGAGATCAGGCTGGTTACTACTATCTCGGGGTTTCAGGAGTTGTTTGGGCTTCATGGATGCTATTGTTTTTTACTTCACTTTAGTAGTTGCAGTTTTTTTGTTTCATTTTTTGTAGTTTTTTATGATATTACATTTTTGTACTTGGGATTTATTTTATATTGCAGTCCGAGTTGGAGTTGGTTGGTTTCTATCTTATCTCTCTCTCTCATGTGTTCTCTTAGAGGGTAATTCCCCCCATTTGTGTGTTTATTATACCCTCGATGCTAGTCTCCAAATTAGGGCCTATTAGAGGTTGGATTCGGGGGTCACTGTCTCCCTTCTCACATTTTCATCCTAGGTGGGGTACACCTTGTGGGGAGGGGTTCATGACAGAAACATTTATCCCATGTTCTAATGACATTCCTAAAATTGTTTCTATCCCACCTCACCTAAACATACACTAGAACATGGGTTAAATTCAAGAACCCCTCCCCTTTACTAAATTCAAGATAGGGATTGAAAAACAACCATCAGTTATGAACATCCCTTTAATGTATAGCCTTTTCCTTAAAACGATTGGATTTATTCAAAAAAAACACGTATTTTATCCATTAAATGTCATGCCAGATCTGGTTTGCAACTAAATGAATCAAATTACTATAGGAACTCTGATTCAAAGCTTTCATTTTTATAGGTGGTTTAATGTTTATAGGTTTTGTAAGACTGGAAGAGGTGCATGATGGACCTATATCATTTCTTGGGGAGAAGAGGATATACCAACGATATAAAAAACCATTGGTACATGGTTAGGTAGGTTGATTTGGGGAGAAGAGTGTATACCAACGGTTCTGAATACTGTTGGTATACAGCTATGTTGGAATGTATTTATACCATGATTCTTGAACCATTGGTATACATATATCCTAATGGTTTCATTTAAACCATTGGGATATGTTAGACAATATGAATACAACGGTTCCTGAACCATTGGGGAAAAGTAACTTGAGACAACATACACCAAAAGTTCTATAGAAACCTTTGGTATAGGGATATTGTGACGGCCAACTTGCCAACAGTTCCTAAAACCATTAGGATATCATATCATAATGGTTTTGGAGGTTATACCAATGGTTTGAGCCTATTGGGATCAGTGAAGTTTTGAGTAGTGTCTACTGAATATGAGTTTAGGACATGGTGGGTCCCACCATAGGGTCTGGGATATGTTCAAATATATATGATCACCAATGAATAAATAAATTCAAATTATTTGAGTTTTTAAGAATTAATATTTAATTTATTTATTAAATTTATTTACAAATATTAATGTAAATGCATGGGAGAATATTATTTGAACAAATATTATTTTAATATTCACTGATTTTTTTAATATTTGTGAGAATGATGAGTTAAGTTAATGATTCACTTTTATCATGTAATATATTTTAATATATTGCAAGTAAGTGATAAAAATATAAATGATATTTATGACTTAGTAATCCAGATATAATATGTTTTTTATGAATTATATAGATAAATATTTTGGGGCTGGGAGGCATTTCCAAGTAATTTTTGTGCCCCACTATATAAGGAGAAGAGGATATCACATGAAATTCTATCCAATATAATTTTATGATATCCTGCCTCTCATATCTCAATTCTTAGAGAGAGAATATCTCATTTCAAGTGCTCGATCAGAGTTCTACAATGATTGATGAAACAACATAGTGGTGATGTTTGGGATGTTGAATTTGTAATTGGATTTTTGTGCTAGCACTCGGAATTCGAAAATTGATGCTCCCATGAACATTAAAAGCATGTGTGGATGATCTAGAGGGATTTAGATTCAGATCCTTCGAGAATCAAATTTCCAATTCGCCTTCAGATAGAAATAGTTAGTTTTTTATATTATTTTTATGCTTAAAATTTATCACGTGTGATACTTGCACCCTTATTGGGGCTACGCTTTTCCAGAAATGGAGTAGTTATGTCGATCTTTGGTGAAATGTTTTAATTCCTAGGTCCATCTTCTTCCACTTCAAACCTCATTACCATTCTTGGATAGATAGGAAAAGATCTTGTAAGGGAGATCTATTTCGTTAGTGCATGTTTTATGGCATCATGGTCAAGTTCAAGAGGAAACATGGGAGTGGGGGAAGTTTGTGCAGGAGAAATGGAATTATTTGGTTCATATTCCCAAGGATGAAATCTTAATGGGGGGAATGTATCACCCCTAGTTTGACGTACACCACCATTTTATGCATTTTCATCTATGCTTAATTAGAATGAAGTTTTCATAGGTGTATAAAGGAGATGACTCAAGAATCTGGCTGGAGGAAATGTTGTAGGAAAAGTTCTCATCGTGAATAGTTGTTTCACGAAATTAGTTATCCCTAGTCATATGATTTGAAGGGATTAAGAGAATTAAATGGTTCATCAGATCTAAGGTTGAGGTAGTTCAGGCCATCAAATCTGTTCACATTGTGGAAGGGGTTAAATGGATTTTCCACCTAAGGCATTGGGTTTTTCAGCATAACTGACCTCTCAATTAATTCATGATGTGAATTAGAAATTCACATTGTGAATTATTTTGGGGTCGACCAGTTTTAATCTAGTATCCATGTGTAATATCCCATTCAGTTTCCTACTTTTCCCTCTCGACTTCCAGGTCTACCCTAGGAGATTTCTAGAAATATTCAATGTTCGGGATCCAATTCCAACAATTCTTTCGGTGCTCCCTTATGGAAATCAAATGTTAGGATCTTATTCTTCCTTCTTATATTGTATCTCAACGGGTTTTCTTGAATGGATCTATAGAACAGTTTGTAATAACTAGATCTATGGATTTGGATTCGTGTTGATTAGATCTTCTTGGGTTATAGAGGAACAAAAGGAAGAGGTTTGATTCATGAAATCATCTTAGATATTTTATGTCAAACAATATAGAGGTAGGTGGATTCTCTCTAATTATACTATTTCAGAACATAATGGCTTGAGCATTTCAAAATTGTTCTTGTTCCTTAGTGTAAATCTCTTGTGAAATTGAATTGCAAAAAATCATGTTTGAAGTGATTTCAAAAGGGTTGGTTTTGAAAGATGGAATTTATGATTAAATAAATATTTTATTGGTGGTCCCGCATAATGGTTTCGGTGTGTGTTCATGTGATAATGGGATGGAATAAGGGTGTGAATGTACCCCCATCAAAATGGGATGGATAAGGGCATGAAAATACCCCCGTCAAAATGGGTTCACCAAGTGATGGATTGGTGTAGGGATTAATCACCACTCGCAATTGTAGGGAGGTCTATGGTTGCATGCATGGTGTGTGTGCATGGTTGTTGAATTAGAATGATTATTCCATGTAAAAAAGTAATGGTTCTAAAATCATAGTTTAAGGTTTTCCATGGAACTTGTTTATGATTTTTATATAAACTCTTTAACCACTTCTCAACCATTTTAAATAAAATGTGATAACGTGTTCTTGTACCGAGGGCATGTGTTGGGAAGTCTCTTAGGATTTTCAATTGAGTGTTATGATCACCCCCTGCATGTGAACTTTGGTGCATTTACATATGTATTCTACCAAGATACATGGAAGGGGTCAGCTCCGTACTTCTCTAGTGGCATTCTTTGATGTTGTAATTATGTTATTGGAGTTGGAGTTGTGGAGTGCCGTTGGCTTGGTCTGTTGTGGTGCCACCTGGGTGCCTGTGTTGTTATGTCTTGGAGTATTCTTCTTGCAGCCTTTTATTTATATTGAGTGTTACTCTAAAATAGTTTTATTGGTATATTTATTGAGTTATATGGTTTATTTTATCATGCATCATATATATTTCCTTTGTTGTTATGTATTTCCTGATAAGTTGAATGGTTCTTAGGAAAAATCATCCATTAACGTTCTCTTAATCCCTTGAAATTTATTATCAATATTTGGTGTCTTGTGGATGTCACCTATGGTTAGTAATACTCTGTCTCTTCTCAAACCAATGATTTTGGGCAAGATGTTACGGTAATAGTTTAATTACATGAATATATATTATTTTTTTATCATTTGTTATTCACGCTGTAATAAATAATTATTTATTTTTAAATTAAATAGTTTATGTAGTTACGAAAATATAAAACAAGTTTTAATATATCATACTGTGAATAAAACATTTATTTATTTATTGAATGAATAATTTTTATTTAAATATTTTCTCAATAATTCAATAAATGTTGAGGATGGGCATACTAGATTTTGTCAAGTGATAAATATTTATTTAATGGATTGTAAAATAAATTTTTATCATTGTCTGGGTTAGTGAACATCATAACATAAAATACTTGTTTTATTTTATTACGTGTCATGACGTTCATTTTGAGATTTATATATAATTAATGGTTTTTCTATAATTAATTAAATGTGAAACCCCTACTCTATGTTTATAAATACACTGTTATGTTAATCAAAAAAAGGTTAATCAATGTGCACAACATTTCCTATTGACATCTCCATCCTCCTCTATTCCTCTCAAGGTCAGGAAGAACAAGATAAAATTACTTCAAATTCGAAGGAATGTGAAGCGATCAATGTGAAAAATGCAGAACAATCAATCGACTGCTCTAAAATCTGACAGTTCATCGGTATTGTTCAAATGTCAAAAGAGAACGTGTGGATCAACATTGAAGGGACTCTACTTTGGGTCCTCACAATGAAATGATAAAATATTGATTGAGGTAAGAAGATGAACATAAACAATAAATAAAGATCTAAAGACCACGATAATTATTATTATTTTGTTTTTAAATTAATTATGAATTAACATGAAATATCCTATCTCTTAATTTCAACAAAATTATTTTTCAATATTCTTCCATAATTTTGTTCGATCATGCCTTTCCGGTTATGTACATTGCCATTGATATGTTGAACCCAAAAAAAATAGAGTTTTCCATTCTAATAAGTCCAAAACCAAGTGTGACTTCCATCATTTCAGCATAATGGACTTCAATGCAAATTTGAACACATTCCTTTTATTCATTACCCTATAATTAATTTATTACTGGGTCTTCCATCGTCATTTCACTTTAGTTTTATTAATGAAACAAAAAATATTATTATTTATAAAGAAGAAATAAAAATAAAGGAAAACCTGCACAAGAACATGATGGATATTGATGAAATTTAAGTCATTTAACCACATGAAAACCAAACCAGAACCTGGTTAATCCCACTCAAGTAATTTAATTAATGATAAAGAACTTTTGG
The DNA here is from genome assembly GCA_963277665.1 of Viscum album. Taxonomy (NCBI): domain Eukaryota; kingdom Viridiplantae; phylum Streptophyta; class Magnoliopsida; order Santalales; family Viscaceae; genus Viscum; species Viscum album. The sequence goes on from OY728139.1 coordinate 1,196,710,496, forward strand.
ATTTTGCGGAGGGAGCCCACTAGCATGGGAAGGAATGACTGATTAGTGAACAAGAAAACAAGGTCACGCATGTTAAAAATATATATAACGTATTAAATAGTAATTAAAATGGATCCAATATATAAGATTATGATATGGGTTAAAAACGATGATACAGGCAACAAAATTTTGTGTGGTTATCATTTATGTGTAATCAATTAAATTTATTTTACTACTACATAATTGAGATAAAATACCTGTCTCTTTTATCAATGTTTATAGTAATTATTCAATATATTATCACTATTATAAGAAATGACAAAGCATTTAACTTATAAAATAATAAATTAGTGTATATATATCAAATAAACACACATACTATTATAAGAACTTTTGGTTTCACCTTGAGTAATGAACATTCGTATATATAATAGTGTGTGTCAATTATTAGGTTTGCAATATTACTATAATCTATATCAATATATGAATGTATATTTATATGTGATATAAAATATAGTTTTTAAATAAATATGAAATATCTAAACATATATTTTCATGTTTCTATGAGTATATATTAAAACGTAGCTTTAATTTTTATGTGATTTAAAAAAAATTGGGAACAAACGCGAAAGTGGCACACAATTCAATACATAAAATATAGATAAACTGTTAGCCTAGGACTTGACCTTGCGATCACAACCCAAACTCCTCCCCACCATTAGCACCCCAACCGAGCATGGGGGATAATTTTTAAATTATTTACTGAATTGAACATGTATATAAATTCTAGAAATTTTCATAATCAATAATATATTTTGTATTATTAATAAAAATAATATCATTATATATATAGAAGTATTGATTATTTTAAATATAATAAATATAATTAGTATTGTTTAAATGTAATTAAAAATAATTTATATTGAAATTCTAATATATATACATATATAAGGCCGATTATATCCACCACTTCGGAGCACAACATATGAAAATAAACAACATTAAACATGAAAGTCTGCCAACTTTTCCCTAAAATGTTCCCCTCACTCCCATCAAACCCTAACCAATCATGCATTTTGTAATTATTCATATTTATAAAATATGAATATTTTGTGATATTTATCGAACGCCGATTGAAACCACGACTCATTTCGAAACTGGAAATGTAAGATCGATTGTAGGAGATGCGTATCGGTGAAAAAGGGGATGTCATATTTGCGTATGATGATGATAATAAAAAATGAAAATACAAATACAAAAGAAATACAACAAGTAGAGAACACAATGTAGAGCCAAGAGTCCATAATATTTCATTAACATATCTCCATATTTATAGAGTACATGAGATCTGATCCAACAATGAGAATATGAAATGTTGGCCATTAAGAGGGGAATTAATTGGGGATTAAGGAGTCATCATTATTATCATAAATATGACATCCATTAATAATGTTTCATAAAAATCCCCCCTTGGATGTCATAATTTCATGGAACCTTATTTAATCTTCACTTAAAAAAACCTTGTGGTAAAAATAAGTGAATCCAAAATAAAATAATTCCATGTCATGTTGCCTCATTAAAAACCATATCCGGAAAACCCAGTGCGAAAAAACCTGATGAAGGGAAAAAGAGTACAGTGTTCCCAACTCCCCCTAATTATATCATTTAGATGTGTCTTCAAGACATAAATTGATAATATTATTTAATTATGTCTTCGAGACATGGGAAGAAGACCAAAGGTAATAATGAATGGTATCATTGAAAATAATGACTCATGGGGAAGACCAAAAATTGCCATTAATTATATATATCCATAATAATTTATAATATTCTATTGGATATCTGTTATGATGTATTATTGCCTCATTAAAAAACTCATCAAGGAAAAAACCCTTTAGGAGAAAACAATTGATTAGGGAAAAAGGTTACAATGACATCCACTCCTAAGAGTATTGCCTCGTTAAAAACCTTATCAAGAAAACACAATGGAAAAAACATAACTAAGGGAAAAAGAGTACAAAAGTTACATCTCCCATTCATAATGATCATCATTTATCTCATAGAATGTCCATGATCAATTCATAACCAAAACATTCAGTTTTGAATTATGGAATAATAATAACTTATACCTTTTAAATTTCAATAAATGGGGAAGAACATTAACTTGCGTCATAATATGATTTATTGTCATTTGCAAGGTACATATGCACATGTACATTTATATCCTTCATGGATTAATAAAATGGGCATTTATATTTAATCATTATGAGATAGGTATGTTCTTTATCAACCCCTTTTGTATGAAATCTATCACTCTTGGAAGCAAGAGATTTAATTATTCATTAAGGGTAAAACCATTCCAAAATTTAATATTTCATCTTCATGATGATTAATTCAAAATACAAGGACATTCCATGTAATTTCATGATCAAATAATTAATTGATTTCAGAAAACTCTTCAAGAGTTTAGATGTTTTTCAAAAAACCTTAATAATACAATGATTCATACAAACCATGGGATGATAAATTCAACTTATATTCTCCCTTAACTTAAAATGGATACATGAAATACAACTTATTCAATTCACCCCATAATTTATCAGATTGGGTGAAACTTTCATAATTTTGAATATTCTTCCGGAATTTTAAACCCTTTTGGGATTCATATAAATATCCAAATATATAAGGAAGAATATTTCTTTTAATAAGATCATTGATATTAAATAGTCTTTATAGTTTGGATAATCAATCCAGAAATTTATATGTTGAACATTTCATTAGTTCCTTAAATAATTTTGGACAATTATTATGATGTCAACATCTATCAAAATCCATTGTCACCAATGAGTTTTTAAAATCATTCAAAGAAAATATATCATCAACAACATTTGATTGATATATCATAATTTATTTGGTACCAGTGCTACTTCAGGGAAAATATCTAAAAAGATATAATGTTGTCGATATATTCATTTTCCTCTTCAAGGGAAAATATATTTATTGCTTTCTACTCATGATGAAAAATGATTTTATATAATCATCTCAACCACACTTTGGGTGTGTATAATCAGACTATTGGTTTCCAACACTTTACATTCATGTGAGTGTTGTGAGCATCTTGTCAATGGTTCTGCAGGACCACATATTATTTGACACTCAATATTTATTTTAATCAACATGCATAACATGCAATGTATACTCACCAGTAGCAAATAACACATGTGATCATTTTGTGGATGCATTATTCATATATATGGATCACATGGTAAGTGGGCGTGCCCATATATACTACTTCATAAGTATATGAGAAATTTATTTCCATCATAACTACTGATGATATAAATAATTTACCTCAAAAATGGGTACCTCAGGGTAAATTATTATAAATGAGGAATTCATAATGACTTAATGATAATAAATTAATTTATAATTTTGTAGACATGCATCCATTAAATAAATTCATCATTCTCCCCCTAACGGATGTATACTATGTTGTCAATAAATCGATGATCTTGTATACTTGAATCAATATCATTCATTATTATTGATCCCAAGTGGCCGAAATCATCATGTCATATATTTGAAGTTCCAGGATCAATAAACTTCTGGTTTACCATTATTGATTCAATTGTATATAAAAAATTCATTATAATCACTTTTATGAATGCTTGTTACATATCTAGATACCTCTTTTGTCTACATATGATATTAATTTGCATGAATACCATTTATATATCTCATTGAGACAATAGATATAACAACGCATTAAGAATTTGTACTACCAGGTAGAAATATATTCACTATTCTGGATTCATTTATTAATTTTCTCTACCAGTAAATGTACTTATATGAGCACATATAGGATTTCTTTTGAATAATTTGATCAAAATAATATTTATAAATATTTTTCTTCAAGATCAATGCATATAATATCTATAGGATCTTTCATTATGAAAACTCATATTTTTCGTTATAATTTCCACTTATAGTGGTTGTTGAATTCATAATATAATCATAACGGGTTAGGGCCATCACCAAGCGGATTATTGCATTATTTAAAACTTCTGGCCAAAATATTTTGGAACTTCATGTCCAAATATTATTTTACAATACATCTACCTGGGATAGGAGCCCCATGTATTTTAAAGCTAGTGAATGTGGTAGCAAGAACCAATGTTGAAGAATCTTCTGGATTCACGACACACTTTATCGCCATCCAAAATTATAATTCATAAACAACATTCACTTTATCAAATGAAAGATAAATCATTTTATCTACCCTCATCAACTCTCAAATATTCATGACATCATAAATAAAAAAAAACTTGAATAATTACATTCGCTTAAAGGAATGAGATATGGTAATTAATACTACATTCACATTAGGGAATTCATTCATTCATTCATCGGATTTCATGAGCCATGAATGATAATTTATTATTTTCGAATAATGATCATCCTATATAAAATATAAATTTCATTGATTATGATGATCATTGATTTAACCACTTCAGTTGGTAAAATCATTTTCATAATATATATCAGATTATCAAAACTATGTAATTCAATCATTTCATTTACGAATTATATGAACAACAAAATCCATTTCAGGGGATAAATGAATTACATGAGATGATATTGATAATCCATAAGAATAAGATAAATAATAATGTTTCCCTTTATATTTTTGCGATAGGAACAATAAATGATAAATGCAGATATTCTTAAATATAATGTCAAAGGACATTATTTTCATATCATCCTTCAGGGATGTATTATTTTATAAATATTCATAAAATTTATTGTGCTCTGTAAATATTTATTTTCATCAAACCACTTCTGGTGGTTATATTTTATTATTTTTTATACACAAATACAACACAATGATCATTCGCAAAACATCATATTCACTTTGAACTAGATTTATAATAAAATCAGGTATATTTGCATTCCCTTCAGGGAATGAAATAAATCATTTTAAATAAATATTTTCATTCACTCCAAGGAACACAATAAAATTATTTTTTCAAGTTTTATAGTGTCTTCAATACAATTTCATGAATATTCAATTCAACAATATCATCAATTTCATCCACTTCAGATGATTAATATATATAAAATATATTTACGCTTGTTCATCAAGAATATTTAATTTCTTTAAAACATTTTATAAGAAATAAAATAAAGAGAAGAAATAAAACAAATATTTACAAATATTCAAAGTAAATATCATCTCCATCATGAACCTTTATATAGTATAATCAAACTTGACACCTTCAGGGTGAACACGAAATAACAAATATGAAATCTCATGGTTCATGGAATGATAAGAGAACTTCGGCTCGACGTACGATGGGTACGCGATGATCATCAAACATCATCTAGACGTACAACGGGTACAATATGTTCATCATTCAATGGATTGACATACGATGGGTATGTGATTTTCATCATTCAACGGCTCGTTATACGACTGGTACACGATGTTCATCATTCAACGGCTTGACGTACGACGAGTACGCAATGTTCATCATTCCACGGCTCGATGTACAAAGGGTATGTGATGTTCATCATTCAACGGCTCAACGTACGACATGTACACAATATTCAACAAACTTTGTCTTAACGTATGACAGGTACACGATGTTCATCAAACTTTGGCTCGACGTACGACAGGTACGCGATGTTCATCATTCAACAGTGAGTCATTACATCTCTTCAAGAGCTAATTATTTTTCCCGCAATAAAAGATTAAGAAAATAATATATTATTTTCATATTTATAAAGAGGGGAAAAATAAATATAACAATATATTACATGTCAAATAAAACTCACGTTTTTGATGCACCACTTCGAATGAGTGGAGTCGATGCGCATGAAAAAGAGTATATCAAAAGAATAATGTTTATAAAAACTTGTGACATACCTTTTTCCCACAAAATGTTTCTTATACCAATGATGGTGATGAAGGCAATGTCATCACGATACGCAATGCTGAGAGGATTATCGTGCTGATAATTAGTTTTGAAATTGATCGAATGCCGATTGAAACCATGACGCATTTCGAAACCAGAAATGTAAGATCGATCATTGGCGAAGCACATCATTGAGAAAGCGGATGTCGTATTTACGTATGATGATGATAATAACAAATGAAAATACAAATACAAAAGAAATACAAAAAGTTGAGAACACAATGTAGAGCCAAGAGTCCATACTATTTCATTAACATATTGCCATATTTATAGAGTACATGAGATCTGATCCAACAGCGAGAATATGAAAGGTTAGCCATTAGGAGGGGAATTAATTGGGAATTGAGGAGTCATAATTATTTTCATAATTATGACATCTATTAATAACGTTTCATAAGAGAATAATACTAATAATATTATTATAGTTCAGGGGGTTATAAACAACCAAACAACACGCGCGCGCACCCTAGCGGGTCAAGTCTCTTATCTACTCGTAAGAAATGACAAAGCACTCACCATACCTATTTTATTATATATAATGTGTGATAACTTGGAAAATGTTCTTATTTAAATAATGTAACATTTTCCTCTCAATAAAATTTTATTATATTTTACAATATAAGAATGAAACATTAAAAACAACACTTTATTTCACACTAAAAAAAAGGGTCATTAGCGGCAGTTTCTTGTTTATTTAGTGATTGTTTGTTTATCAAAAACATTCCCCAAAGGAAAAATAAATAAAATTAAACTAAACGCCACTGAACATATGAGAGGCGGTTTGTTTTAACCTCCACTAAACATATTTTAATTAATGTACTTAGTGGAAGTTACTAAAAACTATCATTACATCATTTTTCTTTGTAAAATATTTCATCAAAAATTCTATATATAAAAAAATGACATGAAATAAACTAAAATATAAATATATGATAAACTCATCATACATATGTCATACATCCACAATCATATATATAATCATCCATAGTCATCATAACCCCAGTCTCAGTCAAACCATACAATAGTCAACCAATACATCAGTCATCAATATATATATATATATATATATATATAATATTTCCAACAATAACCATGCCCAAGATACAGCCATGTGATAACCTCCACTACATCTATTTGCCTTCACATTATCTCATCAACTAAAACTGGTGATGTCAATTCATCATCTATAACAAAAAAGAATAAATAAATTAATCTAAATATAATAAAGAAAAATTATAGTAGAATAATTTATAAAATTTTAACATACCATGAAAACTAAGAACCATCACAACTTCCTTCTGAAGAATGTTGCAGATCTGAACGGTCAACCTCTTATCTACAATCGGCATCTGTCACCTATAATGAAAACTAAAACATTTAAGAAAAAAGAAACATGACAGAGAAAAGACACAGAATGTATTTAGAATGTTGCACATAAAATTTGTTATTTTTTTAATAAAAAAATATTTTATAATAAAACAAATAATATATAATTCAAAACATATAGAAAACATAAACATACCTTTATAATATATGATTCAACACTTGAAACTGAAAATAGATAAGTAAATATTCGAATTATTTTTTAAATCGACGTTCGGTGTGCTTGAAATTTACTTAATAATTTTCTTATAGACTTTGATATCACACCATGTCCTATATTTCAAAAATAACTCAGTGGTGGTTGTCTCATCATTCCATGTCAATCTGAAGTTTTTTTCTATGGTTTCGACTGTTCCACGTATTTTTTAGTGTTTTAAACACTATTATAGATAAAAATAAGGATATCTCAAACCTTTATCAGTGATAAGAAAAGCGTGATGATAAAATGGGGGCTTTTATTAGTGTTAGCTAAAAGTAGTGATAATCCACGCTTTATTAGCGCTTTTTAGCACTGATAATGGGTTTTAATAAAAAATATTATTAATTTATATAAAATTATTATATTTTCATTCAAAAATAATGATTATTTATATATATTAAATAAAAAAATGAATGTTTATAATTAATATATATTTTTTAGTAATCCAAATATATATGTAATCTTGTAAAAAATGCATTTATATGATTATAATTAAATAATTATATATTTAAATAACTATAATTTATAATTAATTTTATTAAATAAGAAATTTATTTATTATATTTATAATAATATATTCATAATTATATATAAATCTATTTTAAATATATATATTTATAATTATAATTATAAATAAATAAATATATGTTCCAATGAATTTGGTCAATAAATATATTGAAGCGTGAGGATAATTGACGTGCATATGTTATGTATTCATCATGAATGTTCATTTATACATCACACCCTTATTATTTTTCATGTTTTCCATATATGTGATGATATGGTCTGTACTTTTCTAGGTATATGATTCATTCATGTTATACCTATTAATCTATTACGTTCTCATAAATACTTATAAAATTAAAATAAATATATTTATTATATTTATAATTATAAAATTTTAATTATTTATAAATGCCTTTTAAATATATTTATTTATAATTATAATTATAACTATATATATATTTAAATAAATATAAAATTACAATAGATACATCTATAATAATTTTATAAATATATTTATTTATTTTTACATATAATTAAAAATAAATATATACATGTAAATAATTATAAAATTATAAAAAATATATTTATTATACTTATAATGTTATAAATATATATAATCAAATAATTATATTTATAAATATATACAATATTTATAAATAAATACAAATATCTATAATTATATTTCCAAAAAAATATAGATAGATTTAAATAATTATAAAATTATAATAAATATACTAATTATATATATATATATAATTATAAATATAATAATTATATTTGTTATAATTTTATAATTATTTAAATAAATGAATATATATTTATAATTAGAACTATAAATAAATAAATATTTTTATATTTTTATAATTACAAATAATTAAATATATAGTTATAATTATAATTAAAAAAAAATATTTATTAATTTAAATAATTATAAAAATTATAAAAAATATATTTATTATAATTTTGATGTTATAAATATATATAATTAAATAAATAAATTTATAAATATATACAAATATTTATTATTATTATTATAAATAAATATAGATATATTTAAATAATTATAAAATTATAATAAATATATTAATTATATATATTAGGTGTTGGGGGGGCAATTACATTAAATACACACACACACCACACACAAATGCTGGAAATGCAGCCCATAGTTTCCCACTAAGGGAAAACCCACCAATCAAGCCATATTTTTATTCAACACATAGCCTGAAGACCCAGTGGTCATGAAGCCCATTACATGACCTAAAGTCGCACAAACTGGCCTGAAGGTGTAATGACCTGGACCTTTGAAGTCCATTACTTTGTCAAAATCTAGAGTTTGGGGTGTTCTAGGATGCAACAATAGATCATTCTAAGAGTTTACCAATTTTTCCAGTTTTTCCATTGGTGTTAGTGAGTCAGGGCGTCGATATTGGTGACTCAGGGTGTCAGTGTCGGTGAGTCAGGGTATCGATGTTAGTGACTCAGGGCGTTGGTGTCGGTGACTTAGGCTGTCGATGTTGGTGAGTCATAGGATCAGTGTCGATGAGTCAGGGTGTCAGTGTCGGTGACTTAGGGCGTCGGTGTCACTGACTCCGGAGATCGGTGTAAGTGACTCAGGTCGTGGGTGAGTCAGGGCGTTGGTGAGTCAGGCATCAGTAGGTCATGTCAGTGACTCACCCATCAGTTACTCGCTGTCAAATGTCGATGACTAACCCATCAGTGACTCGCTATCGGTGTCGGTGACTCACCCATCAATGACTTGCTGTCAGTGTCGGTGACTCACCCATCGGTGGCTCATTTCTAGTTTTTCCAGTTTCGCCCCTCTTAAGTTTTATTTAAATTAAATTGAATTTAACGCTTTGTCTAAGCATTTCTAAAGGCGTTTCAAAGGATATTATGTATATATTTAATATGCTAATGATTTAGGGACTTTGAGATATTCAAACCGCGTAATCTTGGCCACAATCTCACATTAATGACTTTTGAAACCTTTTCCTGTTCCATTGATATAGGATCTGACTTTCTTTTTCTAAAGATGAGGTCCTCTCCTTTAATTTCTCTTGGTGCGCCTAGAGCCTTCCCTTCTAGTGGAGTCACTTGTTTTTCTGTAGCCATCGATCGAGTTTTACTTATATTTTTCCTTGGAGTTTTCCTGCTACTCGTGCAGGGAGGAATTTTGGTCACCTGTTGTTCCAGGTAGGAATTTCCTTCATCTCTCTTCTAATTGTGTATCATGTGGGTGGTAATAGTAATGTTCTTTTGTGAAAACTGTCGAATCTAATCATTTAAAAAAGATAAATGCTAATATGAACATGATAATTGGCTGGGGGTGGATTGATGTTGATTGCATATTTTATTTGTTATCTTTGTTGATGATGTGATCAGTTGTGGCCTTGTGGCTTCTGAAAATTATTGTCATTGGTGGTCTTTCCCTATGCATGGGTGATGCTTCATTGGTGGTCTTTCACCCCTCTTACGTTTTATTTGATGTAAATCAAGTTTAAATCGTTGTTTAATCATTTCTAAAGGAGTTTCAAATTTTATTAATTAGATATTTAGTATCCTAATGCTCCAGGGACTTTGAGATATTCAAACCACATAATGTTGCCCACAATCCCATGTTAATGAATTTTGAAAATGTTTCCCATTCTGTTGATATAGAATCTAGATTTATTTCTCTAAAGTCAAGGTCCTCTCCTCCCTTTATTCTTGGTGTGCCTAGAGCCTTCCATTCCCATGGATTCTTTTGTTGTGAAATAGCCATTGATCGAGTTTTCCTTAGAGTTTATTTTGGATTTTTCCTCCTACTCACACAAGGAGGAGTTTTGGTCACCTGTTGTTCCAGGTAGGGATTAACATTCACTCTCTTCTAATTGTGTATCATGGAGGGTGGACATAGTAATATTTTTTTGTTAAAATTTCCGAATCTAATCATTTAACAAAGATAAAATTTTAGTAAAAATTTGATAATGGGATGGGGGAGGATTGATATTGATTTCCTGTTTTATTTGTAATCTTTGTTGATAATGAGATTAGTTGTGGCCATGTGTCTTATGAAAATCATGGTCGTTGGTGGTGTTTTCCATCACATGGGTAATGATTTATATTTTTTGTTGTTTCCTTGGGAATAATTGCTATAAATATCAACCTGATTAATCACGTATACCTAGTTAAATGAAATAGATTCCCTAGAATGAAAACCCTCGTGTGATCGCCCCTGTTTATCAAAGTGGAATTTAATGAAAAATGTTGGATAAATCTAAATTCACCCTATTTGATAGGTGTGGATGTGTGTTGTGTTCTATTGGGTTTTGTGCATTGTGTTGGTTTTGGTAGTGTGGTGCTATGACTGGGGGTGTGATTGTGTGTACGGGGTGGTACCGATGGTGTGACAATATCTTAGTTTGTGAGATTGATTGATCATGGAATGAATGGCCATATTGTGCAGTGGGACAGCTTCTGGATAGTGGTTGAGAAATGAGGTAGTAGGTTTGGGTTGTGTTATGATTTAATGTTTAGGGGTGTTCTAGGTTTGGTGTTATTGTAAAGCGGGGCTTTCGAGTTGGGTTGCTCAATGGTGAATTAGGTGGGATAACATTAAAGAATGTTCTTAGTGGTGTCGAATATGAATGGGTGTTAAATGGGGAGGATGAATGAAGTGGTATGTATACTATGTGTTTTGTTACAGGGAGTGTTTAGTGACTTTTAGCCTTATAAGAATGGTTTCATATGTTGTTCTTGTTAGTTACCCAATAGGTATGAAATAAATAAATGAATAAATTGATAAATTCAGAATGAAAATTGGTTATATGAATTGAATGGGGGTACACTTTGACTTACGGAAGTGTCCATAGTTCATTGTGATACGTGCACATAGGGGTAGAAGAAAAGGCGGTTTGTGTGGTTTTTTTGTTTTTTTGGAAACCCATAGGTTGGGTTGAGTGTTTTTTTACATATATGAATAAACTTGATGTTCCTAGTGTAGTCTATACGCACCCCACCCGTGTTGAGCACTATGTGCCGAACACCCACATTGTTATGGGGGAGAGAGTCTTTCCCAATATCTCGAAGGGAGGATGGATGGCTGGTTATTGAATTTTCTCTGACATCTCTTCTAGGAATTTACCACCCAAGACTCTTTGGGTAGTTTATAATGGCTTGAGGTTTGTTACTAGATCTACGATACTGGTTGTGTGGGACGAGGTTTGTTTACTAGGTGTCTCTCGGATGAGGCCTAGGTGTTTTTAGGTAGGGTGTGGTATATGTGAAGCCAAGGTGTCTACAGGTAGGATTGTAGTGTGGTAGTGGCCCAGGTGTCTGCGGGCAGGATGTGTGTAGTTTGTGGTCGAAGTCTGTGTGGGCAGGTTGTGATAGTGAGGATTGTGGAAGAGGTAGATGTGTCAGGATGTTCTAGTTAACCAGTAGGAAGTGGTGCATGGTACCCAAATATTGATGTGCTTATTATATTATATAACTTGACCTGCATTATTTGGTGAGTGTGCCTTGGTGAGGTTGGGGTGGATAGTATACCTTCTTAGGTTCTTTTGAGTTTATGATGTTTTCTCATAAGGGAAGTAGTTTTCTTTTCCCACTTGTGTACGAGTGACTTTAGTTTTTCCCTATTGAGTATACTTGTATGCTCACCCTACGTACATAAAAAAGTTTCCAGGTTTCTAGGGAGATTATGTGGACCATTCTGGACCTTAATAGCTTGGATGTTGGGGACAATTGTTGTTTCACTGCTTAGTTATATTTTGGTACTTTCCTTGGAGTTTTCATTGTATTTTAACCAGTTTTACTTTAAGCATGCATGTGGGATGGATTTTGGTTTCTTCATATATATCACGCCTGCCTCACCGTCTGTCTGCATCATGCCTGCATCATCACCTGCCTGTGTCATGCTTGTGTCATGCCTACATCATCGCCTGCCAGCGTCATGCCTATGTCACCACTTGCCGGTAGAAATTTGCACTCACCAAGATTTGAACTCGGGTCTCATGCATAATTACAAGGATCCTTTACCACTTGGGAAAGCCCCCGACTACAATATATTAATTGTATATATTAATAACATTAAAAAAATAATAAATATATTTCTTATAATTTTATAATTACTTAAATAATTAAATATACATATTTATAATTACAAATATATTTAAATATATATTTTTTATTATTTTATAATTATAAATAAATTTTTATTTATTTACACTTATAATTAAAAATAAATAAAAATATATATATATATATTTAAATAATTTTAAAATTATAGTAAATATATTTCGTATAATTATAATTTTATAAATATATATAATTAGATAAATATATTTTTAAATATATACAAATATTAATAAAAAAATACAAATATATATAATTATAATATAAAAAAATTATAGATATATTTAAATAATTATAAAATTTAACAAATATATTAATTATATATATTTATAAAATTACACTTATAATAAATACGGTTATTATAATTTTATAATAAATATATATTTATTATATATATAATTTTATAAATATATATAATAACATAAATAATTTATTAACATTATATCCCAATCAATGCTTAAAAAGCATCGATAAAGGTAGGTTTTATCAACACTTGCTATTTTTGTGCTGATAAAAAATACCTTTATTTTTTATTTTTAGTAGCACTCATAAAATCCTTAACTGTTATTATAAATGAACCCTAAGAGTCAGCTTCTTCTCACTCACACTTCAAGCTCTCACGGAAGCCAACCCCTTTCATCGACGACCCCTCGTGCGCCGCTGCAAATCCCTCCTCCATCGCTGCGAATCCCTCCTCTGCCACCGCCGCAAACCAAACCACTGCCTCTGAACCCAACCTCTGTCGTTGAACCCCAACTACTCCGCGAACCCTACCTCCACTGAAAACCCATCCTCTATTGCAAACCCACATCCACTATTTTCTCTCCCTGCCTTTTTGTCGTCTCTCCCTACCTTAGTGTCGTCTATCCCTACCTCACCGTCATCTCCTCTTGCATCACCACCTTCTTTCCAAACCTCTCCACCCTCCTTCTGCTTCACCGTCATCGCTCCTTGAAAGATAAGATCCTTTCACTACTATAAAACCGGGTTTATGCAGTTTTATGGATTTAAGAGTGCTAGCTAAAAATGATGTTAACGACCCTATATGTCAGCGCTAAAAAAAGAATTGTTAAATGGGGTCTTTAACAACATTTTTTTAGAGTTGTGAAAGGGAGGTTTTTAACAGTGCTAAAAAATCATTGTTAAAGGGGAACCATTATCAACACTTTTTTACAATGTTGATAAAGGCCCACCATTTATCAGCTCTTTTGAAAAAGCACTCTCATGGGGTCTATCAGTATTTTTTGAAGTGCTGATAAAGACCCCCCCATTATCCGTGCTTTTTTTAAAAGCGTTGATAAAATTATACTTCAAAAAAATTATATTTCATTAAAAATAATATATTAATATATAAATATATTTATACTAATACAAATATAATATATATTTTTTAAAATATGTTTTAGATGAGGTAATTATGCATTTACACATAATATATAATATATTTAGTGAAAATGGATTATAAAATAAATTAAATATTTTTTAATTAATAATTTTCTTATTATTATAGAGTAATAGTATTTTAATATCAATTTAAAGATAACAAAAATTAAAAACTAATAAAAGATCTAAAATAAGTTGAAAACGTAACGTGAACTTAAAACGATTATAAATTTTGATCTGGGTGTCGATTTAAACTCTTCCACATATGAAATTGGAACCTATGACGAGCTCTAGGATGTGTAGGACTAAGACCAGATCCTTGAGTATTATACCCATTATTTGTCTCCAGAAAGGCCAAGAAGGCCTCCGAAATAGAGTTTTTAGTCAACAACCACAATTTCTTAAAACCCAAACGACTATAACCTCTGATCCAGTTGTCTATTTGGCCTGTACCACATATAATATCAAAGCTCATTTCATGATCTCTGACTTGACTAGTTGTGGAGCTGAAAAAGTACTTCCATACCAGATTTTATAGTCATTTCAGTGTTTTTAGAGTTTTCAGAGTTTTATAATATTTTAGTTTTTTGAATTTATTTATTTATTATTTATTATTAGTTTATTCATTATTCAGTAATTATTTATTAAATATAAATTAATAAATTATTAATTATTAATTAATTAATTAATTAATTATTATTTTTTATCTATCATCTATCATCTATTATCTATTATTTATTATTTATTAAATTTTTAGTTATTATATATATATATAATATTTATTTAATATTTATTTATTTTATTTAATATTTTTATATTATATTCTAGTATATGTAAAGGAATATAATATATAATATATTTAAATAAACAAAATTACATATATATCACATACACACACATATTGTATAAATGTATTTAAAAATAATTATATAAATATATGTAAACATAAATATAAATAAACAAATATATTATTAAACAGAAAACAACATAACATAGTGTAGTGTTAATTTCATTCCATCTTCTATGTGATTTTCCTTCTAGATTTTGCCTCGAAATGTTTCAAGAGTTGCTTCCACCACTTCCTCTATTTCTGAATTGTGCATGTGCTCGCTCAATTTTCTTTTAAATTTTATGAATATGATTATTTTATTGGAAAAATAGTGTTGATTTATGCTTACTTTATGGGGAATAATCAAGTCTGAAAATATTTTTTCCTGATGGGTTACACCATACTTTTGGTTTATGCATTAGACTTGTAATATTGCAATGCTGGAAAGAAAGTATTCCTTGAGGACATTCATTAAGAATCTTACATGAAACTCCAGAAAGGTTATGTAACAAAGATTTGGGAGAATTTATGCTGTTCCCTGGACTCAATTAAAGGTGACATGTTCACGATTTTAGGGTTTCTCTATCACGAAATGGATGTTTGGTTCATATAAATGAGTAAAGATCTAATTTAGTGAGGTTCTGAATGTTGAGTGATTTTTATAAGATGGAACTAGATTTCCTATGATGGTATTGTACACAAGGATGAGGGATGAATATATTGGTATGAAAAGAGAGATTCTTAGCCTAGCCTGAATTGTGTATGGTAGAGAACTGCAACTTTATGGAGGGATAATCAGTACAAGGTAATGCACTGCTTGAAAAAGAAGATGTTGAGTAGTTACTAATTCTTGAATATATATAAGCATGATATGGTGCCAGTATCAGTGATGAGGAACATGATTCAAAGAAAGATTGAAGTGCTTAGATATTTAATGAAAGCTAAAATTAGATAGGGTTAGTGTATGGGCCTATTTGACATGGGATAGTGGAGTAGGCCTTTATGTTTCAAGTGAAACATTGAAAAACCGGTTTACAAAAATGAATATAAAAGTTGATTCATTCATTAAATTGAAAAATTGGAGGGATATATTTGATAGTGACTACACAATACTAATGCTATTGCCTCATGATCTAGAAGGTTTTTGGTGTGGAACTACATGTGCACATTCAATCTACATCGAGATGTAGAACAAAACAAAAAAGTTGTTCTTGTTCAACTTTTCTTGGCAGTTTTAAATTTTGGTTTGTGTATTTGGAAAGTGTATATTTTTGGTATGGTTTTACTCTTCGAGTTGGTATTTTCACAAGATCTCATGTGGGATACTAAAACATTCTAGTGAAAGGGATTCTCATAGCTAATTCCATTGATCATGTGGTTGGGAAGATGGGTGTGATCTACTCTGGTCCTGAGTAATGCGTGAAGAGGTCACCATGGATCTATATTGGCTCTATGTATAAGATATAATATTTAACTTAGAAAACTATGGATGAAAAGTAGGTACCAATCGAGTTTAGTTAGTTTGAATCTAGAATCATGGGAGTTACTTAATGTATCCAAGGCAATGATGATTTATAGTTAGTTAAATAGAGATAGACCTGTGGTAGGTATAGAAAGATTCTAGATTGGTTTAGTCATAGAACTGGAGCTATAAAGGCTAGACATGAAAAGGATATGGGGTGGTCAAGCCTATAAATGAATATAGGTAGCATGATATTTATAGATTTCAAGATAAGGTTTATATGAAGTAGTGCAGAGCAGTGCAAGATAAGAATAATAGTGAGAAGTTATATCTTATTAAATCCACTTAAAATGAAATTTTATAAAATCTTAAGACATAAGAAGATGATTCGTATATATAATTCTCACTCTATATGTCTATTTTATAATAAAATTTTCATTTAGAAATTATATACTTAACATTTAATTATGAAAATTCCATTAAGGTTGGATATAGAGGAGCACTTCCCCACCCTTTTCCAAGTATCTAGCATTTGGTTTTTTATATAAACCATTCCCATATTCCTTCTCCCATAACCTATATACCTATCCTTTGGATTTCAATAATGGAAATTATTTCTATGTTTTTTTTAAATGTGATCCATAAAAAATATTCAATTATTCTATGGGACTCAATGTAAGGGTATTGTTTACTATCAAAAATAATATTTTCAAGTTTTAAAGTATTTCTATTAATTTCTCTCCAAGATGTTTCCAAGAACTTTCTTTCAATATGGTTTTGTTGAAAAAAATATATTTTTAATGATATTGGTTCAAAAGTTTGTGTTCATGTATTTAAAAGGAATTTCTAATGATCTTTATGATAATAAATGCTACGTTCTAAATATTTTTTTCAAATAATGATACTTGGGTGGTGTGGCCTTAATTTGATACTTTTTTTCCACATATCTTTTGATATTTTAATGGATTTTTAATGTTAAAATGTATTTTTATGGAGAATTATTGAATATTTGTTGTTTTGTAATGAAATGTCATTTCTTTGAAAAAATTTATGAATATTTGAGGTTTTAGTGAAAAAGATATTAATTATTATTGTATTAATATTCCTATATTTTGAGAAAAAATATTTTGATGTATTGTTTATTGTACATTTCAATTAACTTTTTTATATTACTCTTAATCCATTCCATGGATCATCCTCTTTATAAAGGGATTATGTGTAATTTAAAGATATAATTTGGTTAGGTTTGATTTGTCCTTCTCAATCCTTGCTACATCATCTTATTTTTACTTGATTTTTTATATACCATGGTCCCTTTATTTTTATTTATCCTTCATATTTTCTTTATGTTTAAATAATTGTTGTTTTTAATGTGTTTCATTACTATACTTATGCATATATGAGTGTCTATAAAGGAGAAATGGTGTTTTCAAAGTGGTTTTATCCCTTGTTATGGAATGATATATAGTTGAATGATGACCCTAGTTGAACATATTTTTTGTATTTATTTTTTTAAATATTAATATTACCAAATAAAATAGGATGGATATGAATAATGAATGTTTGGATTCCAATCATCTGACAAAAGAGCATGAAGATGGAGTGAAAGAGTTCATAAAGATTGCAAAAGATCATGCATATGACTCTTCTCAAATTCTTTGTCCGTGTTTACACTATTATTATTCAAGACCAAATAGTCCAGAGGAGTTGAAAGAAAACTAGATCTATCATAGAATATATCGATGTTATAAATGTTGGAATAATCACAGTGAAAAAGTGAATGTAACTAGTGGATGGGATATCACTGTGTTTTATGGATCATCTGATATGATTACAAGTGTGTGAAATAAATAATACCATATCAAGGATATGATTAAAAATTTGAATGATGATGAATATCATATAGAGGAAATAAAAATGATAGTTGAATATGAACTTCATGGTTTCCCAAAATTGTTTGATAAGTTAATGAGATATAAAAAGATTCCATTTTATGCTGGTTTCATTAAATATAAACCATTATAAACCATACTAAATATGTATAATTTTAAATTAGGAAATATATGGATTCAATACATTTTTACAAAACTACTTTATCTTTTTAATGACATGCTCTCAGAAGGTAATGATCTCCCAAGCTGAACATAAGACACCAAAAAGATTCTACGCTCGATGGGTATAATATCTGAATGAATACACACCTTCCCGAATGATTGTATACTGTTTCACAAGGACAAAAAATCACTTACAGAATTTCCAAAGTGTAGTGATTCTTGGTATAAGAAATATGAATCCAGTACTATGAAAATTTTATGGTACATTCCAAACATTCCAAGGTTTAGGTGCCTATATGGAAGTGAGGAGACTGTAAGGAAAATGACGTGGCATACAAATAAGAGAAATAAAAATGGAAAACTACATCACCTGACAGACTCTACTTAGTGGAAGAGAATTGATCATGGGTATCCTAAATTTGGAAATTATTTGAGAAACCTTCATCTCGCATTATCTATAAATAGACTGAATCCTTTTTGTTTTCAAAGCAGCACTTACAATACATGGCTGATTATGTTGGTAAATTTTAACTTGCCACTATTTTTATGCATGAAATAAAAACACATCATGTTATCTATGCTTATATCTGAACCAAAATAACCAGGTAATGATATTGATGTCTATTTCGATCCATTGATCGAAGATTTCAAATTATTATGGGATTCAACTGTTAAATTATATGATTCTTGTAGAAATAAAGATTTCACATTGAGAGCCATGTTGTACAAGATGATAAATGACATTCCTGCTTATAGAAATTTTCTGGATATAGCATTAATGGAACTCAAGGGTGTCCCATTTGAGAATAAGGTACAAAGTCAATTAGGTTGAAACATTCATAAAAAATCATATTTCTTGGACATCATATATTTCTACCTCGACGACATAAGTACCGATCTTGGAATACATCATTCAATGGAAGTTCAGAAGAACATACAACACTCTATCCAATAACAGTTGATCAACTATTTGAGAAATTAAAATATACATACAATTATTTTGGTAAACTTTTTTCAAAAAACCGTACAAAAATTTGTTTGAAAAAATACTGGTTTTGTTAAATTACCATAATGTAATTTTATGTATGTCAGAAATTTTATTAATGTTATGAATTTTGAAAAAATGTAAGTGATAATGTCGTTAATATGTTTCTAAATGGACCCATCAAAAAAATGATTAAATTAAGGCTACTTTAGACATTGTTGACATAGAAATACAAGAATATTTGGCACCAGGGAAGGGTGAAAAATGAACTTTTATTCCCCCATATTCTAAAACTCTTTCTAGGAAGGACTGATATCTGTTTTGCAACTTCTTGAA
Organism: Viscum album; assembly: GCA_963277665.1. Classification (NCBI taxonomy): domain Eukaryota; kingdom Viridiplantae; phylum Streptophyta; class Magnoliopsida; order Santalales; family Viscaceae; genus Viscum; species Viscum album. Next base: position 1,196,730,706 of record OY728139.1, read on the forward strand.
TGATAAAAAGGTTCCAGAGGGGTATTCATTGAATATCAAGAACATTATTTCAATGACTAATTTAAAGTTAAAGTTTCCATAATCACATGACATACATGTTTTGATTAATTATCTAATTACTAAATTGTTACATTGAATGTTTTCCACGAATTTCCATCATACATTATCCAAGAACTATTTCTTATTCAAAGTTATATATAACAAAGTTATCGACCCGATGAAATTGCCTATTATGGAAAGATAAATTGTCATTATATTATGTGAATTGTAAATATTCTTCCTTCCAATATTCTTTGATATAATTGTTCATTTGATGGTTCACTTGGTAAGAGTGATTCTACTATGTGGTCTTGTACACTATAGATGGTTGTACCCCATTGAATGATATATGAATATTTTGAAAGGGTATGTCAAAAATCAAAGTCAACAAGAGGGTTTTATAAGGTAGTGATATATTATTGAGGAAGTTGTTGAATTATATATCTAATAACTATCCAGTGTGGAAATCATTTGTCTATGAAAATCTAATCACACCGGGCAGTTTACGGGTGAAGGAATTTGTGGAAGAGATGTTGTCCTAATCAATATTATTGAACGGTAGAAGGACCACATTTACATTTTTAAAAATAGTTTGGAGGTTTAACCATACGTTGAAATCAAAAAATAAATTATTAGGCATTTTAATCCATCAAGGGTTGAAATATTGATATCAAATATGAAAAATCAACAGTTTATATGATGGTTTTAGGACCATATTTTTAAGGAGTCAGATGAAAATCTGGATTATTTTCAGAATGATTTCGATGGATAGCCAGAGAACCAAATGTGTATTTATTATGTTACAACATTTATTTAATTAATGATTATATGTTATATAAAGATAAGCATGATGAAGACAATACCATGAAAAATAGTGGAGTTACACTTGCGGCTGAAACGATGTATATTTCTTGTAATAATGACATAAAACCAATTTATGTGAATATGTCATACTTTGGAATCATGTAACATATATGGGAGTTGGATTATATATAATTCCAAGTGATGATTTTTCATTGAAAGTGGGTTGATAATAGGATTACTGTTAAAATAGATGAATTGGGATTCGTGAAAGTTGATATCAGTAAGGAAGTGTACAATGATGAGACATTTATAATGGAATCACAAGTAGTACTAGTATTTTATATTCCATATCCTAAAAACTGAAAGTGGTCCATTTTTCTGATATCGAGCAAAACCACTTAAGGGCTAAATAAAAATTCAAATGAGGATGTACCTTTCATTAGGACATCACAATCATTGCGCAACGGTCCCAATGTTGATGAAATTTTATATGTCATAGGAGGACACAATAAATGGATTTGAATATTCTATAGTGGGGTCAAATACCTTCAGCCTTAAAAAAAGAGAGTTCAATAATCAGGTTATATTTTTTTCATAATATGCATCGTCTTACCACATGTTATTATCCCTTTTTCTTCTCTATTTATGTACTCGAAATGAAATGTTAAACCTCTTATGTAGATAATGACTTATATATGTGCTGGTGCTCCCAATTTTGAGGAACAACAGGCTCTGAACTTATTGTTTATTATAGTACAGAGGAACGACGACCCTCTTAATGTGCGGGTGCTCCCAATATTAAGGAACAACAGGTTTCTCAACATATTTCTACTCCCAGTGCAGAAGTACAACAACCATCTGCACATGCCAATGCTACCACTCTATATAAAGATAATGACGATGTTGAATTTGAGGAAACAGTAGGTTATGAAGGACCAGCGATGCAGAACAAACATGATAACCATAGTTTGATGGCTCTAGAAAAATCACTAAGGTGAAAATAAAAGGCATAAAATATGAGGTTGGATGGAATGTGCATGGCAAACATGTTAACCCCAATAAGTCCATGTTTAGTAGTTACATTGGAATCATCACTCGGAAATGCATGTCAATCGATGTAGATTCATGGAACCATGTTGTGGATGATCTTAAGAAATTGATTTGGGAAGATATTATGATAATATTATGATATAATTACATTATTTTACTAGAAAAATAAAACAATGAAACATTGAATTACTCTTTATAATCCCTTTTAGAGTGAATTTATAGTAGATTAATCCCTTAAACAATAGGTATTAAAGCATGCTAGAAGGATTAAAAGAGCCTTTCACACAATTCCAATGAGACATTATCTTAAAGTTACTAAGTCGATGAATGTAATTATAGACAGACAAAGGAAAGGGGGTGAAATGAAAGACCAACTCAAAACCATCTAAAGATTGATAATCTAGTTGAAAAGATCTATAGAAATCACCATTACCCTTCTCATTCTATAGCTTCATTTATTATCATTGAGGGTCCATGTGAATACAAAGTTAAAAATTGGTCATCCTCACATAGTATATTTTGAAGAAAATATGTATAGATAGGATGTTTAGAACATCATTATTGTTGAGAATGTAAGTGAAATCCTAGACTATGACTGGATAATATGCTCATTTGTAAATGTATACATGAGGTATGTTTTCATGATTTTATTTTCCAATAGCTGATATAATATGTTATTTATGACTAAATACATTTCATATTTTTGATAGGTGTATATAAAACAAAAAATTGAAGGGATTTTACCATGATTTCTAATTGTTATTCCTTGTATATCCTCTACAAAACAACCAAAATAGATTCCAAAAAAGGATGAAATAGTAACAATCTTGGTCAAATCGTTTGAAAGAAAACTTACAGATGACAGACTCTTCTTAATACCAATGATGCAGGGGTAAAACTCTACAATTCAATCATATAAAATATATTTTCATTTATTTCATTACTTATTCCTTTTTGTGTTTTTATGAATCATAGGATGATCACTACAGTCAATTTGGATACTCAAAAGATTTATTTCCTAGATTCAATGCCTGAATATCCAACAATCTGACCACACATGATTGTGTTTTTAAATTTGTAGTACATTAAAAATAGTGTTTTAGAACAAAACATTAAATTATATAATTTTGATTAGGTTTTATTGAAGAATCCATTATGATAGGGCGGTGCATCAATATCATGAAAAAGAAGGAATGAGGCTAGGGGTTAAGCACGAGGAACAAGAAAAGTACTATAGATGGACAAGTATCAAGGTATATATAATAATATTTCACCATAAAAACACATATAAAAAAAATTACTTATTCTCATCAATGATTCAGTAGTGTATGTATCAAACAAATGAAAAAATTTGAGTTATTATGTTTGTAAATTTATGAGAGAGATCATATTCCATCAACAAACTAGCACCACTGAAGAGATATTTTCAAAGAAAATTACAATTTCATTTAAAATATTTATTAGTACTTTTTTGTATTTAAATTTTTCCAGTACTACTATGACAATAAAAAAGACTCATATTCACAAGAAGATATATATTTTCTTAGAAATGAATGGGCAACATACCTGACGGAAGAATATGCACACATATCATGAAGACATGACTTCTATAGAAGTAGTATATTGTTTCATATTTATGTTTAATTAACTTATTTTTAGTATTAATCACATAAGAATTGCTATATTATATTGTTGGATTCCTTTGTTTGAGTCAGTGTGGTTTTTTCTGGAGATTCTCATGCTCGTGAGAGATAAGACTTCTAGGATGCAACTTAGAATTCAATGAGAAGGTAATGTTTTTTTCCATATACTATGTTATACTAAGAATATCATCTATTATATACTACATTAAAATAATTTAAGATATTTTTTTTATTTAAAATTGTTTTCATTTTATCTACAATTTTTAAGTTAATTTCCATATCATTTTTATTTAACACTTATTTTTTTCACAAATCTTTATGTTTTTCATTACTTCTCTATATCGATCTTCCAAAACTGTATAGAGTCAATGTTATTTGGCAGAAAAACCTTTCTCATTAAAAGCCAAAAGAGTTGAGGAATCTCATGTGCTCATTGTGGTGACGTATCATGATATAATGGAAACATGAGATTCCTCCACACACTTGGATTTAAACAATGGGAAATGTTTTTTCCACTAAGAACACCAAGTCAATATGTAGTGTTGATTGTTAGATAAATAAAGATAATGTAAATTGTGATAAAATTATATGTTAAGGTTTATTTTGAGAATTTTGGAGCTGTAAAATTCATCCGCACCTCAATCTAACACATGGTGTGATAGGTATGACAACAAGTGCTTCTTTCTATTTAAAATTGACATAAATTTTAGTAAAATAGAAAACCAACAACTCAAAACTGAAAAATCTTATTCAGATTATTTTAATACATTAATAAAATGTTATATATGTCATTTGTGACATTTAAAAATTGGTTGTACCTCAATCTAATACACAATGTGCCATGTATGATATAAAGTGTCTCATTTTATTTAAATTTGACATTAATTTTAGTAAAAATAAAAACCGGCATACTGAAAATCGAGTAAAAACATTCAAATTGATTTTATACTTTAAGAAAATGATCTATAATTAATTTATGATGTGTTGGAATCAATCTCAGATCAATATAATGTATGTTGTGACTAGTATAACTCGAATGGTCTGTATTTTATTTAAAATTGGCTATAATTTTAGTAAAAAGAATAATTGACATATTAAAACTGAGTAAAATCATTCAAATTAATTTGATACTTTAGGAAAATGGTCTATGAGTCATTTTTGATGTGTAGGAATCAATCACCCATCAATCTGATGCATGGTGTGATTGGTATGACTAAAAGTTTCTATTATTAGTTTAAAATTGACATTTTAGTTTAAAACACGCCACTCAATGAAAACCAAGAAAAACTACTCAGATTGTGTTGATAATTTATGAAATTGATCCATAAGTCCTTTTTTACATGTATAAAGTAGTCTCACATCAAACCAATGCATAATGTGACTTTTATGACTCAAAATGCATGTTTTCAGTTTGAAATGAAATTTTAGTAAAAAAAACACATCTCACATACTGAAAACCAAAAAAACGCATTCATTTTGTTTTGATACATTAGGAAAATGATCCATGAGTCATTTTGGATGTGTATTAGTCAACCAAACCTCAATAAAATGCACAGTGTGACTGGTATGACTCCAAGTGTGTGTCATTTTATTTAAAATCGACATTAATTTTAGTAAAAAGAACATGTGAAGTATTGGAAACTAAGAAAATGAATTCATATTATTTTGATACTTTAGGAAAATGATCCATTAGTCATTTTTTCGGTGTAATAATCAACCCCACCTCAATCCAACACACAATGTGACCAGTATGACTAAAAGTGTTTATTATCAGTTTAAAATTGACATTTTAGTTCAAAATGTGTCACTCACTAAAAACCAAGAAAACGCACTCTGATTGTCTTGATAATTTTGGAAATCTATTCATAATTCCTTTGTGACATGTATAAAGTAGTCTCATATCAAACCGAGTCATGATGGGACCATCATGACTCACAATGTATGTTTCTAGTTTGAAATGATATTTTAGTAAAAAAACAAAATTTCCATCTTGAAAACCAACCAAACACATTCAGATTTTTTTTAAACATTATAAAAATTATCCATGAGTCATTTTTGATATGTAAGAGTAAAATTAACCACAATATGATGCACGATGTGACTGGTATGATTCAATGTGTGTCTTTTTATTTAAAATTGACATTAATTTATATAAAAATCAGGTGACATACTGAAAACTAAAAAATGCATTCGAATTGTTTTGATATATTAGGAAAATGATTCATGAGTCATTTTTGACATGTAGAAATTAATCCCACCTCAATCTGATATAGGGTGTGACCGGTAAGACTAAAAGTGTCAGTTATCAGTCTAAAATTAACATTTTAGATCAAAAAGTGTCACTCACTGAAAACTAATAAAACACACTCTGATTGTATTTATAATTTAGGAAATCAATTAATTTTTCCTTTTTGATATGTATGAATTAGTATCACATCAAAATGACCTACGATGTGACTGGTATGAATCAAAATGTGTCTTTTGAGTTTGAAATGACATTTTAGTAAAAAAACACAACAGACATACTGAAAACTAACCAATTGCATTCAGATTGTTTTGATTCTGTAGTAAAATTATCCATGAGTCATTTTTGATGTGTATGAGTCAACCTTACCTCAATATTATGTACAGTATAATAGTTGTGACTCAAAGTGTGTATATTTTATTTAAAATTGAAAGCAATTTAAGTATAAATAACAATTGACATACCGAATACTAAGAAAACACATTCATATTTTTTTGATACTTTAGAACAATGATACATGATTCATTTGTGATGTGTAGGAACAAACTAAACCTCAATATGATGCATGGTGTGACAGGTATGACTAAAAGTTTCCGTTATCAGTTTAAAATTGAAATTTTAGTTCATAAAAATATCACTCACTGAAAAATATGAAAACACACTCCAATTTCCTTGATAATTTAGGACATAAATTAATGAGTCCTTTTTGATGTGTATAAAGTAGTCTCACATAAAACTTATTAATGATGCAATCAATATGAATAAAAAATGAATGTTTCCAGTTTGAAATAACATTTTAGTAAAAAAACCGGCATAGTAAAACCAACCATGCACATTAAGATTGTTTTGATACTTTAAGAAAACCATCCATGAGTCATTTTTGATGTGTAGGAATCAACGACACATTAATCTGATGCTTGGTGTGACTAGTATAACTCTAAATGTGTCTTTTTTATTAAATATTGACATTTTATCAATATATTTTTCATATTAATTTTTAATATAATTATTTATAGTTTTAGTAACATAATATTTTTTCCTCATATCGGTAGAATCTTTTTCTTGGATTGGGATGATTTATTCAGCAAATGAAACCATGGATGGAAATTTTTAAGAGGGAATCATGAGCGTCAAAAGATGAAACATTAATGTTTTTAAATTTCTGTTAGCTAATTGTAAATGTAATTATATAAAAAATTGTTAGAAATGTATATTGTAGTGTTTTTTTGTATATAACATGGGTGGAAATTTTTTTATTCATGGTTTCATATTAAAATTATATAGCATTGTTTGAAATTTCATTTTTTTGCTGGGGCATTGACTGAAATTATAGGTTTTTTCTGGGTGTGATGTTATATTAACAACACATTATAGCCAACTAGGCCTTAATCAGTTCTATTTCAAGCAATGATAAAGGGTTTACTTTATCAACGTTAAAATTACACTGATAATGGGTACCCCTTTTATCAGTTCTATGATTAACAACACTTTATTAGCACTGTTAAAATCCATTTTGTGCATTGTTAAAGGACATATGTGTAGTAGTGAAAACACTAAAAATGTGTTTACATTCATCCCATACAAACCATAATTCGGAATGACATGTACTCATTTACTACATTTCAAAATTCAATCTACAGTCGTTTTCCTCTAATTTTAGGGAAATCCGATGTTGTTTGCCTAATTTTAACCCCTCACCACATGTTTTTAAAGGATTCTGTACCATTAAGAAGTGTTTACCGAGTCATTCTGACCACAAAACACATTATATTGATGTGTTTTCTGTGTGTACCCATAACAATTAACTCAATGGTGGGGTTTTCATGTTTTTATACCAATATAAGGTTTTTTACTATGGTTTTGATGGTTCCATGCATGTTATAGTGTTTTAAAACACTAAAAATGTGTTTACAACCATCCTGGGAAAACTATAATTCACAATGACATACTGTTGGTTCCTACATTTCACAATTTAATCTGCAGTCATTTCCCTATGATTTTAAGGAAATATGACGTTGTTTTCCTAGTTTTGACCAACTGACACATGTTTTTAAAGGCTCTTATACCTTTAATAAGTGTTTACTGAGTCATTCCAACCATGCCACACATCGAATTGACGTGTGGTCTACGTATACACATAAAAAAACTCATCGGCCATTCTATCATGATTCCATGTCAATAATATCTCATGTCACATGTTTTTCACCATTCCACAAACATATTTGTGTTTTAAAATACTAAAATTTCATTTATGACCATCCTAGGAAAAATGTAATTCAGAATGACGTTTAATTGATTCCTACATTTCACATTTCAATCTACAATCATTTTCCTTTTATTCAATGCAATATGATGTTGTTTTCATGATTTCGAGTAACTGATACATGTTTTTAAAGGCTTTTTCACCTTTAATAAGTTTTTATTGAGTTATTCTGACCACACAACATGTCGTATTGATGTTTTGTCTATGAATACACATGAAAAATAACTCATCATTGGTTTTCCCATGATTCCTCATCAATATGAGTTTATTTTATATTATTTTTTCATATTCCATCCATGTATTAGTTTTTTAAAACACTAAAAACACATTTACCCCAATCCCAGTAAAACCGTAATTTAGAATGATGTCAGTTACTACATTTCACATTTCAATATATGGTCATTTTCTTCTAATTTCATTGAAATATCACATCGTTTTACTAATTTTGACCCCCTAACACATGTTTTTAAATATTTTACACCTTTATGAAGTGTTTACCTAGTCATTTGACCAAACCAAAAATTGGATTGATGTGTTTTCTATGTGTACACATCAAAAATAACTCAACATTGGTTTTCCAATGATTCCACATTAATCTGAGTTCATTTTATATGCTTTTCACCATTCCATGCACATTTTATCATTTAAAAACACTAAAACCACATTTATGTCCATCCCAATAATATAGTAATTCAGAATGTTGTGATGTGAGTTCCTAAATTTTAAATTTTATTCTATGGTCATTTTCCACCGATTTTAAGAAAATACAACATCGTTTTACTAGTTTTCACCCCCCAAAACATGTTTTTAATGGATTTTGTACTTTTAAGAAGAGTTTACGGAGTTATTCCGAACACACCACAAGTTGGAATGACATGTTGTCTGCACTTACACGTCAATAATATTTCATTAGTTGCTATCTCATGATTCCATGCCAATATGAGGTCATTTTCTCTGATTTTAATCATTCCACACACATTTTAGTGTTTTAAAACACTAAAAATGTGTTCATGAACATCCTATGAAAACCATAATTTGGAATGATATGCCATTGGTTCATACATTTTACATTTCAATATAAATCATTACCCTCTAATTTCAGGGAAATCCAAAGTCATTTGCCTGATTTTGACCCCCCAATACATGTCTTTAAAGGCTTCTATACCGTTAAGAAGTGTTTATAAAGTCCTTTCGACCACACCGCACATCGTATTGATGTATTTTCTATGCGTACCAATAAGAAATAAATCAGTGGAGGGTTTTCCATGATTCTAAATCAATATGAGGTCATTTTCTATGGTTTTCACCATTTCACACATGGTTTAGTGTTTTAAAACACTAAAAACTCATTTATGACAATCTAGGGAAAATGATAACTTAGACTAACTTTCCATCGATTTCTAAATTTTTAAATTTAATCTATGGTCCTTTTCCTAATTTTAGGGAAATTAGATGTCATTTTTTCAGTTTTGACCCATCGACTAATGTTTTTAAAGGTTATTATACCTTTAATAAGTGTTTACCATGTCAAAACTAAGAAAAATAGCTCCAAATATTTTCAAACTTATGAATAATGATCTAAAATTCATTTTTGACATGTAAGAATCAACCAAACATTAAACTAGAATAATATGTGGTTGGTATGACCTGAAACGTGTGTTTTTTATATAAAAGTGACATTTTACTTTTATTTATGGATGTTTTATATTTTATTTTATAATATGTGAATGATCGATTGAGTTTATAATTTAACTCTGAATTATGAATTATATGGATAAAAATTTCCTCAGGGATCATTCCGGTCATTTGCTGAAAGACCAAAACTATTGCATTTTCCATTACTAGCCTCCACTGATCCAGTGTTTTCCTCTAAGAGCCATGTTCTTGTACCTTTTCATTCAATATTTCAATTTGTCTATGTGAACCTCTATAAAGACCCGTATTTTCCATGTAATTTTTTTAATTATGTGGCATTATTATGAGTCTGTGAAAATTGACGGTGTGTGATTCGGAGGCCCGGTGTGACCGGAATAAATTTCTGAACTTTTTTTTTCTAGTATGTTCAATAAACGCGTGAGAGGTGTTTTCTAGCTTTTTAACCATTGCTCAGATTAAATATCTGAGGGCACCTTTGAATCCACAGCCCCAAGATTCGCTTAAGGGAGGCTTTACTTTGACCGCAGTAGGTTCTGAGAAGAAGTTATTTTTTGTGGATTTTAAAATAAATGAAATAAAATAATCTCATTATTTTATTTCACTTCCACCAACGGACAAGTGGAGTGTGATACTTGTAGTGAATCAGGCCAATGAATGGATTGACTTGCCAAATCCTAAGTATTGAAGTCTTTGGGGGATTGGGAAGCTTCCTAATTTATGATCCCCATTAACTCCCCGAATCGTTACTTACTCTCCCCCTCTCCTATAAATATAAAGCTTGGGGGAGGGGTATCAGATAAGCTTCTCCAAGAAATGAAGTTCTGTTGGAGTGCCATAATGCCAAGCCCTTAGAGGATGGAGCCAACCCTAGCAGGAGGTGACATGCGACATCGAAACCCCGAACCAGAGTTTAACGTTCGAGTGACGGTGAGGACAGCTTTTTGTAGGGATGATAAACAATGAGACTCCCTCAACCACGATCGCTATCCAATGTTTCTAGGTAGGGGTTTTATCATTTTGAATTATTTATTCCCTCTTCCCGTTCTTGAAATTATACGAAGAACTCCGGTCAACCGACTAACAGGTTCACCCGCGATTCATTCATCTTTGCGGGAGGATTGTTGTGGGGAATCATTGTAGGTTGTATCTTGTTGTTTATTTCAACTACTTATTCAACCCCTTAATATCCTCCATAATATGTGCTAACATGGAGGGAGTAGGCCAAATGAACCCAACCCGAATCCTCCGCTATCTTGCTATCCTTGTGCCACCTTGGAAGACTGCGAGCATATCAACGCATGCTGCAAGAGGAAGGCTGCGACTCGTCAGCCATGGTGAACGGAGGAGGTGGCTGGCACAGAGGCCGACCATGAGAAGGGAGGCGACACGACCACCATGCCACTGACGAATGGGATCCGTGGCCGAAGTCGCGGTAGAGGCCGAACCCGCCTCTAGCGGGTTCCGTGGCGACCGAGCGGTGCCCACGCGACGCCACCACCACACTAACCGAACGACCTTCGGGCCGGTCAAGAATCCATGAGACCGACAGATTACAACCCCACGTCAGACTAAACCAGACCACTGCCCTCAGAGTAGGGTTCCGTCCTCAAGCCGGCCCAGCACCCTCGGACCGGGCCGCCGTCCTCGGAGTAGGCCGCCTCCCTCAAGTCGGGCCACTGCCCTCACACCGGGATGCCATCTATGAGCCTGGTCGCTGCCCTCACACCGGGCCACCACCCTCGAGCTGGGCCACCGTCCTTGGACCGGGTCACCGTCCTTAGAGCAGGCCACCACCCTCAGACTGGGCTTCCACCCTCGGAGCGGGCCGCCGCCCCCAAATTGGGCTGCCCCCCACGCGGGCTAGGACGCCCCTTTGTGAGCCACCCTATTCCAGTTGGGATGCCAATTTTGTAGGCTGAACCGGACATCGGACCAGTGGGATGAATCCAGCTCGGCCCAGCCTAGACCAAGTCGGGCAGAGAAGGTCCGACCGGGTCAGACCAGACCCGAGCCCAACCAGGCCCAGAAACACACAAAATGGGCCTAAACTTCTAAACTAGATGTCCGTTTGATGAACCATCTACAACTTCAGGATCCTTGGAGTGAGATAGTCCTTTTGACTTACTCCATGAAAGTTTCATAGAAACATGGAGTATTTTCGGGTTGGATCACACTCGAACCCAATTGGTCCCTCGACACTCAAAATCCTATAATGCACAGACCGAGCTTCCGACTGACACGCCGTCTATTTGGTTAGAACCCTTATGACTTGGTGGATCATCAGGTTACTTCTTTGTGAGAATTTGGGCTAGTTGAGATATGGATGAAGGCTTTGGGAGTGATTCTCCCAAGCACACTACGTATGGAATGTTATTACTGGCTAAGACCTGACGACTGTAGACTATTTGACTTAGAGTGACTCGACGTCCACGGTACGCGATGGGGAAACGTACCTTCGTTGACCATGATGGGGGTGGGTGGTTTTGGGTGACCTGGCAGGACACGGTGGGGAGCGGCCATGGTACACGATGGGGAGGAGTACCTTAGCAGACCATGATGATGGTGGGTGACTATGTGTGACCTGGAAAACCCACAGTACACGATGGGGAGGAGTACCTTAGTAGTTCAAGGTTAGTGGGAGGTGGATCAGTGTGACCCGGCAAGCCAACTCTACTCAATAGAGGAGGAGTTCTCCAGCAGCTAAGGCGTTCGACATTGGGACTACAGATGTTACTTGTTACTACCACTAGAATAAATCCTAGTGTGAAATGTCTTTACCTTGTACTTTTGATTGAGGATATGCTATATGGTACTTTACCTGTGTGGTAATCTAACTTCGTGGTGTTACCCTGTGGGTTTTCATTGTGGAACTCTAGGATATCGTTAGGGTCTCAGGTTCCCTAATGAGTATCATTATACTCACCCCTGCATGGGCTTCGCCCACACCTTATTGTGTCTTGTGCAGATGATGTACAATATTGATCGAGGTTGAGGGATCCAAGACTAGACGGTGCTCGGAGGTGGACGCATCGGGGTGACGAGAAGCAGAGTAGACGAGCGGATGTGGGGTGCTGTGGAGGCGATCTGTACCTACCCTTCATGTAGGAACCTTGGAGGATGACCTAATATATATTTTAATTTTTCTTTTATTTGTACTATACTTCCATTCATACTTGTACTTTTACAATTGGTCCTGTATTCCAACCCCTTTTACTTTTAGCACTCTTTTACTACAACATTTTACATCACAGTTGCTTCTTGTTGTGTTCTCGGACCGTGTGTTTATAAAGGTTTAATGTAAATGCCTTCCTGTTTTTGGGAATATGCCTTTCGGTGCTAGTCGCCAACCCCTGGCCTATAGAAGGTGGGCTTGGGGTAGTCATGACACGAGCCTTGGGGGACGGGTCGTGAAAAAGTGGTATCAGAGGAGTTTGGTTCTACCAAAGAATTAAGACTCTGATCTTTAATATGTTGAAATAGTGTTAAGTGTTTTGAGTGCGGTTTTTCAGTTCGGGGAGTCTAGTGTTGGTGCGGCAGCTGATGTATCCATACACCAGAACCATGAATTCTGATTTCTAACTCAGTGCATGAAAACACTGATTGTGTATGTTTTGAAAAGTTTTTCTTGTGTTTTCTTGAGTCATCTCACAAGGTATACAATTTAACATGGAACACCTATTTTTTCAGGATGCCACCATAAAGAAAGCCACCCAGGTTTACTGAGAGTGTACGCGATGACGGCCCACCGAGAAATGAGGCCTCGGTGTAGGGCATTCTCATGGGGTTAGCACCTTTGGGTGGTGTACTAGTAGAACCACTTCCCATTGGGAAGCCATTGTTACTAGCCTCACCAGAAGATAATACACACCAATTGAGCGCATTTAACGAGTTCCAGTGGTAGAGGCCTCTGAGGTTATGAGGTGAGATGGACCTACAGGCGACTGGGGACTGGCTGGAGGCAATGGCCAGAGTTTTTCACTTATAATTGGGACACCAGATGATTTTATGGTGATCCTGGTAGCCAACATTTTTCTGGAAATAGTAGGGAGATGGTGGAGCCTATGGATCTAGATACATGATGAGGCAACCCTCATCTGGGTGGAATTCAAGGGTCTTTTCAGGGCAGAGTTCATCCCAGCGACTTTACGCTCTGTGCGTATACAGGATCTGCGGCACTAACAGTAGGGCAACATGACAATGACCCAGTACTCGGAAAGGATCACTAATCTCTCTCGCTACTCCACCGACTTGGTACGAGACCCATTCTTCAGGGACCGGACCTTTGAGAAGGGTCACTCATGGGAGATCAAAGCATCGATGGTATACCTCATCATTCCGACGCAGGGTTGAGTGCTTGAACGAGCACTTTTGGTGGAGAGATTCCTAGCTGAGCAAGCACCGACAGCGAGAGCTACCACCAGACGACAGGTAGCTGAGTCATCTATAGAAGGAAATAGGTAGATGACACAAAGTTCCAAGGAGACTAGAACATCTAGTGGATGACCCTGAGATTCAAGATAACAGGTGTGAGGATCACAAGGTAGAGGGAGACTGGTGAGGGGCACGCTGTGTTACATGTGCGGTGGGCAGGGTCATACTGCTTGCGACTGCCCGACCCACCATACCGACAACCAGTAGATGATCGAGGGACCTCTAATGAATATACATAGGTTCAAGAGAGGAGGTCCATAGGGTGGTAGATGTGGCAGAGGAGTTGGCCATGTAGCAGGAGGTGGGCGATGTTTCAAGATTCTACTAGCACCACCACCAGGTGGTCCACCCCAACCACAAGGAGCAGGAGGACAGGGACGAGCTCAGCTCCAGGAAGCTGAGGCCTACTGCCACGACACCTCGAATATGATTAGAGGTATTATCTATGTCTACTCCACCTTATCCGTAGTACTTATAGACACAGGTGCGAGTCACTCTTTTATTTCCACGACCCTCGTTCGGAGCTCGGAGATTCTTGTGGAGCCATTGGCTCGATCCTTACGGCTAGAGACACCTTCGAGAGTGAATTTGAAGATGACCCACTAGTGTCAGTAGTGTGATCTTACTCTAGTAGGTGATAACTTTGGTTGGGATCTCCTATTAGCAGCGTCGAGGCCTTATGATGTCATCTTGGGTATGGACTGGTTATCCACAGTGCATGCTCAAATTGACTGTATTAGGTGCAAAGGACTTTGTGTCCGCACGGACGGGATTGGGTTTTCCTTCATCAGTGAGAAGGGAACCTTTGCAGCATTGGATGGAATTACCCAGAGGAGGGTGGATCTGATTACTCATCAGCTGTCTATCCTTACCCTCAGAGCAGTTGATGTTAGGAGACCGATCTATCCTGTAGTGGTGGACCCATATACTGATATCTTTCCTGATAATATTCTAGGAATACCTCTATGTAAAGATGTGGACTTTTACATCGACTTATACCTTGAGACGACATTGATATCTACACCATCATATCAGATGGCTCCCACAGAGCTTCGTGAGTTATGTGTAAAATTAGAGGACTTGATGGGAAAGGGGTTCATAAGAACTAGTGTTTCTCCATGGGAAGCCCTGATTTTGCTCGTCAGGAAGGAAGATGGGATTTTGAGACTCTCTGTGGACTATCGACACCTGAACCAAGTGACCATTAAGACCAAGTATCCACTCCTGAGGATTGATGATCTTTTCGATCAGATGAAGGGAGATCACTAGTTTTTAAAGATAGACCTCCGACTAAGATATAATCAGATCAGGATATGAGATGAGGATGTGCATAAGACGAACATCAGATTTCGGTATGACTATTATGAGTTCTTGGTTATGCCTTTTTGCATGAACAACACCCCATAAGTGTTCATGGGACTCATGAACAGGATCTTCCAGCCATACCTTGATCGCTTCGTGATGGTGTTCATCGATGACATCTTGATATACACCACGATGGAGGAGGAGCATGCCTATCATCTACAGATGGTTCTAGATACACTTCGAGAGCACTAAATTTATGGTAAACTCTATAAGTTCTAGTTATAGATATGAGAGGTCCACTTTTTGGGACACATTATCTTAGAGGCTAGAGTTGCAGTGGATCCAGTGAAGATAGAGGTTGTCCTAGCTTGGGAGCCACCCAGGAGAGTGACAGAGGTGTAGAGTATCCTATGGTTTGCGGGATATTATCAAAGATTCGTGCCTAACTTTTCCAGAGTTACAAAACCCTTTTCATCTTTGAAAAATATGGGGAAACCTTTCCTGTGGATGGAGAGATGCCAACAAAGTTTCTAGGAGCTGAGGCAGAGACTGATGAGTGGCCCCATCTTAAGGCTGCAAGAAGAGGGTGTTGGGTATGTAATCTGCTACGACGCATTAGTGACTGGGCTTGGATGTGTCCTGATGCAGGAGTGCGTGGTGATCAATTGTGGTTCGCGACATCTAAGGAAGCATGAGAAAAACTATGGTACCCATGACCTAGAGTTAGTAGCAGTGGTCTTTGACTTGAAGATGTGGCGACATTACTTGATCGGCGAATGTTTTACAGTCTACTATGATCACAAGAGTCTCAGGAATATTTTCTCTTAGAAGGACCTAAACCTGAGACAATGGAGATAGATAGAGTTCCTCCATGACAATGACTTTGAGATAGTTTATACTCCTAGGAAGGGGAACGTGGTAGAAGATGCACTTAGTAAGAGGTCTAGTCTGTAGTTCCTGAGTGAGGTGATAGAGCATCTAGCCTCGTTGTAGATATCATGTGTGGATAGAGATAGAGAAGCATACCTCTAGTATATGATTGTCACACCCCACTCCTTCAGCGAGTTAGGGAGGCACAACTTGGGGACACTAAGTATGAGGCTCGATGTGCTCAGATATCATCCGAGCAGGCACCTGATGGATTTTCTGAAGTTGGGGAGCAAGCCATCTTTTTCAGAGGATGTACTATGGTACAAGTGTCACTATGGGAGGAGGTGTTGAGGTAGTTCCATACGTCCCCTCTGGAGGTACATCTTGGTGTGGCGAAGATGTACCAGGACCTCTGGTGTCAGCACTGGTGGCTAGGGATAAAGAAGGAAATGGTAGAGTTTGTTTCACGATGCCCCACTTGTCAGCAAGTGAAGGCCGAGCATCAGGTTCTAGCAGGCTTAGTTCAGCCACTAGAGGTGCCGAAGTGGAAGTTGGATGAGATATCCTTGGACTTTGTAACAGGTTCTCCATGTACATCTAAGGAACATGATTCTTTATGGGCAATCTTTAACCAACTCACCAAGTCATCCCACTTCCTACCTATCCGAGAGTAGGGATCACTAGAGGGATTGAGATGCCTCTATGTACAAGAGATCATGAGACTTCATGGGGTTCCATCGATAATCGTCTATGACCATGACATTCGTTTTACATTCCAGTTGTGGAAGGGATTGCAAGAGGTGTTTGGGACTAAACTACGTTTGAGCACCGACTTTCATCCTAAGAATGATGGTTAGATAGAGTGGACCATTCAGACGCTTGAGGATATGCTTCGTGCATGCATCCTAAATTTTCACCGCATTTTGGAGGATCACTTGCCCTTGGTGAAGTTCGAATACAACAAAAGTTATCACTCCACCATCGATATGGTACTATTAGAGGCCCTATACAGCCGACACTTCCGATCACTTCTATGCTGGACAGACCCAGGGGAGGCAGCACTTATGGGTCCAGGAGGGAGGCCACGTTTTCTTGTGAGTCTCTCCTTGACGGGGACTATAGAGATTTGGACGAGGCGAAAAGTTATCACTGAGGTCTATCGGGACATTTATAATATATCAAAGGATAGGAAATGTGGAATTCTTGTTGGAACATTCACCGTAGTTGGAAAAGGTGCACGACATATTCCACATATCCCAGCTGAGTAGATACGTGCACGACCCATCTCACGTCATCGACCATGGTGAGATAGACTTAGATGATGTGGTAATGTTTACAGAGGTTCTAGTAGAGATTGGGGATCGACACGAGCGGGTACTTTGTGGATGGTCGATACCTATGGTGTGCGTTCGTGGGCAACACAGGAACCTCCAAAAGAGCACATGGGAGAGGGAGTCTCAAATTCGAGCTCAGTACCCCCAATTATTTCCTTAGTCTATGTCCTGGATTTTGGGGACGTAAAACCCTAAGGTAGGGAGAATGTAAAGATCCCGATTTTCCATGTAATTTTTTTAATTATATAGAATTATTAAGAGTTTGAGAAAATAGACGGTGCATGATTCCGAGGCCCAGTGTGCCTGTAATGAATTTTCGAACTTTTTTTTCGTGAATGTTCAGTAAATGCGTGAGTAGCATTTTATAACTTTTGAACCATTGCTCGGATTAAAAATCTGTGGGCACCCTTAAAACCGCAGCACCAGGATTCGCTTAAGGGAGGCTTTACTTTAACCGTAGTAGGTTCAGATATGAAGTTATTTTTTGTGGCTTTTAAAAGAAATGAAATAGAATAATCTCATTATTTTATTTCTCTTCCACCAACGGACAAGCGGAGTGTAGGAACCATGGTGAGTCAGCCCAATGAATGACTTGACATGCCAAATCCTAAGCAATGACATCATTGGGGGATTAAGAAGCATCTTAATTTATGAGCCCCATTAACTCCCTGTGTCGTTACTTAATCTCCCCCTCTCCTATAAATATAGATCTTGGGGGATGGGTATCAGAAAATATTCACCAAGAAAAGATGTACTGTAGGAGTGCCATAATGCCGAGCCCTTAAAGGATCGAGCCAACCCCAGGAGGAGGTGACGTGTGACACTAAAACCCCGAACCAAAGTCTGATGTTTGAGTGGCGGCGAGGACAGCTTGTTGTGGGGATGATGAACAATGAGACTCCCTCAACTACGAGTTCTCTCCAACGTTTTAAGGTAGGGGTTTTTTTGTGCATTTTTGATTCCCTCTTCCTATTCATGAAATTATTCGAAGAACGCAGGTCAACCTACTAATGGGTTGACCCGCGATTTGTTCATCTTTGCAGGAGGATTGATTGCGATGAATCTTTGTTGGGGTTTATCTTATGGTTTTATTAAATTTCTTCTTCAATCCCTTAATATCCTCCATAATATGAGCTAACAAGGAGGGCGTGGGCCTACCAAACCCAGCCTGAACCCTCCGCTATCTTGATATCCTTGTGCTCCCTTAGACGACTGTGAGCACATCAACGCACGCCGCAATGGGAAGGATGTGGCTTGTCAGCCGCGGAGAATGGAGGAGGCATCCGACACGACGACCGACCATGGGAAGGGAGGTGATGTGACTACCGCACCACCGAAGAATGGAATCCATAGCCAGAGCCGCAGTAGAGGCCGAACCTGCCTCCAGCAGGTTCCGTAGTGACCGATCGATGCCCACACAGTACCACTACCTCGCCAACTGAACGACCTTCTGGCCGGTCGGGAATCCAGGAGACAGGGGTATTACACCCCCTGTGTTGGACCGAACCGGGCCGCCGCCCTCATGTTGGGCCACCACCCTCGAGCCAGGCCGCTACCCTTGCATCGGGCCGCCGTCCTCAGAGAAGGCTTTCTCCCTCGAGTCGGGCCGCCACCCATACACCGGGCCACTACCCTCACATCGGGCTATCGTCCTCATGCTGGGCCGCCACCCTCACATCGGGCCGCTGCCCTCGAGTTAGGCTGACGCCCTTAGAGCAGGCCGCCTCCCTCGTGCTTGGCCACTGCCATCAGACCAGGTCGCTGCCCTAGCGGGCTGCCGCCCCCGGACCAGGCCACCGCCCTAGCAAGTCGCCGCCCCATGCGGGCTGGACCGCCCCATTACGGACAGACCTATTCTGGATTGGACACCCCACTTGTGAGACGGACTAGACATCATCCTAGTGGGATGATTCCACCTCGGCCTAGCCCAGACTGTGTCGGGCCAGGTCAGTCCGACCGAGTCAGACCAGACCTGTCCCAACCGGGCGCAGAAACACACAAAACGACCCCTAACTCCTAAACAAGATGTCTGTTTGATGAACCTTCTACTGAGTTAGGATCCTTGGAGAGATACAGTCATTTTTACTTACTCCATGAGAGCTTTAGAGAAGCTTGGAGTACATCTAGGTTGGATCTCACTCGAACCCAACCAGGCCCTCTACACTGAAGTGCTAATAATGCACAGACCAGGCATCCAACTGACGCACCGTCTGTTGCGTTGGAACCCTTATGACTTGAAAGATCATTGAGTTACTTCTTTGTGAGACTTCATGATAGTTCACATATGACTGATGGATTGGGGAGAGGTTCTCCCAAGCACACTACGTACTGAACCCTGCGACTAGCTGCGACCTAATGACTACTATCTTTTCAACTCAGAGTGACTCGATGGCCACAATACGCGATGAGGAGGAGTACCATCACAGACCACGATGGGGGTGGGTGGTTCTGTGTGACCTGGTGGGACACGATGGGGATATAATGTGGTACGCGATGGGGATGAGTAACTTAGTAGACCACGATGGGGGTGGGTGGCTGTGTGTGACCTCACAAACCCACAGTACGCGATGGGGAGGAGTACCTTAGTAATTCAAGGTTAGTGGGAAGTGGACCAGAGTGACCTAACAGAACCATTGTACTCAATAGAGGAGGAGTTCTCCTTCAGCCGAGGCATTAAATGTTGTGAATGGAGATGTTACTTATTACTACCACTTAAATAAATCCTGGTGTGAGTTGTCTTTATCTTGTGCTTGTGATTGAGGATATTCTATGTGGTACTTTACCTATGTGCTCATATACCTTTGTGGTGTTACGCTGTGGTTTTTCATTGTGGAACTCTCGGAGACCATCGGGGTCTGGAAGTCCCTACTGAGTATCGTTATACTCACCCCTACATAGGCTTTTCCCACACCATGTTGTGTATTGTGCAGACGACGTACAACATTGATCGAAGCTAAGGGAACCAGAACTGGACGGTGCTCGGAGGTGGACCATTCAGCGTGACAAGACGCAGAGGAGTCGAGTTGACATGGGGTGCAGTGGAGGTGAGCTGTACCTACCCTTCAGGTAGAAACCTTAGAGGACAAACAAATGTCTGTTTTTATTTTTCTTTCAGTTGTACTATACTTCAAGTCGTACTTGTACTTTTACAGTTGGGCTTGTATTCCAGCCCATTTTACTTTCAACACTCTTTTACTACAGTACTTTACTTCATAGTTTCTTCTTGTTGTGTTCTTGGACCCTGTGCTTGTACAGTTTTAATTGCAATGCCTTCCCATTTTAGGGAATATGCCTTTCGGTGCTAGTCTTCAGCCCCTTCCCTATAGAAGGTGGGATTGAGGTAGTCGCAGTACGTACCCTCAGGGATGGGTCGTGAAAATCCCGATCAATGGCACTACTCAAACCCCCACCATGTGTAGAAGCACCATATGAATCCTCCCTTTAAAATAAAACTTATGTAGTTGGCCTAGAACCTGTCCCTCATACATGTATGTGATGCTCCATCCCTAAAATGATTCCAACTACATCGTTCAGGGAGACCGATGATGAATGTGAGGGGTTCACATCCCATACTTCTTGAATGTTATCCTGTTAGTAAAAAATATTAACAATGATTTTCTAAAATATATAAACTCAATACTATTATCTAATTAATAAGTTTTTCATTACTATTTTTTTTATTTCATTAATACAAAACATAATAATGAAAATTCTATCATAACAACATACAAGACATAAACCCAATTAATTGGGGCCATCTAGATGTATCAAACGACGCCAAATTAGAATCGTTTGATCCATGAAGATGGTACAATTTAATTTAATTTAATAATTTTCATTTTTTATAATATATTTTTCATTATTATGTTTTTATAGTAATGATATAATATTAAATAGAAATAAAGAGTACTTACTCCAACGTCTTTGGTAGGGTCATTTACAAAAATGGCATCGGGTTTCCTATGCACTTTAAACCACATATCTATTTATCCAACAGAGTGAACTAAATCATTAGACTTTATAAAAATATATACACATGTTAGAAAAAACCGTGAGTAATAATAAAATGATATAAATAATCGTGAATAAAATAAAAACCAAAATTTATCTTTTTCTTAAAAAACTCTGAGACCCAATGATGTGAGGAGTGAATTTCTTCTCAGGATTCACAATATATATATTAGATAACTCCAATGAAAAATATCAAAATTAATAGAAATTATAATTTTATTATGTTTATGTTACTAAGATACTATAATATAAGAAATTACCTCATGAGATTTATCTATGTTGATATCGAAAAAGAGCTACCATTTCTCATGAGAAATTCCATCATCCACTTTCTCATACATCTATTATGAGATTAGATATGTTTTATTAAAATCATTCCATAATATCCATTTAATATCTCACCATTTCCTACCCCAATTTTTGATGGTCCATGGGTGTGAAATAGAGTCATGGACATCAAAACGAAAAAAAAATCTTGCAATAAAAAACATAAAACATTATAATTATATTACAAAATTTAGCTCATATATTTTAAAATAGTTATCAAGGAATATTAAATTAATATTACATTTAGTTTATTATGAGAGACCTCATTTTTCAAGATGCAGTAATATGCCTCCAATATTTATAATTAATGGAAAATCTCACCATCTTACAAGCAAGATACCCAAGAATCTGCCCATAGATTCTGGAAGCGTCACCAGTAGGAACCCCAAAATCATCAAATGCAATGATAATCATGAAGTCCTTCAGGTCTCATACATCTATCAGGTTCGTATTTGTATCCCTTTTATGGTTGTCTTTAACTATTTTAAAAATTCATTAAACAATTAAAAAAATACATAGTTATTTTTAAAAAATGACATACATACCAGTAAAGGTAACTCGCCAATATCCCATAGATGGAGGGGTGACCAAATGCTCTATCACTGGGTGTGAATTACGTAGTACCAAGGATATATGATGAAATGGCGGGATCACTAGTAGTTTTAGGTACAAAAGAATCAATAGGATCCACAAAATATGATGATAGTGGTGGCGTGCTCCGAGATGTTGATCGTCTAGGATCCAAATTTTTTTTGATCTCAAAATTCCTATAATTCAAATGGTTAAGGTATATTAAATGTATAAAAAACGAAAAACTAAAATATTTTTACAAAAAAATAAAGAAAAAAAATAGAACAATATATATATTTACAAAAAACTTATCAATGAGAAATTGAAATATATTTTCATTACATATTTATACATTCAATTATCATCATCTTCATTATCTTTATTATTATCAACCTCCATTGTGAAGAGTCTTTCATTTTCAATTATATTCACCCTCTCTGATATTGTCAGGAAATGTTTTTCAATGTTTTGTGGTTGATGAGGTTCACTGTCACAAAGCACAAATTGATCTTCATCACCCATATCATAATAACTCTCTCTTCTTTAATTGTACAAAAAACACTGCAAACATCATATATTTCATAACACACATAATAAACCACATTCTCTTGTGAATCCAAGATAAATAGATCATACTCTGCATGCTCACAAGTATGGATCAAGTGAAAGAAGTTTGCAGAAGTAAAATATAATGAATCTTTTCATTATGAACCTATCAATGTTGACTCACTTGAATTTTAATAAGAAAACTGAAAAATATCCATGATAGTTTAATTCAATTATATAATTCATATTCCTATACTATCCCTACCATGTAAGTGTAAATACACCACTATTTGGAGTTTTTAATTCTTCTTCATGATAAATTGTACGAAACTTGAAGCCATGAATATTATAGGAATCAAATCTCTTAGTCTGCCTTAGAGGACATCGATCCAAAAAAAATCAATTCATTTGATATTTCAGCTTAATTATCAACATTCATTATCTAGAAAAAAAGATATACGATATTACATTTAACATAGACAAAATAACTACACTTTAAACATAAGAATATGTGTATATACTCACATGATGTGAAAACCATTCTACAATATCCTTATTAGTAGTTTCTGTTAATTCCAGCTCATTTCGACCTCAAAACCTTTGTCTCATCTATGTTTTTAGTCACCATTATTCAATAAATGGATATACAATAACACTATTGAGTAGCACATATCTATGTACTTGTAGAAACTCCAATTCAGTCAGTGTAAGATTTCACCGCTTTCCAAATGGTCATCAAACAGTTGGAAATACTGATGACTTATTTTTAGAATGGGAATTAGTGGAGAAGTCATCAACATGTCCAACATTATTGAATCTAGTCTCAATCCCATCCAAAAACCTAGAACATAAGGTCTAAAACAATCCATCTATGAAACCTTTAGTAATATAGCCTTCTGTTTGGGCTTTATTCCTCATATATGATTTCAAATGACCTATGTACCTGATGATAAAATTAATAAACACATTAAAAAAATTACACAATGATTTAATAAAATAGGATTTACCAATGAAATAAAAATAATATCAACATACCTCTCAATTTGATACATCCATCGATAGTGTACCACTCCACCAAGTTTAGCTTCTTCAACCAAATTAATAATCATCTGAATCATGACTATAAGGAATAAAAGGGAAAATGGAATCTCCAAATGATGATGTTTTTTTGATAAATCATTCTTGAAGATTATCAAACTCAGTTAGATTTTGAGTTTTTCTACTATTCTCTCTAAAAAAGGTTCAAAACTCAACTAGAACCACATTTACTTTTTCAGGTAATGTAATAATTACTGCCAATGACAATAAATCATCTATCAAAATATGCAAGCCATGTCATTTCTATGCATGTAACTTTTGATGTTTTAATGCAACACACCTTGATATATTACTTGAATATACATTTGGACCTTTTAAATTCTTTAAATTTTGAAGGAATATATATTCATCATGATTTTTCATTTAAAAAATAGCTGAATGATACTTTCCATTATTATATTACCACAAACTATACTATATATTCATTGACTCTAAATCCTTAATAGAATTAAGGTGGTCCTTTGATTTACCATGATTATTAACCAATGTAAAAATTACATTATCAAAAATGTTCTTCTCAATATGAATTATGTCAATATTATGATGTATCAAATTAAACTCCCAATAAAGAAGTTTTAAAAATATACTCTTTTTCTTCTATTTTTTTGTTCCAAATACTTCAGATATTGTACCTCTTACCCTTTTCCACGTATTTAAACTGATGAAAGCTTCTAATTTCTTTAGTGACATTCATTAATTTCCCAAATATTTATGAACTAGATAAAACCTTTGATGAATTTATCATTTCAATATCTCCATCAAATCATGTACTTTTAAACCTGAATTTATGAGAAGCATCAATAAATCAATGATGACACATAAAACACCATTTTATACTATGAGGTAATCAGTGAGGTTCAAAATCAAAATTACAAACTGGATAAGCAAAACTGGTTTGAGTGTTCCAACCAGATAAATTAACGATTCTAAGAAATTCACTAATTTTATACATTGAAGCAACATGAATTATCAATATTTGTCTCATTGAAACATCATATGTTTCCATACCATCATCTCATAATTCATGAAATTATTTGATTAGAGGTTGAATGTATACAACAATGTAATTTATAGGCATTTTATTTCTAGTAATAATCATCAAAATAATGAAATAAGTCTTCTTGAAACACATCCATGGAGACAAATTATATGGGATCAAAACAATTGGCCAAATCATATAACTAGTACTTAAAGTACCAAAAGAGTTAAAACCATCAGAATCCATTCCCAAATGTATATTCCTAGGATCCAAATAAAAATTTGGATATAGAAAATCAAACATATTCCATGATTTTGAATCTTTTAGATGTCTCATCAAGCCATCATTACTATCTGGAGCATACCACTTCATATCGTATGTAGTATTAGGCAACATGAATAATCTTTGTAGGTGTGGTTTCAGAGGAAAGTAACACAATACCTTTACAAGAGTTTTCTTCTCCTATTTATTTTTTGGTTTTCATTGATTTATACACTCATTTCTTCTCATATACTTCCATATGATTGTATGACATATAATATATTCTTCCTTATCAGATTATTATCCAAAATAAAGCATTCAATCATTAGAGAATTCCTGTATCTTTGTATAATCAAGTCCACGTTTTTTATGAATTTATTCATCTCATATAATGATGTAGGGATCTTAACTTAAATAAATGAATCATGAAGAAACTCTAAAATAATGGACCTTTATTTGTTAATATTTCCACAGAGACACTTGATATGATACAACTTAATTAGAAAAGACAACTTCAAATACTTGACACATCCTTCTTATATGTCATATTTTCTGTCTTAAACTAATTCATAAAACTATTTTTTTGTCACTGAAGTTATATGAAATATTAAATTACTTAGGATTTACTGAAGTATCTGTTGATCTATTAAAATATTGGACATTTTATTCTGCAAAACCAAATGTTTCATTTAACAAATTCTGAACTAAATTCTCCTCTACCAGATCACTTTGTTTTTCGTTGTAGTATTTTCATTTTTTTCACTTTCCATAACATTGGATTCATTATGTAAAATCCAATAAACATATTGACCAGAAAATTGTTTCAATATCAAATGCTCATATAATTTTTTTTGTTAAACAATCTATTAAATTTATAATAGGACACATACATTTTATTCTACCATCCTCTAATCAGTTTGAAGTTTCATAATCTAAAAATTCTTCCAAACCCTTGTCATACCAAGGTGTATTTTGAGGTAAATTAATCCAACTTTTATCCTTAGGTATTGGATTTTCACTGTTCTTATTTTACATTTAGATATATAGATAAAAATGGTTATTTAAACAAGTATAATCAAAATTAAACATCTCCCAACATCATCATTTACTAGGGTGGGACTTGATTCGACATAGCACAAATTCAATATAAAAATGATTCAGTTGAATATTAAAAGATCTCTATCTTTTTGGTTTTTCATATTTTAAATTTTTATTTTATATTGTAGAAATATTATTATCTCAATAGATATATCTTCCTTTTATAATTATGAAAATCAAGATTTATTATTTCTCCAAATATTAACTTGACACTAAGATATCTTGTGACATAGCATCTTTTAGTCTAGATTGAAAATTCTGGTATTCATCAAATATATAATATATTTATGGTAAATTTAAATTCATTTAAAAATCAAGGATAAAACCCAAAGCACCACCAAGATAATAAACATTCCATTGCAAAAAATCAAAGATAAAACAAAAAACATCACACCAATCAAGAAACACCAAAGAAACTTTATCTACTCTAGGCCTAGGAAGAATAAGACACAAAACTGATAACAATCACTATTTAAAAATAGAACTATACCTAGATGGAAAAAATGAATCACCCTATGGACTATTCTAAAGTAATGGATTTCACCCTTTTCCTCAATAATTTTGTGGGGAGAAAAATCAAAATAACACAAAACATAGTCTCAAAGAAGCAATACTCCATAACTCGAATCAAATGAATCTAAATTAAACTAATAAACAAGCATAGAAATAGAACCCACCACATTTAAAACACCATTGAAAAATATTCTGTTTCTCTTTAAAAGAAAAAAAATTAAATGAAGGGCTCAAAATATATTTAAAAAATGTAATAAAAATGTTTTCCTCCATTTAAACATAAATGTTTTTTGTATCAGTTAGAAAAAATATAAAAATTATTTCTAAAAATCCATTACCTCATTAAAATACTAGTATAATTTTATTATTAAATCATCTATTGTTATTTAAAAATATTTTCAAAAATCATTCACATGAAAAAACGTTTTCAATTCCTTTTTAAAACTGAAGAAGAAACCAAATTTGATACTTAAAAAACCATCCTTTAAAATCATTAATGTTTAAAATAATTTAGGGAAATCAAATATAGTTCAACAAAAAATTGCACAAAAATGTTTTAAAACATTTAATATAACCTCAAATAAATGTCTTAAAATTATTAGAGTATTAACCAATGTTTTCATCAAAACTAAATTTCATTTTTGATCTATCACATAAAAATAACAATCAATATACTATTAATTAAATGAATGTTTTATTATTAATGCATAATTATATCATATTTTAATCCATAATTACTAATTATAAAATAAAATATCAAATAAAATATTAAATATGAAACTTATTGATATTCTTAATAATTATAAAATTATATGAATATTCATAATAATCAAACATGTGACTTAATAAAATTATTGACTATGAAAAATTATTAAAATTTTTAAACATTCAATTTTATTATACATATAATTTAATATTACTAAATAATATTAACCATTTAGTTTATCAATATTCCATATAATTAAACATGAAATTTGTTGATATTTATAACAATTAAACCACTAACATAATTAATAAATCGAATCAAAAGAATTTAGGAACCAAAATCTCGAGAATATGGAAAATTTACCACAATGCTTGATTTAGTAGGTGCGATGATAGCTCAAGTAGCGGTCATTAGGGATTGGTTGGGAGAAGCTGCAAGTGGGAAATCAAGTGGCGGTGAGAACTACAATACAGAAAGAGATCATTTGAGTATGGGGATCATAGAGGAGTGGTGAGGGGGAAAGGGGTGTGGTGGTGAGGGATGGAGGGAGATGTGTGTGCTTGGGGGATAAGGTGGGAGTTTCTAGAAGTGAGTGGGGATGGTTCAAGGGAGAAAGGAGTAGCCAGTGGTGAGGGGGAATGACTTGGGGGATAAGGGAGTATCCAACGGTGAGGGGGAACTGAGGGCTGCGGGGGAGGTGAGCGGCGAGGGCGCAATGATCAGTGAGGGATTGAGGGATCGAGGAATAAGGTAGGAGGGATGGCGGTAGAAGTAGTGAGCGACGAGGGGGATAAGGGAGGAGCATCGATGATGAGGGATTGGGGATGGTGAGGGGGGCTTGGGGAGAAGGGGTAGGGGTAAAAATTAGGTTTTTCATAAACATTTAGCAGAGGTTTTAATAAAATTGAAACTAAATGTTAGAATAAAAAAATATATCAGTGGTTATAGTAAACCGCTGCTATATTATAATTTATTAAATATATTTTTTAGGGGTGGTTATAAAAATTGCTGCTAAGAAATAGCTTCTAAGACCTTTTTTTGTACGGTCATTATTCATGAATGTTACGATCAGTCTAAAACAACCCTCAATAATATACCAAATCTTATTATGGGAATAAAAATAGAGGATAAATAAAGTGAAATATTAAAAATTTAGGTTTCTTTGATTCCCTATAATCATAACACCCACAAACATCACTATAATTGATGAAAAAATATTTAGTAATACAATATTCATTTTGGAAATGATATTGAACCTTGATTCGAATTGAAGAGAATGATGAAGCATAATAATGATGGTGTATTTATAAGAGAAATATTGTTTTCTACAATTATTTCTGTTAGAAAATATGGTTTATCGACATTATGACCATTAGGCAGTAGAATTGTGGGTCATTATTATTGTTGGTTATATAAAAAAATTTAAGTGATAATTGAGAATATTTATTGATATTCCCACAAACTTTCCTAGTGGGGACTGTTATATGACTCCCCAAGCCTACCTCCAATAAGCTAGAGGCTGGACACTTGAACCGAGTAGGCATATCACTAACATGAGAGGCATTTCCAAAGTATCTATACACATTCACACATCTCCAAGCCCAAAAATTCTGAAATGAAAAAAACCAACTAAGGAACAAAATGCATGCATAAAACTAAACCCAACTAATAGATTACAGTAGAAAGTTATGTGTGGAAAGTAAACTAGGTCATAATACAAGCCCACATAAATAAAGAGTCTGAAACTACAAAGTCCAACCTGTAAGTAAGAAATAGGTACTGGGACTGCTGCTTGTAGTAGTAAGAACACCTTATCCTCTATAGAATCTCATAAATCTTGGTTCGGTCTTGCTCTGCCATATACACCAACAAAAGGCCACTCATCTACAGAAGACACAAATCGTGCGGAAAAAGACTGAGTATGGGTGAGTATAACAATACTCAGTATAGGACCCCAAAACCACAAATAAATACACAATGTAAAGGTACAATAATCTCTACATACTATATTTCTATAGAACATATAAAAAAAGAAACATCCAGATATACTCGAAACTCAGACCCATAGTCTAGAGGTAAGTCACAACGACACATACCCATACTAGGGATTCATTCTGAAGATTCCATGAAGAACTCATTTGGGATAACTCACTCCACGAGTCTAGTAGCTCTGAGGAAATCTGTTCTAGAAGTACCATTTATCATAAAGTGTCATGATATATATATATATATACATATATATACATATGCTAATATATATGAAGATAGAACAAATGAACTCATTCTAGGAGATCTCACTCTTGAGTGGGTAAAGATCATGATACACGGATGAGGATCACTAACATGTCCTAGGTGTATACTAAAAATCATCTGGATTCACCTGCTATGTATAGTATCATCATCTAATTATATTTCACATGTCGATACCTGACTCTAAAAAGGCATAAGAATGGGTATACGATCTCACTCCGGTTCTCTCACAGGGACTCTAACTCTATCCAGAAAGTCCTGTTAAAGGGATCATACTCCTTTGGATGGAGGGGAATGAACAAAGGGGGAACTAACCCAAATGAAACTTTTCCAAGTAATTATGGACAAGGATATCAAGACATGTAGAAGAGAGTACATGACATGTAGCAAAGTGACATGCCATGTCCCTTGACTTTGGGTACTGCCCATGTGCAATAGCCCGATTAAAAAGATATGTCATGTAAAAAAGCTCATACACGGCGTGTAGTAATGGTCACATGCTGTAATAAATTATTTGCGGTTTTCTCCATCTATGTTGTCCATGTTCCCATACATGGATACAAGTTGTGTATGCCAACCTGGGTATCAGTAGATGGGGTAACCCACGTTACTGATCTGGTCTGGACGTGTGGTAGAGTACATGTCGTGTATTCTACCCCGTGTCCATCTATCATCTAAGATATTTCCGAGTCCCACATAAGGACCCACATGTTGTGTGATAGTTTTAAAATTACTTATCATCGCTTCCTTCATCTCTAAAACCTATCAACCACAGAGCCGTCCCCCCACATTGCTTTCTTCAAAGAAAACGCTACATTCTTCGTGAATTTCCAGAACTCTAGTTCTTCACCAAGGAGCCTTAGGTGATCTTTGAAATGTTTATTTGGACATCTAATCACCTCAAAAATAAAGATCTGATGTCTTCCCTCCATGATAACATCGAAAGGGTAGGTTTCCGACCTTTGATCAGCTCTAAAAGCGTGTTTTGATCATCCATGTGAAGAAAGGCCAAAGAATGATTTCTTCTGATCGAGGTCGATTCATCGTCTTCCATTATTATCACACCTCCATGAGGTCGTCATGATGTAGGATCTCTAGTTTGGGATCATTGTGTTGCGAGATAGATGCACAATGATCCGTTGTTCATATCTCCGCAAAGAACATGAAGAACATTCTGGTCAAAGGGGAGAATAAATCCAAATAGAAAATCAAGGCACAAACCTCCCCCATTGTTCATCACAGTGTTCATCCACTCCCTTTAGAAGAATCAAATAGAGAAAATAAATATATTAATCAAATAAAAGATAGATTAATTCCCCAAAATAAACATAATAAAAGACCCTCCCACAAGAAAAAATGATTCATGAGTCAACATATTCATGGGTTAATCCGCATTCATCATTTAATAAAAGAATGGAAAAAAACGGAATCAAAACAACAACCCCTACCTCAATCATCAAAGAAGAGGGAGAGAAAGCGTCCGTTAGGATTTTGTCTCACTATGTAATGATCCACACGTCATCACTCATCGTTTTTCATTGAGATTACTCTAAGGATGACTCCTCTTCAAAACTTTAGAGCATCCATGGAATGTTTTATAGGGCTATGAGGCTAACCTTGGGATCCTAGTTATTTAAAACCAACAAACATGCAATTGCAATAATTATAATGTTTAAAATAATGTAAATTTTTAATTTATTTTATTTCCTTAAAAATGTATAAAAATTAACTTTTCCAGCTGACCTGCACTGTTCAATGTTAGGCCCCGCCTAAAGTAAATTCACCGCTCTGAAAGTAACGGTGCCATCATATTTTTGATCCAGGCATCCATTTTAATGTTATTCCATTTTTTCCAAAAAACCACCCACATGCCCTATTTAAATGTTTAATTTATTTTAAACATTTATTTCGGGAACCCCGGGCCTAAGAATAGAACGCCTCCAAAAAATACTGGTCTCCAAATAATTTCATATAATACTTGAAAATAAAAAACAAAAAATACTATACATTACATTCTCCCCATATTAGGAATTTTACATCTCTAGAAAGCCAAAACAAAAGGCTACTAAAAAAGATTTGGGTACTGCACACGAATCCGAGCCTCCTGCTGCCTCGTGATCTATTGAAGGTTCTCGTGCTACCACTAGACACATACTAAAGGAGTCACTCATCCACAATGGATCCTCTCCTATCAATCCTCAATCTCAACTAGGTTCTCTTCACTAGTTTCTCCATCTTCAATTTCCACCTCTCCCCAGTCAATGACATGTGATGGGTCATGCACGTACCTCCTCAAATATGACACTTGAAAGACATCATGTACCTGGTGAAACTACAGAGGTAGATCTAGGGGATACGCCACCTAACCAACTCTATGCAGTTAATGAAAAGGGATGATGAACCTTAGAGAAAACTTTCCATTCCAGCTAAATCTTCACAACCCTCATCGTTGTGAGACCTGAAGGAAGACATGGTCTATCTCTTTCACCTCTAGAGGTCTCTGCCATCTGTTATCATAAGAATTATTCTATATATATGTGGTATTCATATGCTCTTGGTTGATCTACACCCTCTCGATGGTAGCTGTAATGACCCGAAATTTTGAATAAATCTTGTTTCCTAATTTCATGTGTTATTTTTTTTATACTCAAAAAAAATGTTTTATTTGATAAACATGATTATAAATAAAATGAGACCATTGGTTTTTGAGTGTTATATGACCATCGGTCAATATGACCACCGTGAACAAAATGTTTTGATTATTGTCTCTAAATTTAAGTAATCTTGGTTAATTATTATAGAAAGAAGATTTGATGGCCTCACCTAGTAGCCTTGGGCCGATCGAAGCCCATCTAACAGAGATTGGGAAGGAGGTAGCACCATTGGGCTTTGCTCTGGACCAAATCCAAGCCGAACTTCATCATGTGAAGCTAGAACGGAATCGCCTTCGCGAGAAGTTCAAACTGATAGAAATTACTACTCGGGCAATGTTGACTGAGCCGCCCCAAAATTCTATCACCCTAGCACACCTTACTCTTAGGTCCTACGCTGGTATTATAAGGGGTTATGTAACGAGACCGTAATTGCCTTGTGTAATCCTTTTTTTAAATAAAAATTTGGATTTCTTCTTATGATGATGTTTATGAATTTTCAAATGACCGGATAAATATTGTATGCATATTTTTGATGAATTTTAGAAAAAGGATATTTTAAAAATGGTTGTGTAAACCTTAAATAATTAAAAATGTGTAATGATTTTCGAAAAATGGTCTTCTACAATTATATTCAGTACGAAATTTAGAGTCTAATAAGATCAACTTGATTTTTGATGAATAGTAAATTATGAATAGTGATTTTATGATTAGGATTAGTAATATGACCAAATGGATTAGTAATCTCACTTAAAGAAAGTTTTAAAATAATCTAGGCACCTTGATTAAGTAATGTGATTCAAAAAAATAGTTAAATAACGGTTTCATTAATTATTATTCAAGTATTAGTTTTTTTCGGGTGAATAGTGTTTTTAAATTAAAAATTTAATTAAAAATAATTAGAAAATTATTTTTATAAAAATGACTTTATTTTTGAACTCAGAGCATCGATATTATGTTATGGTAATTTTTGGGGTTTCTTCTGAAAAAAATGAATTTTCAATGAATAGTGTTTTTATTTAAAAATTAAATTAAAAATATTTAGAAAATTATTTTTATAAAATGGAGTTCATATTTTTAATCAGAGCGTTGATATTTGGTTAAGGTGAAATTTTGGGATTATTCTGAGAAAGTTGAATTTTTGATTAATAGTGAAAATACAGTTTTTAAGTTACGAGTGTTTAATGACATCATTAAATGATGTATTAAGTTTGTAATAAATATGTTCGAATTATGAATAGTGAGATAAGGTATGAGGTGTCCCAAGTGGCCAATACCATGGGCAAATACCATGGGCAAGCCCATGGTTTTTCCAAAACCACTAATGAGGTGTCCCTTTGCCATTAATGCCTTGTCCCCTCACTTTCCCTATAAATACCAAGCCATCCTCTCATCCATTCGACTCCCCACTCTTCCCCAACGAAGTTCTGGTCTCATTACCTCCCAAGGAGTCCTCCCAAGGTTCCCCCAAGCCCTCAAGGTCCCAACCTTTGAGGTTTAAGAGTTACATTTTAAGGTAAGGGATCCAACCCCTCTCTTTCTTTTCAAGTGATCTCTTTTATGTCATTCCTTTTATGCTCCATGTTCTTATTTTGGAAGATGTTCTTTTATACTCCTCTTACTGCCCTTTTTATGTTCATATGATGAAATACCCCCTATTACTCTCATCATTTCGTTTTAAGAAAGTTTAAGTGGCGTCGTTAGGCTGCCGAATTTTCAAGGGATTCATTCACCTCTCTCTTTTTCAAAGTTCTACTTTCATGTCAAGTCTTTCAAGTTCATTTTTATTATGTTGGGGTATGATCTCTATATTTATCATACTGGTCTTTTATGATCACATTATGAGAGACCCAATTTGATCTCTTCAATTCAGTATTTTGATGTCTTAAGTGGCGCCGTTAGGCTGCCGAATTTTTAAGTGGTTCTTCACCCTTCTCGTTTTGAAGTTCTACTTTCATGTCAATTCTTTCAAGTTCCTTTATATTATGTTGGGGTATGATCTCTATATCTATCATACTGGACTCTTATTTTCATATGATGAGAGACCCTATTTGACCTTGTCAATTCGATTTTGTTGAAGTTTAAGTGATGCCGTTAGGCTGCCGAATTTTCACAAGAGAAATCTTGTTTTGTTTTCTTCCTTTCATGTTCTTCATTTCATATGGTATATTTTCAAATTTCATTACCATGTTCATAAATCCCTTATATTTTGTCCCTCTACTGTATGATGGGTCATTTATGAATGTTTGACCCATGTCCCCTCTTTTCTCAATGTTTTCTAAAACCTTGTAACAAAGCCGTTATGCTGCAGAATTTTCCCCTCAAAATGCCTCTCTCTTTTCTCAAAAATTATTTTATGTTATAAAGTGAATACTCAAAGCTCTTATTTCTACAAGGGTATTCACATATATATCAAAATGTTCCATTTTAAATTCTGGGATTTACATACATGAGACCCGCTTCCCTTTCCGTGGGTTTAAAGTGCCGTAAAGATCATGTCATTAAAGCAGTTTTTAAAATGTTATGATTATGAAATGAAACCCATTTATTTTATGCTATATGGTTTATTTATGAAATGTTTGATGATGTTATATGTGGCTCACATGATAATAAAGGCAAATTTAAGGGTGCACCCTGATAGCGCTCCAATGCATTGGGTAAAGACTTAATCTCTAGAGATGACCATTTTAACGACGCCTTGGTGAATAACCTTGGTAATTTTTAACGACACCTTGGGGATGGACCTTGGTGAAACGAAACGATTGCCAATATTAAATGTTGCAGCCACATCTTCAAGTTATGAAAAAGTTTTATTTTTATTATGATATGCCTCATGATTTCATTTTCATGCATTAAAGTTCTTTTCATGACTTTATTGATGTATCCCAAGTTTATATGTAAAATGTTTCACTTGTTTCCCTTGCTGGGCCTTCTGCTCACCCTTTCTTTTGATGTATGTCCCCAGGTTATGAGATTCAGTAATGAGCCTAGGGTGAACATGAGGAGAAGCCTTTCAAGTGTTTAAGAAGAATTCTTTATGTTGTTTTCATGTTTTAAGTTCCTGGTTTCCAAGACACTAAACCTTAAAGATCCTCGGTTTTGTAAAATGTAATTAAAGTTTATGTGATAAAAAGGTGGGATGCTATAGTTGGTATCAAAGGATGGTTTAGTTATTTGTGGAAATTAGGATATGAAAACTCTAGGAGGAACCCTATAGAATAGTTTAATATAGGAAATCTTCCTGGTATTTTGGTGAGTATTGAGTAAGGGGTTGCCAAGAAAATACATCCCTGTCTGGATACGAGCAGGTAGAGGTGGCTCTGGCACAGATGTACATAGGGGTAAAACCCGAAAACACCACTTTGAGCTAGACTCGAACGGGAACTGGTACACGACAACGGGCCTTGCTGCACTCTTGGTTACGACACTCCCGGGGGATATGCTTTGGTAAATTCATAAGCTTGGTATGAACCATTATTAAAGGAACAAAGATAAAATAAAATAAAGATTCACATAAGAATATATGATCATGGATAACCTAGATGGGAACATAGGGGATCACAAGTTAGGGTATACTTTTCTTCTACAAGTTATCCTTATATGCTTTAAGTTCCTTTTCATGATTATTGGTTAAGTATTTAAACCTCTAATTATACTTTATCTTCTTAGTTAATGGTTGGAAATGGAATAACGTGTCCCAACAACCAATGTGATAGGAAATGCGACAATTTCCGTATTAATATGTCAGAGATGATTAGGGGATTAAAAGATGATTATTATTTTGGAAGGCGTTCACTATTTTGGGGACCCTATATGATCGAGGTAAATAGATTACTATAGTATTTTCATTGAGGAGTAAGGGTGACTTATATTTTGAAGAATTGATGAATTTAAGGTGGACTTATAGTAATTTAGGTTACTTTTGGGAATGATTAACCTATCTTGGGTAAAATATGTTTAGGTTAGCTACTTTTGTTATAAGATGTTAGGAGTGGTTGATGTTGTCTAGAGATGAACAATGAAGTTGTTTTGGAAGACTATGTTATCAAATCCTTCTTGTATTTGGGTTTCAATCTTAGTTTGGTTTGTTTTGAGGAATTTTAAGGACCGTTATTTATGGAGTGGTCTATGATGAACGTTGGGTAGTACCATGGAACTTTGAAGATTTAAAAGTAGGTTCCATTCCTATGGGATTCTTTCTTTTTGAAGAGTTGTTTTACCTTAACCTTTATGTTTTTGGGATAATGTTTAAAGATAGAAGAAATAGATAGTTAATCTTTTGTAGATTATGTGATTCTATAGAAGATGATTCTTGTGCTTTTTATGAGACCAAGTGTTTTTGAATTCTCATCATTTGGCGAAAAGATTAGTGTTGGTAGGGACTTGTTAAAGGATGAAACTCTACTTGAAGGTAGGTATATTTTCTTATGTTTTTGTTCTATGTAGTAAATGAAATCCTCAAAATTATGAAAAGAAACGTAAAAAAAATGTTTTTGGTTTACGTTTCCTACTAGGTAATCAAAGACCGTTTACACACATCATAAGTTTGGGATTTTCTCATGGTTAACTTTCTCCTAATCATGTTCTCTATCACTCTCTCTCAGAACTGACCCTTTGTTTTTTCCTCCATGTCCATGTTTTCCTACATGGAACCCGAGTCTGGGTTAACTCGGGTGGCCTTTGTACTTCCTTTTGTTTCTTTTAAAGTAATGGTGTTACTGACTCTTTTTACGATGTGGGACTTTCAATGAAATTTCAAAACCCAATTTAAAAAAAATTGCGAGGACGCAATTTCTTAAGGGGGGAAGATTGTAACGACCCGAAATTTTGAATAAATCTTGTTTCCTAATTTCATGTGTTATTTTTTTTATACTCAAAAAAAATGTTTTATTTGATAAACATGATTATAAATAAAATGATACCATTGGTTTTTGAGTGTTATATGACCATCGGTCAATATGACCACCGTGAACAAAATGTTTTGATTATTGTCTCTAAATTTAAGTAATCTTGGTTAATTATTATAGAAAGAAGATTTGATGGCCTCACCTAGTAGCCTTGGGCCGATCGAAGCCCATCTAACAGAGATTGGGAAGGAGGTAGCACCATTGGGCTTTGCTCTGGACCAAATCCAAGCCGAACTTCATCATGTGAAGCTAGAACGGAATCGCCTTCGCGAGAAGTTCAAACTGATAGAAATTACTACTCGGGCAATGTTGACTGAGCCGCCCCAAAATTCTATCACCCTAGCACACCTTACTCTTAGGTTCTATGCTGGTATTATAAGGGGTTATGTAACGAGACCATAATTGCCTTGTGTAATCCTTTTTTTTAAATAAAAATTTGGATTTCTTCTTATGATGATGTTTATGAATTTTCAAATGACCGGATAAATATTGTATGCATATTTTTGATGAATTTTAGAAAAAGGATATTTTAAAAATGGTTGTGTAAACCTTAAATAATTAAAAATGTGTAATGATTTTCGAAAAATGGTCTTCTACAATTATATTCAGTACGAAATTTAGAGTCTAATAAGATCAACTTGATTTTTGATGAATAGTAAATTATGAATAGTGATTTTATGATTAGGATTAGTAATATGACCAAATGGATTAGTAATCTCACTTAAAGAAAGTTTTAAAATAATCTAGGCACCTTGATTAAGTAATGTGATTCAATAAAATAGTTAAATAATGGTTTCATTAATTATTATTCAAGTATTAGTTTTTTTCGGGTGAATAGTGTTTTTAAATTAAAAATTTAATTAAAAATAATTAGAAAATTATTTTTATAAAAATGACTTTATTTTTGAACTCAGAGCATCGATATTATGTTATGGTAATTTTTGGGGTTTCTTCTGAAAAAAATGAATTTTCAATGAATAGTGTTTTTATTTAAAAATTAAATTAAAAATATTTAGAAAATTATTTTTATAAAATGGAGTTCATATTTTTAATCAGAGCGTTGATATTTGGTTAAGGTGAAATTTTGGGATTATTCTGAGAAAGTTGAATTTTTGATGAATAGTGAAAATACAGTTTTTAAGTTACGGGTGTTTAATGACATCATTAAATGATGTATTAATTTTGTAATCAATATGTTCGAATTATGAATAGTGAGATAAGGTATGAGGTGTCCCAAGTGGCCAATACCATAGGCAAATACCATGGGCAAGCCCATGGTTTTGCCAAAACCACTAATGAGGTGTCCCTTTGCCATTAATGCCTTGTCCCCTCACTTTCCCTATAAATACCAAGCCATCCTCTCATCCATTCGACTCCCCACTCTTCCCCAACGAATTTCTGGTCTCATTACCTCCCAAGGAGTCCTCCCAAGGTGCCCCCAAGCCCTCAAGGTCCCAACCTTTGAGGTTTAAGAGTTACATTTTATGGTAAGGGATCCAACCCCTCTCTTTCTTTTCAACTGATCTCTTTTATGTCATTCCTTTTATGCTCCATGTTCTTATTTTGGAAGATGTTCTTTTATACTCCTCTTACTGCCCTTTTTATGTTCATATGATGAAATACCCCCTCTTGCTATCATCATTTCGTTTTAAGAAAGTTTAAGTGGCGTCGTTAGGCTGCCGAATTTTCAAGGGATTCATTCACCTCTCTCTTTTTCAAAGTTCTACTTTCATGTCAAGTCTTTCAAGTTCATTTTTATTATGTTGGGGTATGATCTCTATATTTATCATACTGGTATTTTATGATCACATGATGAGAGACCCAATTTGATCTCTTCAATTCAGTATTTTGATGTCTTAAGTGGCGCCGTTAGGCTGCCGAATTTTTAAGTGGTTCTTCACCCTTCTCGTTTTGAAGTTCTACTTTCATGTCAATTCTTTCAAGTTCCTTTATATTATGTTGGGGTATGATCACTATATCTATCATACTGGAATCTTATTTTCATATGATTAGAGACCCTATTTGACCTTATCAATTCAATTTTGTTGAAGTTTAAGTGATGCCGTTAGGCTGCCGAATTTTCACAAGAGAAATCTTGTTTTGTTTTCTTCCTTTCATGTTCTTCATTTCATATGGTATATTTTAAAATTTCATTACCATGTTCATAAATCCCTTATATTTTGTCCCTCTACTGTATGATGGGTCATTTATGAATGTTTGACCCATGTCCCCTCTTTTCTCAATGTTTTCTAAAACCTTGTAACATAGCCGTTATGCTGCAGAATTTTCCCCTCAAAATGCCTCTCTCTTTTCTCAAAAATTATTTTATGTTATAAAGTGAATACTCAAAGCTCTTATTTCTACAAGGGTATTCACATATATATCAAAATGTTCCATTTTAAATTCTGGGATTTACATACATGAGACCCACTTCCCTTTCCGTGGGTTTAAAGTGCCGTAAAGATCATGTCATTAAAGCAGTTTTTAAAATGTTATGATTATGAAATGAAACCCATTTATTTTATGCTATATGGGTTATTTATGAAATGTTTGATGATGTTATATGTGGCTCACATGATAATAAAGGCAAATTTAAGGGTGCTCCCTGATAGCGCTCCAATGCATTGGGTAAAGACTTAATCTCTAGAGATGACCATTTTAACGACGCCTTGGTGAATAACCTTGGTAATTTTTAACGACACCTTGGGGATGGACCTTGGTGAAACGAAACGATTGCCAATATTAAATGTTGCAGCCACATCTTCAAGTTATGAAAAAGTTTTATTTTTATTATGATATGCCTCATGATTTCATTTTCATGCATTAAAGTTCTTTTCATGACTTTATTGATGTATCCCAAGTTTATATGTAAAATGTTTCACTTGTTTCCCTTGCTGGGCCTTCTGCTCACCCTTTCTTTTGATGTATGTCCCCAGGTTATGAGATTCAGTAATGAGCCTAGGGTGAACATGAGGAGAAGCCTTTCAAGTGTTTAAGAAGAATTCTTTATGTTGTTTTCATGTTTTAAGTTCCTGGTTTCCAAGACACTAAACCTTAAAGATCCGCGGTTTTGTAAAATGTAATTAAAGTTTATGTGATAAAAAGGTGGGATGCTATAGTAGCTCGCACCAAATCTTGACCCATGAGCGCTGACTCTCTGAGGTTAGTCCAGTAGAGCGATGACTAGAAGGTTCACCCATATAAATCATCAAATGGTGCCATAATGATGGTGTAGTGGTAGTTGTTGTTGTATGAAAACTCCCCCAGTGGTAGGTGGTCCTCCAAAATATGACCAAAGCCCAAGATATAGGCCCACAATATATGCTCCAGAACATGAATGGTTCTCTCTGTCTAACCATATGTTTGGGGATGGAATGCTATGCTCAAGATTAGCTGAATCCCAAAATCCTCTTGCAATCCCTTCCAGAACCAAGATTTGAAACAAGCATCGCGATATGAGTATATCATTGAAGGTACACCGAGAATCTGAACTATCTCCTGTATGTAGAGGCATCCTAATATCTCTATAGAACTCTTATCCCTGATAGCTAGGAAATGGGACGACTTGGTGATCCAGTCAATGATCTCCTAGATGGAATCATGTACCATGGATTTCCATGGTAATCCCATCATGAAGTCCATCTATATTCCATAATACTTCCACTCCAGCACTTCCAAGGGTGATTTAACCCTTCTGGAATCTGATTCTCAGCCTTCACCTGCTGGATTGTAAGGCATTGTGAAACGAAGTTTGCTACTAATTCTTCATCCCTATCCACCAGAACGGACATCAGAGTTCCTTGTACATTTTTTGAAATTCTAGGATGTAATACTAAAGGGGATGTATAAAACTCCCACAGAAACTCCTCCTGCAACGCCACTGGCACAACTATGCATCCCTTGAAAAGGATGATGTGCTCTCCACCTTGAGAATATCCATCAGGAGATTGTCCCTTGGATAAATGTGCACATAATGTCTCACAGTCTATATCCTCTAGTTGTGCCTCCCTGACTCGCTGTAAGAGTGGAGGGGTAAAAACCATCAACTAAAGATATGTTGAATCCTCCCTAACTACGAAGGATAACTATAGTAAGGCCAATTGCACAGACTCCTCACTTAGTATCTGTGAACTCAATCTCCAACTTGGAGCATCGACGACTATGATCCACCTCCCAAGATTATAGATATTCTCAAAGTCATAATCCTGGTGGAAAACCATCCATCACCTCTATCTTAGTTTCATATCCTTTTATGAAAAGATGTACTTGATGCTCCTATTGTCAGAGTAGATGATGAATTGTTTGCCCATCAGGTTGTGTCGCCACATCCTCAATGCGAAGACTACCATAGTTAACTTGAGATCATGCGATGCGTAGTTCTTCTCATGCAACCTTAGCTAGTGAAAACCATAAAAAATCATCACTTGTCTCTACATCAAGACATAGCCAAGCCTGGTCCCTGATGCATCATAGAAAAATACGTACTCAACGCCCACTTCTAGAAATATCAAGATCGGTGCACTCATCAAACTCTGACTCAACTTTTGGAAAGCCTACTGGCACTTCTCTGTCCATATGAAAGCACACCCCTTCCAGGTCAAGGCTTCCATCAGTGCTGATATCTAGGAGAAATCATGGATAAATATCTAGTAGTATGCTTCCAACCCAAGGAAGCTCCACACCTCTATCATAATCCAAGGTGGATCCCATGATAACATCACCTTGACCATGGATAGTTCCACTACTACTCAATCTTTTGAGATAATATGTCCCATAAAGTGGACCTCTTGTATCCAAAAC
Source organism: Viscum album (assembly GCA_963277665.1). NCBI lineage: Eukaryota > Viridiplantae > Streptophyta > Magnoliopsida > Santalales > Viscaceae > Viscum > Viscum album. The sequence continues at coordinate 1,196,773,063 of OY728139.1, forward strand.
TGGCACTTTGAGAGATTCCCATAAAGCTAGGGTTATCAGAGTACATTTAGAACCATCCACAGGTGTCTTACGTGCTCCTCCCCTGACATTGAGTACAAAAGGATCATGTTGGTGGAGACCACTATGAACCGGTCTAAGTACAATGGGGATATATAGTTCATAAGTCCCATGGACACTATAGGGGCGTTTGTCACTCTGAAAGGCACTCATAGTGACTGTAGTGGCATCTAAACACCATATTCAGTATATCCTCATATCATAATCACAACTGGTGGTATCCTGATACAACCATCGCGCCCCTTTCAAATTATAAAAGAGGTCGTCGATCCTTGGTAGTGGATACTTATTCTTCACCATAACCTAATTTCGGAACTGGTAATCCATGAACAACCTCATACTGCTGTCTTCCTTATTGGAAAACAAAACTGGGGCCACCCAGGGTGAAAAACTGGGTCTTACAACGTCCTTCATCTCCAAATCCTCTTGTTTCACCCTCATCTCATGAATCTCTATGGGATCCATCCGATATTACAGTGGGGATATCGATGCCATCTTGGGGTGTAAGTAAATGAAAAAGTCAATTTCTTGGTGGGGAGGTAATTTTATAATATCTTTTTGGAAATATTTCCTCATACTCCACCACTACTGTTTGGAAATGAAAGCTCACAACATCTGCTGATTTCAGGGTAAGGCTATCCAACTCATGAGTGATCAGCTAAACCATCACAAGCATGATCCCATTTTGTGCTGCCTGGGATTCCTTCTCACTAACATATGAAAACCTCATTCCATCACTATAGACACACCACACTCTTCACCTAAAGCAGTCAATCAGGGTATAGACTGAAGATAATCAATCCATACAAAGAATGACTTTGTAAGGCCTCGACACTGAAACCAAGAGGTTCCTACTGAAACTCTCACCTCCAAGGGTAATATCACACTTTTGGAAAATATGCATGATAATCAAGTCTACTCTCATAGGTGCCTCCAAGATTAAGGTTGAATTCAATGGCTCCACCAAAATATCAATGTTTTGTGCAAGACATGTGGTGAAGAAAGAATGACTAGAACCTATGTCTATAATTACGATAGCTAAGGTTGAAAAGACACAGATCGTACCTCAGACCATCCCTAGAGTCCTTGGGTCGTAAAACTAGACCACATGTTGCTACCCCCGCCCTTATCCCCTGGCTCCCTAAGCCTGGTGTGGACCTATTGGGGGTGGTGGTGGAAGTAGTTCAAAGTATCTTCCACCTCATGTAGCTCTCCCTACTCTACAAAATTCACAACCTAGCGGGTCTGCCTTCTCCAATATCTGCCTCTTCCTTAGTGGTCTATCCACCACCTTCCTATTAGCAGTTTGACCTATTTGGAAATCTCTAGCATGATATCCCCTTCTATCACACTAGTGGACTCTCCTCTCCCTAGGCTGGCTGGATCCATCCTGAGAGCCCTGGACCACATATCCCCTATTTTCGGTCCTCCTATGAAGTCTCCCATGTCCTGATCCCTATCCCTAACATTGGATCCCTTCCAATGAGGTCTCTAAACTTTTATCCATGCTCTGACTACCACTAGCTTTCTCCGCCCATCAAAGAAGCTCTCAACCACCAAAGCTCACTTGAGCACTCCTACATTAGTCGAAATGCATAGAGGCATGGAACTATCTCAGATGTCCCATAATATACATCACTCGAAGGTCCAATATATGAATTATTGATCCTTGACCATATCTATCAAGTACCTGGTGAGGTTGGTGAACCTTAATGAATAGTCAGCCACTGCTAAACAGCCCTATTGGAGCTGAAGAAGCTCTTGAATATGCACTGATCTTAGTGTAATCAGATAGAACTCATCCCTAAAGAGTCACTCAAACTCCATCCATGAAAGAGTCTCATGATCGTGATTCTACATGGTCAAACTCTACCATCATCCCACTGATCCCTAAAGAAGTCTCTCTCTTAGGATCACCATCTAGTTCGCCGGTGTCCTAACTAGATGAAAAACTCTGGTCACCACCTCAAGCCAGTCCTCAAGTGCCTAAGGTTCCAGCTCACCTAGGAACCTGAGAGGTCTATATCTCTAAAAATCATGGAGTGTGATCATCCTGTGCTTTTCATATGCTGGTACTATAGTTACCACGTGCTGCTCCACTGGTGGTGGTATATCAGGTGCATCACCTGGAGGTAACACCTGGGGAACTGTTCCCTAAATCGAATCCTCGACACTGAGGGGGTCATCCTTGTGATCGAGATACTGAATCCTACCTGGTATGCATCGTGGATGCATCCTGTAAGGAATCAAGATGTACCACAATCAAAGAGTATATCTGGATAGCTGATGCTAAAGGACATGGAAAACCAAACCCATTCCAATATGATGCATGTACCACTTTTTTTGTCTCCCTCCCACTAGTAATCTCTTGTACTGATTTGAAAAATAGGTTATCAGAGTCCTGGTGTATGGATATGTCATCTACTTTTACCGACACTGGAGTCCCTAGCCTGAAAGATGAGCTCAAAACACTTAACACTGTTTCCCTAAACCAATCTCACAGACTCCTGGTCCTAAGGTAGAACCGACTAGTTCTGATACCACTGTGTCACGACCCATCCCAGTGGGTACAGTACCTTGGATCCCTAAGCTCGTCTCCAATATACTAGGGGTTGGAGACTAGAAATGAGTAGGCATATCACTAACATGGGAGGCATTGCCTAAATACATGTACACACACACACACACACATATCCAAACCTAAAAAATATGAAATGAAAAAAAACCCACTAAGGAACAAAATGCACGCATTCAACTCAACCCAACCAATAGAGTACAATGGAATGAAATGTGTGCAAAGTAAACTGGGCCAGAATACAACCACCCAAAAATAAAGAGTTTGAAACTACAAACTCTAACATTTAAGTGAGAAATAGGTAATGGGACTACTACTCATAGTCATAGGAACACCCTGGCCTAGAAGGAAGCTCACAAAGCTCGGTCCGGTCCTAGTCCGCCCTGGACTCTGTCAAAAGGCCACTCGTCTACACAAGACATGATACATGTGAGCAAAGAACATGTAGGGGTGAGTACAATAATACTCAGTAGAGGAAACCAAAAACCACAAATAAATACTCAAAGTAAAGGTACAATCATCTCTACATATTATATGTCTACCGAATATATAACAAGGGAAACATCAAGATATACTCAAAACCCAGACCCATACTTTAGAGGTATGTCACAATGACCCACATACCCACTCTAGGGATTTAATCAGAAGATTCCATAAAGCACTTATCTAAGATAACTCACTCCATGAGTCTAATAGCTCTGATGATGTCCATTAGAGAAGTACCTTTCATCGAGAAGTGTCATGTGAGAGAGTGATATACACTGATAGATCTGAAGAGATAATAGATGCACTCATTCTGGGAGAACTCATTTATAAGTGGGGAAAGATAATGATACATAGATGAGGATCACTGCCAAGGCCTTGGTGTATAATATGACTCCTCTTAATTCACCTCCTAAGTATAGGATCATCATCTTGTAGGATTGGTCCTGTTGATACCTGACTCTACCTTGGGCCAAGAATGGGTAGAGGATCTCATTCTGAGCCATGTGGAGGGACGATGACTCTATCCAGATATTCCTAATGAATGGATCATACTCATATAGAGAGAAATGATACATGACCTTCAAGGGGAATGAGAAAAGGGCCACTAAACCAAACAAAACATGTCCAAGGAATAGTGGACAATGAGATCAATCCATGTAGAAGTGAGTACATGATGTGTAGCAAGCTCACACATTGTGTCCCTTGACTTTAGGTATTGCTCGTGTGTAGTGTCCCAAGTCAGAAATTATGTCATTTAAAAATCTCATACACGGTGTGTAGTAATAATCACACGCTGTGTACGATTATCCAGAGTCCACTCCATGTGCGCTAGCTATGTTCCTCTACGCAGCTTCGTCTCATGTATGCCAACCCATGTACCAGTAAATGAGGTAACCTGTTTAACCGGCCTGGTCTGGCTATGTGGTGGAGTACATGCAGTGTGCTCCACCCCTTGTTTGTGTATCATCCTTGATACATATTGAGTCCTATGTAAGGACTCACACATCGTGTGACAGTTGTCACATGCCTTGTCATCGATTCTTTCATCACAAAACCCTAGCCACCATTAGAATATCCCCACACACCACGTTCCTCAGAGAACACACCATGTTCATCAAAAATTTCAAGAAATCTATTTCTTTGCTAGTGCACCTCAGGTGATCTTCAATACATCCATTTTGACATTCGATCACCTCGAAAATCATGATCTGAATTCATCCTTCCATGATAACCCCGAAATAAAAGGTTTTAGGCCTTAGATCGGATCTAATAATGCATTTTGATCATCCATGTGAAGAATAATCTAAGAAATATTTCATCCAATCTGGATCAATTCATCATCCTCCACCATCATCACACCTTCGTTGGGTTGTCATGATATCAGATCTTCAGTTTAGGATTGTAACGACCCGAAATTTTGAATAAATCTTGTTTCCTAATTTTGTGTGTTATTTTATTTTTTTATACTCAACAAAAATGTTTTATTTGATAACATGAGTATAATTAAAATGAGACTGTTGGGTTTTTTACTGTTATATGACCATTGGTCAATATGACCACTGGAAACTAAATATTTTTATTATTGTCTCTAAATACATGTAATCTTGGTTTATTAATATAGAAAGAAGATTCGATGGCCTCACCCAGTAGTCTTGGACCAATCGAAGCCAATATAACAGAACTTGGGAAGGAGGTAGCACCACTGGGCTTTTCTCTGGATCAAACCCAAGATGAACTTCATCATGTGAAGATAGAACGAAATCACCTTTGCGAGAATTTCAAACTGATAGAAATTACTACTCGTGCGATGTTAGCCGAGCCTCCCTCAGATTCTCTCACCTTAGCACACATTACACTTAGGTCCTATGTGGGTGTGATAACGGACTATGTAAGGAGACCGTAAGTGCCTTGTGTAATCCTTTGTTTTAAACAAAAATTTTGATTTCTTCTTATGATGAGGTTTATGAATTTTCAAATGACCGGATAAATATAGTATGAATATTTTTGATGAATTTTAGAAAAAGGATATTTTAAAAATGTTTATGTAAACCTTAAATAATTAAAAATGTGTAATGATTTTTCAAAAATGGTCTTCTACAATTATGTTCATTAGGAAATTTAGAGTCTAATAAGATCAACTTAATTTTTGATGAATAGTAAATTATGAATAGTGATTTTACGCTTAGGATTAGTAATGTGACCAAATAGATTAGTAATCTCACTTAAAGAAAGTATTAATATAATCTAGGCACCTTGATTAAGTAATGTGATTCAATAAAATGGTTAAATAACAGTTTCATATACTATTATTCAAGTATTAGTTTTTTCGCGTGAATAGTGTTTTTTAATTAAAAATTTAATTAAAAATATTTAGAAAATTATTTTTATAAAATGGATTTCATTTTTTGAACTCAGAGCATCGATATTATGTTATGGTAATTTTTGGGGTTTTTTCTAAAAAAATGAATTTTCGGTGAAGTGTATTTATTTAAAAATTAAATTAAAAATATTTAGAAAATTATTTTTATAAAATGGAGTTCATTTTTGAAATCAAAGCATTGATGTTTGGTTAATGTGAAATTTTGGGATTTTTCTGAGAAAGTTGAATTTTCAGTGAATAGTAAAAATACAGTTTTAGGGTTTCAGTATGTTTAATGAAATCATAACTATGTCATTATGATTCCATGAGATATTTTAAGGGATGGTCGACCAAAGTTGTTGAAGTATTGTATGTTGGGCCCCATGTGGCCTAACTGCATGGGAAATACCATGGGAGAGCACAAGGTTTTGAGAAAACCACTTTTGAGGTGTCCCTTGGCCATTAATGCCTTGTCCCCTCATTTTCCCTATAAATATCAAGCCATCCTTTCATCCATTTCGACTCCCCACTCTCCCCCAACTAATTTCTGGTCGCATTACCTCCTAAGGAGTCCTCCCAAGGTGCCCTCAACTCCCTCAATGTTCAAACCTTTGAGTTTTAAGAGTTACGTTTTAAGGTAAGGGATACGACCTCTCTCTTTCTTTTCAAGTAATCTCTTTTATGTCATTTCTTTTATACTCCATGTTATTATGTTTTAGGATATACTTCTATATTAGTTTTACTTCCCTTTTGATGTTCATATGATGAGATACCCCCTCTTACTCTCATCATTTCATTTTATGAAAGTTTAAGTGGCGCCGTTAGGCTGCCGAAATTTTTGTAACGGATTCTTTCACCCTTCTCATTTTCAAGTTCTACTTTCAGGTCAAGTCTTTCAAGTTCATTTTTATTATGTTGGGGTATGATCTCTATATCTATCATACTTATCTTTTGTGATCATATGATGAGAGACCCCATTTGATCTATTCAATTCAGTATTTTGAAGTTTTTATTGGCGCCGTTAGGCTGCCGAATTTTTAAGTGGCTCTTTCACCCTTCTCATTTTGAAGTTCTACTTTCATGTCAAGTCTTTCAAGTTCCTTTTTATTATGTTGGGGTATGATCTCAATATCTATCATACTGATCGTTTGTGATAATATTATGAGATACCCCATTTGATCTCTTCAATTCAGTTTTTTGAATTTTTAAGTGGCGCCGTTAGGCTGCTGAATTTTTTAAGTGGTTCTTTCACCCTTCTCGTTTTGAAGTTATACTTTCATGTCAAGTCTTTCAAGTTTATTTTTATTATGTTGGGGTATGATCTCTATATCTATCATACTGATATTTTATGTTCACGTGATGAGATAACCTATGTGATCTTGTCAATTCATTTTTTGAAGTTTAAGTGACGTCGTTAGGCTGCCGAATTTTCATAAGAGAAATCTTATTTTTGTCTTCCTTTCTTGTTCTTCATTTCATATGGTAAATATTTCAAATTTCATTACCATCTTCATATATCCTTCATATTCTGTCCCTTTACTTTTTTATTGATCATTTATGAGTGGGTGACCCATGTCCCCTCTCTTTTTAATGTCTTCTAAAACCTCGTAACATAGCTGTTATGCTGCAGAATTTCTGTCTCAAAATGTCTCTCTCTTTTTCGAAAGTTTTTTTATTAAGTGAATAATCAAAGATCTTTCTTCTAAAGGGGTATTCACATATATACCAAAATGTTCTTTTTTAAATTCTGGGATTTACATACATGAGACCCACCTTCCTTTTCTGTGGGTTTTAAAGTAACGTAAAGGTAATGTATTTAAAGCAGTTTTTAAAACGTTATGATTATGAAATGAAACCCATTTATTTTATGCTATATGGGTTATTTATGAAATTTTTGATGATTATATATGTGGATCACATGATAATAAACGAAAATTTAAGGGTGCACCCTGATAGCGCTCTAATGCATTGGGTAATGATGTAACCACTATAGATTACAATTTTCACGATATCTTGGTGAATAACCTTGGTAATTTTCAAATGACACCTTAGGGATGGAACATGGTGATATGTTCATGATTGTCTATGTTAAATGATGTATCCACATCATAATGTTATGAAAAATGTTATTTTTATTATGATATACCACATTATTTCGTTCTCATGCCTTAAAGTTCTTTTTCATGACATAGTTGATGTATCTCAAGTTTAAATGTTAAATGTTTCTCTTGTTCCCTTACTGGGCTTTCTACTCACCCTTTCTTTTGATGTATGTCCCCAGGTTATGAGATGCAGTAATGAACCTAGGATGAACTTAAGGAGAAGCCTTTCAAGTGTTTATGAAGAATGTTTTATGTTTTTTTCATGTATTATGTTCCTGGTTTCCAAGACACTAAACCTTAAAGATCCTCAGTTTTGTGTAATGTAATGAAAGTTTATGTTATAAAAAGGTGGGATGCTATAGTTGGTATCAAAGTATGGTTTAGTTATTTGTGGAAATTAGGATTTGAAAACCATAGGAAGAAGCCTATAGAAATGTTTATATATAGGAAATATTCCTGTTATTTTGGTGAGTATTGAGTAAGGGGTTGCCAAGAAAATACATCCCTGTCTGGATACGAGCTGGAAGAGGTGGCTCTGGCACAGATGTACATAGGGGTAAAACCCAAAAACACCTCTTTGTGCTAGACTCAGACATGAACTAGTACACGACAACGGGCCTTGCTGCACTCTTGGTTACGACACTCCCAGGGGATATGCTTTGCTATATTCATAAGCTTAGTATGAACCATTGTTAAAGGAACAAAGATAAAATAAAATAAAGATTCACATAAGAATATATGATCATGGATAACCTAGATGGGAACCTAGGGGATCACAAGTTAGGGTATACTATTATTCTACAAGTTATCCTTATATGCTTTAAGTCCCTTTTCATCATTATTGGCTAAGTATTTAAGCCCCTAATTATAGTTTCTTTTCTTAGTTAATGGAGGGAAATGAAAGAACATGTCCCAACAACCAAAGTGATAGGAAATGCGACGATTGTCGTATTAATATGATAGAGATGATTAGGGGATTAAAAGATGATCATTATTTTGGAAGACGTTCACTATTTTGGAGACCCTATATGATCGAGATAAATAGATTACTATAGTATTTTCATTGAGGAGTAAGGTTGACTTATATTTTGAAGAATCAACGAATTTCAGGTGAACTTATTGTATTATAGGTTACTTATGGAAATGATTGACCTACCTTGGGAAAATATGTTTAGGCTAGCTACTTTGGTTATAAGATGTTAGGAGTGGTTGATATTATTTGGAGATGAAAGATAAAGTTTATCTTGGAAGACTATGCTATCAAGTCCTTCTTGTATTTGGGTTTCAATCTTAGTTTGGGTTATTTTGAGGATTTTTAAGGACAGTTACTTATAGAATGGTCTATGATGAACTCTGGGTAGTACCATGGAACTTTGAAGATTTAAATTTAGTTTCCCTTCCTATGGGAATATTTCATTTTGAAAAGTTATTTTTTCTTACCCTTTATGTTTTTGGGATAAATGTTTAAAGATAGATAGTTTTTCTTTTCTGGAATACGTGATTCTTTAGACGATTATTCTTGTGTTTTGATGAGACCAAGTAGTTTTGAATGCTCATCGTTTGGAGAAAAGATTAGTTTTGGTATAAACTTATTAAAGTATGAAACTCTACATGAAGGTAGGTATATTTTCTTATATTTTTGTTCTATGTAGTAAATGAATTCCTCAAAATAATGAAAAGAAACGTAAAACAAAACGTTGTTGGTTTACGTTTCCTACTAGGTAATCAAAGACCGTTTACACACATCATAAGTTTGGGATTTTCTTATGGTTAAATTTCTCCTAATCATGTTATCTATCACTCTCCCTCAGAACTTGAACCTTTTTTTCTCCTCCATGTCCATGTTTTCTTACATGGAATCTTAGTGTGGGTTAACTCGGGTGACCTTTGTACTTCCCTTTCTTTCTTTTAAAGTAATAGTTTTACTGACTCCTTTTCCGATGTGGGACTTTCAATGAAATTTCAAAACCCAATTTTAAAAATTGCGAGGACGCAATTTCTTAAGGGGGGAAGATTGTAACGACCCGAAATTTTGAATAAATCATATTTCCTAATTTTGTGTGTTATTTTATTTTTTTATACTCAACAAAAATGTTTTATTTGATAACATGAGTATAATTAAAATGAGACCGTTGCGTTTTTTACTATTATATGACCATTGGTCAATATGACCACTGGAAACTAAACATTTTTATTATTGTCTCTAAATATAAGTAATCTTGGTTTATTAATATAGAAAGAAGATTCGATGGCCTCACCTAGTAGTCTTGGACCAATCGAAGCCCATCTAACAGAACTTGGGAAGGAGGTAGCACCACTGGGCTTTGCTATGGACCAAACCCAAGCCGCAATTCATCGTGTGAAGCTAGAATGGAATCGCCTTTGCGAGAAGTTCAAACTGATAGAAATTACTACCCCTGCGATGTTAGTCGAGCCTCCCTCAGATTCTCTCACCTTAGCACACCTTACACTTAGGTCCTATGCTGGTGTGATAAGGGGCTATGTAAGGAGACCGTAACTGCCTTGTGTAATCCTTTGTTTTAAATAAAAATTTCTATTTCTTCTTATGATGAAGTTTATGAATTTTCAAATGACCGGATAAATATAGTATGCATATTTTTGATGAATTTTAGAAAAAGGATATTTTAAAAATGTTTATGTAAACCTTAAATAATTAAAAATGTGTAATGATTTTCAAAAAATGGTCTTCTACAATTATGTTCAGTATGAAATTTAGAATCTAATAAGATCAACTTAATTTTTTATGAATAGTAAATTATAAATAGTGATTTTATGCTTAGGATTAGTAATGTGACCAAATAGATTAGTAATCTCACTTAAATAATGTATTAATATAATCTAGGCACGTTGATTAAGTAATTTGATTCAATAAAATGGTTAAATAACGGTTTCATATACTATTATTCAAGTATTAGTTTTTTCATGTGAATAGTGTTTTTTAATTAAAAATTTAATTAAAAATATTTAGCAAATTATTTTTGTAAAATGGATTTCATTTTTTGAACTCAGAGCGTCAATATTATGTTATGGTAATTTTTGGGGTTTTTTCTGAAAAAATGAATTATCGTTGAAAAGTGTATTTATTTAAAAATTAATTTAAAAATATTTAGAGAATTATTTTTATAAAATGGACTTCATTTTTGAAATCAGAGCATTGATATTTGGTTAATGTGAATCTTTGGGATTTTTCGGAGAAAGTTGAATTTTCAGTGAATAGTAAAAATACAGTTTTAGTGTTTCGGTATGTTTAATGACATCATAACTGTGTCATGATGATTCCATGAGATATTTTAAGGGATGGTCGACCAAAGGTGTTGAATTATTGTATGTGGGGCCCCATGTGGCCTAACTCCATGGGAAATACCAGGAAGAGCACATGGTTTTGAGAAAACCACTTTTGAGGTGTCCCTTGGCCATTAATGCCTTGTCCCCTCACTTTCCCTATAAATACCAAGCCATCCTTTCATCCATTTCGACTCCCCACTCTCCCCAACGAATTTATGGTCTCATTAATTCCCAAGGAGTCCTCCCAAGGTTCCCCCAATCCCTCAAGGTCCAAGCCTTTGAGTTTTAAGAGTTACGTCTAAAGGTAAGGGATCTGACCTCTCTCTTTCTTTTCAAGTAATCTCTTTTATGTCATTTCTTTTATACTCCATGTTCTTATGTTGAAGGATGTTCTTATATATTAATATTACTTACCTTTTTATGTTCATATGATGAGAGACCCCCTCTTACTCTCATCATTTCATTTTATGAATGTTTAAGTGGCGCCGTTAGGCTGCCAAAAGTTTTGTAACAGATTCTTTCACCCTTCTCATTTTCAAGTTCTACATTCATTTCAAGTCTTTAAAGTTCATTTTTATTATGTTGGGGTATGATCTATATATCTACCATACTTATATTATGTTATCATATTATGAGAGACCCCATTTGATCTATTCAATTCATTATTTTGAAGTTTTACGTGGCACCGTTAGGCTACCGAATTTTTAAGTGGCTCTTTCACCCTTCTCGTTGTGAAGTTATACTTTCATGTCAAGTATTTCAAGTTCATTTTTATTATGTTGGGGTATGATCTCTATATCTATCATACTGATATTTTTTGATCATATTATGAGAGACCCCATTTGATATCTTCAATTCAGTATTTTGAATTTTTAAGTGGCGCCATTAGGCTGCCGAATTTTTTAAGTGGTTCTTTCACCCATCTCGTTTTGAAGTTCTACTTTTGTGTCAAGTATTTCAAGTTCCTTTTTATTATGTTGGGGTATGATCTCTATATCTATCATACTTATGTTTTGTGCTCACATGATGAGAGACCCTATTTGATCTCATCAATTCATTTTTTGAAGTTTAAATGACGCCGTTAGGCTGCCGAATTTTCATAAGAGAAATCTTATTTTTGTCTTCCTTTCATGTTGTTCATTTCATATGGTACATCTTTAAAATTTCATTACCATGTTCATATATCCTTCATATTCTGTCCCTATACTATTTTATTGATAATTTATGAGTGGGTGACCCATTTCCCGTCTCTTTTTAATGTCTTCTAAAACATCGTAACATAGCCGTTATGCTGCAGAAATTCCGTCTCAAAATGTCTCTCTCATTTTCTAAAGTTCATTTTTTATTAAGTGAATACTCAAAGCTCTTTCTTCTAAAGGGGTATTCACATATATACCAAAATGTTTTATTTTAAATTCTGGGAATTACATACATGAGACCCACCTTCCTTTTATGTGGGTTTTAAAGTGACGTAAAGATCATGTCTTTAAAGCAGTTTTTAAAAGTTATGATTATAAAATGAAACCCATTTATTTTATTCTATATGGGTTATTTATGAAATTTATGATGATGATATATGTGTCTCACATTATAATAAAGGAAAATTTAAGGGTGCTACCTGATAGCTCTCCAATGCATTGGGTAATGATGTAACCACTAGAGATTACAATTTTCACGATATCTTGGTGAATAACCTTGGTAATTTTCAAATGACACCTTAGGGATGGACCTTGGTGATATGTTCATGATTGTCTATGTTACATGATGTAGCCACATCTTAATTTTAAGAAAAATTTTATTTTTATTATGATATTCCACATGATTTCTTTCTCATGCCTTAAAGTTCTTTTTGATGACATAGTTGATGTATCTCAAGTTCACATGTTAAATGTTTCTCTTGTTCCCTTACTGGGATTTCTGCTCACCCTTTCTATTGATGTATGTCCCCAGGTTATGAGATGCAGTAATGAACCTAGGATGAACTTAAGGAGAAGCCTTTAAAGTGTTTAAGAATAATGTTTTATGTTTTTTTTTCATGTATTATGTTCCAGGTTTCCAAGACACTAAATCTTAAAGATCCTCAGTTTTGTGTAATGTAATGAAAGTTTATGTTATAAAAAGGCGGGATGCTATAAGGATCATTGCATTGTGAAATGGACATGCAATGATCCATTGTTCATATACCCACAATGAACATGAAGGTCAAAGGCGAGAAGAAATCCAAATATATAATTTTGGAATGAACCTCTGACTTCATTCGTCACAATTTTGATCTTCTCCTATTAGAAGGATCAAATAATGAAAATAAAAAAATTAATCAAATCAAACATGGATCAGTTCCCCAAAATAAACACGATAAAAGATTCTCCCACAAGAATGAATGTTCCATAGGTCATCCTATTTGTGGGTTGATTTGAGTTTGTCATTTAATCAAAGTACAGGGGAATAAAATCAAAGAAACAACCCCTACCTAGATCGTCGAAAAAGAGGGAGAGCGGTCACTGATCAGGATTTGATTTCACTGTACAACGATCCACGCATATTTTCTTGTCGTCATTCGTCGAGATTCCTCTAAGGATGGATCCTCTCCAAAACCATAGAGCATCCAAGGAATGTTTTCTAGGGTTATGATATTAACCCTGGGATCTTGTTTATTTAAAACCAACTAATGTGTCGTTGAATTAAGTAAAACATTTAAAATAAAATAATTTTTTGTTGTTAGAAAGTACAAAAATTAACTTTTTTAGTTGACCTGTGTCGTTCGATGTTAGGCCCTGCGAAAGGGAAAGTCACTACTCTGAATTCTATGGTGCCCTCAGATTTCTGATCTGGGAACCCATTTAAAATTTATTCCACTTTTTCAGGAAATCTGCTCATGAATGCTATTTAAATGTTTAATTTATTTCAAATATATAATCCCGGAACCCTGGGCCTCAGAATCTCACGCCTTTACAAAATTTGTCTCACAATAATTCCATATAATATTTTAAAATAATACATATTAAATCTAAGACATTACAGATATAATCAAAATTGTGTTATTTCTGGAGACAATAAATATGCTCTATTAAAAATATGCATTATAATAAATGATTAATTTTTAAATAAATGGTATTTTTATAAAATTATATTATAATAAAAATTTAAAATTATAATATAAATTAATGAAGTCTGAAGTAATTTTTATAACAGTCAGACAATTTACTATATCATAAAAGTTGTTAATTTTCATTAAATAATAGTTTTATTTAAAAGTTAAAAATCTCATATATAGAGTATTATTTTGATATAATAAATATCATGTTTAAGTCATCAAGTCAAAATTAGTTTAGGATGATTTTTTTGGAATTTATATAAAAAGTTTATTTTTTAGTGCAAAAAGTGAAAATTCTCGCTATAGAAGCACTGTTATTTTATGACATCATTATTATGCCAGTAAGATTAAAAATTTCATTAAATTTTTAATAAATAATAATTTTATTTAATAAGTATACAAATGAATTTATAAGTATTAATTTTAATTTACAAATGTATACATTAATTTTTTTGAACAAAAAATTGGAATTTTGAAATTAAATTTATTTTTGGCTTGTGTGAATTAATTTGGACATTTGGAAGTTAAATTTAGGTTTATAAAGACCTTGAATGTCCACATACCCTATCAAACTCATTAATTATCCAAAAAATATGTTGGAATTTAATTTATACACAAGTGGTTGTCTTTTTTAATAAAATAACCAATATTTAATCATTTAAAAGATCACCCCTCCTCAAGTATAAATACCATGAAATCCTCATTCCTCCCCACTATAAATTCATAATTCATAAATTTATGGTCAATTTAACTCCCAAAGAGTCAATCCAAGGTTCACTCATTGTCTAAAGGTTCCATCCTCAACTTTTAAGAAGCAAATATTCAAGGTAAGGGGACTATCCTATTCCTTTTCATTCAAGTGACTCCTTTTTATGAGTTTTCATAATGACAAAGATTATTTATTTTCATGCACTTTTGATATTACCTATACTATTTTTTTACCAATGGGATACCTTCCTTACCTCTCATTATTTTATCCTTTTAATATATGTTGTATACCTTCATGCTGCCAAATTATTTTCTTCAATTTCTCCCTTTTACATTATAAATTCCAATATTCGAAATACCCAAACCACTTCATTTTCAATGATTATTCCAATAGATGTAAACATAATTTATTTATTTGTGGATTTACATGTATGAAACCCACAATCCCTCTTCATGGGTTATAATTTATGTAATGTTCAAGTCTTTAAGCACCTATGTACTCAATGATTTTATATGATACCCATTATATATTGTCCTAGTGTTATTAATGAAATATTTTAATATTATCTATGTAGAACACATGAATTTTGATATATGAAGGGTGATCCCTAATAGTACTCCAATTCATTGGGTAAATAATTTATCTCTAGAGATGACATGTTTTATAATACAAAGGTGAATAAACATGGTAATTATGATTTATGATACCATAATGATAAACCTTGGTAATATTATTAAGAATGTATCATTTTTATGTTGAATCCACATTTCCATGTTTTGATTCATCTTCATATTTTATGATATTCCTAATGTTCATATGATCATGCCTTATTTATATGCATAAAGTCACATGATATGTATCTACTTTGTTTATTTACCTTAGTGGGATTTATGCTCAACCCTTACATTGATGTATGTCCCCAGGATATGAGATGTAGTAAATGTAACTTAGAATGAGCCTATAATGAAGAATTTCAAATGTATTAGAATAATATTTATGTTTTTCAGGTATCATGTCCCAAATTTTCAAGACACTAAACCCCAAAAAGATCATTTTTATTATTAAATTTTATTCTATGTAATGAAAGGTTTGTAAAATAAAATTGTGGGTTTCCATATTTGGTATCAAAGGATGGTTTAGTTATTTATAGAAATTTGGATTAAAAAACCTTAATATGAAACATGGAGATAATTTCATATATAGTAAAATATCCATGTATTTTTGTAAAGTATTAAGTAGTTTCCAAGAAAAAACATCACTATCTAGATACTACAAGTAGATGTGGCTCGGATATAGTTATACCTAAGGGTAAAAACCCAGAAAAGGGTGAATTAAGACAGATTCGATCTTCACTTGGTGAATGACAATGATTCTTGATGCACACATGGTTTGACCCTCCTAGGAGATATTCTTTGGTTAATCACATGCTTTTGCAAAACATTATGAAGTGTATAATGATAATGTAATCCATTTTATTAAAATTTAATTATATCATCCTAGAATAATTATAGTAGAAAATTTTAGGATTAAAATTTCCTTTAGAATTTTTATTATAAGAATCCAAATAGTAATGAATTTATCACTAATGTCCTTATAGAAAAAAATTGTTGGAAATAGAATGACTCGTGAAAAAATGGATGTAATAGACAAAGCGATGATGACTTTCCCAATATAAGGGAGCTTAAGTAAGGCATCTCATGTTTATAACAAACCATTTACCATGCATTATGATTAACAACAAGAATATAAATGTGTTTCTAAATATAAAAAAGATGAGAAGGACACAATATCATAGATGTTCAAGAGATAAAGATGATAAAAAAAAGAAGATTCAATTTCCTACATGTGAAAAATGTGGGAAGAGGCACCATGGAGAATGTATTAAAGGAACTAGACTATGATTTATGTGTGTAAAAGGTGGAAATAATGTAGATACTTCCTGAAGAAAAATAAAGAGTTTAGTTGAATTGATAAAGGGTAAGAAGGATCAACATAAGGAATCACTAATAGTTCAACATTTTAGATGTGGGGAACTCAGTAATTATATAATTCAATGCCCAAATCCAATAGCTAATAAAGATTATAATCACATGTAATATCCAAACCATGGGAAATAAATAGAGAAAACCCTATGATTATTATAGTCCACCACCCCATAGTTCAGTTTTTCTTATTGCAAGTCTAGTTTATGTGGGATGTTTTATTAAATTATCGAGTCACAACCCAAAATGAATTAATTTCATCAATACGAAAAATTTTATAATTATTGTATCACATGTGACATTTTATGGGAATATACTTCTTACGAATCATATTATACATACTTTAGTGTAATTTATTATTCTTAAAGTATTCTCCATCTTATTTAAGTTTTTATTTTTAGTCAATTTATATAAATAGGAGGTAATCAAAGATGTCATAATTTAGTTATAGATAATTAATTCAATGTTTTAACTTTTTCATTTCAATAGATCAAAGATAACTTATAACGTGGAAGGAAATAAATCTCTTAAAACATCATTATACATTCCAGATTATTTAATCCTAAATATTAATTAAAAATATAGTTTGATTGATTTTGAAAGTTGTTCAAATATTCAACTCTCTTGAAAATAACTTTTTGACCTATCCAACACCTTTGAATTTCTATATAATTTCTATGGATCATGATTTCTTTGTGAGATGATTTAAAATGTTCAATTCAACTATATATTTCGATAATGGAAACACCACTATGGACTTTCTAATTTCTATATTAGATTTTTGGACTTCATACTAAAGGATGAATTAAATATTAGCAACATTAAAGAAACCCCAAATCTTTTGAATTAAAGTTACTGATCAATAAGGGAAAATTTCAAGGATGCAATTTCTTTATGAGGGGATGACTGTAACAACCCAAAAATTTTATTCTTTAAATAAATTAATTCTTGTCTCTCAAAACCTTTTTATTATGTTTTACAATAGACCCATATAGAAATAATTCTAAATGTCATTAAAACATTGAACATCATGCCATGATATGAACTATTACAACTAGTAACAAAAAAGGATGCACTTTATTTCATTATTTAAGAATATTATATTCAGTGTAAAACAATACCAAATATCATACCAAATATTATAATGGGATTAAAAATAGAGGATAAATAAATCGAAATATAAAAATTTGGGTCTCTTCAATCCCCTAGAATCATTGCACCAATGAAATTCACTACAATAGAGGAACATAGAGTTAGTAATACAATATTCATTTTGTAAACAATATTGAACCTTGATTTGAATCGAAGTGAATGAATAAGTGTAATAATGATGGTATATTTATAGGGGAAATATGATCACCTATTTTTATATCCGTCAACAAATAAATTTGGTCAACATTATGGCCATTAGTTAATAAAATAGTTGGTCATTTTTATTGATGGTTACATAAATGTATTTAAGTGATCCTTAGGAATATTTAATGATATAATCAAAATTGTATTATTTCTAGAGACTATAAACACAATCTATTAAAAATATCTTTTATTATAAATGTATAAGTTTTAAATAAACATTATTTTCATTATATTCTATTATAAAACCCTTTTTAAATGATAATATAAATTAATGAAGTATTAAGTAATCTCTATAATGGTACGACAATTTACTATATCATAAAAGATGTTATTTTTTTAAGTGTGTGCATTAATTGGGTGGTTTGGAAGGAACCTTTTGGTTTAGGAAGGCCTTGAACATCCACCACAGTATCCATATCATTAATTATCTAGAAAATTGGTTGGAATTCAATTTACCTATAAATTTTTGGCTTATTTAATAAAATAAAAAATATTTAATCATTTAAAACTCACCCCTTCTCAAGTATAAATACCACCCATTCCCTATTAATCTCTACTAAAAATTCAAAATCCATGAATTTGTAGTCAATTTTCCTCCCAAAGAGTCTCTCCAAGGTTCCCTCAAGGTATCAAGGATCCATCCTCATGTAATAGGTATAAAATAATCAAGGTAAAGGAATTTTCCTCTTATTTCATTTAATTCATATACCTCCTTTATGTGAGTCCTATTAATGTCAAAGATTCTTTCTTTTCATGCACTTTTGATCAAATTTCTAGTAATAATATTTTTACCAGTGGGAGACCTTATATACCTATCATTATGCCCTCCTTATAATATATGTTTTATATCATCATTCTAATAAATTATTTTCTTGAATTTTTCTCTTTTACATTAGAAATTCAAATATTGCAAATACCCAATCAACTTACTTTTCAATGGGTATTAACCAATATTTAAACATAATTTATTGATTCAGGGATTTACATGTATGAAACCTATATTCCATCTTCATGGGTTAAAAGGGATGTAATATTAAAGTTTTTAAGAACCTATATACTCAATGATTTTATATGAAACTCATTATTTATTCTCCTCAGGTTATTGATGTAATGTTTTTTATGATCTATTTGGCACACATGAGTTTTTACATATGAAGGTTGATCCTTGATAGTGCTCCAAATGATTGGGTAAATAATTAATCTCTATAGATGAAATGTTTTATGATACCAATGTGAATAGCCTTGGTAATTACGATTTATGATAACCTAGTGA
Organism: Viscum album; assembly: GCA_963277665.1. Lineage (NCBI taxonomy): Eukaryota > Viridiplantae > Streptophyta > Magnoliopsida > Santalales > Viscaceae > Viscum > Viscum album. Next base: position 1,196,792,362 of record OY728139.1, read on the forward strand.
TAAACCATGGTGATATTCTTATGAATGTATCATTTGTGTGTTGTAGACACATTTCCATGTTATGATTCATGTTCATTCTATTATGATATTCTTCATGTTCATATGATCATTCCTCATTGATATTCCTCATGTCACATGCTATGTATCTCTCTTTTTTATTTCCATTATTGGGATTTATGATCACCCCTTTCTTTGATGTATATCCCCAAGATTTGAGATACAATAAAATTTACTTAGGATTAAATAAGAAGAATCCTTTTAAGTGGATTACAATAATTTTTATGTTTTTCTTGCATTATGTTCCTAATTTTCAAGACACTGAACCCAAAAGAACCTCTATATTATTAAATGTTGTAACATGCAATGAATGGTTTATATGATCATTCCTTATTGATATGAATAATACCACATGCTATGTATCGCTTTTTTTATTTACCTTATTATGATTTATGATCACCCCTTTCTTTGATTTATGTCCCCAAGATATGATATGTAGTAAAATTTACTTAAGATGAACCTATGAATAATCCTTTTAAGCTAGTTATAAGAATATTTATATTTTTCATTCAACATGTTTGTAATTTTCAAGACACTAAACCCTAAAAGATCCTATGTATTATTGAATATTGTAACATGTAATGAAAGGTTTATAATATAGGAATGAGGGGCACCATATGATGGTCCAAATTCCCATTGAACTGAATTCCATTAGTGGAACAATGGCCTAGTGGCCTGAAGGACCAACATGTGGACCGAAGGCCCTGTGAAGTATCATTCATCATGTTGTGTCACCAGTTGAATGCCTTATCTACCCATATCGGTATACATAAAACTATGTCCGTAGTCTGAATTATGAATCAACCTCTACCTAGAATTGTTGTTTTATGCTCCCCTCTGATGCATCATGATAATACACTACTCCAACAATAGCGACCCTATGGGAATAGGACCGGATGATAGGTGTCACCACACTGATCTATCTTTCGAGTCACTCACTAGATGATACCTTGCATGGATCCCCATTTAATCTTCTATCTATCGTGTTATAAATATAATTAATATATTTTAAAAAATACAAATAATTATATAAATATTAGAAATAATGAATTTTATTTTTAGTCATAATAACACAGAACGTTACTACATCATACCACAGGTCCTTAGGCCTTCAAGGGTCATTGATATGTAATAAAATAGGTTATGTAGGTGTCTATAAATCCTTGTGGGAAAGGATGGGTCTTGAACCACTGAGGTGTCAAGGCATGTGCATTCTTGGTGGTTGTAATATCCTCTATCTAGTATAAATATTTTCATATTTAATTAATAAGGTCTAAATATAATTAATATTGTTTATAGGTACACATGTAATTAATAATATATACATACATTAAATATACTTAATGATATTAAAAAGGTACACATATATAATTTTATTTTAATATATCTGTTGTAATCAGTTACATATGAATGTATTTTAATATACATATATATATTTATACCGAAGTAACTAATAAAATTATTACATTGAATATATATTTATAAATAAAAATTATATATAAATATCAGATGAGCTCATTGGATTGATTGGTTTGATTTTCTAATACTGATTCAAAACCCAATGGCCTCCCAAGACCCATTAATTTCATATATTTGAGAATTATCAGCACTTTTTAGCACCAACAAAGATCTAATTTTATTAGCGCAAAAAAATGTTAATAAAATAGTTATTTTTCAACACCACCAATTTTAGTGATGATAAAGAGGTTTCTCTCTTTAAAATAAACACTAACCACCATACTTATCCATGTTAATCAAGCTCTCATTGATATTCGACCTTAATATAATACAATCCTTTGAACAGATTGACTTCAAATACTATAGGTATGTAATTCAAAACTTATAATTTACCGAACCTATACTTATTTTCATGTTATTTTTTTTATTGTTCGTCATTTTTTCGGTACACACACATACATGTGTGTGTGTATAAATATATAGATATTGAAACAAACACATGTACAATTATTTGGATTTAATCTATAGATGTATGTCCCTATATGTGTGTGTAAGTGTGTGTGTGATTATGTCTCCAAACACTTTGTGACACCCCATACTCTCACTTCCGATCCTGGTTCCACAAGCACATACTTTACATACTGGCTTCAACACCGACTGTATATTTCTAGACACAACCATCCATATTTATATGAATTAATAAAAATATTGCATTATATAAAATTCAAAGACCTTCTAGGTTTAGAGATTTGTATAAGGGAAAAAAACAATAACTACCAAATCCCATGTTATTTGTATGAAACATGCAATATTTCCATTATATATGAAACTACTTAATCCATAAGGAGTATTCAATATCTCCCATAAATCATTTCACATGCACTATATTTTTAACATGTTACATGTGCTATTTTTCTTCATAACATAGGGACTGAAAACATAATAAAGGTATGATATAGAATGATCATTTTGGGAGACATATAACAAAAGATATCAAAATAATAAGCATGATATACATAATTTTCTATGAATAAATGATCTGAATAATTCCAGAATCAACTACAGGTGAGAGTATTCTATATCCATGAAAATAAATGAAAACATGGATAACAATAATTACCGATATCATACTGATGAAATTCATAGTGTTGGACATCAAAACATGTTTTCAAGGAATTTTGTTAAGAAAATATACTGATACAGAGAGTGGTATACCCCAAAACCTAAGATTTTGTTTCTTATAAGACCAGTTGATGCTTCTATGAGCTATATAATGTCATTCCCATATTTCACTTAATTTAAAACATAAGAGTCAATAATAAGTTTCCTACCATTCACTAAGGAACCTCTAACTGAATGAAAAAATCCCTATCCATATCATGAAAAATAAAAAATGCTAATATATAATCAACCTTTGTAGCTATAAATAATCATAAATAAAATCAACATTTTCTCTCAGTCAATAAAAGGGATAACATGATCATAAACCATCTATATTTAAAGGTGGATAGTCAAAAAATATATAATCAACTTTCCTATAGTAATCCATATTGGAATAACAGCATACAAGACATAAATACTTGTATCCATGTCAATAGAATAACATTATTTCTTTGTTTTTTTAAAATAAGAGAACTTGGCCAATGCCAAGTCTCTTTTATTGAAAAATAATAGTTTAAAAGAGTTTGAAATGGGGAATTTTACAATAGTCTCCTTTAAAGGGATGAATCAATTTTTAAGGAATATTTTCCATATAGATGAGGCCACTATTTCCCACAACATTGTTAGTAAGACCACCAACAACCATGTTTGCTTCACGATATGTATAAGAGAAGATATAATCAATAGATTATAGGTACTCTCGAAAATCCATCCTTTACAACATCAAAAACCATGAGAGATGTGTATTTATATTTTTTATTACATGAACTATGGTAGTGTAGTCACTCTACAACCATAACTTCAATCATCCTCTCTATCTAGAAATCATCACCACATTGATGAATCCAATAATTTTATCCTCATGAGAAAAGGTGATATCACAAGCACTATTAAAGAATCCAATGACGTTTTCAATGTGATCATTGAAGGCAGTGATATATCGTGAGGTCCTAGGATTTCTCTTATAATAACCATCTATATTGACTTTAATCTAACTCGGAAAAGGTGACTACCAAACAACTTCAAATGTGCGAGATGGGGGGCAGGCTGAAATTACTAGGTATGTCGAGGAATATAGAAAAATCATGAATAGAGTTATTGGATTAGCCTATTTAGATGTTTTTTCCTATCTCATAACATAAATAAGCTTTGACAATGATTCCTATGGGTTAAACCTATATTTATAACAAATGATGGAATTTTAGATTCTTCGGATACTGTGGGTAATTTTAGTCACAATATCCAGGAAAATGTTGATGATTTGGGTGGATAAATGAAATCCAATACAATCAAAGAGAAGGCTAGTAATGTAAATTTTATTATATCGAGGGACGCAAAAATAGATCAATGGTGTAATTCTATAAGTTTTATGTAATGGAATAACTTAAGGAGAGATGATCAACATATTCATTGTGTTGATAACATAGAGTACTTTTGGAGCTGAGAGAGATCTTGAAGTGTTGTAGAATGACCTCCATGGTGAATCATCAATGGGGAGAACTCCAGTATAAAGTGGTTCTTTAAAGTCTTATCCATTTCATGTTTAAATTATAAATCCAGGATAACCTAGAACAATCATTTCATGAAGATAAGAGGTATAACATATTAGAATTGAGATGGCTTGTTCTGGTAGGCTCCCAAGAAGGTGAGTCTTCCTAGAAAAAAATGATTAATCACTGATAATTTTATTAATATCCTCAGATCATTTTAGGAGATGTCCATCAAAACTATATTTAATAGATACCTTGATATCTATAATAGGGTTAATATTTTGATCAAACTAAATCAAAGATGCACCTGTCCAGTTGTCAATGATGAATTTGAGGTGAGAATCCATGTTAGGAATTTATCTAAATTTATCAAAAATAGTGGATAATAAATCTTTAATGTCTGAACATGTGGAGGATTTCATGTAATTTATATTATTATTCATGAGTTTTAGTAGAATTATGGATTTAAGGAAGATAATAGCTTCATATTGTTTAGTGAAGATCCTCTACATAAAGTGAACCTAGAAGGAATTATTGAAACATATAAGGATTTTTATACCTAGGCCCCTAATTTAATGGACTCACAACATTTAATACAAGGAATAGTGGCCATCCTTCTTTCCAGGATGTTCCTGGTCCAATTGTTTATGCAATAATTGAGGATTTTGGAAAGATAGGAGGGCCATACATGGACCGTGAATGAATAATCCAGTTTGGTCACAATAATAGATTTCACGAGAATAAAATTCTTTCTCGGTGAACATCATCTAATATGATTTATCTAAAATATGATGTTCACACTGTATAGAGCAATGAGTATACGATTAAGTCAATACTAGGATAACAGGATCAAAATTCGTCCATATAAAGAGTTTGGTTTTTTTTTCAAAAGAACGTATCACTAGTGTATCAAAGTAAACCAAGATGGATGTTTATATAAATGTAAAATATCCCTATTAATGAATTCTTGAAAGATACCACCCAAGAAGGGATTAGGAATTGTATTTTTTGGAACTGTGAGCTCATTCCCCCAAAATATGAATACATATTTGAGTATAAATTCTGAAAAGTAAACCACATTAGGTTAAATACTTTTTAAAATGATAAGGGTAATAAATGAAAAAACTCAAAAGATATTTTATAAAATATTTTTAGCATTAACATAAAATAAAAATTTACATGTCTCTTTCAAATGTAACTTTTGAAATAGTGACATGAAATCCTTAAAGAAATATTATTTTCAAAAAAAATCTCAAAAAATGTAACCTTGAAAAGACATAAAGTTTATTTTGGATAAAATAGGAGAGGAGGAAAACATATATGAAATTGAAAGGAAAAATTCATTTAATCATTTTGAAAACACTAATGTTAAAAAATCACATTTTATATGGAGTAACAAAACTTTATTTTGAATCAAAATATATATTCCCCCATATAGGTATAGAAATCACCATATAATAAAAATTTAGGGTGGTAGAACCCAATCATTTAAGACATGAGTTCATTATGAAACAATATAAATCGAAGAAAGGATACTTGAGTTATCAATATCCCTTATGGGTAATATACTAATTGAAGTAAGAAATATTTCAAAAAGGTGTATTAGTGTTAGAAATGTAAATTAATAGAAAAAAATATAATACCACATAATATAATAAATTGGTAGAATATATCTAACCTTTAATTCCAATAGGATGACCATAACTCAATGAATGAAAATTGACTTACAAAAAATATTTACAACGGGGTTAACAACATAGTCAAAATCCATTTGACTAAAAAGGAATTAATTTTGAATTACTAATTACAATGAATAAAAAAATTTTGATTCAGATACATCCATGAGTAGTGAATACACTATTGAATGGAAAACATGTTGAATAAAATAAACATGTCTCTAGGGATTAATGTTTGAGACTAAGAACCCTTATGGATAACATTTTAATCAAAACCAATTGAAAGAGATGGATTTAAATTCAACCTAAAATTCTATGATTAAAAGATAAATCATTATATAATATATCAAATATATAGTATATACACCACACAAATGAAATTAGGTTCGTAATAAAAAACATCTGTCAGAGAGAGGAATTTGAGATGAAAACCCTTACCATGGTACTGATTTGTTCTACACTTGCACCAAATGTCTTGAATAATTAAATTAAGTTTATTAAATAGATACCTAATAATATTACTAATAAATATAAAAATTTACAATCCTTATTTATAATAAATATATATATATATATATTGTTGGTCTGTTTGGACTACTCAAGAGGGGGTGAATTGAGTATCGAAGATATTTTTTGTTGAAAACATTTATAAAAAAATCCCTCAGTTTGAAATTCACCAAGTTAAGTAATACAATAGTTATATATAATTTATTTATTTTTAATAACCTCTAAAAAATTTGATAAAAACTCAAGTATAATAATCTTATGATTATCTTAATCCTTTGAGATTACCCTACTTACATCAAATGATAGAAATATCACATGTAAAAGATAACTTTCAATATATAGTTTCAAAAAAGAGTGTTTAAAAAAGTTTTAAAATAGTGAAAGAAAAACATTAAAACACACTAAAAAATACAAAAATAAAATATATTCAGTCTCAGGATGCGACCTAATACTCTCCACTTTACAATCACCCACTTCTAATCACATTTATTGAAAATAATCTGATTATAAAAATATGGATCAATATAGAATACAAAAGTTGATAGGTCTATCCAGTATAATACACAGTCTCTTCCACAATTTTCATAGGAGTAACAATTTGATGTAAAATATAGTAAGAGCTTGTGATTAATTTTTTATGCTCTATATAAGTTGGTGCTTTAACAAATTTATAGAAAATTGAAGCACAAATAAAAAATAATAACAATAGAGAAAAAGGGAAGAGAAAATTATTTGATTGAATAAAAGATTTAAGTATAGTTTTTTTTCAATTGTATCTTATCTTCTTGACACATTATTTTAGTTTGGATGTGATATGTTAATACAAGAGGATGTTCTCAGATCATGATGATAAGGTATCTTGAAAACCGAGTATCATATTATTGAGAACAAAGTAGTTCACATTTTTTCATTCTTGTACAACACCTTTTAAAAAATATAATTATTATCTGACTACAATATTCTATAAAAATAAATATCCCTAAAAATATACATTTGAAATATATCATTATGAATCCTCATACCCAACATGAAATTTGAGGTTAATAAATTATATTGACTTCATATTTAATTTGGCCCAAAAAGTGGTTGAAATATATTATATTAAAATACAATTATTACTTTTATACACAATTTCTAAAAGTGTAACACATTATATCATCCATGATATCATAAAAACATAGTGAGAATACTAATCATATTCCATGAAGAGTCATATAATTAATTACCTTGAACATGTGGTTGATCCATTACATTGAAAAATTCCAACTACTTGACATGGTCACTTCAACTGGCTATGAAGTTGCTTCATCACTTAGCCTAAATCTAACTCCCCATATAGTTACTTAACTTCAATGTATAGTATCTTTAATTCTCATCATATCTGTAATAGTTTCTCAAAACAATAAAATTATCATACGGTTTCTGTTTCTTCATCATATGGATTATTGTAAAACAACATGTGGTTTCTCTGATACTTAGTGAAATTTTAGACAGACATATAAACCAAGAAGCCACTTCAAGTTGGACTAGAGGTCACATGGTTGATCATGCAGTCGATTGGGAAGTTAGTGAGAGATCATCCATGACTGAACAAATAGGTTCATGGTCAATAAAATTTTCATGTATTTGATCCAACCCTTTATGAAAACCCAATACATTTGTAGTTTCTATGATTGGACTTACGATTGCTTAAGTACTTTTTTAAATTACACTCCTTTGAACTCAAAAATGATAGTAATACTTTATTAGCCTTAAAATTTATTCTAGAATTTGAAAAATTTCCAAATTTCCCAAAAAAATAATCAACTTCCATAAAACAAAATATTTATTATAAATTCATAAACATGACTTGTAATTATTTATACAAGGAATTTTTGGACGAAGTCTACAATCTCTCACTTCTTGATGATAAAAAATCATGGAATACATAACTATACACAATTCACTAATGAACCATATAAATATAAATATGAAAATCCAATATATCATATAATATGATAACATGATAACATGCCATAATTGCTAACATTCCATAATTTTATCCCCCTATAGGGATTCTCAAAAAGACTAAATAAAGGGTGAGAATGTAAATATAAATAGTACAGAGTAAAAGTGCATAAAATAAAGATACTAAATATAAATCAAGAAATATTTCATTGATATTCAAAAATAAATAATTTATTACATAAGAAACTATCATAGTCCCTAATTAGAATATTCATCAACAGAGTATAGAATGGTAGAAGGATCAATGGGGGATTTTTTTTTGTCATTAACTGGGCTGGGAGGATGTACATATAAAGAAATATAATTAGATCCTACAACCATAATAGGATTGTAAACATGGCTGATTTTATGAAGAGATTATGGTAGGCTGATAGAGAAAGGTTTTGTAGGAGGTGAAAGAGAAGTAGTGGAAGATGTATAAGAAGTAGCTGTAGAATCTAGAGTAGAGGTAGCAGATTATACTTGTGCAAGAGAAGGGGATATTCTAGGTATAAGAATAGACAATGGTTACATAACCGGTGCATTGTTAGTATAAATTTTTGGATCCAAGATCCTGGTAATGTCAGTCACAGCTCTAGACCCATGGTTTATGCATTATAGGAACTCATCCTTATAAAACAAAAAATGATCTGGAAGAGCATACATCATCAATAGTTTCTCCCCAATGGCTTTAAAATCTTTGGTTAAGGGATGCATTTTGAGGTCTCTGGACAATGATTGAAATTGAGTCTTCAAGTCTACCTTGGTGTAAATCCTGTCGAGCTAATAATGTATAACTCCATTAATTACATCATTCTATTTAATAGTGGTAACAACCCATGATTTTATAATATATATATATTTTAAAATAAATTTTATTTCTTTGATAGCATTCTTTATACTTAACATAGAGTTTAAACAAGCCATGTCATACTATTGAATTATTATTATTTAATGTGGCAGTTATCACCTAGCCATTGGATTAGAGAGTATAAATATGGCTAAATAAATAAATTAAAATATATGTTTTTCAAATTTATAAAATTAATTCATTATTTATCAATTGATTATAAATGAAAATTAAAAAATTTGAAGATAAAATTGATGTTTTTTCAGAAAAAATATTTTATGCACACAATGTGTTTTTATCTCAATAAATTAAATCAACCAATATTTGTGAATGATTTTAATAATAATTATATATATATATATATATATTATTAAACAAACATTTTTAATCTCCATCTATTATTTTTCTAGGAATTAGATAATAATATATCTATATTTATAATTAAAAACAATATTTTTTCTAAAAAGAGGTTTTTTGTAGAATTTTGTGAAATTATTTTAAAATTACATTTTGCGACATATAGAAATCTAATCTTAAAAAATAAATTCTATATTTGGAATTAATATGTAAAAAAATTTAGTAAATGAGTACCTTTAATTTTTTATCATTATGAATAGTAACAATGATAAAATTTATCACATCAGTAAATGGTAAATCGAGTAATTAAGGTTATAAAACATTGTGATAAGGTTTTAAAATTTATATAAAACATTCATTTTTAATACTGGATGAGTTTATATATACCATTTTTATCCAATTTATTAAAATATGGCCTCTTGGATCCATTTTTCATTGATATTGACCTTTATATTATTTTATGTAAAGAAAATATACAATGCCACTCTCCTGATTGTAAACTTCTCTTTTTTGTTAAAATAGGGATAAAATTAAGTTTTGAATGAGAAATAAATATTATTTTTTTAAAAATGAAAATATTTTAATGATGTTAATTTATTTTTAATTTTTAGTTATTATATAATTACCTTAAATCTTACACAAATCTGACAAAAATATTTATTCATTTAATGGGAAAATAAAATAAATGATTTTTAAAATATTAAAAATAATAAAATTTTGAAGAATTATTATGTTAAATAAATTTTATTGAAGAATATATAATATTATGTAAGTGTTAAAGGATTATATTTGAATTATATTTTTTCCGGATGCCTTTAACTCAAATTAAATGAATAATGTAAAAAATGATAATAATGATATTTTATGACAACTATATTTTTAGAATTTCATTAAAAATCATAATTTTTTGGAAATGGTATAAAGGGTATAATATATGGTCAAAATTTCATCCCTTGTACATTTATGATCCAAATTTTACCCTACATGTAAAATTATATCCCTTTATGATTGAAAAAATTGTTACAGTTGTTAATATTAAAATAGGATAACTATAGGGTTAATCCAAAATATAAGGTTTCAAATACTACTTAAACCCATATAATTTATATTTTTTGATAATATTTCAACCAAAAAATACCTTATATTTTAATATCTATCCATTTGGAATAATTTTTCTTAATAACGACTTAGTTAAATTTAATTCTTTTTTGTAATTCCAAGTGTGTCCTTTCCCTCCCTTATAAAGGGACACACCTTCCCTCTATTCATTACACCACATTGAGATACCTATATAAAAATATACCTACTAATATCTTTTGTAAACATAAATATCCATTTTTTAGAGGTTATTTTGTTCCCAAAACACTAACCCTAGTGCCTTTAACAAGAGATCTAAATAAGTTCCTTCAAAGAAGAGGTAATATCCATAACCAATAACTTTATTTTTTTACTTATTATTTTTCCTCCTAGGGCACTTATTATTTCTTTTAGAATTGCATTCCTTGGTGGTCTATTAAAGATATTCTTTTAATTTGAGACAATGTGGTTTTATAGCTCCTCTCTTTCCGCCAGGATTCAGTATCCATCTTTGAGTAGTTAAATGGGCTTATTTTCCTTTCAAACCCTTTGAAGAGAATTGAAGAACTTGGTGTTTCTTTCCCTATAAGTGAGCCAAATAATTTTACAATGTATTTTTTTATTTTATCTCTATGTTTTATGAGATTTTAAAGCTTATAGGACACTTTATATTCTTGGTAAATGTTTCTAAAGAATTATCTCTTAGTAATTGATTCCTAGAGATCATGAAGAGAGCCTTCAAGGGCATCAATATATGCATCAAGTGAGCTGAAATCCATTTTACACAATCTTTAAAATTTTTCTTAACCACTTTGAGCTTTGAAATAAATATCAAAGGATTAATATTACTCTCATATGAGCCCTAGAAATCCTAGACAATATTTGAACATTCTGGAAGAGAAGCCAATGCATTGTCAAACCTAAATAGAATGGGTTGCCTCCTCTCATTTTCAAGAAAGCTAACCAAGATGGGGTGATAATAAGAGTTTTGTTTAGCCATAGTGACACATGAAATAAATCAACAGTTACTAAGTGAGGCATCATTGATAAAATCTAGGTCAATTCTACTTTCTCTCATGCAATTGAGATGCCTCCTATACCATGTAAATTTATCCCCAATGAGATTGATTTTAGTTAGACCTTCTTCTTCAATATAGGATCTGAAATATTATATAGATATAGTGCTGACAATAAGTCCAAGATTCTCATATACATGAAGGATTTCATTGAAGTTTCCCATGAAAATCCAAGAATCCCTGATAACACTTGATAATATCTTAATTTTCATCCATAATAACCTCCTATAAATGAAACTATTGAATGCATATAAAATAGAATATAATGATTTCTGGCCAAAATCAAAGAATATACATGTGATTATTTATAAATCCTCATGAAAATGGCTGGTGTTTCGACATTATTGTGCACTAGGAACCAAATCCTATCAGTATTGGGAAAAACCCATGTTTTTACTGGCACTGAGTAGCCTTTACTACATAAATTAGTTCCATGACTTGAAGAATTAAACATTGGTTCAGAAAGACCAATAATGTCGAGTTTCTACCTACCTGCAAGGAGCTTGAGGGAACACTCTGTGAAAGTGTTGGATATTCCCTAGTATTTCCAAAATAGAATCCTCATTATGATTTTGTTTTGGGGGGTGGTTCCCCCTTTCTTTCTTCCCCATTTGTCTTTTTCTTTTCTGGCAGTCCCTACCATTGTGGAATTTGTGACATCTTTTGGCTCTTTTGGGACATCATCAGTGTGGGTATATGTGATAGAATTGCCTTCACCTTTTGTGGTAGTCTAGATATAATTTTTTAATGGTGGAATTACCACTATGTTCTCTACATTTATCTCATATTCCCCCTTTCCATTTGATATAATCTGATCCTGTAAAATCATACAAGTATCCTCTATTTGCATGGCTATGTTAATATAACAATAAATAAGATTATGTATAAACTCTTCAAAATTAATAGTAAAAGTAGTAGTGAAAAAAATATAATGAGAGGTTCAAGAGATGATTATCAAGTTCTATTATAGTGATGCACTACTCACTGCTCATAGATGGGTTGATTAGAATTTTATTATCACCATACTAATTCTTTTATTCCTCAACAATGACTTCCCCATAGAAACTGGTCGTAGAAGATTTCTATATTTTCACTCCATTAACTCGATCAAAGTTGTTTTTTCTACCATTATCAAATAAGTTTCTATTATTTCCTCTTGAAACCTCTTATCAAGCTGTGGTGGTAGGAGCTAGTTTAACAAGCTTTTTCTACACTCGATAGTTTTGGAATGCATGGACCACCATATTACAATGATCATAGAATTGAGGTAGGTTATAAAATTCATATCTACTCTCTATGTTGTGATCATTTACAAATAGGGATACCCACTCAGGTGGGGGAGTTTCTATGTTGATTTAAATTAGCACCCTTGAAAATATGCCAATATATCTATTAATGGTCCGTTAATCAATCTTAAAGGGGGTCCCAATTCCAAAATCCAAATAATTGAGGATTCTTGGATTCCAGTAGACCCATGGAAAGCCATTGATCCTAGTCTATAATTGAAAAAGGGTGTTTCATTGATTAAAGGGGTTAAATTGGGATCACAATGAGAGAGCCCAAAAATCCCTTGCTTGATATTTAGATTTCCGACTCTCCATACTGTATCAATATCCTCTTGTCTCTCCAGGATGATAGGAAAGTATCCCTTGTTGATCAAAATAAGTCTCTATTTTGAAGAGATCTAGTAGTGGGCGATTTTTATTTTTAGATCCATGTAAGACTGAGGATTGTTTCCTTTTTCATATGATATTAGACCAAGAAATAAAAACCTACAAAGATATATCCTTTATTTAAGTGCATCTAGTTCCACAACCACTTTGATGGAACCATTCCTTGAGCGCTTAAGAACATTCATTTTTCTGGATTCAGATGAAGCATTGGGATATCTAGAGAGAATCTCTACAAATGAAATTAGTTTCTGAGGAAGATCTTAGGAATTAGATCCTACACCACTTCCATTCAGGGGAGCATTGAAAGATCTTTCCCATTCTAGATTGAAGGAATCCATGGTTGATAAAGATCTTAGAAGAATAAAGATTCTTCATCATCGAGTTGAACGAAGGATCTTACCACTCTCTCCATCACATCCACTGATGATCTATTATTCCTAATATCTACATGTATTTAAGGAATATATTCTTTATAGATTACATTGATTATTTTTTGTTAGTATTAATAGATGGTATTATTATATATTCAAATAGGAAGAAAGATCATAAATAACATTTGGTAAGCGTTATGAAGACCCTAAAGAAGTATAAGTTGTATACCAAATTTACCAATGATTAATTTTGGATTTATAAATGATTATTATTGGTTCATATAATCTCAAGAGAGGGTATATCAGTGGATCCTTGAAAGATGTAAGTTATTGAGAAATCAGTTAGACCAACCATAGTAACCAAAATCCACAGTTTTCTTAGGTTGTCTGAATACTACTTAATTTTTTTGAGAGATTTATCATGACTATCTAATCCTCTAACCATGTTGAATAATAGGGTATTATTTTCTTATATATAGATAAATGTGAAGAGAGTTTCAAATAACCGAAGAGAATTTTGGTCAACATACCTGTTGTCACACTAACATGTAGTAGATAAGGGTTTGTGATCATTAGTGATTTATCAAAGAATTTAATGGGATGTGTTATCATGTATAAATACTTGGTGATATCATATAGATCTCACCAATTAATAATTCTTGAGAAATATTAGTTGAATCATGATTTAGAGTTGGTGGTGTTATTTTTTATATCGATGAAATGGAGTCATTATCAGTATAGTGAAAGGTGTAACATATATACCTATTATACAATGTTGAAGTATATATTTACATAGAATGAGTTGAATATGTTATAAATAATATGGTTGGATTCGATCAAAGATTATGATTTCTCAATACATTACCACCATGGTAAGGCAAGCAAGTTGGCTGATGATCCAAGCCAGAAATATCATGCTTGTTTTTCCCTGATGAGGTATGAAAGATATACAATATTTATGGATTTGAATAAAATGGATTTTGAAATCACAAGGAAATGGGAAATGTCTTATCTTTATTAAATGAAGGTTAAAGAATCCATCCATGAGATGATTAAGATGGAATAAAAGTAAGGTAAGGAATTATAAAAGAAGTTAAGAAATATTCTAGAGTTCAACCATGATCATGATAGAACAATAAGGTTCTTGAATCCAGTAAGTGTCCCATATATACTAGACTTTAAGAATAAGCTATTGGTTGAAGATTATAGTTCATCATTCTGTATTAAACCTTGAAGTAATTTTTTTTATAGATCTAAAAGAGTATTTTTGGTGGGGAAACATGAAGAGATATATTGAAGAGTGTATTTCACAGTGTTTGGAATATCATAATATTAAGGATGAGAGATTGAAATATAAGGGGATTTCATAACCATTTCCTATAATATAATGTAATTGGGGAAACATCCCCATGTATTTTTTTCATCAGACTCCCCAAAATATCAAAAGTCCATAATGCTATGTGGGTTGAAATTGATTACCTTATGAAGTTAGAATAATTAATTTCTATTTGAGAAGATTTTTATCTTGATCATATTTTTAGAATATATATTTAAAAATTGGTAAGTTTTCCTGGAGCACCACAATCTATTGTATCTGATCAGTATATAAGGTTTACCTCATAGTTATAGAAAATTATTTAGTGAGCTGTGGATATAGAGTTGAGTTTCACTATTACTTTTCATTATTATAAATATGGCCATTTTGAGAGAACCGTTAAATATCTAGAAAACATCTTAAGATCATGGTATATGTATTTAAATGGTAAATGGAATAAAAAAGTCCTTTTAGAGAATTTTCTTATAATAATAGCTTTCATTCAAGAATTCAAATGGATCCTTATGAATACCTCTACGGATGTAAGTACAGAACTCTAATGTGTTGGGATGAGGTTGAAAAAATAAATCAGTTGGGGCATGAGATAGATGAAGAAATCATAGAGATGTTTATATCCATTAAACAACACATAAGGGTGGATCATATTCAATGAAAACATTATACTGACAATCATTGATGATATCTAGAGTTTGAAGTTGGTGAGAAGGCAATTCTATAAATTTTTCCCTCGAAGAAGGTAATGAGATTTGGAAATAAGGTAAATTTGATCCTTAGGTATATTGGCCCCTTTGATATTTTTGATCGTATTGAGATGATAAATAATCTCTTGGTGCTTTCACCAAATCCCTCTCAAGTTGACAATGTGTTTCACGTATCTCTCCTAAGGAAGAACATACTTGATCCTTCACATGTTCTAAAATTTGAGGTCATAACAATAGATTAATATCACTCTTATGAGGAACAGAAATTGGAGATTCGAAATCATAGAGATGAAGTCTTATTAAATAATAATACTCACCTTGTCAAAATATTGTTGTGAAACCATAAATTTGGGGAAGCTACATGGGAAACTGAGGATGTGAAGAGGTATATGAATACTCAATTGTTTATATCGGTGTGATAGAATTTTGAGAGAAACATTATTATAAGGGGGTATAATATAACACCATAAGATTTTATGATATGTGTTTTTAAAAAAAATATAATTTCTTCGATAGCTTTCTTTACACACAACGCCATGTTTAAAAGAACTGTGATATACTACTGAAACATTATTATTTAAAGTAATAGTTATTTACTAGCCATTATTTTGATGGTATAAATAGTTATGACTAAATTATTATAAATTTATGGATTTCACATGCATATATTCAATCCATTAGTTATCAATTTATTAGAAATATAAAAATCATTTGAAGATAAATGTGATGTTTTCCTGAAAAACTGTTTTATGCAAACAATGTGATTTTATCTTAATAAATTAAATTGATCACTATTGGTGATTTATTTTTATGATATATTTATATATATTATATATTTAACCAAATGTTTTAACCACTATATAATATTTTCTATGTATAAGATAAGAATAAATCTAGATTTATTCTTTAAAATTGTATTTTTCTAAAAAGTAGTTTTTGTCACGGTTTGCACAATAATTTTAAAATTAATTTATACCCATTATAGAAATTAAAATTTTTAAAATGGATTCCATATATTTAATTATGTAGTTAAAATTTTATAAAGTTTTTCCTTTTTATTTTTGGTCATTATGATTAGTAATAGTGCCAAAATTTTTCAATTTGGTAAAGGGTAAATTGGGAAATTTAGGGTAAAACTAATGTGATAAGGCTTTAGAATTTCTATAAAACTTTACTATATTATATTGTATGAGTGCATTCTGTCCATTATCACCAAATTATATATAATAATGCCACATTGTGCAATTTTTATTTGATATTGACCTTTATATTATTTTAAGTAAAGAAAAAATGTCACTCCCTTGTATTTAAACATCTCTTTTTCATGTTTATATAGGCATAAAAATAATTCACCAATGAATATTTAATTTATTTTTTTCATAATAAAATTAGTTTTATAAAATTAATTTATTTATAATTTTTAGTGATTATATAATTATCTTAAATTCTTTCACAACGCCGACACCGTATTAATTCATTTAATGGAAAAAATATAATAATTTATTTTAAAAATAATAACACTAATAAAAGATGGAAGATTTATTATGTTTTAAATTTTTTTATAAATTAATATATCATATTATTTATGTTTTAAAGTGTTATATTTGAATTAAAATTTTTTTCCTTGGTGTCTTTAAAGTCAAATTTACTGTATAGCATAAAAAATAACAATAATGATATTTTATAAAAACAATTATTATTAAATTAAATAAAAATAATAAAAATATTAAAATAGGACAATAAGTATAATATATGGTTGAAAATGTAAGTAATTTTCAAATTATGAGTTAATTTTTACCCTACAAGTAAAATTGTAACCCTTTATGATTGAAAAAGTCATTACCATAGTTAAGGATAAAATTAATTAAGTAATGGGTTAAACCAAAAGATATGGTTTACAATACCACATAAACCTATCCAAATATTATTATTTTATGATTTTAAACCATATAATACATTATATTAGTGTATATTTCCATTTTGAAGTATTTTTATTGATAATGACTTAGTTTTATTTTAATCGTTTTTTAATTCTAAGTGTATCCATTTTCTCCCTTATAAAGGCACAACCCTTACCTCTCTTATTTAAAACACAATGAACAGCCTATATAGACCAATACCTACAAATGTATCTTCTAAACATACTTATTTGCATTATATTGGTTTTTTTCTTCTAAAAATACAAACCTTGGGGTCCTTAAGAGGATATATAAAGGAATCCATTCCAAGAAGAGGTAATCACCTTAACTGATCACTTTATTTTTAAATTATTCTATTATTTAATATAACTCTATTGTATTTATCATATAATAATAAATTAATTATCCTAATTATATTGAAATGTTATTATGATTATGAAACAACCACTATCCACCCTCTTTTCTATCATATGAAAAATGATAACATCGCTCTTATGTACATGTGGACTATGACCTCCATGAAGTGATGCAAACCATTTTTAATTTTTTATTTACATGGATGGTAATAAGGGTATATTTAATGAATATATATATATATATATTTTATTATATTATATTTTATAATAATTATTCTTTAAATGTGAATGATTATTTAACTTACTTTTTTTCCATCTTCTGAAAAGTGAAAACAGTGTTCAAGCATATGTACGACCTACTATCTCCATGAGAGGTGTAATGAATTTTTCTATCTATAAATTTTATAGATTACTATAAATATATATATATATAATGAATATATATATTATTTATATTATGATTGAAATTCTATAAATGATGGAACCATGATTAAAGTACAAGGATCGAAACTACCAAACCAAAACATACAAGAAAAAAAAGAAATTATTATCCGGAACATATATCATAACAAAGAATAGTTATGAAATGGGTGATAAAATATTATAAGTAAATAATATATGGTATAATATATGATTATGGATCTATAATATATTTATAATAAATCTATATTTATCATACAGTAGTTTTGGACACATTGAAGGAATTCAAACTTGAGGTAAGAGTTTATTTCACAATCTCATCATTATCCAAGATATATTTAAGTATATGTTGGGGGAATTATTTATATTTATATCTTAAACACAAATTTTTTTATTCTCCCATGGATATTTCTATAAATTAAATGTTTTCATTTCATTTTACTCTTTTTAAGTACTCAAGATACCTGAATAAGTTTTTAAGGAAAACTGAATTTGTATTTTCTACTCGTTCATGAATATTTCTATTCCATGTCAATATTTTTCCTAAAATGTATAAAAGAATGTTTTTAAAATTTTACAAAGATGTATTAAAGAAGTTTTTACCCAAGTTTTAAATTTTCTTAAATTTTCTTTGAAGTAATATTTTTTTGTTTTCTGAACATGGTACTTTTTGACCTTCTTACAAAAGTGTGAAAGGAATGGTTATTTTAACTTATAGGTTATTAATATAATTTAATAACATCCTTAAAACTAAATTATTTTAATATTCCATTATATTTTTACATTTTTATTTTCAAATAATTTTTTTTCCGTAATATTTTTTAAAATTTAAAATATTAAATAATTGATTTCAATGTGTAATGGGAATTTTCCTCAAAACGTTTTTGAGTGATATTTTAAAAGTATTTTCATCTATTTAAATATAATTTATTTAATATTATTCTTTAAAAAGGTTATAATATAATGATAACATCTTCCATATTTATATATATGGTTTGTGATCATTTTTATGGGGTAACTGATTTTTATTTTGTATTCCAGTTCTTCCAATTGAGAAAATTTTAGGGTTTTAAAAACATTGATTATGTTGTGTTGTTTAATGAAATGATGAATTCATTTGAATTATTATGTTATGGGTGGGGATAAAAATTACATTAACCCTTGATGCATCATAAATTCTCAGGATACAAAATATATTGGATATTTTATCGAGGCCTTACCCATTTATGTAATTTTTCTTGGCACGAGCCCTTGATGATAAGTTTCAGATGTCCGAAATTATGCATTTCCATCATTATGAAATCAGTTACTTATGTACATGTTATTATTTGAATAGTTATGATATACATAGAAAAGATTCTAGCTCATGTGACTATTTATATGTCATTATTTGATCATCATTTATTCTTACCATATTATTCATGTGTTATTAACTTCTGCTATACACATACCCTTACTGAGCTTTTGAGCTCCCCCTTTCTAGTATTTCCTTTCCCCAAGATTTATGGAAGATAAATATGATTGATATGTAGTGATATAGTAATGGGAATACTGGTGTTTTCAACAAAAATACCATGTTGTATTTTATGTTTCTAAATTTCATATGAGATTTAATTATGAAACTATTTATCCAAAACAACTAAACAATTCAGTACTTTGGGTTATAATCTATTGTATATAGTAATAATTAAATAAATTATAAAATAACTATGAGATACTAGGGTTGGGGTCTTTATACCAGTATTTGAAAAAATTTCCTTAACTATGACCCAAAGTTTCTCACCATGGGAATCACCATCTATCTGAATACTTGATTCCAGATATCCTTCAAATTTTCCAACATAATTTGCATTTTCTCTTTGACAATTATTATGATAAGATCCTCATCTATAAAAAAAGATGTATGAGGAGAAGAAACAATAGGACAATAAGGACTAGAAATTACAAAAATATATCTATTATCCTCATTAGAAAACATACCTATAAAATCTACTAGAAGAGCTCCAATATATCCCTTGATATCTTCTATAAAAGTTCTAAAACACTTGAACTCCTGATCCATATGATAAATGTTTATAAAAAAACTATTTTTATATGATAAACCACATTTTTAATAGTAAAGGCAACTTATACCTTCCTATCATATTTATTTTCAATACTGATATTGATGAAAACTTTTTTCAGGAAATCTAGAAGTTCATTATTGAACTAGATGAAACCAACTAAAGTAATAATAGAGGTGGAAGCAATTGCATCTGGTTGAGGTGGAGTATGTGACACTTGAGGAGATGAGGTAGGACTGGGGTTAGGAGTTGAGTCACTGAACTCCAAATATAATGGTATTAACATAGATCTATCATAATATGATGAATCATCCTAAATCTTCCCACATTATTGAATTAAATTGTATGAATATTTTACAGACGCAACCCTAGTTCTGGGAGAATAATCATAAATTAATCATTCTAAAATAGATTATCTAAGTCATCTCCTAGAGGAGGATGTATAAATGGTCCTTGAGGAGTATATCCTAATAGATTAAGTATAATATGTATGTGTAACACCCCATTATTTTAGGATATATTCCTTTTTTAAATATATTTTATTCCTTAAATGGATTGATTTTCATATAACACTGAGTTTAAATGAACCATGATATACTGTTGAAATATTATTAGTTAATGGGAAATTTATCACTTAGACATTGTATTTCTATGTATAAATATGGCTAAAAAAATTATAAAATATTTATGGTTTACACATGTATAAAATGAATTTATTAGTTATCAATAAATTATAAATAAAAATAAAAATCATTTGAAGATTAAAGTGACGTTTTTATGAAAAAATATTTCATGCGCTCAATATGTTTTTATCTGAATAAATAAAATTTACCACCATTAGTGAATGATTTTAACTATATATATATATTATATTCAACAAAATTTTAACCTCCATATAATATTTTTATAGGCATTTTACAAGAATAAATCAGATTTATGCTTAAAAAATGTATTTTTCTAAAAAGAGGCATGCATCAAATTTTTTACACTTATTTTAAAATTAATTTCTATGAATTATAAATTTAATCTTGAAAATTGGTTTCCATGTTTGAAATACTCAAAATCAATTTTTTCCATTTCAAAAAACCGCTTTAAGGATTAGCGGGAAACCTTAAATTTCAAAAAAATGCTACTTCGGTGTCCACAAAATTCAAATTCAAAATTAAACTTTCAAATAAATATCATCACCTATCTCAGTTCTTGTGAATATTGAGTCACCCACATGCCCCGAGTCACACACCTATCAGGTTGAACATCTTATCCATTTGCCTCTACATCATCGCCACACCGGTGTGACCCACCGGAATCCCCATCTCTGTCATCATCACCTTCAATGCTATCTCACTGAGTACCATGTTATCATAATAACTATAATTGAAACATATCCAATTACACTATTGTCATCGTAGTCCAAACACCACACCAATTTTCCAGAGAATATCACAATTCATCGAGCCACCATTAAACATTGAGACTTTCCTGCATCCCTCATCATCGATCCACATAAAGCTGCTACATGACACCATCATGAACAACACCGACGACCTCTAAAGAGAAAAAAAGTCATCATCAAAAGATAAAACGTAAGGAATATAGTAACTAGAGAAATCCACCACCTTTCACATATCCTGGGAACTCTTAACACTCCTCAAACATATCCCAAAACTCCCTTAGTATCCGATGCACCTGACTGATCTAGAAGGGGGAAAATGACCATGGAGCCAAATCATAGAGGAGAGGCAGAAAATGGGAAAGGAAAAATATAAAAAATTATTTAACAAGAGATATAAATACTGGGATTTAAACCATAAGTGAAAATATAAATTAATACACATACATGGGATAAAGAAGATCAAACAAGAGTGAAATGGGATTGAAACCCTAAAAATAAACCGGGACTGAAACCATAATGAGAAACCCCAAATAGATTAAGAGAAACCAAGGGAAGAAGCCATCGACATGGGGAATACCATGTTTCCCTTAATTCTACCACTAAAGTCCTAAAAAATATGAAAAACTATCACACACAACCAAGATGGGGTTGTGTGTGCCGGGTGATATCATCAAAGCATTGATGGAAGAGGGGAAACCAAGACTCCTCCATGGAACATGAAGAGAACAAAGATGAGGAGAGGAATCCGAAAGAAGATGAATAAAGAGAAAGGATCCAACACTACTAAGGAGATAGATGAATGAAGAAGCTAACAAAGGAGGAGAGGTCCATCACTGTGGGGAGAACCAGAACCTTAGGTTGAAGAAAATGATGTCTAGAGTTGAATCTAGAGATGAGAGAAGAGCCAAGAGAGTGAGGAAACATTTCAATTCCAGAGATATCTAGTCAACCTCATCAATATTTTGAATGAGGAAGTTCAAATTTTGTAAATGGTTCCCTTTTTTGGTCATTATGAATAGAAATACTGGTAAAATTTATCACCTTAATAAAGGGTAAATCGAGTAATTATGGATAAAAACTAATGTGATAATGATTTAAAATTTCTATAAAACCTACCTTTATCCTATTGTATGAGTTGATTTTGAAAATTTCATCCATGTCTCGAAAATATGTCCACTTATTTCCATTTTTCTTTGATATGGAGCTTTATATTATTTTATGTAAATAAAAATATAAAATTTCCCTCTCTTGAATTTAAAATTATTTTTTTATGTCCACCTAGGGAAAAATAAATTTTGAATGAATATTAATGGTTATTTTGTGCATAATTAATTTTTTATGATGGTAATTTATTTATAAATTTTATTGATTATATAATTACCTTAAACAATTGCACAACACTGACACAAAATTTATTTGTTTAATAGAAAAATAAAATAAATGTTTTCAAAAATATTAAAAGTTATAAAATTTGGAAGAATTATAGTGTTACATGAGTTTTGTGGAATAATATATCATATTATGGATGTGTTAAAGTATTATATTCTAATTCTATATTTTTATTTTTGAATTTAAAGTCAAATTAAATTAATAGTGTCAACAATGACGATAATGACATTTTAAGAAAACAATATTTCATTAAATTATTTAAAAATCATAAAAATATTGGAATAATAATGATATGATAATATGTTGTTTAAAATTACATCACTTGTACATTTATGTTCCAATTTTTACATTATAATTAAAATTATTAACGATTATGATTGAAAAAACCGTTATCACGGTTAAGTTTAAAACATGTTAACTAAGGGGTTAAACCAAAACATAAGGTTTAAAATTCCACTTAAGCCTATAAACATTTTATGGTGTGATGATATTTCAACCATATCATACCTTATAAATGAATCTATTTTCAATTTCAAGATTTTTTCATGAGAATGAATTAGTTATAAAATAATTTATTTCTATTTCCAAGTGTGTCCTTTCCCTCCCTAATAAAAGGACACGACTTCCCTATGTTATTCACACCACTTTATCAAACTATATCAACCAATAACTAAATATTTATCTTATAAAAACCCTTATACATGTTTTAGAGGTTATGGATTCCTAAAATAACAACCCTAGGGTCCTTGTAGGATATATAAAGGATTTATTTCAAAGAAGAGGAAAATTCCTTAACTGATCTGTTTATTTTTACTTCCTCTTTTACCTACTCAATATCTGTGGTATTTATCTCAAAATAATAAATTAATTATCCTAAATATAATAAAATTTTATTATGATTATTGAACCACCATTATCCACCATCCTTTTCAACAAATGAACAATGATACCGTTGCTCAAGCATACGTGTGGACTACCACCTCCACGAAGTGATTTGTTTTTCATTTTGATTTACATATACGGTAATAAGGGTATATTTTATAAATATAAATGATATAAATGATATTATAGTTAATCATTAAGGTTTAATTATTACTTACCTTTCTTTCGTTCCATCTGTGGAAAAGTGAAAACAACATTCTTGCGTAGATACAACAAATGTCTCTATGAGCGACGTAAATAATTTTTATATCATAAAATTTTCTGTATTACTATAAATACATATATAATGAATATATATGATATTTATATTATTACTAACTTTATGTATATAATGTAACCATGATCAAAGTACAAGGATCAAAACTATATAATCAAAACATACATGAAAAATGAAGTAGTTATTTTTTGGAATAATCAGTTTAATTAATAATTGTTAATAAATGGGTGACAAAAGATTATAAGAAAATAGTATATGGTAGTATATAAAAGATTATTGTTCACGAATATATTTAAAATAAATCTATATTTTTTATATATGATGTTTGAACACATATTATGGAATTTGAACATAAGGTAAGGGTGTATTTCACATTCTCATCATTATTCGGGATTGTTTATGTTGAAGACTATGTTGGGGAAATTATTTGATATTAATATATTAAACCCAATTCATTTCTATTATACTCTATTTATTCCTATAAATTACTAGTTTTTCTTTCATTTTCATCTCTTTAAGTACTCAATATACTAGAATATGTTTTTAATTAAAATAGTCCTTTTATTTTATACTCAGTCGAGAATTTATAGGTCTATATTTACCTTAAAATGTCTCTTTATTTTAAAATTATCTAGTTATTTATTAAAGGAATTTTTACCCATGTTTTAATTTTTTTACAATATT
This sequence comes from Viscum album, assembly GCA_963277665.1. Taxonomy (NCBI): domain Eukaryota; kingdom Viridiplantae; phylum Streptophyta; class Magnoliopsida; order Santalales; family Viscaceae; genus Viscum; species Viscum album. The sequence continues at coordinate 1,196,817,521 of OY728139.1, forward strand.
TTTAAAGGAATATTATTTTCAAAATATAATATATTCCTTAATTTTTTTAATTTTTTTATATTTCAAATTAGTGATTTTATTTTGAAAAAGGAAATTTATTCAAGAAATTTTCCCGTGACCTTTTGAAAGTATTTTCATCAATATCAACATAATTTTTTGAATATTATGATTTAATTAGGATATAATCTAATGATTCTATCCACCATATTTATATGGATATTTTACAATCATTTTGACTAGGGAAATTATTAATATTCCATATGCCAGTTCATCTAATATTGGTAGTTATTGATTTTTAAGGAATACTGATTAAGTTGTGTTGATTATTTATATAATGAATGTATTAGAATTACTAAGTGATGTATGGGGTTAAAAAATTAAATATCCCTATGATTCATTAGTAGGTCTCATGATCCAAATTATATTGGATATTTTTCTGAGTCCTTATCCATTTATGTAAGATGCCTTGGCATGAGGCCTCGATAGTAAGTTTTAGATGTCCTTAATTATGCATTACATCGTTATAAAATTAATTATTGACTTCTATGTGATTATTTAATTATTTATTATATCCATGGATAAGTTTTTTTTAACTCACATGATTATTTATATGAAATTATTTGATCACAATATATTCTCTCAATATTATTCACGCCTTATTAGCTTCTACTGTATGAATACCCTTATTGATCATTTTGAGATCATACCATTATTATATTTAATTTCCCTAGGATTAAAATAAGTGTATTATGATTTATATATCGGGATATTCTTAAGGGAATAATATTGTTCTCAAAGAAAATACTATATTTTATTTTGAGTTTTTAAATGTAATGTGAGATTTATGTATGTACCTAGTTTTCCAAGAATACATTATTATTTTTTCCTTTAATATGAGATCCTTTGTATCTGGAATCAATTTAATAAATTAAACACAAACTCTGGGCTACTAGGGTTGGGGTTTTTATAGTTGGAATTAGAGAAGTTTATTATAAACATTGGTAACATGATTTATGAAAACATTGATATGGAATATAACCCCATTAATGAATTTGGGGATAAGTTAAAATATATAATAACACACTAAAGTTTTGTTAAATAGTGATTATGTGGTCTTAATAGAAATAAATCTCCAACAGAATACTACATGTAGACTTGGTTTTAGAATAGATGCATCCAGGGGTAATAATCATAATAGGATTTGGTCGAGTATACATCGAACATCATTTTAGTGCATTATGAGTGTTCCCTTACCACACACATAGTTTTACACTCCTATGGGATAAACTTGGGATAATTAAAATTTTATTTATAGTGCAATATGGAATATTTGAACTTTTTTTATTTTATGAGAATATTCTTAAATATAACCAGTTTATGATTATGAGATTAGATATATATAAAATTTTCAATTTAAGTTACGTGTTTCACTAGTTTTGAAAGTTTAAAGTATGATTCATAATGATATGATATAATTTATCTTATAAAATAGTTTTTAAATGGTTATTATAGGAATTAATTGAAACCATATCAATACTTATAATTTATATAACTATTTCCCTCCTGGAAATGATAATAAAGTAGAAGCTGAAGTTACAGCTGGAGCTGAACAAATTATAACTATATTAGGGAAGATGGATTAGGTTATGAACTGTATCATTTTCTATATATACAGACCTTCTGATCATCAAATTGGTGTAACAATGTTATACCACTTCATATATCAAAAAACTCCATCATTTAATGAGACTACAAATCCATTGGTAGCTAAGTAATGATTAAGTTCCTTTGAGAAGATATTTCTCAGTTGAAGAAGTATTGAGAGGGATAAGGTAGTCATGGAAGTTTATCATCTATCATGGTTGGTGGATCAATGGGGGAAATTTATTCAAAACAATAATTATGATGAGGAAATATCAATCATTTAATGGAAGTATTTTAAGAAAATTTTCTTGGAAGTATATTTTCCTCACAAACAATAAGTGTATATAGATGTAAAATTATTAATTCTAAGACAAAAGGAAGCGGAAAATATTTATAAGTATTGTTATAACTTTACAAGGATATCAAGGCCTAGTATATACATCATATATAATAAAAATAAGAATATTAATAATTTATTTTATGGGATTAATCCAATTATTTTAAGGAAACTAGTATCCCAAACATTATCATCATATGAGGATATTGTATCATGTTCTATTTAGAAAAAGAAATAATTATCCAATTCTTATGGATTCAAAGGAAAAAAATATAATAAGAGGATTAAATAGAAAAAAATGGATAAAGGAAAAATAGATAGGGGAATTTTACAAAATGAAATACTTATGGAAAGAAACATGTTGTTAAATTCTTAATAATAAAATAAATTTTCTTCAAGTTTGAAGAAAAAGTACATCATGATCATGAATTCAAGGGTAAGGGAGAATCCATCAACGTACATTGATTTATCTATAAGGATATGGGTCACTTTCCTAACCAATGCCTCAAATGTTAAGGGAACTTGCCACAAAATAATCAGAGGGTAGAAATCCAAGATTATGCAATTACTATAGCAGATGTGGAAGTTCCTAGTGACATGGTGAAATATACACGTATCATCCACTTTAGGATTAAATTTTTATTTGATTTTCATTCTACCCACTCTTTTATATATGAAGAATTTTATAAGGGTATGACATAACAACCTAAAAAATAAGATATTAAGTTGACATGTCCTTACATTTGATATTACAAATCAACTTTTAACCGCATATTAGTGTGAGGATAAACCCAGAAACCCAATGAAAATTACTTCCATCATATGGGGTTTTCTACCTATTCATAAGGGATATTTATCTAAAATGGTTTGTTATAAAGATAATATTTAAAATGTACCTATTGTTTCGGAATATTCTATGTATTTTCTAAGGAATTTTCTAGTCTTCCCCCAAATAGTAAAGTTTAGTTTTCAATAGAAGTTATACTTGCCACTATGTCTATTTTAAATAATCTATATTGAATGGCCTCGATTGAGTTGTAGGAATTGAAGAAGAAAATCATGAAGAATATAGATAAGGGATTCATTAATTCTAGTGCTTCTCCATGGGTTTAAACTATTCTTTTTGTTAAGAAGAAAGATAGATCAATGTATCTTTACATTGATTATAAGGAACTTAATAGGATCACTATTAAGAACAAGTATCCTATACCCCATATAGATGATATATTTGATCAATTACTAGGAGTTATATATATATATATATATCTATGATTGATCTTTTATCTGGGTATTATCAGCTAATGATCAAGAAGGAGAATATACGAATGATGTCTTTCTATATCAGGTATGGTCATTATGAATTTATAGTAATTCTATTTAAACTGACCAATTCTCATGATATCTTAATGGATTTAATGAATAGAGACTTTAGAGATTACCTTGATCAGTTTTTCATAGTATTTATATATTATATTATTATATATTCAGAGATAATGGAAGAGAACGATGAATATTTGAGAATTGTTCTCAAGACCCTAAAGAATCATAAATTTTATGATAAATTTACCAAGAGAAAATTTTTTTCTTCGTAATATTTCATTATTGAGTCATATAATATCAAGTGAGGGTATATTGATAGATCCTTCAAAGATGCACATTTTTGAGAAATGTCCTTGACTAACCATGGTAAACAAAATTTGTAGTTTATTTGGGGTTGGATGGATACTACTGACACTTTGTGAGATATTTACAATAAATATATAATCCACTCACCTAGTTGAATCACAATGGGTTTAAGTTCTTATAGATAGATGAATGTGAAGAGAGTTTCATAGAACTTAAGTGAAGGTTGGTCAATGTACCAGTTCATTCACTACCCTATAGTTTAGTTGGTTTTGTGATATTTGGTGATGCATCAAAGAATGGACTAGGATGTTTCCTCACAAAAAATGACATGGTGATATCTTATGCCTCTCACTAATTAAAAATTAATGATAAAATCACCCAACTCATGATTTGGAGTTAGATATAATAATTTTTTCATTGAAGATATAGAGGCATTATCTCTATGGTTAAAGGTGTGATATATATACTGATCATAAAATAATAAAGTATATATTTTAAAAGAAGGAGTTGAATATTCTCTAAATAATATGGTTTGAGTTGATCAAATATTATTATTTTTCAATGAATTACCACACTAAGAAGGTAAACAAGTTGGATGAGGCTATGAGTTGGAAGGACCATGATTTTTTTTCCATGATGAGGATTGAAATACATCCAATATTTATGGATTTCTAGAATACAGTTCTAGAAATAACAAGGAAAGTGACAAGTATTATCTTCCTCGGATGAATATTCAACCATCCATCCATGAGAGGATTAAGAGGGTGTAGAAGTAAGATGATTAATAAAGAAGAAGTCGATTGATTTTATTGAGTTAAACCATGATAATATTAGAATAAAAATGTTTAGTAATAGATTATATGTCCCATATATACTGGACTTGAATAAGAAGCTATAGGATAAAGCTTATAGTTAATCATTATCTATTCATCTTGGAAGTACAAATATGTATAGTGATTTGAAAGAGTAATATTGGTGGGACAACATGAAGAGAGATATTGTAGAGTATTTATCTCAATGGCTGGTATGTTATTAAGTTGAGGAAAGGAGACGAAAATATAATGGTATGTTAATTCCATTAACCATGCTATAATGTAAATGGGAAAATATCACTATGAATTTTTTCTTCAGATTCCTCAAAACATCAAAAGGACGTAATATTATTTTGGTTTTAATTGAAAACCTTACGAATTCAATATAGGTTATTATTATTAGAGAATTATTCAATCTTGATTGGTTTTCTAGAATATACATTAAGGAAGTGTTAAGGTAGAATGTAGTACCATATTATATTTTATCTAATCGATATCCAGGGTTTACCTTGAAGTTCTAGTAAATTTGTTCATAAGATCTGGATATAGAGTTGAGTTTCATTAATTCTTATCATCCCCAAACATATGGTTAGTCTAACATTACCATTTATAATATATAAGACATGTTAATATATTTCTCTATGAATTTCAATGGTGGTTAAAATCAACAATTTATTTTGGTGGTATTTTCTTATAACTATATCTTTCACTCGATAATTTAGATGGAACCTTTTAAATACATTTATGATAAGATGTGAAAAATTCAATGTGTTGGGATGAGGTTGGAAAAATAAATCTATTGAGAAATAATATAGCTAAGTAAATTAAATATAAGATTAGTTCCATTCAACAAAATACAATGGAAGATTAGAGTTAAAAAAAAATTTAACCTGACAATCGTTTATTAGATCTAGATTTTGAAGGTGGTGAGAAAGAATTTTGGTAAATTTCTCTCTGGAGGAATGTAATGAGTTTTATAAATAAGTTAAATTTGATCCCTAGGTATATTTTCCCCTTAGATATTCTTGATTTTATTGGGATGTTATCTTCTTTTCTTGGAGCTTCTTCTAAATATCTACTAAGTTCATGATGTGTTCCATGTATCTCTCCTAAGGAAGTTTATACATGACCATTAAAATGTATTGAAATAATAGTCCATTAAACATTAGAAATATTTACCTAATGAAGAAAAACTAGTTAAGAATCTATATCATAGACAGGAAGTGACATGAAACAAGTCCACTCACCTGGTGAAGGTATTATGACGAAACTATAAATATGAGGAAGCTATATGGGAACCTGAGGATGTTATCAGGTAGATGTATCCTCAGTTGTTTTTATTAGAGTTATAGAATTTAAATGGATAAATTATTATAATGGCGGTATAATGAAACACCCAAATATTTCAAGATATATTTATTTATAAATAAATTTAATTTCTTTGATAAATTTCTTTACACACAACACTAAGTTTAAATGAGCAATGATATACTACAAAAATATTATTATTTAATATGAATGTTATCACCTAGCAATTAGATGGGAGGGTATAAATATGACTAAATAAATTAAGAAATATTTATAGTTTACACATGTATAAAATTAATTAATTAGTTATCAATTGATTTTAAATGAATATAAAAATCTTTCAAACCTAAAATTGACGTTTGTTTTTGAAGACTTATTTTATGTACGCAATGTGTTTCTATCTTATAAAATTAAACTAATAACTATTATTGAATTATTTTAATGATAATATATATATATATTGTATTCAAAAAATGTTTTAATCTCTATCTAATATTTTTCTAGAGATGATATAAGAATAAATCTAATTATATGTTTTTAAAAAGTATTTTTCTAAAAAATGATTTTCATCATGTTTTGCACACTTATATTAAAATTAGTTTATGAAAGTAATAGAAATTAAATATTGAAAATGGATTCCATATTTGGTATCACTAGTTTCATGTTTTTTAAATGGGTACCTTTTATTTTTTGTCATTATGAATAGTAATAGTGGTAAAATTTATCACCTCTATAAAGGGTAAACCGTGTAATTGAGGTTAAAAACTTATGTGATAAGGATTTAAAAAGGTTCTAACACTTGAATTTATCATATTGGATTATTTTAGTTTTTATATTTCCATAAAAATATCATGAATATGGCCACTTGGTACCATTTTTTATTTTACATTGACTTTTGTATTATTTTATGTAAATAAAAATACAAAATATTAGCCTCTTGACTTTAAACTTTTATTTTATGTTCACATAGGGATACAAATAAGTTGCGAAAGTATATGAAATGATATTTTTTGAATAATTAAATTATATTTTTGATGATATTTTATTTTTAATATTTATTTATTACATAATTACATTTAATTCTTGCATAACACTGACATAATATTTATTTATTTAATGAAAAAAGAAAATAAATTATTTTAAAAATTTCAAAAGAAATAAAATTTTTTAGAATCACTATATTTCAAGAATTTTAAAGATTAATATATCATATTATAAATGTGTTAATGTATTATCTTATAATTGATATTTATATTGATGTATTTAATGTTAAAATAATAAATAGTTTCATAAATGAAAATATTGATATTTAATCAAGCAATTTTTTTTAAATTAAGTAAAAATCATAAAAATATTTAAATAGAAAAATGGGGATAATATATTGTGTAAAATGTAATTCTTTTTCCATTTATTATAAATGTTTTACCTTATAAGTAAAATTATAACCCATTATGGTTTAAAAATTCATTACCACTGTTAAGGTTAAAATAGGTTAACTATGGTGTTAATCCAAAATAAAAGGTTTACAATACCAATTAAACTAATAAAATTTTATTGTTTAATGATATTTAAACCATATAATACCTTATATTTTATTATATATCCATTTATAATAATCTATACTGAGAGTGATTAATTATATTTTAATCTTATTTGTAATTCCAAGTGTGTCGTTTCTCTCCATTATAAAAGGACACCCCTTCCCTCTCTTCTTTACACCCTTTGATAAAACTAGATTGAAAAATCCATGAAACTTTATATTATAAACATAATTATACATGTTATAGATGTTATTTTATTCCAAAAATACTATCCTTATAGTTCTTAATAGGATATCTAAAAGAGTTATTTCAATGAAGAGATAATTGCCCTAACAGATGACTTTTTTTTACTTCTTCTTTTACATCCTATAAAAATATAGTGTTTATCATAAAATAATATGTTTTGAATATTAAATATACTTAAATTTTATTATGATTATAAAACCACCATTATTGACCATATTTCCCATCAAATTAAACATGATAACATGGTTCGTGCGTACCTGTGGACTACAATGTTTATCTGTACGTACGACCTATCATCTCCATAAACAGAGTAATTAATTTTATATCTATAACTTTTATGGATCACTCTATCTATATATATAATGATACTATATTATATTTATTTCATCATTAAAATTATATATATTATATAACCATGATAAATTTTAAAACCTAGAATTTTTATAAAATATTTTTATTTATTCAATAGCTTGTGTTACACACAATAGCGAGTTTAGATGAACAACGTAACATTTTTAACATATTATGTGTATGTTATCTTATATATTTTTGATAGTGGGGTATGAATAATAATAACTAAATTATAAAAAATACATGGTCTATAAATTTATAAAATGAATTAATTACATGTCAAATGATTATAATTAAAACAACAATTATTTAAAAAAAGTGATATTTTTTCTAGAAAAATGTTTTTATGCGTGCAATGAATTTTTATATTAATAAATTAAATTAATCACTATTGAGAAATGATTTTAATGAAACTAATTTATTATTTACTTGATAAAATGTTTTAAACATTCAAAAAAATATTTTTTAAGCGTAGGATAAGAATAAATACAGTTTAGGCTTAAAATGTATTTTAAAAAAAATTATATTTTCTGACATTTTTCAAATTTAATTTAAAATTAATTTACACCATTTATATATATATTTAATTATATACAATAAAACAAATATTTATAATTATGATGTTTAAATTTGGTAAATAGACACCTTTTTTTTGTCAATATGAATAGTAATCGTGCTAAAATTTATCACCTCGGTAAAAGGTAAATCATGTTAAAATAGGAAAAAAATATGTCATAAGGCCATAATTTATCACCATAAATTATATTGGATAAAAAAAATTAAACCCTTATCAAATTAGTTTCGAAATTAAGTTATTTAATGGACACTTGTCCATGAAAATTTCTTATTTATTATTTAAATCAATGAAAGTTACAAATGTCACTCTCTTAGTTTTTAATATCCTTTATGTGTTCACATAAAAAAACTAATTATGAACAAACATTTATAATAATTTTTTTAATAATTAAATCAAATTAATTATGGTTATTTATTTCTAATTTCTAGATATTATATAACTTCCAGAAATTCTTACACAATGCCAAAATAGTATTTATTCAATTAATGAAAAATAAAATAAATGATTTTTAAAATATTAAAAGTGATATAATCTGTATAATTTATATTGTTACACAACTTTTATAGGTGGATATTAAATATTATTATTATGTTAAATTACTATATTTGAATTAATGTATTTTATTTCTTTATTTTAAGTCAAATTAAATGAGTAGTGTCAAAATTGCCAATAATGATATTTTATTAAAATATTATTTCATTAAATTATTTTGAAATCCTAAAAAACATGAAATAATAAAATGTGGATATTATATACTAAATAATGACATAAATTGGCCATTTATGTCCCAATTTTCAACTTATAAGTAAAAATTATAACCCTTTATTATAGAAAAAGTTGTTACCATAGCTAAAAGTTAAATTCGTTAATAAATGGTTAATCAAAATGATAAGGTTTAAAATAACAAAAAATATTTTATATATTCTACTTTTTTATTGGATTAAAACCCTATCATACATTATTTTATAATTAATTTACATTTGGATGTATTTTTACTGTAAATGTATTTATTATAATTTTATATTTTGAGAAATATAAAAAGTGCCCCCACAAAAATTATAAAAGAGCACCTCCTCCCCCATTAAAAAAATATTGAACCTTATTGGATAAATAATATCCAAAGAGTTATGTTCTCCACTTCCCTAGAAACATTTTAGAGTATTGTTTCCTCCCAAAAGTCCAACCCTAGATCCCTTTAGAGGGCAAACAAAGGTGTCGTTTCAAATAAATGGTAATCACCTTAACCAATTACTTTCCTTTATACTCTTCCTTACCTCCTATAAATATATTTCATTTAACATAAAATAATTAATTTTCTATCCTCAATATTTTAATAATTTTTTTTATGATTATTAAAGCAATATTATAAACCCACATTCCTATCAAATGAGAAGTTAAAGTATCACTGATACGTATATATGGCTTACCATCTCCACATAGCGATACAATTCATTTTCAACACCATATTTTAAAGATTCGGTATTATGATGGATTTAATTCTTATAAAAAATATTTTTTAAATAATTATTCTTTTTAATGATAATATCTTGTCTAACTTCTTAGCATCCAATCCTCTAAGAAATTATAATGTCTCTTGCGCGTATGTGTGGGATAGAACCTCTACAAAGTGATGTGATTCGTTTTTCATTTATATGTTAATTTGATTGAAATGAGGATTAATTTTATGAATATATATTATATATATGACACATTAATTTTCATGTAAATCTGAATTAATATTTACCTTTCTTTCATTCCATCCATTAAAAAATGTTAACACTGTTCATGCGTACGTATGGTCTACCATCTCCATGAAAAGTGTCATTCATTTTTCTATCTCTAACTTTTATGGATGACTATATATAAGTATATAATGAATATATATTATATTTATATAATTATTAATATTATATAGGTTATGGAAGAATGATAAATGTACGAGGACCATAATCAATGGACTAAAATGCTCATGATAAACGAAACAATTAACACATGAACATGACAATTTTAATAAAGAATTATTGATAAAAGGGGATGTTGGAATGTTATAATGTTATAATATATGAAATTATAAGTATGAAAATGAATATTTTAAACATGTATAATAAATTTATATTTATTATAAAGGATTATAGAGCGATGTTTAAGAAAGTTAAACTAGAGGTAAGGGGATTTATGTTACAATATCATTATTTATCAGGATTGTTTATGATTAAGTTCCCAATGATGAAATATCCGGACAAACCTGTTAAGAAACTCATGAATTCTATTATCATTTTTTTATTTATTCAAAATAAATATTTTCCATTAATTTTTCCAACATTTTGTATTCAAGTGATAGAAAATATATTTTTATGGAAAATCAACTTCATTTCTCTCTTCGGTTGAAAAACATTTTTCATACATATACATGTTTTCTAGAAATGTTTTAAATAATGTTTTTAATATTATACTATGGTTTTTAAATTTTTTTACTGATGTTTTAATTTTTTCAAAATTGTTTGAAAGAATTAATGTTTTTTATTTTCTAAATGAGGTACTTTGAGCCTTTTTCTAAAAATGTATGAAATGAAGTTTTTTTTAACTTATATAACATGAAAAACTTTTTAAATTATCATGAATAATTTTTTTATTTGATGATCCCTTTACATGTTTATATAGTTATTTTCAAATAAAATTTTTCTTTTATATTTTTTTAGTATTTTTAATAAGTGACTTCAAAAAAAATGTTTATTTTCCTCAGGAATGTATTAATGATATTTTATTGGTATTTCTATTCATCATAAAAAAACATGATTTCAATTATGTTTTTGGGGGATATTATCATTGGATACAATAATTATTATTTCATTGAATGGTTTATGAATATTTTGACACAATTTTTATAAAACACATTTATTTTCAACGAGTTATAATATGATGAAATGATTAAATATTTACAAAACATTTTACTTTTCCCTGAGTTATGTTATAATGAAATGTTTAAGATATGAATTTATTTTCATTGGTTTTGATATCATTATTGGTTTATTACCTTGTGGAACACATATTTATTATTTTCATTATGTGATGGGTAGGACCTATATCTCCCCCAATGCATTGGGTAAACACTGATATATAATGAGATAAACAGGATTGACATGTTGATTGAACCCAATTAAGTAATGGAATTTATCCACCCTGTTAGTCTTGAGAGTGGATCTTGACTATTATGGTGGTTTTATAAGATTACCAACTTCACTATGATTGTTTTAGGAAAGAGCCTTGACAATTGAGGAAATGATTTTTATGCTTATGTATATTCCACAATTCCATATCTTATGTCAATGTTATTCTCTTATATGTCATTTTAATTTATTACTTTATTATTCATATCTTATTAAAAATAAATATTTATTCCATGACTCAATATTATGATCTATGATATATAGGTTGTGGTTTTCAAATGTTAAGCTCATGTTCTCATACCATTTTTTCATGTTATTCTTATATAATCATCAATATCACCATTTTTTACACTCAATGAGTATCATAAATCACCCATTTATTATATTTCCTTTACTTAGGTCATGAAGAAAGGTATTAATAATGATATTTCTAATAATTGTTATTGTTATGAAGAAATAAGTGAGAGACTATGCAGATATTTTACGAACCAATTGTTTATGTTTCCAAGTTTCCAATGTTAATAGACCTAAATGAATGTCAAATTAATAAAAATGTTATAAAATAAATATTCATATATTAATATATAATATGCATGTATCAAAATATCAGGTCATAATAATAAAATTACATGGACTGAAACTGCCAAACCAAAACATACATGAAAAACAAAGCAATTATTACCCAAAATAGTGATTTTAAGAATGATTTTTTAAAAAATTTTTAACAAAATATTATAAGTAAATAATATACAATATGATATATACATATGTTTATGGTTATAGAATATTTGTATAATAAATATATATTTATTATACATTAGGTTCATTCACATATGAAGGAAGTTGATTCAGAGTTAATGTTTTATTTCACAATCTCATCATTATTCAGAATTGTTTATATTTAACTCTATATTAGAGGAATTATTTTATATTTCTATCTTAGGCACAATATATTTTCTTACCTCTAGTTATTTATAAAAATTAAAATTTTTCCTTCCATTTTTAACTCTTTAAGTACTTAAGACATTAGAATATGTTTTTTAAGATAAACTACCCTTTATTTTCTACCCATTTAGGAGTATTTCTCTTCCATGTTGATATTTTACTTAAAATTTCTAAAATATATTTTTTATCATCATAAATTGATTTATTAAATAATTTTTTACCCATATTTTCCTTTTTTAACAAAATGGTTTAATAGGAATCTTATTTTTGTTATCTGAATGATGTTCTTTTTGGACATTTTTACAAAAGTACGAAAGAAATGTTTTTTTACAAAAAATGGCATGAAACAAATTTCTAACCATCATGAATTATCATTTATTTAAATATTCATTTACAATTTTAAATGTTTCTTTACAAAATTTTTAACATATTATTTGTAAATCTTTTATAATTTAATTAAGTGATTTCAATGTGAAAAAAAGTATTTTACTTAAGAAATTTTCCATTGATCATTTGAATATTTTTTCATCAATTTAATATTCATTTTTTAAATATTTTGATTTAATGAGGTTATAATCTCATTATACCATCAACCATATTTCATTACATGGATTATAATCAGTTTTACAAGGGAAAATATTGATATTCCATTTTTTTGATCTTCCAATATAGAAACTTATTGATTTTTTAAGGATTATTTATTAAGATAGATATTTATTCATATAATGAATGCCTTGGAATTATTATGTGATGAGTGGGACCATAATTAAATTTTGATTAAATGCATTGGTAGGTATCATGAGACAAACTATATTGGGTATTTGACTAAGGCCTTACCCATTTATATAATATGTCATGTCATGAGGCCTCAACAGTAAGTTTTAAATACCCATAATTATGCATTCTGTAATTATAGAATATATTTTTGATGCCCATTTTGTTATTTTAATAGTTTTTAAATACATCGATATGTTTTTAGATCATGTGATTATTTATATTGCATTATTTTATTATTATTTATTTTTGTAATATTATTAATTCTTTATTAGCTTCCTTTGTAATTATACTATTACTGGGCATCTTAGCTTAGCCCTTTTTTATATTTACTTTCCCTAGAATTACAATAAGTTTATTATCATTATCATAATGGGATATAATAGAGGTGATAATGGTTTTCTCAAATAAAATAATATGTTGTATTTTATGTTTCCAAATATAATGTTAGATTTAAGTATGTACTTATTTTTCCAAGACTACTAAACTATTATATCCCTTGGGATTTGATCTCTTTTATCTAGTTCCAATGTAATAAAGTAACTACCGACTTTAGGTTACAAGATCTTGAGTATTTATACTATATGACCCCATTCTTCAGGAACTAGAGAAGAAGGATCTTTCTCAACCTTCTAGGATGTACAAGGCAAAAAAAAATATCCAATACCCCAGTTTTGGGTGGAATTTCACCATTTTCATCAATATCAACCTTATGACCACCATTACCAGGAGTTGATAGATCTAATAAAAATAAAGGGTTCTTAGGATATGAATCTTCCCCAGTAGGCGGTGGATAAAAAATAGGGGCTCCCCTATTTCAAACATAGGAGGACTATATACAAAAAGATATTTATTAATATCACTCCTTGAGTCAGTGAGGTTTGGTCTAAATAAAATAAAACTATGAGTATTCTCCCCCTCATGAGTTTCTACTATTTCCCTTACCATTTCATCCTCTCTTGAGACTTATGAATCCTTTGAAGCTTTTCGACCAGGATAAAATCCCATGATCTCTTCATTTTATCCTTTGGACTCTTCACCAATATCAGCAGTATCCTAAGATCCATTACCATCAAACGAGTAGCAAGATTCAACTATTTGGTTAGGATTCAAGATGGGATTTATTACATACCTTGTTCTCGTAGGGTTACTTATATTATGGTAGTGCCAATTAAGCTTATCCTTATATGTTGACTACATATTTTTCTATGGATTATATATGATTATAATTCTCTTGTATATTTCTTGGTTAATTAAAATATCACCTAAAGTATTAACACTTTTAATCCCTTTTAAATAATTCTATTTTGTTTGAGAAGAGATAAAGTAAACTTGGGTAAGATAGATTGCTAAATCTTGAGGAAGTGTTACTCAGTCCTTCCATATATCTCATAAAAAAGCTATGCATATTTTTATGAATTCCATAAACCAAAAAAATACAGAAGGAATAGGTGTTAGGGCCTAATGGTATTTAAACGCCCAGTTTTATGAAGATGATATATTGTATAAACACCATAAATGACATTCACTCTCCATTCAATTCACTAACACTAGGAATTTTATAGGTTCAATCACTGGTAACCTCTTTTACAACACTTACAATCTCAAAATGTAGATGTTTTAAGGGAAAATGACTTTGGTAATCCTCAAACTTACCTTTATGTGATACATTTAAGATCTCGGTCCAAATAGTTGAAGAAAACTCACATTCATGATCATAAAAAATGTTTCTAATGAGATCTAGTTGATATACAGTTTCAAACCCCATATTTACATAAAATGATTTTACTAATTGAGGTTGTAAAGGTCTATTATCATCCACGAACAATGTGTATATTTTTTGAAGCATGATGCTCCAAACCAAATAATAACTTGACATAAACCACTCAACACCTACTACTTTTTATGGAGAAACTTTATGCAATAAAATTTGCAACTTTGATAGTTTTCTAGATCTAATAATTCTTACCATTGATCTTTTGAAAGCACCAAAAGCTTCAAAAGCATATTCTTCAAAATATTTCTTTATCTTGACTACTCATAATTGAGATTCATGGGTCAAAAGGCTAGGGTTTCAGTTAAATAAGGGTCTAAAGGGGATTCATCTCGAGTTGAAAAGGAAAGTGATGATTCTGATTCTATTTCAGGAAATTAAAATCATTTAGGGCTCTATATATATATATATATATATTAAAACATGGGAAAGAAAAAAATATACTTAAAATACTTAAAAACACATATGAAATATATAATAAAAAAAATAATTGAATATTCCTTATTAAAAGAACTTATCATTTTATATTAATTAAACAAATTAGAAAAATATATTAGATAATTGAAACAAAGTCGATCATCCTAACTCATATTTGATATAATTTAATCCCTCACAATTCAATGTCTTTGTAAAAATTTCATGAGACTGATGTTCAATTCCAATGAGTTAAAGAGTAATATCTCCTTCTTGAAAACGATCACTCAAAAAGTGATGTCTTATACTAATTTTATTTTTCCTAGAATGTGATACAATATTCTGAGAAATATTAATAGAACTTATGTTGTAACACTTTATAGGGGCATTCGTAAATTGATATCCATAGTCTAGTAATGTGTGTTTCATCCACAAAATATATACACAATAACTATATGTATCTATATAATCAACTTTAATAGTAGGAAATGAAGAAAAATTCTATTTTTACTATACCATTATACTAGAGACATTCCCAAAAAATGTCATGTTTTAGATGTGAGTTTTCTATCTAATATACAACCACCAAAATCAGCATCTGAATAGCTAAATAAATTAAAGGAATTTCCTCTAGAATATAACAATCCTAAATTAGTTATACTTTTTAGGAATAATGAAAATATGTTTAACAGTTTTCAAATGTGATTCCCTAGGGTTTTCTTGTAAACATACACACATACAGACACTAAAAAAATGTCATGTCGATTAGATTTAAGTAAAGTAAACTCCCTATCATACCTCTGTAAATGGTTTCCTAGTTTCATCAAGATCCAATTTATATGTAATACTCATTATATTATCACTTTATTTTGAACTATCAAAGACAATAAATTTAAAAGATCTTTATTGAACTTAATTTTAATTAAAATAATTACTTATTTACTGTAAAATATTTTATGACCATTAATGAATTTTTGTTTTCCCATAAAACTATTTGAAAATTAATTATTCATTATTTTTTAAAATACATTACATAAAGAACTTATTGAATACTAAAAAATAAATTCATAAAAATAAATTCATGCAACCAAAACATATTTTTATTTACTTGTGATAAATAAGGTAGGATCAATATCACCTTTTCTAAAACAATTTGAAATAAGAAATTTATTGATCCTATCATACCAAGCTCTTGAAGGATGCTTTAAACCATAAAGTTATTTAGTCAATTTAAAAAAATGATTTTAAAATGAGGATTTAAAAAATGAGTACTTGAAAATTTAGGGGTCATTCGTCAAAAACATCCAAAAAAATAACCATTAAGGAAATAACTCTTTAAATCCATTTGATATAGTTTGAAATTAAAATATACTGCATAAGAAAGCATAATTATAATAGCTTTATGTCCCGCTACTAATTAAAATGTTTCCTAATAGTCAATACATTATTCATGAATATATCCTTATATAATTAGTCTATATTTATTTATTAATATAGTTCTAGACTCACTAATATTGTTCCTGAACACCGATTTAGTGCCAATGATTAGGTTGTCTTTATATATTTATGTTAGTTCCCATATGTTCTTTCATTTAAACTTATTAAACACTTCTTGAATATCTATTAACTAAAATTCATCATTTATAAGGTCTGTGATGTTTTTAGATTCATGATATAAAAAAAGGCTTAATGTTTAACCTAATTTCTAAGATAATCTCTAGATGGAGTACCACTATCTATATCTCCGACAACAACACCGAAAGGATGATCTCTATAGGTTCTAATGAATCTAGGTGTAGAAGTACTTAATAATTCATTTTCTTCTTCTATTACTAGTACAAACACTTTATTAGTTGTAGATTATTTTTCTATAGCATGTTTTGCGGGGAGATCACTAGGCTTGTTTGAGGTATTGATATCCAAGTTAGAAAAACCATCCTCATGGTTTTATGAAAGTGTTTTAGGCACATTTAGACCTATTTCATAAAATTTGAAATGCACGTATTTTTACACAACTATGAATATTTTAATAAAAACCATATATGATTTACAATATGTTAAATAAAAAAGGAAAATTCCTTCATCACTTTTGGATTCAAATTTATGTAAACTCTCCATTGTGATTAGAATAAATACCTTTTAATTAAAATATATAAAGTAATTAACCTTTGTTTTTCTTTTATTACAAAACTAAAATGGTATATTTATTAAAAGTGGTCTAATTTGAACCCTATTTATGATATAACAAGATATATTATCTACTTCTACAAAAAATAGACAGGTAAGTCATATTTATTGAGTATGGTATAAGAAATATATTTAAGTGTCATATTAATTTTTTCAACTACTCCATTTTTCTAGGGATTCCTAGGAGTAGATAAGTAGTGATTATTTAAATATTTTGAGAACAAATTCTTAAGGTCTTGATTCTCAAACTTTGGTTATGAACAATCCTTACGATCTAAAAAGTATGTCCACTATGGTTCTCTACAAAATTATTATATTTTAATAAATGGGAACAAGCATAACTTTTGGGAGATAAAAACACTAAAATAAATATAAAAAATTCATCAATGAGAATATAGGCATAATACTTTTTACCTTTTCTAGAAACTCTAGCAATCCCAAAAAAATCTATGTGAACCAACTCTAGCAGTTGAGAAGTTAAATCATACTTCATGGGCTTGAATGCAATATTATTTTATTCTCCTTTTTGGAAGGGGCTAAATAATTTGAATTTTGGAAAATCTAGTTTAGGAATATACTTATCTAAACCTTTCTTAGTTATATTTCTAAGAGAGTGAAGGATTTAGTGTATTAGTCTCCTATAGAACAACCAAAAATCTATATGAAAGGCACATAAAAAGGAATTTTTTTAAGAAAAAATGAATTTAAATCAATTACATAAACATTATTGTTGTATAAAATAGTAAGAAATAAAGAATGATTAGAGTCATAGATTTTGAATGAATTATTTTCGAACATGACATGATAACCATCATCACACAATTTGGAAATGGCACTTTTATCACTGGCACATAAAACTAAAACCTTTTAGATATTTATATTTATTTTTCAATTCATTCATAGTGCCATAAATAATAACACAATATTCCTCAAATACATCACTAGTTATTTATGATTCATATGGTGCATCACTAAGTTATGTACAAGTAGTTACCTTAGATGTGTTTTATATAAATCACATATTATCTCTTTCATTATTATCTTCCCTACATGAATCAAATTCACTAAAATTGTCCTCAGGGGAATTCCATGATTCCTCAATTTCCCACTTGGATATTCTACCTCTATGCACAAAATATTTCTTGTACATTAATTTTTTACATCCAGCTTTGGTATTCCCTTTTCTTTTATACACATATCGAGTAACTTCAAAATTACTATCTTTATTCTGGTATCTTTTATTATCATACATTAATTTGAAGTTTTATTTCTTGAAGAATTTTTAATTTCTATAGAATTTCATGAATTCCCTAGATAGATGATCCATCTCTTCATCACTTTCAGAATCTTATTCATCCTCATTTATATTATTCTCCTTGATTTTCTCTTACAAATTATACTATAAATTTTTTAAAGGATATTTTTTTTCATCACCCTTATTTTATTTTGAATCTTCATAGTATATCATTAGTTTTTTATTAGCTCCATTACAGGTATTTTTTTTATATCTCATACATCTCGAATGGAGATAGAAGTTCCTCTCTATCGATTAGGTATACACCACATGATTCGCATCACTTGATCATTGTCTTCTATTTTCATTCAAAAATGCATGCATCATATAGATGATTTAATTGAGCATGAGATACATTTAAAAAATTAATTCATCAAGCATCATTTTAAATGTATCATATTTAATAATATAAGTATTTAGGTGCATTTCATTAACATTTTATGTGCCTTCATGAGACACAATATGTGTATCCCATATTTTATAAGTTGTTTCATGTAAAGACCCGAAAAATTCAAGGAATTTTTTTTATTAATTTTCTTGGGAATTTTACAAGAACGCAGTTTTTGACGGAACCTAATTCCGAGGCCCAGTGTGCCCGGAATCTTTTTCTGAAGTTTAGCTCGGGTACGTTCAGTGAACGAACGAGCGGGTCTTTCTATCTTTTGAACCGGTGCTCGAAATCAAATTCTGAGGGCTCAGATGGAATCACAGCGCCGATAATTGTTTAGAAACACATTTTCTGAGTTGCGTTTTCTCGGGTGTGGTTTTAATTTTTGGGGTTGAGTTAAGAAATAAAATAAAAGTGGTGCAACCAGTTTTTATTTTATTTTTCTTAACTTAAGTTAAGTGGAAGATGTGGGACCCACAATATCCTACCCACTTGGTAGGATATTTGTGAGGTGGGGCCCACACGAGCCCCATCATTTCTTTTCTTCTAAGTAACGCACCCGCACCCCCCTTTTTATTGATGTCAACTCATGCGTTTAATCTGAATATTAAACGCCTCATTAATTGGGCGGTTTTAAACTCCTCAATTTATTGTTCATTTCGTTTCTTTTTGAAATTGAAACGTTGCCCTATGCGTTAATAAAATAAGACAACTCTTATTTTATTTCTGTTGGAACATGTTTCATGGAGAGGATTGGGAGAAAAGACTTCCTCTTCGACAAAAAATGTGAAAAACGCGAAGAACGCGCCGACCATCGAAGAAGAATGCCAAACCATCGGAGATCGACTACGCAATGCCGTGTACCGCGACGCCAGCGACACTTCTTCTGTGACGGTTATTTCTCCGACTTATCCTCGCCCATTGAATTTTACGAGGTAGGGATTTATTTTAACTATTGTTTGTGAATTCTCTCGTTTCCTTTCTTCACTTTTATAGGAGCCGCCTATTACCGCAATAATGGGAGGGGGGTCGGACCGCACGAACACGATCGACCCTCCTCTCCCTTTTAGTTGTTTGATATTGTTGCGACACGAGAAAGGCAACGTGGTGCCGAAGCACCACGCAAGAATTGTTAAGGAAAGGGGGAGAAGCGCAGCGCCGTCGCGCTGCGCCGTTGAAGACGAACCAAAGATGTGGTGTCGTCACGCCGCGCCGTGGATGACGAACCAGAGGCACGACGCCGTCGCGCCGTGCCGGTGAACCACAAGATCACCATGGCCGAAGTGGGGATGTGGTGGAGGGGCGCTGCACGGTCGCGCCACGCTGGATGGATAAAGGTCGCGACCGGTTTCGGGCCACGGCGGAGCAGGGGAACCGGTGACCGGTTCTAGGTCGCCGGCATCGGAGCAGGGGGACCGGCCCTTCCCGGTCCCCTGGCGGTAGCAGCCGGCTGGTCGGTCAGGGGAAAGCACCGGGGGTCATAACCCCCGGCTAGACAGCAGGATCAGCCCTCCGCTTGGGGGGCCACGGTTTCTCCACGCGGGGCCAGCGCGCCCCCCACCCTCTTCGCTCAGCCGTAACGACTGAGCCGGCCTCCTGGCCACCCGGCTTGCGCCAGCGCACCGGGCCGAGCCGCCGGGCCGGGCCGCGCCCCAGTGGGCCGGACCTAGACTCGGTTCGGGTTGACCAAGTTCAGGCCAACCCTGGGGGTATCGGGCCGGGCCGGAATGGGCCCGAACCCCCTAATACCGAACCTCTTTCGGTCTGTTGCCCATAACTTGAGCTACGAACCTCTGATCAATGCACCATTAGTTGAGTAGCAATCCTTGGATCGAGACGGTCGTTTCATTATATTACACACAGGGTTTCGGAGAACTTTGGGTTTAGACGGGTTGTTTCGTACACGAAACCAACCGGGCCCTCGGAGCGGAAACTCTTATAACATGAGCTCCGGACGTCCGATTGACGTGCTGTTGACTTTGTTGGATTCCTCTATATGAGACGGACCTTTTGGCTTACTCCTCTCAAGGTTTAGATGCAGTTGGAGTATGTTCGGGTTGGTTTTGACTTAAAAACCAACCGGGCCCCTCGGAGGAAAAAGCCAATAACTCTCAGACCGGGCGTCCGATCGACGCGCTGTCTATCGCGTTGAGTTCCTGATGACGGTATAGCACTTTTGGATACATCAAATCCAGACTATGTGTCAGTTGATGTATCATCCGCTCGGCTCATGGAGCGGACCCCCCAGAACGATCTTGCTCTGTGAGGGAACCCTAGAGCTGGCTGCGACTGCGACGACGATGACGACTGTGGAGAAATCCTCCCTGGATTCGACGGCGACGACTACAACTATCAGATATCCTATGTGGATAAGTGCCAACGATCTTATGTGGGTTAGATCCTGTGTGGGTCAGCGCTCAGTGGTCCTGTGTGGGCCAGCGCCTACAGATCCTGTGTGTGTCCGATCCTATGTGGGTTATTGCGGGTTTAGTTACATATCGATCCTGTGTGGGTCAGATCCTTTGTGGGTCATTGCGGGGGTTAGTACCTATCGATCCTTTGGGGGTCTGACAGCTTAGATGAATCAGTGGAAATATCTGATCATCTCTATCGTCATACGAAGAAGTATACATGTATGAGCTGAATCCTATTTTTCTTTTCTATGTGGATTGTGTTGTGCTATCCTGTATGGATTAGGTTTTTCTTTCCTATGTGGACTAGGTTGTACTTGAGATCAGATGTTGGAGCCGAACTCGAATTGATGACTTAGGTATATGTATGGGTATATACCTATGTTGTGTCGGATGTTACTTCGTGATTGTATCTTTCCTTTGTGGATTATTCTTTGTGGATTCTGGGAGACCTTTGGGGGTCTTGGGGTCCCTACTAAGTAGCTTATACTCACCCCTGCACGGGCTATTCCTGCACTATGTTGTGTTGGTTGAAGACGACGGACAGCGCTGATCGTGGTTGTGGCTTGCGGAGCAGGACGACACCTGGAGGTGGACCACTGGGTGGGACGTACTCGGAGCAGACGGCTGGAACCGAGGAGATGTGGAGGCTATCTGTACTCACCCTTCAGGTAGTACTTCCAGTGGACGGCTCGAGGCTACAGATTTACTTTCAGTTGCTATTTTCCCTTTACAGTTGTACTTTACTTTCATTTTTGGTTTGTATTCTGGCACACTTACTTTTCCTCACTTACTGTTATAACCAGTTTTTACTTAGTGTTTACTTCTGCTTTCTTGCTCTGTGGTGTTTGTTTACTTTACAAAGGAAATGCCTTCCCTTTTATCGGGAATTATTCCTTGGTGCTAGTTGCCAGCCCCTGTCCTATGGAAGGCAGGCTTGGGGTAGTCACGACACGGGCCTCGAGGATGGGTCCTGACAAATTGGTATTAGAGGAGTTCAGTTCTACCGCAAAACTCAGGACTCTGATCTTTTTCTATGTGAAGCAATAGTGTTATGTGTATTGAATGTGGTTATCAGTCCAGGGAGTCCAGTGTTGGTGCGGCGGCCGACATATCCATACACCAGGACCCTGACTTCTGATTTCCAATTTAATGCACGAAAACATTGATTGCATTGTGTTTCAAGTTTTCTTTGTGATTACATTGTGTCAGCTCACTAGGTATACTGTTTGACCGTGGCACACCTGTTTCTTTTCAGGATGGAAGCATGATGGCAGCACGATGGCAGCCAGCTAGGGTTCCGAGATTTGTGCGTGATGATATCCCACTGAGCGACGAGGCCTTGGTATAGGGCCCTTTGACAGTAGAGGCACCGGCGGTACCGCTACCCGCCGAGCCACCGATGTTACCAGCCCCAGCCACTGACGATGCATGTCGCCTCAGTGCACTTTACGAGTTTCAGCCCCTGCGACCGCCCAGGTTCCATGGGGAGACGGACCCCCAGGTAGCTGAGGATTGGCTGGAGGCAGTTGTACGGGTTTTCAGGTTAGTGAGGACACCATCAGACCTCATGGTGATCCTCGCAGTGAGCCTCCTGCATGCGGCAACAGGAAGATGGTAGAGCTTGATGCTCCAGGTGCATGATGAGGAATCTCTCCTCTGGACGGACTTTGCGAGCCTCTTCCGCTCGGAGTTCGTCTCAGCCACCCTCCGTGTGGTGTGCATCCAGGAGCTTCTACAGCTGCGGCAGGGCAGCTTGACAGTCACCCAGTACTCGGTGAGATTTACCGATCTCTCGCGCTACTCGACATACATGCTACAAGACCCATTCTTCTAGGCCCGGACCTTCCAGTAGGGATTGAGGCGGGAGATCAGGGCATCACTGATCTCCCTTAGCATTCTGACACAGGAAGGGGTACTGGAGCGATCCCTTATAATCGAGAGCTTCATTGTAGAGCCTGCATCAGTAGCGAGACCAACCGCAGGGAAGCACGTAGCAGAGTCCTCTGTAGCAGGAAGTCGACGGATGACTCATGGGTCCAGGCAGACCAGACCCTCAGGCAGACGACCCTAGGAAACTGGATCATCTGTGCGGGGCACACAGCGCAGAGCTAGTCTTTCGAGAGGCAGACAGTGCTACGCCTGCGGTGGACAGGGCCACATGGCTCGTGACTGCCCGACCCGCCGTGCCGAGGAGCAGCAAACAGTTGAGGGGCCACCCAGGAAGAGGTAGAGGGTCGACCGTGGCGGTCCGCAGGGAGCAGGCGGACGAGGCAGAGGAGCTGGCCGAGCAGCAGTTGGTGGGAGACACTTTGAGGCTCTACCTCCACCACCTCCACTAGGAGGTCCACCCCGACCACAGGGAGCTAGCGGACAGAGACATTCACAACTCCAGGCAGTGGAGGCCTACGACCACAGCGTGCCCGAGTTGATTCGAGGTACTATCTGTGTCTATTCCACCCTTGTTGTAGTTCTTATAGCCACAGGGGCGAGTCATTCTTTCATATCCACTGCCATTGTTCGAAGCTCGGAGATTCTGACAGAGCCGTTGGCTGGATCCTTACGGCTAGAGACTCCTACGGGGGCAGACTCGACGATTACGCACTGATGCCGGTAGTGTGAGAATACTCTAGGAGGCGAGAGCTTCAGCTGGGATCTTCTTGTAGTAGCATCGAGGCCTTACGATGTCATATTGGGCATGGATTGGTTATCTACAGTATATGCTCAGATTGACTGTATTAGGCGCAAGGTGCGATGTGTACACACCGACGAGAGCAGGTTCACATTCACTGGCGAGAAGGCAGCCTTCGCAGAACATGATGGAATCCCACAAAGGAGAGGATAGTCCATCTCTCATCAGTTGGCTAACCTCATCCTAGGAGCAATTGACGTGCGAATTCCTAGTTTTCCTGCCGTGGTGGATCTGTATGCAGACGTTTTCCCTGAAAATGCTCCAGGACTACCTCCTCGCAGAGAGGTAGACTTTTATATTGATCTGTACCCCGGGACAACCCTGATATCCACTCTAGTGTATCAGATGGCTCCTGCTGAACTTCGAGAGCTACAGGTACAGTTGGAGGACTTACAGGGCAAAGGATTCATCCGTCCCAGTGTTCCACCCTGGGATTCTCCGATATTGTTCGCTAAGAAGGAGGATGGGAGCTTGCATCTTTGTGTCGACTATCGTCACCTAAACCAGGTGACAGTGAGGAACAAGTATCCGCTACTGAGGATTGATGACCTCTTCGATCAGCTCAAGGGAGCACGGTGGTTCTCAAAGATAGACCTCAGGTCAGGCTATCATCAGCTTAGAGTTCGGGACAAGGACATGCATAAGACGACCTTCAGATGTCGGTATGTCCATTATGAGTTCTTGGTTATGCCATTCAGCATAACCAATGCTCCAGCAATGTTCATGTTCCTCATGAATATGATCTTTCAGCCATACCTCGATCAATTTTTCATGGTCTTCATCGGCGACATTTTGATATACTCGATGACCAAGGAGGAGCGCGCCTACCACTTGCGGGTTATACTGGACACACTCAGAGAGAACCAGCTTTATGGTATGCTTTTGAAGTTTCAGTTCTGGATACACAGGGTCCACTTCTTGGGACATGTCATATCTGAGCTGGGAGTTACGGTGGATCCTGTGAAGATCGAAGCAGTGCTAGCTTGGGAGCCACCCAGGAGCATGATGGAGGTGCAGAGTTTCTTGGGACTAGCTGGATACTACCGGATATTTGTTCCAGACTTCTCTAGAGTTGTGGTACCACTCTCAGCTTTAACGAAGAAGTGGAAACCCTTTCCGTGGTCAGACAGATGTCAGCAGAGCTTCCAGAAGCTGAGATAAGGATTGTCCAGCGCACCTATCTTGAGGTTGCCGGAGGAGGGAGTAGGGTACCTAGTCTACTGTGATGCATCAGGGACCAGACTCGGATGTGTCCTGATGTAGGAGCGGGCAGTGATCGCCTATGGATTACGTCAGTTGAGGCCACATGAGTAGAACTACGCTACCCATGACCTGGAGTTAGTAGCAGTGGTCTTTGCTCTGAAGATGTGGCGACACTATCTGATTGGAGAGCACTTTACATTATATTCTGACCATCAGAGTCTCTGGTACATCTTCTCTCAGAAGGAACTGAACCTGAGACAGTAGCGATGAATCGAGTTTCTCCATGAGTATGACTTTGAGATATTCTATAATCCTGGGAAGGGGAATGTAGTAGCCAATGCTCTCAGCAGGAGGACGGGAATTCGGCTACTTGGGGAGGCGACAGAGCAGCTAGCCACTTTGTAGATATCCTTTGTGGATAGAGATGGAGCAGCCTTTCTCCAGTCACTCACAGTCACTCCTTCACTACTACAGCGGTTCAGAGAGGCACATCGTGGGGATGCCGACTGTGAGACGCGGCGTGCGTAGATATCCTCAGGATAGGCACCAGATGGTTTCTCTGAAGGAGGAGAGCACGTAATCCTTTTCAGAGGACGTACCCTGATACCAGTTTCTTTACGAGAGGAGGTGTTGAGAGAGTTTCACACTTCCCCTTTGGCGGTACATCCTGGCATGGTGAAGATGTACCAGGATCTCAAACGCCAGCACTGGTGGCCGGGCATGAAAAAAGTTGTGGTAGAGTTCATTTCTCGATGCCTCACCTGCCAACAGGTGAAGGCAGAGCACCAGGTACCAGCAGGCTTGGTACAGCCCTTGGAGGTCTTGGAGTGGAAGTGGGATGGGATATCTATGGACTTCGTGACTGGACTTCCATGCACTTCCAAAGGTCACGACTCTATTTGGGTGATTGTCGACCGACTCACCAAGTCGGTTCACTTCTTACACATCAGAGAGCAGGGCTCAATGGAGAGCTTGGGACGTCTCTACGTTCTGGAGATTGTACGGCTTCACGGTGTGCCATCATCTATTGTCTCCGATTGAGATGATCGCTTTACTTCCCGACTTTGGAAGGGGTTTCAAGAAGAATTCGGGATGCAACTACGTCTGAGTACTGCCTTCCACCCTCAGACAGATGGTCAGATAGAGAGGACCATTCAGACTCTCGAGGACATGCTCCATGCATCTTTCCTCGACTTTGGTCGTAGCTGGGAGGACCACCTACCCTTGGTGGAGTTCGCGTACAACAACAGTTACCACTCCACCATCGAGATGGAACCATACGAGGCGTTGTACGGACGACCTTGCAGGTCACCTCTATGCTGGACAAACCCTGGGGAGTCAGCACTTGTGGGACCAGAGATGGTCCAGGCCACGATAGAGAAGGTCCAGGGCATCTAGTATCAGATGAGGACAGATCAGAGCTGGCAGAAGTCTTATGCTGATAGGAGGCGGAGGCCACTAGAGTTAGAGGACGGCAACAACATCTTCTTGAGGGTCTCACCTCGACGTGGTATTCAGAGATTTGGCAGAGGCAGCAAGTTCTCTCCAGGCTTCATCGGACCATTCCAGGTCCTTAGCAAGATTGGCAAGGTGGCTTATCGCCTGGCTCTACCACCTCAGTTGCACCGGGTGCACGACGTCTTCCACGTATCCCAGCTGAGGAGATACAAGCACGACCCGATGCATATCATTGACCATGGGAAGCTGGACGTTTATGATGGGGCGTCTTTTGTGGAGGTTCTAGTGGAGATCGAGGATCGACAGGAGTGGGTCCTACGTGGACGGTTGATTCCTCTGCTGCGCATCAGATGGCAGCACGAGAACCTTCAAGAGAACACTTGGGAGAGGGAGGCTGAGATGCATGCTCAGTACCGACATTTGTTCCCCTAGTTGTTGATGTATCTATACGGGGACGTAAAGCCCTGAGGTGGGAGTGATGTATAGACACATAAAATTCAAGGAAAGTTTTCTTTCTTAATTTTCTTGGGAATTTTACAAGAACGCAGTTCTTGACGGCACCTAATTCCGAGGCCCGGTGTGCCCAAAATCTTTTTCCGAAGTTTATCTTGGGTACGTTCAGTGAATGAATGATCGGGTCTTTCTAACATTTGAACCGGTGCTCGGAATCAAATTCCGAGGGCACCGATGGAATCACAGCGCTGGTAATTGTTTAGAAACACTTTTTCCGGAGTTTCATTTGCTCGGGTGTGGTTATTAATTTATGGGGTTAAGTAAAGAAATAAAATAAAAGTGGTGAAACCGGTTTTTATTTTATTTTTCTTAACTTAAGTTAAGTGGATGATGTGGGACCCACAATATCCTACCCACTTGGTAGGATATTAGTGAGGTGGGTCCCACATGAGCCCCACCATTTCTGTTCTTCTAAGTAACTCACCCGCACCCCCCTTTTTAATGAAGTCAACTCGTGCGTTTAATCTGAATATTAAACGCCTCATTAATTGGGTGGTTTTAAACTCCTCAATTTGTTGTTCGTTTTGTTTCTTTTTGAAATTTAAACGTTGGCTAGTGCGTTAATAAAATAAGACAAATCTTATTTTATTTTTGTTGGAACTTGTTGCGTGGAGAGGATTGGGAGAAAATCCTTCCTCTTCGATGAAGAACGTGAAGAACGCGAAGAACACGAAGAACGTGACGACCTCCGACGAAGAACGCCAAACAATCGGAGATCGACTACACAACGCCGTGTACCGCGACGCCAGCGATGCTTCTTCCACAACTGTTATTTCCGCGACGAATCCTCTCTCATCAAATTCGGCGAGGTAGGGATTTATTTTCACTATTGTTCCTGAATTCTCCCATTGCCTTTCTTCTCTTTTATTGGAGTCGCCTGTTACCGCAATAACGGGAGGGGGGTCGGACCGCACGAACACAGACGACCCTCCTCTCCCTTTTGGTTGTTTGATATTGTTGCAGAACGAGGAAGGCAACGTTGTGCCGAAGCACTGCGCCAGAATTGTTAAGGAATGGGGGAGAAGCGCAGCGCCGTCGCGTCGCGCCGTTGAAGACAAACCAAAGACGCAGTGCCGTCGTGCCGCGCCGTTGAAGACGAACCAGAGGCGCGGTGCCGTTACGCCACGCCGGTGAACCACAAAAGCACCGCGGCCAGAGTGGGGCCATGGTGGAGGGGCGTGGCGCCGTCGCGTCGCACCAGACGGACGAAGGCCACAACGGAACAGGGGAACCGGCGACCGGTTCCAGGCCACCGGCATCAGAGCAGCGGGACCGGCCGGCCGGCGTGGGCCGACCGGTCAGGGGAAAGCACCGGGGGTCGTAACCCCCGGCTGGCCAGAAGGAGTGGCCCCCCTCTTGGGGGCCGCAGTTTCTCCACGTGAGGGCATCGCGCCCCCCGCCCTCTTCGCTCGGCCGTAACGGCCAAGCCGGCCGCCTGGCCACCTGGCCAGCGCCAGCGCGCCGGGCCGAGCCGACGGGCCGAGCCGGGCCACCCTGGCTGCGGCCCGCCCCGTGCCCAAGTAGGCCGGACCCGGACCCGGTTCAGGTTGACTCGTTTCTGGCCGACCCTGGGGCTATCGGGCTGGGCTGGACCGGGCCCGAACCCCCTAATACCGAACCTCTTTCGGTCTATTGGTCATAACATGAGTTATGGGCCTCCGATTGACGAACCAATAGTTTCATATTGATCCTTGGATCGAGACGGTCGTTTCTCTATATTACACTCAGGGTTTCGGAGAACTTTTTGTTCGGCCAGGTTGGATCGTACACAAAACCAACCGGGCCCTCGGAGTGGAAATGCATATAACTTGATCTCCGGACGTCCAATTGACGTGTCATCGACTTTGTTGGATTCCTCTATGTGAGACGGACCTTTCGGCTTACTCTGCTCGAGGTTTGGACGCAATTGGAGTGTGGTCGGGTTGGTTTTGACTTAAAAACCAACCGGGCCCCTGAGACGAAAAAGCCAATAACTCTCAGATCGGGCGTCCGATCGACTCGTTGTCCGTCGCATTGAGTTCTTGATGAAGATACGGAACTTTTGTATAAATCAACTCCGGACTATGTGTCAGTTGATGTATCAGCCCCTCGGCTCGTGGAGCGGACCCTCCCGAACGAGCTTGCTGTGTGCGGGAACCCTAGAGCTGGCTGCGACTGCGACGACGATGACAACTATGCAGAAATCCTCTGTGGATTCGATGGAGACGACTAAAACACTCAGCGATCCTACGTGGATCAGTGCCACCGATCTTGTGTGGGTCAGATCCTGTGTGGGTCAGTGCTCAACGGTCTTGTGTGGGCCAGGGCCTACAGATCCTGTGTGGGTCCTATCCTGTGTGGGTCATTGCGGGGGTTAGTTACCTATCGATCCTGTAAGGGTCAGATCCTTTGTGGGTCATTGCGGGGGTAAGTACCTATCGTTCCTTTGTGGATCTGACGGCTTAGATGAATCAGTGGCAATATCCGATCATCTATATCGTCATACGAAGAAGTATACATGTGTGAGCTGAATCCTGTTTTGCTTTCCTATGTGGATTGTGTTGTGCTATCCTGTGTGGATTATGTTTTTCTTTCCTGTCTGGACTGGGTTGTACTTCAGCTTGGATGTTGGAGCCGAACTGGAATTGATGACTTAGGGATATGTATGGGCGTATACCTAAGTAGTGTCGGATGTTACTTCGTGATTGTATCTTTTTGTTGTGGATTATCCTTTGTGGATTCTAGGAGACCTTTAGGGGTCTCGGGGTCCCTACTAAGTAGCTTATAATCACCACTGAACAGGCTATGCCCGCACTATGTTGTGTTGTTTACAGATGAAGAACAACGCTGATCGTGGTTGAGGCTTGTGGAGCAGGACGACAGCTGGAGGTGGACCACTGGGTGTGATGTACTTGGAGCGGACGGCTGGACTCGAGGAGCTGTGGAGGCTATCTGTACTCACCCTTTAGGTGGGACTTCTAATGGATGGCTCGAGGCTGCGGCTTTACTTTCAGTTGCTGTTTTCCTTTTCCAGTTGTACTTTACTTTCAGTTTGGGTTTGTATTCTGGCCCACTTACTTTTCCGCACTTACTGTTGTACCCAATTTTTACTTAGTGTTTACTTCAGCTTGCTTGCTCTGTGGTGTTTTTTTACTTTACAAAGGCAATGCCTTCCCTTTTATCAGGAATTACGCCTTGGTGCTAGTCGCCAACCCCTGGCCTATGGAAGGCAGGCTTGGGGTAGTCACGACACGGGCCCCGAGGACGGGTCGTGAAATTTCATATACACAAATTCTATTAAACCCATATTCAACCAAATCAAAATATATTGAATTTATAGCTATATAATTATAATTGTAATAAGCCTTAACGGAATCACTTCAGTCATCTCTACTAGATTTAGGGTTATCATATTTATCTTCTATTACTGTTCAGATATAAAAATCCATTCTCTTATGTTGTATTTTCATTTTAATCTTAAATTGAGAATAATTAGAACCATTAATATATGGAGGTATTTTAGTAACAATCCCCTCAATTATATTATTATTGACAAATATAGAAATTTATAATAAAAAAATCTTTATTTTTGGGTAAAAAGTTTTACAATTAAATCCTATATAAAGTAAATAACAACTTTGATTCCAAATGTTGGTTAGAGTAAATTATATAACAGAGGGGTTGAATTTAGTATTCAATAAAAAATATGTTATAAATAATTTATAAATAACCTTATTTTGGAATTCACCAAGTCAAATAATATATTAGATATATCCAATTTATTAATTTGAATAACCTCTCAGAAGTTTGATAAAAAAATCCATTAGAATAATCTTATGATTATTACAATATTTTGAGATTACTCTGCTTACATTAAGTAGTAGAAATATCACATGTAAAATCTAGTTATCAAAGTACAATTTCACAAAATATATTTTAAAAATATATTTAAAATAGAGAAATAAAAACATTAAAACACATAGCGGAATATAAAAATAGAAAATCTTCAGTCTCAAGATAAGACCTAATCCTCTATACTTGACAGTCACCCGACTAAGTACATTTATTAAAATTAAATATATGATCCACAACATGTATTGGTTATATAAAACAATAGCATATAGGGAATTCTAGGATAATAGACAACCTCTTCTAGTTTCTGTGGGAGTTAAAATATGAAGGAAAATATAGTATTAGAATCCATGTAATATTATATGATATATATGAGTTATTACTTTAAATTATTTATAGAAAATTAAAGAACAACTAAAAAATAATAAAAATAGAGAGAATGATAAGTGAAAATAAATTGATGTGGAAAAATATTTAATTTTCGTTGTTTTACATATGTCTCTTCTCTTCTCAATTTCTTATTTTAGTTCAGATATGAGATGTAGAGACTGGAGGATGTTCTCTGATCATTCGATCAAGTTCTCATGAAAACAAAGTATCATCTTTTCAGTAATAGATTAGTTCACATTTTTTATGCTCATAAAATACCTCTAAATAAATATTCATTTTTTTCTCTCTCTCTAGTCCACCATATAAATAAATATTCATCAATAAATATCCATTGGATACCAATTATTAATAATACTTATTCTCAGTATGAAATCTTGGAGTAATATATGATTCTGACTTCAAATTTAATTTTGTAGACAAAGTGGTATTACTATATTATATTTAAATATAATTACCACTTTTAAAAATGTTCTCTTGATGTGTTCCATTCCAGATCATCCATGATATACCTAACACTTAGAAGAAATGCTGATTATATTCTTTAACAAGCCATAAAGTAGATTTCCTTGAACTTTCAATTGATCAAGTACGTTGAAAAATCATGAAAACCAAATGTGGTTTCTTTAAATAACCGTATGGTCTCTTCACCACTTAACTAAAATCCAACTCTCCAATTCTATCACTTCCCATCAATGTGTGATTGTATGAAGTCTTAATGTACCTAGAATTTTTTTTAAAAATACCAACATTATCATATGATCATTTGTCTTCATTATTAAGTTGATTTTAAAGTAACATGTTGTCTCTATTATTCTTAGAAAAATCTAATATATATAGATAAACCATACAATCACTTAAATTTATCCCACTTGTCTTTTGGTTTTTCATGTGATCGATTTAGGAGTTAACGAGATATCCACCATGATCGATCAAATAGGCATGTATTCTATCTAGTTTTCATGAAATATATCAAAATATTTTTTAAAATTTGAGATATTTTTGGTTTTCCTTTTTGGTATAACAATCACTTGAGTAATTTTTTGAAATTTCACCCCTTAAAAATGATGGTCGATAGTTTATTTTGATTGTCTTTATGGTCATTTTAAGACTTCAAAAAATTTATAAATTTTTTAAAAAAAAATATATTTAACTTCTATAAAAAATAAAACTGTTTATAATCACCTAAAAAATATTTTTAATTATTAAAATATGTAATTTATAGATTAAAACATTAAATATTAGTTATTTTTTACTTATTCTCAAAATTGAGTGCAAGTAATCTTTATCACATTAAACTAGTTTTGTAAAAAGGTTTTTATGTCGATTATTTTTGAAAAGTAAATCAATATTAGATCATATAATATAATTTTATTGATTTCCTAGTATAGTTTATAAAGCTATAATTTCATTATATAATAGTTTTAGTTACAATCCATGAAGATGAAATCAATGATGATCATGTTTCATTAATTCTTGAAGAAAAACGGTGTTTTCTTAATTATTGAGTTAAATATTGATGTAACATTAAAAGAACCAAAAAACTAAATATTGATATCTTATTATACAAGTAAATATGTTCTCATATTAATCCATGATATAAATATACAATATCGTTCAAGTAGGTGGTTAATCTAATCCAAACATGAACCTACCATGATTAATGGATGATTATGAGATGGTTTAGTTGTAATATATTTATACTAAAAGAATAATGATTTAATTTATTATTTTTACTATGATATATAAGAATTTTAATTAATTATAAAGATAATAAAATTTATATAAATTCATTACTTATGAAGAATAAATCATTTTCCTCTTAGTTTTCTTGTTTTTAACAATTGAATTTAGGATAATTGAATGCTGATCCTATAACTAATATGTTCTCCAATTTGTTATAGAAGAAAATTAATGATATCATAAAAATAAAAACAATAATATTTATAATTTATATTTTATTATCATACTCATAACTATTCTTGTAAGGAAATTATGAAAATAAAAATTAAAATCTATTGTTCCACATAGGTGATAGTCCACACGTATGCATGGATACTAATTTCATTTTCCACAGAAATAGAGAAAAGAGTAATATGATTTATAATTTGTGAATAATAATAATGTTATAAATATCATAATAATTTATGAATTAACCTTTTATATAATCATTTTAATGTGGTAAAGAAAAATGAAACACATTACGTTGTGGAGGTAGTAATCCTCACAACACACGAATTACAGTTACGTTTTCTTAATATAAAAGGGAAAAGGTGATTAATGATTACTACCATAACAGAATAAAATCAATTATATAAAAAATATTATTCAATTAAATATATATTATAAAATTATAATTTTAAAATAAAAATAGAAATATAGATGTTAGGTAAAAAATGATTACTCATGTTGATCACTTTGATATTTCTGTGGAATATTCCTTGGAAATGCATGATGCAGAATAATCTCTTGTGAATAAAATCTCAAGAGAGTGAAAGATTGTTATAGGGTAATTAAAAATGGTATAGTTTACATAAAAAACTAATTTTTTGTGATTTCTTTAAAGGGTTGGTGAGAGGCCCCTTTTTTAAGTGGTGAGAATATCGTTTTTTGTAAATATTTCAAGTTAATAAAAAGGGTGCATATGTTAACCATGTAAATTGAATCTAAAATTTAGAAATAATGGATTGGGTAAGATATAACGTTTATCCACACCTAATAAAACCAATTATAGACATCATTATTATTAATCAATCCCTAAACCCCTTGAATTATTACTTTTACCATTTTAATTTTTTTCCACAAAAACTAGTTTTTACCTAATGTAACTCGTCTTTTATAGCAAAAAATAAAGTGTTAATTGTTATATAATTTATTCCCACTAATTAAAATTTTAAAATCCATTTAATTTTATTCAATTTATTAAAAGTGATAAAAATTAATTTTAACATAAAAATATATAATGTATTAAAAACAATTTTGTAGGAAATATTACAAATGTTCTAAAATATAAAATATGTGTTTATAAATTAAAATCGTCATTTTTAAAATCATAAATTCACGTATAAAATAAATATTTTGTCTTATAAATTTTTTTCATCCATTTACAATTTATACTTACATACTAATAATTTCATAAAATTAAAATTTTTGGTAAAAATGATTTTTCACTATTCACCAAAAAATCATTTTTTAGACAAATAACAAAAATATATCTTAATTTATATTTTTATTATTACTAAAAAAATATGTTTATTTTTTCAAATTAAATTTATAAAATTGATAATTTAATATTTAAATAAAATCTTAAAATATTGTGCAAAACTATTCATATTGGAAGATTTCTTTTTAAAATGCCAGTTATTATTTTTTATTTTTTTATATCAATTTATAATTAAATTAATGTAAATATATTAATCATATTATAAATATATTTTATTATTATTTAATCGTAATATACATAATTTTTTTAAATAAAACATAAATTTTAGACAAATATATTTTTAATCATAAAATGATTTCTGTAGTTGTTTTAGTTATACTAATTGAATTTTATTCATATTAATAAGAGAAATTATTTTATTTATATAACTATTTCATAAAGTGGTTAATTTTATACATTTCTGTTAATTAAATGACTAGGTTTTAATGGTCATACATAGTATTCACATTTTTATTAAAATATACCACGTTTACATTTTAGTTTGGTGTTTCATGTGGAGAAAGCTATCAAGAAAATTGACTTATTTAAAGGATATCATATAATAAAATATTAGGGTTTTACATTCTACCCCCTTTAAATAATTTATGACTTGTCAATTTGACTCATAAAAACATTGTAATTTCTATAGAGAAATCATAATTAACCAAACACCGCTAGATGATCATGGGTTTATTTAGGATGTGTAATTAGATTTATATATATGAAAATTATTATAAGTGATTTATAAATAGATATAACCAATTCTAAAATTCACATATAATTCTGATAAGGGAAGTATATATAGATCCATAAGGAATAACTTCCCACAAAAATTGAAAATGATTTATATGATTAACATACCACAGTGGGTATTTATTTATAACTTAATATCTCATAGTTGGTGAAAACGTACATGATATAGGACAATAGAAAATCTAGAGTGAAAAATCACTATCCGTTATATTAGTAGTAATTTCAAAGGATTTTCCTTGTTCTCTTGGTTTATGGTAACTGTTTCCATCATTATCTCTTAAAGATACATTAATTAAGATAATTCAAAAATTTCTTGCAATTAACGAAACATATTTTCATAGATTCTCTCTTTTTCTTACACTTGGGAGTTTGATGACCTTTATTTCCACACATATAGAATTTACCTGTTCCCTTAAGGAAATTTCCCCCACACTTCTTCCCACATTTCTAACATATAAGAAATTAAATCTTTTTTTCCTTCATCGTATTAGTCACCCCAATTTCTATGAGATTCCATACTTCTCTTCTTCAGTGTGTTTAGGATTTAAACCTTGTTCACATTTTTAATAAGAATTATTGATAGCCGGTTTGACATAATCACAAGATTTCTCACTTTATCCCATATCCTGTTAGGTTGTTTTATGGGATAGTTTCTGCATTTTACATGTCATGCATTGTTAATTTGGTTCCTTCGGGATTCATCTATTTCTAAAACCAAAGAAGGTAACTTGAGTGATAATAATTTTAAGATAACTATCATAAATAACCATAGGAAAATTTAACATCAAGAGGTTTCAATTTATTGTAGTTTCATATTTTCTTATATTTCGTACAAATCAACCTATATCATACTACATTCAAACTATATTTCCCTTGGTTTAAGGAATTTCATTTTTGGTTCAACCTAGTTTACATTGAGTTGGGTTATCTCATACTTTTTAACCTAATACTCAAA
The DNA here is from genome assembly GCA_963277665.1 of Viscum album. Lineage (NCBI taxonomy): Eukaryota > Viridiplantae > Streptophyta > Magnoliopsida > Santalales > Viscaceae > Viscum > Viscum album. The sequence goes on from OY728139.1 coordinate 1,196,854,311, forward strand.
ATAAATATCACAAATTATCAAAAACATTCTTAAAATATTTTAAACCCAAAAATCATTGAAATATATTCTCTCAAAATCTAACTTATCATATATCTAGGTAAGAACATATCAATCAATATGTACTTTAAATTATGACTCCCTATATTTGAATCTGTGTTATCCCAGACTAATTTAATATTAGTTTATCTAACCTAAACATATTCAAACACCTCATAATGGTTCACAAAGAAATTTTGAATTAAACAAATCATATACTTTGATAGGTTCAAACATAGTGTGTTGTTAGGACTCTTTGTCACACACTAGGGGATGATCGAGTTAATACCCAATCCACCCTTTTGGGTTTATTACCCCAAAGTACATCTATGTAAGAGGCTGTATCTACTTGGAGTATCTAGAAATCTAGATAAGGATTTGATTTCATTGAGAACTACATGATATCTACTTTTCTAAACTTCATTATGTTATCCTATACATAAAATTATTTTTTATACATATCCCTAGGGTATTTACAAAAGTTCTATTATGCTAATACCCAAATAAAAAGTACATAATTACCTTAACATTAAATCATATACTATCCTAAAGGTTTATCTATAAATTTGAAATTATGATCAACCTTGACTCATCATACCTTATATTATCCTTAACGAACATCATAATATCAAAATTTATCTAAACCCTGATTTAATACTAACTATGACACCCTAGACCAGCACTCCTGGCCCGAGTTCCACAAATACAAACTTTACATATTGGATTCAATACCAACAACATGCTACCAGACATAAAAATACATATTTATATGAGTTAATGAAAATATTGCATTTCATACATTACCAATACCTTTTAGGTTTATAGATTTATAGAATTAGAATAAAACAATAAATACTAAATCCCATGTTTTTTGTATTAAATAGACATTATTCCAATTATATACTAAACTACTTAATCTATAAGTAGTCTTCAAAATCTCCCACAAATTATTTCAAACATGATATCCTTCTATAAACATCACACATACTACATTTCTTCATAACATAGGGAATAGAAAAATAAGAAATGTGTGGACTCAATTGCTCATTAATGGAAATATATAACTAAAGACATCAAAAATACAAGTTGTTGAGTTAAAATTTGTTTCAAATTTCCCATTGTTCATTTCTCTTTGAAATAAAAAATCACACATATAGTAATCACATATATTGTTTATCATGTATGTTGTTTTGCAATTGTAATCACATATATTGTTTTTCATATATGATGTATTCTTATAATAATCATGTTTTTGGTTTACATAGTTTTATATGTTTTATTCTAATAATAATGACATATATCATAGTCACTTACAATCATAATTAAAGATTTTTTTTCCAACTTAACCACACATGTTGTTGATCTACACCATAATATTATGTTGTTTTCCTTTCAATTATAATCTCATATATAGTTTCTCATTGTAACTACATAAACTATTTTATAATCGTAATGATATATTATGTATTCTTATCATGCAACGTACCCAAGTTATTTATTGTATTGTAATCATACATTCTAACCAGATCATGAATTGTATTTAGGATATGCATCATAACCACATGAATCGTAGCGACATGCATCGTAACAACATGTATCATAACCAAGTTATGTATCATTTACAATATATATATCATAATCATAATAAGAATTGTAACCTTGTATCAAAAACAGGATATACATCATAATCACATCATGTATTTTAACCATGTTATGTATTGAAATTATGATATGATTCATAACTATGACCAGAATCATAACCAAAATATGCATCTTATCCATGTTAAGCATCGTAACCAAGTTATTCATCGTACACATGTAATGTATTAAATTATTGTCTTACATCAATATAGATTACATTCATCTCATAACCCTGGTTTCATACCCTTTTCACTTAATATTTTATAACAAAAAACGATGTCATTGTGTTGGTTTTATTCCAATAAAAACAATTTCGTGTATTCAATTTGTTTGCACTATCATAATTCCAGGTGTCCATGTACCTCTGATTTTGTTGGAGAAAAATGAAAATTAGATGAAATATGATTTTTGTAACCTAAGGCCTATAAATAAGATGTCATTGGAACCATAATAGAAAACTTTTTCTTTTATCATGTTCCAGAGAAAGATATTGTGACTTCTCTCTTGCTTCGTGTGAAAGCCTTGAAGATACAAGAAGTGTATGGATTATTCCATGTTCTTGTATTTCTATATGTTATTTGTTTTTAATTGTGAGTCCAATCAGTGTGATAATGATTGGGGGATTGTAGGGATAGGAAGACATGCTGCAGATCATCGTTGTAACGCCCCGACCCCAGCTACCCAGAGTCGGTGCATTACTTCGTAACATTGGCATGATCACAAAAGTTCAAGTCTCGAAAGAACGATTAGTTTAGTAGCCTTGGAAACAATAGATACATTCATAAATGTTACATTATATCATAAAGTGAAAAACTAATAACAAAGTCTTCATAGTACACACTCATATCCTCTTCTGACTATCCCTGCAGGTCATTCATAAAATACTTCTTCACATCCTGGAAAATATTAAAACATTGAAAGGGGTGATCTCAGATGCTCAGTAAGGATAACAATATTGCGGAAGCTTTCATCGATAAACATAAACATTTATGGCAATGTATAACTAAAACAAAAGCCTTTTAAACATGAACTTCAACATAATATGGCAAAAGTAAAATGAGATAATTCCATTCACTTCTTCACATGGATATTCTACTGGTCGAATAATCACATGCAATATCAATAACCACTTTCATAATGATGGAATGCATAATTCTAGACTATCATAACCACGTAGCCAAGGCCTCGTGCCAAGACCACAAATAAGATTTTGTCAAGGCCTCGTGCCAAGACACTAGTTTGTCTCGTGAGATCTGCCGATGCATCGAGGAGCTATAGCGGGCTCCACCAGTCACTTATTAAGTCCAATGAATTCCTCATATGAATAGCTTTAAACATATCACAAACCATAACATAGTCTTATCACATAAAACATGCATAAAGGAAACATAACATTTCCACATTTCAATCACAAGATATCAATACAACACATTGATATAATAAAAACGCTTTCAAAACCATTTTCAATACCAAAATAAAAGAAAGTTAAAACTTTGTATTTCTTTTTCATTAAAAAAAGTGATGGCTTGTAGAGGAAGCCGAAACTCAAATAGTGGTCACGACGGCGGAGAAGTCGTTGTCGCCGCATATTTACGGAAATAAAAACAATCCCTTTTTGTCATTTAGTAAAACTCTTCGTATAAAAAAGATTCCTTTTGGATAAACATACAAGTCAAAGGGGTTTATACACCGTATAAAAGAAAGTTGTGTATAAAACCAAATATGCCTCAATGAAAGGATAATGAGACGAAGTCCCATAAAAAGATCATTTTTAAAATAAAATAGATATATTATGTGTATTACACATAAATAAAGTACAAATACAAGATATGACATAATAATATAATGACATAATTTGAAAGTAGGAGATTAACCCAAAGAATGGAAATTGGGTTAAGAAATTCCCTTACAAAGATCATTTTTTTTAAATAAAGTAGATCTATTATGTGTATTCACTATAAGTACACATAAATAAATTACTAATACAATATAGGATATAATAATATCATGATATAATTTGAAATTAAGAGATTAACCCAAAGAATGGAAGTTGGGTTAAGAAATTCCCTTACCTTGCGTCTTGTCCAGACTCGACCGTTCCTTAACCTCCTGAATAATAAACAATATTTAATTTATATTTACTTAAGAACCTTTTTCATGTTCATTATTCCTTTTATATCACTTATTACCATGTTATGAACATTATGTAATTATTTAAGTTAATAACGGTCGTTTTGTCGATCTTTGGTACTTGAGTCAAAAATAAACTTCTTATAATTACAAGTTATTCATGTGGTAAAATATCCATTATATACAGAATTATATTCATGATTTAGATATCATATATATCATATATATACAGTATATACATTCATTTATAATATTACGTAACATTTAGAGGTAAGAAATGAAATGCACCGTTCATGGAGACGGTAAGCCGTACGTACGCATGAACGCTACTTTCATTTCAATTTCATATTTAATGGAACGAAATCATAATGATATAAATGTATAATATAATTCCAGTAAAATATAGTGTATAATACCATTTACACCATCCTTTATACATCCCACATATGGCATTAACGATTCAAATCACTTTGAGGGGGCGGTAGTCCGCACTTCCTAAAATGAAATTATCGCGTTTTACCCATAATGGAAATCATAAAGTATGCCATAAATGAGAAATAAAGAAGCATAAGTAAAACATAAACATATTATATATCATATATAAAAATATTGACATCTTAATGGCCACCTCTGAAGGTGTTATATGAGTGTTGAACAGTCATCGTTTCGTGAGGCAGAAATTCGCCATCCACAGAAACCGTATGTTCTTTAACCATTAGATGTAGGTGTGTGTAAGTGTAGCTATAATACTTCTTATAACAAAATCCTAGTATATTGAGGATACTGGTGTTGTTACAAAAGAAATGAATAAAAAGAGTTTAGGGGGTTGGAGAAGAAAAATAATACAAAACAACGTTAGAGAAGACATTACCTCAAAATCGGGTAACTCTTTTTGATTTGAGACAAAGGATTCATTGGGAAGAATTATGCCCTAAGTGAGGCTTATAGGAGTAATAGGGGGATGTTAGGAGAGTATTTGGGCAGAGTTTGGCCGAGCCAAATGGCTTGAAAGTGTAAATGAGGTGGGAGAGGTGGGGGCCTTTTATAAGTGGAGAGGAGGGGCTCTTTTGGAAAGATTGAAATGTTACATTATTATACAATGATTTTCTGATTCTAAAGGTCCCACACTTATATAATTCGTGGCTAAGGTGATAAGGGTTCGAAATCTACCCATCCAATAGTCTTTGGACAAGTCTATGCCTTGGATTTTACATTATCTTTTCATTTTATTAAAATCGTTAAATAATGAGGTCATCGCTGCATCATAATGATGTTATAAATAATTTAATTTATTTAATGTCTAAAAATTATAAAAAAACACTATGATGTAGGAAATCCTTTTAGATTTCTAATGAATATTTATAGTCAAAATTTGGACTTGTGTAACCCAACTTAAAAACTGTTTGAGTAAAACAACTCATGTTTGTGTCAATTTAATTTTAACATTAAATAAATATATATTAATGTCATTTTCCATCCAATGTGGCTCCATGGGGTCCCCAAGTTGACCCATGGGTTGTCTTGGTCGGCCATGACTCATCCAATAGGAGTAGGACAAGTGTCAAGCTCATCTCATATTATTAAAACATTATTTTTACCTTAAACTATACTAATTACCTCTAATCGCGATTAAGAACTTAAAAGTTACTATTCACCAAAAAATTATTTTAATCTCATTGAACCACATTTTGCTTCTTAATGACAACCATGTATGTTGGATTTTTGAAAATCAAATCACAGAAGTGGTAATATTTCATTTTAACGAAAAATCAGTTTTTAACAACCACTTAGTGGTTTCACTATTCATCAAAAATTGATGTTTTTCAGAATAAGGCCAAAATTTCACCCTATGCTATAATTGATATTCCGAATTCAAAAATGATGTCTATTTTACAACATTCCAAAAATATAAGTTTCATTAATTAATTTTATAATTAATTCCCGCTGTTACAACAAATAGCGTGTTTTTAAGAAACAATTTATATCAAAAGATTGGCAATTGTTTATGTCAAATTTCAATGTTAAATTAATTCTAATGACCACCATTGGATAAAATGGTAAAAATATATTCTAATTATACTTTAAAACCACTAAATAGTATAATTTATCACTATAAATTATTTTGATTAAAAAAGTTGTTTTTAAGTATTTTTCACTATTCATAAAAAATAGAAGTTCTCAGAAAAATACCAAAAATTCAACATAGGCTAATTTCGATATTCCAAATCCAAAAATGAAGTCCATTTTGATAAATAAAATTTATAAAATTTCAAAAAGTAGGTATTACTATTCACAACGGCTAGTTTAATTCGTTGTGGTGTGTGTTAGAGCTCGAGGTTGCGTACAACACACGCTATTGCATTATTGAATGAGAAGCGTATCGTGGAAGCTCGGGGTGTTACATTCTCCCCTCCTTCAATAAATTGCATCCTCACAATTTGAAATTTTTCTTTGAAAACAAAAGGTTTAAAAGAGAAAATACCTTTTTGGAAAACCCACATCGAAAATGAGGTTAATAAATATATAACATTAAAAGAAATCAAGATAAGTACAAAGGTCACCCGAGATAGCCCATTCTAGGATTCTATGAAAATATGGATATGGAGGAGAAACAAACCATCAAGGTCTGATGGAGAGTTATAGAAAATAGGATTAGGAGAAAGTTTAACTACAAGAAAATCACAAACTTGTGATTGGTTAAACGATCATTGATTCCCCAGTAGGAAAAGTTAAACGACAACATTTTTGTTTTGAGTTAACTTTTATAATGTTGAGGAATTTATTTAGGAGATTTACTAAGAACGTAAGGGAATATACATACTTGTTATGTATACTTTCATTCGTTAATAAATTTTTACCACAAACCCAACTTTTACTCCAAATGGTAACGGAACTCAAAAATATTCTATTTATCCTAATTGTATAAGGTTCCAAATATTAACACATACCATTTAGATTAGTAAAACTATTTTGTAATAACCAGGGACTTCCTGTAGGCTAGTGGTAGGAAATAAAGGCTTGTCGCACTATGGTTGTGGGTTCAATTCCTGCAGCTTTGTCCGACGCGACGGGTTATTCTCCACCCTGCAGGTTGTCCTTTTCCTAAAACTATAGTATTATAATATTCCAAAAATAATCTTCAGAAATGCTTTAACCTTAAACAATACTATCCATGGTTCAAATTAATCCTTTCCAACTTTAATAGTTATCCAAAATACCTCTGTCCAGACTTTCTCTAAATGGTCTCTAAATTCCAAAATCAACTGTAACATCAGATTACCCAAACAAAGAAAAGTTTCTCTTATTGTCACATACTAAAAATATGATTACCTTAATCATATTAAAACCTTACTGAAATCAAAAAGTACTGCAGTACAATCTTTATATATATCACATTATTCTTATAACCAGAATATAATCCTTGAGTCCAAAAGCACCAATACATTAGTTATTCTGCTTCAACTGTAGTAACAACATAAGATTGTCCTTGATCCCTTGGCCTTTTCTGAGGTAATTTTCCTTGACGCTTAAGACATTCATTTGCATAATGCCCCATTTCACTACAATTATAGCATTCAACAGTGATATCCTTTTTCTTTCCCTTGCAATCACGAGCCTGGTGACCCTTTTCTCCACATTTATAACAAACTCCCATTCCTTTTAGGCAAGTACCAGGGTGATTCTTCCCACAATTATCACATAATGGAAAATCCTTCTTTCCCTTTTTCCCTTTATCTGTCTCTTGTTCCACCGTTCTCTTCTTCTCTTGCTTTACTTTGTTGTCATAAGACTTAGAGAATTCCTTTTCTGTCTTGATAGCACATGAGACAATATCTTCGTACGATGAGAAGGATTGTGATACTAAAGCTAGACGGAGAAATGGTTTTAACCCTTCAAAGAAACGATCAATCTTACTCCTTGGGTTACGTATATAATCGGCAGCATGCCTCGCTAACCTTGTAAAGTTAGCCTCATACTTTGCGACATTCTCATCCTCCTTCTGCCTCAGACTCAGAAATTGCCTTTCCATATCCGCTCGATGGTCACGAGGAAAGTATTTTTCTAAGAAAATCTCTTTGAACTCCCTCCATTCCATATTCGATACATCATCATCTTCCTTTGTGTTTTGAATCAGCGACCACCACTGATCGGCATCTCCAGTGAGGCGGTAAACTGCCATGACAACCTTCTCCCTTTCACTACTCCCCAAGGCATGGAATATTTTCTCTAAGGAATTTATCTATTGCTCAGCTACTATAGGATTTGTACTCCCATTAAATGTTGGTGGTTGTTGCCTCATGAAGCGGTCTAACATTGATCCTCCACGTTGCGGATCAAGGTGCTCCATATGAGTAAGGTTATTATTCATAACCTGAGTGAGTTGTCCCAGTATAGTAATAATTTGATCAGCACTAGTTGTATCTCCAGATCCACAATAATTATTTTGAGCAGGAGGGAAATCCCTACACGGAGTGCGTTCATTGATACAGTTTCCATTCCTTCTACTAGGCGCCATTTCTAAACAATGGCATAAACTAGATTAGTTTATGAATTAAAATACATAATTCCATATTTGTAAAACACTTTACATAAATTGAACTATTTATGGATATAATCCATAATCATAAAAAGGAATGTTTTCTTTGAGGAAGTATATAATCGTAACCCTTTATAGTGGTTTGTAAAGAAAATAAGAATTATCCTAAGCATATCCCCCGGGAGTGTCGTAACCAAGAGTGCAGCAAGGCCCGTTGTCGTGCACCAGTTCCCGTTTGAGTCTAGCTCAAAGTGGTGTTTTCGGGTTTTACCCCTACGTATATCTGTGCTAGAGCCGCCTCTACCTGCTCGTATCCAGAAAGGGATGTATTGCTTGGAAAACTCACAACATCTCTATAATACCAAAATTCTAGGAAGCTCTTCTATACTAATCCTCAAAGTCTATCTTTGGGCTATGTGCTCTAATCAGAGTTTATCTAAATCTAGCTTCCAAGGTTAGTACTAAACTGCCTCTGATACCAACTGTAACGCCCCGAACCCAGCTACCCAGAGTTGGTTCATTACTTCGTAACATTGGCATGATCACAAAAGATCAAGTCTCGAAAGACCGATTGGTTTAGTAGCCTTGGAAACACTAGATACATTCATAAATGTTACATTACATCATAAAGTGAAAAACTAATAACAAAGTCTTTATAGTCCACACTCATATCCTCTTCTGAATATCCCTGCAGGTCATTCATAAAATACTTCTTCACATACTGGAAAATATTAAAACATTGAAAGGGGTGAGCTCAGATGCTCAGTAAGGATAAAAATATTGCAGAAGCTTTCATCGATAAACATAAACATTTAAGGAAATGTATAACTAAAACAAAAGCCTTTTAAACATGAACTTCAACATAATATGGAAAAAGTAAAATGAGATAATGCCATTCACTTCTTCACATGGATATTCTACTGGTCGAATAATCACATGCAATATCAATAACCACTTTCATAATGATGGAATGCATAATGCCAGACTATCATAACCACGTAGCCAAGTCCTCGTTCCAAGACCACAAATAAGATTTTGTCAAGGCCTCGTGCCAAGACACTAGTTTGTCTCATGAGACCTGCCGATGCATCGAGGAGCTATAGCGGGCTCCACCCGTCACTTATTAAGTCCAATGCATTCCTCATATGAATAGGTTTAAACATATCATAAACCATAACATAGTCGTATCACATAAAACATGCATAAAGGAAACATAACATTTCCACATTTCAATCACAAGATATCAATACAACACATTGATATAATAAAAAACGCTTTCAAAACCATTTTCAATACCAAAATAAAAGAAAGTTAAAACTTTGTATTTATTTTTCTTTAAAAAAAGTGATGGCTTGTAGAGGAAGCCGAAACTCAAATACTGGTCACGACGGCGGAGAAGTCGTTGTCGCCGCATAAGTACGGAAATAAAGACATTCCCTTTTTGTCGTTTAGTAAAACACTTCGTATAAAAAAGATTCCTTTTGGATAAACATAAAAGTCAAAGGGGTTTATACACCGTATAAAAGAAAGTTGTGTATAAAACCAAATATGCCTCAATGAAAGGATATTGAGACAAAGTCCCATACAAAGATCATTTTTAAAATAAAATAGATATATTATTTGTATTACAGATAAATAAAGTACAAATACAAGATATGACATAATAATATAATGACATAATTTGAAAGTAGGAGATTAACCCAAAGAATGGAAATTGGGTTAAGAAATTCCCTTAAAAAGATCATTTTTTTAAATAAAGTTGATCTATTATGTGTATTCACTATAAGTACACGTAAATAAATTACAAATACAAGATAGGACATAATAATATCATGATATAATTTGAAATTTGGAGATTAACCCAAAGAATGGAAGTTGGGTTAAGAAATTCCCTTACCTTGCGTCTTGTCCTGACTCGACCGTTCCTTAACCTCCTGAATAATAAACTAGAGTTAATTTCTATTTACTTAAGACCTTTTTTATGTTCATTATTCCTTTTATATCACTTATTACCATGTTATGAACATTATGTAATTATTTAAGTTAATAACGGTCGTTTTGTCGATCTTTGGTACTTGAGTCAAAAATAAACTTCTTATAATTACAAGTTATTCATGTGGTAAAATATCCATTATATCCAGAATTATATTAATGATTTAGATATCATATATATCATATATATACATTATTTACATTCATTTATAATATTACGTAACATTTAGAGGTAAGAAATGAAATGCACCGTTCATGGAGACGGTAAGCCGTACGTACGCATGAACGCTACTTTCATTTCAATTTCATATTTAATGGAAAGAAATCATAATGATATAAATGTATAATATAATTCCAGTATAATATAGTGTATAATACCATTTACACCATCCTTTATACATCCCACATATGGCATTAACGATTCAAATCACTTTGAGGGGGCGGTAGTCCGCACTTCCTAAAATGAAATTATCGCGTTTTACCCATAATGGAAATCATAAAGTATGCCATAAATGAGAAATAAATGAGAATAAGTAAAACATAAACATATTATATATCATATATAAAAATATTGACATCTTAATGGCCACCTTTGAAGGTGTTATATGAGTGTTGAACAATCATCGTTTCGTGAGGCAGAAATTCGCCATCCACAGAAACCGTATGTTCTTTAACCGTTAGATGTAGGTGTGTGTACGTGTAGCTAGAATACTTCTTATAACAACATCCTAGTATATTTAGGATACTGGTGTTGTTACAAAATAAATGAATAAAAAGAGTTTAGGGGGTTGGAGAAGAAAAATAAAACAAAACAACGTTAGAGAAGACATTACCTCAAAATCGGGTAACTCTTTTTGATTTGAGCCAAAGGCTTCCTTGGGAAGAATTATGCCCTAAGTGAGGCTTCTAGGAGTAAGAGGGGGAAGTTTGGAGAGTATTTGGGCAGAGTTTGGCCGAGCCAAATGGCTTGAAAGTGTAAATGAGGTGGGAGAGGTGGGGGCCTTTTATAAGTGGAGAGGAGGGGCTCTTTTGGAAAGATTGAAATGTTACATTATTATACAATGATTTTAGGATTCTAAAGGTCCCGCACTTATATAATTCGTGGATAAGGTGATAAGGGTTCGAAATCTACCCATCCAATAGTCTTTGGACAAGTTTATGCCTTGGATTTTACATTATCTTTTCATTTTATTAAAATCGTTAAATAATGAGGTCATCGCTGCATCATAATAATGTTATAAATAATTTAATTTATTTAATGTCTAAAAATTATAAAAAAAACACTATGATGTAGGAAATCATTTTAGCTTTCTAATGAATATTTATAGTCAAAATTTGGACTTGTGTAACCCCACTTAAAAACTGTTTGAGTAAAACAACTCATGTTTGTGTCAATTTAATTTTAACATTAAATAAATATATATTAATGTCATTTTCCAACCAAAGTGGATCTATGGGGTCCCCAAGTTGACCCATGGGTTGTATTTGTCGGCCATGACTCATCCAATAGGAGTAGGACAAGTTTCAAGCTCATCTCATATTATTAAAACATTATTTTTACCTTAAACTACACTAATTACCTCTAATCGCGATTAAGAACTTAAAAGTTACTATTCACCAAAAAATTATTTTAATCTCATTGAACCACATTTTGCTTCTTAATGACAACCATGTATGTCGGATTTTTGAAAATCAAATCACAGAAGTGGTAATATTTCATTTTAACAAAAAATCAGTTTTTAACAACCACTTAGTGGTTTCACTATTCATCAAAAATTGAAGTTTTTCAGAATAAGGCCAAAATTTCACCCTAAGCTATAATTGATATTCCGAATTCAAAAATGATGTCTATTTTACAAAATTCCAAACATATAAGTTTCATTAATTAATTTTATAATTAATTCCCGCTGTTACAACAAATAGCGTGTTTTTAAGAAACAATTTATATCAAAAGATTGGCAATTGTCTATGTCCAATTTCAATGTTAAATTAATTCTAATGACCACCATTGGATAAAATGGTAAAAATATATTCTATTTATACTTTAAAACCACTAAATAGTATAATTTATCACTATAAATTATTTTGATTAAAAAATTTGTTTTTATGTATTTTTCACTATTCATAAAAAATAGAAGTTCTCAGAAAAATACCAAAAATTCAACATAGGATAATTTTGATATTCCGAATCCAAAAATGAAGTCCATTTTGATAAATAAAATATATAAAATTTCAAAAAGTAGGTATTACTATTCACAACGGCTAGTTTTATTCGTTGTGGTGTGTGTTAGAGCTCGAGGTTGCGTACAACACACGCTATTGCATTATTGAATGAGAAGCGTATCGTGGAAGCTCGGGGTGTTACAATTGTATCGAGGTATTTCAATTGTTTAAAAGACAAAGGCTCCAATTAACTTCTTAATTGAGGGATTATTGGGATATGAAGATAGTCATGCCGATAATCGTATTGATGTCTTACCAAGGTGGTGGTAAGATAGAACTTTTATCTTAGTTGAAAGGATACCCTACTCTTTGGGATAAGATAATTGTAATACCTTTACATTTCTGATGTTATTTGTAATGTAAAGGGAATCACTTTGTTTCATCTTTCTATTCATATTCTATTACTATTGTAATTATTTCAATTATAATTATTTCATTATATATTGTATTAATAGATTCTATACATTGTATGGTAGAATCATATATATTTGTATTACTCTAATCATTGTATTCAATTCAAATACAATTTTTTTTATTACTAGTGGTATTACATCATATTATATCCATCAGATCCAAGAACTGAATAGTCATTTGTATAGGCTATGAATTGTATTATTATAATAACTCTTAAACTAAGTTTATTAGAACGTGTTTAAATACAAATATTTAAATCTATAATTCACTCCCTCTTGTATTGTGCCATCTGACATACATATACATCAATAATTCGATCCAAAAATTGGTATCAAACAAGGTTTCCACTGATTTGTTTACATGCTTTATTTCTTTCTTTAAGACAATTGTATTTCTATTACAAATATTTTGTTTATAACTACTTACTACACTTACATGTGGAGTGGACTAGTATATTTTTATAAGATGGTAGGAATGAATATTGGATCAATTGATAACCTAAACCCAACTATAAAACATATCATTGATGGGAATGATTATGAGTACTAGAGAGATCGAATTAATACATTTATTATCAATAATAGAGTGGACAACTTTGTCATGCTGACTAGAGAATACAAAATTACAGACAAGGAAGTTAGAACCTTTACCAACCAAAAGAAACAAGAATGTAAATTAATCTAAAAGGTACATAATACTTTGTTGTGTTCCATGACCAGGAATATATATAGTCATATATCATCATGTGAAGCAGCCAATTATTCTTGAAGAAATTGGAAGTCACACATTCTGTTACTTCCAAAGTTATAGAAACAAGAAGATCCATGCACTGATCTTAATATCATGGATTTGATTTTCCCTATGGAGAACAAGTATGCAAAATTCAAAAAATATTAAAGAAAATTGTTAATAATATTTAATCCATGGGAGATAAGGGTCTTGATGATGAATCACTTCTGGAAAACATAATTTATATAATTCCAAACTAGTGGGAATAAAAAAAGATAGCTATTTATGAGAAGAAGAATGTTACTAAAATCACTCTTAATGAATTATTTGGAACTCTTCTTCATCATGGGACAAGAATGAAAAGATATGATGATTTCAACAAACAAATAAATTGTAATGAAACTGTAGCTTTTACTACTACATCTAAAGAGAATGCAATAGAAATGGTAACAAGATCCAAAGCTAAGAAAGCTATTGTTATATCAGAATCCAGTGAAAGTGATCATTCATAGAATTAAATAGCCAATCTTGATAGAATAATGAAAAATATTTTTATAAAGAAATACTTTCAATATAGATTCAAAAATAAATATAGAAAGGAAAAAAAGACTCGAAATTAACTTATTATGGATGTATAAGAGCAGGTAATATTAGACCAGATTGTCCTTTGCTCAAAAGAAAAGACAAGAAGGATAAACATTCTAAAAGAAACAAGAAAAATTATTATAAGTCTAAGAAAAATAATGTCTTTAAAACAAATGATACTTGGTGTTCAAGTGGTGGTGATTCCTTAGACAAATCTTCAAAATATGAATCTTCTGGTCAGAAGAATATAATACTCATAGACGGACTACCTGATGAAAATAAATGTATTATGGCCAAGGTACACAATAAAAAATCTCCTAAAAATTTATCATTAAATTCTAATTAACCTGATGAGAAATATTCTTACTCTTCAGATGAAGAATCTTCCATAGATGGGGAAAATTTACCTACTTTTGAAGAATTATGTAGATTTGTTATATTACTTGATAATGATATTTCTAAAATCATGAAAAATCATGATAAGGAAAATTCTAGATTATCCATGTTTAAAAAAGAAGTATCAGATCCTTCAAAATATATCGATTAGAAAAAGTTTGATCTTGATAATATTTAAAAAAACCTTGTTGAAGTAAATTTTGAGATGGATAAACTTTCTAAGGACATTGAAAAAAAATTTCTAAAGAAAAATGTTTTTGAAACAAAAAAAAAATTACAAAAAAAATTTCTTATGAGAATAAAATTTTATTTAATAAACTAAAATGTAAAATCTCTTCTCTTAAGAAACATTTATCAAACTTTACCTATGGTTAATAAAAATTTGATAAAATGTATTCTCTAATTCAGCCACATAGAAATAGTTTTTATTTTTGTTATACTCATTCAAAATAGATTTTTTAGTCATAACGATTTTGTTCATCAAAGTGCCCCATTCTATACCAAATATCAATGTGGTGGACATTGGGAAATAAATTGTTCTCTTAAAAAAATGCAATCATTATGATTTCCTAAATCACATTTTGAAAAACAAAATTTGATTCCTAAAGTTCTTTATCTAAAATTTCCAGATCCAAAGAATTTTGGGTTTTGAAAAATGAATTGTTTATTTTTTAGGAAAACAAAACGTGTACCAACAACAAGAAAATTTGGTACATGGATAATGGTTGTTGTTGGCATTTGACTGGAAATAAATAATGCTTTGAAAATATCATTTAAATGAGAGGTGTAAGAGTGTCCTTCAGAGAGAATTTTCAGGGAAAGATCCTTGGTATAGGTAATATTTTTCTTTTAGGAAATGTTTTACTTTCAACTGTTTTGTTTTTTAATGGTATTACGAAAAAAATTTATAAGATTAAGTCAATTATGTGATGAAAGTTACTTTATGAATTTTATGAATGATAAATGTTTAGTTAACAATTGCAGGGATGAATTTATTATCTCTACCAATAGGCATGAGAATGTTTACACAATCAACTTAAAAGACCTCATGATCCATGACTTACCATGCTTAAGTGTAATGGAAGACCAATCATGATTATGGAATAGAATGTTAGGACACTATAACCTTAGGAAACATTGTAAACATTCAACAAAAATACTTGTTAAGAATCAACCAAATCTAAGGTATGATTCTTATAAAGTTTTAGACCCTTGTAAATATGTAAAGCAACATAAAACTAGATTTAAATCAATTAATAATATTTCAACTTCTAATGAATTATAGTAAGTTCACATGGATCTTTTCGGTCCTAAACAAACTGGAAGTATTGGAAGAATATACAAGGTATTTTTTTAGTTGACGACTATACTAGATTGACATGGGTCTATTTTATAGAAAAGAAATATGACACCTTATTCAATTTCTAAACGTTTAGATCCCATGTTAAAAATGAGAAAAACCTACTACTGATAACTATTCACAGTGATCGTAGTGGAGAATTTCAAAATTCATATTTTGAAACATTTTTTAGTAAAATGGTATTACTCACAACTATTCAACCCCAAGAACCCCTCATAAAAATGGTGTTGTTGAAAGAAGAAATTGTATTCTTTAGGAAATAAAAAGGAACATATTGGGTGAATACTCAATTACAAAGCATTTCTAGCATGAAGCTATTAGTACTGCATGTTATACTACAAATAAGGCTTTAACCAGACCTTTAGTTACAAAAACAACTTATGAATTGTGGAAAGGACAAAAACCTAAATTTTCATACTTTAGAGTTATTGGATGAAAAGTATTTATATTGAATACAAAAGATAATTTATATAAATTCACACACCAAAATGATGAAGGAATATTTCTAGGTCATTTCAAACCTTCTATAACTTATTGTGTTTTTAACATAAACTATTATACTATTGATGAAATAGTACATGTTATGTTTGATGAAACTAACCCCTATGTTTTTAAAAAACCCTTACCTACATTATCAGACATGTTTTCACAAACTGATTATCATTAATTGATTGAAAAATATTCTAAAAAAGTAAATACTCAAGAGAATGTTTCTGAAAACTTCGAATGAATCCTCAGGTGAAAAAGATTGGATTAGAGAAATATATGATGAACTAAATGAAATTAAAAGGAATCATGTCTGGAACTTGGTTGAAAGACCGAAATAAACTACCTTAATTGGTATAGAATGGGTTTTCAGAAACAAATGTGCTGAAAATGGAGTCATTATAAGAAATAAAGCAAGACTTTTTTCTAAAGGCTATAATCAACAAGGGGGAATAGAATATGAAGAAACCTATGATCTAGTAGCTAGACTTAAATATATTCTAATTCTATTAGCCTTTGCAGCATTCTATAACTTCAAACTTTTTCAAAAGGATGCAAAATGTTCTTTCTTAATGGTTTTGTACAAGAAGATGTTTTTTAGAATGACATCATGTTTTTGCAGATTCAAAACATCCTGATCATGTTTTTAAACATACAAAGCATTATATAGTCTTAAAAGATCCCCTAGAGTTTTGTATGATAGACCCAAAAATTTCTTTTAAAAAATAATTATGAAAAAATTACTAATTATCCAACTCTTTTTATGAATATAGAGGACAAAAACATTTTAATTTCTCAAATATATGTTGATGACATTATATTTGGATCGACTCAGGAATATCTAACTTATTTTTTTGTGAATCTAATAAAATATGAGTTGGAAATGAGTATGATGGGTGAGTTAACATTATTTTTAGGTTTTAAAATTTCTCAAAAACTATATGGAAAATACATATCCCAATATAAGTATATCAAAGAATTACTTAAAAAGTATGGATATGATAACACTAAAATTATAATCACTCCAATTGGTACCTCAAATACACTTGATCTGGATGAAGTTAGGAAAAAAGAACACCAAGAATCTTTTAGAGGTATGATAAGAAGTTTTTTATACTTAATAGCTAGTCACCCAGACTTAAGGTTTTCGGTATTCTTATGTGAAAGATACTAATATTATCTAAAATAATCTCATTTAAATGTAGTGAAAAGGATTTTTCATTACTTAAACAGAACAATGTATTTAGGACTATTCTATTCTTCTTGAAATGATTTTGTTTTGAAAAGTTTTTTAGATGATGACTTTGGATGTTATAGAATAGATAGGAAATGTACATCCATAACATGTAATTTCTTAGGAGATTCATTAGTTTTTTGGTCATGAAAAAAACAACACTCAATATCACTTTCCAATGATGATATGGAATATTTAGCAACTGGAAGTTGTTGTGCTCAGGTGTTGTGGATGCAACACACACTCACTGACTATGGCATGAGTTTTTCCAAAACTAAAATACCATCTGATAATAATAGTTCCATTTCTATTATTAAAAATCCCGCACATCACTCACGTGAAAAACACATAAATATTAACCAACACTTTCTTAGAGTTCACAAAAAAGGAGATATTATTTTACATTTCATCATAATAAAAGAAAAACATGCTAATATTTTCACAAAACCATTACCTTCTGATAGATTTGAAAACATTAAATAGAAACTATGAATTATCACTGTAAAGTAATCATTCACATCTATTTATTTTTTAAATTATCTCCTAACATTATGTTACCCATTTTAAAAGGAGGAGTATACAAAATTTTACCAGTTTCACCCTTTAGTTGTATTCTTATCGATTATAATTCGTTCAGTTTTACATTTTTACATGAATCCATTTTTTATTTATCAATTCTACATGAAAATAGATTTCACTATAATCAATTTTACTACTATCGATATTGGGATACTTTATCAGTGCTAAACTATCGATATTGGAATACTTTGTTGTTACTAGACTATCAATATTGGGATATTTTATCGGTACTAAACTATTGATATTGGAATACTTTGTCGTTTCGGAACTATCAGTATTGAATTAATATATCGGTACTGGATTATTTGTACCAAATTATTTGATTTTATCAGTTTTGGATTTCTTAACAGTTTTATTTTTTTGTATTATTATCATAAGAACAATATAATAAAACTGATACATCTATCCCAAAACTCCAACATGTACAATTTCTAAAACTCATTTTTCATTGTCCAAATAGTTGTCTCTCATTTCTTTCTTTTAAACTCATAATTGGTTTCAGTCTGAATATGTTTTTTGTTTTATGGAAAACCTCAAGAGTTCAAAATATTTCTAAACCATTTATTCTTTTATATCTAATGCAAACCGTCAATTTATTTTTAAAAGAACCTATCCGACATCAAAATCATCAATTGTTTCCTCAAGTCTAGTTGCACTATAAATAGTCACCATGGTTTATAATCAGTTCTTATCTCAGTTTTTGTAATCAGATATCTACTTAGCTTTCGTAACTAGGAAGATCTGCATGGTTTGAGTTAGTATTTCATGTTTGAGTCAAATACTTCTTCTCCAATGTAAATGAATCCTAAGGATTTATCTTCCATTAACCTTCAATGTGAAAGGTTTTTCTCTTGAGACTTTTACGACACTTTTGATTCATCTTTGAAAAGAATAATATGTTTCCAAGGATGTGAATATATTTGTGTTGAAATTCCATATTCTAATCATGATTTTTTGAATCATGATGTGGTGTTACAATTTTATAAATCAAAAGATATATACAAGGCTCTTAATATTTATTTCATGATGTATGATAACAAGTATAAAACATCAATAAAATAAGGAGCTATGTTTCTAAGAGTTCCATTTGAGGGTGATTCTCTATGTCCTTATCATAAATTACCAAAGCATGATGGAACTTTTGATAAGGGTAAAGATTAAGAATAACTTTTTGTTATTCATTAGGAGAAGAGAAAAGTGAGTCATTTTTCAAAAGATAATAGACTTATATCCCTCTTGGATGCAAGGGTTTTTGGTTACAAGAAATGCTGATAAAGAAATATTGAAAGTTTAAGATGTATATGTGCTTGATTACTTGGTGAACATGAATAAGTTCAACCTTATGTGATTCATTTTCTTAACAATTAAGAAGCTCAATTCCAGTTCTATAAAATCACATCATATCATGTTTCCAACCATTATCAGTAAGTTTATGAAAGAATGCTTGTTCTTGTGTAATGTTGCAATGAATTTAGATCCAACAACCTTAAACGATCCCATAATTAGCAAGGATTCAACAAGGAGACTCAAGTTACGATTCAATCCCGAATAAAAAATGTTTGAGAAAGATCTGGATGGTTAGAAGGAAAAGGAAGTTGTTGATGGTAGTGAGAAACCTTCTAATCCATCCAAGACAAATTTAGGTAAAAGAAAGGTAGATAAAACTACAATTAAAAAAGAATCAATGAAATAAACGTTTGTATCCAATGAGGTTGCTTCTATGTGGAGAAAGAAGAACGAAGAAAGGAAATAAGGGGATCCTCAGTTTGGTTTGGATTTTATTGAAGCCCTGGATAAAAAAATAATATCTAACAAAAATTTGAAAGAAGAAGAGAGGAATACGATAATGAAGAATATAAAGGCCCAACTATTGACATTGATACTCTTATTAAAATAGCTGAATAAGAAAAAATCGGTATTGTAATATTGGAGCCATTTTTTTAGACTCAATCAGACCCAGCAGAAGAAGGAATAGAAAAACAATCTTCTCAATAATCGGCTACACAATCTATTATTCAAAAATATGAATAATAATAAGTTGAACTATAAGAAAAAGACTAATAAGAATAATGGGAAGAAGAACATGGTCAAGAAGAAATAGAAGTGTAATAGAAAGAAGATGCAGAAAAGATAAGTCATTCCGCAGAATCCTCAAAAGTTCAATCATGTAATTTTCAATATCATGATCCTCAGTCTTCCAAGAAAGTGTCTCAAAGGGTTTCCTCAAAGAAAGTCATTCATATTTCAGATAAATAATAATAAGAGGAATATTTTGATAAGAATCATAATCCACCAGCTCAAATTATCGGCAATGAAACTCATTTAGATGATCTCTCTGAATACACGATGGATACAAATTCTAAAAGAACAATCACATTGAATGGAATTCAGTACATATAACAAGATTTGAATAGATTGAAGAAGATGATACCATTTATTACAAATATTTAATAAAGGTTATAAATTATTTCAAATACTCATAAAGATAAAACGAACTCTTTTAATGTTCTGATGGACATGTTTCTATGTCTTGAAGCCGATTTCAATATTTTTAACGAACATACTGCTGAGCACAATAAGGCTTGTAATATGTTTGTGAAGTTTTCATACAACATTGATGATAGTATCAAGAATCATATGGACAATCATGATGAATTGTTACATCTGGTAAATTTTCTCAATTTTATGTATCAAAATATGGATGCTGATTTAAATGAAAAACATGAAGTCTTTCAAAGACCCAATACCCCTTAAGGAATATCCTTAGAAGAGCTTGTTGGTCAAAAATAAAAATTTTAAAATAATATTAATGGGGTTGTATTACTCAAAAATAGGGTTTAAATTTTAGATAAGGCCTATAGACTATGATTGGATGATATAAATTCTCTCGAAGTAAATATTAAAGCTTAGAAAAAAAATTAATCGGTTTCAAGAAAAAAGGATTCAGAAGAATGAAATGGTTATTTCTTAACAGGATGTGAAGTTGATGGCTTGGCAAAAAGCTCTTGAAAAAATCATAGTGGACAAGAAAGAGTTCAATAAAATAAATCTTATAAAGATCAATATTTTGGAAAACATAAGGGGAATGAATTATTTATAGAACAATTGTTTTAATATAAATTTTGTTTCATTCCAAGTAAAAACTATTGTTTTGTACCCTTTTTCACTAAACTTTTTCAGGAAAAGAATATTTTCTCTTTTTATTTTTGAAAATCACAAAGGGGGAGAATGGTTTTGAAAAGAGGAATTTGATGAATATCCTATTAAGTGGGATAAATCACAATTACAGGTAAAGAGAATATGATCCTCAGTGATTCGTTTAAACCTAGTATGGAATTCATCATATTAATTATTACATTCAGAAGGTTTATTAAACTCAGGGGGGAGATAAGTTCTTTTTTTGTTTTGTTTTGTGATTTCCAATAATGGGGTGATTGTTGAGTCAAAATGAGTTTCAACTTTCCCATTGATAATTTGTTTTTTAAATCACAAACCACACATATCATAATCACATATATTTTTTTATCATGTACGTTGTTTTACAATCATAATCACATATATTATTTTTCATATATGATGTATTCTTATCATAATCATGTTTTTTCTTTACAAAATTTTATAGGTTATATTATCATTGAAATTAAATATATCGTAATCACTTATAATCATAATCACATATTTTGTTTTCCATCATAACCACACATGCTATTGATCTACATCGTAATATTATTCTATTTTACTTTTAATCATAATCACATATATTGTTTCTCATTCTAATCCGATAAGTTATTTTATTATTGTAACCACATATTATGTATCATTATCATGCATCTTAAATAGGTTAAATATTGTATCATAATCATAAATAGTTACCAGGTCATGTATCATATTCATGTTATGCATTGTAACCACATGCATCGTAACCACATGCATCGTAACCATATGTATCGTAACCCGGTTATGTATCGTAACCAAGATATGTATCATAATCATAATATTCATCATAAACCTATATCATAACCAGGATATACATCGTAATCACATCATTTATTGAACCATGTTATGTATTGAAATTATGATATGAATCGTAACCATAACTTGAATCGTAACCACGATATGCATCTTATCCATGTTAAGAATCGTAACCAAGTTATGCATCATACTCGTGTAATATATTGACTTCATGTATTAATTAACTACCGATTACATGCTTCTCATACCCATTGTTTCATACATTTTCACCTACTATTTTCTAACCAAAAACTACATCCTTGAGTTGGTCTTATGCCAATCAAAATTATGTTGTGTATTCTATTTGTTTTGACCATTGTAATGCCAGGTGTCCAAGTCCCTCCAAATGTTTTAACGAAATATGACCTTTGGAAGAAATATGACCGTTGGAAACTAAGTCCTATAAATAGGATGTCATTCGAACCAGAATAGAAAAATTTTGCTTCTATCAAGTTCTAGAGAGATATTTTGTGACTTCTCTCTTTCTTCGTACGAAATCCATGAAGATACAAGAAGTGTATGGAATATTCTAATTTCATGTATTTCTATAATTGATTTGTTTTTATTTATGCATCTGATCATTGTGATAATAATAGAGGGCTTCCTGGGATAGGAAGACGTGTTGTCGATCATCATATCAAGGGATTTCAATCGTTTAAAAGATAGTGGTGCTGATTAAATTATTAATCAAGGGATTCTGGGGATTGGAAAACAGTCGTGTGGATCATCGTATTGAAGGATTACCGAGTTGGTCGTAAGTTAGACCATTTTTTCCTAGGTGAAAGGATACCCTACAAATTGGGATAAAATAATTTTAATACCTTTACATTTCTGCTTCTATTTGTAATATAAAGGGAATCACTTTATTTATTCTTATATTCATATTCTATTACTATTGTAATTGTTTCAATTACGATTCTTTCATTACATATTGTATTAATAGATTCTATACGTTGTATGGTATAATAATTTAAATTTGAATTGCTCTAATAATTATATTCAATTCAAATACAATTTTTTTCATTACTTGTGGAATTACATCATATTATATCCGTCGGATCCAAGACCTATATGCCCATCTGTATTGGATGTGAATTTTACTGGTTTAAGACCTCTTAAACTAAGTCCATTAAAAAGTGTTTAAATATAAAGTTTTAAACCTAAAATTCACCCCTCTTTTATTGTTCCATCTAATATACATATACATATACATTATGATCTAACACAAGCATGGTATACATAATATGGAAGAAATGATTATTCTAAATAATTCTGTAATCAACTAAAACTATGATAATTCTATATCCATTATAATAAATGAAAACATTTATAAAAATAATTACTAATGTCATAATGATGTAATTCATAATGTAGGACATCAAAAAATATTTTCAATTCCTTTTACCAAGACACTATAATAATATGGGGAGAGGTATACACGAAAACCCAAGTTGTTTTTTCACATGAGACCTATCAATACATTGAGGGGATATTTAATGTTGGGTCCCACCCATAACTTGATTAAGTCCAATGCATTCACCTTAAGAGTCAATATGACATTTCATACCATTCTCCAAGGAACCTTTAGCTGAATAAAAACATAGTTATCTATACAATGAAAGATACAGAATGTCAATATATAATTAACCTGTGTTAGAAGTTAATAATCATCAATAATATCAATACTCTTCCTAACATCATAAAAATGGATAACATGATCATAACCCATATAGATAAAGAAGTTGGGTAATAAAAAAATATTTAGTAAACTTTCCAATAATCACATGTATTAGAATAAAAACATATAGAATACCAATTTTTATCCCTAGGCCAATAGAATAACATTCCTTCCAGGTGAACATCATTCAAGTTGAATTATGTGACATGCTATGTTCACACCATATAAATAAATGAGTATACGAGTAAGTAGATACTGGAATGACATGATAATAATACATCCATAGAAATAAGGTGGATGGTTTCAGAAGAATATATCTCTTGTATAATAAAGGAAACCCAGAACGATGTTGACATAGATAAAAAACGTCACTTTAAAATAATACTTGGACGATACCACCCAATAATGGATCATGAATTTTATTTTGTAGTACCACGTGTTTATTCCCAAATAATGTGAATACATATTAGTTTATAAATCATAAAACATTAATCCCACTATGGTAAATCTATGGAAAATGTTAAGGGAAATAGAATAAAAAACATTAGAGATCTTGTAGAAAATATTTTTGACATTGAAGTAAAGTAAAATTTTACATATCATTTTCAAAGGTAACTTTTGAAATAGTGATGTGAAATATCTATAAAACCTATATTTTTTAAAATAATCTTGAATAATGGAGACATTAAATGAAATAAATCTTATCTTGGATAAAATAGGATAGGAAGATAGAACATATGAATGTGAAAGGAAAAACGATTTTCATTATTTTAAAAATATATTTATTGAAAACTCACAATGTGAAAGGAGTTAAAAATAATTATTTTGTATAAAATTATAATTTACCCCTATATATTGAGAAATTATAATACAATAAAATATTACGGTGGGATAACCCAAAGATTGATGAAAAGAGTTCATGATAGAATAATATAACCCAATGAATGGGGATTTGAGTTATCAATATCCCTTATACTCCTAA
The DNA here is from genome assembly GCA_963277665.1 of Viscum album. Lineage (NCBI taxonomy): Eukaryota > Viridiplantae > Streptophyta > Magnoliopsida > Santalales > Viscaceae > Viscum > Viscum album. The sequence continues at coordinate 1,196,879,324 of OY728139.1, forward strand.
TATTAATATAAGGTGTTTTATGTGATAGTAATGTAAATTTATAGGAAACATTAAAATTCCATATAATATAATAAATTTTTTGAATATAACCAACTTTTATGTCCAAGAGGACAATCATAACTCAATGAATGAAAATTTAGTTACCAAAAATCCTGACAACTTGGGTAACAACTGAGTCAAAATCTAGTTGATGAAAAGGAACTGATTTGACTTATTATTTACCATTAAGAACAAAAATATGTTATAAACGTACATCTAGGGGTAGTGAATACACCATTCAAAGGAAAACAGGGTGCATAACATAAACATGTCTCAATGAAATAATGTTTGAGACAATGAACCCTTGCAGGTTGAGTAACATTTTAATCAAAACCCATTGAGGGAGTGGTATAATTGTTAAACCTAAAATACGATGATTGAAAGATAATATATGATATAATATCTCAAATAACAATTATATAGACAATATAAATTAAATTAGGTTCATAATATCAAGCATGTCTCAAAGAGATGAATTTGCGATGAAAACCCTTACCTAGATCCCAATTTATTATTTACATTAAACACATGTAATAAATAATTAAATTAAGTTCAATAAATACATATCCAAGAACCTTATTAATAAATATAACCATTTATATTAATAATTTAATATCATCATTATGTACATATATATTATTTAGGTTTTACCAACTTTTTAACACCGAGTGTAAGTAATCTTTATCGCTTTGAACTAGTTTCATAATATAGGCATCAGTATTGTTGTACCTCTCTCTTAGAGTGTTTTAATGTTGAAAAAATTATAATTTTGTATCTAATGGTTTCATTGAGTGTATTTAAAATTTTCCTTGTGGGATCCAATTCATGTTTTTAAATAACCAAATCATAGAACATTTAGGATCTTGGTTAATCCAAATGAAGGCTTTGAAGAATCATTGAAGAAATTTATAAAGCATCTTTCCATGTGTTAAAGCCACAGATAGAGTAAAGATTTTTAATGATTCCCATGAGATAAAGTGGATATACCACTTCTTGTTTCATTGTACATAAGGAAACACCAACTAGCTAGTGGCATGAGGTAGTGCCTACAGATCTCTTGAAGACCCACCAACCAGCTGGTAGAGTCCCACCGGTAGGCCAATGGATGAAAATAGAATATGGAGAGATCTAGGTAGGACACTGAATACCCAATTAAGGCTACTATGTATCTAGCGACATCAAGGGTGATTATCCTAGGAGGAATTTATTATGGTAAAAAAAACTTACCTCATCACTTTAAAGCTCTGGCTTGGCCAAAAGACTTTTAGAAACTTCCTAGTCCTCTTGAAGCATATAAAAGGATGTCGTGGGTGCCTTGGATCTCAACAAACAATAAAAATATAATTTAAATAATTCAATTTTTAATCTATAACAATGTTTTTATCTCTTTCTCCAATCCACCATATCACGATACATTATCTATTTCCATATCTTATAGGCTCTCACCATTGCCTCTATCTCTCATTCTATGTTTTTATCCTTATTTAAAGAGAGATACATGACTGAAGCTATAAAAAATTTTGTCAGAAAATATATCTTATCTAAAGAACTCTTATACCTTTTTTTAGTTTCCATTAAAACCAATTTTTTTAGTTCTTGGGTTTCGCTTAAAACCAAGGGAAGTGGTTCTAGGGTTTCTTCTAAAACCAAGGGGAGTGGTTATTGGGTTTCCGTTAAAACCAAGGGAAGGTATTTATAAAACATATATCTAATTGAGGGGTGGATACACATAGAATATTCTAGTGTTATTACCAAACTTCTTATAAAATATTGTTTATCTTTTTAATTTACATTATAGTATGGGATTTTTATATATCAATTCACACACTTGTATAAATTTGATTCAACAATTTCCACACATAACTTTGAATTATGTTTTAAATCCAGATTGAATTTATCAACTATCTCCCAATCGATTTATATATTTATTTATTTCATCACAACAAAATCATTTTATTAAAAATTGTACTTTAACATTCTCTTTATTTTTAAATGGAAATTAACCCACCTATTTCTATAATTTATCTTTCAACAATTGGTATTAGAGTGTGATTTGATTTTATATCAGAAATATTTCTTTTCTTCAAATTATCTTTTTTAGAATCCCATTTTTCCTTCTTTACCAATAATTTGTAGAAAATGGTGCTTTGTTTTTTATTAAGAACATTTCTTATTTTGAAAAATGTTTTTTATTTTCAAATCATAACCAATTTCAAAGTTATATATTAAAATAGAATATACTTCTTATACTCATGTTCCTTTTTTGATGGTTTACATTATTCCTCTTCGAAAACATGCATGCCTATTTTCCTTATAAGCATTGGATATCTTGTTTTGAATTTTTTTTGTATTATTATACTTTCCTAGGTGTGTTACTTTGTGGTACAAGGAGATTTTGGATTCCTATCAGAGCTCCCTAGTTATGATTGTGTTTCACTTCTATGTCAACCCTGTGGATCTGGCGTGATCTTGGCACAACATCAATGTCCCTCCCACGGGCTACTTGGAATGACCTCAGTGTGGTTCTGGTGGATATGGTGATTCGTTTCGTGCAACATGGGAGATATTGGTTGGAAATATCGATGTTTCGGTTGGGTGGTGGTGACTCGGATGGGAATCCTTCAGTTCACAACTGTGAGGGTTTTTCTTTTCCTTGAGTGGTTGTTGTATTGGGTTAGGCAATGATGCAATGGACGTTTTCAGCTTCCAGTTTTTATCAGTTGTGGTGTGGGGATTATGGGTTCATATTTCCATTGGTTCATGATATCTTCAATTATGGATCTATTTGAAGTTTTTTTTGGTGGCTTGTGGGTTCATGTTTTCATATTTCTGTGGTTTCTTGATTTCCGGTGGCTCGTGATTTCTTTATGGCACTGTTCATTATGAGATGTTGGTTCAAATCTGGTGTATGTCGGTGGATTTTGGATTAATAATTTATCTAATTTTCATCAATTTTGGTTTTTTGGTTGGGGTTATCATCTAGTTTTTGGTTCATAGATTGAGTTTCCTTTCAAGACGGTTTATGTTTCTTTAGATGTTATTTGCTGCTGGTGCTATAATAAAGGTGTTGATGTGTGGAATTGCAAGGGATTGAAGCTGGGTTCTTTTTCTTGGGGTCATTATAGTTGTTTTAGCTTTGTAAATCATTGTATATGTGGCTTGGGTTCTTCTGAAATTATCCATAGGAGGATGAAGTCACGCCAGTTTCGAAGTTATTTGATTTGTTGATTTTTATTTTTCCTGTATTGTATTTGTGGTGATGTGATGTGGTATCACTAGAGCATACCTCGGTTTTCTTGGTTCTCTTCTCTTGTTCTAGTATTCCTCCATTCTCTTTGAGGTGGAGTAGCATGGTGGTCTTCTTGGTCCTTTGGGACGTGAGTTTGAGAAATCTATTTAGGGATATTGATAACGATTATTAGGTTTATGGATTTTTTGAGACTTTTTGGATTTGAAATTTGGATAATTCTTAGTGGCTATTTTTGAAATATGAAATGGGCAGGATATGTGACATTTTTTGGCATATGGTTTTATTATTAATTTTTATGATGAAATCAACCAGCACTCTACATGTATCATCTCCATATAAGGATGTAGAGTAGGAAGCAGTCACCTAAGCATGGACATTCAGAATTGGATGAATGGGAGGTTATGGATTTTTCATCGGTACCATGACCATGAATCCATGCGAATGAAAGATTACTAAGCTATTATATAAGGAAGAGGCTTGACATAATTATTTAATTACTGATTAGGGGCAGTTCCTTGTATTCTTTATTTGGGTTACTTGTTTTATGATTTTATTTCGGGTTTCCCACTTTTTCCTCAAAAGTGCTTTGGATATTAAAATTTAATGTCTAGTCAGTATTATTATACTACCCCAACTAAACGTAAGGATAAATAGAAACCCAAAGACACTGCATCTTGTGAATTATAATGTAAAGATATGAATTCATTGAATTTTTTTTAGATCAAAATGAATTAAATCATGTATACACTTGAGAAAATGCTCAAGAAATTTTTTAAACTGTTAGAAATCACACCAGAAGTCACAATTAAAAATAAAGATTATATATTGGATATGTATCATCATGATTTTAAAAGTTTCATGATTCATCCTAATAATTCTATTACTAGCATGTTTATGATGTATATTTACATTTTTAATGGTTTAAATCCCTTATTGAAAATATATCTATATAAATGATCGTAAATAAAATCCTATGGGTTTTTCCTAGTTTGTGGTCTCCCAAAGTGATGATGATCTAAAAAGTCAAATACATAAAATATATAATATTTTAAGAACTCATCGAATCTCAAATGACAAATAAGATCATCAAGAAATTCCAAACAGTAAAATAATTAATGGATGTCAATGAAACCAAGAAGAACATAACTTGTAAAGCTATAAAAAAGTGTGTATTTTTTGAAGTGATAGTGATGAAGTAGGATAAATTGAGTGACTTATCAAAAGGTTTATAAATTTTTTTAAGAAGAACATGCATACCCAAAAGAAAGATCAAATTGAAGAATCTATTTTAATTTTATATGAATTCAACAAAAAGGGTTATATAAGACTGAAATTTCTAATAAGAAGATAGAGGTTTAAATAAAAAATAAGGTAATAAATCTCTTAAATTCAAAACTTAGAGTACTAATGATTATTAAATGAAGACATCATGTTCTTGAAACTCTATTACGAATTGTATCATGGTGTAGGTTGAGATAAATATAAAGTAAAAGTCTTAATCATCCACCACATCTTCTTTATTTTTCTTCTTAAAGTCCCCTAATTTAAAAAGAAATTTAATATGCCTATGATCAACTCAAAAATAGTTTTTAACAACATTATTATTTATATAGTTTTATTGAAAATAAATATAATCAATTAACTGAAGAAAAATATCATGTTTTAAAAGAAAAGGATCATCTTTTAAAAGAAAAATATGACTTGGTATTAAAATAAATAAATCATTTGAATGTTTAAATTTTTAAATATGAAATCAAGAATCTCAAAATCCATTTTAAAAAATTCACCCAAGGCAAATAAAATCATAAAATGATTCTTGTATCCCAATATATTAAAACAAATACTGATGTGTTTAGTTTTTCAAATTCAAATGAAAAATATTTGAGAAATACCACTTTTTTGAAATTAATTTCCCAAAATAAGTTTTGAAAATATAATAAAAACTCATGGAATTTAATTTAAGAGATTGATTGTAAAAAATTTAGATATGGAAGACATAAGCTTATCTATTTTGCTTATAATATTATTAAAATAAATATATATTTTTTTGTTTTCCAAATCCTTATTAGTTACTCATAGTGGACCCAGAATTTTTTGACCTTATCAAGTTTATTAGGTCACATTTCTGAACCCTCAAGGGTAACAATAGACTCATCATTTTTAGTTTTTGTTGGGATTCACAACCAAGGTTCATTAATCCATCACTATCTATCTTGAGTTCATTATTATATTCTCTTATTGAGGTAAAACTTGGCTCATTTCTTTTTGGATGAATTTGGTCATCAATATTTATCTACATGGGAAAAGGTTCTTAATTTATTTTTTATTTTAGTTCTCTCTTTAATATAATTTCAAAATCTATCCTATATTTTATGTCTATAATTTTTTAAATAGAGAGAAAGAGTTTTTTACAATTTCTTCTCTCATCCTTATCAAAATTTATTTTATTATTTTTTCAAATCTTTTATTTTTCAAATATTTTATCTTTATAATATTTATATTTACTCTTATAATTAATTTTTAATTTATTTGATGTGATCTTCATTTTTTCAACTCTATTTCAAAAAATAATAATTTACCAATTTTAATATTATTATATGACCTATTTGTTTTATAAGGGGGGGGGGTATTTTAGTGATATTTTCTCCTGTAATATCTTATCCAAGCATGATCTTAATGATATATCTTGTATGCATGTGATATCATGAGAATGTTTCGTTAAAATAATTTCTTAAATAACTCTTAAACGATCTTCAATTTTCTACTCCTTATTTTCCTTTTTGATAATAACAAAGAGAAGAAGTTTTATGCCTTTATTTCAAAGAGATATTTGGTGTTATAATTGTTATAGTATGAGAAGTTTTTGTAAATTATTTTATCTGGTTAAAAGGAAATATATTTTTTCATAAGGTAGTTATTTCTTGATCTTTTTTTTATATCACTAAAATCATAATCATATTGAATATTATTTGTCTTCTAGGCATGTATCTTGATTTGTTTTCTAAATCATTCTATCTTGATTTACGTATTAAATTTTCCTTTTTAACTTCATTTTTTATCCTCAAAATGGTATATTTTGTATCTATATCTCTGATGGTATTTTAATGATCACAAAAACCCACTTCTTATATTATGGTTTCATTGAGTGTTTATCATTTATGCCTTATTGTATCCAATTCATTTTTTAAGGAACCAAATAATGGAATATTGAGAATCTTGGTTAATACAAATAGAGTATTTTAAGAATTATAGAATATATTTATGAATTCTATTTGAATGTGTTAAATGATTTTATGGAGTCCATAAGTTCAAAAGAAGCTCATGGAATAGATTGGACATTCCACTTATTGAAGCATTGTACAACATGTAACACTGACTATCTAGAAGAATGAGGTTGTGGCTATAAATCTCTATAAGGCCCACCTACTAGTCGGTGAAGTCCCAGTAGTCAACAAGTGGGAGCTGGAAAAGTTTTATGAGAACCAAGTAGGCCACCACCTACCTAGTGGATGCCACTAGGTATCTGGGGGATTTGACAAAGATCATCCAGGGAAGAATTTGTTATGAAAAAAGGAATCCTTCTTAGCTCTTTAATGATCTTGCTTAACCCAATGACTTATAAAACATTCATAGTATTCATAATTTATATAAATGGAGGCCTTAGGTTCCGTGTATCTCAACAAAAAACACCATTGTAAGTAAAATTATTCAACATTGAATCTTTAAGAATCTTTCTCTCATTCCCTAGCTATCCTTTCAGGATTTATTCTCTATTTACATATCATATAAGAACCCACCATTGTCTTTATCTCCCACTCTCTATTTTTATCCTTAGTTTGAAAGAGATAAAAGACCAAATAATTAAAGGCTTTTCATATAAAAAATATATATTTTCTAAAACCTCCTTCTACCTTTTGTTCTTGGGTTTCCGTTAAAACAATGGAAAATTGGGATCTTGGGTTTCCATTAAAACCAAGGGAATTGGTTCTTGGGTTTCCCTTATATCCAATGAAATGTTCTTGGGTTTCTGTTAAAACCAAGGGAAGGTATTTATATGAAACATATCTTTAATTGAGGTGTAGAGACATAGGGTATCCTCTGTAGCTATTAGTGAAATCCTTATCAAAATTTTTTGTCTCTCTTATTTACATTATTGCATTGCATCATTTTATATCAATTCACATGATTTCATAAATTTAATTTGGTTTTTTCTATGATTAACATTAATATTATCATTATAAATGACATTAAATTTATCAAATATCCAACAATTAATTTATCTCTTTATTTATTTTATCATATCAAAATAATTTTATTTTGATGTTGTCCTTTACCTTTTTCATTATCTTTTAAAAGGAAAATCACACCCTCTTTCCATAATTTCTCTAAAAAACTACTATCTATTATTTTTCCAAATTCTATCACTATTATATCATATATTCTACTAAAAAACGTTCAAATATAATTTATAAATATATAACATCATTTTATGGTAGTTTCAGTTACAAACCATAAAGATGAAATAAATGATGATTATGTTTCAGTGATTCTTAATTAAAAAAATGTGTTTTCTTAATTAATGAGTTAAATGATGATATAAACATACAAAACAAAAAAAATAATAATTATATGATTTTTTTCATATTATAATGTAAAACAAGTTCTCATATTCATCCATGATATAAATTCATAGTATTGTTCATATAGGTTGTTAAACCAACCCAAACATGAACCTACTATTATGAATGTGTCACAAATTGAGCGAGAGGGCCCCACTTGGTGGGAAGTAAGATAATTATGGAACACCAATCCCACCTCAAATAGGATAGGAGTTGATGAGTTACACAGAGTAGGCATATCAAAAACACGAGAGGCCTTATCCTAAGGCAACATTACACACACACACATGCTACACGGACTTATCATAAGTGTATAGATATTAGAGATGGGATAACTAGAATAACCCGATAGGAAGGTGATCACATGCCCAGGATATCATAGATGGGATAAATGACCCAAACTAGGGAATAATGGTATAGGATCACACCACATTATACACGTTTAGTTACCTAAATATATTTGGAGCTTACCCGTAGAGGGGATTACTCATCCCATGCTACATATAGGATACCTCATTGTGCCCTCTTATGGATGGAAAAAGGTAATGAACCTACACTAATACGGTTTGAGGGAACCTACTGAAGCACATACCATATTTATTCTAAGAATAAAAAGGGATCCAATTTATCCTTGATGAAGTACACGACATGTGCAAAGTGATATACAACATGTCTCGCTAACTCTATAATTACATAGGTCCAACCGTCTCACATGACATGAAATTATATAGATACATGACATGTCTAATAGGGTACATAGTGTGTAGAGTTTGGTATGGTACTTGATGTGTTCCATCTTCTTGAGCCCATGTACATTATAAATTACATAGGGTGTACTCTACATCACACATCATGTAGGGTCTGGTCCGGTACTCAGCATGTGACCTCTTCCCAATCCCTTTTACATAACAAAGCACACAAGGTGTTCCACAACACACATGGTGCATGGGTTTACATGGACTCTTGGACATATAATCCCTATACATGATGACTTAGGTAGCTAGGGGTCATATATATTGTAGGTTAACCACATGACATGTGATATCTAACTCAACATGTAAACCCTAACTGCCACACCTAGAAGTCTACATAGTGTGTGTTCCCCTTTACTACACATCATGTGGTTTATAATATCATAGAAATCCTAATTAATCATGTAGATTCACCTTTATATTCATTATTTACTTCAATTTGACTACTAATGACACCAAAATTCTTGGATTTGGGTTGAACAACCATGTCATCTAGCAAGAAGCGGGATTCAGGCCATTCTTCACTGGTAAAAATGGCCACTATCACCATACCAAAGCACCACATGGTCTAGCTTATTGTAATCCCATAGTTCACACCCACAAAAGCTCTCCATTATCACTAGTGGCCAGATTTTGGCCAAAAAATGCTCATAATTTCTGATCACTTCTCCTTAGGATAGATCCACTCAATATAGCTCATAGATCCACCATTACCTAAACCCTCACTAGTTTACAACCATCACCACCAGGCCTCTACCACATCTAAAAAACCCAATTCCAAACCCATGACCATGATCCATTGTGAAAAATAATGAATAACAAAATAATCCATACATGGTATCATTGAATCATCATCTGATCAAGATGATTTTGATGAACATCAAAGAATAGAAGGATAAAGGCACATAGAACAAAGTAAGAATCACCCAATGGTAATTTTTATATGAACATCACCATCAGAATCCAATGGATGGGTTGGATTATAAAAGGAAAAAAATTCAATGAATAAATAAATCCAAAATTACAAGATTTGGGAAGAGAAAGTTGATGTTAGAAAAACCGACAAAGATTGATTTGTGAATTGATTTGGAATTAATTTATTCAGGTTTGTCTCAATCCATTAATTGGGATTAAACCACAAAGTCAATTTCCATACCTTGGGTTGGATCAATCTATGATGAAAATAATTTCTTCTTCATTTTCATTGGTGAGATCCATGAACTATATAGATTATTAAGAGACACACTATACTATGATCCTTAATCTATGATTCTATGTTCACCCACCAATGTAATCTCTATCAGAGCCCTTCCTCTCAAACCTCTCAATCATCTAGGGTTATGCATATTACCCTATGGAATTCTCCAATTTGATTTCTAAATATAAGCGTTTTTAGGGTTTGGAAAATAAATGGAAATTAATGTTCTTTTATAATAATTTAATTTATTTTATCTACCCATGACAACAAAATACCGAATAATCTGATGCTGATATTACTTATGTCATGACCAAGGTGAAACCCTTTGTTTGGATTTAACAAAATTCATGGTTTTCCCATTCATGAAACCATTGAGGTGTTATTTCATTATTTCTGAAAAACTCCACATGCGTGATATATAATATTTAATATTTTTAACATATCAACATTGAGGCTCCATGACCCCCAAAATTCTATGCCGACTCTACACTGAATGTTGAAAATTTTCTTTATAATATTTAAAAGCGTTTCAAAGAAATTTTGAAATCATTATATTCTCCCCACCTTCCAGGGTTTTCATCCTAAAAAGTGAAAATATATTTAGATAGGTGACAACATTGATCCCACATCTTGATTTACCACTCCCATGAGCTCACTTGGATATCTCCATGCTTCCAAAGAACACACACCCAAGGAACAAATTTACCCATGAAAAATATTCTCCCACTAGTTCTCAAACACCATGAGGTAGCTTGATAAGGTAACTTTATCCTTAATGTATAACTCACCTTATTTGAAAACTTGTAATGGATTATAAATGTTAGGTCCACTAGGTTGAATACCCTGAGAGGGGGGTGAATCATGGTATGACAGATTAATACTCTCTCCCATTCAGATCATGTTTCATTGTTAGAAAAAACTCAATTCTCTCTTCCTACCATATCAATGTACAAATAGATATGAAATCATGTAAGTCACACAATGATTTTTACATGGTTCACCCTCATAGGGCTATGCCTAAGGAGCATACAATGGTGATGTGCCGATGTACCGAAGTCACTATGGATCAAATCCAATAATAAGTACAATGATTGGGCACGATATTCTCTACCCAAGCTCACTGCCTTTACAAGTATTAGGTTCGTCTCACTGCATTCCCAAGAGTCACTCTATATGCCACTTTCTCTAGATCACTGGTAGTGGAAAGGGTCACCATCTTCCTCTTCCTGCGATCACTGCTCCTGAAAGTAGTATACCCACAATTTGTTGAATTATAGGTTAGATAAATTTTAATGACATGTAGGTCCCTTAATTTTCATGAATTACTACATCCTCAACTATGGGTAGATGCTCTATTGAATTTCCTTTATCACCCATAGATGAATTCCACCTTTTCAGGTACTGTCAGGTACCGAAAATTCCTTTCTCAAACTGGTTTGAAGCATTTTCAAGTTCTATTGTTCAAATCAGGAACCACCTTCCTCTCCTGCATATTGAGTACTGGGTTTGGTACGCAGACCGCCTGATCTGTGTACTACTAGCTCTTCTAAGAACCTCCTCTATTCATGGACTGCCTCCCCCTTCACTATCAGGTATTTCTATCGTGTAACGATTCTACGAACCACCTCTGCAAAAACCCTCCTGTCTGTGAACTTTTCTATATTCACAGACTATCTTCATTCCGCATAATGGAGATATCCCTCTATGTACCTGTTGTAGAAATCTCCCCCTCAAATTCCATAGATTCCTCATCCGTGTATCGAGACAACTCCTTTCGCATACCAGACTTCCTTCTCTACGTACTAGACTCCCTTTGCGGGTTAAGAATCCCCAAAAATACCTTAAGCACAAACTACATTAGGAAATTTCCAAATTCCCAGAGAAAAATTTATTCTATAAAAATTTTCAATCTCCACAGTAAATGGTGGGATTAGTAATTTTTATATAGGAAAAGATTTCACCATAATTCACTAATCCAAGATGTACTAAATCTTCAATCCATCCTCTACCGCGTACTGTTCCTTTTGCTGCCGCGAACTGCATGCCACCCGCGAACCATTTTTCATACATGCTCCACGTACCACCTATACTCCTACGTAGTTGATTTCATCTGCCAACTTCAACCCATCCGCATACCACATTGCCTTCTGCCACGAATCTTTTTCAGTTTCTCTAGCTGCACTCGCGTACCATTTCTACCACTCCGCATACCATTCCCGGAACATGGTACACAGCCCATGAATTATGTTACATGGTTCTCACCCTTTTCCAATTTTCTTCAATGTTCTTCATACCACTCACTCCTATGAAAAAATCCTTCATTTTCCAACATCAAACTCCCAATATTGAGGCCCAAAAATTTGGCTAACACTGGGATACTACACCACCTTAAAAATCTATCTTCAACAAACAAAAACCATTCTCATTTGTAGTCATCTAGATTTTCAACAAATACAATTACACCCAAAAAACATAGAGATGAAATCTTGATGGAGTTTTCCAAATAATATCCCCCTTTGGGTTTGTTAATAACTCATCTCATTATAATGCTTGCATATTTTGATACCTTATTAAAACATCTTCCATCATCAACCCCCATTCTCTTTACCCGATTAAAATATCAATAAAGAATTTACTCAACACATACTCTCAGCCCACTTGAGAAATTATTATTGTGAGAAAAAATAGTAAATGAAAAGTTCTTCAAAGAATAACTTCATTTCTGAAACCAATTATTGATACCAAACTGATACCAATTGCTGAGTGCTGGAAGCCTTCTGAAACTATTCGAACACCACTCTTCTACTTTTATCATGATCCTCAACTATCATGATATATATTCTTTGATCGATCACTTCTAGAATTATCATATTTAATGCTCCCCCTAAGTTATAACTCCAGCTTCAACTCCCCCTATCTCACTGCTCCACATAACAACTTATCCCCGTGTCTTTTCTCCCCATGGAATAGTCACATTTCCCCCCCTTTGTCAATGAACCCAAATAGAACATCAAGGATGTCTACAACATGGTAAAGAACATATATCATCACATTAAGGAAAGACACAACATACCTTAGGGATAGGGGTACCCACATCCACAAATTTTCAAGTGTAGGGATTTGACTAGACTCCTAGATCCAATTTATTCCCTTCAAACACTTTTTTGGATAAGGCCTTTGTAAGAATATCTTCCACTTGTAGTTCTATAGGCGCATACTCTAACTTCACAAGCCCTCGATCTACCTTCTCCTTGATAAAATGATATCTTATTTCAATGTGGCTTGTCCTTGGGTGATAAAATATGATTTTACCAAGATTTATAGAACTTGAATTATCACAATGGATTCTGATTGAAGATTTCACTTCAATCCCCATATCTTCAAGTTGCTGCTTTATCCACAAGAGCTGTATGCAAGCTTGAGTAGCCGCAATGTATTCAACTTATGTGGTGCTCAATGAAATACAATCTTGTTTTTTCACTTAACCAAGAAATAAAAAACCCTCCATGACAAAAGTCAACTCCTGTGGTTGATTTCCAATCATCTGTTGAATTGGCCCAATCCACATCTGTATATCCCAATAACTCTAGTTGAGATTTGTCATTATAAATTAATCCAAAAGCCATTGTTCCCATGATATATCAAATAATACTATTTACTGCAATCATGTGGCTCTCCTTTGGATTTATTTGATACCTCGATGCCTGACATGTGGAAAACACAATATCAGGCCTTTTCGCTGTCAGGGACAATATAATTCCAATGATTTGCCTATATTTTGTGCTATTAACTACCTTGCCTTCATCATCCCATGAAAATTTCAACCAGTTAGAAACTTGAGTCTTCATCTATTTGTAATTATCCATTCCAGATCCTATTAAAACCTCATTAGAATATATAGATTGATATATGAAAGTGAAATTCCTTTTTTGCATCACCTAGAAACTAAAGAAGAAATATTACCTCACCAATCATATACATTTCAAACTCTCTTTTCATTAATTCAGAAAAATGTCTGCATTGTGCTTCAACTAATCCATCATAGATTATGTCATCAACATTTACAAACACCATCATCCTCTGACTACTTCCATTGTTTAAATATAGATTGTAATAATTTGCACCACACTGGAAACCAAGTTTATTTAGAAACTGATCAAGCCTTGAATACCATGTTCTTGGTGCTTGCTTCAAGCCATATAAAGACATTTTTAGCTGAAAAACTATGCTCTTATCTTTATGAACAAGAAAAATATCTAGTTTCTCAATGTAGACTTCTTTTCCATGAACTCCATTCAGAAATGCTGACTTGACATCCATCTGGAATGCCATAAAATTTCATTTCACTACTATGGCCAAGAATAATCTAATTGTCTCCAGCCATGAAACATGTGAAAATGTATCATCAAAATCTATTACATGTATCTATAAGTGCCCTTTTCACACCAGTTATTCATTATTTCTAATAACAACACCATCTTAATTCATTTTGTTATGAAATACCCACTTTGTCCCGATAAGATTCTTGTCTGCTGGTCTCGAAACAATTTCCCATGTCTAATTGTTCTCAATTTGGTCAATCTCTTCATTCATTGAATGAAACCAATTCTTATCTTCACCAGCTTCACCAATGATTTTAGGCTCCACTTATGATAAATATGATTCTTTTTGTAGAGACTTCATCCTTCTTGTCTCCACTAGTACTACCTGATCACCAATTTTGTTCTCCTTATCAATTTCATCGACTCTTGCTAGTCTCTAGGAAGACACTGATTTTTTCTTATCATATGAGTCTTCTTCTAAATTAATCTATGGAGCTAGATCATATCATGATCTGATCATATCTTCATCACTATCCTCCTGAGGTTGATAATGTATTTACTGAACATTCTGTTCATTTTCTACTATAGTCACATCATGAATTTCAACTATCTTTCCTAGCCTCTAATTGAAGCATTTATATTCTTTGCTTTTATTTTAGTATCCAAGAAATATTCCTTCATCCGCACAGGATTCAAATTTCCTTTATTTCTCCTTATTGAGAATGAAACATTTACTTCCAAATATTCGAAAGTACTTCAATGATGGCTTCTTTCCATACTATAACATGTATAGAGTCTTATCCTTTTTTGGACAAAGTAAAGCTCTATTTGAAGTGTATACTGCAATCATTATTGATTCTTTCCAAAATTTATTCGGAAGGCCCTTTTCAATGAGCATTGTTCTGGCCATATTGTTGTCCATCCAATTTCTTATCTCAACTACTCCATTCTGCTATGGAGTTCTTATTGATGAAACTTGATACCTTATCCAATGTTTTTAGATATAATACTCCAATTTGAAATTTGTAAACTTTGTTCCATTATCTATTCATATCATCCATATTTTCTGACCAAGAATCTTTTCACATTCCCATCGATATCTTGTAATTCAACTAAACACTTTAAATTTTTGGGTAATTATTGAAACCCATGCCATTATGCTACAATACTCAATGAAGAGAACATAATATCTCCTCCCACCGATATACCTCAGTGAAATTGGCCCACAAACATCAATATGTACCAACTCAAGATATATTGTTGAATTTTTATCCTTTTGTTTATATGTATTTTAAAATATCTTCCCCTGTTGACAGGCATCGCATGTATGTGTACAATCATGTGATAATATCATAAGATTTTGAGCTGCAACATATTTCACCAGATCTTCCAAGGAACCTTAACTTATGTTCCCAAGATGCATATGCCATAACTTATCCTCTTCATCCTTGGACAGAATGCACATATCTTCTTCTCCACTCACAATTTAGATATTCACTTTTATAATATTTCCTTCAAACACAATAACACCATCCTTTGACTTGATGATACATAATTTTTGGAAAATCTTATGGTATTTCCAGAGTCACACAATTGAGTAACACTAAGAAAGTTGTGACTAAGCCCCTTAAAAACAAAGAAATCTTACCGTCTCATGTCTTATCCTCCAAACATGGATTTTCCTGAACCAATAATTTTTAAGCCCTCATCATTACCAAATCTTATAATAACTTCTTTATCATACCTGATTCTGGTCACTTGATTCTTATTTCCCATCACATGGGAAGTGAATCCACTGTCCATTATCCATATCCCCATGCAATCTGATGCTCGCAATTTCTACAACCACGACCTGCTCAACCCTTTTCTTTTTGACCCAAGCCTTTTAATTCATAACCTACATTGAATGATAATCTTGATCTTCCTCATTATATGATGGGTCGGATTGAACCTGCAGAGTTGCAAATCAATTTTGAGTTTTCATCTCACTTGAAGATACTTTTGGCTACTCTCTTAAAAACAAATTTAGTTTTCCTCGTCAAATTCCTATGCATTGTTGATGTGAAATATCTTTCTATATTTCATATTACTTTAAACCTGAAATAATGACCATCAAATGATGACCTATAATTTTGAGATCTATACGACCACCATTGTTGGTCTTGTTCCCATTGGTACCTATTTTCTATGAAACATACATTTTCAGAGTGTCCCATCTTACCACAACAATATCATCTTATGTGAGGTATATTCCTATGTTGCAAAGTTGCACCACTAGTTTTGCATTGGGTTCCTTGAATCTTCTGATTCTGCTTCGTGCCCAAATAAATCTTTAATATTAGACTGAGTTCTTGTGGGTTGACTCGAACCATAACAATTTTTTGTTTTATATCAAGCCCCATACTAGCCTTATCATTTAGAGTGGATTTCTGCTTATGTTCTTACGGACCACTCTACTCAAGAATCATCTTCTATGTATCATGTATGATCTTCTTTCCTAGAATTTTCTCATGATCTTGAATTGTTCATAGAAGACTGACAACTTCTTCTTTTAGTTGTTTGATACACTTGATTTGATCATTACCAGTTTTAGTCAAACTATCAATTTAAATTTTATATTTTTTCAGTTATGAGTTTTTACTCAACCACCTTTTCAAAGCTTTTTGTAATTAAAGACCTCATATTTTCAATTTCTTCTTTTAGTTCAGAATTCTCTTCTTCCAACTACTGCATAATGTGTTTGGCATCACGAAAAACTTTGTTGTATTTCTTCATTTTGGCTCTCAAAATATCTACCTCTTCAAGGGAATCTTCTAATTCAACTTGCAGATAAACTCTTCCTTCAATTTATCCTTCTGCACTGTCACTTTATTATTTTGTTAAAGAATTTCTAGCAACTAACACTGAAGCATATACTTTATATTTTATCCTATCCTATAACTCTTCTTCCTCATATTCTTATGATATTTTATCCTATCTGAAATCATATTCTTCTTCTTGAATAACTTTCTCCTAGTACTTCATCTCCCTTTCTCATTGGATGAGTACTTATTTTGTATAATTTCATCATTTTATTAATTTTCATCATCAAACCTCTTAGAAATATTTTCTGCAAAACTCCCAATCTTTCTGCATCGAAAGCATGAAAATGGAAGTTTACCATTGAACCTTGTTGGCGCCAAAATATGGCCCGAAAGAAAGGAATGAAAAGGACGGCTGGCGCGCTGCCTCACGAATCACCCACGCGAAGCACCGATGCGAAGCCCCGCCGCAAAGCGCCCCGACCATCGTGGCCCCGCGAAGCTCCAGAGGTGGTGATGCTCCGCGAACGCATTTGACGTTCGCGAGCCGCCGCGAAGCTCCAGAGGCGGTGATGCTCCGCTAACGCATTTGACGTTCGCGAGCCGCTGCAAAGCTCCAGAGGCGGTGATTCTCCGTGAACGCATTTGACATTCGCGAACCGCCGCGAAGCTCCAGAGGCGGTGCCCTCTGCGGACAACGTTGACGTTCGCGAGCCACCACGAAGCACCAGAGCACGATTTCAACTTCGTGGCGCCCCTTCCCTATAAATACTGGACTCCCCCTGAGTCCCAAAGATGGACAGTCCGACATTTCGGCTTCTCCTCTCCTGAATCGCGAAGTACTCTTTGCCCCGGGAATCATGAGCTCCACGAGGTATTTCTACTTCGCGAGACGCCTCTGCTTTGTGTCGTTTTGATCCCCTCTTCTGAGAGGGTTGCCCCTCGCGAAGCTCAAGGGCATTCGCGAAGGAAGGGGATTCCCAAGGGAACCCGGGCAGCCGCGGAGCAATTATGCATCGCGAAACACCCAACCCATACTAGTGATCCCTATGCTAAGGCAGGATCACTTCACATCATGAAGCACACTGCTTCGCAGGACCCTGCTTCGCGAGACACCCCTTCTTCACGAGGTAGTGCTCTGAAAACACTGTTCCACTTCGCGAAGCACCTTCCACTCACACCTATGCCCCATGCCAAGGCCAAGGCACTTCACTTCGCGAAGCACACTCCTTTTCTTAGAGATTCCTCTTCCCGTGCGACCCTCCAGGTTCGCACGATGTGATTTCAAAGTCCCATGGGCAATACCACTCATAGTGTTGCTTCGCCTAATGCTTCTTCGCATAGCCATGCTAACGTGGACAACCTGATGGTTCGTTCCCCAACCCCCCATGACCATGGCCTTACTGGTACCTTCCCTTCCCCAAGGACCAGAGGGTACTGGTTATGTAAGTCCTAGGGGTGCGGAGTGAACCCACCTCGTCCGAGCTGCATGACGTTAAACTGCCAAGCACCACGTCCTCAACACATGACGTTAAACTGTGACCCGACCTCGTGTCTCTCATGAAGGGTCCCCCAGATCGAACATTCTTTACACCACTCGTCTCCACAAGAATTGAATCACCCATCCACAAGGGATGATATCCTCCTTACTAGAGTGGCGTATGTTCATGGGAGAAGGGCGACCCTAGTTCCCCAATGGATGACTGCACCTCTGCATCTCCGTACTTCCCCACTACCATGGTCAGTGGAGGGCGTGATAGGGAATGAGTCACCCCCCTCTGGGCCTCCATCCTGGAGTAAGTCCCAACACCATGGGCCGCCTAACTCATAAGCCCCTCTTCGCTTCTCACGGACGCAACCTTCACGACGTGATCGTCAGGTCCTTGCAACCTCTTGTTTCTCACACCGAGCATGACTCAAGTGGGATTAGAGTGAGCACCAACCCTGACCCCCTTCCGGAACTACGAGGTCTTTGATCCATGCCAAGGCATGGTACGTAGGAAGCCTCCCTGAGGTTCAAGCCCACCCGTCTTCTATTCACGTCGGGTCCCATTCCCGTCCAGCATGACGTTAAACTGCATCCCGGTCCGACGACAAGCCGTTGTGACTCACCCTTCCTGAACTACGAGGTCTTTGATCCATGCCAAGGCATGGTACGTAGGAAGCCTCCCTGAGGTTCTAGCCCACCCTTCATCTATTCACGTCGGGCCCCATTCCCGTCCAGCACGACGTTAAACTGCATTCTGGTCCAGTGGTAAGCCGTTGCGACCCTTCCTAGAGAACTACGAGGATTTTGATCCATGTCAAGGCATGGTACATAGGAATCCTCCATGAGGTTGAAGCCACATTGCTCGGTCGTTCACTCACATCGAGTTTCGCCCTCGTCCAGCGTGACGTTAAACTGTATGCCCCTCCCTTTGTCCTGCATGACATTAAACTGCACACCCATTCCCACCTAAACTATGAGGTCTTTGATCTATGTCATGGCGTGGTACGTAGGAAGCCTCTACGAGGTTCAAGTCCACCCACCATCCAGTTGTTCCGACCTCATTCATGTCGGTTCACCCCTGTCCCGCATGACGTTAATCTGTATTCCACAACCTGAACTACGAGGACTTTGATCCATGTCAAGGCATGGTACGTAGGAATCCTCCCAGAGGTTCTAGCCCATCTCCCATCGGACCAAGGTCCCTCATTTACGTCGGTTCGTCGACACCCACCGCCCATCATTTATTCACGTCAGGGTTCACTACCGTCCCGCAGGACGTTAAACTGTATTCCATCAATCCATTGAACTACGAGGTCTTTGATCCATTTTAAGGAATGGTATGTAGGAAACCTTCCCAAGGTTCAAGCCCACCACTAGTGGACCCACGAGTCTACTTTCACGTCGGTTCTTTGACAACGTCCATCGGACCAAGGTCCACATTAACGTTGGTTCGCTGACGACGTCCATCGGACCAAGGTCCACCTTCATGTCGGTACGCTGATGATGCCCATCGGACCAAGGTCCACCTTCACGTTGGTTCGCCGGTGCCATCCCGAACTACGCGGACTTTGATTCCCTGCCACGAGGATACGTAGGAAGCCACTTCAAGGCTCAAGCCCAACTTCACTGTTGCCCCCTGCGATGGTCCCATTTCATCTCCCCTCCACTCCATTCATCCACCTATCACCCATCCTGATTCTCGCCCGGACCTCATGTCTCGGTGAGACCATGTCGGTATGCTCTTCTTCACAGCCGCCCATGGGCTGGCCCTAGTATCAGCATCCCTTCAATGGAAATCCCACAATCCGATCTATCCTTGTAACACCCCAAGCTTCTACGGTACGCTTCTCCTTGAATAATGCGATAGCGTGTGTTGTACGCAACACTGAGTTCTAACAACCAATCAAACTAGCCGTTATGAATAGTAATACATACTTTTTGAAATTATATATATTTTATATTTTAAAATGGACTTCATTTGTGGATTCGGAATATCGAATTTATCCTAAGGTAAAATTTTCGTACTTTTCAGATAACTTTCATATTTTGATGAATAGTGAAAATTACTAAATTTTAATTAAAAACAACTTTTTTAATCAAAATAATTAATAGTGATAAATTATAAATTTGAGTGGTTTTAAAGTATATTTAGAATATATTTCTACCATTTAATACAATTTTGGTCATTTGACATAATTTTACAATTAAACCGAACATAAACAAGTGTCAATCTTTTGATAGTTATTATCTCTTAAAAACACGCTTTTTGTTTTGACAGCGGGAATTAATTTTAAATTAATTTCTGCCACTTCTGTGTTTTGAATTTAGAAAAATGGATTCCATATTTGGAATCAGGATGTTCAAATTGTGTAAATAGGTAACTTTTATTTTTAGACATTTTGAATAATTACTGCGGTAAATATTTTATTTACCATGGTTAAGGGTAAATCCGGTAAATAAGTGTTAAAAAATAAACTTATAATAATACTAAATTACCCTAAAACGTGTCCTAGCCTTATTGGTTGATACATGTTCGACCATAGGCATCTTTGGGTCGATTTGGGGACCCCATGGTGCCACTTGTAGGTGATAGGGACATTTTATTTTAATTAAGTTAAAATGAATACAAAAATGACACAAGCATATATCATTTAGAAAAACAATTTTTACATAGTGTTATATATGTTGGAATTTAGATTATAAATATTCATTAGAAAGATAAAAATATTTCCAACATAATTATATTTTATTTATAATTTTTAGACATTAAATAATTTAATTTATTTATGACACAATGATGATGTATTAATTACTATAATAGTGAAACATTAAAATAATTGATACTATAAATACCCAAATAAATATAATATGAAACTTTTAATGAATTAAACTAATTTTCTAGGATAATATGATATATTAGGATTTATTTAATTGACTTTTTTCGAAGTAATCAATCTGTTATGAGTTTCAAAAAAATCAACTATTGAATAGGGTCAAAATTGACATAAAAGAGTTTTTAAAACAAATATTATATTATTAATTGATATTAAATTCCTAAAAATCTAAGGTTCTGCCAAGAGACCTATATCATGATAGTTTCATCATTAATGGACCACTTGGGGGTCTCTTGGATGTATATATTATGTTTATAAACCATATTATATAAAAATACAAAGAGACATTGTAAAAGTGAAACTAATTAATTTAGAGTTAATACTTAAAGATAAGGTTAATATAAGTACCCAAACCTGTCTAAATTATATTGGTTGAGTTGTTTTCGAACTATCCCCACCTTAAAATTTAAATAATAATCTTTGGATCCAATGGAAACCGAATATTAATTTATTATAAACTAATATTTCTAGCTTTTCCAAAGGTGCCCCTCACCCCTCTTATAAAAGGTCACAACTCCTTCTAATTTATTCACACCATAAAAGCCTTTTGGTTCGGCCAAACTCTGCCCAAATACTCTCCCAACATCCCTCACTACAACCTAGAGGCCTTAGTTTGATCAGAAAGCCAACCTAAGGAGCCCTTTTGATCAAATCAAAAGGAAGAAACCGAAGAAGAGGTAATGATTTCACCACCCTTTTCCAAGTTTCTTTCTTCTTCCACTTCTTCTTCCTTTGTTGTTACCATTATAAAATAATAACTCCAGTATCATATATATACTATGATGTTATTATAAATATGGTACAACCATATTCAGTATTCTATCCACCCTTTGAATAACATGTCACCACACGTGCGTACGTACAACTTACAGTCTCCACGTCGTGGTGTAATTGTTATTCAATAATATATTATTTGGATGGGTATAATAATGATGTGTAACTCATGTAAATAATAAATATAAAATGTTAATGATTCTGTATATATTATATACCATCCATTTATATATTATTTTAATATCCAAAGAATGATATTGTCTCTCGTGTGTACGTACAGACTACCGTCTCCACGAACGCGATGAGATTCATTCTCCATCGTATCCATTCAAGTATAATTATCATTTGATGATTTAAAAAATGATGTTTAAAGACTTTATATCATTCTGGATACGAATAATATACAACCTATCCTTTACAAACATGTCTTACGTAGCAAAACATATAAAAGAAAACAAGTAAGTTAACACCCGAAACAACGATAATACTAAGATATTATTATCAAATCAATATTAAAAGATCATATATGATATCATATTAATGTATATGATTCTTTTATAATTTAATAATAATTATTTAACCATTATACAGGTGGTTAACCTACCCCAACCAAGGAAAAGTACAAGGTAAGGGGTTTTCATCTCACTCCTTATTCCCGTGAGATTCATGCCATATTGCCACCATCACCTTTTCGGTGGTGTATATACTGCCCATAATTAAATTCTTTGTGTAATACAATCTAATTTTTGTGTATTTACATATTCATTGTATGATACCTCTTTCATTGGTTGTATGTTTCATAAGTTACCAAATTGGTAAGGGTTATTTCACAATCTCTTCATTATCCGAGGTTGTTTATATGTAATAATCTACTGGGATCTCTTTATCATCGACATCCATGTTTTCTTCAAAATTTATTTCAAAACATTTTTATTATTTACAAGAATATGGGTTAAGGTCATTTATACCCTTGTTTGACTTTTTATAAGAGTAATCTTTCCATCGTTTTCAAAACAAGGTCCTTTTTAACCTTTTCGACAGAATTAAGGTAAGAATGTTTTTTTAACTTATACGGTGGGTGCGGTTATTTTCTGCCGTTATAAAATCTTCAAAGCTTTCCTTACAAGATTATAAGAATATTTTCAAGAAAATGTTTTATTTTATATGGATCTTAAATGATTTCAAAAATAGAAAGAGATATTTCTCTAAAAAGTGTTTTGATTTCATCAATGTCGAATCCTTTGATGGATTTTACGCTTATTTGAAGTTGATTTATTATGATACAAAACTTCTATATTGTATTGAAGGTTTTGTGATATGTTTGACTATGGATGTGCTATTTTTATACCATTCATAGTTTATGGTGAAATTATTGACATTTCGTATGCTAGTTTTAATACGAATGTTTATGTTATGTTTAAACCTTTTCATATGGGAATGCATTGGACTTAATATGTGACGGGTGGAGCCTGCTATAGCTCCTCGATGCATCGGTAGGTCTCATGAGACAAACTAGTGTCTTGGCACAAGGCCTTGGAAAAATCTTATTTGTAGTCTTGGCACGAGGCCTTGGCTATGTGGTTTTGATAGTCTGGCATTATGCATTCCAACATTATGAAAGTGGTTATTGATATTGCATGTGATTATTCGATTAGTAGAATATCCATGTGAACAAGTAAATGGCATTATTTAATTTTACTTTTGCCATAATATGTTGAAGTTCAAGTTTAAAAGTCTTTTGTTTTAGTAATGCATTGCCTTAAATGTTTATGCTTATTTTGAATGTTCCACTATATTGTTATCCTTACTGGGCATTTGAGCTCACCCCTTTTCTATGTTTTATTTTTCCCAGGATGTGAAGAAGTAAGTTATGAATGACCTGCAGGGATATTATGAGGGGATAATAGTGTGGACGGTGGAGACATTATGTTGTTGTAGTAGTTTTTCATTTTATGAGGTAATGTAAAACTTATTATTATATCTAGTGTTTCCAAGGCTACTAAACCAATCATTCTTTCCAGATTTGATCTTTCTTGTGATCATTCCAATGTTATGTAATAATGAACCGACTCTGGGTAACTAGGGTCGGGGCGTTACATTTGGTATCAGAGGAAGTTTAGTACAAACCTTGGAAGCTAGATTTAGATAAACTCTGATTAGAGCACGTAGACCTAAGATGAACTTTGAGGATTAGTATAGAAGAACTTCCACGAATTTTGGTATTGTAGATATTTTGTGAGTTTTCCGAGAAATACATCCATGTCTGGATACGAGCAGGTAGAGGCGGCTCTGGCACAGATGTACCTAGGGGTAAAACCCGAAAACACCGCTTTGAGCTAGACTCGAACGGGAACTGGTGCACGACAACGGGCCTTGCTGCACTCTTGGTTACGACACTCCCGGGGGATATGCTTAGGATAACTCTCATTTTCATTACAAATCATTATGAAGGGTTTATGAGTATATACTTTCTCAAAGAAAACATTTTTATGATTATGGATTATATCCATAAATAGTTCAATTTATGTTAAGTGTTTTATAAGTATGGGATTATGTATTTCGATTCATAAACTGATCTTGTTTATTCCATTGTTTAGAAATAGAACCTAGTGGATGAAATGGATACCGTATCAATGCACGTACTCCATGTAGGGATTTCCCTCCTGCTCAAGATAATTATAGTGGGGCTAGTGATGCAACTGGTGCCGATCAGCTAATCACCATACCGGGACAACTTACTCAGGTTATGAATAATAACCTTACCCGTATGGAGCACCCTGATCCACAGCGTGGAGGCTCAATGTTAGATCGATTCATGAGGAAACAACCATCAACGTTCAATGGGAGTACAAATCCCTTAGTAGTTGAGCAATGGATAAATTCCCTAGAGAAAATATTTTAGGCTTTGGGGAGCAGTGAAAGGGAAAAAGTTATCATGGCAGTTTACCGCCTCACTAGAGATGCTGATCAATGGTGGTCATTGATTCAAAACATGAAGGAAGATGGTGAAGTATCAAATATGGAATGGAGGGAGTTCAAAGATCTCTTTTTAGAAAAATACTCTCCTCGCGACCATCGAGCAGATATGGAAAGGAAATTTCTGAGTCTGAGACAAAAGGAGGATGAGAATGTCACAAAGTATGAGGCTAACTTTACAGGGTTAGCAAGGTATGCTGGAGATTATATACGTAACCCAAGAACTAAGATTGATTGTTTCTTTAATGGGTTAAAACCATTTCTTCGTCGAGCATTAGTCTCACAATCCTTTTCGTCGTACGAAGACATTGTCTCATGTTCTTTCAAGACCGAAAAGGAATTCTCTAAGTCTTATGACTTTAAAGCAAAGAAAGCGAAGAAGAGACCTTATGATCAATCTAGGAATGGAAATAAGGGGAAGAAGGGAAAGGTTGAATATCCATCCTGTGGTAAATGCGGGAAGAAACACCCTGGTACTTGCTTGAAGGGAATGGGAGTCTGTTACAAGTGTGGTGAAAAAGGACACCAAGCTCGTGATTGCAGGGGGAAGAAGGAAGCTACCAACATTCAGTGCTATAATTGCAGGGATATGGGGCATTATGAAAATGCATGTCCTAAGCATCAGGAGAACTTACCTCAGAAAAGGACAAGGGATCAAGGCCAGGCTTATGCTATCACTACTGTTGAGGTAGAAGCTCCGAAAGACGTGGTGACAGGTAATTTAATGGTTTCCTCAAGTTTAGCAAATGCATTATTTGATTCTGGATCATCGCATTGTTTCATATATTCCCAGTTTGCTAAGAAAATTAGATATTTCCAATTTGATTTAATAAGGGTGTTGTCAGTTAAAACTCCTAAGGGAAGTATCATTGCAACAAAGTTTTGTGAATCAGTCCCCATTAGAGCACATAAATGTTCTTTATCTACTAATCTCAACGTCATACCTATGATTGAGTTTGATATAATCCTCGGTATGGACTGGATTTCGAACTATGATGCGAAGATTTATTGTAAGAAGAAAGAGGTTACGATTCTTGATGATAATGATAAGGAATCCCTTATCTTTAGAGCAGAATCGTCACCACCTAATTCTTATTTAGATCCACCCCCAGTAGCTCAACTTAATTCAATTATTGGGGAGGAAGAGAATGAAATAACTGTCGGTGAGGAAAGGAATGTTCAAATAGAGGATGTACCTGTTGTGAATGAATTTGTAGATGTATTTCCAGAAGATTTACCTGGACATCCTCCAGAACGAGAAGTTGAGTTTTCCATTGATTTGATTCCTGGATCAAGGCCTATATCGAAGACCTCTTATAGAATGGCCACTGTAGAATTAGTTGAACTAAAGAAACAACTAGAGGAATTGAGTAATAAGGGATTTATTCTCCCTAGTGTTTCTCCATGGGGAGCCCCTGTTCTTTTTGTTGAAAAGAAAGATGGATCTATGAGGTTATGTATCGACTACAGGGAGATCAATGCTATAACAATAAAGAACAAGTATCCCCTACCATGCATTGATGATTTATTTGACCAACTACGTGGAGTTCAATACTTTTCAAAGATTGACCTTCGATCTGGATACCATCAGTTGTGTGTGAAGAAGGAAGACATTCCAACGACAGCGTTTCGAACCAGGTACAGGCATTACGAGTTTACTGTAATGCCGTTTGGATTGACTAATGCACCCTCTGTATTCATGGATCTGATGAATAGAGTTTTCAAGGAGTATCTCAATGAATTTGTGGTGGTATTTATTGATGATATCTTAGTATACTCTAAAAGCTACGAAGATCATGAAAATCACTTGCACATTATCTTCAAGACTCTGAGGAGGCATGAATTATATGGGAAGTTTAGCAAGTGTGAATTCTGGCTTCAGGAGATTTCTTTTCTTGGCCATATTGTCTCTAAAGATGGAATCTCTGTTGATCCTTCTAAGACCAAGGAAATCCAAGAATGGCCAGAACCTACGAGTATAACTGAGGTACGTAGTTTTATTGGTTTGGCATGTTATTATCGACGTTTCGTCAAGAATTTTGCCCAATTGGCTAACCCATTAATGAATCTCACACATAAAGGGGTTAAATTTGTTTGGACAAAAGAGTGTGAAGAATGTTTCGAAGAACTGAAGAGAAGATTAGTCAATGCTCCTATATTGACTCTACCATCGGGGAATGGCGGGTTTGTTATTTATAGTGATGCATCAAAGAAAGGACTTGGTTGTGTCCTTTTGCAGAATGATAGAGTTATTGCCTATGCATCACGACAGTTGAAAATTCATGAACAAAACTATCCTACTCATGATCTCGAGTTAGCAGCTGTGATCTTTGCTTTGAAGATATGGAGGCACTACCTCTATGGTGAAAAATGTGAGATTTATACTGATCACAAGAGTTTGAAGAATATTTTCTCACAAAAAGAACTCAACATGAGGCAAAGGAGATGGCTTGAATTACTCAAGGATTATGATTGTACGATACACTACCACCAGGGGAAGGCAAACAAGGTGGCAGATGCTTTGAGTAGAAAAGACAATGGAGTTTTGAACAATATAAGAATTGAAAGGGATCCAATTTTCATGGATCTAGTGAAGATGGACATGGGAATAACCAGGGAAGGTGAAACATCAATGCTTTTTCAAATGGTTGTCAAACCATATTTACAAGAAAGGATTAAGAGTTCTCAGACCGATGATGAAGAATTTCAAAATAAGATTAAAGCTGTGAATGATGGGAGATTGAGAGACTTTGTGTATGAATATGGAATTTTGAAATTTGGGAAGAGACTTTGTGTTCTCGATATACCTGATCTAAAAAGGGAATTTCTAGATGATGCTCATAGTTCCAATTTCTCTATATACCCTGGGAGCACCAAAATGTATAGAGATTTGAAGGAACATTTTTGGTGGGACAATATGAAGAGGGAGATTGCAGATTTTGTGTCAAGATGTATGGTTTGTCAGCAAGTTAATGCTGGAAGGCAACAACCTAGAAGAGTCATGCAACCTCTTCCCATACCGGAGTTGAAATGGGACAATATTACGATGGACTTTGTCAGGGGGCTACCAAAGACTCCTAGAAGGAATGATGCAATATGGGTTATTGTTGATCGTCTTACCAAGTCAGCACATTTTCTTGCTATAAGAGAAGATCTACCCCTAGAACGTCTAGAAAGACTATATATTAATGAAGTTGTGAGTCTTCATGGAGTACCCCTATCGATTGTTTCTGATCGTGATCCCCGTTTTACTTCAAGATTTTGGAAAAGTCTTTAGAAATCCCTGGAGACTGAACTTCATTTGAGCACTACTTACCACCCTCAGGCAGACGGACAATCAGAACGGACCATTCAGACCTTAGAAGACATGTTGAGATCTTGCTCACTTGACTTTCAGGGTATGTGGGATCAATATTTACCACTGGTAGAATTTTCCTATAACAATAGCTTCCATTCGAGTATTCAGATGGCACCATATGAAGTGTTATACGGAAAGAGATGTCGTACACCAACCTGTTGGGATGACGTCGGTGAAAGAAAACTTGTAGGCCCAGAACTGGTGGAGGAAACGGTGGAAAAGGCGAAGGTAATCCAAAATCACATCAAAGCAGCTCAAAGTAGGCGGAAGAGCTATGCCGATAATCGAAGGAAGGATTTGGAATTTCAAGTAGGTGATCATGTTTTCCTGAAGGTATCACCATGGAAGGGAGTCATACGTTTTGGTAAGAAAGGTAAATTGAGTCCCAGGTACATCGGACCTTTCGAAATTCTAGAACGAATTGGGGCTGTGACTTACCGATTGGCAATGCCGCCAAGTCTCTCCAAAGTTCACGATGTGTTCCACGTATCTCTGTTGAAGAAATACGTGCCTGACCCAACTCATGTACTCACCTATGAGGAATTAGAACTGGAACCCGATCTATCTTATTGTGAAGAGCCCGTCAGGATTCTTGATACAAGAGAACAAGTACTGAGAAACCGGATGACGCGTCTGGTAAAAGTTTTGTGGAGAAACCATAAGATGGAAGAGGCAACGTGGGAACCCGAGGAACTTATGATGAAGAACCACCCGAGTCTTTTCATGCGGTAGTATTCTAGAAATTTCGAGGATGGAATTATTTGAAGGAGGGGAGAATGTAACACCCTAAGCTTCTACGGTACGCTTCTCTTTGAATAATGCGATAGCGTGTGTTGTACGCAACACCGAGTTCTAACAACCAATCAAACTATGAGTTATGAATAGTAATACCTACTTTTTGAAATTATATATATTTTATATTTCAAAATGGACTTCATTTTTGGATTCGGAATATCGAATTTAGCTTAAGGTAAAATTTTGGTACTTTTCGGATAACTTTCATATTTTGATGAATAGTGAAAATTACTAAATTTTAATTAAAAACAAATTTTTTAATCAAAATAATTAATAGTGATAAATTATGAATTTGAGTGGTTTTAAAGTATATTTAGAATATATTTTTACCATTTAATATAATGTTTGTCATTAGACATAATTTTACAATTAAACCGAACATAAACAAGTGTCAATCTTTTGATAGTTATTATCTCTTAAAAACACGCTATTTGTTTTGACAACGGGAATTAATTTTAAATTAATTTCTGCCACTTCTGTGTTTTGCATTTAGAAAAATGGATTCCATATTTTGAATCAGGATGTTCAAATTGTGTAAATAGGTAACTTTTATTTTTAGACATTTTGAATAATTACTGCGGTAAATATTTTATTTACCATGGTTAAGGGTAAATCCGGTAAATAAGGGTTAACAAATAATATTATAATAACACTAAATTACCCTAAAACGTGTCCTAGACTTATTGGTTGATACATGTTCGACCATAGGCATCTTTGTGTTGATTTGGGGACCCCATGGTACCACTTGTAGGTGATAGGGACATTTTATTTTAATTAAGTAAAAATGAATACAAAAATGACACAAGCATATATCTTTTAGCAAAACAATTTTTACATAGGGTTATATATGTTGGAGTTTAGATTATAAATATTCATTAGAAAGATAAAACTAATTCCTACATAATGATATTTTATTTATAATTTTTAGACATTAAATAATGCAATTTATTTTTGACACAATGATGATGTAGTAATTACTATAATAGTGAAAAATTAAAATAATTGATATTATAAATATAGAAATAAATATAATATGAAACTTTTAATGAATTAAACTAATTTTATTGGATAATATGATATATTAGGATTGCATTAATTGACTTTTTTCGAAGTAATCAATCTGTTATGAGTTTCAAAAAAATCAACTATTGAATAGTGTCAAAATTGACATAAAAGAGTTCTTAAAAAAAATTATATTATTAATTGATATTAAATTCTTAAAAATCTAAGGTTCTGCCAAGAGACCTATATCATGATAGGTTCATCATTAATGGAACACTTGGGGGTCTACTGGATGTATATAGTATGTTTATTAACCATATTATATAAAAATACAAAGAGACGTTGTAAAAGTGAAACTAATTAATTTAGAGTTAATACTTAAAGATAAGGTTAATATAAGTACCCAAATCTGTCTAAATTCTATTGGTTGAGTTGTTTTCTACCTATCCCCACCTTAAAATTTAAATAATTATCATTGGAGCCATTGGAAACCGAATATGAATTTATTATAAACTAATATTTCAAGCTTTTCCAAAGGTGCCCCTTCACCCATCTTATAAAAGGGCACACCTCCTTCTCATTTCTTCACACCATAAAATCCTTTTGGTTCGGCCAAACTCTGCCCAAATACTCTCCCAACTTCCCTCACTACAACCTAGAGGCATTAGTTTGATCAGAAAGCCAACCTAAGGCAAAAGGAAGAAACCGAAGAAGAGGTAATGATTTCACCCCCCTTTTCCAAGTTCCTTTCTTCTTCCACTTCTTCTTCCTTTGTTGTTACCATTATAAAATAATAACTCCAGTATCATATATATACTATGATGTTATTATAAATATGGTACAACCATATTCAGTATTCAATCCACCCTTTGAATAACATGTCACAATACGTGCGTACGTACGGCTTACCGTCTCCACGTCGTGGTGTAATTGTTATTCAATATTATATTATTTGGATGGGTATAATAATGATGTTTAACTCATGTAAATAATAAATATAACATGTTAATGATTCTGTATATACGATATACCATCCATTTATATATTATTTTAATATCAAAAGAATGATATTGTCGCTCGTGCGTACGTACGGACTACTGTCTCCACGAACGCGATGAGATTCATTCTCCATCATATCCATTCAAGTATAATTATCATTTGATGATTTAGAAAATGATGTTTAAGGACTTTATATCATTCTGGAGATGAATAATATACAACCTATCCTTTACAAACATGTCTTACGTAGCAAAACATATAAAAGAAAACAAGTAAGTTAACACCCGAAACAACGATAATACTAAGATATTATTATCAAATCAATATTAAAAGATCATATATGATATCATATTAATGTATATGATTCTTGAATAATTTAATAATAATTATTTCACCATTATACAGGAGGTTAACCTACCCCAACCAAGGAAAAGTACAAGGTAAGGGGTTTTCATCTCACTCCTTATTCCCGTGAGATTCATGCCATATTGCCACCATCACCTTTTGTGTGGTGTATGTACTGCCCATAATTATATTCATTGTGTAATACACTCTAATTTATGTGTATTTACATATTCATTGTATGATACCTCTTTCATGGGTTATATGTTTCATAAGTCACCAAATTGGTAAGGGTTATTTCAAAATCTCTTCATTATCCGAGGTTGTTTATATGTAATAATCTACTGGGTTCTCTTTATCATCCACATCCTAGTATTCTTCAAAATTTATTTCAAAACATTTTTATTATTTAC
The DNA here is from genome assembly GCA_963277665.1 of Viscum album. NCBI lineage: Eukaryota > Viridiplantae > Streptophyta > Magnoliopsida > Santalales > Viscaceae > Viscum > Viscum album. Next base: position 1,196,911,347 of record OY728139.1, read on the forward strand.
AAGAATATGGGTTAAGGTCATTTATACCCTTGTTTGACTTTTTATAAGATGAATCTTTCCATCGTTTTCAAAACAAGGTCCTTTTTAACCTTTTCGACAGAATTAAGGTAAGAATGTTTTTATACTTATACGGCGGGTGCGGTTATTTTCCGCCATTATAAAATCTTCAAAGCTTTCCTTACAAGTTTATAAGAATATTTTCAAGAAAATGTTTTATTTTATATGGCTCTTAAATGATTTCAAAAATAGAAAGAGATATTTCTCTAAAAAAGTGTTTTGATTTCATCTATGTCAACATCCTTTGATGGATTTTACGCTTATTTGAAGTAGATTTATTATGATACAAAACTTCTATATTGTATTGAAGGTTTTGTGATATGTTTGACTGTGGATGTGCTATTTTAATACCATTCATAGTTTATGGTGAAATTATTGACATTTCATATGCTAGTTTAAATACGAATGTTTATGTTATGTTTAAACCTTTTCATATGGGAATGCATTGGACTTAATATGTGACGGGTGGAGCCCGCTATAGCTCCTCGATGCATCGGTAGGTCTCATGAGACAAACTAGTGTCTTGGCACAAGGCCTTGGCAAAATCTTATTTGTAGTCTTGGAACGAGGCCTTGGCTATGTGGTTATGATAGTCTGGCATTATGCATTCCAACATTATGAAAGTGGTTATTGATATTGAATGTGATTATTCGATTAGTAGAATATCCATGTGAACAAGTAAATGGCATTATTTCATTTTACTTTTTCCATACTATGTTGAAGTTCAAGTTTAAAAGGCTTTTGTTTTAGTAATGCATTGCCTTAAATGTTTATGCTTATTTTAAATGTTCCGCTATATTTTTATCCTTACTGGGCATTTGAGCTCACCCCTTTTCTATGTTTTATTTTTCCCAGGATGTGAAGAAGTAAGTTATGAATGACCTGCAGGGATATTATGAGGGGATAATAGTGTGGACTGTGGAGACATTATGTTGTTGTAGTAGTTTTTCATTTTATGATGTAATGTAAAACTTATGAATATATCTAGTGTTTTCAAGGCTACTAAACTAATCGGTCTTTCGAGATTTGATCTTTCTTGTGATCATTCCAATGTTATGTAATAATGCACCGACTTTGGGTAACTAGGGTCGGGGCGTTACAATCCTAGCTAATGCTCTGGTTGGGTTGATCCGTCTCCACTGGATGTTAAACTCGCGGCGTACCCTGTGTTAAACACGGGAAGCTGAGGAAAACCTTAGATATGTGTCTATGACATATAATTCCCCGCGCTCGATGTGGGATGCCTCGGGCTTCCATGCCCTCGAGAAGCCCTTTGACCAGGGGTAACAGCCAGACACGCCAGGTTCCCCAGCATCCAGACACGCTACTAATGCCTCAACGTGACTACTCTCCCGACTGAAGGTTGCTGCCCTGACCAGACCCTTTGGAATGTCCTGACAGAAGCAGTGTAATTAACCGGCATCCATGGAAACATGGAACTGGGAAGAGTTTCACGAACTACGTATGAAATCTATGAGGGAGACCCGGACTAGGTGATGAGTTCTGAGGAGGAATCCCCGGAAGGAAGAACCGACATCCCATCATCCCATTTCGATCATGGAGCAGACGTACCTGAACAAGGAACAAATGCCGCCCGCCTTTGGAAAGCAAGAATGCGGGGCAACAGAGCCGCGCGTCCTCCTCTGTGTGACGGACGGATGCGCGCGCGCCCCGACGAAAGCGTCGGAAACAGAAATGCTGAACCCGACGTGAAATTATTCTCCTCAATATGGAGATTAGTAGCGTTCGAGACACTAGTAGATTGACGTGTCACCGGATCCAGATATCCGGCGCCTGGTCCCGCAAATCAAATAGTGGGCCTGTCTTGAAACTCACTGAAATTCGGGGCAGTAGAACATGAGGAACTCCGTTCTGCAGCGTGTTGGCATGGATCCTTCTTACAGATGTGGAGAATGGAAGGACGCTGGGGCACAGGTTGTCAATCCTTTTCCCTCTAAGTGCTGATGAGTTTATCCCTTCGTTTTTCAGGAACCAGGTTGCTGTTACGAAGACGCGATCACCGCCCGCTAGCCTACGCAGGGGTAGGGGCAACGTTGCCACAACCACCCCACATGGCGCCGCTACCGCCACAACGGCTGCCACATCGCGGAATACGGGGCGCCCACATCCCCTTTCCCCATCAGAGGTCATCCAGTGAAGGGTGATCAACAACCTCATGCGTAGGTACGAGGAGGAAGGGGTCATCCCAACCCGGGATATGGCCGGCCTAGACCTTGAGGCGTCCAGGCCCCGCCGTCAACGCCACCCTAACAGGCCGCGCAGGGAGCCCCTGCTCCCCACCCCAACGTTCAACCGTTTCGAGAGCCTGTCTCCAGAATGCCTTGATGACTTCTCGCCTTACGTTGATGAGGCGGGCGCCGTCCGGTTCAGCCCGCTCAGGGTCCCAACCCAAGGGCTCCAGGCGAGAGCTCACACCCGGCTGCGTCAGCGCCGCCGTCCGGCTCCGCAGGAAGAGCTGGCAGGCCATGCCCCTGCACCACCTGCACCAGCTCGCCTGACCCGACGTCAATGCCGGGCCCGGGATGAGGACGCTCGCCCAGGCGCTTCGACATAGACAGCTACAGTGGCCCGATCCACCGTCGACGTGAATCATGAAGCCCCCGCATACACTGAGCAGGGGCACTCTTTTACCCAACCAGGACCGAGACCCCAACCGCCCCACGAGCAGGTTGGGTTGACTCTCCGGGTTGCAGGCCGAAGTGGTGATCGCCACGAACTAACCCGCGGTGATGTCACCCCGTACGGAGGTCCTCCCCGTACCACTAGTCCATAAGGCATGGGCCTTCCCTGCTCCGAAGTTCGTCATGGAGGCATGCCTCGTGCTACCCCCATCCCAAAGGAAGACCTGCCCCGTGGCAGTGACGCTCAGCGCGGAAATCTTTCCCGCGCCCACTATACAGGGTATGGAGTCCATCCTCCTGCCCCTAACCACCGATCTGAAGGAGCCATCCCTCCGATCCTTCTCCAACGTGGGGGCCCTCCCTACATCCTCTCTACAACCGGTGAAGGCCCTCCTTGCCCCAGCAACTCGAGGAATGAAGGTCAGCCTCGCTCCACCCGCAGCGACCATAGAGGTCCTCCCCATGCTCGTGCCAATTCCAACAGAGGCCCTGCCTACATGAGTGTTGTTCATGGAGGTCCTCCTCATGTACCCTTCGACATTTTCCCCGGTTCCCCTCGCACCTCGGCCATCTCGAGTGGGGACCCTCTCCGCCACGACGCCAGCGCTGCCCCGTGACTCCATGATAGGGATCAACCCTATCCCGAAGAGCCACCCCGGGGCAGGAGAGCAGGTCGTCGCCGCCACAAGAAGAGTCCTGGGAAATCCCGGGTGGAGATCAAACCCACCCGCTTCTCCGACTCTGAAGCAGAATGCGATTCAGTGATGGAACCTTCTCCCCACTCCTCCGTATCAAGGACTGGGGCAGGAACCAGACGTGTTAGCCTCATTCTCCCGGAATATGAGGTCCACCAGATTCCCATCTCTCTCCGCAGGTACATCCAGGAGGAAGAGATCTTGGGAATTCCGCAGGTCTCGACCGCGCAATCATCGCCATCATCACCAGAAGCGCCCTCTACCTCCACCAGAGATCACGAAGAGCTGTTTTGGGGGCCAGCGACGGTAGAACGATGACATGACCGGTCACCGGTAGCCGCGACTCCTGTGTCGGAAGCTGTAGCTATCAGCCCATCATACCGTGACATCGTGGCCAGGTCACCTTGATCTTCGGAGGATGGCCCGGAATTCGGCGACCAGTCAGCTCGTTTGCCTTATTCTCCGCCGCCGAGCTTACTATCCCATAGGTCCGCCTCGGTACCGCTACCGGTCCCTCAGCTGCCCCCAGTTGACGAGTGGGGCAACACAGGGCCAGACCCCGAGTCCGAGCCCAGGAGCTTCTGGAGTATTCTTGCAACAGATTACTTCCCAGAGAAGTTCTGGCCGGCGACAACACTGAATTTTCACGTACCGGAGTCTCTTACCCCTGAAGAAGTGGGGTGCTTTTGTCGAACCCTATGGGCGACACACTTCCGCCTCCATTACGAACGGGTGGTGTACCCCAGAAGTTGAGAGCACTTCGAAGAAATTGGCAAGCAGTGCCACATGATCGATGCGGCCGCACTCCTTGTGGCCCAGCACCCTGAGTCGTCAGGTCGCCAGAGCTCCCTTCAACGAAAATGTGTTCAGAGTTTTAAAGCACTCCGCAGGATCGTCAGGGAAGCCACCCCCCATGTGAAAGTCCGTGGTTGGGGACACTATGCCGCTCTCCTCTTCGACCCTATCCGATGGTAGCCAGATTCATTATGTGATATCGAGTACATGCCCTCGAGAGGAGTCGCGGTCCACATGGCCGACGTCGTGGACAAGGAAGATGAGCTTGAATTCCTTGATGGAGACTTACCCCCCGAGGGCGTACCGCCACTGCTGGACCCATCAGGGAGAGTTACCCATCAGTAGAGGAACCTGCTAGGCCTCCCCGTACCCACCGAATCGCTGGTGCTCGGTTGAAACACCGGCAAGGGTAAGGAGCACGTCGGAATATTCAAGCACTACGACCCATCTGCCTCTATGCAGAAAATGGACGAGGATCCTGGGAAGGCCACGTTATGCCAACAGATTGCTGAGTAGAAGAGGCTGGTTGACGAACTCTTGGCTGAGTGCGCCGTAGAGCGGAGACCCGACTATGGTGATCCCAGGCCGGGGCAGCAGGGGCAGGAGCAATTTCCCCCCGGTGAGATGCCTCCGGGCAACCCTGATCATGCTACTGCAGCAGATAGGGCGGAAGCCGGAACATTGGGAAAGAGGGCGCGATACGTCTCGCCGAATCCCCCCCGAGCGATGGGGCAATCTGAAGAATCCAGTCCGGGTTCCCCCAGTCGCCCCGCAGGTCGTCCAGCCAGTTGACCCATGAGCGGCCGAAGCCGTCTACCGTGTTGAAGAACCTGGCAATGCACTTGTGGTTAGGGATCCCCGTCAAGATAGGGACCCCCGCCCGGATGATCTAATTGCGGCACTCACAGCCCGCCTTGAAGAGTTAGAAATGCGGCAGGTGGCGGTCCCACCGGATGTCAAGCCTTATCCCGCGTGGGTGGATGATATGCCTGCACCTCTGGGTTTTGGGAACCCCACTTTTTCACCCTTCAACGGGACAGGGGAACTGCCCTAGCACTTGGCTCAATTCTCTACTAGGTGCGGCCCAATGCTAGGGACCCCGGCTCAGCAAGAAGCCGCCAAACTCCGATGTTTTGTACAGACATTGGAAGGTCCAGCATTCGTTTGGTACAAGAAGATCCCTATCGGATCAGTGACTGGTTGGGAGGATCTTCGCCGGCAGTTCTTATACCAGTTCAGCTCCACCACGCGGAAGACCAGCATTGCGGACCTCTTCAAGTGCAAGCAGAGGCCTGATGAGCGAGTTGCAGATTTCATCGCCTGATGGAAGGGACTTACGTATTCCCTCGATATGCCACTGACTCAGGAGAAACTACTGACCATGTGTGTGGGGAACGTCAAGACAGAGCTGGTACCCTCCCTGATCACCCAGAACTACCCTGGAGGGTTCAGAGATTTCTCAGATAAGGCTCAGTGCCTTGAGGAAGCCCTACAACAGGCTAGTCAGGCGCGTTTGTTTCCCCCTATGATCCCGGCCAGGAGGGCCGCCAGGGCTGAACATGCCGCGGTGGCCCAAATAGAAGCCCCGAGGCAGCTGGAGTTATTGCCGGTGGCACCACCCCCACAACCCCGCGGAGGTCCTCCACCTCAAGCACATGCTCCTGCCCAGCAGCAACTGCCTCAGAACCGACAGGTTCCCCCGTGCAATGCGCCACTGCCACCTAGGCGAGACAATCAGGCGCCGCCTCCTCGGCAGGCCCCTCCGGCCCCTCGTCTGGGCCAGGCCCCCAAGGCCCCATATATGGAAAGAAGGCTCCAGACTTATTCTTTTAACGAAAATCAGGTCCCTGGCTATTTCCGAAGTGCTCTAGAGCAAGGGATCGTGCACCTGCCCGAGTGTAGAAGGTCGGCAGAGGCAAATAGCACCGATCACCCCAACTACTGCCCTTATCATCGGATTCTGGGGAACACCCTCAAGAAATGCTATGTGTTTAAAGACTAGCTTCAAGACCAGGTCAATAACAACAGATTCAAGTTGGGCCCGGCACCAGCACAAGTGGTCGGTGTCTTTGCAGGATCAGAGATCGGCAGCGACAGCGAAGGCGAGTGTCAGCAGGTCCCCAGCCGCGGATCCTGAAAATAAGATGACTGGATGGCTCGAAAAACCATCGTCCGTGCCCAAGGTATCATCCAGGTGCGCCTGAAGCAGTTGGAACCTTCAGAAGAAGTAGCCGGTGCCTCACATCATCTTCATAGACGACCTCTTCCCAAAAGGGCAAGCAGCGGCGACGCAAGAAGAAGCAACGCGCACCGCCGGTGCCGTCTTCATCCCGCACTCTTGGCGATTTTATGCCCCCTGAAATAGGGATTCCTCCCAGAATCTGCCCAGCGGTGGATGACTCCTCGAGAAACAGCCAGGGGTACGCTTCAGTTAACACCGTGGAGCTGGTAAAACCCTATATGACCCCCGACGAGGAGGAACGCTAGGCAGACCTCCCCAACGTTCCCAGCCGACGTCAACGTCCGTGGAATCGCAACCGCGCCGGTCATCGAGGTACGTCAGCAGTCACTTTCACCCAAGTCGTGCACGCTACTGAGACCAGGCAGCAGGCTCAGCGCAGAGCTCAGCATGCGTAACCCCATCTAACGCCCTTGACTCTATCTCCACCACCGTTCGTGCTACTGGATCGGGGAGAGCTGCCTCGTTCGTATCACAATCAGTCTTGCCCGGCTACAGGCCAGCCTCCACCGTCCAATCCTAGTCCGGCGACTTTTCTCCAGGCTTCAACAAGTGGGCAGTAAGATGTTCCTAGTACTAGCCGATCGCCGGTTCACTCGACAGGACCCGCTGTGCCTCCAAATGCCGACCGACCTCCTGTAAGCAGAGGTCCGCGTTTGGCACGAAAGTATGATGTCCTGAAGCACCTGGCCGGAATTCTGGTGAGGCTCTCCATCCTTGAGGCCCATCGTCTGTCATCCAAAATGCACGAGGCACTTGCCGAGGCCCTAAGGAGCCCCCTCCAGTTTGAGACGGAGGTGACAGCTGCAGAAGCCTTCCATAACGAGGCGATTGAAAACGCCGAATGTCAGGCGGTTATCTCGTTCTCCGGTAAAGATGAGGACCCTCCTATACATGGGCACATTCGCCCCCTGTACATCACTGGACACTTCAATGGCGTGGAAATCCGCCGCTGCCTCATTGACACGGGTTCCAGAATCAATCTAATTCCGACCCGGACGTTGCGAGAGCTAGGTCTGTCTGAAGGTGATTTAACTCCCTCTGACCTCAGGATCCCGGGGTACGACAGGATCGAGCAAACCCCAGTCGGCAAGATCCGCCTGAAGACTTAGTTCGGTGGCTTAATTTCCAGACCGAGTTCATGGTCGTCTCTCAGGACACCACCTACGACGCGTTGATGGGTAGGCCATGGCTCCATCTGCACGCTGCGGTCCCTTCATCGTATCACCAGTGCCTCAAGTACTCGCTCAACGATCGAGTGGGCGTGCTCCAAGGAGACGCGTCCCCCTTCGCTTCCTGTGAGTCCCGCTACCTGGATGCCGGTTATTACAAAATTAAGGATAAACAGATCCTAGTAAGCGAGGATGAACCCGCCCCGGTCACAAGTGATCCCTGGGAAAGCATGGATGACGCCTACATCCTCCCGATCCACCGGTTGGAGGCCACGACCCCCGACATGGGGCAATGTTTTGTTGTTTCTAGTACGCAAGGAAGGCATGTTCTCGTGTCCATGCGACGGTGGAAAATCACCTCGTACTCCTACATCAACCAAGATCAGGTGATCCTGGAACCTCCTACCCCTGTATGGTACCAGGACGTCAAGCTGATGACAACGGCGGTGCGCCATATGTGTCTCTTCCGCCGGGCTGGAATTCTCCGAATCAGGCCGAAACGCCACCACTGCTTTGATATCATCAAACGGGGCCCCTTAAGCCGAAGGCCAGATGGGATAGGGTCGACGACCTTCATTGTTGCGGTCTCGATGGCAAGTGAGTCTACCGATGTGATGACCACTGCTGCCCGAGCCGACACCAGCTGCCCCGCAGATTTTGATAGCCCAAAAGTATCTTCCGTCGTGGAAAGTCCCCCCACAGGTGGGGAGGAAGACATGGAGGATGCTCCCCCCACCTTTGAAGAAGACGTCTCTACCACAGTTGATGAACTGGTACAGGTGAACCTTGGTAGCGAGGCAGATCCGAGACCCACATTGATCAGTGCAGCCATGTCCCTCAAGGAGCGGCAACAGTACGTAGGCTTCCTCAAATAGCACCGTGATGTGTTTTCCTGGAGTTACAATGAGATGCCAGGGCTAGATCCCCAGGTGGTCGTTCAACGTTTGGGCCTCCCGGCAAAACATCGTGGGTTTATGCATCCTCCCAGGAAGATGCACCCTTCTCATGGTGCTATGGTTGAGGCCGAAGTTGATAAGCTAATCAAAGCCAACTTCGTTAAGGAGGTCCAGTACCCCAAGTGGCTTGCAAACATTGTGCCAGTCAGGAAGAAGAATGGGAAGATCAGAGTCTACATCGACTTCTGCGATCTTAATCGCCACTGCCCAAAGGTTGACTTCCCACTCCCGGTGACGGAGTTATTGATTGATGCCACGGCCGGGTTCCAAGCCCTCTCTTTCATGGATGGATACTCCGGGTACAACCAAATCCAGATGGCCCCCGAAGACGAGGAGTCCACTGCCTTCAGGGCTCCCCAAGGTACCTTTTTCTACCAGGTTATGCCATTCGCTTTTAAAAATGCAGGTGCCACTTATCAGAGGGCCATGCATCGTATATTCAAACCGATCCTCGAGACATTGGTGTAATTCTATTTGGATTACCTCGTAGTTAAATCATGTCAGCGCCAGGACCATCTCAAAGACCTTGAGAATGTGTTCGGTTTCCTCCGTTCCCGTCACCTGAAGATGAACCCGTTGAAGTGTGTCGTTGGGGTCACCTCCGGGAAGTTTCTGGGCTTTGTTGTCAGATACCGAGGTATCAAGATCAACCCAGAGAAGATCAAGGCCATCATCCAAATGCCTCCCCTGAGCGACATTCGGGAGCTTCGAGGCCTTCAAGGCCACTTAGCCTATATACGCCGATTCATCACGAATCTGGCCGAAAAGTGTAAGCCCTTTTCCCGGCTCATGAAGAAGGGCGCCACCTACGAATGGGATGAGGAGTGTCGGACTGCCTTCGAGGAAATCAAGCAGTATCTGCTCCAACCTCCAGTCTTGATGCCACCCGTCTCTGAAAATCCACTGGTCCTTTATGTGACTGCCCTGGAGAGATCCCTTGGTGCGCTGCTCACCCAGAAGAATAACGAGGGTACTGAGAACAGTCTCTACTATCTCAGCCGCATGCTTCTCGATACGGAGGTCAGATACTCCCCTATCGAAAAGAGCTTCCTTGCGATCGTATTCACTGTGCAAAAGTTGGGACATTACCTGCAGCACCATGAGGTGCAATTGGTCTCTCGGGAGGACCCACTGAAGTATATCCTGAACCGCCCCATGCTGACTGGCTGACTAGCATGGTGGGCGGTGATTCTCCAGTATTTTGATATCAGGTTTGTACCTCAGAAGGCCATTAAGGGACAGGCATTGGGAGAATTTTTAGCTGCCCATCCATCCTCCGCGAATCAATCCCTAGACCTGGATTTCCCTGACAAGACGATCCTCTCAGTCGATCATGATGTCCCGTGTTGGAAAATGCATTTTGACGGCGCCTCCCGGAGCCCCACTGGTAGGAGGCTCAACGATCCCAAGCTCAACAGAGTGGGCCTGTGTATTGTCTTCATTACCCCGGCGCATGCCGTCCTGCCATACTCATTCCTATTGTCAGAAGGTTGTACGAACAACGAGGCAGAGTACCATGCTCTCATCACCGGCCTCGAGTTGGCCCTTGAGATCCATGTTCCCCATCTACATGTGAAGGGAGATTCCGAGCTGGTAATCAAACAGGTTAATGGCGACTACATCGTCAGGAAGCCAGAGCTTGCACGATTGCTGGAGTGCACCCTCCTCCTAATGGCCCAATTCTCTTCTCGACCAGAAGTTACCCATGTCCCACGGTCGTAGAACGGCCAAGCAGACGCCCTGGATGGTTTTGCCGCGTCGCTCGCAGAACCCGAGAAAGATGATTTGATCATACATATGGCACATCAGAGAGTCATTGCCCCCGTCACCCAAGAGGACAATGACGGCCTGCGAGTAAGTCATCTCACTGTTGGACCCTCTACGTCAGGGGTCCCGGGTTCATCAGACGCAGTGATTGAAGCCACTCCCAACTGGAGGGCACCTTTTGTCGAGTATCTCCAAAATGGTCGCCTCCCGGATGACCGGGCCAAGCACGAGAGAATCCGACGCCGCGCGATGCAATTTACCCTCCAGAGCGGCCCAAGTCTTGAACAGATCCTTTATAAGCGGAGCTTCGGTGGTGTCCTCCTCTGTCACATCCAAGGAGTAGAGATACCTCAAGTCATGCAAGAGGTTCACACCGGTTCCTGCGGCGTCCATCAAGCTGGGCCGAAGCTGTCCCATCAAATCCGGAGGTTAGGGTACTTTTGGCCCTCTATGATCCACGATTGTATTGGGTATGCCAAGAGATGCCATGCGTTGCAAGTTCACGCCAACTTCCAGCATCGGCCGCCAGAGCCCCTCCACCCCACCAAGTACTCTTGGCCATTTGAGGTATGGGGGCTTGATGTAGTGGGACCGTATCCACCGGCAACAGCCCGCCAGTGAAGGTTCATCCTGACTGCTACAGATTTCTTCTCCAAGTGGGCAGAGGCAGTTTCGCTCAAAGTGGTCAAGGCTCGTTCCATCGTTGACTTTGTGAGCTCCAATATTATCCACCGGTTTGGGGTACCTCACGCCGTCCTCACCGATAACGACACCAACTTCTGAGCAGCTGAATTAAAGAAATTGTATGCCAAGTACGACATCCGGTAGAACCATACCTCCCGTTACCACGCGCAAGTGAATGGATAGATCGAGGCGTTCAATAAGACCCTCTCTAAAATTCTGCAGAAGATGGTTGGTCAGAACAAGAAAAGTTGGCCAGACAAGCTCCCCAACGCCCTCTGGGCTTACCGGATGATGACTCGCAACTCCACCCAGGTGACCCCATATTCCCTGGTGTATGGAGCTGAGGCCGTCCTACCCATTGAAATCCAGCTGCCGTCGCTACGCACTGTAGTTTATGATCACCAGACATCAGATGAGGTAGCCGAGATCCGTCTAGCTAAATTGGAAGCACTGGATGAGAACCGGCTTCGTGCCCTGCACAATCTGTAAAGGCATCAGGACAAGATAGTGAGGGCCTTCGACAAGAAGGTTCGTCTCCGCTCTTTTCTACAGGGCGACCTGGTACTGGACCTTCGAGCGCCAATGATTCCCGGTAGGAAACCGCCCAAATTAGAACCTAAATGGGAAGGGCCTTATATCATCCACAAGGTTTATCCCAATGGAGCATACTCCTTGGTGACCACAGATGGAGAGCGTATAACCCCTCCAACCAATGCCAAATTCCTCAAGAGATACTTTGCCTAGGGCAAAAGGGTCCTGCATGACCCTAAACTGCGAGATGGTCCCGCACGACCTTAAACTGCATCCCTGTCCTTACTGCAAGACGTTAAACTGCAAGCCAGTCAGGCCTTCCTGACCGAGGCTCAGCCTCAGGCCCCTTGGCATCTTTGGGCCCCTGGCCCCCCGCCCTTACTGCAAGACGTTAAACTGCAAGCCAGTCAGGCCTTCCTGACCGAGGCTTAGCCTCAGGCCCCTTGGCCTCCTTGGGCCCCTGGCCCCCCGTCTTCACCGCGAGACGTTAAACCACAAGCTGGTCAGGTCTCCCTGACCGCGGTCTGGCCCCAGGCCCCTTGGTTTTTCCCCGACTTGCCCTCTTATGGGATCATATGGTGTGGTGTAGGACTACGTCCTCATTCACGTCGGATTACTTGCCGCACCGTACACATCCCTGAATGAGATGCCCCTCATCCCGCATGACGTTAAACTGCATGTCAAGAACTACGTGTGGCTTGATTCCCATCTTCATGGGATACGTAGGAATGCTCGGACGCCTCATCTTGAGCCCAGCCCCAAGAATTTATCTTCCACTATTCCCTCTGGGGGTAGTTTCCTTGGAGGATCTTTGTGTAGTAGGGAGTAGGCTTTCTTAGCCCCGCTCATACAACCCCGCTCTCACAAGGATTGTAAGGGTCACACCATGTTCCCACTCTTGTTCTTCTATCCTCCCACATCCTCACCGCACGACGCTAAACTGCATGGCCTTCAAGAACTATGTATGGATTGATTCTCATCCTCATGAGATACGTAGGAACGCCTGGAAATTTTGTCCGTTGGCCCAGCCCAAAAGCCAAAATCTTCCCCTCCGGTCAAGACATGGCAGGGTGCACACTTTTTCCCCAACTCACATCGAGCAAGCCTCGACCCAGCTGCACATCCCCCCTGGAGATATTTGCCTCTTTCATGGATGGATACAGCTATGCTTCACCCACCCTTTGACTGGGATTCCATCATTTTTTCACACCCAGAGGGATCCCCAAGAACGGATTGGATACTACGCCCAAGGGCTCTCCTACCAATACGGGCCAATGCCCCCGAGGGTTTTCAAGCAACAAGCCGATACAAGTCCCACTTTGTGAATTTGGTCATTGGTCGACGCTCATTTGTTGCTCCCATATCGGGTCACCATAAGAACGCTGTGTTTCGAACATGGTCAACAGTGTCCTGGATCTTCGGGTCCACCCCGAGATGTCCCAGACATCGAGTGAAGTGATTCATTCTGCCCCATCCCGAGGTGACAAACTTCCCCTCGGGTGGTGCTAGCGATCGGGACCACGACCCCGATTCCCCGTAGGGGTGTACGGTGTGGCGTAGGACTAGTCCTCATTCACGCCGGGATCACGTACCATGCCGTACGCCTTCCCTTACGAGGCCCAGCCTCAGGCCCCTTGGCCTCCTCGGGTCCCTGACCCCCGTCCTCAAGTAAGACGTTAAACTGCAAACCAGTCAGGCCTTCCTGACTGATGCCTGACCTTAGGCCCCAATGCCTTCTCAGGCCCCCCGGCCCAGGTCCCCTCTTACCCAGGGTGTATGGTGTGATGTAGGACTACATCCTCATTCACATCAGGATCATGTACCATGTCGTACGCCCTCCCTTTACGAGGCCTAGCCTCAGGCCCCTTGGCCTTCTTGGGTCCCCGACCCTTGTCCTCATTGCAAGACATTAAACTACAAGCAGGTCGGCCCTTGCTGACCAATGCCTAACCATCAGGCCCCTTGGCCTTTCCGGGCCACGGCCCAGGTCCTCCCTTATAGGAGTGTATAGTGTGGTGTGGGACTATGTCCTCATTCACGAAGGCTTCTTCACCATACCGTACACATCCCTTGTTTAGGGGTATATTACTCCCCTCCTCGTCCCGTATGACATTAAACGATGTTTGGAGAACTACGTGTGGCTTGATTCCCATCCTAATGGGATACGTAGGACCGCCCGAATGTCTAGGATTCGGGTCCAGCCCCATCCCACGGGAATCTTCATCCCATCTTGGCCCCTTGGCCTATCCTTCCTTCATGAGAGGAATATATGGTGTGGTGTGGTATTATATCCTCATTCGCGTTGGTATCGTAATGACCGCCATGTACCTCTCCCTACTGAGCTGTTTCGTCGATCCCTTTCTGGCAGTCCACCGATGTGCCTGGGAGTACTTTGGTTCATTACCCGGAATGCCAAGCTTTACTCGGACACGTCCGCACCGCCTTCCAGGCTTTGTGTATCCCTGCATCAGGGGTTTCATCATCCTTCACACCCAGAGGGACCCCCAAGAATGGCCTGGATACTACGCCCAAGGGCTCTCCTACCATTATGGGCCAATGCCCCTGAAGGGTTTTGGACAACAAATCGATAAAATCCCGCGTTGCGAATATGGTCAGCGGTCGATGCTCGTTTGCTGTTCCCACCTCAGGCTAACGTGATGTGGATGCTACATTTCCACCATGGTTAACAGTTCTCCTCTATCGCCACGCCAACCCATTAGGCCCAAAATTTCGGGTGCACAATTCACGCCCTTCATCACTTCATCGTGTCCAAGTAGAGTTTTGAAACTCTTGGTACTTTTCCTCCGTGCACGTCTGCATGTTGGGGAAACAAGCCGTGTCGAAGGTGTACTTCGGGGCTCTCTACCAACTCCCGTTTGACTCCCCCCAAGTATTGCGATGAGGATTCCCCCCTTGTTTCCCACACCGAGTTTAGCTCACATGGGCTTAGGGATCGGGTTGACATCTGTGCTTACTCGGGAAGTTGTCACCATCCATGGTCCGAGCTCTAAGACCATAAACTAAGATTCCCATCTGGAACTACGTTCAGCTTGATTCCTGTCTCGACAAGATACGTAGGAATTCCCAGACCCCTTGCCTCTGGGCCCAGCTTGAGTTCAGCTAATTCGCCTCTCGGGTCCTGCCATCGGGACCCCGACTACGGGACCGCGTGGCATAGTGCAGGATTATGTCTTCATTCACGTCAGGTTTGCAAAGGCTGCACCATGCACACCCCCGTTCTGAGAGTTATCCCTCCTATTCCTTGTCCAGCACAACATTAAAAGGCACCATTTAGAACTACGTGTGGCTTGATTCCCATCTTCATGGGATATGTAGGACCACCCGGACGCCCTGTCATCGGGTGTAGCCCATTTGGGGAACCAGTCTTCCCCCCTGTTTCACCTCTTACCTTTATATAGGCCCCTCGGCCTGAGGTCTCCCTCTTGGAGTGGCACATAGTGTGATGTGGGATCATGTCTCCATCGATTGTCTCATGACACTGCACACATTTCCCGCCTAGCAACGTCTCTGCTACATCTGCGCTGCATGACGATAAAATGCATGCATGGTCCTATCATACGACCCTAAACTGTGACATTAACATCCTGGCCGCACGATGAAAAACGGCACTGCATTGTGATGACCTCGTTGTAGAGGACATCACGTTGGGTATTGGTCACGTGCCATGCCATTTGTCAACGCCTATCACGGCTTGATCCTTGTGGCGACATCACGACCTACTATTCTAGGTCTGTCACTTCACAAAAAACCATTCACCTTAAAGAACAAACAAGATTCATCAAATTCTGCTTCTTTTAGTTCAAGGGGCACGCCCGTACTCCCCTTTTTCCCCTGGCACTGGTACCCTACCGTGCCACCCTCCAGAACTACGTATGGATTGATTCTAATTCTTATGAGATACGTAGGAGCGCCCAGGAACATCCCCGCAGGCCCAGCCTAACCTTTGTGTTCGGTCCTTTGACTCGAGCATTCCCCAGAGAATGCATGGTAAGTATGGCTTAGGTCCTCATTCACGCCGGGTTTTGTAACCACCTTGCCATGTATCCCCTGCTCCCCTTACCCATCTATGGTCCAAATTCTACGACCCTAAACTATGATCTCCCCATGGGAAAGGAATCTTCTCCCTCTCTCTAGTACGTCTTGTTGTCGTATTCAGACGTGTTTCGACAAAGAGCCCGAAATGTGGGATTTTCATGGGGACATTCCTCTCGTCCCATGACCAAGCTTCGTGGATTTGCTATTTGGATCCTCATATTCCTCCACATCCAAAAGGACCCTCAGACGACATGGATACTAGGCTTAAGGGCTCTCCATGAATGTTGGACCTAAGGGGCCTCCAATCGTTTCGGGCCAACGTCCCTACGGATATTTGACAACATTTGTGACATGGTCCCGTGTTTCTAAAATGGTCAACGGTCAACCCTCATTTGTTTGTCCCCATTCTAGGCTAACGTGATAGGATGCTGTGTTGAGAACATGGTCAGCAGTTATCCTCCATCGTCACGCCGCCATCATAGTGATCTGAATCGCGAGCGCTATGATTCACACATTTCCACTTCCTAGTGTTCAAATGGAATTACATCATACTCAGCTCCTTCTCTTCACACATCTAAGTGCGCTAAATGATCATGTTAGTGTCATTGGGCTGGTATTCACCGAGCATCCCTTTGCCCTAACCTGCCCCTTCTTGTGTCGGGAAATTCCCACCACGACTGCTTGTTTCCCACACCGAGCACGACTCACGTGGGCTTAGTAGTTTTGGTAGGATGTGTACCAACACGGCCAGGCTTTTCGTCCTCCCACATGACATTAAACTGCGCTTCCAGAACTACGTACAGCTTGATTCCCATCCTCATGGGGTACGTAGGAACGCCCGACCACTCTGCTTCGGGCCCAACCCAATACGCACTCTTGGTCCCTCGACCTGAAGAGTTTCCTCCGGGGGTATGTGGTATGATTTGGACTCCAAGTACTCATTCACATTGGTTTCATATCTACCGCGCCACACGCTCCCTGGGATCTTTCCTTTTGCTCCACGTCCAATCGTATGATGTTAAACTACAGGAGTCTGTGTGTCCTCAACGAATGACACTAAACTGCGGTTCTACCCTGAACAAGTTCAAGATGACCCAAGATCCCATTGGGAAGCGACAGACCCCCTTTCCAGAGAGGCCCTGTCGCAAAGAAGGAATGATCCATGATCAGACCGATGCGCCCATCTGGTGTGCTCCCACCACGGTGGTGTAACTACCTAAGTGTTGGATCCTGTTCGGAAAAACCATCACTCCATATTCCACGCTTTGCGTACCTCTTATTCGGACCCTTGTCCCCTTTCATGTCTGAAAGAACCCCCTAACGGCCTGGTCTTATGATGCATCGGCTCACCTACCATCCTGGTCCAACGTTCCGGAAGACGGGTCATGTCTGGAAGGACCCCCTAATAGTATGGATGTCTGACCTATGGTCCGCCAATTGTCATGGGCCAACGTCCTGAAGGATTGATCAACAACATTTGTGACATGGTCCCGTGTTTCGAACATGGTCAATGGTCGAACCTCATTTGTTGTCCCCATTACAGGCTAACACAGTAAGGGTACCGCTTCTCCTCTAAGGTTAACGGTTGTCCCTTATTGTCACGCCATCCCTACAGTGTTCCCGATTTTGGGTATCATGATTCACACTTCCAATTTTCATCTGTCTGGATCGATTTCAATTCCCCTGGTGTTGCCCCGTTCGTGCATAAGAGCACGCTGAAGAAACGGTGGGATGAGAGGGCAACTATCTCCCATTTCTCACATCGGGCTTGACCCACGTGGGCTTGGGGAATTGTCATCGAATGTCCCGCAAACATTGTAGGGATGTAACAAGGCAATTCAAACAATGGAAATCGTGCGCGCTACGGAATTCAAAACAAAGAAAAAAAAATTGAAGTACGAAAGTACCAATAAAAGGGTTTTGGGTTTATTACAATACCCAGGGGTCGACTCCCCCCATGGACGGGTTGACCCCGTCAAAAGAGCGTTGCAGCTCCACCACCCGTTGACCTGTGGCATCCAAGGCTTGCTGCCGCTGAATCATCTCCCGCTCCTCCTCAGCAGCGGCGGGGCGCAGTTCGTCAGTCCTGGCTTTGGACCTCTCTACGTCATCTTGAGCGGCAGCCATTTTTCCAGAGGTCTGCCTCATATGCTCTTCTGCCTCTGCCAGCTGGGCCTTCAACCGTGAGACCAGCTCAGATTGTGCATCAAGAGAGGCTGAATGCTCGTCTGCCTGGGTCCACATCTGTTGGACCTCGCCTTCAGCCTCCTGGAGCTTCTTAATGTTGGTCACCTTCCTCCACTTCCAGCCCACGCTGAGCCCACGATCATGCTCCTAGATCTTCTTAGCCATATGATCTCAGATGAGTGCATGAGGATGTTGGGCATCCACTCCCCCAGCACATAGTTTGCGCAATCGAGAGCGGAGTCTATCCATTTCGGCCAGCCATTGCGATTGGGGGGTGTCCTTGATAAAGCGCGCGATCAGCTTCCACAACCGGCGGCGGACTATGCTGCTGTCTTCCTCATCGGAGGCCGTTTCGTCTCAGTCTACACGATTGGCAGGCTCGTACGCGGGGTACACCCGCAGGAAATCCTCTGTAGGATCTACATCTGGAGTTGAATCCAGTACGACACCTGGCACCGAAGCAGGCGCGACAGGACTGGGATTGACTGGTTGATCCTCTTCCTCGGAGTCCACCTCAATGACTTTGAGTACGACCCTGCTAATGGTCCCGGCAGTGATGGTGTGCGTCGCGGCCTGAGGAGATGGGGGGACTATCGCCACCATCACCGGCATGCCCCTTGGAGGGACGCCACCAGACATCCCGACCAGTCTTGCCGCAACAGCCCACGCCAGTCGAAGAACTGTACGATAGAGAAGGACATAAACGTTAGTTGGCATGGCCTACATGTGACAACGAGGAGACCGGTAGAGGGGACTTATGAAGATTGACCTCCTGGCGCTGCCCTTGAGCCGGTACTGACGGGACCCCGAGGCGAGGCCTTCCGTATACTATTGGAAGATCTGAAGATTCTGGAGGAGCCACCTCGGGCGCCCTGGTCCCACCAGACGCGGTACTGGACGCAGCCATAGGCGCGGGTTCTGAAGGTCCCACATCATCACCCGCCAAGGAGCGAGAACGAGGCCTACAAAAAAGTTCCTCCTGCATGGCTCAAAAATTGGTGAGAAGTCCATAGTGACCCAAGAACAGATCGTAAGGAGAGAAGTTCAGAATGCTACCTCGAGAGCCTCTGCGAAGTCATCGGATTCTGAGCCTCGGTCTCCGACCTCTCTCTCCTCCAACAGGATCCCTCCTCCAGCCTCATCCTCCCGAGAGGAGTCCTCTGATTACTCCGGCAAGGGGAAGCGCTCCCTTAGATTGGCAGCCGATAAATGTGGGGGGACCGTCTGATTCAACAGTATCCTCACCCGGTCTGTCATCTGGTGAGGGACACCACTGGAGTGGACGTAATCCTCGAGCTCATCCAGGTACTGTTCTGCCTCCGCCGGAGATGCCATGAATCCAGCCCGAACTGGGCCTATACCCGGTAATTCCATCCCGAGGCGATTCAGGTGGGCCCATATCTCGGGTGGGCTGAGGAATTTCTGGTTGACATCCCAAATGTCCCAAGCTTCCGGGAAGACGACATCCTCTATCATGTCAATATGACGCAGACGCTTCCCCAGTGCCTGAGTGGATATCCTATGAAATCCCCTCGTTGGCCGCCCCTCTGGATGACCCTGCTCTTCCGGAATCACCGAATCCACCGCTGCTGCCATACCCTCGGCCGGTGCGGGTCTCGCCGCCATGGCAGCCCCGCTACCGCGAGAGGCCCTAGCTACCCTCCGACCCCGACCTCGAGATAGAGGAGGCCCACCATCACCGACCCAGATAGTTGATTGCTTCAGCATCTCCCCGAGGTAAGCAGCCTCCCAACTGATGGCGTACTCCTTCACCAATCCGAAAACGGCGGTGGATGGAGGCAATGCAATCCGCATCTTCCCATCTTCCCGTGTGAACATGATCCACAGCTGCCTCATCACACACGGGTGCTCCTCGTGACACACCTCCAAGTAGACCTACGGGGTCAGCCGCTGGAGGCACTGGAACTGCCTCGCAAACCGATGTGGGGTGTACGGTTCGCAGAGTGGCTCACGATCTATTTGTGCCACCAAAACTCCACCTCGAAAGGACAGGAGGTAAGCCCGATGTTCTTCCGTTCCCCGCCCATCATCAGTAAGTATCCCCGTCGGCAAGGGGAAGGGGTGGAAATTAAAATCATCCGCCCTCCACACCCGATTCAATACCATCGGAACGACCAGTTTGAACGGGAAGCTCCCGACCGCGTTCAGGATGGAGGGGCGGAAGTTCGATCCCGGTGGCGAAATGGGGTTTGGATAATCATAAATCCCCATGATATGCGCTAAGATCCACCTATACAGGAGGTGGAAGTGCCCGCATATCCTTGGCGGCTTCTTGCCCTCGCAAACATGCCGCAACATTCTGTACAATTTGGTGAGCATCGGAATCCCCAGATTGATCTGTTGCCCCATGGCCAACATCGACGCCATGATAAATGAGTTGGGCCGCACCCCCATGCTTGTATCTCTCACCGGTAGGATCCAGCCACAGATGAGAGCCGTGATGAATGCCGCTAGCCTGACTATTGGCTGTTGTTCAGTGTTGACACTAAAACCCCAAGTCTTCCATTGGATGTCCTCCAAGACCCGCCAATATGAGTTCCCCTTGCCCCATTGGGCCACCCTCGGACAAGTTCGAGGCCTCGGAGGGAACTCTCAATTCTCTGGGAAAGTCAGGAAGCATTTGAACCATCTCCTAAAATGGACATCCCTCACTGCCTCCTTGTCCTCTCCAGGGACGAGTACCATCAGCGCTGACACCAATGGCGAAATTTTCTCCGTATCCTCCCACGCGCTGATGACAGGGAGGAATTCGTCATACATGGCCCCCAAGATCGGAACCCCAAAAATCTGGTGGACATCCCACAGGCTGATTCCCACCTCCCCGTGATGGAGGTGAAAAGTGTTGGTCCTAGACGACCATCTGCTCAGCAATTCCAGCATCAGTTTCTTGGGTTGGTAAATGTGGAATTGGGAGGCCCACGCCGCCTCATACAACCCCACACTCCTCAGCTCGGCTCTGAACTCCTCGCATGAGGTGCCTACCTAGTAGGCCCAGGCCCAGTCATCAGTAAAGTTGCAGCCCTGGAGCAGTTCCCACTCATCGGACCATCCCTTCTTCGAATCCTACACGACAGCCTTCAGTATGGTACGGTAGAGAGGAGGGGACGTCTCCGGTTGCAATGGCCTCCCATCAATATCGTTCACATGGTTGTAGAGATAGTCAGCGGTGACGAGTGTGAAGTCCTCCTGCGCACGACCATCGACCGCCCTGAACCATTGGTGCTGGCATGGTGTGCTCCTGAACCAGCAAGCTGGTTCATCCCTACTCACCTCAGGGATAAAGACGTCATCCCTCAGCCCGAAGCTGTACAATGGAAGTTTCTTGCATTGCAGATAATCCTCTAGACCCTCTGATAGCAGATCTGTCAAAGAAGTGTGGTCCGAGTGGCTTCGGACCATCTCCGCCAGGCCTGGACAGTTGGCCATCTCATCCCGACGACCAACATCTACAAGCACCCCCAATACAGCCTCTCCATGGGCCATTTTAACTCTGGCCCTCAGAAAAGAATTTTTTTCGGCTGGATCGCGAAGCTCGACCGCGAAGCTCGACCGCGAAGCTGAATCGCGAAGCCGGATCATGAAGATCGGTCGCGAGACCAAGCCGTGAAGTCTGGCCAAGGCCGACAAGTAGAGGTTCGCATGGCGCGGACGCGGAGCCGGAGACCCGCGGTTCGCCACGAAGCTCGATTCGCAGAGGGCTGTCGCGGAGTACGCGGAGCTTCACGAAGTTGAGAGCACAAAAATACAAGGAAGGCACGTGAATAAAAAAGAGGTCGAACCCCCTATTTATAGGTGGTGACCCCGGAGAATTGCGGCGCGCCTCACCCGCGCGGAGCATCGCGGAGAGCTCGGATCGGTGGCCCCGGTGAGCACCGCGGGGCCCCTTCGCGTAGCGGCATCGTGAACCACCGACAATTTTGGCGATTTTCCCTCAGACTTCGACCCTTCACTCTCCGCAGCTCCAAGTCTGTGGGGGGGAATTTATTGGCGCGGAAATAGGGCCCGAAAGAAAGGAACAAAAAGGACGGCTGGCGCGCTGCCTCACGAAGCACCGACGCAAAGCCCTGCCGCGAAGCGCCCCGACCATCGCGGCCCCGCAAAGCTCCAGAGGCAGTGATGCTCCGCGAACGCATTTGACGTTTGCGAGCCGCCGCGAAGCTCCAGAGGCGGTGATGCTCCGCGAATGCATTTTACGTTCGTGAGCCGCCGTGAAGCTCCAGAGGCGGTGATTCTCCGCAAACGCATTTGACGTTCGCGAACCGCCGCGAAGCTCCAGAGGCGGTGCCCTCCGCAGACAACGTTGACGTTCACGAGCCGCCGCGAAGCATCGGAGGCGGCGCGTGAGTTCTGCTTCGCGGCGCCCCTTCCCTATAAATACTGGACTCCCCCTGAGTCCCAAAGACGGACAATCTGAACTTTCGGCTTCTCCTCTCCCGAATCACGAATTACTCTTTGCCCCGAGAATCATGAGCTCCGCGAGGTATTTCTACTTCACGAGACGCCTCTACTTTGTCTTGTTTTGAGCCCCTCTTCCGAGAGGGATGCCCCTCGCGAAGCTCAAGGGCATTCGCGAAGGAAGGGGATTCCCAAGGGAACCCGGGCAGCCGCGGAGCACTTATGCTTCGCGAAACACCCAACCCATACTAGTGATCCCTATGCGAATGCAGGATAACTTCACATCGTGAAGCACACTACTTTGCAGGACCCTGCTTCGCGAGACACCCCTTCTTCGCGAGGCAGTGCTCCGCGAACACTGTTCCACTTCGCGAAGCACCTTCCACTCACAACTATTCCCCATGCCAAGGCCAAGAAACTTCACTTCGTGAAGCACACTCCTTTGCTTAGCGATTCCTCTTCCCATGCGACCCTCCAGGTTCGCATGATGTGATTTCAAAGTCCCATGGACAATACCACTCGTAGCGTTGCTTCGCCTAATGCTTCTTCGCATAGGCACGCTAATGGCTATTGCTTCTTCGCATAGCCACGCTAACGTGGACCCCCTGATGGTTCGTTCCACAACCCCCCATGACCATGGCCTTACTGGTACCTTCCCTTCCCCAAGGACCAGAGGGTACCGGTTATGTAAGTCCTAGGGGTGCGGAGTGAACCCACCTCGTCCGAGCTGCAGGACGTTAAACTGCCAAGCACCACGTCCTCAACACTTGACATTAAACTGTGACTCAACCTCGTGTCTCTCACGAAGGGTCCCCCTAGCTCGAACATTCTTTACACCACTCATCTTCAGAGGAATGGAATCACCCATCCACAAGGGATGATATCCTCCTTACTAGAGTGGCGTATGTTCATGGGAGAAGGGCGACCCTAGTTCCCCAACGGATGACTGCACCTCTACATCTCTGTACTTCCACATTACCAAGGTCAGTGGAGGGCGTGATAGGGAATGAGGCACCCCCCTCTGGGCCTCCATCCTGGAGTAAGTCCAAACACCATGGGCCGCCTAACGCATAAGCCCCTCTTCGCTTCTCACGGACGCATCCTTCGCGATGTGATTGTCAGGTCCTTGCAACCTCTTGTTTCTCACACCGAGCATGACTCACGTGGGATTAGAGTGAGCACCGACCCTGACCCCTTTCCTGAACTACGAGGTCTTTGATCCATGCCAAGGCATGGTACGTAGGAAGCCTCCCTGAGGTTCAAGCCCACCCATCATCTATTCACGTCGGGTCCCATTCCTGTCCAGCATGACGTTAAACTGCATCTCGGTCCGACGGCAAGCCGTTGTGACTCACCCTTCCTGAACTACGAGGTCTTTGATCCATTCCAAGTCATGGTTCGTAGGAAGCCTCCCTGAGGTTCAAGCCCACCCGTCATCTTTTCACGTCGGGCCCCATTCCCGTCCAGCACGACTTTAAACTACATTCTGGTCCAGTGGTAAGCCGTTGCGACCCTTCCTAGCGAACTACGAGTACTTTGATCCATGTCAAGGCATGGAACGTAGGAATCCTCCATGAGGTTCAAGCCACATTGCTCGGTCGTTCACTCACGTCGAGTTTCGCCCTCGTCCAGCATGACGTTAAACTGTATGCCCCTCCCTTTGTCTTGCATGACATTAAATTGCACACCCATTCCCACCTGAACTACGAGGTCTTTGATCCATGTAAAGGTGTGGTACGTAGGAAGCCTCTACGAGGTTCAAGTCCACCCAACATATGGTTGTTCTGACCTCATTCATGTCGGTTCACCCCCGTCCCGCATGACGTTAAACTGTATTCCACAAACCGAACTATGAGGACTTTGATCCATGTCAAGGCATGGTACGTAGGAATCCTCCCAGAGGTTCAAGCCCATCTCCCATCGGACCAAGGTCCCTCGTTTACGTCGGTTCGCCGACACCAACCGCCCGTCGTTTATTCACGTCAGGGTTCACTACCATCCCGCAAGACGTTAAACTGTATTCCATCAATCCTTTGAACTACGAGGTCTTTGATCCGTGTCAAGGCATGGTACGTAGGAAACCTTCCCAAGGTTCAAACCCACCACTAGTGGACCCACGGGTCTACATTCACGTCAGTTCGTTGACGACGTCCATTAGACCAAGGTCCACATTCACGTTGGTTCGCTGACGACGTCCATCGGACCAAGGTCCACCTTCACATCGGTAGGCTGATGATGCCCATCGGACCAAGGTCCACCATCACGTTGGTTCGCCGCCGCCATCCCAAACTACGCGGACATTGATTCCCTGCCACGTGGATATGTAGAAAGCCTCTTCAAGGCTCAAGCCCAACTTCACTGTCGCCCCCTGCGATGGTCCCATTTCATTTCCCCTCCACTCCATTCATCCACCTATCACCCATCCTGATTCTCGCCCGGACCTCATGTCTCGATGAGACCATGTCGGTATGCTCTTCTTCACAGCCGCCCATGGGCTGGCCCCAGTATTGGCATCCCTTCAAGGGAAATCCTTCAATCTGATCTATCCTAGCTAATTCTCTGGTTGGGTTGATCCGTCTCCGCTGGACGTTAAACTCGCGGCGTACCCTGTGTTAAACACGGGAAGCTGAGGAAAACCTCAAATATGTGTCTATGAAATATAATTCCCCGCGCTCGATGAGGGATGAGTTGGGCTTCCACGCCCTTGAGAAGCCCTGTGACCAGGGATAACATCCAGACACGCCAGGTTACCCAGCATCCAGACATGCTACTGATGGCTCAACGTGACTACTCCCCCGACTGAAGGTTTCTGCCTTGACCGGACCCTTTGGAATGTCCCGACAGAAGCAGTGTAATTAACCGGTGTCCATGGAAACATGGAACTGGGAAGAGTTTCACGAACTACGTATGAAATATTTGAGGGTGACCCGGACAAGGTGACAAGTTCTGAGGAGGAATCCCCAGAAGGAAGAACCAACATCCCATCATCCCGTTTCGATCAAGGAGCAGACATACCTGAACAATGAACGAATGCCACCCGCCTTTGGAAAGCGGGAATGTGGGGCAACAGAGCCGCGCGTCCTCCTCCGCGTGACGGATGGATGCGCGCGCGCCCCGGAGAAAGCGTCAGAAACAAACCTCCCTTTTCCCCTTTGCAAATTAGAGGATAGAAATGACATGACATCATTAATATTGTCCTCCTCAGGACTAACTTAAACAAAGAGATTGTTTATGGCCTTGAATTCCATTTCATTAGGATTCCCTATTTTCTACTACATCATTATCATCGTTTATCTTTTAATATGATACAATGGTACTGTGTAGGTTATATAGTGTCAACTCTTTTGGGTATTTTTCTTCCAATACTAAAACTTTTTGATTGAACCGTGGTGGAAGTTTCCTCAAGATTCATTTCACAAGATTTATATCATTAATGACTTCTCTAAGACCCTGCATGTATTACACAATAATATTTATCCTATCAAAGAATGCATCAACATTCTCATTGGGATTCATGTTGAGATCTTCATACTTGTTCTATAGAACCTGCAGCTTTGCTTTTCAGAATTTTGTGTCACCCTCATAACCAATTAACAATTTTCCCACATTGCATGTGATGTTTTACATGACATCACCTTCGTATAAATATAATTTGATAGGGCTCCCCCTAAGTAATTGATCCCTTTAGAATCATCATCCAATTCTCTTCACTCAGCTTCTGAAAAAGTGCCACTATTAATGTCAGCTGATATTCCATGCATAGCTAATGTGAAGACATCTATCCCTACTAATCAGAAGTAGTGCTGCATCTACTTCTTCCATAGTTGAAAATTATTTCATTCAAAGATTGGAATTCCTTTATGATTGAATACCTCCATTTATAATTCTTGATAGAGAACCACTGACATTCAACCATTCCCTATAATACCAATTTTTAGGTCCACTAGGTCGAATAACCTGAGGGGGGGGGGGGAATCAGGGTATGATAGATTAAAACTCTCTCCCATTCAGATCTTGTTTTGTTGTTAGATAAAACTCAATTATATTTTAATCCCATATAAATGTACAAACAGATATGAAATCATGCGTAGAACAAAATAATTTTAACTTGGTTCAATCTCATTGGGCTACATCCAAATAGCATACAACGACGATGTGCTGACGTACTAAATTCACTAAGTCTCAAATCCAATAATGAGTACAATGTTTGGGATAAATCTTCTAGGACAAAGATCAGTGAATTTACATGGTTTATGGTCTTCTCACTACATTCCCAAGGGTCACTACCTATTCCACTTTCTCTGGATCACTGTCAGTGGAAAAGGTCACAGTCTTCCTATTCCAATGCTCACTGCTCTAGGAAAGAAATCCAATTATAGGTTATTTACTTGTAGGTCAGACACAGTTTATGGACATGTAGGTCATTTAATTTTCATTAATTCATGCATCCTCAACTATGAGAATATGACCTGTTGATGTTTATTTTTCACCCATAGATTAATTCTACCTTTTGGGGTACTGCTAGGTACCGGAAATTCCTTTCACAAACTAATTTGATAATTTTTCAAGCTTCCTTGTTCAAATTGTGAACCAACATTGTCTCCCACATACTGAGTACCAGGTTCGGTACGCATAATGCCTACTCCACAGACTGAAGTATCTTCCACGAACCACCTATGTTGGAAGGATGCCTCCGCCTTCGCTATCACGTACCTCTATTGCACACCAATTCTGCGAACCTCCTCTACGAAACCCATCCTATCTGTGAATAGTTCTCTGTTCATGGATTGTCTTCGCTTTTGTGTACCAGAAATCTCCCTTAGTATACCTTTTGTGGAATTTTCCCTCTCACGTACTGTAGTTTCCTTCTTCACATACTGAGACAACTCATTCCACGTACCATACTTCCTTCTGTATGTACAAGACTTCCTCTGCGGGTTAAGAATCCCAGCAAACACCTTCGGCATGAACCACTATCAAAATTTTCTAAATTCCTAGAGCAAAATGTATTAAATAATAATGTTTAATCATTACATTAAATATTGGGATTAGTAATTCTTATATAGGAAATGATATCTGCAAAATATGCTAATCAAAGATTTACTAAATCTTCAATCCAGCCTCCACTATGTACGGTTCCTTCTGCTGTTGAGAACTGCAAGCCACCCACGAACCATTTTTCATACGCAAACTACATATTGCCTATACTCCTACATGGTTGATATCCTCCACCAACTTCAACCCATCTGTGTACCACACTTCCTTTGGTATTGAACCATTTTCGATTTCACGAACTGCACTCACTTACCGTTTCCGCAACTCCACGTACCATTCCCGAAACGTGGTACGAACACCATGAAATATGGTACGCAATTATCACCATTAGAATATTTTCTTCAACATTCTTCATACCATTCACTCCTATGAAGAAATCCATCCTTTGAAAACATCAACATCCTGATCATGAGGCCCAAAAATTTGGCAAATTCTGGGAAATTGCACCACATTAAAAACTCGTCTTCGGAAAACACCAACCATCTTCATTTACTGTCATCTGGATTTTTCAACAAACACAATCACACCCAGAACACACTGAGAGGATGCCTTGAGGGATTTTTTCCCAAAAATAAACATATATCATCATCCGTGAAATGTATAATATATCGTGAAACCATTTTAACAATGGTGGTACGGCTGAGTGGAACCCCACCTCACTAACCCCACATAATAAAAAGGAAAGGTACTATGAACCTCAATGATTATCTAACACCTTTGAAAAACATCTGTATCCCTCCCTAAGGAAACACCCTAATGAATACATGGTCTCCCTTATGAAACTCCAAAGGCCTATATCATTGATACTTATAAGAATCCTAAAATCCAAAAGTATTTCCCATTATAATTTAGATTAATTTAACATTCATTACCATCTTCCGAATCAACAGTGGTCCCATAAGTGTTGTTCCCAAGGCTCTGATCAGTACAATCAAGACCTGTAGGACCTCCCATACATGGTTTCGTATGGTGCTACAATGATGTTGGTGGTATGTTTTATTATACACAAACTACACCAATGGTAGATGATCCTACTATATACAAACCAAAACTAACATGAAAATAAAATTCATGTTCTCTAGAACATGAATGGTCCAGTTTTCCTCATGTGCTGTCTGGGGGTAGAAACACTATTCTCAACTGAAATTGAGTCCCAAAGACTCCCATAACTCTCTCAATAATCATAATGTGATGCGAGAATCATGGTCATAAATGATAATTGAGGAAACTCTATGAAAGAAAACTACCTCTTGCACTCACTAGCATCCCAAACTCTATACTAAGATTTACTCTTAAAGGGATAAGAAGTGTTCAGACATGATGATTCATTATAAAACTAATAGGATAGAATTTTGAACCATTTATGGTCATATGATGCCTATTATGAAGGCCATGGAGACACTGAACCACTTCCAATCCCTTCCCAGAACATCATCCTTTACTTATTTGTTGGTGAGGTATAGATAAATAAACTAAAAAATACACAAAATTACTCCTAGTAACCAAAAAAGATATTGAAGGTCCAAGTACATCCACACCAAACATTGATATACCACTAAGGGATGGTAAGAAACCCCCTAAATACCTCCTATCATAGCATGATTGGTACCATCATCCATCCTATTAAAAAGAATGACATGCTCCCCACCTTCAATATATACACTAGGAGAATATCCAATGGATATCTAGTCATGCAAGATATCTTGTATGGTAGTGTTTCTCCAACTCTAGGTAGAAAAACACTACTTCTATATCTATTTCATTGGTTGAATATTTTTGAACATGGGGTATCATCTATCAAGACCTATAAGTAATCATTGTCTACCTCTATATCATATCGAATCGAAGATAAACATTGGATGTAATTCAGAACTACTCGTACTTAAAAAATTCCAGCATCAAGATGTAGGAATTCAACCACCACTATTGTAGCTCCTAGAAATTTTGATGAATATTCTTTTGTACACATGAAAACTTCCTCGTTTAAGTCAAATGTGGAAGAGGTGACCCAATCCTAAAGGATTTGGGCATAGTTTCCAATGGAATCCTGCCAACCCAAGAGACCTCTATACCTTAGTCATGAATTTGGGTGGCTTCCATGATAACACTTCATATAAATTTATTAGGTCCACTACCACTACAATATCTAAGGATAAATATCCTCAGAAGTAGACCTCACAAATATAGAACTGAAAATTCAAGAGCTTCTCATAAAGATGGTTCTATTAGAGCATGAATAGAACCATCCTCAAGTGTGTCCCATGAAATACCTCTGATTTCGAGTACAAAAGAAATTTATCAATAAATACTACCATGAACTGGTCCAATAATGGTTTATGATCTCGTTTATAAGTCTTGTAAACACTGGTGGAGAATCAAAAACACTAATAGGTATCAACAAGAACTCAAAGTAGCCATTGAAACTCTACAAAGATACTAATGGTATATACCTCTCTTGAACCCGGAGCTAGTGATACACCATTATGTGGTCATACTATGAGAACCACTTCACCCCTATTCACTAATTGAAGTTTCCACAGATTCACTGAGGTGAATACTACACCGTTAAATTCACCTAGTTTGGGATACCATAATCTACACATAACATTATGTTTATATTTTTATCCTTGGAAAACAACACTAGTGATACCCAGGGGAACACACTATGTCTAAAAAATACCCCTGCTCTATTAATCCTCTAAACGCACCTTCAGCTCTCACATATCTACAAAGTCATCCATTTTTATGGTGAAGATATCAATCCATCCCTAGTGGAAGTCTATGTAGAAGTTGAAATTTTGATGGGAAGGTGACCTTGGAAAATTTTAAGGGATGAAATCCTCATCCCCATACAAAATTATAAGAACTGAAATATTATAACATCTACTACTCCAAAGGTCATACTAGAAAACTGATAAGAAATCATCTGCATCATCCTGCATATGATCTCCTCCTACTTTTCTTAAGATCCCATCTTACCAAGGATGGAAAATTCCATCCCACTAGCTTATATTCACTGCAACACTCACTTATTATAGTTAAACTGTGTATGGATAATAGGTCACTAGTATATAATGAGGAAAGCATCACAAGGCTTTACACATGCTTTGGAAATATTTCTTGTGAGGCTCCCTATCCTCCCAGAGTAACGTGACACTGTTGGTAGATGTGTGTGAACCAATACTTCTTTGTGAAAGCCTAAAAAACAATGGTTGAGAAAGAAATGCTCCACTATCATTATTAGGTATCAATAAAGAGATTTGATTATGAAAAAGTGGCTTGTGAATGTGTGACAAAACAAATTCTAGATAAGACACATTTTTCTACCTCAAAACACACATGAAACCTCCAATACACAATACCCTACTGCATAAATCCACCCTTCCCCTATCCCACTAATTCTCCTCAACTGGGGATTGATCAAAAACCATAACACCTTAAACAATATCAAATACAAAAATCAAAGGAAATCATCCACCAGACCTTGTCACTGACTCACCTACATAGCTTTAAATCACGTCACAAGAGAACAAGTCTCAGTGGAGGATGTATCCTGCTTCTTTGAATTCTCTAAGACACATCAAACATCAGACACACATGCCTCCATCAATTCCCTATGTCACCCTTGGAAAGTCTCACCACCAAAAACCCCATCAAAAGGGGTCCTAACCTAGTGAAACACTTGCACCACATGCTCAAGCTATCCCTCTACTTCTAGAGGGGGGAGTATGGATCACCACAAACCTAAGTGGTATCTGTATATTAAGATCATGAAGCATAATTAGAATGGGAGCATAGTCTAACAATATTTAAAATACTGACCGCTGATCAACTAGACAAGGAGAATCAACTTGAATTATTAGAGGTGGGCCAACACACTGCTCAATTGGTGGAGACTCCAATCGCTATCCACATGTAGGAACTGTTTCTTGTACATTTCCTTAGACAGAAGCCACACTACTAGATGAATCAAAATAAATATCCTTCTATGGGATCCTAGTCAAATTTCATCATGGAGGAATACAACAATAGTTAGGATGCATTAATATCAGAAGAGCATATCTAGGGAGTTGACTCTATAATGATATAGAAAGAAAAACACATTCC
Source organism: Viscum album (assembly GCA_963277665.1). Lineage (NCBI taxonomy): Eukaryota > Viridiplantae > Streptophyta > Magnoliopsida > Santalales > Viscaceae > Viscum > Viscum album. The sequence goes on from OY728139.1 coordinate 1,196,942,706, forward strand.
TATATGATGCAAGCCCCAATGTTTTCCCTACAACCAGGTCCTACATGGTTTGAGTCAATAAGAATTTTATAAAAGTATGATTAATGGATACGTTGTGCACTACACCACCATTGGGTTCCCTGGCCTGATAGCTGAACCTGAGACACTTTAATAATATTTTCCATGTTCCCAAACCAATCCTTAAGATGACCTCTTTTGATAACACTCTATCAAAAACCAGTTCATATGGGCCCACCTGGCTAGCATTAAGATGATAATGAAACCCCATGACAAACTAAAATAGGCTAATAAGTGAAAACTAGCACTGAGTAGCCATACCACGCACATGGGAGTCTTTATCCTAAAACACATGTATGCATGAACACATATCCACACACCAGTATAATGTGGAAATCTAAACAAACCAAAATGTAATTGCATGAATATAAACTATAACACATAATATTATATCTTTAATTACAATATAAGTAAAAATGGGTCCAAATAAAATCAGAAAAATAATTTAAAAGAACCCATCTTGATGACAACAAATGGTTATTTACCTGAAAGCAACCCCTAGATCTATATAATGTCTGTATAATACAACAGAGCTCTACATGATCCTAGTATACCTATTAAAGATATTTCATATGATTAAGATAAGTCATGTGTGGGACAATACCATACATGGGTGAGTATAACCATAAATTGTAAGACAACTGGAAATCACCAAAAATTGATCATCAAAGAGTAATTGAGCTCTATATCACAAAGCTAAGCGAATAAATAAGATAAGCTAGATATACTCAAAGTTAGACACCAAGTCTCAAGGTGATTTAATTTCCTCAATTCAATTTAACACACATAGAATTTACAATATATTTATTTTTTAAAAAATTTAATCTCTTCAACAGCTTGCAATGTATTCAACACTATGTTAAAATGAAATGTGATACTCTATCAAAATATTATTTAACATGACTATTATAGCCTATCAATTAAATCGGAGTCTATTAATAAAATAAATAATTTATGAAAATATATTATCTAAACATGTTCATTGGTAATAAATTTATTATAAATAAAAACAATAACCACTTGAATGAAAAACGAAATTTTTTCTGAACAAATGTATTTTTTCCTAAAATCCATTTCATCGCATTTTGAATACCTATTTTAAAATTATAATTTTCATAATTTTATAAAATTTATTTGAAAAAATGAACTTAAATTTTAAAATAATCACCTAAAAATTATCTTAGAATGAATTATTGTTATTTTTCTGAGAAGTTTTATTTTTTGATGAATAGTGAAAAAAACTAATTTTTATTGAAAGCTGCGTTTTCTTTTAAATTATTTACATAGTTAAATTATATATTAAAGTGGTTTTAAAGTATAATTAATTAAATTATATTATAATAAATACAATATAGATCATTTTAATCAATTTTATATTGAATTTAGATATAAAAACTTTATATACTTATGTGAATTTTCTAAATGGAAACATGCCTTTTCATCATGACTACAAGTAAAATTTTAAATTATATTCCAAAAAATCTAAAACTTTAATTTGGAAAAAATAGATTAAATTTCTGGAATCATAATTATTTATATTATATTGTAATTTCAAATTACTTTTTTACCATTATTAATAGTAAAATTAGTAAACAATTAATTTCCAATGTTTAGGTAATAACTAATTTATCGAGGGGTTAAACTAAGAAGACAAGGGATAAAAATGACATAAACTTGTAAAAAAACCATTTTATTGCTATATTTATTTATTATAACCTATAATTATCTATAATTATCCATTTTAGTTCCTTTTGTAATGTGAAAAATGTAGGTACACTGTATTCATTTCAAAAATTCCATGTGTGTCCTCTCCCCCAATAATAAAAGGCCACCCACTATCCTATAATCTTTACACTTATAAATCCATTTGGATCAGAAAATAACTACCGAAATAACTCAGTTAATTCACAAAAAAAATCTTATATCCCTTATGTTGATGAAAAATCCATCATAAGAAAACTTTTGGTGCAAACCTAAAGAGGCCATCAGAAGAAAACATAACATTTTTAAATGATCATTTTTATTTTATTTATTATTCCATATCCTTAAAATTTTATTCATTATCGATAATGTAATAAAAATATTTAAGACCATATAATTAAATGTTATTATGTTAATGTTATAACCTCTATCCATATCTTCTTCCATCAAATGGGGAACAAAATTATTGATTGTGTGTACGCGGAATACCACCTCACGAACCGATATTACTCATCTTCCATCAAAAACTCTCATGATCAGATATTAAGATTGATTTTTTATTAATATACAATATTTATTATATTATTATACTTATTTTATTATAATATCACATATACATTCTTAATTTTTTTTTTAAAATATGATAACGTCCCTTGTGTTTACGGCGGACTACCGCCTAATGAAGCAATGTAATTCATTTTTCACATAAAAATTACATAGAAGGTGTTAAGTATATATTTAATAAATATATGTGATACATATGAAATTATATAAATTATATAAAATTAATATATTATACACTATGTTACCCTTCCACCTATTAAGGGAATGATATTGTTGCTCATGTGTATGTATGGCCTAACATCTCCACGAAGTGTTGCGACTCATTTTCCATGACCAACATTTAGTAATGGGTTTAATAATGTATCTAATGAAATAATGTGATATTTAAAACATTATTAAAATTCTTTATATGATGTATTTATATCCTAAATTATAGAATAATAACATTCATGACAAAACACGCCTGAGAAAACAAGGCAATTAACTCCTAAAATAATGAAAATAATGAACTATTATTGACAAAAGGGTGGTAAAATAATAAAATAAGATCATATATGATATTATAAATATATTTATGGTTTAGATATAAATTAATAACATTATTAAAACCATTATAAATTATTTTAAATAATGTTCAACTAAATGAAAGTGTGAGGTAAGTGATTTAATCTCAATTTTCTTTTCATTGAGACATATTTATTAATATGCACCTATTCACTTTTATGTGGTGTATATAATACTAATTTTATGAATTTAACATGATTAAAAATTATTAATTATTATTAATTTTTCATTTCAATTTTATTATTCAAGGAGTCACAATTTAGATGTTACTGAAGAGGTAAAAATTAGTGTATAATTTCACTTTCTTTTCTGATTGTTTACTTTCCCTTGAAACAATAACTTTGTTGTTATCATTTTACATTAGAAATTTCATTTACCCAAAATAAAATTATTATTTATCATGTATATATTTATTAATCAAACTATATATTTTTTCTACATATATTATTCGACTTTTCAAGTTATACGATTTAATGGGGAAATTATTATTAATTCATGTTCATTTGATAAAAAATTGATGAAAAAACATATTATTCATGAATTAAATTGATCATTAGATATATGAGGAATTTTTTAGGTAGGTACATATGGGTGGTACCCAGTTATATAGATCCCAACATGCATTTATAGTCTCATTATACAAATTAGTTGGTCAAATCAGATGGGCTTTTACCTATCGTTTTAAACTATCTTATGAAAGGTATTGATAACAAATGTATCCTGATTTATAAGATCATTATATCAAATAATCAAGAATTTTATTCATTGATAATTCAGTTATTATTGTTATCCATGATATTTTCTCATTGATATTATCTCTAGATGAATTTTATTCTCATTTTATTAATTAAATGACATGGGTGTTTAGTTAGTTACCTTTCAATATTGATTATGCCTTATTTGATGATCATGTTATTTTTTAAATGGAATGTTATTTTAATTATTAACTTTACATATTGAATATTATTAATTTACTCATGATATTTTTCACTATATTTATCCCTTATTGATAATTTGAACCCACACTTATTTTTTTCCTTTACCTAAGATATAAAGAAGAAATATTTGAACGAGTTTCAAGGATACATATCATTTTCTTTTGTAATTTATTATGTTTTTCTATTTCTACGGTAAAATATGTATCATGTATGTATCTATTTATTCAACACTACCGAACTATCCAGTCCTTTGGAATATGATCACTTATATCTTATGCTAATATAATAAGGTAGACACTCGATTAGAGTTATTGGAGTCGGGGTTGTTACATGCAAGCTTATAATTATACTAGAGGATTAAAGGTAATAACATTCAGAAAAAAATCACTCATCAGGACTCATTATACTAATGAGACTTATCTATGAGGACACACTAGTTGGTTCATTCCAATTGGAATCACCAAGGAAACTAAGAGGTCTCATTAAAGATACTCACTCGATTATACTATATCTTACTAGATGAAAATAGATTTTGATACATAGAAACAAGATCACAAGTAGGGACTATGGGGGATACTTAACCCTATCTGGAATATACCAATTATAAGGGGATCACACACCCTAGATGATAGAGATATCATACATAACCCACCCTAGGTAAGAATGATAGAGGATCACACCATGTGTAACATAGAGTGAAACCTTACTCTATTCCTAACTAATATGTAGAGGGGATCATTCATCATATGATGAAGAAGAGATAACTCATTGTACCCTATTAGGTATGGATGGAGGGAACACACCTATACTAATATAGTTAAAGGTAAATAACCCAAGATCATACCACAACTTGTATGAGAAGAATAAGGGATCTGACTTATTTGTGAATAAGTACACTATTTATCCTAAGGGGTATATAATATATCTCACTTAATTTGGTACTTATAATGTCCCACCGTCTCATATGGACCTACTTTCCCTATATACACGACATGTCTACTTGGGTACATGGTGTTTAGAGGTTTGGCTGACACTCAATGTCTACTGTCTGATTGATCTCATGTACATTTTCAAGTACACATTATATACTCTACATCACATGGAATATAGGCTCTGAGATGACAATTGATGTGTGCAATCTGCTGAATCCCATGTACTTTCCAAACTATATCAGTTTTGAACATTCAAACATGGTGTGTAGGGAAACATGGCCTAATATTCATGTACTACCTATACATGCCAATCCATCTGTCCAAGGGTGACACATTGTGTAGGTTAACCACATGGTGTGTGATATTTAACTCAACATGTAAACCCTAGCCTATGCACCAGGGGGTCGACAAGGTGAGGGTTACCTTAAAATAAATAGATTAAGGTTTAAAATATCATAAAAATTCTAGTTCATCATGAGGATTCACCCATGCCTCCAATATTTCCTTCTTTTTCACTACTAATCATTTTATAATGCCTGAATTTATGTTGACCACCCTAAGAAGATATACAGAAGTCAAATTTTAGTCCTTATTTTCGGGTAAAAATGACTGCCATCACCATCCTGAAGCACAACATGGTTTTAATCATGCGAAAACCATAATCAACACCAAAAATATATCCCCATCATCACCAATGTATAGAATCCAACAACTTAATTCTCATAGTTTCCTATCACTGCTCATTTAGAGAGATCCACTCATTCTGGCTCAAAAATCCACTATCACCCAGACTATCACTAGTTTCCCATTGTCATCACAATTACTATTACAAATATCCAAAACCAAACAGTCAACCCATGAAAACAAACCATTATTCCAAATAATTAAATTAGAATGATCATTCCTCCTGGGTATCATCGAATCATCAGCTAATCGAGATTACATCGATGAACATCAGAGAATAGTGGGGAAAAGAAACATAACACAAAGTGACATTTGACTGATGGTTGTGTTCATCAAGATATCATCATCTGAATATAAAGTATGAGGTGGATTATCAAATAACTATATTCGAGGAATAAATAAATCTCAAATTCCATGATCATGTAAGAGAAAGAAAATGTTTGAAAAACCAATGATGAATAACCAGTGAATTGTTTTTGAAAGAATAAATACACGTTCATCTAAATCCATAAATAGGGATTAAACCATATAGTCAAACATACTAACCTAGGATTGATTGATTTCTGATGAAGAATGGTTCTGATTCATTACCTTGGTGAGATCCAAGAACTCCATTGACAAGGAAAATATCTATAGTACTCCAATCCTTGATCCATGATCTGGTGGTTTCCCACCAATGCGCTCTCCACCAGAGTCCTTCCTCTCCAACATCTCAATCCTCTAGGGTTATGCGGCTAACCCAAAGGAATTTTACTAAGAGGGTTTTAAATAGAGGGACCATTAGTTTTTAGGAAATAAATGACAAATAAGTTATTAAATTCATTTAATTCATTTAATCCACCCATGAAAGTGCTCTATCAAAGCATCTGATCCATATATGACTAATTTGATACTTAGGGTAAAACTCACACTCGAGATTTAACAAGGTATCTGTTTTCCTATCTAAGATACCATTTGATAGTTATTCTATTATCTCTTAAAGAATGTGTCCTTGTGAAATAATATATTTAATATTTTTAATATATCAACATCAAGGATCCATGTAACCTGAAATTCCCTATCAATTCTATGACAAACTCTAATAATATTCTCTAAAACATTCCAATGGTTTAGATAGAAATTTTGGATTCCATGCATAATGGATTTTTATGATATGGTTTAGTTTTAATATAATTTTACCAGAATTATAATGATCTTATTTAGTGTTTATTAGTGTGATATGTCAAAAATAAAGAAAAGTAAAAAAGAGAATACAATTTATATAATGTCATTACTTAGAAATAAAAAGTCATTTCCCTATTAGTTTTCTCATTTTAAAGGATTGAATTAATGATGATTGTTTTCTAATCATATCATTAATAGGTTATATCAGTTTTTAGAATAAAACATTAATGTTATCATTAACATCATATTTAAAATTTATTCCGATATTCATGACTAGCCACGTTAGTGTTATCCCAGATATGGATTGAAAGATTAATTGGGGGTGAATAATACTTTTACTATTTTTAAAACTTAATTATAAAATTATTAGATTAATATTTATTGAAACACAATAATAAATTAATGTGATTATTGGGTTCAAACAAAAAACAGTGGAACAAAAATAAAGAATAAGAATACTGGGAGTTTTATAGTAGTTTAGTTCACCATAGACCTACTCTACTCTTAAATCACATCTAACTTAGTGATAATATTGGTACTCACTAACAACATGGGAAAGAAACAATTATTTTATAGGTACAGACTCACGATAGCCTATTACTGGGAAGACCCAAAAATCCTCACATTTTCTTGGAACAATAAGAACTAAATAATTTTTGAAGAGCAACCCTAACCAATCAATCAACCTTTCATTGGTGTAGACAGAGCCTGGTCTATTCTATAGGATAAATAAAACCGTTGTGACTTCCTTTTGATCAGGTAATAATAACCAAACACTACATTTTATTGGATTTATAACCATATGTGAAAACTATGAAATATAAAGAATTGTAAAAATAATAAAACTAACCGAACCATCAAAATATGTCAATGAAGAATAATAGTGATAAAATAGTCATATTAATCCATTTCTGAAAAGATACATAACAAGGAATATTTGGGAAACCATAAGCGCATCATTAAATTAGTATAAATAAATCATAGTCCTCAATTTTTCCTTATACATTCTCTACCACTTTTTATCCATTTATTTATAGATACAACCCTAATGACTTCCATTATTCATAAATCCCTTGAATCTTCTCCATATAGGTGTTTTAAAATTCTTCATTATAAATTTTAAACCCAATATTTAGAAATAAAATGGAAAAATCCGTTACTTGTATTTTCAATATTGCACACAAATTCAACAATTTAACCCCTACACTTAATTCCTGGTACTATTGCATCAATGCCCTAAAATAACTAAAATATGGGAGAAACAACTACTATAAAAATGTACTTATATCACTCATGTAAGGGTATGAGTAAAATTATATGGATATTATACGGGTAATCATGCGCTTTGTAAAGTTATAAATAATTTTATTTGGGTTGCATAAGGATAAAATAGAAATTGTAAACATTGTGTAAGGGTAATAATGTTTCATAAAGGTAACTATCCCATAATGTAAGGGTAAATTACATTTTTTACGTGCTATGTAAGGGTATCTTGGAATGTTTTGATGGAAAACTATAAATTTAATAAACTACTTAAAGGTAGATAGTTCTATATATAAGGTTAACTTATAATTTTTATAGTTCAAGTAAGGGTAATATTCAACTTAAACAAAGAAATAATTTTTATAAGATATTCATAAAGGTAATAGGAACATGTATAAAGGTAAGAATAGATTACATAAGGTTAACAAAAAAATCCTTAAACTTGTGTAAGGGTAAAGGTGGATCTCCATTCCATGCATAATGGTCAGCCAAACATATATAAGGGTAAAACTAAAATTGAACTACTTATGTGAGGGTACTATAAAGTTACGTAAAGGAAAAGAAAAATAAAAAATCTCTACATAATGGTACAAAAATGATTTTTTTGGGTAAATAATATTTAAAAAACCTTGCATAAGGGTAAAAAAAATTTATGTAAGGGTACACCAAAATCACATATGGGTAACATGAAATTTGTAAAGCATATGTAAAGGTAAATATAAAAATTATAAAATTAAATTTTTACCAGATTGAAAAAAAATATAAATATTAATAAAAATAATTGGAACAAAATGATGAAAATATAAATAATAATTAAATTTAACATAATTTATTATTAAAAGTAAGTACCATGCATAAAAATAAAACAATTATATTTCAATTATAGAATTAAACCAATTTTAATTGATCAATTATTTTATTCAAATATAATACAATTAAAATATCCAACTTATAATGAACTAAATAAAGATATGGGTATTAAAAATTATAATTATTCAACTAAACTTAAACTTTCATTCACATAATAAAATTAAATAATTTCTAATAGAGGGTTATCAATTTATCATAATAATAAAACTCAATTTACAAAAATTCATAGGGTTTAATCACTAATAATATCCCCCTTTTAGAAATTAAAAAACTACACATTTAATTGAAAAAACTATAAAACATTCTCCCACCATTGGAAATTTATCAAAATGAACCAAAAATATTTTTTTGAGTACTGACTAAGCTTGGGTTTTATTTACACTATTTAGATTAAAAACATTAAAAATCAAGATATTCGCATATATTTAAGTGGATGTATCCAATATTAAAAACTCTATAAACAAAAAATTATTTTGAGAAATATTTACAAAACTCAAAATCCCAAACTAAAATTACACATGTTCTGTAACATATATACATTTCCAAAAATTCAGAATATTATAAAATTTTAACATTTACAGGATAAGTCACCATTAATTGATGGAAATATACAATTTTCACTTTAAGAATATATTCTCCCCATGAATTGATTAATCTCCTAAAAAAATACTCAAATAAATTGAAACATATTTGAAATTATTTAAAACATATTTAAATTTAAAAAACTTCACATTATAAAATAGATTCAGAACATTTAATTTCAACCAATACTAAATATATTCAGCATAAATATAGTGTTGATAATCAAGAATAAAACCATTATTAAGTACAAGTTTTAAAAACATTTTTAACTCTTAAGTGCTTAAATAAAGTTTTAGTCTCTCTACGGGTAAAAATAACAAACAAGTTGTCATTGTATTTAAAACTATACCATAAAACCAATTTTATATAGTATGATTATATAAAACTAGTTATTTAAAAACTAAAATTTCCAATGCATATTTAAGCATATTAAATTATGTTTAAGAATAATTAAAATATACAATCCCCCCTGAATCAATGAATATATTCAAAAATATTTCCAGATAATTTATAAGTATTTACAAATAATTAAAGGATTTAATGTCCATTACTAAAGGCCATAAATTAAAACTATAGATGTTTATTTTTGGGCCATATTAACAAACAATTTACATACATGTTTGAAAACTATTTTATAATATAGTTGTGAATATGCATGCTGTACAAAAAAAAAGTACTTACCTAGGAATTTAGACCATATTGGGACCTATACGAGTTTTATATGATCCTTTAAGAACCCATTCTATATAAGTGTTAATACTATACAAATTTAAAGTATTATTTTAAAGAAATACTTTTTATACCATAATTATTTAACATGATTTTAATGGAAATAAGAAGCATAGTTTGAAAGTGTTCCACACATAAAAAGAGATATATTATAACCATTTTGATTATCACTTTAACAAACATAATATTATATTTCTTAGGAACTAGTTATCGTAACCAAACCCATATTTTTCATTATTTATTTTAAACATGGAAATCTTTTTTATAAAACCTATAATTCCCTTACAATGAATTGAACGAATTGATTCTGTATAAATAACTTTCATTTTAATATTTTCATTATCTTTTTTATAATTTTCTATATTTTCATAGATTTTAATATTAGGGAAGGATGGTGAATATTATAGTTTAGTACTCACCTCCTATAGCATTTTACATTCTTTCTATACATTTGAAATATCATCTAAAAAAATTATAATATCCATTTTTAATCTTTATTATTCCTAGATATAAATTCATTATATAATTCATTATCATTTGTCAAATTCTCATTTTCTTTGTAAATATTTTCCAGCACTTTATAATTAGATCATGTAGTTTAATTTTTATAAATATATTTCTATAAACCTAACCTTTTATTTTCCTTTTTCAACTTAACATATTCCTTATTAATTTTTTCAAACAACTCTATAGATTTAAAAAAACCCTATTATAATATTTCATTATCCTTTTTTAATTCTATATAACAATAACATTCAGTGTTTATTTCATCATAAGAACTATAATATGACTTTTAATCTGTTTCAAAATCAGAATTTGTAGTAACAAAAGATGTAATTAATAAATATGAAAATTATGATTCAGGTACCTGATAATGTGTCTACTTAAATGAATGATAACCTATTTGATTATCACTTCCCAATTCATCACAAATTGATCTTGACTCCTCTGCATAATTCTGACTACAATGATAATCATGTTTCAAAGCCTTCTTATATTGTTTATCATTCCTTTATTTATTTAATTTTGGGTAATCACATTTGTTATTTCCTTTATTCCAAAATTCATAACATGATAATTGTGAATAATTATTTTAAATACATAACTCAAATTTCCTTTTGAATCCCTTTTTATACTTCTTTGATCTTCTTTCCTTTGAAATTTGGTCATTATTCACAAGATATATTAAACACTTAAAAACATGATTCAAATAATTAACTTTTTCACTACTAGATGCCCTTATACTTTCATTAGAAAAGTTAATAGAAATATTCTTAGAATAAATAAATTATACTCCCTTCATTTTTTAAAAAAAACCACTATCATGGATCTTTAATTCCAACTCATATTTAAGAAGAGATCCAATAAGTTCATCATAAATATATTGTGTGAAATCCTTTCTTTCTTCAATTATAACCTTATTTGACGGCCAATTATTTAGTAATACTCAAATTATTTTCTCAATAATTAATTCATTCTTCATAGTATCCTTGAGAGAAACAATTTCTTTCACAATATTTGTAATCCATTTTAATATTTCACTAATGTAATAATGATCATAAATTTTCAATTCTTGAAATTATGCATGTTGTATTCCTATTTTGGTTCTTTGAAACATACAAGTACCATGATGAGTGACTTTTAAAGTCCTCAAAATATCATAATAAGATTTTCATGATAAAATATGAATATATATGTTTCTACTTAATGATAAATAAATTAAATGATAGATTTTATAATTTATCACATACATGATAGAATCATTTATATTTGGTGTATCCAAATATACTTTAGACAATTTATATGGTTTAATCATGACAATATAAAATTATATAACAGTATTCTTTAAATACATCTCTATAGGATCCTCCAATATGAATAATAATTTTTATGGAAGTGAGGTGGTTTAAGAGGATATATGAATTTAGTTTCTTGACATTCCATTGAAAACAAAAATGATCTTTCATTAGACTATTAGTTAAAGGATAATGTTAACATAATAATAATGATAAAATCATAATTTAACCTATCCAAAAGAGATAGGTAGTATTTTAATAAACAATATATTATAAAATTTACTTTAAGGAACCTTCTCTAATACCAACTGTTGGCCCAAATATTTATAATAAGATGACCTAGAGGGGTTGAATAGTTCTTTGATACTTTTTAAACATAAATATAATATTTCTTGAGAAATATTTATTCTAACTTAATAATAAATTAATTTTAATGCTTTTACCAAAAAGATAAATAGTAGAATACAAATATAGACCATGAACACTAGGATTTTTATCGTATTTCAAATTCACCGTGAACCTACTATATTCTTTAATCCCCTCTAACTCAACAAGATGAACTATACTAACTAAAATTAAGACGGAAGAAAAAAGCCCCTTAATGGTGAAAACGTAACCTATACAATTACAGGGTAGACATTACCATTCAAACCTTTTCCAGGAATAGGAAGAACACTTGATTTTATAAGGAGCATTTTTAACCAACCACTCATCATTTCATGGGTGCAAAAAGAAACCAATATATTCGTTATGATTGACTAATCCTATGTGAATTTATTTTGATCAGGTAAGTATAATGATAGAATACCTTTTAATGGAGGTATAAAAGTGTGTAAAATATATTAAATAGAAATAATTGTACAAAATAACAAAACAAACTGGACTAACAGAAAATGTTTATGAAGAATGCTAGGGTAGAAATCGTGATCAATGAACCATCAAAAATAGTTATAGAACAAGGAAAATATATGAAACTAGAAGTGCATCAGAAATTTAGAAAAAATGAATCCTATTTTTAAATGTTATGATTTTACGTTCTCTACTACTTTACTTTTCAATTTATTTATAGACAAGACCCTAACACTTACCATTCTCTAGAAATATCATGAATCTTATCCACGTGGGTATTTTATAATTCTTCATCATACATTTAAAACCAAATGGTTTGAAATAAAAATGAAAACACCAATTAACCATATGTTAAATATCATATAAAATTCAATAATTTAATACCTCTAATCAATCCTATTACCTTGAATCGAGAAACTGTTATCACTAGAATTTTGGAGAATATCTGTAAGGTTAATATTGAAATTATATGGCTTATATAAGGGTAACCATACATTGTGTAAATGTATAAATTATTTTACATGGGTTGCATATGGGTAAACTTGAAATTATAAACACCATATAAGGATAAGAATTTTGTGAAAAGATAAATATATTTCTATGTAAGTGTAACTTTCTTATTTTACTTGTTGTGTAATGGTGTCTTAACATTATGTGAATGTAAAAAATAAATTCCATACACTATGTAAAGGTAACTTGTTATCTAAATATGGGTAGATTAAATTTTTTATATTTTATGTAAGGGTGATATTTAACTTATGTTAAGGTACATAGTCAAATATAAGACATGTTTAAGGATAAGATGAAATTATGAAAAGGTGAGAAAACCATACGTAAGGGGATCAAGAAAATCCATAACTTCTGTAAGGGTAAAGGATAATTTCATTTACTTGCGTAACAATCAGATGAAATTAAATAAGGGTAAACCCAAATTTAACTACTTATATAAGGTTATTTAAAAGTTATGTAAAGGTAAATACAAATTAAAACTCCCTATGTTAGGGTAAAATAAATCTATTTAATGGTTAAGAATAATCAAAATAACTTACGTAAGGGTATAATAAAGGTTATTTAAGGGTACATGAAACTCATGTATGTTTAAAATGTACTTTTTGAGGCTTACAGAAAGGTAATAATAAACCTTATAATAATAAACAATACTATAAAAAAATATTATATTTGAATGACACAATTAAAAAAATTTCAATTGACCAAAATAATTTTCAATCAAATTTAATTTTATTAAAATATCCAATTTATAATGAACCCAATAAGGATATGGATATTAAAATTAAACTTCGTTAACTATAGTAAACATTTAATTAATATAATAAAATTAAACAATTTTAAATATAGGGGTTTCAATTGAACAAAATAATAAAACTCAATTTACCAAAACTCCTAGCATTTTAACAATAATAGTAAGATAGTGATGAAAATAAAAAAATCAATTATTTCATGGAGGCGGAAGTCCAAACATACTCATGGTTGACGATTTTTTATAGAATGATAGAAAGGATAAATATGGTATATTTTTTCCGAATCATAAAAAATATCTAAATATCAAAATTATTAATTAAATTCCCTTTTTATACTATCCTTATAAGTTAGTGAAGGAAAATGAAACATATTACATTGTGGAGGAGGTAGTCCACACAACACACAAATTACAATTTCATTTTTACTAATAGATTGTAAAAGGAGATTAATGATTATTCCCATATAAAAATAATATTCATAATATAACCAATACTATTGTCATTACAAATTAATTTGAAAACTATAACTAGAAAAGGAAAAAATAAAATAAAGAAGTTAAATAAAAATTATTACTCTTATTATGAACTTTTAGATTTCCTTAGATGATCTTTTAGAAATGGATGGAATCGGATAATATCTTGTGACTAGAAGATAATGAGAGAGAAATATTATTATATTTTAAGGAAAATGGAATGGTTTCAAGATGAAATCAGAATTTTAGGAGTTCCTTGAAGGGGTGGTGAGAGGCCCATTTTATGAGTGGTGAGAATAAATTTTTTGTAAATATTTTTACTTAATTTAAATGGAACACATGTTAAACATTTCAAGTAATTAAAAAATTGAGAAACAATAGATAATTTAAGATATAATGTTCAGAAAAAACATATCCACTTAATTATATAAATATTTTATCATGTTTCAATCTCTTTACCCCTTTAATTATTACTTTTACCATTTTTCTTTTACTATGGCAACCCGTTTTTTTACCTATGGTAACCTTTAATTTATGAAGAATAATAAAGTGGTCCTTATTAGATATTTTAGACACATTGATTCTTAATTTTAAATCCATTTCAATTTTTTTTGATTTACAAAATGTGATAAAATTTAATTTGAAAATAAAAATGAATAGTATATTAAAAACTATTTTGGAGAAAATATTACATATGTTCTAACATATCAAATATGTGTTTGTAAATTAATACCATAATTTTTAAAATAATAAATTCATTTATTAAATTATTTTTTTAAAAAATCATTTCATGTATTTTCAATTCATAATTATATACTATTAATGTTAGAAAAGTCATGTTATTTGTAAAAACTAAATTTTTTACTTTTCAGCCAAAAATATATTATTAGAAAAATACAAAAAATTCATCAAAGATTATATTGTTAAGTTTAATCCAAAAATGATTTTAATTTTATAAAATTTAATTTCTAAAATTTTATAATTCAATATCTAAATAAAATCCCAAAATATAGCGGAAAATAGTTCATATTGGAAAATATATTTTTCAACTGTTAACTATTCTTTATTATTATTTTCGATAAATTTGTAATTAATATATTAGTAATATATTATTTATATTATCAATATATTTATTATTATCTAATCATAATATACTTAACTTCTTGAAATAAAACACCCATTTTAGAAAAACATATTTTGAGGCATAAAATGATTTTCTTAATTGTTTTAACTATAATAATTATATTTCATTTATGTTAAAAGTAACCATTATTTTCTTTCTATAAATATTTCATAAAAAGTTTACTACTATCCATTTTCACTAACTCAATGGCTAGATTTTAATGATCATTCTTAATATTTATATTTTTATTTAAATATTTTATGATTCTATTTTAGTTTAGAATTGTGTGTGCAACAAGATGTCAAGCACATTCAGTTATTTAAAGGTAATAATTTGTTAAAATCTCAGGGTGTTACACACTTAGTTATATATTTACACTAAAATTCACAAATATACCTAATTATAGATTTACACGTAGATGTTTAATTTATTGATACATTTATGTTTATATATTATATAAAATTATATATATTTAATAATTTCAATATATATATATATATGTATATAACAATGTATTATAAAATGTTGAATTCATGTGAATTCATTTTTATAATTTATATATGTATGTATTATTATTTATCATTATATCACTTTAAAATATATACTTTATATATAGACATGTGTGTATATATGTGTATGTATGCATACGCGCGTGTGTGTGTGTAATTTCTTGTTTTTAATATGTTTATATATATATATATATATAAATGTAGGTGTGTATCTAAAATAATATTCATAATTATATATTTAAAAATAAGTTTTTTACATGCATAAATATTTATGATCATATGTTATACATAATTAAATATATATATATATATATATTGTAATTTATATATATATATATATCAATGTAGAATTTATATGTATTCTTTTATTTTCTTTATATATTCATGAAATATAGGCTTTATATGTGTTATTTTATATATATTATATATAAATGTATTATAATTTATAAGTATATTTTTTAAATTTATATTTTATATAATATACATATACAAAAATGATACATTATCTGCATACCTTATCTGTATATATTTTTTAGTGAAATATGAATATTTTTGAACCAAATATGATAAATACAAATAAAAAATGGTTGGATACCATTTTAATGAAAAAAGAGTATAAGAATGAGTTTAAAGAGTTTATAAAGTTTGTAATAAGGAATACAAATTGACCATCTTAAATTAATTGTTTTGGTTTATTTTGTTGCTATTTATGATGAATTTTTCATAAATAATGGAAAAACAATTAATGTTTTAGGAACAGATAAAATTTATAAAAGTTGTACCAAACACATGTAAGATCTAAATATAGCTAGTAACTGAGATAAAAATATAGTATACAGATTTTCTGATATCTGTACAATTGTACATGATGATATAGATCATATTGAGGCAATGACAACGACAATTGAAGATGACCATTACTATTTTCCAAAGATGTTCCATAAGTTAAATAATTGTGAAAATTTACCACTCTATATGGATTTTACTAGATATACAACATTAACATCTACATGGAAACTATATAATTTGAAAGATGAAAAAAATGGAGTGACATCAGCCCTATTGAAATACCTTTTTTCTCTTGAATGATGTGTTATCAGAATATAATGAGTTTCCTTATCAATCATATCGAGCTAAATAAATTCTAATTTCAAAGGGAATGAACTATATAAATAATAAATTCTTATCTAAAATAATATAATTTTTTCACTGATAACGAATCACTTAAAAATTACCTAATTATAGATAATCTTAATAAAAAGTTGAATCGATTACATTGAAATTCAAATGATAATTTCTTATCATTCTATGGTTTAGAGACAATATATAAGTGGCGAGGATAAAATTCAATTGATGTGAAAATTAGATAAATGAATTCATGATGGGAAACTTCATCTTCCTATAGACACTTATAAGTATAAAAAATTGATCAATTTCGAAATGAGTTGAGAAACCTCCATCATGTATCATATATAGAAAAAATTAACCCTTTTGGTATTCAGGGAAATAATCATAATAAATGACTCATTATGTTGGTAAATTATAACCTTCCACTATGATTATACATAATGATAAGGTATATTATGTTTCCTCATCTTATTTCAGGGGGAAAGACTTGATAATGATATTTATGTTTTTTTGGATCTATTAATTAACGATCTAATATTTATATGAGTATGGGTGTTATTATGTATGATATTTTTAAAAATAAATATTAATAATTGATATCCATGTTGTTCGGTATAATCAATGATATTCTTTCTTATAAATTTTTTTATGGATATAACATTAATGGAATGGTAGGGTGTTCAATTTTTGAAAGTATATTTAAAAAACTAAACTCACCCAAAAGGTTGTATCATGGAGTGTTATATTGTTGAAGTAACCATTTAATTTTATAATAAATAAATATCTAATGTGAATAAAATTTTATTCATAAAATATCATCATAGAAGGGACCTTATGGGTGAAGGAATTTCAGGAAGAGATATTTTCATAATTAATATGAAATATTTGGAGTATGCTCACCTTTATATTTTATATAATAGTATAAGGGTTTTTCCATCTGTTGAAAATTATAAATAAATTCTTAGGAATTTGAATTCATTAAGAGATGAAAGTTTGATATCAAATATACATAATCAATAGTTTATAAGAAGATTCAAAGACTATATTTTTAAGGTATTGTTTGTAAATACAAATTGAATTTATAGAAAACATTTATAACTAATTATATGAACAAGTTTACATATATTATCTTACAATGGTTATATAATTAAGATTTAAACATTCAATATAAATGAATAATATAAATGCACTATGATGAAAAATAGTAAAGTTAATGTTATGATAAAATTGATACATCTATATGGTACCGGTAAAATATACAATTGATGTGAATATTTCAGACATTGATATCATTGAAAAATATGGTAGTTGGATTATAATACAATCCATCTTCTTATTTTTCTCTGAAAATGGGTTAATATGAGGAGTGAAATTAAAATCATGGTATTAAGAATCATAAAAGGGAATTTAATTAAGGAATTTTCCAAGGGAGAACCTTTCATAATGTCATTGAAAAAATAAGAATTTTATTCACCAGATCCTATAAACAAAAATTGACCAAATATTCTATTGGTGACTAAAACAACCATATATTAAAATGAAAATTATATTAGATATGATACTTTTATTGCGGCAACAAATTCATGGTGGCCTCAATATAGATGATATATTATAAATCAGAGGGGGACCACAATGAGGGGATTTGAATACTTGATAGAGGTACTAAATCCCTTCTACCATTAAAAATAGAAATTTTTTAATAAACAGGTTTGATGTATTTGAGTATTATTTTTATATATAAGATGTGTTCTATATATATTATGTGTTCAATATAGTGTTTTGATAATTTTAAATTATTTATTTAACTAGTCATGTAGATAATGGTTTTTATTGTTACTTATGCTATCAATATTAAGGAACAAGGTAAAAATGATTTAAAAAATTATAAATTTTCAAACTATGAGCATTTGAGAAAAGGTGATTAACAACATGAAGGTGAGAAACATGAAGAAGGTGAGTAAAAAAAATTGAGGTGATCAAAAATAAATATATGATCTAAACAAAAAACTACATGAGTGTATCAGACAATGGTGTTAATAAAATTTATAATGGTTAAAATTTGAGTAAAAAAACTCTAGGTTGTATGGAATGCATATGGTAAACCTATTTTCCCAAATAAGTACATTTTCATAATTTAAATTAAGGCCAATACTTAGATCATCAGTCTAATTGATATATATTCTTAAAGATTTTGAGTCATTTTAAAAGCGGTGGGTGGGTTTTGATTTTTGATTTTTTATAAAATTTGATCGATAAATCCTAAGGAACATAATGAACTCAACCTCAGAAACATATATAGATGAACATTAACATTTAATTTATAATTAATTTTAAATAATAATTAGCACAAACCAGAATTCCTTTTGATCAATTATGATTCCACTCATATTGTATCATTGCTACTATGTATAATTTATGTGAGGATTTCTATTGGTGTATATTCTCATGCTCTATAAATCTCTAAAAATTATTCTTCGTATTCTGAGTGATAACATGGATGAACCGAGACCTTTATGTTACTCTTCTTTGTTCAAAATAAGGGATATTCTTGTTCTATATTTGTTCTTTATAGGGAGGGATAATTATTTTCTCTCTAGGGTTTGAGATAATTATCTATAATTTCTTTATTATGCACAAAACTCTCATCCTCTAAAACGATAAAAGATAGAATATATACCGAGGGTTAATGGTTGATAATTACACAATGGCCCTTCATAAAAAATTAATTCTATGTAATTACCCATGTCTAATGATTATAACAATATTATTAGTATATCCCATGACATGAGTTTATTTAAATATCATTTGGTAGATAAACATATTAATATTTATTTAAATGATATAAAATAAAATATATCATTTCCATGGGGTCTTTAACCCAACCAATCATTCCTCCCACATAATTTTTTTAACCTTTAATAATAAAATATTTATTCAAATAAATATTAATTTTTTAATAATTAAATAAATAATTTATTCACTAAAATCGTGAATAAATATTTATTTCAATATTCACATAAATAAATATATAATTATATTAATCTTTTTACTAAACTGGTGAATAAATAATTATTTATTTATTATCTTGTGAATAACAAGAAGGATATAAAATATATCTCGCACACCCCAAAATCAAGTATTTCGTGATTGAATTTATGCGATCTATAATAATTGAATTATTTTTATTCCACATGTTGAGAATAATACGTATTATTAATATTAAATTTAATTAAATTTAATGAGATTCATGATATACTTAGTGTGTGTGACCCTCTAGACATCTTTATTTATGGAATTAGGTGAACTTAGCTAAATCTAAAGATCATTTTATAACATGTTAAGGTACCCATAGATAAAGAATTAAACATTGAAATGAATTCAATATTCGTATGAATTATAGTGTGTAATATAATCCCTCAGTCTCCTTATCTCATAAAGAAGGTTAGATACTTGTGTCATAATCCCATATGGTCGATTTATATTTATTTTACATTCCAAATAAACTCATCAATGATCTAACATGTGTATTAATTTAATCATATGGTTCTATTTCAATCAAAAGGCCAAATATATCTTCTTTCATTAACTTCGAATGGTAACATTTTTTCTTAACTTATTTAATTAATGTCATATCACTTATGAAACACCCAACATATGCTACCTCACTAAAAGAATATGAGATCACTTTTTTTAGCAATTAATGTATCTGATTCATGATATACACTAATAACAATTTCAAGTCAAAGGAAAAATTCACATGTTCAAAAATTGGAATATCCAAGGACACATAAAATATTTGGAAGTCTTATTGGTGGGTCTTTCCTCAGAATCTCCCTTCTTGGAGATTATTGGGGGAAACATTCATGAAAAGAAGTCTTAATATCTTATGAGTCCCCAACACCAGCTAGTCATATATCATGTATGTCCCATCATATATATGTTATTTAGACCATATGAAATGTGGTTAGAATATTTTCATAGCATCACCAAATTCTCATTATAATGTGGGTCTAATATAATCTGTTAATGTGATAAATACTCAAAGTATATTATCACATTAATGATACATAAAAGAAAAATCATCATCTGATAATATAATTATTAATAATTTGGTAATCAAAATCAAAATTTTAGTTATTATAGGGAACTGATTACAACATACTTCCACTTTAACTAGAGACAACTGCTAACAAATTTTAATCATTATCACTCACATGATATTCATGCTTCTATTGAGATAAATATATTGTGAATGGGTCTGTCATATTCTCTTCCGTGGATACTATTCTTACTATAAATTCAACCATTTGAGAAAAGTCCCATAAGATATGATACTACTGAAGTAAATGATTTTTACATTGATTTGTATTGGGATATTTGTCTAGAGTCATTGCTACAATATTATCATGATACAATGTGATACCATTTTATTAATAGGTTCAACACCAAGATCTTAAATTAAGTTTTTTATCTATATAGCTTCCTTATTTTCATGAAAAGTTAATATATACCAAAAATATAATTTTTAATTGGCGACCACTAGATTCTTAGAACTATTTTAGTACATAGCTCCTCCATTACTGAAAAATGCATATCCTGATTATGATTTCAGACCATTATGATCTGTTTAAAAACCAGTGTCTATATATCCCCTCATAAATAGTTCCTTATCTCCTCTATAAACCATGAATATATCATTTTTTATACATTAGGTACTTCGGGATATCCCTTATAATAGACCGATATGGATCTCTTGGGTCTTATTGATATCAACATGACATGATCAATATGTTATTAACATTAATCTTGATACATAGAATAACATATATGATAATTCCAGTCAAATAATCATGAGGTATTCTACTCATTCTATCTCCCCCCTCTCATTCTCTATCTCTATCTCTATCTCCCTACCCTATTTGTGTTTAAGGACACTTTTTCTTGGATAGATGTATACCACAATACATTTGAAATAATCATATCCTTTCTTTATATATACTAAATTTATTCATTTCCTTGTCAATGTATGTACCTTTATGTAGTCTAAGAAACATCTTTGATTTATCTCTAAAGGTCTTGATCCCTAGAATATTGCCTACTTCACCTTGGTATTTTATAGAGAAACATTTTTTAACCTTTTATTAACTAAAAGTAAGACTAATATATCATTTTCTCTTAGTAATATATCCTCATCATATACTATTAGGAAAACTATTGTACACCCACTAAAACTATTATAGATTTATGGATCACATTTATTGTTTACAAAACAAAATAACCTTAAAGATTTATAAAAATGTATATTTCATGAACTAGATGATTTGTTTAACCAAAAAATGGATTGTTGCAACTCTCTCACCTTCTTGATATCCTTTGGTTTCAATTAACCTTCTAGTTATATTATATAGATATCTTCCAAAAGTTTTACATTAATTAATTTTGTAATAAAATCCATTTTCTATATCTCAAAATCATGGTAAGATGCTATTGAAAGTTTAATTCTAATGGATTTAAACATAGTAACTAGTGAAATTTTTTTATTGTCTATGCCTTAACATTGATTAAAGACCATAGAAACCAATCATGACTTATAGATACAGACATTTCCACCCTTTTATAGTTTCTTATTGAATACCCATTTTCACCCAACTAGGTTCACATAAACTGGAGAATCTACCAAAACCCAAACTTGGTTTTGGTACATGGAAATTATGAGATCATAAGTGTACTCAAATTTCTTCCAGAGGGGTCTCAGGGTGAATTTTATTTTTTAAATGTTTAAAATTACAAATTTCCCCACACCTTATTTAAGAAATTTTATAGGGAAAATAATTGTAGTAATATAATTTATAACATCATAGTTACAAAGAAAATTTTATAATAAACAATATAAACATTCTATATAATTCATGACATAAAAAAGAAACATTTAGAAATGATTAAAACAAATTATATGAATGTTTTCTTAAATATCTTAAAAATTATAGAATCATTCCTAAGGAAGCTATTCATTTTATACTGAAGTGATAATGAAGTATCTAAACATGAATTTAGGTATACATGACATAATAGGCCATAAATTCTATCTTTTATGCATTGGAATCCATCAATCAACATGATCAGATAAATATATGTTTCTCTCTTCATAGGATTCCTCGATCAACAATATCAGACAAACCACCAATCTCTCTATCCCTAAGATCACTTGATCACACAACCAAAGAAATTAAAATTATAATAGAAAAACATTAAATTATTTTTAATAAAAACACACAATTGTATTCTTTAAGGAAACTCTCTAAAGATTAACATTTTAGTTCTCTCAATAGGAAGATGTTAAAAACCTCAAATAAAAACTTTAGATCAAAGATTTTTAATATAATTATTTTCCTAGAGGTTTAATTTTTATTTACAGATGATCTTCCCATGGTATTATTCCTTACTTATTAGGATTAGTTTTAATGGAATCAAACAAACACTGTCTGTTGTCAATGATTTCAAAACAAAATCAATCCATCCAATGTTCTTTAGGTTTAAGACCATTATAATTTTTTTAAGAGTTCTATCTAGTAAAACTAATATATATTTTTCTAACATATTATATACATATCTATTTGGTAGGCTTAGTAAAACTCAATCTAGTAGGTTTTATAGGTCCCCTTATGAGGATACGTTTGATGGAAATTATAGAAATATATATGATAGAAACTTTCCAATGGACCTCATAGAACCCAATTTGATGGAATTTATAATCCTTCTATCAAATAGACTACATATACATCCATTTTATATACTTATTTCATGTCTATCAGACATACATGTTACACATTCCACCAATATACTTGATATATATATTCATCTGGTAGTATTGTATTCCTCCTTTTGATAAAAATTATTACCATCCTATAAAAACATTATAACCTGGAAATGATAAAGATTAAAAATATTTACTATTTAAATAGTGAATTGTGGTTTTCAAAATGAATGTTAAAAATAATATGTTTAACTCAATAATCTACCCGTTTTTGAAAATCATAATACACAGTACATAAGGGAAAAAATTTAGATAAAACCCCCCATACTTACATAAATTTTTAGTGCTTAAATTTCTCCCCCTTTGTGATTTTCATGAAGAATTTAAAAGGAAGAAATTCATAAGTAGAAATAGTTCCCTAAAATGTTTGTAAAACATTTTACAATACAATAGTAAGGAGTATTTACAAATTTAAGAAAAATAACATGCATTCAAAAATATATAAAAGCATAAACATTCATCCAAATATGAATTAATTAAAAATCATTCAAAATTTTTGAGGTAAAATTATCACAAATATTCAGGATTTTAAAAAGTCCATCATTTCTTAGATAACTTCTTCATCATGGCCTTCATCTAATGAAGATATTTTTGAGTCTTCCTAGATTTTTATTCTTCCAAATGATGATTTTACAAAATTTCTTCCAAAAAAATTATTTTCATTCATTATTAGGAAATATCAATATCTAGATGGATAGAATGAGACTTGAGATAAATGGTAGATCTTGAATAGTCTCTTACTATAAAATTGATCCTATTTGAAAACATTGAATAATATTTGTATTCCCTTTTTATCCATGCTATTTTCTCATAAAAAATTTAATATCATCATAATTTTGATTCGTCCCTTTGATAATTTTCATTATATTTTTAAAATTTTCATAAGATTTACCTTTAAGAGTTTTATGAATTGTTTCATTCTGAATAACTGTTTCAGTGGTTTCCATAAGAGAGATCAAACCTTCAATAAAATATACATTCCCTTGATGTACTTAATATTTCATGAATATCATGGATGATTTCCATAATTCCTAAATTAATTTTAATTAATTCATATTTTTTTATAATTAGTGCTTATCTTCGAGATAGTTGAATAACTAGAAACGTGGGGAAAGAGATCATATCTAACTCGATGAAATAAATCTTGTTCTTCTTTCTCAGAAATATTTAATAGATAAATTTATTCAATATTCACTTCCTCTACAGACTAAGGTTGTACCAATGTCTTAGTAGTTAAATCATTCTTATCAATACTCAAATATCCTACTTTTAATGAACTGAGGGAAACTTGTTCCGCTTATGATTTAGGAGATAAAGATATTTAATAAGGAATGGAATATTCTTATAGATATAAATAAATAATAATAGCTTTAACATATTCCTATAAATTTCCTAAACACTTCCTCTTCCATGATACTTAATATGGTCCAATGGTATGAGAAACTCCATAAATTTAATTTACATTCCTAATAGCCTGTTAAACAAAAAATTGGTGAAAATTTGGATAAAAAAATTATATATATTTAGAAGGTTATTTACTTTTTTCATGGAAAAAGTAAATATCAACCACTATAATAGGAAAAAATACAGTATTAATCTTTGTAATAGACTGATAAATCTGATGATACTTCATAACAACATCAGATTTATAAAATACATCCTCCTATTTCTCAACTTCTTCACACACCTTTTCTATTTTACTTACGAAATCATGAGCCACATTTTCCTTCTTCAATTTTAAAGCTTCCTTATTTTTTAATTTTATTTTCTTTTTAGTTTTCAAAAACTTATTCCTTCAAGTATTATGATTTCAAATCATCAATCCCAAAACATTGATCACATTATTTCTTTTCCTTTTAATTTTTCATGAAATTTGTAAAATATTTCTGATTCATAGCCTCAGTATTCTTTCAAGTAAGATTAGGAGGTGTTTTAGAAGATTCCACTTTCATATTCTAGTAAAATATTTCTTAAGAACATCCACATATTTTTATAGGTAAATTTTATAGTTCTATTTATGAGCTTCTTTTAATTTTGGAATTAAATTAACCTCATTTTTTTGAATTTCATTATCTCTAAAATAATATTCCTTATCTGTGATATGAATAGATTCATTATTGATGATTTTCAATATATTAAAATTCAAAAAAGTAAATTTTAATGATGTTAATATGTATAATAATATTGAGTTTCATGGTTCTATTTTTCACCACCTTAATGTAGTTCCACATGAACTTCACTTCGATGAAATTTATCATGCTTCATAAGAAAACTAACACATATATATTTGGTACCTTCAAGGTTCATCTATCTCTTTTCCTTGGTAAAAATTAGTTTTGAATCCATATACATACTATCCTTGTATCTAGTGAATGTTAATATAACATTATAAATTTTTTATTTAAATAAAACTTAGGTTTATCAAAAATATGTCTTTCAAATAATCTTATTTTATTGGATAACATGTGAGTTACAGAGGAGGTGTCTTCATCCAAATGTATTTCAACAAGCTCAATAACTATTTTAATGTTAAAATTATAGAATTTTCTAAAAAAATTTAATGAAACATTAATAATACCATCCACTTCATTAAATTTTGATTTAATGTAAAACTCTCATAATGTAATTAGATAATGCAAATAAAAAATCGTCATTGGTTACAAAAATAGATTCCCAACCTTGAATGAAAATTGTCTATTTTAATAGATAATCATACATATCATACAATCTTTGGTATATTTACCATTCATTATTTTATTCATGAGTAGAAAAATCATCAAAATGTACTATTAAAAATGAACGGATAAACTTGAGAACAAAGGAGAAAACCACATAGATGAAACAATACAGAAGAATAAAACTTGCAAGAGATCTCCACACTATAAGCTTGTAAAGAAAGTGAGCCGGTACTTATCTACTATACATATAAAAGTTAAGAGACTTAAAATTCTATATTATTCAAGGGATACTGTTTGATCAAAAAATATAATTTCATAAAAAGTTTAATAAATTATTGGGTTTAACTATTAACTATCTTTAATAATTTTGTTATAAATTTTATAAGTTTTATTAGAAAAAATTTATTATGATTGAACTTTAATGTTGCTAAATATATTGTTTAAATTTTCTTTATAAAAATTATATGAAAATGTTGAAATTTTATCTCTTAGATAGATTATTATTTAAATTTCATATGAAACCTTGTTCGATGATATAAAAAAAATTTTTATACAAAAAAGGTAAGAGGAAAGAGTGGGTTTGATGAAATTTCAGATCAAGCTCATTTTGAGGAAACATAAAAGTTTCTTAAAAAAATCTAGCTTGATATTTTAATAACAAGGAAAAATAATATGAAAGAAAAATTAGCAACCCAATTCAAAAATTACTCCATTTTTTGAGGATTTTTTCTCTATTAGTAGATTAGTAAAATAAGAAGTATATGAATTAAGAGGGTTTTTAAACTTTTAGGCTTTTTGATCTTATGTTATGATATAATTTAAATTAATATATAATTTTTTTATGTGATAGAAAAGAAAATGGTGTCTTTTATATTTGTGCTTTGCTCATGAGGGATGCGGAGGGTTATTAGATAAATCTATGGCACTTATGTTATCCAAAAAACTCATAATTTTACTAATACTCATTCAAAAATTAGTGAATGTGTGTTTAATCAAAAGAAAAATATAGAAAAAACATCCTTCTGCTATATATTCATCTTCAGTAGTGGGATGTTCTATTATGTTTTGTTTCTTTCATTTCCTTAGAACTAAAGGCTCTCCTAATAAATGAAATGTTCTTAATGTACATTTTTTATCCGTTTTACATCCAGTAATTTTGGCATCTATGTTTTTTACATCAAAATCATTTCTAAAAGAAAACATTATTCCAAGATCTAACATTTTTTAAGATAATGAAATATTTTTTTAACAAATTTAAGATGATATTATTTTATATTTTCTTAAAATATCATTTACATGCATAAAAAAACATTTAGTTTGGATGACTATATGTAAGATATAATGAATTTACAATCATTCCTCTAAAACGTTTTTGATCAACTCATTTCATAGTTTAGTCAAGATATAGAATTTTTTTCATTATAAAAAGATTAATTATTATTTTATATCTATCAAAAATGAATCTTTAATAATTATTTTATATACTTATATTGATGTAATAAATTTCTTACCAATTTTTGAGAAATTTTAAAACCAAGGAGAAAAATTAAGTTCATCCGTCATGCTTATCTCAAACTTAGACTTCATAAATTCAATTAATGAATTGAAAAGAAATTTTAAATTTGAGATGAATATACTATCATAGACATAAATTTGAACAAAGATGGTATATTTGAAAAAAAAATTAAAAAGAGTTGGGTTAATTGATCCCTTAAATATTGTTTTGAAGTGAAATATCCTATAATTCTATCATACTAGGATCTTGGAACCTATTTAAGACAAAAATAATCCTTATTATGTTTAAAAACATAATAAAATGTTTTTTTTATTTTCAAAAATACTTGGTTGTTCTATATAAACTTCCTCCTATACATATACATTAAGAAAAGAACATTTCACATAAATTTGATAATAGTAAAATTTTAAATGATTATAATGGATAGACGTATATGAATAGATTCATTTCTTGGTACTCGTGATATGTTTTCTTCATAATCTATATTATATTGTTGTTTATAACCCTTAGCAACATGTATTTATTTATTTCTTATAATAATTTAAATTTCACCACATTTTCTATGAAAACCTCATTTTACTTTAATCACATGAATATTGTTAGGTAATTTTACCAATGCCCAAAATTTATTCCTCACAAAATCATTCAGCCCATCCTATATTTCCCTTATCCAATCTTTATTACATAAATCCTCCCAGGTGTTTAGGTTCAAATTAGGATAAGAATGAAACAAATTCACATTAATTTCTTATGTAACTATGTGTTTTGACTGATTGATATACATATCAAATGATATTATAAGTGGGATGATTCCTTAAGACTGACTAATTCCTTGGATAAGTGTAACCATTTTATTAAACGATATGTTAAACTAAATATAAAGGTAAAATTTTATTAATTATTTATTAGTTTTATCTTATATTCAAATAATTTTCCAACACGGTTGAAAACCATTTTTAAAAGAATCATTTGATGTTATGGTTTTTAGATGTTTGAAAACATACAGATTAGTTTCATCAAACATAAGATGTATCATTTCCTAGACAATATTTTATCCTTTTTTAAAAAATTGATAAGTTTGAATTATTATAGAATATAGAATAAATATTCCTTCATAAAAATTTTATCAATTTTATTTATTTTATCTTTATTATATATGATAAATAATTTACATAGAAAAACTCTAAATTTATAATGTTTTTGATTTCTTCTCATAAACAACTCATAAAGAGTTTTGTTAAGAAAAGGTCCAAGTAAAATTCAATTTATAATATAGAAAAAATTACTAACAACTTAAACCAAAAATGTTTTGTAACTTTATATTCAATCAATATAATTCTTGTAATTTCCTAAATAATTCAATTTATTTATTTGACTACACCATTATTTCGAGGTGTTTTAGGAGATGAAAGTTGTGTTTAATTCATTTCATTCTACAAAATATTTCAAAATAAAAATCTTCAAACTCTCCTCCATGATCACTATGAATATTAACAAAAGGTATATTTTTCTCATTTTTATCATGGGCTACAGAACCTTTGAATCAAAAATGGGCTTCCAACTTTTTTATTATAATATTAACCCATGTATATCTATGTAATCATTAACTATGACTTACACATAGTGTTTTCCTATAATTATTTTACTTTATGTTGGAAAAAACAAATCCATGTTCACTAACTATAAAGTTTCATAAGATGATAATTCACTAATAGATTAAAATTTTGAATTATATTTCATACTATATTAAAGAGGGTCAAAAAAATTTGAAGAATTAAACTTAATCTTAGGTCGATCTCTTACACGTACTTTCTTATTATTTTTATCTAATGTAATTTCATTTTATTTTCCTAACATTCTATTCCAAAAACCTCTATAATACATTTCAATTAGGAAATATATATCTTAACTTATAAGTTACTCTATGATTAAAGTAAAACATTCACATACCTATTAATAGAAAGAATAAATTTTCCTTCTGAACAATGAACAATAAAATTTTCATTCCTAATGTTCACAAGATAAACATAATCACATAATTAAATTATGATGATGAGATTGTGCTTAAGTCATATAATATTAAAAACAATATAAATTATGGATTTAACAAGAAATTCAATATCACATATATTATAGATTAGTGCTTGAGCATTATCACCAAAGGTCACATTTTCACGTTTCATATTTATGATATTTTGAAATTACTTTTGAATACCAATAATATGTCTAGAAAAACCACTATTCATGTTCCAAATGTTTTGAATGCTGGAACTCAGCCTTTCCCCTATAAATAAAATGACACTAGGATTTGGTACCCACACATTCTTGGGTCCATAATTATTAACAAATGACAATTTTGGAATCCACAAAAGCTAGTATTTCTTTTGTTATATAGTTTCTAACTCTTTTTTGATACAGATTCAATGAAAACAAAATGATAATAAATTATTTAAAGATCATTTAATTATCCAATGACTACCTTTTTTACATTTCATGAAAAATTGTGAACACTTTTAAACAAAATAATTAGACTGAAAAAAAACTTTCCTAATGTGTAACCTATTCTAGAATTATTTCTATGTGGTCTCAACTGTCTGTATAAAATATAAAAATGTTCTTTCTTGGATATAAAAAATAATATATTTTTTTATATTTTTTATTTTAGAATTGATCTTTACAAATGAATTCTTATAATTACTAGTTCAGTTAGAATTAGATTTTTTATTTAACTACGATGAATGTCTTGAAACTTTAGAATTTATTTTTGAAATTATAGTATTGGGTTTAGAATGTTTTTATTTGTCAAAATAATAGTATTTCATAAAATATGAATTATTTTAATCAAGTAAAGTAATATATCTATTCATTTCATAGAAACAAGGCATACCATTATCATTATATGATGCAACAATATTTTCTTATTTCTAAGAAGTTGAAGTATATTCATTTTCTGACTAAGGGTAATTAGAATTTATATTTAAATTCATAAGAGATTAAATAGATAGATTTACTATAAACCATGAATGATTATTTATAATTTTAGTATAAAATCCTGCAACTTTATTACTATAACCACTTCCTTTAGAAGAATTTTATGAAGACGTATCTCCTCTACTTTTACTCTAATTATTTGAATATTTCATATTTTTCGTTCCATTACCTTTATAAAACTTCTTTGGCATTTTTTACTTTCTTTTTAACCATATAAAATCTAGTATGATATGCCCTGGATTCATACATTCATAGAAAATTAGTTCTGAAGTATCATTATTGTCACTTATTTCTTTTTGATTATTCTAATAATAATACAAATATCTTTATTCCCAACTATCTAATTCATCCTATTATCTAGATGAGGAAGATAATTCTTACTTTATTATATAGAACTAGAATAATATTCAACCATCACTTTATTAATAGATTTAGATGATCTAGAAACAATCTCACTAGAATTTTCTTTCTTAGTGTTAACTGTAGATATAAAAGAAAAAGGAAAACTGTTTTTCATCTCTTCCTTATCAGCATCTATTTTAAAACATCACTCATACTACATGAGAGTTTAAATCAAATAATCAATAATTAACTTGTTAGATGTTTCTTACCTTCTATCTCTATATACATAGATTCCAATTTTTTTGGAATGATATCAATAATCATTTCAATATTTTGATCATCTATCAACTCTTTCGCTTCAATATTTTGTAAAAGATTCAAAATAGTCATTAAATGTTGATACATATGGGAAACTGATTTACACAATATGAAATAAAATGATAGGTATTCTACACTCAATATATCTATTTTTTTTCCAAAAACATCATTGTTCCAAAATGAATATGTTCTTATTTTCTCCACATATTGTTAGTAGTTTCATCAGAATATTATTAACTGCAAATATTTCTTGTCATGTAACGTAGTAAAATTATTTTGAACACTATATTTCAATTGATATTCATAATTTTCTTGTTTAGAAAAAGTTGTAACTTCCTTATAAATAATTTTCTAATTTCCCAACGTCATAAGAAAATTATCTATAAAAGTGTGGTTAAAAAAATATTCATTCAATCTCAACAATAAATATTATTGGTACCCTCAAATATTGGTGTTCTTCTATGATTGAGATTTCTTAAATCCCCAAAATATAATCCTTCCACCATAAGACAAAAATAAAATTCTTTTGAAACATGGTTAGTGTAAATATCTATATGAAATGTAGATACTTTCTATGAGAGTAAATTTGAGATCATAAGATTTTTCAATGTACTACCATTGGGGGGGGGGTGAGTTTTATTTTATAAAATTTTAAACATGAAATTTTTCTAACACCATATTTTTGAAAGTTCATAGGAAAAATAGTTCTTCTAATATACTTTATAACATCAGAGTAACAAATAAAAGTTTATACTAAAAAATATAAAAATTCTATTTAACGAATAACAAAAACATAAACTTAGAGAAATAAGTAAAATAATTTATAAAAAAACTTTTATTAAAGATCACAACAAAATATTTTATAATATTTCTTTAGATATTCACTTTATTCAAATGTGATAAAGGAGTATTTGATCCCAAATTTAGGTTTCCATGACTTAACATTTCATAATGTATGTCTTCCAAGACATAGATTCCGTTAATTATAATGATCAGAAAAAGACCATTTTCCCTATCCATTGGAGACCTTGACAATCTAGATTAGTAAAACCTTCTCTCTCTCTATACCCAAGATCCCTTGATTAAATAACTAGACCAACAATAATTATAACATATATACACTAAATAATTTATAATAAAATACCCACAACCATATAATTTAAGGAAACTTTATAATTATTAAAATTTAATCACAATCAATAAAAATATGTCACAAAACATCAATATAAAATTTATATCATTGATTTTCAACTCAATTATTATACTCAAGGATGTGGTCCTATTTATAA
This sequence comes from Viscum album, assembly GCA_963277665.1. Taxonomy (NCBI): domain Eukaryota; kingdom Viridiplantae; phylum Streptophyta; class Magnoliopsida; order Santalales; family Viscaceae; genus Viscum; species Viscum album. The sequence goes on from OY728139.1 coordinate 1,196,975,839, forward strand.
ATTATCTTCAAACAGTCTGATTCCATACTTATCACGATCAGTTACAATGATATTAGACAAACACCTTATCTTCTCAATGAGTTTAGATTATCATCACTATGTATAATATTAATTAGGTACAATATCATTATAATTATTTGAAGAGTTATTTCCAATAGAAATAAAAATGTTTTCTAGATATAATTTATATGTCTTTGTTTGGTAGGATTAGTAAAACATCATCTAGTACACATTTTAAATCTTTGTAAAATGGATTTATCTGATGGAATTTTTAAAACTCTATGCATTGGATTTTTTCTGATGGAATATTTTTGATGGACTCTGTCTAATTGACATTGTCCGATGGACTCTATCTAATGGAATATTTATAAATAAATATGTATGATGGATTTAATAGAACTCAGTTTGATGGAATTTATAAGACTTATATCTAAAAAACTGGGTATAGGTCTATCTGATATAATTTTTACAAATTTTTCCAATGTACTTCATACACATCTGTTTAATATAGTTGATATATATCCATATGGTATTATTTTATTCATCATCTCTGAAAAGATGGCTACCTTCCTGAAAACAGTTTATAACTTTGAATATATAATGATTAGAAATATATAAAAACATTAAATAGTGAATTTTTATTTTCAAATGTAACGCTATAAAGTGGTCTTTAGACTTAACAAAATTCATTTCATAATTCCTTTATTCATAAAATGATGAATCTTTTGAGACAATTACTACCTCTTTACAAGATAGAGGTTCATTATATTCATCTAATAATTTGAAACTAGTGACTAAAAACTCATATCGATCTAGTTATATATCCTCTCTTATGTTATAACATATTAATTGTGTCTCTAGAACATCTTCTTTAATTTGGTCTTTTGAAATCTATTCATGTTCTAATTATTATACATTCTAAAATTCGATTTTATTTAAATATTATTTTATCAAACTTTTTATTTTATATATGTGTTCCCTTTAATGAAAAGTGGCATGTATATGGAATACGAAATTATTATTCAAGGGATTGTATAAATACTATTCTTTAGTTTTATTAGAGTATCCTATAAAGATTCAAATCATTCCTAATTATGATAGTTTGTTTCTAGGAGTAACTCTAATAAACATCTTGAATACCTATACATGAATACATTAATTTTTCATCTTCCCAAACCATAACTCTTATAGAATTTCTCTTGCCACTTTTTTTTAGAAATTAGTTTAGTATGTATACTACAATCTATAATTTATATCCCCAAATGGATAATTTAATATAATAATAAATCCTCAACAATATCACCATATTTTAAAAGGTGTGGTTCCAAATTCCATTGAAATCATTCAAACATGGTGCATAAGGAAGAGTTAGTTTGGATATTATCCCAAAAAATTATAGATAATAAATGAATTATTGGTTAAGATAATTCTCACCTGAGTATGAATGGATTGTTTTGATCTTCTTACCAATATTATTATCTACATCATTCTTCTATTCCTTAAATTTCTAAAAGGAATCATACATAAACCCCATTAAGTAGATATATAAATATCAACTAAAGTCATCAGTAAAAGTTATAAATTTAGAGTGTCAACCTATAGATTCCATGAAAAGATGTTCACACATATCTGTATAAACTAATTTTATAATATTTTTAGTTATTATACCCTTTACTCCAAATGAAGTTTTAGTCATTTTCATTAAAAAACAAGAATGTAATATATCCAATGATTGAAGTTCAAAAGAATCAAAATATCATTCTTGATATAATTTTTTCAAACTATTCACTTTTATATGGCCACACTAGTGGTTATATAACTGGGTGTGTTATGAGTCATGTGAACATGATTCATTATCTATTTCTGAGACTTGATTTTCATATTATAGTATGTAAATATCATTATTAATGTTTTCATACCATAACAAATGTTATCTTTATAAAATTATAATTATCTATTTCTAAACATGACAACAAAACCATCCATGAAAAAAATGTATATAAAAATTATGTTCATTGTTACACTGAAAATATAAAGAAATATATAAAAATAGAAAAACTCTAGTCAATATTGTGATATGGTATTCTCTAATAGCTAGTGAAAATAGTCTTATTCCATTAGAAGTTCAATGATTCACCTCACCTTTAGTTATCTTTCAAAATCTTCTTTGTTTTTATATGTATAAATAAATATGAGAACCATAAGCTATACCTAATATCCAATTTATAGGAATAAAATATTTATACTTGGTAATGAATATACCTGATATTTGCTCTTTCTTTTTTACTAAGGCACAATTCTTCCTCCAGTGGCCTTTATTTAAATAATAAAAACAAACTGTATCATATAATTTAGCTGATATTTAGATATTTTTCATTTTAAAAGGGTAGTGAAAATGTTCCTTATATATAGATTTTATCTTAGAAATTTTCTCCTTCCATTTTCTATTAATCATCATAACAAAGAATAATTTTCATGCATCACATGTTTATCTACATTGAGAATTAGAGCCCGGATATCCAAGATCATTTTCTACATATTGTTCATGTTTCAATTCATAATAAATGTGATAATATCAAAGAAAGTGAGCTATGTATAAGGTCTACACACAATTACTTAGGCAACTTGAATCCTGAAATTTCAAAACATTCAATATATCCAATAATCTTAACTATACGAGGTCCAACTAAAACTTTATATCCTAGATTGTACATAAGGAGTTCATTGGAGATTTCATTCCTTTATTGACTTGATTTGTCCCAATTGAGATCATGAATATGTGGAAACATGGTGTATCCATCCATATCATCATGAATCTTCTAGATATCCCTATTAATGGATTATAACATATGTATTTGGACATCCAATTCATTATCCATGTGTTCTTTGAAGATGTTTTGTACCACCTCACTTTCCTCTTTAGAGAGATTAGTTGGAACTGGGGACTCCAATATATAAAACTTACACTCTTTTCATAATATAATGTGCATGTGATTGTACCATTCATAGAAGTTATAACTAATCATGATATTATCATTCTATAAAATACCATAAGGATAGTGATGTGGTCGAATGACAAGCCATTTTATATAATGAATAAAAGAATATTTTTATAACTTCATATCTATTATTGATTTAAATGTAATAAATTAATTTTATTAGTCTCCCATTATTATATCAAATCATAAAATCCATCACTATTTGATTCTTAATAATTGAACCCTTAGAATTTGTAGTGGTAAGGATTCATATTCTCTTTATCATAACCTAAACTATGTCCATTTAAAATACTTAATGGTATTTAGGTAATCTTTACTTTCTAACTTCATTAACTCATACTTCTTTGATCTATTGAGTAAACTCACCATATAAGAATCCTATACTCATATTTACTTAACACTTGACTCCAAATAATTTTAATTACACTATTATGGTTATCAATACTAGAAATTTAGTTAATTCAAACCATTATCATTTTAAATAATCCTAAATGATTGATAAGTATCTCTGACTATGTCCTTATTAACACTTTAACTACAGTTGTTTCTTAACTTAGCAGATTGAAGGTGTTTTCTGACTTAATAATTTGATTGATGGATTTTTTATCTTACACAAAAATATTATTTATTTTATTCTTCACATGCTTGGTAATATTATGTGGCATTTCCATGATTAATTTATTATTTTTGATAAAATAACTTACTCAAACAAATTTATTTTATTTCGCTATACAATGCTTGTTAATTTTTTTACTCTATGTAATCACATCTAAGTCACAAAATAAACATTGAATAACATAAATAAATAAATAAACTTTCATTAAATTCTTTTTAATATGATAATGAGATTTTTAACAATTTGTTTGTTTATCAATCGTATATAAACTAGACTTGATCCTAGGGGAAATAACTCCTTGATCTAAATCTTGGCTAAAAATGCACTATTTATCTACAAACGTATGTATTTACATGATTAGTTTCACTACAACTTGGGTCTTGAACCATCTACTCTTACTACAAGCTCCACCCTTTAAACATATTTACTCACTCATGGGTAAAGTGTAACACCCCAGGATTTCATAGTGTGTTATTTCTTAAAAATAATTCAATAACTTGCACTACACGCAACACCGAGTTCAATCACACCATGACGTACAAAAAAAGCCATTAAAAGAGGTCATGAATAGTATTAACTACATTTTGAACTTTATATAATCCTTATAATTTTAGAATCCCTATTATGAGTTTCTTAGTCATAATGCAAGAACAGATTCATTTTCAGTATTGCACTTTTATCAACTTTTAATAGTGAAACCTTTTTAAATAAAATATTTTAAACTCTTTGAATAAATTGGGAGATCAAAAAATTTAAAATGAAACCTCCCAAGCTTCCACGGTATGCTTTTCTTTTGAATAAAATAGTAGCGTGTGTTGTACGCAACCTTGAGTTTTAACACACGCCACAACCAATCAAACTAGCCGTTATGAATAGTAATACCTAAATTTTGAAATTATATATATTTTATATTTTAAAATGGACTTCATTTTTGGATTCGGAATATCGAAATTAGCCTAAGGTGAGATTTTGGTACTTTTCGGATAACTTTCATATTTTGATGAATAGTGAAAATTACTAAATTTTAATTAAAAAAAACTTTTTTAATCAAAATAATTAATAGTGATAAATTGTGAATTTGAGTGGTTTTAAAGTATATTTAGAATATATTTTTACCATTTAATATAATGTTGGTCATTGGACATAATTTTACAATTAAACCGAACATAAACAAGTGTCAATCTTTTGATAGTTATTACCTCTTAAAAACACGCTTTTTGTTTTGACAGCGGGAATTAATTTTAAATTAATTTCTGCCACTTCTGTGTTTTGAATTTAGAAAAATGGATTCCATATTTGGAATCAGGATGTCCAAATTGTGTAAATAGGTAACTTTTATTTTTAGACATTTTGAATAATTACTGTGGTAAATATTTTATTTACCATGGTTAAGGGTAAATCCGGTAAATAAAGGTTAAAAAATAATATTATAATAATACAAAATTACCCTAAAACGTGTTCTAACCTTATTGGTGGACACATACCCGACCATGGGCATCCTTGGGTCAATTTGGGGACCCCTTGGAGCCACTTGTATGTGGTAGGGACACATTATATTAATAACGTTAAAATAAAAATAAAAATGGGATAAGCTTACATCTTTTAGAAGAACAATTTTTACATAGGGTTATACATGTTGGATTTTTGATTATAAATATTCATTAGAAATCTAAAACTATTTCCTACATAATGATATTTTATTTATAATTTTTAGACATCAAATAATTTAAATTATTAATGACACAATAATGATACAATGTTTACCTCATTAATAAATCATTTAAATAAATAAGATTATAATGATTAAAATATTATCTAAAACCTGTCCAATTCTTATTGGTTGATGTTATTTAGAATATCAGTCATCTTATCTTCGACCGAAATTATTTTTGGACTATTATAAACCGAATTTAATTATATTATAAAGTAATACTTTCACTCTTTCCTAAAGAGCCCCTCCTCTCCCTTATAAAAGGAGACCACTTCTACTCATTCCTCACACCTCTCAAGCCACTTGGATCATCCAAACTCTGCCAAAATAAGCTCCCCACATCCCTCTCCTCCTCCTTGAAGCTTCCCCTTATGCAGAAAGAATTTCAAGAAGTCCTTTGGTTCCAACCAAAGTGAGTTACCTAAATTAAAGGTAACGATTTCTCTTAAATTATTTTCATTTATTTTGCTTCTCCAACCCCCAAACTCTTTTTATTTCCTTTCTTTTGTAACAAAAAAAGTATCCTCAATATACTAAGATGTTGTTATAAGAAGAATTCGAACTACACATACACACACCTCCATCTAATGGATGATGAAAATAATGTTTCTGTGAATGGAAAACTAACGCCTCACGAAACGATGATTGTTCAAATACATCTTACCGCCTCTCATGGTGGCCATTATGATGGAACTGTAATTAAGTGTGATATTAATGATACATATTTTATATATAAGCTTCTGTAATTCCATTTTATTTCATACCATTATTCGTTTCATGTTGTATATACATACGATAATTTCATTTGAGGAAGTGCGGACTACCGCCCCCTTAAAATGATATGACTCGTTCATACCACACATGGAACGTATAAAGAATGGTGTTAATGAACATAAGTAACATATATAAAATATTATATTATACTGGAATAATAATATACCTATGTATCATTTGGATTCAATTCTTTTAAAATGAAAAATTAAATGGAAGTAGCGTTCGTGCGTACGTACGGACTACCGTCTCCACGAACACGGTGAGATCCATCCTCCATCGTATCCATTCAAGTCTTATTCTCATTTTAGGGTTAAAAATAATGTTAATATCATTCTGATTATGAATAAGATATAATCTATCCATTACAAACATGTCTTACGTAACCAAACATTTAAGAAGAACGAATCGATTATCACCCGAAATGACGATAATACTAAGATATTATTAATAAAGCAATGTTAAAAGATCATATATGATATCATATTGATGTATATGATTATTGTATAAATTAATAACAATGTTTTAATTATTATACAGGAGGTTAAAATACCATCGACTAAGGGAAAGTTCAAGGTAAGGGATTTTCTTATCTCACTTTCAATTCCGTGAGATTTCCATTATTCACCACTAAATTATTGAAAGTGGTGTATTGTGTACTACCATTTGATATATATTATCATGATTATATTTATATTCATGTTATTCTGTAAATCATTTTGGTGGTTATTAACTTTTGGCCATACGACTCAGTTGATTAACGTGGTAAGGAGTTTCTTATCTCACTCTTAATTTCGTGAGAATTCCATTGTTCACCACTTAATTATTACATGTGGTGTATGTGTACTGCCCATGATTGTATTCATTGTGTAATATACATTAATTTATGGGTACTTACATAGTCATGGTATGATCCTTCTTTCATAGTTGTATGTTTCGTAAGTTACCAAATCGATAAGGGAATTTGACATTTCAATTTCCACTCATTCGGCTTTACGCATATTTCATTGATTATATTACTCCAAGATTATGTGTGGAATCACTATTCATTTGATTATGTCATAATTTCCACTCCCCTTCCTGTGGATATAATTTTGATACACATAATCACTCTATTGATAATTCTCAAGTCATTAATATGAATTTGATAAGAGAAATTTTAACTCTTTCACCATTTGTTGAGTTAAACATCCAATTCGTTGGTGTTGTTTCTACAAGAATATGTGTGAATAGCCTTTGATTGTTTTACACTGAATATTCAATCTTATATAGTGTATTTATATTTTCACACATAATTATGTCATTGATTTATCCTTAACCTAAGGATACGACCTTTATGAGAGATTTCATCTCAATTTACATTCAATTGGGACTTCTTTGTTGATATACACCAAATCACTTTTATGTGGTGTATATAATGTACTTTGACATAGTATATCATGAATCCCTTTATTCTCATGATATTACAAAGTTTTGATTACCTCAATTATTTGTACTCAAGTGTCTCTCTTTTGGTTAGAATCTCTAACCAAAATACCATTTTAAAATGTTTTAAAGACTTATTCTTCTAAATCTTGCTCATTAATGTCCATGTTTTAAAAAATGGTTTTAAGGATTTATTTATATGGACATTAAAGTTTTAAAATTAAAACTCCTTTTAAAAGTTTCAAAGTGGTATGGGACACTTTGATTCAAAAATCTACTTTTAAATGGCTTCTTGACAAATAGTGTGACTTTTAAATGATTTCAAGAAAAGGGGGATATTTCCCTCAAATAGTTTTGATGATTACTTTCATCTATGTCAACATCCTTCATTATTCATGATTGAGGTTAATGTGATACAATACAATCTTCCATATTGTATCAAATTAGTTATGTTTGACTGTGGATGTTCTATTTTTATACCATTCATGGTTTGTGGTTAAAGTATTGACATTTCGTATGCTAGTTTTAATACGAATGTTTATTTTATGCTTAAACCTATTAATATGAGGAATGCATTGGACTTAATAAGTGACGGGTGGAGCCCGCTATAGCTCCTCGATGCATCGGTAGGTCTCATGAGACAAACTAGTGTCTTGGCACAAGGCCTTGGCAAAATCTTATTTGTAGTCTTGGCACGAGGCCTTGGCTATGTGGTTATAATAGTCTGGAATTATGCATTCCATCATTATGAAAGTGGATATTGATATTGCATGTGATCATTTGACTATTATAATATCCATGTGAGTAAGTAAATGGCATTATTTTATTTTACCTTTGCCATTTTATGCTGAAGTTCAAGTTTAAAAGGCTTTTGTTTTAGTTATAAATTGCTTTAAGTGTTTATGCTTATTTATGGAAGCTTCTGCTATAATGTTATCCTTACTGAGCATCTGAGCTCACCCCTTTCAATGTTTTATATTTTTCCAAGGATTATGAAGAAGTAATTTATGAATGACCTTGAGGGATAGTATGAGGGGATATGAAGACAAGATGTTTTTTATGATGTAATGTAAAAATTTATGGATGTATCTAGTTATTCCAAGGCTACTAAACTAATCGGTCTTTCGAGACTTGATCTTTCTCGTGATCATGCCAATGTTATGTAACTAATGCACCGACTCTGGGTAACTGGGGTCGGGGCATTACAGTTGGTATCAGAGGAAGTTTAGTACAAACCTTGGTAGCTAGATTTAGATAAACTCTGATTAGAGCACGTAGACCTAAGATGAACTTTGAGGATTAGTATAAAAGAACTTCCTAGAATTTTGGTATTTTAAAGATTTTGTGAGTTTTCCGAGCAATACATCCCTGTCTGGATACGAGCAGGTAGAGGCGGCTCTGGCACAGATGTACCTAGGGGTAAAACCCGAAAACACCGCTTTGAGCTAGACTCGAACGGGAACTGGTGCACGACAACGGGCCTTGGTGCACTCTTGGTTACGACACTCCCTGGGGATATGCTTAGGATAATTTACATTTTCTTTACAAACCGATTTAAGTAATATATAAATAAGATGAGAGTAAATGACCTTGGTTAATCCTAATATGTTTCAAATTGAGAATATGGTGACATTTTAATCTCTAAATAATTTTATGACTACTATTACTCACACAATTCTTTCTGGTTTTAGTCAATGGCTGGATTCCAAGGAAGTCATAGTGACTTTGAGAATGATGTACAAGGTGGGAACGGTGGTGGCGATGAGCAACAAAATGGAATGTTGATAGGCGTAAAAGATATCATCTTTATGCCAAATCAGTTTTCCAAAAATATGATCAACAACATATATATTAACCTACTCCCAGACTCAACAAGGAAGAGAAAGGTGATGAATGATAAGATCTCCAGCAATGGAGACCATGGAGAAAAGAAACCTCAATTTTCATCATGCAGGAAATGTGGAAAGATTAACCTAGGAAAGTGTCTCAATGGGACAACGAAATGTTTTACGTGCGGGAAGGAAGGACATAAAGTGAAGAATTGCCGAAGAAAAATGAAGAGTACTATGGAAGAAGATAAAAATGGTCCCAAGAGTCCATTTACAGTCATTTGCCGTAAATGTAGGGGATCTGGCCATTACCCGAGTGAATGTCCTATTCTATAGGATATTTTCTTGGTCAAAGAAGAAGCTATGTGGAAATAAATGGTTGGAGAAAAATTTAAATAGTATTAGCACTCCTTGTTGATGGGTTTACTTTGGAATAATTTTCTCTTGTATTTGTAACCCCGCAGTTTGCCATGTGAGAATGATATTTGAGGAAGAATTGTCTCTTCTCTTGTGGATATAGGTATAAATAACCATTTGGTTTTATATGATCATTGGGGTTTGAGAAAATGATATGTTATTATAATTTGGAATGAAAATGAAAAGTATGATATAACATTTGTGGTTAAATTATGTTATTTTGAGGAATTTATCTCATTTTGGAAATATTATAAAATATAGTTTTTGAAAAAGGACAACATGTAGACCGTGTGACAACCCATCGCGTCGGACAAAGCTGTGGGAATCGAACCCACAACCAAAGTGCGATTGGGATTTATCGCCTACCACTGGACTACGTGATGTCCCTGGTTAGTGTGACTATTTTTTTTGTTAAATGATTTTATTGATCAATAATAAGATGATTTGGGTTCTTATGTCTTATCAAATGAATACCCTTGGTATAGGAAAATGATTTGGTGATTAAGTGATAAATGTTATTTTGGAAGATGTTCGTTTTGTTAGGAACACTATATGCCCAAGGAAAATAGAATACAATGAGGTTTCATTTGTAGAGTAATGGTGGATTTTTATCTACGTTTTTATTGTTGATTTATAGTGGTTTGGGTTATTTATGGAAATAATTAACCTATAACAGAGAATATGTGATGATGTTAATTACTTTTAAGTATGTGACTTTAAGAGTATTTGATGTCATTTGGAGATACAATGTAACATGGGAGACTACATAATCAAATTCTTCTATGTTTTGGGTTTCAATATTAGTTTGGATTATATTAAAGGATTGTAAGGACAATTCGTTATTGAATGGTATTTATTTAACATTGGGGTATTGTTGGTTTAATTTTGGAAATTAAGATTAGTGCATATTTATCTCAATGAATATCCTTTTGGGGGATCATTAGATCATTCACTAACCATTTCGGTTTTGATTAATCTTTAAAGACAATGTAAATATATGGTTTATCCTACCTGGATCATGTGATTCTATAGAAGATTATTCTAGTTCTTCCAGTGTGACCAAGTCTTCTTGAATACTCATCGTAAAAAAAATTGAGTTAGTGGTGGAAATTTATTAAAGAATGAAAATCTACTTAAAATTTAAGTATATCTCATAATGTTCTTAGTCAATATCATAAATTAATTCCTCTTCCTTATGTAATGTAACTTTAAAAAAAAATGTTGTCCTAGATGGTACATTAAATCATCACTAATTTATGGCTTTGGGATTGTTTTCATTTTCATAGCCACGTTCTCTACCACTCTCCATCAGATAATTGATGGTTAGATTTCTCTTCCATATCCATATTTTCCTACATGGAACCCTAGTATGTGTTATTTTCGGTAATCTTCATACTTTCCACTCTTTATTTTAAATATAGGCCACATTAATTCATTTTTCGATGTGGGATTTCAACTAAGATATTTTGAAACATCAAAAATGTGTTATCCCAATACCCTATGTTTTCTTGGACCGATGGTATTTCAAATCATCATAGATTGATGAGTTTAAGGACCTCAATTTTATACTTGTTTGTGATTGATGACCTCAATCACTACCTATAAATATTTACATTTTTCTCCAAATATATGTCTCTAATTGCCACCAATGTTCTCCTAATCAAGATCATAATTTGGTGGTGACCCTTTCATTTCTCTTTTCATTATATTAAGACTAAATTTTAGTAACCCAATTTCCGATGTGGGTTTTCCCACAAATATATTTTCTACTTTCAACCTTTTATTTTCGAAGAACAATTTCAAATTGCGAGGACGCAATTTATTGAAGGAGGGGAGAATGTAACACCCCAGGATTTCATAGTGTGTTATTTCTTAAAAATAATTCAATAAATTTCACTACACGCAACACCGAGTTCAATCACACCATGACGTACAAAAAAAAGCCATTAAAAGAGGTCATGAATAGTATTAACTACATTTTGAACTTTATATAATCCTCATAATTTTAGAATCCCTATTATGAGTTTCTTAGTCATAATGCAAGAACAGATTCATTTTCAGTATTGCACTTTTATCAAATTTTAATAGTGAAACCTTTTTAAATAAAATATTTTAAACTATCTGAATAAATTGGGACATCAAAAAATTTAAAATGAAACATCCCAAGCTTCCACGGTATGCTTTCCTTTGAATAAAATAGTAGCGTGTGTTGTACGCAACCTTGAGTTTTAACACACGCCACAACCAATCAAACTAGCCGTTATGAATAGTAATACCTAAATTTTGAAATTATATATATTTTATATTTTAAAATGGACTTCATTTTTGGATTCGGAATATAGAATTTAGCATAAGGTGAGATTTTGGTACTTTTCGGATAACTTTCATATTTTGATGAATAATGAAAATTACTAAATTTTAATTAAAAACAACTTTTTTAATCAAAATAATTAATAGTGATAAATTGTGAATTTGAGTGGTTTTAATGTATATTTAGAATATATTTTTACCATTTAATATAATGTTGGTCTTTGGACATAATTTTACAATTAAACCGAACATAAACAAGTGTCAATCTTTTGATAGTTATTACCTCTTAAAAACACGCTTTTTGTTTTGACAGCGGGAATTAATTTTAAATTAATTTCTGCCACTTCTGTGTTTTGAATTTAGAAAAATGGATTCCATATTTGGAATCAGGATGTCCAAATTGTGTAAATAGGTAACTTTTATTTTTAGACATTTTGAATAATTACTGTGGTAAATATTTTATTTACCATGGTTAAGGGTAAATCCGGTAAATAAGGGTTAAAAAATAATATTATAATAATACAAAATTACCCTAAAACGTGTCCTAACCTCATTGGTGGACACATACCCGACAATGGGCATCCTTGGGTCGATTTGGGGACCCCTTGGAGCCACTTGTATGTGGTAGGGACACATTATATTAATAAAGTTAAAATAAAAATAAAAATGGCATAAGCTTACATCTTTTAGAAGAACAATTTTTACATAGGGTTATACATGTTGGATTTTCGATTATAAATATTCATTAGAAAGCTAAAAGGATTTCCTACATAATGATAGTTTATTTATAAATTTTAGACATCAAATAAGTTAAATTATTAATGACACAATAATGATGCAGTGTTTACCTCATTAATAAATCATTTAAATAAATAAGATTATAATGATTAAAATATTATCTAAAACCTATCCAATTCTTATTGGTTGATGTTATTTAGAATATGAGTCATCTTATTTTCGACCTCAATTATTTTTGGACCATTATAAACCGAATGTAATTATATTATAAAGTAATACTTTCACTCTTTCCTAAAGAGCCCCTCCTCTCCCTTATAAAAGGAGACCACTTCTACTCATTCCTCACACCTCTCAAGCCACTTGGATCGTCCAAACTCTGCCAAAATAAGCTCCCCACATCCCTCTCCTCCTCCTTGAAGCTTCCACTTAGGCAGAAAGCATTTCAAGAAGTCCTTTGGTTCCAACCAAAGTGAGTTACCTAAATTAAAGGTAACGATTTCTCATAAATTATTTTCATTTATTTTGCTTCTCCAACCCCCAAACTCTTTTTATTTCCTTTCTTTTGTAACAACAAAAGTATTCTCAATATACTAAGATGTTTTTATAAGAAGGATTCGAACTACACATACACACACCTCCATCTAATGGACGATGAACATAATGTTTCTGTGAATGGAAAACTAACGCCTCACGAAACGATGATTGTTCAAATACATCTTACCGCCTCTCATGGTGGCTTTTATGATGGAACTGTAATTAAGTGTGATATTAATGATACATATTTTATATATAAGCTTCTGTAATTCCATTTTATTTCATACCATTATTCGTTTCATGTTGTATATACATACGATAATTTCATTTGAGGAAGTGCGGACTACCGCCCCCTTAAAATGATATGACTCGTTCATACCACACATGGACCGTATAAAGAATGGTGTTAATGAACATAAGTAACATATATAAAATATTATATTATACTGGAATAATAATATACCTATGTATAATTTGGATTCAATTCTTTTAAAATGAAAAATTAAATGGAAGTAGCGTTCGTGCGTATGTACGGACTACCGTCTCCACGAACACGGTGAGATCCATCCTCCATCGTATCCATTCAAGTATTATTCTCATTTTTGGGTTAAAAATAATTTTAATATCATTCTGATTATGAATAAGATATAATCTATCCATTACAAACATGTCTTACGTAACCAAACATTTAAGAAGAACGAATCGATTATCACCCGAAATGACGATAATACTAAGATATTATTAATAAAGCAATGTTAAAAGATCATATATGATATCATATTGATGTATATGATTATTGTATAATTTAATAACAATGTTGTAATTATTATACATGAGGTTAACATACCATCGACTAAGGGAAAGTTCAAGGTAAGGGATTTTCTTATCTCACTTTCAATTCAGTGAGATTTCCATTGTTCACCACTAAATTATTGAAAGTGGTGTATTGTGTACTACCATTTGATATATATTATCATGATTCTCTTTATATTCATGTTATTCTGTAAATCATTTTGGTGGTTATTAACTTTTGGCCATACGACTCAGTTGATTAACGTGGTAAGGAGTTTCTTATCTCACTCTTAATTTCGTGAGAATTCCATTGTTCACCACTTAATTATTACATGTGGTGTATGTGTACTGCCCACGATTGTATTCATTGTGTAATATACATTAATTTATGGGTACTTACATAGTCATGGTATGATCCTTTTTTCATAGTTGTATGTTTCGTAAGTTACCAAATCGATAAGGGAATTTGACATTTCAATTTCCACTCATTCGGCTTTACACATATTTCATTGATTATGTTACTCCAAGATTATGTGTGGAATCACTATTCATTTGATTATGTCATAATTTCCACTCCCCTTCCTGTGGATATAATTTTGATACACATAATCACTCTATTGATAATTCTCATGTCATTAATATTAATTTGATAAGAGTAATTTTAACTCTTTCACCATTTGTTGAGTTAAACATCCAATTCGTTGGTGTTGTTTCTACAAGAATATGTGTGAATATCCTTTGATTGTTTTACACTGAATATTCAATCTTATATAGTGTATTTATATTTTCACACATAATTATGTCATTGATTTATCCTTAACCTAAGGATACGACCTTTATGAGGGATTTCATCTCAATTTACATTCAATTGGGACTTCTTTGTTGATATACACCAAATCACTTTTATGTGGTGTATATAATGAACTTTGACATAGTATATCATGAATCCCTTTATTCTCATGATATTACAAAGTTTTGATTACCTCAATTATTTGTACTCAAGTGTCTCTCTTTTGGTTAGAATCTCTAACCAAAATACCATTTTAAAATGTATTAAAGACTTATTCTTCTAAATCTTGCTCATTAATGTCCATGTTTTAAAAAATGGTTTTAAGGATTTATTTATATGGACATTAATGTTTTAAAATTAAAACTCCTTTTAAAAGTTTCAAAGTGGTATGGGAGACTTTGATTCAAAAATCAACTTTTAAATGGCTTCTTGACAAATAGTGTGACTTTTAAATGATTTCAAGAAAAGGGGGATATTTCCCTCAAATAGTTTTGATGATTACTTTCATCTATGTCCACATCCTTCATTATTCATGATTGAGGTTAATGTGATACAATAAAATCTTCCATATTGTATCAAATGAGTTATGTTTGACTGTGGATGTTCTATTTTTATACCATTCATGGTTTGTGGTTAAAGTATTGACATTTCGTATGCTAATTTTAATACGAATGTTTATTTTATGCTTAAACCTATTCATATGAGGAATGAATTGGACTTAATAAGTGACGGGTGGAGCCCGCTATAGCTCCTCGATGCATCGGTAGGTCTCATGAGACAAACTAGTGTCTTGGCACAAGGCCTTGGCAAAATCTTATTTGTAGTCTTGGCACGAGGCCTTGGCTATGTGGTTATAATAGTCTGGCATTATGCATTCCATCATTATGAAAGTGGATATTGATATTGCATGTGATCATTTGACTAGTAGAATATCCATGTGAGTAAGTAAATGGCATTATTTCATTTTACCTTTTCCATTTTATGCTGAAGTTCAAGTTTAAAAGGCTTTTGTTTTAGTTATAAATTGCCTTAAGTGTTTATGCTTATTTATGAAAGCTTCTGCTATAATGTTATCCTTACTGAGCATCTGAGCTCACCCCTTTCAATGTTTTATATTTTTCCCAGGATTATGAAGAAGTAATTTATGAATGACCTGTAGGGATAGTATGAGGGGATAGGAAGACAATATGTTTTTTTATGATGTAATGTAAAAATTTATGGATGTATCTAGTTATTCCAAGGCTACTAAACTAATCAGTCTTTCGAGACTTGATCTTTCTCGTGATCATGCCAATGTTATGTAACTAATGCACCGACTCTGGGTAACTGGGGTCGGGGCGTTACAAAAGGGTACCAAGTGTTTAGGGTTACATATAATAAACATTATACACATTATCCCATACATAACAAAGGAGGGAGGGATGATTTTTAGATAATAATATTTATTCTAATAATGAATTTTTACAAAAAACCATACAATAAATAATTAAATAAAATAAAATAGACTAATACAGCATTCAGTCAAGCTCATGAAAAATCAAAATATTCAAAGACTAAACATTTTTAATTTATAGAATTAATTTCAATTAATTGTAATTCAGAGAAATTTACTTGAATTAACTAATTAATATAATAATTAATTAATTATTTATTTATCTTAATATTCTATCCAAAAATTACATGAGATATAAAAATATTTCCATCTAGTATTATTTTAAATAAAATTAACTTTAATTTAAAATAATTTAGTACATAGTTTGTACTGATAAGGCCACATGATTCATACTTTTCCATGTCAGATGAAATTTGTTTTTTGAATTTAATATATACACACTACCTACACTAGAGGAAATATTCCATTTACATTATGTAAAACACTAAATTCATTTTTGATATTTAATTATTACATGATATATACTATCAATAAACACACTATGTAACATAAAATATATATGGTTATTATTTTATATTATTCACTAAAACAACATGTATTTCCACATGATGAGTTCTGATATATATGCTGTGTAGTTCCTTGGGTTAGTCTACATAGTTTTCATGATTTGTTTGACCACATGGAATAACATAAATTTATGTGGAGTGTATCCCCTAGAATAATCCTGTAATAAATGTAAAATACAATAACCATAACACATCATAAAATTATAGAATTTATGTATATAACAATTATTAAGAATTTATATTCCAACAACATTCCAAAAATTACTTGATATGTTCCCAGTTCAGAATTAAACATGTCACATGACATTTATAGCCAGCTACATGCTGTGTATTTTGTATCTCCCTTTAATATTCCATGTGTTGATCTCTATGTCAAGACTATATCGACATGTATCATTCCTGATTTATCACATGTTACATGAAAAATTTGTTTGACTATAAGTCATGTTATCAGTGTCTGGATACATCGATCTATTTGTAGTTAATACGTGGAATGTAATTATTATGCATAGTTGAACACACAACATCTTTTTCTTTACACAGGTTCAAAACCATGTGGGGTTACAAAACATGTACTCTAGTTATATATCGTGTAATCCTTATCAAACTTCACGTTTTACCGGTAGTCGATACATGGTGTGTAATGAAACTACATACTAATCGACATGACATGTCATAAATTTTATAACCAATACTTTATATGCTTGACCATGGGTATATTGATTATAATTTTCCAATAGATTATATGTATCCATGAAATTTATTTGGTAGACATGGAACCTTTGGATGTGATATTCATGTTTTCTTCACATTTCTTGACCCGTTCTTTCCCACAAAAACATGGATGAAAATTCTATCTTGATTATTTAATTAAGAATGAAATTATTGTTATGAGAAACTAAAATTGTGAAAAAAACTTTCAAAAAATTATAAATATTTTTAAATTATAATGAGATCACCTTGATACCACCTAATGATTTTTAGGCACAATGGAAGAGGTGGGCGTGTTCCCATTTTATATTATTCATCAAATTTAACAAAAAAAATAAATATGAACTTGAAAATTCATCAGCAGAAAAATATATAGACGATATTTTATATTTAATTCATAATTAATTTAAAATAATAATTACTTAAATCCTAGAATTCATTTTTTTAATTCTAATCAAACTATTGTCAGGTCATCATTATGGTGGATAATCCAAGAGAATATACCTCTAGTTGTATCCACACATGCTCCATGAATTTTGAAAAACTATTTTTTGTATTCTAAGTGATCGCATTTAGGAACATAGTGTTTATGTCATTCACAGTCGATCCCAAAATGGAATTATATTTATCTCTATTTTTTCTTGAGTGGGTGAGAGGGAGATTTTTTGTCTCGATCTTGATAGAATTCTCAAGAGTTTCTTTTTTTGATCAACAATACTTATCCTCTAAAATAATATAAGTTAGAATATATAATTAGTGTTAATATCTAATAATTGTGCAATGAACCATTGTTAAATATTTATTTTAAGTAATTTCACATGTCTAATAATAATAATAATAATAATAATATATCCTATGACTTGTATTTATGAAAATATAATTTATTAAATAAATATTTAGCTATTTATTTAAATGATATTAAATAAAATATTTCATTTATATCTATCCGTTAATGTGAACCATCAATCCTCCCATAGAATTTACCAAACATTGAATAATAAAATATTTATGTTAATAAATATTATTCATTCAATAAATAATTAAATATTATATCCTTTAAACCAATGACTTAAAATTTAGTTTAATGTTAATTTAACTAAATTGTTGAGACGGTATGTGAGTATGATATACTCTATAATACAAAATGTAGGATCGAAATAAAAGAGTTACTGTATGGAGTATCTAATGATTCTCACTATAAAAGAGGGGGGGGGGGGTGAATTGTACAATTTATAAAATTCTTTAGGAACTTTTAAAGATAGTTATGTTTAACAAGGATAAACACGGTAATTCACATAACCTCTAGTTCTACACACTTTATTGATTTTGAAAATATGATTCCGAGAAAGTGATTTCAGAAAAACTGGTTCTGGAAATGAATCTTAATGGAAGTTTACAGTGATGAAGATTCTACCTTAAAGCGTATAGAATCTAACTAGATCAGAGTACAAGTATAATGAAGTATAAGATATTTATACTTTACTCAACAATACAAATGCAGTGGAAAAATTTTAACAAAACAAGTAACAAGTAGTAAATCATGTAACACAAAGAGAAGGGTATCCAACAACCTTGTATAAAGGTACGTTGATTTATACTTTCAAGAAAGTATATCTTACCCACACCAGGGTAAGCTCTCGATACAAAGATTAGAGGCTGTCTTCCTATCCCTGCAAGCCCTCAACTTTAAGGTAGTTGGCACCTCTTTCTTCCTATCCCAGGAAGCCCTTGATTGTACACAACAACAATATGAGTCGCACAAAGAAAACCAGAACAAGAAGTTCAGTACGCACAAAGTAATAAAACCTCTCTCTCTAGAAATCACTTCAACAACATGTAGTCTCTAGATTAATCAACTTATTCTTATTAGCTCTTTAAAATGAGCTCCTATTTATATGAATGGCTTCAACGGTCATCTCCCTCTTCCCACGATCATATTTTCCCGTCAATTTTAGAGGGAACTATACACGTGTCACTCAAAAAATGGTTAGTTAATAACTGAATTCACAACATAATTTTATAACAGAAACAAGTGTAAGAAAAAAATATGGTTACATAACTAAAATCTAATATTTAAAATGTAATCAAATGAGAGTTTAGAGTCTAACCAAAAATGAATTTGAAGACTATAATACAAGGATATTCAGATTTAGTTTTCTAGGAATTCAGAACCTGAACTCTATAGAATTCCGTAGTATGAATTTCAAGGAAATTAGGAATCTGGATTCACAAGAATTCAGAACCAGAACTTACAAAGTTTGGAGTCAGAGGACATGAAAATTTAGAGTCAGAACCCATAAGTGTTTGGAGTCTGTATTCAGAGTACTCGGAGTCAGAACTCAAAAGAGTTCGTAACAAGAATTCATATTCGGAATTCAGAGTCAGAACATAGAAGAGTTTGTAACTAGAATTCGTATTTAGAATTTAGAGATAGAAATCTGAAGAGTTCGTAAACATAATTCTACGAATTTAGAGTCAGAACTCAGAAGAGTTCATAACGAGAATTCGTATTCAGAATTCAGAGTCAGAACCCAGAAGAGTTCATAACCAGAATTTTGAGAATTCGGATCTTAAAACAGAATGCTTAATATCTTGTTATTCATAGGATTCCAAGGTTTTGGTTAGAAAACGAATTTTACACTTGAAAAAATTATGATATAAACAATAAAAACATGTCCAAGATAAATTTCCTTGGGAGAGGAAATTTTTCCTTATATAAGTAAAACACAAGGTAAAAAGAGATTTTCCTTGAGATAATCTGTTTACGATTTTCAAAACAAGAAGGAATTGTAATGTCATAAAGAAACCATATTGACTAAACAATCTACCCCATGTATTAAGGAATGGAAAATTTATAAGGAAAACCTTATTTACTCAGCAATATCCCCATTTTTGGAAAGTAAAAACATCCTTATGAAAAAGAATATAAGGACTTAGAAATTTTTTTCTAGATTTTCAAATAAAACATATCTCCCTTTTCACATTGTCAAAGATGAATACGAATAACTCATCCTTAGCATTTGTAACACTAAGTACTCTATTCTACATTTCCAGAATGAGATTTTTTATTATCTTGAGTACCTAAATATCTATAATGAAAACTCTCCCTTAGATAATATCCCCTTACTAAGGGATATTTATTCTTTACTTAGCATTCTTTTTTCCTTTCTCCCCATTTTTGATTTAAAAAAAGAATTTGATGGAATGGAAAAGAGATTATAGTACCAGAAATAGGAGTTCAAAGCATGGAAATAGAAACGAGCAACCAAAAATTCATTAAGATTGGAATAATTTGTACAAGGAAAAAAATACAATAAAAGAATTGATTTATTTTCCTTCCTTTTCCTTCGGTATGAATTTCTTCACAATGGTTTTTAGTTTGATTATCTCCTTGTGATCTTCATATGATTTCTTCTCTAGGGCTTTGATCCTATCATACTGAGCCTTCAGAGCCTCTGCCTGAGCCTTCAACAAGTCATCTTGCTTCACTAGCTTCTCTTCAATCTCGATCTGGAAATCCCTTTATCTATTCTAGCTTTGAGGAACATAATACAACTTTTCATTCAGATCATTGAACTCCTAAATCTGAGTATTCTTTTCAAGAGTTAGCTTTACCTAAAATCTAGTTGTGAGATCCTTGATTTAACTATCTTCAGAATCAAAATCTTCCTTAACATCATTTTGAAACTTATCAAGCTCTCTCAAATCTTCAACTATATTCTTTGACCAGCTAACCACTTTCTTACAAAATTTTCTGTGGGCATCATAGTTGATAAGGAAGTTCTTGTAATTAGACTCAATATTTACACACCTATCCATCAACATGGATACATAATTTAATTTTTTATTCAATATATGTTGGATCATATAACATCTGGAGTCAATAGTTGGAAAGATCGGAATGGTCTCAACAAGATTCTTCAGAGATTGAATGAAAAAAGCATGTCCCAGAGCTGATGATTCCAAATCTGACACTTTTCTTGGTGATGGTTCTTCCTCTAACTCGACAAGATTACTCTTAGAGGATCCACCAGCTTCCTTCTTCCTTAAAGCATCATTGGTAGGT
Organism: Viscum album; assembly: GCA_963277665.1. Taxonomy (NCBI): domain Eukaryota; kingdom Viridiplantae; phylum Streptophyta; class Magnoliopsida; order Santalales; family Viscaceae; genus Viscum; species Viscum album. The sequence goes on from OY728139.1 coordinate 1,196,997,507, forward strand.
GTATCAACAACAACATGTTTTCCCTTTTTGGTTCTCAGAACAACTTCTTCATCTGGAGACTCATGTTCAATGATATACATCTGAACAATTCTATCTTCATCAACCTTCACCTTCTTGGCTCTAGCCTCGTCATCCTCTGGGTGAATAAAGTGATGATTATATCTTTCTTCCTCAGAAAATTTATTAACTTCTTCTTCACCCTTATGATCTTCACCTTCTTCATCCTTCCGAGGAGTTGGGTGTTTTAAAGACTTTGCTTTAGAGGTTCGGATTGATAGCTTCTCGGAAGGGGTTTACTTTTCATGATAGTCTTTAACTTGCTTAATAAGATATTTAGTGCCACCACTACTTTATTCTTTTTCAACTTCTTCGAAAGCTTCATTTTCTTCAACAACCTTCTCTTGGGCCTTTTCTAGAGTCATAAAATTCTTCCATGGAGTCTCAGGTAAGGGTTATACCAAGAAAGATTTTGGTCCATGGATATTCTCAGATGAAATTTTAGTATCCATTGGAAGGGATTGGAAAATTTCAGCCTCAGACATTTTCATCTTTTGATTCTTTTCCTTAGCTTTCTTCTCAAGCTCATCAGCTGCCTTCTCTTTCAAAGATTTGGCCTATGTAGGATCCAAGCCAAACTGTGGATTTCCTTCCTTTGGAATCTTTTTACCTTCCCTCCACATGGAAACAAACTCATCCAGTTAATATTTCTACTTCTTGGGCTTTGGAGGCACATACTGGGTTCCTTTAGCTTCTGAGATTTTTCCTTCTTCTACCATTTCCTTCAACTTCCTCTTCTTTCCTCATTTTTTTGATGGTTCAATAACCTCTTGTTCATTTAGAGCAGCTTCATCCTCTTCCTCTAGTAAGACATATAAATCTCATGTATCCTTAGAGAAACCATCTTTCATCCTCTTGACAGTATCATCAGTGATTAGCATAACTTTGCAATTACTCGAATTTGAACTGTAAGAGATTTTGAAGGACTCCAAGAACCGAACAATGTGCTTGGAAAGAATGGCCGAGTATATAATAATCTGAGCTTCCAAGTTACCATTATTGACATTCTCTATTGTAATGAGAATATGCTTCATCAGATTGATCTTCCTTAGATTTACCAAAAAATCCACGATATACATATCCCTCTTCTTCAGTGTGTCTTTGTCACCCTTCCTCGGAATGATAAACCCTTGAACCCACAACTCAAGGATCCGATTATTTGATGACAAATGAGAAATCTTTGCAGTCTTGACATCTAAAAGTCCAAGAAACTCCATAGCATTCACCTTTACAAAACATCCTTGAACATCTGGAAACTTGATGTATGAAAGGACTTATGTTTTTCCATAACTCTTGTATGAAAAATTACCTCTCCCTTCTACCTTAACGAAATTGGCTGACTCATAAAACTCAATAAGTAGATCGAGATACACCAAGTCTTGAGCCCCTGGCTTCGAAATTGTAACACATTCCCATCCATTAGGCATGATGTTCATAGAAATAATGGAGTCATACTTGTTGAAGAAATTTGGATGCACCAGCCTTTCTCTGTATACATTCCATTCCACAATCGGCTTGACAGAAGAAATCTCTTGAGAAGGAACTTCACCAGACATTCGGATTAGAGAAAAACTTAAATGGTTCGGAATGGAATTTTGAAAGAGGGGTTGAGCTTCGGCAGGAAAAATCTTGAAATAAATGTGGGACAACACTTTGGTGGTCCTTTATATAGGCATTTGATGTGACGATTAGACTTCAAAACTCAATTCAATGGATGGGAATTATTCTAATCATATCTGACTGTTGAAATGATAGTCAGATGGAAAAATTTGTAGGATACGATCTTTTGAGGTTTTTAAAGGAAAACATTCAGATTTAAGGAAACTAGAATCTAAGAAATTTTAAAACACAAAAAAGAAAATACCAGAAAGTAAAAGGTGATTAAAAAAATCAGGAATGAATCATACCTTTCAGATTCCTAGGAAAATTATTCGTAATAGGTAATATTCTCCTTGAAGAACTTTAGATTTAAAAAAACTATGAAAACCTACATTAAAAAAACAATTTGCGTATGAAAATATTTATTATAAAAATTTCAAGTACGAAAAACTTCATTACAAAAATTTCAGGTACGAAAATCTTCATTATGAAGAATTTCAAGTACGAAAATCATCACTATGAAGAAATTCAAGTATGAAAAATTTCATTATGAAAATTTCATGTTTGAAAAATTTCATGACGAAAATTTCAAGTACGAAATATTTCATTACGAAAATTTCAAGTACGAAAAATTTTGTTCCAAAACATTTGTGATAAGAGAAAAAAATGACAAAGAAAATTTTCATTACGAAATGTTTGTAAAACTGACTACGAAAATTGTCATTACGAAAAGTTTGAAAAACTGACTACGAAAAGTCTTCATTACGAAAAGTTTGAAAAACTGAGTATGAAAAGTTTTCATTATGAAAAGTTTGAAAAAATAATTGTGAAAAGTTTTCATTATGAGAAATTTTAAAAGCTATCAAACAAATTTACTCCCCCTATTAAAAAGAGTTAATTACTATAAAGAGATTGGTTCAACAGGAAGTTAATGAGGAGGATTACCTTACATTTATCATTACTAACTTCTGTATAATGTACTCAAATCTATCGGAGGGTAAAGATTTTGTGAAAATATCAACAAGTTGATCTTTCATTATGATAAATTGAAGAATTATATCTCCTTAGTAAGAATAGTATTCCTAGATTTTTCCTTATCATGTTTTTTCATGAGTTTTGAGTTCTCAATCTCAAGGAGTTTGGAAAACCTAGAAACTTATTCATAGGTAGGTAAGATATTATCTTCATTAGAAGATGATTCTTAATCCAAAGAGTTATAATATTTATCATTAATATAATTTTCATTTAAAGAAACATTGGTCATTGATTCAGTATTGTGTACCTTAGACATTAAACAATGATTTTCAATAGGTAGTCTGGCTATTAGACCAAGATTCTTCTATCCAGAAGATTCATAATCTGAAGATTCATTTGAAGAGTCACCACCACTGGCACTCCATGTTTCATTAGCTTTCAAGACTTTCTGAGATTTATCATTGTAATACTTCTTTCTATTTCTCTCATAATGCTTTTCCTTTATTTCTTTTCTCATAAGCATAGGACAATTAGGTCTTATGTGTCTAGCTCTCTTGCATTCATAAAATGTGACTTCTGAATCATTCTTGTATTTCCTTTCTTTCTTCTGGTATCTGGATTGAATGTTATTTTTTCCAACAATCTTGTTCATCCTTCGAGCAAGATTTTCTAACTCATTTTCTAAGGATTCACTTCCACAAGGTTCGTATTGGATAACAACCATCTTTGACATAGATCTGGTAATTCTCTTATGAGTCTCATCTTTTATATGATTTGATGTTATCATAAAAGAAACACTACCATTAACATTCTTCTTCTTTAAATTATCAACATATCTATTCATTCTAGTCTCATGTTGAAGAAGAGTTCCAGACAGTTCATCAAGGGAAATCTGAGTAACCTTTCTGGTCTCATTAATTGCATTCCTCTTAGATTCCCATTCAATGGGAATGATGTCTATGATATTGTTAATAAGAGCTTCATCATCTAATCATTTATCATCTATGGATTGAAAACTATTCACAATAGTAATGAATCTTTGTTTCACCTTACATATGGGTTCTCCATAAGGAAAGAAAAAACCATGATATTCAGCTCTGAGCATGGCTCTTCTTATTTCAATAACATTGGAAGTTCCAATGTGAGTTACTTCATGTTTCATCCAAATACAAATTTCTGCTTCTCAAGATGAAATTTGGCTATATATATTTCTAGACATAGAGCTAAGGAAAGTATTTCGTACCTTATAATTCAGTTTATATTCATGATTTTCATGATTAGGGAAGGTACTAACTTCCTTGTCTGGGATTTTATATCCTCCAGTAAGAATAACAAAATTATCAACACCAGCATTGATAATAAATTTCTTCATACGATCTCTCCAACACTCATAATCATTTCCATCAAATATAGGTGGTCTATTGGATTGAGATTGTTTATGGAACCAACATTGATTCCTGCCATCTTATAGAAAAAAAAACATTCCACACAAACTTGTTTGTAATAAAATTTTGTAAACAAGAAAAATATTCCTAAGTAAGGAAAATATATAAAAATAGTATCTCTATAAAAAAATTAATCCGAAATATACGAGTATGAAAAACTGATTCCAGAAAAGAATGGGATGAATTCTCTTAGGAATCTAATCGTGAGATTAATTCAGATTGAACCAATCATCTAATACTAATTGTTTAATTGGTTTAGGGTTCACGAAAAAATATTCATAATAAAGAAAAAATATAGAACAATGAAAAATAAGTACGAAAAACATATATGTGAATATAAGTATTTTAGAGACCTCATCTGATACCAATTTTTTAGATGGTATGTGAGTATGATATACTCTATAATACCAAATGTAGGATCTAAATAAAAGAGATACTGTGTGGAGTATCTAATGATGCTCAATATACAAGATGGGGGTGAATTGTAAACTTTAAAAAATTCATTTGTAACTTTGAAAGATGGTTATGTTTGATAATGTTAAACATGGTAATTCGCAAAGCCTCTATTTCTACACACATACTTGATTCCGGAAATATGATTCCGAGAAAGTGATTCCAGAAAATATGGTTTCAGAAATGAAACATAATGAAAGTTTACAATGATGAAGATTTTATCTTGAAGAGTATAGAATCTAACTAGATCAGAGTACAAATATAAGGAAGTATAAGATAATTATACTTTCCTCAACAATACAAATGCAACAGAAAACTTTTAAAAAAATAAGTAACAAGTAGTAAATCTTTTAATCCAAAGAGAAGGGTATCCAACAACCTTGGATAAAGGTCCCTTTATTTATACTTTCAAGAAAATATGTCTTACCCACACCAGGGTAAGACCTCGATATGAAGATTGGAGTATATCTTGCTATTCCCACAAGCCCTCAACTTCAAGGTAGTCGACACCTCTGTCTTCCTCATCATGGAAGCCCTCAACTTCAAGGTAGTCATCACATCTGTCTTCCTATACCAGGAAGCCTTAGATTGTACACAACAACAATCAGAGTCGCACAAATCTAAAATGAACAAGAAGTTCAATACACACAAATAAATAAAGCCTCTCTCTCTAGAAATCACTTCAGCAGCATGTAAACTCTATATTGATCAACTTGTTGTTATGAGCTCTTTAAAATGAGCTCATATTTATAGGCACAGTTTCAACGGTTGGATCCCTCTTCTAACGGCCATATTTTCCATTGAATTTCAAAGGGACCTATAAATGTGTCACTGAAACAACGGTTATTTAGTAACTGAATGCATGAAATCATATTACAATAGAAACAAGGGTAAGAAAAAAATATTGTTACATAACTAAAATCCAATATTTAGAATATAAGAAAATTAATGTTCGTAGTCTAACCAAAAAATAATTTGGAGTATATAATATAAGGATATTTGGAATCCATTTTCTAGGAATTCAGAACCTGAACTCTATAGAATTTCGAAGTCTGAATTCCAATGAAATTAGGATTCTAGATTCACAAGAATTCAGAACCAGAACACAAAAAGATCAGAGTCATAGTTTATGAGAATTAGGATTCATATCTTATAAGAGTTCGGAGTCTCTATTTATAGAACTCAGAGTCAGAACTCAAAAGAGTTCCTAACCAGACTTCATATTCTGAATTCAGAGTCAGAAGTTAGAAGAGTTCATAACCAAAATTCGTTTTTAGAATTCGGAGTCAGAACTCAGAAGAGTTCATAACCAGAATTATGAGAATTCAGAGTCAGAACTTAGAAGATTTCGTAACCAGAATTCGGAGTCAGAACCCAGAATAATTTGTAACCATAATTCTTAGAATTCGGATCCTAAAGGAGAATTATTCATATATAGGAATTTATAGGATTCCTAGGTCTTGGTTACAAACTGAATTTTACACATGGAAAAATTATGATATGAACAATAAAAACATGGTAAGGATAAAATTCCTTGGGGAATGAAAATTTTCCTTATAGAAGTAAAACACATGGTAAAAATAGATTTGCCTTCAGATATGAAGTTTGTGATTTTCAAAACAAGAAGGAATTGTAAAATCATAAGGAAATGTTATTAACTAAACAATCTCCCCCAAGTATGAAGGAATGGAAAATTCATAAGGAAAACCTTATTGACATAACATAAATAATTATTTATATTAATCTATTCAGGTCAACAAATTAATATTTTTTGTACATTTTGAATATGAAAAAAGATATAAAATTCAACTTGCACATTCAAAACAAGAATATATAGTGATTAAATTTATGAGATCAAAAATACCTGGTTAATTATTATTCCATGATATAAAAATAATATTTATTTTTAATATTAAATTCAATATAATCTAAATAGATTTTAAAAAAACATAGTGTGCGAATGTCTAGGAATATTATCTACTGGAATTAGGTGAACTTACCTAAAGAGTACACTTAGCATCTAACAATAAATTAAGGAAACCATAGAAAAATAAGTTAATTCTACAATGAAAAAAACCATCATATGAATTATAATATGTTATATAATCTCATTATCTTGATATCTCTTCAAGAATGATGCATACCTATTTTGTCACCCTATATGATTGAATTATATTTCTTTGAATTTTTAAAATGAAATCATCAATGTATTACCATGGCCATGGATTTAATCAAGCATTTACATTTAAATAAAAGTGATAGAGATATATTCATATATTAACTCATAGGTAAATGTATAATCTTGACTTATTAAATTAATTTCATATCACTTATGTTTGACCCAATGTATGCCACCTCGTTGCGAGCATATAGAATCACCGTTTTTATACATACATAAAAGTACATGGTTCATGATATATAATAATAATAATATCAAGTCTATGGACCAATACACATGTATATAAATAGAAATATCCATTTACATATAAAACATATGGAATTAATATTAGGGGTTTTCCCTCATAACCTCCCTTCATAGAGATTACCAAGTGTGAACTTCATGAGAAAAAGTATCCATGTATTATGATCCCCCAACACCTAATATGTAAAAACCATATGTGTCCCGTAAAATATATGTTATATATATATAATGATATGTGTTTATGAATATTTTCATAACATTTATAGGTTCTGATTATAGCATGAAACTTTAATCACATTTAGATGTAAATATAATCTTTGAAAATTACCACATTAATGCCACAAAGAAGAAAAAAAATTTATATTAATTTATAATAAGATGAATATATTTTAAATCATTTACATAATTTATAAATTACAACTGACAAATAAACACGCAATACCAAAACACAAAGGTTAGTGTCCTTAGGGATTAAATATATAAATTTCTTATTTCATATTATTTCCTGAACATATCCCACAAAATTTTCCACATATGAATTACTCATAGACATATTTATGTATGTAATTTCCATGAAGAATAGGAAAACACAATGAGTGTGCTCAAATTATTAGTAAGGGAAAATATCATCAACAAGTCATAAAGGGTTTGGATATAAGCATGTGAGAAAATATAAAAATAAAAGAAATACCTGATTAAAAAGATCATGGGATCATAATAGTAAGTAACATGACATTATATAATAACATAGATTATTATATGGGAAAATAGTACCATAAATGTATTATCATGGAATCATAACACATATACTATAACATGGGAACTTGTGACATATTATTAAACCATGTAAACAAAACATAAGAATACATCATAAGCATAAAAATAAATATCAACACATATTTCAAGGTTAAACACTACTAAAATCATGACATAGTGGATCATGAATCATTAATAATGTCCCCTTTTATATTTAATCATGCAACACTACATGAATCATGTAGTGGATCAGGAATCAACTCTCACATTACATATTTATATCATAATATATAACACATTACCCAATGCATTGGAGGGATATATAATTCCTAAACTAGCCATAAAATAATAAAAAACCATTCATATGTGTTCCATATTAAATCAATCATATATCTTATCATGAAAAAAGAACTTGGAAATAGGTGGATTACATGATAGTTTTAAATAGTTTCATGTATGATGAAATGAAGAATTAGATCAATTGATACAAAAATTAAATCAACAAAAATAAATATATCATAAGAGAATTTTTAGGGAAATTTGTAAAACATAACTTCATTGAAGACAGATATTTTTTAGATAGATAATAAAATTAAATTGAATTCATATTTGTTTCTTAAAACCTTTTTAAAAATAATTTATAAGTAATTTTAAAAAAAATTCAAGAAGGTGAAATAAATATTTTAAAAAAATTTATTTAAAAGAATCACCAATAATGGAACCATTAAATGAAATAGAGGTTAAGAAAATAAATTCAGAGTTCGGGATACAAAATAGTTAAAAGTGAAAAGAAATGACTTTTTATGATTTTAAAGTATTTTTAAAGAAAAATCACATCAATGAAAGAGTTATAATATTTCCTCTTGAAAAGAGAAAAATATAAATATGAAGAGTACCAAAGATAATATATATTGATATATTTTTGGTAATAATGAATATTTATATGGAGGATAAATAGCCAATTGAGGTGGTGCCAATTATTCTTAACAACAATATATTTTTATGAATAAATAAATCCATCAAAGAAGAAGATTTTGATATGAAAAGTTAATTTACCCAAAGATAAAGAATAAAATATCATATTAATTAGAGTAATATAAGAATATAATAAACATATATGAATATATTCGAGGAAGAAATATCATGAACCATTAAAAGTAAATTAATTCAACAAAACCCTTATGACTTTAGCAATGAATAATGAAATTGGAAATGAAAGGCATAACATTAAATGTAACTTTAAATATCAAGAATAAAATTATAATTATGATAAAATTTTTCAATTCTGTAGTATACCCACCATATAAATCAAAATAGGCACATAATATGAAACATGTCTTAAGGAAGGGAAATTGAGATGAAAAACACTTACCTTGGATCCCCACTTAGCCGGATGTGTTATAACATCCTGAATAATCAAATTTGGTTTATAATTCATATATATAAGACCTATATTTATATTTATTTTAATTTATATAATTCATTTATATTTTCTCATTACCCATTTATCAATTATTCTTTGCTAAAATTAATATTTGTCTATTATTACAAAATGAAACTTATTAATGAATATACTTATATATATTACAATTACATAATTATTAGAACATATTAAATTCATCATTATTTAATTATATTATAAGTACTTATGTTTTGTTAATCATTTATGATATAAATATTATATCATCGTTTATATAGGTGGTAAAACTGACCCAAAACAGAACACATCATAATGAATGAATAAATAAAAAATGTAATTTGATAACTATAATATCACCTTTGAAAAATAATAATGGTCCAAAAACAAATATATTAAATTGATTATATTATTGAATAATAGGTGGGTGAAAATATAATGAAAAATGATTAGGGAGAGGATAACACTAACATTGAGGACTTGAATCTTCCCTTAGAGAGCCTCCTGAAAAATAAGGATTTCAGACTCCTTATGAACACAGAATATCAAACATGAGATACGATTATTATAGATTTAATTTGGGAATTAATTAAATACTAAACTAAATAAAATTTGTTCTTTGAGGTGGGTAGAGGAGGGGTCCTCTTACATGTGATCTTGAGTGACATTTTCACAAATAGACATTCCTTAATGAATAAGGAATGCTATTTTTCTTGGAAAGTGTATAAAAATTATAAAAAATAATGGATATAAGATATTATGAGGTCTATATTTTCTTAACACATACATTTATATATAATTTTTATGATATTTTAGGTCTCTACCACTTAATTCAACCTTTTACCTCATTTTACATTTTCTGTATTAACTCAATTTTTACTCAAGTATCTTATCTTTATTCCTAAAATAGAAACTAAACCTATCACATATTTTGGTTATTTTTATTAAAAATATTAAATAAATTTTATTGGATTAAGTTTTCTAAAGGTTAAAAATTTTAACTTTAATTTGAGAATGTATAACTCATATAATGAATTTTTAGAAAAATTTATTTTAAGTATCAAAATGAATTTATTCTTATTTATTACCTTTTTACAGTCATTAAGTGATTTTATATATTTATATATATATATATATTATATTTTATTAAAATAATTATATAGTATTTAAGAAAATATGATTCATATAAAATATATTTTAAAAATATATATATATATATAACATTAAATGATTTAATTCCAAATTATCTAAAAATTATTATTTATTTAATAAAAATTAATTTAATTTTATCAATAAATTTTTATTAATAATAAAAGTTCACATTTAATTAAATTTATTCTATAAAATTAAATTCTTATAAAAAACAAATGTCTAAAAATACATTTAACAATGACGAAAAATATATCATTTATTACACTAATAACTACATGTTTATATAATTATAAATTATACTAAAAACACCCCTGAAGACATATGTATAATACATTAGGATGATATAACCAATGGTGGTAGTCTCAAGTGGTGATTCAACTAGTATAGATCTCGCAGGGATTTCCACAAGAATAAAATTATCCTGTAGATGATTTCTCTCAAATAGTACTAATTGAAGTTTAGATTGAGATTGGTCTAGGTAAAACCATATTAACTCTAAATCCTTTTTAATATTAAAAATATGAGTAACATATATATTATTTATATTGCTTTTTACCATTTTTTATGCTTTATATATTGATTTCATATTGTAGTTACTTCTATTTATACCCACCAATTCAACGACAATTTTATAATAGTCAAATTTTAATTAAATAACTCATCCAATCAAATTTTAATTTATCTCTTTAATTATTATTTTGTCTAATAATTTTATCAATATCCATAAATACCTAATGAACATATAAGACCAATGACCATAAATGTAACGATCATATTATATTTCTATATATAATATATCACACTTTATCAAAATCACTTATCTCATTATCACATTTCATTTCTAAATATTTTTATCATATTTGTAATGTGTTATAATCTTTCTATAATTATCATCGGTGGTATAAAAAATAAAACAGATTTGGAAGATTAATATTTCAATATTGTTGAATTTTTATTTTTATTTTGTTTTAATCCTTTTATAATTTTTCTAATTATGTTTAATTTTTATATCCTATTGAGTATTTAATTTTTTTTTCTATTATGTTGTTAATTAATTAAATAAAGAAATGTGCATTTTAGTCCTATGTTTTAATTAAGACAAACATTTAGGTTCCGAGTGTAGTGGAATCTTGTGGATGCGTATAACCAACTTTAAATTTTCCATTAACAATGATCAATCAAAGATCCTTCATGTTGATAAAACGCTGAATCTTCAGAGTTTAACGTGGAACGAAAGAAAATAAGGGAGTCTCAGAACCATAGAGAGGATAATTATATGTTGGTTATAATTAATTTAATTAAAATATAATAATTAACTCAATAGAATTATCTCTTCATTGATGTTTCCAGTCACAATTCAATGTTATCCATTGTTTCATCATAGAAACGAAGTGTAAGCTTCCTCTAGTGGTGATTCACACATGATCCACATATATTTGGACATTGTCAGAGGGATCTCTAGGTGCTAGCACGAAAGAGCCTTTTCTTTCAATGTTCTTATTCGATCACCTTGAGAGACTCTTTTAAAGCACTCTCCTTGATCCGGTGGAGGAGGATCTCTTTCGTTACTTGAGAGAATTCTTTGAGGAAAAGAACTCTCTCTTGGTTTGAGAGAATTCTCTAGATCTGTTGTGCTCAACCAAAATAAATTTATAGCTTCATTAGAATAATTTAATTTGGATTTTATTACTTAAAATAGTAAAATGAATTAATTACACAAAATCATTTATTCATTTCATTTAATTATTTCTAAGACCCCATGTCAAAAAATAATAGATGAATGTTATTATCACTTGACATGTTCCCAAAAAATTACACCTAATTTTAGTTAATTAAATAAATAATATAATTTTTCACAAGTCCTCGGAAAAACTACATGGTGTGTTTATATTAATATACACAATGTGTGCTTTTGTTTTTCAATTTTCTTTATTTCCCCCAATAAATTTATTAATCCTTGAATAAATACTATTTATTTCTTAAATAAATATCACTGCATTACTCTATAATAAATATATTATTTCTCCCACAATATATTCTCTCGAATAACTAGTGTTGAAATAAATGTGACCAGACATCATTGAATAATTATTAAACAATAATCTAGAATAATCTTTATTCAACTTGTTAAATGAATATTTAACTGAGATATTTGGACACACATAGTGTCTGACCCTCTAGGTCTCTTTCTTAGTGGAATTAGGTAGAGATGGCCTAAATTTAAAGGTTATAATCTAGAAAAATGACACGTACCCCATAGATAAATAATTTAATGCTGCAATAACGTGTCACATCCTACGAATGCTTACTATGTTATGTAATCCCTTTGTATAAATATCTCTAATCAAACATGTTGAATGTTAGTACCATCAACCCATGTGCTTGATTATTCATTCTTTGACTTTCCAAAATTGAACTCACTCATTCGTCACCATGGCCCTGGATTAATTTAGGCTATATCAATTCCATAAAAGGGAATGAGATATCAACATTCATTATTTAATAGGAGGAACAAATCATTTCTCATGTTATCTATTAATACAGTATTACTCGTGATACACCCACCATATCCTACCTCACTATGAACAATGTGTCATCACATTTTTGTTCAATATATCTAAGTGTGCGAGTTGTAATACCCACTAATAAAAATCTTAATGTCTAAGGACCAATACACCTGTCTATAGATAGGAATAACCAATGACACTATGAAATGTGGATTTCCTACTAGCGGCTCTCATTCTCATAATATCCTTCTGGATATTACCAAGGGTGCACACCATGAGAAGGTGCCTGAAATTTTTATCAGTTCTCACCCATAATGGTCTATTTTATTTATGTCCCTCAAATAACATCATCTAGATATAGAAAAAATATTCATGAAAAGTGATATGGCACTTTTGGGTGCTCATCATAGCATAGATCTGCTCTGACCCTTTAGTGAAAAAAGTATCCTTAGGAAATTATCACATGAATTGCAATGCAGATGAAAAATCAAGATGTGATAAGTTATTTATTAATGAATAATGTACAAAGTAGTTGGTTCTAGGCCACCAACTCCAATAGACTCACACTTGGACTAGATCCAACTTCTAACAACCTTTAACCCAAAATCTCTCACTTTATATTCATGCTTCTACTGAGATTTTCCTTTAGTCATGGGGTCTACAATGTTCTCTTATGTGGAAACTCTGCTCAAAATGACATCACCCCTTTGATAAAAATCCCTCAAAATGTGATACTTCTGGAGAATTTACTTTGTCTGTTAATGTGAACTTATTTCTTTTTCATGATCAACTACGATTGTATTATCACTTTACAATGTGATTGGATATTTAATGTTTGGAAACACATCAAGATCGTGGAAAAATTTCCTAATCCAGAAAGCTTCTTTGGCAGTATCATAAGCTGCTATATATTCTGACTTAACTATAGAATCAGTGAAAACTGGCTACTTTTTACTCTTCCAGCTCACAGATCCTTTGTTGAGAAAAAAAAACATATCCTAATTCTGACATTAGATCAATTTAATTTTTCTAAAAACCAATATCAACATACCCTCTGATGAAAAGATCTTCGCCTTCTCCATACACGAGGTACACATCCTTAGATCTTATCAGATACTTAAGTATAATCTTAATAGAATTTCAATGATGTTCTGTTGAATCATCTTCATATATTTCTACCATGAATATTGAATATGCAACTTTAAGCTTGGTACATACCATGTAATAAATTATGGACCATTTATCCAAATCGTATGGGATCTTAGTCATCCTATTTTTCTCCAATTTTGTCTGAGGAACATTTTCTAAGAAATATGTATACCATGTGACACTGAAACTAATATAATATTATATTATTCTATACTAAATCTCTTTAGTATCTAGTCAATGTATATACCTTGACTTATTCCAAGCAGCCTCATGGACCTATCACAAATGATCTTGATTCCTAAAATGTTGGATGATTCACCTAAGTCTTTCATAGAGAAACACTTGTTCAACCAGTCCTTAACTGACCGTAATACTAATAAATCATTCCTAACAAGTAATATGTCCTCAATATATACTACTTGGATAATTAACACATTCACATTAAACATATTATAATCAAATGGATCACATTCATTCTTAATAAAAGCAAATTCCTTTATGTCTTCATCAAATCGAATGTTCCATGACCTGGATGATTTCATTAATCTATAAATGGATTTATGAAATTGAAAACCATTTTTTCTTCACCAGGTTTCACAAAACCTTCTAGTTTTGTCATATAGATATCTTCCTAAAGGTCCCAATTAAGGAATGGTGTTTTGACATCCATTTTCCATATCTCATAGTCATTGTAAGCTGCTATGGCAAGTATGATTATTATCGATTTAAGAATGGAAATTGGAGAGAAGGTTTTGTTGTATTCAATTCCTTGATGTTGTCTAAATAATTTTGACAATAGACTTGATTTATAGGTGCTAACTTGACCTTCTATATCCACCTTTCTCTTGAATACCCATTTACATCCAACATTATTTACATCAACTGGCTCATCAACCAGAACCCAATATTGGTTTTGATACATTTAATCCACCTCAGAATTCATAGCTTCTAGTCACGTTGATGCTTCTGAGCTCTCTACTTCTTCCTTTTAGGAGACAAGTTCTTCATTTTACAACAATAATGATTCACAATCCTCGGTGACTAGGAAACTAAATCTCTCTAGTTCTCTTACATATCTTGAGCTCCTATGTTGTTCTTGTGTTTCTGTAACCTCTTCCATAGGGACATGTTTAACCTATTCCTATACCAATTCATGTGTATCTTGAGCATTAACTTCATTGAATTCAATCTTTCTTTGACTATCCTTTTCGAGGATGTGCTCCATCTCAAGAAAGACGACTTGTCTGTCAAAAAATCACTTTCTTGTATAAAGGTTTATATAGGTAATATTCTTTTGTTTCTTTGGGATATCCTATAAAGATACACCTCATGAACTAAGGTGATAGTTTGTTTCTTGAGAAGGCGACAAAAAGGGTTTCCTTCCAATTCATAACTCAGAGGAAATTCTATTTTCTACTTTAGTTGGTACTTGGTTTATTGTGTATGTTGTAGTTTGTAATGAATACCCCCATAAGGATATTGGAAGATCTACATGACTCATCATTGACCTCACCATGTTCAAAAAGGTTCAGTTCCTCCTTTCACTAACACCATTCCACTGTGGTGTATTATGAAGATCAAATTGATATAGAATCCCAGACTCCCATAAAAGGCGGATGAATTCTTGTTTTAGATATCCTCCACCTCAATCCGATTGAATTTTATTTACCTTTTTACCAAGATGATTCTCTACTTCATTATTTAATTCCTTAAATCTATCCATGTACTCTAACTTATACCTAATTAAGTATATATATCCATATCTACTCAAATCATCAATAAAAGTATTTAAGTATGAATATCCACCTCTAGCTTCTACTAATATGGTCCACATACTACCACGTGTACCAATCCTCGAAGATCTGTGGATCTTTCTCCCATTTAACCGAAAGGCAGCTTGGTCATTTTACCTTGTAAAAATGGTGACATCTATCTAGTGGTTTTAGCTCAGTAGAGTCTAAAGAACCATATTGTAAGAGCATTGTCAATTGATTATTTTTTACATGAATAAGATGGTGATGCCACAACTGGGTGTTGTATGATCCATCTGAGTTTTTTTCATCATAGATTGACAACACTTGGTTTTAATAATTTAATAGATATAAACCATTATTTAAATGTTCTATACAATAACATACGTTGTTATTATACAAGAAACAACCCTTATTACCAAAAATTAAAATAAATCCATCCATATCCAATCATGATTTAAAAATTATGTTCTTGGTAACACTAGGAACATAATAATAGTTATGTAAAACTAAAAGAATCCAAGTTGGCAATGAGAGATGGTAATCTCCAATGGATAATGCAGCCAGCCTTGCACAATTGGTTTCTGAAAGGTCCACCTCTCCTCTGGAAATCATTCTAAATCTACATGGTTCCATCATTTGAATAAAGATGTGAGCCCCAAAAGTTGTATCTACTACCCAATGTGTAGAAATGTAAATATTACACTCGATAATGAACACACTTTTAGCATCCCCATTCTTCATGGTGCAGTTCCTCTTCTAGTGCCCTACATTTCCACATACAAAACATACCACCTACCATTCCTTTCCCTAACTTTGGATCTTCCCCTTCTTGGAGGGGTTTTTCTTGGGGGATTCAGATCATTTATAAACCCTTGGCCCTATTCCCCTATCCTTCCTCTTCTTATTCACCTTAAAGAATATGAGTATTTCATACCCCATGTCCTTATCTACATGGAAAATCAAAGTCAGATGTCCTGATAGACTCTTCTCATTATTTATCATGTTTTACTTTTCAATAAAGACATAGAAGGTCTTGGGTAGTGCTGATTGGATGAGATCTATATGCAACTCATCCAAGAATTTAATCCCTAAGATGTCCAGGCGTTCAATGTTGCCAATAAGCTCGACTACATGAGGCACAACTGGAATGGAATCTCTAAGCATAGTTGTGAACAAATCATTTGAGATCTTATAACTCTCCTATATGACTTTCTCTTGATAGAGATATTTAAGGTGAGACATCATGCTTTATGTGTCCATGTTTTGATATTTATTCAATAAATCATTATACACGGCTGATAGCCTGAAACATTGGACATTTGTGCTATCATCTATATGTTTCATATAGAGAAATATTTCCTCATCACTGGACTCTTTTACAGGTGAAAATTTAATAGGCTCCTCCAACACATACAATTTCCTCTCATGGTGAAGGATGATGCATAAATTCCTCTGCCACTCCAAGAAATTGGTGATAGTGAGAATGTTTTCCATCTCCAGTCTATTTAAAAATGATAATATTAAAGTTCTTTTTCTTGTTGTTTATAAAAATAAAGATTAGAACATATTTTAGTATTTATAATGATACAACTGAAATAAATAAATAAATTAATACTTATTAGTCTCCCACTATTATATCAAAATAAAATAGCCCTCACCATTGACATTGGAATATTATGTTCCTTGAATATTCTAGTGGAAGTGATCCATATTTATCTTCGCATTACCCAAACTAGGGTTGGTCAAGGAACTTGAAAGGTTTTAGGTAGGCATTCTAAATAAAAACTACATTAACTCTCAGCTCATTGATCTCCTGAGTGGACTCCCCAATCTTGAAATCCTTTTATTTTGTATTTCCTTAACCTTTTCCTCTTGGTCACACCAGGTACTATTGTGGAAATCAACACTTGATGGGAACCAAGTCAAGTCAACCCAAAACCTTGAATTGGAATTCAATGGTAATTGAAAGCACACCAACTAGGGCTGGTAAAGCACTTTGAACTATGGTTTGATTCAAACCAAGATTATTGAAGGCTATACCAACATAATATTTCTTTTAGGGACTTTATCCTTATACATAAATTTCCATTTTATTATCTTTATTAAATGATTTTTAATATTAAGTGGGATATACTGAAGTGATTAACCATGTCTAAGATAATATTTACGCATAATTCAATATTATTTTAGTTCTATCTTGCATGATTGTTTAATTTATTAATTGTGTGATCATGACTACACACACAAAATAAACAAACCATGAAACTGACCGAAATAAAATAAATGATATGACCATGAGCTTGTTCTATCCGTTAGATTATCTAGCAGCTGATAAACTAACCCAAGACCTAGGGGAGAAAAACCATGAACCTTTTGGGTTCATGTTTATTGATTTCCACCTATCCACTATTGTCTATCCTTGGATTGGTTTCACCTTGGATCATAACTTGATCCACCTCCATTATCTTGGTAGATCCATCCATTACATATGCTTTTATCTCACTTTTTGGTGATGGGTAAATTATGGTTTTACATAAAAGAAACCTTCGGAACATAGGCCCTACATATTAATGAGGAGAAGGCTCTCAGAACAACAAATTAAATTAAAATAAATTAATTAAAATAGACCATCCACATATAAATATCTTTTTCTATCTCATGATCATCCAGGCATGAAAATATATATACGCATAAATAAAACTAGCATTCAATTATTTAATCATTCTTGTTTAAGATAAATAATGATTG
Source organism: Viscum album (assembly GCA_963277665.1). Classification (NCBI taxonomy): domain Eukaryota; kingdom Viridiplantae; phylum Streptophyta; class Magnoliopsida; order Santalales; family Viscaceae; genus Viscum; species Viscum album. The sequence continues at coordinate 1,197,015,941 of OY728139.1, forward strand.
AATCAATTAATTATATTTAATTAATCAATATTTTTATCTTAAACCCTTTTCTATGGTTCCTTAAAATTGTCATTCATTATAATTTAAAACAAATAAATTCATTTAAAATTATCTTTGTACGTAACATGTACCTTGGAGGAAACCCAGTGAATTCCCATTTATAACTTCCCAATAAGTAGAAATGAACATTATGTATATGTTAAATTAAACACATATATATAAAACACCTATCATGTTTTGTGCCACAGATTTACACCCACACCATGGTACACGTCTCAAGGTATTGTATAATATAATAATAAATTTTAATAAATCTTCATAATTTGGATGAGTACACGTCATGTAGTTCTGATGGCATAGCGTGTACTATCATCTATAGTACATCCAATGTATACACCCAAGGATATGGTGTGTAGATGTAATTTGAAAAACTTCGGAGTACATGGCATGTCCAGTGGTCCACATGCCATGTAGTATCTGTGTTACATAGTCTCCAGTCGAGCAAGCCATGTACATGGTACATGGTCTAACCCTAACACAAAGGGACAAAATGCTATGTCCAATGGGACACACAGTGTGTAATCCAAAAACCAAGAGCCACATGTTCTTGGTCAACACACGGATTCATAAAGACTTAGATGAACTCCAACACATGGCTTGGTTTGGAGGAGAAAACCCAATGCATTGATCCTTGACTAAAAAACATGTACTACTGAATACACACTGTGTGTTCTGGTGTTGTATGTTTAGGAAAATTTGGATCCTCCAGATGAGATCATTTATTTTATTTTTATCAAAATTATAAGAAAATATCATTTTTTAAGGTGAATGAGAATCAAAATAGGAGGAATAGATCTCAAGATTCAAATTTATATAATGATTAACTTGAATTGAAACAACTAAATTATTAAATTCATAAATCATCAATGAAAAACATAATAAATATAAATAATTATATGATCTCTTTGATACGAGTTTTAGGTTTTGGGAACAGTGGAAGAATGTGGATACATATACCCAACTTTAATTTTTCTATTAATAACAATCAATCTTAGATCTTCCATGATGAGAAAACATCGGATCTTCAGAGTAGAATGAATAATGAAAGAAAAGAGGGGAGTCCTGGAACCATAATTAGGATCATAATATGTTATTAATAATTAATTAAATTATAATATAATAACTACCTAAATGGAATTCTCTCTCCATTGACATTTCTAGTCATGATTCAATGTGATACATCATTGCATCATAGAATCCAAGTGTAGGCTTCCTCTAGTGGTGATCCACAGGTGCTCCACATGTCTCTAGATTTCTTTGAAGTGATCTCCGTGTTCTAGTATAGAAGAGACTTTTCTTGAAATGTTTGATTGATCTTCTTAAGAGCCGCTTCCTATGTGCGCTCCTTGATCTGGTGGAGGATGATGTCTCTCATAACGTGAGAGCGTTCTCAGAGGAAATTAATTATATCTTATCTTGAGAGCTTTCTCTAGATCCATTGTGAACAACCAAAAAAATGGCTAGATTCACTAGAATAATGTAATCAGGATTTTATTACATAGAATAATAAAATGAATTAATTACCCTAAATCATTTATTCATTTAATTTAATTCATACTAAGACCCCATGTCTAATAATAATAGTTGGATATTATTATCACTTGACATGTGACCAAAAAATTACACTTAATATTATTTAATTAAATAAATTATATTATTTCTCACAAATCCCCAGAAAAACTACATGGTGTGTATATATTAATATACATGGCGTGCACTTTTGTTTATCTCTTTTCTTTATTTCCTTGAACACATTTATTATTCCTTGAATAATGACTATTTTTTTATTAAATAAATATCACTGCATTACTTGGTAATAAATATATTATTTAACCCACAATATATTCTCTTGAATAGCTAGTGTTGAAATAAATGTGACCAGACATACTTGAATAATTATTAAACCATAATCAAGGATAATATTTATTCAACTTGTTAAATGAATATTTATCTCAGATACTTAGTCTCACATAGTGTATGGCCCTCTAGGCCTGTTTCTTAGTGGCATTATGTGGAGCCTTCTAAAAGTGAAAGGTTAAAATCTAGAAATCGGCTAAGGAACCCATATAGAAAGAGGTAAATGTCGCAATGACATGTCACCTCTATGAACACTTACTGGGTAATGTAATCCCTTTGTCTTGATATCTCAAATAAAGCGGGTTCCATGTTTGTTACATCAACCCATGTGCTTGATTATACATTCTTTGAATTTCTGAAATTGAACTCGCCCATTCTTCACCATGGACATGAATTTAATTAGGTCGTATCAATTACATCAAAGAGATTGAGATATCAACTTTTTTTATGGAACAGAAGTCAAAAATCATTTATCACATTATCTATTAATGTTGTATTACTCATGATGCACCCAACATATCCTACCTCACTTCGAATAGTGTATCGTCATCGTTTTCGTCAATACATCAAAGTGCATGAGTTGTAATACCCATTAATAATAATCTTAAAGTATGAGGACCGATAAAAAAATATGCAGATAGGAATGTCCAATGAAACATTGAAATATGGATTTCCTACTGGAGAGTCTCCTTCACATAATATCCTCATAGATATTAACGAGGGCGCACACCATGAGAAGGTGCCTCAGAGTTTTATGAGTCCTCACCCCAAATGGCCTGTATTATTTGTGTTCTTAAAATATCATCAATTATCCATAGAACATATATTAAAGAATAGTGTTAAGGCACTTACAGGTTCTCGTCAATGCTGGGATCCGCTATGACCCATTGCTGTAACATATCCCCTTAGGAGATTATCACATGCATTATTATGCATAAGAACAATCAATATGTGATAAGGTGTTTATTAATTAATAAAGAAAAGATTATTTGGTTTTAGTCCACAAACTCCAACAAAACTATCAAGGTCTTAAAGAAAATATGGAACTACAAGATTATGGTGTTACATTCCACTCCCCAAAAAATATTTTCACACACAAAATTTTATTAATCATATTAAAATAAATGTGGATAGTTTTTTTGTCATTAAATATTCAAGTTCTCACATGGATTCATCAAAATTATGATTTTATGATGAATGTTTGACTTGGTGTGTGGTATTGTTTCATAGATCTTTATCTTTAATATCCTTGATCTCCATCAATTTTTCCTCATAAGAAAAACCATGTAATAGTATAAACCTTATCAGATCATTAATTTTTAATTTTTGGAGTTGTTGGTGATATGAGAAGGATTGAAGAAAGGATGTGATTTTAGATATTATATTTCAACTGGGAAGGAGGTTTCATGACATGGATATGGGTTTTATATCAGGAATAGATGGTTGGAATAGATGGTGATTTTTTATTTGGTTGTGTAGCACCGTGATGGGTTCAGTCATGGTGTCATTCTTATATCATGATGTAGGGAATATGCCATGGGAGTTATGTGCCATGATATTTTGATGAGGTATGATAGTCATGAAATGGTGGGTTCCATCATGATAAGAATTATTTTAAATATAAATTAAATAGAGTGAAAAAATTTACATTTTAAATGAAAATATTTTGTTTGGATTTATTAATCTTATGTATTCCCTTTAAAAATTTTCTTATCAGGACATGAGGATGTTCAATAAAACATTAATGGGTAATAGTGAGTTTATAAAATTTTTCTTAGGTGGCCATCATGGCATGACCACAGATGTCATTGTGTGATTCCGTGGGTTATTTATTTCATGGTTTTTATATTTTGGACATGATAACATTATGGTGGTTTTTTTATGATATGGCTTAGTTCGAGGTTGTATCGTGTCTTTGAGAGGATTTTACATCACTGGGTGACCATTTTTTGTGGTGTGATATCTATAAGTTGTATCAAAATTTATGTTTTTTTACTAAGATTTAAATTAAGTAGAAAATATATATCACAACATTATTATTGGATATACATTCATGTATTATTACACTGTGATGTTGTAAGATTCTAGTACCATTATAAATTTGGAATATAATTTTGAATACTGTTAAATTCTTTTATATTCCAATAACATAGAACACTATAGGTGTATACATAGATACATTTTAGTTTCCTTTGATAAGATTTGGACCTTATATTTTATTGATCAATTTTTTTTGATATGAGGTGAATGTCTCTTTCGTTGTTCTATGTTATCTTCATGAACATATTCTTAATGATGTAGTGAAAATAATTATTTTTTTAATTGAGTTTTTTATTTTATAAAGGATACTATGTTATAATTTTTTCATATTTTGGGTATTGTGATCATCTCCCTCTACTTGTTCCTATAGAATGGTTGTTGAAGCTCTTGTTGAGGTATGATATTCAAAACATCTACTAATATTTTGTGTAAATTATGCAAATAACAAGATTTTGTTTTCTTTGGCTGGATGTTAAGTTTTAACATAATGAATTTAATGTATTATACTAATGTAAATAAAAGGGAAGGGGAGTTTCACTTGTGTTTTATAATATTTCATGATATTACTTATGATTGATGAATCTTTGTTGTCTCTTCTATGTAGACCATGTTTACTGCTATGGAAATTATTATATCACATTTAATAAAATTTTAATCATTTAAATAAGGAATTGAATTGTCTATGGGAAATCTATAATTTATCTGATTATTCTCATACAAGAGGATGTAAATAAATTTTATGGGATATTTTAAAAAGGAGAATTATATATGTGATATGAATCTAAAATTAGATAATGTATTCTATTGGTTTGTTATTTATATTACATTTATTCGGGATGATTGGTATTGTTTTTTAGTGTATAGTTTTCTATGTTTGGAATGGGTATTGATGTGGTGGTTGTGGATGGGCTGTTACATTGTTTGGAAACTACAACATGACTGGTTTTGTTCAGAGGAAGTGTTGTGGAGGTTGTTGGGGTGTGATGTGTGAAGGTTGTTGTAGTATCAATTTTGGTTGATGTGGGGATGTATGAGAGTTTTCCTGTGGAATGAAACATGTGTTTCAAATTTTCCTCCTCCCCTATTGTTTTGGTGTCTATGTAGACTTGTTTTCCAAAGGCAGGATTTCACTAGACATACCAGGGACTCTTTAGATTAAACATTGGTCAAGAGAATGAGTGGTTGAATCATCACTTAAGGTTTTTGATTCTTAGTTTAAGGCTATTTAATTTATTTATGTCATGTTATTGATTACATTCCAATACCAGTAATGGTATTGGTTTCCTTTTTGAAAGTGATTGATCATTGACATGAATTAATGTGAACATATGTAAGTTCCCAAGGTTCACTACCATTCTTCAATTTATACTATGGTTTAAAGCTATACATTTAAGAACTCTATAACTTATCACCATCAATGGTGGTGGTATATTTTTTGGAGTCAAACTGAAGCCCATAAAAGAGGGTTAATATATATCCCTATAAAGGGATTCATAACCAAAATTGTTTGGTTCCACTTAATGAGACGCATTATACTATTTAAGGTCATGTGACAAGGAATATTATGGTTTCTTCTAAGTTCATACAACCATGGAGAAGTTAAGTGACTTTTAATGTCACATGATCATGACCTACATGATATTGGGATATTAATTCATAGATGTCTCTACATATCAGGATTAATAGGAATCAAAGACCATGTAGTTTAGTGCCAGATAATAGGATATATCATTCAATTTAAGGTCATTTGAAAATTACTATTGTCATGTATTTTAAGGTCATACAAACATGGGCATGTGAAGTTATTTTTAATATCATGCATTCAATACTGATGGGGTGTAGGGATTGGACCTAATAGAGGTTTCCCATATATTATAATTAATAGGAATAAATAGTCACGTAGTTTAGTTTAATATTTTAAGGTCATATCTTAAGACTGATCCATTTAGTTTAACTTTTTGTGATAAGGACTACATGGTATGTAAATTAAATTCATATAAGTAAAAATACAGAAAAATGTGTTAGTGATAAGGGAATAACAAATATCTATATACTTTACCATTAATGTTTTCTTCAAAGAAAATAACTTATCCCATTGTTTTTAGTATTTTCAAAAATGATATTAAATTGAATAGATATTTAGATATATGAAAGTATTATTTTTCTTATTGGTGAACATGATATTTTGATGGAAATGAAAGAATTCATGTGTTGCAATTATGTTATGGTTAATGGGAATTATTTATAATGATTAGTGGTTATATTATAAACCATGGACAAGTGGTTCCACTATAAACCATGGATTATGATTATATTATAATCCAATAAGGAGTGGGGCTGATATAGCTCTCTAATTCATTATGAAAAGTGATGGAATTAACCAGTTAGGTTTCTCCAAATAGATTATTAGAATTTACCAGTTTGGTTATTCTATTTTAAAGAGTTACATGAAAATGATTTCATAATTTAACTAAATGATTTATCTCTTATTTTTATGGATTTTAATGGAAATAGTTTATTTCACAAGGAAAGATAATGATATTTTATTTTAAAGGAATGATTATTCCTTTCAGGATAAAAATGTATGTTTTTAGGTAAATTTATTTTTTTGGGATCTCATTTTTTCTAAGAAACCCCCATGATTTTGAATTTGACATTATTTTTTCTTATAATGTATTTTATGTAAAAAAATTTATTGTGAAAATTTTTACCATGTATGTATAATGAGTTTTTGAGATCAAATTTTATTATGTTAAAGGGAAAAAATCTTTTATGATCTCATGGTTTTAAAATGGACTAACAAGGTTATTTATTGTTTTTGTTCCCCTTAATAAAATTTTTGTACTCGTAACACTTTTGTAAATTTTTTTTCACTATGTTTAAGGATGTGTAGGAACATTGATGAAGACTTGATATGGAAAAATAAAAGTTGAGTATAGTGGGATTAATCCTCACATAAAGACATGGGTATTGATATGTAATAATTTTAACCAATTCATTAAAACTCAAAAACTAAAATGTATTTGGGTATGCATGTGATCCCATATTTTATTTTGATGTTTTATATTTTGGATGGTTGTAATTTGGTCACATTTACTGGTATCAAATCCTAAAATGTAAAGTTTATGTTTTTAGTGCTAGATTCGGGAGTGTAGGTTCAGGGATGTCACAGTTGGTATAAGTGAAGGTTTTCGATAAATTTAGAGATTAGGATGTTTTCATCCGAGGTTAACTTTATAGTTATTGATACCATCTTGATTTTAGATGTTTAAGGTTGAAAAAAAGATTAAAATAATTGATACCCATTTAAAGTTTTAGGTGTGGGAGTTTAGGATGATTAAGAGTATTTAGGGAGATATTTATGGAAATATGATCGTTAAGATTAATATGCGTTTTAGTGAAAACATTATTTTAGGAATAATCATTTTATATTCTATAAAAATAAGTTTAAAGGTCTTGATATCCATTATGTCAAGAAAGATCTCTAATTTTGATGTAATTGTGGTTAATCAAGATAAAAAGGTTATTATATGTTGAGAATATATGATTTACCATATAGATAATCGTGGGATTTTAAAGTGATTTCGTGAATAAGTCAATATTTTTATTTTTTTTATATGTTCATTGATTTGGGGAAATTATAATATTAAGGTAAATAGGAATACTCTTAGATAAGATCAAATTTTTATTTTTAAGTAATAAAAATATAATTATATTTTGGAAGTGTATTTGATTTTATTTTGGATTTATGGTGATTAAAATTATTTATGGAAATTATTATCATATTTTAAATATTATATGATTTGGGCATATACATTTTGGAATATTACTTTGTGAGTGAGTAATAATTATTGGATATAAATATTAAATTAATCTTAGAATAACATGTGTTCAAATCCTTCTTATTTTTGAGTTTCAATCATCGTTGGGAATATTTTGAAGAAGTTTAAGGTTATTTATTTATTGAATGAGATAATTTGAAATTTGGGTATTACTATTGGGGTTTTTTTGACTAATTTTGTATTTCTTTATGTGAAGGTTTATTCATTTTTGTAATTATATTACCTTTTTCTATCAATTTTTTGGATTATGTCTCAAGGTAGTAGGAATACATTTTTATCCTATTTTGGAATTATAAAATTCATTAGAAGATTATTTTAGTGTTTTAGGAATGAAAAATTCATCTCTAATACCCATAATTTTGAGTAAAATATGATATATAGGTTGAAACTGGCTAAAATACACAACCAAAAGATGAAATTTTCATTTATGGATTTGATGAAAGTCAAGTTATCATATTTCTTTATCTTATAAATCTAGAAGTTAAAAAAATTATTCAACTATTAGAAAATTATCTTGAAACAAAAATGTTATCCTATTACCTTCATTTTTTATGTATCGATTATCCTTTTTCCCATCTCTTTAGTTTAGGTTTTTTGGTCATTTACATTATCATGATCATTTACTTAATTGTGATCAATGTTCGCTATCAGTATTCATCATTATTTGTAAATTAAATTTTTCCTCCATTTCTAAATTTTAACTTCCCACTAATTTTCTTCTATACATAAAACTAGTTATGTTTTATTCTAGATTACATTTTGGTTTCTCATTCCCCCTTTTTCTTGTGAATGTTTTTAAACCTTTTTATAATATGGGTTTTTAACAAAATAATTTTTAAATATAAAACCCTTGATTAAAAATACATTTTCATTATGATTATTGTAAAATATCCATCAAATTAGGGGGTATAAATAGTAGTAACCACATAATTAAACAATAATATAATGTTTCATATAATAAAAGTTCATGGAATAAATATTTGGAAATATGCATTTTTTTTACAATAGTCATTTTATTCTTTAAAAATACATTTTCTTTAAAAATGATTTTCTAGTTTTTGTAAGAGAATGCTATAAATGTTCTTGTAAATTTTAGTAATTTTACTTGATATAATGTATATAATTTTTTGAATTCATAATTTCATAAATATATTATTGTGTGTTTTTGTTATTTTTATAAAAATGTCGAATTTTTAGTGAATAATGAAAAATATTGATTATTGTAACACTGCCATTTCATTTAAATAAGTAAAGAAGTTTAAATGTACAATTATTATTTATAATTTATATCAAATTAACATACGTATTATTTTTTAGATATAATATATTTAATTAAATTTTAATAATTATAATACCTGATTTTACTAAAGGGTCATTTTTGGGCTTAAAAATTCATTTTTCTAAAAAACAATTTTCATTGTATTTTGTGATTTTATCTAAAATTAATTTCAGACACTCAAATTAATTTTATTTTGGAGAATGGTTTCCCAATTTGGAATCATGATTTCTAAATTTATTAAATAGATCATTTTTATTTTTAGTCTTTATGAATACTAACTATATTAAATTTTTGTTACCATAGTGAAAGTTAAATGGGTTAATTAGGGTTAAAACTAATTTGAAAAGTATTAAAATTAATAAATACACTTTAATTAATTTTATTTCGGGATTATATGTTTTCCATAATCATCCATCATTATAAAACATGATCATTTTCCATTTAGGTTTGATATTAACCATTATAATATTTTAGGTAAAGGTAAACTCAAAAATGTGACTTTCTTTCTAATAATATTTATAATATTTTGTAAAATGGATAAAAATAATTATTTTTCAGTTATAAATGGTTATTTTAAATAAATAATTTTTTTAATAATATATATATATTTAAATTTTATTGATTACATAATTACCTTAAATGCTTACGCAACACTGACACAGTGCTTGTAGAAGTTGTAGAAAAACTAGGTAAATGATTTTAAAAACATTAAAAGTATTATATTTTGGATGAGTTATACTATCCCAAGAATTTCGAAGACCAATATAACATATAATGGTTTTGTGAAAGTTTTATAATCAAAATCCATTACAATAGTCTTTTCATTAGAGGCAAACTAAATGAATTGTTCCAAAAATGTCATTAATGATAATTTTTGTTAAATAATATTTTATTAAATTATTTTAAAAACATAAAATATTTGAAAAGAAAATTAGTATGTTAAATAGTAAAAAAATTTCTCCATTATCAATTTCTGATTCAATTTTTACATTATACATAATATTATAACCCTTTAATATTGAAATAGTCATCACCGCAGCTAAGGTTAAAATTGGTTAACAAAAGGGTTTAAACCAAAATATAAGGTTTAAAATATTATTTAAACCTATATAAATTTAATTGGGAGTGTATAATAAGACAATATACTCCTTAGATTTAAATAAATTTTATTTTTTTACCATTATACATGAGTTAGACACATATTATATTATAATATTTCATGTATTTTAAAAATGAAATTAATGATATTTTATAATTTTTTTATTAAATGATATTATTTTTCTAAATAATATTATATTTATCCAAGTGAATGAGATAAATTTTAAAATATAAACCATGGTCCCTTTATGGATCATTTTTCATTTTATAGTAACTTTATTATCCCTTAAATAGAATGAAAACCTTGATATCCTGGTAATTATCAAAAGTGTTAACCAGGGTTAAAATAAAAAGACAAGGGAGAAAAAATAACAAAAAATTGTCTATATTTTATTTTATGAGTTTATTTATACTCATAATATCTTATAATATAATTATATAACTTTTAAAACATTTAAACATGAAAATTATTTTATATTAATTTAATACTTTAACAAATTTGTAGAATCCCCATTCTCTCACTTATAAAAGGGATCCCCTCTCCTCTTATTTCCAAACATCAATATCTATTTGTTTTGTAAAGAAAATAATATAATAATTTTTTAAAAACCTAACCATGTTTTATAGTTCTTATTTCTGTAAAAATACAACACTTAGAGGGTTGAGATGTAAAGCAAATGGGGTGTCTGTAGAAGAGGCATACCATTTAACCGAATGTTTCAGTTTTATTTCTTTTTTTACCTCAATAATGTATTTTTCAAACAAATTTTATATAATAAAATATTTATATTACATATATTAAGTTATAATTATGTTAATTTAATAACCTATATCCATCTCATCAACCATAAATTGAGAAATGAAACGAGTGCACGTGTCAACGGCGGACAACAGTCTCGTGAACCGATGTAATTCATTTTCCATCACTGCCACTCATATCTAGTTATAATGATGAATTTAATGTATATATATGACATTAAAAACCTATTTATCAATATATAAATAAAATATATAATCTACATTCTTACCTTCCTATATATTAAAAACTGATAACGTTGTTTGTGAGTACGTGTGGATGACCACCACCACGAAGCGATGCGATTTATTTTTCATGACCACATCACAAGAAAAACATATATAAGTATATTTAAATAAATGATATAATATTTATGATATAATAATAATTATGGAAATCTAACATGATACTTTCCATCTTTCCATAATGTTTTTTGAATAATAAAAATGTTACTCATAAGTACGTACGACCTACCTTCTCCCTGGTTGTAATATAATTCATTTTTCATAACCATATTTATGGTTGGTTTCTAAAAGTATAATTAATATATAAAAATGATTATTATTTCATGATTATTACTTTGGATGTGAATGAATAATGAACTATTTGACCATAGTCAACTTACTAAAGTCATTTTGAACACATGAGTTGAATATCGTCAAAACATCAGATGTGAACTTAATTGATTAAGTATTTGTATATATCATGATAATGAATAAAATTAAATGAGTAATAAACTTGAAAAATGTTCATGAGAATGTTAATTATGATGGTATGTTTATTATTCATGTAGATGAAGAACTCACGTGATGATTTAGACTTGATTTAAGGGATACTTTACTAAAAAACCTCGTTTTAATTTTTTAGAGGTTTACTTTATAAATTATTTCCTTACATGTCCATATTATTAAAAAAATTAATGTATTTATAAGGACATGAATGAATTATGAATGAAATTATATTATACATTTTTACTTTAATTAAATGTTTTTCTAATGGAATCATTTTTACATATTTTATACATAACGTTCTAAAAAATGTTAAAAGTAATGGTTTATCTTAACGTATATGATGTCAATAGGTTTTCCTTTTACCATAACCATTATTTTTCATTTGAATTTATGAAATCCCATATCTTTAATACTCCTCAATTGATGATTTTTACATAAATATACATAATAAAATTCCAATGTATCCATATGTAGTGTATTTAGAAAATTAGGTACATAACAGATTAAATTGAAACATGGGAACACCAACATTATTTAAAAAATCCAAATTGATCCCTTATACTCCATTTGTCTTCTAATTATGTACAGGATAACCTGAAGGAATACAGAATAAAAAGTTGATCTATAAATACTAGTATGGGAATAACCAAAGCATAACATGATGAAAGTAATACATGTTTGGCAAGAGGAATATCAAGGTGATATTAAAGGGGAGAGAATAATACACAACATCATCATATCATGATATATGATGATAACAACAATGAAACATAAGAATGTGGAAACAACATAAAATATGACATCAAAATCATAATTCAAGGATAACCACTAAGACATAATAACATTGTGTGTATGGGATGACCTCTCATACACTATTCATGGAATATCATGAGATAAAAACATAACCCAATGCATTGGAGGGATATATAATTATATGCCCACCTATCTGATTCATATCCTATAGATACATTTGTTTGGAAAATAGATCATACACCATAATAACTTCTTTAATGAATTTTAACCCCATGATTCAGTAGTATAGGTTACATACAAGGAAGTACTCAATCTATATAGGATATGTATAACTTGGTGAATACCATTGAGTAAAAATGGGGATAGATATTCACTACACAAATGTTTCTCATGGGAAATTGTAAGATAATTTTGGCAGCATAATGGGTGTAAATAATGGTTTATAGAAGGGTTTAATGAGAGTTAAAAGAAGTCTATAATTACATAAGAATCATAAAAATATTAAATTGATGTGTAAAAATACCTCACAACATGGAAAATTAGAAATCAAAATGGATTAGTATAAATAAAGTACTTGATATAAAAATAAAAGGAGATGGTTCGTTACCTTGATTGGGAACTTATAAATGATTTTTATGAGCTTATTAATAGTTTATGAAATCTTTTTAAGGGATTTATAGATGTATAGGAAGAGGAAATAATTTTTAAAAGGGTTTTTTATGGAGAGGAGAGAGAGGTTGGGTGGGTATTTGTAGAAAAATAGAGGGGAATTATTTATTAAATTTCAAACATAATTTTTGGTATCTATATGATAAAATAATCAAAAACACAAACTAAACCATGGTTTTACCATGGATTCTACCAAATTATAGTTGTTTTAAATATTTTATAAGTCTAAAAATCTAAATTATTAAAATAATACCATTTTTGATTTGGAAGTGAGTCGTGTTTGTAATGAATTGATTTTAAAACTTAAAGATATAATATAGGTTTTTTAAGATTCATTAATGGATTATAAAATTTAATAAATAACTTAATAAACAAATTTTTATAAATGGGAAACAATATTTTGGTTATCTATACTTCTTAAAACATTTTTACATCATATTTGGGATATTATAATGTTATAATATACACCGTATATTTATACCATATTTAATTTTTACTCAAAAATTCAACTTTTTAGTAAAATAATGAAACAATCACCATTTTCTAATTTCAATATGATAATTTCCAAAAAAAATTATTTTATAAGACTAATTTCCTAAATATAATAATTTTCACTTATAAATAAAAAACCTTGCTGAAAAATAATTATTTTTAGGGTACTAATAACTTTTTGAGCAATGAAAAGATCACATTTCAAATCATTAAATTTTTTTATCATTTATATTTAAATGAATATTTTTTATAATAATATTTTACTAAGATAATATTTATTTTCAAAATTCAATAAATTTTCAAAATGTGCTTTATTTTACAGTATATAGTTTCCAAAAATACAATTTTAATTTCCCCACCTCAAAATCCATTTTTTTATCAAACTCATTATATAATCACTTACAAAGTAATAATAAAAAGTGATAAATATAATAAATATTTAATTGAAAATAAAAAATAAAAATTCATACTAATAGGGTCTATATAAACAACCCTTTATGACATGAGTGTACACCCTAAGAGTAAGGTGTACGATGGTGGTTCTCTCTCAGGGTGGTTCGATAAACATGGTTTGGTTAGGGATCTCAATAAGCTTGAACTTATCCTATTAATATATTCACTTATGTTTTAGTTATTTGATATTTTCTTGGGCTTGGAAATGAAAAATCCCAATGATTACATATCCATCAGAACCTCTGATATATGGGCATCATAGGGCATGATCACACTATTTGGGTCCATCTGTTCTTTCATTTGTGTCAATTGGATTTTATAATAACTGTTAATATATACCAATCATACCGGTCTCTGTACAATTATTATATTATCAATATCTAAGATTATAAATTGTCTTTTAATTATGATAATATATAGTTTATAATGGTATAAAATATCTAGAGTACTGCATGTGTTTTTTAGAACTAAATTACTTAATAAGAAAATTATTAATTAAAAATATAATTTCATTTATAAATGTTACTGTCATTAAATTCTACCCCCTCACAAATATCACCATAGAAATATTATTTCACACACCTAAATAGAGGATGGTACTTATGTTTGATCACTTATTTTGGTCCCCACATCTCTTCCTCAAACTTGTGGTTCCTCAAGAACACTTTGACCATAGGAGTTGTCTTATTTCTTATAACATCATCTCCATGATTTAAGATCTTCATAGATGACTCCAAATATGAATGATAATTATCTAAATATATGACCTCTAGATTTATAACATATGATTATCTATTTTATACTTCCTCTAGAGGTATACATGGAATACATCATGTACTTGAGATAGGTTAGGTAGGAGTGTTAGTTAATAGGACACTGTTATGATGAGATCAAGGATATTAAAGAGGATGATGTATCTTGGACTAACCTTTCTCTTCTTTCCAATGCTCATAAATTTATTCCACCGTGATATTTGACCGAACACCTTATCTACGACATAAAAATTTAGGTTTCCTTGAAGATTGTCTATAAATTTTTTTTGTTGAATTTGTGTATATTTTATATGAAACAGACTATGTTGAACCTTTTCTGTCATCTCATAGATAATATCAAGTCTCATCAGCTTATTCCCTCCAACATTATCCCAACATGATAGAGTCTAAAACCCCTTCCCATACATATCCTCATAAGGTAAAAGTTTTATAATTTCCTAGGAATTTCATATATGGGTATGACATATCTAAAGATAAATATTTAATACATTACACAATCACATGCCTGATAAATATAAGAGTTCAGTACCTTTGGAAACTTGTAACACAATATTAGTTAATTCATTAAAGATCTCCAATGTATCCCATTAATATATTCCCCTTTATTTATCTTCATAAACATTCCATACTTAATCCATTATTCATTTCATGGGGAATGTAAACATAAGAAAGGGTGAGCTCATATGATTAGTGAGGGTAAAAAGGAAGATATATAAGCATAACATGGTCATAAGGGTATAGAAAAATGAGAATAACATTTTAAAAACATACCCTATATATCAAATATAATAATCTTGAGTCATGGAATGAAGATTATCATTTCATGATACACAAATCATAATGGAATCCGAGAACATGTTCCATAATAGAATAACATTGTAATAAGACATAGATTTGTTGCATAGACATCTTCTTAAAATATTGTGAACATGTATAAATAGAAATAGGTTTGATCATTAAGTTAATGACAAGAAATGGGGACCTTTCATACACTTATAGACATGTAACCAGGTCCAGTCATAATATTATGGGCATGAAAGATAAATCCACACATAACATTGTGAACATGTAATCAGGTTTATGCATAACATTTGGAACATGTAATCAGGTTCACACATAACATTTTGAACATGTAATTATACTCAAACACAACATATTTACACATGAGTTATCCATCATTTCCCAATGAATTAGAGAGAGATATATCTATCTTATCCATCGCATAATGAAACCCATATTTTTGTGTTCCATAAGATCATAAAACATTCATCATATCATAAACCATGAAATTATATAGGTTTTATAAACATTTCATCATTTCATAACATGTGTAAAAGAGATAAGTTTCATAATAATTTCAACATTTCATTATATTGTAATCCATTAAAAGAAGCCTATTTTAAAATCATTTTATTATGGTATAAACTGTGGAAGAGAAACAGGTCTCATAAATATCATGAAATCATAAAAATAAATCATTTAGGGGAAAAATGAGAATATAATCTTTGGATCATATCCCTAGTAAATAATAAGTAACATAAAATGATGTCATATTAGATATAAAATTATTTTTAATTATCATATAGAACATTTCATGAGGAAGCTAATTTTTCATTGAAAATCACTTATTAAAACTAAAAATTCATAAAACATTTTGGAAATAATTTTCTTTGAAAATAACCCCAAAAAATTAATAAGTAATATTTAAAAATCATTGAAATCATTTATTGAAGAAAAAATCATTTCCACATTGAAAAAAAATGCATTTTAAAACATTAAAGAAATTTAAAATATTTTTCTTTTAAAATAACCTTAAAAACTGCCAACGAGCATGTACACTAGTGGTACAGGCTCCTGCTTGGCATCCAAAAGACCCAGGATCGAATCCGGGCAGGGGAGAATTTCCCAGGTACTGTAGAAGTACTATAGCAGGTACTGTTGAAGCGGCGGCACTATAGCAGCGACAACACTGTAGCGGTGGAGGGGCTGTAGCAGGTACTGTAGCGGTGGCGGTTCTGTAGCAGGAAATGAACCAGCATGGAACTGTAGTAGTACTGTTCACCGAGGGGTCCTTTGGGCCAAACAAAATGGGCTTTCAAGCCTTGTATTCAAGCCACTAGGCCTTGGGCCATAGAGCTATGTAATGGGTCTCCCTCTACCCAGTCTAAAGAGGTATTTTCTTTCAAATAATAAATTGAGGCTTTGGCCCCAACCATTTTAAAAAATAATAACCTTAAAAAATAATAAAGGAAGCTTTTAAAATAATTTAAAACATTTATTTCAGAAAATATCAATTCCTATTTGAAAAAAAGTGTTTAAAAATTATAAAATTTTGAAAATATTTTTCTATGAAAATAACCTTTACAAATTATAAATTACCATTGAATAAATTATTGGTCATGACATCAAAAAAGTTACACATTAAAATCTAATATTGTATTCACATTTTTAGTAAAATAAAAACAGGTGTTGTTTAGAAAGCCACATGAATATTCCTTTAATTTATTATCTGTAAAAAGAAAATAATTTTTAAAAATTTATTTGTAAAAAAATATGTGTATACAATTTTTTTTTTGAAAACAATGTTTTGGAAGAAAACAGATTTCTGACCTAAGAGGGAAATACATTCTGATTTTCTTGAAAACACTTTATCAATTATTTTAAGTGCTAAATAGTATTTAAATAGTACTATTACTATAGAATAACATTAATAACCATAATATAATAAAATTTAATTATTTATTGAGAGATGGATCATAAGATTATATCATCTGGAACATAATTTAAAGTAATCTTGATAAATGATGAGATTATAATATAAAATATTTACCACATTGGTAACTTTGAAATGTGATCCCTAGAAAAGAGTATCATTAAATGAAACATAAAATATCACAAGGCTGAATAAATTCATGAAATTAAATTTAAAATGGGCTCTATATACACCTCATAAAAGAACATATGTGTATAACATAATCATATGTCTCAATGAAATAAAATTGAGACAAAAATACCTTATCCACTTGTTAACTTTTGAACTATAAATACCATGAAAGAGATAAACATAAATGGATATGAAAAAACCAAAAAAAATTAAGTAAAATAATCATTATATATATTCCTGGTATGTATAGATAGAACATTAAAGAAACATGTGGTGAATACAACTTGTGTCACAGAAAAGTAAAAAGTGAGAGAGAAATATCAAACCTTAAGTCTCGAATTACTTCGAACAAATTTAGATCACCTGCATAAAAAATGAGTTCATTATATATTTATTAAAGAACCATAATCATATATATAATACCATTAATGAATTTATTATTCCCATTTATTACCCATTTGTTAACAATTTCATGTGAAAGTCACGTTTCAGGCAATAATCGCTTTGTTTTTCATATATTTTTTGATTTTTTATTTGAGGTAATCTTTATTTGATAAAGGTTACATCATCTATAAAATAATAATAATGAAATAATTATCATATTTATACATTAATTATTCTTTTATGTCCATTCATGAAGGAAGGTTTTGAGAAATGAAGTATGTTACGATCAAGGAGATGGTAGGTCATACGTAGACATGAGTAACATTTAAATTTTTCTAAAATAATTATGAAAAATAGGTGAGTAATATTTTATATTTAAATAAAAATAATAATATCTTAAATAAAATATTTTTACTTTAAATGTACTTATAAATATCATCCATTTTCTGTGGTGATGAAAGGAGAGAGCCACATCACTTTGTGAAGGTGGTAGTCCACTCATAGATGAATGATGTTATCTTCTTTTAATGAGTGAAAATGTAAGAAATAAAATGACATATGTTGTTTTAAGAATTGTAAATATATCATTATTATCATAATTATTTCATTTATATCACACAAATTTATTAAATTTATCCTTATTATCTTCCATGTAAAGTGTTAGTGAAAATGAATCATATTGCTTCGTTAAGAGGTAGTTCACCATATACATGAGCGGCGTTATCGTATCTCCTAAAGAATGGAAATTAAAAAATTTTATATATGATATAATTAATATATATGGTTAATTATATTATAAATAAAATATATACACTTTATATTCTTCATCATATCCAATCACAAGAGGTGGTAATGGAAAAAATGAATGACATTGGTTCGTGAGGTGGTAGTCCACCGTGCACACGAATGAGGATTTTGTAACTCATTTGATAGAAGTGAATAAGGTTGTCGGTAATTAACTAAAAATAATAGATTCATAGTATATATAATATAATTAGATATTTTATCATTATGGTATTATGATAATTTAAGGAGGTGGAAGAAGAAATAAAATAAAAATGCTCATTAATGAATGTTACCTCTTCGTCCGGAATCAACATTAGGTTTGAACAAAAATCCTTTATAGTTCAGATTTATGTTCAAAATAATGAATATATAATTTTAGGAGGTAATTTGGTCAGGTAATATTTAAAATAAAAGGTGTCTATGGTGTGAAGAGAAGAGGAGAAGGTGTTGACTTTTATAAGTGAGGTGAGTGTCACACATGTATGTTTTTGGAAAGAGAGAATTAACACCATGTGTTTTCCATTTCACAAGGAACCAATAATGGAAAATTCAAGATACTTTAAGGTATAATGTCTAATTATTACCATACAATGGGGTTTTTAGATGTTTTGGTTTATTTTTAACCCTTATCTTTTTTAGTTTAGCCCTTGGTAAACTCATTTTAACCATAACAGAGGAAAATAATTTTTACTGTTTATTTTGGAAAAAAATTGTCTTGAAATTATCAGATATTATAAATTATGATGATTAAAAATATAGAATCCATTTTGTTCCACTTTAATTCATATAAGTACAATAATTTAATTTAAAATTAATCCATCAAGTGGTGAGAAAGTGGGGTTTTAAAGAGAACATGTTCAAAAGTCTAAACAGTTTCTTAATCCAAATTCAAAATAAAATTGATTAAAGGGACCTATATTGGATTAATATATGTATAACTGAGAAATTTTTTTCATTAAATAAATTTAAAATATAATTTAACATAAAAAATAATTTAAACAAAAAAGTAGTTTTCAATTAAAATTCAGCATTTTTCCCTATTCATAAAAAATGAAACATTTTAGAGAAAAACAAAAAATTTAACATAAGATAATTTTGACATGATGATTTAAAAAATAAAGTTTATTTTAAAAAATTAATTTTATAAAAGTTTAAAAAATTAATTTTACTAATGTTTACAGAAATGAATAAAAAAAATTTGTTTCAAAAAATAGTATTTTCAAAACATATGAAGACTTTACAGAAAATTAAGTGATTTTTATCAATATATTACATTTATATAAAACCATCATAGACAATATTTTAAAATTATTTATTACTATAATATCACATACCTCTCTGTTCCATTTCATTTCTGAAATCTGGTGTCTAAGGGGTTTTGGGAGGTCAAGGTGACTTATCCCCAACACTTTTCCAAATTTATAATCCCATGAACAATGTTTCCAGTTTTGTGAATAGTGTCATCAGTGAGATAGATGTGAATAGTGTCATAAGTGATACATATGTGAACAATGTCATTAGTGAGATAGATGTGAATAGATTCATTGGTGAGATAGATGTGGACAGTTTCATCAGCGATACAGATGTAAAAAGTGTCATCAGTGAGACAGATGTGAATTATGTCATTTGTGAGATGGATGTGAATAGTGTCATTGGTGAGACATATCTGAACAGTGTCACCAGTGATATATATGTTAATAGTGTCATTATTGAGATAGATGTGAACAATTTCATCGATGAGATAGATTTGAATAGTTTTATTGGTGAGACAGATGTGAAAAGTGTCAATGGTGAGTCATTTGTACTATCTGTGTTAGTGAGTCATTTGTACTATCAACAATGGTGATTCATTTGTATTTTCGGCTTTGGTGAGTCATTTTTACTATTGGCATTTGTTAGTCATTTTTACTATTGGAGTTGGTGATTCATTTGTACTATCAGCGTCGGTGATTCATTTTTACTATCAGTATCAGTGAGTCATTTATATTGTCAGTGTCGGTAGGTCTACAGTGTTTCCAGTCATCGGTAGGTGTACAGTGTTTCCAGATTCCTACAGTTCACCCCTTTGACATTTTCATTGACAAAATAACTCATTCAAGGCCTTGTTTTAAGGGATTTAAGGCAAATTCAAAGCCCATAACTCCAATATTATTTTCACTAAGGCTCGAGATTCCTTTACATGGTCATACTAGGTGGTTTAATGCGATCCACATTTAATGGAAAATCCAGTGCATCTTAAAACACTACTCCGTTAAATCTTCTAAAGGGAATATATATCTTTCTCCCTTATTTTACCTTCTTGTTCCCTAATGCGAGATGATCGAACCATTCCTTATTCCCTTAGGGGGGTGTGATCGAACTTTAATCCTGGGATGATTTGCCCTTAATGTTTCTTCCTCCTTCATGCGCACCCCCTGTTTTGGTGTAAACATCAATTATAGATCCATCATCGATAGAAGTTATGATCTACCTCTGTTATTGTGCTTTCCTTGATTCTTTTTATCTCATTTCTCATTTCCATGTTATATAATGAGATATCCATGTTTTTAATGGATTTTTCTTAGGTGTTGGTTGGTACGATCGTTTAGTGGAATTCTCAGGTGGTGTAGTTGTCATGGGGAGAGGTGATCATGATCTGTTGTGTTGGCCTATTCATAATGAACGTCAAGAACCATTTGAGGTTGGGGACTTCTTGCTTATCTAATATTTTACATGGAACTATAAAGTTAGCATTCTTTATCCCACTAGATCACAATAGAATTGGAATAATAAATATTTGAACTGAATAAATAAATTGGTATCGATCATATGTTAGTGCCTCTTGTTTTGAGGGATAGAGTTATATCTATGCTTTCCTTTTTTAGCATGTAATTCTTGATATAAATAGGTAAATAATGTAAACTAGAATAAATTGTAATTATTTTTCAAAGATAAAGATGCATGTAAATGAATCTGGTTGTTATTGTTGTTGTAATTTTATGTTAATCAAACTGATGAAGTAAGCATGTTTAATTATTGTAGTGCTATGATAGATTACTGTTTAGGTTTCCCATAGTTGGAAACTATAATAATAAATTGGTTTATTCTAGATGGATTAAAGAACTGGATATTGGATAGAGGATAATTCCTAGTAGGGTTCTGAGTTACCTTCTTACTTGTAAGGTTGAGTGACTTGTTCTTTGGATCCATGAGTGATCATTATGTATGAAGGATGGAAGCCTTGTTTAAGGTCTAAGATACCAGTTGATATTATGTTTGTTTCCTAATTATTATTTTGTGATGTGATCCAAGATGGCTGTTGTGATATGTGGGGGCAAAGAAGCCCATTGGTTGTGGTAGCAGTTGATGCCTAGAGTGGAGAGATTCATTGGTTTATTCATATGGGTGTTGGGGAGGACACTAAAGATTATGAAACAATTTAGATGTGATTGATTGGATATTTGGGGAATCTAAATGTTCATTTTTCTTCATTACTTTACCTAATGATCAAGTCAGCTGGTCTTTCTTACCCTCATTCTAAAAGGGGTGAATACATGCAGGGTATGCCACGTTCTTTCCCTTTTTAGCTTCTCAAGGTAGGATGGGTCTACACTCCTATAAGTGGAAATGAATTAACGGGTAGTTCATCTACTCACTGGGTTGATTCCTCTTGTGTTTAGTAGTTTAGAATGTTTTTCATGAATGCATAGAAATATTATAACGTAATAATGCTGTTAATAAATGATTAAATAAATGATGCTGACCGATGGGGTTGGAGCTTGCAAGGACGCAATGCTAAGGTTTCAATTTAATGGAATAGTAAACTTTGGGTGATATGCTCATGATATATAATTTGGAATTGATAATTTCTAATTAATGTTCAATGAATTAATTAACACAATGTCCAACCAAAAAGGGTATGATTTAATATTTAAATATATTAAAATGGTTGTGTGATTATAGAATACCTTGTCTTAGCAGTGGCAGCTTGGAGTTCGAGAGAGGTTATCTGCATTTGAGTTTAATAAAACGTTATGCCCATAGTGTGGTTGTGAGATATAGTATATTCTATACCTTTTTGTTTCTAAATTCTAATCAATTCCATCAGTTAGTGAAACTAACACATCAGGTATTCTAGGCCATGGGGTGTTTTCCCAAATATTTTGGTGGTAGGATGGAAGGCTGACTACGCCCTTTGTCCCCACTCTCTTCTCTTGGTTGTTACTAGTACTGGTTCGAACAACTGTTAGTATTACCTATATATTTGTGTAGAGGACTTTAATGGATTTTGGTTATTCACACACATATATTCTAGATATAATTTCCTATGGAATATTATAGGTGTAACATGTATAGCCTGTGATGGCTTGAGGACCCTTAATTGGGGTATATGAAGTAATGGATTGTGGTATAATGATAGACATATGATACACATTATGCATGTTTTGGTGGATCCTGTATGCTACCTGGTAACTTTTTATACATGGATTTAGTGGTTGTGTTGTATGAGGTGCATATTATGGTGCTTTCCCCAGGTGTCTGCGGGCAAGACTTCTTGGAGAGAAATACTTAAGACGTGCGATTTTGTGGAAAAGTGGAAAACCAGTGTGGAAGTAGTAGCGGGGTACCCTTGATAATTATCTATTATATTATATACTCTTCTAGGTGATACTTGGTGAGAGTATCCATGGGGAGGTTAAGAAATTAGTATAACTATTTAATTGACAAGTTAGTTTCACTTTTTTTTCATTGTGCTTTAGCATGATTTCTTTACTTTTACACGAGAGGCTACTGGGAGGATCCTAATGATTATACTATTATACTCACCGAACATATATATAAACTATTTTTCAGGCCACATAGACTAGGTTGGATATCAGGATGCTTACTACAAGCTTCAGGTTGCAGGAACTGTTTAGGCTTCATGGTCACTCTCATTTTTATTTTCTTTGGTTACATGCAGTTTTCCATTTTAGTTATAGTATTTTTTGCGTGAAATTAAATATATTTACTTGGGTTTTATTTTATATTTCAATCTGAATATGATTTGGTTGGTGTCTATATTATCTCTCTCTTACTCATTTGTTCTATTATATGGTAATTAATCACATTTGTTCATTTACTATACCCTCAGTGCTAGTCCCCAACCCGGGGCCTAGTGGAAGTGGGACTTGGGGGGTCACAATCTTCCTTCCCACGTTTCCAGCCCAGGAGGTGTACACCTTGTGGGGAGGGGTTGGGAAAATTTCTATTCATATCACTATGTTTAATGTTTAGGTTATAATGGTCATGTTTAAATAACAATATTAATTATATACCATGGTTTCCTTAAACTTTGTATCATGTGTTGTGATAGATAAACCAATGTTGTGTTTATCTTAATATTAACTTTGTTTTTTGTGCACTGAACTCAATGAAATATTTTTTTGAAATAATAATTAATAAAAACTCAGTGTGTTACATTATAAAACCCTTAAAATTAATTTTACAGAACAAGTGAGGATAAGTTTACTTCATTATGACCTCAGGTTTCCACATAACTTCTTCAAGAAGGTGGTTTCTCCCAAAAATAATGACTATGTGATTGGTCTTGTTTTTTAAAACTTTATCGATTATATAAAAAATATCTTCCGATTATTCCTCATAAGAAATATCATGCTCCAACGGTATGAATTTTTTGTTCAGTACGTGTGATGGGTTAGTATTTATTTCTGTATGAGCGATACACAGAACACATCATGAACATGGAAGGTGTACGATATAAGTTTCAATCGATTTGTTAAATTACAGATCTAATAATGAATTTAAATGTTAGTGATACCCTGAGGGATTAGTTTTAACTTCTTTATTATACATAGAAATTCATAGAAACACCTTCCCACTAGCTTGAAATTATAGATCATATTAATGATTATCAACACCATATTTTTATGTCAAATTTGTTTTATCCTTTCATGTTTTTGAATGGATCTAAAATTACCTTCCATATTATTATTTCGATCCTATCCAAATAGTTTTCTTTGTGAAACATCATTTTAGTAAATTTTGGATCTACAATAATTTCCATAAAGGGATTCATAAAGTTCCATCTAAATGCTCAAGTGAAATCTATTATTATAAGAATTCTCAACTAGTAGAAGGTGTTGCTCCTAAACACCTTTAAAATCCATAGTACATGATCTAGGCTTGGCCTCTATGTTTTTAATTGTTCTCTCAGATTGAACATTTGTTTGAGGATGATACACAATGATGAAACTCAACACTATATCAAAAATATTCTTAAGAATTTACCAAAAATTTGAGGTAAAAAATGGATCCTGATCAGATAATATTTAATGTGGTACCCCATGTAACCTTACCACTTCCTTAATGTATATTCTGGAAAGAGAACCCCTATATAAATCTTTTATTATAGCTATTAAGTGTGTTGAATTTTTATGGTGATTGACTATAACTAATAATTACCTCAACTTCAAGGATAATATAAACCATAATGTTTACTAGTACCGTTAATCATATGTCCATAAAGTGTAATAACGTTTTCTCTAAAACATATAAAAAACCGAAGGGTTGTTTTACCATAAATATATTTTAAATTATACTCAATCTTGATAAACTCTGATCATATAAAACCCAAAAAGGGGTGTTACTAGATTTGAACATATTATCAACAATAAAATTATAAACCAATGATTTCATCCATAATTATTAAGTTATTTTTACATATATACTTCCAAAAGTTAATTCCCCTTCATTACTTATATAATATTTCATATTATACAAAAACATTTTCCTTGGAAGCTTGTGTTCATCGTTGTACTGATAGAATATAAAATGTGATTTATTTATTTCAAAATTCATATAGAGGGATATAATCACATATAATTTCTCTAAATGACAAATAATAATTTTTTATAGGGATCATTAATATAAAATATAACATGAAATTCCCTACCAAGGATGTGGTAATATAAATTCCCTAATTATCATGATTCAATTCATCCATTCTTCTAGCATAAAAATTCTATTTGTTCTTTTTATTTAGAGGTTTTTGTGGATTATCATCCACATTAGCCCTTGATCTGGTGCATTGATTTTCATAATTCCAAAACTCCATGAACATGAAACAATGGAGTGTGGGTGGTTTATTTTTTTGATCTCTCTCTCTAATCATTTCATTGAGTATCCTATTCACATCACTTCTATATTATTTTTCTCGTTGGCCATACATCCTACACTTGAAACACCTTATTGTTCCTTTCAATCACTCACCTAAGTTCTCCTTCCAACAATTTTGGAATGTAGGAGTTTGTAAATTTTCTTCCCTATATGTGAGACATCATTAAAATTTCCATGAAACCATATCTTAATTTTCTTATCACCAAAACCAAGAGGGTTTCCACCTTCTATCTCCATTTTTATTTCATATCAAACAATTTCTTCATAGAATCCAAAGTCACTTATGACCAATTACTTTCATAGATTCTGTTTTGAGACACTAAATAATCAGTAAAACTTACTTTTATGATGAATTATAATACCAAAAGAATACATTTAAAGTCTTGTAAAATTTTCTTTATATGTACTAATAGATTCATCATCCTTCTATTTAATGTCAATGAACTCCTTCTCCATTTTTGTATAAAGAATATGATGAAAGTGCATGTTGAAAAATTATATCTTAAACTCATCCAACTTAATAGAGTCAATTTATTCTCATTTCCTTGTATTATTAATAAGAGTCCATCATTGGTCTTCCCCACCTTCCAATCATTATAAAACCAAATTGACTCTTTCATTTTCTATAAAATGGATAAAAAATATCATTTTAGTTGTACTCATCCATTTCTTAGTAACTAGTGGATCAATAGAACTTTTGAATGATGGTGGTTATTTCCTCATGAAGGACTAAATAAATGATTTTTACTTCTTTTTATCATTTTTAAATTTAGCATGATTCATATCTTGATAATGTTTTGTGAACATAACAGTGAAGTTTTTCATTTAATCTCTCATAACATTCAGTTTCTCAAGAAGAAAATCATGACATTTTCTATTACACTTGACATTAACATGGTTCTTTTGGGTATTCTCCATTGTATAAAACCAAAAATCATAGTGTATGAAATAAAAATCATATTGGGGAATAATATAATCATGATAAATCTCTTATAGGGTGTCTAAATCATGAATTTTTTTTAATATATGAAACCTTAGGTTTAAACAATAACATTCATGACCAAATCAAATTAAGTTATTCATTATATTCTTTGAAGGGTTTGTGGATTCTCAAATCATATCCCCCGAGAGTGTCAAACTAGGTGTGCATCAAGGCCCATTTTCATTCACCAAGTGATGATCAAGTCAAGATCAATGCAAAATATTTAGAGTTATTACCCTATGGTACCTCTGTGACAGATCCACATCCACATGTAGTATCCATATAGGTATTTAATTTCATAGAAACTACTCACTCCATCCTTTACCAAAAATGAAGGACATTTTCCTATACTTTGAATCATCCATAAAATTATCCTTAGTCAAATCACTAGACATATCCTTAGAAATATCTGTTGGGATCTCATTAATGTTCCCTCATTCTAGTTTCCAAAGGTTAACTAAACCTTTCCTTTCATACCAACTATATTTACATAGGAATTTTTTATAATGATATTACATATTTTCAGATTAATATTTAATAAATTACAAAAAATATTCCATAATATAGTTATAGTTTAGTGACTTTGGAAACTTGGAACCCCATCTTCATAATTCATAAAAGAGCTTCAATGTCTCCCATAAAGATCTTAACCTTTAGTACTATTCATAAACATACCCTACTTAGACCTTTCTTCATAACCTTGGGAAAGGTTACAAAATATAATGTGATCATAAATTCCCATTAAGGGTAAATAAGGGAGATTTTTAAGCATAACATGAGATTAATGGTATGAGAATATGAGCATAAAATTTTAAAACCATACCATACATATCATAGATAATAATTTTGAATCAATGGATTAAATATTGGTAGTTCATAATACACAAATATTAATGGAATGAAAGAACATGAGCAATAATAGAATGATATCATTGGATCATATCATAATTAAAGCATAACTAAAATCAAAGAATGTCATATTATATGGATTTTTTTTGAAATATCACGGGGAACATTTCTTAATAAATATAAATTTTATTTGAATATAAAATTTTAAAACTAAAAATTCCTAAAAAATTTTGGAAATATTTTCATTTTGAAAATAATGTTGAAAACTTATAAAAGAATCATTAAAAATAATGTAAAAATTTCTTAAGGGAAACATCCATTTTCTATTTAAAGCACTTTTTAAAACATTAAAATTTTTTAAATTTTTTTTTTACAAATAATGATGAAACTTTATAATTGAAGATTTAAAAATCATTTAAAGCATTTCCTAATGAAAATATACTTTTTATCTTCATAATTTTTTTTAAAACATAAAGAAATTTATTTTTGAAAATAACCTTTAAAACATATATATTAAACTTTTAAGAAATTTTGGTCATGCTTTTATAAAATTATGTTTACATCATTCATGTTAAAACAAATATTCATTTCAAATTTTTGATAAAATACAAATGGAAATTATTTGGAAAATGACATAAATATTCCTTTAAATTTCCTATGTAAAAATTAAATCAAGGGTAAATATGTATTTTAAAAATCATAAGTGTATAATATTTTTTTTATAGAAAACATGGTTTGGATGAAAAAATATTTCTAACTGAAGAAAGACATAAAGTCAGATTTTATTAAAACTATTTTCTCAATTAGTGTAAGTGAAAAAGAGTATAAAAGATACTATTACATGAACATATCATGAATAAATATAGGAGAATACAATTAATGATTTTATTGTGATATGGATCATAAAATTCTATCATCATAATTCTAATCATAAACAATCAGAAAAAACGATGAGATTATAACACAAAATCATTAACACTTTTATAACTCTGAAATGTAATCCCAATGAAAGAATATAATTAAAATAAACATAAAATATAATTAATATAAATAAATTCATGATATTATATGTAAAATGTTCTGTATATACACCTCTTACAAGAATATCATTGAATAATATAATTATATTTCTCAAAGAAGTAAAATTGAGACAAAAGACCTTAATGATTTAGTAATTATGGAACCATAAACCTAATGAAATCTAGATCCTATAATTGATATATAAAAACAAATAATTATAAGTATAATCATTATAATATACATTCATGGTAGGTATATACACCACATAAAAGTAACACATGGTGAATATGACTTCTGTCTAACACAAGTAAAATGTGAGAAATAAATCCCTTACCTTAAAGTCTTGACATCCTTCATACACATTCGAAGGCCATATATAATACATATAGATTTATTATAAATATATTAAAAAACATATAAATATATATATAATAACATATATTAATTTATTATGACCTTTTATTATTTGTTTGTTAACTATTCCATGTTAATGTCAAGTTTCCGGCTATAACCGGTTTGTTTTTTTATATATTTTCATTTTTTATTTTCAGTCCTATTAAATTGATCATTGTTCTATTATCTAAATAATAATAATCATAAAATAATAATCATATTTATACATCAATTATACTTTTAATACCAATCATTAATGATTGTTTTGATACATGAAGTATGTTATAATCATGGAGATAGTAGGCTGAACGTACGCCTGAGTAACATTTCAATTTTTCACTGATCATTATGGAAAATAGGTAAGTAATGTTTTATCATTAAATAATGATAATTATATCACAAATAACATATTAATACTTTAAATATTGTTATAAATAATATACATGTGTTGTGGTGATGAAAATAGAGAGTCACATTGCTTTGTGAACGCGGTAGTCCACCCATACACAAACGATGTTATCTTCTTTCAGAGAGTGAAAAGGTAAGAAAGAATTTGATATATTATATTTTGAAAATGATAAATATATCTTTAATATTAAACTTATTTCATGTATATCATATATATTTATTATATTTATCTTTATTATCTTCCATGGAAATCATTATTGAATATGAATCACATCGCTTCGCATGGCTGTAGTCCGATATACACATGAGAAATATTATCATATCCACTACAAAATTAAATTTAAAAAATTATATATATGATATAATGACTCTATAGGTATAATTATGTTATAAATATCATATTTTTACTTTATATTCATCATCATAACTAACCGTGAGATGTAGTAACAGAAAAAACTAATGATATCAGTTTACAATATGGTAGTTTGCCGTACACACGAATGATGATTTCATCGACCATTTTATGGAAATGGATAAGGTTTTAGTTAATGAACTCAATATAAAAAATATCATTATATAAAATATAATATGATTATTTTATCATCATTGGATAATAATAATTTAAGGAGGCTGAGGAAGAAATTAAATAGAAACACTCTTTGATGAATGATACATCTTCTTCAAGTATATTCCTTAGGATTTACCCAAAAGCCTTACTATGTGGGATTTATATAAAAAATAAGGATTATAATATGATCAGAGTTATGTTGTGATTTTATTTTTGTAGGTATTTTCTAAATCAAAATCACTTAATAGTGTGAAGTGGAGAGGATAAGGGGTGACATTTTATAAGTGAGGTGAGTGGCACACTTGTAATTTTTTGAAAAGTGATAATTCCATCCATATTTTTTTCATGTAAATATGATACAATAATGGAAAAGTATTGAGAATAAAAGTTATATGGTCTAAATATTTATACCCAATTTTTTTGAACAAGTTTTATGTTATTTTTAATTGTTATATTTTTTGTTTAAGCTTGGGTAAACCCATTTTTACCTTAACCGTGGTAAATAATTTTAACTATATTTTACTATTAATATTAGTAAAAAATTGTGTTGAAATTATTATATAATATAAATTATTATTATTAGACTTATGGAATATATTTTTCTTAGCTCAATTCACAGAAGTGGAAGAATTTATTTTAAAATATATAATAAAGTGGCGGGGAGAATTGGGGTTTCTAAGGAGAAAATGTTCAAAAGTTTATAATGTTTTGATATCAAATTTAAATATAAAATTGTTTAAAATTAAATAAATTATATTAATATATGTATAATTGAATTAATTTTACTTTAAAACAAATTTAAAATATAAATTAACTTTATAAATAATTTAAACTAAAAAGTATATTTCAAATAAAATTCAATATTTTCAACTATACATCAAAAATGTATATCTTTAGATACTAATATTTTTTTCATTTTAGAAGAAAAATTAAAGGGTTTATTGTGAAAATAAATAGAAAACTATGATCCTATAAATATTTAAACACCATATTGTATAACTTAACCATTCAATAATAGTTTTAACCTGTCAGAGTCGTGGAACATTTGTAATTTCCATTCAATGGAGAGGAACATCTCCTAATCCTATTTAATAACATCATTGATTTAGTAAGCCATATTTTACCTAGTAATGATGAAATATTCTTGGATAATCTTACCATATTTAAACAGATTAACTTGGGTGTAGTTCTGATTGTTGATCCAAATCATTTGTCTATCAGAAGTATGAACTTGTAGAATTATTTCTGACTTTTTAGCTATATCCTCAGGTGAGGAATTGATCTGACCCATATAACCTATTTATTATTCATTGGATTGTATTAATAGATCCAAAAC
This sequence comes from Viscum album, assembly GCA_963277665.1. Classification (NCBI taxonomy): domain Eukaryota; kingdom Viridiplantae; phylum Streptophyta; class Magnoliopsida; order Santalales; family Viscaceae; genus Viscum; species Viscum album. Next base: position 1,197,047,552 of record OY728139.1, read on the forward strand.
AAAATCTGAAGCAGTGTCAAGGGACTATCTTATAGAAAAATTATTCAATTTTCCTTCCATCCTCATCTCCTTTGAGGACATAGGACATGTGTTTTCTACTTCCTAAAACCTCATTAAAAAAATTCAGAATTTGATCATTATACTTGAAATATTGTCTATATCCCTCATTAATTTATGTATTTCTAGGTGCGATTGGAGACGGTCTGAGATGAAGGGTCTCTTGAATAATCACCAAAAATTCCCGCATTCTACCAGTAGATCTTTTCTGTATGGTCTTAGTATAATATAATAATATTTATTCCTTTTACCATTTTTTCCTATATTCATCCCTTCCCCCTTATAATTCTTATTTAATCCCTAGATAATTCCTCTTCATAAGAAGATAATTTCTTATAGGCGTTACCATCACTCATGTCGACCTTAGAATGAGGTACAAAAACCTCTTCATGGTGTCATGGATGATCATGATCATACATTGAAATTACAGTTCTACTAGTGCTTTTTATTTTTTTCATGACCTTATTCTACCACTTATAATCCTAAAATCCACTCTTATCCAGACCTTAAAAATGACTATTAAGATATGGGCTAAGAGTATAGATTATTATCGAACTTGTCCGACCTCTCTAGGAAGATATAGGAGGCTCTGATTGAGGTCTGGTTGACTCACCCTTCAACCCATACCCCAATATAAAAATATAAAATATTCAAGTAAATCCATTAATTGGTGAATTTGAAATAGGATCTACATATGAGTTTAGTTGTGGATCTATAACTCCTATTGATCCATCCTTCTTCAGATAGGCCTGTGGGACAAATTGGAAAGCCTCTGCTTCATCAATATTACCATTCTCATCATCATTGACATTTTTGGATATCTTGGACCCAAAAATTCCTTGAATTGAGACCATGTCATTGTAATTATCTGACATCTTCATCGCATTTGTCTCATGAAAAACTAGACTCACAATTTCAGGGGTACCTCAGTGAAAAAAATGAAATAGTGGTTGAGCTTAGAAAACATTGAACAATAAGTTGGCTATGATTCTAGTCTGAATGGTTATTAGTATCTCATATCACCATCTACTATGAACTATATACTTATTGAGGGAGGTTTTAAAATTTCTATCTCAATGTATACTCGGGCCTCAATAGGATGTCTCAGCATGGTCATATGATAATACAGAAAATGGAATCTACCATGTTAATTACCAAGATGGTGAATCATCATGAGATTTTGGAATGGGAGTGGGAGGCTTGGAAGATGGATCTAGACCATTGCAATAGAGGGATCCTTATTGATATGTATATCAATGTCATGTGTAACACAAACTAACATTGTGTTGCGTATAGTGAAAACATAACTTGGCCTTGTGAGTAATGAATCATATCAATGAAATTTAATTTATTTAAAAAATAATCATAAAAACTAATGGTGATAAAATTTGAAATCTATAATGAAAAATATTATTGTATGAGAAGTCCACAATAGGAAAGTGATGATCTCAAAATCCTGGTAAATCTAATAAAAAATATCGAAACATTTCTTCTATAGTTTGAATCGTTCCCTTAGATTGACCCTATGTATGTGGGTGATAAAAAGTTTCGAAATTTAGCTCGGTATCCAGTGCTTCCTAAAGGGTTATCTATAAACTTGAATTAAACCATGGATCTTGATTATATAAAATGATGAGTGTCACTCCATTTAATCATACCACTTCTGTTATGTATATCGTGGTGAGTTGGTCAAGAGTTAAATATTCCTTGATAGAAATGACCAGTTGTATGTGGATTCCTATGATAAAATATATGGTTATATTTTTCTATTTCTATACTAGTTTGGGAAATTGTTACATTATACCCTTATAATTTCATCATTCAGCCTTGACTTGTTGGAATACTAATCATTAAGATAAAAATTATACAATATCCCTCTTCTTGTTGTCACACTAAAAGTATTACATCATATATCTATATATCCTTGTGCTTCCAAGATTAATATAGAAATATTATCTATATGCATCATCCTAAATTCCATCTTTAGTTATGGTTTTGATGAGACAAATATCTATGTTCCAAACCATATAAATACATGTTTAGGGAAGATAAAATTAGTAATAGTTTCTACCTTTTTCTATTACACCTCATCATAGATTTAGGCCTCCTTGATCCAATTAGGAATGGATTGTTGAGTACTTATTTGAACAAGGTACGACGAATATCAATTTATTATTCCCATTTCCATCCTTTTCATTCCATGAAGACTATATCCCTTTCAATCCTCATCATGGATAGTATTTCAGGATTCCTTCTACCTAGAGCATCTTCAACTTTGTTCACATTCTCAGGATGGTAATGGATAAAACAATCATAATCCATGATTACCTTTAACCTCCTTCATTGGAACATATTGAGATCCTTTTGTGTGAATTTATACTTTAGGATTTTATGATCCTTATATATGTAAAAATTCTCTATATAGAGATAATTTATCTAAATATATAATGATAAAATTAATAAAGACAATTATAGATCATGTGTTGGTTAGCTTGTCTCATGGATCTTTAATTTGTGAGAGGCATATAATATCACCTTTTTATGGTGCATGACTTCACAACCCAATACCTTTTTTGATGAACCACTATAGATCACATATCCTTCCCCACTTGTGGGTAATTTCAACAATGGTGTGGTGATTAACTTTATCTTTAACTCTTTAAAGCTATCTTCACATTAATCAGTCTAGAAAACATCACCCACATCTTAATTAGATTGGATAGTTGGAATGAAAATTGGAAAAAGTTTCTCTAAAATCAACAATACTACCTAGATAATCCAATGAAATTAGGGATATCCATAAAAAAATGTTGGTCTGATCCATCCTTCAATTTCCTATTTTTTAAGGGTCCACATATATCCATTTTTTGGTGATAACATACCCCAATAGAGTCACTTGTTCCATCCAAACCCCACATTTTTTATACTTTTTATCTATCTTTTGAATCCTCATGGTCTTAAATATAGACTTCAAATTCTCCTCATTTTCCTCTTTTCTCTTGGATTAGATAAGAATATAATCTATAAATACTATCATTATTTTGAGGTAATCCCTAAATACTATACTCATTAATTCCTTGAACATATCTTGATAATTAGTTGTTGAATCAGATTATACAAAATATACACAAGAGGGGGGGGGGGTTGAATTGTGTCTTTTACAAATTCTTTACAAATTGTGATGATGACTGAGTCTATCCTTATAACATTATCAGGTTGTTTATGAAGGTGAAAATAAATTATTAAAGGATGCAATGATGTATAGTGGTTTGGATAAAAAAAGACCCCTAGTCCACTCCCCCAACGTTGTTCTCCACGAGCATGGTGATTTTCACTATCTGGTCCTCTTATCAACAGACCGCCCACAACTAAGTACAGGAAGTTGACACCTTTACACATTAAGGATAAAATAGAGCCTTCTAGGTTATACATAGAACCGAATACACAACTTAGTACGAGAATCCTTTTACTCAAAATAAAAAGTTTATTTGTCGGAAAAATATTTCTCGTTGTTCTTCGCAGTTGCAGCAGCATGAAACTGATAGTAGGTAAATCATTGTCTTCAGAAAAGATGTTCTTCAGGTAAGGAAAGTTGTGATTCGATCCAGTTGCAATAAATATAGAAATAAATATAGTAACTCCAACAACAATATATTCACAATAGATCATCGATGTAAAATAATAATCTTTAATGCTTTTCCTATTCTTTAGAAAACAGAGTCTGATAGATCTCGGTAGAAGCAGATCTATGTGACTCAAATGCCTATGTAAACTATAGCAGTGAAAAAATCAAGAACATGTTATTCTAATCATCTTTTTTATGATTTTTTCTCCTAAAAAATATCATAGATAATAAAAAATGTTTTCCTTTCAAATTTAGATCCACAAATGCCGCCTTTAGAATCGTGATATTCAAATGTTTGAATAATAGGGTAGTCGTAACTCCCTAGAATATTTGGCCTGAAAGGATCCTCTTAAATCGGTCCATTGAATTATAAATAAATGGCTTTGAATTAGTCAAAGGTGTGCTTTAAAGTCGGGCTTTTAATATGGCTTTAGATCATCTTGATAATCCAAATAAAAACCTTTTCTCAATAAAGTCATATTTGAAATATCAGATGCTAAATGAAGGGTTGCATTGAATAAAAAAAATTCTCTGAATGTAAGGTTCACAATGTAAGGTTGATCATCCATACTTTTCTCTTAAAATCTCAAACATACGGTATATAATCCATACTTTTATCAGATTCTAATCGTAAGGTACATGATCCATACTTTATGATAAAACATAAGGTTGTTTACAAATGTAAGATTAATGAACCATACCTTTTAGAGACAAACTTAACATTCCATATTAATGTAGGTTTCATCTTCCATACTTTTCTGATAACCCAAATGTATAGTTCCTTCCAAATTCAGGGTTCCTTTAGCATACCTTTTCGATAACGTATGATTATTTAACAATACTTTTTTGATATCCTGTAAACTAAACGACAACTTCTATCCTTATGCTACGCTCCTCAACATAGGGTATGAATAATTTTTCTAGAACACACTAATATGCTAAAATTATTTCCAAACAATTTTTCAAATATTCCTTGAATATTAAACACCTTAATATTATTCCAAAATAAAAAATACAAAGAATATTAATTTCATGAAATTCAATTATGGTAAAATCATTACAATAACAAGCAAGGTATTTGTGAAAATCAAAATCATCATAAAGAGAGAGTGTTGTTCTCAAAAAACTCTCCCTAATAATAATAAAGTATTTTTGAAAACAACACTTTCTCAACAATCTCCCCATTTTTTATGATCACAAAACCCATGAAATTAACCTACAAAATGAATTTCCTATAATTTAAAATCTATCAAGGATAAATAAAATATTTTATTTTGACAAAATTATTTCAATAAAAAATATGCATTTAGAAAAAATTTTATATATAAAAATAAAGAATAAAAATTCAAAATTTCTCCCCCTTTATAAAGTAAAATAATATCTCCTCATTTATAAATGAAGAATTTTTTTTTGTTTATCAAAAAAATCTCTCAAATAAAAAAGTTATGTTTATCTAAATTTCTATCCTTAAACTTTTAAGACCTTAAAATAAAATATTGGGTTTATCCAAATTTATCCCTCTTTTTTGATATCAAAATGAACAATAGAATAAGGAATATAACACCTTTCAATGTAGCACTAAACTTAAGTAAATGCTATAATAAACTATTTATCAATATTTGAAGATGGTTTATTGGCATTCTAAAATAGATAGTAAAAGTAAAAAAAATTAATAACACATAAAGATGGGATGAAAATATATTTTAATGAAAATATATGTATATGTTTAGTAATGAAAATGGGAATCAAGGTTTGGATCAACACAGGTTCGAAACTGGTCTCATCTTCTATGTATTACTTCCTTGATTCTGCTAACTGATTCCCCAACCTCATCATTAATCCATCTCTTAATTGGATAATGAGATCTATTCCCTCTTTAGTTAGATTAATATCCTAAATCAAATTGAATCTAAATAACTAATGTAGACATTCTTCATTTCTAATAAAAAGAGTTATGTTATCTGTGAAATTATTAAATAACGTTCTTATTCTGAGTTCATCTGATTTTAAATGCGCAAAAATATATTGTTGGTTGTTTAACATGACATACAATGGAGCACTGTTTCACTAAAGGTACTTAAATCTGTCATTCATATTTCTCATTACTATTTTAATGGCCTGAAACCTCCTTATCATATCAAATGAAGTACCTGAGGTACCTGCATGACTTTTCTTGAAAGTTGTGAATTTTTTCTCTATGAAAATTTTAAAATATGTCAAATCTGACTTCATTACCATCTCAAATTTCAAATTTACAACTTCAACCAACATATCTTTCTTAAAAACTTTAACGTCTTATTTTAAAATAGAACTGGCTTCTAATTTCCCAAATATCTGATTTTCCTTTTCCAATGCTCTTCTCAAATCTATATTTTCTGATTCAACTCTATATAACTTTCTATACAGCTCCTAAACATCTGCATTCATAGAATCAAAGGAACCTTCCGCTTGATTCTCAGTCTGAGCTTCCACTAGTTTTATTAGATCTAAATATATGGATTCAGCATCTGATTTCTCTTCATCCTCTCTATGTACTAGCTTTTATAATGATTTATCCTTTGATTACATCCATGGCTCATCCACATAAAAAACATCATTAATAATTTCAATGTGAAATTCAGAAGGGTTCTCTTCTTGATTCAAATTAACAAGTTATTTCCCCTCCTGGGCATCTTCTTCTTTGATTTCCTCCAAGAATAGATCCTCTAACATAGGTTTCTCTTGAGCTAAATCCACTTGAACAAACTCAATAGGCTATACATTTCGAATAGATTCTGGTCTAGCGACTTCAACTTCTCTAGTATTTTCAACAGTTTGAGGCACAACTTCTTTTTCCACATGAGGATTCACGTCAATCAGAGAAACTATTGGTAGTTTATTTTCTTATTCTGTAGATTATCTAATAATTATCGAACTTAGTAGATATCTAGTTATAAGAGAAATACTTGGAGCAGATTCCCCACTAGATATAAACTCTCTTTTCCTTGAAATTTCAAGTGTTCCTTCATCTGTAGGTGCATCAACAACTTCAATTATTAATCTTCTTGAAGTTCCACTTGCTCTAGATTCCGCCATGACTTCTTTATATTTAGTAGGTTTCTCCCCCTGAGCTGTGTCCTAGTCTTCCTCAGCTCTAATAGGTATAAGTTTTCCTTTCACAGTACTCAAGAAGAATCCAATCTCCCATAGAGTTCTAGCATTTAAAACATTATTGTGATGATATATGACTCTAAAATCTATTAATATAGCGACTTCGAATTTTGTTACATTACTATTACATCATTTTAAAGATAAAAAACATAATAGTATTACACATAGATTATTCAATGGATTAGTGTCTTGGGGAATCTGAGACCATACATAACAATTACAACATCAAGTATAACCATTTATTTAATTTCTTCTTCTCTAGATTCTTATTGGAACTTGTCCTCTCCTTAGTACATGTAGCTGCCTGAGGATATACATAAAAAGGGGTGAGATAAAAGCCCAGTAAGTAGGTAAATAATAATAATATAGCAATGAGTGAGCATAATCATGACATAGGAAAAAGATCATGAAAATGATAGGAGCATAAATAAAAGACTTGAAATGTGGCAACACATAAAAATAAAACATCATGTATTAGTGGTAAACTACCACACATACTTGTGAAACAATCCAGAATCTTGTTCACACATCATTTCACATTTACTTATGACATTAATAACTTTACCCAATGCATTGGAGCACTATATAATTCCAGGTGCACCCGCCACATTCAAACATTCATATTGCGCTATATAATTCCGGGTGCACCCATCACCTCATAATATTATAATTATCAGGCATTCCACATAAAACATATATCAATAATTAACATAACTAACCCATGGGAAGGAATGGGTTTCAAATCATAAGAATACATTTATAATCTTTGGGTTCCCAAAAGAAAGAGGGAACATCATACTTGACACAAGAACCATCAACCATGAATGAGAGGTAAAAGTTGAGTTCTTAAAAGAAAATTTATTTTGGAAACCATTTGGTTTTACATAAACATCATTAGAAATCATTTATATACCAGAAATGGTAAGATAATAATGAGAAAAGGATTTTTAATAATTTACCATACCAAATTATTTTGAAGGAGGGAGAACCCAAAGAATGAAAATTGGGTTCATGATTTTTCCCTTACACTCTATCTGAATGCTTCCTTATCATTAGTGTCCTATATAATGAAATTATATTCATTAATTAGAAATCCAGAACCTTGTGTAAATTAATATGGTTCATTATGGTTTTATTATATGATTTTATGTGCCTTTAGATGAGTTATAGAGTTTAAAAAACATTATTCGGGAGTGTTTGTTTTATGGTTTTCTTGAGTGGTTCACTTGTATTCTTAAATTAAAGTTCGGGTAGAACATGGGTAAACATTCAGAACTGATATTACATGTTATTAGTGATATTAAAAGAGTTTAAATGATCTTACAATGAATCATATTAGATCCATGTGGTTGAATCATTATATAATAATTAAATGATGATTGTTTGGGTTAATTTTAACGGGTTTTCGATCATCATGAACTTGTTTTATTTTATCACAAGTAATATGGTCATAAGTTAGTTCTAGAACATTAATTAGGGTATAATAAATATAAAAACTCTGGTTCAACCATAAACATGGTTTCATGACCATATCTGAAGGTATAAATGTAAGAAGAAAACATGTTGTTCTTGAAGGTGATAAATTAACACGTCACGAACAACGTTCTCTTTTATAAAATAAAATGAAGAGGGAAAGGGGGTTGGATGATAAAATATCCCATTAGCATCAAAAATTATATTAAATTTATAATACGGATGTTACAATACCATTTAGATGATGATAGGTGGGGAGAGATCAAGAAATGAACCAGAACTTGAAAGGAAATTAAAGGAGAAGAGGGAGAGAAATTACCTCTTAAATCCTCCTCTTGAGATCCTCCTCTTGAGATCCTCCTTAAGGAAGCTAGGATTTGTCTTTTTGTGAGACCAGAATCTCTTAGACATGGGAGAGTGGCTAGGTAATATTTTTTGGTAGATTTTAAGGAAGGCTTGGGGCTTGAAATGTGTGAGAAAATTAGGGTGTGAAGGGTGGTATTTATAGTGGAGGGGAGAGGTGTTTCCTTAATATAAAATTCATTAGTTTATTAATTTGTCCTAAGACAAGGAATAGTGAGTTTTCAATGACCATGAATAGTAAATTTATCATGTGATCCCAAAATAAGTGGGATTACATCAGCAGAACATCACACATGACTCTATAATTAACTTATTTAGCTTATTTTGTAAATTATGGTATTTCACTATTCAAAAAAAATTCAAGTATCTCAGAAAAATACCAAATATTTACCCCAACCATTTTTTGACGTGTAGAATAAAGAAATGAATTCAAATTTTGAAAAATAATTTTCTAAATATTAATAAATTAATATTTAATTAAAATCATAATTTACTTTAAAAACCAGTTTTTAAAACGTAAAACTGATTTTATAGTGCTTTCAAAAATTATGTAGGGTCTTATAAAATTATCGAAAAACTATAAGAAATTGATTTTATAATTTATGAAAACATTTTAGGAAATTAAGTTTTCTTTTAAATTAATTAATTAATTATAATTAATCATTTATGACTTACAAAATACCAAAACGTTTACTAAGGTCAAATTCTCACTTTCTGAGATGTCTAAATTTTATTTAATTATTCATGTCAAGGATACTCTTATGTTGGATGATTTACTATTCATAACGATCATATTACTATTCATAAGGGTATGTTACTATTCATAAGGGTAGGTTACTATTCACAAGGGTATGTTACTATTCAGTGAAAATTATTTTTGTTTCATTAAACTCTAAAAATCATCTTGAACACAACCGTGTATGTCAGATTTTCGATATTCCCAATACAGAAGTGACAAACTTATGTTTAAATGTCACTTAGCACTTAGTAGTTCATTATATTGTGTTTTCATGTGATTTTATGGCATATTTATGAGAACGTAAATTCCATTGAAAAACATTGGGTCGTTACATTCTTCCCCCCTTATGAAATTTCACCCTCGAAATTTTGTATTACATAAACATGTGAGGGTACTTCTCCTTCATTGCCTCTTCTGGTTCCCAAGTTTCTTCCTCAAACTTATGGTTCCTCCACAACACTTTGACAATATGGGTTGTCTTGTTGCGTAGAACCTTATCTCTCCAATCCAGAATATTTTTAGGCTACTCCTCATAGGAGAGATCATCTTCTAGCTACACCACCTCTGAGTTTAGTACATGAGAGGGATCAGGTATGTACTTCCTCAGGAGTGATATATAAAAAACATCATGAAATCGATCCATATTTAGTGGAAGTGCAAGATGATAGGCCATGAATCCTATACGGTCAAGGATCTCAAAGGGGCCAATGTACCATGGGCTTAGCTTCCCTTTCTTTCCAAACCACATGACTCTATTTCATGGTGATATTCTAAGGAAGAATTTATCTCCAACGTCAAACTCCTAGTTCCTTCAATGGTTTTCAGCCTATCTCTTTTGCTGACTTTGAGAAGCATTGATGTGTTTATGGATGACATTAACCATCTCTGTCATCTTTTGCAAAAGATCGGGTCCAAGTAGATTTCATTCTCCAACATCATCCCAACAAGTTGGAGTTCTACATCGCTTTTCTATATAGTAGTTTATATGGAGCCATCTGAATACTCGAGTTGACGTTATTGTTGTACGAGGACTCAACAAATGGGAGATACTGATACCAACCACCATTGAATTCAAGAGAGAAGGCTCTTAGAATATCTTCAAGCGTCTGGATAGGCCTTTTGAATTGGCCATTAGTTTGGGCTGATAGGTCATGCTGAAATTTAATTTAGTACACAAAGAATGTTGAAGGATACTCCAGAATTTATATGTGAAACTTGGATCATAGTCAGAGACAATTGAGAGTGGAACACCATGAAGTCTCACAACTTCCTTCACATATATCATTGAAAGTTGTTAAAGAGAGTGATATTCCTGAATAGAGATAAAATGGGTAGTCTTGGGGAGTCTATCAACCACAACCCATATTGCATTATTTCCCTTCGACGTCTTTGGGAGACCCATGACAAAGTCTATAGTAACATTTTCCCATTTCGACATGGGGATAGGCAATGACTGCATCATACCTTTGGACATTTGTCACTCAGCTTTAACTTGCTAACATACCAAGCACCTTGATATATATTCCGCAATATCCTTCTCCATGTTATCCCACTAGAAGTGTTCTGGGGGATTACGATACATCCTGGTACTCCTAGTATGTATAGAGAATGTTGAGCTATGTGCATTTTTTAATAGATCCTTCCTGGTTCTGGGTGATGAAGGCAGACAAAGCCACGTTCCAAACTGAATCGCACCATCATCACCGATATGGAACTCCTGTAGTTTCTATCCTTTACTGCATTCACCTTCTTTTGTATATCCACATCTTCTCTTTGTGCTTCTTTAATCTCCTCCTGGATGGATGGTTGCGCAATAATTTTGGCAAGGTAGGATGTATCCTCTGCCCTTATTATTTACAAATCCATCTTTTTCATATCTAAGAAGATAGGGTCTTTCTCAATCCATAACATGGATAAAATAGCGGGTTCTTTTCTACTTAGTGCATTAGCTATCTTGTTCGCCTTTCCATGATGGTAGTGTATAGAGCAATCATAATCCTTGATTAGATCTAACCATATCATTTGACACATGTTGAGATCTTTTTTTTGAATATATACATTAGGATCTTGTGGTTGGTGTATATGTCACACTTCTCACCATAATGTTAGTGCCGTCATGTTTTCAAGGCAAAAATCACGGCTACCAGCTCTAGATAATGTGTCAGGTAGTTCTTCTCATGGATCTTCAACTGTCGTGAGGCGTAGGCTATCAAATTGTTATTTTTCATGAGTACACAACACAATACTTTCTTTAAAGCATCACTATATATCAGAAAACATGCTCCACTTTTCAGTAGTGTGAGTGCATGTGTCGTGATCAACCTTCTCTTTATATATTTGAAGCTTCCCTCACATTCTTCCGTCCAGACATACTTTACCCCTTTCCTTATTAAAATAGTTAGTGGGCTTGATAATCATGAGATTTTTCTCACAAAATGTCAATAGTACCCAGCTATTCCAAGAAAACTACTGATTTTTGTGACACTAGACATCCTGGGCCATTCTTTAATCGCCTTTGTTTTTGAAGGATCCACATAAATTCCCTCACTTGTGATCACATGTCCCAAGAACATGACTTGATTCATCTAAAAGTCATACTTGCTGAACTTGGCATACAACTTATCCTTTATTAATGTCTCCAACACAAGTCTTAGTTGTTCTTTATGTTCCTCCATGATCGTGGAGTAGATGAGAATATCATCAATAAAAACTACTAAATTTTTTTCTAGGTAATGTCTAAAGACTCTATCCATCAAATCCATGAATATTGTAGGGGAATTTGTAAGTCTGAAGGGCATCACTAAAACTCACAGTGCCCATACCATGTTCAGATGGCAGTCTTCTAATTATCTTCCTTCTTCACCTTTACCAGATGATATCCATAACAAAGATCCACCTTTGAGAAGTATTGAGCACATCTTAACTGATCGAACAGGTCATCAATCCTTGGAAAATGAAACGTGTTCTTTATGGTGATCTTGTTGACTTCCCGATAATCGATACACAGCCGCATTATTCCATCCTTCTTCTTCACAAAGAGCACTAGCGCACCCCAAGGTGATGCACTATGGTGTATGAACCCTTTGTCCAGATGCACTTGCAGCTACTTATTTAACTCCTCCAATTCGATAGGATCCATCCTATATAGACACTACGAGAGAGGAGTATCTCTAGGTATGAGTTCAATTGATAGCTCTACCTCACGATCTGGGGGAATTCTAGGAAACTCTTCAGAAAATACATCTCCATATTCCCTAATGATGGTCATTTCCTCAAGGTTGGCCCTTTCCTTTGACTCAACCATTTGGGAGAGTTATGCTTCTTCATAAGGAATCAACACCCAAACCATTGAAGGATTTTTTCAAAGGAGATTCATGGTCTTCCTTGAATTTTTAGAGAAGCATGGGATGGTTCAGAATATGAAAAGTTATTTCCTTGTCCTGAAAGTTGATATGTGATCTATATAACAAGAGGCAATCCATTCCCATTATATTGTCAAATTCCACCAAAGGATGTATTACGAGATTTTCTAAAAGAATATTCCCACATACGCCAATAGGAGAAGATTCAAACACTAGGGTTGTAATTATTGCACCACTTTGTGTTTTTATATATATCTCTACTTCAATGTATCAGGGCTTCGATTCTATATTTCTAGCAAACATACAAGATATAAAGGAATCTGTAGAACCAGAATCAAATAAGACTTTTTCCATTCTTGATTGAATTTGAATTTTACCTTGTATGACTTCATTATCATGACCCACTTCCGTAGTAGTGATGTCATAAGCCTTCCATTGTTCGCTTGGCTTTGGTCACTACTGACGTTGATTACCCTCGAGAACTCTAGGTTTAGTGAACTGGCTTGCATAGTTCCCTAGCTCCCTACATTATCTCCTTTATTTTGCTACATTATCCTTCCTTTTCATGTCTCTTAGACACTCTTGTGCATGGTGTCCTTCTTCCCCACACTTGAAGAATTTCCTCGTCCCATTAAGGCAGTTCTCATGGTGCAACTTCCCACATTTTTTGCATGTGGGTCGTTGAGTTTTCTTCCCACCATTATCATTGGATCCACCGGATTGAAACTCCATCTTTCGTTTCTTATCACCATAGCCATGGGACCATTCTACAAAATACATCTCCACTTTGAGAGCACATAGAATAACTTCTTCATAAATCCCAAAGTCTCGAATTGCAAGAGCCTTTCAAAGGTGTGGTTTTAATCCACTAAAGAATCTATCAATTTTCCTATCATTTTTTATAACAAAACTGAAAGAGTACCTTGAAAGACTTGTGAAATTGTCTTCATATGTTTTGACATATTCTCTATATTTTGGCTTGAGCTCTATGATTTCTCTCTCCATCTTTGTACAAAGATTTCTTGGGAAATACTTGATAAGAAACATTATCTTATAGTCTTACATTTCTATCTCTTCAATTTCCTCCCTTGGATTGGTGTTTTTAATCAAATCCCACCATTGATCAGCTTATCCATATTGAAGATAAACGGCTAGGGTCACCATCTTCGTCTCAGAACAGTGAAGAACAGAAAAGTTCTTCTCTATGGAGTTGACCCACTGCTCTGTAGCTAGTGGATCAGAAGATCAATTAGGCGTCGGTGGTCATTGTCATATAAAACATTTGATAGCCAGTTTCTCCCTCATTGGAGAAGGAGGATGTTCCCCTTATTATGGTTATTTTTCATAAGCTAAGATAATTTTGTAAAATTGTCATGGTGTTTTGATCTTCACCTCTCAAATCATTGGGGATGTCATTCGGGCAATTATTTCAGTTGTCGTCACATGAGTTGTTGGCCTGATTTCTCCTGGTTCCCACTATTTTCTAAAATAGAAAAGGTTAGAACAAAACACAAGTAATCAATTCATGAATCACTTATTCATTTAAACAATTTATACCAAAAAACTTAACATATGGGATCCCTATGTAAATATTATTGTGTTCATATTTGTACTTAGTCTCATGCTAGATGTTTTCTCTAGGGTTTACTAATCCTAATTACCAAATTAACTAAAACTTTCCTCTGATACCAACTATAGCGACCTGGCCTTTTCTAACATTACTATTACATAATTTTAAATATAAACAACATAATATTATTACACATAGAGGATCCAAAGGTTTAGTGTCTTGGGCAAACTAGGACCATATATAACAATTACAACATCAGGCATAAACATTTATTTAATTTCATCTTCTCTAAATTCTTATTGGGACTTGTCCTATCCTTAGTACATGTATCCACCTGAGGATATACAAAAAAAGGGGTGAGCTAAAATCCTAGTAATAAGATAGATAAGAAGAATATAGTGGGGGTGAGAATAATCATGACATAGGAAAAATATCATTAACATGAGAGGAGCATAAATAAAAGACTTGTAATGTGGTAATGCATGAAAATGAAACATCATGTCTTAGTGGTTAACTACCACACATACTTGTGAACCAAGATATCATCTTGTTCACACATCATTTCACATTTACTCGTGAGATTCATCATTTTACCCAATGCATTGGAGATCTGTATAATTCTGGGCACACCTGTCACATTCAAACATTCATATTGCGATATATAATTCCGGGGGCACCCGTCACCTCATAATATTATCATTATCAAGCATGCCACATAGAAAAAATATAGATAATTAACATAACTAACCCATGTTAAGGAATGTTTTTCAACTCATAAGAATACATTCATAAGCATTCTGTTCCCAAAAGAAATAGGGAACAATATACTTGATATAAGAACCATCAACCATGAATGAGAGGTAAAAGATGAGTTATTAAAAGTAGAGTTATTTTTGGAAAACATTTGGTATGACATAAACATCATTAGAAAAAATTTATACCCCATAAAAGGTAAGATAATTATGAACAGATTATCTTTATGAACTGACCATACCAAATTGGAGTGAAGGAGGGACAACCCGAAGAAAGAAAATTGGGATCAAGATTTTCCCCTTACCATGTATCTAAATGATTCCTTCTCTTTAATGTCATGTATAATGAAATTATATTCATTAATTAGAATTACCAAACCTTTTTCACATTAATATGGTTCATTATGGTTTAATTAAGTGATTTTATGTGCCTTTGGATGAGTTATAGAGTTTTAAAAATATTGTTCGGGAATGTTTGTTTTTATGGTTTTCTTGAGTGGTTCACTTATATTCTTAAATTAAAGTTCAGGTAGAACATGGGTAAACATATAGAACTAATATTACATGTTATTAATGATATTACAGGTGTTTTAATTATCTTATAATGAATCATATTAGATCCATGGGTATGAATCATTAGATAAGAATTAAATGATGATTGTTTGGGTTAATTTGAACGGTTTTCCGATCATAATGAACTTGTTTTATTTTATCACTAGTAATATGGTCATAAGTTAGTTCCAAAAATTTAAATAGGTAATAATACTTATAAAAAATTCTGGTTCAACCATAATTTTTTTTTTCTCGACCAGATATAAAGGTGGAAATGGAAGAAGAAAACATGTTGTTCTTGAAGGTGATAAATTAACACCTCACGAACAACATTCTCTTTAATAAAATAATAGGAAGAGAGAAAGGGGGTTGTATGATATAATATCCCATTAGAATCATAACATTATAGTAAATGTTTAATAATTGAGTTACAATACCATTTAGATGAATATAGATGGGGAGATATTAAGAAATGAACTTGAACTTGAAAGGAAATTAAAGTAGAAGAGGGAGAGAAATTACCTCTTAAATCCTCCTCTTGAGATCCTCATTAAGGAAGATAGGATTGGTATTTTGATGAGACCAGAAGCTCTTGGACGTGGGAGAGGGTATAGGGAAGTTGTTTTGGCAGATTTTAGAGAAATCTTGTAGCTTGAGAGGTGTGGGGAAATGATGGTGTGAAGGGTGGTATTTATAGTGGAGGGGGGAAGGGTGTCCTTAATATAAAATTCATTAGTTTATTAATTTTCCCAAAGAAAAGGAATAGAGAGTATTCAATGACCAATAATTTTAATGTTATAATTTTATCCCGAACCAAGTAGGATTACATCACCAAAATATCACACTTGACTCTGAAATAATCTTATTAACTTATTTTGTAAATTATGGTATTTCACTATTCAACAAAAATTCAAGTATCTCAGAAAAATCCAAAAAATTTACCCAAACCATTTTTTGACGTGTAGAATCCAAAAATTAATTCCATTTTTAAAATAATAATTTATAAATATTATTAATTTAATATTTATTTAAAATCATATTTTAGAAAAAAAATAGTTTTTAAAAGTTAAAACTGATTTTATAGTACTTTAAAATATTACATAGAGTATTATAAAATTATCTAGAAACTATAAGACATTGATCCGATAATTTATGAACAAATTTTAGAGATATAAATTTTCTTTTAAATTAATTAATTAAATATAACTAATTATTTATGACTTACAAAATACCAAAATGTTTACTAAGGTCAAATTGTCATTTTCTAAGATGTCTAAATTTTATTTAATTATTCATGGGTAAGGTTACTCCTATGTTATATGATTTAATATTCAAAAGGGTCATATTACTATACATAATGGTATGTTACTATTCATAAGGGTAGGATACTATTCACAAGGGTGTGATACTTTTCACTGAAAATTATTTTTGTTACATTAGACTCCAAAAATCATCTTGAACACAACCGGGTATGTCGGTTTTTCGAAATTCCTAATACAGAAGTGAAAAAGTTATCTTTAAAGATCACTTATCACTTAGTAGGTCATTATGTTGTGTTTTCATGTGATTTTATAGCATATTTATAAGAAAGTAAATTCCATTGAAAAAATTTTACTCATTACAATTAATCTCACCATATCAGACTCAAACAGTAATTTTTAAATGAACCTTCTATATGGATATAGATTCATCCATGTTTCTTAGTTAACATAAATAGTTGAAATATCTTATCATATATCATAGAAAATTTTAATTTATTTCACTCATAAAAAAAATTATGTACATGTCAGGAAAGAAAATCTTCTCTATCTCTAACATCCTTGGTGCAATCCCTGTTTGCACAAACTTAACAAGAATCTTTTGATCAGGTTCCAAATCTTTCACTAACATTTTTCTTATATTAGTATAACCAATAATAAATTACATAATGTTCTTGGACATATGTAAATTATCACCAATATTCTTTAAGTCAAAATGATAAACTCCCTCATGAGGGCATTTTAATATCTTAGCGATTTCCACAGTAGAGATATAAAAATTTTGATCCCCGATTTGTGAAATTACTAAAACTTCTTCTTCTCCCAGACTAAATTAAATAGTTTTGAAAAAGTGACGAAGCTCTACATCATATAGAAATTCTGTATTTTTTCCACTGAAATTTTTCTCGATATTCTGAAATGCGAGGGATTTCCTCATCATTAGATTCGTTTGATACAACCATTCTAGGTCGATTACTTTTCCTTGTAGAATCTTTCTTCTTACTGTGTGATAAATCTTAGTATTGTCGGTTTGTCCTTCCTCGATTCTCTTTATCTTGGCCATTTCTATCACAGATTTCTGAAGTTTCAAATATCTAGGGTTTCGACTGTTTATTTTTGGTAGACAAGAGTGGTATTGTTTTCCAGTTTCGAAAGGTTTTGAATTAAACGAATAGGTTTATAATTTGAAACGGGTTATGACATCCTTGATTCTCATCTAATTACATACATAGTAATTATTACATTATTTAAAAGTAAAAATGGATGTAGAAAAAAATTCAAAGCAATAGAGACGAAATTTTATATTATTATAAAAATAAGTAATTAAATTTATTAAACAAGGATTAAAATAAGAATTAAAATAATTGAATACTAAAAAAAATTAAAATTAAAATTTCATTTAAAAATAAATAAACCTATCTCCCCCTTAATAAAATCAACCATTTCATTTGGAAGTAGTTTAGTAAAAATATCAGCTTATTGAATTTATGTACTTAAAAATTCTAAAAATATATTATTTTTAAGAACATGGTCTCTTAAAAACTGATGTCTCATATCAACATTCTTAGTTCTAAAATGATTAATATGGTTTTTACATATTTATAGCACTTTTATTATCACATAATATATGTGTGTTATTAAAATTTAGACCAATTTCTATAAGGGTGTTTTTCATCCACAAAACTTGTGCAAAACAACTACCTACAGATATATATTATGCATTGGCTGTTGGCAAAGCAACTGAGTGTTGTTTCTTACTAGACCATGACACTAAATATTTTCAGAAAAAGTGAAAAGTAAATAAGGTGATTTTTCTATCTAATCTACATCTTCAAATTTTAGTATCAGAATACGAAATTAAATTGAAATTATAAGTTTTTGGATAGATAAGAGATTTTAAAACAGTACTTTTTAAATATCAAAAAATTATTTTAACAACACTTAAGTGATATTATTTAGTATTTGATTTAAATCTTTCACAAAGGTATAATGAGAACATTATATCTAGCCTTCTATCAGTAAAATATAATAAAAATATAATCATACCTCTATATAACTTGTTGTCAATTGGTTTTTCAGTTTCATCCAAATCAAGTTTTACATTAGTACACATAGGAGTTGTATATATCTTGATATTTTCAAGTCCAAATTTCTTTAGTAAATCAGTAATGTATTTTCATTAATTTAAAACATTTCCAAAATATTTTTGATAAATTTGATGTCCTAAAAAGAAATTTAAATCCCCCATCATACTCATTTAAAATTTGTTTTGCATTAAATTTGAAAACTCATGACAATGTTTTTTGTTTTTTGAACCAAAAAGTACATCATCAACACAAATTTGAACCAATAAAATATTAGAGTTAACAGTTTTATTAAATAATGTTGTATCTTTCATCCCAACAATAAAATAATTTTTTAAAAGAAAATAACTTAATATTTCATACCAAGATCTATGTGCTTGTTTAAGGCCCTAGAGGGCTTTAGTTTGTTTAAAAATAGAATTGGGTTTTTGTGAACTTTCAAAACCATGAGGTTGCTCAAGATAAACTTCCACCAATAAATAACCATTTTAAATAGTAGACTTAACATCCATCTGAAATAATTTAAAGTTCATATGAGATGCATATGCTAGAAGGATCCTAATGGCTTTTAATATAGTTACAGGTGAAAAGGCCTCATCATAATTTATTCCTTCTTCCTGATTATATCCATTAGCTACTAGTCTTTCTTTATTTATAGTTACTATTCCTTGATCATCTTGTTTATTTCTAAAGACCCATTTAGTTCCTATAACTGGATTGTTCTGTGGTCTTTCAACTAATTTCCAAACTTCATTTCTTTTGAACTGGTTTAGTTTTTCTTGCATTGCTATCATCCAGATTTCATTAACTAATGCTTCTTCTAATGTCTTAGGTTCTAATTGGGATAGAAAGGTAGATAATTAAAAAATATTTCCTACATTTCTTATTGTTTTTATTCCTGTGTCTAGGTCTCCTATTATTATCTATAAAGGGTTATTTTTTAGGGTTCGAGACTATATAGGTAGTACACTATTATGTTCTTCAATTTAATGTTCTTCTGAACTTGACTGAATTTCATTTATATCTTTTTCAAAGTCATCTTTTACGTTCACAAGTCTCATGTTATTATTAGAGTCAGGTTCATCAATTTGGTCTTTCCTTTTCCCAAAGGGAACAGATTTATCAAATTTCACATGAACTAATTCCTCAACAATCCTTTAATTTTTATTAAAAACACTATATGCTTGGGAAGAAGTAGAATATCCTAAAACATTCCTCCATCAGAAATTGAAAAGAATTTACCAAGATTTTCCTTGGGTCTTAAGGTGTAAACCTTACATCCAAAAACTTTAAGGTAATTTACTTTAGGTTTTTTTTATTCTAAAGTTCATAGGATGTCTTCTTTAAAATTGTTCTAATTAAATCTACATCATTATATAACATGATGTGCTTTCATCTTATGCCCAGAAATAGGCAGTAATACTTTATTTATTCAGCATAGTCCTGTATATTTCCTGAATAGTTCTATTTCTTCTTTCAACAATTCCATTTTATTGAGGTGTTCTTGGTGCAGAAAAGTTGCGTTTAATAACCATATTTGAGAAAAAAGAATTTAATTCTTGATTCTCAAATTCTCCACCATGATCACTTCTTAATTAAATTATTTTAAAACATTTTTCATTTTGAACAACTTTGCAAAAACTTTCAAATATAGTAAAATATTCAATTTTATATTTTAGAAAATAAATCCAAGTAAATCTAGAATGGTCATCAACTAAAACATATACATATAATTTACCAGCCAATCTTAATATTCTTGAAGATCCAAATAAATCAATATGGATATGTTCTAGAGGTTTAGATGTATTAATTTCGCTAACAGATTTGAAGGATGATTTTTTCTGTTTTCCAAGTTGACATGCATCACAAATTCTACCACTTTCAAATTTGAGACTAGGAAAATCAGAAACTAATTGGTTCTTAGAGAAATTATGTAAAGAATATATATTGCAATGCACAAGTATTCTATGATAGATCAATGTGTCATTTATCTTAGCAGGTATGTAGTTTGATTTTTGTTTACACAAGGAATTTAATTCCAGTTTATAAACATTATTTGTTCTGGGTGCTCTAAATTTAAGTAATTTATCTTTAAAAACAGAACAATAGTTGTTAGAGAAATAAACACAACAACCATAATCAAAAATTTGAGAGATACTTATCAGGTTTTGTTTCAATCCTTTTACATAGAGTACTTCATTGATTGAGACAGCTTCTGGATCTCTAACAGTTCCAATTCCAATAATTTTACATTTGGCATTGTCACCAAATGTGACTAATCCACCAGGCTTTTGAGTTAGTGTTCTGAAATTTGATGAGTTTCCACTCATATGAATAGAGAAACCACTATCCATATACCATACATCCTTTCTACTTCTGTGATCTACTTCCTGCAAAAGGATTTAAACAAAGGTTAGTTTTGGTACCCATATTCTTTTGGGTCCATCCGTGTTAGCCATCAAAGACCTGGGAATCCATACTTTCTTTGTTTTTCTATATTCAATAGAATCATATAAACCACCTGAAACAAAGGATTTAATAATCCCACTTATTTGTGGTTTCCTTAAATAACAATTTTTTATATATGTGACTTTTTGTTCCATAGTATTATCAAAATTTACCATTTATACTTGGAATAAAATAGTTCTTATACAGTTTGGGTTTCTCACCTTTACTTCCCATTACATATCTTTCCTTTTTAATCACATTATTTCCAAAAATTTCATTTAGTGTATTTTATACTTTTGTAAAAATAAGAGTTGCATTTTTTTATGTTTCTACTTCTATTTGCAGAGTTTTTATTTTATTTTCATTATCTATACATTTTCTGTTTGATGAGTTGTATTTTTTAACTTACTCTTGATGTTGTTTTAGCTGAGTGTCACTTTATCCTAAAATAGTAGTGTGAATATTTTTTAGTGATTTATGTTTCTAAAATAAGGAATCATATTTCTCTTCTAGCATATTTCAGTAGGTTTCAATTTTATAATTTGAATAACTAGAACTAGAATCTGAATCATATGAGTAATAGGATTGTACCTCCTCAGCTTTTGCCATAAATCATATATTTTCTTTTAGATTCAATTCTTCATTTTCTGAATTAGACTTTGATGAGTTGTTGGCATCTTCCAAAACACTCCAAGTAGCATTTATTGCTCTTTTTTTTCTTTCTTCTCATAATCATTGTTATTCAAAATTATCTTTTTACATTCCCCTTTTATTTGAGGATAGTTAGGTCTTATGTGACCCATTTTTTGCATTCATAGAATCTGAATTCCTTTGGATATTTTTCATCCTTTTTGAAGGATTTTCTGAATCCATTCTTTTTTCTATAGAATTTAATGAAATTTCCATCTAGGTGAGCCAGTTCAACATATAAATTAGATGAATCAGAACTCCTTGATTTCACATTGATTTCATTCTTCATATTTATGATCGTCTTTGGGGATGTTACTTTCAATGTAGTATTTTCTCTCTTGATTAAGACTTTATGTTCATTTTCTTCATCTTATATCATAACTTTATACATCATCAGGGTTCCAATTAATTATCTCATAGTAATATCATTGACTAGTGATGATTTCCTAATAGCTTCGGAATTCTATTCCATCCAGGTGGTAGTACTCTCAGTAATTTCAAGGATTGATCTGCTTGTTTGATAGGATCTCCCAAGGTAGAGATATTGTTAACAATTTATGTAAGCCTTCCATTCATCAAGGTGATGATTTCTCCTTAAAACATTCTGAATGTTTCAAATTTCAATTTAGATGTGGCATACCTCATTTTTCTAACATTGTTAGATCCTTTATAAGCAACTGCAATTGTATGCCACATTTCAAAAGTAGTCTTGCACTGAGATACTCTGTTAAATTCATATGTTCCAAGATCCCAGATGATAGAATTAATAGATTTTGAGTCTATGTCATATTTTTCTTCTGTATCAGCACTCCATATTTCAGGTTTCTATGGAATCAGATAGGGAGTTAGAATTTTTGAGTAGACTTTGTATCCAAGGTTCTTTAAGTAAATTATCATCCTTTATTTATAGCATCCATAATTTTCACTTTTGAAGTAGGGAGATCGAACAATTGAAATACCCTCTTGTGTATCATCCATTGTTCTTTTAGTATAATTCTATAAAACTTTCATCTTGTTATTTATCTGACAAAACCTCCAACCTATGATACCAATTGTTTGATTAGATTATAAAAAATATAAACAAGAGGGGGGTGAATTTTGTCTTTTACAAATTTTTCATGGATTGTGATGATGGACGAGTCTGTAATTTTATCATTATTAGGTTGCTTATGCAGTGGGAAAAAAAATTTAAAGGATTCAAGGATGTATAGTGGTTCAGGGAACAGAAGGCCCATAGTCCACTCCACCAATTCTCTACTCCACAAGCTTGGTGATTTTCACTATCTGGTCCTCTTATTAATAGACCGTCCACAACTGAATGAAGGCAGTTGACACCATTACAAGTCAAGGATAAAAAATATACTTCTGGTTCATACACAGAACCAAAAACACAACTTAGTATGAGAATCCTATTACTCAAAATAAAAAGAGTATTTTTCTAACAATACTTTTCAGTTGTTCTTCACAATTTCAGTAGCACGCACCTGATAGTAGATAAATCATTGTCTTAAAAAAAGTTGTTCTTCAGGTAAGGACAGTTATGAGTTGTTCCATTTGAAATAGATAGATAAATAAATCCAACAACTCCAAAAAAAATATTCATGACAGATCTTTTATTTAGAATAATAATCTTTAATGATTTTCCTATTCTTCAGAAAAACAGAGTCTGATAGATCTTGGTAGCAACAGATCTATGTGGCTCAAATGTCTCTGTAAACTATAGCAGTGAAAAACTCGATAGATTTTTATTCTAATATTCTTTTTGATTATTTATTTCTCCTAAAAAATTCACAGACAATAAAAAACGTTTTCATTTCAAATTTAGATCCACAAATTCTGCCTTTAGAGTCGCGATATTCAAATGTTTGAATAACAGAGCAGTCGTAACTCCCTAGAATATTTGTAATGAAAAGATCCACTTAAATCAATCCTTTGAATAATAAATAAAAGGCTTTGAATCTATCAAATACATTCTATAAAATAAGGTTTTTAATCTGGATTGAAATCTTCCAGATAATCCGCATAAAGACTATTTCTCCAAAACGTCATATTTAAAATCTACGATGCTAAATGTAGGGTTGAAATACATAGAATTATTTCTCAGAATGTAATTTTTACAACATAAGGTTGATCATCCATACTTTTCTCTTCAACTCTAAAATCTACAGTATATAATCCATAATTTTTTCAGCCTCTAAATGTAATGTACATGATCTGTACTTTTTTGATAAAATAAAAGGTTGTTTACAAAAGTAAGATTGATGAACCATAATTTTGAGAAAAAAACATAACATTCCATACTAACATAGTAGTATTCTTCCATACTTTTCTGATATCCCAAACGTAAGTTCCCTTACAAATATAGGTTTCCATTACCATACCTTTACGATAACATATGTTTATTTAACCATACTTTTAGATATACCATAATGTAAATGATGGATTCCATCCTTACACTACGCTCCTGAACGTAGGGTATGACCAGTGTTTCCAGAACATGCTAATATGCTAAAATGATTTCAAAACACTTTGTCAATTATTACATGTGGATTAAATTCTTTAATATTATTCAAAAATAGATAAATAAAGAATATTAATTTTCAGAAATACACTTATGGTAAAATCATTAGAATATCTAACAAAGGTATTTGTGAACATAAAAATCATAATAAAGAGATAGATTATTGTTCTCAAAAACATTCCCCTAATAATAATAAATTGTTATTGAAAACAACACTTTATCAACATTAGTGAGTCTAAATGGAAAGACTATAAACTCAAAGTTCCCATACTTTAAATGAAAATCAATTAGGGTGATATCCTTCTTCACATTTTCTTGATAATATACTGACTAATGATCCACCTTTAATAAGTACTGATCACCACAAAATTGATCAAAAAAGTCATTAATATATGGTATATGATACTTTTTCTTTAACATGATCATGTTGATCCCACGATAATAAATAGAGATGTTCATTGACCCATCCTTATTCATGATGAAGAGAAGCGACACACCCCATGGTGAAGCACCTACACATAAATCCTTTATCTAGATTCTTCTTACGTTATTTCTATAGATATTGAATTTCAACTAAGGATATCATATATATAGTCTTGGATATTAGAAGAGCTTTGGGAATGATTTTTGTTGAGAAATCAACCTCTCGATATGGAGGAAGACCAGAAAATTCTTTAGGAAACACAACAACATATTCTCTTATAATAGACATGTTTTCAAGGATGATATTTTCCTTAGTTTCGATTGTTTTATCTAGTTACAATTTCTTATAAGGCAATAACATCCATGATTGAGATGATGTTTCAAAAGGAGTTTCATCCCCCTCCTTACAACAGTATTGGATTAGAGTGAGATTCATGACGCAAAAGGCGATTTCCTTCTCTCGATAATTTCTGTCAGCTCTATAAAAGGAATGAAAACCCATACCCAAAATTACATATAATTTATACAAAGTGAGTATCACATGTTTCATTGGGAATTTCATCCTACTATATAGATAGGGGATATGTTCTATACTTGGAATAAAATAATTTCTCTATTTTTTCATCTTCACAGATTTCCAGACTTCCATGTTTTGAGTTGGTGTTTGAATAGTTCTACTAAACATTAATGATATGAAATAATACATAATACCATAGTCACATAGTATATTTCAAGTTCATATATATATGACAAGCCTTCCTTTCACTATTTTATTATGGTTTTAATAATTTACTTTATAAAAAAAATTATCTTATGGATATTAATTTTCAAACTATGAAATATATAAATGGGAAAATATTAATATTTAAGGGATAAATAATACATTACAAAAATTTATTAACTAATGAATTTTTAGGTTTCAATCAAAGTTATCCATGGTCTATTCCCTAACCTAAAATTTTATGGTATTTTTCCCCTTTATAATAGTTTATAAAGAGCTTGAGAATTTAATAAAGAATATCTTATAGGAGTGTCAAACCAGGTGGGTAGTAAGGCCTCTCTATCATTCACCAATTTATAATTGATTCAACACCCAATACACTCTTTTCAGGGTTATCACCCCTAGGTACAACTATACCAAAGCCACATCCAATTGTTTAATCTAGATAGGGACTGTTTTGATTAAAATCGCTTACTGTATACTTTATCCTAATTTAGGGATGTTTTCCTATTTTTATTCATATTCTTAAGTCTTTTATACGTTTTTAAAATCCTAATCCCCAAATATAACTATACTTTTGTATGATACCAACTATGACAACCCATATCATTATTACACGTTAATTCACGATTTATTATATAAAGATACACATAATGAAATCCCAAAAGTCTAGGAGGATAAAAACATTAAAAAATTCATTCTGATGCTATATATTATTGATCTCACTAGTCACATTGTTATAATGTACATGAATTTGTGAACCACATAGATCATACAACATAAGAATTCCCTTATTCAATTTTAACCCATGGATTATGGAGTTTGGTATGCATACATGGAAGTACGCACCTACTGAGGGATAGGTACAAGTAGGTAAATTTCCTTTATTGGAAATAGGGATGATTATTCACCATAAAAATGTCTTTCATGGAAACATTCAATAAACTTTCTCCAGTATAAAGGGTGTACATAATGGTTTATTGAAGGGGTTAATGAGAGATAAAGGTGGAATCTCAGTACATGAGAATTATAAAAAGAATAAATGGATGTGTAAAAACACCTCACCACTAGAATAATTTGAAATCTAAAGGGTTAGGTTTAAAAAATGTACTTGAAATAAAAAGAAGAGGAGATACTCACTAACCTTAAGAGGGCGCTTCTAAAATCTTGGGAGAAGATTATTAAGTTCCTGGGAACACCTTTAGATGTTTTTAGTTAGGTATAGGTATAGAATCTTCATGCTAAAATGTTTTTTAGTAAAGAGGAGTGGGAGGTTATGTGGGTATTTAAAGACAAATAGAGGGAAATTATTTATTAATTTCTAAACATAGTTTTTGGACTCTATATGATAAAATAATCAAAACCAAAAAACTTACAATGGGTTTTTTTAAAATAGCAGTGTTTTATTTTATGTCCATGAACTTAATTATTAAATTAATATCATCGGTGATATGGATGTGAGTCATGTTCATAAAGAATCAATTTTAAAACATTAAAATATAATATAGGTTTTGGGTCATTCATTAAAAGATTATAAAATAACTAAAATAACTTATAGAACAAATTAATTTAAAAGTAAAAAATTATTTTGTTCACGGATACTTATTATAGAATTTATTAGTTCACATTTTGGTTGTTATGATGTTATAATATGAA
The DNA here is from genome assembly GCA_963277665.1 of Viscum album. Classification (NCBI taxonomy): domain Eukaryota; kingdom Viridiplantae; phylum Streptophyta; class Magnoliopsida; order Santalales; family Viscaceae; genus Viscum; species Viscum album. The sequence goes on from OY728139.1 coordinate 1,197,074,997, forward strand.
TTATATATTAATACCTTGTATAATATTTACCCAAAAATTCAACTGCCTCAAAAAGATTCGAAAAAATAACCATTTGAAATTTTCAGCTTGATAATTTCAAAAATAATATATATTTTATCAAAATAATTTTATAAATATAATAATTTTAACTTTTAAATAATAATCCTTATTTACTAAAATATAATATTGTTTCGATATTAATAACATTCAAACCCCTGAAAGAATTACATTGGACTTCATTAAATTATATTATCATTTATATTTAAATATATATATTTTTTAATATATATTTTTATTAATATATATATAGATTTAAAAAAATCTTAATTTTTTTAAAAGAGTGTCTTGTTTGATATTACATATTTCAGAAAAATATAAGCTTTTTTCCTCACATCAAAATCCTATTTTTATCAAACACATTATATAATCGTTTATCAAGTAATAATTAAAAGGGATAATTATAATCCTCAGTTCATTAAAAATAAACTATAAAAATTTATACTACTTGGGTATTGATACATAACCACTTATTACACCATCATACACCCTAAGGGCAAGTTGTGTGATTGTGGTGCTTTCTTTGGGTGGTTTGATGAACATGGTTTGGTCTGTGATCTTGATATTCTTGAACTTCTCTCGTAAATGGGTTTGTTTGATATTATTTGTTGGATATCATATTGTCATTGGTCAAGGAAAATCCTAGTGATTCCATAACCCTTATACGATTTGATAAAGGGATTTATAGGGTATGATCCTACTGATCGAGGCTATTGGTTCTCTCATTGGTGCCAATTGTATTTTATCATAACCCTTAATATATACTAAGAATAATGATCACTATAAAATGGTTATATTATCAATGGTTAATATTCATAATGGAATTTTAAATATGATATGATACATTTTATAATGGTCTAAAATAGAAAATGTAGTGCTTGAGTTTTTTATAACTACATTACATAATAAAAACTTGTTTATTTAAAAGGGAATTTATTTTATAAAAGTTCAGGTTGTTACATGACTACTTTATATGATTTCATGTTTTATTTAAATAAACCTGATAGTCCTATTTTTGAGTAATTTTAAAAAATTAATTGAAATTTATATTTTGATATCCAAAATCGTTATTTTTCTTATGGGTGTAAAGAATATTTTGAGGGAAATAAATGATTTCATGTGTTTTGATTATGTTATGGTTCTTGGAAAATGTTTATAATGTTGAGAGGATAAATTATAAATCATGTATAGGTAGTTATATTATAAACCAAAAATATATTGTTCTATTATAAATAAAAAATAGGAGATCCCCAAATAGTGCTACAATGTATTATGTAATGGGATATAGTTAACAAATTTGTTTTCTCCTAAGAGATTATTGGAATTTACCAGGTTGATTATTCCATTTGTAAGAGTGATATAATTTTTTTCCTAACTTACCAACATCATTTATCTATTATTTCTATGTTTTTTTTCTGGAAATATTTTATTTTTAAGATAATATAAATATATTTTATTTTAAAGGAATGATTATTCCATTTTATGGTATAAAGGTAAATTTTTAAGAGAAATTATTTTTTACGGGTTTTATGGTTTTCTATGAGTCACTCATGATTAGGATTTTGTCATTTTGTTTTATTATAAAGTGTTTTATAAAAAATATTGGTAAGTATATCTATTTCATGTTTATGAAACAAAATTATTTATGCTCAATGTTTTTTAAGCTAAAAGAAAATTCCCTTTTATGATCTCATGGGTTTAAAATGGACTAACTTGTTTTTTTTATTTTTATGTTCTTAATAATATTTTTGTAATCATACCACTTTTTTAAATATTTTTCACAAGGTTTAATGATGATTTGGAATAACGATGAAGAATTAATTTGGAAAAAAGCGAATTTGGGTATAGTCAGAATAATCCTTACTTAAATACCTGGTTATTATTATGTAGGAGTTTTTCATAATTCTCAAAAAATATAAAACAAAAACGTCATTGGGTATGTTAGTGGCCCCATATTTTATTTTTATGTTTTAAGTTTTGTATGGTTGATATTGGGTCGCATTTATTGGTATCAAATACATAAATTTAAAGTTTATTTTTTTACCACTTAATCCCAAAGTATGGGATTGGGGTTTTTAGAATTATACCTCACAAGATTTTCACATGATTTTCACAGGTTTAAATTAGATAATTATAAATTATCACATTATTATTTTCTTGGTGATTAAATGGTATATTTTATAATTAATTACAATGTTTAATGGTTTTATAAAGGATTTTATGATCACTATTTTTGTTTTTTGTATTAACCTTACAAGCTTAACTATTTTATATTATATAGATTTTCTATTTTAGAAAACTTCAAAAAGCATGAAAACATATTTCATATGGAACTAAAATTCACTCATATAAAAATTCATTGAATAAATAATACACATATAAAAATCAATCATATGATTCTATTCAATATTATGATTTTATTCTATAATATGAATTTATTTTGTCTTATGAGATAATTATTTCATACGATTTTACTCCATCTTACTAGATTTATACCACACGACTATATTTATCATATGATATTTCTATAATACGAGACTAATCCATCTTATGATTATTTTTAAATTACATGATTTTTTATCTATTTTATATATTTATGTTTTTCACTTTAAATAACTTTATAATACTCTATTTTTTTGTAGTTTATATATTTCTGAGTGAAGATGTGTATTATGATTTATTCTAACCATTTTAAATATTTTCAAAGCATATATAAGATCTAATGATTATTTTAAAATGTATAATTTTATTATATATATATATTTGTTTTTTTATTTTTCTCATGTAGTAATGGAGTGAATTTTTGGAAACACAATGAAGGTATTAATGGGAGGATCAAAATTATAGAAACTCATGTGAAAAAGATCATTGATCTCTTTGAAACTAGCCGTTGGGAATTTTATTATAAATTTTTATCATGAGAAGTCGATGAAAATATATACATGAGTAATGAAATATGAAAGTGATGATATTTCACTACCAAGGAAAATGAATATTTCTTAAAAATAAAAGGAGATTCAACGTACTATCTTTTTATGGAATTGATTGAATTGTTATGACACTTGATTTTTTATTTATTTTCTAGTTTCAATATTTTATTATTTATATTTTTTCTTTGTTCTATAAATATCCATTTATGATTTTCCATTTCAAAAGTGGTTTATGTTGTACTTGGTTATATCTCTACTAAAATGTATTTTGGTTGAGTTGTGACTCTTTTTAAGTTTATGTGTGTTTCTACTTGTGGCTTGGTTTGTAAAATGGAAGTGTTGTTTTGGGTTGTTCATCCAGGTGAGCAAAAGTCAGGGTTTGTAAAATGGAACCACTAACATTAAAAAGTGAAGTTTATTTTAATGAATACCATTCATATTGGTAGGAATATGAGAGTGATGAGTAAATATAGGATCTCATTTATTTGAACAACTATAAAATTTAGTATTATTTGTTTATTTTTATTTTCACTGCACATTCGCACAAAATTACACTTTCCCTTGTTTTATATCTATGGTAGTGTGTCTCTTCAAAGACATCTGATGAAAATGGAATGATATATATCGTAGTGTTTTATTAAGCTAACTCAAATATTTAATAATTTGTTAAAAGTCTAAAAATTATTATTCAACCCTATAGACAAATTTAGAATGTACCACTAGGGTACTAATTTGTATTAGATATTATTCATTTTAGATTTATGATATTGTGCTTTTATTTTTATTATTCTGACTATGTATTATAATTAATCATCTATGGAAAGTTATTTTTGTTATATTCCAGCAATAAAATCAAATGATGGATTGATCCCTCAATACCACCATAATTTAAGGGGAATGATTATAGATAATGGTAGAAAAGTATGGAAGTATACCTAAATCATATAATTATTTATTAATGTATGATAATAGTATAACCATACAAACATCACAATTCTAATCCATGTACACATACAAGTAATGATGTAGCAGAGTCTGTTTTGAAATAAAAAATTGTGAATATATTATATTATGAAATTAGTTAGAATGTGTTTATCCATGTATCATCATCTAAAACAACTCTAAACATTTTGAGAATACTAAAGGTAAAACACTATGGTTTAAACAATATCAAATTAACTAATCTTTTAATTCTATATAAAGAATACCAAGGCTTCAATATGGTTGAAGAATAATATGTGATGTTGATGTCTCATAGATTTTTGAGAATCATAAATAGTATGAGTACACTTAGAGAGACACTAGATAATACTATTTTTGTTGAAATTTGTTTTGTCCTATAACAAAAATGTGACATTCAAATAATGTTAACTACTACAAAATTGGCCTTTAAGTAAGATAAAAATGTATTTTATCAGTTTTAGAGAATATCTGACTACCGAATTATGATTAAAAACACTAGTCTTTTATCAGTGCTAAAAAAGTGATGATAAAGGGGTACATTATCAGTTCTAATAAAAGTGTTGATAAAGGACCCCATTTATTAGTGCATTAAATAACACTAATAAAAATTAATACAACAGTATGGTGTAACAACACAATGCATCGCCAGTGAAGCCTGCTGTTACAACATACTGTAGTACAAGAAATAGAACCAGAAAGTAGAAAAATCAAGTACTAATAAAAAATTTTAAATTAACTGAAATTTACAACAAAAAGAAAAATATATTATAGACATTTCAAATAGTTGTTTATACAGTTACATGAGTATGTACAAATTATAACATATATTGAAAAACACCAGTGTTCATTTCTCTTTTCCCCAGGACCCCAGCTAATGTTATTGCCAATAAACAAAACCCTTATTTATAAAATTAATGAACCTATAAAATAAAAAACTTATTATGTTTTTAATAATATAAATAAATAAATTAAAAATAAATTGTTAATTTTAATCTAAAATTTGAGTCATACAAGGAACACTGTGTATCAGATTGAGTTGCGGTTGATTCTTGCACATCACACCATTTCTTGTTAATATTCAACAATTATCTCTATAAAAATTAAATAAATAAGTATAAGATTAAAATTTTAATGAAATTAATTAATTAGTATCATATATAATGATGAGAAAAAAAATCTTGGATCGTTTTCTCGATTTTGGCGATGTGATGCTCATTTTAAACGAAAATAACACTAATATACTAAAAATAAGCACTTGGAGTCATACCGATCACACCCTACATTAGATTAAGGTACAAATAATTTTTATATGTTCCAGATGACTTATGGATCATTTTTTTAAATTATTAAAACAATCCCATTTCATTTTCATGGTTTTGATTACATCACCTGCCTTTTTTACAAAAATGTCATTTTAATATCAAAACACGTACTTTGAGTAATATCAATCATATCACGTGTCGGTTTAACATGTGGATAATTATTATAAATCAAAAATTTATTATGAATCATTTAAATAAATTATCAATACAATATGAGTGTTTTTACTTGTTTTTTAGTGATTGACACAATTTGAACTAAAATGGAAATTTTAAACTGATAACAGACACTTAGAGTCACACTAGGAATATCATGTCTCATATTGAGGTGTGAATAATTTCTAAAAATAAAAAATTACTTATGTATCATTTTCCTAAAGTATGAAAACAATATGATTGTGATTTCTCTGTTTTGATAATTTCAATTGTCTTTTTTACTTAAATTAATGTCAATTTTAAGTAAAAAGATGTACATGGAGTCATATTGATCACACCATGCAGCAGACTAATGTGAATCTGATTCCTAAAAGTAAAAAATTAATATAGGATCATTTTATTATGTTTCAAAGAAAATACTATTGGGGTTTCTCAGTTTTAAGTACGTCACATATCTTTTTTACTAAAAGTTCATTTTAAACTGGAAACTTGTACATTGAGTTATAATGGTCACATCCTTTTTTGGTTTCACATGATACTGATTTTCACACTTCAAAATGACTTGTGAATCATTTTCATAAATAATAAAGATAATTTGAGCATTTTTCTTAGTTTATCAAAGTGAATCATTTTGAACTAAAATTTCAATTTTAAAACGATGACAGAAACTTTGAGTCATAATCGACACATCATGTATTAGATTAAGGTTTATATGATTCCTACATATAAAAAATAACTTTTTTATTGTTTTAATAAAGTATAAAAACAATCCAAATGTATTTTATCAGTTTTTGAGTATATCAGTTGTCTTTTTCAATAAAATCAATGTCAATTTTAAATAAAATGATGCACTAGGAGTCATATAGGACACATCGTGTGTAATATTGAGGTGAAAATGATTCATACACAACTCAAATGACCTATAGACCATTTTATTGTAATATAAAAACAATCTAAATGAGTTTTCTCAGTTTTGGGTATGTCACTTTAATTTTTTAATAAAATGTCATTTTAAAATAGAAACATGCACTTTGAGACATACGAGTCACATCAAAATTCAGTTTTTCATGAGACAGATTCCTACACATAAAAAATTACTCATTAATCATTTTCATAAATTATTATGAAAATCTGAGCATGTTTTCTTGATTTTCTATGTGTGAAACTTTTTGAACTAAAATGTCAATTTTAAATTTGTAATTCTGACTTTGAGTCACACCGACCAGATCATGTATCGAATTTATGTGTGGATGATTCTTACACATCAAAAATGAATTTTTAGTCATTTTTCTAAAGTATCAAAATAATCTGAATGCATTTTCTCAGTTTTGAGTATATCAGTATACTTTTTTTCAAAAATTAAAGTCAATTTTAAATAAAAATGTACATGTGGAGTCATATCAATCACACTATATATTGGATTGAGATGGGTATGATTCATACATATCCCAAAAAAAATTTTGATCGATTTTCTAAAACTTCAAAATAATATGAATTAATTTTATCTGTTTTGATTACATAACTTGCCTATTTTACTAAAATGTCATTTTAAACTAAAAAAATCACTTTGATTCATACTTGTCACATCATGTGTCGATTTTCTGTGAGACTAATTCATACATGATAACTTATGAATTTTTTTTGTAAATTACCAAGATAGCTGGAGTCAATTTTTTCAATTTTTAACAAGTGGAACTTTTTGAACAAAAATATAAATTTTAAAATTGCTAACGGACACTTTGAATCATACCAGAAACATCATGCATCAAATTATGGTTACACTAATTTATACACATCAAAAATTACTTATGGATCATTTCAATAATGTATCAAAACAATACAAATGTGTTTTTTTAGTTTTGATTATGTTAATTATGGTTTTTACTAAAATTATTGTGAATTATAAATAAAAACATGCACTTTGAGTTATACCGGTCACACTATTAATCATATTGAGGTGTGGATGACTCCTACTTATCTCAAATGACATATGTATCATTGTTCTAATATATCAAAATAATTTGAACAACTAAAGATACCTTGATTTCTATTGCATTTGTTTGTCAAAATACTAATAATTGATATTGAGTCATTGTTCTTAGCTGAAGAACCTTTATTATGGTAGAAAACCAGAAGAGTAGAGAAAGATTATATTCCTTTTATGACACAATATGTCACAAAAAAACTAAAGGTATGGAGAAACCATTATTGGGAATCATTATCTTTGGCGTTCTATGTGTTGTTGACAGAACACAGAAGATAACGAGTTCCCAAAAGGGGTTTCCACATCCCTTGAGTGTGTGGTTATGTATCATTATATAATAAGCACTGGAGATTCCAATATTATTTTAGTTCTCAAAAGAGATAAATTTTATTCAACTAAGAAGATTATCTCAATATGCCCCGACCCCTCCCCCCATTAGTTGGGGAGGGACCTACACTACCTCACAAGAGATCATGATCATCTTACATATCCCTATTATCAAACCCTGATTGTATTCCATCCTTTCCTCAAATTTTCCTTATCCAAAAAGTTTGAGAGATGTTCAATGGATCTCCACAAAATTATATCTCGATGCTTCTATTCACTAAAGGCTCCTCATTTTTACATCTGACGCTTATTGCAAGATCTAACTAAGGTTGACCATCAATTTTTTATTTTGACCATTTCATCTTCTGATCATAGGGTTTGTATGAGAGAGAGACTATCAGACTCCTCGAATCTAATAGCATTATGATACACATCACCTCTGAGGATGATTTGGTTACAGCATGGGAAACCAGGCCTCATATCTTCAATGGATTCAAATTCCATCTCTTAAAATGGGAATATGATTTACATATGAAGTTAGATTCTCCAAAAATGGTTATATGGGTTAGATTTCAACACCACCCAATTATTCTCTAGAATCATTCCATTATATATTTTTTAGGAAATCGTTTTGGGTGTTATCTATGCTTGGATAGTATAATTAGAGCTGTGTGCCACCTAATCTCACTGTGGGTTTGTGTTGAAATTGATGCATCAAAGCTATATGTTGTGTCCTAGGTTGTTTTTTGTGAGGAATTTAGATATAAGAAACCTATTTTATTTGAATCTGGGTGTGATTTTTGTTCGAGGTTTAAGAGACTGGGGCATAGGGATGAAGTGTGTAGGTGTAGGAAATCATTGAATAAGGTTTTTGGATTGGATGAGGTGAATCCTGACATTGATTGAGGGTCTATTGAGGAGGGTTGTCTTATGGAATTTTTTGATGAATTCAATGTGGTGCCGAAGTCAAATTATGTGCATACTGACCCAATAGTTACTGATATTTATACAAGATGAATCTTGATCTAGGAGGGGTAATTTATAAAAGTGCAATCATGAATCAAAATAATTTAATGGCATTTGGAAATAATTTTGTAGGAGGTGTAGTCGATACCATATGCAATGAGGTAGGAAGATATGACTATGGTTGTAAAATGTGCATGGGATAGTCTTAGGATTCTTCTGTCTAAACTGGTGAGAAAGAGTCTTCCTTAGATGGTAATTTTAACATCCAACAAGAGTATTCTATTCATGTTAAGGATGCTACATTGACTGTAGAATTCCCTGATGGTATCACCACTAGTGTGATCACTATTTATGTGTATTTGGAGGACACAAATATACATCTTAAATTTATGGGATAGGGATTCATGCAGCCAAGTGATTTTGAGTTAGGGTAGAATCCAAAATATGGTTCATAAAATACTGATGCACAAGACACAAAATTTCATGACATGAATCATGAGCTCTTTAAATCTTCAACAGTTAAGGATAAATAGGATGATGTATCTACTAATGAAAAGGTGCTAGATAATCCCCCTTCCAAGGTGCTGGATAACACCCCTTCCATGGTGCTAGAAAACACCCCATCTAAAGTGTTGGATAACACGCCTTTGACGACCTTGGACTATAATAAACAGACATACAAGGATATTTTCATAAGTGGGGAAATGTTATTAGTTGACAATGAGGGGTTCATATCTACCCCCCCCCCCCCCGAAGATAAGACCAAGGAAAGATTATTCAATTGTACCAAATATTGTCTCTACCAGGTCCTCCTCTAAGATGTCAAGAAAGGCCAATCTAGAATTTCTCAAGATCTTTAACACATGTAATTCTCAATCTGAATGGGAAACAACTGATGTGTCTAGTTATGGGTATGACTTGTTATATTATGATATTTAGATTTTATTACATTGGATGTTGTAAATTGTTGTATCCTCCATCTTCTCTACTTGTTAACTATTTTATTTCATTTAATAAATGGTTAGATGTTTTTTCTTCTAACTAGGATTGACTGGTAAAAATATGAATTTCTAAAAGATCTTTGAAATTAATAAATAATAATTAGATAAAATTATAAGTAAATTAACATACAAATAGTTGATAAAATAATTAAAAAATTAATTCAATAAGTAGTATGAATTCACATTTTCCTGATGGTTGTATTCATTCTTTAACCATTTCATTGTTGTTATTATATTAGTTCCAGCCTCAAAGTCCAATCTCTCACAATCATGAGTAACTTTGAACCAACCACCCCAACTCGGGCAAAATATTTCACATGTATAATAAAATAATCCTTATGGGAGAAATACTAAAAATAAATAAAAAATAAAAAAAATATGAAATAATAATTCATTCTATTGATACTGATTTTACTATTCAAATATCAATATATCTCTTATGATTGAGAAGAGTCATCACCATTTCTCTTCCTACAAAGGATGTGGAGGGAACTTGAAGGAAATTGATAAATGCCGACACTTTAGGGATGAAAAAGTTTTGAAGGATAAGACGTCTAATGAAGTTTTTGTGAAAAAAGGCCTGAAAGATAGATATAAATATTTTAATATAAATAAATTCTATAAGTAATAATGAAAATTAAATCAACATTTCATTATTTTTTTTGGTAACATAGAAAAAGTATAACATGACTTTGCCTTTACATATTACCAAAGGGTTTTCTTCTTTATAGTCTTATCTTCCAAGGGATTGGTAACATCATCATCTGTAAAATACATTGTATACATGAGTAGTCAAACATTTAATTTGGATTATGTTATTTTAGTTGAGAATATATAATATTATAAAAAATATATAAAATATTAAAAAACACTTTTACCTTATCATTGTACTCTCTTTCTTCTTTAATGGTTTAAGGGATTTTTTACACTATCAAGAATTAAAATTCCCTATTTCAATACCCCTTTAACATACAATACATTATCTATATTGAGACTAACATGAACTAATTGCGATATCCCAATGAAGGGGTCATCCTCGATATAATCTTCATCTGACCCGATAGTTGTTTTAGTCACCTACATACCAATTGAACAATTATTTTTTTCTAGATTTGAGACATAAAATACTTTCTCTAATTATCATTAAATTTTGAATGACTCATATTTTTACCTTCCACATGGAAATTCACCTTCACGAATCCCATTTCATCATAATTCACTACACTCCTATTGTCAACCCATTTGTAATGAATAATCATACCTTCAATGTTTTTATAATACAACTTGTATATATGTTAGATAATGACAAAATATGACATATTTTCATAAATTGGATTTCTATTCTTGGAAATAGATATGTGCATCACTTACACCAAAATTGTAACTCCAATATTTTGCATCATACTATAGTCATAATGTTATTTTTTATAGAACATATAACCATTGATTACAAAACCATTGTAAGATATAAAATTTTTATTTGGTCCCCTAGAAAGCCGTCAATGTTTTTCAACAATTGAATAAGTATTTTCAGATAACTTCTCATAAATTTGAACTTGGAACCATCCTATAAACTATTGATTATATTTATTTGATATCAATCCTTCAACCCTTGGTGGATTCAAATATCTAATATTTTCTTTGTGATATTCAACATATGGATCAACATATTCACTATTACATAAAATGTAATGGTGTGATTTCTCCTGCTCTATGAACGTAATTGTAACAACATCTCTTTTGGAAATACCTTCACCCATAAGGCATCCACTATGACAAGAATGTGGAAGACTATCAACATCTGGTTGGTAATCGTTATATAATTAAACAAATTCTTCAATAATATATCATTCTTCAATACAACCTTCTGGCTAACTTTGATTCTTGACATGCCCTTTCAAAATCTCCATATACTATTCAATGGGGTACGTCCATCTGTAATGGAAATGGCCACATAGTTAAACCTATAAAACCAAATGAACCATCAGGTGAACATTTATATAAAATAATAATGGAGGTAATAACATATATAATTCACATAATATAATTGTGAACTACTTATTCATTATTGTAAATTTCATTGGGTATATATCTTTATGACACATGACATTAAAAAATGAAGAAAATTCTGGTTAACATATACCGTACATTTTTAGGCAGAATGAGACGAAAAGAGACATGCATCAAATCTTATATAAATACATGTAAGTCACGTGATTTTAGTCCCTGTAACTTCAAATTGGTCATTGAAATGACATTATTGATGTTTGATGAATACCCCTATGAAACTATTAGTCTATTAAGAAAAATGAAAATTTGTAAATTTTTTTATTTGGTTAGAGTGTAAGTTGTTGGAGGAAGAAAATATTTCCCTTTACCCTTTTCCAGTTCCAAATCTTCCAATATCCCCATGTCAATCATGTACAAACTAGCCTTTATTCCATATTATGTTTCACCTAGATCATTTAGTAACATTACAATATCACTATTGAATACATTTTTTCAAGATTCCAGACATCAAGAAAATGTCTATCATACAAACAATTCCAATATGATAATTAAAACAAGACCAACCTCTTCTTCCAACCTCATTTATTATGGTTTTTTGAAATTTTTTTACTAAAAATAATTTCAATATCCTTTACATTATAGAACATTTGATCACCTGTTAATTGAGATAGTGTTGTACCTTTTTTGATATTCCTATCAACTGATGTTATTCAGGATTGGTATTTATGTCATCATGGTAAAAGTTTCAAATGTCATAAAAACATATTATTTGAGGAATGTTTTAACCAAATGGATTGTGCGAATTCTTTACAAATGGGACACCCAAACATTCATTTAATGCTATAGACTGATAAAATCCCATAATCATGAATGTAATTTGTCATCCTTTATAACATGGCCATCAATTTGAATTACTCACATCTATTAGCATCATACATTGTAACACATGTATCCCACATCAATTTTAGATTTTTGATCAATGGAGCCAAATAGACACCAAAATCTTTACTAGGTTACTTTGGTTTTGATATGTGTAGAGAAAACATAATTTATTTTCACTTCATGCATAACCGTGGAGAGAAGTTATAATTTACCAGTATGACAAACCATGTATTGTGAGTAATACGTTGTACACAAAAAGGATTTATTCCATCTATAGACAACAGAAGAAAAATGTTTCTCATCTCATTTAAATATTTAGGATACTCATGATCAATTTTCATTCACTAAGGATATTATGCTAGATAACATAGGTTCCCATCTTAAATTAATGTATCTGCATGCTATGTCAATTGTCTAATGGTTTCCTAACATCCATATAGCCTTATAAAGTTTGTAATGAAAAGAACGTACCATATAACATTAAAAGGACTTGATTAATATTATTTTATTGATCCATGCCACACTTAATGAATTTTATGAGTGATTCACAGTCCTTACGAAACAACATGCACTCATTTGGACAAGCATGTATCTTTTAAAGATTATAAACATTGAACATAGAATTCATTTAGAATCATATGTTTGACATAGAAGGTCATTTTCTTCTGGAAATATATTATTCAAGAGAAAAAGTAGTTTTCTAAATCTGGTGTCACTTCATCTGATGTATTATTTCAAATTATACAGCATCAACATAGATGATAATGTTGTGTATTTTGTGCAAAATGTATTCAATTTTCTCTTAACACAACTATTTAACATCACAAACAGCTTTGGACAATCACATAGGTCATGTTCAATTTCCATTGTCATTTCTTCCATGTGATATCCATCATAATTTACACTGGTATTCATATCAAATGGTCATTAAACCACAGTATCATCCCAATCGGTGTGTATGTTCAATTTTTCACCATGTGTATTTCAAAATTTATAGATTTGATCAATTCTGTGACAAATCAAAGGTTCTTCCAACACTTTTGGACTAATTTTTCTTGAATAATAATGATGTAAACCCAGAAAAAGGATTTGAGAAGAGTCGCATCCTGAACCTCCTTCTTTAATATGAGTGAAGGGATGTAAAAGTGTTGGGTCCTTCCTTATTCAATATGAAAAAGAGATAATGACCCTTGATTCCGACCTCCAATAGGCCCTGAGGTGGTGACCAGCACCAAGGGTATTGAATCTCACAAAATTGGAGGCATTAACCTTTTTATAGTAACCAGGATTAGGAGATAAGATGTATCAACCGTCGAAAAACTACTATAAATATATATAAAAGAAGAAAAAATACACCCCACATTCATGTTTAAAGTAAAAATACTCGAAATACAAAGAAAAAATCCAAATTAAATACAAAAAGAACAAGCTAAGCAGTGACAAAACAACTATCTCGATGCCCAAGCTAGTAAGGTCCATCAATATCTGCATAATCTCTCTAGAAACAAGAAAATAGTTTTATATTCATAGGGTGATCATACATGTATACTAAGTAGGAAAACCAAAGTCACTCATGAACATGTGAAAGAAGAATGCTAATGACCATGTGAGAAAAATAGTAGAAATTAAAAAGCACCTAAGAAGGTATACTATCCACCCCAACCTCACCATAACACACTCACCAAATAAAGAAAGTAATGTAAATTAAAGTAGTAATCACAAAGATATTTGGGTACCCCGCACCACTTACCACTGGTTAACTACTCATCCCTAATGAGGAATATCATAACGCTACCATGGTCTTCCACAAGAACCGTTGTCACAAACTCAACACACACACCTAGGCCACAAACCACACCATATTCCTACCCACAGACACCTGGGACTCATCCCAAAGACACCTGTGAATGCACACCTCGCTCGCACAGACGTGGGCCCCAAAACCACACCACAACCTCCCCGAAGAGTCTTGGGATTCCAATTCCTAGAAGAGGGAGAATAGAATAGCCATTAACTATCCATCCATCCTCCCACCGGGATGTTGGGAAAGAACACCCTCCCCCATAAAAATGGGTGTTTTCGGCACATAGAACTCAACACAGGTGAGGTGCATATAGAAAACACAAGGAACTAAATGTATATATATAGGTACCAAACACTTCGCCCAACCTGTGGGTTTTGAAAAAAAAACCAGCCCACACAAAATAGCCCCTGCGGCCTACCCTACAACACACATCATCATGAACAACGTTCACTTCCATAATGATAAAAAAGGAAAAAGCCTAGCATTTAATCACGTGACACTATTAAGAATTTACAAATTATTCCATCCCTACCGAGGAAACTACCAAACACACCAGACCCCAAGTAACATCATAACCCACACCCACATTAAAAAAGTCTGGAAACTTCGAGCAAAAGTCCCATGAAAGGTCACACTATCCTTATTCCATATTATCCCTCCTAAACCATCCATGGATTCCCCACGTCACAAAAATCACCAATTAAATAAAAAAACTCAACCATCTCATAGTCACACTGCACACACCCCTTCTTGAACACCCGTTCAACCACTACCACCATCATTCTTCAAATTCATTTCACCGTATCCTTCCTCTCAAAAAGAAAACCCCCATTATGCCTTATCACAACCACACTCAACAATCCCGCTACATACCAACAATGCCACAACAAGTACATATAGTAATAAAAACATAACTAAACCCTAATATGCAGCCCCACTATCCAACCACTTCCTAGATGAAGTCCCACTGCAGTACAAGTTCATCCATTCCAAAATAAATCGATATATTATCTTGAGATACCATCACACAACCCTTACCACCCCATACACAAAACCTCACTCCCAACAACATCACCACGTGACCAACCCAAAACACATGGGAAAATAGATCCATGCACAACACACAACCACACAAAACATCATGGTGTACTCAGATTTAGTATAACTCATTCTTTAATTCCACTTTCATTATTACGGGGTGATCAAAGAACAAGTTTGATCCTAGGGAATCAATATATTTAACTGAATATATGTGATTAATAAAATTCCTTCATTTCAGGAATTCAACAAGGTAGCAATGAAAAATATTCACAAGTTTTACAAGTGTGAGAAAAGAGGCCACCAATGGCCAAGATTTTTAGAAGGAATAAATCCCTTACAAAACATGACATTGATCAAGGATAAGATATACAACAATGTGATCACAATCATCCTCTTCAAATCCCCTCATTTATTACTTATTATTATATTTGTTAAATAGTTTTCAATCATAAAAACATGAAGAATTATATACACCCACCCCACATGATGCACAAATAAAAGGGAGACGAAGTGATCCCTACTTGGAACAACATATAATCAACAATTCCTCCTTGCGCCCAAATAGGGGGCTGTGTGAGAAGCACAAATGACTCCCGGGGAAAACTGAGCATACTACTATAGAACATCCACATGAATTCTTATGGAATAAAGGTTCTCAACACACCAAGAGAAAATAAAAGGGATTAAAATAAGAGAGGATATCAGATTTAGAAAGGTTAGATCCTAAATCTATGGGGGGAAATGGTTTCAAAGGTCATTAAAGTTAGATCACGGTCAATACCATGTGGTTTAGGAGAAAAAAAATATTTAGGTTTTTAGGAGATAGATACCAATTGAAATGGCCCAGAAACTCCTTAAATACTAAATTTGACTCATTTTATGTCATAGTAAATGTTAAGGGGGTGAAATAGGAAAAACTAGAGAAAACTGGAAATGGCTCATCGATAAGTGATTCACTAACATGAGTCACCAATAGCGAGTCACTGATGCCTGACTCACTGATGTGAGTCATTGATGTGACTCATTGACATGGGTCACTGAAAACTGACTCACCGATGTGAGGCACTGACACGAGTCATCGACACCACTCCTTGATGCCCATCCTACCAACACCTCGACCTAATGATGACATGGGTCACTAATGAATTGAGTCACCAAAGCCCTAATTCACGAATGTCCTGAGTCACTAATTATGAGCTACTAACTCGAGCTACTGATGTGAGCTACCAACACTGACCTACTGACACTAATCTACCAATGTGATTTTCCAATGACTAACTCACCAATGTAAAAACTAGAATTTTGGAAAACTTTTAAAATGAGATACTATTTCCCCTAGAACAACCCAAATAATGAATTTTGAAAAAGAAATGGTCCATGGAGGTTCGACCCATTACATAAAATACCACTCAAACTATTCTCACACATAAGAATTCAGAACCAAACTCTATAGAATGAGGGGTTCAAACAACCACCCCATAATATACCTCTCAAAGATAAACCACCTTATATTGTTAGATAGATAGAGTGAAAGCTCAAAATCCAAGAACACCTCATTTGACATAAACTACCCCATCCGACCATAAGAAACACCACACATGCACCAAAAGTCACACTATACAAACACATGAGTTGGGGAATTCCTTCCTCCATGTCAAGATACTATCCGCTCTCGGCAGCACTGACTCTCCCACACGGGTTTAGTCGCATCCACATTAATCTGTATCGATTAAAGATTAAGTACTCATGTATTCATGGTCAGGACTTCATCACACATCACATAACAAGGAAATAAATCATCTCAGAGAAAACAAGGTTCAATCATTACATTTCAAAAAGGGGTAAACAACAAGGAAACAATCAGAACAACTCCAAGTACTGGGCACACATATGCATCCCCCTTTACCAAGTACACTCCTCCAAGCTACCATGCATCCACAACACATGAACCAAGGGAATGGTCCTTCCATATAGAACCTTCTTCCAACAATTCAAGATCTCCACTAGTCTCTCCAAAAATTTTGCATCATCTTCGAGATCCAACTCTACCTAGTCAGTGACATGGGAGTCATCGTGAAGATACATAAGAAGTTGAGAGATATGAAACATGTAATAGACATTCTACAACTAAGGTGGAAATTCGAACTAGTATTCCTCCTTACCAACTCTCCTTAGAAACTGAAAAGTTCCGATGAACCTAGGATAACGTTTTCTCCCTCAAATAAACCTATGTTGCTCATGTCGATGGGAAAAATTCAAGAACACATGGACTTTAACCTCGAACTCCAAGGGCCTACTCCAATGATCATCAAATAAATTATTTCCGTCCTGTTATACCTTCATTCTCTCATGGACAAGATGCACCTTCTTGGTCATAATATGCACAATGTTCTTACAGAGAAAAACTACCTACCCAACTTCTTTCCAGAAAAATGGAAAAATACATGGTCTCTTGTACAAGGATTCAAATGGAACCATATTAATGGAAGAGTGATATATACAATGATAAGAAAACTATACCAATGTAAAGTGTCGCACCCCAGACCCACCATGGTCCAGAACACATGCCAGCAACATGTCCTCCAATGTTTGGATGGTCCTATCTGTCTTCCCATCTGTCAGATGGTGGAAAGCAGTGCTGATGTTTAACTTAGTGCCAAAGGTATGCTAGAATACCCTCCAGAATCATGAGTTAAAATATGTATACTGATCAAGAGTAATGGATCTTGTAAATCCATGCAGTCATACCACCCCATCCCCATACCTCTACGCTAAGGCATACACTACGCTCAAATCCTTGATTGCTAAGAAGTGATTCGATTTCATCATCTGATCCAATACTACCCAGATTTCACCACGACTTACCTAATCCCTAGGTAGCCCTGTGAAGAAATCCATCTAGATGTCTTTCCACTTCCACTCGGGGATATATTAGGGCTACAACAAACCACTGAGAACATGGTTCTCAGCCTTCACCTGATGAAACACTAAGCACATGGCCACAAACTCCGTCGCATCACACTTTATCCTGGGACACCAAAAATACTTCCTCAAGAGAAGTTACATCTTGGAAACTACTAGATATATATCTAATTGTGGGATATGAAACTAATACAGAACTCTCTCACACATTATCACTGGGACAAACAGCTTCTCATGGAAGAACATATGATTCCAACCATCCCTCCGAAGCATCAACCTGGTCAATGTGATCACACATTACATCCAACTATGAGTCTCCCTATTATGACTCTTCCACCATCTACCTAAGAGATAAATGTTCCAGGAACATTGGAGGTGCGGTTGGTATGGTGCCCAAATTTAATTTTTACCATAATCAATTATTATTTCCAGATCAATACGACAATGAACGCCAGTCTCCATAGAATAGAATAAAGGATTTATATATATACAAAAGATGACCAAAACCATTAAAGAGGATCTTCCACATCATGTTTATAATTATTTTAAATTAAGTTTTGAGGAAATAAAATACTTGGTTCTTTGGATTTTTCTTTGTTGATGATTTTGATCATCTGGGATGACCCTTTTGGATTGTCTCATTTCACTTCAGAGTATCTAAACCAGGACCCCTTTAGTAGTGATCCAAAAGTGCTCCAATGGTATTTGATTGATGTCACTCGCTTTCCGGGTGCTAGTACGGTGAAGAGAACATCTTGAATCGATCAATATTTATCACATGTGATTCAATATTGAAGATCATATCTCATTATTGAGAGGGATAGAGGAGAGGAGTTAGGATAAAATTACTGACTTGGAATTTCTCTGGTGTCACAGGTTTCCCATACCTGGCATAATAGATGTATCTGTCTATTTCTGAACACGGAGATTCATTTATAATATTTAATTTCATAAAAGAAATTAAATACATTCATAACCTTAGATAATCCTCATTCTGCATAATAATAATACCCTCATCATTATTTTTGGTTCACCAACTTGTGAAAAATTGAATCATAAATGAAATCTAGTGCCACATAATTATAATAGATTTATTATTATTTTGTTTTGTGCCAACTTATTAAATAATTATTTAGCGTCTTTCAAATAATTATTTCACTACTAGACTAATCTTAGTCCGTTTGAACTCCAATTCCGTTTATTAAACACCTGAATAAAATAAATTATTATCTAAAATAAATATTTTATTTAAAAATCAATAAATAAATATTTATTAAATTTTCAATAAAGTAAATAAATATATTTTTATTAAAAATTTCTTGAATAAACATTTATTTAATTTATACAATCATTTTAACTTGAATAAAATTATTTCACTATCTTGAGAATAATATTTATTAATAAAATTCAAGTAGAATTTAATAGTGACCACCAGAAACACTTAGTGTGTGACCCTCTAGGATTAATTCTCATTGTCATTAAGAGGGTGTGCTTAAATTCCAAGAGTACTATCTAGCAAAAAGTCATGGAACCTAGGAGAAAGAACTTAAATTCATAACAATAACATCCACATACAAAAACTCACAATGTAATATAATCCCTCTATCTAAATATCTCAACAATATAGTTTCATGATAGTGTAATCAACCTTTATGCTTGATATGTCATTCTATGACTACCTAAAATAAACTCTTTGTTACACCATGTCCATGTAATTTCGTGTGACGGTTTTATTTCAATCAAAGTGTCAAGATATATACTTCCACAAATGGAAGGGACAAATCCTTCCTCAACTTATCCACTGATAAAATGTCATTCGTGACGCACCTAATATACCCTACTTCCCACCAACTATATGCATAAATGTTTTCATCAATAAATCAATGTGCATGATTCCTGAAACATATTAAAGATAATCTTAAAGTCTAAGGACCATTACACATGCTCACAGATAGGAATATCTGATGACACCAAAGCATGCTGAATTCCTACTGGTGGGTTTATTCCCATAATCTAGCATCTTAGATATTACCAAGTGAGAACTTCATGAGAAGAAGTCTCATCTTCTTATGCGTACACACGCCAAATATATTGTATACTATGTTTCCCGTAATAGTTTGACATATAACCGCAAAACTAAATTTAAGAATATTGTAATAGAATATAAGGCCCCAGCCTTAAAACTTACTTAATCTTGAGTTATTACAAGATTACACATTGAGGATCTTTTCAGGTTTAGAGTTTTAGAGAATTAGATCATGAAACTTGCATTACATTCCACATTTAAACAAAGTGGTTACATAAAAGTCAGCATTCATTCTTCCCATCAACGGGAACATATTTAAAATATAACACGTATTCTCTCTTAACACATCCTTGACTCTAACGTCTTATCATGTACCTTTCCTCTTGACCTGAAAAAAACATTTCAGAAAACTTGGGATGAGCATAAAAAGCTCAGTAAGAGTTATAAAAATATGGAAAGGAAACATGAGTTCATATATACATAAGAATGAAATCATACTTTACCCATAAAACAAAGGCACTTTAACATACCTCATCAAACCATGAATAAATCATAGAAATCATAAGACATAAAGGTAACTTGAGGCATTCATAACATTCTTATGTAGGGAGTAACCCTCTTGGTTACGTTTGGAATACCCATCACAGTATATTCCCTAAATCTCTTCGGAGAAACCTTAACGTTTCACTCCTTCGCGTTACCCAATGCATTGGAGAGCTATAACGGGCTCACCCGCCCTTAGTTTATCACGGAACCACCCGTCTTCATAATAATGCCCAAGAACCATAACATAATCGTATCACATAAACATGAATAAAGGAAACATAACATTTCCACATTTCAATCACAATATAACATATTAGGATATTGAAATAATGAATCCATTCAAAAAGAAACCATTTCCAAAACCATTTAAAACATTTAATAAAGAGATTTTTGAATCAAAGTGTCCCATACCACCTTGAAGCTTTTAACATTTTAAACCATTAATATCCATATAAATAAATCCTTAAAACCATTTTGAAAACATGGATATTAATAAGAACAAATAATTAAAACATTTAAAACGATATTTTGGTTAAAGGGGTTTTACCAAAATTAGAGACACTTGAATACAATAATCAAGGAATAACATTTAGTCAGAACTTTATAATATCATGAGAATAAAAGGATTCATGATATAATACTCCAAAGGACAGTATATACACCATATAAGAGTGAATTGGTGCATAACAACAATGAACCCTCAATAGAAATGTCAAATGTGATGAAATACCTTATAAAGAAGGTATCCTTAAATTAAGGACAAATAAATCTCAAAAAATATGTGTGACAAATATATAGACACCCAATATAAGTGGATATTAAGTGTAAAACAATAAAAGGTCATTCACACATATTCAATGGATGACATATTTAATGACTACAAGTTGAACCCAAAGAAATCGAAATTGGGTTAAGAAGTTCCCTTGACAGCCTAACGGCATCACATCAAAATGAGTTGATGAGAGATAAAAAGAGTATCTCATCACTTGGACACAAAATTTACATCATTAAGGATATATGAGAACATATCCCAACATAACAATATGTAAATTAAAAGACCCAATAAAAGAAGTCTTTTAAAAAGAGGAAGGGTGAAAGGTTCCCTTACCGAATTGGGTATCTTTCAAAACATACACCCCATGAAAGAAGGGCAATAAATCATTGATGTAAATACTCATAAACGAAAGTATATTACACAAAGAGTAGAATAATGGGCAGTACATACACCACTCAAAGGAAATTGTGGCAAATGTAGCATAAATCTCACGGGGATAAAAGTGAGATGAAAAATCCCTTACGAAAACTCGGCAGCCTAACGGCGCCACATAACTTCCAAAAGGATTGATGAGAGAGAATAGGGTCTCTCATCACATGAACATAAAAATTACAGTAGGAGTAATATAAAATAACATCCCAATCATAATAAAGATGAGCTTAAAGAAATTACATAAAAGAATGTACTTAAAAAGAAAGAGAGTTGTAGGATCCCTTACCTCGGGTCCGACTTGACTCGATCATTCTTTAATCTCCTGAATAATAAACTTGAGTTAATTTCTAATTCCTTAAGAACCCTTTTCAAGTTCATTATTACTTTTATACCACTTATTACCTTGTCATAAACATTATGTAATCATTTAAGTTAATAATATTTGTTTTGCCGATATTTGGTTCTTAAGTCGAAAGTGGTCTTCTTACAATTACATGTTGTTCGTGTGGCCAAATGTTTATTATATCCAGAATTGTATTCATTATGTAGATATCATATATTTCATATATATCCAGTACATGCATGCATTTATAACATTACATAATCATTTAGAGGTAAGAAATGAAATGCACCGTTCATGGAGACGGTAAGCCGTACGTACGCATGAACGCTACTTTCATTTCTATTTCGTATTTTATAGAATGGAATAATAATTATATAAAGGTATATTATAATTCCAGTATAATATCATATATAATATCATATTTCCATCCTTTATACATCCCACATATGGTATTTAACGAATCAAATCACTTTGAGGGGGCGGTAGTCCGCACTTCCTTAAATGAAGATATCGCGTATACCCATAATGGAAGCCACAAAGGTAAGACAAAAATGAAAAATACAGAAGCATAAATAAAACATAAACATATTATATATCATATATAAAAATAGTGACATCATAATGGCCACCTTTGAAGGTGTTAAATGAGTATTGAACAATCATCGTTTCGGGAGGCAGAATTTCACCGTCCACGGAAACCGTATGTTCTTTAACCATTTGATGTAGTTGTGTGAGAGTGTAGCTAAAATAAATCTTGTAACAACATCCTAGTATATTGAAGATACTGGTGTTGTTACAAAAGAAGTAAATAAAAAGAGATTATAGGTTTGGAGAAGCAAAATAAAACAAATGAACAAGAGAGAATGAGTTACCTTTAAAAGTGTAATCTCCTTTTGATTTGAGCCTAAAGGCTTCCTTTGAAAGGATTCTGCCCAAAGGGGATCCTCTAGGATGAGGAGAGGGATGTTGAGAGAGTAAATGGGCAGGGGTTGGCCGAGCCAAAGGCTTGAGGGGTGTGGGAAAAGAGGTAGAGGTGGGGGCCTTTTATAAGAGGAGAGGAGGGGCACTTTTGGAAAGCAATGAAATATTACATTATTTGAAAATGGTTTTCGGTTCTAAAGGGTCCCACATTGATAGGATTCGTGGATAAGGTGATAAGGCATCGAAATCCACTCATCCAATTGGTTTTGTCCATGTGTATATTGTAGATTTTTCATTATCATTCCATTTTAATTAAATTGTCAAATTATGATGTCATCGCTGCATCATTATTATGTCATAAATAATTTAATTTCTTTAATGTCTAAAAATTATAAATAAAATACTATGATATAGGAAATCTTTTTAGCTTTCCAATGACTATTTATAATCAAAATTTGGACTTGTATAACCCCACTTAAAAATTGTTTTAGTAAAACATACTATGTTAGTGTCATTTTCACTTTAACATTAAATAAAAAGTATTTTATGTTATTTCCCAACAAAAGTGGATCCATGGGGTCCCCAAGTTAGGCCATGGCTTGTCTTGGTCGGCCATGACACAACCAATAGGGTTGTGACATGTGTCTAGGTCATTTCATTTTTTTAAAGTATTATTTATACCTTAAACTACACTAATTATCACTAATCGCGATTAAAAACTTAATAAGTTACTATTCACCAAAAAATTATTATAATCTCATTGAACCACATTTTACTTCTTAATGACAACCATGTATGTCGGATTTTCAAAATTCAATACACATTAGTGGTAAACTTTCATTTAACTGAAAAATCAGTTTGCTTGATTATCACTTAGTGGTTTCACTATTCATCAAAAATTGAAGTTTTTCAGAAAATTACCAAAAATTCACCCTAAGCTATATTTGATATTCTGAATTCAAAAATGAAGTCCGTTTTACAAAATTCAAAACATATTAGTCACATTAATTAATTTAATAATTAATTCCCGCTGTCAGAGCAAATAGCGTGTTTTTACAAAACATTAAGTATCAAAAGATTGACACCAGTTTAAGTCTAATTTCAAAGTGAACTTGATTCCAATGTCCACCATTGGATAAAATGGTAAAAATATTTTCTAATTTAACTTTAAAAACAATTAAAAATATTATCTAATCATATAAATAAATTAGATTAAAAAGAGTTTTTGAATTAAAACACAACATTCTACACTATTCATTAAAAAAAATGAACTTTATCAGAAAGATACCAAAAATTTACACAAAGTAAATTTTGATGTCCCGATTCTTAATAAGAGTTTTATTTGGTCCAAAAGAATGTTTAAGAGTGAACAAAACTATATTTAATGACGGTTCTCCATTAAAAGGTGATAAGTGAACATTTAGTGAAAACTAGGGCATATACGCCAAAAATTGAATTCTTTCCGTATTTTAAGCCTTTATCTTTTATTGTATAAATGTAAAAATATTTAAGTACATATATAATCATATTTTAGTTATTTCTATCCATTCCCGCCAATACAACGTCTACATGTTAACTACCATTTAAAATAATATTATTTTATTATTAGAGTGCAACGTAAGATTCCCAAGAAACTCGTTGTTGCGTGTTGGGTACGCCATTGAGCATAGAGTCCCCTTTAAAGTCATATTAATATTTTATTCACAAATATGGATAAATATGAAAATTTCTATTCATTATTTACCTGGGGTGTTACATCCTTCCCCCCTTTTGGGAATTGCGTCCTCGCAATTTTAAAATTGCGCTTGGAAACATCCTTGAACGTCCCACATCGGAACAAGAGTCGGTAAAACAAACACTTTAAAATAAAGAAAGATAAGTACAAAGGTCACTCGAGTTAACCCATACTAGGATTCCAAGTATGAAAATATGGACATGGAGGAGAAAACATAGGGTCACGTTCTTATGGAGAGTGATAGAAAACATGTTTAGGAGAAAGTTAACAATGAGAAAATCACAAACTTGTGATGGGTTAAACGGTATTCGATTCCCCAGTAGGAAAAGTTAATATACAACATTTTTGTTTTAAGTTACTTTTTATTGAGGAATTTATTCATAAGGAAACATAATCACTTATCATATTGACTTTCAACTTTTATTATATTCCTTTCACAAACTCATATTTTCTCCAAAAGACGAGTATTTAGGAAGACTTGTTCACATTAAGAGTACTATAATCAACTTCTAGAGAATCACCTAATCCACAAAAGAGAACTATGTACATCCTATGTCTTTAGGCTTAAACCAGAGCCAAAACCAAAAAGTTTAGTACAAGATCAGATAATCCAGAAAAGGATAACCCCTTATAAAAAGAAAATCTATTCTTAATCTCCAAAATTTGTCCAACAAAACCCAAAGTTCAACGAGGACCAACCGATAAACAATTTGTCCATAAAATTCTTCAAAGTAAACCTAATATAATATTGAAACCCAAATATTTGAAGGATTTAGTCACACAGTCTTCCATGTTAAATCGTAACATTTATCTCCAAACAACATTAGTTGCTCCTAAAGTCTAGTATTGAAAAGTAATTAACCTAATCACATATCCTCCATGATAGGTTAATCATTTTTATAAATAACCCAAAATCAACTTACTCTTAATTCATAAAATCATATAACCAAAAATAATCAGTCAAACTAACCAGGGACTTCACGTAGTCCAGTGGTAGGCGATAAATACCAGTCGCACTTTGGTTGTGGGTTCGATTCCCGCAGCTTTGTCCGACGCGACGGGATGTCACACGGTCTGCGTGTTGTCCTTTTTCCAAAACTATATAATTCTCAAAACATTCCCCAAAACGAGATAAAATATTCAAAAATATGCATAACATATTTTAACCTCAAGTTTATCTCATTCCTTTCCTTTTCCATCATATCATAGAGTAACCCATAATTACCTAAAAAGTAAGGATCATATAAACCCTAATGGTTACCTTAATAATTATTACCTGAATTTCCACATCGAGTTGGCCATCTCGTAAATGATGCATTAGAGAACTCACGAAGGTTTAAGTGATTGATCATGGATCCTTGATAGTTGGTTTAGAACAACTATGAGATTCCTCATTGAATCCCCCATCTCATCTAGTATCATAATCAGAGAACCACCACAGTTTCCTTCAAACCCATTGTCACTTTGGTGCCTGCTAGATCCATCCATTCACTAAAAACATAAATGTCAGTGTGAGTATATCAACAAAAACATCATGTACTAATGAGGAAGGTAGACTCTAAGATATACTTACTCATTCACTTTATCTAAAATTAGGACTCTTTCTGAAATTCTAACTATTATGGTAATGTCACTTATGCTTAAAGAATACCCTAACCTCTAAAGTTATCTAAACCGACCTCTGATACCAACTATAAGGCCCCAGCCTTAAAACTTACTTAATCTTGAGTTATTACAAGATTACACATTGAGGATCTTTTCAGGTTTAGAGTTTTAGAGAATTAGATCATGAAACTTGCATTACATTCCACATTTAAACAAAGTGGTTACATAAAAGTCAGCATTCATTCTTCCCATCAACGGGAACATATTTAAAATATAACACGTATTCTCTCTTAACACATCCTTGACTCTAACGTCTTATCATGTACCTTTCCTCTTGACCTGAAAAAAACATTTTAGAAAACTTGGGATGAGCATAAAAAGCTCAGTAAGAGTTATAAAAATATGGAAAGGAAACATGAGTTCATATATACATAAGAATGAAATCATACTTTACCCATAAAACAAAGGCACTTTAACATACCTCATCAAACCATGAATAAATCATAGAAATCATAAGACATAAAGGTAACTTGAGGCATTCATAACATTCTTATGTAGGGAGTAACCCTCTTGGTTACGTTTGGAATACCCATCACAGTATATTCCCTAAATCTCTTCGGAGAAACCTTAACGTTTCACTCCTTCGCGTTACCCAATGCATTGGAGAGCTATAACGGGCTCACCCGCCCTTAGTTTATCACGGAACCACCCGTCTTCATAATAATGCCCAAGAACCATAACATAATCGTATCACATAAACATGAATAAAGGAAACATAACATTTCCACATTTCAATCACAATATAACATATTAGGATATTGAAATAATGAATCCATTCAAAAAGAAACCATTTCCAAAACCATTTAAAACATTTAATAAAGAGATTTTTGAATCAAAGTGTCCCATACCACCTTGAAGCTTTTAACATTTTAAACCATTAATATCCATATAAATAAATCCTTAAAACCATTTTGAAAACATGGATATTAATAAGATCAAATAATTAAAACATTTAAAACGATATTTTGGTTAAAGGGGTTTTACCAAAATTAGAGACACTTGAATACAATAATCAAGGAATAACATTTAGTCAGAACTTTATAATATCATGAGAATAAAAGGATTCATGATATAATACTCCAAAGGACAGTATATACACCATATAAGAGTGAATTGGTGCATAACAACAATGAACCCTCAATAGAAATGTCAAATGTGATGAAATACCTTATAAAGAAGGTATCCTTAAATTAAGGACAAATAAATCTCAAAAAATATGTGTGACAAATATATAGACACCCAATATAAGTGGATATTAAGTGTAAAACAATAAAAGGTCATTCACACATATTCAATGGATGACATATTTAATGACTACAAGTTGAACCCAAAGAAATCGAAATTGGGTTAAGAAGTTCCCTTGACAGCCTAACGGCGTCACATCAAAATGAGTTGATGAGAGATAAAAAGAGTATCTCATCACTTGGACACAAAATTTACATCATTAAGGATATATGAGAACATATCCCAACATAACAATATGTAAATTAAAAGACCCAATAAAAGAAGTCTTTTAAAAAGAGGAAGGGTGAAAGGTTCCCTTACCGAATTGGGTATCTTTCAAAACATACACCCCATGAAAGAAGGGCAATAAATCATTGATGTAAATACTCATAAACGAAAGTATATTACACAAAGAGTAGAATAATGGGCAGTACATACACCAATCAAAGGAAATTGTGGCAAATGTAGCATAAATCTCACGGGGATAAAAGTGAGATGAAAAATCCCTTACGAAAACTCGGCAGCCTAACGGCGCCACATAACTTCCAAAAGGATTGATGAGAGAGAATAGGGTCTCTCATCACATGAACATAAAAATTACAGTAGGAGTAATATAAAATAACATCCCAATCATAATAAAGATGAGCTTAAAGAAATTACATAAAAGAATGTACTTAAAAAGAAAGAGAGTTGTAGGATCCCTTACCTCGGGTCCGACTTGACTCGATCATTCTTTAATCTCCTGAATAATAAACTTGAGTTAATTTCTAATTCCTTAAGAACCCTTTTCAAGTTCATTATTAATTTTATACCACTTATTACCTTGTCATAAACATTATGTAATCATTTAAGTTAATAATATTTGTTTTGCCGATATTTGGTTCTTAAGTCGAAAGTGGTCTTCTTACAATTACATGTTGTTCGTGTGGCCAAATGTTTATTATATCCAGAATTGTATTCATTATGTAGATATCATATATTTCATATATATCCAGTACATGCATGCATTTATAACATTACATAATCATTTAGAGGTAAGAAATGAAATGCACCGTTCATGGAGACGGTAAGCCGTACGTACGCATGAACGCTACTTTCATTTCTATTTCGTATTTTATAGAATGGAATAATAATGATATAAAGGTATATTATAATTCCAGTATAATATCATATATAATATCATATTTCCATCCTTTATACATCCCACATATGGTATTTAACGAATCAAATCACTTTGAGGGGGCGGTAGTCCGCACTTCCTTAAATGAAGATATCGCGTATACCCATAATGGAAGCCACAAAGGTAAGACAAAAATGAAAAATACAGAAGCATAAATAAAACATAAACATATTATATATCATATATAAAAATAGTGACATCATAATGGCCACCTTTGAAGGTGTTAAATGAGTATTGAACAATCATCGTTTCGGGAGGCAGAATTTCACCGTCCACGGAAACCGTATGTTCTTTAACCATTTGATGTAGTTGTGTGAGAGTGTAGCTAAAATAAATCTTGTAACAACATCCTAGTATATTGAAGATACTGGTGTTGTTACAAAAGAAGTAAATAAAAAGAGATTATAGGTTTGGAGAAGCAAAATAAAACAAATGAACAAGAGAGAATGAGTTACCTTTAAAAGTGTAATCTCCTTTTGATTTGAGCCTAAAGGCTTCCTTTGAAAGGATTCTGCCCAAAGGGGATCCTCTAGGATGAGGAGAGGGATGTTGAGAGAGTAAATGGGCAGGGGTTGGCCGAGCCAAAGGCTTGAGGGGTGTGGGAAAAGAGGTAGAGGTGGGGGCCTTTTATAAGAGGAGAGGAGGGGCACTTTTGGAAAGCAATGAAATATTACATTATTTGAAAATGGTTTTCGGTTCTAAAGGGTCCCACATTGATAGGATTCGTGGATAAGGTGATAAGGCATCGAAATCCACTCATCCAATTGGTTTTGTCCATGTGTATATTGTAGATGTTTCATTATCTTTCCATTTTAATTAAATTGTCAAATTATGATGTCATCGCTGCATCATTATTATGTCATAAATAATTTAATTTCTTTAATGTCTAAAAATTATAAATAAAATACTATGATATAGGAAATCTTTTTAGCTTTCCAATGACTATTTATAATCAAAATTGGGACTTGTATAACCCCACTTAAAAATTGTTTTAGTAAAACATACTATGTTAGTGTCATTTTCACTTTAACATTAAATAAAAAGTATTTTATGTTATTTCCCAACAAAAGTGGATCCATGGGGTCCCCAAGTTAGGCCATGGCTTGTCTTGGTCGGCCATGACACAACCAATAGGGTTGTGACATGTGTCTAGGTCATTTCATTTTTTAAAGTATTATTTATACCTTAAACTACACTAATTATCACTAATCGCGATTAAAAACTTAATAAGTTACTATTCACCAAAAAATTATTATAATCTCATTGAACCACATTTTACTTCTTAATGACAACCATGTATGTCGGATTTTCAAAATTCAATACACATTAGTGGTAAACTTTCATTTAACTGAAAAATCAGTTTGCTTGATTATCACTTAGTGGTTTCACTATTCATCAAAAATTGAAGTTTTTCAGAAAATTACCAAAAATTCACCCTAAGCTATATTTGATATTCTGAATTCAAAAATGAAGTCCGTTTTACAAAATTCAAAACATATTAGTCACATTAATTAATTTAATAATTAATTCCCGCTGTCAGAGCAAATAGCGTGTTTTTACAAAACATTAAGTATCAAAAGATTGACACCAGTTTAAGTCTAATTTCAAAGTGAACTTGATTCCAATGTCCACCATTGGATAAAATGGTAAAAATATTTTCTAATTTAACTTTAAAAACAATTAAAAATATTATCTAATCATATAAATAAATTAGATTAAAAAGAGTTTTTGAATTAAAACACAACATTCTACACTATTCATTAAAAAAAATGAACTTTATCAGAAAGATACCAAAAATTTACACAAAGTAAATTTTGATGTCCCGATTCTTAATAAGAGTTTTATTTGGTCCAAAAGAATGTTTAAGAGTGAACAAAACTATATTTAATGACGGTTCTCCATTAAAAGGTGATAAGTGAACATTTAGTGAAAACTAGGGCATATACGCCAAAAATTGAATTCTTTCCGTATTTTAAGCCTTTATCTTTTATTGTATAAATGTAAAAATATTTAAGTACATATATAATCATATTTTAGTTATTTCTATCCATTCCCGCCAATACAACGTCTACATGTTAACTACCATTTAAAATAATATTATTTTATTATTAGAGTGCAACGTAAGATTCCCAAGAAACTCGTTGTTGCGTGTTGGGTACGCCATTGAGCATAGAGTCCCCTTTAAAGTCATATTAATATTTTATTCACAAATATGGATAAATATGAAAATTTCTATTCTTTATTTACCTGGGGTGTTACATAGAACATCAAGTTTCTCATAATAGCCGAGAACCTCAATTACACTGTCAGTGCGGTAAATAGTCCCGGACATTATTACACTATAGTCATGAAGAAAAATGAACAATATGTAATAAGATGTTTAATATTTAAATATATTAAATATTCATGTAATCAAAGTACAAATCATTTATTCTAGGACACAAACTCTTTCAAACTCCAACTTGGACTAGATCCAACTACATGTGACTTTTAGTCCACTATACCTCACACGATGATCATGTTTATGTTGAGTAATGTCTTTAGTTATTGGATATTTTATGTTGACTTCCATGGAAATACTTCTCACTGCAATATTACCCCTCTGAGAAACATCCCTCAAGAGATGATACTTCTGAAGTATGTGCTTCGTTCACTGATACGACCTTATCTCTTTTGTGAGATCAACCATTGTAGTATTACGAGAGTACAATGTGATGGGATCTTTAGTACTAGGTATCACATCTAGCTCCTAGATGAATCTTCACATTCAAACTGCTTCTTTAGCTGCCTCAAAAGCTGTGATATACTTGGACTCTACTGTAGAATCTGCAAGCATGCTCTGTTTTGTGATCTTCCAATTCACTACACTCCATTAAAAGTGAATGTGTATCCCATTTGTGACTTCATGTCATCTTGATCAGTCGTGAAACTAGTATTTCTATATCCTATGATGACTAGTTCCTCATCTCCTCTACAAACTAGGAATGTATCATTAGTATGCCTCAAATACTTTAGGATGGTGTTGATTGTCATCCAATTGTAGTCACCTGGTTCATCTTGATATCTTCCTAACACACTCAGTACATAGGCGACATCCCGCCTAGTACATAATATGACATATATGATTGACCCAATCACTGATGAGTATAGAGTGATTTACATTATCTTTATTTCCTCATGTGTCTAAGAACAAATTTTCATGGAAAGTTTAATGCCATGTGATGCTAGAAACAATCCCCTCTTAGATTCTTCCATACTAAATCTCTTAAATATCTTATCAATGTATGTACTTGGACTTAGGCCCAATAATCTCTTAGATCTATCACAATGGATCTTGATCCCAAGAATATATTCTCCCATTCCCAAGTCCTTCATTGAGAATCAATGATTCAACCATGCCTTAACACATTGAAAATCTCGTATCGCATTTCCAATAAGTAATATGCCATCAACATATACTATTAGGAAACTGATAACGCTTCCACTAAACCATATGTAGACATATAAGGAACCGAACTTATGACATTACATAATATTTAATTTATTCAAGAAATAACTTTCTTTCACATGGATGATATTTTCATGTTTATAAAATTAGTGAAAAGGTATATAACAAATTCATGAAATTACACATTAATACATAGTGGATACTATAAAAATAGTAATGATTTCTTCCAAAATATAATACTTTTCAATTAAAACATGATCTCATTGACAACTCTTAAAACATTTAACATTTCTTAATTTTATTTCTTACACCTCACTATAACCTAATAAAATCATTTAAAAACTTGGGATACAAATAAAAATCTCAGTAAGGAATATAAAAAGAATGAATGAACACATTAGTCCATGAATACTTATAACATATGAAATAATTTTAAAAAATACATACTTTTCACCCATATAAACATACATTTTGAAACATGGGACTTCCATGGGATTTTTATAAAACATATAGAACATAAATAGAACCATAAAGTTATATTTTTTAATTACTTACCTAATATTGTAACCCTCTCATCTACCTTATAATTTGTAACCCCAACACCTACCTTACAATTTTTTGAAACCATTGTAGTTACAGTTGTAGTAACCATACGACTGGCCTCCAACTTGCACATAAACAATGCATTGGAGTGAGATATAGGTCCCACCCTTCATTGTAAACAATTCCCAATAACCAGAACATAATCATACAACATGAATAATTTCATAAAAACATTTCTTTTGAATTTTTCAAAATAGATTTTTAAAAGAGGATTTCAAAATAAAATCCCATTAAAAATATCAAATAATCCAAGTGAGACTTTATAGAGAGGATTTAGTATGTATATAAACTATAAATATAAATAATTAAACATAATATAAAGAAAAATAAAAACAAAAAAAATTTAATACCATATAAATAATGATGTCTAAGGTTAACCAAAAGAAAGGAAATCGTGTTAAGAACTGCCTTACCTCGGGTTTGTATTACTTCAAAATCATTTAATCCTCTAGTATAACAATTAAAAGAGTTTTAATAATATCTTAAAGAAACATATAAATATTTATAATACCTTATAAGATCATTTCATCAAATCATTTCACCCTTTAATTGTTAGTATTTATTTCCTTGCATTGTTTGGTTGCATTCCATACACGTTTTCAATGATCGTTTTATGATGGATGTTCTTGTCGATTGGAAGTGAAAATACATAATTGTATTGGAGTGGTATTTAAATATTTATATAAACATTAATTATAACATTTATCATTTTGAATTATGTCATGGGGATTTTTCATAAGATAAAACATTATTGATATTTGTTTAGGTCATTTTTGCGATTCTTCGATCAAAATCAACTAATTTTGTCTCATAAATTTATAGCATTTTTGAAAAAAGATTCTAGAAACTTATATAAGATAAAATAGATAAATTATAATCTATTAAGACCATAAAATTGGTTTCATGACCCGACTTGAATAAATTAAATGAAATCTAAATCACATCCTCTATGATGTCGGTAAATCAACACATCTGGGACGGTGTTTTAATTTCCTAAATAAGTGGGAGAGGAGAAGAGATGTAATGGTATGTACTACCTAAACATGATTAAATATAGAATATGTAAGATAATATATCATTAATGTTTATTTAATAAGTGGAGGTGAGGAAATAAAAATAAAATAATTAAATCTCGAAATAAAAGAAAATTTGAGAAATCCCTTATGAAAATTCGGCAGCCTAACGACGTCGCTTAAAATTTCATAAAATATTTTGATAAGAAAAAATTGTTCTACAATCAATCTTACATAATATGGGTGGTAAGGGGGTAAGGGGGGTATGGAATGACATATCCCAACAGAAGAAAAAGGAAATTAAAAATAATAGCATTAAATGAAATAAAATAAATAAAACAAAAGGGGTGTTTACCTCTTGATCTCTTATCCTTGAGATCCTTTTTAAGGCCTTTGGTTTTGATCTTTTTGTAATACCAGAAGCTCTAGGATGTGAGGAAGAACCTTGGTAGGAGTATTGGGTAGAACATTGGTAATGATCAAGGCTTGAGAGGTGTGGGAGGAAGAGGGGAATGAGTGTGGTATTTATAGTGGAGAGGGGGTATTTTTCACTATTTTAATCATTATTATAATATTTGTTTCTCAAGAATATGAATAATATTAATTAATTTGACCCCAATACTAATAATGGCATGTTATTTTGAACCAAGTGGTCTTAAATAATCCTTGCATCACCTATGATGCAGTAAATAAACTATTTAGCATTTATCGTATTTTATCGTATTTTACTATTCATAAAAAAATTCTAGAATTTCATAAAATACCAAAAATATTAAACATTACAATTTTTTTATGTGTAGAATTAATAAAGTAAATCCATAGTTTGAAATTAATTTTAAGAAATTTATTAATATAATTATTAAATA
Organism: Viscum album; assembly: GCA_963277665.1. Classification (NCBI taxonomy): domain Eukaryota; kingdom Viridiplantae; phylum Streptophyta; class Magnoliopsida; order Santalales; family Viscaceae; genus Viscum; species Viscum album. The sequence goes on from OY728139.1 coordinate 1,197,110,136, forward strand.
AAATCATACTTTATTTAAAAATTAACAACTTCAATTCTTTAATTACTTTTATATCACATTGAAAAATTAACCAAGATGCCATTATCTTAAAGGATTAATAAAATAGAATATTAATAAAATTTTCTATTCATTAGAGTCATATTACTATTAATAAGTGTATGTTACTATTGGACAAAAATAAAGTTGGTTCCATTTGACTTCAAATAACTTATCGATCACAATTATAGATGGGTTTTGTATTAAATTTCAAAACATAGAAGCTGTAAAATTATGTTTAAAATCTAGATATAAAAATCTACTTAAATCAAAGTTCCATTCATTTCAATTTATTTTTAAAAAACCATGGGGTGTTACATTATCCCCACCTTCTAAGAATTGCATCCTCGCAATTATATTTACATATTAACCAAGTGAGGGTACCTTTCCCTCATAGATTTTTATGACTCCAATATTTCTTATTCAACTATGTGTTTTCTCCACAAAAACATTACCTAATGAATTACCTTATTGCACAATACATGTTCCCTTTGATCAGGAATCTGAATTAGTTTCTCTTCATAACAAACATTCTCTTCCCGCTGAACTGTTTCTGGGCTCAATACATGAGTTGAAATAAGCACATAAATTCTCAACACCAAAACATGAAAAACATTCTGTACCTAAGACAAACTCAGAGGAAAATCTACTTGATATACAACTACTCCTACTTTATCTAGGATTTTAAAATGACAGATAAACCATGGACTTAGCTTTCTTTTCTTAACAAAATAAATTACACCTTTCTAAGGAACGATTTTAAGGAAAATATAGTAACATAGCTTGAGAGAGAAGCCTTTACTTATATTATCTGTATAAATTGTTTCCATAATATGATCCATCCTCATGTGATACTAGATAATATTAACTTGTTCAAACATTTCCTCTATTAATTCTGGCCCCATCAACATTCTTTCACCGACTTCATCCCAAAAAGCAAGAGTTTGACACCACTTCCCATAAAATTCCCAAAATGGTGCCTTCTGTATACTGGAATGGAAACTATTATTTTAAGAAAATTCAACTGAATAATGTTGTTGATCCCAACTTCCCTAGTAGTCCATTGAACATGCTCGATGCATATCCTCTAATGTTTGAATCGTTTGTTCTGACTACCCATCTGATTGAGGATGAAAAGTAGTACTCAAATTTAATTCTATTCCCAATGACTTTTGAAGACCCTTCAAAAAGTTAGAAGTAAACTAAGGATCCCAATCAGATACAATGAAAATATGAACACAATGTAACCTGAAAATATCATTGAGGTACAGTCAAGAAAGATGATCCAAAGACATTGTATCTCGAATAGAAAGAAAATGTGAAGATTTTGTCAGTTGGTCAACAATAACCCAAATCACATTGTTACCTCGAGATGTATTTGGTATTCCCACCTCAAAGTCCATGGATAAATTCTACCATTTCCACATTGGCACTGATAATGGCTGAAGCATCCCCTTAGGTAACTACCACTCCGCTTTAACTTGTGGACATGTAAAACATTTCACGATAAATTTTTTAATATACCTTTTCATTCCTTCCCACAAGTAAAAATCTCGATGGTCTCTATACATCTTAATACTACTAGGATGAACTTAACATGGAGAACTATGAGCTTCACACAACAAATATTTCTTCAACTAGAAATCGTAGGGAACACGCAACCTTTTACCATACATAAAACACAATCTTTACCAATGTTAAATTCTGGAAACTAACCCATTTTTACCAATTCTACCTTTTTATATAGTTCATAGTCTTCCTTCTGAGCTTGATTAATTCTATGTAATAATGATGAATACACTGAAACCTGAAATAAAATAGAGTAATTTCCAACGCCAACAAATTCTAATAAAAAATTCATCAAATCATTAATCAAGGGATCATGTTCCTGACATAACATGGTTAATGATGCAAGATGTTTTTGACTCAAGGAATCTACCACTTTGTTTGATTTTATTGAATTGTAATTTATCGTGAAATCATAATACTTTATCAGTTCAATCCATATTCTCTTCCTCATGTTTAATTACAAATTAGTGAATATATACTTCAGACTTTTATGGTCAGTATATATTTGACATTAGGCTCTAAAAAATTACGCCTCCATATTTTCAAAGAAAACGCCACAATTTCCAATTCCAAATCATGTGTGGGATCATTTAACTCATGAGGTTATATTTGTCTTAAATAATAAGATTTTAACTGATCGTTTTGCATCAAAACACAACCAAGTACCTTCAATGAAGAATTACTGTAAATAAAAAATTCACCATTTCTAGAAGGCAAGGCCAAAACTGGAGCATTCACCAATCACTTCCACATTTCTAGAAAACATATATCACATTATTCTGTCCAAATAAATTTTACCCCTTTTCGCATTAACATGGTTAGCGGGATAGACACTCATGCAATGTTTTTTAAAACTTTCAGTAATAACCTACTAATCCAATAAAACTATGAATCTCTGTAACATTTGTGGGTCTTTTCTATTCATAAACCACTCTTATGTTGGTAGGATCAACAATTATTCTATCCATATTTATAATGACCCCAAGAAAATAAATTTTCTTATCCGAAATCACATTTGTTGAATTTTCCACACAGTTTCTCTACTTTTAAGTTTTTTAAAACAACACTTATATGTTTTTCCTGCTCCTCTTTTTTTAGAAAATACCAAAATTTCATCAATAAATATAACCACAATCTTATCTACAAACTCATGAAATATTCTATTCATAAGATTTATAAATATAACAGGTGAATTATTTAACCCAAATAGGATAACACCAAATTCATAATTCCCATACCATCTAGGAAATGTTATTTTCATGATGTCATCCTTCTTCAACTTCATATAATGGTATCAAGATCTCAAATCAATATTGGAAAATTACTGAGCTCCCTAGAGATAATAAAAAAATTCATCTATGCGAGGAAAATGATACCCATTTTTAATAGGGATGTTTTTCAAAGATCTATAATCAATGAAAATTCATATAGAACCATCAGTCATTTTAATGATAAATATAGGAGCACCCTATGGTGAAGTGCTAGGATGAATGAAACATTTATCAAGAAAATCCTAAAACAAAATTTTCAATTAAAGAAGTTCTATTTGAGCCATACGATATGGGGGGTTTGAAATTTGCTTAGCATCAGGAACAATGTCAATTGGGAATTCGACTTTTGATCAGGTATAACACTGGCTAACTCATTAGGAAATACATCAAGATATTCACTTACCACTGGCACATCATAAATCTAAATAGATCCCTTGTTTTTAATAATATGAGAAAGATAACTTTTATTTCCATCTTTCAATAGTTTCTCGTATTCCTGATATGTTATCAATTATATGGGTTCATTCTTGTATACAAACTAAAACTCTTTCTGAAAAACAACTTATTTATCCCAATAGTCAATCTTAACATGATAAGTAGAAAGCCAATCCATTCGTAGAATAACATCAAACTCAACTATGGGAAAAACAATAAGGATTTCAGGTAATGTATTGCTTCAACACATAATAGAAATATCATTATAATTACTCTTTGCTATAATATTTTCTCCTAGTATTTTAAAAACATGTTTTGGCCTTATTTATTGAGGTGATATTTTAAATTTACCATAATGTTTCCCAGAAATGAAGGAATGTGTAAAACCTATATTGAACAAAAAATTAGCAAAATATGAGTAAATAAAGTACCTAATATAACTTCATTGGATGGCCTGACATCTGATAACGTAGTCACAAAGGATCACACTACACATTTCTTCTTATATATTAGATTATTTCCTTCATTCAAATCTATCTTCGAGAAGACATTTTCATAATGACCCATCTCACCACACTTAAAACACTATTTTTTTCTTGTCAGAATTAGTCTTAGGATCATTTTCATTTCAATATCGAGCCATATGCCCAAACTTACCACATCAAAAACAATTACCATTTTTGGTAAAACATTCCACAGGGTTCTTCTTACCACACATTTTACAAACTGGAAATTTTATTTTCTTACCATCATATTTATTTTGTTGATTCTTACCCATTTCGTTCCATCTAGACCTCTTCTTCGCATTTTTTCCGAATTTCATGTGATCATCAACAAACTCCTTCCCAACCCTCTCAACACATCAGAGAATTTTTCTCATATCTATTCAATTCATGGGAGGCCAACGCCCTTCACTACCTTGGAATCAATCAAGAGTAAAAGCGGTTGATTTTTCTATCAACATCCTGAATAATACATGGAGCATACCTCGCCAATTGTGTGAACTTCACTTCATACAAAACCGCTTAATCTTCCTAATTTTTCTTCAATTCAAGGAATTTCATCTCTATCCTAAGTAGCACATCCTTAGGAGAATATTTTTTAAGGAAAATAATTTTAAATTCATCCCACTCTATGGAATAAATATCCTCTCTATCTCTGATATTATTTACCATTGACCACCAATGATCAACTTCACCTTAAAAAAACAAATGGAAAGATTTAAATTTTGATTATATGAACAACCCATTACATCAAATATCTTTTCAAGGGATTTAATCCATCCTTCATCCACTACTAGGTCATAAGATCCATTGAAAGTATAAGGGTGTTGTTTCATAAAATGTTCCACTATTGTCATGTTCCACTGTGGTACCTCTAGTTGTTGTCATTAATGGATTACACCACCATTTATTTCCTATATTATCTAAGACATTACTATAAAAAACTGCTCTATTCTAATCCCTAATATTCAACGTTTTAGATTTGGAAGGATACTATTCTCTCAGTGCCTCTCCTCTCCAGTTTCCCTATTTATTCTGTAGAAACCCATTCTGAACAAACATATCTTAGTCGAATCATCATGGTAATTTTTAAATTCTATAACATTTAAAATTAACCATAGATTAAAAAAACATTTATGGTATTATATTACCATCATCCAAACCCCTAATGTTATCTAAACCATCCTCTGATACCAACTATATGGACCAGACCTTATTACACTACATAATCCTGAATTTAGCCAAGAAATCAATTCTTTTCACAACAAGGATCTTTTCACATTTATAAATTTAGAGAAATGTTACATAACACATTCATGACATTACACATTAATACATTGTGGATACTATAAAAACAGTACTCATTTCTTCCAAAATATAATACTTTTCAATTAAAACATTATCTCATTGACAACTCTTCAGACATTTAAATTATATTAATTATTTTTCATACACATCCTTATAACCTATGAAAATCATTTAAAAACATGGGATATGCACAATCATCTCAGTAAGGGATATAAAAATAAGGAATTAAGACATTAGTCCATGAATACTTATATCGTATGAAATCATTTTCAAAAATACATACGTGTCACCCATATAATCTCACCTTTTGAAACATGTGATTTACATTTGATTTCAAAAAAAATATGGAACATAAATAGAACCATAAATATATCTTGGAGAATTACAGAAATAAACTTTTAGACCTCTCGAATACCTTATAATTTGTAACCCCCTTGATTACCTTATAATTTGTGTAACCATCGCAGTTACACCTGGAGTATCCATACGGTCGACCTCTAACTTACACATACCCAGTGAATTGGTGGGAGATATTGTTACCACCCTTCATCATCAACAATACACAAGAACCAGATCATAATCGTACAACATTAAAAATTTCATAAAAACATTGATTTTGAATTTTGTAAAACAGAATTTTAAAAGAGGATTTAAAAATAAAAGCCCCTTGAAAATGTCATATAATTCAAGTGAGACATAAATGAGTGGATTTAGTATATATATAAACTGTAAATAAAAATAATTCAACATAATATAAAAAGAATTCGTCCCACAATCTTTTATAAAACCACCTAAATAATGATGTATAAGGTTAGCCCAAAGAATGGAAATCAGGTTAAGAACTCCCTTACCTCGGGATTGTCTTAATTTAATATCATTTAAAACACCTATATAATGGTTAAAATATGTTTATTAATATCTTAAATAAACATATCCATCTTTATAACACCTTATAAGATCATTTAATTACATCATTTTACCCTTTAATTGTACGTATTTGTTTCCTTGCATTATTTGTGTGCGTTCTTTACACGTTTTCCATGATCAGTTCATGATTGATGTTCTTGTCGATTGGAAGTGAAATTACAAATTGGAATAGAGTGGTATTTAAATATTTCTATAACCATAGATTATACCATTTATCATTTTAAATTTTTTCATGAGGATGATTCATAAGTTAATACATTATTGATATTTGTTTAGGTTATTTTGGCGATTCATCGATCGTAATAAAATCATTTGTTTCATAGATTTATAACATGTGTGAAAAAAGATTCCATAACCATATATAAGATATCATACATAAATAATAATAGGGTTTAACCATAAAAAGTGTTTCATGGACATTATTAAATAATGTAAAATAAATTGAAATCACTTCGTCCATAATGTCGGTAAATCGACACATCAAGGTCGATGATTTCATTTCTTGAATAAGTGGGAGAGAAGAAGAAATGTAATGATGAGTATTCCATAAACATGATGAAATACATAATATGTAAGATACTAGATCATTCATGCCTCTTGGATAAGGGTACCTGAGGAAAGAAGAAGAAAATAAAGGAATCTCAAAATAAAAGAAAAGTTGAGAAATCCCTTAAGAAAATTTGGCAGCCTAATGATGTCACATAAAATTTCATAAAATATTTTGATGAGAGAAAATGGGTCTATCATCATTATTACATAATATGGGCAGTACGTGGGATATGGAATGACATATCACAACTAAATCCAAAGGAAATTACAAATAATAATATAAAATTAAAGAAAATAAAGAAAACAAAACAGGATGTTTACCTCTTGATCTTTTCTCCTTAAGATCCTTCTTAATACCTTTGGTTTTGGCCTTTTGGTGATACGAGAAGCTCTAGGACATGGGTAAGAGCCATGGGAGGAGTATTGGGATGTTACAAGACATAATTCTCACATTCATTCTTGATAAAACCAAATTCTGCTATGGATTCATCAAAATTAATGTTCTATGATCTGGATGCTTTATTTAATCCATAAACGGATTTCTGCAACTTGCATACCTTATTGGAATCCTTTGGAATCATAAAAACTTCAGGTTGTGTCATGTATACATCTTCCTGCATTTTAACATTAAGGAAGGAAATTTTGACATCCATTTTCCAAATCTCATATTCATTGTAAGCGGCAATGGACCATATGACTAAAAATCAAATTTTTTATTTCAAAAACACTTTTAATGAAAAATTGAGAAATCTCACAAGAACCACATGTGAGGCAACCTGCCTAAGGGGATCCACCATTGAAAACAAGATTAAAAACATACCCATAGATCATTTTTATGGTTGAATGAGAATTGCATGTTAAACCCAAAAATCATCCTTAAACATACCTTCAGAATCATCATGTTCCCTCTTAGAATCAAGAGCTGGCTCAGACACGAGACCAGATTGGTGGCTGATGGAGCGAGTGTGCATCCTACCCAACCAGCCTCCCACCTTCTGAATGCCAATGACTTGTGAGGAAACACCCAAGTTGATGAGTTTCCTTGTCCTCCCCCATACTTTTGGCTTTCTTTTTGGTTGATTGGTGTTCCCAAGGATATCAAACTTGTTATGGATGGCCACCGGGGCATCCAATCCAGCTTGAATCCCCATGCCACAAATCCTCCCATCATTAGGAAAGTGGGTCATAGAGATGGACTCCACAAGTTCCCCAACCGAACCGACAGTCGCAGTGTCACTCTCTTTGGTTCCATCCACTATTGGGATGCTCTGTAGTGATGGGTCATCCATTTTCCCATCAGAAGCAGTCATCACACCACGAACAACATTGGCATAAGAAGGACCAGATCTTCCAGAAACCACATCAGTGATGCCCTTACCTTTCTTGTCTCCCTCTGACTTGATTGCCTTCGGCAGAAAGAGAGGTGCATGAGCGGCAGAACCCGGTAGGCCAGAAAGAATTCATCATAGTCAATGCCTTGATGTTGCTCGAAGCCTTTTGCAACCAGTCATGCCTTATATTTACTAAATTCTCTTTCTATGAACAGTTTCTTCTTGAATAACCATTTGAAACCAATAGGTTTTTTATCAACTATAGGATCTACCAAAATTCATACTTGGTTTTGGTATATGAAATCCATTTCATAATTCATGGATTCTTTCAACATGGAAACATCTGTTCCACTCAATACATCCTTGTAGGTTAAAGGATCATTATTATCAGCTAATAATGAGTAACCATCCTTGGTAAATAAAAAACTGTACCATTCTAGTTCTTTAACCTCTCGTGTACTCCTACCCAGTTCATATTAGTCTGGAACACATATTTCTTCCACAAGGCTTTTTGGAATCTATTCATGTACTGACTCTTGTGTACCTTGAGCCTTGACTTCATCGAAGTCTATCTCGCTCCCACTATCTCTTTTGGAGATGTGCTTCCTCTGATGAAATATGGCATGTCTTTCCAATATAACATTTATGTATGATGGGTTGTATAGATAATATCCCTTTTTTTCCTTGGGTTATCCTATAAGGGTACACTTTGTGTCTCAGGGTGCTATTTTGTAACCTAAATAGGCCTTAACAAATGCTTCACTTCCCCACACATGTAAATTCGATAAAATGGATTTCTTTCCACTCTAAAACCCATATAGAATACCATTTATCAATTTTTTGGTACTTGTTTTAGTTTTTGTGTTGTTGTTTGTAACACATATCCCTAAATGTACAATGGAAGTTTTCATGACTCATCATTGATCGAACCATGTCCAACAAGGTGAGGTTCCTCCTTTCGCTCACACCATTCCACTGGGGCATGTAAGGAGTAGTGAGTTGGGATAGGATCCCAAACTCCCATAAGTAACCAATGAAGTCATGATCAATATATTATCTACCATGATCTAAGTGGAGTTTCTTAATATTCGTACTATACTGGTTCTCAACGTCCTTATTGTAATATTTGAACTTATCAAATAAATCAAACTTATACCTTATTAAGTAGATATATCTAAATCTACTAAAATCATTAGTAACAGTTATGAACTATGTGTACCCACCCCTTTATTCATCTCAAAATGGTCCACACACATCGATATGAACCAATTCAAGAATCCCTTGATCCGTCCTTTCCCACTAAATGGAACTTTGGCCATTTTTCCTTGTAAACATGAAAGACATACACCAAGTCGTTTTAGTTCAAAATAATCTAAATATCCATCTTGATGTAAATTTTTCAAGTGTTTCTCAATTACAAGACCTAGACGGTGATTCTAATGATGGGTTTGGTATGATTCATGTGAATTATATTTGTTATCGATTTCCATTACTTGGTTTTTGTAATCCAACACGTAAATGACATTGTATAAATATTCCCTTCCAAAACAAATGTTATCTTTGTAAAAGAAGCAACATTAATTTACAAATTTGAAAAAAAATCCCTATATATCTAATCTGGACACAAAAATAATGTTTTTAGTAATAGATGACACATAATAACAACAATTCAACACCAAGATCATCCTAGTTGGCAACGTAAGGTGGTTGTCCCTGACGGCTACAACAACAAGTATTTCTCTTTGGGTTCCTCTAAGATCTACCTCCCCTTAGTCAATCATTCTTAATTTACATGTTTGTAATATTTGAATACATATGTGAGCACCACAAGATGTATTTAATACACAATTTGTAGAAATAGATAACTGGAATTCGATAACAAATGCACCTGATGATTTCCTTTGCTTCTTAGGATGAGTGAATTTCTTCTTATAGTGGCCCTTCTTTCCACATGTGAAACAAATAGCTTCATATTCCCTTTCCTCCAATTTGATCTTCCTTTTCATGGAAGGGTGTGAAGAATCATTGGGCTTAAATCTCTTCGCCTTCACTTTCTCTTTTTCACTATAAGAACAGAAGGCTTTTCACGCATCATATCTTAGTGCACTTGGTGAATGAGGATAAGAAGATCATATAGGGACTTCTCAATGTTGTTTATATTGAAATTAACAACAATTCTGGAGAATCTATGAGGGAGTGAAGAAATAATGATATTAGTACCCAATTCATTGGGGAGTTTAAATCCTAGAACATTTAGGAGCTCAATGTAGCCAATGTGATTGACTACATGGAGCCCATATAGGGAACCCTCTCTAATCTTACACTGAAAGAGTTCCTTGTAGATATCAAATCATTCTTTTCTTGATCTCTCACGGTAAAGACCACATATGTGCTCTAGAAAGCTCTAGGAATATATGATTTTGTGAGAATTCATAAGCTCACTAGACATTGATGATATCATCGTTTCGAGGTGAATGGGACATGGTCAATTCCCATGTCTTATTAAAGGGACTATGTGTTTTTTAATCATTTCTATTGGGTTCCCTATCTTTGTGGCTTCTCCGGGTCTCCAATGGGTTTATTTGTGGATCAAAAAATGCCCAACGGTTCTTGTATCCAACGATCCATGGACCTACATTCTAAAGCAAGGCGCTCATTGGGTGATAAGGCCAATGAAACTTAAGAGCTCACAATGATTGAGAGGATGGGAATTCATGATCATCGCAACCTTTTGGGTGGAATTATAGCATATTCTGAGACTCTCTTAAAGATTTAAGATGTGTTCATATGTTTGCAAATATTTTGTTTATTTTCTGGCATAGTATCCATAGATTACCCCTAGGTTGAAAGTCATGGGTATACGCAGGGATCCAAAACTGTGTACATATGAGGTTTACCATCCATAATTGGATAAGTGATTTTGTGGAAGTTTTAGTTTGTGTAGACAGCACTGGTCTCCATCCTTACAATTTGGTGTTTTCGAGTTTATTTTCATCTAGGGGGGACAGGGAGTGACATGAGTGTCTATATCGAACCTAGAATATGGGCTTTATACGTATTCACATGAGAGGAATCAGAATCCACATAGTTCAGTGAAACTTAATAGGACACATCAAATTTTATGTTCGTGTGATAAGGACCCCACCGTATAGTTTAACATCATGTGTCAAGGATGTCTAAGAAACATGTACCTATTCAAGGTTGGTGTAGGAATTATGACAAAGTGGCCTAGAGGAAATGATGGAAAATGATTTCCTAGGCCCAGGTATGATCCTTCTAGGGGCATGAGGACACAGTCTAGTAAGGATAGATGGGTATCAGATACAGATGTCGGCCCCTAGGGAGGCTTCCTATGAATCCTGAGTTTTTGGGAATGAAGGTGTATGTAGTTCTGGAAGGTCTGGGCCTACACATAATAATTTCTTGTCGAGGGTGTGGTCGGCAGCCCATGTTGGGGTATGTTCGGGGCTTACATGTGGTTTGATTCCCGATTTAGGATATGGTCGCGGCTTACATGTGGTTGGTGGCTTGAGTTGGGATATGGTCCAGGCTTACATGTGGTTGGTAGCCCGAGTTGGGATATGGTCGGGGCTTACAAGTGGTCAGTGGCCTGAGTTGGGAAATGGTCGAGGCTTACATGTGGTTGGTGGCTTGAGTTGGGATATGGTTGGGGCTTACATGTGGTTGGTGGCCCGATTTTGGATATTGTTAGGGCCTACATGTGGTTGGTGTCCCGAGTTGGGATTGAACCTCCGGGAGGTGTCCTACGTACCCTGCTTGGGAGATTGGGATCAAAACCCATGTAGTACAAAATGGGTTTCTGATTTTGTAATTATTAGAAACCTCTAAGCTCATGTGAGTCATGCTCGGTGTGAGAAATAAGAGGATGTGAATGATTCGACAATGCACACACCTCCTTCCCTATTGGTGGGGGAGGGAGAACCCACGATGGAAGAGGCCGACGCAACTGTGGGTGAGGGCACAGACCAATGAACCTTCTTGGATGAAAGGGGAAAGGCTATTGTTTTCCGTCGAAGATGTTATGGGGCTTACTCAAGTAGGGCTTCCCTATCTCTCACTATAAGGGAGGGGAGGAGTTCTCACCAATGGCACTACTTGAATGGAAAAGTGAGCGGGATCCCTCAATCTTGAAGAGTGGAGAGGTGGAAAGGATCTCTCGGGCTCAGACTCTACACTACCATGGGTATGTGAACCTAGGAATGCTCTGTATGTTCATTAAAGGGATGAGTTAATCCCTTTATCTCCGCCTACCGTGGGAATGTATACTTTTGAGGGCGCTCTAGTGTTCCCAAAGGTTTCAGCATGTCGGTACGGCGGCATTGGGAGAGGCCTTGGATTGGTGTCGATGGATAGGCTACTAAGGGGATTCTGGAGGGTTGGACTGAATTGGAAGGGCCTTATATGACTCAGAGGATAGAAACACCAAAGGCCTTGGTAGGACACATGGCCATATAAGGAGTGGCGCCCTTTGCGCAGGTAGGTTATATGCAGATGGATAGGTCAGCCACATACTAGTGTGGTACAAGAACCGAGGGGAATCCCACATAACGGAGTGGTACATGGCTTAGGGTTTGGTATGTGTAAAAAATTTGTATGCGGCGTTGGATTACGCTCAAGTGGCGGTGGCTAGGAGCAACGCCGGTGAAGGCTTCACCCACATAAGATGGTGCCACATGGAATGTTGGATCAAATAAGGGGCATAGGCTCCCTGGTTTGTAGGGAGTGCATCAGTGTAGGGGCCATGGTTTGTGGTTTACCAATGTTAGGTTTGTAGTTTTTCAATTTACTTTTGATTTCTTCAGTTTTTAATAATTTATCCCCTGTTTATACCTGTGGACGGTTTATGAATTGGAACATCATGGTCTTCGAAATCTTAAGCTCTTGAAAACCTATTTCTTCTCCAAAATCCATTTGCCAAGAATCCATTCCTCAATCATCTAATCCCTTTCTTCTTCCCCTTGACATCCTTTTATAGAGGAGGAAAAGGTTGTATCTATGGTCATGAGACTCTTTTTGCAATGGCCCCTGACAGGAAACCTGGAGTATGGATAAGTTAGTCAACCCGAGGTCCAGGGGGTATATTGAATGCACATCGCTCGTGAACCAACTCGGTCACGGGGGTGCTTCGTAGCCACGTAGGGTTCTGCCTCCATTTCAAAAACGACGATGTGCGTCGTGGGGGGGGGGGGGGGGGCAGTCCACGTCTGCATATCAGTCCGACCACACTTTTTCACGACCCGTCCTCGGGGCCCATGCAATGACTACCCCAAGCCCGCCTTCAATAGGCCAAGGCTAGCAAATAGAACCAAAGGTGAATCCCTAATAAAATTGAAGGCATTTCCTTTTAACCTATAACACAAAAACACACACACAAACACAGTCTGAACACAAACAGTAGAGACAACAAGTACTAAAAATAGAAAAGTAAGGTGTTCTGAAAGTAAGTGGTCCAGTATACAAACCCAACTGAGGAACAAGTAAAAGTACAAGTAAAGAGGAAAAAATAGCTCCTGAATCATCCACCTAGTAATCCTACCTGGAGGGTAGGTACATAACTCGAACAACTCATCCCTGCGGTATGTCCCGTCTCGTCCAACTACGAGTAGCCTCCCGTCAATCACCCTCAGCCTCGATCATTACTGTCTGTCGTCTGCACAGAACACAACAAGGTGCGGGAGAAGCCCATGCAGGGGTGAGTATAACAATACTCAGTAGGGGACCCCGAGACCCCTGAAGGTCTCCCAGAATCCAAAAAGGATAAACAACATTAGAAAGATACAATCACAAAGTATCAACCAAAACTACTTAGGTATATGACTATACATATACCTACGTTACCAGTCACTATCCGGATCCAACTCTAGAGCCCAAGTGCAACCCATTCCACACAGGAAGTAAAGTCAATCACCATGATAATAATGGTTCAAAGGCATGACTCAGCTCACAGAGGTATAAATCTTTTGTAGAGTGATAGTGATGATCAGATGTAGTCACTGATTCATCTAAGCTATCAGACCCACATAGGATACAGGACCAGCTAAGCTGTCGGACCCACAAAGGATACATGACCAGCTATTCTGTCAGACCCACACAGATTACATGACCAGCTATTCTGTCAGACCCACAAAGGATACAAGAACAGAATTTAGAACTGTCAGACCCAAGGATTATCCTGGAACAGTAGCACCATCACCGAACCCATGGAGGATTCCGGTACAGTAGTCATCATTGTTGAACCCATGAAGGATTTCGGCCCAAAAGTCATCGTTGTTGATCCCACGTAGGATTCTGGTACAGTAGTCGTCGCAGCCAACTCTAGGGTTCCCGCACACAGCACACTCGATTCCGGGAGGGTCCACTCCTCTAGTCAATTTTCGATACACCAACTATCAAAAAGACATGATTTGATGTATCCCAAAGTTCTGTCTTATCATAAGAAACCCAACATGATAGACGTCGTGTCAATCAGACGCCTGGTCTGAGAGATATTGGCATTGCCATTCTAGCGGCCCGGTTGGATTTATGCTCATTCCAAACCTAGTCATTTTATAATGTTATCCAAAACTCAATTATATTACCCCAAAAGGACCGCCTCGTTTTGAGGGTCCTAGTTCCGTAGATGGCGCATCGATCAGACGCGCGGTCTAGGAGATATTCAGATTTAAGCGGAGTCAGGCTCGGCACGTAAAGCCCAGTGGGCTGGCGTGGGCAGCCCGACCCGGTTCGGCAGGTCTGACCCGGCTGGGGGTCCGCCCGGCCCAGCTCGGCAGGTCCTACCCTGCTGGGGGGTCGGCCCTGCACGGTGGGGCGCGGCCCACTTGCGAACCCAGCCCGTAGAGCGGGCCGGTCCGGTTCGCCCAGCGGCGCCGAGCGGATCTGCCTCTCCCTGCCCTACCGGCCATAGACGACCGGTTCATCCTGGCGCACATAGCCCGCATAGCGGGCCGTGGTCCTTTCCACATGGCGCCTACAGGCGTCACAGTTTTTCCAGCCTGACCGCCAGGCGGCTGGCCGGTTCGCCCACCTAAGCGGCCCGCGACTACGAGCCGCAGTCTTCTCCGCCTTGTAGTGCCTATGGGCGCTGCGGTCCTCCAGCCGGGTCGGCCATAGCCGGTCGGTTCTTCCACAGCCAAGCCACCCGAAGGTGTGGGCCGTGGTCTCCCTCCACGTGGCACCTTCGTACGCCGCGACTCCTACTTGCGGACCGGCCGGATTGGCCGGCCGGTTGTTCCGCATTCCAAGTAGCCCGAGCGGCCGCCAGTCTCCCTCCATGCGGCCGACGCGTGTCCACCCCTACCGCCGCTACCTCCGGTCGCTGGCGCCGCCGCCTCCTCCGTCACATGGTTCTTCTCCATCGTGGTGCAACATCACCACGCCCTTTTGACTTCGCCTCCGATGCCAATCAACATTAACCAATGGAGGGACGCCGAGCCATTTTAGTTCAGCATGTGCCCTCCGTATTAGATGATATCATTTGTCTAATGACGACTCAAGGCATTCTTTGAATAATGAGGGTATAATTTTATTCATTTAAAATTAATCAAATACCACTACCTCAATTCGTATAATGTTGTGGAAGGCACAGAAAAAGAATTCGAAGACGTCGTCGAAGGATGCGCCCGTCACACGTCGCTGATTCCAGGATCAAGCGACATCCCCGTACTTCGTCAGTGATGGTGTGCTCTTAGTTGGAGATAATGAGCGTTCTTCGTGTTCTTCACGTTTCTCATTGGAAAAGGGTCATCCTTTCAAGAGTTCTCCTAAGCTCCCCAGAGAATAATTTCCAAGGTAAAATAAAATAATAAGCTCTCTAATATTTTAATATTTCCATGCATTTCAAAAGAATTCAAACACTCAAATTAATTTAATGAAGACATTTAGTAATTGTGTTGGCACAATTAAGGGGGTCGGAGGTGAAGATTTCACCCAAATTAAAAGAAGTGTGTTGGCTTTAATAAATTCTAGGGGAGTTAAAGAGTTAACGGGGGGATTTCAAGGGGAGTTGAGAGGTTTGAACTCATGTGGGCCCCACCACAAAATAACCTCCCATGGGAGGTTATGTGGGGGTGGTCCCCACCTCCCACTTTCCTTTGGAGAAAATAACCACCACCCAAATAATGTTTTGTCACACATAACCTTTATTTAATTTATTAAGAATCCCCAAAAAAATAACTTCCATCCTTGATAAAACGCAATTGTGGTAAAGGTCTCCTTAAGCGATTACTGGCACTATGAGTTCATCGGTGCCCTCAGATTTCAATTCCGAGCATCAGTTCAAAAGATATAAAATCCCGCACATACGTTCACTGAACATACATGAACAAAACTTCAGAAATTGATTCCGGGCACACCGGGCCTCCAAATCAGTTGCCGTCAAAAACTACGGATTCATAAAATTCCCATGTATTAAAAAAATTCATGGAATTTATTGGTCTTTACATTATCTCCACCTTAGGTATTTACATCCCCATAAGCTATAACACACACTAAGGGAAAAATTGTGGGTACTGAGCATGCATCTGAGCCTCTCGCTCCCATTTTCTATCCTGAGGGTTCCCGTGCTGCCAGCGAATGTGCACCAGAGGAATCAACCATCCATGTAGGACCCGATCCTGTTGATCCTCGATCTCCACTGGGATCTCCGTGAATGTTTCCCCATCATCGATGTCTATCTCCCCATGGTCGATGATGTGGGATGGGTCATGTACGTATCAACTCACCTGAGATACATGGAAGACGTCATGAACCCGGTGCAACTGAGGTGGATGAGGAAGGCGGTAAGCCACCTCGCCTACCCTGCTGAGGAACTGGAACGGTCCGATGAATCACAGAGATAACTTGCCGCCTCGGACAAATCTTCATAGACCTCATCGTGGTGAGACCCGTAGGAAGTCGTGGTCGCCATCCTTGAACTCCAGTGGTCTCCATCTTCTATCAGCATAGGACTTCTGTCTACTCTGTGCAGTCTTCATCCACTCTTGGATGATCTGCACCTTCTTTGTCGTAGCATGTACCATCTCTAGTCCTACAAGTGCGGACTCTCCTGGGTCATTCCAGCACAGTGGTGATCTGTAAGGTCGGCCCTATAGTGCCTCGTATGTTTCCACCCCGATGGTAGAGTGGTAGATGTTGTTGTCAGAAAACTTCACCAAAGGTAACTGATCCTCCCAGTTGCGACCATAGTCATGGACACATGCATGGATCATGTCCTTGAGAGTCTGAATGGTCCTCTCAGTCTGACCATCCTTTTGAGGATGGAAGGCGGTGCTCAAGCGAAGCTGCGTCCCGAAAGCCTCCTACAACCCCTTACATAACTAGGAAGTGAAACGAGCATCTCAATCAGAGGTGATTATTGATGTAACACCATGAATACATACGATCACCTATATGTAAAGGCATCCCAAGCTCTCTACTGAGCCCTGCTCTCTGATCGGTAGGAAGTGGGCTAACTTGGTGAGTCTGTCGACAATCACCCAGATAGAGTCATGTCCTCTGGATGTACGTGGAAGTCTCATCACGAAATGCATGGATATCCCATCACACTTCAACTCTAGGACCTCTATGGGATGAACCAAGCCTTCTGAGACCTGGGGCTCCGCCTCCACTTGCTGACAAGTGAGGCATCATGAGACAAACTCTACTACTGCCTTCTTCATATGTGGCCAACAGTGCTGTCATCTGAGGTCCTAATACATCTTCGCCACTCTTGGATGTTCTGCTAGAGGGTAAGTGTGGAACTCCCTCAACAGCTCCTCCTGTAGTGCAACTGGTACCATGGTACATCCTCTAAAGAGGATGACGTGCTCCGCACATTCAAAAAACACATCAGGTGCCTGCCCTGAGGATATCTGAGCACGTCGCGTATCACAGTCAATGTCCCCATGATATGCCTCTATGACTCACTGAAGAAGTGGAGGAGTGAATGTGAGAGACTATAGAAAGGTTGTTCCATCTCTATCCACAACGGATATCTGTAATGCGGCCATCTACTCTGTCGCCTCTCCTAGCAGCAGAATTTCTGATCTCCTACTGAGAGAATCTGCTACAACGTTCCCCTTTCCAGAAGAATAGACTATCTTGATGTCATAGTCTTTGAGGAACTTGATCCATCGTCGTAGTCTCAGGTTCAGGTCCTTCTACGTGATGATGTACCTAAGACTCTAGTGGTCAGAGTAAATTGTAAAATGCTCACCCATTACATAGGGTCTCCACATATTCAAGGCGAAGACCACTACTGCTAACTCCAGGTCACGAGTAGCGTAGTTTTTCTCGTGTGGTCTCAATTGTCATGAACCATACACGATCACTGCTCACTCCTGCATTATGACACACCCAAGTCCAGTCTTTGATGTGTCGTAATAAACTATGTACCATATGACCTCCTCTGGTAGCCTCAAGATGGACGCAGTAGTCAATCTTTGCCTCATCTCCTGAAAGCTCTTCTAGAATCTATCTGACTATACGGAGGGTTTCCCCTTCATCTTCAATGTTGAATGCGGTGATGAAACTCTGGAGAAGAGTGGCCCAAATCTCCGATAGTACCCAGCCAGTCCTAGGAATCTTCGCACCTCCATGACACTCCTAAGTGGCTCCCAAGATACTGACTCTATCTTCACTGGATCCACTGCTACTCCAACCTCTGAGATAACATGTCCCATGACATGAACCTCTCGAATCCAGAACTGCCACTTCGAGAGATTACCATAAAGCTGGTGCTCTCAGAGTGTGTCCAGTACTAACCGAAAATTGTAGGCCTGCTCCTCCTCAGTAGTTGAGTAACTCAGTATGTCATTGATGAAGACTATGAAAAATTGATTGAGGTAAGGCTAGAAGATTCTTTTCATGAGACTCATGAACACTGATGGAGCTTTGGTTACGCCGAAGGGAATAACCAAGAACCTGTAGTGGCCATACCGACCGACACCTGAAGGTCGTCTTCTGCCCATCCTTGTCTCCAAATCTGAGATGGTGATAGCCTGACCTGAGGTCTATCTTTAAGAACCATTGTTCTCCCTTGAGATTATCAAAGAGGTCGTCAATCCTCTGGAGTGGGTACTTGTTCTTCATGGTCACTTGATTCAGGCGACGGTAGTCAACACACAATCGCAAGCTCCCATCCACCTTCTTGGCGAACAAAATCAGATATTCCCATGGTGAAACACCGGATCAGATAAATACGTTCCCCTGCAAGTCCTCCAGCTTTACCCATAGCTCCTGAAGCTCTGCGGGAGCCATCCGATATACTGGAGTTGATATCAGTATTGTCCCTGGGTACAGGTCAATGTAGATGTCTACCTATCTGTGAGGAGGTAGTCCTGGAACATCGTCAGGGAAAACATCTGCGTACTGATCCACCACAATAAGAAAACTCGGAATCCTCACATCAACCACTACGAGGATGAGACTAGCCAACTGATGTGTGATCAGCTTCCCCCTCATCTGTGTAATTCCATCATGTGCAAAAAAGGATCCCTTATCACCAGTAAAGGTGAACCTGGTCCCATCCGTGTGGATACACTGCACATTTCACCTAATACAGTCAATCTGAGCATGAAATGGGGATAAAAAGTCCATACCCAAGATGACGTCATGAGGCCTTGATGCCGTTACAAGAAGATCCCAACCGAAAATCTCGCCTCCTAGAGTAAGGTTACACTGCCAGCACCAGCACGTAATCATCTATTCTACTCCCATAGGAGTCTCTAGCCGTAAGAATTGATCTAACAACTCTGTTGGAATCTCTGAGCTACGAATGAGGGTAGTGGAAATAAAATAATGACTCGTACCTATGTCTATAAGTGCTGGAGAAAGGGTGGAGTAGACATAGAGAGTACCTCAAATCATCTCAGGTGCTCCGTGGTCGTAGGCCTCGACTGCCTAGAGATGAGCCTGCCTCTGTCCGTCAGCTCCCTTTGGTTGGGGTGGACCTTCTGGTGGTGGTAGTGGTAGAGCCTCGAAACGTCTTCCACCACTCGCTACTCAGCCAGCTCATCTGCCACATCCTCCCACTCCCAACGGACCACCACAGTCGAACCTCATCCTCTGCCTGGGAGGTCCCTCTACTATCTGATACACATCTGCATGATGGGTCGGGCAGTCCCGAGCCATGTGGCCATGCCCGCCGCATGCATAGCACTGCTTGCTCCTCGTATAGCTGGCTCTGTCTCGTGTTCCCTGCACAACTGAACCTGTATCTTGGGTTCGCCCATCTGATGGCCTGGTCCGCTTGGACTTCTGCGTTATCTGTCTACTTCCGTCTATAGAAGACACCACTATGTGTCGCCTTGTGGTGGGTCTCACCGCTGGAGACTTCTCTGTGAGAAAACTCTCCACTAGAAGGGCTCACTCCATCACCCCCGCCTGTGTTGAAATGCTAAGGGGAATCGTCGAAACCCTGATCTCATTCCTGAGTCCCTGCTCAAAGGTGTAGGCCCTGAAGAATGGGTCCCATACCATATCCATGGAGTATCGTGAGATTTCAGTGAACCTCGATGAGTACTGAGCTATAGTCATGCTGTCCTTATGTAGATGAAGTAACTCCTGAATCCGCACCACACGAAGGGTGGCTGGGACAAACTCTGAGAGGAACAAACTGTCGAAGTCTATCCAGAGTAATGATACATAGTCATGCACCTAGATCATCAGGCTCCACCATCTGCCTTCCGCCGCTTGCAGGAGACTCGCGGTAAGGATCACCATGAGGTCATCTGGTGTCCCTAACAATCGAAAAACTCTCAAGATAGCCTCCAGCCAATCCTCGGCTGCCTGTGGGTCCGTCTCTCCCCGGAACCTGGGCGGCCTCTAGCACTGGAACCCATGAAACACACTCAAGCAATATGCACTCTATGCTGCAGGAGATGGTGGTATCGGTGGCCCAGCGGATAGTGGTATTGTTGGTACCTCCGCTGTGATGGGGCCCTGCACTAAGGCCTCGTTTCTCGGTGGGCTACCATCTTGTAAGAAACTCGGAACCATAACTGGTTGCCTTCATGGGGCCATCCTGAAAAGAAACAGGTGCACCATGGTTAAAATAGTATACCTGGTGAGCTAAGACAAAGTAATCATGAAGAAAACTTTTTTAAAGGGAATACACATGCAATCAGTGTTTTGGTGCATTGAGTCGGAGATCAGAAGTCAGAGTCCTTGTGTATGGATACGTTGGCTGCTGCACTAACATAGATTTCCCTAAACTAATATCCACACTCAAAACAATTACCACTATTGATATTAAAAGAATCAGAATCCATGTTCTGCAGTAGAACCGACTCCTCTGATACCAATTTGTTACGACCCATCCTCGGGGCCTGCGCTGTGACTACCCTAATCCCACCTTCCATATGTGAGGGGCTGGAGACTAGCACCAATGGCAGATCCCAGATAAAAGGGAAGACATTGCCTTTTAGCCTGTAACACACAAACAATCCGAACACAAGTAGTAAAGGAAACAAGTACTAAAAATAGAAATGTAAGGTGTGCTGAAAGTAAGTGAAACAGTGTACAATCCCAACTGAACAACAAGTACAAGTACAAGTAAAAATGAAAAAAAATCTCATGAATCGTCCACCCAGTAATCCTACCTGAAGGGTAGGTACAGAACTCGAACAAATCATCCTTGTGGTACGTCCTGTCTAGTCCAACTCAGAGTAGTCTCCCATCTGTCACCCTCAACCTCGATCACTGCTATCCATCATCTGCACAGAACACAACAAGGTGCGGGCTAAGCCCGTGCAGGGGTGAGTATAACAATACTCAGTAGGGGACCCCGAGATCCCCGAAGTCCTCCCAAAATCCACAAAGGATAAACCACAGTATAAAGATACAATCACAAAGAATCAAGCAGCCCTACTTAGTTATATTTCCATACATATTCCTAAGTTACCAGTCACAGTCCGACTACAACTCTCGAGCCCAAGCACAACCCAGTCCACACAGGAAGTAAAGTCAATCACCACGTCGATAATGGTTGAAAGACATGACTCAACTCACACAGGTATACATATTTCGTATAGTGATAGAGATGATCAGATGTAGTTGCTGATTCATATAAGATGTCGGACCCATACAGGATACAGGACCAGCTAAGCTGTCAGACCCACACAGGATACAAGACCAGCTATTCTGTCAGACCCACACAGGATACATGGCCAACTATTCTGTCGGACCCCCACAGGATACAAGAACCGAAGTCAGAACTTTTGGACCCGTAGTAGATCCTGGTATAGTAGCACCATTGTCGAACCCATAGAGGATTCCAGTACAGTAGTCATCACAGTCAAACCCACGGAGGATTCCAGCACAATATTCATCGCTGTCGAACCCACATAGGGTTCTGGTACAGTAGTCGTCGCAACCAGCTATAGGTTTCCCGCACACAACACGCTCGATTCCGGGAGGGTCCACTCCTCGATTCAAGTGTCGATATATCAACTATCACGAAGTCCTAATTTGATGTATTCCAACGTTCCATCTCATCATAAGGAACCCAAAGCGACAGACGACGCGTCAATTGGACGCCCGGTCTGAGGGATATTTTCATTTTTGTTCCGGGGGCCCGGTTGGATTTATGAACGTTCCAAACCCAAAAATCTTCGAAAGTTGTCCAAAACTAACTTAGAGTATCGCAAAAGTACCGCCTCGTTGTAAGGGTCCCAGTGCTGCAGATGGGGCATCGATCAGAACCACGTCCTAGAAGATATTCAGATTTAAGCGGAGTCGGGCTCGACCCGTCAAGCCTAGTGGGATGGCGGGTCGGCCAGACCAGGCTCGGCTGGTCCGACCCGGCTGGGGGTTGGCCCAGACCGGCTTGGCGGGTCCGACCCATCTTGGGAGTCATCTCGGCCCGATGGGGAGCGGCCCACTTGCGGACCTAGCCCGTGGAGCGGGCTGTTCCGGTTCGCCTAACAGCGCTGAGCAGAGCCGCCTCTCCCTACCCGGCCGACAGTTTCCGGGCGGTTCGGCTTGGCGCACGCGGCCCGCATAGCGGGCCGCGGTCCTTTCCATGAAGCACCTGCATGCTCCTTGGTTTTTCTAGCCCAGCCCATAGGTGGCCGGCCGGTTCTACCAGTAGAGAAGCCCGCGATTATAGGCCGCAGTCCTATCTTCCGCGCGGCGCCTGCAGGTGCCACGATCCTCCAACCTGGCCGGTTCTTCTCCGGTCGAGTGGCCCATGGGTGCAGGCCACAATCTCCCTCCACGCGGCACCTTCATGCATCGCAGCTCTGGCTTGCGGACCGAAAAAATTGGAAAGCCGATTTTTCCGTGGTCCTGGCGGCCAGAGGCACCGCTGGTCTCCCTCCATGCGGCCGGCGCACGGCCGCCGCCTTCGGTCTCCTGCGCCGCCACCTCCTCCATCCCGTGGGTCTTCTCCGGCACAGTGTGACGGCACTGCTCCCTTTCAACTTTTCCTCTTACGTCAATCAACATTAACCAACGGAGGGACACTGGTCCATGTTAGTTCGTCCCGCTTCCTCCGTATTAGATGATATCATTTTTCCAATGATGAATCAAGGCAATGTTCATAGAACGAGAGTATAATTTTATTCATTTAAAATTAATCAAATCCCCTTACATCGATTCGTAGAATGTTGTTGAAGGTGTGGAAAAAGAATTATAAGACGTCGTCAAAGTTTTTGCCCGTCACACGCCGCTCATTTCGGGATCAAGCGTTGTCCTTTTTCTACGTCGGCGACGATGCGTTCTTCATTGGAGAGAATGAGAAGTCTTCGTGTTCTTCATGTTCCTCATTGGAAAACGGGTTGTCCTTTCAAGAGTTCTACCAAGATCCCCACAGAATAATTTCCAAGGCAAAATAAAATAATAGGCCCCCTAATATTTTTATATTTCCATGCATTTAAAATGAATTCAAACACTAAAATTTATTTTATGAAGACATTAATTAATTGTGTTGGCACAATTAAGGTGGTGGGAGGTGATGAGTTCACCAAAATTAAAAGAAGAGTGTTGGATTTAATAAATTCGGGGGGATTTATAGAGTTAAAAGGGGGTTTCAAGGGGAGTTGAGAGGTTTGAACTCATGTGGGCCCCAACACAAAATATCCTCCAATGGGATGTTATGTGGGGGTGGGCCCCACCTCCATCTCCCCTTTGGAGAAAATAATCACCACCCTAATAAAGTTATGTCACACATAACCTTTATTTAATTTATTTAGAATCCCCAAAAAATTAACATCCATCCTTAATAATATGCAATTGTGGTAAAGGTCTCCTTAAGCGATTACCGGTGATGTGAGTTCATCGGTGCCCTCAAATTTCAATTCTGATGATCTGTTCAAAAGATATAAAATCCCGCACGTATGTTCACTGAACGTACCAGAACAAAATGTCAGAAATTGATTCCAGTCACACCGGGAATCAGAATTAGGTGTCGTCAAAAACTTAAGACTCGTAAAATTACCAGGAAATAAAAAAACCATGGAATTTCCAGGTCTCTACACACTTCTCTAGCCATTTGGTTTGTGACAGAATAATATATTCGCCACTGTTTCACGAATGATGGCATCTGTGGGTGGCACAGTTCACCAAACCAGCTACGTACCATTGATGAAGAACCAGTACACGGACTGTTTAGGCCCTTTACCATTTCATAGTATCATTCTTCATATTATGTCTAAATTATTGATGAATATTGGGTAGATCCTTCAACTGATTTTAATTGAGTGTCTTCCTTCCCTTCTGCAGATTGTTTAGGACCCTAAAAATGCCCCCATCAGAATAGGGTCCAATCTAAATGAAGAGGAGGCTATTCTGATGTTGAGTGGTCCTAAAACTAGAAGGGTTTGTGGTAGAGAGATAGACCCTTGGGGGACCACTCTTATATAAAGGGGTCCACATTACTTGTCCTTTTTCAGATTATTCGGTGAAATGATCTCTCAATCCCTACTTCGACACACTGCCACTGCATACGAATTCCTTCATGAACCGCTTCATCCATGAACTAGTTTTGGCTTCCGCAAACTAATCCTCTTTCATGCTCACCACCTTATGTGAACTAAATTCCCTGCCGCAAACTAAACTTTAACAACTTTAAAAGGTAAGACCCAGAGGGCTGTGTAGGGAAAATGCTACACGGTTTAGTAGTCCGCAGATTGTTATTATACTTTGATCTTTGAAATTTTTATTTGGAACTTCATTTAAGCCCTGAATTATGAGAACCCACATAGGGACATGGTATGCGGTCTGTGGGACATTGCTCCATAGGCCAAGATGTCATGGACCTCATCCATGTACTTCTGGTTTGCGAAATATGGGCATTGTGAACCAACTTCAGTTTCAGTACACAGAGCGTACTATGAATTTCCTTTGTGGATGATTTTCCAAATATTTTCTCTCTGCCTGAATATTATCCTTTGAACTAATCCTTGATATGGTTTCCTGATGCAGGAAAAAAACATGGTTCCCCCATGAAATTCTACTGGGCCTGTGATCACTCCCCTTTCGGCTGTCGATCAACGACAAATAGATATGGCCATCTTTGCTGAGGACAGATTTCACGTTACCCCTTGCATCAATCCTTATCCAATCTTCTTATTTAGACTCAGTGTGAATACCCATTTTCCAACAACCTTCCTATTTATTTTTTTATCCTATTATATGATACATTGATCCAAACACCTTATTGTGACAACCATCCTACGACCTGGATAATATCTAGTACCATTCCGAGAGCTGTAATCTCGCATAGGGGATAGCTTAAATATAAGTACATGGCTATTGGGTCTATGTTGAATAACATTCATGTGTCCCCGACAGGTGAGAAAGGTCAACTGGATGGAGAAATTCATTGTCACTAGAGCATTGCACGCAATGCCATGGTCAATGAATGACATGGATGGTAACCAGATAAAGATCTTCGGGATGAAGGTGTGTTTTAGTTGGATTGGTGGTGGCCCTTCTATGCTTTCTAGAGCTTTGAGGAGTTCCAAGCGGAACTGCAAACCATGGGGATTTATGAAGCTGTCTGGGTATCCTAGACTTACACTCAATGGACTAATTCACTTTCCACGTAGCTCCTGAGTCGATAGATCCCAGATACTAATATGTTCTACTTAGTCCATGGGGAGGTTGGTATCATCCTTTGGGATATCTCAATGATAATGGGAGTCCCAATTTTCAGAGATATGAATGAAGAATTCCGGCCTAGCCCTTCTTCCTGGGATGATGAGGAGAGGACTCCTTCTTTGGTGAAGCATCTCATTGATCAAGATAAAAAGTACTCCAAAGAGGTTTCGTTGAAATACATCATCCCATATCCCAAATGAATTGAATCCATTCATACGGATACCAAATTTGTGAACCATCCACATAGGCCCATGTCCTATCCCTCAATGGAAACCTGAAGGTAGGGATGTACCTAATGGTCAATTCTAGAAGAGGTTCAATTCAACAGATGGGGCTGGGAGTTCGTATCAGACGTTGATCGACTACTTCGATTATTGTCCTTTCTATCAATGTTCCTAAGTGTCTCGTTGTTTCCTATACGAGAGTCTGGTGGCATACGAGATTCCACCATTGTTATGGCGGCGTAGATGGCCACTGGAAACTGCATCGAGCTGGCCATTCCGGTATTGGCCAAGATTTAATAATTACTTGGCTGTATCACTGAAGGGAAGTGGCCAAATCGGGTGGTCGGCCCCTTCCAACTCATCTGGGGATAGATAGGGTCGTGCATGAATAATTTCTATACTTTCATCATCCCATTACAGATTCCGGGTGCCACACTCCGACCATACCCACAATTGACTAGTGGGGTTATGCTAGATGTGTGGGATTCCCCAGATTAGGCGGAACATCAAATGGTCCAGAATAAGAACCATATATCAAGACGAATCATTGGCTATGAAAAAAATAATTTTCATCCCTACCCTTCCCCAACTAGCATGATTGTGAATGACGGATCAGAGGACATTACCATGTGGGGCTACCTCTGTCACGACCCAACCCAACGAGGCTCGAGCCGCGACACCCCAAGCTCTCCTCCAATAGGCTAGGGGCTGGCGACTAGCGCCGAGTAGGCTATCAAACACATGGGAGGAATTATCCTAAGGTACCTGTACACACACACCCACATACACTTCTATGCAACAGTGCATAGATATTAAAAACTGGAATGAAAATTCATGCAGACAACTATCCCAAACCAGAGTACAACAGAAGTACAAAAAGTGAAAAATAGGGCCCAACAAAAGAAAACTGCAAAGTGCCCAACCTGCTTATAAAGAGGGTAAACACTGTCAAAACACCTGCCGGTAAGATCCTCAGCACAACTGCAGTAAACACCATGATCAAACCCACTCACTAAGCTCTTCCGGCTCCAGGTCCACCTGGGACTCCGTCAATAGGAATGTGGTATGCACAAGACACAAACATGTGCGGGCAAAGCCCGTGTAGGGGTGAGTATAACAATACTCAGTAGGAAACCCAAAAACCCAAAAAAAAAGAGAGCAACTGAAAGGAAACAGTCCTCTCATCCCATCCAGAGGGAACATAGATGAGAGAGAAACTCCATCTCGTGACCATCCTCGGCTAAACACAACTAGTCAGCTCAACTCAGGTGTACGCCCATACATACACCTTGAACAAACCGGATATACACATCTCACACAATAAGCCCCATGAGGTAACGACCTCATCACCAGTAACTTTCCACAACCAGGAGAACACGCTCCACTATCACTATCATCCCAGATGCGACTCGTCCGAGAGATACACTGCATCAGGTTTCTCATAAACCTATTAGACACTCACACGATAGATCACCCTCGTCGGATAGTGTCACTGAGAAAACCAAATTGATATAACAAGAACAACAAACTCCCCGGAGAGGGGATTGATTCTAGGGTCCGCTAGGGGATACCAGAACCAACACCGGTATATGAAGATCTCACTGATAGGGGTTCATGCCCAGGGTCCACTAGGGGATACCACAACACGATCTAGCATTCGTAGATCTCATAGATAGGGGATCACTCCCAGGATCCGCTGGAGGATACCACAACCTAATCTGGTTCTCAAAAGAAACACATCTCACATATTGAGGATCTACGCCTACGTAAAGGTGGTCATGATGATACTGGAACACTATCTGGTATAACTCACGACGTAGGGGATCGAACTGACAATGTCGCAACCCTACAGAAACCACGCGCTGAGTAGGGGATCTTATGACCAACAATACCGTAACCCTAATATATTTCTCATGCTGAGAGGGGGATCGTATACCCGATAGTGCCAAAACCCTTCTAAACACAGCCCACTGTGTAGGGGATCATATTCCAATGATGTCACAAACCCTATAGGGTTAACCTGAGAGATAGGGGATCACTTCCCATGGATAAGCGGTCACAACGATTCCAAGAACCTGATCTAGGGAAACGATGCTAGAGGATCTCGCTCGGGGCCCACCGGAGGGATGCCACAACTCTAATAGATTAAACATCCCATCAAGTGGATAACATGCCTATAATAAGGTTGTGATGCCGCGTGAACCCTAATAGGAACAAAACAAGGGAGTACCCTCAACCACTGTTGTTCCAAACATCGCAAACCCACGTGACCTACCATAACACCATCCCACGCACCTCCAAGGCCGATAATTAGGCCACCATCGCGATCCATATGAAAAAACACGCAGGATAGGCTGTTTACTCACCTGAAACGAACAACCGGTTAAAATGCACTATTCACCGTTGCTAGCTCATTAGGTGCCCACAGAACAATCCTAAAACTCATCAAGTGGATCATACTAAAGAGATACCCTTGGAAAAACACATGGAATCGACTACTCATTCGTCTGAAATGGACTCCCGGTGAAAAATGTTCTATTCAATGAATCTAGATCGGGTGGGGCCCATGCCTCGATCCGGAATCTAATCAAATGGATCACACCATTGTGATCCTCTCAGAAAAACACATAGGATCGACTATTCATCCACCAAAATCGGACTCCTGCTGAAAATGTTGCGTTTCTCCGTAAACGCTAAAACCCAGCCTCATGGGGCCCGCATGCCAAACTCAGTTCCAACACCTGAAAACCAACAATAAAAGTCCTTCATACCATCAGGGCCTCAACGCCACTAACGACACATCAATTGGATGCTCCGGATAGAATATACAACGGCCCGAAGTCGAATAATAATAAAATATTATTATTTTATTTGACGTTTCAAGCTCACAGGCCATGACCCCAACTCATAAAATTCCCAAAGTGAGTTCAAAAGATTTTTCGCGATGCAAGGAACACGTTGCCATAAATGGCTCACAAATCGGAGTTACAGTTTACGAGTTACGGGGGTTTAAATTACCCTTGGAAAAAACCTGGCCGGACCACTACCTGCCCCACCGAAAATCACTGTACCGGTGCTGGAAACCACCGCGCCGCCACCGGATTACACCGCGTCACCGCCCGAAACCGCCGCACCCCCGCCGCTTTTCCGGAATCTGCCCTGGATGCCACCCTCATTGCTGGAAAACTGGGTTTTTATGCTGGAAATTTTCCGGGAGCCACTGAGAGCATCCCGGTACTTGATCGTACCACGATTCACTGTTTCATTTTCACCCTTACACCGTTGTGCTAGACATATTTTGTATTAAAAATTATAAAAATATTATCAAATTTTACTTCATGTTTGATTCAATAATTTTGTTTTTATCACTATTAAATAGGGCAATGATACTTGTTTTGAAAATTACAATGTAGGTGGAGGTGATTTGGAGGGCCCTTGACGAAGTGAAAGAAAACTGGGCCAAAATTTCATGGATCCATGGACATCTGTCCACTGTTTTGCATAGTGCACAAAATCGGTGCATCCAAATGGGCTGAAATGTTTTGGGCCTGTCCAACATGCAATAGGCTACATTTCATATGGAGGAACCCAATCCTGATTCGGCTTGTATGGGGCCCATACGAACTGATCTGTCCAAGCCACCGAATTTGGACCAAGTCAAATGTGGTGTTCTGTATTGTATCAATATCTTGAGCTGTAGTTTTCCACACGGTGCCAAACATTCGGTGGAGACATTCAAGAAGTAGGGCTACAACTTTTCTATTTCCTCCAAAGCGAGATAAGACTGTCTGAAGGCCGAAACGCGTCGTGCAAGTGGATTGATGAAATCTGTGTGCCCAAAACCACCTCCCACATTTCCTATAAAAGGGCACCTTGGGCTCCTCATTTGTAAGTTCGGCCAAGGAGTGAAGTGCGGCCAATTTGGAGTCCCATAGGAGTTCCCTAATCAACTTGTAGGTTATGGAGGCCCCTATCCTCATAGGGGGATGAACAATGAAGAATGAGTTCAACCCGAGCTTCCTCCTCCTCCCGATGTCGAGCTAAAAGTTGGCTGTTCATTGTGAGGGAGCTACACACATGTCAAGGGAGTTCCGATGCATAAACTAGCTACTGGTTTGGAGTAATTTGGGTGCTTAACCATTTCATTCCATTTATCTTATTTTATTTCATATTTTAATGCTTGATTTGATACATGCGAGTGTTATGCTCTTAATTTCTAACCAATCAGTGTGAGGTTTTGAGTTCGTGACTTGTGTTATTACGATTTGACATCACAATAATCCTTTTCATACCCAACTTATTGAGATTTCAATATGCTTTTGAAGCTCATATTCCATGCATAAGTACTGGACCTTGACAATACAATTGTTACATCAAGGTTCGGTCCTTAAAGCATAGAAATAAAAGCTTAGGAATTAATCGGGATTCCAATTAATTCCAACCAAATAATTACTCTAAACCTAAGTTGAATCTCTATGAACAATGAACTCGATATGTGTGTAGTGAAATCACATCGACACTTTTATCTCATATTTCTCAAAATCCACTTGCGCACTCATCCTTTAAGCTATTTCAACTAAGTCATTGTTTTAAACTGTTTTCAGAACCACCCCCTCTCTTAGTCATTTTTATTAAAAATACACACTCTAAACCTACCAATGCTCCCTGAGAGATGACCTAGGGTTTACCCTAGACTATAAATCAACCTTAAAAATATAATCAATTTGACGTTTCAAGACAACGTGGTCAAATTTTGGCGTCGTTTCCAGGGGGCGCTTTGGTTTTTAGTGTGTGTTTTTGATAAAGTAGTTGTAAATTTTGTGAATATTTGTTTGTTTGTTTTTCTACCTTTTATTTATTCTTGTGTTCTAATATATATCTTGTGTAGGTTCTGTGCATGAAGCGTTCTACTTCGGGATACTTACCACCTTTCGAACCCGAACCAGAGAGGATCCTACATCAACGAAAACGAGACACACAAGACCACACTTTGAAGGAGGAGACATCAAATATTAAAATTCTTCTTGATCCTTCTTCTTCTTCTGAAGCCAAAGTTAAAATTGAACATAACTTGTATAAAAAGGCTGAAAATAATAGAACACTAAAATAACTAACCTCACCTGATGTTGATATCAAACCCACTTACATTCAATTACAAGGCAAGGCACCCAATTTTGAACTGAAATCTGGTCTAATCCATTTATTACCAAGATTTCATGGGTTGCCTGGAGAAGACCCTCATAAGCACTTAAAAGAATTTCATACTCTATGTTCAACCTTAAAACCTACTAATGTGGATGAAGATCAAGTGAAGCTTAGGGAATTCCCATTCTCATTATAAGACACTGCAAAAGATTGGTTATACTATGTCAATTCACCAATTAGGGGCTGGGCTGACATGAAATGCCTTTTTCTTGAAAAATACTTCATATCCTCTCGAACTGAAACTATAAGGATAGAAATATGTGGTATAAGAAAATCTCAAGGGGAAACATTACATGAATATTGGGAACGCTTTAAAAGGTTATGTTCAAGTTTCCCACACCACCAAATAAGTGATCAACTTTTAATTCAATATTTTTATGAAGGTTTGATTCCTATTGATTGAAATATGATTGATGCTCCTACAGGTGGTGCATTGGTAGACAAGACCCCAATTGCTGCAAGAACCCTCATTGAAATCATGGCACAGAAAACTCAACAATTCGGTACACGGTCCAGTGTTCCCATTCGAGGTGTCCATGAGGTGCAAAGTACTGAGTTTGAGAAGAAGGTGAACACGAAGTTCGAAGACGTAAGTACCCTTCTACAACAACTTGTTCTCTCCCAAGGGAAATATCAATCTCCTCCTCCCATCCATTGTGGAATCTGCTCTTCTGACACCCACTATTCTGACCAATGTCCTCAATTGAGAGAAACTTCTGAGAGTTGTGAGGCAATATTTCCAGGACGCCCCTTTAACCAACCCTTTAGGAAAGAACCATACTATCCATACAACCAAGGGTGGAAGGACAACCAAGCCTATAGGTAAGGGGGTATTCAAACCAACCTCAACGGCAATGGAACCAACAGGGTCAGAGTAGTCATCCACCACCACCCAGAAATCATCAACCACACCAAAGGACATTCCCACCACCCCCTCCAAAAACTGATCCTAGCCTAGAAGATATGATGAAGCAAATAGCTGCCAATAATATCCAATTCCAACAAACCACCCAAGCAGCCATACAAGACCTAAAGACCCAACTAGGCCAACTTGCCAACTCGGTGGGGGGAAATCCAAACTCATGGGTCGGGTAAACTACCATCTCAACCAGTAGTAAACCGTAGGGATAAAGTAAATGTTAGTGACATCACCCTTAGGAGTGGGACACAACTCAAAAGCCAAATTACCCCTCTATTAGAGTCCTCCCATCCAAAGGACACCACCATCCCAAATGCTGAAAATGGTCCAAGAGAAGAAAACCCTTTTCCTAAGAGAAGCCCTTCCAAGGGAAGGACTATGGCTGTTGATGAGCCACCTATCCCAACCATTCCACTTCCATTTCCTCAAAGGGATGCACATCCTAGGAAACAAAAAGAAACTGAACTTGATAATGAAATCTTGGAGACTTTAAAAAAAGTGCAGGTTAACATTCCATTGATTGATGCCGTCAAGCAAATTTTGAGATATGCCATGTTTCTAAAGGAGATGTGTACCCACCGAAGGCGACTTAGAGGTGATGAGAGGGTGAGCCTGGGGAGGAATGTCTCAGCATTGATACAACCATCACTTCCCACCAAGTGCAACGATCCTGGGACATTCTCGATTCTGGGCACCATAGGGGAGTATTCATGTTCCAACGCTATGCTTGATTTGGGTGATTCTATTAATGTGATGACTCACTCTATTTACTCTTCATTGCAGGTCGGTGAACTAAAGCCCACTGGTATTGTCATTCAACTAGCAAATCGGAGTACAGCACACCCCTCTGGTGTGTTAGAGGATGTTCTTGTGAGGGTGAAAAATATAATTTTTCCTGCTGATTTTTACGTGCTTAAAATGGAAGATGATAGGATGAATGGACATGCCCCAATTATATTGGGGCGACCTTTCTTGAAAACCACCAAAACCATAATTAATGTCCATAATGGTACATTATCTATGGAGTTTGGTGGTAATACTGTCCACTTCAATATCCTTGATGCCATGAAGCAGCCCTTAGAAGAACACTCCTCTTTCTCTGTCAATTCAATTGATGTTCTCCCTTCCCCTGAAACAACTTATTTTCATTCCCCTGATCCCCTTTCTGAGTTTTCTTCTTTGACTGAAATTCTTGGTAATGAGTCATGTGATGATTGTTGTAGCGGTCTAGATAAATGTCATGCATGTTTGTTAATTGATGATTTCTTGAACACAGAGGATCACATAACCATAGATGACACTAATAAGATTGTAAAAGCTCTTTCCTCATTTGAGGATGTTACCATTGAGCAGTTAGATGAGATCAGTGACTTCTCACTTTCACACACACTTCCGTCAATCCAAAATCCCCCAGAATTGGAACTGAAACAACAGCCTCAAGATTTAAAATACTCATATCTTGAGAATGGAAACAAGTTGCCCGTCATCATTGCTAGTTCACTCCCTCCTACGCATGAATTGCGACTGCTTGATCTTTTGAGGGAGTATAAACAAGCTTTGGGATGGACACTTGCTGACATTCCTAGCATTAGCCCATCAATTTGTACACATCATATTTTATTAAATGATGAGGCTAAACCAGTGAGGCAGTCACAACGTCGACTGAACCCAAACCTACTTGATGTTGTTAAAAAAGAAGTAACAAAATTGTTGGCTGCTGGAATCATTTACCCTATCTCTGAAAGCCAATGGGTCAGTCCTGTTTAAGTAGTTCCTAAAAAAACTGGCCTTACTGTAGTTAAAAATGAAAACAATGAATTGGTTCCAACTCGTGTGCAGAATAGTTGGCGTGTCTGTATAGACTATTGCCGACTAAACAAATACACTAGGAAGGAACATTTCCCATTGCCATTCATTGACCAGATGCTAGAGAGGCTAGCAGGGAAGTCCCATTACTATTTCCTTGATGGGTATTCTGGATACTTTCAGATCCATATTGCCCCTTAGTATCAGGAAAAGACAACCTTTACTTGCCCCTTTGGTACATTTTCTTATAGAAGGATGCCATTTGGTCTGTGCAATGCTTCGGGTACTTTCCAACGATGTATGGTTAGTATTTTTTCGGATTACCTGGAGAATTGCATGGAGGTTTTTATGGATGATTTTACTATTTATGGATCCTCTTTTGATGAATGTTTGAGTAGTCTTGCTTCTGTTCTACATTGCTTTATTGAAAAGAATCTCGTATTAAACTATGAGAAATGCCATTTCATGGTGCGACAAGGCATAGTTTTGGGACATGTCATTTATGGGGAAGGTATCCAAGTGGAAAAATCAAAAGTATATATCATTTCCTCCCTACCATTCCCTAAGAATGTTCAGGATGTGCGGTCTTTCCTGGGTCAGGCTGGATTTTATCGTCGTTTCATTCGTGACATTAGTAAAATTGCACTTCCCCTCTCCCGATTACTCCAAAAAGAAAAAGAATTTGATTTTGATAAAAAATGTGAGGATGCTTTCAATAAGTTAAAATGGAGTCTCATGTCACCCCCGGTAATCCAACCACCTCGGTGGGATTTACCATTTGAGCTCATGTGTGACGCCTCTAACTATGCAGTTGGGCCAGTCTTGTCACAAAGGGTCGACCGAGCTCCACATGTCATAGCTTATGCCTCACGTACTCTAGACCCTACCCAAGTAAACTACCCCACCACTAAAAAAGAATTTCTTTTCATTCTGTTTTCCTTGGATAAATTTAGGTCATACCTTTTAGGGTCCAAAGTCATTGTGTTCCCAGACCATGAAGCCCTCCCATATCTCCTTAAGAAACTGGAAGCCAAACCACGTCTCATTCGCTAGATGCTCCTCCTTCAAGAATTTGATCTAGAAATTAGGGATAAAAGGATCAGAGAATGTGGTTGCTAACCAAATCAGTAGGATTCTCCCATCCTCGGACATTGACTCATCCCCCTGTATTCCCATAAATGAATTGTTTCCTGATGAGGAATTGTACCGAGTGTAAGATGCTATTCCTTGGTATGCTGAAATTGTAAATTATTTGGTAGCGTCTTGAATTCCTGCTGATTTCACCAAAAACCAGGCCGACCGTCTAAAACATGAGTCTCATTGGTACATTTGGGATGACCCCTACCTCTGTCTCACATGTAGTGATCAAGTTATTAGGAGTTGTGTTCCCGATAGTGAGTTTCAGTCTGTCCTTAGGTTCTGCCACACACTTGCTTGTGGGGGCCACTTTGGTCCCCAATGGACTGCTCGCAAGGTCTTAGATTCTGGTCTCTTTTGGCCCACATTGTTTAGGGATGCCCATGAATTCTGTAAATCTTGTCCTCGCTTTCAAAGAATAGGGAATGTCTCTAAAAGAAATGAGATTCCCCAACAACCCTTACTCTTCCATGAAATTTTTGATGTTTGGGGCATTGACTTTATGGGACCATTCCCCAATTAATTTGGGAACCTTTACATTCTTCTGGCAGTGGATTATGTTTCAAAGTGGGTAGAGGCACGAGCCACGAGGACTGATGATTCCAAGATAGTTGCGGGATTTTTGAGAACCCAAATATTATGTAGGTTTGGATTACCTAGGTTTATCATCAGTGATCAGGGTTCTCATTTCTGCAACCGCACAATGCAATCTATTTTGCGCAGGTATGGGGTTGGGCATCGAGTGTCTACTGCTTATCACCCACAAACAAATGGTCAAGATGAAGTATCAAATAGAGAGGTAAAACAGATTCTTGAGAAAACGATTCAGCCAAACAGAAAAGACTGGAGTCTTAGACTCGATGATTCATTATGAGCTTACCATACTGCATTCAAAACTCCAATTGGCATGTCACCATATCGGCTAGTTTTTGGGAAGAGTTGTCACCTCCCTGTTGAGGTAGATCACCGGGACTACTAGGCTATTAAACAATGAAATTCTAATCTTTTTGGTGTAGGTATTCAAAGGAAGTTGCAGATTCAGGAGTTGGAGGAAATGAAAAGAGATTCATATGAGAACTCCTGAGTTTATAAAGAGCGAACCAAGGCTGCCCACGACCGTCTCATCCTTCATCGTCAGTTCCACATCGGGCAGAAGGTCCTCCTCTACAATGCAAGGCTGAAGCTGCACCCTGGTAAGCTTCGTTCCCATTGGTTTGGACCATACATTTTTACTAATGTCTCTCCATTTTGTGTTTGTCCAGGTTCAAAATGAAGACACCAAGCAAACCTTCACTGTCAATGGGCAGCGGTTGAAGAACTTCCATGAAGCCATTCCAGAGTCCCCAATGGAGGAACTCCATGTTCAAGAAGCAAACTATGAATGACATCAACCAGGTTTTATCCTTCCTTCCCACATTCTCTCTTACTATAGTGAGGAAACTTCATAATCTAGGTGTGGGGGGGGGGTGGATACATTTCTGGGTTAGTTAGGAATTTTCATCGTTTTCACCATTTTTTTCTCTTTTTTTCCTTCTTTATGGTATTTTCATTTTCCCCAACAATTTCGAAATTCCATGATGTGGTGACCATAGAGTGGGGAAAGTAAAAATACCATAACGATGGCTAAAAAAATTTGTGTATGAGTTTACCATCAAGGAGTGATTTTTAGTGAATTGGTTTCTTGTCAATGATATATTTGGTCGTATCTATGTGAAACCTGTGAGATGATTGATGCCCTTTGTGTGAGTAATTTTTTGGAAAACTGTGTCAGTAATATCTCCACAAATTTTTATGACCAAACCACAAAGTGTGATTATTTCTTACTTAATATAAGGTAAATATATGTTGGGTTAATGTTTTTCAGCTTTAAATGATATTTCCATACGTTTGTTCCTTATCCGATCTGTTTCATTACTGTACCAGATTGACCTATGCGTGTGTACCTAATGTCCGACTGTTGTACGCCCTCAAAAAAAATATAATAATAAAATAAAATAAAATTGTTGTGTCTTGGGTAGGTCAAAAACCACTCATCCTCAACCTTTGATCTTGTTATAACTATTTCAATTAGTGTCGTGAGGAGATCAAACAAGGGTTGAGAGATGAATGTTAGATTTGTTCCAATT
This sequence comes from Viscum album, assembly GCA_963277665.1. Classification (NCBI taxonomy): domain Eukaryota; kingdom Viridiplantae; phylum Streptophyta; class Magnoliopsida; order Santalales; family Viscaceae; genus Viscum; species Viscum album. The sequence continues at coordinate 1,197,147,581 of OY728139.1, forward strand.
GAAACATTAAAAAAAATATAATAAATGAGGGGAGTGATGAAATGTGCAACATATGGGGATATCTAGGTCGGGAGCTTATGGTTTGACTTCTGGGAATGCTTAAATGAGTGGGTCTTTAAATATGATTGCAAAGGATGTAGGAAATGTTCGGTGACAAATCATTTAAGCTGAAAAATATTAAAATAACATATATTTATTGGATAGAAAGTGGAAACAATAGCATCGAATGGTTTCCGCACACACACATGGAGAGTTAGTGTCATGATTTACTTCTGAATTCCTTTCTCAATTGGGTATCATGAATCTTTTTGAATTTCGCTATGATATGATTTATGAGACATCTTTGTTTATTTTCACTAGGAAGAACTCCTTGGTGTGGTTCGTGCATTGATAACTTTACTTTAAATAAAATGTCCTCAAATGATAAATCCTCAGGATGTTGGAAATATATATATATATGCATCAATGTATTTGGATATATGACTTTTCCCAGGAGTTCAAATGTTTAGGTGTGGGGGTGTGATCGTACCACGAATCACTGTTTCATTTTCACCCTTACACTACTGTGCTAAACATATTTTTTATTAAAACTTATAAAAATATTATCAAATTGTACTTCATGTTTGATTAAATAATTTTGTGTTTATCACTATTAAATAGGGAAATGATACTTTTTTTGAAAATTACAATGTAGGTGGAGGTGATTTGGAGGGCCCTTGATGAAGTGAAAGAAAACCGGGCCAAAATTGCATGGATCCATGGATATCTTTCCACTGATTTGAAGAGTACACAAAATCCGTGCATCCAAAAGGGACGATATTTTGTAGACCTGTCCAAAATATACTAGGCTACATTTCATATGAAGGAATCCAATCCTGTTTCGGCTTGTATGGGGCCCATCCGAACTGATCTGTCCAAGCCACCGAATTTTGACCAAGTCAAATGCGGTGTCTTGTATTTTATCAATATCTTGAGCTGTATTTGTCCAAACGGTACCAAACTATCGGTGGAGACAGTCCAGAGGTAGGGATATAACGTTTCTATTTTCTCCAAATCAATATAAGACTGTCTGAAGGCCGAAACGCGTCATGCAAGTGGATTGATGAAATCTGTGTGCCCAAAACCACCTCCCACATTTCCTATAAAAGGGAACCTTGGGATCCTCATTTGTAAGTTCGGCCAAGGAGTGAAGTGCTGCCAATGTGGAGTCCCATAGGATTCCCCTAATCAAATTATAGGTTCTGGAGGCCCCTATCCTCATAGGTGGATAAACAATGAAGAAGGAGTTCAACCCCAGCTTCCTCCTCCTCCCGATGTCGAGCTAAAAGTTGGGTGTTCGTTGTGAGGGAGCTACACACATGTCAAGGGAGTTCCGATGCATAAACTAGCTACTGGTTTGGATTAATTTGGGTTTTTAAACATTTCATTCCATGTATCTTATTTTATTTCAGAATTTAATGCTTGATTTGATACATGCGAGTGTTATGCTCTTAATTTCTAACCGATCGGGGTGAGGTTTTGAGTGCGTGAATTGTGTTGTTCCGATTGGACATCACAAGAATCCTTTTCATACCCAACTTATTGAGATTTCAATATGATTTGGAAGCTCTTATTCCATGCATAAGTACTGGACCTTGACAATATGATTGTTACATCATGCTTTGGTCCTTAAAGCATAGAAATAAAATCTTAGGAATTAATCAGGATTCCAATTAATTCCAACCAAAGAATTACTCTAAACCTAAGATGAATCTCTATGAACAATGAACTTGATATGTGTGTAGTGAAATCACATTGACAAATTTATCTCATATTTCTCAAAATCCACTTGGGAACTCATCCTTTAAGCTATTTCAACTAAGTCATTGTTTTAAACTGTTTTCAAAACCACCCCCCCTCTTAGTCATTTTTATTAAAAATACACACTCTAAACCTACCAACGCTCCTTGAGAGATGACCTTGGATTTACCCTAGACTATAAATCAACCATAAAAATATAATCAATTTGACGTGTCATGACAACATGGTCAGTACTCCAAATTTAGATCCAAAAAATGTTTCAGAAACCTCAAGACCCGAACTATACAACACTTTCAAAAATTTGATGAAAAAAAAGGATCCTGGATTTTAAAACTGAAACTGCCTACCTCGCCGGAGAAACGCAGATGTTTCGGGTGCATAACGACTCCGGCGATGCCCTGAAGCTCGATCTACTAGCAATTGGTGTAGAAAATAGACGATTCCAGTTCGAATCAGCGAAGAACGGATGAGGGTGGGGAGGTGGTATCGCTGCGATAGGAGAAAATGGGGGGGGGGAGGGTGGTTGATTGATTTTTTCATTTTTGTTTTTATAAAAACCTCATTTAACTCCTCGTCCACTCGCCTCCGACCCGACACCCGATGCAGACAATGGTACGGTCTCCCTTAGGGTAAATGCACCGTTCTGAACACAATGACAAACTTAGATTTGTGATCCGAGACTCCTTTCAGAAGTTATTCAAGTCAATGCTCGTAAATAAACTTTTCCTTTTATTAACGAAAACGCCCCTGGTGGATTTTCTCACAGCAGGCCCACGCCCGCAATGTTTACACCCCACCTAGGGTAAACGGCATGCTCCGAACACAACCGTGCCCTCAGATTTCTGTTATGAGATACCATTTAGGAGATATCACACCCCCTCTATGTGAATAGTATAAAAATAGTTAATATTTCTATAAAATTTATTCCGGACACACCAGGCCTTAGAATCGCATTCCGTCTTCTCATCTAGCTCTGGAATTATTCATAGAAATATTCCTAAGTCTGACAGGGCCAAAACCTGAGTCGCTACAACCTCTTTTCCCTGAGGGAGGGTATCATAGTGGCTCTCATAAGCAAGTAACTTATCTACGAAGGGTACATTCCTTGCAGATTTGACCGTCATTTTGGTGGTGTTCAAATCTTATGTCCCTAGTCCCTCAATGATGTTCGTGAGAATTGAAATTTGATGGTAGCCATGTAGTCGTGGTAGATGTTCACCCAAGAGGACACTGGTTGCGAGGTCAAGAATCCCGAGTTTGTAGACCCTATTCCTTTCCTTTCCAAAAACTACACCAACTAGTAGGTTTAGTCATACTCGGATGACCAGTTGGGAATATTGGTTCCCACTATTCAGAGCTCCAAACAGTCAAAGGGTAATGGAAATATGACGAATGTTGCTGCACTAACTCAGCCAGGAAAGGCCCTCTAGAATCTTGTTGGCCCTGTGCTTCTGGGGAATGTTTTCACACATCAGGGTGTCTCTTTTCATGCTATTGAAGCTACTGCTAGGTGTTATCTAGCCATACCCATAGATGCTGCCTTTTAGAGGGCTTGAAGGTAATGGGATGGGTTCAAAAATCAGTCATCCTTTCATAGTAGACACTCCATGATCTGTGGTGATATCTTCAGGGTAGGGAAGTGTTGTTTGGTTATAGGGGATATATTTCTGTGCCTACTCATATTTTTACGACGATGGACCAGAGAGGGTAAATCTGTATCTTCAAGATCTCGAGGTTTACATCCATTCTCGTCAGCATTACTCGGTGTCAACCCACCAGGTCCAAGCCATGTTACGGATGGTGATCGACAAGGAGGAGGGTAGAAGTGATTGTTCTTTAGGAGAGGATGATCTTTCCAGTCCTCCTGTTGCGACTGAGGAAATGCAATACCCATCCTTACACTTGGAGTCCCACAAATGGGCAATTCCAGAGAGTTCAAGGGTGGTGGTGGTACCCAGGAAGCAGTCACGACTAACGACACCCCTACCTACTTCTATTGCTACTACACCCCCTCAGGTTGATACTCTTAGGCTAGCCAATCATGTTACGACTACATTTTGAGATGCGTGGAGGGTTTGGGGTGACTTGAGGGCCAGTGGTTCTGATGAAGGTGTATGGAAGCTGCTTCAAGAGATGCCTTTCCAGAATCCAGGCCTTGGATCATTTTTTCTCCTAATTATGTTTTGGTAGAATAATATCTTTGTGAGTCAGTCGTGTTCTTAAAAGACATGAATCAATACATGCAATCACTAAAAACCCATAATTATGGGTCTGACTGAGTGGCTCTAATGATGATACACTCTATAGCATCTTATACTAAGGAAGATGTCATCTTATATATATAACCCACGTATTTCCTTATGTATTGTGATGAGTTTAACATATTTTATCTTCCCTGAAGATTCTGAGGAGTCCCAAGAAGTGATACCTTCCCTAGAGTACACCCCCTGGGGTACTGTAGTGGGCGAACATGCAACTTCGACTGTGGGGGTTTTTGGAGAAGGCTCTACTGGCCTGACCGAGCATATGGAGACAACCATTTCATACCTGAATAGGGTATTCCCTCCTCTGGATCCACCTAGTTTCTCAGGTGGGGAGCCATCTACTCAGAAAATCAATAAATTTCCACCGACATCCTGACTGTTGAAACATATCAGACATGGAATCACGGGTAATCCTTTTTTCCTTATTCTCTAATTATCAAATCTGATGCTTTGATATTTCCAGTTATTGTATTTTTGTGTATTTTGGTTCAATGCTAATTAGTAATCAGGCTGTACTTACCCAAGTGGGTGTGGTTCCCACCCCTTTGTTAATAGAGGAATTACCTACGACCACACTTGATCATGGTATGGGGCCGACCCTATTGATGATGTTGGTGGTATAGAAGTCCCTATCCCGATTTTGAAGATCAGGAATTTGACAGAGGAGGGGAAACTGGGTGTTGAGAGTTTCGATGATTATACTGTCTCCACAACTACAGGGGAAGATGATCCACCCTTGTTGCCAATAGTTGAAGTGAGAAAACTGAATTCATCACCCCAGTCTACTGAAAATGTTTTAGATCTGACAGAGTGAGCTACCCAGGATTCTATGGACCACGGTCCAGTGGAGAAAGAGATCTCGAGAGAGGATACAACCCTTGCTCCAGAAAACTTGGAGTGGGCTATCATCCTATTTTTTGGGGGAACAATTTCTACAAGGTTAATTTACTTAGGCGATCGTTTGGTGACTGCCTTGGAAGTTGTTGGTCTTGGGAATGGCCTCAAGTCTTGGGAACCTCCTTGTGTCCATGAGTATTATTTATAGGTTGAGTACATAACATCATATTCATCAGGTGGTAGTGGCAGTGCAGGGCATGAGGACACCAACACTTTAAGTATTGGGGGGTAAGCTTCTCAATCTCATTACCACTAACCCCCTTTTCTACACTTCTCTAATTAGGGGTACTTATCTACTTCATTTTGTTTCTGGGATTCCAGGCCACAACCACAGGTGTTGGCAATCACACCAATAAGACCAATCCTACCCTTGACCTTAACTGGGGACATGGTTGTTGAGGCATTTGAACGCGCAGTCGAAACTAGATCAGTTCCCTCTCTGGTGACATTTCTACCTGCATATATTTCATCCTCTAGGATTGATTTCGAGGCTAATCAAGGGGATCTTTCTAGCCTTCGACCTTCTTTTAAGAGGTCATGGGAAAATATCTAGAGGCTAATTTCTCAAATTCCCCTAGCTGATATGCCAACCAAATTTTCGAGACTATGCAACTAGTTCAAAGTGATGGGATCTAACAACTTTAACTCTCTTGGAGTCTATGAAATAATTAAATACGTGGTTTCTACCCGGGAGAAAGTTGACGGAATCGAGTCCAGCCTTTCTACTTTTGAAGACAAAATCCTATTTTGTTGTGACCCGTCTACTTTGTATGACATAAGCTCATGATCATGTTGGGGCAATCAAAAGTATAAAAAACGAGCTCCCTTGGAAATGATCCCAAGTCGAGGAGCTGGATCACAAATTGGATTAGGTGAATCGAAAAATGGAACAACTGATGAAAGATCAGGATCGACTGAGGCGAGAGAGGGATCGTGTCCTAGCTACAATTGTTAAGGGGAAAATGCAGGTAAAAAATGAGATGAGGGTGAGTTACAAGATAGAACGGGAGGCCGAATATTTGCGGGCTGGTGTAGAGGACGAGACGACCACCCTGTAGAGTCTCCATCAGGTTATTGAGGATTCTCACTGAATCCTGATACATATTTTTATGTCTGTCAGAAGCCTCCTGTAGTATTCATGCCCTACCAAAAGAAGCTATAGGTTTTGGAGGCCTTCCATACAATTTTTGTAATATAATAGATGATTATTATCCTCAATACTTTTCTAATGTTTTTTCCTATAATATTAATTAATTTAAACGGTTTCTATATAAACAACAATTCAACAAACCTTAATTAAACATAGCATGGGAAAATTAAAATAGAAAGAAAATAACCAGCTCTAAATTTATCCCGGATCTAGGGATCTAGTGAGCATAGTTTGACTATTGCTTGGGTTTCATAGGAAAACCCTACAATATTTGTGTCTCTTCTGAAAATTCCCTAATTTTTTCCTATGACCATTTAGTGTGGACTTAAAAGGTATATATCGGATTTTTCTTAGGTCGACCTTTGAGAGTTTTTAAACTAATATGATTTGTGCCTCTTGATTTTTTATTACTCAATGTTTTACTGAGGACATACAGGGTGTTGGCATGGTGAGCTGATACTCAAATTTTTCCCAAGATGCCCTTTGGAAGTTTTCATCTCGACGAGTTTCATACCTGTTTCTCTGAGCACTTTAAAGTCCCGCAAAGAAGACTATCATCACTGATGTTTTTAAGTCGAATAGTTTTGACCAAATGTGATTGGGCGAAGGCCCTGAGGAGGTTTTTACAAATTATGGATGCATTAATACCATTAAAATGTATATGAGGTAAAATTTTCATTCAATTTTAAAAAACATGTAGGGCATGCCATGGGGCATAGGATCCATATGGGAATAGAGAGGTAGGATAATCACCACCTAAGGAATAATTACCATTGGTAGATAGTATAAGGGAGATCAATATGTAGTGCCACTGAGGTAATGGTATGCATAGTTGTTTAAAGGTGTCCTGAAGTCAATGATTGTCCATTTCTGATGGCTGGGTAACTTCATAGAAGTTCGAGTAATGAAGACCACCAGGAGTGGCTCAAAAGGGACATGGTTTCTGAAGGGTTTGGGGACATCCATATTAATCATGATTGTGGATAATAAACCACTTATACACATAATTGGTTGAAATTAAGGAGGGTTGGAGATTGACATAGTTTAAAGTCATACTGCTGGGACATTCCTTAAAAATGGAATAGCTTTCCCCAGATCTCAGAAATTTAACCAAAACTGTCCCACCATACTTAGACATGATAGTGAAAAGGCTTGTAAAGTTCAGCTCAGAGAGTATCCAAATCCCAGGACGGATATGAGGGATCAGAGGCCAAGAGGCGTTATGAAAGAACCATTGCATAAGGAAGACTTTCCTTTGGATGATGGGCCATGGGAAATAATATGTGGAGCTGCTGAGGGAATGGTATGCAAAGTCATGCAAAGGTGTCCTTAGTTCAATGTTTGTATTCTCAAGATATCTAGGAATCTTTAGGGAATTTGGGATTCAAGACTACCAGGGGTGGTTTATGGGAGTTCGGTTCTTTCTAGTTATAGAGTGTGATTCATGAGGAGGGGGTGTCTGGACAAAGGATGATAATTTTGGGTTAAGATACCCCAAGAATGAGTGAATTAATATGTCATACATATTTTTGAGATGATGATCTGTGTAGGTCTGACCCGTACACTGAGGAAGAGAGGAAAGCTGTCTTTCATAACTAAAATCATGAAGAGTTATTTCAAGACCATGCAGTTTAACGTCACGCGACATGGAAAGTCTCTGTGAAGTTTAACGTCATGCGGTAAGGACACTGGGCATTTTTTCACTTCTTTATATATAAATGCTCATAACTGGGGACATTTCCGAATGTTGTGGTACTTGGCCTTTGCAGTTTATCACCATGTAGAAAGGACACTTTCTATGAAGTTTATCGTCATGTAGTAAGAATGCCGCTGTAAAGGTCACTATTGATTAGAGTGTAACTGGGTCTAAATACCCAAACATGTACAAGACGTGGGAAGGATGAATATAGTGTAAACTATGATTCTAAGGCATCTTGGATAAAGGGAAATTATATGAGGGATCTAGGGCCGGTGAGTGTACGAGGGTAGGGAGAGTGTCACTTGAGGATTACTTGCCTGTGGTATACAGGATATGGGTGATCAATATACAGAGCCCCTGAGGGCATGGTATGCAGAGTCATGAAAAGGCATCTACAGGTCGATGAACTTCCATGTCCAATGACCTTGGAGGTTTATGAGGATCCATGATTATTTGGGTCACATAGTCTGATGTACGGAAAGGGTGTGTCTTGTCATGTTGGAGATATTAGGATGGAATTGTTTTTTAAGCTCAGGATGTTCCTTACACTGATTTTCCCTACGCATGGGTACACTTTCACCCCGTTAATTTTATCGTCATGCGGTAAGGATGGTCTGATCATAGTTTAATAGTTATAGAGTTCAGACCAGTGCTAGCTGGTTCTACGGTTACCTATGGGAAAATCAAAGTAGGATACTCTAGAATTCTTTGATCTAAAATGGGGGATGAAGGTGTAAACTTTAATCTTGTGGTCTCTCGAAATATGAGATGTGGTATGGGGGCTCTAAGGCCGGTAAGCGTATGGAGATATGAAGAGTTTCTCCTGAGGAAGACTTGCCTTTGGTAGAGAGGACAAGGGCGATCAATATGTAGAGCCACTGAGGGAATAGTATGCATAGTCATGAAAAGGATTCCACAGTTCAATAACCTTCCACTTCCAATGGCCTTGAATGTTTATGAAGATTCAGGATCACTCATGACATGACGTCTGGAAGATGGGGAGAGATGTGTCCAAGCATACGAGAAACAACCATATTGAAATTGTCTGTTGGGCTAAAGAAACATAGTTCTAGCATTACGTTGTAGATGAAAACCATCATAGGAACCACGGGTGGATACACAAGCTAACCAGGTAGGGGCACCCTGGAAATTTCTCGATGTGAATGAGAAAACATTTATACCATAAATCCAAAAAATTTTGGGCCGGGAAATGTGATATGGGGGGTCTGAGGCCAGTAAGAATATGGATCTAGGAAGAGCATCACATGTGGAAGACATGTCTTTGGTAGATGGGCCAGGGGCGATCAATATGCAGAGATGATGAGGGAATGGTATGCATAGTCAAGAAAAGGTGTAAGCAAGTCGATGACCTTCCACTTCCAATGGCCTTGGGTGATTATGACGACCCAAAATCCTCTGGGTCATGGAGTCTAATGCCTGGAATGGATGCATCCAAATGTGAAAGGAGTGTTCCAGCTATGTTTTACCATCTATCTAGAGTGGATTATGATTTTTAACATGTAGTTTATGATCATGGGATAAGGACGGGCTCCGTGTAGTTTAGCATCATATGATAAGGATGATTGTTGTTATGTTTATTTTCATGAGGTAAGGATGAGATCCATGCAGTTTATCATCATGCAGTAAGGATGATTTCCATGCAGTTTATTGGCATGTGGTAAGGACAATGATCATTTTCAAATTTGTGCAGATTTACATAATGTGGTAAGGACAGTGTTGACCCGACTTGAAAAGTGCTTCCATGTAGTTTAACATCATGCCGTAAGGACAAAGATGAATATATGTGAAAATAAAGGGGTTTTGTGAAGTTTAATGGCTTGCAGTAAGGACGTGTTCCGTGAAATTTAGTGTCATGCAGTAAGGAAAAGGGTTATCATTCATTTTTTATGGTGGTTGGGACAAGATACTGAAATCATGGTGTCTCTATGTATCCTGCGAGGGAAGGAATCAAGCCATACGTAGTTCTAAAATCCCATGTAATTCAAAGGGGCTTCTTGCACAAATCTGATTTATACATAGGAGGGGAGAAATTTAAATGGATGTTGGGCCATGATACAGAATTCCCAACATTGATATGTATCCTGCGAGGGCAGGAATCAAGTCGTACATAGTTCTTTGAATGTGGAACAGTAGATGACACATTTCGAGAGACCAATGTATTCTCAGGTAAATACATTGTCTAATTATGATGTTTAATGTCATGAAAATAAGACATGTTTCTATGAGTTTGGGGGTCATAGAGCTCCGACTGACATTACAAAGTTTATTGTCATGTCATAGGGACGAAGTACCATGCATTTTAACGTTGTGCGATAAGGATGAGGGATATTTTTAATTTTACGTTCTGTAGCTCAGAAGATTTACTATACAGTTTATTATCCAGCAGTAGGGAAATATTTATCTTAGTTTGTGGGTCATAGAGCTCATAACTATAGTAATCACTTCCAAACAGGGTCACATGCTATGATTTTGTAGTAGAACTAACATGAATGCAGCTAGGAGCCTCTGGAATTCCACCTTAAGGGGGAAAATCCTAGACAGTTTGAAATAACAGTATTGGGATTACTGGATCTTGGTTTTGGGTCATAGAGTTCAGACCAGCACGACATAATTTATTTTCATATCGTATGGATGAAGTACCAAGCAGTTTAATGTCTTGTTTTAAGGAAACTCTATTAAAAAGTTTATTTTCATGTAGTAAGGAAATTCTGAGCTTCGCAATTTAATGTCCTGCAGCTTGGACAAAAACTACTCTTATGGATACATGAAATATTTCTTTTGAAATCTCGCATTTTTAGGAGTGGTAGTGAGCTACCCATCCATGGAGATTAGGGAATATGATCCATTGGATAAGACCTTGTGTATGACATATGGCCATCCCACTTTTTCTCCAAATTTGACGACTTTTTTCCAGGTATCATCAGGGTCTAGAGGACCAATACTAATTCCCTTTCAAGGAAAGAACTAAGAAGAACCTTTCTATTGAAGGCTAGTAAAATATGGTTTTGATATACTTCCAGGTGGTGCAAAGTGTGCAACCGCTTCTCATCCAGTTGCTCCAATTCATCAAATCACTTTTTTGCTTGCTCATCAATGGACAGTTGATCACAAATGTCAATGTGGAGCGATGGAAATTGGATTTCAATGGGATGAACTGCTTCTATTCTATATACTAATGAGTACAGAGTGTCCAGGGATGCGATTCGAGTTGGGGTTCGATAGGCCCAAAAGGAATGGAAGTGTTTGTATGGCGATGACTTCTTGTCTTTGTCCACTATTTTCTGGAGTTTGTTGGATATGTTATTTTTGAAAGCCTCTATCTATCCATTGGCCACTGAATGGTAGTGGGATGAATGATTGGTATTGATACCATCTTCCTAGTATACTTTCTCCCATTTAAAAGAGCAGAAGTTGGTGTTGTTGTCTTTCAGTATTGTATGAGGGACACCAAATCTAGTGATGATATTGTCTTTCATGAAGCGGATGATGCTTCTTGCCCTGAATTCTTTTAGGGGTGAAACTTCTGCCCACTTGGAAAAGAAGTCGGTCATTGTGCGAATATATTTGAATTGATTGACCATGGTGGGAGGATATGGTCCCATGATATCCATTAACCAGATAGCGAATGGTCATGAGTACTTAGCTTAGTGAAGTAGCTCTCGGGGATAATGAATGAAGTTGGCATGAATTTTGCAGGAGTGGAATTTCAGAGTATAGTTCACGCAATCCCATGCCAGGGTGGGCCAATTGTATCCAATCCTTCAAATATGATGAGAAATCTTGGATCTTGATAGATGTTCTCTACACACTCCGAAATGAACTTCACTAATGAAGACAAAAACCTCATATCCATAAATGTATCTAAGAAGGACTCCATCAAGGCCTCTCTTGTAGAGGACCTTCTGCAAGTTCATGTTGCCATATATGACAAAATAGACTACCCTTATTTGTATTTTCTCTATTCTAGCCCTGTTTAATGGATGTTATCCCCTTTGAAGGTAGTTCGTAATGGGAGTCATCCATCAAGTAGTAGGAGCATATGGCTCAGGGATAGGGCTGACATTGTAGATTTCATCCATGTTTGTTTAAACATACAGTAAGACCATTTGACGGTGAGCAATGCTGATAACTATTTCATCCCAGTTTGGGTTAATTAGGGTTGTGGCCATATTGGTTGATGCATCAGCCTATGCATTCTATGATCGGGGAACATATGTCAATGTCAGTTCTATGGGGAACCCTTCCATTAACCCTCGGACATGGTAGAATAGGGGGATCATCTCTTCCTTCTTAATATCATATTCACCATTTTAATACTTAATGACTAGTTCCAGGTGGCCTTTTATTTTGAGGTGATGCACTTGTACCTCAGGTGAGAGCTTTAGACTTACAATTAGGGCCTTGTATTCTGCCTCATTGTTTGAGAATCCTTCTAACAAGAGGAAGGAATATGGAAAAACTGCATGCTCTGGGGATATGAGTATGACTCCCAGCCCCACCTTTTTATACTTGGGGTCTTCTATTATATTACCTATTTGGATTCTAGATGCACCTTCAAAGTACATTTCCCATGTTCAGAAATCCTTTTGTACAGAGAAGACGTCTTCATCGGGGAGTTTGACATCTAATGAAGTGGTCTCTATTGAGGGATGTTGTACCATAAAACCGGCCAATTCTGGGCCCTTGGTATCTTTTTGAGGCAAAAACCGGATTTCAAACTATTTTAGGATGACTGGAAATTGGGATAGGTGTCCAGTTAGCATTGTATGGCTGAGGATATACTTCAGCAAATTACTACGCAAGATTGGATGAAACTCATGATGCTGTAGATAATGTCGAAAATTCTGGACCACGAAGACTCTATCCAAACAACTCTTCTCAATATATGAATATCAGGTCTCAGCATCAATTATGGTTCGGCTGAGATAATAAAGGATGTTTTCACTGTTGACATCATTCATCTACATGAGGAAGGCTTCTATGAAAACTCTAAGGTCATCACGTAGATGATAAGTGTCCTTCCTTGAACCCAAGTAATGAGCACCATTGGACCCAAGAGGTGCTTCTTGAGGCTTTCAAATGACTTTTGGTAATCATATGTCCATTGGTAGGTAACTCCATTCTTCATAAACCTAGGAAAAGATATACATTTGCCTATGAGGTTGGCTATAAAATGCCTGATATTGGCCAAGTGTCCTTGGAGTCCTCTCAGATCAGTGAGGATGTGGGGAGGTGGAAAACCAAGGATATCCTTTTTCTTATTAGGGTCGAATTTGATTCCACGATTGCATACGATGAATCTGGGAAATTTCCCTGAGGTAACCCCGAAGGTTGATTTCAAGGGATTCATCTTCATACTGTGTTGCCGATGTTTTCTAAAGATGGTTTTATGTTTTGATAGGTGATCTAAGCAATTTCATGATTTGAACACTAAGTCATCAACATAAAATTTGACAAAAATCCCCATGAATGGTTTGAAAATGTGATGCATGGCATGTTGATATGTAGCGCCAACGTTTTTCAGAACAAATGGGCATGAACTTGTTGCAAAATACTCCCTGGGGGGGCCCTGAAGGTAGTGGATTACACCTATTCTTGGGCCATTCTGATTTGATTATATCCAGAATAATAATCCATGAAGGAGAGAGACTCATATCAAGTTGTCGCATCGATCAATAGTGCGGTGATTGGGATGGGGAAATCATCTTTTAGGTGGTCCCAGTTGAGATCTCTGAAATCGATATAGAAATGGATCTGTCTATTCTTCTTTTTGACGGGGACTATGTTGGCCAACCAAATGGGATATTGGACCTCCCAAATGAAGTCTAATTTTATGATATTATCAAATTCATCGTTTATCTTGGATGAATGTGTGGGGTGCGTCCTTCTAGGGGCTTTCTTATAGCCTCGATGATCTTCTGGAAAGCCTAGGTGGTGCGTCTCCCCCTCAGGATCGAGTCCTGTCATTTTTTTTGTAATTTCTAGTGAAAAAATCTCCATGATTTCTCAAGAAGGAGGTATATACCTCTTGTTCCTCAGAACACATCACTGCACTAATGAGAGTGAGTCTCGAGTATTCTTCGATACCTATGATTATTTCCCTGAGTTCATCAATAGTTGTAGAGATATCCTCTTAGAATGTAGGAGGGGAATCTCTAAGGTACAATTCCTCTTCTTCCCCTAAATCTTCCTCCTATTCTCCTTCTAACGGGGGGAGAGCTCTTGATCTGGGCTCTCTAGAGATCAGAGGCAAGACGTTGTATAGAAATTCTGTGGTGGAAGAGACTTCCTATAGCTCAATTTGTTGTGATCCAATATCTCAAGAGGGAGAATCAAGAGGGTGACAAACATCTTGTCCTTCTTACACTTTAGAGAGTGCGACGGGGATATATTGAGATTCAAAGGATGGGGTGTTGACATCGTTTCTCGAGCATTCTTCCTTAGATTAAAGGTCAACAGGTGGTTCTACATTGTCAGACTTGACTATCAGGACAGAGATCATGAGAACATCAAGATACATATCTAGACTTGGATTCCTTCTCTCATCATGGTTGGCGGTCCACATGTACTCTTCACCGGGGTTCTGGAGGGGGTCTTCGGGAACCACTTCGAGACCATTTGGGGTTGGGACCCAAGAAATTCCATCAATTGTAGATTTATTCCCCTTTTTCTTGTATAATCTGGCATCGATGTAATGCAACTCGGAGAGCATAAAAGGGGCCTTCTTAGCATGCAATGTCCCACCTTGTCCAATGATGCAATATTTGATACTCTGGTGGTAGGAGTAATGAATGTCCATGTGTTGATGTATCCATGTCCTTGATAACAATGAATTGAATGTTTTGCTTTGTCGAATGAACATGAACTCTTAATGGGACACAAGGTCACCAAAATGGGTTCTGAGCCTGATTTGTCCCATTGGAATCTATTTGCTCTTGTCATAAACCCATAGAGTTGTGGCTGAGTGTATCAGATTGTCCTCATTGTAGCCCAACTTATGAAATGTTTGTAGTGGGAGAAGGTTGAATCCGGAGCCATTGTCAATGATGAATTTCCAGACATTAACATCATTCAGGATGTCAGACACATATAGGGGTTTGATGTGTCCATTCATGGGGACATCTTCATCCCGATCAGTGAAGGAAATCACTACATTACATTCATTCAGGAAAGTCTTCATTCGATATATCTTGGTGGAAGTGAATTCAGCAAGAAATTCCTAGGGGATGAGTAGGGCTTCTATGAGTGCCTCTTTGAGGTATGCTGACAAACTCAGGGCATCCAGGTTTGAGAGCTTGGCTGGTACAGAGGCCAACTACTTTAGGATATCATACTTTTCCTCCAAATTCTAGAGCTTCTCCATTTGTGGGAGATCCTTAAAGGGAACTTCAGGGGATGGATCATGAGATGAGGAGGGACCAGTCATAGGGGAAAGAGTTGGTGGTGCTTCTACGTTCTAAGGATATGACCTGGTCAGTTTACTCGTGCACCATAGGTGGCTAGACACTTGTTCCTCCTTTGATGAGTACCATAGAACAATGGGGCTAGAGTGGATCCTCTTGGGGGAAGGTGAATATTCTTGGTTTTGTTGGGTCTGTTGAAGGGATCTCCTGCGATTTTCTGCAGTATTGATGGTTTGAGCGAGGGCATAATTGTAGAGTCGATTTTGACCATGACTTCATCTACCTTGGTATCCCCTGCCTCCACGATTCCTCTTTCAGGTCCCCTGATCAGGTGTCGGGAACTCGGGTTCATAACCATACCCTTCATTGGAGAATGTTTCCATTAAATGGAAGACATTGAATGAAATGAAGATTAGTTCCTCGTTCAAGGACAGGTTATCCAGGTTTTTTTGCCTCTGATGGTACCATTTGGTGGGCCGGTGCCCATTGTGTCAAGCCTAAGGGAATGAAATCCGAAAGGTTCAAGGCTATATTTGGCCCTGCCAAAGACTTCTCCTCTTGTACATGTTTCTTCCCTCTCTGATTACACCTGGATTGTAACACCCCAAGCTTCCACGGTACGTTTCACTTCGAATAATGCAATAGCGTGTGTTGTACGCAACCTCGAGCTCTAACACACACCACAACTAATAAAACTAGCCGTTGTGAATAGTAATACCTACTTTTTGAAATTTTATAAATTTTATTTATCAAAATGGACTTCATTTTTGGATTCAGAATATCGAAATTAGCCTATGTTGATTTTTTGGTATTTTTCTGAGAACTTCTAATTTTTTATGAATAGTGAGAAATACTTAAAAACAACTTTTTTAATCAAAATAATTTATAGTGATAAATTATACTATTTAGTGGTTTTAAAGTATAATTAGAATATATTTTTACCATTTTATCCAATGGTGGTCATTAGAATTAATTTAACATTGAAAATGGACATAAACAATTGCCAACCTTTTGAAATAAATTGTTTCTTAAAAACACGCTATTTGTTGTAACAGCGGGAATTAATTATAAAATTAATTAATGAAACTTATATGTTTGGAATTTTGTAAAATAGACATCATTTTTGAATTCGGAATATCAGTTATTGCTTAGGGTGAAGTTTTGGCCTTATTCTGAAAAACTTCAATTTTTGATGAATATTGAAACCACTAAGTGGTTGTTAAAAACTGATTTTTCGTTAAAATGAAATATTACCACTTCTGTGATTTGATTTTCAAAAATCCGACATACATGGTTGTCATTAAGAAGTAAAATTTGGTTCAATTAGATTAAAATAATTTTTTGGTGAATAGTAACTTTTAAGTTCTTAATCGCGATTAGAGGTAATTAGTGTAGTTTAAGGTAAAAATAATGTTTTAATAATATGATATGAGCCTGACACTTGTCCTACTCATATTGGATGAGTCATGGCCGACCACGAAAATCCATGGGTCAACTTGGGGACCCCATGGAGCCACTTTAGTTGGAAAATGACATAAATACCTTTTATGTAATGTTAAAGTAAAAAATGACACAAACATGAGTTGTTTTACTAAAATAGTTTTTAAGTGAGGTTAAAAAAGTCCTAATTTTGATTATAAATATTCATTAGAAAGCTAAAAAGATTTCCTACATCATAGTATTTTTTTATAATTTTTAGACATTAAATAAATTAAATTATTTATGACATCATTATGATGCAGCGATGACCTCATTATTTAACGATTTTAATAAAATGTAAAGATAATGTAAAATCCAAGGCTTAAACTTGTCCAAAGACTATTGGATGGGTAGATTTCGAACCCTTATCACCTTATACACGAATTATATAATTTTTGGACCTTTATAATCCGAAAAGCATTGTGTAATAATGTAACATTTCAATCTTTCCAAAAGAGCCCCTCCTCTCCACTTATAAAAGGCCCCCACCTCTCCCACCTCATTTACACTTTCAAGCAATTTGGCTCGGCCAACCTCTGCCCAAATACTCTCCCAAATTCCCCCTCTTACTCCTAGAAGCCTCACTTTGGGCAGAACTCTTCCCAAGGAAGCCTTTGGCTCAAATCAAAAAGAGTTACCCGATTTTGAGTTAATGTCTTCTCTAATGTTGTTTTGTTTCATTTTTCTTCTCCAACCCCCTAAACTCTCTTTATTAATTTATTTTGTAACAAAAACAGTATCCTAAATATACTAGGATGTTGTTATAATAAGGATTCGAGCTACACTTACACACACCTACATCTAATGGTTAAAGAACATAGGGTTTCTGTGGATGGCGAATTTCTGCCTCACAAAACGATGATTGTTCAACACTCATATAACACCTTCAAAGGTGGCCATTAATATGTCACTATATTTATATATGATATATAATATGTTTATGTTTTACTTATTCTTCTGTATTTCTCATTTATGGCATACTTTATGATTTCCATTATGGGTAAAACGCGATAATTTCATTTTAGGAAGTGCGGACTACCGCCCCCTCAAAGTGATTTGAATCGTTAATGCCATATGTGGGATGTATAAAGGATGGATTAAATGGTATTATACACTATATTATACTGGAATTATATTATATATTTATATCATTATGATTTCATTCCATTAAATACGAAATAGAAATGAAAGTAGCGTTCATGCGTACGTACGGCTTACCGTCTCCATGAACGGTGCATTTCATTTCTTACCTCTAAATGTTACGTAATATTATAAATGAATGTATATACTAGATATATATGATATATATGACATCTAAATCATGAATATAATTCTGGAGATAATGGATATTCTACCACATAAACAACTTGTAATTATAAGAAATTTATTGTTGACTCAAGTACCAAAGATCGACAAAACGACCGTTATTAACTTAAATAATTACATAATGTTCATATCATTGTAATAAGTGATATAAAAAGGATAATGAAATTGAAAATGGTTCTTAATAAGGTATATATTAACTCTAGTTTATTATTCAGGAGGTTAAAGAACGGTTGAGTCAAGTCAGACACGAGGTAAGGGAACTTCTTAACCCAATTTCTATTCTTTGGGTTAATCTCCTACTTTCAAATTATGTCATGATATTATTATGTCTTATTTTGTATTTTTACTTTCTTTATGTGTACCTATAGTGAATACACATAATAGATCTATTTTATTTTAAAAATGATCTTTTTATGGACTTCGTCTCAATCTCCTTTCATTGAGGCATATTTGGTTTTATACACAACTTTATTTTATACGGTGTATAAACCCCTTTGACTTTTACGTTTATTCAAAAGGAATCTTTTTTATACGAAGCGTTTTACTAAACGACAAAAAGGGAATGTTCTTCTTTCCGTACATATGCGGCGACAACGACTTCTCCGCCGCTGTGACCATTATTTGAGTTTCGGCTTCCTCTACAAGCCATCACTTTTTTTTAATGAAAAATAAATACAAAGTTTTAACATTCTTTTATTTTGGTATTGAAAATGGTTTTGAAAGAATTTTTACTATATCAACGTGTGGTATTGATATCTTGTGATTGAAATGTGTAAATGTTATGTTTCCTTTATGCATGTTTTATGTGATACAATTATGTCATGGTTTATGATATGTTTAAACCTATTCATATGAGGAATGCATTGGACTTAATAAGTGACGGGTGGAGCCCGCTATAGCTCCTCGATGCATTGGAAGGTCTCATGAGACAAACTAGTGTCTTGGCACGAGGCCTTGACAAAATCTTATTTGTGGTCTTGGCACGAGGCCTTGGCTACGTGGTTATGATAGTCTGGCATTATGCATTCCATCATTATGAAAGTGGTTATTGATATTGCATGTGATTATTCGACCAGTAGAATATCAATGTGAAGAAGTGAATGGAATTATCTCATTTTACTTTTGCCATATTATGTTGAAGTTCATGTTTAAAAGGCTTTTGTTTTAGTTATACATTGCCTTAAATGTTAATGTTTATTTATGAAAGCTTCCGCAATATTGTTATCCTTACTGAGCATCTGAGCTCACCCCTTTCAATGTTTTAATATTTTTCCAGGATGTGAAGAAGTATTTCATGAATGACCTGCAGGGGTAGTCAGAAAGGGATATGAGTGTGGACTATGAAGACCATGTTATTGTAGTTTGTTTACTTTTTAATGTAATGAAATACTTGTGAATGTATCTAGTGTTTCCAAGGATACTAAACTAATCGGTCTTTCGAGACTTGATCTTTTGTGATCATGCCAATGTTACGAAGTAACTCACCGGCTCTGGGTAGCTGGGGTCGGGGCGTTACATGGATAACCAACTTGTGGAGGGTTGTGGGGATGAGTATGGCGGCTGTGTTGCGTTAGGAGCTGTTGGCTGCATAACCAGTTGCTGTAATTGAGCTCGGAGTATGCCATGAGCTCAGTTGATTGTATTCTGATTAATACAACCATAACATTTCTTCTCCACATTTTTAACGACTTTTATCTAATCCTCCCCCTCATCTGGGTTGGTAGCAGAAACATATACTATGTGTACTGGGGGCGGTCCTAGCTTGACCTGCCCTGAGCCCACCACCCTTTGTAGGAGGACTTTGAAGATGAAACATTGCAAAATACTGTGTCCCAACATCATATGGTAGGGAAAATAATCCATTCATTTGTCTAGGACTACTTCTTCAAGATTTCATAGCTCTGATAAGTGAAGAAAGTTGTGATTCATAGTGTCTATGAAATAGCTACAGAATTGGTCCTCTCAGAATAAGTAAGATTTATTTATTCATTCCTCAAATTGGTTTCTCCTAAGTCCTCTTTGATCGTATCGTTAGGGTGGAGGTGGTCATTGATACGCCAGAGGCCCTTGGTGATTCAGCGGAGGCCTAGGTGGTGGATCATGTGTGGGGGTTGTCTTGAGTGTGACATTGGATGATTCATTTCTACCTTCTCTCTTTGCTGGATCCTATGAGGCTAATCAGGACTTGAGGTTAGTCCACTATAGGGATTCATTGTTTCTCTGGGAAATAGAAGAGAAATACATAAATCTGGTGGTGCATTTAACTAGTATGAGGGGAATTCGTAGCTCATCTCATAGGTTTTCGATACATCTAGCAAACATCTCATCCTGGGGTAGTGGCATATTTAGAGAGTAAGTTAGACCCTTCCTTTTGGCGATGAAGTCTAAGAACCTCTTTTTCTCCCTATGTTTGCAATTCACAAGGTCACTAACATTAGTCTTGGGTAACGTTGAGAAAATGTTAAACATGAACTGCCACTAAAGATCCTCCCATCCTTTTATTGACTGAGTTGACAAACTTTTGTACCAGAAAAAGGCTGAACCTTGTAAGGTTCGCAAAAACCATATAAGTTTCACTACTATTTGTTGTTCCGGAGTTCCCATAAAAGGGTCACAATGAGACCCATAGTACATCAAATGTTGTTCCGGGTCACCTAATCCATCTAATATAGGGAATAACAGGCTCCCAAAATTTTGTGGGGTGGCATGTTGATCAACTAGTCTGATTAAGGACTTATCTCTGCTTGTATCAGAGCACGCTGGCCATCCATTGCTTCTAATCGAGATGCTAGTGCTTCGATGGTGTTGGTGAGGCCCTGGATTACATCCTGTTGGGCCTGATCCCGAACAAGTACAACCCGGCGTACTACCTGAAGTGATTTCTTGGATGGTACCTTAGGCACACATTCCATCATTGGTACCTTCAGAGGATTTAGATGTACTAGCTCCGGTTGCTTTCTGAGTGGAGGGTAGTATTGGTATGCTTATGAACCCAATTTCACGTAGTTGGATGGACCAGGTGCTACACTGGGCGGGGGCCCTAACCTTGTTTCATTTTCCAGGGAAAACCCTTATTGTTGAGGCACACTTGTTGGAAGTGTGTATTGTGACCCATCTTGAGGAACATATTCGATTGGATAGTTCCTCTGGAGTTTCTCAGCATTAATCCACCTTAATTCCTTCATTCCCTCCTCCTGCCGAGAAAACCAATCTTCAAGTGTGAGAGGCTCATTTGTGTGAAGATAATTCCAGGGGTTGAGAAAAACCTGGCATGTGTTCTTTTATCTATTGCCAACTCGCGGGGGAGGTGGAGGTGGATTTGCTAGAGCATCCAGGTTCATGGTGTCCTTTTTCTTGACTGAAAATTAAATTTTTTATTATCAAAACACTTTTATGGAAAAAGTTAGAAACCCCAAGTTTATCTAGGACACACACTAAATGAAAACACATAGCTATTGAAATGAAACTTGACCCTATCAACATTCTTATCCCTAAATATTTTCCAGGATAGGGAATTTACCAATGTTTCTAGAGTAGCATCAAGCAGGCCTTCAAAGTGAGACACCATCTAATCCAACTCTTTCATATACTCCTCCTGCGTGATCTTCTTGGCATTGAATCCACTTACTAAAATCAGACTCTGCTTGTCAATCCACTCACCCAGTTCATTATTAGTATGCACATGAATTGGCCTTCCCATAATCTTCTCAGAAACCTCTGCGGAGGCATCTATCACAAGATATTCTTCTTCTATATCCTCTGTAGAATGCAGAATCAGCTCCAAATGACCCACCACCTAATCATCCCTAAGAATTCCTGCCCCACAGCCCCCCTCTCCAAACTAACCGAGATTCTATCTGGATTTCAAATATTACCCATCTCCTTTGATTTTTCTTTTTTATAAGCTCGAGTCTCCATAGGTGAAGGTAAATAGGAATAATCCTTGTGGCCTTTCTTACTACCATGCCTCCCCTTCCTCCTCCACTGATCACAGGTATCTTTAACATGAAAATCTATCTCACTATCTTCCTCAAACTGATCTGATGACTCATCATCAAACCCATCCCTGGGAAAATCAACATCCATATTAGGTCCTTCAGCCTCCAACCCCGCAAAGCGTTTACCCAGCTTAAGGACTCTTGGTGTGACCTTTTGGCATGCCTCTCTTTTATAGGGGATGATGATTCAAAGGACGATACTGGACATGAACCTCCTCTTTTGAATACCCTACCCAAACTAGATAATTCTAATTCTCATGGTGGAGGTTGTTGTTGAGGTAAAAATGCCCCCAACCTTAGGGGATGTGGTTGGATTTGTTTCTTGGGCATCATGCCTCTTCCCATTTATGCTTGTCTTATGGGGGATTTTTTTGATAAAAATGTCCCCAGCCCTATGGGCTGGGGTTGGTCTCGTATTATGGTAGCAGTTGCGGCAATCACTTCCTTCATGATCTCATGTACTCCCATTCAAGGGTGAGACGGTCCTGGTGTCAAGTTCACATATGAATTAATTCCCTCAAGGGAGGAGAACATTGTTCAATGATTTTATTTTCTTAGTCGAGAAGCCTGCTGAATGTTTTCGGTATCTTGATTCTGGAGTTCGTGAATGGTTAGCTCTCGACAGGCCTGATGCTTTTGAGACTTACTCAAGGATTGTCTCCGTTGGATGTGCCACCTATCCTGAATAGGGAATTCATTTTATTGTTTTCTTGAAGTTAGGGAATTTCATGACCTTATGCCGAATGAGTTCTGCTAGATGAAAAGTGGAGTGAAATGTAGATCCCCATGTTCTCCCCATCCATAGATATGAACTTCCATTAGAGCATCATCAATAAGGTGATGTAATTTGTTCAATACATGGAGGAAGGTTGATTTAAGGACCCTTTGCGCCTATTTGATCGTGGTTGTCACGCCGAAGGAAGGGTTTCCAGGATAATGTGACGCAGGATCTCTCATATTGTCTTGAATTTATCTACATATCATTCATATGGTAGGAAGTTTAATTTCAATCTGTGAAGGGTTGTCAAAATATTGGAGAAGATGTCATGTACGCTTCCTTCTGAAAACTATATAAGTATGTCGAACTGAGAGGTGTTCGTTGGCCAACAAATTACTGGTATATCATCCCTGGCTAGCCATTTCATCAAGTGCAATATATCAGCATGTGCCTCCACCAGCAATTCCTCTACTTGATCAGCCAAACTGAGATGCTCCTTGATAGTATGATTATAGGTAGCAGGGTTGGTAGGGTTCGAACCATTATGTGGGCGGCTCCAGGGTGGCTTAGAGGATGAACATGGTCCTGGACCGTCTTCTGATTGAATAAGGATGCCGTTGATAGATGATTGGGAATCTGAAATGCTTGATTCACTCTTTCTAAGTGCCTCATCATAAGAGATATTTTATGTACTTGAGTGTGTAGGGGGGGGGGACCTTCATGTCGATATGATATGTCACCACGGGGAGGACCTCTTCTGTTAGAGTTGCAGTGGTGAGGACTACCATCACGACTTGAAGTTAAAATGCAAGAAACAATTCTGCAGTGCATACACTGGGGAGGGCCTTTTGAGTGGACTTCAGCAAGGGGAGGACCTTCTTGCTATTCAAGTCCATCGTGGGGAGGTCCTGCACAATGGAAATCATGGTGATGAGGATGAACATCATGGTTTTACATTCAGTGTGTATCTAGGGGAGGTCCTTCAGGACACACTGCTATAAGGGGAGGACCTTATTATTGCTTAAGGACATTATGGGGAGGCATTCACAATGGTGGCCATGATGGAGGGGAATACCATCATAGCTGCCATTATGGCGAGGACTACCATCACAGCTATCACAGGGAGAATATGTACAGAAAACATCATGGGGAGGGACATCATAATGTACCACAATGAGGGGAGGGGCTTCTCGCTTCCTGACATCTCTAAGGGGAGGACCTCTTCTCTTACAGTGGAACGGACTATTAACATAATCTGAGGTTTGGATGTATGATATATTGTTGCAACGTAACCCATATGTAGGTCTTTCAGGGGAGGTCATGACAAGGGGAGGACCTTCTTGTCATGATGAGATGTCACTATGGGGAAGACCTTCGCAGTTGCTTCAATGATAGAAAGGACTACCATCATAATCTGATGCCCCACTAGATAGAGAGTGTTTGAAGCATATACCCTGGGGAGGATCATCGGGGTAGACCGTAATAAGTGAAGGAACTTTTTGCTGCTCGATCGTCTGGTCACGCGGAGGGCTTCCGTGACACGTATCAAAAGAGGAACTGTCATGATCAGTCTTTATATTCCCATGTGGGAGGCCCTCTTGGGTGCTCTAGGGAGGAACTTCAGAGCTACTGGTAGAGACATTGTGGAGAGGACCTTCATAGCTAATATTGCTTCTACCAAAGTATGGTAATGGTTTGGAAGTGTTCTGATACTTTAAGACACATTTGGAGGCATTGAGACCCCCCAACATCCAGTAGAGCAGAGTCTTGGACCCACTCTTTATTTTCTAGATTCCTTTAGCGTGTTCGGGGAAATATATTACGGGAAGTGGGTACTATCTGCTGTTGATAATAGCTATCACCTCTAGGTCCCTGTCTAATTGGGTCCTGTGATGTTTTCGGGATACGCCGAAGAACATATTGAGTTCTGGCAGGGATATATTCTTGCCTTGGAGCACCCACCATGATGGACGGGAGTCCCTTAGTTTGATTGAGTGAGTATGCTCGATCCAATTTCCCTTCTATCATGGGATGTATCCAATGACCTTATTGGGTGGAAGCATGGATTCAAATATACTCTGAGGCGGCTTTCTCGTCTCATAGATAAGTCACCTCAATTGGGGAGATGATCTCACAGGCCCGAGTCCTTGATGTTTCTACAGATGAAATTACTTTCTGGAAAGTGTACAAGATATGATATGGAATCGATACCTACTCCTCCATCATTTCTAGGATATATAGTGAGAAATCCTTGGTTATAACAGTTATGAGGGCCTATTCCACTATCGGAGTAGGAATGTCCTGCTCTGGTCCCCTAGTGGTTAGTGGATACTGATGATTCTCTTATATTGGGGTAGGTGAACGAGTCTTCCCCTATGTTGGGATATACCAGCTTATGTTTCCATTTGCCTCCACATTGGGATGCCATAATTTACTTGTATCCATAGGGATCTGCCCCTACATATGTTGGTGTCACACCATATCGAGTCGGTGGTCTCTGTCAGTAGGGAGATGTGCCCGCCTGTTGATCGCTGCCATATTAGGATGGTGGGCGTCAGGAGCATCTGTGAGGAGCTAGTCCTGTAGGCACTGGATTTATACCATGTCTGGTTGGTGGGCTTCATGATCCCGGGTAGGGAGTGGTTCCTTCTAGATAGGTGCTATCCAGTATGGGAAATAGGCTTGACGAGGCTCGACGAGAATGCAAACCTGCTCATAGGTTACTGCCATGTCAGGATGGAGGGTTTTGGAAGAGTGTACTGGTGCATGGGTATGCTCGTGATATGTCTCCAGGTATGAGAAGTTGATTTCTTCCTCAGGGACTAGGGTGACAACCTATTGTTGGTTGTATGTTCACCACTCTGGGTGGGTGGTCCGAGGGGCCGGAGCTCTAGGAGTGTGGGAATAGACCCTCAAGCTGGTATCCTCTTCATGGTGTGGATACAAGGTCATGACGTAGTTGCAGTGACATCTTCCAGCGGGGCCCTTAAAGTGGAACCCCCTTTCGATAGGGATGAAGTCATCAGCATCAACCTCATCCACCTTCCTAATGTAAGGGAGGTATTCATTATCTCGTTCCAGGGAAAATCTCTTGAAACAGTTCGAGATAGATATAGAGGCCGCCTAGATCTTCTCCTTGGTAACTGCTGGGAAATAAGTCGATGGGACTTAGCCGACAAGTGAGTGTACATAGCCGCATCCTAGTTGGGAGAGTACCGTTCAAATAGTAATCTCGTATCAGTGCGTCTGAGACCCAGCTTTGAATATGCTGAGTGGACGATGGGGTCCTCTACCAATTGAGATGCCATGTCTTCGTGTGGATCATCGTGTGTGTATGTGAATTCCTTTGAAACATCATTGGATTGAAGGAAGCTCTGTTTTGTACCAATAAAACATTTAGAAAGTACAAATAGAAAATCCAATCAACACAGAATCTCATAATACCATGCGTAATTAATGAACTTTCTTTGACCTCCTTTTGAACATGAAAGGGGGCACGAAGTGAGATTATTTCACCACATCATTTGAAGGCTCACGGAAGGGTTCATTTTTGTTTTGGTTGGAGAATGTGCAAGATGGATTGTAAAATATTGATCATCCATTTATTGTTATGGAGAGTTTCTAATTTGGGTAAATCCGTCATGCTGGATAAAGATTCACGTCAAGTTCACCATTTTTATTTTGTGGAAAATGGGACATGATTGGTTCCCGTGTCTGATTAAAGGTAGTTGGTGCTCTTTAATCATTTCTATCAGGTTCCTTACATCTATGGCTTCACCTGGTCTCCGATGGGTTTATTCATAGAGCCAAAAATGCCCAAAAGTTCTTGTATCCAATGATCCACGGATCATTTTTCCAAAGGCAGACGCTTGTTGGGTGATATGGCCAATGGCACTTAAGATCTCAAATTGGTCAAGAGGATGGGAAGTCGGGACCATCACACCCTTTTGTGGGGAATTATTGACTATTATGGGACTATCTTATAGATAAAAGGACTGTTCATATGTTTTTGAATCTTTGGATTATCCCCAAGCATAGTATCCATAAATTAACCCTGGGTTTCGAGTCACTCGTACATGTAGGGATCCCGAACCGTCTACTTCTGAGGTTTACCATTCCTCATTGGATTAGAGAATCTGGAAAGGTTGATTTTGTTCAGATATAACTAGTATCATGCCTTAAAATTAGGCACTCTGAAGTTTATTGTCGTTCAGGGGGGACAGAGAGTGACTTGACCATTTGGATCAAACCCAAAATACGAGCTTGCTTCATATCTTCATGGGAAGAATCAAAATCCACGTAGTTCGGTGCCACTTAACTGGACAAATCGCCTTTTAAGGTCATGTGATCATGACTCAACCGTAATGTTTAACATCATGGGGCGAGGAAATTTAGGTGACATGTGCCTAGTTGAGGTTGTTGTAGGACTTACGTCGAAGAGGCCCAGAGGAACTGAGGGAAAATGATTTTCTTGTCCTGGGTATGATCCTGCTAGGGGCATCAGGACAGAGTCTGAGAGGGATAGATGGGTATCCAACTTATATGTTGGCCCCCATGGAGGCTTCCTACGTATCCCAGTTATTTGGAAATCGAAGTGTATGTAGTTATGTATGGTTAGGGATTACACGTAATAATTTACTATCGAGGGTGTGGTTTCCAACCCATGCTGGGTTATGGTCGGGGCTTACATGCGGTTAGCGGCCTGAGTTGGGCTATGGTCGGGCATTACATGTGGTTGGTGGCTCAAGATGGGATATGTTCAGGGCTTACACGTGGTTGGTGGCTCGATTTGGTATATGGTCAGGGCTTACATGTGGTTGGTGTCCCGATTAGGGATATGGTTGGTGGATACATGTGGTTTGTGGCCCGAGTTGTGATATGGTTGGTGGCCCGAGATGGGATATGGTCGGGGCTTACATGTGGTTGGTGGCCCGAGTTTTGATTGAACCTCAGGGTGGTGTCCTACATAGCCTATTTAGAAGACACGGATCAAAACCAACATTCTTTGGAATGGTTTGGTGATTTTTTAATCCTTAAAAATATCTAAGCCCATGTGAGACATGATTGGTATGAGAAACAAGAGGATGTAAAAAATTCAACAATGCACAAGCCTCCACCTCTGTTGGTGGTGGAGGGAAAGCCCACGAAGGAAGAGGCCGAGGTGACCGTGGGTGAGGGTGAAGAACAATGAACCTTCCTAGATGAAATGGGAAAGGATATTATATTCTGGAGAGGATGGTGTGGGGATTAATCCATGAGGGATACCCTATCTCTTTCTCTAGGGGATGGGATAATTGCTCACCACTGGAACTCTATGAATGGAAAAGTGAGCAGGATCCCTCAATCCTGAAGAGTGGAGAGGTGGAAAGGGGATACCAGGCTCAAACTCTACACTACCACGGGTATGTGAACCCAGTAATGCTCCGGATGTTCATTCAAGGGATGGGGTAACCCCTTTGTCTCCACCTGTCATGGGTACGTGAACTCAGGGTGGTGCGCTAATGCACCCGAAGGTTTCAGCAAGCCGGTCTGGTGTCTTTGGGAGAGGCCTTGGAATGGTACCGATGGATAGGCTACTAAGGGGATTCTGGGGGGTTGGACTGAATTCGAAGGGCCTTATATATCTTTGGGGATGGAAACATCGAAGGCTTTGGCCGGCCACATGGCTATATGAGGATTGACATCCTTTTCACAAGTAGGTGCTATGCAGATGGAGAGAACGTATGTGTACTAGTGTGGTACACGAATTGAGGGGTATCCCACATACCATAGTGGTATGTAGATTTGGGTTTGGTCCACATACCAAATTGTTATGCGGTGATGGAGTCGGCATGATCGACGGAGGCTGGGAGCAGTGCCGGTTAGGGCTTTTCCAGTATAATATGGTGCTACGCGGCGTGCTAGATCAAAGAAGGTTTATAGGATCCCTGGTTCATGGGGAGTGCATCCGCATAGGGGCCATGATTCACTGTTTTCCAAATTTAGGTTCATGGTTTATCAAATTACTTATGAATTCTTCAGTTCCTAACAATTCATCCCTAGTTTATACCTGTTTCTGTTTTGCGAATTGGATCTTCCTAGTCCACGAAATCTTATGCTCTCAGAAACATCTTCCTTCTCCAAAAGCCGATCACCAAGAATCCGATTCTCAATAAACCAATACCTTTCTTATTCCCCTTTATGTACTTTTATATAGGGGGAAAGGGTTGTTTCTATGGTCATATGACACCTTCTGTGGAGGCCCATGATAGGAAACCCGACCTACAGATGAATTTGTCAACCCAAGGTTCACAGGGAATAGGGAATGCACCTCGTTCCAGAACCAACTTGGTCATGGTGGTTCTTTACAGTCATCCAAGGTTCCACCTCCATTTCACGAATGACACTGTGCACGACGGGGGGCAGTCTATATCTGATTTTCAGTCATGCCACACTTCACTGGCCAAATGGTTCATGCCCGCATAGGATCTCTTCCTCCGTTTTGTGAACGGAGACATCTATGTGTAGCGTTGTTCGCCGAACCGGCCGCATACCATTTATGACGAACTAGTACGCGGTCTAGTTATGTCCTTTACCATTTCATAGAAACATTATTCATATTTTTCCCAAATCATTGATGAAGATTGGGTAGATTCTTCCACTGATTTTAATGGAGTATATTCCTTCCATTCTTCAGATTGATTAGGACCCCACAATCATCAAACATTGAACATCAACCACATCTTTCATACACTTCTTGTAAACCAAGAACTCTTTGTCACATGCCTCTTGGGATGTCAGATTAGGTAATGCTGAATCCAGTAATAAGACTTCCATTCATGGAATAGAATAACCCAATGGCATCTAAATTATTCTAGGAAGTTTCTACAAGTGAGGATGTTGTCATTATCCTGAATTGATCACAGGGATAGTGTGGTTGATGAGTTTGTAGTTTTATTCTATAATTAAAAGATAATATTATTAGTTATTTATTGATTACATTTTATGTGAAGTGATTAATTAATTTTATTATGTCTACCACTATTTTATCAAGTCCCAATTACCCTCACCATTGAACATGAAAAGTACAATTTCCATGAAATTGTAGTGGAAAGGATCCATATTCCCCTTCGCATAACCCCAAAAAGGGTTGGGCAATCAATTTGAAGGTATTTTGGTAGGTAGATCTTTGCCAAATGTGGGATTACAACTCCTTGATCTACTGAGTAGACTCCCCAATCCTGAAATCCCGACTTTTATTTCCCCAACACTTTCCTCCATATTACACCAAGTCTACCAAGGGATACTCCTCTTGATGCAATATGGTTAAGTCAAACTGAAACCTTTTATAAGGCATTCTTGTATAAAAGTAAGTGTCCTAAAAATATTTTTCCAAACACATTGTTTTGTTGAGTCTTTCCTATAATCATGTAAGAGAAGGCTTATTCTGAAATAATATTTTGTTAAGGGATTTTTATCTCTTATGCATAAATTGCCTTATTATCATTATCACATGCTTGTTAATATTAATTGGAAATTACTTATGTGATTAACCATTTCTTGATAATATATACACACAAGATTGTTTTATTTTATTTCCATCTTGTATGCCTATTAGTTCATTAATTATGTGATCGTGACAACACATCCACAATGAAAAACCATGCAACTGACAAAAATAAATTAAATTAAAGGGCATGATCATGAGATTTTTTCTAATGGTATGTTTATTTAGCGACTTGATAAACTAACCCTGACCTATGGGAGAAACACATTCATGTTTAAAACTTTCCACCTATCCACCTTTATATCTCCTTGGATTGGTTTCACCTCAGCTCCTAACTTGGACTTCCTCCACCAGCATAGGAGCTCCATCCATTACATATGCTTTTTAAACTCACATGAAGGTGTGGGGTAAAAAGGGGTTTACATAAAATAAACCATGGGAATGCATGCACTACATATTAATGAGGAGAGATGGCTAGAATGAAAAAAAATTAATTTAATAAATAAATTAAAAGGAAACCAATCACAAACAAAGGTCTTGGTATATCTCACGATCACCCACATACATGCAACGAGTTACGTATTTAATAAATATAGAATTAAATTCATTAATTGTTTTATTAATATAAATTCCACTTGAATTGATTAATTATTATCTTTAATTAACCAATCCTTTTATATTAATCTTTTTCTGAATATCCTTGAGATTCTCAACGTAGTACAAAAATGAACCTTGGAGGTATCCTCATGAATACCTGTTAGAATCTACCCAACATGTATCACATTCACATACTATTTTTCTCTTATGAAATATGGAATACAATATGTTTCAATTCATAGTATACTAACAACCTGTTGTACGTTTTATTCATGATATGTAGTTCTGAACATTCACAAAAAATAAAATTTTAATATTGTGTAATTTCGTAATGTACATGGCCTGTAATTATGACTACATGGTGTGTACTACCTTCACCGTATGTCCCGAAGTACACACCTTGGGACTCATCATGTGAAGCGTACATTCAAAAATATTAGAGTACACAAAATGTATGGTGGGATACATGCCGTGTTGTCTCTGTGTTACACAGTTACCAGTTGGATTAGCCGTGTATGTGATACACAGTTTTTCCCTAACCCAAAGGGACTAGAATTTGTGTGTAGTGGTACACATGGTGTGTTATCCAGTAAGCGTGTGCCTATCTGTCATGGTCAACCCATGGTGTATAATTAGATACACCACAGGAAATAAATTCACACAACTTGAGTAATTTCTGAATTACTCTTGATGCATTGAACATGACTACACATCATGTAGTCTAGATTACATGGAATGTATGACAGAGAACACAACGTGTTTGTACAAACAAACAACTTATACTTTGATTTCACCTTAGAAGTGTCTTCATCGCCTCTTGATGAGTTATCCATTTAAATTTTAATAAAAAATCATTCATTTATGTGATATCTGTGAGAAACGAAAAGAGAGTGAAGAGACATCAAAATCTAGATTTCACGAATGAATAACCTTGAATTGAAAAACAAAATTATTAAACCATAAACTATCAACAAATTATTTAAATAATTAAAACATATGAATACCTTCCTCTGATACCACTTAAAGGTTCATGGGAACAGTGGAAAAGTGTTTGGGACTATGCCTAATGTTAGTTTTTCCCCTCATCAATGATTATTTTGAGATCAATACGATGATGAATTCTAATCTCTGAAAAATAGAATCAAATATCTATATTAATAAGGATGTTTCCCGAAACTTTTAGATATGATCTTTCACATCATGTTTATTATTAATTTAAATTTAATTTCTAATGAAATAAAATACACGTTTCTTCAGTATTTTCATTGATGATGATGTTGATCATCTGGGATGACCCTTTTAGATTGTCTCATTTCACTTGCAAGGATCCAACCATAATCCCTCTAGCAGTGACACATAAATCCTCTAACGGTATCTGATTGATACCCCTCACTTTATGGGTGCTAGCATGGTGAAGTGAATGTCTTTCATGAATCGATCTTGATCTCCTGTTCTTCGATCTTGAAGAATGCTTCTCATTCTTGAGTGGGAGAAAGGAGAAGAGTCGATAGAAAATACCTGACTTGGAATTACTCTTACTTCACAGGTTTCTTGTACCTGGCACAATTGACATACCATCCTGTTTATTGACATGGGTATTCAGTTATAATATTTAATTGTGTAACATTAATTAAATGAATTCATGACCTTAGATAAAAATCATTCTACATAATAAAAATTACCACATCATTATTTTTGGTGCTCCATATTTCACAAAATGGAATCATAAAAGAAATCTCATTACACATAATTATAACATCCTTATTTTTTTTGTTCCAACTAGTTAAATAATATTTACCATCTTTTAAATAATTATTTTATTACCGAACAGAC
Source organism: Viscum album (assembly GCA_963277665.1). NCBI lineage: Eukaryota > Viridiplantae > Streptophyta > Magnoliopsida > Santalales > Viscaceae > Viscum > Viscum album. The sequence continues at coordinate 1,197,180,252 of OY728139.1, forward strand.
CTAGTCCACCCAAACTCCACTTCCATTTGTTTCACACCTGAATAAATAAATAAACAATGTATTCTCCTAAATAAATATTTTATTTGAAAAATAATAAATAAATATTTATTAAATCTTCAAAAATAAATAAATAAATAAATTTTTATTCACGATCTTGAGAAAAAAACATATATTTAATTTAGGAAATCATTTTAACTGGAATAAAATTATTCCACTGTATTGAGAATAATTTTTATTAATTAAATTCAAAAAGAATTTAATGAAGAACACTATAAACACATAGTGTGTAACTATATAGGATTTGTTTCTTGTTGGTATTAGGTGGTCTTGACTAAAGTCCAAGAGTACTATCTAGCAGCGGGTCAAGGAATGCAAGATAAATAACTTAATTACACACCATCAACATCTACTTATGAACACTCACTGTGTAATATAGTCCCTTTATCTCAATATCTCATCAAGATGGTTTCATGATAGTTCCATCAACCTTTATTCTTGAAATGTCATTCATTGACTACCTGAAATAAAATCGTCGTTACACAATAGCCATGGAATTCTGTGGGATGGTTCTATTTCAACAAAAGGTTTGAGATATTAAGTACCATAAATGGAAGAATCAAATAATTCATCGAATTATCCATTAATAACATTTCATTCATGACACAACCAATGTAACCTACTTCGTGTCAACAATCTACATGATAGTTTTCCTTAGTGAATAAACATGTGGAAATAATGAAATGTATTAAGAATAATCTATAAGTCTAAGGACCATTACACATGCTCACAGATAGGAATATTCTATGACACCAGAGCATGGTGAATTCCTACTGGTGGGTCGGTTCTCATAATCTCTCGCCTTGGAGATTACCATGTGTGAACTTCATGAGAAGAAGTCTCATCTGCTTACGAGTACTCGCACCTGACAATTAGTATATTATGTGTCTCATCATACTTTTTTATCCTTCCTTATAACTAAATTTATGAATATTTTCATAGCATTTAATGGTTCTCATTATAGTAGGGAACTGTTATGACCTTGTCAATATGACAAATACTCTAGGACATTAGAACACTATAGTCATGAAGAACAATAAAAAATATATAATAATATGGTTATAATTTAAATATATTAAATAAGAATTTAATCAAAGTACAAATAGTGGGTTCTTGGACACTAACTCTTACAAGATATGACAATATCGTCACCTAAAATTGACATCCTTTGATGCCATCTATTCTGAAATCTATGTGAAAGGCATCCAACTCATCCATCACCTTCAGAGTGGCCATAAATTCCCAAAAAACCTCTCTTTGTGACTTCCTTATCAATGAATCATCAACAAAATTCCCCTTTACCGAGGTGTAAGATATCTCAAAGTCGTAGTCTCGAGGAAACTCTATCCACCTTTATTTCGACATGTTTAGATCTTGTTGGGACAATATATACCTCAAGATCTTGTGATATGTGAAAACCACAAAGCGCTACCCAATGTGGTAATGCCACCACAACTTTAATGAAAACATGTTCGCTTCTAGCTTCAGATCATGGGTGGAATAGATATGTTGATGAGGACATAAATTCCTAGACCCATAATAGATCACTCCCCATTGTTGAATCAACACACACCCTAATCCCAGACAAGAATCTTCGTAAAACACCTCAAACATCACCCCTTCCCCTAGAAACTTGATCATTGAAGGACTGACCAACTTCTACTTCAGAGTGATGAATACTTCTTATAACTCCTCAGTCCACACAAAATCTTGTTCTTTTTAGGTCAGAGCCATCAATGGAGCTTCTAGTAGGAAAAAATTGGGTACTCATCTCCATCAATAGCCTACCAGACAGATAAAACTGTGAACCTACACCATATTCTTGGGTGATTTCCATTAAACAAATGCCTAAAACTTCTATAGATCCACTACTACACACTGATGAGACACCACATGTCCAAGTAAATGGAATTACCAGGTCTAAAACTATCAGTTGGACAACGTTTTTTAGAGATAGTGGAGTCGAAGGAATTCCAGGATAGTCTTGAGATGCTCTATATTCTCCTCCTTTTACATCGAGTAGATTATATTGGCATCGATGAACATGACATTGAACTGGTATATGAACTCATGAATGAAAGAGTTCATAATCCACATGAACCCAACTAGTGTGTTCGCAACTCTAAACGAACAAACCACAAAATCAACGTGCCCATACCTACACCTGAAAGAAGCCTATGGGATTTCACCCACCATCACCCTCAACATGTGATACCCAGACCACATACCAATCTTAGAAAACCATCTTCCTCCCCACCACTAGTTGAAAAGATTGTCTATACCTGAGAGAGGGTAAGGTTTCTTGATTGTTACATGATTCAACCTTCAGTATTCTATGCAGAACCTCAGACCACCATCTTCATTTTTTGCATACCAGGCCGGAGCATCCCACGTCAACACACTGGGCTGGATAAATCCCTTCCTCATCAAATATTGTATTAGGATCCATAATTCATGTATCTCATAAGCTTCAATCCTATAAGGATCCATCGAAATAAGACTAGCAGCGGGTTGTATGTCTATCCCAATCTCAATGTCACGTCGAATGGGTAGAGTCAAAACCTCCTTGAGAAAAATATCCGAGAACTCTCCAAAAAATCATGGAACGAACACTATCCCATCACACACTAATTTCACTAACAGTTCGACCAAAAAGAAAATAAGATGCTCCACACACCAGCTACCCACCTGAAAACACTGCTCACCAATCAAATATACACGCAGACAATTCATGTTTGAAAACATAAATCTTCTCAAAAAGAATTAAATAAAATAATTCACATATTACAAATAGTTAATTACTAGGACAACATTGTATGGGTGAATCTATAGCATTAAGACTTCCCCGATATACTGATGCGGCCCAAACATTAGTCTATATCCACATAAAATATCAATCACGATAGTTTGAACTCTGACTGGTGTACAGAACATCAGGGGCATAGAAATTATCTCTAAATATAGTCTTATGTCATGGGATATATTAGGTGAAACCAATGAGTGTGAATCTCCTAAATCAAATAAATCAAAAGCAAAATTACTGAACACACTGATCGTACCTCGATCGATCTCTTGTCCTACTGGAAATAGGACCTCTGTAGCATGCAACTGGCCATGAACAGCTCCACTTCCCCTCGGTTGTTGACCAATTCACTGACCACACATGGGTCAAGATCCCCGAGGAACACCCTGAGGTCAGCCTCCACCTACTTCATCACCCCGTAGTTGAGCATGAGTCTGTTTTACATACTGCTGAAATGGCCTGGCCGACAACTATTGCTAAGGTATGTGCTAAACCTTCCCACCTCCCCCATACTAAGCTCAAACTGGGCACTGAAACTAAAGGTGTCCATGGCCTCCCCAAGAGATACAAATCTATCCCAAAGACTATGGAAAAAGGTTGAGCTCCATAAGGTTAGAACAAAAACTATTTGGGTTGACTCCCCATTGGCCACAACTTGGAAGGTCTTAACACTGGGAAACTACAACTGATAGCCTTTCCCTTTAAGAACATGGATGGTTCACCACATGTTGTAAACCTCTTCACTAGTGCATCCTTTCCACTACCTCATCATTCTTCTGAACCTCTAAGTACGTTTATAAGGAGAAGGGAGTAACATATTATTGGAGAGAAGGAAAAAGTGCCTCCTCTAAATGTGTCACCTAAGAATCCTCATCCGAAAAGAGATCTAAATAAAATTGAATGAGATCATTAAACCTAATCCCCAGCTCCTATAACAACATACTCCCCTGCTAGAGGGAGAGTACCTCATGTTGCTTCTTAGTATTAATGGTCGAAGAATGGAATTCTACCTAGAACTAATAATGAAAATCAACCAATAGAACATAATTCTCATTCTTCTCCCTTGGGTATAATGTCCACCATTGACACACATTTCCCCTCATTTGATTAACTACCAAAGTAACCCAGTACTCAGTTGGAACTCATATCAAGTTGAAAGTGATAACCAGCTTCTCAAGCCAACTCTCTATCTCTGTATCTGAAATGTTGCCTTCGTACTTTCCTCGAGTCTACCAATAGAAAGCACAAAGTATCATCTACCTTTGGTTGTCCTCCACATATGGATCAACCATCCACCGATCATCTAGACCATCCTAATGATCCACCACTGCTCGTACCACACACATATGACAATCAGTTTCTATAGATGAAAAGTATATAGGGAACTCCTAATCCCTAGTAGTATGGAATTTTATTTTGGATTTATTTTAACATATTTTTTATTTTAATTTCCCAAAAATGAAAAAAAAACATGAACAAAAGTCATCATGATGCATGTACCTTCCCAAGGGTCTCTACTCTCCAAATAATATTGTGTCACTTGGTAATTCGGAAAGCTCAGAGTCCTTGCTTCAGATCACAGGGGATATAAAATCATATGTCCTAGGTGGTCCTCCCATGCCTATATAATGCACCAAGATCATCTAACACTATTTCCCTACCATCCCTTTCAATCCACATTATACCTAAATCCAAACTCCATTGTATGTCTCAACCATGACCTCTGATACCATTCTATCATGACCCTCCATCCAGATGAGGGAAGGTATAGAAAAGTGTCATGACCTTCCTTCTTTAAGATGAAAAACAGATAATGTCCCCTTAGTCCCTCCTTTAATAAGCCCTGAGGTGGTGACCAGCACCAAGGGTATTCAATCATAAAAAATGGGAGGTATTACCCTTTTTATAGTAACCAAGATTGAGATATAGTATGTATCAACCTTTAAAAAAAATCCAATACATATATATAAATGAAGCTGAAATCCAACCCACATGCATGTTTCATGTAAAACTGCTATAAATACAATGAAAAAAAATCCAAAGTAAATACCAAAAGAAAAAGCTAAGCTATAAACCAATAACTATCCTAACACCCGAGCTAGTAAGGACCATCATGGTCAACATAATCTCTATGGAAACATGAAAATAGTTTCACATGCATAGGGTGAGAATACAAGTATACTCATTAGGAAAGCCAAATTTGATCATGCAATAGTGGGAGAAGAAAACTTACTCCCTTGTGAGAAAAACAATAGAAACACAAAAGAACATAACCAGGTATACTATCCACCCCTACCACACCAATGAACGCTCACCAAATTATGAAAGTCAAGTAATGTAATGTAGTAATCACATTGATATTTTGGTACCCCACACCACTTCCCACTAGATAACTACTCATCCTTAACAGAGAACACCTTGACGTTACCATGCTCTTCCACAAGCCCCACTGTCACAACATTACTGCACATACCTCGGCAGCAAACCACACCACATTCCTATCCGCAGAAACATGGGAATCTTTCAAAAAAATCCATGGGAAAGAACACCTCACCCACACAAACTTAGGCCTCAAAAAGACACCACAACCTAGCCAAAGTGTCATGGGCTACCAATGCATATAAGAGGGACAAAAAAGATCCAATAACCAGTCATCCATCCTCCCACCGGGATGCTGGGAAAGAAATCCCTCACTCATAACAATGGGTGTGTTCGACATGTAGTTCTCAACAAGGGTGGGGTGCGTATAGAAAACAGAAGGAACAAAATGAATATATATCGGAACCAAACACTTAGATTAACCTGTGGGTTTTTAAAACAAACAACCAGCCCACAAAAAACTGCCCTAGCTTCCAAACCTACATGAAAACATCCTCATGAATGTTGGTCAATTCTATAATGATAAAAATGAAACCACATAACATTTAATCACTTTATGTTATTAAGAATTTACCTGTTATTCCATCCCAACGTGGGAAACTACCTAGCACACCACACCACAAGTAACATCATAACACACACCCACATCACAGAAGTATGGAAACTCTAGGAGAAAGTACCACGCAAGGTAACACCATCTTTATTCAAAATTATCCCTCATAAAAAATCCTTGACTACCCTACTACATGAAAAGCACCACATCCATCAAAACAAAAAACCCAACAAGCTGACAGTTCCACTGCACACTCTCCTTCCTGAACACCCGTTCAACCACTACAACCATCATTCTTTAAAGTCATGTCACCTTATCCTTCCTATCAACAGGAAAACCCCCTACACACCTCATCAGAACCACACTCCGCATCCCACACTACAAAACAACAATACCACACCCAGCACACCAAATAATAAAAACACAACACAACCTGAATCTACTGCCCCACTACCCAACCATTTCCCAAATGCATCCCATTGAATAAAAATTTCATCCATTCTACAATCAATAAGTCTCTCAACCAAAAACACCATCACACCACCCTTACCACCCCATAAAAAACCAAACTTCCAACCACCACACCACATGACCAACAAAAAATGCACGGTTGAACTGATACATACATAGCACATAGCCACACCAAACATTTGGGTGTATTCATATTTAGCATCACTCATTCCTTAATTCTACTTTCATTATTCAGGGGTCATCACATACCAAGTTTGATCTTAGGGAATCTATATATTTAACCGAATATATGTGATTAATGAAATTTCTCCATTTTAGCCGTTCAATAAGGAAACAACAAAAAATATTCCCAAGTCATGCAGGAGCGCAAAAAGATGTCACAAATGGCCATGGTTTTCAGAAGGCATATAACCCTTACAAAACATGACATGAATCAAGGATAACATATAAAATAAATAAACCATCATCATAGTCTTACTAACCCCTCATTTATCACTTTTTATTATCTTTGTTAAATTGGTTTCAACCTTAGCTATAGGATGACATTAGTACACACTACCCACATGATATGAATATAAAAGAGAGTTTAAGGGATCCCTAATTGGTACAAAAAACAATCAACAATTCCTCCTTGTGCCAAAACAGGGGGTTGTGTGAGTAGAAGGAACGAATCTAGGGAAAACTGAATAGAATACTACATCACATGCACATGACTCCTCGAGGAAGAAAAGTTTTCATCACACCAAGATAAAATAGAAGGGTTCAAAGGAAGAGAATATCTCGACATTAGAAAGTCCAGATCCTAAATCTACGAGGGAAATGGTTTCAAAGTCCAGTAATACCAGATCTAGATTAAGACCATTGGAAATATCCCAATAACTTATTAAATGTGGCATTTAACTCATTTAACTTCAATTAAAACATCAAAGGGTTGAAACTATAAAAACTAGTGAAAACTGGAAATGACTCACTGATGGGTGAGTCACCAACCTAAGTCATCGATAGTGAGTCACCGATGCCTAACTCACCGATGTGAGTCACCAACTCCTGACTCACTAACACGAGTCACTGGCACGACTCATCAACATGAGTCACCGACACATAACTCCCCAATGTGAGTCCCCTACAGAACTCATCGATAGGAGTAACCGACACCACTCACTGATTCCCTTCCTAATGACACCTCAACCTACCGATTCCCTGAGTCACCAATGCCCTATGTCACTAATACCCTGAGTCACCAATGCCCTGTGTCATCAAATCTGAGCTGCCAACGTGAGATACAGACGCCGTCTTACCGACGCTGAGCTACCAACGTGACTCACTGACGCCTGACACATCGATGAAAAAACAACAATTTTGGAAAACAAATGAAACGATATACCATTTCCTCCCATAACACCCCAAACACTAGATTTTTACAAATTAATGGGCTATATAGTTCCAATCCCTTATCTAGAGATCTAAAGGAAGTGTATTGAAGAAGTGGTAATCGTATTTACCATGTGCTTCAATAGTTCTTATTTTTATAATTACTAATTTATTATTAAACCCATACTAAGAAAATATATATTGTATAATAAATATAGTAATATATTATTATGATTAGGGGAAAACAATATTCCATCTACGTTTCATATTATATAATGAGAAAACATCAATTCTGCGGACGTACGACTTTTCATCTATATATAGTTGTGCAAATCATTTTTTCACCATTTCACATGGATGTATATATATATGTAAATAATGAATATATATATATATATAATACATGACATAAATATGAATCTATAATTAAAATATCATATATATAATCTTACCTTAAAATCTGTTAGAAAACAATAATGTTGCTCGTGCATACATGTAGACTAGGACCTCCACAAAGTGATCAAATATGTTTTTCATTTAATCATTATAGGGATAGTAAAAGGAATGGATTTGATGAATATATTTGATTTATATGATATAATAATGACTAATTAAATGAAAATTATTATTTAACATTTATTTGTTCCATCAGCCAAAAAATGAAAATAGCATTCATGCATACGTACAGTCTACTGTCTCCATGAACAGTGTAATTCATTTTTTAATCAATAACATTTAATGAAGAAAATGAATATATATACAATGAATATGAATTATGATTATATCTTCATTTACAATATATAGATTATATATCCATGATAAAATTAGAAGGACTAGATCTACCGAACAGAAACATATTTGAATTAAAAAGAAGTTAACACCGAGAACAATGATTTTAATAATGAATTACTAATAAAGGGATGATAAATTTTTATAAGTAAATAGTATATGGTATGATATATATCATTGTGTAGGTATAATTTATTTTTAATAAATATATATTTATTATATAAGTGGTTTGAATATGTAAGAATGAAATTTGACATGACGTAAGGGTATCCCGTATCACTTTTACTTCTGTGATACATATGCTATATTCACTACTTATTTAATTTTTATGTTTTATGAGTTACAATATTTATAAATTAAATAAATAAAATTATTTTATTCATGGTATTTGAAGTTTCATTGGATGTTATTTTATACACATGGTGTACGATAAAAATGATAATAAAGTGGTTAGGGTTTATGTCACAATCTAATCAAAATTCGTGATTGTTTAAATTTATTTAACAAATGGGGGAATACATTTCATTAATGATTTTTTTAATGAAATAATTTTTAAAATAATTAAAAAATTATGTGAATTATTTATTATTAAAATGTTTCTGATGTTAAAATTTTTAAAAAGTTGTTTATAAAGGAATCGTCTTGTCATTTTTCAAACGTTGTACTTTTTAAAATTTTACAAATGTATGAAATTATTTTTTTAATTATAAAACATGAATGGATTTTCTTGATATCACGAAAAGTCATTTTTTTATGATTTATTTTAATTTTCACCAAGTTTTTTTCAAACAAATTGTTTTCTATTATATTTCCATAGTCTTCAAATAAATGATTTGAAAGTGAAAAATGTATTTTCCACAAGAATCCTCCAGTATTCATTTTCATGTATTTTTATCTATGTAAACATTATTTTTGGAATATTATTATTTGTTGAGTATATAATATTATATTACAATTATCCGTATTTTCATATATTGTTTATTATCGGTTTCATTGTGGAAAGTATTGATGTTCTATTTGCATTTTCATCCAGCTCGTAAGTTGTTAATTTTTATGGAAGTTGATTATGTTCTATATTTATTATTATGAGGTATGAATTTGACTTATTATGTGATAGGTGTTTCCTATAATTAAATTTATATACAACTAATAAATAGATCTCATGATGATATCTAATTTGGGTTTTTGAATGACGCCTTAACCATTCATCAAAGGTTTCCTAGAACGAGGCCTTGACAATATATTAAGATATCATGGAATGAGACCTCAATAATATTTTTTAGATTTAAAACATGATTAATTCCACAGTTATGAAACCATTTATTTAATTTAATGTTATTATTTAAAATATTTATTATATACATGCATTTTTTTAGCTGAAGCGAATGTTTATGTGTCATTGTCTGATTATCATTTATTTCCTTCTATAAAATGCATACCTTTTTTAGATTCTATTGTAAAAATACCCAAAATGACCATATAAGATCACCTATTTCTTAGGTTTCATTCTACCAGGAATCCAGGATGTGTTTTATGATAAACAAACATTGATATTATAACGAGGATAATTATGTCCTCAATGAAAATAATATTTTTTATTTTATGTTTTAAAATTTAAATGTGAAATTTATGTGTGTGTCTTGTTCACCAAGACTACAAAAATATTCAAGCATTTGGGGTTATATTGAATGTGTCTTGTGAAAATATAATAATTTATCTACCAAATTTAGGATACTAGGACCAATGTCTTTACAAGGATAAATCTTATATTTATTTATTTTATCTATAAGTTTGTAATTTATCAAAATATCCACATTATAAATGAGTCCAAACTAATATAGAATACCTATAAAGGGGTTTTATAACCTTTATAGTTTCAGGTTCGTGACATAAAATAAAACATAATGGATCCAACATGAAGATAAATTCTAACTTATAATGTATTATTTTAAATAAATATAAAATTAAGTCGTTTCCCTTAATAAAATACATCATCGACAATCTTTTATTCTATTACATTATTTTCTCACATTTTAATAATCAAATGATTTGAATAAAATAATAAATTTCATTATTTTTTAATTAGTTCCCCCATTTATTCATTCTTAATTATTTTTTCAATTAAAAATGGAATCATGTAAGATGAATAAAAATAATTTAATCCATTATCCCAATATCACATGGAATATTCCCCACACATTTATAAATTAAATAAAATCATATAATATCAAATAATTAACACAAATATACCACTTTATACATAATTTGAATCGTGTGACAATGCTAAAGAATTAGATTGTATATTATAAATCAACATATAATAAGGATTCATATATTTCTATTTTTATTCTATATAGTATTAACAAATATCTATCATAATGTATGTTTCAAGATTATTTGAGATTCCAAGACAATCAAATATGACCGTGATATTTTAAATACCGTACAAAATCAATATCATTCAATCATGTTTAAAAATTAAAATTATAGTTGGTATGAATACCCTAAAAATTTCTCAATAAGTAGTATACTGAAATAAAAATATCAAATTATTTAAAGTACATATCTTGTATTATAATAACAAATAATTTCCAATTATGTCATGGAATGAAAAATAATAATCATATAAAATAATGATAATTTTAATGAATTTTAATAATTAAAATGAAAAATATTAATAAAACATTTAGTGTAATATGAATGTAGAATGAGAATACAAATTTCAATAATATTCACACATGTATGCATCATTTTATGATCATGATGAATCAAACAATTTTAATAATGTAAAATATATTTCATTCTAGATTTTGAATCTTATACTAAAAGATCAGAATAATTCAGATATTCTTTGACCCCCAATATCTTAAACCAAAAATTTTCTACAAATACAAAATCATTGGTAGATGAGTAAAAAATATAAACATGAAATAATAGAGTTTAAATAATTTATTCAATTTGAAAATATTTTTTTTAAAAAAAATATCATGCTTTTTAAAAATAAATAATAAGGTAAAAATATATTAAAATTAAAATAATAATCACTTAATTTTTAATTGTATCATTTGTTTCTTATTTCATCCAAGATAATTCTTAATTTTATATAAATAATGAAAATTAGTATGTAATGTGAATGGTCTTTTGCAGCTTGGATAATAAAGATAAGGGAATAGATATTGGTTAACTATAGATTTCTAAAATAATTTTGAAAAATAATTCATACCGCAATGATAAAAAGTATGGTTCTATCTCAAATAGTTATTTGTTTAATTACTTATCGTAAACCATATATCTCAAGTTGTCATATAGTAGGTGAATTGAATGAAAATACCTAGTGAAAATTTAAACATAGATTTAATTTCTTTCCATACAATATAAGGCCCATATATTTTTAGAAATACTTTATTATTAAATTTATTATTTTATATATTTTTAATTGTATAAACAATTTAGGTCATATTGAATTAATCACAACACCATGTTTAAATAAAACATGGCATATTTTAAAAATTTTATTATTTCAATTGATAGGTATGGCCATGCTTTGGAATAGTGAGTATAAATATTATTAACTGAATTATGAAAATATATGTTTTAGAAATGAATATATAATGAATTCAATAGTTTCCAATTAATTATAATTTAAAGTAAATACAATTGGAAAATAAATGGAAACTTTTTTTGAAAAAATATATTATGCATAGAAAAATGTTTTATATGAATAAATTAAATAAATCACTTTGGATGAATTTATTTTTTAAAATACCTATATTTTATAATCAATAAAATATTTAACATTTATCTTATGTTCTTTATAGACAAGAGATGCGAATAAATCAAAATTTAAGATTAATGTTTCATTATTCAAATTTTTATTTATACTTGTGCTCATATTTTTAAATATATTTTCCCGCTTATCGAAAATTTATTTTATAAAATGAAATGAAATTTTAAAATTTCAAATTAAAATTTATCTTATGTTAAATTTTTGATAATTTTCTTAAATAATAAATGTTCCACTGAGTGTGAAAAAATACAGGTTCTTTCTAATAAATTTCATTTCATTTAAAATGAATAAAAATTTCATATTTTTAAGATAGTTTTATTTGAAAAATTAGTTAAAATATATATCAATTAATAAAATATATGTTGTGGAAATAATTTTCATACTCAAAATTTTATATAAAACATTTCTAAACCATGAATCCATTTCTCTTTGAAAACAATCTTTCTAGGTGCGATATATGGATTAAATTTAAACTAAATATTCTAAATTATATAAATGGAATTTGAAAAAATGGAATAAATATTTTTCATAAAAAGAAAATATATTTTCTAATACATTCATGTGAATTCATGAAAATAATTATTATTAAAATTAGAAAAAATTATTTACTATGATTAATGTAAAATAGGGTTTACCAAGGCATTGAACTAAAAAGATAGGTGTTATAAATGAACCATAATATGTCCCAAACCCATTTTATGACCAAATATGTAATTTATCTTATAATTTATTATTAATGGTCACTTTGGATCATTTATTACATGTGATAAATGTTTGCACACCTTTTTCTTTTAAAAATTTATGATTGTGATGCTCACCCAACTTTTACAGGGCCACCCACTCTCCTCTCATCTTAACACATTAAAAAACCATCTGTTAAAACAATAAAAAACGAAATAACTTCCTTTATTCCATAAATTAATAATATAATGATCATTTTTAAAATAAATCCAACCTAGGAATCTTTGGATGAAAACTAAATTTAGTCATCTAATGAAGAGATACCACCCATAACCGATTAATTTATTTTATTTATTTATCAGAAAAATTTAATTATTACAAAATCATGATGATATAATAATCTAATTTCATTCAATATAATTATATTTTTTTTAATGTCATGAAATATATCCATATCATCTTCCATCAAATGGAATATGAAATTATTATTTTTATGTACAAAAGTCAACCACCGCATAAACCAATGTTATTCATTTTCCATCACTATCAATCATAGATGGATATAATTATGGTTTAATTAGTTACATATTATATTTATTAAATTATTAAAATTATGGAATTATTAAATCAAATATACCTTAAAAAATTCTATTTTTTTGAATAGGATAACATCGCCCGTGTGTACGATGGAAAACAACCTCGCAAATCAAAGTGATTCATTGACGATTTATATGAAATATTACAAGCATGGGTTAAATAAAATAATATGATATATATATTAAATACCAACTGATTATATAATTTTTAATTATTATTTACCTTTCTTTCATTTAATGTTTTTATAAAATTGAAGTAACATTCATGTGTACGTCTAACCTACACTGTCTATGAATAGTGTATTTCATCTTCTATATCAAAAATTTTCAGATTAATAAAAAAACATATCTACTAAAATTTAACCATGAATAATATTTTTGATATGATGGTACCATTCTATATTTAATAGGATCTAAAATGAAAAGTCAAAACATACTTGAAAATCAAAGCAGTTATTGCTCAGAACGTGACATTAACAGTGGATTGTTAATAAATAGGTAATAAAAGGTCATGAGAAAATCATATATGGTATGATATATTTAGTTATGGTTCTAAAATATATGTATAATTAATATATATTTATTATACTAGAGGTTTAAACACATATGATGGATATTTATACATATTGTATGGGATTTCGATCTCCCATTTATTTTCTATGAGAAAAAGGCCAAATTCCCCACATGATTATTTTATATTCTTTATATACTTCCCAATAATGAATTTTATAATTATTTTACATAAATTATGTCTAATTAAATATCCATTTTAGTATATCTTTTTCGATGGTATTATGGTTAAAAATTTACCCAAGTGGTAACAGGGTTTTGTGTCAGTTTTTGTTCCTAGAGACATATGTCATGGTATGTACCAATCTTCTTCTATAAGGTGCATATAAAACCCCATTGACATGGTATAGAAATAATCTCCTTATTTTAATGATATTGTTTTTTATGTAATTTTTATTTTTTCAAGGGAAATATGATTCAATGTTACCAAATTTGTATGAGTTTTATGTTTCAATCTCATCATTTATTGAAATTTCTCATGATTATGCGTACAATGATAAATTCATTTGATATATCTATTAATAAAGTCTAGAAATTTTTATCCTATATTTCTTTATTCATAAATATTGTTTTAACATCATTTTCATCTCTTTATGAACCCAAAAGTTAAAAATTGTAATTTTTTGAAAAGATGCATTTATTTCTATCTTAAGTCGATAACCTATTTTTCATATTAAATAATTTTCTATAAAAATATTTTAAAATTAATTTAATAATTCAACTAATGATTCAATAAATAAATCATTACCCATGATTTAATTTAAATTAAACTTTTAATGTAATATTCATATCATTTTCCAAATAATACATGTTTGGATTTTACATAAAATATGAAACAAATCATTTTTTTACAACAGAGTACATGAACAATATATCCCCTTATCATAAACAATAAAAACTTTTAAGCATAAAATTTGACAATGTTATTTAAAATTATTTTTTATTAGTATTTTCAAAATTATTAAATCTTATATAAATTAGTTTGAAGTGAAAATTATTTTTTCTCATGAATGGTTTGATATTATTTTTAATGCATTCTTTATAAGTCATTATGGTTTTTTGAAAATAAATGTAATTTCAAAATTTTTAATATTTAAAAAATTTTTCCCCAAGTGGAATGAATATTTTACTAAGTAAATATCTTAAATGACTATTTCACATCATAATTTATATGTTTCCACGCCGTTTTGAAATGAAATGGATTCCCATTTTTATTTTTTATTTGTTTTAAAAATAGATTTTCATTGAAATATTATTTTATTCATTAATTAATACAAGTATATTTTAAATATAATTTTCCATTGAAGATTTCATTAGTTTATGTTACCCAATATTTATTTAGGATAATATCTAAGGATTTTAATCTTATTATTTATCTATATAGTTGATGTTTATAATGGAATGATGTTTATGATACTTTATTATTGTCAACAGGTTCTACCATAAATAAATTCTTATTAATATCACTTATTTTAATAGGTTATGCGATAATTAATTGATTAGATGGTTATAAAACAAGTCGCATTTCTATGGGCTATGATATGATGAAATATTTATAAAACACAATTCATGTCATCGGTTATGATATGATGAATGATTATGAAATTTCGGCACACATACATATTATTTTCATTATGTGATGTCTCATAGCTATATCTCTCTCAAATTAATTGGGTATGGATTTATATCTAATAAAATAGAGATGAAAATAATCAGGATTGACCCCTATGGTGTAAAGGAATTTATCTATATTGATGGTATTTGGAGTGGACATTAGGAACTATGATAGTATGGGGAGTTAACAACTTATATTTTGATAGTTTTTCTAGAGACCCTTCACTACTATGGAAATGATTTTAGAATATTATTTTTATCCCAAAATGTTCTATCTTACTCTAATGTTATTCCGTCATGAGTCATTCACTTTTATTTCCTTATGTTTTATGTATTATGAAAAAAAAAATATTTATTTTGTGATGAAATATTTTCATATTTGATATAAATGGGATGGTCTTCATTTTTTTCGCATATTTGTTTACACTTATGCACAAATTATAATTACGTATTTCTTTTTTCTTTCCCATAATGATCAATTGAGATCAACATTTATTATTCTTCCTTTTCTTAGGTTATGAAGAAATATTTTGATTAGAGTTTGACTACAATTTTTACTTTAATGGAAGATATTTGTCAGAGATATTAAAGATCATTCGTGAAATAAGAAGATACTGTATGTAGTCTCAAAATTATTTAAACCAATATGACCCTTCGAAATTTATTATTTTAATGTAATGATTTTTTATCTAAAAAATGTAATGGTTATATATGAGAAGCCTGATTCACTATTTTCAGTATTTTAATAATGGTTTTGTTAAACATTGGAAAGACAGATTAAAAAACATTTGTGAGATATCTAAGCAAATCGCAAAGGATATGTCTAAGGGTTTGGAAATGTATAAGAAAATGCCATTAAATTCTAGTAAAAGATCAATAAATTTGTTTAAATGAAATTTGATCCTTCTATAGATACTAAATGTGGATGTGGATTTGGTATATTGGTAGTAAGGGGTGAAAAATCTGAAAAGAGTAAATTGAGGTTGATCCGATCATCACCTAACACAAAATAATTATGTTTTCATCACACCTAGTTTGACACTCCTAGGGTCATATTTTTTAGAAAGTCGAAAACAAATTAAGAATAATTATAACAAATTTAAATTGATAATGATCATGAATGACATAGTATAATAATGATGTGTCATATATATAAAATAAGGTTTCATGATTTACATTTCGTACATGTAATTTTTTTGTATTATATTTTTCCCACTATATTAATTGTTTCTTATACTATTATTTTTAGTTATTTACAATGTCCAAAACCAAAACTAACCAGTTTTACAATGAATCTAATGGTAAATATAGTGAGTATGAGAAAAAATTTTGATGATGATTAGAGATATAGATACTATTATTATGACTAATTATCTATCATGATATATTGTGAACAACATGCTATTTGGTGAGATTTTTAAAGCCTCGAATTAGATGAAGAATAACATTTATGAACATGCATGTGATAATGAGCACATAAAAATGAATTTTTAGCTTAAAATTTTCAAGAAGGTAGGAATACGAAGAAAGAATAATATATAAAATATAGAAGAAGATGTTATATCTATGGAAAAGAAGGCCCAAAAGCAACTTATTATTAACCTGTTTAGTGTATCATATATTGGGAACATTGGAATTATCTGAGTCTATTCACTAAAAAAAGGTTTATCACCAATAATAGAAAAAGAAATATTATTTTCATACCTATTAATTCAATAGATTCAGGTGTTTATGTATTTATATTCCTGAATTATGTGGGGGAATGATTCTAGTAAATGTATTTGAATTAAAAATAAGGAAACATAAAAATATTGTGTAAATTTTGGAAGCATATATGTCTTTATGTAAGATTAAATTATTATTTGTGGAAACAATCATGTTTTTATGAACATATGGTTGGTCATATTTTCAATGTCATTGACACATATTTTTTGTGTTTTTAATGAATTGTGGTTATCATGATTAATGTTGTATATTAGACATTTATGAAAGTACAGCACATAAATTATATATATGTTTTAGATACTATTGTATTTAAGGTGGAATGCCTTTACACTTAGTGTATAGATGATTAATGGTTATGGTAACATTTAGGGTTTATCTTATCATCGATGTTGATGTAATTATTGGTTATAGTTAATTACCAAATGAATTCTTCACACGTATTTGTTATAGGAGATGATTTATCATTAGATCCTCTTACTATAAGTTTTTATGGAGTACTACATTCAACTATATCAAGTTAGTATCTTATGTTTACATTGAATTTTTTCTAAGGCTTTTGAAACCACATGATACAAAGTTATGTATTAGATCACTTTATCATACTTAGTTTGTTGGTCATCCAAAGAGAACCATTAAAAACCTATATGATATGATATGTTCATGTTATATGGATTTGAAAGGTGGATGGTATCAAAAATATTCTCAAGTTTTGTTTAAAAAAAAATTCAATTGAGAATTTAGATTGCACCCTATAAAGACTTTTATAGAATGATGTGTAGAACTAAAATATACTGAAATGAGGTTGTAGAAAGAAGGCTATTGGGATCTTGGAAGGTGAATAGATAGAACAAAAATTTAGATCCAATCAGAAAAATGTAATGACATAACAAATTTCACATTAATTTTATAATAATAATCATCATTGAGATCTACTCTATGATGTTGGTAGGTAAGTATTTATATGAATTTCTCTGTGGAATAATGTCGGGAAATTTAAAACCACGGTATATCAAACCATTTTAAAATACATGATTATGTAGGTATAATAGATTATCACTTTTGGATTCAATAAAAATCCTCTTAGGTTCATGATGTATTCCATGTACATATCCTTAGAAAGTATATAACAGATCCTTCACATGTACTGTACATAGTCGTCACCCAGTAGAAGCTTGATGTTTATTATAAGGAATAATTGGTTTAAATTCTGGATGATATAGGTAATTTTATATGAAATGAGACCACTCACTTGGTTATTGTTTTCTGAAAAATTCACAAAAATGAAGAAGTAATGAGAGAACCTGGGAATGTAATGAGGTAGTGGCATCCTTTATTATTCTTATTAATGTGACGAATTTTGAACGAGAAATTATTTTTAAGGGATGTAGAATGGAACACCTGGAAGATTTTCAATATATATATAAATATATATATATTTGTGAAATAAATTTAATCATGTTGATATTTGATGTTACAAAAAACTGAGATTAACTATTGTTACATGCAACACTGTGTTTAATTAAAATGAGATTGATTATTAAAATATTATTATTTTATAATATATTTATCTAAATTCTATTTGTATGTAAGGTACGAATATGACTAAATAAGTAATGAAAATATATGTTTAATACATTTATATATAATTAATTCATTGTTCACTAATATATTTGAAATGAATATAAATTCTATTTAATAATAAACAGAATCCTTTTCAAAAATATATAGATAGGCATACAATAATGTCTCATCTCAATAAATTATATCAATAATATATGTTGAATTATTTGAAGTAAATTTTTATATTATATAATCAATCTAATATTTAAATTTTATATTAATTGTTTTCCCGAATAGAGATAAGAATAAATCCCATTTTAACCTCAAAAGCTATAATTTTCAATAAATGAATATTTTTCACCATTTGAATAAATTTATTAATAATAACTTTTATCAATATTATAAAATTTAATTAATAAAATGATATTAATTTTGTAAATGATCTTGTAAAAATTTTCTTAATATAATCTTTTGATAATTATCTAAAAATATATTTTTTAATGAATAATAAAAAATAATTATTTTTTATGAATTGTCATTTCATTTAAAGCTTTCAAAAAATAAACAATTGTTTTATAATTCATTTAGTCAAATTATTACATGAATTATATATATATATATATATACCCAATTTAGGTCATTTAAATAATTTTCATCTGGAATTTCATTATAATATTTTTTAAACATTTGAATATTCTGTCTTCGATATGAAGTTTTCTCGCTCCAACTATTTGGTTTATTTTAAAATAAAATTTAACAATTTTTTGACAAGAAAATTTCAAAATGGATTTAATATTTTTAATTAGAAATATTTTATATTATGAAATAATTTAAGTATTATTTTTTACAATAATGAATAGTTAACAAATTAAATTTTTTAATGTTATTAAGACTAAAATGGTTTTACTGTGGGTTAATGTAAAAATATAAGCATAAAAAATTACCCAAATCATATCCAAAACTAGTTGCATGTCCCAATTTTGACATTATAAATTATTTTATTATGAACGTTCCATTATGTATTTTTTGACAACTGAGAAATGGGGGTACTCGTGTTTATTTAAAAAATTACATGTGCTCAACTCACCTCCCTTATATAAGACCACCTCAGCTCCTCTCTTCTTTTAATGTTAAAAACATATTATTTCATTCAAAACAGTCATAAAAAATTCTTTAATTCCATCCAATCATGTTATAATCCTTTTTTGTTTAATAAATTAATCTTATGATGGATTTTTGTTTAAACCAAACATAACTGTCTAATGAAGAGACACAACCCTAACCAATTTCTTTATATTATTTCTAACTCCTTATCAATATATTATTATTAATAATTTATTATAAAATAACCTCAGTATCATACATATAATTGGATTTTTTTAATTTCATTCCCTCTGTCTATATCCTCTTCCATCAAATGAGATATAAAATCATAATTCATGTATACGATGGACCACCACTCTACCGCATGATGTTATTCATTTTCCATAACCACATCTCATGGAAAAACTATTGATGGATTAAATGTTTTTATATGATAATTATTAAAATATTATACTTATTTATTTATTATATCACATATATATTTATAAATTCCATTCAATGGGGATACAATAACGTCGCTCGTGTGTATGGTGCATTGCCACCTCGTGAAGTGATGTGATTCGGTAGTGATTTATATTGAAGGTAATAAAGATGTTTCTAATGTAACTTTGTGATTTAAGTGACATAAAAATTATTATTTAATGGAAATATATTATTTAAAATTATTTTATTCATTCCTTTGATAAAATGGAAATGTTGTTTATGTGTACGAATGACCCTCCGTCTCCATGAATGATGTATTTCATATTATATGTATAGACCATATTGATTAATATAGAAATAAATAATAAATATATAAGATACTTTTATGATTTTATACATTCTTTATATTATGGATCCATGATCAGTGTAAGATGACCAAAAATAAAAAAATCAAATCATAAATGAAAAACAAAGAAGTTTTTCCCAATTCATGACTTTAACATAGAATTGTTAATAAATATGAAACAAATAATCACTATGAAATCATATAATGTATGATACGTATAATTACAGTTCATTAATACATTTATTATCAACTTATATTGATTATAAAGGTGTTTTGAATGTGTATGACAGATTTTGTGACAGAAGGTATGAGATTTCTATCTCACTTTTATTTTCAGCGAAATAAATTACTTGTTCACAACATGGTTCTTTAATTTGATGTTTATAGTAACCATGAATTTATTTTATAAGTGTTATAAAAAATAAATTTTATTTAAATATCCATTTTGGGACCAATCATTGATCACGTTTATTTTTCAAAATTTTCCAAAGCTGTAAGTGAATTTTTTCTGAATTTTCATTCTTTTAGAAATATGTTATGGTATACACCTATCATATTTTATGAGGTGTATATACTACCCCTTAAACATTTTATATTATTAATATCCTTCGTTTTATTATATTAGATTTTCATTTATTTATGTTGGACCCTCTATGATATAGTAGTTTTCATAATAAAAAATAAACTCAATCTACAGATTAAACTATTTCATTCCATTTAATTTCACTATGTAAATCAATTATTTCATATAGAAAAATGTACATAAATAATTAAATTACCTATATTTATGAATCAATAGGTTTACAAGTATATTATTACATGTATTTTATAATTTCTATTAGTTTTGTTATGTTATGTATAAGACATACCCTTCATTAGTTATTTAGAGTCCCTAGCACCGATTGGATGTTCGAAACACCGATGATTGACCTCCAGATGTTCGACACACCGATGTTTGACACACAAATGTTTGACACACTGATGTTCGACACAATGATTTTCAACACATTGATGTTCGACACACCGATGTTAGAGACACGGATGTTAGACACACGGATGTTCGACACACCGATCTTGAAAAAATGAAGTCGATAAAATGAAATCGACGGACCGAAGTTTAAAAACTGAAGTCAACAGACTGAAGATGTCTTACTGAAGATGGAAAAATGTAGTTGGAAAACCAAAGTTGACAGACCGATGTCGATTGACAGAAGATGACAGACTAAAGCTGACAGACCGAAGATGATAGATCGAAGATGACAAACTGATATTAAAAAATCAAAGATGACAGACCGATGAAAATGATTGGCCAATAGTCATAAACAACTATTTTGAATTTATTAATTCAAATTTACTTCGAACGGTCATATTTAGACTAATTAATGTCTCTAACATTATTTAATGTTTTCTATTGGACCATCCATAGACAGTATGAGGTAGATGCAGGTAGGGAGATATTATGGCCTAGTGGACAATGATGTATAAAAGTATTACAAGATCAACTTAAAAGTGGGCTCTGTCTCACTTAGAAAACACACTGCTAAAACAATAATGGAAAAACCGTGTGAAGATGCAAGATTTTGCAAAGAGAGTAATTTGATGCCCGAGTTCACAAGAAGCATTACAAGAAACAAATTGTTAAAGCCTAATGGTCCTCCTAAAAAAGAAGAGCATAACCATTACACACCAGTAAAATAATTTATAGAGACCATGATACTCTGTTTTGAAGCCAATTTCAAGTAGAACACTCAAATATGTTTTTCATTACATCTAATGAGTTTAGAGATTTACTACACGACACACAAAGATTTTTAATCTCTATTTTTCCTTTTTAAAACTTTGTTGTGTTCTTGTGTTTACATGATAAGAAGTGTATGCATCTGTTTGTTTCACACACAGTATCTCCTAATCTTAACTGAAGGATACTAAAATTTCCTCACACTCAATCCCTTTCTACTCGGGTATCCCACGTAGAACAGTGGAAGACATCCTGTGTCATCTGTTTGATAGTTTTCCCATGAATAACTATGGTAGAGGTCATGTGTAACCTGTATAGCCATGTGTGTTGTTGTGAACCCCGATACAGGGTGTGGATATAAATATTATTAACATAAACTTCTTGGTGGTAGGTGATCATCAAGTAGAGAGGACTTAGTCTTAGCTTGAGACAAAGCCTCTTATTTTTCCAGCTGTTCTATTTGTCTTGTGTTTTAATCTGATTTTTATTTTTCACATTAAGATAAAAAAAACATTGATAGTTAGTTTTGAAAGTGTTTTTATCTGTTTTGAATAAGTATATTAGTTTCAAAAGCTTTTCTAATCTTTTTATTGGTAAAACAGAGAACTAATCAATCTTTAGAGATACAAATTGTACTTTCAGGACTTATATAAATTCAATTCAAATTGACTTTGATTTTATTTTAATCAAGGGATTTTATTTTAAAGAACAAATTTTAACATAAATTTTTATAGATACTGAATTCACCCGACTCTTGAGTCATATACTCCAACCAACATTTTTTATTATAGGCATTTAAAAGTTATTTCCAGTTTACAAATCTTGTCAACTGTGATTATAATTGTTTTTCAAAGATCTAAAAATTTCAGTTATTTCTAAATTTCCATCTCTTTGAAATCCATTTAAAATCTATATCATGGAAAATAAATTATAAGTGGTAGGTACCAGTAGAAAACATTTTTTAATGGAAGAAATAATGCTCATTGGATGCTTATGATGAAAATAAATCTAGGAATCATGGGTTTGGAAATTAGGACTACTATTGAAAGTAAATATACAATTCTTAAAACTGCAAGAAATACATGGGATGAACCAACCAAGACTGCCTATAATAATAATTATAAAGAAATTAATGCTCTGTACAATTCACTAGGATATGAAGAGTATAACCGTATCTCTACTTGTAAAACTACAATTTTGATTTGGGACACTCCATCGGTTTCTCATGAGGGAACATCTAATGTTCAAGCAATGTGATTAAATAGTTATAATAATAAATATGACTGCTTCAGAATAAAGCATGATCAATCTATTGATGATATGTATCTTAGGATCAATGAAATTTTGTATACCATGATTTCTTTAGGAATAGAAGTTACAACCAAAGATCATATTATGTGGATTCTACAATTCTTACCAAAAATATGGCGTGGAACATCAATATCTATTAGAGAATCATACGATATTAATAAGTTGATAGTAAAGGAATTGATTGGAAAATAAATGATGTATGAATATTAATTGAAGGTAAATCATGAAGAGGATGATCCAAAACAAATGCTTGTAGCTCCCAAGATAACTAATTCAAAAAGTAATGACAAAGAGAAAGTTCAAGATGCTATTGAAATCTCAAGTAGTGATGGAGTAGCTACGGACACTGATGAAGAAATGGCCCCGTTGGCTAGAATATTGATGAAATTTTATAGGAAAAATATTTTTTTCAGAAATACCATTTAAAAAATAAAATATGATAGAAAGGGAAATTGGAAAAATGATTAGAAAAGAAATAGAAAATTTGTGGAGTTTATTTTCTACGAATGAAAAATGAAAGGACATGTGAAGGCTAACTGTCCAAAGATGAAATACACGAAAAAGTATAAAAATAAGGATAGAAGGTATAATAAAGAAATGAAGTCCACATAGAGTCCCTCCAAGGAAAGCTCAAGTGAATCTGACTCTTCTCAAAATTAGAATGGTGTTATGTATTATATGTGTTTTAGGACAAACACAACTATGGTAACCTTAGTCACTTATGTACATAATTTTTATTATTCTAAAAGTGAATATAAGAATATGAAAATTGATGAATTGTTCAAATATTACCACATGCTAGAAGAAACATGTAATGAGTTGAAATTTTGTTTATAAATCATTGAAGAAACAACATGCTCTTACTGTGACTATTAACTCTGAACTTAAAACTGAATAAGAGAAAAACTCTATACTACTCAAGGAAACCAATGAGTTAATAATGTCTAATGAGCAATTGAAGAAAGACTTGGAAATGTTCCCTAATTGAAAAAACACTCTTACTCTATTTCATAGTAAAAAAATAGCTCCAAAGTATACTTTTGGAATAGGATATCAACCAGGTTAACAAATTTTATCCAAATTTCATTTTGTAACCAGATCTATAAAATCATCTCCCTTTTTCAAAAACCTGAATATTACAACATGTTCCAGTTCCAGGAATTATTTTACTCCATCCAATTATTCATGACCAAACAGAATTAACTTTTCAAATAATTTCTATTTTGCATATAGGAAATCCCTAAGACAGTTGTGGGTTCCTGAGGGTTATACCACTAATGTTTGTGGACATAGAAAAATATGGGTACCAACGTCATTTCTTGGATGAACTGCTTTATAGGTATAGTGCCTGAAGAGCTCCTGTAAAAGGATGTGGTACTTGGATAGTGGATTTACAAGACATATGAATGGGTACTATTAATTATTTAAAAGTCTTATCATGATTTATGGAGGACATGTCACATTTGGTAACAACGGTAAAGGAAAAATCATCGACCTAGGCTAGATTGGCAACCCTAACTCCATTTCAATTTCTAATGTTCTTAATTTTGATGGATTAATGTATAACATGCTTAGCATATCTCTATATTGTGATGATGGATTTAATGTTAATTTAAAAAATTATGCACATCATGTTTTTGATTCCATGAATAACTTTATATTTTCTTCTTTTAGAAATGATAATGTATATCCTATAAATCTAGACACACTAGTCTCACAGAATATATATTTTCTAAATTCCATTCACAAAGAGTCTTGGATCTGGTGTATAAGACTAGGACCATGCAACATACACTCTTTTAGGAAGTTAACTAGAAATGGATTAGTTAGATACTTCTCTCAAATTAGTGTTTCAAGACAATAAAGTATATTATCCTCATTAAAAAGGAAAGAAAACTAAAATGTATTTCAAACCAAATAAAGAAGTAACTACTTCTAAACCTCTTGAGTTGGTTCATATGGACTAGTTTAGACAATAGAGAGTTTTCAATCTCAATGGGAAGGACTATGTTTATGTTCTTGTAAATGATTTCTCTAGGTACACCGGGACTATTTTCCTCACTCAAAAGAGTGAAGCTTGTTCAAACATTAGCAATTATAAAAGGACTATAGAAAATCATAATGGACTTAAGATTAAATCCTTAAAAATTGATCATGGTCATGAGTTTGAGAATCAGGATTTTGAAGATTTTGTTTCTCACTAAATAGATATATTCATAGTTTTCTTCTCCAAGGACACCTCAATAGAATGGTGTGGTAGAATAGAGAAATAGAACCTTACAAGAAATTTCCCAAATTATGCTCAATGAATATGAAATACCTATTAACTTTAGGGATGAATCTATTAATACAACTTGTTACATAATAAACACAGTCTTAATCAGATCCATCCTTATAAAAACATCTTATGAGTTGTGGAATAATAGGAAATCCAATGATGCATATTTTAAAGTGTTTTTATGTAAAGTTTATATTCTAAACACAAAATAAAATTTAGATAAATTTGTCTCCAAAAGTAATAAAGGAATATTTCTTGGATATTCTAAGTCAAGAAAAGATTTTAGAGTTTTTAATAAAAAAAAAATCATGGAGGAATCTGTACATATCAACTTTGATGAAGTCGATCCACCTAAGCCCAAGTCATAACTAGAAAATATTGAAGACGATATGTCCAATCTTCATATTAATGATAAAACCTCTAATTATCATGAGAAGGAATATGTGAAAACATTCAGTTCTAGAAATTCTCCTGATCCTAACCGTAGTGAACCAGATCAATCTTACCAAACTGAAATATCAAGTCTAATCTTCTCTAGACCAACTAGAACCCTTAAGAAACACCCCTAAAAGATGTTCTTGAAGATTTAGATAGAGGAACATAAACAAGAGCTTCCTTGAGAATCCAAGTTGAACATCAAGCATCATTATCACAACATGAACAAAAAAATATTAGTGATGTGATCATAGATTAAATTTGGGTAATGGACATACAAGAAAAACATATTCAGTTAGAAAGAAATAATGTATGGAAACTTATAGATAGACAGAAGGATACATTGAACATAAGAACCAAATGGGGTTTTAATAAATAATGTAGATGAAGGTGGAAATATTGTTCAAAATATTGCTAAACTAGTTGCACAAGGATATAATCCTAAAGAGAGAATTGATTATAAAGAGACCATTCCACTAGTAGCTATACATGAGGCAATTAGGATCTTCTTTGCTTATGTAGCACACTTGTATTTTAAACATTATCAAATGGATGGCAAAAGTTCATTATTAAATGGTTTTAGAATTGAGGCTGTTTTTATGGAACAACCCCTAGTTTTACAAATCCCAATTTTCTTATTAATGTGTTTAAATTATCAGAATCTTTATATGGTTTGAAATAAGATCCAAGAGCTTGGTTTGAAAAGATGAGTAACTTTTTTATTTCTAAAGGTTTTACAAAAGGAATTGCAGATCCTACTTTATTTATAAAAAGATTTTCAAAAGTGTTTTTAATAGATAAATATATATGTAGATGATATTATCATTGGATCTTCTAAACATTATTTATGTAATGATTTTTCAAAAATAAAACAAAATGAGTTTGAAATGAGTTTAATGGGTGAACTTAAATATTTTCTAGGATTTTAAATATTTCAAAATAAATAATTTATTATATTAAATAAAATTAATTACACAATAGATCTTTTGAAAATATATGGCTTTTATAACATTAAGAGTAGTGAAAACCCAATGAGATCTACATGTAAATTAGATCTTGATGAAAATGGAAAATCAATTGATCAAACTACTTACAGAGGAATGATTGTGAGTTTTCTATACTTAACTAATAGTAGGGTACGTATTATGTTCAGTGTGTGTATGTGTGAGAGATTTCATGAAAACCCAAAAGAGTCACATTTAAAGGGTGTTACAAGAATTTTCAAATAACTCAAGTATACAACTAATTTTGGACAGTACATTCATGAAGGTCAAACTTTTTATTTTTTTAGATATTCAGATGTTGACATTGGTTGATGTATTTTAGATAGAAAGTGTACCTCTAGAACATGTCACTAGTTGGGAATGTATCCAATATCATGGTGTAGTAAAAAGCAAAACTCAGTTGTATTATCAACTGCTAAAGCGGAATACATTGCTTATGGATGTTGTTGTCCACAACTTTTGTGGATAAAATAGACCTTATTAGACTATGGATTTCAATTCAGACATATCCTCATAAATAGTGACAACACCAGTGCTATTTAAATTTCTAATAACGCAATTTCTCATTCTGGAACAAAACATATTGATTTAATACATCACATTTGTAGGTATTATTATAAAAAAGGTGATATAACTCTTGTTTTTATTAGGACATAGATTGATTATATATTTCCAAAACCCATAAACTATGAAAGAATGAACTACATCAGACATGAAATAGGAATGATAAATCTTTAAAGTCTTGTCAAACTGATCTTCTGAAACCGTTCTTTGAAACTGATCTTCTAAAACCGATCTTTGAAACTGATCCCTAAAACTGATTTCTAAAACAAATATTTAAAACCAATCCCTTTAACTAATTCCTAAAACCGATCTTTGAAACCGATCTTGTGAAACTGATAATATGAAATTGATTCCTGAAACACATCTTTGAAACCGATCTTTGATACCAATATTTGTAACCGATCTATTGAAGCCAATCGTTGAAAATGATCTTGTGGAATTGATCTTGTGAAACCAATATTGAGAAACCAATCCCGGAAATCGATCTTGTGAAACCCATTCAATAACAATGATGTATTTAGGATAATTTTTCATTACCGTCTGTTTTAAATAAAATGAATTTTTTTTGGTATAATTTTTCCACATTTAAATATTATGCTTTACGGTTTATAATCCCTAAATTATATATTAACTTCGATACATCTCGACCTTTTACCATCTCTATTCTTTAAAGCCTTCTACCCTTTTTCACTCAATATCTCGACCCTCGACCTCTAGACTCTGTTGGAATCTGTAACCTCGAAATGGCAATGTCCAAGCACACTATGGAAGAGCCATGAAAATCTTTGTCTGCTATGCATTATAAAGGTGATTCCAGTTGGACTACAAAACCATGCTTGGAAGGCTGAGTGGTTAAAGCTGAGAAAGAAGTATCTACAGAGTGGCTTCTATCAAGCAAGTTGTTTTTATTAAATGTGCTCGAATCTCAAGAATGGCTAAGCTATTTCTCTAATAATGAATGGCCTTCTTATCCCCATATAGTACATGAATTTTTTCAACATTTGAAGATATATCTGGATAAAAATGAGGCATTAAGGTTGAAATCAGTCGTAAAGGGATAGGAAATAGATTTTTCATCTAAGGAATGGGCTGAGTGGTTAAAGATGCCTTACGATGGTGTCTATGATGATTATTCAGGTAATACTCCACCTTCCTCTGATTTATTCTCTTATGAAGATTCTATGAAGGAGATGACTGGAAATAAAGATTATAGGAGGATAATATCAAGTGAGTTTGATGGATATGTGAGATTGATTTTAAAGTTCATACAATATCAAATCTACCCAAGGAAGGGATAATTCACTATTGTGAAGTATTAGGATGCATTCCAGATCTATCTATAGAAACATGGGATAATAGTGAACCTTTTTAGGTATCCAATGGTGCATGTCCCTGAAATGATAAATCCATCCTAGAAGGAAACATGTTATTACTATTCAAAGATGATCTCTCCCATGTTAAAAATTATAGGTATTATGGAAGATAGAGATGACGTGATATGTGCATGTAGTGGTTTCTGTATTTAAATGGATATTTGTAAAAGGATAATGATCTTCTTAAACCCATGGAAGAAATGATAGGCAGGTGACGAGGAAAGGTTGTATGAAGATTTCAATCTAATTGACCATCCTACCAGACTAATGGATCATGTTTATCCTAGTATCAAACTAGTATAATAACCTATTTATTCAGATGATTAAGATGAGATTGAAATAAATAGGGAAGAAGAATATTTTTTTTGATGACAGGAGTGGACTTGATATTTTTGAAAGCCCCAAAAATATGTCTTATGGACCTTCTAGTGCACCTTTGGACATTCCCTCAAGAGAATCTTTGTTAGGTGGTGAGGATGAGGAATAAACCTGGTTTTTTGGATTTGAAGGTTAGGTAAGTAAATTAGATGAGGAGTCTGATGATGATGATGATGAAGGAGGAGGAGGGAATAATGAGAATGTAAGTGATTATTTGAATATAGGACAATAAGTAGATGATAGATCCAGTGAGGTGTATATAAATGGAGCAGGTAATGGTGTTGAGCTTGTTGAACAGAAAAATGTTGATCATAGAGATGTTGGTCATGAGGACAGATCACCCCCTCATAATTCTAAAAATGAAGTCATCATTCAAGAATTGAATAAACATATAGCTGGTGACCATGAGGAAGAAGCTAAGGATCAAGTGCATCAAATTGAAGAAGTTCCAAGTGATGTTGACGTGGTTGGAGCACATGCCAAAAATGAAGTTTAGTTGGTCCTTATTCCCAGAAATGTTATAATGGATAGGGGACAGGAAGAAGAAGCTAATGAAGTTGAAGATGTTTCTTGGGCCTTAAGGAAGAAGAATAAAGATTGATACTTCTGAGCCAAGAGAACGGACCTATACTAGAGAGTGGAATAATGAACCAAGATACATTCTTTTTGGGTTGGAATATGACTCATATGAAGAGAGGGTGCCTCCTTGTCTTTCTCTACAAGCTCAAGTAGAAGTAGAACTTGTTCTACCAGTTGCATCTCAAGCAGTAGATCCAGTATCACATACATTGCCTAGTGACTATGTCACTAAGGATGATTTGGAGAAATTCAAAGATGATATATGTGAGTCAGTGAAAGCCTCAGTTGGATCCAGAAGTGAAACTTCCACTTCAATCTGTATTTCGGATGTTGATAAAAAAATGATTGCAAGGATGGAGATCTAGGAGATTCAACCAAATCACATTTCAACAACAAAAACCATTATTAGGCATAAAAACTTGCTAAGAGAAGAAGTAAGGAAGATGTGTAATGAGTTAAATTATCTAACCTCTGATTTAAAGACCTCCTTTAGTGGTTTACTAGATGTTCTTAGGAACATGATGAATCATATACTAAGTGTAGATATGAAAAAATTGAAATAGGTGCTTGGAAAAATGAATACAGGACATTCTAGTTCTATGAGTAGAAAAGGTGTTGTGGCTGATTTGGAGTCTCTCAAGGCTCTAAGGAGAGAGGAACTCCAAAATCATCAGAGTGTTTCAGACAATGAAACTATTGAAATGGTGCATCGAAATACAGACCTTGTGTTCAATATGGTAAGGCAGTGCACAAATTAATCCTCTATTTCTCAGAAATAGATTCGAGAGAATGTGGATAATTACTTTTCTAAGATTTATACCAGGAATTATATGATAAATAGATTCATGTTTATACAAGAAAATCATAGAGTACCTCCAGTCACAAAAGCCTTGAAGAAACAAGTGACTCAATTGAAGGAGTTTACTCCTTTTCATTATAAATTCATGGAGAATAAGGATGAATTCTAGAAAGATATGCAATATGGTGGTGAAATCATTAATGATTTCTTCAATATCCATAATCCATATCTGGATGTTCAAGATGAATCAATTGTGGTTCCTCCAGCTGCTTCCATTTGTACTCCTTGTTGGCCTCCAACTCCAATATCTATCTCTCAGTCTCTTTCCCCAATTCAGCCGTTCATTACAGAGCAATCTTCCAATCACGTGTTGTCAGAGTGAAGGCCTAGTCTTGCAGCCAACATCCCTATAGGTGTTTCCATTCCTAGTGTTGTCTTCTGATAGCCTCTTCCCTCTACCACTACCAAACCTTCTCATCCTACTCTCGATCATTCAGATAAATGAAAAGAACCTCAGAAGCCAAACCCTTAGGGATGGAATGTATCTTTGATAGGGAATTGTTCTTTTTTTTGTCATGTACTCTTCTGCTTCTTAATGATATCATTATGGTCTCTTTATTTTTATAATATTTCTCCACTTAATTTCTGATTTTCTTTCTTCACGAATCCCAAAAGGGGGAGAAAGAAGAGGCATACAATATTGTGGCATACATTAATAATCTAGGGGGAAATTTCTGGTATTGGACACATGGAATATATTGATCATAATCCTTTTTTTGTGGGGGAGCATTGTGGGGGTGCTTTCTTATATTTACATACATGCCATAATTTTTTATTATCAAAAAGGGGGAGATTGTAGGACCCTCTTTGATATAATAGTTTTCATAATCACAAATAATGTCAATCTAAAAATTACAATCTTTCAGCCATTTAATTTCACTATTTTAATCATTTTTTTCATACAGAATAATATACTTAAATAAGTATATTACCTATATTTATGAATCAATATTTTTAAATGTTTATTTTTTACATGTATTTTGGGTTTTCACTTAGTCTAGTAATGATAGGTTTAAGACAAACCCTTCATAAGATTTTTAGAGTCCCTGACACCGATAGTTTGTTCGACACACCAATGTTCGACACAGCGATGTTCAACACACCGATGTTCGACACACCAATGTCGGACACACCGATGTTTGACACACTGATGTTAGACATATAGATGTTCGACACACCAATGTTCGACAAAATGATGTTCGACACCCCAAAGTTCGACACACTGATGTTCCACACACCGGTGTTCGACACACTAATGTTCGACAAAACGAAGTGGACAAACCAAATTCAATAAACCGAAGTTAACAAACCGAAGTTGACAGACTGAAGATGAAAGGCAAAAGATGACTGAAAGAAGTTGAAAAATCCATGTCAACAGACTAAAGAAGAAAGACCGATGATGACAGACTAAAGTTGACAAACCGAAGTCAATAGACTAATGAGGATAGAACGAAGATGACATACATAAGTTGATAGACCAAAGATGATAGACTGAGGATGACATATAGATATTAAATACCCAAATATGATAGAACAATGAAAATGAATCACTGATAGTCATAAATATATATTTCAAATTTCTTAATTCAAATTTACTTTTAAATGTCATATTTAGAAAATTAATTTTTCTAACATTATTTAATGTTGTCTGTTGGAATATTCATAGACAGTATTAGGTACATGCACTTGGGGAGATATTCTTTCTTAATGGACCATGAAGAATAAAAGGATTACAAGATCAACCTAAAAGTAGGCTCTCTCCCACTCCAAAAACACCCTACTAAAACAAAAAAGGATAGACTGTGCGAATACCCATGATTTTGCAAAGAGAGGAACACAAATCTTGAGCTCACTCGTAGAATTACAAGCAACAACCTGTTGAAGCTTGCCGAACCTCCCCAAAAAGAAGAGATGGAACTTTACAAACCTACAAACTAATTTACTGAGAATACAACACTATGTTCTAAATCCAATTTATAGAAGAAGACTCAAATATCATTTTCTATATATCCAATGAGTCCATTGATTTATGCACAACACACAAATATTTCTAAATAATGTTTTCCTTTTATAAATCTATTTTGTTCTTGTGTTTACTTTTCCAGAAGTGTGTACTTATGTCTGTTTCACACACACAGTATCCTGATCTTTACTAAAGGATACTAAAATATCATCACACTCAACCCGTTTCTACGCTTGTATCCCACGTATAACTATGAAAGAGACTCTATGTGATCTATTTGATAGTTTTCCCACAAATAATGGTGGTAGAGGTCATGTGTAACTCGGAAAACCATGTGTGTTCTTGTGAACCCCAATCCAAGGTGTGGATCAAAAGTATATTAATATAAACTACTTGGTGTCATGTGGTCACAAAGTGGAGAGGACTAAGTCACATCTTGGGACTGAACACCTTGTTTATCCCGATGTGTTGTTTTTCTTGGATTTTAATTTGTTTTATATTTTTCTCATTAAAATAAATGGAAATTTGATTGTTAGTTTAGAAAGTGCTTATATCTATTTTGAATTAGTAGATTAGTTTCAAAAGTTTGACTAATCTTTTGATTTGTTAATCTGAGAGCGAATCAATCTTTTGAGAAACTAATTGAACATTCAGGACTTATATAAATTCACAACAAACTAAATAAGATTTTATTTTTATAAGGGGATGTTATTTTAAAGAACCAATTTTAATAGAAATTTTTATAGATACTCAATTCACTCCCTCTTGAGTCATCTACTCCGACTAAAAATTTATATTCAATCAAAGGTATTTTGATTCAACGTTACCAAAGTGCACATATTTTAGGGATTAAATACCACTGTTCATTGGGATTACCCATGATTGTGATTCCAACGATTAAATAATCTATTCAATATCCCTGTAAAATCATGATGACTCTTCTTCAAAACTTATTTATAAAGTACAGATATTCTACATTCATTTTTCTCTCTTTATTTACTTTGTATTTCATATTTTTCAGAAAAATAATCATTATTAATATCTTCAAAAAAATCTATTGTCTTCAAAAACAATGTTTTCCAAAAAAAGTAAACAAATAATAATCTTAACATTTTACAAATTATTTAAAAAAACATTCCAATTTTTGAATTTTTGATTTTTTAAGGAAATCATCATGTTGTTTTCTAAATAATTCCGATTTGGTGTTTTCGAAAAATATGAAAGGAATCATTATTTTATTATGTATAACATGAAAATTATTTCCCACCATCACAACTACTCGATGATTTTAAGCATCCATTACATGATTTCATGGTTATATCTAGATAATATTTTTGATTAATATTAACAAAATTCTTATATTTTAAATAAATTATTTCAAATTTAAAATGTATTTTCCCCATAAATGTTTTAAATGATTTTTAAAGACAACTTTGTGCATTTTACATTACCTTTTAAAAGAATATGAATATCAATAAATTGTATGTTATTAATTTTTTTTCAATGTAGAAAGTATTAATTTCATGAGAAAAGATTTAAATTATATTAAAAAGATTCATTTATATCCTAGAATGATTATTTTCAATGAAACATATTTAAAAAATGTATCATGAATTTTTAGATTTAAAAACTAATTTTCATATTAAAGTAATTTTTCTCAAGAAATGATACAAGTGTATTTTCAAAATAAACTTTCATCTAATATAAATTACGTTAATATTACAGAAGCCTTACCAGTGATATAATTATAGGATATAATTACCTTTTTTTAGGAATGATTTATGATTATAATGGCCTACTCTTATTAAAAACTATCTCTATATCAAGGGTTATACCATTTTGAAATCCTCATGAATCCCACTTCATTTTTCAAGTAATGATATGATGAAATAATTAAATGATTATGAAAATGTCTCTTTCCACTTT
The DNA here is from genome assembly GCA_963277665.1 of Viscum album. Taxonomy (NCBI): domain Eukaryota; kingdom Viridiplantae; phylum Streptophyta; class Magnoliopsida; order Santalales; family Viscaceae; genus Viscum; species Viscum album. The sequence goes on from OY728139.1 coordinate 1,197,215,489, forward strand.
AATGATATTATGATATTTTTATTATAACAATTTAATATCATGAGTTCTGATATTATGAAAATTTTATGATCATATGGAAAAAATACATATTATTTTCATTATGTGATTATTGGGGTCTATATCTAGTTCCAATTAATTGGGTTAATATTTATATCTCATGTAATATATAACATACTAGAATGGGGATTGAATTGTGTTCATTAATGGACTTTTTCCGCTATGGTTTTATTGGCTGTGAAAATTTCTTATTTGGATGGTTTGGGCAGGGAACCCATTCCACTATTACAACCATACTAGTGAGAATTTAATAATTTGAAAATGATTTTATATAATTATGGTTACGAGAAAATTAAATGTCTTATACCAATGTTATTATCCCATGAATCATGTTCTTTTATTTCTATATGTTTCAAAACATATAAACAATAAATATTTATGACATTACTCATGATTTTGATCATCGATATTGTGGGTATGATTTTAATATTATATTCTCATATTATTTTTACGAATTTCTATTGTTCACCATTAATGAGAAACTGAGCAAACATTTTCTTAGGTTTCCTTTCCCTATGATATTATTAAAGGTTTTAACTAGGATTTTTACATGAAGAGTAATTAATTGGAATATTTTTGGGTGCTACATTGAAAATCATTAGAGAATAAGAAGATAATGTTTCTATTATATATGGAAACTAAATCTTTAATCTATTCAGGATTGGAAATTTGTAATGTAATTTATATTCATCTATAATGATATAAATTTTTTCTCAAAAAATTCTAAAATGATATAATATTTATGTATTAGAAGCCTAGGTTTTTGAATTTAATTTGATCAATCTCTTTTTATTCCTTGTTAATAGATTGATTTCGTATTTTTGTGTAATTAAAAACCTGGATTTTATTAATGAATTATCATATAAATCCTGGACTAACAAAATCACATATTACTCCTCATCCATTATTTCATGATTATCTTCTTAAAATAAATTTTTTTGGTAATTTAATTAGGTACATTGTAATTTTTTTATCTTTTTATTTATTTTAGTCAAACGTAATTTCCTATTTAATAAATATAGAATGCATATGAGTGTACTACTTCTCTGATTCTATTTGAAATTTAGCTTCTTCAATAAAAATATTATTAGATTCAAGCATATTCTCAGTATCACCATTTGGTTTCTCCTCTTATTCCATGTCTAATTAATCTTTATCAATAAGGAATTCCACTCATTTTTTGAATCTTTTTCTATTTTTTATAAGAGTTTCTAACAATTATTGATTTTATTTTCTAGGAAAGTATTTTTTTCTTATCATAGGTACAATTAAAAAAATAATTATGAGTGGATTGTGTCCCCCATTGTATATTTAAATTTATATTATGGTTCTCTAATTATATCTAAAAATTTATTTGGGAACATGTAATGAAAATATATAACAATAGTAAGAATTTACATAGATATAGTCAAATTCAAAAATTATTACTATAAAATTATAAATTTGAAGGATAAAAGAAAATAGTATGATATGATCCATCAATCTTTGGTTGTTTTTAGTGTATATTGTATCATGATAATGACATATAAAACATGACCACCATTTAGTTTCATTAATATTTAAGGTAGATAAGGTTTTTAATTTTTGGTACCCAAACCAACACTAACAATAAAGGCATAATATAGTGTAATTATAGGGTCAATTACATAATAAAACCGGAAGTAAAATTATAGCTTTAAAATAAATTTTTAACTATATAAAATGATAAAAGATTTTGAAATATATAATTTAACTGAAATAAACTAATGAATTTGGTAAAATGGAATAAAATAAAATGAGAGGATTCAATGTCCAATGATATTTGTTTCAAATTATTTAAAAAATAAAACATCACCTGTAATCTCAAAGTAAATAATACTTCCACTATTAAAATTATTGATAATGAACATATGATAAATTTTCTATAATAATATTATTATATCACAACTATTAATCTTCTCATGGATTATAATAATAATAGTTTATTATGTTTCACTAGAAATATTAATATAATAATAAAATTTATTTTTATTAAGGGATAATAAAAACTAGTTTCGGTGTAAAAAAATCATTTGATTTTTTAGGATGGGTTTATTGATAAAAAATATTAGAAATACAAAAGACTAATGGAATAATTCTTAATAAATATCATGGGGTTTGAAAATTTTTCTATTAATTTTTGAAATGATTAATATTCGAATACAAAAATAATATCCCAAACTCATTGACAATAAATAAAATATTAATGACACGCTCCAAGAATGTTAAAAAACCTGAAACCCGCACTCCCTAATCTGTTACTGAAACCAAAATTGTAACTTTTTTGTCTTTGATACGTATAAATATAAACAGATGTTTTCCAACAAAAACATAAAAAAATGTATTTTCATTTACATAACCAAGAACCTTTTGTGTTTAGAGTTATATAGATCATGGAAAAACACATACAAAAAAAATAACCATGTTCTTAGGTAATCGTTATACCTCTATACTCACGAGTATTATTCCACATTAATTTTTTATCATCTCTGAAATAGGAAAAATTATACGAAAATATTCCATAAATATTTTTATATCATTGTTAAAATAAACCTAATAATATTGAGATTAAATTATTAATAATGGGAAATTTCAACCTTAAAAATTCAATATATTTGGTGAGAACATGATGAACACAATGGTATAAGGTCACAAACAAAGTGAGTGATGATAAAATATGAGAATTTATGCCCATAATGACATGAATAATTAATCATGTTGGATGGTGTAAATCTTTAACAACAGTAAGAGTCATAAAAATCAATAATCTTGAGCCATGTGATGTAAACCTTGATAAAAGTAACCATTAATAATTTATAGAAAGTATAATTAAAATTTGTAGGAATCTTGGAACATTATGTTCATCACACATGTCCACTCCTATAAGAGTAATGATTATCCTAGTTATGACTATATGATAAAATTCCCATGTTAAGTCGCTCATTTTGAAATTTAATGACAAAGAACATAACCCAATGCATTAGAGAGTTATATCGGCGTCACCTTTTATATAACAATACTTGTCACACCTATCTTATAAGATATATCTGGATCACCAATTATATAATTTGTATTAGGCACACCCATCATCATTAATAATTTATAAATACAATACAAGAATATAACACAGGTATTATTTCATTTTCATTATCAATATTTTAATAAAAACATACATTCCCTTATATATTAATTTACATTTGTAAAAAAACATGTTCAATAATAATCACAGTCAAAAATTAAATATAAACCAAGCATGGGAAGAATTTGGATGTGATCATTTGATCATATTCCCAGTGAAGTATAAGAATCATTAATGTATTTTACTGATATGATCACATGTTTATAAGAAAATATAAAATATTTATTCGAAACAAATAGAAAGTTCACTTTTATTTTGGTACCATTAAAAATTAAAAATTAAAAAAATTGGTAAAATGATTTTTTAAAAGAACCATTAATTAATTTAATTTTGTCTGAAAATAAATAAAAGTTATGATAATGAGGGAATTAGTTCATGTAATATATATTAAAATAATGGTTTTGATCAAACATTTATTTAAATGTACCCAATAACGAAAATTATTAAAACATAAATTTTAAATATTATTATAAAAAAATATTAAAATTACTTTAATAAATAAATAACGAATTATAAAAACATTAATGAAATTAATTTATAGAAAATATATACATAGAATAGAAATATATTCGATTAATGAGGACATATAGTTTATTTTCCAAAAAAAATATTTTCTGATAATGATAAGTATTAAAGAGTGGGAAATGAAAATAAATCATGAAAACCCCATAAATCACTACAGTGAATGAATATTGGTTTTTTCCATGAAATAATGATCATACAACTTACCCAATGGGACCTTTATTATAAACTGTCCTGAAAATAAATGTGACTTAAATCATTTACCCCTTCAAAACATTCAAATCCAACGTCATTGATCATCCAAATATGATATAGATATGTAAATACCTAGAATTAAATAAATTAATACATAAAAATTAATTCAAGTTGTATTATGTATACCATTAAAATAAATCAAGAGGCATGAATTTAAAAATCTCTCTATATAATGATATTGATATATATATGACCTTTGCAATGATCATAACATTTGATGTGTTAATTAATCAATTTAGAGATGATATGAACATATTCGAATCCAATTAAAAATAATTTTAATATATCGTAAAAATATTTGGAAATATAACCATTTATTATAATTGTATCAAACAATCAATGAAGAAGTGTTGTCACCCAATTAATGGAAATTGAGTTATGAAACACCTTACCATGATTCCAGACATGTTTTCTTCATCTATTAACTATTATATAATAAAAAATAAAAAATTACTTAATTACTTAATATCTTTATAAGCATTTATTCTTGAATTATTAATATATTTATTTCATTTATTTTAATGAAATTTAGTTTTATAATTTATTATGTCCATATTAGTAGTTATGAGGAGTTCAGTTAACAATTGTAAAATAACACTTCTAGGATGATCATTGTAAAATATTACATTATTCATTCACCTCCAGCATATTAATTATGAAATTATTATAATTTTCAGAATCTATATAACAATTTTATTACTATTTATGAAATGCATACTTGAATTATTAATGGCATAGCTCTGCATAGGTGTTAATCCATATGTACACATAAACGATATTATCATTTTCCAATAGATCAAAGAGTAATGAAATATATGATATTTTATCATGAAAAAACATAATTAAGTCAGGAATATCTTATATTTATATTCAATCCATAATTTTAAACAATTATGATAAGTGGTGATGGAAAATGTCACACATCACATCATGGATGTCAACATATACTTGTACACACAAATAATGTTTTTATACCCCATAGAATGGAAAACGAGAAGAAAAATGGTTGAAATTTTTTAATAAAAACATGTAAATATATGTTAAATGATAATTATATTATATCACCATGGATTAATAATATTTTACGAATGTAAAAGAATATGTAAAATGAAGGGTGCTGATTGAGATGATTTCCTCCTCTTTAGTATAATGCCATATACTTACACTTATGGCTTCTAGGATCGTATATTGGTTACAATAGGACATATATTAAATTTTTATCAATGTTGGGAAATAATTTAAGATATTCTAGGTCTAGCTATGTTTTTCATTAAATGTTAGAAAGAGAATAGATGTGGACTACCTTTATAATTCAGCGGGGGGGGGGGGGAAGCATTGGAATTACATAATGTATAAAATTTTTATAAATTAATTTCAATAATCAACTGGATAGAAATTGATTTATTTTGAATATGAAATATATTTAAGGTTGTGTAAACAAATCCAATAAAAATTATATTTGTTTTGGTGAATATTAAATCATTTTATCTTAGTTTTAACATCCCTGTAACACTTATAAATATTTCTAATTTTACCTTTTTTATTTAGTATTTATTGTTCAAGAAAGATAAAATAAAAGCAAATTTTAGGAAAATGGTTAATAGTTTCAAGAATATAACTTAGAATTATAAAATTATAATAATTTAAGGAATTTAAATCTATTAATAATTTTTTAACATAATACCAAATAATGTCATTCTCAAGCCTATTAACAGTATTTGAATTTTAAAAATGATTAGAATAATGATGTTTTGATATTAACTATTAAAACATAATTTATATATTATACTTATCTAAAAAATTAATATAACACTATAACATTCCCAAAAATTACCTTTAATGTTATTAAAATCATTTATTAGAATTTTCTACTACTTTCACAGGCATTGTGTTGGCAATACGTTAGAATTTGGGGTAATTATTTCATCATGAAATACCATTATAATAAAAATTTATTAATATTAAAATTAAACAATATTAATATCTCATTCCATTTTTTATCCCTCTAAACACATATTAAAAACATGATAATTTAGAAAATGATGTTTCCAAACTACTCTTTACCTAAAATAATATAAAGGTCATTATCAAAGAATAATGGAATGAATATTACATTTCATAAAATAGATTAAGGTTTCAATTAAAATTCACTTCTATGAATGTTTAAAATTAAGTTTTAGGTTGACTTTAAATCCTTTTGACATTCATTTTAACCATTGTTATCCGAATTTACCATTTACTATGGGGATAATTTCTACCATGATTACTATTAATTATGGAAAAAATAATATTTAACGATTTATTAAATTTTTAAATTATGTATATAAATATGGAATTAATTTTTTCATATTTTATTTATATAAGTAATTTTTATTTAATATAAAATAGACCAGCAAAACGTGATGAGAATTGTTTTTCCAAAAAATAAATTTTATAGTAAAAAACTTTTCTAAGAAAAATTAATAATAATATTTATTTTTATGAAATTAATTGGATTATGGTTAAATAAATGTTTACAATTTAATTAATACCCAAATTAAAAACAAAATGAAAGTATTAAATATTTGAAAATAGATTACCATTTTTTCTAGATTCTGTTTATTTAAAAACTAATTGAAAAACCAAAATTTTCAAAAAATAAAAATATTTAACAATAAGATAATTTATATATATATATATATCAATATAAAAATGGAAATACATTATTGAAAATTGAATTTCAAAATGTTTCATAAAATAATTATAATGGTGTCTCATAAAAAACTATAAAAATCATTCTTGAAGAAGATATTATTTAAGCCTCAAATGAATTTTATAATTATTGATCTCTTATTTCAACAAAATGTTTCTATATATTATTATTGATTTGGAAATTTATATGTGTTGAATTATGGTGATAATCTTATTTATACATTGTAATTAAAAGAAAAAGTTATAATGGTAATATTTATACAACAATATTTTGGTGTTAGTAGAGATTGATGTTGTTTTCCATGTATGTTATCTAACATTTCATTATATTTAATATATTATGATATTTTAGATAACCCCTTGATATATATCGGAATCTATGATTCAGTTATACGGTGTGTTACATCTTATTTTTATGTTTTCATATCTGAGTTGTTTGTTTCACAGTTTTGTTTCATTGTCCCTAAATCCCTACTGGTGTAAGTGTTTTACACCTCGAGCTTGTACTATTACTCTTTATTTTTTAATAAATTCCATTGGTGACACGGAGTGGGAAACCAATCCATGTCATCAATCTTCTTCTATACGGTGTGTTACATCATGAATACAAAATACTAAACTAATATAGGATATTTATTATTAAAATATTGAATTGTAGGTAATATATAACAATATAACTCACTTGATTGTATCATGACATAGTTTTTTGCAGTGTGATGTGTACAAACATTTAAATTCATTGTGTCACTATTTCAAGACATTACACCATGGAGAGAACATTATATTATGATACATTTACTGAATATATGTCGTGAAAGGAAAATAATTCAACAAAATGATGAGATCAGGTTGGGTAAGGAAATGATTTTTAGAGGAAAAATGAATTATACCAAGATGATTCTTATCACTATGGGATTATGGTGATATTTAATTATTCATAAATTTAAAATTTTATATAATTATGGAAATATAAAGAGCCTTTAATTCAATTTGGATGGATTAAAAGTTTAAGAACAATATTTATGAATTTTTAAATTAAATACATGCAGGATCATAGTAATTTAACAATGAAACAGTAGATATTCTCCTTGATGTTATAGAAATAAATATTCCTTAAAAATGGTGAAATAAGAAAAAAAAATTATTTGAATTATTTGGGTGATGAATTCTATATAACATATTTCTAAAAAATTGTGGGAATAGTTGTCGTTATATAAGATATTTTTTTTATAAATTAATTGAGATTTATCTAGTGGATGAAGGAAGATAACATTGAAACACCTATCATGGTGTAGTTAACATTCTTTGTAAATTAATTATCATTGTTTTTTTGGAGAAGGGTAGTGTGTTATTTAAGGGTGATTAGATAATTATGGTTTCAATATTTTGAAAGGATTGTAAAACTAGGTAGCCAGTTAGACTACAATTATATTTTTAGAATTATGTTTTGTAGTTAGTCAATTTTCATACATTGGTACATAACCAAGTGTATGCACCTTGTAAAAATACCAGTGTGGGTGAAGCATATAAATTCAAATGTGTATCTCTGGTATTATTATTTATAATTCCATATTTTTTATTATAGTGATATATTTTTCTATAATCATATAAAAAGATCATTTGGAAGAGTTATTTAAACATAACTATACTAATTTAAACCCACTCATGGAATTGAGAAGGATTTAATAGGGATGTGACCAAACTGATACATGGGTGAATTAGTGTTGTATGAACTATTAGATAAAATATCCCATTGTTATCACCACCCATTTCCAATTATTGGAAATATATTTCCATACTTTTATCTTATACTTGGAGATTTTATATTAGTACATGGAATAAAAAAACTATATATTAGAGGACACATATTATTGATGAAGATTGCCTCCAGAAGGATGAATACGTCCCATATGATTGGTGGGTTTTATCCCCACCACAAAACAAATTCATTTATGTCATCCAATAAGTCAAATTAATGGTTATGATCTTGAATTATTATCATTACCCTTAGTTGGTAAAAATCAATTGTTATCATCTGTTCCCTTTATTAGCAAATATTATACTTGACCATGCTTATTTAAGATTACTAATGTTAACTAGAGTCCCTTGAGAACAAAATTAATTGAAATTATTATTATCAAAATCAATAAGAGGGATTGACTAGATTTTATACAAAATTATAAAATATTGGATTATATTCCTTGATTGATAGTTAGAATTAGTGTTTTATACTTGAATAATTGTGGTGTGCTTTAATTACTTCTTCTTATTCTTTTTTCTCTTCTTCTTTAGTGTATGGATTAAATGTTCCATATGGAACACTGTTTCTTCAATTTCTCATCATTGATACATGATAGATTTCTATAAATACTTTAAACATCTGGGTATTATAATAAAATTTTATTTCTTAGAATAAAAGAATCAAACTGTACATTTCTGCATCAAATTCATGAATATAATTTGAAATAAAAATAAATAAAATATTATTCTAATTAAATTATATTATATTTAATGCCTTTGGTTCACATTCATTGTATTAAATTGTATTTGAGTTATGTATTTCATAAATCCATACATTTAATACTAATTTATCACTGGAAAATAACCTCTTTGAAACAATAAATACCTAATATTTTATATATATTTATTTTGAAATAATGGCAACGTATTCGATAACATTTTTACATGAAATCCTAGGATCAAATGAACACGTGATATAGTATACCTTTATAAACCTTCCATTGGATTGGTGGGTATTAATATGATTACAAAATTGTGATATATATATATATATATTAATGTTTTAATAAATTAAAAGGTGTTGATCAATTCTAATGAAATAATCATTAATTTTGTTATAAAAATATTTAATGATTATAATAATTATTTTTCAAAAGCATTTAATTTTTCTAGATGTAATGTATTATTTTGTGAAATATATAATGATGGCTATTAAAAAAATTATTTTAATGAAATTTATTAATTAAAATCCATAAATTATTTATCTAATGGTTAATAATGAAGACACAATCATTTTAATGTAAAAATAATATTTTTATATAGAAATGTTTTGGTTGGAGAAATGTGTTTTTCATAATAAATTAAATAAACTACTATTTTTTATTGCATTCAATGAAATGTATCATATTAATATGCAAGAAAATATTTTGATGTTAATTTTATAGTATTTTATTTGTTTTGATTGATAGTAAATTCTGTTTTATGGTTTAAAATGAATTTTTTTTCTTCTAAAATGATTTTTTCCTTATGTTACACGTGAATATTTTAAATTACTCCCAGTCAATTATATAAATTGCATTTTATAAAAGGGATTAAATATTTGTTAATTATAATTTAAATATTTGACAATGAAATAAATTTTATTTTTTCATAATTATTAGTAAAAGCATACAACATTTTTTATAATGGTTATGGTTAAAATGTACTTAATAGGGGTTAAGACTAAGAGATAAGTTTAACATTTCTACATCACCATGTATAATTATTAGATGATAAATATATATAAGACATAAATTCTATAAACATTAAGTAAATTTATATTTGGAATAATTATTCATGAGAATTAAATTAATTATATTTAAATATTTTATGTAATTTCAAATGTTTCCTCTCACTCACATAAAAAAGGGAACCTCCAATACACCATTATTTAGGTATTTTGGGCCTTATATATCGTCCAATAGAAACTCAAATACCTTCCACGATTCCATTCGTTCATTCTAGATCCTATGGTCTACTCTTGTGACACATCATTCTAGTCTTAAAGTGTAATCTAATTATGGACTCTCAAGGAAGAGGTATAAATCTTAACTATTATCGTTAAATATTATTAAATATTTTATAAAAAAATTGTATCCATTTTAACTAATTGAACATAGGATCACAAATTTACGTGAAGTTAATTATTATTATGAAAAATCCATTTACCACCCCTTTTCCATCAAATGGGAATTAATGTATCACTTTTACATACATGTGGTCTATCTCCTCCACATAACGATATGATTAATTTTCCATCACATCCTTACATAGATGGATATAATTATGAATTTAACAATTATTTATGATATCAATGATGTAATTATAATTAAGGAATAATAAAATAATATTTATCATTCATTATCTTTTTTATAAAATGAATCTGACCTTTAGGGAAATGTAGGACTACCATCTCTATAAACATTTTATTCAATTTTTCCATCATTACATACATAGATTGTTATAAATATATATATATTTAATATATATGATATATATATCATGAATAGAGTAATGCCGATGTTGTAACCTTGATGAAATAGCATGGACATGAACATCTAAATAGATACTTTCCGGAATAAAAGAAACATTTAACACTCACAAATAAAGACATTACTAATTTTTTATTAATAAATGGGTATAAAAATGTTTCAATTGGGGTATATATGGTATTATAGGTAAGAAAATGTTTCTCTTATAGAAATATATTAAATGTTAATTCATCATTCTTGATGTTGGAGCTCTTATGAATTAAGAAAGACTTGAGGAAATGGTTTACATTGCGATATCATTTTCACTAGGATTGTCTATGGTTACATTTCAAATCATGAAATTATATGATCTAACTATACAAAATATTATTTATTTTCTTACCCTATTGTTATTTTTTGATATTTCACATTTCAATTTTATTTTTTTAACCAATGTACTAAAAATTCTCAAATATAGTAATTAAGGAATGTCAAACTGTTTTTTCTCTTTGGTAGAGAATAATTTTCATCCATGTACAAATTTCATTTAAAAATGATTTAAAATTTAAAAAATATAAAATAACTAAAATTTTAATTTATTTCTGATTTTTCTTAAAAATGTTTAAATATAATATTCTATTTATTTTCAGAATTATGTTCTAGTTATCAATGATATGAAAATAGTATTTGTTTTAACATATATTGCACAACTAAAATTTCCAACTGTCATGTCTACAATTTTACATAAAGCATTGATTGAAATTTTCATTATTTAACATCATATAAATTAATTTATTAATATAGTGTGATTTTTTTAAATTATAAATAAATTATTTAAAAAATGAAATGGGTATTTCTATTAAGAAATATTTCATTGATCTTTAAATGCATTTTTCAGCTATGATTGAATCCATATGTGATACTAATAATTCACTAAGGATATGACCCTATAAAACAAAAATTAATATTTGATTGGTTGATTTAATATTATAATGATGAAATATTTATGATACACATTTTATATTCACTAAGTTTTACATTTATGAAATGGTAAATGTTTTCACAATCATGTGAAATACAATTGAATTCATTGTGATTATGTGACAGGTGGGTTTTCCATATCTCTACGATGAATTGGTGAATAATTTTTTTTATGAAATTTAATTTTGTTGGAGAATTTATCACATTTCTAAAATAGGGTACACAAGAGATCATCCCTATCCCAAAGAAAGTACACTGATGGTTATCCCAATACCAACATGTGAATAACGTCCTATAGGGTTCCCATAACATAATTTTTTTATGATTACTATTATTATACATTGATTGATAATATTTTATGACCTGATCTTATTCCAATTATACTGTCTAATGGATAATTATTTTGATTCTTTTTTGTATCTTTCTTTATGAACTATCATGTTGTCTTCCATGAATCATGGTTATGATCATAGAATTGGTGGGTATGGTTTTCTCATGTCAAACTCATGTACTCACACACAAACGATCATATTATTCTTAAATAATCATTTATATATCCCTTTTTTATAGTTACTAATAAAATGATATGTCCCTTTGTTATGTTTCATTTTTTCCCAGATATGAAGAAAGTTTTTAATTATGATATGAATATAAAGTGTGAATCATGTGAATAACATTGTGTAATATGGTGTAGATCGTATGTGTACTAGTTTTTTAAGAATCATAATTTCTAAAGACTCTAATCCATTAATGTTTTAGAATGAATCGAAATGATATGAAATTCCCATTCATCTTATGTGATAAAATATTTACATATTTATTATGTGGATCAAATCAGTTAGTATTGGAGAAATGATTATTTATTTTTAGGAAGGTAGGATGAGAAATATTTAGAGGGAAACATTTGTATATGTTTAAGTATAAAATAACATCTTATGTAATTTCAAATAATTATGTATGGGTTTCATGGAAAATAAATATGTATTTGTATACTTTCATTTGTATGGGAATATTATACACATGAACCTAGGGGTAAAAAATAAAAATTTTTATGATTGGGTACTAACTTGATTATCACAAGTTCATGATGAGTGGTACTAACACCACACACCATTTTTGTCACTTATTGGGGATACACTTAAGCTAATTTAAAAAACAATTTATGTAAAATTATGAATAATTTAAATATATTATGACCAAGAATTACCTTACATAATCCAACAATGTCATTTTTTGAAACAAATGTGTCATGGTTTAGAAATCCTCTAAATTAATTTCACGATTATATCAATTAATTCTATGATTACGGTTTCTCGTAGTATTTTTCGGTTTTATTCAATGGATTGAACCCAAGAAAATAATTTTAACACTAAGTGTGATAGATAATAAAATAATTTACCTATATGGAAAATGTATTTTATGGGTTCTGGAATGCCTAATATCATTTTTAGACTTACATAACATTATTATTATATAAATCATGAAGGGATTTAAAATGAACAAATGAGAGAAAATATTATGTTGTGTCCCTGAAGAGGTAACATCAAACTTATTTTTGGAATTCAAATGATAAAAATGTTATGAGTAATGGAATAGTTTGAATGAGAATATAGTTTCTTCTGTTCTATGGTAATAGATTGAAATGTAATTTTTGATGATTACCCTTTTGATGGAAAAGCAGATAAATGGTAGAAACTTTTCAACTATATGAGTGAGATGGTTGAAACTGACACTATTTAGTGGGATGAGTTTAAAAATTTATTTATAAAAAAATAATTCACTCATATTCATTGTATAAAAATAGTTTACCAATTCATTAATCTAATTACAGGGTAAGATGAAACCATTCCTAAATATGGTCTGAATTCTTTGAGATAAGTGACATATGATTATAATATTACCATTAAAATAAAAATAAATAAAGAAAAATCTTTTAGTTTCTTAAAAATGAGTATCATAAAAGAATTTTCATTAAGAGTATTTAGTAGGAATAAATAAATAATTCGATGTTATTTGAAGGTAGAAATATGGATTAGTGTTACACATCAATCTCATTATTTTTATTATAATTAAGAATGGAATTCAATGTATGTTATGTTAATAATAAATATGGAGGGGTGAATATGATTATTTCCTTATTCTATAATGTTTGAAAAAATAATTGGTGAAATTGTCCTAAAGGGACTAGAATATTATTAAGTGTGGAATATAAGGAAACTAGGTATTTGAATTCCAAATTTATGACATGAAGTTAACTAACGGGGATAATGACCCAATTAAAACACCATAAACACATTAGTGTTTTAAATATAAGTTGTATTATAATTATATTATACAGTACTTGAATATGTGTGTTAATGATGAAGACCATTTCATCGAACACTTATAACTAAATCTAATGGGAAATTTTACATGATCTCTATTTGTGATATGGGTTATAATTAGAATGTGGTTAACGTTATACATACCATCCACTATAAGAAATTTTATGTCTTATTATATTCTATATATAATCATATATTAATATCTAAAGTATTTTATAATGGTATCACATTACCACCTAAATTATATTATTTTTAATTAGTAGTGAAATATCATATTATTATGAAGATTTAATTTCATGTATATGTTTCTTATATGATAGTTGATTTTCTAATTTGCATCATATAAATATCATTATTCACCCTAATATTGAATTTCAATTTATTTTATGAATGGGTTAAATTTAATTATGTAAATACCATATCAATTTCTAAGTAAGGGAATTCATGTTTGATAATAAGAATCAACATGTGATCATCTATTAGTGTGAGTATATATCTGAAAAATAATGGAAATTAAATCCATTGTATGGTTCTTTGTTCCTATACAAAGGTGGTGTTTATATTAGATGGAAGGGGAGTAACTCAATATAAATTATATGATTACTGTATGATCAATTATTGATGTATTTCATGAAGTGGTACCTTATATTCCACATAAAAAATAAGTTGAAATTTTATTGGATCTAATAACTGGTACTAATCCTATTTCAAAGACTCCATATAGTGTGAACCCAATTCAATTATTGGAATATAAGAAGAAACTACTAGGTAAATTTAGGAAGAGATTATTTCATCCATGAGTGTCAGTATATTATACACCGATTAATTTTTTAGATAATAACAATGGACTAATGAAACTCTACATTAATTATCAGGAAAATTATAAGATCACAATCAGAAATATGTATCATCAACCCTATATTGATAATTTATTTTATCCATTATAAATTTGTAGAAAATGTTTCATGATAGATCTTGGATGTGGATTCTATCAATTTAGGGCCAAAAGAGAATATATAAAAACTATATCCTTCTATATAAGGTATAGACACTATGAATTCATTGTGATCCCATTTGGTCTTTCTTGTACCTCCTCTATCTTCAAGAATTTAATGAATAATGAATTTAGAAGATAACTTTATCTAATATTGGTAGTATTTAGAGATGATATTCTGATATATTTCATGAGAATATGATGGAATTAATATCAAAATACTATTATACTGAATAATATAAGGAAGTATAAGTGGTATGAAAAATTATCAATGTGTTAATTTAATGGTAATAATGTTTAATTATTGGGCCATATAGTCTCAACAGATGCCATATTAGTGATTCCATTATATCTGGGAGTTTTTGAAAGTTGGAATGGAAAATCCAATATGAATAATATCTATATTATCCTTCTATATGAAGGATGTTATTGATGATATATGAATAATTTATCATGGTTATAAAATTATCTCACCATTGTTACTCAAAACAGAGTCAAGTTCTTCTGGATAGATGAATGTCAAGAGAATATCAAGGATGTGAAAATATGGTTTGTTAGCACACCAATACTCACACTACACTACATTGAATATGGGGGTTTATCTCTAATGATACACCAATTAAGGAATGAGATATTTTATTATGTAGATGTATATAGTTATATCTTATTCCCCAATCCAAATGAATGTTCATGTGCTAAATAACCAGACTGTGATTTTGAGTTAGAAACCGCAATATCTAATTTAATAAAATTGAATCATTATCTTATGTGTAAAGAAGTGACATATTTAATGATAATAAATTCTTGAAGTATATATTCACCCAAAAATGTTGAATATGTTCCCTAATAAGATAGTTGGAGTAGGTTAAATATTATTACTTATCAATACATTACCACCTCGTAAAAGTGAAAAAAGTTACAGATTCATTATGTCAAACATATTATGCAATCTTATATATTGTGTGGATAATAAAAGATCAAATATTTATGTATCTTCAAATGAATGTCCTTGAAATATTAGATGATGGTGGAAAATGTTATCTTTTTAAATTGAATGTTAAAATATATATCCTTGAAAGTATTAAATTGGTGGAAAAGAAAGATATAGAGCTATAAAATATGTAATAAATATTCCTTAGGTCGACCATGATTGTGATGAAATTATATAGATTAAGAAAAGATTATGTGTCCCACCATTACCAAAGTTTATGTAATATCCATTAGAAGAGTATTATAGTTTGTCATTATTTATTAATGCTAGAAGTATGAATATATATAGAGATCTAATAGTGTATTTTTGGTGGGATTAATAGTTGATAGATATTGTAGACTATGTATATCGCTGATTGGTATTTTATCATGTTAATGTATAGAGATATAATTCTAAGGGTATATTCCAACCATTACCCAAACTATAATGAAAAGGGGAAAACATCACCGTGTATTTCATTGTTGAAATTCTCAAAACAACTAAATTTCATAATGCAATTTGGGTTGTTATAGATCAAATTACGATGTCAACATAGTTCATTGGTATCAAAAAATATTTCTATCTTGATTATATGTCCAGTATATTAATTTCGGAAGTGGTATGTTTTCATGGATTACCACAATATATCATATCTGATAGTGAATTGATGATTACCATAATGTTATAGTGAATTATTCCACATGCTCCAAATATAGTATTGTATTTTAGTACAAACTATCATCCAAAAAGAGACGGAGAGTTTGATAGTACCATTAAGTCACTAGTGGATATGTTCATATCATGTTTTCTAGAATTTAATGGTGGATAGGATCAACACCTTCCTGTTGTCGAGTTCTCTTATAAAAATAGCTTTCACTCAAACATTCTTATTGATCCACACACATCCCTCTATTAAAGTAAGTGAAAGAATTTAATATTCTGTATTGAATTAAGAGAAATAAAGCTATTAAGTAATGAAATAACAGAGGTAATGGAATATAAATTTCGAACCATTTATCGTCTAATCAAGGCTTGTAATGGTCAATAGAATATTTATATCCACAATATCCTAAGAGATCTAGAATCCAAATCACGTAATAAATTATTCCTAGGAATGTTTCAAGGAAGAAGGTTATGATATTCATAAATAAATACATTTAGTTCCATTTATATGTTGACCCTTTCAAGATTTTTGATACATAGGGACAATTTAATTCCATTTGGATCTTCCACTGAACATTGTTTAATTGGAAAATGGGTTCCATGTATCTTTTGTAATGAAGTAAATACCGAATCCATCACATTTACTATACTCAAAGATTATACCACTAGATAATAAACATTTATATATTTAATATATCATATAAATATTGGATTATATTGATAAATTTCTATGCAACTAGGCCACTATCATGGTTAAATATCTCTGGAGAAATAAAAAATTTTAGGATGCTACATGGGATCTCGAGATGTGTTGAAATAGGGATACCTTCATTTTTTTTCAGAGTGCTTGAATTTGGAGGGTAAAATACATTAGGGATGGTGAATATAAAACCCTAATATTTTATATGTATCTCTTATAGTATAAACATGAATTAGTCAATAACTTTCTGTACATGCAACCTGGGGTCCAAATTAACCTATGTTATATTATACTTTTATAACCTAGACAATTGATTGGATGATGTGGATAATATCAGTATAATTATGAAATATTTTTGTAACTTTTTTCCTCAATTTTTCTATATTGATTAATTCCTACAACATAATCATTAAATTTTTAATAAAATCATTTAATTTTTTAAATACATATTCCAATGAAAAGTATTTTTTTACATATTATGTATATTTATATAAAAGAGTAATTTTTTCTCTTTTAAAAAAGTTATTTTAATTAATATTTTTTTAATATATGAATAAAAATTATAAATTAGTTTTCTATTGGTCAGTAATTAATATAAGATCATTTAAAGGTAAAAATTGTTATTTTACTAAAAAACTGCTTATGTTAGAAATGAATTCTTTTAATAATAAATTAAATATATCACTATTGATTAAACTTTTTTATTATATATTTATAATTAAGTAAATTATTTAATTATTTATTTTTTAGTTTTTACAAGTAATGGAATGAACATGAATTCCTATTTATGTTTAAAAATAAATTTTTCAACAAAATAGTCATCGTTTTTTCTCATACATGATTAAAATTTATTTCAACCACTTATTGAAATATACCTTGAAAAAATGGATTCCATATTTTGAATCATCTTTTGATAATTTTTAATGAATTATTTTTTAAATAATGTGTAGTACAAATATGAAATTGTTTTACCACGATTGAGGTTAAAACATGTTTACATGGTAGGGGTTAAATTTAGAGATAATGCTAAAATTTATAAATAAAAATTTCTAATTAATGTTGGTAAAAGATATGTTTACCATTTATTATCATACAATCAATGAGTTTTCTATTTTGAGTAATTGTTCTTGAGAATGTCATTAATTATATTTTAATCTTTTAAGTAGTCCCAAACATCACCTCTCTATAACTTAAAATAGGCCACATCATATCCATCGTTATTCAAGAATTTTCATAAATCTAGGCTATCCATGTCCTAACATAATACCTTTATATATTTTTTCTATGAATCCTATACAAGTAGTTCTCTTCCCATGTCCAATATTTTTATGATTAATGTATATCCCAAAGGTTATCTAAAAAATAATTAGTATAAATCATAACAAGAAACTTTCATTTTAATTTTTAATTAGAACTACAGTAAACCAATTATATATATCATAAAACCATTACTGTAGTTTGAAAAATATACAGATATGTTATTATTATGATGGTAGAATGATTTCACACATCCTTTCTATGAATTAAGAAATACAAGTATTTCCCCAGTGTATGTATGGACTACAGCCTCCAAATAGAAATTTGATTTATATTCCATTGATACCTCACATTAATTGATATAATGTTTGATTTAATAAATATATATTATAAAAATAAAATATTCATGAATATATAATAATAAAATATTATTAAAATTTCTTTTTATCTTTTGGTTGAAAATGAAAAACACATTCACACGTAGGCAAGAACCACATACCCATGAATGGTGTTATTCATTTTTCTATATTTACATATTATTGATAGTTTTAAATATGTATATAATGAAAATATACGATATTTATATTTTGATTAAGGTTTTGAAGATGATGTAACCATGATAAAACTACATGGATAAGAAAAACCAGGCAAAATAATTCAGGAAAAAAGAAATTTTTGACATCAGATTAAGACGATTTTTAAAAAGAATTATTAGAAACTAAGTTTTTATATATTTTAGGGGGACCATAATAGTTTTATAGATATAAATATGATTGTTTTATAGATTCATAATAAATTCATATTTGTAATATTTGAGATTATAGTTCATATAATTTTAGATAGACTTGGGGTATGATTTTTCTGTTATAATTTGAATTTTACAGGAACAGTTGATGCTTAAATTTACAATATTGAAATTATCTAATCTATACCCAATCTTTAATTTTTATTTTCACAAATTATGGTTATTTGATTATATTTAATGTTTTAAATTCATTTTCATCTTCCATTGTAATGAATAGTCTAGAATAATGTTTTAAGGGAAACTGACATTGTTTTTCTCTTCGATTGGGAATCTTTTTCTTCCATGTTCATATTTTTTTAAAATGTTTTAAATAATGTTTTTCATTTCCTTAAATGAATTATTGAAGAAAATTTTACCCCTTTTTTTATTTCAATGAAACTGTTTTAATAGTTTTGTTTTGTTTTCCAAATGAGGAAATTTTTACCAAATTGAATAAACATATTATTTATATTAACATATACCCCACCAAATGGATTTTCCCACATTCATGAATACTGATTTCATTAAAGATTACAATTAATTTTTTTATTTTCACATTCAAATAAAATTCATTTCTTAATATTTCGAAAATATTTATATTTTAAATAAATTATTTAAAAAAGTAAATGGATTCTTTATTAATGTTATGTTTCAAAGATATTTTTTAGTCATTTTTCATCTTTGATAACATCCTTTTATGTAAAATATGATTCACTTGGAATATGATCATAC
Organism: Viscum album; assembly: GCA_963277665.1. Lineage (NCBI taxonomy): Eukaryota > Viridiplantae > Streptophyta > Magnoliopsida > Santalales > Viscaceae > Viscum > Viscum album. The sequence goes on from OY728139.1 coordinate 1,197,235,826, forward strand.
AAATTAATAATTATTATTTCTATAGTTATTTTAAGATAAGGATTATTATATATTGATGAAACCAATTTTTTCCCATTAGAATAGCTAGGATTAAATGGTAAATTATTTATGATCTTGTGGAATAATTATGAATAGACTATGATTATGTAAAAAGTGGGTGTGAAATGGAAGCATAATTAATTGAGTAAATATTAAATTTTTAGGAGATAAAAATGTATATCGAAGTATATCACATCCCACAAGAGGGTAAACAGGAGGTTTTTCTGATCTCAACGAAGGCATACTAGTTGTTAGCATAAGATTAATAAGTAAAGAATTTATTTTTGGGTATCCTTTACATAATTTTTCATTGGTTATGATTATGACAAAATTTACTAATAAGATCTTCTTCCAATTTTATTCTCTCATGGATAATTGTATTTTAATCTATTATGAATTGTCTCTTATAATCATTTTGGACTTATATAATGACCAATGATTATGATATATGAGTAATTGGTTATGTTATTGAAATTTTAAGCTCATATTGTTATAAAATTATATTCATATTATGGTTGAAATATCATTGATATATCCCTTGTATACATTTAATAAGTATATAAGATCACCCTTAATTGGGTTTCATTTTCCTATAAATATGAAGATATAATTTATTTATGATATTTATTGAAAGGTTTCTACTTATAATGATCATAGTAGGAGTTAATTTCATTCTTTTATATATTAATTTTTTATGAATCCATGTATCAAAATACACAAAACCATTATTTTATTATTATGAATCATAATGACATTTAATGAATACCCATTTAAAAATATGTCATAATTAGGAAAGTACAGTTTTATTTTCCATAAAATCAAATTATTTATATATCATTTACTTCAAAAAATTTATCAATAAATCAACCCATGTTTTAGAATTTATTAGGAAAATTATTTTCAATTATGACCACATTAATACTCAACCAATAAATCTTGTGTGTGAGGATAGGTTTTCAAAACCATAGATAAATAAAAATTGTTCTCCTTATTTCCTTTCAATTCATCCCCATACATGAAACAATATAATGAAACATGGATTATTATCTTTATCATTATTGATATTCTATTACGAATATTTCTTGTAGTATTTATACTTATAGAATATCTCCCCACATTCATTTATGAATATTTTAGGCACCTAATTTCCTCATTTATTCATACATAAACATTATTTGTCTTCAAAATTCAAGAAAACTATTTATGTCTTATAAAACATATATTAGGAAGAATCATTAAATTTCATGGCTTAAAACACATTTTTATCACACTTTTTTTGAATAATCTCATATATGTATCATCATCATCCAAGAATTTCTAAAACTGCACTTGACACATAGAGACAATGATGCCACAATCCATTGTAATCACTCAAAACTATTTTTGTATTTAATCTTACATGGATGTAAGAATATTATATTCCCCACATGTTTTATTCAAGTTCCACCAAATATACATATTATATTAGAAAATCCAGAAAATGGAATTTGACAATCTGATATCATTCGTTGAATTTTCATTTGGATTCTATTTTTTCTTCAAAAAAATCATTCTCATGTTTTTTTGGTTTCATTGTATATTTATGGACTCATATAATGAAAACATCATGGATAATACATTCTAGAATATTAATGAATTATTTATTCCTATTTGAGTGATATTATATTCTACTTTAAATTATCTAGACCAAATAATATTTCATTCAATAAGCATCACTTAATTTATCCCTTTGTATCATTAATATAATTTATGAATGAACTCATATTTAGACACATTGTTTTTCATACCCGCATATATAAAGTCAATCATAACTCTAACAGATGATCAAATATAGAATGTTCAATCTCTCTAAATAGACAACAGTCAATAATCATCAAGAAAAATATAATTACACTTCAGGGAATATAGGTAAATTCTTATCAAGGAAGAATCCTCATCAAATTGAAGTTCCATTTCATTTATTTCTCACAAATTATCTAGGATATTCTTCTTAGATGTTTTGTTATTTTTATTTATTATTTCAACTCACTAGTAATAGAAAATAGCTAACCTCATATAGTATAATGAATCCATATAGTGAACAATATTGAAGAACTTCATTGTAATTAGTTCATTGTAGGTATTTTATATATACATGTGATCGATATAATCACCATGTGAATCTCACAGAACCATCACATTAAAACTCATTGATGATATCTCATTGAATAAATCTTCTATATATAGGTAATCAATAATTGAACTAATAGAAACATAACTTTTCGAACATCGATTGACAGATCAAGGACCAAAAGAAGAAGATTATGAAATGAGATGATAAGATGGATAAAAATGATTCAATTACATAATTAATGATGATATTAATGGGGTATGATTGGATGATAGATAATTATTCAACATTTTGATAGAACTTCATTCCATGTATTTTGAAACACTAATTGTCATGACCCCGACCCCATAAGTCTAAAATCGATGCCTGAAACATGGTGTGTTGTTTTCATCATAAAAAGAAAATAATAAAAAAGTACACATCTTGTCCCAATACAATGGGTCATTTAAATTTTTGGTTATAGAAATATTAGATTCTTCTGAATAACATCTTCTGAAAACATTACAAGGCTAAGCATCAAATTTATGTTGTCACAAAGAGTAATCATTGATTGGGAAAAACTACAAAATCCTATAAAACAGAAATTAGGATGAGCATTGAAATACCCAGTAATGGGGTTTTAGAACATTTGAAAAAATCCCACTTTTTAAAACAACCTCATTGAAAATAATCTTAAAAAATTTCCTTACGAGGAAGATATTACATTTCGAGGCAGAACATCAATATTTTCTAAGGTTACTTGTAGAAATATTTCCAAAAGACCAGTTCCATACAAGATAAATATGATTTCTACAAACAACATGAATCAGAGTGCACATGTTTATATAATAAATTAGATGTTCATAATTCATAACCTTGTTAATAATACTCTAAAAGTATAGTTATGATTATAAGAATTCATATCAAGATTCATCATAACCAAAAAAGAAATTCACATGGCATTGACATTAGATATTTCTCACTTGTATAACATTCCATTTTCATACTTGGTTGTGCCTTATTATTTCATTTCCATTATCATAAAATATTCTTAGATAAGGATCCAAAATCCCTTGGATGATCATTTTCCATTCCGTAATGAGGAATGGTATAATGTCGAACATCGTCAAGACATGTTCCAATACCATACGGGTAGAAACCCAACATAATTGTAGTTAACTAACACAAATAGTTGTAAAAAATCATAGCATAATGTTCACACATTATTTCACTTAACTCATGATACTTCATCACTTTACCTGAGGCATTGGGGCACTGTTTAATTTTGGGTGCACCCGTCATATCATTTTAAGTCCAATACATTCCTCATATGTATTAGTGTGGTCTCATCTTCATAGTGTTCATATTATATAGAAATCATACATTCTTAATCCATAATCATTTTCATATATTCACTTACATTAATTGAATTATGCATTGAGTGAAAAAGAACAGGATTTGTTATTTCCAAATTTAACAATGACGTGTAGGAACTAAAACATCATACCCTTACACATGTAGTAAGAATTAGTTCACATAAAATGATGGGTTATCACAAGAAATAACAACAGTTTATTTAAACTCTTATAAATGTGACCTTTTTTTTCTAAAACCATGTTTACATTCTTTGACATTGGGATACTCATTTAATCCAAGAAAATAGAAAAGGTTAAATCAAAAACTACCAATGATCCATGAATTTCATGTGCCAATATGGATAATACAAAGTCTGTATTATTTCATAGAGAAATGATCATGCAAAAAGAAATAATTAAACTTGTGTACTCATGCATGAATGTACAGTTATACTTGGACACGAAAACTATCATACCAGTTACATGAGAAATAATGTTCGAAATACACTTATATATTTATGTGGATTTGAAAATCCCAGTAAATTATTATATATACTTATATATGTATACATGGTATAAGATTGAGATATCACATAACCCAAACAATGCTAAATAGTTTCTTACAACTATTTTATTCCTCATAATCATGATTTAAACTAATTAGGATAGGTTTTTTACAATCACATTTGTAACCAAACTTATATATATTATATATATTTATATATAATTTCACACAAAACCCCATGTACACGAGATGTATTTAAGGATACAAAGAAAAAATGTGATAAACTAGAACACTTGCATGTTTTTTCATGTATCTAAACGAAAACAATTCTTGAAAACAAAGGATCACTAATCAATGATCATAGACTCAAAACAGTTTGTATGAAGAAACCATATGATATTTTGAAATTTCAAAATAGGTTAGAACAATCTTATATAATCCATGAAACATTAAAATTGACAAGGATGATTTTTATGTCTAAAGCATAACCCCTTGCATGTGTTTATAAACTAAAAATATATTTAGAAAAGACCCACGTGAATTATGGTTTTGAAGAAACCGAATAAGTTTATATATATGTATATATATAGGTCCATATATACACAAGAATATAAGTGCATTACCAAAGAAAAGATAACAAAATTTATCCCTTACCAGACTTCGGGTGTGAAAAATTGAAGGGCAGGGAATGTTTTGTATGTTGAGGAGGGGAAGGACGGGTAACCACCAGTGCAACAAGGTTTTACATAATCCCTCTATATATATGTATATCTATATAAAATGTTTCATAAAAAAAAACATAAATAAATAACCACAATCTTGACTAAAACAACATCGGTCAAACATTTTACTTTAAAAGAGAGCCCATAATCAATCAGTGATTATAATACACACACATATATAATGTTTTTGGAAAACTATAACCGAAACCAATGAAATTAAAATGACAAAAATAAAATAAAAAAAGGGGATCAAGGAGTATCTTATAGGTAGATGTCAAGGCTACAAGACTATAAAATAGTGGGGGATACTCGAGGGAGAGGAAGATAAAGAATAAGAAGTAAGAATAACCAGTGGGTTGGCACTAGTTTGAGCATGGTGAAGAAGATGGCATAGAAGAGAAAATTGGGGATGAAATGGACAGTTCGAATTAATTGAGATCTGATTGGACAGTCGGGATGAGTCCGTGGTTTAAACAAAAGGATGACCACGATCAAATCTGAGATATATAGGATAGCCCAGATCAATGTAGTGATTTAGAAAAAACTATGACAGTCACGATTAGATCTGTGTTGGATCATATGGCACATAAAAAGGAGATGATAAGTCGTGCCTGCTGAATCTCAAGTACCGGATTGACATCGACAGACCAGATCGCACGTGAAGAGATTTGAAGGCTTGAATTCAATCCCAATTGAAAATATCTATCCCACATCGAATCGGGGATGTGCGTGAAACTTCCTTAGAAGCTCAAGTCTTTGATGCTCAACTCAAAAATCTATGCACACACACAAGGGAGACTAACAAATTGGCTCCCACCTCTTGCAGTCCTCGACGTACCTATGCCTCATCACGACCTTGCACCAACGGTGGTGTGTTCATGCGGTCCTCCTCTCATGCGCCATTTGGGGAACCTATGCCCATTTTCTGGACGAACATGGCTTGGGATGAGGGCATGGCTTAGCCACAAAGTTTGAGCTAGCTCCCTCGGCCCAGCTATAAAGGGCTCACCCTAGTGGGCTCTATTTTTGTTATAAAAGCCCTACTTTCAATGTTATAAAGTCTTAACAAAAAAAATTTATTATAACTATATGGAAATTATCTCTTTAAACATGGATTTTATTAAACATTAGAAGGTTATATAGTAAAAATTAGACTTCTTATTAGTTAAAAGTATTTCTAAAATTGTTTATAAACACTAAATGTTTAATATTCAATGTTGTAAATTTGAAAACTGGATATTATTATACTAGTATTATAGAACTAAAAACATGGTTTAATCAAAAACATAATTAAATTAGGATAGTTTAATTTTTTTTAAGAAATGAAAATATTTGAAAGGAGTTTTGAATTCCTTAACATATTCCAAAATCACATAAGTTTGATTCATACTATTTCACCATGTCCTTTTAACATTCATTATTGGGGGATGTTTTATAATGTTTCAATCCAAAACATAATTATTTGGAGAACTAGATAATACACATATGTTTTTTTTATTAATTCTCCAAAAGGCCAATGACTATAATTTTAGTGTTGGAATCCAACGGTCAGCCTAGGCAATGGTCGGGTTTGTGTTTTATAAAAAATGTGATTAGAGTATTCCAACTTCGAACACCAAGACACAGAAGTTTGTGATCTTCATCCCTCTAACGCATAGTACGATTGTTGCAGTTTGGGTTATATTGTTCTTAGTTGTTGTAGATCTGAATTAAATACACTACATTCTTGGCATGAATGGGGTGTTGTAGGGTCTACTAGTGATCGTGATTATCCTATATTTAGGAGTTTTTGGTTAGTGATGGTTTTTAGGCCATGTTTCCATGTATCCATTCCAAGTGTTTAGAATGAATAATAAGTTTTGTGTTTATATTGCGGGAATTACATATATAAAAATGAAATTAAGACAAGTGCAATAATTAAAACAATTATTACTATAGAAATTTTGTTCAGGGTGTCACATTATCCCCTCCTTCAACGAATTGTTCCCTCACAATTGTATTACACCTGTAAGAAACTTCCAGCAAAACTAGAGAGACTTTATGCTTGAGGTTCCCACCTCTAGGACCACCATGGATGATAATCCGTTATTGTTTCTATGTGGATCCCCAGATTAGTTCCTAGTTACTCAATCTCCTTGTCCAATACACACCATGAGAAGTTAGGGTTAATCCTATGCATAAAAAATTCGGTCTTCCAAACAGTGAAATGAGAAGTGTGGAGGTTGGAGATTTGGGAGTGATCTACCTATCTATAAATCTCTTGGACCACATATCGCTTGAACAATTCAAAGTCGTTAATCATCCTATACTTACTGAAACTTGAGACCTAGAATAGATAGGTCGCTCATGTGTCACCCTTCAAGGCAGCTTCATGAAACTACCCTAGGTCTAGGTTGTTCTCGGGCAAGGTGAAGCAAAGGAAGAGAACTTCATGGTACATACCTCTCCACCTATACTCTAATTGTTGTGTAGTTGATATGCATTGATAATCCTGATTGTTTTACTGGTATGAAAAATGGACGTTTGGGCTAAGGGGCACTTTATCATGATGTCTGAAAGACAACTGTAGGTTGGAAAAAGGGTAGTAGTATTCTGAACATGTCTTGGTGATTATGGTTTCTAGCTATTCAGTAGGAAGTGATAAAATTTTGATTGATGAATTCACATATTTCATCAGCAAGAAAAAAAATCAAGGGACATGTTTTACATAGTGAAGTGTAATCATATTACAAAAGATACATTAATTTCAAAAAATCAAATTAAGATACTAACACATAAAACATAACATTATTCATTTAACTAGGTTCAAAAAATCAAGGTGTTACATAATCATCAGGATGTCTTTTCACCGGTACTATAGGTGTTGGTGATTTTCTAGGTTCCCAATCAAATGAATCCCCATGGCAGTTCCAAATGATTTGATCTCTTCGGTCCAGATGAAAAATGGGAAACTAGGATTGATTGCATGTGGGAATCTATAGTTCTAGGTGATAATAGCATGACATGTAGGATGTTGGACATCATTGGCAAGAATTAGATTCCAATTATGAAAATGAGTAAGCTCATCTATAAGAGAATCAATGTCCATAACTTGACTATGGAGACCACATGTCAAAATCTGAAAATCGTATGCCGCTAAGAGGTCACCCCCTTGTGCAGCCTCTTGGATGTCCTCCCAAGATGATTAATTACTAGCTAGAGTAAAATAGTTAAACAAACCCTCAAAGTATTTTCCCTATTGTGCATAGAAAATAAATTGGGGGTGCAATATAAAAATATAGTCGAGGACTGATCCTTAGTGATGCCGGAGTACATGAGGTGAATTGGATACATAGTTGAGGGTTTTGTAGGATAGGTGAATATTTTCAAATGTCTCATAGTTTACCACACATGTCTTTCCCACTATAGTCTCTCATAATTCTGTTGGAAGGTACCTAAGGTGTGATTCATTAGCCATTTGAAATATTGAGAAGGAGTTTTATTTGTTTGATGAAATTATGTAATTTATGGTAACTCTAATTTTCCAAAGATATCCTAAACCGTTCCTCTGATAACAACTATCACGACCCCGACCCCATAAGTCTGAAATCAATGCCTAAAAAGTGGTGTGCAATTTTCTTTATAAAAACAGGCTTACCAAAAATTACACATCTTGTCCCAATACCAAAGATCTTTTCAGTTTAGGTTCCTGGAAAACCAGATGCTTCTGGATAACATCTTTTGAAAACATAATGGGGCTAAGCATCAAATTGATATCATCACAGAGTACTCAAGGCTTGGAAAAAACTGCTAAAATCATGTAAAACATTAATTAAAACATACGGTGAGCATAAAAATGACCAATAATGGGTTCTTATAACATTCGAAGAAAATCATTCTTTTTAAAACAACCACCTTTAAAATAATAATAAATAAATTTATTAAAAGGATGATATTACATTTCGAGGCACACCACCAATATTTTCTATGGTTACTTGCAGAAATTTTTCCAAAAGGCCATTTTCATAAAAGATAACTGTGATTTCTATAAAAATCATGAATCAAAGTGCACATGTGTATGTAATAAATGAAATGCGCATAATTCATAACATAGTTGATCCAACTCCAAAAGCATAGTTGTGATTATAAGTAATCATATCATTATTCATCACAACATAAAACGAAATTCACAAGAATTTTACAATAGATACTATTCCCTTGTATAACATGCCATATGCATACGAGGTTATGACTTATAATTTCACTTCCATTATCATAAAATATTCTTAGCTAAGGATTCACAATCCCATGATTGATCATTTACCATTCCATAATGAGGAAATGTATAACGCCAAACTTTTTAAAGGACTTGCGCCATGACCGTACAGGTAGAAACCCAGGATAATTGTGGTTAACTACCACTAATAGTTATTAACAAAGCTAGAATAATGGTCACACATCATTTCAATTAACTCATAAGACTTAATTACTTTACCCAATGCATTGGAGGGCTATATAATTCTGGGCGCATCCGTCACATCATAATACGTCCAATACATTCCTCATATGTATTAGCATGGTCGCATCTTCATAGTGTTCTTATTACATAGAAAACATACATTTTTAATCCATAATCATTTTAATACATTCACATACTTTAATTTAATTATGCATTGAGTGTAAAAAACAAGATTTGTTAGTTACAGTTTTAGCAATGACGTGCAAGAACTAAGACATCATACCCTTACACATGTAGTTTGAATTAGTTCACATAAAATGATAGGTTATCACCTGAAATAACAACACATGTATTAAACTCTTAAGAACAAGACCTTTTTTCTAATACCATGTTTATATGCTTTGACATTGAGATACTCATTTAATACAAGAAAATTGAAAAGGTTAAATCATAATATACCAATGATCTCAGCATATCTTCTGGAAATTGAAAAAAATACCATGTGTGGATTATATCTTGGAGAAATGTTCATGCATAAAAGAAATAATTAAACATCTGTAATCATGAATTAATGTATATTTATACATGGACATGAAAAATATCATACCAATTACTTGATAAATAATGTTTGAAATACACTTACGTATTAAGGTGGATTTGAAAATCTTCGAAATATTTTATATATACTTATATATGTATACAAGGTATAAGCTTGAGATCTTGCATAACACAAACAAGGCTAAATAGATTATTACAACTGTTTCATTCCTCATAATCATGTTTTAAATTAATTGGTATAGGTTTTGTACAAACTCAGTTGTTTCCAAACATATTATATATATATATACACATTCACACATAACCACATGTACACAAAACGTATTTAAGGATAAATAGAAAACATGTGATAAACTAGATCATTTTTATGTTGTTTCATATATCGAAAATAAGGAAATTCTTGATAACAAATGATCACCCATCAATGTTCATAAACCCAAAATAGTTTCTTTAAGAAACCATATGAGATTTACAAATTTCAAAATATGTTAGAATAAGCTTATATAATCTAGGATACATTAAAAGGGACCATGATGATTTTTATGTTTGAAGCATAACCACCTACATGTGTTTATATACTCAAAATATATTTATAAAAGACCCACGTGAAATATGGTTTAGAAGAAACCGAATACTTATATATATATATATAGGTCCATATACACACAAGAATATAAGAGCTTTACCAGATAAAACATAACAAAATTTATCCCTTACCTGGAATCAGGTTTGAAAAAATGATGGGCATGGAATATTTTGTTTGTTGAGGGGAGGAAGGATGGGTATCCATGGGTGAAACCAGGTTTAACATAAGCCCTCTCTATATATATGTATAAGTATATGAAATTTTTCAAACAAAGAAAACATAAATAAATACCCATAATGTTGACTAAAACAACACCGATCCAATATTTTACATAAAAGGAGAAACCAAAATCAATCAGTGATTATAATACATAAATATTTATAAAGATTGTGGATAACTAAAATTAAAACCAATGAATGTAAACTGAAAAAATAAAATAAAAAATAGGGTATCAGGGAGGATCTTATGGGTAGAATTCATGGACGCAAGACCATAAAACAGCAGGGGATACTCGAGGAAGAATATGATAATGAATAAGAAGAATGAATAACCAGTGGATGTCTACTAATTTGAGCACGATAGAGAAGATGATGCAGAAGATAATATATTGGATGAAAAGGACATTTCAGATTAGGTGAGATCTAATTCGGTGATCGGGATGAGTCCATCGTTTTTATTAAAAAAAGGACGACTTTGATCAAATCGGAGATAGATCGGATCAACCAAATCAACTTAGTGATTTTAAAAAAACTCCAACGGTCTTGATTAGATCTATGTTGGATCAGATAAGGAAAAATAAATCGGTGATAAGTCACGAATGATGAGGTTCGAGCACCAGATTGATATCAATGGCCGAGATCGTATGTGGCGAGTTATGACAGCCTGGATTCAATCCCAATTAAAAATCTTCATCCCACATTGAATCAGGGAGGAGTGTGCAGCTTCCTTAGAGCGTGAGGCTCTGATTCTCAACTCAGAAATCACAGCACACACCCAAGGGAGCCTTACACAGGGTTTCCCGCCCCTCGCAGGCCTTGTCATACATATGCCTCGCCGCATCCTTGCACCCGCAGTGGCACGATCAAGCACTCCTACTACCATGAACCCTTCGGGTACCCTTTTCCCATGCTCTGGCAGAACATGGCATGAGATGAGGGCTAGGCTCATCCACCTAGTTTGATCCACCTCCCTCGGCCTTACTATAAAGGGTTGGTCATAGTGGCCCCAATTTTTTTTTATTAAATCCCAACTTTCAATGTTATAATGTCTTAATGAAAAAATAAATTTTTTATAACTATATATAAATTATCAATTTAGACGTGGATTTTATTAAACATTATATTTTTAAAGAGTAAAAACTAGAAATCTTCTTTGTTAAAATAATATCTAAAATTGTTTATAAACACTAATCCATTAACATACAATGTTGAAAAATTTAAAAACTAGAAATTATTATTCTATTATTATAGAAATAAAAACATGGTTTAATCAAAATCATTATTTAATTAGAATATTTTATAATACTGATTATGTAATGAAAATATTTTCAAGGTGTCTTGAATTCCTTAAAATCTTCTGAAATCAATTAAGTGTGATTCAAACTATTTCACCATGTCCTTTTAAAGATCATGATTATGGGTGGTTTTATAATTTTTCAATTCATAACTTAATTATTTTGTGAACTAGATTATACTCATATATTTTTGATTAATTATCCAAAAGACCAACGACTATAATTATTGCATTTGGAATCCAACGGTCACCAAAGGCAATGGTTGTGATGCTGCCTTATAAAAAACATGATTATAGTATTCCAAATTCAAACATTGAGACATGGAAAATGGTGATCATCATCCCTCCAATGCTTAGTAGTATTACTGCTGTTCTGGTTATATTATTCTTAGTTTTGGACGATCCGAAAGAAATCGACTACTTTCTTGGCATGTTTGCGGTGCTATGGGGTTTTCTGGTGATCTTTATTGGCCTACTTGTAGACATATTTGGTTAGTTATGGTCCTTAGTCCTTGTTTACATGTATCTTTTTCTAGTGTTTTGGACGAATAAAAATTCATGTATTTATTTTGTGGAAATTTTTTTATATAAAATGGAAATTAAGCCAAGTTTAATAATTAAAACTATTATCATTACAAAAAATATGTTCGGGGAGTCACACTAATATAGTATCTAATTTTCCTAACTCATTCAATTGATTAGCGCTATTCTCCATACATCCTTATTAACATATATTCTTTTAAAATGTTCTAAATATCAGTATATAGTTCCAAAAATGGATTACTATTAGGCCTAAGATGGGGGTATCATGGTTACCTCATCAAAATTGTAGCAAACAACATCACCTATGCACATTGTTTACAAGATATTCATGAACTCATGTAGTTTATGCCTCGACTATGAAACTTCATATCTAGACACATAATTTTCCACATGGGCAGGATAATATGGGAGAGGATCCCACCCCTTTAATAGACAAGCCAACTCCTATCACGATCTCATGTTGGCCTATATTTTATATAAATATTAAAATTGAATACAATGAAATATTCTATATACGAAATCTAAATTCCATATTATAATTCCAATTTCGACCTTCATCAACATTAATCTTCTTTTAATCATCATAAAAAGAGTTATTATTTGGGATATATATTTTGTTTTTTATTCAAAATAATTCATTAGTTCCTGTAAAATCATCCATGGATGAAATTTCTAGTTTTTTACACAATGTTTGATTTAAAACTCTATTAAAAATTTTCATTAGAATTAAATACATGTTGTACAATACCCATAAATTAAATCATGTACATCCAAATATATTTTTTATGTACATATACTCCAAAATGATGGAAATATTAATATAAATTACATCCATAATTAATTTTAAATAATAATTAATGAAAAAAACATATACAACCAATCCTCAATTGAATTATTTAATTTATGACATTATAATTTTTTTCCCTTATGGGAATCAAAAAACCCATATTCAATATAATTCATATAAACATTTATATTCTTGGGAACCTCAAATAACATCAAATCATTGTTTTTTTTCATTTAGATACTTCTTCATTATATTGATACGCATGGAAAATAATAACAACACTACAAAATGTATGTTTATCAATTAAACCCTTATCATATCTTGTCAATAATAACAAAAAAATGACATTTCCATATGTTCCGTATAAATGAACATAATATTTGTCTTCTCTCCCCTTTATTGTTCACATTTTACCTCCCAATTATTGATGAAAATCAAATTGTATTCCAAAATAGAAGACAAAATCATCACATTATAAGAAATGTTTCATCATTCATCTAACATGAATTCTTTCTGACACAGGTTTCGTGTGGAAACATAAGGGTTTTAGTCACCAAAAAATTATATCCATTAAAAAACAAAAAATAATACATAATTAAAGATATTAATATTTCCTTATTATTTCCCATCTATGATATTCACATTTATTTGGGATCAAACATGTGGATGTTAATTAATTTAAAATTTTAAATAAATTATTATACTATAGATCACTTTTCCACTTATCATATTTATTAGAATAAAATGAAGCACAACCAGTAGGATTCGTTTTATACAACCATAGTAGATTAAAAATCCCCTCAATAAGTTATCATTAATTAAATTAATTCCCCCATTAATAATAGGAAAAATTATTAATAGTCAAGGATGAGTAAATAATATATATATATATATATATTATTGAAAATAACAAAAGAAAATTCCATGAAAACAACATTAAAGACTTATAAAATCCAGAAGATTCTCATAGAAACCCCTATAATTATTAATTACCTTCTTTACATAACAGTGGATGTTATTTTCATTATATTTTCATTAATCTTCAGATTCATATATAATGGAATGATGAATACTTTTTAGAATTGTAATTTTTATTCCATATATATTTTTATCGTAATTTCACATTTTATGAATCACATTCATCATTTATATAATCCAAGGTTAACAAAAAAAATATTGAAATAAGGTATAAAATAATTGTTCATTAATATAAGGATTTCTATAGATATTATATATCCAAAATATTTTCAATTTTCATTTAATTTTTATGTCAGGATGAATAATTAATGCTTTCAAAATAAATGTTTAGAACTTGTTTAATATTGTGAAGAATGTGTTCTTTTTCATTTATCATTACATTTTATTTTCCTTTCAAAATGAGATATCAAGTAAGATACCTCATTAGTAATAGTATTCATTTACTTCTTGATTTATTTTAACTTTTAATAAATGTGAAAACATGGTTTGATTTTTGTCTGACCTACTTGAATTATCTATATAATTGATCCTATGTTTTTAGGTTATCCCCTTTAGATAAAATTTTTTGAAATTTAATTTATTCTTTATGTGAAAATATTTTTTACCTTCAGATATTTCCATTATTTATATTTTAATTTTCATTAATATTCGAAATGTTTTAGCCATATTTTTGGGACAACTTAGGAATATTATTAAGAATTATATCTTTTACAAATTTAATTTGTGATTTTTATCCACCAAAATAGTCCATCCATATATCTATTAGACCATTATTTTGTTATTATAAATCTTGTTCCTATAAACCCCCAATATGATGGACTTTTTAAAATATTCCACAATGTATCCTCTTATTAGTAAATTTAATAGGTTTTCAATTTTCGTTTGGCTTCCACAACCAATTTATTGGACTTGTAATGAAATTAATTGTTTTACATCTACTTCTTACATGGGGATAACACAAGATCTATGACAACCCAATTATTTTATATAAATTATAGCACGATTTATTACATAACTATACACATAATGAAATCCCATAGGATTCGGAGACCTACTATCTTTTTTATATTATATTCATAGAACATTAACATGATATGGATATATTGAGACATTATTTAAAACATCATATCATGCCCTTAAATTTAATTAATTTTCAAATAAATCATGGGATAACATGGTGTTATACATAACAAATAGGTGACATATAATTCATAGTATGGTAATAACTTTGTCATAACATGTTGAATGTGATAATTCTAAGTCAACAGTAATTTCATGGTTATATAACAAGGTGAATATCACTAAAATGATAAATTAAGCATGATATATGATGATAAAATCAAGGAAACATAGCAATGTGGGAAACCATAAGAATAAAATCATAATCAATTATCATGATAACGACTATGAAAAGAAAATATATAATGATTAGGATAAACTCATAATAATTATATATGATATCTCAAGATATAAAAACATTACCCAATGCATTGGAGGGATATATAATTCTGAGACCATTCATGATAAAAGTACAATGTACATGAATTTTTGTTCCACATAGATCATACAAAATAATAATTCATTTAATAATTATAATCCCATGATTAAAGAGTGTGTGTTACATACATGGGAGTCCTTAATAAGTGAACTATAGTAATATCATGGTGAATAACATTAAGTGGAAATGGGGATTGATATACATATCAAAAATGTCTTCATGAAAAAGAAGAAGATAATTTCTTTAGAATTATAGGTGTACATAATGATTTATAGAAGGATTTAATGAGACTGAGATGCGGTATCTCATTACATATGATTTAAATCAATATTAAATTGATATATAAATAAATTACAACATGGTGATTCGGAAATAAAATGAGAAAATACTATGAACATACATGAATAAAGTAGAGGAAGAGAATCCATTGAATTTTGATGGTGCTAAAAAGGAATTGGAGGTGATTCTAAATAAAATAGGAACACATTTGGAGTAATTTTGAGAGGGATAAGTATACAGAACTCAAGATGAATGGGTTCTTATTGAATTGGAGTTGGAGGTGGGTGGGTGATATAGAAAAATAGAGGGGAATTTTATTAATTTCTTAATATTGGTTTTGGACACTAAATTATAAATTAATCAAAACCAAAAATCTTACTCTATTTTTCCCCTAATTTAAACCTATTTGGAATGGTTTTGATTAATTTATTATTCTAATGACCAAAAATATTATAAAAATACCTTTTTTTATGTGTGTGTGAGTCATGTTTATAAATAATTGGTTTTAAAACCAAATATAATAATATAGGTTTTTTGGGGACTCCTTAATGGATTTTCAAAGAGATTAAATAAACATAAAAACACAATCTTTTAATTTATAAATCTATTTTCTTCTGGTATTAACTTTATAGTATTTATGACACTGTAATTATGCTATTATAACATCATAATAGATACCATATATTTCCCCCATTTTTTGTTTTTTCTAAAAAATTCAACCATCTTGAAAAATTATGAAACATTATCCATAGGATAATTCTGACATGTTGATTTTAGAAATAATATTCATTCTAGAAAAAATTAACCAAATATAATAATTTAAATTTTTAAATATAAATCCCCATTTACAAGATAATTATTATTTTTTAAATCACTAAAAATTTTCATACATTCATAAAAATTACATTGAAATTTATCAAATCAAAATTACCAAAAATTTAAAAAATAATATTTATTTTAAAAAATCATAAATTTACTAAAAAGTGTGTTTGAATTGAAACTATTTATTTCTAAATAATAAACTTTTCAATTATTCATGTTAAAAGAGTATTTTTATGAAAATAATTATATAATCATTCATAAGTAATTAATAAAAATTGATAAATAAAATAATTATATAAATAATATTAAAATATAAGAATTTATAATACTTTGGTCTAGAAAAATAACCCCATATTGAACCACCATAATTTCTAATGGTATGATGTGTGATTGTGGTTCTTTCTTAGGGTGGTTAGATGCACATGGTCTAGGCTGTGATCACCACATGTTTCATTATCAACCATAAATGGTTTCACTCACTCATTAGTTTTTGAATACAAAATTAGGCTTGATTAAAGAAAAATCTATGTGATTCTCTATCCCTTATAATAACTTAAAAATCGGATTCATATGGTATGATCCTACTGGTCATTTCTATTATATCCTTCATCTGTTTCAATAAGCCTTATCATAAAACTCAATATATAATAATCTCAATGGTCACTCTAAATCGTCTATATTGTCACTTTTTATGATTCCAAATAGTATTTTAAATATAATATGATATATTTTTAATGATCTAGATGAACTAAATTAGTTCATGTGTTTTATAATACTACGTTAGCTTATAAATAATTTATTAATTCAAAAGGGAATTTGATTTAAATTTTTTTTGGTAGTCATTTTTATTACCCTTTATAAAATTTTCTACAATAATTTAATTTTGTATAGTAGAACAGATGAGGGTATTTCCATTTAATCAACTTATTTAGTTCCAATATTTCAACCTCAAACCTGTGGCTATATGATAAAACATTGATTAGGTGAATTTTCTTATTTCATATAAATTTTTTTCTATCATATAAAGTGTTTTTCGGCTACACCCCATTTTAATGATCCTTAAATAAGGTACAACATTAGAATTATATAAATGTGAGGGGTCCCGCATGTACTTCCGTGAGAGGGATACAAAGAGAAAATCACATACTTGAGATATGTCATGTGGGAGTTCTAGGTGATAATCCAAAACTATGATGAGATCAAGAATATCAATGGGGATGATGTTTGTTGGACTAATATTTCCATTCATCCCATTCCTCGTGACTATTATCCATGGTAATATATGGAGGAACACTTTATCTCCAAAATCAATCTTTTGGTCTCATCGATGATAATCCAAATAGATTTTCTATCAACTTTATAAGTATTCCATATGACATCATGTGATTTGAACCTTCTTTCTCATCTCTGGCATAATATCTGGCCCAATAAGACTCTACTTTAAAAATTCATAAAACTAATTTTATATTCTAACACCACTTTTATATTGATCATTATTAGGTGAAATAAAAAATATATAATAGAAACTATTTTTATACTAGTTCTCCACTAGAGGAATGTTTATATCAACCTCTTTCAATATCTATTAATAATTATCTCATTATATCCTCTAGAATATGAAGGGTTCTCTTGGTCTAACCATTCATTTGGGGGTGATACATTTTATTGAATCATAGCTCTATATATAGTTATTTATGACTGATTTTCAAGAACCATGAGGTAAGAAATGGATCAGGATCAGATATACTAGAGAGTAGTATTTCATGAACTCATACCACATTACTTATATATATTATAATAATTTATCCAAGAGAATCATTTCCTTGATTGTAATGAAATGTGATGAATTTTTAATATGATCTACTAACACCACCATGAAGTTATTTATTTTTTATGTTTATGGGAGTTTTAAAATAAAATATATGGTTAGGCTCTCCTAGTTGATAATGGTATCAGTAATGTATGAATCACATACTTAGATGACTGTCATTCATCTACAAATTATTGGTTTACCAAGCCTAGATATAATAATTATAATATCATCCATTTTAGGTTATCCCACTAGATTGGGTTCATTACATCTATGTACAACATTGTGATTCCTAAATGAATAGAGAAGGATGAATTATTTTCATCATCATGATGTTCCCCAATCATATATGTGTTTTATGGGACACATATATATGTTACAAAGATTATGAATACAATATTTTAAAAGATAAAATACAAAATATTTTCCACAATTTACTGAATCTCTCTGTCATCTTTTACAGAATCCATGATCCTCTATATGATTGATTGTGGAGTGGTTATTTGATTGATGTTGGATTAAGTCCCTTTTCTGATTCCCATGTCCATTCTTTGCATGTCCATGACAATTTTAACCCTTTAAATCCATATAATTAATATGGTTGTTGGATTATTTCTACATAAATCATCTAGCACTTTTTTCACCTTTCTTAGATAGTTATAGATTAAAATATCATAATCTATGATAAGATATTACCACCATCAATGGTTTATCTTGAGGTCCACTTATGAATATATACATGAGTGTTTTATAATCCATATATATGGGACACTTATCCACATAGATATAATGTGTGTAAATCATCAATTAGAAGATCAATAGAGCTAATTCCATGTCTAATTGTCTCATGAGACGAACCAATGCATTGATGAGTTATAGCTAGTTCCACCCGTCACTTTCTCTTTCCAATACAATCCTCATATGAAAATGTTGAAATATAACTTAATCATTCGTATTAGAATAAGCATAGGAAATGTCAATACTTTAACCATAAACTATGAATGGTATATAAATAAAAAATCCGTAGTAAAACATATCAAAAAACTTTCAATATAATATATTAGACTATTATCATAATAAATCAAATTCAAACATATTTAAAATTCATCAAAGGACGTTGACAAAGATGAAAATGATTTTTAAACCTCTTTGATATAGATATCCATTTTTCATGAAATCATTTATAATCACATAATTTATATAGGATGTCATTTAGAATATAGTTTTGTATCATAGGTTCCCATATAAATATGAAACTTTTGAAAGGAATTATCATTTTAAAACATTCATGTATATAAAAATAAATCCTTAAAACCTATTTGAAAAATAGGCATTAATGAGAAATGTATAGAAGAATAAATAATTAAAACATTTAAAATGATGTTTTAGTAAAAGTGTCCCTTAAAAATAATCACTCTAAATTTTTTTTTATAAAACATGGACATGTATAATTAATATTTCCCATTAGATACTCATGTAAAAACAACCTTGGATAATAAAGAGATTGTGAAATTAACCCTTACCTTGCATTTTCCGTTGGTCGAGGGTATGTTTAGCCTCTTGTATAATGACCATAGTATGTTATAAAATTATACCAGAACCATATTCAAATTTTTTATATCATACATGATTCATTTATGACTTTATACTTCCCATTTAATAAATATTTCTCTAATAAATTATCATTTTTGTTAAAATCGCTTTCATTGCCGTACGTGTTTTAACTTGTTATTGTTGATCGAATCAATTAGAACTTGATTTAAATAATTCCAAAATATAAAACATGATTTATATATCATATATATATAATATAAATATGTATAAAAAAAAGATATATATGAAATAGAAAACACTGTTTATGGAGACGGTAGACCGTACGTACGCATAAACGTTGTTTCCGTTTTCACATCGTATTGAAGGGAAGTAAGTGAATAAGGTATTTGTACGTATATATATATATATCCAGTAGCATAATTACTTCATATATTAATTTTTTTTATTAATATATATTTTTATAATCATCTTTGAATGGGGAACGTGGAAATGAATTTAATCGCACTGTGGAGACAGTAATCCGTACGTACGCACGAGCAACAATATCATTATATTGAAGGTGATATCATTTGTAATTGGAGGGTATATCTTATAAAAATAATAATAAAAATTTTATATTTTTTATTTACATCATTTATAATGATTATTATACCAATCCAAATAATTAATTTTTTGAATATCTAACTACACCACAACTTGGAGACGGTAAGCCGTACGTACGCACATATGGACACTTTGTAATTTAGTGGATGGATAGTATAAATAAAATGAATGTACCATATTGATAATAACATCAAAGTACGTAATATGTAATAGAGTTATTATTTTGGTATGAAAACAATAAATAATGAGGAAGTGGATGAGGAAATGAACATTAAAGAGCATGTCGAAATTATTACTGTTTCTTTGCGTATTTCCATTTAAGTTGATCAAATGGAATCTTTAGGTTGTCTTTCTAATCAAATTAAGGAATCCAGGATAATTTTATGAAAGTTGGGAGGATATTTGGTCTGGGATTGTCCAATCCAAATGGCTTTGGAGATGTGAAATTAAGAGACGAGGAAGTACCCATTTATAAGTGAGGTGAGGGTCACTTTTGAAAAACATAAAATATTATTTTATAATAAAATCATTTTTTGTTACTAATTGCTAAAAAATTATTTATTTAGAGGATATGTTGGATATATTTATAAAACCTCTCAAATAATAGGTTTAGACAATTTTAGGTCACCATTTTATTGTTATCTTTTAGATTTCTCTCTTAGTTAAATAGTTTAACTTTTACCATGTATTCTTGTATTCATTCACTATATGATTAATAAACATACTCTAAACTTCCAAGAGAACCTCAAGTGGTTAATTAATGACATATATAAGATTATTTTTTCACTTTATTTATACCTTATATTTTTATGAATATTATATCAACCAATAATATAGTATTTGTTTTAAAAATTAATTTATGTCAATTTTGACACTATTTGGTAATTTGTTTTTTTTAAGTCAAAACAACCTTATCACTTCAAACAATTTTTTTAATAAACCCTAAAATGTACTATAAACTTATAAAAGTACTATATGGCATTAAAAATTTTAAAATATATTTATTTTAATATTTATAATATCATTTATTTGATTCTTTCTTTAATAAGGTAATTATTGCATCATCATTTTATCATAAATAAAGTTAATTTTTTAATATATAGATTTTTTAAATAAAATATTATTATATAGGAATTTTTTTATATATTTATAATTAGTATTTATAGTCGAATATATAACTTATATAACCCCATGTAATTTTTTTTACTAAATGATATATGATTTTGTCATATTCGACTTTTGTTTAAATTAATTATTATAAATTGTCGTTATCTCTCTCAAGTGGCTCCATGGGGTCCTGAAATCGACCCAAGAATGACCATGGTTATACATGTATAATCTAATAGGAATACGACACATGTTAAGGTATTGTAATATTATTATAATATTTTTTACCCTAATTTACCAGATTTACCTTTTAACCATGGTAAATAAAATATTTTGTTGAAGTAAATATTCATAAGCTATAAAGATATAAGTTACCTCATTACACAGTTTAGACCACCTAATTCTAAATATGGAATCCATTTTTCCAAATTCAAAACACAAAAGTTGCAGAAATTGTTTTAAAATTAATTCTAGTTGTTTAAGCAGAAAGCATGTTTTTAAGAAATAATAACTATCAGAAGATTGACACTTGTTTATGTCTAGTTTAAATGTGAAATTACATACAATGACCTAAATTATATTATATGATATATATATAGTCTAATGATACTTTAAAACCACTCAAATGTATAATTTAACACTATAAATTATTTTGATTAAAAAAGTTGTTAATTAAAATTTAGTTGTTTTTGTATTATTAATCAAAAGATGGAAGTTATCAGAGAAGTAAAAAAAATTTATCCAAACTAAATTTTTATTTCCCTCATCTAAAAAAGAATTTAATTTTACTATGTTTAATAAAAAAATTGTCAAATATTAGATTTAAAAACGTTTCCCCATTAAAAGGTGGAAACAACTACATTTTTTAAGAAATACCAATTATAACTTAAAAATTGAATTTTCTTATATTATGTCAATGAAACAAAAATGATGAATGTAAAAATTATATGGGATATGTAAATTTAAAATTTGGTAAATACTATTCATAACTTCTTTTTTGAATGTCTTGTTAGGTAATTTGTGGTGCACTCGAACTCGGTGTTGCGTGTAGCGCATGTTATTGAAATGCTTTGAAGAGATAACATTCTATAAAATCTTTGTGTGTTAATTTATCTCCTCCTTCAATAAATTTCATCCTCACAATTTGAAATTGTTTTTTTAAATAAATGTTTAAAATTGAAAAATACATTTATGGAAAACCCACATCAGAAATTGGGTTAATAAAATATTGTTTTAATAAGAGGGAAAAGGAAATGAAAAAGTCACCCCCAAATTATGATCTCGATAAAGAGAAAATTGGTAGAAATTAGGTACACATAATTGGATGAAAAATGTAAATATTTAACATTAACAATCGTATCCAATGTCATACATAATCCATTACAACCTTTAGTCTTATCTAAAATACTTCTACCCAAACTCACGGTCCAAAATTTATAAGGAAGGTAAAAATAATGATGATCATTTTTTTCACGTAATTACATGTGAATACCTTCATCATGTATTCTTTTAAAACATGGTAACACCATGAATTAACATAAATCCTTATTTATTACATTCATTCTCCCTTAATCCTTATAGAATACCTGATATATTCTTTATATCCAAAAATTTTGAATATTCCAACAATGATGGAAAAGACAAACCATTAATCAGTTCTAAGTTAGTCAAGAATATCCAATATTATTTATACAAATCAATCGAATATTATTATTAAATCACTACCCCAGTATAAGAACCATATTATTTTTACCTTTATATCAACTATATATTATCCAAATTAAATTAAACTGCTATTGAGTCAATTTTCGTGGTTCCGGACAATCTGAAGTCCTTAATTAAATAGTACTACAATACAATCCTTATATACTCTATAATTATTATAAAATGTACATCATCAATACAATACTCAAATAAAACAATAGTTTAATAGAAACATAATAACTCTAATAGTTACTCTTCATCTTCAGTAGTATCATTACTTAATTATTATCCAATAGTTGCATTTGAGGTATACTCTGATGATTTGGACATTGATTTGCATAGTGTCCCAACTCCTTGTAGATGAAGCATTATACATTTGAAACCTATTTCTTACTGTTGAAATCACATACTTGGTGTCATTTTTCTCTACACTTATAATAAAATATCATTCCCTTTAAGTAATTACCACAGTGATTCTTTCCACAGTTATCACATATGGGAAAATTCTCCTTTCCCCTCTCCCCGTTAATCATCTCGATCTCTTTCATCCTTTTCTTCTCTTACCTCCCTTCAAATCCATAGGACTTAAAAAATTCTTTACTTATCGTATTAACACATTGTTACTATTTCTTTATATGGTGAAAATTCATGAGAGACTATTTCCCTTAAAAATGTTTACTTAATACCATAAAATATACGATCTTTCTTAATTTTTCAATTATGCCTATTGATGGACTTATCATTCATTCTACTAGGCACCATTATTAATAATGGAATACACTATGTTAATTTATGAATCGCAATGCATAATTCCAAACTTGTAAAATACCTAACGTAAATGGAAAAGATTCTACATAAAATCTATAATTAAAAAATATTTTCCATGAGGTAGTATTTACTCCTAAATCATTCATAATGGATTTTAATGAAAATGTGAATTATCATAAGTATATACCCTAGGAGTATCGTAACCAAGAGTGCAGTAAGGCCCATTGTCGGGTACTAGGATACCCCGGGTCAAGCCCGAAACTACTTGTCAGAGTTTTCGCTCCTAGATACAACTAATCCAGAGCCACCTCTACCTGCTCGTATCCATACAGGGATGTATTGTTGGGAAAATACACAAAATCTCTACATTACCAAAATTATAAGAAGTTATTCTATAATAATCCTCACCGTCTATCGTAGGGAAATGTTATCTAATCAATGTTTATCTAAATATATTTCAAAGGTTGTTGCTAAAATTTATCTAATACCAACTGTAACACCCTGAGCCCAGAAGCCCAGAGCTGGTGCATTATTTTAATACATTGGAAAGATTAAAAGGAATCATGTCCCAAAGGACCGATCAATTTAGATGTCTTGGAAAATAGATTCCATAAAATAACTTTACATTAAAATTTCAAACATAAAACCCAACATATATAGTTCCTTGAGAATGCCATTATTCCATTTAGCTTAATCCCTTATATAAATCATAGTATACTTCATGGAATCTTGGGAAAATAAAACATAAGAATTGTGTGGGATCATTTTCTCAGTAAGGGAAAAAAATTTAGTGGAATATAATATAAACAATATGCAAGGTGAATAATTGAAAACACATGCCTTTACAAATAATAAACATTAAAAATTTATGTCAAAAATATGAGTTGAATAAATAATTCCATAATAAAACATTATCATGGGTATTCTACTAGCCTAATAACCAAATAAACAATAAATATTATTTTCATAATGAGGGAATGTATAATTCAAGACATTTTGAAGTATTTTGTCAAGGCCTCCACCAAGGCGTCTAAAAATGATTAAGGCCTTTCCCAAAACCATATATCAAATTGGGAAATGCCTCATCAATTTCCACATTTAATTGTATCAAGAGAGCTACTAATACATTATGGAGCTATAGAGGGCTCCAACCATCACATACTATGTCTAATACATTCTTTATATGAAAAGGTTGAAATATAACATAATGATTTATATTAGAACTAGCATTCAAAATGTCAATACGTTAACCAAAAAATACGAATTGTATAAAAATAAAAAATCTATAGTCAAACATATCAGAAAAACATCAATACAATATGAAATATTTTTATCTTAAAAAATAAAATTCAAACAAGTTTAAAATCCATCAAATGATATTGACATAGATGAAAATGATTTGTGAAATTCTTTGAGAGAGACTTCCATTTTTCATGTAATCATTTAAAAGTAACATAATTTATAAATAAAGTCATATAAAATATAGTTTTGAATCAATTTTTTCCATACCACTACGAATCATTTGAATGGAATTAACATTTTAAAACATTCATGTCCATATAAATAAATCCTGATTTTGTTTTGAAAAAATGAACATTAATGAGAAATGTTTAGAGGAATAAATCTTCAAAACATTTAAGATGATTTTTTAGTAAAATTGTCCCTTAATAATAATTCATATGAAAACACTTTTTTGAAAAATGGACATGGATAATAAATATTTCCTAGTAGATAATCAAGTAAAAACATCCTCGGATAATAAAGAGATTGGGAAATTAACTCTTACCTTGCAATTTGTTTTGGTAGAGGGTACGTTTAACCTCCTGTATAATGACCATAGTATGTAATTAAATTATACCATAACCCTATTCATATTTATTATATCATACAAGATTAATTTATGACTTCATAATACCCATTTAATAATGATTTCCATATTAAATTAACATTTTAGTTAATAATTGCTTTCTTTATCGTACGTATTTTAACTTATTATTCTTGATCGAATCACATAGATCATGATTTAAATTATTCCTAAATATAAAACATGATTTATATATCGTATATATATATAATATAAATATGTATAATATATAGATATATGGATTGGAAAACACTTTTTATGGAGATGGTAGGATGTACGTACGCATAATCATTGTTTCCGTTTTCACATCATACGGAACAGAAGTGAGTGAATAAGATATATATAAGTAATAATATATATATATATATCACCCTTAGAATTATTATTTCATTTATTTCATACTTATTGATAATATATATTTTTATAATCATCGCTGAATGGTCAACGTGGAAATGAATCTCATCACGTCTTGGAGACAATAATTCGTACCTACGAATGAGAGGCAATATCATTATATTGATGGAGAAATCATATGTAATTTGATGGTATATCATAAATAAAGAATCATAAACATGATAATTTTATTATTTACATTAGTTATACTCATTATTATACCCATCCAAATAACTACTGTTTGAATAACAAACTACACCACAACATGGGGATGGTAAGCCGTATGTATGCAATTATGGTGTCTTTGTCATTCTGAGGATGGATAGAATAATGAATATGGTTGTAAAATTTATATAAAAACATCACATTATGTATGAGGTAATGGATTTATTCTTCTTTTATGGAAACAATAAAAAAATAGAAAGTGGAAGAAGAAAATAACTTTAAAGAGGGTGGTGAAATTATTACCTCTTCTTCAGGTGTTTTCTTTTGAGTTGATCAAAAGTGATCCATAGGTTTGATTTATGCTCAATGTAGGTATTATAGGATTATTTGAGGGAATTTGGGAGGATATTTGGGAATGTTTTGGCCGATCCAAATGGCATTGGAGGTGTGAAATTAAGAGAAGGGGAAGTACCCTTTTATAAGAGAGGTGAGGGTCACTTTAGGAATAGATTGAAATATTATTTTATAATAAAATTATTTTCGGTTTCTGATGGCTCAAAAAAAATTTATATTGAAGATAAATTGGGGATGGGTATAAATAATTTTAAACAATATATTTTATACTAGTTTAGGTTATAATTGTAACCACATATTTTATATTTATTTTTTAGTTAAATAGTTTATCTTTTATGGTGTCTTCTTGTCATCTTTCACTATATGGTTAATAAATATACTCTAAAAATCCAAGATAACCTCAAGTGGTTCATTATTAAACTATATAATATTATTTATGACCTTCTGCCTAAATTTATATTTTTAGGAATATTATATCAACCAATAATATTTTATTTGTTTTAAAAATTAATTTATGTCGATTTTTACACTATTTGGTATTTTGTTTTTTATGTTACGACAACCATACCAATTTGAAAAAAATTTATCTAATCAACCATACTAGGTCTTATTAACCTATAAAATATGTGTATGGAATTAAAACATTTAGATTATATTTATTTTAATATTTACAATACCATTTATTTGATTCTTTCCTCAATATGGCAATTACTGCACCATCATTGTGTCAGAAATAAATTTAATTATTTATTGTATAAAAATTAGAAATAAAATATCATTATGTAGGAAATATTTTTATCATACTAATTAGAATATATATTCTAAATGATATCTTATATAACCCCATTTAAAAATTGTTTTACTAAAAGATATATGTTTATGCCATTTTTTTCTTTACATTAAATTAAATAATATAAAGTGTCATTGTCACTCCCATGTGGCTCCATGGGGTTCCAAAATTGACCCAAGGATGCCCATGGTCAGACAGGTATCAGTAAATAGGAATATGACACATGTTAGGGTAATTAATATTACTATAATATTATTTTACCGTAATTTACTGGATTTACACTTTAACCATGTTAAATAAAATATTTAATAATGGAAATATTCGTAATGTATAAAAATAAAAGTTACCTGTTTAAACAATTGGAACTCCTAATTAAAAATATAGAATCCATTTATCTAAATTCAAAACACCGAGCTGGTAGAAACTAATTTAAAATTAATTCCCGTTGTTAAAATAGAAATCATGTATTTAAGAAGTAATAACTATCAAAAGATTAACATTTGTTTAGGTACAATTTAAATGGGAAATTACATCAAATTTCCTAAATTAAATTAGACTACAAAAATATAGTCTAATAATACTTTAAAACCAGTAAAATGTATAATTTATCACTATATTTTATTTCAATTTAAAAAAATTGTTTTTAATTAAAATTTAGTATTTTTTTACTATTCATAAAAATATTAAAGTAATCAGAAAAGTACCAAAAAATTATCCAAATTTTTTTTGTCTCTCTTCTAAAGTCGAAATTAATTTTACTATATTGAATATATGAAAGTGTCAAATATTGGATTTAAAAATGGCTACCCATTAAAAGCTGAAAAACTAAATTTTTTTTAAAAATATCTCTTTTATCTTAAAAATTCAGTTTTTCTTATATTATGTCTACGAAAATCCAAAGATTAATGTTAAAATTATATAAGATATATAAAATTTAAAATGTGGTTAATACTATTCATAACCTCTTTTTTTAACAACTAGTTTGGTATGTCATGGTGTGCTCGAACTCAGTGTTGCTTGTAGGGAATGTTAATGAAATATATTGAAGAGACGACATACTATAAAATCATGGGGCATTACATTGGGAATATCAACATTATTTAATCTTACATGACAGTATCCCAACCAAAGATCCACCTTGGAAATGTATTTCTATCAATAAAGATGATCAGACAAGTCATTAATCTGCGACAT
Source organism: Viscum album (assembly GCA_963277665.1). Classification (NCBI taxonomy): domain Eukaryota; kingdom Viridiplantae; phylum Streptophyta; class Magnoliopsida; order Santalales; family Viscaceae; genus Viscum; species Viscum album. Next base: position 1,197,264,843 of record OY728139.1, read on the forward strand.
AGTATGCTTGTTCTTTATAAAGATCTTTTTTAGATAATGGTAATCAAAGAAGAGGATTATTGACTCATCATTCTTGATGATCGTTATTGCTGAAAACCTTGGTGAAGAACACATGAATATATATTCTTTCCCATATTCTCATATAATTTCTCATTTATCTCATCAGGTTTACCAGATGATATTTTATATATATTTATGGATATTTTAAAATCACATAGAACAAGTAAAATTGAGTACTAGAAAACTAAATTAACAGGAATATATGCAATTATTCTTTTAAAAACATCACCATATTCTCATAAAATGGGAATTTGAACAATGATGATCTATTTTATATTCACAATTATTTAACCTTGATACTCTAGATTAGAAGGAATTAACTCGAGATGATGATTCCAAATGATATTCATAAATGCCCATAATTTACTAGTATAATATCTATGGGTGATTCATTCTATGGTGTGTAATTTCCACCCAACAAAAATCTATGTCGGCCTTATACAATGAAACCAAATCCATAATAGGAATTGTATCAAATTTTAGTAATAGTAATATCAAAATAATTTATTGGGAATTCATCCAACATTTATGGATGAGGGTGATATAATATAGTTATGATGAATTAATTTAACCTTGTTCCATTATCCATGATAACTACCCGTCCATTTTTTTTGGCGGTCATTGAATAGTTTATCTAAACACGTGTGATATGAATGAATGCCTAATACTAGAATTAAATAGTACATTCACTATCCTAGAATAAATAACTATATTATCTATCACTATGTAATTTTTAGGATCCACAAGAGTAGTTTTGATGGTATGGGATCTCCCTTTCAGTATAGGCCTTAAAGATTATTGTCATATATTGTCATAAATAAGCCTTAGCTTGGTGCACTAATTCATATAATTTCCATATTTTTGGAAGTTGAAATTTTTAAAAATAGGTTTATTGTTGAATAGATTATATATTATTACATTGTAGTGGATGGCTTCTCCAATAGATGTTCTCTAGTTGTCTACCCTTCCTTCCCAAACTAAAATGATTTCAATTTCTCCTTTAGAAAATTATTGATATTCTTCTTCCAGTACTATTTATGAGTGGTATGTACGAATCTCTTTCAACCATGAGATATCTTCATCACTCCCCAAGACATAAACTCCAATATTCTAGTCCAATATAATAACTTATGATACCCTTTAGATTCTCCGATTTTGATTTTTACTATGAGGTCACTTCAAAATATTTACTCATAGATATCAATGTCTTTAATCAATAATATTCTTCTTTGATTAATATTTATCACACTAAAGAAGTTGTCAAATTTAATTTCAAGTTCAATGAAGAATATTAAAGTGTATCTTTCATTAATCTTTATGTTATCCTTGTACACCCTAATAGATTCATCTTTCTTTTTCTTAAGTGCAAGTAAATATCTATCAATTTATGTTAGAGTTTGTGATGAAAATAGCTATGTAACAAAATATGGAATTATTTTTTACTTCCTCACATTGATCTCACTCATATACCTCATATAGTTTTTATAAATGTCCACCATTGATCAAATTATACCTCCATTTGATAAAAAAATAACTATCATCTCATAGTTAGTGAATTTAATGACGAAGATTTAAATTTCAATGGAGTTGTTCCATTATTATTTGATAAATGGTTCTACATATCCACCAAAAGTTAGAAGACTTTATCAAATAGTGTTGTCATCTTCAATATTATATTTCTTATTGGAATTTGATTTTTACACCAAATTAATTTTTTTTCTAAAAAACTGGAGTTCATTGAGGATGAATTTTTATGATTTTTTCCACTACTTCTTCATTTGGGTTGGGAATCTAATTTTGGATGTCATCATATTTTCCTCTATAATGTATTTTTGCTCTATTCATCATACTTCATGTAATTTTCTAAAATAATAGGAAAATAAAATATCATTTTTTGAAAAATAGTACACTCATAAAATGGAATGTTTTCAATAATAAAGGGAATACCATATATTACTTAACCTATGGGATTCTAGTTGACAATATATGTTATCCAAGTTCAATTTCCATACATTAAAATTTATTGGAAATTAAATTACCTTCATAATGGTTCATAAAGATATATCAGAGTTTATAAATCATATAACCTAGGAGTGTTTAACCAAGTATGAGAAAAACCTTAATTATCATAAGCCATATGAAGATCTAGTCAATACACATTATTCCCCTAACATGTTCTTACCCAAATGTACATCTACTCTAGATCCACATAAACTTGTATTGTATGGAAAAGGATAATGTTTCATGAAAACCTAATACATTATAATTTTGAGATATTTATGGATTTATTCTATGTTTTTTCATAACTATATTGATATAAATATTGTTTCAATGATATTTAAGATGAATATAATTGTTTAAAAAGGGTTAGGATCACACACATTAACATTGTAGCTAGAAATACGATGTTCCATCCAAGAAAAAAATTAAAGTGAAAATAACATAAAACATGAAATTAGAATCATGTACCTAGGATAACTATCTAGACATCACAACTTAGTGTGGTTTGGATAATATTTAATTCACTATATATTTTATTTCATGAGATAAACATTACCTATTTCATCGGTGGACAATATAAATTTTCTTCCACCATTTATATTCATATAATGTACATGAATTTGTGTGCACATGATCATACAATATAAGAATGAATTTCATCAATTCTAATACCATGGTTGTATATTTTAGGATAGATTAAATGTGTGTCCCAAATAAATTAATGATTATTAAACATAGGATAATAAAATTGTGTACAAACGTGGATGGGTATACCCATAAAATTTTTTTTCACTAAATATCATGAAATAATTTGTACAAAATAACAGGTGTCCATAATGGTTCGTAGAAATTTCTCATGATAGTAAACTTTTTTCTCTAATTACATTGAAATCATAAGTAAAATAAAGTAATATGTAAAAAGGTATTCTCATATGAACAACTAGAAATAAAAAGAATAAAACAATGAACATACTTTAAATACTAAGGAGTAGGATAACCCCTTACCATTTGAGGGATCATATAAAATATTGGGAGGGTCCTCATATGATCTTGGGAATACAATTGGAGGTATTAATCGATGGAGATTAAGATTAACTTCTTGATAAATTGGTTTTGAGTGAATAGGAGTGGGAGGTTTTATGGGTATTTATAACAAAAGGAAGTGGAAATCATTATAAATTTATAAACAAAGTTTTTTTACATTATATAATAAAAAAAATTGAATCCACAAACATTAAAATGTTTTATTAAAATTGTTTCATACAACGAGTATTTTCCATCAATTTTTAATAATTCCAATATCCAAAAACATTAAAATAATACCATAGGTGACGTGGAGGTGAGTCTTGTTTTTAAGAAATTTATTTTAAAAGCATAAAATATAATAAAGGTTTTGTAGGATTCATTAGTAGTTTATAAAATTAAAATTATAACATAAAAAACATATTATATTAAATGATAAAAATATTTGTTTGAAGGATTCAATTTACATTTTTAATACTTAATGTTATTGATAAAATGTTTTCATACTTTATATTTTAAATTTATACAATATTTAATTGTTACGCCAATAATCTATTATCGAAGAAAATAATGAAAAATTTTCCATTGCTAAATTTAGTTATTCTATTTTCAAAAATAATATTTATTGTATTGAGAAAATTTACAAAATAAGGAAAATTTCACTATTATAATATACACTAACTTATTAGAAAATATTTATTTTTACAATACTAGCACCTTTATGACCATTCAAAAATTTTCAATAGTGTAAAAAAAATATAATATCTTATATATATAAATAAATACTCTCTAATATTTATTTTCATAAAAAAAATATTTTTTTAAATAATTTCTTGAAATATTTAAAATGACTGGTTTATTTGAAACTATAAATTTTATAAAAATATAATTTCTCATTTCTTTATAAAAAATATAAATTTTAATGATCTTATTATATAAAAATTTATTAAATAAAAATTAAAGGATAAATGTAAATATTATTTGATAAAATATTTGATATAAAAAATAATATTAATAAGATCTATAACTATAACAACTTATTACCATAGCATACTTTGTAATGGTATGGTGTGCGATAGTGTTTATTGCTTGGGGAGGATTGGAAAAAAAATTTGGGATGTGATCTTATAAGCATAAAAATCTCAAAAAAGTTCCACATGCACCACATATTTTGAACCTCATCTTGGGCTTGGTCATAGGAAAATCCATGTTATTCCAAATCCATCACAAAATCTAATAAATGGGATTCAGAGGGTATGGTCGTGATATCTGAGGATGTATCTTATTTTTTCTATGTCAATTAGGCTTTATCTTATATCTTAATATATACATAATCTTAATAGTCCATATACTATTGGTATATTATAAACTGCTATGATTCACAGTTTCCATTTAAATTTGATTGGATATATTATACAATGGTCATAAAAAACCAAATTATTGCATGAGATTTCTATTACTACATTACATAATAATCGATTAATTCTTTCAAAATGGAATTCTATTTATAATAATAGGTGTCATTATAAGATCCATATTTATATAATTTTTGAGAATATTTATTTTAAAATATATATCATGATTCACTCCCATGATAGGATTTTTTCAATTATTCCGCTATTGTGGTATTTTTTTTACAAATTTATTATACTTTTATTCTTGAATTCATTATTATTTCATGACTATTCTATATGAATAATACAATTTCAAATACCATAGCTATTTAAAATATTTTTAAATCTATTTTTTTGATAGAATTTTCATCCACATCTCTGTATATTACATATTCAGTGACATCATCCCCTGAAATGTGATTATTTTTTCACATTGGATTTTATTGATTGAAAAAAGTCTAGATGACTATAAATAAATATCATTAAATAAAAAAATAAAAAAATGAATATTTCATTCACTGAACATCTTATTATCTAGATTTTTAAGAACATGTAACTTGTAGGTTTTTTTATTTTATTAGTTCTTTGTTAATTATTTAAAGAACCAAATAATAAGAATCCTATTCCAAATTAATGTTACAATGTATTTTTTAATAACACAGAAGTGTTGGAGGGGGAATCAGTGATATTAATTTTATAAATTTCAAAATCATGAAATATAAACCCTGTAACATATTAGAGTTTATAATTATCATCTTTTAGTAAAAGAATATTCATGAAAATGTAGGTAAGTAAATAAGGATAATAAGGTTATACATCATCATGGGAACATATTTTATTTTCCATAGAAACTTCAGTTGGTCTAGGGAAATTAACTATAATGAATAAGCGAAGACAATGTTTTTTATATCAACTCCCATTAGACACATTTGATCTCCAGATATGATTTATTATACTAACTCCAGTCAGTTTACAAATTTTTCTTACTAAATTTTATCCACAAAAGATAATATATCTTAGAAACACTCTACTCTACAATGATCCACCTAGATTTACTATCCACCCTACTGATGTCTGATATTCTATATCTAGAATTACTAATCCCAATAATATCAAATTCATTCTACATTTTGTCAAATTATAACTAAAAAGTATGTTTCGTCTAATTTCACAAAACTTTATAACTAAAAAACATCCTCTTTATATCTTTTTCCAATATTCACTATATGTTTCTCCTATGACTAATATTCTAAACTATGGGTTTTCTGATATTCTGACTAGAAATCCTTTTCTGGAAAAAGAGACAAAAAAACTCTTATTCAATTGTAAACTCAATTTTACACAAATTATATAGTACATTTACATATTTAAGATATGGGAATAGATAGTTACAATGTATTTTTACTATTATAGTTAGGTTCTCTTGAAATAAATAATCCAGGGAACCTATAAACTTTTACCGTTCACCCAAATTCATATAACTAAAGTTATCAGATATTTTAATTTAATTATTGTGATTCTACATAAATTTACTCTCATCTATATTCTTCTCAAATATTATAAAATTACAATAAAAATCATAATTTTCATCTTTTAAAAAAATAAAACATTTCAATGTCATTATAATAGAGCTACATAGATATTTATTATAGGGAACCTCACAGTTCAGAACTCTCTTAATTTGTATATTTCTCTTAACCCAACTGAAATAAAATACTTTTATTTAGTTGAGTATATGTTTGTCCATTCAATAATTGGATACTAAGGTTTTCCGATATAAATCATAAGGAAACATTTATTTTAGAGAATTTCATATGAAAAGAGCATTAGATTGATTTTTTTAATAGAATAATCAAAATAACAAAACATTTTTCTCCACTAATCCTCTTCCAGATGTTCATGATTCACTAAAGTAAAAAAAAACACCAGAAAACAATGATAAATTTATTCTATCCATTTATCCAATCCAACTTAACATAGATTACCAAATTACTAAAACATATAAAGATATCAGTTTCCTATTCTATATTTTTCTAGTAGCAACATTAATAGATCAAACACTTTATATGTTCAAATTTTTTCCCATATTATGCATCATTTATATTCTATAAGAATTCCAATATCGAATAATAAAAACGAAATGTTATTTTTTAAGTAATTTTATTAATCTTCACAAGTCTCTTCACAATGCTTCAGACTTCTTCCAGAGCATTGTCCGTCAACGTATGTTTGGATTTATGAAGTTAACTTCCTTGATTTTTTCAAATACATATGTATTTAATAGAATTAATTATTGTCATTATCTCACATTTTACTATATTTAAAATCTTATAAAAACATATCTATTCAAATAAAAAATCATCATATTTTCATCGTCCAATCTGGTCAGTATGCTACATTAGTTCAAAGCACTCAAATCGATATGAAACATTACAACATCATAGAATCCTATAAAAGACTCTTTTTAATGCATTGAATGAAAACAAATATATTTGTCTTCACATATTTTTTCACAAAAAAAATATTTTACCAAAAATTGCCTCTCAAAACAAAAGTTCATTTGAAGTACTTTATCTTCGTACAACTTTGAAACCACCAAACATTATTCTGACCAAAAAAATCGTCTAATGATCTATGTTCTATTATGTTCATTCAATAAATTTTCTATAAAAATATTCTAGTCATGTTTTTATGATGAATCTTTTAAAAACATATTTCATCATCGAACTCAAACACAATGCTTTCTAGAAATTTTTCTATCTGTTGATTCAATGATTGGTAAGATTTTTCTAAGAAACATCTAATAAATTTTCTAAAAAAAATTATCATAAAGTTTTTCATGAGTTACATATCTTTGGTATCATCATATTATTGTCTAACAATATATATAATTTTCTTATATTTTTCTGTTTCCTATCATTCCATATTTTAAAAAAAATCCTCTTCAATAACTTCATAATAATTATTTTTATATTCAAATAAATATTCTTTTCTTTTTAAAAAGAATCCATTCTTTAATATAAGACAGTTGTCAATAAATAATTATAATTGTTATAAATACCTCACAATGATTCTTCATTCTCCCATTTTGTATTTTTTGACAACAATTATTAAATAATTTTAACACATAATTTTTCATCCCTCAGAATTTTTGACAACTCATTTCGTTATGAACTCATATTGTAGAACATTTACCAAAAAATAGCCTTTCTAAAAAGAGATCATCCTAATACTAAAGTAATGAATAAAATAATTTCTAAAATGAATTCCATCCTTATGTATCATGATAATTTATGTCCAAGTAAAAATAAAATCCCACTCACTTTCATATTATTCACTCTTGTTAAAAAACTTTTCCTCAATGTTTTTCACACTATCATTTATTTATTCCCCGAATTAATAATTAAACCACTTCATAGTCATTATAAAAGGAAATTTATAATAATTTTTAAAAGTTGATAATTTCACTATACCATTTTTGGACATAATCTAAAGAACACTAGGTGTCTTCCCTTAGAAACTTATGATTTCATTGGTGGAAGAAAAATATGAATTTACCACATTATATCCACAAATTGTTTTTCGTAATTTCAATAGTGACAATATCCATAATTTCAAACTTCACAGAAATATATTCATGAAACAAATATCTACTAAAATATTTCTACATTGTAAATCGAAACATATTGTCAAAATTATTTGATCTTGAGTGGTGGATATTATTTTTTTAGAAATATCAATTGAACTATAACTATCACAACATATCATCAATGGTGTTGATACATCCACATATAAATCATCCAGTTGAACATTTATCCACATCATGAGAGTGAAAACCGACATAATAGTAATATATTATGATTCCACATTGATTAAAATAAATAAATTCCATTTATTACTCTTTAAGGTCAATGAACATTCACCAATGATTTTTTTTTCTAAAGCGGATTTTATATAATTGAAATATCAATTCCAATCACCATACATATAAACATTAGTGTTCATTCCATAACGTCATTTTTTAAAATATCAGTGTTCCTTCTACTTCCAAGACAATATATTCTTCAAGATCACTCTTATATCTATCAAATAAAGGACGAACATAAATAATATCATATCATGAGGATATAAGTTAAGAAATCATCATATCCTCTTCTGAAAATCATTTTTTTACATTTCATCCAGTTTCATCTTTCGTCATGTTTGTACTCACTGAAATTGGGGAAGAAAATTATTTATAATTTTGTTGGCCCAACTTTTGTTGCCACTCCCTAGTGTACATTTCTAGGGATAGGAAAATATATTTTTCCACTTGTTAAAATTATAAACCTTGGACTAAATTTAACTATCCTAACATATAAATCTTGAAATTATTCTTCATTTCATCAGAAAATTCAATAAAATATATATTATTTTTCTCTAGTTAATTTTATATAATCTAAAAAAATAGAATTTAGGTTCATGAATCCAATTCTATCATAGACATGTTGTAGTCACATTTTCCTTTAGAAAAATTATTTCATTCAAAAAACAATCATGTTTTCAGTACCAGACACATAGAGCATATTTTAACTAATACATGCATTTATTCAATTTACAAACTTTTATGTCAACATTATCCTGTAGTAAACCACAAGGTTTCTGAATGTACACATCTTACTCAATATCACCAATTAATACATATTAATTTACATTCATTTTATTTCATTATAACATAGAAATGCTAATGTGGTTAGATACATTATGATGGTTTCTAACAATTAAACATGGTAAAAATTTTCTTCATAGTCCACAACTTCCACCAGTAAATTTCATTTATAAAAAAGTATTGATTGTTTTGAATATTATACATGTTCATTCAAGTTATTTTTTTAATTAATTGTTGTTCCAATAGAATTTTTATCTATTGGTCATTGGAAATGTCCACACATTACATTTTTCCAAATTTTACCCAATTTATTTATTCATTTCATTCACTTATTCATTTTTTTACAACTTCTGAAATATTTTCTGCTTCGATAAGTGAAATGAGTGTTGTCTAAGTTTTTAATCCTATAATTTTTTTAGATTGAATTTAATATTTATAATTTCCAAATAAACATTTAGTTTCATAAAATTTCAATGGGGTGGAAAATTTATATATTTATATTATAGATTCACATTCCTGATCAATTTATTCCTATGAGTCTAGATATATGTGTTCTGAATCAAATTCACATTCAATAAAAATAAATAGTTTGTCTTCCTCAACATTTTAAGAATCCTTTTTTACATAATTGCGATATTCAATAATATTAACATTATAGGAATCCAAAAAAATTGAATTTGTTTTCGAAATTTTTTAACTTATTCCATTGGGTGATTATCCCTTAAATGTTTCACAAGATCAGAATTTTTGTTTTTTAGAAAATAGGGACATTAAATAAATAGGAAATATTTACCTGAATGTTTTTATATGACACAATTCAAAGAATGTGTTGATTGATTTCAGTCATAAAAAACTTCTTTTTTGGACATGTAAACTAGTGCCAATAACTTCTCTCTAATAAAACATAGAATTATTGTACTATTTCAACATGATTCTTCCCATTTCTAATTTTTTCTTTTCACTAAATCAATTTTTGGGGGTGTATGATGGAATATATTGATGTTTGATTCTATAATTATATAGATAAATTTGAATAGAATTTCATGTTAATTATGTATAATTATCAGTTCTTATCTTTTGTTATATGAATCACAATTTCTCTCTCAACATATCATATAGATGATATGAATTTTTCTATCGCCTTATATTTAGGTTTTGTTAACATATTGTTTGTCATTAGGTTGAAATAATAAATAAAAGTGATAATGTAAAAATCCAAATTTATTATCATCAGTCCATGAAGACCTTTGTGAATAAAATCAAGAGGACCATATGATTGAACTTATATTGTCTTTTTTCTCTCACAAATCTTCATTCATTACTGACAAGTCATAATAACATCATCTTACATTCATATAAATATTATTAGATTTAATACAAAATTATCTTTAAAAAACATTTATCCTAATTTTATGACCATGACCACCAATTATTTACAAAAATTATGTTCTATTTTATTCAATTTAAAAATAGACATTCCATTTTTTTAAAACATTTTTGATTCAATCCCAGATTCTCTAATTCCTCTAATTTTTAAGGAACAATATTTACCAAAGTTAATTCCTACACCATATTTATTTTCTTCATATTTAAAATTTTTAAAATATCCAAAAATGTTTGAAGAAAAAACCCTTTCAGAATAAATGTTTTTGGACATTTAATCTAATTTAAGGTTATCTAATGAAATTACCCTTTCATAATCTTTATTTATTTTAGCTTCAATTTTTATAGAATTTGATTTTTTACCAAAAATATTTTTCATAAATTATTAATTGTTGTAGACAACCTGGTCGCATCTTCCACATACATATTCGAGAAACTAAAATTTTTTAATAGCTGGTTGTTTTCTAATATCTTGAGATTTCACCTTCATAACATAATGAGTTTTAGAATGGTCACTCATTCTGCTTTCACCTTTGGGTCCCCATGTTCATACCATCTTTTAAGAGGTGTGAAATTATTCTTATAGTTATATGACCTATTTCTATATATTATAAACACCAACAAAAACCATCAAATATTTGTTTTATATAGAATTACAATCATTTTCGGTAGAACTTATGTTGAGTTTTATAATTTTTCTCTTATTTAACATTGAAAAGGAATGAAACATCATTCTTACTGGGGCATGTTTTATATTTTTCTGATGATATTGGTTTCTCACTTCCATTTAATACCCATTTTTTCCAAACACTTTTTAAAAAAAATCATTTTCCAAAAATCAGATGTTCAATTAAATTTAATTGTTGAATATTATACCTAATACATGGATGTGTTTTTATGATGCTTTAGATTATTCATCATTTAATTAAAAATCCCTGTTAAAATATTAATTGAATTTTCTTAATTTTCATTTAGCCTCATGGTGTCTTTATTTTTATCTCATAACATTATCTAAATTAGTTACCAACTTTATGCTGAGGTAATCAATTATCTTTTCCTATTTAATAATTGAAATTTTTTAGTTAAATATTTCCTTGAAATACCCTGATTCATTATTATGTATATCCATTCATCCATCAAACAATTTTCCACCATGACTATCCACCAATATGATTTCATTATTAAGATTCCATTTTTTCGATCATGAGCTATATGTTTGATCTAATCTTTTACTCACTGTAAGAATATTAACATACTTCGTCTTTAATATTTGGTCAATCTATTTTTCTTTAAAAAAATTATAAATAATGTTTGGATTCATTTTTTAAATTAATCTTACAATGACTAAATCTCAACTAAGCCAGATTCCACATTCTTACTCAGTATGCTTCTTCAATTTTCATTTTTCTTTTTCATTACACCAATATACTTATTTTCTTCTTTATATGTTCTCTTCTTCTTATTATATAATGTTTTTTTAGGATGGTCGTCGAAATCACTTCCATTTTTGCAACTGAAATTGTTTGAAATGTTACAAATTTCACTACACTCAAATCATTTTTGAGGAAGTCTTCCTCCATACTATCATCTTACTTTTAATCAAATCATTGAAATATGAGATGTCATTCTTTTCACACAACTCATCCTCCTCTTTATCATTATCATGACAATGATTAAAATCTTCTAAATCACGAACATTCATCATTATAAAAACATAAAAGGCACTTCATCCTTGATATTATTTTTCAATGATGGAGCTTTAGTAATTTTATTTTAATCAATATTTTTATGCTATTCATAAGGATTCAAATATTATTTTTTTTCTAGAGAATATATTTTCAAATCATACCTGTATGGAATGTTTCTGATCATTTTCTTACTAATTTTAAAATCTCCCCTACTATATGTAAAATGTCTAAAGTTTCATGAAACTTAATTTATTTTAGTGAAAAAATGATCAATATTTTTTCATCTATATTTCATGTGATTACAATATTTCTACAAAATAATTACTTCTTCACTTCCTACATTTTAGTATGTCCATTAAAAATACTTTTGATATTGTCTTATATTATATATTAAATCTTGATGCCCATCACCTTCATGTAAATTGTTTCTAATAGAGACATTAGAATAAAATTTAAATATTTTAAATAAACATAAATTTTTCTCTCTTTTGTAAAATGACTTCTCTCATAATTCTCAATTGTTTGAGACCAAATAGTTCTAGCATGTACAAAACAATCTATGAGATTGAAGATAGAGTATCCACAATTTTTCTCCATTCATTATATTTTTTAACTTTTGAATGTACGAATAGATATAATATTAATGATATTAATATTATACATGATATAGATTCAATAGTGGAACCACCTGCAACACCTATTGTAGTTCATAATGATGATGAATCCCTGAGAAGAAGGTTTGAATAAGCGATAGTCTCTTTACATATTTCATATTCAGGAAACATAACCCCTAAATTGTGATAGGGTATCTTCCTAATAAACCATTAATAAAAAATATGACTATATAATTTTTAAATTGAACATTTCATACAATATGTACAAGGTTCAAAATCAGTTTGTGAACATAATCACTTTTATTAGAGTCCCATGTGGGTCTATTTTAATTTAATATCATAAAGAATAGAATAATTTTTCTGTTTATAATCCCATTAAAAATACTGTAAATCCCTATAAGAATTGTTATAGTAACTCATATCAGTTTAAAAAAATTCTTACAATATTTGAGGCACAATGTAAAATGAAACATTAAAACCATTTCCCCAAAAATGTTCTATACAGAATCACTATTTGATTTTCCTTTGTATAATATTTTTCATCCAGAAATACACCCAATGATACTTATTTTACATTCCACTATTTCTAAAACTATTATTGAAAACTAATTATATTATATATTATTATGAAAAAAATTTCCCCATACACTTATACTCATATACTATATCTAATCATTTTTGTATATCTCTCCTCTTTATATTCTGGTGAACATTGTGTTATCAGATCTTCTGGAACAAATTTATACCCAGAAAACATGAACACAAAACCATTTTTTTTAAAAAAACATTGAAACAATTATGTAGTTCCTCGAATTCATTCACACATGAATATTGACTTGTTAAATGTGTTATAGAACTTTTATTTATACATTATCTAGAAATAAAAAATGTAGGAAACTAGATATATTTTACAGTTATCAAATATTCATTGATCCAAATTTATTGGATATTTGAACAAAATTGAGATCTTATATAACATTTTAAACTATTCTAGAGTATTATCAAATATTCTACAATTTACTAAAAATTTAAATGTTTTATATTTAATAAAATTAGAACATTAAAAATATATGCGACATGTTTAGTCTAGAAATTGATTTCCCAGAATATATATTTCTATAAATATCGTCATGGGTACAGTTTTCTAGACCCACATTTAATATTAAATAGTTATTTAATATAATTTATATTTTTTAGATCAATCATTTGGAAAATGTCTTTCCCAATGAACATTCGTATGAAACATTCACTAAATTTGCATTCATACAAAATGTGTTGTATTATTGAATCTCATAACCAATGATTCAAAAAAATTCAAAAGTGAATATAGTAATTATATATCAGATGTTCCTGTCCCACTGAAGTAAAATATCCTATAAACCATTAGATAAATGTTTTCTATATTTTTTTCTCAATAGAATATAATGATGGTTGGTTATATTATTGTAATATCTAAAGACATCAGTTGAATATGCCATCTATATTTGGTAAAAACATCAATTAATCTGATGCATACCCTATCTGAAAACATATTCCTCTATTATCCATTTTAGTCTATCCAAAATATGTTTTATTATAATAAACATGAAATATTCTAATTTTTAGAATCTTTTTTCATATTCTCACGTATCTTCCCGCATTTTTTCACATCCTCATGGGCATTGTTTTGAAACTAGTGGTTGGTTCATTGATGTTATATAAATTGTTTTTTAAACTAGTATTTTATTTTTAAAAATGTTCTTCTTGGATTTAAATCATATTTTTAAAACAAAAATATCAGTAAAACAAATATTTCCAGTTTTCAAAAATATCCACTCTACATTATATGATATGGTAAGTTTACTACATCAGTTAAACCATGAACATTCGATAAGAAACAGTGCAACATCAGAAATTATAATCAAAACACCAACCTTATCGACCTAAGTGAGAACTAATTTCTTAATCTAGACAATTTTTTTAAGACTTCAAAAATTTTCACAAACCCATACTTTATAAAAAATATTATGTAGTTCTTCCTCTTCGTATAACTTTGAAACAAAAAACAAATTTCAAAAAATCACAATCTCATGTTATGTGTGTGATCTAGATCATCAGAGAACTCTATCTATAAAAATCTATTGGTTATATTTTTTCAATGAAAATTATTGAACTTATAAATTAATCAATCTCAAAAATCATGGTTTCTATAAACATATAATATGGCACTCCTATTTCTGATATGATGTGTCTAGAAAAAACTCATCATCCTTTTCTAGAAAAATCAGGTATCTTGAGATGTTTTATGATGGAAGGACCATTAGATCACCATATTGTTATCAGAATATCATTGGAAAAAATTTATCTTTCTAACATTCTATGATATTTTCATTCCAACATTCATCATCTCTAGAAACATCAAATCAAATTTTTGTTAACGTCAAGAAATTATTATTTTATTAGCATACAAAAACATCATTATAAAATGATTATTTACAAATTATATGAAATATTATCAGTCAAAAATCAGAATGTATATTCAAAACCATCCATTAAATAATATTAGTGTACCCATAAATAGTATTAATCCATTTTTCATAGATTTGGGTTTTAAACAATCAACACAGATAAAAATTGACTTAAAAAACAGTATATTTCACAAAAGTGATTGTACCAGTAATTTTGATGCTTCTATAGAATGATTATAAGATGATCTTAGATAACATTTAGCCCCAAAAATAGGCACTTCAATAAAAAATTAATGAAATGTTGTTTTTATAGGAATAAAATTATTATCAAATTTTTATGATGAATTATCATTTTATGTTTCCTGATACATTAGTTTAATAAATGGTTCAATAATTTCATATTAAGGATGTTTTTATCACCGTATAGGGATTTCCGTTTTTCTCTACCAACCTTTTTTCCCCTTTATTTTTGATCTTCGTATATTTTTTTTATCTTTTCTTTTAAAAGATTGATGAGATAGTATCTAAAATTTCATTATGTTACATCATTTTCAAAATTCCTACATCACATCCAAAAAAATAATTTCATAATACAATTATTATATGGTTTACTATGTTTGGGGACTACTTACTTGGGAACTTATTTTAAATAACAAGTGAAAAATTCTCCATAATCAAACTTTTACAGATCCCCTTATAGAGTCCACATAAATTATACTTATTTTACCAATGTGGGAAAAAAACATTAGAATGTGGTGACATAAAACACTTATAATGGAATAATACATATCAATATTTCCTGAAGTATTATATTACAATCTTATGATAAATCATGAAAAAAGAGAAATTTATTATTAAAATGAACATGGGATAAAAGGTTTGGACCTAAAACTATAAAAAAAGTTTGTGTAGTATAAAAAAACAATTGTGTACTGTAACATAAGATTCCAAGATAATATCGTAAACATCTCATACATATATTATATCATAATTTCAAAAATATCATATCTTGTGGCATCAACATAAACCTTGAAATTAAAACAATTTGTCAAATTAGAAAACCATGATCACAATTACATAGCAGGTAAAGTCCTACATTTAAATTGGATAACCCCGTGATCCAATATATAAAATTTCATCATATAGAAACATGTCCCATTTTATTTGAGGGATATAAGATTTTGGGCCCACCCTTCATATGAGATAGTGTTAAAAGGCTAACCGCACATGCACCATGCATGTTATCTCCTCAGATAGTAACATAACTAATGAATTAGAGGGTTATAAAATTCGTATCCCCCCATATCACATAGTGAAAATAATAATATAGATTTTTATATTTGTTACACATTATTTAATAAAAATTGACATCGAATAAGAATTAAAAAACACATGTGGAAGAGGTGAGTTTTATAACCATTCCTTAATGAGTAATAGATGGTTATATCATAAGTATTCAGAAGATAAGAAGGAATTAAATCAATTTTGATGTTTGACATTTATTAAAGATATAGAGGACTTGAAAATTGAGTTCCAATACAATAAAATTAATGATATGGAGAAAGGAATTAGAATTAACCACATAAGTGAAATTTTTGGAATTTCGAATATGAAATTTTAATGAAGGAAATAGAATATAATTTCCCCTTATTAAAAAATTAAACTATGTTTTATTTAAAAATAATAATGAGGTGTCTAAAAAATTAGTCATGGTAAAAAAAATTATGGAGGGGACACATTCCATGGAAATAGAAATCAGATGGTTCTCATTTTTTGTTATAAAGAGCTCATGGTTAAAATCCCAAATCTTGAAAAGTAAATTAAAACATTATATCAGAAATTGGATAAATGAAATATGAAGGTAAAATGAGATAAAAAATAATTTTTTCCAATAAAAAGGATAATGTTAAAAGGAAGGAAAATTGTTGAAAATGTGGTGAAATAATTATTAAGTTGTATGACCATTATTCTCAACATTGATATAAATTTTTGAAAGAAATTCTTAATGGTAATTATTTGAATCATAAACTACACTTTCCCAAAATGTTGGGGAATTATGGTATCATCATATACATAATAAATAAATATTTTGAAACCAATGTAATGAATGTATCATTATGACTAATGAAATATGATTGTTCAAGGAAAAACCATACAAATTTTGAAATATTTCATTGAAAAATCATATGAGTGAAATAACATTGAATATAACAAAGAATGTCAGGAAATATAATATAATCATGATTAAAAAATATTTACATTTATTAGATGCACTAATCCCAGGAAAACATAGTGTTGAACAAGAAATGTCTCTCTTGTGATGAAGATTGAGACAAGAAACCTTTACCTTTTTATTGACTTAATCAAATAGGATTTAAATACTTATAGAAAAAAATAACTATGATAATATATTATTTCAAAAAATGTATTCATAACTATAACCATTTATAGATTTTATTTATATTTGTTCTCTATATGTATATTAGTAATTTGTAACTATGTTTTATATTATGTTTTAGTAATCATGTGTGTTTTGAACATGTTTTGTATCAAAAATGTTGTTATTTTTTATTATTCAAAATTTCATAATTCTTATACCGTTAAAGGTAATATAATTGATTCATTATAAAAATTTATAATGTTACAGCTTAGTACTATATAAATTTTGGTTGTTATCATTGAAGGTGAAATCAACCATGAGAATGTTTTTGTGATTTCTAAATGAAGCATATTTATTTCTAAATTAAGGATTTTAATAATAATATTAACATTTAGTACATAAATAATGTTATTATTTACTTATTTATATCATATATTATTAGTATTAATGTTCTCTTTTTCATTAGTGAAATTATTTTTAGTATTGTTCAAGTGGGTGGTCAAACGGGTCAAAACGAAAAAAACACAACATCATACATTTGATGATTATGAAGTGGTTGAGTTGTAATATCCACATAACATAATAAAAATGTATTAGCTTGGACCTCTAATTTCCACTCCTTTACTGAAATATGGTTTTTGACGTGTTATTAGAGGACATGGTGACTAATTCCCAAAATATTTCCAAATTTCCAGTTTTATAAATGGTTCCATCGATGAGTCATCATTATTTTTAAGTGGGTAATATTCATTTATCAGTAATTAATATTTTAGTGATTCATCAAATAATAAGCTATTTGTAGGTGAGACATCTATTGGTGAGTCATCTTCATATGTCAGCGAGCCATCTGTCAGTGATCATCTATCGGTGAGTCATCTGGGGTTGAGTCATCTGTCTGCGAGTCATCCTCATCTTTTAGTGAGTCAACTATTTCTGATTGATCTATTGGTGAGTCATCTATCATTTAGTCATTTATCCGTAGGTGGTATAATGTTTCATGATCATCCAATGAACAATGTTTCCAACTACTAATAGTTTCCCGTATTTTGAATTTTCATTGATCAAAAATGAATTCAAAGCCTCATTTTTAAGGGAATTAATTATAGTTCAAAGCACATAACTAAAATCGTAATTTTCTTAAGGGCCTGAGAGATTTTACATGGTCATACTGCTAGTCATGACGAGATCCACCTTTAATGGAAAATTTATGTTGTATCTAAACTACATCTTCATTTATATTTTCAGAAGGCCAATTTACGTTCCAAATTGTTCATCCTTATTATTTTTCTAATGTACGATATGCCCAAAGTTTTTCTCCCCTAAGAGTAGTGTGATCTAAAAACCATATTTTGTTTTTTTCTCCCCGTAATTGTTCATGGTACATGTGCACCCACTGTTATTGTGTAACCAGGATGTTTCAATCTGTCATAAATATATGGTATATAATTCCTCCAAACTTCTAGGTTCCTCAATCTATTTCCCTCTATCCTCATTTCCATGATACAACATGTAATATATATGTTTATAATTGAACTTTCTTGTGTGTTGGTTGACAAGTTTATGTCGTGAAGTCCTTGAGAGGATGTAGTCATTGCAGGAGATGTGATTTTGATCGGTAGTGTTGGCCATTTCTCATGAAAAAAACTTCAGAAATATTTGGGGTTAGGGGTTTTTTCAGTTCTATATTTTTTTAAGAGCAGTATTACAGTTAGTATGATTTAGTCCCTAGACCACAATGAAATTGACATAATAAATAATGAACCTGAGTAAAGTATTTTCATTTATCTCATGTTGTTGCTTTATACCGTGATTAGATTTTTCCTCTTGATTTCATAGATAGGATGATATCTATATTTTTCTTTATTACAATTTCATTCATCAGAAAATTTTTCAATGAAAATAATGTTGATACGAATTGTAAATTAATTTTCCAAAGATAATAGGATTGTTAAATGAATATTGTTGTTGTTGTTGTTATTTGATGATAATCCAATGGATGAAATTGTGATTGAATGGTAGAATCAGTTAAATCAATATGGAATAAATAATTGGTTCTGCGTTAAATATAATTTTTTAAATAGTTTTGAGTTACACTCTTTATTTTAAAGGCCATGTGTCTTATGATTTGGAGTTGTGATTTCTCACTGTGTGTGAAGGATTAACACCTTTTTTGGACCAAGAGATGAGTTACTATTTTGTTTATTCTTACTGCTTGTGTTATAGTATTAGCCGTGGATGACTGTGCCTGGAGGGCTGTTATGGTATGTGTGTGCAGGGAGTCATAATGATTATGTTGGAATTAGTTGATGCCCATAGTGGTGAGCTACATCAGTTTATGCATGTGAGTGTTAGGGAGGGCCCCAAGGATGATGAAATGGGTTGGATGTGAATTTTTTATGATTGTTGAATTTGGTTGTTTGATTATCTTTATTACATTCCCCATTGCATGAGGAAGATGGTATTTCTTATATCCCATTCCAAAGAGGCAAAGACACATAGGGTATGCCATATGCTTTTAGTGTTTATCTTCTCAAGGACGGATGGGTCTATGCTAATACTATATGTGGAAAAGAATTGACAAGTAGTTCATCAACTCACCGGGTTGATCCCCTTGTGTTTGGTTTCATCGAATGTTTTTCAACAATACCGAGAATTATGGAAAATTGATTATGCTATTAATAAATGAATTAATATTTGATTTCAACCCATGGGGGTGGTTATTGTAGGGATGTAATGATTCTGTAACAATTTAAAGGAAATAAGGAATTGTTTTGGTTATTCTGGGAGGGCATGGAACATTGGGTATGATGCTACTGAAATTTATTGTGGAATGATAATAAATAATTAATTAAGGTAAATTGAAGCTGATACAAAAGGATAATTTATTCTAATGTAGCTCTTTAAATTGTGGTTTGATTATAGGATACATTGTCTTAGGTGTGGTAGCCATGAGTCCAATAGACATTACATATAGTTGAGTCTATGTCTATCTTATTCCCATAGTGTGGTTGTGAGCTATATTATATTAATTACATTTGTGTTTCAATACACTACTCCATACTTTTGGTTAGGGAAACTAACACCCTAAGGATTTTGATCCCTACAGGGGGGGGGTTACCCGACATCCAATGGGAGGATGGTTCGATGACTACACCCTTAAGACCTAATCTCTTCTCATGGTAGTTACTTATTCCTCTAGGCACAACTGTTAGTTTTCCCTTATAGGTGTTTAGATGTCTATAATGGATTCTGGTAATTTTAGTAACATATTTTCTAGATATAGTTTCCCGATAGGCTACTATAGGGTTTACGTGTATTGGTCATGATGTATTGAGGATCCTTACCCAATGTATGGGATATTAATGCTTGAGGAATAATAACTGATGTATAATACACGATATAAAAGTTGTGGGGGCTCTCATAAACTACTTGACTAATTTGTTTATGTGGACGTGGTGGTTTTGTTGCACGAGGTTCATGTGGTGGTGGTTTGATTAGGTGTCTAAGGAGAAGCCTTTTTAATGAGAGATGCTTAGGAAGTGCGATGTTGGATCAAGGCAAAAAACTACTGGGGAAGTGGTAGTGGGGTACCATTAATATTCATTATTATATTATATACTATTGTATGTGATACTTAGTGAGAGTATCCATGGTGATGTTTAGAACATAGAATACCATTTTAGGTTACGCGCTAGTTTAACTTGTTGTTCACTATGATTTAGAATTTTTTTGTTTTTCATTAGAGGATCCAAGGATTATACTACTGTGTATTCTATTATAATCACCATAAGTATTTATAAAATATTTTTCAGGTCACATAGATCAGGTTGGAGATCATGTTGGTTACTACTAGCATTGGTTTGCAGGACTTGTTCGGGCTTCGTTGTTGTTTTTTCTTTACCTTTCTTTTGGAATTGTAGTTTTCCCTTTTAGTTGTAGTAGCTATTTCATGAAATACATATGTTTATGTGGGATTTATTTAATATTTTAGTTTGATCAAGAGTTTTTTGGTGTCCGTCTTATCTCTCAATTTTATTTGTTCTCATAGAGGGAAATGTCTCCCATTTGTGTGATTAATATACCTTTAGTGCTAGTCACCCACCCAAGGCATACTGGTGGTGGGACATGGGGGTCACTATCTCTCTCTTATTATCTTTAGCCCAGGTGGGGTGAAATTTGTGGGAATTGGGTTGCGAGAGAGTGGTATTAGAGATCTACTTGAGGGATCTTATGGAGTTTAAATTTAGGCCCAAGTGATGTTGCATGGGTTGGTAGGGAAACAATGTCCACTAATCTTAGAAAGAACAGTAAATATGGGAGACTGTCTAGGAAATGATTATTTAGGTCCCCCTGCGGTATCATGGACAGACCATTAGGTTTATAATAGCTATAAATGTTGTGATACAAGTGACAAGGTAGTACACAATAAAGTATCATGCTTCATTTTTCTTTACACCTATGTTTGAATGTGTAGACCATGGAAATGGTTAGCCTATAATGAATAAAAGGAAACATAATAATTCATTAATCGTATATTATTCCATATTATAGGTTTAGGAGCTCTATCGATTCGTTATTTTGATGGTATGGATCTTGGATGGCGTCCTCATCATGTTCGTTCTAAATATATTCAGCAGGTTTCACTAGAAGATCACCGCAGAGTAGAGGTTGATGAAGGCAACACATGGAGGAGAAAAAACTATAATATTTTCAGAGCTAGAGTCTGTAGATGTACTAGAGATACATTTTATATGCATTCATGGAAGATTGGACAGAAGAGGTAGGCGGTGTGATTCAACGCTGATGGAGAGCCCACTATATTTTTTGGTGATTTAAACCCTCAAATTGGCCAGAAGTGTGTTCTTTCATTGACATCCTTTGTGGATGAGATGATTGTAAGTTCATCAGAGGTTCAACAGTTGGTGTTTCCTAGGGTCATTTAAGAGTACCCTGATCTATTTCCAGAAGAGGTTTTATCATTTCCCCCTCAATGAAAGATTTATATCAGGATCAAGCTACATCCAGGGGTCTCTAATCTCATGTCCCCATATAGTATGGCCCCTTTTCTGTTATGCAAGCTGCGTATATAGTTTGATGCTATGTTACAATGTGGTTTTTTTCATTTGAGTGTGTCACCAGGGAGCTCACCAGTTTTGTTCATGATGAATGCTGTCAATTTTTTGAGGTTGTATATCTATGTTCATCACATGAACAATGTTACAGTGAAGAATCACTATCCTCTTCTATATATTGATTATTGATATGATTAACTGAAGAGTCAATGTTGGTTCTTGAATGTTGATTATTGGAATGGATATCATTAGATTCATGTAAAGGATGGGAATATTTATAAGTCTACTTTATATTGCAGTTACAAGCATTATGATTTCAGTGTGATGCCATTTTGTGTGGAAAAATATCCCGCTATGTTCTTGGGGTTGTTGAATACTTTGGTCCATGAGTTGATGTATAAGATCATGGTCGTCAGTGACGACGTCCATGTGTACTCAATGTAAGAGGAGGAGCATGCAGAGCATCTTCATGCCCTTTTTGGTCTTCTTTGTCAACAACAACTCTTTAAGCCGTTATTGAAGTTATAGTTTTGGGCTCAAGATTTTCATTTCATGCGGTATGTTTTATCCCGATATGGAGTATATTAGGATCAATCAAATAGATAAGTATTTGTGTCTTGGTAATCCCCACGACAGTGACAATGGTTTGAATGTTACATGGTCTTGATGGCTATTATAGAAGTTTCATAGCCAATTTCTCTTTGGTTGTGACACCTCTAACAATGTAGATAAGAATATTTTAGTATTATTATAGACTTATTAGTGTCACGAACCATACTTGTATGTCATAGAGAAGTTGTTCAATGATCCAATTCTTTGTTTGTCATCATAAGGAGTTCAATTTTATGTTTTCTTTTATGCTTCACATCTGGGGTAATGTTGTGTTTTGATGCATCATAGATCATTCATTTTTAATTGTTCTCAGTAGTTACATCCCCATGAGCATTACAATTCCACCCATGGTTTAGATTTTGTAGTAGCGGTGTTTTCCAGGATGTTGTGGGGACATTACATCATCAGATAGTGCTTTGTGGTCTTCACTGATAATAAAGGCCTAAGGTTTTTTTCCCCATAAATGGCTTAAACATTCAACAACATCAGTGGATGATGTTATAATAGGACTAAGACTTCAAAATCAATTATACGCCTAGTAAGGGTAATGAAATAGCCAATGTGCTATGCCTAAATTATTGTAGTGATCTAGTGCACGAATCAGGTGATTTTTGGAGAGTAATGTAATAAATTATAGAATTATATTTAGATTTGGGAGATTTTGGGGGTAGTGTTTGTCTTTCCATATGATAGCGCAATCATATTTGGTATGATAGTGCAATCATATTAGGTGAAACTGGCAGAATAATTATTGTTAGGCGATCATGAGGTGGAGGTCTGGAGAGACCAAGTTGTTTATGTTGTGGCTCAAGATATTGTTCGAAGGAAAAAAACTATGTGTTGTTTTATAGAAATAATTTCATTCCTTTTGTGATTCTTGGGATGGTTCATAAAGATTTTCATAGTTCTCTGATACCGTTACATCTTTGTGTAACAACGATGAAACAATCATTGATGAGTTTGTTTTTGTGGCTTTGGGTTGAAGTGTGTATTTGTGGAGTTTCTTTCTCGATGTTTTTTCTTCCAGAAGGTGATGCCCGAACACCATGTTCTTGGTGGGTTTTTCCCACCATTAGATGTTCCTCAATTGAAGTGAGAGGACATATTGATGGAATTTGTTTCCAGTTTTCCTTGACATTAGGGGGAATATTATAAGGCCCCAGCCTTAAACCTTACTTAATCTTGAGTTATTACAAGATTACACATTGAGGATCTTTTCGGGTTTAGAGTTTTAGAGAATTAGATCATAAAACTTGCATTACATTCCACATATAAACAAAGTGGTTACATAAAGATAGTATTCTTCATTCCCATCAATGGAAACACATTTAAAATAAAACATGGATTATTTCGTGACACATCCTTGACTCTATCATCTTATCATGTACCTTTCCCTTGACCTGTGAAAAACATTTCAAAAACTTGGGATGAGCATAAAAACTCAGTATGGGTTATAAAAAAAACATGGAAAGGAAACATGAGTTCATATATACATAAGAATGAAATCATACCTTACCCATAAAACATAGGCACTTTAACATACCTCATAAAATCATCAATAAATCATAGAAATCATAAGACATAAAGGTAACTTGAGGCATTCATAACATTCTTATGTAGGGAGTAACCCTCTTGGTTACGTTTGGAATACCCATCACAGTATATTCCCTAAAATCTCTTCGGAGAAACCTTAACGTTTCACTCCTTTGCGTTACCCAATGCATTGGAGAGCTATAACGGGCTCACCCGCCCTTAGATTATCACGGAACCACCCGTCTTCATAATAATACCCAAGAACCATAACATAATCATATCACATAAAACATGCATAAAGGAAACATAAAATTTCCACATTTCAATCACGAGATATCAATACAACACATTGATATAAAAACATTATGAAAACCATTTTCAATACTAAAATAAAAGAAAAGTAAAACATGGCATTTGTTTTTCTTTTAAAAAAGAAGGTATGGCTTGTAGAGGAAGCTGAAACTCAAATAACGGTCACGACGGCGGAGAAGTCGTTGTCGTCGCATACGTCCGACAAAAACGTTCCCTTTTGTCGTTTAGTAAACGCTTCGTATAAAAAAGATTCCTTTTGAATAAACGCAAAAGTCAAAGGGGTTTATACACCGTATAAAAGAAAGTTGTGTATAAAATAAAATATGCCTCAATGAAAAGAGATTGAGACGAAGTCCCATACCTCGTATCCGACTTGACCCGACCGTTATTTAATCTCCTGAATAATAAACTTGAGTTAATCTCTACTTTCTTATGAATCTTTTTCAAGTTCATTATTCCTTTTATACCATGTTATGAACATCATGTAATCATTTAAGTTAATAATGTTCATTTTGTCAGTATTTGGTTCTTAAGTCAAAAATAGACTTCTTACACTTACATGTTGTTAATTTGGTCAAAGGTTCATTATATCCAGAATGATATTAATGATTTGGATAAAATATATATCATATATATTCATCATATACATGTATTTATAATATTACATCACATTTAGAGGTAAGAAATGAAATGCACCGTTCATGGAGACGGTAAGCCGTACGTACGCATGAACGCTACTTTCATTTCTATTTCGTATTTTATAGAATGGAATCATAATGATATAAAGGTATATTATAATTCCAGTATAATATCATATATAATATCATAGTTCCATCCTTTATATGTCCCATATATGGTATTTAACGAATCAAATCACTTTGAGGGGGCGGTAGTCCGCACTTCCTAAAATGAAGATATCGTGTTTACCCATAATGGAAACCATAAAGGTATGCCCAAAATGAAAAAAAAACAGAAGCTTAAGGAAACCATAAACATATTATATATCATATATAAAAATAGTGACATCATAATGGCCACCTTTGAAGGTGTTAAATGAGTGTTGAACAATCATCGTTTCGGGAGGCAGAATTTCACCATCCACGGAAACCGTATGTTATTTAACCATTTGATGTAGTTTTGTGAGACTGTAGCTCAAATAAATCTTATAAAAACATCCTAGTATATTGAAGATACTGGTGTTGTTACAAAAGAAGTAAATAAAAAGAGTTAAGGGGTTGGAGAAGCAAAATAAAACAAATGAACATGAGAGAATGAATTACCTTTAAAAGTGTAACTCCTTTTTATTTGAGTCTAAAGGCTTCCTTGAAAGGATTATGCCCAAAGGGAATCCTCTAGGATGAGGAGAGGGATGTGTAGAGAGTAAATGGGCAGGGGTTGGCCGAGCCAAAGGCTTGAGGAGTGTGTGAAATGAGGTAGATGTGGGGGCCTTTTATAAGAGGAGAGGAGGGGCACTTTTGGAAAGTAAAGAAATATTACTTTATTTGAAAATGTTTTTCGGTTTAAAAAGGTCCCACATTGATATAATTCGTGGATAAGGTGATATGGGTTCGAAATCCACTCATCCAATTGGTTTTGGACATGTGTAGTTCATAGATTTTATATTGTCTTTCCATTTTATTTAAATCGTCAAATAATGATGTCATCACTGCATCATTATTATGTCATAAATAATTTAATTTATTTAATGTCTAAAAATCATAAAAAAAATACTATGATGTAGGAAATCTTTTTAGCTTTCCAATTATTATTTATAATAAAAAGCTGATCTTTATAACCCCATGTAAAAAGTTTTTTCGTAAAACATCTCTTGTTTGTGTCATTTTTACTTTAACATTTAATAAAAAGTTATTTATGTCATTTCCAAACCAAAGTGTCTCCATGGGGTCCCCAAGTTGACCCATGGCTTGTATTGGTCGGCCATGACACAACCAATAAGGTTGGGACATGTGTCTAGGTCATTTCCTATTATTAAAGCATTATTTATACCTTAAACTACCCTAATTACCACTAATCACGATTAAGAACTTAATAAGTTACTATTCACCAAAAAATTATTTTAATCTCATTGAACCACATTTTACTTCTTAATGACAACCATGTATGTCGGATTTTCAAAATTCAATACACATTAGTGGTAAAATTTCATTTAACTGAAAAATCAGTTTGCTTGATTACCACTTAGTGGTTTCACTATTCATCAAAAATTGAAGTTTTTCAGAAAATTACCAAAAATTCACCCTAAGCTATATTTGATATTCCGAATTCCAAAATGAAGTCTATTTTACAAAATTCAAATCATATAAGTCACATTAATTAATTTATTAATTAATTCCCTCTGCCAGAGCAAATAGCGTGTTTTTACAAAACAATAAGTATCAAAAGATTGACACCAGTTTAAGTCTAATTTCAAAGTGAAATTGATTCCAATGACCACCATTGGATAAACTGGTAAAAATATATTCTAATTTCACTTCAACACCAATTCAAAACATAATCTAATCATATAAATAAATTAGATTAAAAAGCAGTTTTGATGTAAAATGCAGTATTTTTCACTATTCATTAAAAAATGAACATTGTCAGAAAAATACCAAAAATTCACACAAGGTAAATTTTGATGTCCCAATCATAAAGAATAAGTTTATTTTGACAAACATAGTTTATAAAATTGTCAAAATATAGATTCAAAAATGGTTTTCCATCAAAAGGCAGTAAAACAATCTTTTAAGAATATTAGTGTATTCCATGCATAAGATTGTATTTATTTTCATTTTAAGCCTCTACAACACTATCTTAATCATTAATAGACATAGATAAAAATATCTATTATTCATTACTTACTTGGGTTGTTACATCCTTCCCCCTTTAGAAAATTGCGTCCCCGCAATTTATTTACTTATCGAATAAATGGGGGTACTTATCCCTCATTGCATTTTCAGATTCCCATGTTGCCTCTTCAATCATGTGGTTTTTCCACAAAACCTTTACCTACTTAATCACCTTATTCCGTAACACATGCTCCATGTGGTCAAGAATCTGGACCGGTTGTTCCTCATAAGATAGGTTCTCTTCCAGCTGAACTACCTCTGGACTCAAAATATGAGATGGATCTGGCATATACTTTCTCAACATCGAAACGTGAAAAACATTGTGTACCTGAGATAAACTCGGAGGTAAAGCCACTCGGTATGCAACTGATCCAACTCTTTTCAGAATTTCGTATGGTCCAATAAACCTTGGACTCAGCTTTCCTTTCTTACCAAATCTCATCACACTTTTCCAAGGAGAAACCTTGAGAAAAACATGATCACCTACCTCTAAAGATAGATCCTTCCTCCGGTTATCCGCATAACTCTTCTGCCTGCTCTGAGCTGTTCTCATGTGTTTCTGAATCAGCTGAACTTTTTCTGCCATCTCTTCTACCAATTCTGGTCCCATCAACTTCCTTTCACCCACTTCATCCCAGAAAGCTGGAGTTCGACACCGCTTCCCATATAATGCCTGAAATGGTGCCATCTGTATACTGGAATGGAAACTGTTATTATATGAAAATTCAACCAAAGAAAGATGTTGGTCCCAACTTCCCTGATAATCCATAGAACAAGCTCGTAGCATATCCTCCAATGTCTGAATTGTTCGTTCTGACTGCCCATCTGATTGAGGATGAAAAGCTGTACTAAAATTTAATTCAGTACCCAACGAATTCTGAAGGCCTTTCCAAAAGTTAGAAGTAAACCTGGGATCACGATCTGATACAATGGAGAGAGGAACTCCATGTAACCTGACTATCTCTTTAAGATACAAACGGGAAAGTTGATCAAGATAGAAATTATCTCGTATAGCAAGGAAATGAGCAGATTTGGTCAAGCGATCAACAATAACCCAGATTGCATTATTACCTCGAGATGCCTTCGGTAATCCAACAACAAAGTCCATGGATATATTCTCCCATTTCCACTCTGGCACTGGTAATGGCTGAAGCATCCCTTTCGATAACTGCCGCTCTGCTTTAACCTGCTGACAAGTCAAACACTTCACAGTAAAATCAGCAATATCTCTTTTCATTCCATCCCACCAGTAATACTCCCGCAGATCTCTATACATCTTAGTACTGCCCGGATGAACTGAAAACGGAGAACTATGAGCTTCACATAAAAACTCTCTCTTCAACTGTGAATCACAAGGCACACACAATCTCTTCCCAAATCTGAAAACGCAATCATTATCAATGTTGAATTCAGGCAACTCATCAGGAAAAACATCAGGATACTCATTTACCACTAGCACGTCATTAATCTGAACAGTTCCTTTATTTTCAACGACGTGTGCAAGGTAACATTCATTTCCTTCTTTTACAAGTTTCTCGGCCTCTTGATATGTTATCAAAAGTAAGGGTTCATTCTTGTAAACAAACTGAAAGTCTTTCTGAAAAGAAACTTCTTTAGCTCTACAGTCAATCTTAGCATGGTAGATAGAGATCCAATCCATACCCAGGATAACATCAAACTCTACTAGAGGTAAAACAATAAGGTTTGCAAGTAGGTTCTTTCCACAGATAAGGATAGGAAGATTCTTATAAATTCTTTTTGCCTCAACATTCCCCCCAGGTGTTTTTACCAAAATTTCAGGAGTCATTTCTTGAGATGGTATTCCCATTTTACTAGAAAAGGTTTCAGAGATGAAAGAATGTGTAGACCCCGAATCAAACAACACACTGGCATAATCTGAAAAAACAAACAAAGTACCTGATACCACTTCATTTGATGGCCCGACATCTGCTGAAGTAGTTGAAAAGGATTTCACCACCCCTTTCTGCTTGTAGTCTAACTGCTTCCCATCACTCAAGATCCTTGTCGGACACTCGTTTGCATAGTGACCCATCTCATTGCACTTATAACATTTCAGTAACTGTAAATAAAATTTATTCTTACCTTCACTTTGATCCTTTTCAGTGCAATCACGAGCCTTATGTCCCATCTTACCACATCGGTAGCACTTCCCAGAATTCAGAAGACATTCCCCAGCATGCCTTTTGCCACATTTATCACAAACTGGAAACTTAGTTCTCTTACCATTAGACTTTTGTGAAGAATTCTTACCTTTCTCCTGCCACCTCAGTCTCTTCTTCTGCTGGTTGTTATAGGATACTTGGTCATCGGAAAACTCCATTTCCACCTTCTCAGCACATCGAACAATATTTTCATAACTTTTAAACTCACGAGAAGCTAATGCCCTTCGATACTTTGGCTTTAATCCTGAGTAAAAATGATTGATTTTACTATCAAGGTCCCGGATAAAATTTGGAGCATACCTTGCCAATCGAGTGAACCTTTCTTCATAAGCAGCCACTGAGTCTTCCTCTTGCCTCAATTCCAAGAATTGATTTTCCATCCTAAGTC
Source organism: Viscum album (assembly GCA_963277665.1). Taxonomy (NCBI): domain Eukaryota; kingdom Viridiplantae; phylum Streptophyta; class Magnoliopsida; order Santalales; family Viscaceae; genus Viscum; species Viscum album. The sequence continues at coordinate 1,197,295,430 of OY728139.1, forward strand.
GAACAGCCTTAGGAAAATACTTCTCAAGAAACATACCTTTGAATTCATCCCAGTCAAGAGCATCAATCTCATCGGCGTCCCTGATATTTTTAACCATAGACCACCACTGATCTGCTTCACCCTCCAAACGGTAAATAGAAAGACTAACCTTTTGATTGTCTGAACAACCCATGACATCAAAAATCTTCTCCTGTTCTTTAATCCACCCTTCAGCTAGCACAGGGTCATATGATCCTCTGAATGATGGTGGATGTTGCCTCATGAAATGTTCCACCACTGACATGTTCCTCTGCGGTTGATCTGGCTGATCTCGTGCATGGATACCACCGCCATTTATCGCTTGAGTCAACTGCGCCATTACTGAAAAAAACTGTTCAGTTCCAATTCCGACCATTTCTGGATGCTGATTCGGAAGGTTATTTCCTTCTGTATGCCTTCCTAGCACAGCTTCCCTGTTTCCTCTGCGGAAAACCATTCTGAACAAACATGTCTTAGATGAAGCAACATGGTAATCTTTAAATGCTATATCATTTCAAAAAAAAATATTTTTGGATAATCATTTAATAGAATTCTAACTCCTATAGTTATCTAAACTGACCTTTGATACCAACTTTAAGGCCCCAGCCTTAAACCTTACTTAATCTTGAGTTATTACAATATTACACATTGAGGATCTTTTCGGGTTTAGAGTTTTAGAGAATTAGATCATAAAACTTGCATTACATTCCACATATAAACAAAGTGGTTACATAATGATAGTATTATTCATTCCCATCAATGGAAACACATTTAAAATAAAACATGGATTATTTCTTGACACATCCTTGACTCTATCATCTTATCATGTACCTTTCCCTTGACCTGTGAAAAACATTTCAAAAACTTGGGATGAGCATAAAAACTCAGCATGGGTTATAAAAAACATGGAAAGGAAACATGAGTTCATATATACATAAGAATGAAATCATACTTTACCCATAAAACATAGGCACTTTAACATACCTCATAAAATCATTAATAAATCATAGAAATCATAAGACATAAAGGTAACTTGAGGCATTCATAACATTCTTACGTAGGGAGTAACCCTCTTGGTTACGTTTGGAATACCCATCACATTATATTCCCTAAAATCTCTTCGGAGAAACCTTAACGTTTCACTCCTTCGCGTTACCCAATGCATTGGAGAGCTATAACTGGCTCACCCGCCCTTAGTTTATCACGGAACCACCCGTCTTCATAATAATTCCCAAGAACCATAACATAATCATATCACATAAAACATGCATAAAGGAAACATAAAATTTCCACATTTCAATCACGAGATATCAATACAACACATTGATATAAAAACATTATGAAAACCATTTTCAATACTAAAATAAAAGAAAAGTAAAACATGGCATTTGTTTTTCTTTTAAAAAATAAGGTATGGCTTGTAGAGGAAGCTGAAACTCAAATAACGGTCACGACGGCGGAGAAGTCGTTGTCGCCGCATACGTACGACAAAAACATTCCCTTTTGTCATTTAGTAAACGCTTCGTATAAAAAATATTCCTTTTGAATAAACGTAAAAGTCAAAGTGGTTTATACACCGTATAAAAGAAAGTTGTGTATAAAATAAAATATGCCTCAATGAAAAGTGATTGAGATGAAGTCCCATACCTCGTATCCGACTTGACCCGACCGTTCTTTAATCTCCTGAATAATAAACTTGAGTTAATCTCTACTTTCTTATGAATCTTTTTCAAGTTCATTATTCCTTTTATACCATGTTATTAACATCATGTAATCATTTAAGTTAATAATGTTCATTTTGTCGGTACTTGGTTCTTAAGTCAAAAATAGACTTCTTACACTTACATGTTGTTAATTTGGTCAATGGTTCATTATATCCAGAATGATATTAATGATTTGGATAACATATATATCATATATATTCATCATATACATGTATTTATAATATTACATCACATTTAGAGGTAAGAAATGAAATTCACCGTTCATGGAGACGGTAAGCCTTACGTACGCATGAACACTACTTTCATTTCTATTTCGTATTTTATAGAATGGAATCATAATGATATAAAGGTATATTATAATTCCAGTATAATATCATATATAATATCATAGTTCCATCCTTTATATGTCCCACATATGGTATTTAACGAATCAAATCACTTTGAGGGGGTGGTAGTCCGCACTTCCTAAAATGAAGATATCGTGTTTACCCATAATGGAAACCATAAAGGTATGCCCAAAATGAAAAAAACAGAAGCTTAAGGAAAACATAAACATATTATATATCATATATAAAAATAGTGACATCATAATGGCCACCTTTGAAGGTGTTAAATGAGTGTTGAACAATCATCGTTTCGGGAGGCAGAATTTCGCCATCCACGGAAACCGTATGTTCTTTAACCATTTGATGTAGTTGTGTGAGAGTGTAGATCAAATCAATCTTATAACAACATCCTAGTATATTGAAGATACTGGTGTTGTTACAAAAGAAGTAAATAAAATGAGTTTAGGGGGTTGGATAAGCAAAATAAAACAAATGAACATGAGAGAATGAATTACCTTTAAAAGTGTAACTCCTTTTGATTTGAGTCTAAAGGCTTCCTTTGAAATGATTATGCCCAAAGGGAATCCTCTAGGATTAGGAGAGGGATGTGGAGAGAGTAAATGGGTAGGTTTTGGCTGAGCCAAAGGCTTGAGGAGTGTGTGAAATGAGGTATAGGTGGGGGCCTTTTATAAGAGGAGAGGAGGGGCACTTTTGGAAAGTAAAGAAATATTACTTTATTTGAAAATTTGTTTCGGTTTCAAAAGGTCCCACATTGATATAATTCGTGGATAAGGTGATAAGGGTTCGAAATCCACTCATCTAATTGGTTTTGGACATGTGTAGTTCATAGATTTTATATTATCTTTCCATTTTATTTAAATCGTCAAATAATGATGTCATCGCTGCATCATTATTATGTCATAAATAATTTAATTTATTTAATGTCTAAAAATCATAAAAAAATATTATGATGTAGGAAATCCTTTTATCTTTACAATGAAGATTTATAATCAAAAATCTGATCTTTATAACCCCATGTAAATTTTTTTTTGTAAAACATCTCTTGTTTGTGTCATTTTTACTTTAACATTTAATAAAAGGTTATTTATGTCATTTCCAAACCAAAGTGTCTCCATGGGGTCCCCAAGTTGACCCATGGCTTGTCTTGGTCGGCCATGACACAACCAATAAGGTTGGGACATGTGTATAGGTCATTTCCTATTATTAAATCATTATTTATACCTTAAACTACCCTAATTACCACTAATCGCGATTAAGAACTTAATAAGTTACTATTCACCAAAAAATTATTTTAATCTCATTGAACCACATTTTACTTCTTAATGACAACCATGTTTGTTGGATTTTCAAAATTCAATACACATTAGTGGTAAACTTTCATTTAACTGAAAAATCAGTTTGCTTGATTACCACTTAGTGGTTTCACTATTCATCAAAAATTGAAGTTTTTCAGAAAATTACCAAAAATTCACCCTAAGCTATATTTGATATTCCGAATTCAAAAATAAAGTCTATTTTACCAAATTCAAATCATATAAGTCACATTAATTAATTTAATAATTAATTCCCGCTGCCAGAGCAAATAGCGTGTTTTTACAAAACAATAAGTATCAAAAGATTGACACCAGTTTAAGTCTAATTTCAAAGTGAAATTGATTCCAATGACCACCATTGGATAAAATGGTAAAAATATATTCTAATTTCACTTCAAAACCAATTCAAAACATAATCTAATCATATAAATAAATTAGATTAAAAAGCAGTTTTGATGTAAAATGCAGTATTTTTCACTATTCATTAAAAATGAACATTGTCAGAAAAATACCAAAAATTCACACAAGGTAAATTTTGATGTCCCAATCATAAAGAATAAGTTTATTTTGACAAACATAGTTTATAAAATTGTCAAAATATAGATTCAAAAATGGTTTGCCATCAAAAGGCAGTAAAACAACCTTTTAAGAATATTAGTGTATTCCATGCATAAGATTGTATTTATTTTCATTTTAAGCCTCTACAACACTATCTTAATCCTTAATAGACATAGATAAAAATATCTATTATTCATTACTTACTTGGGGTGTTACAAATATGATGCTATATGGGTAGTTGTGGATCATTTGATGAAATTGGAGAACTTTATAGCAATAAAGGAGTTGATCTCACTAGTGGATCAGTTGAGGCTGTATATGGAGTCGGTGGTGACACTCCACAAAATCCCTAGGATGATCATTTTTAATTTAGATAATCATTTTACCTCTATGGTGTTGAGAGGTATATAGAATTCTTTTGGATCTCAATTATACCTTATCACTACTTTTCATCAATAGATGGATGATCAGACAAAGAGAACCATCCAGACACTTGATGACATGTTGCACTCTTATGTCCAAGATTATAGAGGTTCTTGGATAAGGAACATAACCTTGGTAGAGTCTGTGTACCACAATAGTTTCCACTCCGTCATCTATATGGAACCATTTACATCATTTAAAGGCTGACCTTAATATTCTCCATTGTGTTTGATTGAGATTAGTGGGTTACCAAATCTCAGGACTGAGCTGTTAAAAAACAAGACAAATATGTTTTAGGTGATTCATGAGTGGATGAAGATGGTGTTGGATCATCATAAACCCTATGTAAATCATAGGAGGAGACCTTTGCTATTTAATTATGGGAATCACATTCTTCTGAAGCTGACTCTTTATCATGGGAATAAATGTTTATTCAAGGGAATATTCTTTCTCCCTGTTTAGTTTTTCCATTTGAGGATTTTGATCATGTTGGATCCCTAGAATAAAATGTAACACATCCCCATGAAGATAAGTTGGATAAGATATGTTTTTCCCAAGTTGCAGCTTCCCCATTATCTTCATGGTGGCTCTCACATCATTGATTACAGAGATATAATTGTTGAATATGAAGCGACCTTTATGGATCAGCCTGTCAGGATCTAGGGACATAAGCAGAAAGTGTTGCATGAGCCTGCAATCCCCATGGATCATGTTTTTCAGCAGCACGGTGGGATAGAGGAGAGTAATTGGGACTGTAGGACTTAAACACATCTCAATACCCTGATGTATTTTATGATTATCTCTTTTCCTGTAATTATGTTCTTCATGTGGTTGTAGACAAGTCCTGTTTATGATATCGCTTATCTTATTTTGTGTTTGGCCATCTATCTTTTGAGAGGTATCTCCCCCAAGAGAGTAGTTGGGAGATGGTTGTAGTCATCACCTAATTTCACATTGTTCCTCGGAGAAATTGGTTGAGATCCTTTAGTTATAATATCCTTCAGATGTATCTTAATGGGTGGTTCTTTGGACCCTTTTCTATATCCTATCTTGATTGTTATTGAATTATCGAGGATGAGAATATTTTGAGAGGTATCTGATGTAAGGGTACAAACCTCTCCAGTCCATTATATTATGGAAATTTGGTGTTTGAGGTGGTGTGAGAGGTCAATGTGAAATATAGAAAACACATTTCCAAATTTTCGGTTTTTTTAATTGTTCCATTAGCGTGTCATCTGTCAGTCTGTAAAATTCCGGTGAGTCATCTATCAGCAAATCATCTCTCAGTGAGAAATTGTCATGTGTTGGTGAGTCATATATAATTGAATCATATGTCAGTAATTCAACTTCATATACCAATGACTCATATATCGATGATTCATCTATCAGTGAGTAATATTTCTATGGGTCATCATTAAGTGGGACATATTTTATTTAGTCATCTACTGGTAGGTTCTATAGTTTTTTCAGTTCAACTAGCAGCTTCCAACAATTTCCCACATTTGATTTTTTTAATGTAAAATTCATTCAAATAATCGTTTTATGGGATTTATGGCCATTTCAATTCCCATAACTAACAACATATTTTTCCTATGGGCCTTGGAGTTCTCACTTGGTCAACCAATATAGTCATGACAAGATTTAAATTTATTGGAAAATCTGAGCCATATATAAACCACTACTATGATTATATTTTCTGAAGGATTAGATGCCTTCCTCCTTGTTCTCCATTATTATAATACATGGTACAAGAAGCAAAAATATCTTACTCCCATGGGATATGTTCGATCCAACATGCGTCATTTGATTATTTCCCCTCAGATTTTATCTATCTACATATGCACCCCATGTCTTACTTTAAACAAGAAGTGTCGATCCATATTCGATATAAGTAATGTCAGGCATCCATTATTTATGTTTACTCTATCCTTTCCCCAATTTTTCATTACCCTGTTAGTTTATATGATCTCTATGTTTCTAATGGACCTTTCATGGGTGTTTTTTGATCTGGTTGTGTCATAAAATTCTTGGCTGGATGCATTAATTATGGGGGAATAGATCACGGTAGGTAGTTTTGGCCCTTTCTCATGAAAATAACATCGGAAATATTTTGAGGTTGGGGACTCATGGATTATATATATTTTTTACCAAATTTCATTCTGTTAGTATAATTTATCCAATCGACTGCAGGGAAATTAAAATAATAAATATTGATTTAGAGTAAGGATTTGGTATGAAACATACATTGTTTCTTTATACTTTGAAAATGGTTGGCATCTATATTGTATAGATAACTTGGTATATAAGCCTTAATTGTTTTTCTTTTCATTCTTGATGGAAATTGGTAAAGGCGAATAACCAAGGATTAATTGAAAATTAATTGGACAAAGATAACTAGATTTTATAATGAATCTGGTTGTAGTTTTTGTTCTTTGATAATACTCAAATGGATGTATTTAAGCACGTTTAATTGAGTCAGAGAATTCAAGATGGAATAATGAACCGGTCCTGTGATATAGATAATTCCTTGAAGGTCTTTGAGTTACCCAATTTCTTATAAATTCTAGATGCCTTATTCTTTGGAGATGTGGATTCACTTTGTGTGTGTGGTATGGTATGATTTCCTTATATAAGGCCAAGATCGAAATTTCTATTTTGTTGTTTCCTGCAGCTTATGTTGTGGTGTGAATCTGGGATGGATGAGCCCGGAGGTATTTTGTGGCATATGGGGCCAGGGAGGCCTAGTGGTTGTGGTGGTAGCAGTTGATGCCTAGTGTGGAAAGATGCATCAGTTTATTAATGTGGGTGCCATAGAGGAAATCAAGGATAATGAACCAGGTTGGATGCCTTTTGAATCTTATTGTTTCTTTTTCAATATTACGCTACCCACTACTTGAGAAATATTTTATTGCATACCCTCTTTCCAATAGAGGGAATGGCGTGTTGGGTGTGCCAAATTCTTTGACTGTTATGATTATCAAGGATTTATGGGTCTATACTCTACCTTTCATTGGAGAAGGCTCAACAGGTATTTCATAAACTCACCATGTTTAGCCCCTAATGATTGGTAACATAGAATGTTTTTATTGAATACTATGAATTATGTAAAATTGAAAATTTTGTTAATAAATTATTCAATAAATGATGTTAACTTAAAGAGTTGGATCTTTCTGGGATGAAATGTTGTGGTCCCAAATTAAAGGAACGTCGTACTTTGTTTGGTTATGCCTAGGAGTCATGGGACATTGGGTACGATGAAAATGAAATCTAATGTGGAGTGATAATGGATAGTTAATGTTGGTGTAATTAATTAACATAATGTGTATTTGATAAATAGGGATAAATTAATCTAATGTAGCTCTTTAAATGGATGTATGAATATATGATACCTAGTCTTAACACTTGGAGTTGGGAGTTTGAGAGACGTTAGCTGTAGTTGAGTCTAAGATTATGTTATGTCGTTAGTGTGTTTGTTAAATATAGTATATTCATTACTTTTTTGCTTCTGTATGATACTCCACTCTGTTGGTTAGGTAAATTAAAAACCTAGTGAATCTAAGGCCTTTGGGGAAGTGGATTTTTCCCCAACATCCTGGTGGGAGTATAGATGGATAACTACACCCTTTGGTCTGCATCTATTCTCTTTGTAATTTTTTATACTGGTTCGCAGGATAGTTAGTTTAAATCATATATTTTTGTATATGGATATAAACGATTGTGTTTATTTGTAACACATATATTTTGGATATAGTTTCCTATTTACTACTATAGGTTTAATGTGTATAGGCTGTGATGGAATGAGGATCCTTACACGATGTATATAATGTGATGGCTTGCAGTATAATACCGAGTGTATTAATCATATTATACGAGCTCTGGGGGATCCCAAAAACTACATAGATACTTTTGTTAAGTGTAAGTGGTATTTATGTTGTATGAGGTGCATGTTTTTGTGCATTGGATTGGTGTCTGTGGGAAATCCTTTTTAGAGAGAGATGATTGTGATGTCCGATGTTGGGTTAATGCAGAAAACTAGTAGGGAGGTGGTGGATGTGTAGCCTTGTTTTTCCTTATTATATTATACAATCTAGTATGAGTTACATGGTGATAGTAGCCATGGTGTGTTTGGGAATATAGTATACTTATTTAAGTAACATGTTAGTTTTACATGTTGTTCACGGTGGTTTAGAATTCCTTTTTTAATTTTCCATGAGAGGATTCGGGGATGTCCTGTTGAGTATATTGTTATACTAACCCTACATATATAAGAATTATTTTTAGGTAACTTTTACTAGGTAGAAGATTAGGCTGGTTACTACTATAATGGGGTTTCAGGAGTTGTTTGAGCTTCATAGTCATTATCGTTTTACTTTATGAGGGTACATACACTTTCCCTTTCAGTTGTAGTAGCTATTCCACCCATTTTTTACATTATCATTGCTGCAAGTTTCCAACCCAAGGCCTTTGGGAGGCCGGACTCAGGGAGTCACTTTATCTCTCCTCTCACTGTCAGCCGTGGAGGGGTAGACATTTTAGGGAGTGTTCGTGACATATAATGATATTATTTACTGTTTAAAAGTGTGATTTATTAAAAATTTAATTAATTATTAGGATGGTACAAGTTATATTAATCAATTATTTAGAGAAAAACTATTTTATTCTTAGTGTTTTTGTCTCAAGATGATTAATTTTGTAATTATTTTTTATGGTTCATATCATAATATGTTATAAAATTCATCCAACCAAAATCATAAAATTACATAAAAATTAATATTATATTTTATTTACATTCTAAAATGCATCCTTGAAATAATTAGAAGTAAAATTTACACGTTACTTTATAGAGGTGGAAGTATGCATGTACACATGATACATGTTTTCATTTTTCTTATTGGGAAGAGAATAGTGGATAGAGTTTATACATTAAATATAATAACAAAAATGTATTATAATGGCACTTATTTTGTATTTTCTAGTTATTGTAATAGAATTTTTTGGATGCATAATTACATAAAAATAAATATAAATAAAAAATAAGCAGTTAGGAATTTATCGCTCACTTGTAAGATTATCACCATTAAAAAGGGGTTATGTCGTTGAATGATAGTTTTTTGAAGAGAAATACAGCTTGAAGGTGGATATTAATGTTGAGAATAGGGTTTTGTAGAGTTTTTTCTAAACTATGGTTTTCTGATTTTGGGGGATTTGAGGATAGGAGATCCACTTTTATAAGTGAAAGGGGTTTTCATTTTCATAATTACAATTTATTTTACAAAAATAGTTAGTCACTCTCTAAGAAAGTGGATAAATATTGAAAAAAAAATTTAGTTTAAGAATTAAAGTCAAACTAGGCCTCAAACACCAATTTTGAAACAAGTTTTAAACAATTTCTCAACTCATTACCATTAAATATCTCCACTTTTACAATTTTATCTTTTACTTAGGTAGCTTGATTTTATGTATGGTACTTAACCATTATGTTTAAATTTGATATATCCATTTTTCAATAATTTGGAGCTAAAAAAATGGAACATAATTTATCAAATAAAATTTCTATGTGTACAAAAAATCTATTTTAACATTACTGGATGTAAAGTGTAAAAATAACTTTTTAAAAAAATAAATTTTTAATTTTAATATTTATGTATTGAATAAAATTATCAATGAATTTAATTTTCATGAGAAAATATTTCTTCTGATAAATTTTTTTATGTGACATTCATATAAATCAAATACTAAATTTTAAAAAAAATAATATTTATTTTGAAGAAGATAAAAGAATATTTTATGGAAAATAATACTTACTTTATTATACATATGTTTCCTAAATTTATAACAGTACATTGAATTGTATATTATTTATCCTTAAATACATCATTATCAATAAAAATGTTTTCTATGTTTCTAAGTTATACTTACAAATTGATATGGTCGTAAATGCTATGATTTTAGTAAAAACATTATATTTCACTATTCCCCTATAAACATATTACTTAATATAAATCTATAAACATTAGAAAAATATAATTTTGAAATTATAATTCCAGTAATGACATTATTTTATGCTCATTTAGAATATGACTTTAAAATTTTGTTTTTAAAAACAAAAAAATAAATAGAAATTTTAAAATGTTTTTTAAATTTAAAAAATGAGATATTCATAAAATACATGTGGTAAATAACTACACCTCCAAAAAATTATGAATTAATAAAATTTTATTTGATAGCATGTCTAACACAAAACTCCATGAACGTGATATAATGTAATATAGTACAAATTTATAGTTTATTTAGCTTTTTTAATAAATTCAATATATTTTATATATTTCAATTCATGCAACACTATTTTAGTTTGTGTTACATGCAAGAACAAATTTGTTCAATATTTTTGATTACATGCAAGGTTGTGTTTTACCAAAAAAAGAATTAATTAATAAAATATTATAATTTACTATAATAGTATATAACCTAGTCATTAAATTAGGATTTATTAAAATGGTTTACTATCATTTTAAAATATACTATTTTCAAAAAATGTAAAATTATTTGGTTACAAATTAACTATAAATGAAGTCTAAAATCCAATTGAATATAATTGATTGTTTAATTTTTTTTATTATCACAAAGATATTTAACCCTAATAAATTATATTAATTACAATTAGAGAGTTATTTTAATGTGATACACATAAAAACAGACAAATATATATATATATATATAATATTTTCAAGGAAATATATTTGATATTCCTCGAATAGATTTGATTGGATTTAGATAAAAAAATAAATTTTAGCCATAAAATATTATATTTCTATTATAGCATTTTTAACTCATTTCAATGGAGATCCAATTTTAAATCCAATTTTTTTGAACATTAATGGCTTTTATACGTCAAAAAAACAACATGTTTGAAATTGAGACATAAAAAATAGGTTTGTGTATATTTTTGGTATTTTTCTATGATGTTTCATTTTTAATGTAACGTGAAGAATACTAGATTTTAATTGAAGACAACTTTTTAAATAATTTATTTTTAATGATAAATGAAATTATGAATTGGTTTTAAATTTTAAATAGATAAAATTCGTATTAGTTAATCTGATTTAGGTCATTGAAATCAATTTTACTTCTAAATTGACTATAAATACATAGTAATATTTTAGCCGTTTTATACATTAAAAATGTGCATCGACTTCCCATCTACATGATTAAATTTAAATTCATTTAATCTACTACTGTGATTAGTATTTTTAAAAATGGATTGAATATATGGAATCAAAATAATTTATAATTTTTATTATTTTCAATGTATGTTTTGACCAAAAATGTTATTGGATGTAATTAAAATAAATTTTAATTATTAAGGGAAACAAGATTCTTAATAAATGTCTAAACAGTCAACATAATGTCCCAAATAACATATACCCATTTCCAACACCAAATGTAATACCATATTCCTTCTATGATCCTTCCATTGTGGATTTTTTTGGATTTTATGACTTTTTTAGGCAAACACGTGGTCACACCTAACTTTTTTCCAAAATACCAAGAGATTCCTTTTCATCCCTTGTAACGGGCCACCACCAATTCCTATTAATCACACATATAAATCCACTAATGTTCAGACAAGATCATCCCAAATAGATCTTAAAATTTCGTCACTATATCCTAGAAGCCGCCCCTTGTTCAGGGAGAAATCCAAGGAGTCCCTCTGTTATATTCTAAAAGGAGTTACATGATTAAGAGTTAACATCTTTCCTTAATCTCCCTTATTTTATTTCCATAGTCCACCCCATCAAACACATCTTATTCCATAATTATATAAAAAACCAGTATCATCAATATACCATGATTTTGTTAGGTTATGAGTTCAACATACACTTATACATAATCCCATCTAATGGGTAACAATGTTTTTGTTTATGTGAATGACGAACAACCACCTCAAAAAATGATGATTGTGTGCTCATCTTTTATTGACACTCATGGTGGTAATTATAATGGAAAATATATTTATATATGATATATATTATATTTTCAATGAATTTATTCTTTTTAAATTATTTTATAAAACATACCTTATACATTCCCTTTTTTGTAAATATGGTAACATTGCTTTTGGGAAGTGTGGACTACTGCCTCCTCAAAGAGATGTTAATCATTCATGATGTACATATATTGAATAAAATCTCTTTCTAAAACACCTATGTAACATATATGACATAAATATTATATAAGAATTATAATATATATATATTTGTATCATTTACTTTTCATTTAATAACTACAAAAAAATGGAATTAGCGTTCATGCATACGTGCGACCTACCATCTCCATCAATGATGCACTCAATTTATTATCTCAGAATATAATGGATTAATATGAATAAATATGTATTGAGTAAATATGATAATTATATCATTGTAAACAATATTTAAATGTTTAAATCTCGATCAATATAACAGTAATAATAAATAACTAGTCAAAACATACTTGAGGACTAGTAAATTATCACAAAAAATAATGAAAATAATGAAAGATTGTTAACAAAGGGGTAATAAGTTATTATAATATGATGATAAATTAAATTATAAACATGTGTGCGGATATGGAAAAATTTATTAACATATTTTAAACAACTATACAGGATGGTATTGATGACACAACAAAAAGGAAGCTATGGCAAGGGATTTCATCGTTATTAACAGTCTATTGATTATTATTGGTTTTATGCACCAATTAACCTTTATATGGATTGTATACTGGGCTTTTACATATAATATTATGAATATCCATATCTCAATATTTTCTATGCTTTATTTAATGTAATTAACACATGAGGATTATGATTTAAATGTTTCAAAGTAGCATGGTACACTTTGTAATGTTTAATGATTATTATCCTCAAGAATGTTATTGATGATTATGTTTGAAATATAATTTCCTTTTGTGATATTTAAATTTACTTAGAAACAAATCTATTCATTATAATAAATTTTCATCTGAAATTTCCTTTAATATTCATATTTTTATATGATTCATATTATTTTTTAATATACCGTATATCAATCTACCTACGATGTTCACATTGACATTTAATTGATTAACTAGATAATAATTGATAAATACATATACTTCATTTAATAAAAATATAATATAAGATATATTTTCTTTTATTTTAATCTATTATTTGATATGGAAAATGATTTGTATAGGTATGAAGTTGGGGTGGGGTGTATAAATAGACCCCTGCTGCATCAATAGTCTGAAGAGAAGAAATAGATGGACAACAACCTTAGATGAGTTTTTAAATGATATTAAAAATAGTATTGGGAAATGAATTCATGGTAATGGTTCCATGTACCCAGCTAACATGGTGTCCAATAAAAAAATTCCTCAATTTAGATTCTGTTATAATTTATCAATGAGATTTGTTTTGACATATATATATATATATATGATTTTCATAATCTGTTCATTTATTAAATGGAATGTGTTTTAAGTTTCATACAATTACATACTAATATTTCATTATCTATTTATATAAATGTAATGTGTTATTAGTCATTTTACTTTATTTGTTGATTTATTATCATTTATTCATTGTTTATTCAAAATTACATTCCCTTACTTACAATTTCACCTCAACCTTTTTATGTTTTCTTTCCCCAGGCTTGGAAGATGAATCCTTTAAATAAGCTTTCTAGGATACTATTTATATATTATTATAATGTATCATGTTTTTTATTTCCAATTTCCAAAAATATAATGGGTAAAGGGCATGTAATATGGCCTTACCTGATTTTCAAATTCATAGTTCCTTTGGGATTTCATTCCTTATTATCATTCCAATTTTATAGGGTAATGAACCTACTTTGGGATTCTGGGTTCGAGGCATTATAATTGTTATGAAATAATATTTGGAAGTAACCATGGTAACTAGATTTACAAAACATATATTAAAGCTCCTAACCCTATGATAAACATTGAGAATTAGTATAAAATAGAATCCTAGAATTTTTATATTGTATAGATTATATTTTAATTCCAAGAAATATATCCCTATATGGATAGTAAAAGTAGACATGGTTCTCGAACCGGTGTAACTAAGAATAACAAAACAGACAAGGTATGTTGTGCCTAACTCTACCAAACCACGTACATGACAACAATCCATACCACACACTTGGTTTGAAACACCCATGGGGTATGATTAGGATAATTATCATTTTTAATTAGGAACCATCATGACAAATTTATGTTTAAAATTACTATAAGTAACCTCAGATAAACCTAAGGTACCATATTTTAAAGAAGTAGGATCCATGATTTAGGAATTCTATATGCATGCATTTTCCATTAAAAGGTTTTTGGTTTTGATTTGTGTGTTTCACACTATGATTCATGGTTTTATTATATGGATAAAACCCTATATAAAATAGTTAATGTTTAATGTGATGGAAAAATTTATAATAGGAAGATAAATAGAATGATATGTTGAGCGAATGATGTTGTGATCATGCATAATCATTTTTCATAGAATATGATTAACTACGCATACCTTAACTAACTCTTGGACTCACAAAGTAAGAGAATGATGGATTTCTTTATGAGTTTGGGTAATGGATACTATGGAGAAATGTGGATTGAGTTTCTTTTATGTCAAGAATGTGGAAAAAATCACCCAATTGATTGTCTTATAGGGACAAGAATATGTTTTGACAATGGAAAAGAAGGATTGAAATCAATTAAATATAAGGAAAATAATGATTTATGTTTATGCAATGGAGTATAATATTTGCCTCCCTAAGGCATCATTGATGGTCAAATGGATTAAGTGTTGAATGAATGGTCATTATTCAATTTGATGTTCCAAGTGGAAAACCCATGAAGAGAATTAACTAGGTGGTACTAGTAAGGGGTATATTGTTTATTATAATGATATTACTCATTAAATGTGAATGGACAAAAGTATTAATTTATATGGTGTGGTATCCTTGTTAATGTCTTAAGGATAAAGTTGAATAATTTAAGTGTTTATTTATTTTTATTAACGAATTTTTTCATTTGAATATTTTATCCGTGATTTACTGGTTATAAGAATTATAGAATATATAAGGATTTTACTACAATACTTTTTTCATTCAGTATTTGAGATAATATTATATATGGTACCATATTATGTTATTCAATATAAAGTTAAAACATTTCAGTAAACACATGATTGGGGGAACAGAAACCCTTAATATTTTCAATTTATTGATACAAAGATGAAGAAATGACTGATTTGGGAAATTGATGTCTACCGTCAAAATTATTAATAATTTTTTTTCAAGTGGTCTAATTTATCATTTGATGGGTTTTACAACACTTTTTTATTTATGGAATTTATCCAATTAAATTTTTCTTATATAATCAATAAGGAATAATTCATGTTTCCAATAAGGTATTATGGTGATTTGAGTTATTTCCATTTTTCAAGAGGATACATGATGATGTTAATCACATGTTTAAAATGTGAAAATTTAGATATGATTCAAGTTGATTAAAGGATAATGATATGTTTATTTTGGAAATTCAGTGAACATCCTACTAATGTGTGAGATCATAATCTTTTTTAAATGTCATTGATTAAAGAAATGGTTTAAGTTGAACATTAAAGATTGTTTTAGAGATTCACTTATTATGTCACTATACGATGACTACTGTTCTAATAGATGAAGTAGAAATAGTTCAAGGCACAACCAAAGGACTAGATTTTTCATATAGAAACATATAATGTATGCATATTTACTTACATTTGTAGATTGTAGTGGAATTCATTAACACCAAGAAAAATAATCTTGAAACCAATATTGGATTACTATTATCATAATTTTTGATGATATCAATGGAATTTATTCAATCGTACGTATTATGGTTTTTTTCAATAACTTTTATCATAACTTTTTCTCTATCACTCTATATCATAACTTGATGTTACGATTTTTTTTCCATATCCATGATTCCCTTTCCCACATATGTTCTCATATAAGGGAACATTGTTACATGAAAATTTTAGATTCCTTTCTAATTAAGAATTTGTGTTTTTAAAACTCTATATGATGTGGGGTTTTGACAATAAATAATTTTAAAATAAAAATCCCTAGTATATTAATATCAAGTTTAAATTATGAGGTACAATATAATTAAAGGGGGGAGGAGAATGTTACCCCCAAAAATTCTAAATTAATTTCATTTTATTCAATAGTGTGTCTGACATGAATGAACAAGAATGTGAGGTAATATAATATCATGAGAATTTATATTATACTTATTATTATTAATATATCGAACATATTTTATAAATTTCAATTCATGAAACACCATGTTATTTTACTTTTTATGAAAGACAGACTTTTTTTAGTTTATGTTAGATGAAAGACCAAGTTTTAAGGAATAACAATATATTATTAATATATTCTTATTTTTTATAATAATATAATACAAATACATTAAATTAAAATTTATATAAATGTGTAAATAATTTATTAAAATATATGGTAAAAAAATATATAAAATTAATTGGTTACAAATTCATGAGAAATGAATATCAAAAACAAATGAATATAAAAGAATGTATTATTATTTTCATACTCACAGTGCTTTTTTATACTACTAAATTAAATTAATTACAATTATTGAGTGTTATTAATGAAATTTATATATATATATATATATATTAAAATAAATATAATATTTTTGAAATTAATCCAATTTAGTTGATTGGATTTAGATAAAAACACCCCTCATTTTATGTATAAGATACTATATTTTTATTGAGACATGTTTACAAATATTCAATGGAGAACCTATTTTAAATACACTTTTTTAACTTTTCTATATACTTATGTAAAAAATTAACATCATCATTGAATTACAGATCTAAAAATTATGTTATAGAAATATTTAGTTATTTTTTAGGGAAGATTTATTTTTAATGAATAGTGAAAAATACTAACATTTAATTGAAAGTTGATTTTTAATGTTATTTAACTATAAGTATGAATTAAATTTTAAATTTATTTTAAAGTTTTTATAGATCAAATTTTTATCAATTAATCTAGTTTGTGTCATTTTAATTAATTTCACTTCTAAATTGAATGAAAAAAATATCAATCTTTTGGATGATATAACCTTAAAACCATTCATTGATGTCTCATCAATGAGATTAAATTTAAATTATTTCCTATAACTGATGTGATTTTATTATAGAACAATTGATTCCATATTTGGAATCATAATAATTTATAATTTCAATTTTGGTCAATGAAGTATTTAACAAAAAAATATTTGTAAAATTAATTATAATACATTATAATTATTAAGGAAAAATAAGCTTAGTAAAGGAATAAATATTTATCTTATAGACCAAAATGACCTAGAAACTAGTCCAAAACCCATTTTATAGAAATAAGAGAGATATTAACCTTCCATTCCTTAGTTTTTTTGGATTATCATGAATTTTGATAGGAAAACAATTGGGCTCACCTAACATCAAGTGAGCCCTTTTCCTCTCTTATAAAAGGAGACTACCTCTCCCTTTTCATCACACCTCAAAAGTGAATTAATTTTGGCCAGTAATAACCAAAAAATAGATTATCAAAATCCATTCGATCATCCTATATTCATCAAATTTTATAGAATGTAATTCATATAGGCCTTCAAGTATAATCCAAATGGTGTTACCCAATTAAGAGGCAACATCATTCCTGAAGCATCATGGTTATATTTCCATTCTCTACCCCTCAATCTATTATTATTCCATGATTATATAAAAAACCATTATCCAAAATATACTAGAATTTTTCATGTTAAGGGTTTATCCTACACTTAATCACACTCCCATCTAATGGGTAATGAACATGTTGTTTATGTGAATGGTAAAACACTGCATCACAAAACGATGATTGTACGTTCTTCCTTTACTGTGTATCATGGAAGTAATAATGATGGCATCACTATTTATATATTATATATATATATGATATTTTTAATTTATTTTTTATTTTTAAATAATTTTAAACACACACACCTATACATTTCATTATTTTTCTAAATACAATAACATTTTTTGAGGATATGTGGAGTACCCCCTCCTCAAAGCGATGTGTTTCGTTAACAATATAAATGGAATGTATAAAGGATGGTCTAAATAAACATACGTAACATATATAAAATATATATCATACTAGAATTATAATATATGTATATATATCATTTATAGTTCATTGTTTTAGTATGAAAAAGAAATTGAATTAGTCTTCATGTGTAATTACGACCTGTTGTATCCCGGAATGTCGCACTTCGTTTATTATCTCCAATTATAATGGATTTTTATGAATAAGTATATATGGAATAAAATTGATTATTATATCATGGTTTATATTCTGAGAATGATGAAATCATGATCTATGTAATAGGAACAATAAATTACAAGTCAAAACATACTTGAAAATATTTCCCAATTAACCCACCAAATTGAGAAAATAATAAAAGACCGTTAACAAACAGGTAATAAGATATTATAAGAAGATGATATATGATATTATAAACGTGATTATGGTTTTATTATAAGTTGGTAACATATTTTAAAACACTATATGGGAGGATAAATACAGCACTACTAAAACGTTGTTTAATATAAGGGATTTCTTCTAATTTTACATTCCATTGAGACTTATATGTTGTTATAAACCAAGTCACCTTTATATGGTGTATATATTTCACATTGAAATATAATAACATGAATCTCCTTATTCAAAATATTTTACAAGTTCCATTTAATGTAACTCCTTTATGTGGATTATGATTTAAATGTTTTAATGTAGTATGTGACACTTTTGAATGTTTAAAGATTATTCTCTTAAAATATGTTCTTAATGATTATCTATGGAATCTCATTTCACTTTGTGATTTTTAACTTTTACATGAAAAAAACAATTTATTTTAATATATTTTCGTTTTAAATTTCCTTTAATATCCATATTTTCATAAGATGGATATTATTATTATTATTTAAACTGTATATCAATTCACATACGGTGTTCACTTTGATCATTATTTAATTAACTGGAAAATAATTGGTAAATCTATATCATTAATTCAATAAAAATATTTGATATGAAATATTATTTTTTATTTTAGTTAATTAATATATACTAGTTATTATTTTAGAATGTAAAAAAATGGGTTTGTCCGGGTAATAGATATCCCCTCAACGCATCTGAAGTCTCATGAGATGAAATAGTTGTCAAGCCACCTAGATGGGTTTTACCCTATATTATAACATTTTTTTGAAAGGCCTTCACCATAATGGTTCATTGTACCAATGAAACATGTATTATAATAATTATTAATTTCTCACATTTTGATTCAGTTATTATTTGTACATGTTATTTTTTGTTGACGTATCTATAGATTTAATTAATTTTTAATTTATTGTATAAATATAATGTTTTTTCGGTTCCATAAATTTCCATATTGATATTGCATTATAAATTTATTTTAATGGAATATGTTATTAGTTAATAAACATTATATGTTAATTTATTATCATTTATTCATTATTAATTCATTCTGACATGCCCTTACTATGCATTTTATCTTACAATTATTAAGTGTCCTTTATCTAGGTAATGAAGAATAATAATTTGAATAAACATTAAAGGATTTTATTTATTTATTTTTATTATTAATAATGTTATTATTTTATATTTACCAATATATTATTGGAATAATGTATATAATATAGATTTCCTAGAATGCAAAATAGATTGGCCTTTTGGGATTTTATACCTTATAATTATTCCAATGTAATAATATAAGGCATTAGCTATAGGATTTTGGGTCGGGAGTTTTAATGACTATTTATATTAATAATTTAATTTTTATATCATAGTATCTTTTATTTTCAACTCCATGAATTTCTACTATATATATCTTTTTGATAAGTAATATTATATAGGCATTCAAGGATAATGGTCTCGTAAACATGTATCCTGCTAAAATTTATATGGGATAGAATTTATATGGCGTATAATTTTATCATACTGTTACTATGATTATTTCTGATGATTAAGTAATATGGACTATAGGGGGGGTGAATAGACTAGTATAAAAAAAATAAAAAAGTACTATAATAATCAATGTTAATGTAAATTGTTAGATTTTGTTAATTATCTACGAACTTGAAATAAAAATACAGTGAGGAGAATTTTTATAACAAGTAGGGGTAACATCAAACTACTCCACTCTTATTACTCTCTACTATGTAATTGATATTTCCTGAAAAAATATTATTTTTAATGGGAAATAAGAACCTATTACAATGATCAATTTTCAAAAATTAGAGGGATGACCACACCAACACATAGATTTCTATATGGTATTAGAATAAAATTAAAACCCTACCATTATAATACAGGAGTAAAAACCCTAATTGCTATAAATTTTTAATCATGGATTAATAATATGATGAATAAAATAATGCATTTAGATGGAAATAATCGAAAAAATTTTGGATAAAAAGTCTGAAAGATAGTAAGAAGTGATTCAAACACAAGATACCGAGATGACATTGATATAATATGAATAAGAGATGAATGGGTAAGGTTTCCATGGAAATGTATAAAATCATGTCATCAAGGAAGTAGTTTTCAATGAACATTTAGTTCATCACTTGACATATTATCCAAAAGATGAAACAATGGTCACAAAGTACATTAAAAATTTGAATATCAATATGAAATATCATCTTTTTTCTCTTGTGGGAATGATAATTGTTTGAGTTGTTATCTAACATGATTGATATGTTCTAATCATTCATTTATACCCTGAAATAAATAACTACAAATACTAAAAACACTTTCAATAAGAATAATAATTAATAGAAATAATAGTAAAACATCCAAAATTATTGAAACAATTATCTGAGTGAGATAACTTATTTTATATAATATTCACCATAATAGTTTTTAAAAAATATTGGAATTAATTCAAAACAACCCCTTTAATAATTATTCAAATAAAAATAGAAACTATCCATTAAAAATATCTCCAAAATAAATGGTTAATGATATAAATTTAAAATATTTTAAAAAACTGTATTTAAAATTTTAACCAATATTTCAAAATCATGAAACTACATGAAATATAATTACAATCATATTTGTAAAGACATAATTTTATTTTTGAAAAAATGATTAATAATTTAGAAAAAATATAAAAATATAAAATATTTTATCATTTAAAAAACGAACTTCCAACATCTATGTCAAAATAAAGGAAAATATAATTCTTAACATTACAAATTTAAATCACTTAAAAAACATAATCTATTAGCTTAACAATAATTAATATACTTTTTCAAATAATGAAGTAAAAAAATGGTAAAATAATTAAGAATATATTATATAAAATGTCATTTTGCATATAAAATATATTATTATATAAATGTATCTTGATATAAAGAATTATTTAAATTTTAAACAAGGCATTAGAATTAAAGAACCAATATGTTTTTGTACCCCATGATTGTGGATAATAGTCTTGGTTTATGGTCATAGTCTACTATACTTGTCCATCTTTATCCACTGTTAGATATAGCTAACAGTTTCATGTGATCACTTCATACAGTTGAAGAAAAATATCACAAAAAAATTTCAGAATCCAAGTAAGGAAGTAAGATGGAATCTATAGTGATAAACTAAATAGGATTCAATTTAGACGATCTCTAAAATTTGTTGGGGTGACATTCACACTAGTTCATCATACTACTATTATATAAGAATCCATGACCCGTAAAACATATATAAGATACATTATGGAATATGTATTAATCAAAAATAGTAATGTTTAGTAATATGTAAACTCAAATGATATAATGCTTTAAACATGAATGAATAACATTTATGAAACTATTGCATTTAATCTGAAGCTTGAACATGTGTCATAAAAAGTGTATGAATGTGATCTAGTTGAGTGAATCATGTAATTGATATATATATATTCCAGTATGATTACATAATATATATGGGAGAAAACATGTTGTTATAATGTTTCTACTTAGGAATATGAATATTATCTGAATTGTGCCTCAATGACGTCCCACAGTCGAAACCGACATCGGATGTATGGTCTAAATCATTTATTATAGCATGAGGTACCCACACTGAAGTATCATTCTAGACTAGACAAATTACTCATGGAAGATTAATAGTGGAACATAGTCAAGAATTTCATCAAGGGTAAACAAAGATGTTATATCATGGAAGAAAAATTTCATGTTCAAGGAAGAAAAACAATTCTAAATTCATGGTAGCTGACACAGTTTTATGGTTTGGTATAAGTTAAATTTTAACGTAACATTTGCATGAAAATATAACTTACTAATAAAATGAAATAAAATTTAAATAATAATATATAAATATAATGAAAATCATTCAACAAAAATAATTTTTTTTATTTTAAATGAATTAATAATTTAAAAAATAAAAAATAATAAACAAAATAATAATCAAATGAATTTTTTTTAAAATATGAACAAAAAATATAGAATTAATATTTTTGAAATGTGAAATAAAAATAACTTGAGATATTAAAATTTCACCTTTAATAAACTATAATAATTAATATTTATATACGGTAATAATAAAAAAATTATAATAACCCTTTTGATTTTTTAAAATTTTCTATACACACTTGAAAATATTATTGAAAAATAATCAACATTAAAAAGTCTCATTTCGACCTTTCACAATATAGTCCTTTTTGGAACTGAAAAACTTATCAATTATTTTTAAAATTATTTTATTTAAAAAAAATTCTATTTTAAAGGTTATATAAAAGTAATTGTAAAAATATAATTTAGTTAACCCCTTCCCCCCATTAATTAAATGGAGAAGTGAATTTTTTAGAATAATAAATATCCTCCATCATAAATTTAAATAAAAACACAAGACATATATGATCACATCTGAAATTACGTATTTTTAAAATTTTCTACATAACTAAGAAATAAAAAATTATCTATCGTTACAATTTAAATGTAAATTTTCCCATATAAAAAAATAAAATGCTTCATAAAAAATATTAGTTTTCAGTTTGTTAGTACATATTCTAAAATAATACCTCTACTATTGATAAATGTTTTAATAAAATTAAAACACATATCTATATTCATAGTTCTGGAAAGCGTTAACGTGTTCTTTGACACGTAAATACTCGATAGATTATAACAATATATTGATGTTTGTACAAAACTAAATCCAATATATGATATTTTTTATTAAGTATTTAATTATTGGTGACAAAAAAATACTAAAGAGATATAAAAACATTTGATTGTAGATAAAGAAACATTGTTTTTTAAGTTGAACTCAATGAAACAAAATTCATTACAAGATTTTAACACAAAACTAAGATAATTTTTCTATCATATATTTTACATCAAAATGAAGAGTTAAAGTAACTAATTATATAAAAACAATACAATTTTAATAAAATATTCTATATTTAATATTTACTTTAACATATCTAATAATCTCATTGACATATTTTAAGTTAGATTACATTAGTTCTGATTTGAAAATTTCACAAAAACAAAAAGTGTATATTATACATGCTCTTGAAGAAGTTAAATGTAAAAAACTACAAATAATTCATATAAAAACAGTAGAATTAAAATATTTTCTAGAAATATCAAAAAACTACTTACAACTAATAATTATAGGTAAATTAAAATATTTACCAGAATAAAAACAAAATGTCTTAAATAAATATTTTTCATATTTAGATTGTTTAAAAAATAATACCTAGTTTCTTAAAAAATTATGTTATAGAAAGTTATTAAATTATCCTATTAATGTTATATCAAATTCATTGGCCACAATATTCAAAAACACATTCAAAAAATAATTTGATGATCGAAATACAATATCATAAAAATATATTTTTGAAAATATAATATCATTTGATAACCTTTTAATAAATAATATATGGCATACATTACCTATATTAAAATAATTTTTATAATAAAAAGTATGTCTATCATACGATGCATGTGGGTTATGACTAAAACAATATAAATATTTTAATTTATAAAGTACATTTTTATGAAATTTCCCATTTTTAAATCCATTGGGCTGTCAAACATAATTGTTTTAGAATTTAAACAATTTAAAAACATACATTTAAAATTTAATAGAAACAAATAAAAACATTACATGTTGAAAATGAATATAAAATGCTCATTAATTTATTTATAGATACATTTGTTAATGTTTAATCAATATTTATACCTTATTCATGAAAGTATCATTGGGAAAGAAGTCTAAATTTACACATCACAACATTTAAATATTCATCACTATTATTTATAAAAGTATAATTACTTCAAATAACAGGCATATTTATAGGGGTTAAACTAAAGACCAAAAATTATAATGAGAATATTTATGAGTCTCATCATGAATAAAAATAATAAAATATGAAAATTTTATATATTTATCAAAAATAAAAGGATTTAAATTATAAATAAAAGTATAATTACAAATGAAATGAAATTTCTTATTTTAATATTGTGATCAGTATTTCATGTAACATTATCTACAACTTTATCTCTTCGAATCATCCATGATTTAGATATGGTTGAGAAATATAATTATACAATTCAATTCATTCATTATTATACTAAGGGTTTTCTACACTAAAATTATAATATTTAATCTCATTATAAAACAAATAAATATCAAAAAACGATCCTTAAATATAACCTGAATATATTATTTAATATGAATATTATTTTTATTGCACACTCTACTTAAATTTTATAAACCTAGAAAAATAATTTCATCCCCATTAACAAAAAATTAATCTTAATTATCCTTCAAAGTTAAAATAAAAAAATAACCATCAAAATGTATAAAATAACCCATTAATGTTCATACATTTCTGTAATTCATAATGAATTTTCATTAAATAATTTCTATTAAGAAGACTATATGAAATAAAACATGAAATAAAAATTTATTCAGAAAAAAAATATATAGGGAATTTATATTCAATTATCATAGTTCTGGACATTTCAATATTTGTTCTATTTTTCTATTATATAATAAAAAATTTTAGGGTGTTCGACTGGGTTAAAAATTAAGAAAATATTTTTTCTTAAAAAAATAATGTTTTATAAAATTCAACTCATTTATCCATATTATCTAAAAAGTCATAAAATATTTATCATTTTATACTAAATTATAAAAATTCTTTAATATAGTTAAATTATAAATCTTATCTTTAAGAAAATAAATCCTTTTAAATGTAATATCTTCATGAAAAATAAATGTTTTTTTTCTGTTTCATCAATAGTTTAAAATTTTGAAGGGGATAAATAAAAAAAGTTATACTGACTATAATGGACTATTGATACTTATATATTATATTTGTTTAAAATATATATTTTTCTCAATTTTTAAATAAACTCTAAAAAATTGATATTCTTATTTAATTATGGAACATTAGTATAATTAATTTTTATTTTTATAACGCTCATGTGACATTAAGAAATTAACATAGAACAACATTTAATTGCATATATTTATATCACACTACACATTTTTTACATGTATTACATGTTGAAAAATTAGTTTGGAAAAATTAATTGTAAAAATATATTTCATATGGTTAGTATAGCATAAAATGGAATCATATTTAAAAAAATGAAAAATTATCATTATGAAATTTTTATTCCATTATATAATCATATAATTATGAAATACTGATAAAATTATTTCTTATAGAATTAATATACCAAATTTTATAAATAAAAGAATAATTGTATTCATAAACATTACCAAAACCTTTTTCTTCTCCATTAGGATGGTTTCCAAATGAAATATATCCTTTATCAAATCTATTTAATGTGATCAACATTGACGTGTTACTGGTAATATTCTTAGACAATCCAACTTCATTTTACTATATGTCATTCATGATACATCCATAGATTATTTCCAACCTAATCAAATTTGTTGATGAATTTGATACCTAAGAAACTTTAGGTTCAATTGGATTTTTAAAAAATTGGTACCCATGTAGAAACTAACAATGAATTAGAAGTAAATAAATGTAATAAATATTTTCAAATATGAATATTCATAAATGAAAAAAATACAATTTAAATAGAAGATAAAAATAAGTAGAAAAACGTTATTTTACACCACATTGAAAACCCGTAATAAAATAAGTACACTACATTTTTTCATTTTCATAAAATTAGTTCAGTGAAATTGAATTATTATTTTATAATATAAAATACTATATTTATTTGTATAAATTTTAAATAAATATATCATTTGGTGGTACTTTTCAGAACCTTGAATATAAATAATCAAACTATACTGAATACATTCAACTTCTTTTTTCAAAATTTCATTTTAACCCTTACAATCTTCAAATAATTATAGAAACTAACATGAGAAGAGTAATTACTATTAAATAGTTTTTCATTTAGGTATAAATTAATCTTATTAATAGGAAAAAATTATCAATATTATCTTTATGATTGTTGTATACAAAAACATAATGAAAAACATATTTTTTTTGTTAGTAAATTTATTTATTGAACTCCAAAACAATATTATTTTCATAAACAAATGAGAATCAAAATAACCATAATTGAAAAAAAACAATCAATAACCATGTTTAGAGAATATATGAAGAATAAATTTAAAAACTTATTCCATATTTCCAAATTCATCATAATATTTATATTCTTTTTCAAAAAGCAATAATTTTTTCAATTCATTTTTTTGATTTTCGTTAAATGTGTTTTTTATTTAGTTTTGTGAATAATTATTGATATTAACTTTCATTATAAACTAATAAATTTAAAATATGAAATATTATAGTTTCTACTAAATATTTTTATCCACATTTAATTTTTTCTTTTGATTCCCCCTTCTAAATCAGTTCATGAATCCATTCTATTTCATTATTTTCTTGAAAGAAGTTATAAAATAAGCTATATATTCTTTTTCATGCTACATTAATTAGTAATCAAAATTTTAAAAAGAAATAAAGTAAAAAATTTAACAAAAACGTATTTTTTCTTCTTCTCCTCTTCCTCTGTAATATTATTCAATTTTAATTCATACTAAAATAGTGAACCAATTGATTCAACAAGAGTATACTCTTAAATGTTATTTTGTTTTGAAATATAAATCTTTTCTAAATGTAACCTGTTTTTTAGTTCTCTTATTACTCATTAAAATATTAAAAGGTGGTCTAATATATTCTATGACAATTTATAAAACTTATAACGGTAGTCAAATTATATAACATTTGGTTTATATGTTCCTTTTCACTCAACTTAATTTTATGATTATCATATTTAATTATTCCAATCATAGTTCAAATTAATTTTCTTTTGAGACAATGTGATTAAAGATATTCCCCATATCCTGATCTATATTAAATTTAAATATATGAATAATAGAATTTCATTTAATTGAAGAATATAATTTATTCCAAACTTTATAATTTAAAAAATGTTTTTTCACATCAGTTCACATATGTGAATTGTTGATATAATCATCTAATAGTCATGGTTTCTCTATTGTAGCAAAGTGATCAATAATCAGTTACAAGAGATATGATTTTATTTGAGTTCCCCAGTATCCATAATCTATTTTAAATATATGCTGGCACACATTGTAATTTTTTATGTCCTTCATAAGGATATTTCCCTTAGATTGTGATGTCCAGGAAAATGTTTTAAAAATAAAATACATAATAACACACTCTATATCAAAGTGCTATAGTTTCATTATAAAAGGTGTTTATATTATGAAAATTCACAGTGCATGTCAAATATCCTTAATAATTTTCAATCTCACATAGTATTTTTCCCCCATGATAATGCTTGATAGTTTAGAGGAGGGTGAATATATCAAATCAAAAATTTTAAGCTAATAAAATATTTATCTAATGTAAATGAAATAGTTAGTTTTTTTCAATTATATATGTATCTAAAATAAAATTAAAAACAGGTGAATTTTTATTCATGTTTGGTCTAAAGTAGACCCACTTTACCCTTATACCTATCTTCAATGAAAAACAAATTTTATGCACTAAGCAAAATTTTGAAGGCGAATCCTAAATAAATTATAAATATTCTTATCTATAACAAGGAGGGATAACAAAATTGACACATAAAATTTTTAATGGGGATTCATAAAAGAATTATAATACATAATTTATACTATGGGACTCACACATCATATAATCCAAATAATGTAATCACATAGTCCCAACTAGAAGAAAAAATTATTTTTTATGAAAAACCATAAAATGAATGAGTGATAAAAACAGTCAATTATAAGAATTAGTGTTTTATAAAAATGAAATATAACACCAAAATAATTTTGAAAATATTTATTTTTAATAAATTTTAATTTCTTGGATATCTTTTATTACATGTAAACAATTCTTTAAACAAATCATGACAAATTATAAAAATATTATAATTTGTGTCTAGTATATCTTAGATGTTACATATATGGGTATAAAGTTGATTAACTACTTTATGATATATACATATTTATATTTATATAATTCCCTATAAATATAAATTTACTTATTAATTATAAGTAAATAATCATTATTATAATTGTATCTTAGGTTTATTTTTTATAGAATTTTAGGAAAATATTGATTTCTTAGTGAATAGTGAAAATAATAAATTTTATTGAATATTGTATTTTTGTTTCAAACATGCAAAACGTTCCATTTTAATATGAAATAAAACTAAACTTATTCCATATATATATATTTCTAATAATACTAATATTTTTTTTGTAAATTATTTTATGTTTTGAATTTGTAGAATTTTTTTTTTATATTTATGAAATTTAATTTTCTAAAAAATTGTTTTTATAGACTTCGTGATTTTTAACTTAATAAATTAAATCTATCACTATTGGTGTTTTATTTTAATGAAATATATATATATATATATTATTCAATTTATTTTTCAATCATTAATTTGATATTTTAATATGTATGGGATATAAATAAATCTATTTTTGTGCTTAAAATATATATTTTTCTAATAGAGGTTTTTGTCATATTTTTCACACTCACTTCAGAATTAATTTTTTCTAAATATAAGTATTCAATTTCATTAAATTTGAAACATATTTTGAATTAGTAGGATATGATTTGGAAAATTGGTCCCATTTATTTTTTACAAATATAAATATTAATCATGGTAAAATTCATCACCATGGTAAAGAGTAAATATGGTTAACATGGGTTAAAACATAGAGAAAATGACATTGGTTTTTCATGAAAATTATTATTCTATTGATAATTTTATACATATATAACCTTATTCCATAAATATATTCTTTTAATTGATGGTTTTATATGAAAATTAATCATTTATTATGTAAATAAAACAAGTTAAAAAATGCCATCCTCATTGTTTTAAGTATCCATTATGTGTTCACTTGGGAAAAAACTATATATGAAAAAAAAATTAATAAAAATTTTATACATAATAAAATATTATTCAAGATAGTAATTTATGTATTGTCTTATAAAGTCTATGTAATTGTTTTAATTATATGGAATTATTCTGAGACCACACCCTTTGAAGGTACGTGATTCAAAAGCCCGGTGAGCCTGGAACATAAATTTGAATTTTTTTAAGTATGCTTAAGTAAATCTGTGAGAAGGTTTTTCTTGCTTTTGAACCAGTTATATGATAGAAAATATTATGGAACCATTGATTTTATAATTTCATTATTCTCCTAGAATGGATTTAACTTCATCTGGAAATGGACAAATGAAAATGTTAATTGTAAAACATTTTGAAAAATAATAAAGTATCATTAAAAAGTTATATTCTTTTCTTCTCTCCAATGTTGAGCAACGAATGATGACACACTGGTGTAGCGAAAAGTCACATTGATTAGGCTCATTAATGTATTGTTAACTTTAATTGTATATTAGAATTAATGATACGTAATTACGATGATGTTTCATAAATGAAACAGTGTAACGATGTGACATTACAGCGTAAAACAATTTTGTGAAGAGTTTTCCTTTTATTTTGGTTGATGCATTAGAAGAATTAGAAATTAAACTACGATCATTCTCTGATTAAACTATTATAAGCATATTGTTCAACATAGAATGAAAAACGGTGAATAGCATCAAACATCTTCGACGCACCTTGAACAACCGAGTCGGAAGTGTCAAACGAAGTAGGCGTAATGAAACATCGAGGAAAAAACGACGAGGCAATGAATGTCAAATAAGTTCTGTTTTTTTAAAGTTTAATGTTATTCCACATTCCTTTTTTAGATAATTCAAAGATCGATCAACCCATAAACATGTTGATATGTGAATATTGTGTTTATATGGGAGGGTGACTTTTCTTTTTGGAGTTATTATCCAAGATTAGTTTCTCTCTAATTTGAATGAGCCACAATCTTTGAGCCTCGATAAGATTATAAATGACTATCGCGAAGGTTCCAAGCTGACATGAACAAGTCTCGAGCCCCTCTACATGTATTCTCTTTGTGAATGGATTGTTTGAATTGATGGAAAGGAATGTTTTTGACCTACGCAGTGAAGAAAACACTCCTCGATTATCGTAAGAGTAGGCAGCACGAAGAACAGACCACTGGAGTGCATTCGGTGGTCCCCCAATGAATCTATTGGAGCGTCGACACTGGATGATTGTCAGACAGTGGGACAATAGGCTTCCAGCTGTGTCGGAATCTGGGTGGAGTGGGGTTACCATCGACAAACCGTGACAGAAGGAGGCCGCAACCAACTCACCACGATGGTGGAATGATGCGACGTGAGGATGGCACTACGTAGAGGGCGACCTGCAACAGTGGTCGCCCACCAAGGATTGAAGATCCAAGCATGTCCATGGGTCAGGCGGAATGCGGAATGCGGCCAACTGCCACGTCCCAAGAGCATGCCCTGAGGTGCACATGCGGTTGTTCTTCTGGGTAGCAGGATGGGACCCCAACCGGCAGGCTGGGCCCCCTGTCACTAGTCCTTGATGGACCTATAGCCCAGCTTGATGGTCCGGTACCACAAGGGTTGGACCCCCACCCTTCAGGTCGGTCCAAACTACACTGGGTTTCCAGGAAACTCACTGGGCTGGACACTCGTCCAAACCGGGCCGGGTCCAGTGAGGACTTTTGGTCCTGGACCACTGTCCAGGCCATACCAGACCAACCCTAAACCTAACCGGGTCAGTTCAAGTTGGTTTAATTCAAATTGGGGTATGTGGGACCCTCAGGCTAGGTTGGTTGGGTTGGTCTGACTAGTTTGGACCGGGCCGAGATAAAAATGGTCTTTGTTTACTAAAATTCATGTATCTTGGAAACCGATCATCTGATTGATTAGAAGTTTGAAGCATTGGGACCCTCTCATTTACTATTATCTTCTCTCATGATATATGATGACTTTCATCTATTTTTAGTTGATGAAATGGTCTTGAGGAATGATTCTCCCCTACGTGTTAAGTACGAAACCCTGCAGTTGGATGAGATCTGAAAACTGCAGAGTATCGACTATGTGTGACTCGACGACGGTCTACTGTGAAGTGGATCTGTGTGACCTGGTAGGGCCATGGTAAAGATAGGCTCCATGTGACCCGGAAGACCCATGTTACCCGACATGATGATTATCACAACATAGCCATGGTGGGAAGCGACTCTTTTTGACCCGGCAGGCCCACGGTGGGGAGAGGCTCTGTGTGGCCCAGCAAAGCCTTGGTACTAATTTGGGATGAGTTCCACAATAGTTAATGGTTAGTGGGATGTACCTTCTGTTCGACCCTAGAGGAACACTATACTCGATAGAGGAGGTTTTCTCCAGCAACTAAGGTGTTCGATGATGTGACCAATGCTTCTTATTACACTACCCTAAATGTATACCTTGTGTGAGTTGTCTGTGATTTGTGCTTTCTATTGTGGTATATTATGTTTTCATTTTATTTTGTTTTGGTTACCTAATAAGAATCACATTACTCACCCCTCACGGGCTCTTCCCACTCATGTTGTGTCCCTTATAGGCAGTCAACATTTTGATAGAGATTTTGGTGGACTGGGACTCATAGGTGCTTTGGTATATGGGAGAGACAACCATTATGATGGGGGACATAGTGGAGAAGGAACATGTATGACCTAGTAGGATTTGGTAGAAAATGGGTTCTAATTCCGCTTCCTATATCCACACTACCCTCATAATGTGGTTGGGTTTTCCATGGAAGTCCATCATGGTTTCCTATTTCATACTTGCTATTTTCAGTTCATTTGTTGGGTTTGTATTCTACCCAACATGTATTATTAGTACTTTTAAATATCTTTTTTAGTTATAATTGTTTCCCTTATAGTGTTTGGGACTTGGATGGGTGTGTATTTGTGTGTGTACAGGTACTCATGAAAATGGATAACACTTTCAGATTAACTCATTCGGTGCTAGTCGCCCGCCCCTGGCCTTCGGGAGGTGGGATTGGGGTAGTCACAACACAGGACATGGGGAATGGGGCATGAAAACCTGGTATACTAGGGAGGTTGTTCTTACCACAATGATCAGGATTTGGTGTTTTGTTTTGTGGCTACAATTTTAAGAGTTTCGAATCTAACTTCTAGATTCAAGGAGTCTAGTGTTTGTGTGGTAGAAGACATATCCATACACAAGGACCTTGAATTCTACATTTTGGCTCTATATGTGAAAACACTAGTTTTATAAGTGTCTTCTTATGTTCTTTTGAATAAAATTCATCTCACCATGTATAACCTTATGATTATTGTATATTGTGATCTATCTCAGGATGCCTCCACATAAAAGACTAACCAGGATCCCGATATGAGGTTGTGATGACAACTCACCTAGAAATGAGGAATCCATTCATGGACATGGTCTAGGGATGGACCCACTAGGTTGTGCACCGATGCTACCATCACCTGATGGTCAGCATCTACCTCCGGCAGTTCTAGGAAAGGATGTAACAGACTTAGTGCTCGAGAAGAGTTTCAGAGACAGAGACCTACCAGGTTCAAGGGAGAGACAGATCCTCTTGTCGACGAGGAATTGATAAAAGTAGAGACATGAGTAATTATATTAAGGAGGAAACCTCATGTACAAATGAAAATCTTAGCAGTGAGGCTTACAAAGATATCTACTGGGAGATGATGGAGCATGACCACCCAGATGAACAGTGAAGAGACCCTCACCTGGGCTTACTTTGAGTGAATTTTCTTATAGTTGTTCTTTCCTCCTATCTTGTTCTCTATGTGTATTCAAGAGTTTCTTCACCTACAGTAGGTCATCATGGTGGTGGATGATTACCCAAAGAGGTTCACTGAGCGATCATCCTACTCGACATATTTGGTGTGAGACCCTTTCTTCAGGGCTCGAGCCATTGAGCTACAACTCAGGTAGGAGATCAGGGTGTTAGTATTGTCTCTTATCAACCCAAATTAGGGTGGGGTGCTGGAGCGAGAATTTCTACTAGAGAAATTGTTGGTAGAGGAGGTGCCCATTGCTAGAGCTGCTAGGAGATCCCTGGTGATAGAGACTTTGGTAGGAAATAGACAGCAGACGCGAGGGCTCAAGTGGGCTAGGTTACTCAGAGGATGAACAGAGGACTCTTGGTCAGCAGTGTAGGGCTCCCAGTGCAGAGGGAGTCAATAGGGAGCTAGGTAGTTCTTCTCATGTGAAGAGTAGGGAAAAATGTCTTCTGACTACCTGAACCACAATACAGATGACCAGTAGGTGGTTCAGGGGCCACCGAGGAAGAGGAAACAGTTCAAGTGAGGAGGCCATCATGGCAGTAGACATTGGAGAGGAGTAGTCCGAGAAACAGGCGGTGGCTGAATGTTTGACGTTTTACAACCACCGCCCCAAGGGTTTCCTCCCCGACCTCAGGGAGTAGATGGATAGGGGAGATAACAATTTTTGGATGGGGTTTCATATGAATGAGATTCTCTAGAGATTATCTGAGGTATAATCTATGTCATCTCCAATCTAGATTCATTTATTATAGACAGAGGTGATTCTGACTCCTTCCTTTACTCTATTCTAATTTGGATTTTAGAGATTTCGGTGGATCCATTGGCTTGATTCATATGGAAAGTGAATCTTATGGAATGGGATTCAATGATTACACACTATTTCTAGAATTGTGAACTTACTCTAGGTGGTGATACATTTATCTGGGATCTCCTAGTAGTGGCGTTGAGGGCATACGATGTCATATTTGGTATAGATGGCTTACCCACAGTCCATGTATATATCTACTATGTTACGCGTATAGTGCGGTGTGTCCATGGATATAGGACATGGTTTAATTTCCCCCATGAGATGGAAATCCTTCTAGTGCAGGATGGACTATCTCATAGGAGCATGCAGCCGATCACTCACCAGTTGGCTATCCTCAACTATAGTGTCATGGATGATAGGAGTCCACATTTTCTTGTATCGGTGGACGAGTAGTGGAATGTTTTTACTGAGAATGTTATATGACAACCTCCTCACAGGTAGGTAGACTTCTACATTGGAATGTACCTCATTCTGGTGCTCATATCCACATAGGCATATTCGATGGCTATCATAAATCTTTGTGTGGTGAGGGTAAGGCTGGTGGACTCACCGGAGAAGGGGTTCATAAGGCCTAGCGTTTCACCGTAGGTTTCTCCAATGTTATTTACCCAAAAGGCAGATGGGAGTTTGAGGTTTTTCGTGGACTTATGGTGATCATGAAGAACAAGTATCCACCACTGATGATCGATGACCGCTTCAACCTGGTAAAGGGATCAAGGTTGTTCGCGAAGATAGACCTTAGATAGGGCTATCACCAGCATCAGGTATGGTATGAGGATGTACCGATGACAACCTTCACATGCCGAAACATACACTATGTGTTTCTAGTTATGCTTTTTTGAATGACCAAACCCCTAGAAATGTTCATGGGACTCATGAACAATTACTGACAACATTAAATTGACTGGTTTGGTGTGGTCTTCATTGATGATATCTTGGTGTACTCGGTGTCAAATGAGGAGAACACTACCCGCCTATGGATAGTCCCGGATACACTAAGAGAGAACCATCATTATTGTAAGCTCATGATGTAGATTTTTTGTATATGGTAGGTCCACTTTGTAGGACACATCCTCTTAGATGCTGGAGGTGTAGTATATCCAGTGAAGATAGAGGCGATGTCAAATTGGGAGCTACCCAGGACCATGAATGAGGTGAGGAGATTCTTTGGGTTTTTTGGTTACTATCAGAGTTTTGTGCCAAACCTTTCCAGAGTATTATCACCCTTATCAACCATTACATGGATGGGAAAACCCTTCGTGTGTATAGAGAAATGTTAGAAGAGGTTCCACAAGCTGAGACATTGGCTGACTAGTGACCCTGTCTTGAGATTACCAGATATGGTAATTGGGTATGTTGTTTTTAGAAATGCAACAAGTACCAGACTGGGTGGTGTCCTGATACGAGAGCATGTAGTGATTGCCTATGGCTCATGCTAGTTGAGGAAACATTAGAAAAAATATGCAACCAATTACCTGGAGTTTGTAGTAGTGGTCTTTGCCTTGAGGATGTGGTGGCACTACTTCAGGGGTGAATGATTTATGGTTTAACCTGACCACAATATTCTAATGTATATATTCTCCCAAAAGGTCGTAAACTAGACACATCAAAGAATGATACAGGTTCTATAGGACTATGACTTTGAGATATTCTATACCCCTAGAAAGGGGAATGTGGTGGAAGATGCACTAAGCAAGGGGACCAGTTTTTAGCTGCTGAGTGAGGCGATAGAGTAGTAGTCCACTATGTCGATATCCTTCATGGATGACGGTGGAGATACTTAGCTTCTACCGATGACTATTACTCCCCCACTCTTATTACAATTCAGGAAGGCAAAGCAACTGGATGTTGACTACGCGGCCCAACAATATCTATTATCATCAGGACGATATCTTGACTGATTTTAAATAGGTTGGGAGCACATCATCATTTTTAGACGGAGCACCGTAGTTCCAGTGATGTTGTGGGATGAGGTGTTGATGGAGTTCCATATATCCCCTTTGGTGGTACATGCTGGAGTGGAGAATATATTAATGGAACACCACTATAAGTACTGGTGGTAAGGGATAAAGAATGAAGTTTCTAATATTGTTTAACGATGCTTCACTGTTCAGCTAGTGAAGGTCGAGAATTAGGTTCCAGCAGGCTTGGAAAAACCACGTGAGGTACCATAGTGGAAGTGGAATAATATCTCAATGGAATTTGTGATGGGGTTACCATATACATGTACTGTCCACGACTCTATTTGGGTGATCATTTCCTGACTCACCAGGTTGGCTCACTCCCTACCCTTCTGGGAGCATGGTTCGGTAAAGGGCATTTGACACCTCCACGTCTAGGAGATATTTTAGCTTCACGACATTCCTCAGATGATCATTTTAGATCATGATAGTATCTTGAAATCCCAATGGAAGAGGGTATTATAGGAGGTGTTAGGAATGTAGCTGCACATCAGCACAACTTTTCATCCCAAGATGGATGGTCAGACAAAGCATACCAGACAGACCTTAGAGGACATGCTACATGATTACAATCAACATGTACGTCATAATTGGTAGGACCACTTCCCAATGGTGGAGTTTTCATACAAAAACATTTATCACTCCACCATTAGCATGGCACCATTTGAGGCCTTGTTCGGGAAACTATGCATATCACCCCTATACTGGACAAACCCATGGGAGTCAAAACTCATGGGTCTGGAGTTGGTATGATCTACCACTGAAAATATGCTGATCATACTGAAGTGGTTGCGGACTCCACATAGAAGAAATAGGTCTTACACCAATAAGAGAAAAATACCATTTTATTTTGATGAGGGTGATCCTGTATTCCTTCGGGTCTCACCACAATGAGGATTATAGAGATTTGGCTAGGATGGAAAGCTATCACAAAGGTTCATCGGACCTTTTCATATCCAATGAATAGTTGGTTAGGTGGAATACAACCAATATATTCCCATAATGATGTAATGGGTGCAAGATGTTTTCCATGTTTCACAGCTCAGGAGGTGTGTGCATGATCGATCACACTTCATCGACTAGGGGTAGCAGGACATTGACAATGGGGACACATTTGCGGAGTTCACGATGGAGATAGAGGATCGAAAGGAGTGGGTTTTATGTGGGAAGTGGATTCTTGTAGTGAGAGTTTGGTGTCATCATGAGAATATCCCATAGAGTACATGGGAGTGAGAGGATAAGACTCATTCTTAGCACCCCCATCTATTTGATTAGTTTTTTTCATGGATTTTGGGGATGTAAATCCCCATGGTGGGTAGAATGTATTTGTAACGCCCTGAACCTAGTTACATAGATTTGGTGCATTATTTCATAACATTGGCATGATCACAATAGATCATGTCTCGAATAAACAATTATATTAGTAGCCTTGGATGTAGTAGATGCATATGTATGTTTTACATTACATTATGAAATGACAAACAAAAACATTGAACCCCCTTTATACACAATCATATCCCTTATCCTATCCCTGATGTTCAATAATAATATACAACTTCACATCCTGGGAAAAATAAAACATATAATGGGGTCATCTCAGATTCTTAGTGAGGATAACAATATAGCAGAAACATTCATAAATATGCATAAACATTTAAGGCAACGTATAAGACTAAAACATGATACTTTTAATCTTAAACTACAACATAATATGAAAAATATAAGACAAATAATTCCATTTATATATTCACATTGATATTCTAATAGTATAAAAATCACATGAAAAATCAATAGCTAATTTCATAATGATGCGATGAAAAATGTCAAACATCATAACCACATAGTAAAAGCCTCGTGCTAAGAAAAAAAATAAGATTTTGTGAAGTCCTTACGCCAGAACAATAGTTTGTCTCATTAGACCTATTGATGCATTAAGGAGCGTTAGAGGGATACACCGGTCACTTACTATATCCTATGAATATATCATATTAAAAGGTTGAGACATAATCTTAACATTCTTATTAGAACTATCATAAGAAATGTCAATATTTTTACCACAAACCATGAATGGAATTAAAATAGTACATCCATAGTCCAACATAACTCATTCAATACAATAAGGAATATTTTATTATAATAAATCTTCCTCTATTAACAATAATTAAGGATATTGACATAGATGAAAATAATATGTAAAACTATTTGAGAGACATATCCCCTTTTTCTTGAAAACATTTAAATGTCTCAGTATTTATCAAGAAACTATTAAAAATAGATTTTTGAATCAAAGTTCCCCAAAGAGCTTCCAAGATTTTATAAGGAATTTTAATTTTAAAATAATCATGCCCTTATAAATAAATCCTCAAAACAATTTTTAAAACATTGACATTAATGAGAATAATTTGAAAAATAAATCATTAAAACATTTAAAATGATATTTTCATTAGAGGTCCAAACCAAATGAGAGATGTTTTAATACAAACAATTGAAGTTATAAAAACATTATAATATCATGAGAATAAAGGGATTCATGATATACTGTGTTAATGTACAATATACACACGATATAAACGTGAATCAGTGCATGACAACAAAGTTGTCTAAATAGAATGAAAATTGAGATGAAATAAATTATAAAGGCTACATCCTGAGGTTAAGGATAAATAAATGACACAAGTATGTGTGAAAAATATAAATACACTCAATATGATTGGATATTCAGTGTAAATAAATAACATGACATTCACACATATTCATGTAACAACAACACCAATGACATGGATGTTTAACTCAATGAATGGAAATTGAGTTACGATTACTCTTATCAAGTTCATATCGATGAATTGAAAATTTATTAATGGATTGATTATGTGTATCAAAAGAATATCCACAAAAAGGGGTGTGGAAATTACTATATAATTAAATTAATAGTGATTTCACACATAATTTTGGAGTAAACATATCAATGAAGTTTGCGTAAAATCCAATGGGTGGAAAATGAAATAAGAAATTCCCATACTGATTTGGCAACTTATGAAACATACAACCCATAAAAGAATGATATTAAAATGAAGTAGTAAATACCCAAAAATTAATTATATTACAAAAAAACTCAATCATGGACATTACATACACCACACATAAGGAAATAATAGAAAATATAGCATGAATCTCACGTGAATAAGAAGTGAGATGAAAACCCCATACCACGTTGTAATCTATCGATTCGTATGAAAAAAGTTAATATCCACAAAATTAATCACATAATACTATGAATATAAGGATAATCATGATAATATATATCAAAATTGCAGTATATAATTCACCACATGAAATAAATAAGCAGCGGAAAATGGAAATCTCAAGGAATTAAAAATGATATAAGAAACCCCATATCTCGTGTCCAACTTGACTCGAATGTTACGTGTTATTCTTGAATAATAAACATAAGTTAATTTCTACCTACATAAGAAGACTTTTCATGTTTATTATTCCTTTTATATAACTTAATAACATGAAATGACAATTACTTAATTGTTTTGGTTCATATAGGATATTTTGTCAATGTTCGGAACATTATTCAAAATATGAACTTGTTATAATTACAAATTTTACATGTTGCCAAAATTCCATTATTTATATAATTATACAAATGATTTAGATATCATATATATCTTATATATCTAGTGTATATGTATTTATAATATTATATATCATTTGAATTTAAGAAATGAGATACACCGTTCATGGAGACGGTAAGTCGTACGTATGCATGGACGCTACTTTCATATCTATTTTATATTTAAAGGAAGGAAAACATAATAATACATTGGTATATTATAATAAAAGTATAATATATATTTTATGTAATTCAATTATATCTATCCTTTATATGTTCCACGTATGGCATGAACGAGTTATATAACATTGAGTGGGCGGTAGTTCACACTTCCTCAAATGATATTTTCGTATTTACCCATAATGGAAACCATAAACAAATGATATAAATAAAAAATACTGAAGTATAGGGACAATATAATTATAATATATATCACATGTAAATGTAGATTCATCTTAATGACCACCATATGAGGTGGTAGGAGAAATTTGAACTATCATCATTTCATGAGGCAGTGGTTTGTCGTCCATATAAACAATATGCTCTTTACCAATTAAACAGAGGTGTGTGTAAGTGTAGTTCTAATACATATTATATAAAAAACCTAGTATATTTAGCATTCTTTTGTTGTTAAAAAAATAGGAATAAAAGAGTATAGGGGGTTGGGGATGTAAAATAAATGAAAAAAACATAAGAGAAGATGTTACCTTTAAATAGGGTAACCCCCTTTGGTTTGAACCAAAATAATTTCTTGAACTGACTTATGCTTAAGGTAACGATTCTAGGGTGAATAGAGGGTTATTTAAAGCATATATAAGAAGAGTTTGGATATTCCAAGGGGATTTAGAGCTATGAGTAATGGGTTAGAGTTGAGAGCTTTTTATAAGGGGAGGATGGGCTATTTAAAAATGATTGAAAATATCATTTTATTAAATAATGATTTTCAGTTTATAAAGGTCCAAAACCTATTAAATTAGAAGATAAGATGAATCTTGTACAAAATAAAATCATCCAATACGAATTTTATAGGTTTGGAATAATGTTTTAATATTTATTATCCCTTTTATTTAAATCATTCATTAATGAGGTAAACACTCCACCATTAATGTGTCTTATATAATTTTATTCATTTGATTTCTAAATATTATAAAAAAAATCAATGATGTATAAAATAATTTTAAACATTTATATGAATATTTATAGTCGAACAGATAACTTATATAACCCTATGTAAGAATTGATTTACTATATGATATATGATTATGTCATATTTGTCATTACTATAAATTAATAAATATAAAGTGTCATTATGACTTGTAAGTGGCTCCATGAGGTTCCGAAATTGACACAAGGATGACCATGTTCATAAATGTATCAACAAATAGGATTAGGAATAATTTTAGCATAATTTAATATTATTATGATATTATTTTTACCTTGAATTACCCGTTTTATCTTTAACCGTAGTAAATAAAAGTCAAAAGTTTCTATTCACCAAAAATTATTTTTATCATATTGAACAAAAGTTTACAATCTAATAACAACCATGTATGTGAGACATTATAAATTCAATTCAAAGATGCGGTAAAAGATAATTTAAATGAAAATGTTGGGTTTTTAACTACAACATATTGATTTCACTATTAATCAAAAATTGATGGTTTTCAAAAAATACGACATATTCAGCCTAAGATATATTTGATATTAAAAATTCAAAAATTATGTATATTTTACCAAATTCAAAATATTGATGTTTCAATAATTAATTTAAAATAAATTACCGCGGTTAAAACAAAAAGCGTGTTTTTAATAAATAATAATTATCAAAACATTGGCACTTGTTTAAGTTCAATTTCAATGTGAAATAACATAGAATTACCAACATTGGATTAAGTGGTAAATATATAATCTAATTACACTTTAAAACAAATTAACACAATAATATATCCATACCAATAAATTTGATTAAAAGATCGTTTGCAATTAAAATATAGTATTGTTTACTATTCAAAAAAATGAATTTTTTCAGAAAAATAAATATAATTTACCCAATGTAAATTTTGATGAAACAGTTCTAAATAAGAATTTTAATTTGTCAAATAAAACATATAAAAGTGTCAAATATTGGTTTTATAAAGGGTTCAACATTAAATTTGGAAAACTACCTTTTTTGAAAAATACGTCTTTTATATGAAAAATTGAGTTTGTACATATATTATGTCTATGAAATAGAATTGATTAATGTTAAAATTATATGGAATATATATAAAATTGAAAATGTGGTTATTAATACTCATAACCACTTTCGAGTTGGCCAGTTTGATAGGTCGTGGTGTGCTTGAATTCGGTGTTGTGTACATCACACACTATTGTATTATTCAATAAGAAGAGTACCGTGGAAGTTTGGGGGGTTAAATTATTCTCTCCTTTTGAAAATATCAAAATTAAAATTTTAAAATAGGTCATGGTAACATCATTTAAAGTACCACATTGGAAAAAGATCCAATAAAACTATCACTTCAAAATAATGAAAGAGAAATTCAAAGGTCACCCATGATAACCCATAATAGGATTCCATGTAGGAAAACATAGTTATAGAAGACAAACTATGTGTCATGTTTTGATGGACAGTGATAGATAACATGATTGAAAGAATGTACAAAACAAGGATACCAAAAACATGAGTTGGGTTAAACAGTCATTAGTTTCTCTGTTGGAAAATTAAATGGACAATGTTATTAGATTTAAGTTACATTTCATAATGATGAGGAATTTATTTATGAGATTGACTAAGAACATAAAGATATATATGTAATTTTTGAGTAGAGTTTCATCCTTTATTAAATTCCTACCACTAACTCATATTTTCTCAAAATTATGAGTATTCATGATGACTTGGTCACACCTGAAGTCCATGAATCAACTTTTAGAGAATCACGTAATCCAGAAAGGATGAACTATATATTTCCCTAGCCTTTAGAGATTAAAAAATGGTTTATACAAGCTCAGATAAATTGAAAATGGTTAATCCTTTGTAAAAAGAAATAATAATCTTAATTTCCAAAATCAAACAAAAAATACCAAAAGTTCAATAAAGACCATTCAATAAACAGTTGTCTTTAAAATTGTTCAATATAATCCAAACCAAGATTGAAACCCAAAACGCAGTAGAATTTAATCATATAGTATTTCATAGTAAATTCTAAAATTTATCTCTAAATAACATCAATTACTCTTAAAGTATCATATAGTTGTGTAATTAACAAAACCAGATATTCTTTATGATATGTTAATCATTTCAATTAATAACCCGAATCTCCATAAAAAACATATATTCCTTAAAAATAAATAAATCCACTATTACTCCTAAAATGAAATTACACAGTATTTAATTTTCCTTAGGCTTATAGTGTTCCCACAGAGCGTACATATTCCCAAATAACATTTATCACACAATTACCAAATAATTTTCATATACTAAGTGTATCCATTTGATAAAACATAAAAACCCAAATCATCATTTTATTGATCAATAAAATCATTTAACTAAAAATAATTAATAACACTAACCAGGGTCTTCATGTAGTCCAGTGGTAGGCCATAATTTCCAATTGCACTTTGGTTTGTTGGTTCGATTTTTGCAGCTTTGTCTGACATGACAGGTTTTCACACGGTCTATGTGTTTTAATTTATCAAA
Source organism: Viscum album (assembly GCA_963277665.1). Taxonomy (NCBI): domain Eukaryota; kingdom Viridiplantae; phylum Streptophyta; class Magnoliopsida; order Santalales; family Viscaceae; genus Viscum; species Viscum album. Next base: position 1,197,339,261 of record OY728139.1, read on the forward strand.
AACTATATTTTATAACATTCCCAAAATAAGATAAATTCTTCAATATAACCAAAACATAATTTAACCTCAAATGTTATCTCATACCTCGCATTTTCATCCCAATAATTAATAACTCGTAATTGCCTCAAATTCAAGGATCATATAAACCCAAATGGTTCTCTATAACTATATACATAAAAGAAAAGGCATATCTACCTCAAATAGAATTTTCACTTAAAAACATCATGGTGAAACATATAAGAGAATAGTATTCTGAAACAATCCGATAATCAAAGATCATTAACACCTTTAAACATTTCTCTATCCATTTATTTCTATATAGGTTATTCCTTTACCTAGAGGTTATTCTATAGAATAGGTCATTAACTCGTTTAATTCCAAGGTCCCTTACATTTATGACAAATGACTAAAATTTAATTCATAGGATTTTTTTTATTTTCTTCCATTGTACAATTCATTTTTCCATGGAAATTATTTACATTGTGTCCTTATTTACCACATATAATGCATTTATTTTTTCCATTGAGACACTTTCATGGGTGTCTCATTCCACATATCTAGAATTAGAGAAATTGAGATTTTGTTTTCACCACAGTTTTCATTGATGAAGCTCTTATCATTCTCTTTAATACTCTTATTTGTTGAGTTTGGGAGTTTGTAAATGTATATATTGTTGATGATATTTTTGGAAACTTGTTTCCTCATGAACATTATATCTTTAATTCCAATCAACATTCCATTTAGTCTCTCATTTCCATCATTGTTCCCACCATGTACATCATGTTCAATGTTACTATGACTTCCTTGGAATCCAACCATTGAATAACATAAGAAATCATAGTGTGAGTCCTAAAATCATTTAGAGAATATATTGACACCTTATTTTCAATCTAAAACACCTTAGGATTAACCAAGGTTATTTATTCTAATATTATATTTAAATCCTTCAAATTATTTTGAAACGAAAATGTGAATTATTATAAACATAACCCCTATGAGTTTCATAACCAAGAGTCCAACAAGGCTCATTTTTCTAAACCAGGATACCCCAGGTCAAGACTGAAACTCCTTGTCAGAGTTTTCACTACATGGTAGATCTGTACCAAAGCCGCCTGAACCTGATCATGTCCATATAGGGACATATTTCTTGGGAAATCCACATAATATTTACATTACCAAATTTTTTTGATGTTCTTCTATACTAATACTCAAATTCTATCTTAGGGTAGTGTTTTCTAATAAGAGTTTTTCTAAATTTAGCTTACATGGTTTATAATAAACATTCTCTAATACCAACTACAATGACCCGAACCTCGTTACCCAGAGACAGTTCCTTATTACATAACATTGGAATTATTACAATAGATCAAGTCTCAAAAAACCGATTATTTTAGAATCCCTAGAAGTACAAGATACATACATAATTTTTACATTACATTGTGAAATAAAAAACAATAACATTGTCCCCCCTTTGAACACAATCATATTTCATAGCCTATCCCTGTAGGTCAATCATAAAATACTTCTTCACATACTTGAAAAAATAAAACATAAAAAGGGGTGAGCTTAGATTCTTATTAAGGATAATAATATAGCATAATCTTTTATAAATAATCACAAACATTTAAGTCAATGTATTAGAAAAAAACAAACGCCTTTTAATCTTAAACTTCTGTATAATATTGAAATTATAAGTCAAATAATGTCATTTACTTATTCACATGGATATTATGCCTTTTTAATAATCACATGCAATATCAATAGATAATTTCAAAATGATGGAATGCATAATGTCGAACATCATAACCACATAGTCAAAGCCTTAGGCTAAGACTAAAAATAATATTTTGTCAAGGCCTTGTACCGAGGCACTAGTTTGTCTCATAAGGCCTATAGATGCATCGAGGAGCTATTGTGGGCTACACCCATCACCTACTATGTCTATTGCATTCCTCAAATGAAATGGTTGAAACATAATCTAATCATTCATATTATAACTAGTATACAAAATGTAAATATTTTATCCACAAACCAAGAATGCTATAAAAATAGCACATCCATAGTCAAACATAACTCATTCAATGAAACATGGAAGAATTTATTATAATAAATAATCCAAAATCTAGATTAATGAAGGATATTGACATAGATAAAAATAACCAGCAAAAATATTTGAGAGAAAAATACCCTTTTTCTTGAAAACATTTAAAACTCTCACTATTTATCAAGAAGCTGTTAAAAATAGATTTTTGAATCAAAGTTTCCCATACCAAACTGATACATTTAGAATGAATTTTAATTTTAATACATTTCCATCCAAATAAATAAACTCTTAAAACCATTTTTAAAAAATGTGCATTAATAATAATGAATTGGAAGATTAAATCATTAAAACATTTAAAATCATATTTTAGTTGGAGGTCATATCCAAATGAAGGACATTTGAATAAATATAATTAAAGTGATAAAAACATTATAATATCATGAGAATAAAGGGATTCATGATATACTGTGTCCATCTATAGTATACACACCAAATAAATTTGATTTGGTGCATAACAACAAAGAAGTCTTAGAGGAATGTAAATAGAGATGAAATCAATTATAAAGGTTGAATCGATAGTTTAAGGATAAATAAATGACATAAATATGTGTGAAATATTTGAATAAAAGCATTATGATTATATATTCAGTGAAAATACTTCAGAGGATATTCACACATATTCTTGTAACCACAACACCAACGACTTTGATGTTTAACTCAATGAGTGGAAATTGAGTTAAGAATAATATTATAATGATCATATTGATGACTTGAGAATTTATCAAAGGAATGATTATGTGAATCAAAAGTATATCAATAAAGAATGGAGTGGATGTTACTACATAAATAAATGAGATGCTATTTCACACATAATCATGGAGAAAAATAATCAATGAAATTTTTAAAAACATAATGAGTGGAACTCGAAATCAGAAATTCCCTTACCAATTTGGGATCATATAAAACATACAACCCAAGAAAGAAGGATAATTACATGAAGTGGTAAATACCCATTAATTAAATTATACTACCCAAATAATACAGTAATGGAAAGTACAGACACCACACAAAAGGAAATAGTGGCTAATATAGCATGAATCTCATGCGAATAAGAAGTCATATTAAACCCCTTACCATGTTGTAACCAATCGTGTCGTATGAAAAAAAGTTAATAACCACCAAATAAATCTAAAAATACCATGAATATAATTTGAATCATAATAATTTATATCTAATGGAATTACACAATACACCACAAATAATAAAGAAGTGGAGAATAATAGAAATCTCACGGAATTAAAAGTGATATAATAAACCCCTAACCTCGTGTCTGAAATCACACATATGTTCCATGTTATTAATAAATATTAAACATAAGTTAATTCATATTTCCTTAATAACACTTTTAAGGTTTATTATTATTTTTTATTTCTGGTTACCTAGATATAACAATTAGTTAATTTTTCAGGTTCATATCAGACATTTGGTCGACATTCTGAATTTTTTTCAAAAAATGAACATGTTATAATTACAAATTGTCTATGTGGTAAAAATTAGATTATCTACAAAATTATATTCATGATTTGGATATCATATATATAATCTATATCTAGTGTATATGTAATTATAATATTCCATATCATTTGATGTTACTAAATGAAACACACTGTTCATGGAGATGGTAAGCCATACATACGGATGAACACTGCTTTCATATCTATTTTATATTTAAAGGAATAAAAACTTAATAATAAATAGGTATATTATAATTAAATTATAATATTAATGTTATGTAATTTTATTAACTAAATCATTTTTAACTTCCACATATGGCATGAATGAGTAATATCATTTTGATGGGGCGGTAGTCGCCACTTCCTCAAATGAAATTTCATATTTACCCATTTTAAAATCCATAAATGTATTATATAAATGAAAAATAGAAAAGTATAGTGAAAATATAAATATTATATATTTCATAGGTAAATATTGTTCCATCTAAATGTCCAACAGAAGAGGTTGTAGGGGATAATTGAATAATCATTGTTTCGTGAGGCAATAGTTCTCCGTCCATAGAAGCATTATGTTCTTTACCCATTAGATGGAGGTGTGTGTAAGTGTAGTTCGAATACTTCTCATATAAACAAAATAATATATATATGAAAATGGAGTTGTCATAAAGTAAAGGAATAAAAGAGTTTAGGGTGTTGGATAAGTAAAATAAAAGAAATAACTTAAGAGAAGATGTTACCTTTAAATCAGGTAACTCCCTTTGGTTTGAACAAAAAGGAATTCTTGAAGTGCCTTCTACCTAAGGTAAGGATTTGAGGTGGAAGAGTGGGATCTTTAGAGGTTATTTGGGATGATTTTGGAAGATTCAAGTGGCTTGAGTGGTGTGAGTAATCTATTAGAATGAGGGCATTTTATAAGGGAGATGAGGGGCTCTATAGGAATGATTGAAAAATATTATTCTATTATATAATGATTTTCAGTTTATAAATGACCAAAACTTATTAAATATGAAGATAAGAATACTCTTGTTAAAAAATAAAATCACCTCATAAGAATTGGACATATTTTAAATATTTCTCTAATGATTATTATAATATTTATTTAAATAATTAATTAATGAGGTAAACACTACATCATTATTATGTCGTATATAAATTTATTTACTTTATATCTAAAAATTAAAAAAATAACTTGATGTAGGAAAGTTTGTTATCTTTAAAATGATTATTAATGGTTTAAGAGATAATTTATATAACCTCGTGTAAAAATTTATTTACTAAAAAATATATATTTTTGTCATTTCTTAAAATTAATTAATATGAAGTTTCATTATCACTCTTAAGTGGCTCCATGGAGTCCAAAAATCGACCCAAGGATTCCCATGGTCGGAAATGTATCAACCAATTGGATTAGGACACATGTTAGGGTAATTTAATATTATTATAAAATTATTTTTATTTAGAATCAGCCTATTTACCCTTAATCGAGGTAAATAATAGACAAAAGTTACTATTCACGGAAAAATTCCTTTTTATTGAACCAAAATCTACATACATATAATAAAAATTTATTTCAGATTTTAAAAATTCAATTCACATAAATGGTAAAATTTCATTTAAATGAAAAGTCAGTTTTTTATTTACTACTTAGTTTTTTCACTATTCAACAAAAATTGTGGTTTTTCAGAAAAATACCAACAGTTCTGCCTAAGATATATTTGATATTCCAAATTCAAAAATGATGTCTATTTTTTCAAATTAGAAACATATAAGTTGAATCAATTATTTAAAAATTAATTATCGTTATTTAATCAAAAAACCTTGTTTTTTAAGAAATAATAAATATTAAAAGATTGACAGTTGTTTATGTCCAATTTCAATGTGAAATTACATATAATGACCAACATTGTATTAAATTTTAAAATTATAATCTAACTAAATTTTAAAACAAATTTAAAAGATAATATAACCATACTAATAAATTATATTAAATGACTGTTTTGAATTAAAATACAATATTTTTTACTATTCGTAAAAATGAATTTTATCAGAAAAATAACAAAAATTTAACCAAAGTTAATTTTGATGTCCTGGTTCTAATGAAGAATTTTATTTTGAAAAATATTACATCTAATGGTGTTAAATATTGTATTTATAATGGTTTCTCCATTAAAAAGTGGAAAACTGAATTTTTTTTTTAAAATACTTCTTTTATCAGAAAAATTGAAATTGTCCTTATAATATGTCTAAGAAACCCAAAAGATGAATTTTAAAATTATATGGGAAACATAAAAAATTAAAAAAATTTATTAATATTCATAACATCTTTTAAAATAGCTAGTTTGATAGGTTGTGTTGTGCTTGAACTCAGTGTTGCGTATATCACATGCTATTGTATTATTCAAAGGGATGTGTACTGTAAAATATTGGGGTTTTACAGTAATGTGTTGGAAATTTCTTGTATATTTTTTTAAATTATATGGAATTATTTAGAGACCACATGCGTTGAAGGAACATGATTCTGAGGCCTACTGTGCACGGAACCAAATTTGGTTTTTTTGTACGCTTTTGTAAACGTGTGAGTGAGTTTTTTATAAATTTTTAACTGTTGATTAGATCATAAATCCATAGGAAACATTGATTTTAGAATATCAGGATTCACCTTGTTGGGACTTAATTTAAGCCGTCAAGGGCAAAAAAATATAATTTTCGTACTTTTGGAAAATAAATAAAATAACTTTTAAAAGTTATTTTATTTTATTTTCTCATTCGTTGAGCGGAGGACGACGATGTTGTGGTGTAGTGACTAGGCTCTTTGATTATACTCATTAATGGCACAATAACGCACCGTGTAGTGATGATTTAATGACATGTAACAACAATGTTGTTTCATAAATGAAATAGTTTAATGACACAATATCACAATGTAATGGAAACGTTGCAACGTGTTTTCCATTTATTTTGGTTGATGTATTGGTGGAATAGGGAATTAAACTGTGAGTGTTCTTTGGAAAACCACAAAAACACATCCTCTCTATTAAAGAATGAAAATATTTGACGAACGTCAAACATCATCAACACACCTCGAAGAAGGGACTTAGAAGAGACGAACATCTTCAACATGTTGAAACATCATGGATGTAACAGAATAGAAAGAAAATATCATGATTTAGTGTTTATTAGATGTTAATGTTCTTCCGCACTCTTTTTTTTCAAGAAATAAAGAACACTGATCAACTCACGAATAGGTTGATCAGTGAATCCTATGTTTATGTGGGTGGGTGAATTTTATTTGGGAGTTATTATCTGGGATTTTTTGTCTCTTTTTTGATTGTGCTAGAATATCCAATCCACTGTATGATTATTACCTTTTAACACGCAGGGCGTGGGACGACACGAACATGGCCAATGCCCTTCCACGTTAGCTTTCTTTGTGAAAAGATTGTTTTAATTGACAGCAAGGAGTGTTGGAGACCTTTATGGTGAAGAGGACACTACACAGAGGCCGTAGAAACAAGTGATGAGAAGAACGGAACACCAGAGCACTTCTAGTGGTTCACCAAAGAATCTTTGGGCGTGTCAGGTACGTGCTATATGGTGGGATAATAGGTTGTTGGATGATTGAAACGGTGTGTGCGTTGGAACACCATTGCGGTAGGAGTTTGCAGGCAACTAGCCACCACAATTGGATTATGAGGTCCCTCTATGTGGAGGGGTGGCCCATGTCCATGACACATGGGTGGATAGAGAGCCGCGGTCTCCCACCCGTGGCTTGAGGAGCCCCGCGTGTCCACTGGGCAACCGGAAGGCTGGACGCTATCGACTGCCACGTCCCAGTGTCACACCATCGACATTCCATGTGTCCATTCATTGGGATATCATTCCATGCCCCCAATAAGTGGGCCACACACCCACCCACTGGGCAGGGCGGGTCGCATGGCCCCCTGGGTCGGTTCTGCGCCTAGTGGGCTGCACCTCCACCGGTAGGCCGGACTCGCGGCTGTGTGGGCCGGTCATGTGCACAACAGGTCAGACTTGTGATGGCGGAATAGACCCCCACCAAATGTGCCATAACCACATCAGCATTCTAAACCAGTGATATTCATGCCGAACCAGACTAGATTGGGACTCCATGTGACTTTGTGGGCTGGACCCTCGCCGAAACCATGCTGGGTCCATCGAGGCCCATTGGCCCTAGCCCACTATCCAGGCGAGACTAGAAAAAACCATTTCCAAACCAGGTCAGGTCGAGTTGGTCAAATTCAATCTAGGGATTATGGGACCCATGACCTAGGTTTGTTAGGTCTGTCTGACCGTGTCGGACCGAGCCCATACACAACCAACCCCTGTTTAAATAAATTCTCGTATCATTCAAACGGAGTGTCTGATTGATGAAAAATTTGTGGTGTTGGGACCTCCTCGACAAGGAGGTTATTTAGGCTAGATTTATGATGACCTTCATGGATGATGATATGTGACTAATGGATTGAGGAGCGGGTCTCCCAAGCGTGTTACGCACAGAACCCAGCAATTAACTAAAACCTGAGCACTGCTGACTCTTGATATTACATGACTTGATTCAGCCATAGTGGGAAGCTGCTATGTGTGGCATAGTAGACCAACATTGGGGAAATCCTCTGTGTGACCTGGTAGACCCATGCTACTCGATAGGAAGAGTTTCTCAGTATGGCAGAGGAAGGAAGTGACATTGTGTGACCCGGCAGACCCATGATGGGGAGAGGCTCTATGTGACCCAACATACACAGGGTACCCATTAGGGATTAGTACCATATGAGTTATAGGTTAGTTTCTAGAAGCTTCTATGTGACCCGGTAGGCCCACTAAACTCGATATAGGAAGAGTTATCCTGTAGCTGAGGTGTTCGATGATGTGACTGATGTTTCTTCTATCACTACACTAAATGTGTAACTACTGGGAGCTGTCTTATACTTTGTGCTTTACATTGAGTACTGTTGTGTTGTCTTTAATTTTTTTGGGGTCCCTACTGAGTATCTTGTTACTCACCCCTTCATGGGCTCCTCCCACTCATGTTGTGTCCCATGCATGCAATATGAGTTTGGACAGAGACTTTTTTAGATTGGGACCTAGAGGTTATTAGGAAAATTAGATAGACGGATTCTACGATGATGGATTTGGGGGTAAAGGACTAAGCAGTTCCCAATAAGATCAGGTGGACATGAACTTCTACTTTAGATTCATGTAGCTACACTAGTCTCATGATCAGTTGGGGTTTTCTACGAATGGCCATCAGGGTTTCCTTTTTCTACTTGTTGTTTTCAGTCCACCATTGGCTTTTTTTTCTATCCCACTTATATTAGTTATATTTGTACTCATCTTTTTTTAGTGATCCTTGTTTCCTTTTCAGTGTGTTGGACTTGGTGGGGGCGTATGTGCGTACATCTACTCAAGAAAATGCCTCTCACTTGCTGGATGACACCTTCAGTCTTGGTTGCCAGCCCCTAGCCTTGGGGAAGAGAGCTTGGGGTAGTCAAGGCACGGGCCCCAGGGGACGGGCCTTGAGAAAGTGGTATCCGAGGTTGGTTTGTCCTACCACAAAGACTTGGAGTTTGAGTTTTTTTGTGGAAACAATGTTATGTGTTTCAATTCCGAATTCCATATTAAGAGAGTCAATTGTCGGTGTAGAGCCAACACATCCATACACTCGGTCCTTGAATATTGCATTCTAGTTCTGTACATGAAAACACTGGTTGAATAAGCCACTCATTATGTTATTTTGAATAAAATTCATATCACCAGGTATAAACTTATGATTGATCTACATCATGATTAATATTAGGATACCTACATGATGAATACTAGCTTGGATCGCAATATGAGTTTGTGAGGATATCCCTCATAACAAGGAGGTATTCATTCATGGACTAGTTCTAGAGATGGCCCCACCGATTGGTTCATGAGTCAAACCACGAATGAATGGTCAACATCAAGTATCGATAGTTCTGGAAAAAAAAACGTGCGCAGACCTAGTTACATAAACAAGTTTTAGAGATAGAGACCTTCTAGTATAAGAGGATAGATAATTCATTAGGTCCCTGAGGACAGGCTGGATGCATTGATCTAGATTTTTTTATTAGTTAGGAAAACACCTAACAAAATGGAGATCTTAGCAGTGAGCCTTTTGCAGGGCTCATTAGGGAGAAGGTTGAGCTTGACCACCCAATGGCATGATGGGGTAACCCTCACCTAGGTAGACTTCGACAAGATTTTACTATAGGTTTTTCCCCATGACCTTTTAACTTTGTTCACATTCAAGAGATGCTTCACCTATATCATGGTAGCATGATGGTGGATGAGTAGTCAACGATGTTCACCAATATTTCTCACAACGTGACAGTTATGGTGTGAGACACCCTCTTCAGTGCTCGAGACATTGATCCAGAACATAGGTGGGATATTAAGTCATAAGTATTTTATTTTATCACCCCTACTCAGGATGGGGTGTTAGAGAGTGTCCTTCGTGTATAAAGCATCCTGGTAAAGAAGGCGCCCACAACTAGAGCTACTAGTAGAACCTAGGTAACGGAGTCTTCGATAGGTAGATAACAATAGACATGAGGGCCATGTGGGAAAGTAATTTCAAAGGACAACCCCCGGAATAATGATCAGTAGTACGGGGATCCCAGTCAAGAAGGATTTAGAAGGAAGCCAGGCAGTGCATCACGTGTGGTGGGCATGGACACATGGATCAAGATTTCTTGACCCACCGTACAACAGTCCAACATGCGGTAGAGGGGTTGTCGAGGTAGAGGAAATAGTTTCAGTGAGGAGGGCCGCAAGTTTGCAGAAATGGAAGAGTATCATGATGAGAATTAGGTGGTGGGAAATGCTTTGAGGTGTTACCACCACCACCCTTATGTGGTCTTCCCCGACCTCAAAGAGCATGCGTACATGGGTGAGCACAGCTTCTAGCAATAGAGTCTTATGAACATTGTTCTCCAATGATGATCTGAGGTAAGATAAATTTCTTATCCTCCCTAGATACAGTTATTATAGACATAGGTTCTAGTCACACATTCCATTCCATGGATCTCATTCAGAGCTCGGAGATTCTGGTGGAGTTGTTGGACTGATCCTTATGGCTAGAGACTCCTACGATAGGGGAATCGATGTTTACACACTGGTGCCGGAAGTGCGAGCTTATCTGGGATGCATGAGCTTAAGCTGGTATCTCCTAGTATCAGCGTCAAGGCCTTACTAAATCATCATGTGTATGGACTTATTATAAATAGGCCATGCTCAGATCGACTTTTTTTGGAATACAATGCGGTGTTTCCATGGGGATGGGACCAGTGTTTTCTTCAACAGTGACATGAAAACCCTTGAAGAGAGGGGAATTCTTTGTCGGAGGTGGGGGAAGCTGATCCCTCACCAGTTCACTTTCCACATCCTCAGTATATTATATGAGAGTATTCCTTGTTTTTGTATTGTGGTGGATGAGTACGAGGATGTTTTTCCTGAGGATGTTTTGGGACTACCTCTTCATAGGGAAGTAGACATCAGGCTCATCCATTACCCCACGATGACATCGATAGCTACACCAGTATATCAGATGGATTACCTAGAGCTTCATGTGCATAGGTTATAGTTGGATGAATTGCATGAGAAGTGGTCCATAAGGCCAAATTTTTAACCATTGGATGCCCCATTGCTTTTTACCAAGAAGGAAGGTAGAATTTTGAGGTTTTGCATGAAATTCTGGTTCTTGAACCAAGTGACTGTGAAAAACATGTATCCACTTCTAAGGATCGATTACCACATTTACAAGTTGAAAAGAGTGAGGTGGTTTTGGATTATAGACCTCATAAGAGGTCTATCACAATCTTTGGGTACGAGATTAGGATTTACAGAAGACAACTTCCAGGTGTTGATATAGACACTATGAGTTTTTGGTGAGGAATTTTGGTGAGAACAATGCCCCCATAGTGTTCATGGGACTAATGAACAATATCTCACAACCTTACCTAGACTGGTTTTTTTTGTAGAATTCATTAATGACATCTTGTTGTACTATGTTCTAGAGGAGGAGCAAACTACAAACATGTGAATATTCTTAGATACACTCTAAGAGCACCTGAATTATTTTATGCTATGGATGTTTTAGTTTTTGATATAGGATGTCCATTTACTAGGACATGTCATCTCGAAGCCTAGATTTGTAGTACATTTGAACAAGATAGTGGTCGTGATTTCATGGGAGCCTCCAATGAGGATAACTTAGGTGATGATTATTTTGGGGATGGTTAGTTACTATCACAGGTTCATTACTGACTTTTCTAGAGTAGTAGCACACTTATCATCCTTGATATGGAAGGGAAAACCCTTTTTGTGGATAATGAAATATCTAGAATGATTATAGGAGCTGCGACAGAGAGTGATTAGTTCCCCCCATCTTCAAACTACCAGAAGAGAGAGTTTAGTATGTAGTTTACTATGACGCATCAGGGACCAGACTACATTGTGTTCAGATTTAGGAGCGAGTTGTGATTGCCTCGGGCTCATGCCAGTTGAGGCAGTATGAGTAGAACTACATGAAGAAAAAGCTAGAGTTAGCAGTAGTTGTCTTTACCTAGAGTATGTGGCATCAAAACATGATTGGTGAATGATATACAGTTTACCATGACCTAAAATGTGTCCCGTATATCTTCTCCTAGAAGGACCTAAATCGGAGACAGTTGTGATAGAATGATTTTCTCTTGGACTATAAATTTGAGATATTATATACTTCAACAAGGGTAATGCGGTGGCAGATGCGCTCAACAGGAGGACCAGTTTGCAGCTGCTGAGTGAGGCAAAATTGTAGTTGGTCGCGATGCGGATATCCTTCACGGATGTTGGAGGAGCTACATACATTTAGTTAATGTCAAATACTCCCCCAATCGTATAGTAATTTTGGGAGGCATAGCTATTGGATGTTGGCTATGATGCCTAACAAGCTCAGTTATCCTCAAGACATGCACCCGATGGAATTTTTATAGGTGGGGGCATGTCATTCTTTTCAAAGGTTGCACTGTAGGGCCAGATACATTGCGAGAGGAGGTGTTGTGGGAGTTACATACATCCACTTTGGTGGTATATCTTAGAGTGGTGAAGATTTACTATGACCTATGACGCTAATACTGGGGGCCATTGATGAAAATTGTGGTGGCTGTGTTCGTTTAAAAATGCATCATTGGTTAGCAAGTGAAGGCCAAGAATCTAGGTCCAGCAGGCTTGGCCCATCAACTTGAGGTACCGATGTAGAATGAGATGATATATCTATGTACTTTGTGACAAGGTTACCATGTACATCAAGTGGTAATGAATCTATATAGATGATAGTTGAATAACTCACCATGTTGTCTCACTTCTTATCCATCAGGGACTAGTGACCAGAAGAGGGGATGAAACCCCTCTATATCCATGAGATATTGAGGCTTCACTGGGTGCCTTAAATGATCATATAAAATCATGACACACTCTTTATATCCTTGATGTGGATGGGGTTATAAGAGGCATCTAGGATGTAGCAACGCTTGAGTTGAGATTTTCATCCCCAAAGAGATGGTCAGTTGGAGTGAACTATGAATACATTGGAGGACAAGTTATGTTCTTACATTGTAGATTTATGTTATTGTTTGGATTACCACCTTCCACTAGTGTAGTTTTCATAAAAAAAATTATCACTTCACTATTCAGATGGAACCATTTGAGGACTCTTACATGAGGCCTTGCGGATCACCCCTATAATGGAATGATGCAAGGTAGTAAGCACATATGGGTCTAGAGATGGTACGATCTACCAATGAGAAGGACAAAATGATCCAGGTGAAGTTGAGGACTACAAAAAGATGGAAGATGTCTTATGCCGATAGGATAGGGATACCCATGGAGACTGATGAGGGAGATCATTTATTCCTTCGGGTCTCACCACAACGAGGATTACAGAGATTTGGATGGGGTGGAAAGCTATATTCGAGTTTCATCAGACCTTTTTTGATCCTGAGCAGAGTTGGTGAGGTGGAATACCACCTAGCTCATCCACCACAGATGCACTAGGTTCATGATGTTTTCCACGTGTCGCAACTAATAAGGTACATGAATGAAGTGTCATACGTCATCAAAAAGGGCACGTTGGAAATTGGTGACGAGGAGACATTTTTGGATTTCTTGGTGGAGATCGAGGGTCGACAAGAGAGGGTCATACATGGGAGGTCGAATCCTGTAGAGTGAGTTCAGTTTCAGTTCATGAATATCCAAGAGAGTACAAGGGAGTAGGAGGCTCAAATTCATTCTCAGTTTGAAAATCTATTTGATTAGTTTTTGTTTTGGCTTTTAGGGACATAAATACCTAAGGTGGGGAGAATGTTATGTCTCATAAATTCTATGTATTGTTTTTAAATAATATAGGATTATTTTGAGACCATATTCTTTGAAGCAATGTGATTCCAAGGCCTGGAGAGCCGAGATGAGAATTTTATTTTTTTTATGTTATATTATATAAATGTCTGAGAGGGGTTTTCTAACATTTGAACCTGTGATCAGATCAAAAATCCAATGGATCCATTTTTTCAGAAATAAAGGATTAACATAGAATGGACTTAACATTTGGTGGAAAGGGATGAACGAAAAAGTTATTTTTTGGAATTTTCAAAAATAGTAAAAATTACATTAAAATGTTATTTAATTTTCTTTTCTCATCCATTGAGAAGAAGATTGAGATGATGCAGGTTACCAACTAGATTCATTTATGAGCCTCATTATTTCCCCTTTATATAGAAATGTAGAAATGCTTTAATGACTTGTAACAGCGATGTTGTTTCATAAATGAAATATCTTAACGACACAATGTCGCAGTGTAATTAAAACATTGAGACATGTTTTCATTTTATTGTGGTTGAGACATTTGTGGAACATGGGATTAAACTTTGGGGATTATATAAGTAACCTTCATGAAAATTCCTCTCCAATGACGAATTACAAATGCTGATGAACATAAAAATATCAACGATACACCCTGATGAATGGAGTCAGAAGCAACAAACAATGCCGAAATACTAAAACCTTGAGGACCTAAAATTGTAGATAACAAATGTCAAATTGGTAAGGGTTATTTTATTTTTAATTTCTTCCCCATTATTTTTTTCAACAAACAATGATCACAAAACATCTCACAATCAGGTTGATCGGCGAATCATGCACTTATGGAGGACGATGACTTTTCATTTGGGAGTTATTATCTTGGATTAGTTTTTTTCTAGTTTGATTAAGCCACAATCCTTGATCCACCCTGTGATTATATGATTCTAATACAGTGGGTGAGGACTGACATGAATAAAACCTAAGACACTCCATTTGTGGGATCTTTTTGAATTTATTAACTGAATCAACAAAACTATGGGTTTGAGACATTTATGGTGAAGAGGACACTCCCATGTGGCCATATGCGCATGAAGCATAATGAATGTACCACTAGAGCGCATCGGTTGGTCTGCCAAATAATCTTTCAGAGGAGGCGGTGCTGGTAGGCTAGACCAGCGCCCTCTGGTCCCCACCAAACTAGTCCAGGTTGTCAGGCGACATAGCGGGTTGGATCCTAGGCCAAACCGGGCCGGGTCAAGCAGGGACCATCAGGCTTGGTCCACTGGCCATGCTAAAATAGACTGACCCAAACCCAAACTGGGAAAGGTCAAGTCTGCTGAATTCAAACCAGGGTATGTGGGGTCCCTAGTCCAGGTTGGTCAGGTCAGTCTGACTGGGTCAGACTGGGCCCAAACACAACCAAACCCTATTTACTAAAACGCCTGTTATTTTCAAAATGTTCATCTGATTGCCGATACCTTTGTGGCGTTGGGACCCCCTACATGCGATGGATATTTTGGAATGATCTATGAATAATTTTATAGATGTTTATTTTCAATGAATGGAATGAAGAGAGGTTCTACCAATCACTCTATATATGGAACCCAACAGTTCGATTAGACTTGATGTATATTGACTATAGACTATGTGTGACTCGATGAAATCCCAATGGGAAGTGGAACTGTTTGTCATAGTAGGCCCACAGTGGTGAGAGGCTTGGTTTGACCCTATAGACCCTTGGTACTCGACAGGACGAGTACCTCTGTAGGGACAAGGTGGGAACCTGCTCTGTGTGACCCGACATGTCGACAGTGGGGAGTGGCTTTGTGTGGCCCTGTATAAACACTTTACTCACCAGGGATGAGTTCCATTGTAGTCCAAGGATAGTGGGATGTGACTTCTATGTGATCGAAAAGGTCCATTGTACTCGATAGAGGAGGATTCCTCCAGTAGTTGAGGAGTTCGATGATGTGACTGATGTTTCTTCTATCACAACCCTAAACGTATAACTTTTGTGAGATAACTAGTGCCTCATTCATTACAATGAGTATTATAGTGTGTTCTTTCCTTCTTGGGGTCTCTACTGTGTATCACATTACTCTCCCCCGCATGGGCTCCACCTACCTGTGTCGTGTCCCATTCAGGCTTTCATCATTTTGACACAGACATTGATGGACCCGGAGCTAGAGGTGGTTTGGGAGACATGACCAACGAATGCTATGATGGTGGACAAGGTGGCCTAAGACCAAGAGTGGCCCAGTAGAATCAGGAGGAGAAGACGATCTACTTCTGCATCCTGTAGCTACACTACCCTCATGACCAGGTGGGGTATTACGCAATTGGTAATAAGGGTTTCCTTTTTATATTTGTTATTATCAGTTCATTAATTGGGTTTGTATTTTTCCCCAATTTTACTCATTGTAATTATACCAAGATTTGTTTTAGTGATACTTGTTTCTTATTTAGTGTGTGGGACTTGGTTGGGTGTGTTTGGGTGAGAACAAGTACTCAAGAAAATGCCACCCACTTCCAGGTTTACACCTTTGGTGATAGTTTCAAACCCATGGCCTTCGGGAGGCAAGATTGGGGTAGTCCTGAGACGGGCTCCAGGGGACAAGTCATGACAATTTATTTATAATTTTTATTATTATATAATTTTGAAAAATTCTTAAAAAACTATAAAATAATAATTAATCAATTAATTAAAAAATCAAACAAATGAATAGAAAAATATTAAAATTGATATATATTGAATAATTGAAAGTGTGAAATGAATTTTATGGCTTAATATGACATATTTTAAATCTATTAAAATATTATATTGTAATTAATAATTTTTCTGTATGTCTTTTAAGTTAAATTAAATGAATTAAGTCAAAAATGAGAATAATTATGTTTTATATAAATAATAAATTAATAAATTATATGAATATAATTTCAATAATGAAATAAGTCTAATGGGATATAATACTTTCTAAAATGACATAACTAGACAATTTATGGGTCTGTTTTTTACTTTACAAGTAAAAATTACCGAACATTAATATTAAAAATTTGTGTTTCCCTAGATAAAATTAAAATCATTTAACAAAGGGTAAATAAAAATGATAATGTTTAAAATTACACCCATATCAATATAAATTATATTTTTATGGTATTATATCACTATATACCATATCTTTTATTCCTTAGTTATATTTATTAATTTTATAGGAGAATAAATCTATTATAATTTAATCTTTTGAGAAATTCCATTTCTGTATGTCACCTCAATTATAAAGGTTCACCACCTCCATCATTTATTTACACGACTTTGTGACTGATATATCAAAGAAACTACCAATTTACCCATATTAATTCTCTAGAAAAATTATAAAGGGGTTTTACTTCCCAAAAGATTAATCCTTGATCCTTTGATTGGAATTTAATTGAGTTTTTTCGAAGAAGAGGTAATTTCCTTACGCAATCACTTTCTTTTATACACTTTATAATATAATTTGAATATGTTTTATTTAACAAAAAATAATTACATAAATGTAATAAATATTATTAAATGTTATTATGAATATTAAAATAACATGATACACCTACATTCCCATCAGATAAGAAGTTAAAGTCTCACTCCCGTAGATGTTTGACTTACCGTCTCTAAGTAGCGATACACTTTTTTTCATCACCAAATATTTAAATTTGAATTATGATAGTTTTAGGTTTATATATTATTTTTTGATATAATTAATCTAGTGAAATTTTTGTATCAGTAATTTTTACTAACTATCCTATCTTCTAGAAAAGACATTATTGTTCATGTGTATGTGTTGACTTCCAATACCATCAAGTGATGTGATTTTTTTTTTCATACATTACATTGATTGTTATGTGGATCAATGTTTTTGAATATACATTATATATTTGATTGAATAGAGATGTTTTAAATTTGAAATAATATTTATTATTCTTTCAATCCATCCATTGGAATATGAAAACATTATTTATACATATATACAAATTTCCAAATCCATGAACGACGTAATTCATTTTTTTAATTTCATTTTATATGAATGAATATGAAAATGTATGTAATGAATATATGTTATGATTATATAATTATTAAACTTATTAATACTATAGAACCATGATCAAAATACAAGGGCTGAAACTCATGAAACATAATATAGATAATAAATGAGGTGGGTATCACCATGAACATTGATTTTAATAAAAACAATGTTAATGATAGGGTGATAAAAGTCTATAAATAAATCATGGATTATAAGATATATATTATTATATTTCTATAATAGGTGTATAATATATATACATTTATTTTAGATAATTTTAGAATATGTATGATAGAATTTAGACTTTAGAGAAGGGATTAATTATATCTCTTATATTTTTGGGATACATATTCCATATTCACTATTATTTTCATGTATGTGGTGTTAATAATATTGAGGAGAATAATTTATGATTAATATTATGAATTTAATGTTCATTTATAGAGTCATATAATGTTATTTATTTACTAGGTATTATATTTCAAATATTATAAAAGTTATAAGGGGTTTGAGATTACAATCTCATTGTTTATCAAGATTGTCTTTAATTATGTTTCCAATGATGAATTTTATAGCCTAAGATACACATGAATTTTCATCTAGTATATTTATTTGTAGAATTTAAATGTCTTCCATTAATGTTACTAACCATTTTCATTTATGATGTAGAAAATAGTTTTTAATAGAAAATCATCTTCATTTCTCTCTTTGATCTATAACCCTTTCTCTTCCATATCAATATTTTCAAAAATGGTTTAAATAAGGTTTTTTATTTTATTATATACTTGATTAATTTTATTTTAACCCATGTTTTTATTCATATTCACCAATTCGACTGGAATATTATATTTCGTATAAAAATGAAGTAAGTTATGATTTTTCAGAAAGTAGTTTGGAAGGAATTTTTTTAAAATGTATTATTAGAATCAATTTTCCCACCATCATGAATAATTGTTTCTTTGAAGATTAGATTAAATTTTTTGATTTTTTTATGGAAACTGTTTTCATTAATAACATCACTAATTTTTAAATATGTTATGTCCAAAATGTGAAGGTCATTTTCTTTAATAATATTTTAATTATAATTTAATGATAAACACATTCATTAAATAGAATAAACCAGGATTTAACATTTCTTTTATAGAGATACAATGGTATATATACATCCTTATTCACTCTTTAAAGGTTTTATGTTTATTATGAATTTATTTTTATAAAACCCATTTATTTTAAATTAGTTAAGTTATGATTAAATGATGATATTATTATGAAAATCACATATTTTCCCGGGATTACAATATAATTAAATTTTTATTAAGCCTATTTATTTTAATGGGTTATGATATAATGAATTATTTATGATCATCTCAAACACGTCTGTATGATTTCCATTTTATGATGGGTGATTCCTTTATATCCCTCCAAATCTTTGGGTGACGATTTATATCTCAAGAGATAAATAAGATTAGAAAAGGGAGTAAAGCTATTTTAATGTGTGAATATTTTCACTATGATGTTATTAGAAGTAAAACATAGCTATTATAATTTTTTGGGTAGTAAAAACAATCAAATTTGATAGCAATGATACCATGGAAATAAAATTTGGTTCTTAATTATAAAACAGCATTCCTTATCTTATCCCTATGTTTTTCTCTCAGGGAATATTTTCTTTAACTCCGTTATGATTTTTGCCTTATGAACTATCACAGTTATTTTCCATAAATTAGAGTTATGGTCTATTATATGTTGAGTATGGTTATCAAATTTCCAAATCATTTTATCATAACCCTTTTTTCATGTTATGAGAATATTATCATTGATATATCAATTTTTAAACCTTAATTAACATCACATATAACCCTTTTATTATGGTTAATATCCCCATCATATGAATAAAGTAATTAATTATGATTTTTATTAGAAGACTGATATTTATGATCAAATAATAGGGAGACAATGTATAGATTTTATGAACCAATTGTTTATGTTTCCAATTTTCCAATGGCAGTGGACATATATGATTATAGAGTGCATCATTTTTTTATTCAATTAAAATTCATATATAATGATGAGATATATTTCTATGAAATGAATGTATATCATTATTCATTACTATAGAATGCATTAGTTATACTTCTGGTAAAGATCATTAATTAGTATGGATAAAAATAATTTTTAAAAAACAATTGTTTCATGAGTAAGGAACATTTTGAATCAAATTTGATGATTATTTGATAGAATGGTCTGATTACAATAGTTTGATATGTACACATTATTTTTTTTTCAATATATTAAATAAGACTATATGTTTATAATAACAAAAAATGATAGATAATGAAAATATCGTCTTTATGAGAAATTGAATGATATGAGAACTGGAATGATAAATCTTTTGATTATTTTTAATCATCAATAATGATATATGATTAAAAACATAAAAATATTTTAGTGCAATACAATTTCATATAAGTTTAAATTGAAAATTATTAATGTTATAAAAGTAATGATCATCGAGGTAATAATATTATATTTTCATATTATGAATATGGTTAGACGATTCTCTAAGAATAATATCTCATATTAAGAGGAAGATGTTTTCTATATGAAAATAAACCACAAATAGAAATGAATGTCCATTAAATATAATGTCTTATATATAAGGATCATATTTTCTCCCTATCCATGCCTTCTAAAAAATGTGAAATTATAGACCAAGTAAGAACTTATATTATACCAATCATTGATGTGAAAGGATTTAAGTGTTTAGGCATTGGTATTAAACAAATATATCCATGTTATTGTTGACATAATAATCATTGAACATCTAAGGATCATACCACCTCAGTTTTATTTACGAATTTGAAAATATATGATTTTTGATACCCATTAACAGGAAAATGATATCATTTAGTTGGGATGATAAGATTATTAACAATGATGCAATAGTATTAGTGATTGTAAAATTGGGTTCTGATTTGATGAAGAATTTATTTATGTCATTATTGATAATGTTTATTTTATGATTTGCATTTACTGAAAAAATATGTGATTTTATTTGGAGAATAAAGATATTTTATTCAAGAGAGGATAAACTATGATATATAAAACCCATAACATGATTATAGTTTTATGGCTGATAATACGTTCAAAGGCTTATACCAAATTTATGATTATTTAGGAGAAGGGATTTAGAGGTAATTTGAATCATTTATAGTGATTTTGGATGAATATTCTATTGATGTTTAAATAACAATTTTATATAAATTATTGCTTGATGTCATTTAAATTATGGTCTGTAGGATATAGGATACATATAATCTTTATGGTTGGAAATTGATTCATAAATAAGGAGATATTTTAAAAGATATGTATTATCATCTTATATATTTCCTTTTAGGTTAATATCTAAAATTTATTATTGTTACTTTGGTTAAGTTCAATATTTTATAAAAGTATATAGTGATTTATAATGGTGATTATTGATATTCTAGGAGACCATTTATTTAGATGCATTATATGTAACCTTTTTCTAACATGTTATTTAACATAAATAATTAATTTTGATGAATGAAATTATAATTCTGAAACTCCAATATGAATGACTTGATATCACCATTTAGGTTAATAGATTAATTATTTTTGTGGTTATTAAGGTTATTTGGTATGTAGGGTTATTTATGTAAATGTTTTATGCATAAGCATTATTGTTGATCTAGAATGTTTTTGAGTTAAATGAAAAAATTTCAATGTTAGTTTATTAAGGGAATTATATTTCATTGTTAAAACAATATGGGTTTGGGATAATTATAATATATATATATAATTTCATCTTATACTTTTTCATTCCATTAGATGTTTATTTTAAATCAATTGTTGAAAACCATATCAAATAATCATTGTTTGGATCAATTGACTAGAATGCGGTGGAAATTGATTATATCATTGAATTTAACATGAAATGTAGGTATATTTCCATATTTGTTTTCATTTAGATTTTAAAATAATTCACCATTTCTAGTAAATTACTATCATGAAAAATACATTATTCTATAAGGTTCAAGTATAATAAATTTATTTTCTTTTAACACCTCATTAAGTCATTGTTTTGTGGTTGTTATCATTATCCTAGAAATTTTCATTATCACTCTCTATTAGCCGTTAGGATTTATTTTTTTATTATATTTTCATATTTCCACTACCGAATACTTTCCTTCCAATATAAAACTATGTATTTTCGGTGAACATTGTACTTCATATTCCCTCTTTTCGGAGGGATGTTCTACTTATAATTTTTATGACGTGGGGTTTCAAAACAAAATTTAAAATTTTAAGACATTTATTTTGGAGAGTAAATTAAAATTGATAGGAAACAAGTTCATAAATGGGGGAGAATGTATCAAACAATGATTTTAGAAAAAAATTCCCCATAAATAATTTTTCATTCTTTGATAGCTAGTGTTACATGAAACACGTTGTTAAAACAAAGCACGATATATAATTAAAAAATTATTATATATGAGATAATTGACCTAAATTTTAATTTTGAGGGTATTAATAAGATTATATAAATAATGAAATATATATATACTTTTACAACTCATTATAAATTTATTTATAATTTCGTAGTAAAAATTCACTCGATTTTTAGTATTGTAAATTAACACTTCAAAAATATGTTTACTTTAGAAACATTTTTTTTCTTTTTTTATGAGAAAATATAATGATTAATTTCTAGAAATATTAAATTTTTTTAAAAATATAAAATCATTTTTTGATTCATAGTATTAAAAATATCTTCTAATTTATGTTTCATAATTTTTTAAAAATATTTATTTTTAAGAGAATAGTGATAATTAACGATTTCCATTAAAATAATATTATATTTTCTATGTAAAATGTTATGTTTTAAAATGGTTTCAAAGTAAAATTATATATTTATTATTTTTAATAATCCTATTATGCTCCTTCAGATTTGTTTTTTTTATAATTTTGGATAAACACGTTTTTTATAAATAAAAAGGCATTTTATTCAAAAACTATTTTAATATATACAAAGATTATTTATATTAATAAATTAAATTATTCAGTAATTTTTAATAATTTTAATTAAATATATATATAGATATATATATTATTTTCTATAAATTATTTCATAATTCATCTAATATTTTTACATTGCATGAGATAAGAATATGACTAGTTTTATGCATAGATACAATATTTTTTATAAATCATGGTTTTGTTTCACTCTATATAATTCTTGTAAAAAATGTTATGACACATTTTTTAGTTTAATTTTATAAAATATATCCTCTATTAACAATAATTATGTAATCATTTTGTAAATAGTCACCTTTTATTTTAGACCAAAATGAGTAGAGACCATTGTAGAATTTATCATGTCGATAATAGGTATGTATAGTTAATATATGATAACATGAAGTTCTATTTTCCTAGTGGTTTCATAATAATTCTTTATATAAAAATGGAATATGAAAATTATTACCTTACTCTAAAATTTCAACTGTTTAATTGACACTTTCCAATGAAAATGACTATTATATTTTTTAATAAAAAATGTTGCCAAATGCCACTCTCATAGTTTTAAATATACATTACTGTTTAGCTTAGGGACAAAAAACATTTTGAACCTATATTAATTATAAAAAGTAATAATGATATTATATTAACTATGGTAATTTAATTATAAATTTTTTTATTATATAATTAAATAAATTAATAAATAATGCCAAAGAAATATTTATTCAATTTGAGAAAAAACATAATAAAGTCTTTTAAAATGCTACTTGTGATATAATTTGACTCATTTATTGTTTCATAAAACTAATATATGTTCATATTTCATATTAATATAATTTTAAATTATTATATTTGATTCAAAACATTGTATTTATGTATTTTATGTAAAATTAAATGAAATCTTTCAAAATTGTCAATAATTAGATATTACCAAAATAATACATTATTAAATTATTAGGAATTAATAAGAGTTTTTATATAAGACAAGGAATAAATTATATGGTAAATAATTTCAAAAAATGGTAAATTATTGGCCAATTTCACCTAACATTAATTTTTACAATCCATTAATATTGAAAAATGTTCTCACAAAAGAAAAAATTAAAATTTGTTATCTATGGGTTATTAAAAATGATATTCTTTAAAATGACTCCAAAACATGTATAAATTCAAATAGTTTATGGGATTAAAACACTATACTTACTTATATTCTTTTCAATAGTCATTTTTAGGAATATGGCTAGGGTATGAATTTATTATATTTGAATATTTTGAAACATTCCAATAGTACCCATCGCAACAATTATAAAATGGAACCTCCAACATCACCTAATTAGACTATTGTGATCCTTCTAGGTTTACCAAAATATTTCATTTTACCTCATAATCATTTATAGACTTTTTATAGAGGTTCTAGTACTACAGAATGTCCAACCTTATGGCCCTTCAGAGAAAGTCATATGGAGTCATTTCAATAAGAAGGTAATCGTCTTTATCAATCACCTTATATTGTAATCTTGTTTACATACACTAAAAAATTGGTTTTTCTCATTAGATAATAAACTTATTATCCTATATATTCTCAATTTTTATAATTATAAATAAAACGCCATTATACAACCTCTTTCCCATCAAGTGATAAGGGAATGTGTCCCTCACACATAAGTACCACTTACCCTATCTATATAGAGATGATATTCATTTTCCATAACCATATCTTATAGATGTGTATTATCATGGGTTTAATGACTTTATATACTATTAATGACACAATGATAATTCACTAATTATAATATCACATATATGTACATATCATCCAACCCTTTGTAAATGACAATGTTGTTCATGCGTATGTATGGACTGCAATCTCCACGAATAGATATGAATCCATTATAAATGATATTTTAATTTTATGGTAATGTAGATAGATTTGATATGTATATATATATATGATAAATACTAAATTAAAATATCTTTCAAAGGCGAATTAATATTTACATTTCTTTTATTCCATCTGTTGAAAAATTAAAACAACCTTCTTGGGTTTGTACAACTGGACATATCCATGAACAATGTATTTCATTTTTAATCCATGTCTCTTATGAATGAGTATAAAAGTAAATACAATAAATTTAAATTATATGTATATCATATCTAAAATTCTAAATAATATAGAATTATGATCAAAATTTACTGATAAATGTTACTAAACCAAAATGTACAGGAAAAAACCAAGCCGATATCAATGGGAATAATGATTTAAATAACTCGTTAACAAATGGGTGATAAAAGGTTACATATAAATCAAATATTATTTTAGATATATGGTTATGTATTGTAATATATTTATAATAAATCATAATTAATTAAAAATTATGTTCCATTTTGTAGGAAGGTAGTTGGACCTAAGATATCAGATATCTGGACTCTCTTTTATTTCTAGGAGACATATGCCATATTCACGAATTGTTCTTATATGAGGTGTATATAATAAATATTAATGTATTTTATGAATATTATTATGAATTTTATAAGGGTTTAAATATCAATAAACTATTATTTATTTGAATGGTCTTATGACTAAAATGATACCAATATTAGAAGGGGATTTATAATACAATCACATTGTTTATCAGAATTTTTATAGATATATTTCCAATGAATAATTATAGTGATATAATAATATTGTGAATATTAAAATTCTATGGTTATTTCCGGAAAATAAATTTTTACCACCATTTTTTTCATCTTTATCACTAATGATACCAAAAATATGTTTTTATGTAAAATCAACATTACTTCCCTCTATGGTTATAAAATATATATATTCTATATGCTTAATTTTCTAATAAAATAAATATTTTTTCCATTTATTATGTGATTTTATAAATTTGTTTTTAATAATGTTTTATGTATTATGAAATTGTTTTAATGGAATCTTCTTATCATGTTCCAAATTTGGTACTTTTTGACTATACTAAAAAAGTATGGTGTGAATATATTCTTAAATTATACATCATGAATTAATTTTTCAACTATCATGAAATATTTGTTCATTGGAAATTCAATTAAAATTTTTCAAGAATCATTTGAACTGATTTTATTCATTTATAATTTCACAACATAATTAAATTTGTGATTTCTAAAATGGAAGGGTAATTTTATTTAAGAATGTTTAAATGATATTTTAATGGAATTTATATTTTTCACAGACAACAACAATAGTTAGCATTTAATTTTTAATATGTATATTTTCAAGTGATCCCAACATTATTCTTTCACTAAATGGTTCGTGATTATAATGACTATAATTTTATGAAACTTGTTTTATAACCATAGGTTATGATACAATGAAATCATGAGATTTTTATAAAATTCTTTTTATACATGGGTTATGCAATGATGAAATTTTTTATAAATCCCATCTTTATTCAAGGTTTTAGATATTAAATATGTTTTATGATCTTATGGTGCATATTTATTATTTTAATTATATGAAGCATTGTACCTAAATATATCTTCAAATAATTTGGTAAAAATATTTTTCTCATTATAAAAACAATTCTTGAATATGTAGTGAACCTAGTTAAATAAGGGAATTCATCCAATTTGATAATCTTGGTTCTGATACTTATCTACTACCATGGTTTGAGGAATGACCTCTTTTTTACTTTGATAATAATTGAAATGAGCCATAACAATTATGGAAATTACTTTCTATGATTATTGTTTCCACATATCCTTTTCATCTGGAAATGTTTCTCTCTCATGGCTCATGTTGTTTTGATTTCACTACAACTCATGTCTTATGAAATAACATAATTGATTCAATGGCTCAACATTATTACCAATGATATAATAGTTATAGTATTGTAATGTTAATATCATGTTATAATACCTTGTTTCTCATGTTGCGATTATATGATCATTGATATATCCCTTTATTACCCTTACAAAACTTATGAGGGCATAATTTTTTTATTTACCTTTTTAAAATTTATATAGAAAGGTCTTTGGTATTACATGTCTAAAAAGGTGACCATTATGATGAAATAATGGGAAGAGGTTTTACATATTTTATAAACTTGTTGTTTATGTGTCTGTGTTTCCAAAGGCTTTAAACCTATATGATTTTTGAATGGATCATATTGTCATATAATTTATATTTATATATTATGTAATGGAATCTATGAATGAAATGTTTTGGTATCTATAATAAACCAAGAGGTAATATACAGAATATAAATAAGAGAATTGCATTCTTTGATTCTTCAGTAATGGATAATATAATTTGGTAAATGAAGTAGTTGTCGAATAATCTATTGTTTATCACTTGAGATAAAATCTAGAATATGAAATAATGATCACATAGAGAGGTAAATAATTTTAATTTTTTTTTTTGAAAAAACACAAAACATTTCACAGAGTAATTGTAACCATTATTTTTGTTATTGATGGATTTTGATACATTCCCAACCAATATAGACTGATATTATATAAATAACTAAAAATACTTTCATAAACCATCCATGGAAAAAATAATTTGAAATAATAATAAACACATTCAAAATTATTTTAGTAATTATGTCACATAGAGAAATTAGTTTCATGGTTTATCATTGAGATAATTATTCAATTTTTTTTTCAGAACTTCAATAAGTAATTATTTCATAATAAGTCAAATATTTTTTTAAATTATCTATTTAAAATATTAACAAATTAAATCACTAAGATATATTTTTAAAAATTCAGAAGAAAATTAAATGTTATATTTTAACACATATTACCGATTAATGACAATATATTATTTATAATTTAAAAAAATTTGGAATATAAATGAAATAGTATTGTTAAATAAAAAATAATAATCTAAGAAATAATTGACACATAAAACAATATAAATAAATTTATTTTAATTTCACAATATTTTAATAAAAGTAATTTCGACCAAATAAATGGAAATTTAATTTTATTTATAATCCATTTAATATAATTATAAATTATTTTTAATGAAATCAAAATAATTAAAATATATTATAAAATAATATAATTATTATATATAGCTAATAAATAAAACCTTGGATAAATAAAAATTCAATTTAAATATATTACTTAGTATCATATAAATATATCAGTATATATAATTTTTTTTAAAATTTTATAATACATTGTAGAATAAGAGAACAAAAATGTTATAACACCATAAAATTTATGATCTTGGTCGTAGTCCATCGTATCACCCATGGCCATAGTCCAAAATTTTAGTCTATAGTTACACATAACTCACCATCATTGGTGGTAACTTTAAGGCCTCAACATTAAACATTACATTATCTTCACTTAATTCCAGAATTCACATTGGGGATCTTTTCAGCTTTAGTGTTATAAATAATTATGCCTTAAATAATACATTACATCTCAAAATATTAAAATGTAGACCCTTCAACTTTATCCAATATTGTCCAAATAATTAAACTCATTAAACAAACCATAATTCTATTCTTGATATAAATCATCTTGAATTCTCCCAGTCTATTTTCCTTCCTTATACCCTATGGAAAACGATACAAATATATGGGATGAACTTAAAAATCTCATTAAGGGTTATAAAATAATGAATGAGAAAATTAGTCCATCAAAACCTACAATTAATGAAATCATAATTTTCAATAGTAAAACACAATCACTTTTATATACCTCATGAAATCATACGATATATGAAAAATACATAGAAACCATAAATCATAATGGTAACTTGGGGCATCCATATCATACTTATATTGTAGTTTCCACAGTTACATAGGGTGTTATATTTGGAATACTGATCATAGAATATTCTTGAAATATCTTAGAAGAAACATTAATGATTACCTCCGTCACGTTACCCAATGCATTAGAGAGATAACTCCGGCTCACCCACCCTAGGTTTATCATGGAACCACCCATACACATAAACTACGCCCATGAACCATAATATAATCATAACACATAAAGAAGCATAATTTAAAGATAAAATTTCTAGACTACAATCATAGGAGATAAAATCAATATATTGGACTCATCAATCCATTATAAAATCAATTATAAATACCCAAATACTTAAAAAGGGTATATGGTATTTTTTTCATTTATAATACTTTACGACTTATTACAGAATAAAAATAATAAATAATTCTTGTGGCGGTGAAAAAGGTCATTGTCCTCACGTACGTTTAAAATAATAATTATATTTATCATTTAGTAAGATGCTTCATAAAAAATTATTCCTTTTGAATAAATTTAAAAGTAAAAGGGTGTTATACACCGCATAACAAAATGTCATGTATAAATCCAATAATGCCTCAGTGAATGAAGATTGAGAATATGTACATTTCGAATATTCGACAGCCTAATGGCCACTATAAAAAATTCAGAAAAAGTGTTGATGAGGGAAAAAGGAGTGTATCAATACATAACATAAAATTTAAAGAAATAAGTATATAGAAGAACATATAACAACATAAATGAATGGAAATTGAAAGATGTAACATAAAAGAAGCTGTTAACTAAAAAAAGATGATGAAAGGTTCCATCACAAAGATCATTTTGTAAATAAAATAGATTGATTATTTGTATTCTCCATAAAAAACATAATTCAATTCTAAATAGAAAATAGTACATAAAAAGTAATTTGTCACATAATTATAGAACAATATAATCAAGAAGTATATGTTCAACCTTAAGAATGGAAATAAGGTTATGAATTTCACATACCTTGAGTCTGACTCATCACATATGTTCCTTATTCTTCTTGAATAATAACCTTAAGATAATTTTGACTTGCTTGAGAATAATTTTAATGTTTATTATTTCTTTTATATCTCTTATTACAATGTTATAAACATTACATAATTAATTAAGTTAATATCAATCATTTTGCAGATATTTTGTACATGAGTTAAAAATGAGAGTGTTTGAATTACAAATTATCCATGTAGTCCAAAGTAAAGTATACAAATAATTTAATTAATGATTTAAATATCATATATATCCAGTATTTATATTTTTTATAATATTCCCTAACATTTGATTATAAGAAATACAAATCACCATTCATGGAGACGGTAAGCCATACGTACGCATGAACGGTACATTAATTTTTTTTCAAATTTAATAGAATGGAAAATAAATGATATATAGTTGTATTATAATTACAGTGTAATATCATATTTTATATATGTTATTTACTTTCATTATCACCATACTTTATATGTTCCATGTATAGAATGAACGAGTCATATCACATTGAGGGGGTGATAGTCCACACTTCTTCAAATGAAATTATCGTATTTACATGTTATGGAACCCATAAAGGTATGCTATAAATGAAAAATAAAAAAGATTAGAGAGAATATAAATATAATATGTATCACATATAAATAAAATTCCCTCATAATGGCCACCATGATAGATGGTAAGAGATAATTGATTAATCATCGTTTGGTGAGGCAGTAGTTCGTCGTCCACATGAACAATATTTTTTAAATAAAATAGATGGAGGTGTGGGTATGTTTATTTTGAATCCATATCATAAAAAATCCACCTATATGGAGGATACTAGTTTTTTATGTTTTCAATTAATAATATTATAACAGAAAGTGTAGATGGAAAATAAAATAAATGAACTTCAGAGAAGGTGTTACCTCTATATTGGTTATCTCCCTTTGGTTTGAGCCAAAAGGCTTTATTGAATTATCTTATACCAATGATAAATATTCTAGGTGGAATATAGGGATATTGGGATCTTCTTGGAGTAGATTGTGGATGATCCAAGTGGTTTGAGAGGTGTGTGTAATGAGCTAGAGGTAGTGGCCTTTTATACGGGGGAGGGGCCTCTAAAAATAATGTCTTAATGTATTATTTTATTATGAAATTATTTTTGGTTTTTAATGGTCCGAAACTCATTAAAATCAAATTTAAGAGGAATATATGTCGAAAAAAATAATTCAATAATATTTGGATAGGTTTTGGAAATTTTTTAATCCTTATCTTTTTTATTCAACACTTTTTACTCTTACTATTTTAACAAGTATTTAGCACTTTGAGAATCCAAATAGATTCGAAAACCTGAAAATTATCCAATTAAAGGGTATATAATAAAATATTAGACTTATGAAAACTATTTGGTCAAATATTATTTTTTTTTTGTAATTTTATAAGATTTAATAGATTATTTTATATTTTAAAATATGAATTACGTCAATTTTGACACTATTCATAACATAACATTTCAAAATCCATAAAAACCAGATAGACTCGAAACAAATTCATGAATAAAAATATATCATGTATCTATCATCGAAAAAATTAGTGGATGATATCAAAATAACAAAATTACATTTACTATAACATTTATATATCATTTCTTTGAATCCCTTATTAATGAAGCAATCACTGCATCACCATTATGTCATAATTAAATTTATTAACATAATTTATAAAAATTATAACTAAAATTCAATGATATAGTAATGAATTTAATATTTTTACTGAATATTTATAGTTGAAGAAATTACTTATATAACACTATATAATAATTGAATTACTAAAATCTATATCTGTAGGTTATATTTTCCATAAATTTTTGTTAAATGTAATTAAATGTCATTTTCACACACAAGTGGATCCATGGGGTCCTAAAATAGACCTAAGGATGCCCATGGACCAAAATATTTCATTCAATTTTGACATGACAAGTTTTAGTGTAATTAAATATTATTATTTAAATATTATAGTTTTCCTTTATTTACTAGATCTATCCTTTAACCAATGTAAATAAAATATTTACTAAAGTTACTATTCATAATGCTTAAAAATAAAGGTTTCCTATTTAAAATATTTGTACATATTGATTCCAAAAATTGAATCCATTTTTCCAAATTCAAAATACAAAAGTAGCTGAAATTAATTTAAAAATAATTCCTGTTGTCAAAACAAAAAAACGTGTTTTTATGAAATAATAACTATCAAAAGATTGACATGGTTTTATGTCTAATTAAAAAGTGAAAGTACTGAAAATCCAAAAAATTGACTAAATGGTAAAAAACATAATTCATCTAAACTTTAAAGACAATTAAAAATATAATCTAACCATATAAATAAGTCAAATGAAATGATAGTTTTGACTTACAATGCATTATTTTTCACTATACACTAAAAATTGATCTTTATCAAAAAAATTAATAAATTTAGCAAAAATAAATAATTATGTCCCAATTATAAAGAATATGTTTATTTTTTTAAATAGAATATATATAAAAGTGTCAAAAAATAGATTTAAAAGGGGTTCACCATCAAAAGGCGGTAAAAATAAATTCTAAAAATATTAGAGTATTTATGATTAAAATTGGATTCATTGTAATTTTATGCCTCAAAAGTTTGTTGGATAATTTAAAAAACCATTTAACCAACATGTTTAATAATAATATAGTTAGTATTCTTCACTCTTTCTAATACAACTGCTAAGAGTAAACTACCATTTTAAAATAATAATAATATTATATTATTTTTTGGTATAACTCAATGATGTGTGCAACATAAGATCTCAAAGAATCCCATTTTTGCTTGTCGGGTACGCTATCAAACACAACATCCCACTTCAAGTGAAATTATAATTAAATAAAAAATATTAAGAAATATAGAAATGGGATATTTATTATTTACATTGGATGTTACATCCTTCCCCCCTTCTGGAAATTGCGTCCTCGAAATTTTGTTCACTTATCAAATACTTGGGGGTATTTATCCCTCATAGAATCTTCATATTCACATGTTGCCTCTTAAACCATATGGTTTTTCCACAAAACAATTACTAAATGAATTACGTAATTCTACAACACTTGATCTCTTTGGTCAAGAATCAAGATAGGATGATCCTCATAAGAAGGATTGTCTTCCAAATGAACTTTCTCGAGACTCAAAACATGAGATGGATCTAATATATACGTTCTCAACAATGAATCATAAAAAACATTATGTACCTGGAATAAAATTAGAGGTAAATAAACTCTCTAGGTAATTTATCCAATATTATTGAAGATTTCATAGGGTCCAATGAACCTTAGATGCATCTATCCCTTCTTACCGAAACACATCACACTTTTCCAAGGCGAATCTTTAAGAACCAATTGATCACATACATCAAATAAATGATCCTACCTCCGGTTATCCTCATAACGTTTCTACCTTCTATGTACATTCCTCATGTGTTTTTGAATCCACATAACATTATATTCCATCTATTCTACCAACTTCGGTCCCATCAACTTCTTTTCACATACTCCATTCCAAAAAGATAGTTTTCAACACCGTTTTCCATATAATGCCTCAAATTGAACCATCTATAAACTGGAGTAAAAACTATTATTATAAAAAAACTCAACAAATGAAATATGTTTGTCCCAACATCCTAGGTAATCCATTCAACAGGCACACAGAATTTCTTCTAATGTCTGAATTGTTCATTCTGACTTCCCATCTAATTTCGGATAAAAAGATCTAATAAAATATATTTCTCTACCGAACGACTTCGTATGGCCTTTTTAAACGTTAGAAGTGAAACTCAAATCCTGATCAGATACAATGAAGACGAGAAATTTATGTAACCTGACTATCTTTTTAACATAAAACCATGAAATTTTATGTAGAGATAGAGTATTACGAATAGGAATTAAATGATCAGATTTAGTCAATCGGTTAACAATAACTCAGATTTCATTATTACCTTGAGATGTCTTTGCTAATCCCACAACTATGTCCATGGATATATTTTCCCATTTCAACTCAGGTACTGGAAAAGGCTGAAGAATACTTTTTGGTAATTGCTACCATGCTTTAACCTATTGAAAAATAAAAAAAATCTCAAGGTATATTCATAAATATCTATTTTCATTCAATCCAACTAGTAATACACCCAATGAACTCTGTACATTTTCATACTAAATGGATGAACTAAAAATAGAGAACTATGAGCTTCACATAATAACTCTTTCTTCAACTAGGAATCAGATGGAACACATAATATCTTTCCAAACCTCAAAACACAAACTTTATCAATGTTGAATTCATGTAACATACCCTTATGATATAAATCTATATTTCTCTACAACTCACTGTCTTCCATCTACACTTGCTTAATTCTGTTTGATAGTGATGACTTCACAGACACCTGAAACAAAATAGGGGAATTTTATGTACCAATAACTTCTATGCAAAATTTCATCAAATTGTTAATCAAAGGATCTTGTCCCAAATGTGACATGGTTAATGTA
Source organism: Viscum album (assembly GCA_963277665.1). Classification (NCBI taxonomy): domain Eukaryota; kingdom Viridiplantae; phylum Streptophyta; class Magnoliopsida; order Santalales; family Viscaceae; genus Viscum; species Viscum album. The sequence continues at coordinate 1,197,373,606 of OY728139.1, forward strand.
GCATTACTTTTTTGACTCAAATCATCAACCACGTTGTTTTATTTTTGTAGACTGTAATGAATCATGCAATCATAATCTTTTATTAATTCCAACCATCTCCTATATCACATGTTTAATTCCTTCTAAGTGAATATATACCGCAAAATTTGGTGGTCAGTATATATTTCCCACATTATGAAATACAAATGATTCCTCAAAATTTTAATGCAAAACACCAATAGCTAATTCCAAATCTTGTGTACAGTTGTTTAACTCATGAGGTTTCAACTCCCTTTAAGCATGTAAAATTACATGATCATTTTTCATTAGGACCCAACCATGTCCTTTCAACGAAGCATCATTGTATATAACAAACTCACCATTTCATGAAGGTAATTCCAATACTGAAACATTGACTAATCATCGGTCTATTTTTTTTCATACTTGAAAATGGTTGGGCCATTTACTAGAGAACTGTATGTAGGGGAAAATAATATTCGCTTTCAGAAGAATGTGAGAAATAATGATCGCAAAAATTATGAGAATAATGAGGTAGAGAATTCATTGGTTGAAAGACTAGGTGGGAACACTACAATAGATCCTCTGGAGGATGCGATTTACCAAACGTTGCTCGGGTTTTCTAGAAAGATGTTTTGGTCAAGGATGAACATGATGCAGTTTTAAATTAATTTGACATGCATCCCTTGATCTAATGTATAGGGAACCAGGTGAGGTCAGTGAATCCACTTGCTCTGCATCCTAGCCCGATAGTCCAAGACATATTTTGATGTTTGGTAGGTGATCTCAATGGAGTGGGCATTCTAACCATAGTGCTAATTGGTAATGTAGTTTGTAGGATCAATTAGTCTAGCCTTGTAGGGGAATGACAATCTGAAATCAATGAATAATGTTTTATAGGGAAAATATCTTGTGAAAACCATGTGGTCGTTTTAGAGGACACTTATAAACAACTTCAGTTCATGGGGTGTGGCTTCATAAAGCCTAGTCATACTGAGGCAATCAGCCATTTATCGCTGGATGGGGGGCTGGCTTGGGTTCATATATCACTCCTTGGGGTGGATGTGGTTATATATCTGGAATGGAGTTACCAATAGTGGGTGAGGGATAAGATCTAGAAATCATTCGGACATCAGTTCCCTTGTGTAATAGTTTTTAAGGACTTCTAGAGGGTGATGTGAATTCGGATTCCATTACCCTTGGGGAGAGAGGTGGGGTCAGCGTGAAGAAATACAAATGGAGTGAACATGGTCAATTGGATGATTAGGATTCATGTCCAAAAACAAATATGGGTTTCAGGAAGAGGAAGGGGAGGAAATGATACTCCTTGCTACCCCCCATTTGGAGACTCTCTCTGCAAAGAAGATGAACAACAAGATGATAGACATGGAGTCTCAGAGAAAATAGATGCCATAGGAAGAGGATGATCAGAACTTGGTTCTCCTTTTATGCTCCAAAGAAGAAGGAATTTAGCAGTTCATGATGCTCATCTCATTGGAGGGGGAGGCATCCAAGATGATGGGGATGTTTCTATAGGTGTCTCTAAATGAGGAATAATTTTCATGGATTTAGAGGCCTGACATAATTATGGTACGGGGTTTCAATAGAGGGAAAATCAATGTTGAGGAGTTCATTTAGTCATGGGACCATCTTGCTAATTATTTTGAGAAGAGGATAATGGAGGTAGCTGACCTACAGGTTTCATCTTTATCCTATAAACTTTTTAGAGAGAGGGATTTGGTTAATATTATTTTTTCCTGAATGATTCCATTTTAGATGGTAGTTTTGGTCGGTTGGTTTGATAGGATTATATGTGAGTGATTTTTTGTCCTTTGGATCTTCATGCGGTTAGTCTTTGTTTGGATGTTTGGTTCTTCTTTCCAGCTCTCAACTTGGGCCTATGCCAGAAGGGGATCAGAGTTTGCAGTCTTCATCAGTGCATGACATTTGGATTGGGAGGTTTTTGCTCTACCATCATAACCATTCCCATGCACATATGTAGGGACATCTTGGGCACATTTTTTGGGGTGGGGAATGTCCAATAGTTTTTTTTGGGTTTTCATTTTATGCTTGGGTAAAGATTTTGTTCAAACTGATTTTTTGGTTTCTAACTTTTTCCTAAAAAGTGTTTTGATACTTAAAAAGCTATTTTCAGCAGTTATATTTGTAGTTCTTGGCCATTCTTCAACATATTTTCTTTTAGAAGGGTAAATAGTTATGAAACCAATAAAAAATTTGACCAAGAAATGAAATTTGATGCAACTGAAATTCACTCTTACTTAAATTTTCATATAGTTTCTTTTCATTTATGGTTTTGAAAACAGTCCTTAAGTTACATTCCAGATCCTATTTACTTTTAAATTATAAAAATATATTATCTATAAACACAACCACCTTTTATCACATGATTCTACTGAGCCATCACTACAAAAAATATTCACTTCTAATTCCATCCACCTCAGGATGCTAATTTAGAAGGTTATTTCCCACTATATGCCTTCCCTGCACAACATCTCTATTTCCTCTATAAAAATGCATTCGTAACACACAAAAATCTTAGGTAAAGAAATATATTAATCTATAAATGATATATTATTTTAATCTTACAATAAATTAAATTATGGATATTTATTTAACAATATTGTACCACCTAAAGTTGTCTAAACCGAACACTGATACCAACTATAAGGACCCAACCATAAGCAATACAAAATAATTATATAATTCATGAATTCACATTGAGGATATTTATACATTTATCGTTTTAGATAATCAGGACATAAATATTACATTACTTTTCAAAAGATTACAAATTACACACTTCTACCCTATCTAATTTTTTGATAGTAATAAAACTCCTAAAATAAAAGAAGAATTATTTTCTTGATATAAATCATCCTGAATTCTTGCATTACCTTTACCTTCTTTATACCCTATAAAAAACATTTCAAAAACATGATATGAACATAAAACGTTCAGTATTGGTTATAAAATAAGGAATGAAAACATTAGTTCATCAATACGTACAATAAATGAAATCATTCTTCTCAATAATAAATCACAATCTCTTTAACATACATCATGAAATCATAATATTAATGTATAACACATAAAAATCATAAATTAAAAAGGTAATGTGTGGCATCCATATCATACTTACATTGTAGCTTTCACCGTTACATAAAGAGTTTCATTTGGTATTCCCACCACAATATATGCCCTAAATCTCATAGGAGAAACAGTAACATTTACCACTGTCACCTTACCCAATGCATTAGAGGGCTATCTCGGGCTTACTCATCCTTATTTTATCACGGAACCACCTGTATACATAAACAATTACCAAGAACAATAACATAATCATAACTACTTAACACACATTAAGTAATGAAAAAATTTCCACATTGCAATCACATAATATCAGTTTAATGTTTTGAAATTTTAAATCCATTATTAATATCATTATCAATAACAAATTATGTAAAAAGGCTATATGGTATTTATTTTCTTTTTAAAAATCATTATGTCTTTTGAAAGAACCCCAATATCAAATAATCACTATGGTGATTGATGAGTTGGTTTTCGTCGCGTACGTTTGAAAGAAACATTTTTTTGTCGTTTAGTAAGATGCTTCATAAAAAAATTACTTTTCAATAAAATTCAAATTCAAATGTGTATATAAACTATATAATGTGATGTCTTGAATAAATCAATGTATGCCTCAATGAATTGAGATTGAGATGAAGTCCCTTACAAAACGTTGGCAGCCTAATGGAGTCACATAAAAATTCAAAAAATGATGTGATGAGAGCGAAAAGGGTTTCTCATCACATAGAAATAAAATGTAAAAAAATAAGGTCATAGAAGAACATATCCCAACATAAGAAAATGAAAATTAAAAGACATAACTTAAAAGAATATTTTGACTAAAAGAAGAGGTTGAGAGGATCAGTTACAAAGATCATGTTGTAATTAAAATAGATTATTTATGTGTATACAATATTAATACACATAAATCAAGTATATATACATGATAGTAAATCAATCATAATTTCTTAGATAAGTTGAAGATCAACCAAAATAATGGGAATTTGGTTAAGTAGTTCTCTTCCTTGAGTTCGACTCGTCGTGTATGTTCATTGTTCTTCCTGAATAATAAACAGAAGTTAATTTCTACTTGTTTCAAAAACATTTTCAAGTATATATTTCCTTTTTTATCACTTATTATCACATTATAAACATTACATAATTATTTATGTTAACATTAGTCATTTTCCCAATATTTGGCAGTTGAGTTAAAAATGAACTTGTTAAAACAACAAATTTTCCTAGTGGGAAAAAGTAAATTTTCTCTATAATTGTATTTGTGATCTAAATATCATATATATACATTATATACTTATGTTAGAATAGTCAATAATATTTTGATTTATGAAATGAAATTAATTGTTCATGGAGATGGTAATCCATATGTATGCATGATTACTACTTTGATTTCTTTTTCATATTTATTGGAATAAAAAATAAATTATATATAGGTATATAATAATTAATTTATAATATCATATTTTATTTATGTTACATAAGTTAATTAACCCCATATTTTATACTTTCCATTTATGTCATGAATGAGTCATATCACTTTGAGGGGGTTTTAGTCTGCACTTCCTCAAATGAAATTATCATATTACCCATTATGGAACCATAACGGGATGATATTAATATAAAATACAGAAACACAGATACAATATAAATATAATATATATCAAATATAAATATAGGGCCATAGTAATGTCCACCATGAGAGGTGGTAGTATATAGTTGAACAATCATTATTTCGTGAGGCAGTAGTTTGTCATCCATAAAAACAATATATTCTAATTCCATTAGATAGAGGTGTGTGTATGTGTAGTTCGAATCCTTCTAATAAAATCATCTTAGTATATTTTGGATACTTCTTTAGTTATGTAATCCAATAATTAGTATATAACAGGTAATGTACATGGATATTAAAAGAAAATAACTTGAGAGAAGATGTTACCTCAAAATTTGGTAACTCCCTTTGATTTGAGCCAAATGGATTTCTTGAAATTTCTTCTGCCAAGGGAAAAACTTCAACTATGAAGAGGGGGATGTTTGGGAGCTTCATGGATCATTGTTTTGAGGATCCAATTATTTTTATAGGAGTGTGTAATTGATGAGAGTTGGTAGACGTTTATAAGATGAGGAGGAGCTCTTTATGATGTTTTGAAAGTATTATTTTACTGTAAAATTATTTTGAGTCTTAAATGGTCCAAAACATATTAAATTCGAAGAAAATATGAATATAAGTACAAATAAAATTATCCAATAAGAATTGGAAATGTTCTCAATATTTTATAATCCTTTTATTTTTTATTTAACACTTTTTACTCTTACTGTTTTATCAAACATTTAACACCTTGAGAGTCAAAATAGTTACCAAAACATGATAAATGTCCAATTAAAGAGTCAATAATAATTTTTTATACTTATTATAACGATTTGGTATAGTATTAGATATTTGTTTTAAAATATTACAATATTTCATAGAATATTTTATATTTAAAAATATGAATTATTTCAATTTTCACACTAATCATATCATGACTTTTTAAATATCCATAACAACCTGATTGATTTGGAAAAACATCATTAATACAATGAAAACATGTATCTATAATGAAAAATTTGTTTGGGTGGTATCCAGATAACAAAAATACATATATTTTATCATTTAATATATTTTTTATTTGATTCCTTTTTTAATGAAGCAATCATTACATCACCATTGTGTCATAATTAAATTTATTTATTTAATGTCTAAAAATTATAACTAAAATAACATGATGTAGTAAATCATTTTATATTTTAAATTAATTTTTTTAGTTGAATATATCACTTATAAAACACCATATAAAAATATATTTACTAAAAGATAACTCTGTATGTTGTAGTATCCAGTACATTAAATTAAAAGTAATTAAATGTTATTTTCACACCAAAGTGGCCCCATGGGGTCCCAAAATCAGCCCAAGGATTCCCTTGGTAGTATTCATTTCATTATATAGGGTTAGTAAATGTGTTTGGGTAATTTAAAATTATTATAATATTATTTTTCTACCTTATTTAGCAGATTTATCAGTTAACTATGGTTAATAAAATATTTACTAAAGCTACTTCTTATAATGTATAAAAATAAAAGTTACCTATTTACAAAATTCTTTCCTCTGGATTCCAAATATGGAATCCATTATTAAAATTGAAAACATGGAATTTTTAGAAATTAATTTAATATTAATTCATGTAGTCAAAACCAAAGAGCGTGTTTTTAAGAAATTAAAACTATAAAAAGATTGACATGTGTTTATTTCTAATTAAAAATTAAAATTATGTACAATTAGAAAAAATGGAATAAATGGTAAAAAAATAATCTAATTACACTTTGAAACAAATTAAAAATATAATATAACCATATAAATAAATTTGATGAAAAGATAGTTTTCACTTAAAATGCAGTATTTTTCACTATTCATTAAAAAAGAACTTTATCATAAAAATACCAAAACAATTGCTCAATGTAAATATAGATAACCCTATTCAAAATAAGAAGGATAATTTTTCAAATGTAACATATAAAATTGAAAAAAACAAGATTTAAAATGGGTTCTCCATCAAAAGAGGGTAAAACAACATTTTAAAAATATTAGAGCATTTATGCTTAAAATTGGTTTCATTCTCATTTTAAGCGTCATATTTTTTTTGGATAAATTAAAAAACATTTATGAATTTTTTTTAATCATAATATGGTTAGTTCTATTCATTTTTTCCAATACTATATATAGGCGTTAACTACACTTTTATAATAATAATATTATAATATTAGTTTTCAGCAGAACTCAATGTTTTGTGCAACGTTAGATTTTAGAGAAATACATTGTTGTGTATTGGGTATTCAATCGAACAGAGCATCCAATTTAAATTAAATTTAATGTTTAATTCACATATGTTATAACATATGAAAATAGCATATCCATTATTTACATGGGATGTTACTGTATCGTTTTACGATCGAAGACAAGAATCACAAATTGATTTCGACATCCCCCAAAAGATGATGTGAGTGAAATATAATGATACATTTATGATTATTTACAATAATGATTGAAACATCACCTTATATGAACTCTTCATATAAACAATTAAAATATACATGCAACATCAATCTAATAATACTCACTGAATATCCATGATATTGTAAAAAAACATATACCTGAATATTTTGTGATCTATATGCATGAGAAAAGATGAGGTTTATTATTATTAAAACTCACCTATAAAATTATGTTTATCTTGAAAGTAAAATATATATTAAGCAACTACATATAAACAAAAACCGGATCATCGAAGCTTGGTAGTTTGTACATGTGATCATGTTGACATATTCATAGAAGGGTGACTAATTCTAGTATGATATGATATCATATGAATGGGGGAAAACATGTTAGTGTGTGATTCATGTATATAAATTTGAAGATATATCATCCATGAATATCATGGATGTTGGATGGTTGAATCATATAATGTAAACAAGGTCAAATTCACTGACCATAGAATGATGTAGTCACACGAAAGAAAGAAATAAGTAATATGAGAAGTAATAACCAAATTATAGCATATACCCCAGGTCGAACAATTAATCCCTGGTAGAAAGAAATGTGATATCATTGATGAAGAAAATTACATTTTTGGAATCATAAATATTCTAATATCAATTTAATAGAAAAATATTAATGGATGCATAATAGATAAATTTTAGTAGCATAGGATGATGAAAATATAAAATTATAATGAAATTTATCAAACATTAAACATTAAAAAGTGAATATAATTAATCTATCTATACAAAAAAATTAAAATTATTTAATTGAATATATAATTATATTACAATTAATAATCCATACATTAATTCATAGGAATAATTGGATAAATAAAAACAATCAATGAAGTGTTAAAATATATATGTTATAAAATAAAAATACAAGGTGAAATAAGATTACCCATTTAATAAAAATCATTGATAAAATTACTTACTAAAATAATTATAATAAATTGATGGTACGCATTATCAGTTTTTTTTAATTTTAAAAATAATTTATAATATTTTATTAACAATAATCAACATTAAATAAACTCCCCAAAAATTAACATGCTACTTTTATGAATTTTGATTGGTCTTGGTATTGAGATATCCCTTAATAAAACATCTATTCTTTTCTCCCAAAAAAGATCCTCAAAAGGATACATTCTCTATTATATGTCATGTATTTTCTTTTAGGATGAAAAAAATGAGTTACATCATTTAATAACTTCTAATTTTATGATTATATTATAATTTTTATATTTTTATTAACATCACTTTATTTCATTTTAGTTCAGTTTTTTATGTAAGATAAACAACTGATATAATGTTTAATTAAGGGAAATTAAATTATAAAATCCAAGGGGGTTAAAAAATGATCAAGATCATTAATCATTTTTTAGTTAATCTGATGTTTAGTATCTTTGAAATTAATTACCTCTTTTAAATAATGAAACTTTTTCTTATTTATTTTGTTGATTTTTTTACCCTACATAATTGTGTTGATTCACTCATCCTCGAATCATGAAAATAATTCATCCAAATCTATATTAATTGTAGTTTTGAGTTCAAATTTTTTAGATACCATTAAATTGATTTTTATGGTTTCATTATAATCCATTTACATCCCATAGATATCATATTCATGTTGGGGTATCTCTTTATGCATAATTCTAAAAATTACATGGATATTTGAAATAATTTTTGTGTGGGTAGTTATATAGGACATAGTTTTTTTTTCATCAATTGACTCATTAGGTGAATTTTCATAATTTATATCTTCTTCACTAATACAGGGTTATTATATAGGAAATATTTCACAATATATTTCTTGTATACTTTCATTATGTATATATGGGACTAAAATATTCTCCACTTCCTTATTTGTGTACTCAAACACCGTATCTTGATCGTCCATGAATGGTTTTTTCTATCCATATTTTTTTCATGGTTATCTTTTATGCATCACCACTTTTACCATGAGGGAAATGTTTTCATCATATTAAGGAGGAGAACAAAAAATGATGAATCTTAAATACATCAATGTTTAATGCCTTCAAATAATGAAGAGACCTCTTTCATTGATTATACCTTTCCAAAATTATTTCTCTTTTTTTATTCTCATTCTTCTTTTCCTTAGAATATATATCTTCGATGAATATATTGACGAGGAAAACAAATTATTCATTAAATATTCACTTCGTATAGCCATTGAAAAGTGAAAATTAAATAATCAAATATAACAATCAAAAGGAGGTGTATCCTACCATTGATACCAATTGAAATGGATCACAAATATATGTGACCATGCTAATAGGGTAGGGGTAGATCATTGTGGGATTAACTATCAAAACCTTTAAAAAAAATTTACCTCCTCACATGTTTAGTGAATGGATTTCACTTTATATCTTTTTATACATTTATTAATTAGTGTAAATGTAAATGTGGAATATGGAAGTATCATAAGAGATAAAAAAAGTTGTCGAAAAGATACAAATCCCTAAGGATGGATAGGTTTTTAGTGTATGGTGGTTTATGTCCAATTAACACAAAACATCCTTCTCATCATCCAATAAAAAACAAAAAATGGTATATCATGGAAATCATTTTTATGACACCAAAAAGGTTCAATTTAAGTGTCAATTTATTTTCCTTTTTGTACAAAATAATAGGATTCTACCACAATTAATCAAGATCACAAATGTTTAATCAATTCCCATATGGACTATATTAATTAATCATCATCTTTTCCAAAATTAATTACATTGGATTTACTAATTTTCATTAGAATTATAAAATAGAAGAATATTTTATAGAGGGGACACTTAAAATTGTTGGATTTTCATTGAATGATTGAAATATGCCACTCACAATATATTCTTATAATTTTTTTAATAATATTTTTCAATGCATATAATTAATATTTTATTAGAATAATTGGTTAATAAATCTCACAATATTTAATACATCAATGTTTGTAACATATTTAGTATCAGATATAAGTCATATCAGATGATTTCTATTTTATGAATAACCGTGTCGAACCATTCATTTCTACACCACTAGTATTAATATATATTTACCTAGGAATAAATGTGAATATCATCATTATTAAATTATCTCATATTTAATATTAAAGGTTAAAATTCATTATCCTCATTTGTAATTTCATTTATACTTTCAGAAATCCATCCATTAGTAGATTAATTTATCCCATGAAAATAACCCTAATAACTCATTCTTCAAATCAAATTTACAAATTAAAAAATCTAAATTAATATCCTTATATTTTTGAAATCAAGATGATTTGTTTTTGAAATTTAATATCACTTGAATAGTTACGAAATATTTCTTATATGTGATATTAAATTACCAAAATATCATATTATTAGAAATTTTATAATCCATTTCAATGCATCATCATGCCTGCTCCCATGAAGTACACAATTTAATCAGGTATTCATGTTCTTTGGTATTATATTTTTTATATGTTATATATGAATTAAAAATAATATTATATCTACTCATATTATTTCATGAATGTTTTATGAACCTGGTATAACGACCCATACTTTTCATACATTTATTATTCATCTTAATAGACTAATATTCATTTCATAACACAATGATTCCTATGATAATTGTTTTAGTCTATTATATTTTAGAAACATGAAACAAAAAAATGGTTCTTAAAATATCAAAATCATATCCCACTTATTTATTCACAACAATAAACCTTATAAGACATTTCATACTTAATAAATTCCATCATAACATGGGGAAAGAAAACATAATAAAAGGGGAGCTTAAATTCTTAGTAATTGAAAACAAGGGAGATAAAAATGATCATATATTAATAACATGAGAATAATGGTATAAGAACATAATATTATAATTTTTATACCTAAAATACATATCAATGATCATAGTCGTATTTCATGTCATAAAACATCACAATTTGAAAGACATAAATCATAGCAGAATCAGAGAAACTTAATCATGAGATCATAATTTCGGCAAAAGTCATAGAATTATGGGACAAAGGTAACATATAAAATCATTTAATTTGTATTTTAAGATATATTACAAGAAAATAAGTGTGTAATGGGTTCAATCCTAAAGAAATTTTAGTATTAATGGATCACTCCCAAGAATAGCAGAGGTGAAATAGTTCCTTACAAAACTGGCTTTACTCTCCATTTCATTGTAATTAATATGATGAGATATTAATAATTACCCAATTAATTGGAGAGATATATAGTTCCCACCAATAACAAAATGGAAATCATACATATTTATAATGTATGAAAATAAATTAGTAATTATATCATAGACTATTAAAAAATAGGTTCTTTAGTCATTTATTCGTAGTATAACCCATTTAAAATATATTGGCCACATAATAATATTTTAATTACAAACACAAAGTATCTATAGAATTGATAAGGGTGGTATCATCTGATAACAAACATTTAATATTTTAACTAGCATCAAATACTTCCATGTTAGATGGAAAATCATTTTAAAAGATAACATGGAATATTAATTGAGGAAAATAAACTCACTATTTCATAATCAATATTTTAAAGCTATTAAAATTTAAATGAAAATATTTTCTTTAAAAATTACCTCTTGATATAATAAAGCATGTTTAAAAAAAATTAATCATTATATTGAGAAAAAACTATCATTAAACATTCGTCAAAAATTTTCCATTAATAATTTTTTCAAAAAAGTAACATGGTACCACATTTAGAGAACAAGAAAAGGATTTATTTCAAACTGTTTTGTAAAAATTCAGTCTTGTGAAAAAATGACATAAAAATTCATAAGAGAATAGAAAAAATTTCATGAAAACATTTATAGATACAATTGATATGGAAGTGATCTAAATTAATGTCATATATATATATGGTTATAATCCCATAAAAACATTTTTTTAGGTAGTTATTTTTTTATAATTTTAATCCATATCATTTTTATTGACACTTAATGAACCTATTTTAATTTTAATTATGGTAACAACTTATTTAGTGATAATGTTTTTAATGATTACATATAATGAGAAATTATTATAATTAATGGAAAATTTATTACTTTTTAGACCTTTTAATAACAACAATGGTTTATTTACCGATTTTTATAGTTTCTTAATATATTAGTAAATTATATTTTTGATAAAATATGATTATTGGGAATTTGGAAACTTTTTTAAATTGTATTACATAAAGAAAAAGTTTGAATTAGAAGATAATATTTTAATATCAATAGTAATATGTAATAATATGGTATTAAATTCATGTAACACTATAAATTACACAAATTTACAACTTTTAAAAATTTTAACATCAATTTTTTATATTACCATTAAATGAATAAATTCTAATTTGGTATTGTTTGAATATAGAGAAATTATATAATAGAAAAAAACTAAAAATATAATTTCTATGTGGATATGAATTAATTATTCACAAAATAGATATTAATATCCATTCATATCTATTTTTTTCATTTATGATCACATAATGTATATAAAATAAGAATAGAGTGACATTTGTATTACTCTTTGATTTAAGTAATATATATTTAATTTCCATGAAAATGTGACCATTTTGTGACCAAATTTCAAACCTAAGGTATTGATCATACAATTTCATTGATCCAATAATACATAGGATGAAATATTATACCCTTATCACTTATTTCTAACCTAGATTGAACCGATGTTCACATTTTTGATGTGATAAATAAAACTATTTTCCCTATTCATTTCGACCTAAAATAAAATCCTCTATTTATTTCAATGAAATTATTAATTAAAAAATCAATTCATTTCATCTAATTATATATTAATAAATGGATGAAATTAACATTTTATTAACTATTAAAATGGTATAAAAAACTAATTTTTGATAATAAAAAATTTCAAGCATAAAACTATAGAAATTCTTATCATATCCCTATAAAAATAATTGACATTAGTTTAAAATGTTTTTTAAATTATAAATTTCACTAAATTAATTAAAAAATAGTGAATTATTTAATTTATTAGTATAAAAATACATTATGATCATTAAAACACATTTTTCTTATATTTTCTTTCAAATGATTTTCAATTTCATTTATAATCTCATGATATGAAATGAGTTAATTATATAAATATTTAACCATAAATATATCATATTATTGATATCCAAATTCATACCTTCTAATCCAATTTTTCAGAAATAATATTCATTTTATATAATAATTTATCAATCTTATATCGTTATTCATTTAAACTTAGTGTTTTAATGTAATATAAGATATCAATGAAATTTAACTTTTTAAAAAAAAATATTTCATAAAATATTTGGGTGATAAATTATACCGAACATAAAATGATTTTCACCATAATTAATTTTCAATATGATATAAGTATATAAATATAATTCTATTTCATTACATCTTCTAATTCCCAGGTATCTTAAAAATGGTAGATATAGGAAAAAATCATTGAACTATAATGTATTATTGTTTTTCGCACATTATCTCTATGATCTAGGTTCTCTATCAGATTTAATTCATCATAAATATTTTTCAACAGTTATATGACCTACACGTTCAGTACATGTGAAAGATCTGGTATTAACTTCTTTAGAATGGACACAAGGTAAAAATCATGAACTTGAGTGAAAATCTATAGAATCACCAATTGATAAGAAACCTTCTTGATATGAATTTTTTTTCCAAATGTTTAATATACATATGGAATAGTTTTCCCTTATTTAAATGTCACATCACCATCATCTTTGGTCATATTCATAGGAATTACTTGTCACCAACTTTAGACTCCATATATTTTTTATGATAGTGGCAATAAATTTGTAGTGGAAATTGAGATGCATTTATGAACATTTGAATAACAATAAAAATTTCATTAATTTAATAATCTAGATCATGTAAAAATATATTTCATTCAATATTTTAATTATATTATATTGTTTACCTTCACTACCATCCCAAGATGGATTCATATGGATCCATTTGAATGCATAAGTGAAATTTTTTTTATTAGGGAAATTCCCCCAAAGGATGGTGGTGATCCAAACCACCATTGAAATATAAAGATAAATCCCTCAAAATATACCCTAGTGTTTTAATAGTATTATCTGATTAACCATTTATTTTAATATGATAAGCAGTAATGAAAAATAATTATTTATCTAGATCTCATTATGTAGCTATCTAAAACATTTAGGTAAACCTATGATACCAATAAGATATTATTGAAACTACTACATCATGAAATCTTAACATGTCTTTAATGTATAATCATGTAATTTGATCTAGAGATAAATATTTTCTAATATCTATGAAGTGTGCTGACATTATGGGAAAATCAATTACATTCCATATTACATTATTCCATTTAAATGGTTTGGAGAGTCCAATGAAAAATAATCCATGGTTATGTTTTCACATTTCCATTCTATTATGGGTAATGTTTGTAACAATACATTGTGTTTATGTCTCAATATCTTTATATACTAACATACCAATCACTGAGAAAAAATGTCGATTATATATCTCTTCCTTCCATCCCAGCAGAAATATTAGTTCAAATCTTTATTCATCTTCATACTTCCATAATGAATAAAGAATAGTGAATTTTTATCTTCATCCATAATAGAATTCTTAAAATCTAGTATATAATGGACACATAGTCGATTAATATACTTTATTATCCCATAAAAATAAATGTTGAACTAAGAAATATTTTTGACATACATTGGATGATTTACAACTTCAATCTATAACTAATTAATATTCACATGAATAGATGGATCAAAACACATTTGATCATGATAATATTTATCCCCTTACATTAATATTTTAATCCCCATATGTTTTTTAATCTAGAAATATTTTAACATTAGTGAATCTAGTAATAGATAACCTATCTTGAACTTTTTATCTTAGACTATCTTACACTATGTTTTCTTTCCCTAGGTGGTATTGTATTTGGAATTCATAATATTTAATCATCTCAAGCCATGGTATTTAGTATAATTTCATCAATTTTATGTGAAAATATATTTTATTGGATTAGAATTGGAATAAATTTAACATAATTATCTATATAGATAAATCTTCTAAATCATTAATTAAAACAATTTCCCGAAGTAACTCTAAGTCATGGGTTGTGTAATGATGATCACAGACTGTTAGTTTTCTTGAGTAATAAGGTATATCCAAGTCATTATATTTGATAAAATATTAATTTACCTTCATCGATTAATACATATAGATTAAAAAACAATATATCCTGAAGGTTAGTTAATGAATATGTGTGATAACTAGGTTTCTCTTGAGTTCAGTACAATATTCCTAACATTTATTCGAACAAGGGAAAATGGATCACTTCTGAGTTATCATGGTGAGAGGTTTCAATAGTTGTAAAAAAACTCTCCAAAATGATCTAATAATATCCATTGAAACCCAAAAAATAAAGTATCTCAGTCTTAGGGGTTGGTCTATAACAATTTTCAATGATGTTTATTATAAGAGGGTCTATTTATATAGCATCACATGAGATTATAATACCCTAGAATGAAACTTTTTAAATTCAAAATTCTGTAATGTTAATGTTTTCAAAAATATTCTTGTACCCGAAGGACTTGATCATAAACTATAAGTGAAATTAATACTCTTCCTTACTCTTAGAATATATTAGAATATCATTTATAAATGTTTCCAAAAATTAGATCAATGTAATATCGAATGAATGTTTAAACCATATTAATGATCATAGTGGGAGAATTAGTAATAAAAAAATTCATCACTATATATTCATTCTTTTTATACCTTTTATGGAATAATTTCTTCATCATATCCTCACTCTTGACCCACAATTTATGATATCAATAATAATGATAAATATTATAAAAGTATTGATATCCACAAAATTGTTTAAAACATTCATCATTACTAGGTTAAGGATAATTGTTTTTTGTGATGATCTTGTTATGTTATGAATAATCTATGAATAGTCTCATCAAACATTCATTATTTTAATAAAATTATAGTTTCCCCCAAAGGTCATATAAATGCATGATTGAATCACTTTTGAATATTCAAATGTTGTTTATTCTCTCATTCCTGTAACACAATTAAGACCATTTTATATTGATTCTTAGTAATAGGTGAAGCACTAGGTCTGAGACCAATTGAAAATATAACATCTTGCTTTGGTAGAAGAGAATGTTACTCTTACAAAAATAAATCATTAAAAACCCATAAACTATTATATAATTAATTATAATAATCTCCCAAAACCTATGATATTACTTATCTTTTTTAATATGAATTTTTACCCATAATATTGATGCAATTTACATTCAAATTTTTTTCCTTTTCATCAATCAGATTGTAAGTAAAATTTTTATTTGGAAAGTAAAATATAACTACCCTTTCTCAACAAACAATGTGGGATTATTGTATGTAAATAAAATTTATTCCCAAAAAACATTTAATTCAACTATAATAAGAATAAAAATAATTTTAGGAAACTCATTACCACCAACTTCACCCAATAAAAAATCATAAGCATAAGATATGATCATTTTTCCTTAATGAGTTTTACTAATAACTCATAATATATTTATTTATGAGGTACATTTATACCATGATAAATGTATTTAGATATAAAAGACTAGGTATATAATATTTAAAACAAGAAATTATCAGTTCAAGAGTGGATGGTAAGTTTACCCTTCACTAGGTCTTTATTATACCCATAATTAGAAATAATGATCACATGAGATTTCCCATTGTCAATGGGATTAAGAGGTTTCAGTTACTGATCTTCTTCATTAGCCTATATATTTGGGAAATGTTTTTATTATTCTCCTACAATCTTATTTTGAAACAATGGAGTGTGGGTGGTGCATTCCTTGATTCTTTCTATCTATTAGTATTTGTAGCTAACTTCTTCCCATAAATTTGTTATTTGATTATCCAATGAAATTATTTTTTACAAGTCATATATTTAACATTTATGTATGAAAATTTCTCCAATGTTTCCATCTACACATTGAGAATAACGGAAAACAAATATTCTTATCTATTGTTTTTTATTATTTCCTATGAATTTGGTTTTATGTTTCTAGTCAACACTATTTGTTTGACGGGTAACTCCAATAATTATCTCCACACCAATATCAAATGGGACACATTACTTAGGGATAAAAAATCCCATATCTATAATTCCCTCTAAATACATGGTTTTAACGAAATAAGTACTTGATCAACCTTACTTTCATATTTGTTGATAATACATGAAGCCTACGTTACATGTATTGTAAAATTTTCTCATTGGTCCATCATTATGTTTTCATTAAAGTAATTGTTTCTCCATATTCATATGAATAATATGATGGATGTACAAGTTGAAAATTAATCTTTTAGATTTATTCTAATCTATAAATTGAATTTCTTATCTTCCTCTATTTTTTAAATAAGATACCCCATAATTTTCATCTCCATCCAAATGATGAATGAGATTAATAACAGTCTCATGTTATAAACACAGTTGAATGGGGAATATTGTTTTTGGGTTATAGGTCCACTTATATGAAACCAATGGATCAATAGACCCACTAAAATATGGCATGAATCTACTCATGATGGAATTAATAGAACATTGTTCCCCCTTTATAAAATGGAATATAAATACAAATCATATTTTTAAGAAGATGTGTGAGAGTAGAAACAATGTATTTCACTAATTATTACATAAAACTCATGTTTTACATAGGAAATTCATTACATTGTAATCACATGCAACATCAACATGATTATTTTCAGTTTAATACATTTTAAAAAACAAAAAATCATAAACTGAAAAAATAATAAACATTTTGGGAAGCCACGTAATAATGAAAAATAATTTATAGGATGTATAAATTGTGACACATACTTCTATGACACCATACTTTAAACATAATTCTTCCTAAATAAAAATTTTTATATACTGTAATATTCTTAGTCTAATCCAAATGGTTATTACTATTGTTTTCTAATCACACATTATAATGGTTAAATAATCTCCTCACTAATACCAAATATAGTGACCCATAATTTTCATAAATAGATATTTCATTTGAATTGATTAATATTCATTCCATAACATAATGATATATTCCAGAATCATTTTGGTCTAGTATATTTGGAAACATTGTAACATAAAAAACCAGTTCATACAATATCTATGTCATCTGATATTTTTTACATACCTAGCACCCTTCATATATATATCATACTTAATACTATTCTTTATAACCCAGGGATTGGAAACCTAATAAAAGTGTGAGATTAGAAGTTCAAAGAGGGTGAACAATGGAGATATAAAAAATCATATAATAATAACGTCAGAATAAGTGTATAATAATTTGATGTTAACATTTGAAAACAAAACCCTACATTTGTTAGATCATAACATTTCATCCAGGAAAAAATCTTGGATGTGAATAAGTCATGTGAATCATAATGGAATCACAGAACATGAACCATGAGAAAATTATATATGAATTAGACAAGGAATTTTGGAATAAAAATAAGTATTTATAATAATATCCCTAACAGCAATGGTTATTTACTATGACTATCATATGAAA
The DNA here is from genome assembly GCA_963277665.1 of Viscum album. Classification (NCBI taxonomy): domain Eukaryota; kingdom Viridiplantae; phylum Streptophyta; class Magnoliopsida; order Santalales; family Viscaceae; genus Viscum; species Viscum album. Next base: position 1,197,392,419 of record OY728139.1, read on the forward strand.
ATGGTTTCACTCCCTAAACCATCATAGTAGTCAAGGTTATCTCCCAATACAGTCATAGTGGATCAATTCTCTTATTAAACATGGCCCCCTCCCCATCCATATCCTATTTTTCTCTTGAGATATTAATATTTAATCACCGAATGATTGGAGAATATAGGTACCACCCATAATATAATGAAAATCAAACACATGTGTACCACAAAGTCATATTGTATTCATAATATCAATACCCATCAAAATAAATAGTTTTTATAAACATTTCATCATATCATAACACATCAAAATGAAACGGGTTTCATTAAAACATTATCATCATTAACATAAGATATACAATGAAATATAGGATGTAATTCTTGTAAGATATTCCCAATAAATAATAAGTAACCTAAAAAAAATTCATATTATATGGAAAATTATTTTGAAAGGACATTTGGAATAATTTTGTAAGAGAATAACCATTCCATTTCAAAGTCATTTCTTTTATAAATAGATGTAATATTTCAAAGGAAAATATTGTATTTGAAGATAAAATTGTAATATATTTATGTAATATACAAACCAAATATCATTCATGACTTCTAGAAAACCCGTTTATCTCATATAATTTAAAAACACCGTCCTTTAAAACTTTTTTCAGATTAGTCACAAAGTACCTTGTTTGGAAAATTAGAAATAGATTCCTTTAAAACTATTTTTTAAATTGAATCATTGATAAAATTAAAATTTACCTCTCCTATAATAATAATAATAAAATTCATCATTATTTTATAAAACATGGTTATGGAGGCCAAATATTCCCTAGTAGATAAATAAAAATAATCAATCTTGAGTATTGATAATTTTGTGAAATAATTCCCTTTCCTAGAATTCATCTTGATTTAAAATATCTTTAACCTCCTCTAAAATAATGTAAATTGGATTCTACTTAAACACTATATTATTTCTCATACTTATCATCTATGTTCCTTTTATAATCTTTTAACAAAAATTTTATCAATTTTTCATTATAAAAATCCATATTTTCCAATGTTAAATATTTACTTAATCATGAGTAATTCAATTAATCAGTTACAATTCTTGTACATCTATCACGGATAAATCAAATAAAAAAATATATAAACGATTTAAATATAATATATTTTCATTATATAAATATTTAGATTAAAACATAGAAATTAGAGATAGAAAAATGAATTACATCATTCATGGAGATGGTAGGTTGTATATATGCATAGTTTTTTTATTATTTTTAAAAAGACGGAAAAAAGTTGTCGAAAAATGTATTCGTATTTTTAGGGTCACTATAATAACATATATAAATTATATATTCATCATATCCATCCTTATTACCATCCAAGTGAAAAACAAATTAAAAATGATTCACCTTGTTTCATGGAGGTGGTAGTCAACACATAAGCACACACAATGATAACATTCCCCAAAATATTTAATTATAAATAGGTTGATGTTATATTTTAATTGCGTAATTATAATTATTTCATAAATATCATATATAAAATTTAAACCAGTCATAATAATCTTATGGGATATATGGTAATGAAAATTTAAGTGTATCACTACATCGAGATGGTAATCCATATGTACGCACAAGCGATAATTTAATTTATAGAATGACATAAAATATGGTGTATTGTGATTACTTAATAATTATAATTCAAATAAATAATTTTTAGGATACTGTATTAGTTATTTCATGATAAATTCCATTGATTTATAATAGATAATAATGAATAGAAAAGAAATTGATCGGTTAGGACAATTACTTCTTCTTTGGAACAAGTCCTTTAAATATTCATTATAGGTATCTATTGATGGAATTTTGGGAAGAATAAACCCTCTATGAATATTATAAGTAATTTTATATGGAAAATTTGGAGTTTTTTTCTAATCCAGAAGTCCAAATGTGGTGTAATGAAGTGAAGGATGATGTTCCTTTTCAAATTAAGGTGAGGGGAAATTTTTTAATTTATCAAAATATTATATTATAATAAATTAATTCTAAAGAAAACATCCTTCAAATTGGAATGAAGTCCAAGATAATATAAGATAAAGTTGTAATACAATAAACCAATATAATTATGAAAATTAGTGTGTAATTTTAAACCAAATCATTTTTATTTATAATTACTTAATATATTTCTATTTAAACAATGGTAACAACTTTTTAAACTTTAAAAGTTGTAAATTTTATAATTATAATTTGAAAAATTAACTATATATAGACAATTTATGTCATGTTCAGCCACATATTAACAAAATCTTCTGATATATATATATATATATATATATATTTAAATTTATAAATAATTTAATAATATTTTATTTTTATAAAATTTCATTATTTTCTATTTTGAAAATATTTATTTTTTCAGAAATTAAAAACATAATGAATTTTTTTTAATTCAAATATGTTATTCTAAAATAACAATAATATTCAATATTCACAAATTAAATTCATGTATGTCTCTTAGATACTCAAATTATAAAACTGTTATTATTTTTAGTATCATTTAATTTATTTGAGTATTTATTGAATAAATAATGTTTTGGATTTTTTAAGAGTTTAATAAATCATACAATAAATAAGAATTAGAAATAAATTTATCTCAATAATATAATTAAATTATTCACTACATGGCTATTATTATTAATTCAAAAATTGTTTTCCACCTATATGAACACATAATGGATTTTTAATACATATATAGCGACATTTTGTTACATTATATGATTTAAATAGTCTATAATTTATTTTCATGGAATAGTGTCCCTTAAAAGAATAATAACTAAGCATAAGGTGTTAAAGGTCGATAAAACTTCAAAAAATTTGATTTAGGATGTAAAATTATGTCCTTGAAAATTATTTTTAATATTGATTGATGAGATTTACCCCATATCAACGTAATAAATTTGTCCATGATAAATATTCATAAAAAATAAATCGATTATATTTATGAAATTCCTATTGCACAATACTATATAAGTAATTAATAATATATATGTTGATACTGAAAAATTGAAGATATTAATTTTAATGTATGTTCACAAAATGCGATAACAACAAATTTATTTGAAAAAAACTTTTGAATAATTAAAATGGATTAATATTTATCCTATTCATATAAAATTAGTTTTTTATTTTCAGATAGATTTAATCAAGTATAAATTTTAGTAAAATTATTCACCAAATATGATTAATTAAATTTATAATGAAAAAAATATATCACATGCATAAAAATTCTTTTTTTAGTAAGTTGTTGTTTTTCATTTACATATATTTTTATCATTTCATATCACTTTCTGACCCAATGAATAGATTTTATAAATATATAACCAAGAATTATTTATAATTTAATTGTTAATATAAACAAAATCTATTCTAGTGGCTAGGAGATATCATTAATTTCAAATAATGATAATTTAATTTCATATCATAGTTCATTTAAACTTGGTGTTATGTGTATCACATGGAATTAAAGAAATTAAACTAATTTGAGAAAGTCTATATCCTAATTATTAATTTTTATACAATTATACATAATTTAAAATCACATGGCCTTTATTTTTTTATAAAATTTCCCATGACTTCCTCAAGATTTAAAAACTAATAAAAGGAATATTCAAAAAACACTATAGGTCTCGTTAATATTTATTCACATGGTTTTTGAATAACCTCACACTTATATCATCATCATTATTGAGTTCCTATAAGTGAACATGATATATCTAGATTATGATCTCTTGATTCACTATAATGATACACAAATTTTTCTATATTTAATCACAAATGGATTCATACATATCATATGTACCACATATTGGGTGCATGTTTCTCACACTCACATTATAATATTCTAAAAGATAGTAACTGTCATTTTATCATTGGATCCCATTAATTTAATTTTCGTTTGGATGTTATATTTATCATATAATATATCATTAATTTCCAATGTTTTTTCTGATATTTCCTTCTTTTACTTTTATAGTTGAGCCTTGGTGACCATGTCTTGTTTAGATACATGGAGCCTTCTTCTATAAAAATTACATAAAGATCATGGTTAAATGTTTTTGAAATAAATAGAGAACCAATAAAAATTATTTAATAATTTATGAGGTTTATCTATTCTTGTAATGTATTTGGATGTGTTTTGGATCCTTTTATAAGAAATTGGGCTGAAAACTATCAATTGAACAATTACATGTTGTGTAGATTCACTACATGATGTGTAAATGTCATCAGAAACATGACGTGGATGATTATAGGACATGAACTAATTCTGGACATGAAATGAATACTTATTATGATATTAAATTCAACATTATATAATATTTGATTAAGATAAATGTTATCTTGGGTGATTGGTTTTTCAGTTTATCCCTTAAAAATAAATACATGATGTGTAAATGGATTACCCTCCATGTAATATCTCATGAATCATTTTTAATTTTTTTCATGTTAATATTTTTGAATTCATCCCCACATGAAGATTCAACCTCTTAACCATAGATAGTTCTCCATTTGATTTTGGATTGCCATACTTCTTTCCCAACGTTCTGTTTGTGTGATTTATACACGGAAAGCCTTTGGATTTGGTTTCTATACAACATTAGTTGATCCCTGGTGGATTTGGTTTCATAAAACCTTCTTGAGGGACATGTGATTCATGGAAAGGGAGACTGTTCACACCATTCCATCTATGAATGAGCTACACAGAGAGGTCGAACTAAAGAATCCATCCACATTCAATGAGATGGAAGGACAACAGCTAGGTAAGTTTAATATTCATTCACTCATATTGATATTTTAGCATATTTAGACACCCACATATTGGAGGGAGAAACAAGATATATATCTGCTTCATGGACCAGCCAATTGTTTGTTAGACATTCTGGAGCAAGTAATTTAGTAAGAGGAGTGATCTAATAATAACTTTGAGATGGTGATACAAATAAATTTTTAACCCATGTATTTAATAAATGGTAAGGTAAATTATTTAATGCACCTAACATTGGAGGTCATGTTAGTGGTGGACTATAATGAACGTTTCACCAACCTGAAGTTCATTACATCATATTTAACTAATTACGAGACCTATAAAGAGATATTTTATTAGAATGGTTTTGAAATGAGATAATGTCACATGTGGAAATGTTCTCTATGATTTGTTTTTTGTATGTGATGAATAATTCATTCATCATAGAATAGATTCTAAGAGACACCCCTGAGTAGCTTCTATGTTGTTTCAGTAGGGTGAAATGGTAACTAATCTTTTATTGGAATGAGGAATCCCTTAGACTGTATTTTCAAGACAACAAAGAAATATCACGATCTTGCTACATTATATCACTATCCATGGGAATGTGTAGGGCACAAACAACCTCAGTGTCTTCACCTCTCTTTAGAGTGTCCTTATTATGGGTAGAAGGGAAACCTATAACAGTTTAGTAGGGGAATAAAGTAGTAGAGATATAAAAGAGGATAAGGACATGTATGAATGTTTTGAATTGATTTGGAAACTCATCAAAAGGCAGTTAGCTAGAGTTCCATGAGAAATTCTATTTGAGTTAGGGGATATGTCTCCCTTGTGTTGGAATAGTAGTACATTGAATAATGAATAACTTTAGAGAGTTAAGATAGACCCATGTACAGTGTGTATGGTTTGAAATATGTTATATAGACTACCTTAACAATCATGGATAGATAATATCTATTACAAGTCTTATCATTATTTGGTCATATACATTTTATTATCTTTTATTTGATATAGGGGAATCACATTCCTTTTTAAAAAAAAAATTGTTAGTTTATTTTTCATCTAAATGGAATTCGTGAATGGTGTTTTGACCATTGAAAAAACATTGAGTGTTCGGTCATAGAATGCAAAATGATTTAGGACATGTTCTCTAGAGATTGGTCATTATCATTTGTTTTGGGAACCCATTACATTGCTAATGATATTTTTCAACTTGATCCTTAGCTCGGAATTGATAGGTCTATAACAAAACATATATATCGTTACTAGAGTAGAGATAACTTTTTATCTCTAAAGGTAGGTATACATTCTCACCTGGGTGAGAGGGATCTTTAGTCAGGTCATATAGGACCTATTCAGTGAATATTAGATTGTATCATGACTCATATATCAGATCCTTCTCTAGAGGAGGGTATAATGTAACCTGATTTTTGTATCCTGTGGTTGACCATTTTCAAGATATTTTTCTTGATGATTTGTATATCTTTTTGCCCGAGTGATATATTGTGTTTCTGATTGAGTTAGTTGTCGGAGTAGTGGCTATTTCAATCATGTCTTATATAATCACACCAATAGAACTTCTATGAAACTACCCAAACATTTATTAATGTAAATTTCTCTTGATCTAATTAATTATCTTATTATGTAAAATTGTTTTTTAAATCATATGTAGTTCCTTAGATTTATTATTATGGATTTTAAGATACTATTAATAATTTTAACAGTTTCTAATATAGTCATTGTATAGTGATCAAATTATTTGTATAAATATTGGAAATTAATAATTCCAATTTACATAGAAAAAGGAAGTGATGGCCACATCATGTATAATTTCTCCATATGAAGCCCATTTTTTGAGCTCGGAAAGGAGGTAGCATCACTGGGATTCTATCTTGAAGAACCCAATCTGAGCTTCAACATGTTTAGCTTGAACCGAATTTCCTACGATGGAAGTGGAAGTTAATAGATATTACCACCCAAACGATGTTATAGGAGCTTCCCCAAGAGTATGTCACCATCACACACCTTACCCTTAGGTCTTGTGTAGGTATTATAAGGGGCTATTTAACATGACCCTAGAACCATTATTATGTTCATACTTTTTATATAGAATAAATAATATACATTCATTTTATTATTGTCTCTTTGTAAATGGTTTCAAAAAAAACAAATAGTATTTTTAGTTAATCTTAAATTAAAAAATCTAATTTTATGAATTAATGTTTTTGTGAATTAAATATTATCTTAATAAAATTGTATTACTAAGTTACATTATATAAAATATAATTGATCATACAATTTTATTTAATACAATTGTAAATATTTTTTTCTTGAAAGCTGTTTTTGTGAAAACCCAGAAATTTTCGTTAAATATCTGTTTCTATTTTAAAATTAAAAATTCAAATATTTATATAATTATTTTTATAAAATTAATATCATTTTTGGATTCAGGACTTTGAAATTATCTAACACTGATTTTTGCATAATTTTATGGGACATTCAGATTTTTGGGTTAAAATTAATTATTGTTTAAAAATGTAATCTATTTTATGAAATCATAATGACCCAATAGTGATGTAATAAAAAATTATAAAATGGATGTGTGGCCAATATTTGTTTTTACTTAAAAAAATATGATTTTATATTTGATTGATTAATTTTATGGTTCCTTATTGGACCCTCTATGAATTATTAACTATATTAACTTTTTTGTAATGATTTTCTTGAGTGTGTGACTCACCACAACATGAGCTTGGATATTATTTTTATAATTTCATTCATTGGAATTATAAATTTTTTCTAATCCACATTTGAAAAAACTGTGGTTAAAACCCATGGGGTGGTTTGTGATTTTGATTAGTTTAATATGTAGTGTCCAAAACCTAAAAAATAATGAATTCACTCTCTTATAAAATATAAACCCACCCAATCTATTATTACTCTTTACTCAAAACCTTTGGATCTTGAAAAACCTCTCACATAATATCCCTATAATCCTCCCAAGGTGCCCCAATCTCCCAATAATCCTCTCTCAAGTATATCCCATGCCTTTGAGATCACACTTCCCTATAACTGATCCTCACATTCCTTATTCCTTATTTATGTCCATGTTTTTCTTTAATGTTATACCATTTTATTTTAAATTTTAAATTTTGGGTTATAATTTACAACTTTCCCCATACATCCCTACATTTTTTTTGAAGAATTGGAGACCTCTTTCCCCCTAATTAATTTCTTCCATGTACACCCATTACCAAGCCGAAACTCCGTAAAGAATTTCTCTCTGCTCATTATCATTCAAGAAATTATTAAATATTATGAATCTAATTTCAATTACATATGTTTAGATACTATGTTCCATTAAATACTTAATTTATGTTTCATGTATAAATGAATAGATACCCCTTTCTTTCTAATCAACTAATTTTATGATTTCTATATGACGTTATTATGTTGCCTTCATTAGACCAAAATTTCCCATGCCAAAATCATCATATAAGTGAATACCATACTAATTTCTCTATCAAGGGTATTCACCATTATGTACATTTACATGTTACCTTTGGATTTAAATTTATGTATTTCACATTTCTTATTCATGGAAAAAATTATGATGTTTAATGAATCCATGATATACGATCTGTGTGGCAGACTTATGCATGAAATGAAATGTTTTTAAAGGTTGTGCCCTGATAGCACTCCAATGCATTTGGTAAATATTAGTATCATGATACGTCAAGTTCAATAAGGTTTTACTCAAGATAAATAATGTGTAATTTGGGTTTACTCATGCTCTTTGTGAAACGAGCCCTGTCTCATGCTAATATCATATTTATGGTGGTTGCCACATTTCCATGTTATGATAATCACGCTATATTATACCTTTATGTTCATTTTTCTCTAAAGATACATTTAAATTTTTATTGACAAAAATTTACTTTATTCTTCATGTCATTCATTTTTTACTCCCTTACTAGGCTTTATAGATCATTATTTTTTATGCACGTCTTCGCGTTATCCCATGAAAAACTAAGTATGAAGGAATATTGTGGTCATGTAAAATATGTTTTCAATAATGATTTAGTGATTTGTGTTCTAATTTGTTATGTAATGATCCTAATTTCCAACGACGCTAGACCTCTTGATCCATGGAGTTGTCTTAAGTTCAGGTTTATGTAATAAAACTTGTATAAGTGTGTAATAAAAAGTAGGTTTGTTATAGTTTTTATCAAAGGTTAGGTTTAGTTATTTTTTGGATTAGGATTAGAAAACCCTAATAAACTCCTATGGGATAATAATAATTATAATAAAAATTTCCTTAAATTTTTGTGAGTATAGAGTAAGTGGTATATCATGAAAATATTTCCCTATCTGGATATGAACAATTAGAGGTTCCTTTGGCATAGATATATCTAGGTGTAAAACCTAGACCTCCTCTTTGAGATGGAATCTAAGAGGAAATGGTTCAGGAAAACATGCCTTGATGAACTCTTGGTTTTAATAAACCTAAGGGATATGATTTGGTAAATTCATAATTTTAGTGTAAACCATTATTAAGGGAATAAGACATGACCCTAAGAAGATATGTTAGTAATTATATCATTGATACCATAGATTGAAGCCTATAAATTCATAAGATAAGGGAATACATGTAATTTATAAGTTATCTGTTTTTTTATTGGTTTTCCCCTTTATGTGTTACTCTAATCATTTCATTTATTCCATTAAATGGCCTGTTATTGGAGGACTCAGGCTAAAAACTGATGCGAAGATCAATTTGATGAAAATTTTAATGATATTACCAATCTGATTGGAGCAAGAATCACAAACATTGTCATGATACTATTTAAATTAACTCATATTTTGAATCGAAACATTGTTTAAGGGGAACATCCACCCCCCCCAAGAAATAATTAGTCGCAACCGAGAGCTTCATGAGACAAAGTCCTCCTACATTTAATGAATCATTTAATACATCAATCGCCAAAAAATGGATCAAATCCATTGAAAAGATCTTCTACATCCTTCAATGTTTCAAAAAAGAGAATTTAATTTTAGCTACCTATCATATGGAGGGTAATTCTAATAAATAGTGGACGTTGATAAAAAATATGAAGCCCGAGGAAGAGATAGTAGCGTTAGAATCGATGGATTTTTAGATGATGTTTTGTGATAAATATTTTCCGCACACCCTCTAACATAAGATGGAATGGTCCATGCATTCCCTGAAAAATACAACGAATCAATCCGAGCATACGAGGAAAACTTTACAAGGCTAGAACAATATGCCTCCAACTTTATATTTAACCCCAAATGCTTGTTTGGACACTTCCATTGTGGGCTAAAACCTAGCATACAAAAATACCTGGTGATCTATGAAATGGATAGATATGAGGAAATTATCCTATGTGCCTCAATATAAAAATGGAGATCAAAATATTTCAGGGGTATCATGGGGATAATAATTGGAATGTGGAATTTAGTTCTTTTTGATTGTTGGATAAATCAATCTGTGCTATGAAATTGAAGCACCCCATTTTCCATAGTTGTGAAAAGAAGCACCAAAAAAATTTCTTGAGAGGGATGATGAAGTTATTTTGGTGTGGAAAAGAAGGTCACATAGCCATTAACTGCTAACAAGAAAACAAATTCAACTGTGATAGAGAATAGGAATTCTCCATTTGACCCTCAAATTTTTCTTCATTGCTTCAACTACCATGAACCAGGGAACTTTTCAAAATAGTTCCCCAAGCTATAGGTTATCAGAGGCAACCAACAACCTCCAAAGCAGTAACAGAGAGGTTTTCCATCACTACCGTTAAAGAGAATCCCAAAAAAAGTGGTGATAAGTATGATTGTTATTCATTCAAGAATAGTGATCATAATTTTTTATTTTGGTTCTATGAAATATTTTATATTTCGAATGTCTAGTACAATAATCACAACCCCACTAAAAATCTTGGATGTTTGGATGTCAGTGAGAACAGAAAATGGGGCAATCATTTCATCCCATGAATGTAACTCCTCCCCAATCAAAATTTTTGGTATGAACATCCTGGAGAACATTTTCATACTCGCTATGGTGGAATTTAATGCAATTATTAGAACAAATTTTCATTCTCTATATTTAGCCAACATAAATATTCATGATAGGGAAATCACTCTCTATATGGAGAATCGAATCCTAATTTTGTTGAAGTGGAAGGAGGATGATGAATCTTCTTTAGCGCCTTCATCCCAAGCCTGGATATTAATGAACTATGATCTTACATATCTTTCTCAAATGATTGTGTATAATGAAGAAACCATCCTTTAAGACATTCTTATTGTGAGGGAACTCACTGAAGTGTTTCTTGTGGAATTTTCCGGTCTTCCTTCTTGAAGAGATGTTGATTTCTCAATTGATCTTCTATCTGGGGTTTTGCCAATATCTGGGAATCTATATAGAATGGTTGTTGTGGAGATTGAGGAACTAAAGAAACTAATATAATAGAATATAGATAAAGGGTTTATGTTCCCAAGTGCATCACCATCGCATGCACTAGTCCTCTTTCTCAAGAAGAAGTATGTGTCAAAGAACATTTTCATGGATTATCCTGAGCTCAACAACATAATTATAAAGTACATGTATCTTCTACCTTGAATTGATGACATGTTCGATCGGCTCTAGGGATCACAATACTTCTTCAAGGTGGATTTATGGTTGATATATTACCATGTAATGGAGAAGAAGGAGAATATCACCAACACTACTTTTTGTACAAAGTACGATCACTATGAAGTCATAGTATTTCCTTTCCGACACACTAATGCTCTATAAATATTCATGGAAATTATTCATAGAGTCATTATAGATTAAATCAAAAAACTTTTGGTAGCCTTTATAAATGATATTCTAATATATTGAAAAACTAATGGGGTGCATGATAAACACCTAATAACTCTACTATAGACCTTGATAAAGGATAAAATCTATGAATGTACAACAAATGTGAGTTCTTGTGGAAAAACATTTCATTTTTCAGTCATATCATCATAAGAAATGGGATATATGTGGATCCCTCCTAAACAACTGTAGTTGAAGGATAGTCAAGGACAACTTCGGTGACAAATATCCATAGCCTCCTAGGATTAGATATATATTATTGCTGATTTGTGAGAAATTTCTCTCAATTGTTCAAACTTCTAAGAATGCTAACCCAGATGGAAGTAATATTTTCATGGAGTGATAAATGGGAAGATATATTCAAAGAGTTGAAAATGAGGCTTCTCACTATGACCATGATCACACAATCCAAACGTGGGATAACATTTGGGCAATTCCGTGATGGTTCGAAGAAAGGCATGTGTTTTGTGTTGATGAAAAATTACAACGTCAATGCTCATGCTTCTAGGAAATTAAATATTCATGAGAAAAACTATCCAACACATGATATGGTGTTTTCTGAAGTAATCATCATTTAAAAAATTTGGAAACATACCTATTCGGAGAGAAGTGTGAAATATAAATGGATCACAAAATCCTCATGCATATATTCACACTTAAACAATTGAACATGTGCCAACGATGATGGTTAGAGATGATAAAACCTATGACAACTCAAATAATTCCACCCTAGTAAAGTGAACACTGTGGCATATTATCTATGTAGAATGGATACAACAATTATTTCATTGATGAGAATTGGAAAGGATCCAATCATCATAGAATTTATGATGATAGACATCGGAGTCATAAAAAGGAAACATCATAAATCCATTCACAAATGATTTCTCAACCATCACTTTGGGAAAGGATAAAGGATGCTCAAAAGGATCATGTGGGAATTATGAAGAAAGTGGAAACTATCGGATAAGGGAAATCCTTTGAGTTTAATGTTAATGAAGAAGGAATTGTGAGATTTGTTATAAGACTATTTCTCCCATCCAATCCATATTTATAGAATGATCTTTTTTATGATGCACATAGTTCGAATTTGTTCAATCAACTAAGAAACAAAATGATGTATTGAGATATCTAAGAGAATTATTGGTGGGATTACCTGAAGAAGTAGATTGTTGACTATACATAAATTTGACTAGAATGTCAGCATGTGAAGGATGAGTGGTAGTCGTCTAAGTAGATGATAAAACCATTATAAATAACAAAATGAAAATGGGAAAATGTCACCCTTGAATTTTTCACCAGACTTCTGATGACATCCAGAAAAAATGCTATTTTTTATTATGGATCATCATAGAAATACTGAACACTTCATTGTAATTCGAGATGATTTCTCATTGGATAAACAAGCGGATATATACATCACAGAAGTGGTAAGGCTTCATGGAGTACCGTTATGAATTTTATCTTATTGAGATCCAATATTTACCTTCATGTTTTGGAAGAGCCTCCAACATGCCCTGAATACTGAGCTAATCCTCAGTACAACTTATCATCCTCAAACTGATATCCAATCTGATCAGAACAACCAAACATAGGAGGAAATGTTGAGAGCATGATTAATGGACATTGAAATAGGATGGGATCGCCACTTTTTTAGTTGATTTCTATTACGATAATAGGTTCCAATCGATCATCGAAATGGATCCTTATGAGGCCTTTTATGGGAAGAGACCCAGAACACCGACATGTGAGAACGAATTTGGGGAGAGAAAACGTCTTGGTCCAGAAATGGTCGAAGAAATGGTGGAGAAGGTTAAGACCATCTAGAATAACATTAATTCTACTTAGAGTCGACAAACGAGCTATGTTGATAACTGTCGACGAGACCTAGTGTCAGATGTTGGAGATAAGGTATTCCTCTGTATGTCACTGTGGAAGAGATATATGAAATTTTAGAAGAATGGAAATATTTGTATGAGGAACATCAACCTTTTTGAAATCCAGGATCACAATAGAGAAGTTACATATTGACTATAGATCTCACGGAGCCAGTCTCAAGTACATGATGTATTTCATGTATCACTCTTGAGGAAGTACAAACCTGATCCGTCACATGTACTCAATCCAGATGTGGAACCATTGGATAATAACCTCTACTAAGAAGAGAAGTTAGTGAATATCTTAGATCATAGGGAAAAAGTTCAATGAAATAAGAGAAATTCCCCAACCCAAGGTATTATAGTGAAACCAGAACATTAAAAAAGAAACGTGGGAATCAGAGGAACTGATGAAGAAGAGTTAACCTGTACTGTTATTGTTTGGGAAAACTAAATTTCGAGGGATAAATTTCATAACGGGGGAATATTTTAATGACAAAAACATTATTTAAAGAAACTACCTATTGATATGATGATATTTATTATTATTTAAAATGGTTATATAAAACATATTAACTTCTATGTTTTTTGTTTTTAAATTTTAAAACAACTTTTAGAATTGTTACCATTGTTAATAAAGACTTTGAACTATGATTCCACTATTTGTATAAATATAAGGCTGTATCAAATCCAATTTACTCAAATAAAGGATGTGATGACCTCATCTAGTTGAATTTCTCCATACAAAGCACATTGTTCAGAGATTGGAATGGAGGTAGCATCACGAGGCATCACTACTGACCAAGCCCAAGTTGATCTTCAGCATATTAAGAATGAAAAGAATACCCTACAGTATAATTGGATGTTAATATAGATTACCACACTTGTTATGTTTTCCAAACCACCCCAAGAGTCTGTCACCATCGCACACCTTACCCATAGGTATTTTGCGTGTCTTATAAGGTGTTATATAATAAGAACCTAGAACTACGATTATATAATTAATATTTTATAGAATAAATAATATAGATTCATTTTATTGTTGTTACCCTTTAAATTGTTATTTAAAAAAAATAGTGTTTTTAGTTAATGTTCCATTAAGAAAATTATTTCTATGAATTAATGGATTTTTGAATTAAATAATATTATAATAGAATATTATTACTATATTAAATATAAATTGTTGTATAATTTTATATTAATATAATTGTAATATTTATTAATGATTAATGCTATTTTTTACAAAACCCATTAATTTGGGTTAATTGTCGTTTATTATTTAAAAAACAATTCTCATATTTAGAAAATTATTTAGATAAAATGAATATCATTTTTAGATTTAGGATTTCGAAATTTTCTAATAGATAATTTTTCATAATGTTATGAGACAATCGGATTTCTGGGTAAAAATTAAATACTTTATAAATATATAATGTGTTTTATGACATCATAATGAACTAATACTGAAGTAATAAAATACTAAAAAAGTGATGCTAGGCCAATATATATTTTACTTATAAATTTATGTGGTTTTAGATTTGTTTTATTAATATTACGGTGTCTTAGTGGACCCTCAAAGACTTATAAAATATTTTAACATTTTCAAATTATTTCCATGAGAGTGTGACTCACCACCACATAAGCTAGCCTAATATTTTAATATGTTCGGCCATTAACCTTATAATGTAATATTTTCCACTCCGATTTAGGAAAAACCCTGGGAAAAACCCCTGGGGTGGTTTGTTTTTTTGATTAGTCAAATATAAAGTGTCTAAAACCTAAATAATAAAGAATTACATCTCTTTTCCAATATTAATCCACCCAATCTTCTATTCTTATTCACTCAAAACCACTTGATCTCGACCATCCTCCACCCTCCTCTCTCTAGAATCATCCCATGGTTCCCCAATCTCCCATCAATCCTCTCTCAAGCCTATCCCAAGACGTTGTGATCACACTTCCAAGTATGGTATCTTCACTTTCTTTCCTTAATTACTCATGTCAAAGTTTTTTTATGTTGTTATCAACAGTTATCTTCAATTAAAAATGTGGGGTATGATTTCACACCTCCTTATACTACCCTCATTGTTTTGGAATGATGATAGACCACTTTCTCTCCCATTACTGTCTCCCATGTACACATATTACCAGGCCAAAATTTTGTAAGGAATTCCTCTTTGATCATTTACATTCAAGAAAATATTTTCTAATATGCATCAAAATTACATTACATATGTTGGGATATTTTGTTATATGACCCCCGTGGTGTCCATTTCATAAATAAATGATTGGAGACCCCTTTCTCTACCATCTACCCATTTTATGATTTCTATTAGACGATGTGAGGTTGCTAAAGTAACACCAAAATTTATCATACATGGTGTAGTATTATACTTGAAGAGGCAGACCACTGACTCCAGACAAATATCTACTTCCCGAGGGTTTAGATCACCAGAGAACATCAATGGTCTCCAATGCCTGAACTCATGGAGTGCACTCAACTAGTGCACATTCTCATCATACTCTGTTGGGGATATCTGGTGATCAACCAGTGGATGTTAATCTACTATCTCACATGAAAAAATGGGATCAAATGAAGGGTCTTGAGTTTTAGCCTCATCACTCAAAGGGTTGTCATCATGAATAGGAGCTAGTATCATAGCTTCATGTTATCACAGTGACATCCATAATTTTATTAAGGGGTACTGCAGTCATCTGGGAATATATATATATATACACATACCTTCATATATATATATATAAACTATAAAGGGGATATAAATTATGATGTATAGTCCAAGAATCAATCCTATATGAAATATGCTCCATTATTCCCTAAAAAAGATGATCTTGGTGCTGAGTTTTCATGTGTGTAATTAGGGTCATGCTAAATAGATACATTGAACACCAATATCATCACTGGACTCAATGGCTTGAGAGCCTCTCTCGAGACACATTAACACTACTTACATACACCAAACCAATACCCTTTTAGGGAAACCTACCGACAAAATCCCAAGGGTCGAACCTCCTATAATACTTAATATGTCATGACGCAACCCATTTTGGGGCTCGATTAGCAACTACCCCAAGCCCACCTTTATAGGAGAAGGGGAAGCGATAAGTGACAAAGGGATGAACAATATGTAGAAGAATATTACTAAGAATCTGCACAAATAGAGGCAGCCAATTCGATATAAAAGTGTAACTTTAAAGAAACAAAAGATGAAACTATACAATAAATAAACCAAGCATGCATGACCCCCTAAATAGCACTAGTAAAACAGTGTAAACATAATAGAGAAAGGGGGAAATACACACCCCACCTAAAAAGAGACACAACCTAGAAGAAAATGAAAAGTAATGTAGCTAAGAGAGGCTTGATCCTATATCACAATCTATGACCACTGTACGCAGTCCAACCACCTCTATCCCTAAGCTCTTCTATAGTCATAATCAATCTATCTATCATCTTCATATGGAACAACACATCCATGCATATCCCTTGTATGGCTGAGTATAAAAATACTCTATATGACACCTCAAAAAGGTGAACGGGGATCCATAAGAGATACTAAAAAATATAGAATGTAATAGATAATACATGTTACATTAAATGGAAGGTAGCTCAACCTAATAAAGAATTAAGGTACGCTCATCAAAGAACAATGATCAATAAATGGTGACAAGATGAACTTATTATCGAGTATTCACCATATAAAACCAAAGAATAGACTCATCCAAACATGGGAAGGTCGACATGGAAAGCACATGGAATACCCCACTCATCTTCACCCACTTAGATGGAGAGTGTCTAAACCCTAGAATTTGGTATAATAAATGTAATATTTTTTTTTCATTTAATGATACCCAAATAGAGGTTAAGGGTATCTCCATCACACAGCTCAGACTAATAAAGTGATTAGCCAACATCCCCATAAGTAAACACCATTGATTCAAAACATCCCACATATCTTCCGAGAAATGAATGCCTATGGGACTCAATAATTAGAAGATGATACTATTTTCTTTGGGTGTCACTATCTCAACCTCATGGTTTTAGCTCACATCACGAGGATGTGTCTTGGTGGGAAAAGTGTCCCACTTTATCACGAATCAATATGTATATAAAATCATGCCTCTTCTATATGTCAGAATATTGTGAGGTCATCTCAAAGTCATGTATCTATGCCTAGTCTAGAAAGAGGATGTCAATCGTCATTTGGAACTCATACCCTAGTATGATAGGGGGATCATCACCTTGAAGTCAATGGGGACCCACATCAATGCCCAGATGAAGGGTTCATCATAGTAATTATCATCAATAGGACCCACTGATCTACCTTGTTGGAGGTAAGCTGAGAATTTTCATTAGGGACCATTTCCCAGCCTAGTTACTGGTAAGCCTAGAACCATTACCACTATCCCATTTTGATTTTACCTCTTTGGAATCATTGAGGAACACACTACCAATCCCTCATGTATAGTACCACTTAGGAAGCACCCAACAGCCCACTGGCCATCCTTGTTGGATGATACCTTTTTTAAAGAACCAATGAACACATTATCCATCCCTGTGAGATGGTACCTCTCTGAAAGAAATGAGTAACACACTGTCTATCCCTACTGTATTTATCCTCTTGGAATGAACTAAGGAATACACATTCCAAAACTGCTAGATGGCACCACTTAAAAGAAAGTTGTTGCAGAAATTTGGTGTCACCCAGAATTGGAAACGCACCTAGAACATATTTTTTTGTATCGTAAAGCGCTACACAATGTGGGTGGTACCCACAGAGCATGTTTCCCCACCTTGTTGTCTAGCCTTGTTCCTAACCTATCTCGGGTAATAAATTGGGAACAAGTGAAACAAGGCATGAAATGATACTCCTATAGTACATGGAACATCTTGTCAAAAGGCCGCTGACAACACAATGATCATTGTTGAGCTGGAGGGCCGAAATAGAAATTATGCACTTGCCTCCTCAACACAGGCCCATAACTTTTGACATCATCTCTTCATACATATTTTCCACTTTCACAAGAGTCGATGATGACCCAATACATGGGTTCTATCCAAACATAGCAGTTGTAACTTCAACCAATATTACGTTCCTATTTCCACAATTAATGAAGTCACAGAAAGATGCACCTCATGATAAAAATATCACATTGTTGTGATCCTTGCGAAAAACCATGCAGCATCGAATAGTAGTTCCCCTAAAACAAACATAAGATGGGAAAATTGTATGTCACCATATTGTGCTCAAATGAAGTCATCGGGGGACAACACCCTAATTTTGAAACAATTATAATGATCATTCCATGATGGTCCTCATGAAAAACACACAGAAATGTCTACTCCATCTCCCAAAACGAATAACCAAAGAAAATGATTCATTTCACCAAAACATGGGATAACCATGACTCATGCGACCAAAACCATGGAATTGGACAAAACATATGAATGTTGTCTTGAAATTCCTCCTAGAGACTAGGGTCGTGCTGCTGTTGATGGCACAAAAAATGGATGTTCTATATAGATGACAAGTATGATACAAGAACAAAACATAATAATAAGAATATTATTAATAAAATTAGGTTGTTCATGAAACTGAACCCCAAGAACAAGACATAAAGGTCCTCAATAGGTCCAAAATTTACTTTTGTAATAAGAATGATTCGGGGCACAAATGAGAAATCAAACAGATGAGAAGATTCAAAGATACGACTATTCAATGGTTGATGACAAAATTTGTATCGATCTGACCCACTATGGCTAGACCAACCCACCTGGTTCAGCCTGCTTGGGCAAGCGTGGTCATCTTCTCTTGCCTGTAGCCTATCTACATGTCCATGACCATTTTTGTTGTATCCTAGTCAACTGATCTGTGACCTGACATGCTTTTTTCACTGGTCCACCGATCTACTCATGACCCGACCAGCCTCCTCAGCGTGCCGACTCCCCCAGCAAGCCGACTTAGTCACCTCACATCAATGAAACACTCATTTGATCCTTGTGAACCATGACCCCCTCCCACCTTGTTACCCCTACCTGAACAAGACCATAACCTGATGCTGCTACTCATCATCTCCACATCATCTCCCCGATGCCATCCTGTATCTCACCATCTAGTTAAGATCCTTCCATCATCGGCTTCTCCACTAGGCACCCCGACAATGCCATCTAGGCCACAATGCTGTAATATCCCCACTGACCATGACAGATCTAAGTGACTGTAATGTTCTGCCTCCATGATCCATGTAGCCCTTAACGACGATAGCTCTCTGTTGGTCCATTCCACAGACCACTAATACTCTTCCGACAACCAGATCTCATATTATAAAATGGTTTGGTGATCTCTATAATGAGACCTGTAAAGTACCATCCTCTATTCTTTGATCAAATTATGGGTTAATTCATCTGAATGTATGAAATTGAAATCTATATAAAACATAAAAATATATGTTTAAATGGGATTAAAGATGGAAATTCGATGATAGCCGTGTTTGTTCGGCCATTTCTTTGGTGTTCAAATTGATGAAATTGATGAATAATAAAAGGATATAGGAAATTGAAAAAAAGGAGTGAAAATCAAAAGGATCCGACATTGATTCGATCAACAGTATTTGATGAAGCACAAAATAAGATCCCATAACAATCCTATATGTCTTCTGTAGGGATTGATCATCGATCCAATGAATAATGGAAGAATGGTTGAGGAAGAGTGGAGAGAGATGGACATCGTATATAGAGAATGTAATAGGTCTACCTATAATCCCAAATCCATAAATCTATATTTATAGGCATTCCACTCAATGTGGAATCTAAAATTCCCATTCGTAGTCATTTAATGATTGTATCAGGTAAAACACCCCTTTGTGAACTCAAGAAAGGTTTCAAATTTCCAATCCAAGTCTATAATGAATACTTTGTTGATTTTTTATTCCAGATAAAATAATTAAGTTTAATTATTTTATTGATAATTTCTTCCTGGATTACATATTTCCCACTGTTGTTTAGCACTAAAAATGTTATGTCCTACCTAGGATAAATTAAACATTGAAGTCACATTTGTGGCCTCGGATTTCGGATTTGAGAAACAATTAGAAAGTTATCTTTCTTCCATCATGTGCATAGTATATAAATACTTAATATTTTTATAAAATTTATTCCGGACACATCGGGCCTCATAATTGCACGATGTATCAGCACCTAGCTCTAGGAAGATTCCTTGAAATATTTCATGGTCTTACCATGAAATATTGAGATCTATATAGTAATACTTTGTCATTAATATCTAATTACAATCATATTTGAATTATTCATTGTATATTCGATTAAAATTTAATATTATTTTTTATAATAATCTAAAAAGGTGGATTTTTGAATGGTGTTCGATATAGGTTCATGTATGGCATGATTAATAACTTCCCATATGGTGTTGAACCGTTATAAGGAATATTTTTCCTATAAGAATATATTATTCATCTTTAATTTTTTATATGGTTTATAATTACCTCATGTATGATCATTAAAAATAGTTATATTATATGATTTTTACATGAACATACTAATTTTCAATATCATATATTATTTTTATTTTGTTTCTAATTAATTTCATGTTTTATGATATAAACAATTTAGTGGATAAAATATGGAAATTGTTTAGGTTTTTTTCATCCATTGCCTTCAACTGATAGTTTTAATGAGATACTATTTGATAAATTAGGTCATCACTTCATGATACAATAAATTCAAGAAGATACCACTGGTTTATCCAATCAACTACTACAATCATCCATCAGGATATGCAACCATCGAGCTGATCTACAATGACTTATATGTAGTGCAATCATCAATAGATGTTACATTGGATCGGTACCACCATTAGTTCATCTCTGATACAAATAGTAAAATAAATCTACCACTATGGAATAATATAATTATAGTTATATGGATCAACCACCTTGATAATTTACTGTCAAAAAGTGAAACCAATTAGGAAAGAACAATTGTGTGAGCAATATACCATGAGTGAACCTACCATCCGAGATCTACCATAGATTTTAAAAATTAATATCAAACCTAATTATCTAACCAATTGATTATGAATTTAATGTGGTATATAGGTGCATGGATTTAAGAATAATTATTATTAACATACTAAATAGATTTTTTATTATAATGTTAGTGTTTTGTAGATGCTTTTCGTAGTGTAAAAATATTATTTTCCTATTTTTTTATTTAATGGAGAATTAGACCTAAAGCACTATAAATTCAATTAATCTCAGTCATGCATAGTATGATAAGATATAAATTTCATATACATGAACATGGAATTTGAGACTATCAGTCATCGAGAAATAGAGATATATTGAAGGAAATGTTATTAGAAGAACATGGATATTTATAAATTGTTAATATATAATTTTTTCTGAACATCTAAGTTACCCTAACATCAAGTAATTTCAATGAATCATATTTTATCTCTATACAAGAAAATATTCATGGAATCTAGGAAAACTAATGCAATTCAGAATGATTTGGAATTTATATCCTCAAATTTAAACTCTTTCTATATCTTTTTATGCTTTAAATTTGAGTTCTAATTTTTGTTTTAGTATGTTAATTTGTGAAACACAAATCCATAATCTAAACTAGAGAGTTATTTACACAATCCCATATTTAATCTTATTTTCATTCCAATGAACATCTATTTTAGAGGTCCTATGTGAACCATTCTTGTATGATGACACACAGAACTATAGAAGGGGTATTGTTCATGAAAAACCTTTTGTGTGGTTTCTTATAAAAACCAATTTGAGTTGTGGATCATTTAATTTTATAATAAAATTATTAGTATTAGGTAATTTAAATTTGGATGGGATTAAGTCTCATTTTGAGACTGAACCCGTTCTTAATTTATATTGTGCTTTATTTTCAGTAAATTAGTTTCTTATTATTTTTCCCTTGGGTTAAATTAAATTAATTTTAGTCCTCTAAACTTTTATACGAATCATTACACGGATATTTTACTGAAATTAGTAGTATATATATATATTTCAAATTTTTTATAATATTTTCAAGAGTTAAGTAATTTTTTAGAGTCTTTCAACCAAGTTGTGATTGTGATTTTGGGAATTTCTTGGAATGATCAAATTATTTTAATCCCCATTTTTTTTAATTGGAATGTTTTTTAATTGTGGGTATATATGATTCAATATTTCTTTACTAGAAATTATATTTGAGACTTAATTCACCCGGTCTCGAGTTATCTAAAAGGAATAATGAAAATCTTCCAATTAAATATTTTCATTGTAATATGTTTTTTATTATGACATAGAAAATTTTTCACATATCTATTTCCTTTGTTTCACCTTTGGTATAATGGAAAAGAAAAAATTTACACATTCAAAATTATATTCACATTTAATCATATGTCTAAATCATGGTGTGGTGCTCAAATATAGAGTGTAGCATTTCATTCCTCAATTTATTTTAATGATAATTAGCTATGAGAAGTTTCAAAGTGTTTGCATATGATATTATTTAATATTATTTGAATTTTAAATTATAATTAAAATAAAAAATTATTTTATAATGCAATGTGTTGTAGAGTGTTTTTTTCTTTTACATTAAATTTAATTAAAACACTTCCCAACAGACGCTAAACATTATTTCAACAATAATAAATAAATAACATCCAATTAAAATTTATTATGTATAATTATTTGTCAAAACCATAGATTAAATATATACATAAATTTGGTTTTCAAATCACCATATAGATTATCTTTATTATATGCTAAAGAAAAATATAAAATTAAAAAAAGTAATTATTTACCTTAATAATAAAAAATTTGAATTTATTAAACTGCATGAAGGAATTCATAAATACTAATATTTTATGCCAAAAAACTCATCCAATCAATACTACTGAAATCATGAATCAAATATTACTCAAATTATCGACTCCTCCCATATTAAAATAACATTATTCTATATTTTGTGAATATACTAGACACATAATATTAAACATAATAATGAAATCATTTCACTCACTAATAAAAAAATATAATTAGAGGTATAATAAATGTCATGTATATTCATTTTATATATAATCAAACAAATTATGTAAATGTTCACATTAGATATCATACCAAACTAATAAATATTAGTTTTGAATGCTTTTTTTGAGGTGTATGGGTGGTGATTAAGTATGTAATATTCAAATTCAATGTTTAAAAATGATGATAAATAATTTATGTATATTTCATGAATTTCTATTAATATTATAAATACATATCATCTTTCATTAAAAATGCACCAACTACACATGTTAAAATTTATGTATCATTTCTTCATAGATAACAAATTATAAAACATTGAAAAATTTCATCTTTTTTGACATTAATATCATTATTTATTTTCTTTTATTATATTTTACCAGATATAGTAATCATACAACCATAATGAAAAATAGATTATAAACCATTATCTGAATACTAAAATTAATATTCATTAATTTGTTTTATTTTCATCACATGAAATTTTATACCGTCTGTGGATAAACAAAAACATCATCAATAAATTCAAATGAAATCATTTAATAATGTCTTGAAGGATAATTTTTATTTTAATATACATTCCTATAATGATATTCATTTTATTTAAATGATTAAAAATTTATGAAATATATGGTATATAATATGAATAAATGTTTTAAAATGATAATAAAAATTGATAAAAAATTATTTAATGTGGTCTAAAATAATAATGCTTGAATAATATTAATAATGAATGTTTTAGTGGTCAAACATATCTCATCATCCTTTCTATATAAATGGTATATGAATGGTGATGCCAAAGGGGTTTAGAGAACCCCTAAATAATGAGAATAAAATATATCAGTCCATAAAATCATGGTATAGATAAATTATTTTTTGAGTAATGAAAATTTAATAAAATTAGATTATAAACATGGATTATAGTTATAACCATTTTAATTAAACTAATAATTGGAATAAGAATGCATCCATTCATAATGATTATCAATTTCTTCGTCATTTGTGATAATGACCAATAAAAACATTTTTACTATGTAAAATATATATCTAAAATTATTATGTCTCCTAGAGAAAAATAGATACAAGTCATGTATTACTTAAAACCCTTATCCACACACAAATATTTTTTTTACTCATTATAAATATCATTGTGAGATGATTATAGAAATTTGAACATTATTTATGTGAATATGATTCATTTATACCATGTGAAAAAAATTTATTTTTCAACTATTACATATATAATTGTTTTTAATATAAGTTCAATGAATAAAATATATAAATGTTATATTAACGCTCTACTTTACATGGAATTTTATAATTTGTTTATATTTTAATTCAAGGATACTTATTATTTAACATATAAAAGAATAATAACTATGTTTAGTTAAATCACGATTCCCTTAGAGACCAAAATGATAAATAAGTCGGCATTGACCTCCTAAACCATTCAAAAATTATTCTGAAAAATAGATTCTCTAAAATAATTAAAAAACCAGTTTCCCTAAAAAATAATTCTTTAAATTTTATTAATATAGATCATAAAAACATAGATTTAATATAATTATAGAATATAATGTTGTTTTTTATTTGGATTTAATCATGAAAAAAATATCATCTCTTCTGAAGAGATCATTATTCATATTTTACATCATATCATATTAACATATAAATGAATTGTAATTAAAAGTTATAAATGTCATAATAAATTTTAATATAATTCCTGTAATGATTAAATATCATGATACCCCTTATCTATAGCTTATTTCCACTTTTCATGGTTTTATTTGTGATATCTCATAAATGATTAAATTACTGTATAAACATCATTATTTTTTTCGTTAGTTTATTCCACTAATATTTCAACATATTTAATTAAAAAATTTAATGATTGTGTTATTTGTGAAGAAATATATGAATATTTTTCATAATAATAAAAATCCACAAATATGACCTTAGAGATGGAATCAATGTTACATTTATCCAATTGTGTAACCTTGAATTCAAAAATAGATTTTGGGTTTTTTTATTTAACTAACTACTTTATTATTTTAATAAGAGTTCTAAATTTTCATTAATTTATTCAATGTAATAGGGTGTTTCTTATTATATGCATGGATAATATTTTAAGCTTCCATTATTATGGTGTTGTTTCCCCCATCACTAATAAATTGTTCTCCATTTTAGTATATAGTTTTGTTGATTTGGGATCTCTAGTCATGTAAGTCAATGTAAATATATTCTTTTTTTTAAATAAATAAAAACAATAAAAAACACCCATGTTTTTAAAATTATTTCCTTATAGTGTTCTTAAATAATATTGGAAAATATTTTAGGTCTAATTAGCATCAATACATCTATTGGTGGATTTTTATTTTTTAGAATTATGTTTCTCAAAAAAAATATAAAGGCATAACATTTCTTAATGGTGAAGTCATCGCATAAAGAATATTGTATCCTCATTTTAAAATTTTAATTCATTATTAGACATTGAAAATAATTTTGGAATTTTTAAATATAATCTAAATTGAACCATTGTAATTATTATAGATAAAATTAATAAAAAAAGTGATAGAAATCACAATTTTTGGGAATCAAAGTAATTTACATGAAACTTGATTTGGATTAATTGATATAGAAAATAGAGGTATTGGATATTGTTTGTAAATGATACTATGTACTCACAAAAATTGACTTATATACATTTATAAAGGAATAATTCCTTGGGGTTCTGGAATAATATAAACTTATAGTCAAAGATTTCACTAGAGAAATCATAGAAATAAATCATTATGTAATTATTTTTACAACACAATTCATTCCATGATCTAGTGGTGTAATATAACCCGTGAATCCTGAATGTAATTGAATTCAAAACCCAAATCGATGCATGTGACAAGAGGTTTTTGACTTTGTTTATTCTATCACATGTAAAATATTTCACTATCTATTTTTCCTTATGCATTATCATCCAAATTCTTCAAACAATAATAATTCATCTACTGAAAACTCTTTCCTATAAATATCATAAAGAATCCTAATTTTTCATATTTTTGAAAGAATTCAGACCCACTAAACTATGGAAAATGTATCCATCCATCCTTAAATCCCCATTTCTATTCATAAATATATTCACACGGTCTATATCATTTTTTAGAATCATAGGTTTCTCCCTCAAAATTATAATTACTTGAAAATAAAAGGAAGGTAAAGGAAAAAATTGCAAATGGATATTTTTTACAAGATCCCATTGTGGGTAATGTGGTTAGGCCCACATAATGGATGAATTATACAACTTATATCCATGGAACTCAAGTATCTGAAAATTTTCGGCACTTATATATTATATACAATTACCTGAGCCCAATAAACAAGGGAATGAATGATAAATTCTTTTGATCATTACTACAATTTTCTAGATATTTAGATACTCAATTTTATAAAAAACATTATCGATTTAACATGAAAATATATTTTCATATATTACTTATATGAAAGTATACCTTTGAGTATAAGTGTCATGATTCACAAAGTGATGATATTCACTTACTTTACCCATGTCTATCACATATGGAATAAAGGTTTCTTAGAGTTAATTTTAAGTAATTATCATCATTTGATTATGTTTATGTTTAATACCACTGAATTTGGTTAATTTTTATTATCCCCACTCAATTTATGTGGCCTAATAAAATGAACATTTATCAACCAACCCCTTGACACATGATATCCAATACACATAAATTATTTCCGATAGTAGCCCCCACTTTGGCTAAATGTGTATTGGGTGATTCCATAGATTAATGGAACTATCCAAAGGCCATGTCAAACTATTTTATGGTATACCAATTGAGTGTATGGGATGCCTTAATCTATTTACATTATGTCCATTAGTGTCGGGGTCCCATATTAGGTGAAATTTTATAAGCAATCAATATAGAAGGTGTGAATCCCAACCCTTGACCTCAAAGATAATCCTATTATCAGAATATATTTTCCCTAATTTTCACACATCCTATGTTTCTAGTCATAGTCCCCCCATCCAATGAGAAATATATATAAGATTAAATGTTTTGGATAACTAATTTATAAAAAACATTCATTATTGACTTTTATATTTAATAGGAAGGCCAAGTGATAAGGTCCTATAACCTTGTGTAAAACCCACAACATCACCTGACTTATATGTTAAGAGAAACAATAAATAATCAAATTTTTCATAAATATTTCCCCAAAAAATTTGAGTTCTATTTCTCCTAGTAGTCCATTCAAAAAGGCTTTAAACTGCTTGAAAATAACCATAGTCATATGTCTTAAAAGTGAAATATATGATGGTCCATGATTTACAACTACAAAAGGAACACTATTGGTCATAACTTCATGACTATAAAAGGAATCCCATTGATAATTTTCATTGTATCTTAAATTGTATATATTACATTTTTATATGATATCAATCATTGTTGGATTTGATACCCTTTATTATGATATATATGAATCTCTTTTTATAGGGCCGATCTAAACACCGTCATACCTCCTCCAAGTGAAAATACATTAAAATTAATTTCACAAGACCTTATTCTTTAGAAGATATAATGAATATATATAATACCATAAAAAACATTCAGTTATGGAAATTAATTCTAAAATTCCCTCTTAATCAATCTTGGATGTAAAAAAACTAAAACATACAATCTTCAGAATTATTCAATGGAATAAATCTAAATAATACTCCATGAAGAAGTCACAGAGTCTACAAAACTTTAGAATATATACTTAATTCTACTATGTTGACAATAAATCTAGTAAAAAAATTTATACCACATGAATTAATAATATATATAGTATACCTTATTTATTTGGTATCCTTCTAAATGGATCATAAGTTATTAAATTCCCTTTTCTAGTGAGGATTCTGAAAACTCTCAAACACATTTATTATGAGATAAATAAATAACATTCTAAATTTTTATGTAATCCTAATTGGTATAAAACTATTTCACAACATCTATATCTATTATCCATAAATTTATGTACCCAATTTGGCCCCTATTTTAATGATAAAAAAATTTATCAATTAAATTTCCATTTTTATATAAATGTTTCATATTTAGTAATTTCTTATTATGTAATGGAAACACACAACATGATTGTAAAAAACATTATTATATAAATTTTAACACTACATTTAGTTAATACATATTTCCATAATAAATTAAAATATTTCAATGGGATATAAAATGAAAATAAGAGAACTGAAATATGAAAATATGGATATGCTTGATCAACCATAAATATCTCAGTAATAGAGAACACTATTGATATGATGGAAAATATTATGAATGAAATATTCACAATGCAAATTAAAATATACACAACATAGAGATAAAATATATGTAAATAAATAATAATTTTAATTTATGGTATTTTTTATAAATTATGGACAACATATAACCACTGGAATAGTAATATGATTGTTGGAATGGTAATTTACTAGTTAAGAATAGAAACCTGACCATTCAAATTTTAACCAAACGTATGTAAATATGAAATCATATTTTGATATCTTATAAAATTGAAATATGAAATTCTTAAATCATGATACTAGTCAATAAATTTTTCTATAATGAAAAAATAAGTGTCTGTATATTTATAAAACATTTTTTCTTTAAAAATTTATAAAAAAAATATAAGCATTTTTATTAATTAATATTTTCATAAAATTGGTTTGTAAATTAAATTTATGTAGATTTATAATGATAATTCAATTCTATGAGATGCTATATAATTTATTAATGTGGCACAAATTTGGTCAGAACATTAAAATTTTAATTTTCAAAAAAAGTATCGATTTCATTTAAAAATTATATTTCCCATATTTTGATAATTGTATTCACAAAATGGAATTTTTTAAAATACATGTCAATAGTTTTTGGGAATATTAATTTTATTTGTTTTTTAAAAAAAAATCATTCTTAGAGAAAATTGAATTAACATAAATTAACGTATTTAATATTATAAGATAAAAACATGTGTAAATCTATAATGGATAATGTAATAACCATATAGTTAAATTTAACATGAAACTATTATGGTATATAGTGACATGAAATTTTTTTTTTATTATGCCAAAAAAAATAAATATAACAGTAAAAAACACACCTCTCGTCACCTTATAAAAAACATCCATCAACACCCCTTTTCATCACAACTTATAATAATTTTTCCTCACATAACCTTATGAAAACATATCTTCATATAGGTCCCTCAACCCTAGATTCCTCAAATCATAAAAGGAACAATCTGAGTTGTCTTAGTAGGATAACTAAAAGGATACTTATAGTATAGAAGGTAATATGCTCAACCGTGTTTCTTTTTCTTCTTCCCCAACATCCAAAAAAATTTAATTAACATGGAATAATAAGTACAGTATCATATAAATTATGGGAGGACTTTTTATGGAAATAATTATAATCTATCCTCTTCTCTTCGCCTATTATTCTAAAAACAAATACATTATCCATTTTATATCGTCCTCCGTGGATGATGAGTCCTCATTTTCCATTGTCACATTTAATGAAGGGTAAAATTTATTATATAGGATTATTGTGACTTAAATATGTTTATTATATCATTTTCACAAATTATAATTAATATATATTCATAATATTTAATGAAATGATACCATTTCATGATTTTTGGTAAGACCTCATTACTGAACTATCTGTTTAATAATAACATTTTAACTAAATGAAATATCTACATATTAAAACATATGGACAATTAAGGCGCTTTCAATTTATTAAACATCATGATTTATACTTAATTTTAAATTTTTTTTTGTTCCTTTTGAAATGACATTAATAATTATCCAAAAGTTATTTTATCCTAGAACCATGAAACAAATTCTGTTAGTATAGATAAATTAAAAATTATCGCTTTGAAATGGTTGTAAATAGACAATATTTAATTATAGAAAATAAAAACTAAATTTTAAGGTTTTTAAATTCATTAACTAATGAATAAAAGTTTATTATTCATAATATTAAGTGTAAGTGTAGAATAACTATCAAACATCCAAATCATAATTTTACTAAA
This sequence comes from Viscum album, assembly GCA_963277665.1. NCBI lineage: Eukaryota > Viridiplantae > Streptophyta > Magnoliopsida > Santalales > Viscaceae > Viscum > Viscum album. The sequence goes on from OY728139.1 coordinate 1,197,423,126, forward strand.
AACGGGGGAGGGGAAGGACAATGCAAGAAATAAAACAAAGGGGGGCCTAAAATAGTGGAGGCCGAGAGCATATCCTATTATCAAATTAATTCCCTCTAGAATTAAGCTGATGGGGTTCAGGATACCAGTGTGGATGGAGCTCTGATATTCCAAAGAATCAATGTAATATGCAACCCGATTCCCTTCACGCCACGTATGGGAGACTTGGATGTTAAGGAGGAGAGATTTTCATTGTCTTACAATGTAGGAAATGGACCACGGGGTGGATTATTTACCATGCAGGGAGTCAGGAAGAATGAAAGAGTCTGGCTCTGCCTGAGAAATAACAATATAAGATATCTCTCTGAACAACCCTATTTATTTATGATATTCATTCTATCTCATTTCCAAACAGTATATATCTATTTTAATTATATGAATATTATATATTATACATATTCTTAATAATCATGTATACTTGGTTAAATTCACATGTCTATGATAGAGATATATATGTTTTAAATTTCCTATTCTTAATCTCATTCGATTAGCATACCCAATTAAAATTATCTTGACAATTTGTCAAAACAGTTCATCTACCACCCACACAAATATTTCAAACCATCCTTTGTTATGAAAAATTATATTTATTTAATGGAATAATATTTTTTGTTCATTTATGGTTTTATGGAAAATTTTCTACATTCTATAGAGACTGTATTTTTTCATAGAGGACTATGAAATCATTTTAATGTATTCAACATAATAATTTTATATTCAATGATAAAAATTTTGGTATCTAAAGAAAATGTGGATCATACATCCTTTATAAAATATAAAACATAAGCATTATTAATATCTTAGTTAAGTATCTAAAAAAATATCTCACAATATCCTCAGTTTATGTAGTCACTTGAGGATATACATAAAAGAAATATGTGAGATAAAATCCTAGTTAGGGGAATTATAACAAATAAGAAATAAGATACCTAAATTAATAGTACATGGGTGAGAAGAATCATCATCTTCTTTTCCAATAAAAGTGAAAATCACTATCATAAGAAAGGGGATGTAATATGAAAAGTAATGGAATGTGGAATATGTATAAAAATTAAACATAATGATGTAGTTGTAAAATAATACACATAGTTGTGAACAAGCTGTAATCATGTTCACACAAAACATCTGTTCATAAATCATAACATCATAATTTTAACAAAGTTAGCATCATGTTCATGTATATTAACTTTTATATCATGTGGTAAATCATATTATGATATTTATTAGAGGGTTATATAATTTGAGGCCCTCCTATCATATCATAAAATTCAAATAATCATGAATGTCAAATAGAATGTTTAACATACACAATCCTATCACATTATTTTTAAATGACCAATTTTTCATTAGGATTTCTAATATAATGACATATATATTAAACATGGGGCTCCAAAATGAATAATGGAAAACATATTTGGAATATAAATCACAAATATTGAGTAATGAAGAAACAACTCAAGAGTACACAAAAATGTGTTTTGAAAAAAAATTCATTTTGGAAAATAATTATAGTTGCCTTAAAATTTTAGGCAAAAACATATATATATGTGGAAAGATAAAGGAATAAAAATGAAAATATATTTATTTTTAAATTCATTAATATCCATAACAAATATTTTTTGAATGAGGGATAACCTACAAAAAATCATGTTTGTTTTGAGAATCCTTTTTCCTTAAATCCCTCTATATTTTATAACTTTTCTGTCTCCACCTTCTTATTGATTCTTTTCCCTACGATCCTAAAACCCTTTGATGATTGGATTTGGATGACATGAAAACATCCCTAGTTATTCATAGTGGCTTATGAGAGAGTATTTGGTTAGAAAATTGGCATCATAAAGTGATGGAGATGTAGTGTTCCATTAGTAGGGATTAGGGTTGTTTATACAATAAGGAGAGGGTAATTTTTAGAATAATATAGTTAAAAAATACAAAGTCTAAGTGAAACATGTAATAGTTAATTCTTAAAATAAAAATAATATATTAATATAGTATATTAGATTTATGACATTAATCCTATTTATTATTCAAATAAAATTAGTTTATTTAAATGGAAAGTGGAAATAAATAACAAAAGGAATTTTAATGGAACACTTTTGTCCTTAGTATTTGGGAAACCATTTTTATGTTTGTAAAATTTTTATTGTATTTTAAATAATTATTTATGAAATAAAATATTTTTTGTTCACATATCATGTTCTATAAATTATTAAGATATCATTACATCATGAAATATGAAATTATGATACCAATATTAATAAAAAATATATTTTTTATATTCATATAAAAATTGATGTTTTTCATAAAGTTATAATGAAATCACCCCTGGAAAACATTATTTATGTTGATTCAGTATGAAATATTAATTGTTTCTGAAAAATTATCTTGCATACCTTGTTTTAATATTTAATATTAAAATTATTATTTGTATGAAATAAATTAAAATGCACTTTATTAAAAAATGTGCTTATATTTTATTTCTATTTTTGTCAAATATTTATTTAAGGGAATTATAATATTAATATTTACAAAAATTAATCATCATAAATATTATTTGAGACACATTTTATTATTTTGAGGTTAGATTACTATTCTTATATTTAGGTTACTATTCCCAACAGCCAGGTTACTATTCCTAGTGATCATATAAATATTCTAACAGTCACATTGCGATTGAACTAGGAAAATTACCTTATTTAAGTTCCTCTTCATTAAATCATTCATTATTACTTCAATTCCACTCAATACTAAACATTTCATTTTTCTAAAATTTTGATTAGATTAATAATATTTTGTTCCATTTCTATAGTGTGGTTTATAGATGGGATGATTCTAGGAGATCAAATTTGTCTAAATTTTACCAATTTTGTATTTTTATTAATTTCCTTTTTCCCTTATTATTGTTGGTAATTTAATGGCTATATTCATTGCCTAATGTAATAATTTTTAGCGATGAATTAATTTTTTGTTCGTTTATCTATGTTATCTATGTGGGTTATACCTATATAATATAATATAACACACATTTAATTTGGATACATTTATCATTTATAAATTCTATGTCATAACATTCACACCCCTTTTGACATTTCATCCTAAAAATTTCAAATCAAATTATCAGTTGAGAATAGGTTAGGGTACATATTTTTCACTATTTATATAGTCCAAAAATCCCCTCGTAAAACATATTCCTCTACCATAATATTTGGGATGTTTTTATGACATGTTACATTGAGAATTATCTATATGGTTCATGATCTCCATTGTATTCTCTTAATTCTACATTTAATACTCTAGTTCAGCCACCTCTGGATTCAATACATGTGAGGAGTCGTGAAAGTACATTCATAGGAGAGATATGTGGAAAAAATCATTAACATGATATATATTATTCCAAAATGCAATATGATAAGCCATTACAATTATGTTATGATGTATATCAAGGATAAAAATGTTCGTAGGGATATAGATCCCTTTTCTCAAAACTACATGACTCTCTTCCCTAGTGATATTCATTAGAAATATTTTCCATCTATAAACTCTAATTTCCTTCAATGGTTTTCAACATAGCTCTTATGAAGTCTCTGAGAATATTATATATGTTTTTTGAATGATTGAATCATTTATGTCATCTCTTTCACAAGATTAGGTCCATGTTGCTTTCATTCCCCAAATTCATCCAAAAACGTTTGTGATCTACATTTATTCCCATATACATCTTCATATAGATTTATTGGAATACTAGAGTGGAAGATATTCTATTATGATAACACAAACAATGGAACATGTTGCTACCATCCACCTATAAATTCCATTTGTTAGGAACATATTATTCCCTCGAGTTACTAAATTTCCTTTTTATATTTTCCATTAATCACTAGGTTATAGGCCATGCTAAAATTCAATTATGGATTAAATGAAAGTTGAATACTTCTCTAAAACTTAGAAGTAAACCATGGATCCGGACTAGAGATGAAATAGTTTGACACAACATACAATCTCACCAATTATATTTTATATATCAAGTAATGTTTTAAGAGTGAGAAATCTTCATGAATAACAACAAAATTTGATGTCTCAGTGAGTCAATCCACAATGATTCATATCTCGTTGTTTCTTTTAATAGATTCCATGACCCAAGTGAAATATTTGATGGCGATTTCTTCACATTGACACGGGGTTGAATACAATGGATTCATCATCCATTAACACATATTTTATCTTGATTCAATATACTCACAAACCTTGAACCATGAGATATACTTAAAAATTTCCTTCTTTATGATGTCCCACCAGAAGTGATCTCTAAGATCACAATTCTACTATGTAATTTGAGGATGGATATAAAAATATGCAGTATGAAAATTTTCAAATATTCCATTGAGTATCTCAGGTGATGAAGGCAATAAAATTCAAATTCCAAAATAAATCACACTATCACTATAGATATATAATTCATGATGTTTCCCTACATTAACTTCATTCACCTAATATTAAAGATGATGTTATTCCCTTTGTACCTCTTTTATAATCTCTTGGTTTGATGGTGGGGAAATCATATTGTAAAGGAAGGATGTATTCCCCCTTAATTTTAATTTATAGATCACTCATTTAAATATCCTTGAATATACGGTCATTTTCCATCATCATTGTGTATATAGTATCATGTTCTTTACTCCTAAGCACATATTCTACATTGCTCACATTTCTCAGATGGTAGTGAATTGTCGAATCGTAGTCCACATTTATCTCTAACCATAAATATTGATTCATGTTGATCTTTTTATGTTTTAATATGTAGTTTGAAATCTTATAATCTGTATATATCCCAGTCTTCGCACCATAGAAGTAGTACCGCAAAATCATCAAGGAGAATATTTAGGATTCTAACACCAGATAATATGGAATGTAATTTTTCTTGGTGATATTCATTATTAATGAGGAATATGCTATCACTTTTTATCTTAATAAATATATAGTCAAAAACATTCTTCAATGTATCATTTTATATCAAAAAAACATCTCATCATGTTTATAGTGTTATTATAGGTTCAATGACTATCATCTTCTTGATTTCCATAAATTTTTCCTCACATTATTCTATTGAGAAATGTGTTTCCCCTTCTATATTAACATTGTTACCATGAAATAAAATCATGTGAAATTTCTCACCAAACATCAGTAGTGAATATATAATCCATGGAAATTTTTTTTTAAATAGTGGGGTTGGGATATTCCTCAAAAGTATTTATATTCAAAGGGTCCATAGAAATTTTCTCATCTGGGAAAAAATGCCTCATGAATATGATTAGATTTTTCTGAAAGTTACACATTATGAGCATAGTGAAAATCATATCATTTGTTAATGTTGACAGAAAAATACTTAGATGCACTTAATTTTCTTCCATACACATAGAGTGATGTAAAATATTATCTATAAAAACTACCAATTTTTTGTGATATTCTCTATATAATCTATTCATTAAATAATTAAACATCATAGGGGAATTAGTAAGTGTGAAGTTTACCAATGTGAACTCATAGTCTCTATACATTGTAACAATAGTTACCTTATGAATATATTATTTCATCACCTTCTACTAGGGATATCTGGAATGAAGGTCCTTGGTTGATAAGTAAGGATAATCTTGATGTTGATTGAAATATCCATCAATCCATGGATGGGTGTAAATGTTATTTATGGTGATCATGGTGATATACATATAATTAATTCACTATGGAATTGATCCATAATTTTTACCATTATAAATAGCATTGGCCATCCTTATGGTGATTCTCTAGTGAATATGAACTATTTTCCCAACCTATATTATATATATTCATTAAATATTTCATTTAAATTGGGGATATCATATTGGTTAGTTTTGATAAAGTACTGGATCTGTGCATATGATCAATTGAGAACTCTACCTCATAATATATGGTATGTCTATGTAACTCTTCTTGAAATACATTATAGAATTCAATAATTTTGGGAATTTCATATATATTGATACCTTCCTTATACCGAAACATTATGGAAAGGAATTATTCTTCCCAAGGTATAAATACCAACATTGTTGAGGGATATTTTAAAGCATATTCATGATCATCCATAAACTTTTATGGGATCCCTAAATGGTTAAAAATATGGACAAAGATTTCCTTTTACTAGAAGTTAATGTGATATTTATATAAGGGGATCCAATCCATGCATATTAAATCATAAAATTCCACCACAAAAAGAATTGTGATTGTAACACCCCAGGTAAATAAATAATATGACATTTCATATTTATCCATATTTGTGAATAAAATATTTAAATAACTTTAAAGGGGACTCTATGCTCGATGGCGTACCCAACACGCAACAACGAGTTTCTTGGGAATCTTACGTTGCACTCTAATAATAAAATAATATTATTTTAAATGGTAGTTAACATGTAGCCGTTGTAATGGCGGGAATGGATATAAATAACTAAAATATGATTATATATGTTTTTAAATGTTTTTACATTTATCCAATAAAAGATAATGGCTTAAAATACGGAAAGAATTCAATTTTAGGCGTATATGCCCTAGTTTTCACTAAAGGTTCACTTATCACCTTTTGATGGAGAACCTTCATTAAATATATTTTTGATCACTCTTATACATTCTTTTGGACCAAATAAAACTCTTATTAAGAATCGGGACATCAAAATTTACTTTGTGTAAATTTTTGGTATCTTTCCGATAAAGTTCATTTTTTTAATGAATAGTGTAAAATGTTGTATTTTAATTCAAAACCACTTTTTAATCTAATTTATTTATATGATTAGATTATATTTTGAATTGGTTTTAAAGTGAAATTAGAAAATATTTTTACCATTAAATCCAATAGTGTTCGTTCGAATCAATTTCACTTTGAAATCAGACTTAAACTAGTGTCAATCTTTTGATACTTATTGTTTCATAAAACACGCTATTTGACATGACAGTGGGAATTAATTATTAAATTAATTAATGTGACTTATATGTTTTGAATTTTGTAAAATGGACTTAATTTTTGAATTCAGAATATCAAATATAGCTTAGGGTGAATTTTTGGGATTTTTCTGAAAAACTTCAATTTTTGATGAATAGTGAAACCACTAAGTGGTACTTATAAAAACTGATTTTCCGTTTAAATGAAATTTTGCCATCATTGTGTTTTGATTTTCAAAAATCTGACATACATGGTTGTCATTAAGAAGTAAAATTTGGTTCAATGAGATTAAAATAATTTTTTGGTGAATAGTAACTTATTAAGTTTTTAATCGCGATTAGTGGTAATTAGTGTAGTTTAAGGTAAAAATAATGCTTTAATAAAATGAGATGAGATTTACACATGTCTTACCCTCATTGGTTGTATCATGGCCGACCAAGACAAGCCATGGGTCAACTTGGGGACCCCATGGATCTACTTTGGTAGGGAAATGACATAAACAACATTTTATTTAATGTAAAAGTAAAATTGACACAAACATGATATGTTTTACTAAAACAATTTTTAAGTGGGGTTATACAAGTCATAATTTTGATTATAAATATTCATTGGAAAGATAAACAGATTTCCTACATCATAGTATTTTTTTATAATTTTTAGACATTAAATAAATTAAATTATTTATGACATAATAATGATGCAGCGATGAAATCATTATTTGACGATTTAAATAAAATGGAAAGATAATGTAAAATATATGAACTACAAATGTCCAAAACTTATTGGATGAGTGGATTTCGAAGCCTTATCACCTTATCCACGAATTATATCAATGTGGGACCTTTTGAAACCGAAACACATTTTCAAATAAAGTAATATTTCTTTACTTTCCAAAAGTGCCCCTCCTCTCCTCTTATAAAAGGCCCCCACCTCTACCTCATTTAACACACTCCTCAAGCCTTTGGCTCGGCCAACCCCTGCCCATTTACTCTCTCCACATCCCTCTCCTAATCCTAGAGGATTCCCTTTGTGCATAATACTTTCAAAGGAAGCCTTTAGGCTCAAATCAAAAGGAGTTACACTTTTAAAGGTAATTCATTCTCTCATGTTCATTTGTTTTATTTTGCTTCTCCAACCCCCTAAACTCTTTTTATTTACTTCTTTTGTAACAACACCAGTATATTCAATATACTAGGATGTTGTTATAATATTTATTCGAGCTAAACTCTCACACAACTACATAAAATGGTAAAAGAACATACGGTTTCCGTGGATGGTGAAATTCTGCCTCCCGAAACGATGATTGTTCAATACTCATTTAACACCTTCAACGGTGGCCATTATGATGTCACTATTTTTATATATGATATATAATATGTTTATGTTTTATTTATGATTCTGTATTTTTCATTTTTGTCTTACCTTTATGGCTTCCATTATGGGTATACGTGATATCTTCATTTAAGGAAGTGCGGACTACCGCCCCCTCAAAGTGATTTGATTTGTTAAATACAATATGTGGGATGTATAAAGGATGGAAATATGATATTATATATGATATTATACTGGAATTATAATATACCTTTATATCATTATTATTCCATTCTATAAAATACGAAATAGAAATGAAAGTAGCGTTCATGCGTACGTACGACTTACCGTCTCCATGAACGGTGCATTTCATTTCTTACCTCTAAATGATTATGTAATGTTATAAATGCATGAATGTACTGGATATATATGACATATATGATATCTACATAATGAATACAATTTTTGATATAATAAACATTTGGACACACGAACAACATGTAATTGTAAGAAGTCCACTTTCGACTTAAGAACCAAATATCGGCAAAACAAATATTATTAACTTAAATGATTACATAATGTTTATGACATGGTAATAAGTGGTATAAAAGTAATAATGAACTTGAAAATGGTTCTTAAGGAATTAGAAATTAACTCAAGTTTATTATTCAGGAGATTAAAGAACGATCGAGTCAAGTCGGACCCGAGGTAAGGGATCCTACTCCTCTCTTTCTTTTTAAGTACACACTTTTATGTCATTCCTTTTAAAGCTAAACTTTCTTGTTATTGGGATGATCATTTATATTAAACTTACTGTAATTTTTATTTTCATGTGATGAGAGACCCTATTCTCTCTCATCAATCCATTTTGGAAGTTTTGAGTGGCGCCGTTAGGCTTCCAAACTTTCATAAGAGATCTAACCTCTCTCTTCTTTTTAAGTACTCTCCTTTATGTCACTTCTTTTAAGCTCCTATTTGTAATGTTGGGGGATGTTATTTTTTATTCCTCTTGCTGTAAATTTTATTTTAATGTGATGAGATACCCTATTTGATCTCATCAATCTATATTCGGATGTTTTATGTGGCGTCGTTAGGCTGCCGAGTTTTCGTAAGGGATTTTTCATCTCACTTTTATTCCCGTGAGATTTATGCTACATTTGCCACAAATTCCCTTGAGTGGTGTATGTACTGCCCATTATTCTACTCTTTGTGTAATATACTTTCGTTTATGAGTATTTACATCAATTATCTTTTGTCCTTCTTTCATGGGGTGTATGTTTTCAAAGATACCCAAGTCGGTAAGGGAACCTTTCACCCTCCTCTTTTTAAAAGACTTCTTTTGTTGGGTATTTTAATTTACATATCGTTATGTTGGGATATGTTCTCATATATCCTTATTGATGTAAATTTTATGTCCAAGTGATGAGATACTATTTTTATCTCTCATCAACTCTTTTTGATGTGATGCCGTTAGGCTGTCAAGGGAACTTTTTAACCCAATTTCGATTTCTTTGGGTTCAACATGTAGTCATTGAATATGTCATCCATTGAATATGTGTGAATGACCTTTTTACACATAATATCCACTTATATTGGGTGTATTTATATTTGTCACACATATTTTTGAGATTGATTTGTCCTTAATTTAATGATACCTTCTTTATAAGGGATTTCATCACATTTGACATTTCTATTGAGGGTTCATTGTTGTTATGCACCAATTCACTCTTATATGGTGTATATACTATCCTTTGGAGTATTATATCATGAATCCATTTATTATCATGATATTATAAAGTTTTGACTAAATGTTATTCCTCAACTATTGTATTCAAGTGTCTCTAATTTTGATAAAACCCCTTTAACCAAAATATCGTTTTAAATGTTTTAATTATTTGTTCTTATTAATATCCATGTTTTCAAAATGGTTTTAAGGATTTATTTATATGGATATTAATGGTTTAAAATTTTAAGCTTAAAGGTGGTATGGGACTTCGTGTCAATCTCCTTTTGTTGAGGCATATTTTATTTTATACACAACTTTCTTTTATACGGTGTATAAACCACTTTGACTTTTACGTTTATTCAAAAGGAATCTTTTTTATACGAAGCATTTACTAAACGACAAAAGGGAATGTTTTTGTCGTACGTATGTGGCGACAACGACTTCTCCGCCGTCGTGACCGTTATTTGAGTTTCGGCTTCCTCTACAAGCCATACTTTTTTTAAAAAAAACGAAAAATAAATACCATGTTTTACTTTGGTATTGAAAATGGCTTTCATAATGTTTTTATTATATCAATGTGTTGTATTGATATCTCGTGATTGAAATATGGAAATTTTATGTTTCCTTTATGCATGTTTTATGTGATATGATTATGTTATGGTTCTTGGGAATTATTATGAAGACGGGTGGTTCCGTGATAAACTAAGGGCGGGTGAGCCCGTTATAGCTCTCCAATGCATTGGGTAACGTGAAGGAGTGAAACGTTAAGGTTTCTCCGAAGAGATTTAGGGAATATACTGTGATGGGTATTCCAAACGTAACCAAGAGGGTTACTCCCCACGTAAGAATGTTATGAATGCCTCAAGTTACCTTTATGTCCTATGTTTTCTATGATTTAATCATGGTTTGATGAGGTATGTTAAAGTGCCTATGTTTTATGGGTAAAGTATGATTTCATTCTTATGTATATATGAACTCATGTTTCCTTTCCATATTTTTATAACCCTTACTGAGCTTTTTATGCTCATCCCATGTTTTTGAAATGTTTTTCACAGGTCAAGGGAAAGGTACATGATGTGATGATAGTGTCAAGGATGTTTCAAGAAAGAATCCGTGTTATATTTTAAATATGTTTCCGTTGATGGGAAGAATGAATAAATCTTTTATGTAACCACTTTGTTTAAATGTGGAATGTAATGCAAGTTTCATGATCTAATTCTCTAAAATTCTAAACCTGAAAAGATCCTCAATGTGTAATCTTGTAATAACTCAAGATTAAGTAAGGTTTAAGGCTGGGGCCTTATAGTTGGTATCCAAGGCCGGTTTAGATAACTTTAGAGGTTAGGGTATTCTTTAATCATAAGTGACATTACCATAATGGTTAGGATTTCAGAAAGAGTCCTAGTTTTAGATAAAGTGAATGAGTAAGTATATCTTAGTGTTTACCTTCCTCGTTAGTACATGATGGTTTTGTTGATATACTCACACTGACCTTTTTGGTTTTAGTAAATGGCTGGATCTAGCAGGCACCAAAGTGACAATGGGTTTGAAGGAAACTGTGGTGGTTCTCTGATTAAGATACTCGATGAGATGGGGGATTCAATAAGGAATCTCATGGTTTTTCTAAACCAACTATCAAGGAGTCACGATCAACCACTTGAACCTTGTTGAGTTCTCTAATGCATCATGTACGAGATGGCCAACTCGATGTGGAAATTCAGGTAATAATTATTAAGGTAATCATTAGGGTTTATATGATCCTTACTTTTGAGGTAATTATGGGTTATTATATGATATGATGGAAAATGAAGGGCATGAGATAAAATTAAGGTTAAAATATGTTATGATTATTCTTGAAGATTTTATCTCATTTTGGGGAATGTTTTAAGAATTATATAGTTTTGGAAAAAGGACAACACGCAGACCGTGTGACATCCCGTCGCGTCGGACAAAGCTGCGGGAATCGAACCCACAACCAAAGTGCGACAGGTATTTATCGCCTACCGCTGGACTACGTGAAGTCCCTGGTTAGTTTGACCGATTCTTTTTAGTTATAAGATTTTATGAATTAAGAGTAAGTTGATTTTGGAGGATACGTGATTAGGATAATTACATTTCAATGTGAGACTTTAGGAGCAACTGATGTTGTTTGGAGATAAATGTTACGATTTAACTTGGTAGACTATGTGACTAAATCCTTCAAATATTTGGGTTTCAATCATAGTTTGGTTTACTTTGAAGAATTTTATGGACAAATGGTCCTTGTTGAACTCTGGGTTTTGTTGGACAAATTTTGGAGATTAAGAATAGATTTTCTTTTTATAAAGGGATATCCCTTTCTGCATTATCTGATCTTGTACTAGACTTTTTTGTTTTGGTTTTGGTTAAAGACATGGGAAGTATATAGTTCAATTTTGTGGATTAGGTGATTCTCTAGAATTTGATTATAGTACTCTTAATGTGAACAAGTCTTCCTAAATACTCGTCTTTTGGAGAAAATATGAGTTTGTGTAAGGAATCTAACAAAAGTTGAAAGTCAGTATGATAAGTGATTATGTTTCCTTATGAATAAATTCCTCAATAAAAAGTAACATAAAACAAAAATGTTTTCTATTAACTTTTCCTACTGGGGAATCGAATACCGTTTAACCCATCACAAGTTTGTGATTTTCTCGTGGTTAACTTTCTCCTAAACATGTTTTCTATCACTCTCCATCAGAACATGACCCTTTGTTTTTTCCTCCATGTCCATATTTTCATACTTGGAATCCTAGTATGGGTTAACTTTGGTGACCTTTGTACTTATCTCTCTTTATTTTAAAGTGTTTGTTTTACCGACTTTTGTTCCGATGTGGGACTTTCAAGGATGTTTCCCAGCGCAATTTTAAAATTGCGAGGACGCAATTCCCAAAAGGGGGGAAGGATGTAACACCCCAGGTAAATAAAGAATATGAAATTTCATATTTATCCATATTTGTGAATAAAATATTTAAATAACTTTAAAGGGGATGCTATGCTCGATGGCATACCCAACACGCAACAACGAGTTTCTTGGGAATCTTACGTTGCACTATAATAATAAAATAATATTATTTTAAATGGTAGTTAACATGTAGCCGTTGTAATGGAGGGAATGGATAGAAATAACTAAAATATGATTATATATGTTTTTAAATGTTTTTACATTTATCCAATAAAAGATAATGGCTTAAAATACGGAAAGAATTCAATTTTAGGCGTATATGCCCTAGTTTTCACTAAAGGTTCACTTATCACCTTTTGATGGCGAACCGTCATTAAATATAGATTTGATCACTCTTAAACATTCTTTTGGACCAAATAAAACTCTTATTAAGAATCGGGACATCAAAATTTACTTTGTGTAAATTTTTGGTATCTTTCCGATAAAGTTCATTTTTTTAATGAATAGTGTAAAATGTTGTATTTTAATTCAAAACCACTTTTTAATCTAATTTATTTATATGATTAGATTATATTTTGAATTGGTTTTAAAGTGAAATTAGAAAATATTTTTACCATTAAATCCAATAGTGTTCGTTGGAATCAATTTCACTTTGAAATCAGACTTAAACTAGTGTCAATCTTTTGATACTTATTGTTTCATAAAACACGCTATTTGACATGACAGCGGGAATTAATTATTAAATTAATTAATGTGACTTATATGTTTTGAATTTGGACTTCATTTTTGAATTCAGAATATCAAATATATCTTAGGGTGAATCTTTGGGATTTTTCTGAAAAACTTCAATTTTTGATGAATAGTGAAACCACTCAGTGGTACTTATAAAAACTGATTTTCCGTTTAAATGAAATTTTTCCATCATTGTGTTTTGATTTTCAAAAATCCGACATACATGGTTGTCATTGAGAAGTAAAATGTGGTTCAATGAGATTAAAATAATTTTTTGGTGAATAGTAACTTATTAAGTTTTTAATCGCGATTAGTGGTAATTAGTGTAGTTTAAGGTAAAAATAATGCTTTAATAAAATGAGATGGGCTTGACACATGTCTTACCCTCATTGGTTGTATCATGTCCGACCAAGACAAGCCATGGGTCAACTTGGGGACCCCATGGATCCACTTTGGTTGGGAAATGACATAAATAACATTTTATTTAATGTAAAAGTAAAATTGACACAAACATGACATATTTTACTAAAACAATTTTTAAGTGGGGTTATACAAGTCATATTTTTTATTATAAATATTAATTGGAAAGATAAAGAGATTTCCTACATCATAGTATTTTTTTTATAATTTTTAGACATTAAATAAATTAAATTATTTATGACATAATAATGATGCAGCGATGACATCATTATTTGACGATTTAAATAAAATGGAAAGATAATGTAAAATCTATGAATTACACATGTCCAAAACTTATTGGATGAGTGGATTTCGAAGCCTTATCACCTTATCCACGAATTAAATCAATGTCGGACCTTTTGAAACCGAAACACATTTTCAAATAAAGTAATATTTCTTTACTTTCCAAAAGTGCCCCTCCTCTCCTCTTATAAAAGGCCCCCACCTCTACCTCATTTAACACACTCCTCAAGCCTTTGGCTCGGCCAAACCCTGCCCATTTACTCTCTCCACATCCCTCTCCTCATCCTAGAGGATTCCCTTTGGGCAGAAGCCTTTCAAAGGAAGCCTTTAGGCTCAAATCAAAAGGAGTTACACTTTTAAAGGTAATTCATTCTCTCATGTTCATTTGTTTTATTTTGCTTCTCCAACCCCCTAAACTCTTTTTATTTACTTATTTTGTAACAACACCAGTATCTTCAATATACTATGATGTTGTTATAAGATTTATTCGAGCTAACTCTCACACAACTACATCAAATGGTTTAAGAACATACGGTTTCCGTGGATGGTGAAATTCTGCCTCCCGAAACGATGATTGTTCAATACTCATTTAACACCTTAAACGGTGGCCATTATGATGTCACTATTTTTATATATGATATATAATATGTTTATGTTTTATTTATGCTTCTGTATTTTTCATTTTTGTCTTACCTTTATGGCTTCCATTATGGGTATACGCGATATCTTCATTTAAGGAAGTGCGGACTACCGCCCCCTCAAAGTGATTTGATTCGTTAAATACCATATGTGGGATGTATAAAGGATGTAAATATGATATTATATATGATATTATACTGGAATTATAATATACCTTTATATCATTATTATTCCATTCTATAAAATACGAAATAGAAATGAAAGTAGCGTTCATGCGTACGTACGGCTTACCGTCTCCATGAACGGTGCATTTCATTTCTTACCTCTAAATGATTATGTAATGTTATAAATGGATTAATGTACTGGATATATATGACATATATGATATCTACATAATGAATACAATTTTGTATATAATAAACATTTGGCCACACGAACAACATGTAATTGTAAGAAGTCCACTTTCGACTTAAGAACCAAATATCGGCAAAACAAATATTATTAACTTAAATGAAAAAATAATGTTTACGACATGGTAATAAGTGGTATAAAAGTAATAATTAACTTGAAAAAGGTTCTTAAGGAATTAGAAATTAACTCAAGTTTATTATTCAGGAGATTAAAGAACGATCGAGTCAAGTCGGACCCGAGGTTAGGGATCCTACTCCTCTCTTTCTTTTTAAGTACACACTTTTATGTCATTCCTTTTAAAGCTCATATTTCTTGTTATTGGGATGATCATTTATATTAAAAATACTGTAATTTTTATTTTCATGTGATGAGAGACCCTATTCTCTCTCATAAATCCATTTTGGAAGTTTTGAGTGGCGCCGTTAGGCTGCCAAACTTTCGTAAAAGATCTAACCTCTCTCTTCTTTTTAAGTAATCTCCTTTATGTCACTTCTTTTAAGCTCCTCTTTGTAATGGTGGGGGATGTTATTTTATATTACTCTTGCTGTACATTTTATTTTAATGTGATGAGATACCCTATTTGATCTCATCAATCCATATTCGGATGTTTTATGTGGCGTCGTTAGGCTGCCGAGTTTTCGTAAGGGATTTTTCATCACACTTTTATTCCCGTGAGATTTATGCTACATTTGCCACAAATTCCCTTGAGTGGTGTATGTACTTCCCATTATTCTACTCTTTGTGTAATATACTTTCATTTATGAGTATTTACATCAATTATCTTTTGTCCTTCTTTCATAGGGTGTATGATTTGAAAGATACCCAAGTCGGTAAGGGAACCTTTCACCCTCCTCTTTTTTAAAAGAATTCTTTTGTTGGGTCTTTTAATTTACATATCGTTATGTTGGGATATGTTCTCATATATCCTTATTGATGTAAATTTTATGTCCAAGTGATGAGATACTCTTTTTATCTCTCATCAACTCTTTTTGATGTGATGTCGTTAGGCTGTCAAGGGAACTTTTTAACCCAATTTCGATTTCTTTGGGTTCAACATGTAGTCATTGAATATGTTGTCCATTGAATATGTGTGAATGACCTTTTTACACTTAATATACACTTATACTGGGTGTATTTATATTTGTCACACATATTTTTGAGATTGATTTTTCCTTAATTTAAGGATACCTTCTTTATAAGGGATTTCATCACATTTGACATTTCTATTGAGGGTTCATTGTTGTTATGCACCAATTAACTCTTATATGGTGTATATACTGTCCTTTGGAGTATTATATCATGAATCCATTTATTCTCATGATATTATAAAGTTTTGACTAAATGTTATTCCTCAACTATTGTATTCAAGTGTCTCTAATTTTGGTAAAACCCCTTTAACCAAAATATCGTTGTAAATGTTTTAATTTTTTGTTATTATTAATATCCATGTTTTCAAAATGGTTTTAAGGATTTATTTATATGGATATTAATGGTTTAAAATTTTAAGCTTCAAGGTGGTATGGGACTTCGTCTCAATCTCCTTTCGTTGAGGCATATTTTATTTTATACACAACTTTCTTTTATACGGTGTATAAACCACTTTGACTTTTACGTTTATTCAAAAGGAATCATTTTTATACGAAGCATTTACTAAACGACAAAAGGGAATGTTTTTGTCGTACGTATGCGGCGACAACGACTTCTCTGCCGTCGTGACCGTTATTTGAGTTTCGGCTTCTTCTACAAGCCATACTTTTTTTTAAAAACGAAAAATAAATACCATGTTTTACTTTGGTATTGAAAATGGATTTCATAATGTTTTTATTATATCAATGTGTTGTATTGATATCTCATGATTGAAATGTGGAAATTTTATGTTTCCTTTATGCATGTTTTATGTGATATGATTATGTTATGGTTCTTGGGCATTATTATGAAGACGGGTGGTTCCGTGATAAACTAAGGGCGGGTGAGCCCGTTATAGCTCTCCAATGCATTGGGTAACGCGAAGGAGTGAAACGTTAAGGTTTCTCCGAAGATATTTAGGGAATATACTGTGATGGGTATTCCAAACGTAACCAAGAGGGTTACTCCCCACGTAAGAATGTTATGAATGCCTCAAGTTACATTTATGTCTTATGTTTTCTATGATTTATACATGGTTTGATGAGGTATGTTAAAGTGACTATGTTTTATGGTTAAAGTATGATTTCATTCTTATGTATATATGAACTCATGTTTCCTTTCCATATTTTTATAACCCTTACTGAGCTTTTTATGCTCATCCTAAGTTTTTGAAATGTTTTTCACAGGTCAAGGGAAGGGTACATGATGTGATGATAGTGTCCAGGATGTTTCAAGAAAGAATCCGTGTTATATTTTAAATATGTTTCCGTTGATGGGAAGAATGAATGCTGTCTTTTATGTAACCACTTTGTTTAAATGTGGAATGTAATGCAATTTTCATGATCTAATTCTCTAAAATTCTAAACCTGAAAAGATCCTCAATGTGTAATCTTGTAATAACTCAAGATTAAGTAAGGTTTAAGGCTGGGGCCTTATAGTGATATTCCATGGAATAACATTACAAATAAACATATTGGAAAATATTCCAACACATGAGTTTCAATTATATCACCATAATATGTTTATATAGATATATCTACTTTTGTGTTTTGGGGATTCAATTAAATAGTTTTATAAATATTCTAGAGATAATTTAATTAATGGAAGCATAATAAAAAATAACATTTTCCATTCTTTAATGAATATGATTTGTATCTTTTAGGACTTAGTTTTCACACTCCACTTAAACAGTGGTGATGGAATATGATATCTATTTTTCCTTTAGTTTTTGTTGTTTTTAACATTTATTACACTTAAGTATCAATGATTTAGTACACTGTATTTAATATTTACCTATCCTTATATATTTTTAGTAGTGAACAGTTGTTGATGCAATAGGACCTTCCCACCTTTACTCCATCATTTTGGATATCTTCTTGATGTCTCTTCAATATTCATAAACTTGGTGGATTTCTCTCCAACAGATGAATCATTTCCCCAATCCATTTAAGAAATTCCCATGATCCTTCTTCCCATGTTTTTGATATTTGGGTGGTTGGATCCTAATTCCTCCTTTTACATTTAAGACTCTATTTTGAATCTCCACTCTTCTATTCACATATCTATTACTATAAGAATATTCTATAGACTACATCACTAATTTTAATCACATAAAATTAATTATTTATAACTATCAAAGTCTGGGATACCTATATCGGATATAAGGTGTGTTTTTAAAAAAATAATGAATCTATATATTATTCTATCAATGTTGATAACATATCCCAAGGGTTATCCTGGATAGTTTAAAAAGTTTTCCTTGAATTCGTTGAATGAATTTACTTCTATTTTATTCATCTATAAAAATTAGTTATCCCTATTTGTTCGAAGAATTCAACAGAAATACTTTTTATGAAATATTTTATTAATTTCTTCTCACTACATATTTTTAATTAGGTCTATTATCATTGAGTCTTTTATTAAAACCCAAAATATATTTTCCCCTCTATCTAAAAGGATAGATGACCAATGTAACATTATCCTTTTCAAAAAATTTGATCATAAGGAATATATTCTATATTGAGTTAACACACTTTTTAGTAAAAATTGGATTAGAAAAATGATTGAATGGTCCTGGTCATTGCATAATAAAATAATCAATATCCAGATGTTCATTCTTGGGTAATGGTAGATGTCCCAAAAGATTCGGGATATTATACATATCTTGAGCTAGATAATTAGGAATCAACATAATGTGTTGAACCCCCACCCCCTTAGGTAATTAAGGATTTAATTCCGAAAATTATTGTATTATCCCTCAACAATGTATTTTGGACTTGTTTCCCACTTTCCCACCATTTTATATAAAAAAAGAATAAAATAAATCATTTTGATAATATAATGAAAAAGTAATTTGTTATTTTTTGAAAATTAACACTACAATCATATCTTATGGGATCCCTATGCGTATACATTTTCTAAAATGAAGCTTATTGGAAGATTACTTAGACATATCATAAGGGTTCTCACTAACTTTCTCTAATAATAATTCCCAATTTAACTAATATGTACCAACAATATCTCCAATAGTGACCCTGGTTTTTTATTCATGACTATTAAATTATTTTATTGGTAAATTACATAATTATTATACATTAATGGATTTAAAGGTTTAGTATCTTGTGAAATTCATGATCATTCATAACTTATACATATTAATGAATGAAATTTTTAAAAACATTCATATTTATCCACATAAAATCTTTGAAATTCTACATTGTACATATAATGACCATTGGATATACATTAATGAAAATCTAAAAGCCTCGTTAAGGGATGTATAACATATAATAAATAAGATTCCTAAATTAATATTACATAGGTGTGCAAAATCACTACAATAATTTCATAGTAATGGGGTCATAATAATAATAATCATTATGAATAATTTTTCAAGATTCTTGGAATGTCGCATATACAAAAATTGAAACATCATGTTATAGTGTTCATATAATATACCTAGTAGTGAAAATATCTAACATGATGTCCAAGTATTAAAAATGTGTATAAAAAATAACATCATCATTGTAAAGAAATCTAGATTAGTTTTTTCACATAATACACATAATCTCATGAGTTATATCATATTAAGATATGCCTTGTTGGGCTATATAATTCCAATCCCACCAATCACATGAAAATATTTACATAATCATTAAAGGAACATAAAACATATAACAATTGTAGTCATGAAATAACTAATGCAAAGGAATGGGTTTCATACTAAAATCATTAATCACGATATCATGAATAAACTAAGGGTTCCCAACTGAATATGGGAAAACATATTTGTCATAAAAATCATCATTCTTGGGGAAGAAGAAGCAATGAAATATGAATCATTTATTTTGTTGGGAAATAAATATATAATTAGAAAATATTTTTAATGGGATTATAAATATTGGTTGAAAAAATGTATATTCCTTAAAACAGAGTATAATAGTGAAATGATATTTTAGAAACACAAGTGGAATATACATACAAATGATTTCATGAAAAAGAGGTAACATAAATAAAGTGATTTGGGTGTGATAATCCCATTACCATAAATCATGCTATATTTTATCCATTTTATACCTCCCTCTTCCCAGTGTTTCTTCTTTTCTATATTACTAAAATAATTTGTTGAATAGTTATAAATGGAAATAAAAAGTATCTATGTATAATATGATTCATATGATAGTAGATATTGAGATTGATTTTTATTTATAAGGTGAGGGAGATGTGTCTTTCTATGTGGAGGGACATGGGTTATTTATACTTTGGGAGATGGGTATTTTAATAATAAATTATTATATAAGAAACTATATCGAATTTAGAAAATATAATAGTGGATTTAGGAAAATATAAACATATATAAATATAATATATTTTGTTTTAGAACATTAAACCCTTTTATAATCGTAATTCACATAGATTATTAAAAAATATAGTGAAACAATTGTTGTTTTAAGGGAACACTATTGACACTAGGATTTGAAAAATAGTATTTAGGATTGAAAATTTAGATTATTTTCTTTGAATGGGTCATTATTTGAATTAAATATGTTTTTGATCATAAAATTATAAAAAGGTTAGTTGATTATTACATCATAAATTTTTCAATATATGATACACCAGTTATGTATTACATGGTATCTTTTACTATTCACCTGAAAATTGATGTGCATAAAAGTATTACCAAAAAGTCTCCCAGGGAAAATTTGGACATGATTATTTAAAAAAAATATTAATTTTATCAAATTATTTTTCTAAAATAGGGAATTTTAATATTTTATATAAAAAATAATTATTTTTACAAAATACTATAAAATACATTTTATTAAAACATTTGCATATATTTTCTTTGAGTTTTTAATAATGTTATTTTTTATGGAATTTTAATATTTATAATAACATAAATTACTTCTTATAAATATTTTTGTGGAACATTTTATTATTTTGAAGATAAATTATTATTCCAATGGTAATATTATTAATCCCAATAGTTATGTTTCTATTATAAATGGCCTGATTACTATTACAATAGCCACATTACTATTTGAATGATCACATTAACACATATAA
Source organism: Viscum album (assembly GCA_963277665.1). Lineage (NCBI taxonomy): Eukaryota > Viridiplantae > Streptophyta > Magnoliopsida > Santalales > Viscaceae > Viscum > Viscum album. The sequence goes on from OY728139.1 coordinate 1,197,444,768, forward strand.
ATACCACTTTTTAAATTTCAACATTTCTTCACCTCAATTCCTCTCTAGGATATACATTTCTGTTTTATATAATAAAATTTGTTTTACAAATTTTTTTCATTTCTAAAATGTAATCCATGGGAGGGAAGAATCTATATAATTCGGGTGATTAAAAATTTCTCATTGTTGTTTTCTATTTTCTACATCTCCTTTATGAGACATGGTATTTTAATGGGTTTATCAATTGAAAAATGTAATAATTTTCATTAAATAATAAATGTGTAGTTTTTTTCTCTATTCATTATATTTTCTTTATATGTATAAAAATTATATAAAATATTATAACACATGTTTATTTTAGAGAATTACCATTTAAAATGTATACATCTTAATAAATTCCCCACAATTTTATGATTATTCAACCTTGTATTTAAAGCCCTGCATAAAAGGTGAATTTCCAATGTTAACTGTCAAACCTTTTATATATGTTCACTTAAATTAGAAATCATTTTTCAATATCTATGATTATTGTAACATATGAATTTTGATAAATATTTTAATCCATTGTTTTATGGAATAATTTATGACATTGCATCTGGTTATTCTATGAGAAATGATTATTAAACCCATTTTATTCCTTGGGAAATTATAATGATTGTTGTATGATTTCAATGTGTGGAACACATATGTATGTAAATATTTTAATGGGTGAAAAAATATAATACCTCAATTAATTTGATAATTTTTTTATCTAATTATATTATATTTATAGGATTTTCGAGCAAAAATAATCCATGATTGGAAATTCTCTTCCCTGTAATATTGTATTAAGAGAAAACCTTGAATTATTCATATTTCATGTTTTCTATTATCAAAAAAATCATATATTTACAATATATTATTATTAAATGTTATTTATGTATATCTCCCATATTATTATTCATGATTTTGTTCATTTAGGACATCATGTTTTGTCGTTGGAGTCATATATTATTCTTCCATATCAAGTTTTATCCATTTTATCTCTCCTCTTTTGTTTATGTATTTATTTGTATTGTCTTATGTGATTATTAAATTTAAGTTTCATTTAGGATATCATTATATAGATTAATATAACGAAATATTATTTATTTTTCATTTTTATGTTTTATGAGGCAAGACATCCAAATATACTGATCCTCTCAATATTTTGGATTTATTTTTTGAATATTTATATAAAATATTATGAAATAATATTAATAAATTAATTTGGTTATTATAGTTGTTATCAATTTAAGTGAAATTGACATTGTTATATTAAGAAAATAATGTATTTTAAAAAAATAGGGATATGTCAAGGTATTTAAAAACAATATAAAATTTCAATAAAGTAATGATTGAGTGTTATTTAAGAAAATACATCCATTTCTTTATTATACATGTGGATATGGCTCCATAATAGTTCAACATAGGTATAATATCCATAAAATGGAATATTAGATATTAACACAATTTGTAGAATGGTAATGAGGCCACACTATACACCTAGTTTGGAACTCCCATTGAATATGCATTAGAAAATTAAAAATCAATTTAACAATGATTATGATGGATTTAAATAAATTTTTATGACAGATAATATAATATAAAGATTACTATGGCCAAATATATTAAATCCTTGAGACTCATAAAATTATATACCTTTCAATTTTAATTTTTTCCTTAAATATTCAAATTCTCACTGTTTATATTGTTTATCCTTCGAGTATTATAATCCCTATCATTACCTATTTTATTTAATTAATTGAGATAAATAAGAGGAACTATTCCAACAACCAATGTGATATGAAATGGGATAACATAAATAATGATATTACTAACCTTATGGGAGATAGTGTGGATATAATCATGGATTAATTTCATCAAATAAAAATATTTATGATTTATAAACTAAATCATGTGTAACGTCCACCGTCTCCTATAAAATTAAATGTTGATGGTGATTTCATGATGTGAAAAGGCCTAAAAGTTTTATGCCATATTCAAATACCCGAATTGAGATACAATGATTTAATTCCATAGAGATGATATAATCTATCCTCTAATACTATGATCAAGATAATGTAATACAAGGCACTTCAAGAATGGTTGGGGGGTACCCATTTCTAATGGAAAATGAACTAGAAAAAGATGTCCAAAGAGAAATTTTATTCCACATACTGGGAAGTATTCATGATAAATATTCTATAATAAAAAATTTCACCAAACTCTTCATATTAAAACATAGATAAATTACATCTGATTGAAAAAAATGTAAAATGGATCTATAAATTATTATGAATAATCATTCACATGGATTCTAGGGTATACATATGACTTTGTCATCAACAATGAATATATGGTTGTCCATTTCATTAGTGGGTTATATTTGAGTCTCAAAAATTATTTTGAGATTTGATATATTAATATCCCTAATTATAATATCTATTGTTCACTTAATATCAAGATACCGATTGGAAACTATTTTATTTTTTATTAGGATGGTAATAAAATTCATAAAATGAAGTATAGTTTTGGATAATCAATTGGTAAATCTCATATATAGAAGAAAAATAAACAAAACGTTTTTCAAAAATGTGGAAAGAAACATTACATAAAATATCTGAAGGGAACCATGAGATGTTTAATGTAGAGAAAAAGGGATCTCTTAATAATCAACGAAAAATTTAATTGAATAAACCCACTAATAAAATGAAAGAAATGAAGGTTTATATCATAACCCAACCTAAGATACAATATTTCAGCTATTAGAAAACAAGTATTATTTAAGTAAATGTCCAAAGGCAATGGTTTTCATAGAAAATAAACACAAAAAATCCAGATTTCCTAGAGAACAAGGAATAGAATATACTATCACTACTATTAATGAAGATCATGAAAATGACATGGTGACATGCATTCAAGACATTAATTCTAGATTAGTGAGTCAAAAAATTTATTATCATTCTAAAAATTGTTTAAAATCTTGAATTTCTAGTTGAACTATTCTATCATTACTTCAAAATATTGATTTTATTCTTTTTGTTTGAACAAAAAATTGGCCAATTATTATATCCTAATTATGTAACACCTCACCATTTAATGTTTGTGGACTGAACCTCCAAAAAAAATTCCCCACTTTTGAATATTTTTATACTATATTCGGTAAAGATTTGTTGTTTTCATATTAATTTAACATCAAAAATCTAGAGAGGGTGATTACTTATCACATTCGTGGTCATCCTATGATTAATGACTTGTATAAATAGGGAGATGAATATCCACTGAAACATTATACACAAGAAGAGATATTATTTCCATAAAATAAACCATATGTAGATATTATTATTGAGTAAAAAATATAATATTTCATAAAAAGTTCCCATTATATTTGAATAAATAGATGTATCCCAAGAATGATTTATTTTCTTCCATCCTAACAGAGATTTTGAGTTCCTCATTGAACTCTTATCAAGATCTATGACCAAATATTAGATTAATTATACAATAAACCCCCAATTATATGGGAGAAATGATCTAAAAATTACCAGATAACCTAGAAAAGGGCTTTATAAAGTTGGGTGCCTCATCGTTGGGTGTTTCAGTCCTCTTCGAAAAAATATGAATGGTTTAACACGTATTATCATTGATTAACATAAAATCGAAAAAATAACATAATAATGATAAAGTATCCTGTAACGGCCCCTACCCATATTACTCAATGATAGTTCCTTACAATATTTTAGTGTTACATGGTACATACAATCACATCCCACCAGGAAGAATAGTTTATTCTCCTTGGTAAACTGGATACTTTTTTGAAATTAACATTATATCTAAAACATAAAAATAAAACATAATTTAATCATACATTATAAATTATTGTAAACATGAAAAATAATCCTAATATATATATCTCATTTACTGAGGCAAAATGAAACATATTTATGGGGTGAGTTCAAATGATCAATGAGGGTAATCATATAGTGTAAACTATGAGTAAATATGGAATAAGAATTATTGAAATATAAATAACAATAAAACATTCAATTTTGTTAATCACACGGGATAGGAAAGCAAATCACTGATATTATACTAGAAAATAATAACATGTAATATCAATAAAAAATCACATAATGATGTAACTCATAGTGATGGACATCTGGAACATACTGTCAAATCCTCGACTAAGATATATAAAAATAATTGGGTAAGGCCTCATCCAAATCCAAATTTGGTTTGTGTCATTAGACCTAAAGATTCATTGAGGTTCTATATCGAGTCAATACTATCACATACTAAGTCATATAATTTCTACATTTGAGAGTGGTGAATCATAATCAATATATAACATTGTACTGAAAGAATAAACTAAATTAAAATTATTATTATCACAAACCATCTAGAGTAATATGGTGAATGGTATCAAAATAAAACATATATAGTAAAATTGATCATACAAAATTTAATAAAATAAGGTACATGATATCATAATAGATATATAATAGTGAATCATATGATTCAATAGAGTGTTTTTACATAGAAGAAAATACATTAATAAAATAATTAAATAACTATTGTGGAAGAAAACATGATTAGACACATATAAAATCAATTTAGTTTGAAAATACCATTTGGCATTAAAAAACCATTTACAATACCAAATATCCCAATAATAATTGATGAATGATTTTAATGTAATAAAATATTTAATCTTGAAATGAAGCATGCAGATAAATAGTATCCATGGTAGCGAGAAAGTTTCTTTTCACCATGTATTTTTGGAATAGAACATTCCTCTTGTCCTTTGTCAAAAAATTCAATATAAAATACATAAAAAGATTCCCATTGAATTTTTTTGAATGAAATAAAAAATTGAGCTAAAATATCATTTATAATCCTTTTATATTCATATAAATATATATTTAAAATAATATCAAGAATATTGACAAGGACATAAATATTAGATAAATATATCTATAAACATTTAATGTGACCAATAAAACATTTAATGTAATTACCCAATGTTTTATTAATGGAAATTACTCTCTTATATAATATAATAACATGAATGCACAACATAATGAACTAATAAGATCTATGTGGTCTTTAAACATAATATTGTCAGTTATGTGATTTGAATTTCAAAAAATCTATCATACACAGTAGCGATAAGTATGTTTTTCGAAGTTTGATAAGAAAAAAACTATTTTGGGTGAATATTAACATACCCTTATGAATTATTACATACCCTTACGAATAATGATATACCCTAATGAATAGTATCCTTACCTATGATAGTATAAAGACAATATTCTTGTGATATTATGATGTACCAATATTTTAGAATAATTAAATTATTATTTCAAAACTGGTTTTTAAATAATAAAAAAGAAGTTTAAATAAATATTAAAATAATCATATTTATAAAATTATTTGAGAAAAGTAGATTTCATTTTTTGAGGCTACACATCAAAAAATGGTTATGGTGCATTTTTTGGGATTTTTTAAAAAAACATGAATTTTCAATGATTAGTAAAATATAAAAATTTACGATAAATGGTAAATAATGGATTTATTGAGACATTGATGATCATGTACTGATGTAAGCCCAATTAGTTTGAAATCACATGCATTTATTAATATTATTAGTCATAGAATCATCACTATTTCTGGCCTTGATTTAAATTAATAAACTAATGATTAAAAAATATGAAAACCCTCCTCTCCTCCACTATAACCCCCCTCACTCCCTCTTATCTTCACTACTATAAAGCATTGTTCATTTACAATATTCTTCCCATATCTCTCCCCCATCTCCTCCCCCATGTCCAACGGCCCCCAGCCTCTTGAAAATAGAAAAAACTCTCCCACTGAATGCTTCTCAAAGAAGATAAACTCCAGAGGTAAATCCCTCTTTCAAATTATTTTATTTATATTATGTTATTTTCTTTACTTGTATCATTCCTCAGCTCCATTCACTCAAATAGTATGATAAATCTAGTAACATAAATGTACTATAAAAAATTTATTCTAAGGGGTTATTGTATTATCATCTCTCCTTTCACCATCTTTTATTATAAAGAAATGAAAACACCATTTGAGATGTGTCAATTTAACACATTCAAGGACAATTGTTTGTCAATTTCATTAGTCATTTTTAGTTATGTTAATGTAACCATTGGGGTTATGGTTGAACCAGATTATTATAGATGTAAATATCCCTGTTATGGTTATTTAATCCTTTTGTACAAATGGTTTTATGTTATAAATCCGAACATGTTCATTGTAATCAAACCCACCGATAAACCAAAACATTTATCACTAATGTTTTATATAATAATATATCATCACTCCCAAAACTGAATGAATATTTATAGCCATGTAATATCTTAGATATTCACTAGGAACATACAAATTCAGTTATGTACAACCACTTTCACCTTACATGTTCATCCAAGCTTGAATATAAGGAAACCAATCATTAATACCAAGTAAGGAATTAAGCCCAAACAATGAAATTGGACCTTATAACCAAACCAAAAGGAAATTAATGAACCTAAAAGGGTTATAATAAATCTATTTCATATAGAGTAGGTTAACTATTTATTAATAAATAAACCAATTTTGTATATTCATTACCTTAATAACAGGCCGATGACACCGCTAGATTTAATGGTAGGGATCCACTCTATTTCTCTCTTAATCAAGATTGTCCTCAATGCTATGCCTTTTTATATGAAATCCCTAATGATGGGGTATACTTTAGAACCTCCCCCATACTTCCCTTAATTTTTATAAGTTATTTCAATCCCCGTTTCTATCTCATCAATCGCACTTATGTACACCCAACACTATGGTAATAAACCGTAATGAATTCTACACAAACCATCATTGTACATTCTAGTTTACTTATCTTTATTTATATAAAAATGGAGTTATATTATATATTTATGTACATATTATAAATGATGTTTAGTTTTAAAAAATTCATATATGAATACCCTTTCGTCACTCTCTTTCTGTGATATAAATGTAATTAAAAGATTCCATCCACAGAACATTCTGATAATGCAATCCTGTTTTAGGAGAGCTTTCCAAATTTTTAACCAATTTCAAGTGAACTATATCTTCTATTTTAAACCAAAATTGTATTTATAAAATCAGTTTATTTATTTTGAAAACCATATTTGGTAAATTCTGATTTTATATAAAATATTTCCCCTTTTATATTTTAAGGGCTCTAAAGTATTTTCCTTAAAACGGTACAAAAATGATTTAATGATAATGTTTCTCAAATAAATTTCGTATATGTTGTCTCTACTGATTGACATAGAATACCATGATATATGTGTATTTTACCTTATAAATGTCCTTGTATGTTCTAATACCTTTCTTTTTTGCACGCTTTAGTGATACTCCCATTGGTAATGTGTTAAGTCATGATTGTGGTACCCAATTGTTTCCACGTATACCCTTATGTTTATGTATGGTGGATTATGCATGATATTTTATGTGTCCAGAATATTCATGAATATTTTGATATGGGTGCACCCAGATAGAGCTCAAATGCATTGGATAAATTTAAGTCTCAATATATGCAATGTGAAATGGGATTTGTAGTTAGCCTTGACCCGTTCTAAAAAAGGAAACGTGATTAGAGGTTAGCCTTGACCCGCACTAAAATGGGAAACGAGATTGGAGGGTAGCCTTGACCAATACATAAGATATGTTTTATGATTCTGCCACATTTATATGATTATTTTTTTATATGATCTGATGCTTATATAATATGATTTCATATGTTCCATTCTTTGGATATCATTATGTCATGCATCTTAACTCTTGTTCTTAAGCTATATCCTTATTTTTTTCCATTACTGGGATTTTTAGATCATCAATTTGTTCATGTGTTCCCTAGTGTACAATATAGAGATTTAAGGGATCAAATGACGTTAGGATCATTTTATAGAGATTAAATAAAGAAGTGATTTTAGCCCCATGTTTTATTTTGTATGTACCTAGTCTTCCAATATACTGGAATAAATGATACATTTATTGTAATCTGATATATAATTATGATTAAAAACATTTAATGTAATATTTTAATGGCTAGGGTCACTACAGTTGGTATCAGAGGATGATCTAGTTATTATTGGGGATATGGAATAGTGAACCTCAGTTAAAACCATAAGGATGAGAGTAATCATAAGAAAACATTCCTAAATTGTGGTGAGTATTGAGTGAATGGATTATCATGAAAATAAATCCATGTCTTGATATGAGTAGATAGAGGAAGATCTGGAACAAATTTATCTATGGGTAAAATCCAAAAAAACTGTTATGTGATAGAATCGAATGTAAACTGGTGCATGACAACAGGACGTGCTGCACTCTTGTTTACAACACTCCTGAGGGATATGCTTTGGTTGATTTGTGAGATTAGTAAAAATCATTATTAAGGGAAGAAAATTCCCATATGAATATATGTTATGAAATTGGTCAAGGAAAACAAAGATTTAAACATGAGAAATCACATGATGGGATATACTTCTCCTTTACAAGTTTACCCTTTTTTATTCAATGTTTTCATTTATGAACAATTGATTAGTAGTCAAGCCCCTTAATTATATGTTATTTTTATTAGTTAATGGAGGGAAATGGAGTAAATAATTACCATAATAAATGTGAATGGTAATTTGAATATTTTCGTGATGATATGTCTAATATGTACAGTGCATTTTCTCAAAATATTATGAATGTACTTGCTCTGCTGGCTCGAGTTATGAATAATAACTTGAATCATGCAGAACTCCCTGCTCCTTTAAGGAAAGACCTTTTTTTTGTAGAATCCTTTATGCAGAAAATGTCTCACTTGTTCAGTGGATCTTTTAATCCCTTACTTATAGAACATTCGATCAACTCCATTTAAAAGATATTATCCGTCCTCTAGTTCACCTAAGAAGAGAAAATTGTACTGGCAGTCTATCATTTTGATGGGGAAGATGATCACTTGTGGGCATTGATTAAGAATATGAAGACCAATGATGAAATTGATTTCATGTATTGGGAGGTATTCAAGACGATGTTTTCAATAAATATTTTCCAAGAACCCTCCATATGAAGATGGAATGAAAGTTCCTCAGGCTCAATAATAAGGAACATGATTCAATCAGTGAATATGAAGAAAAATTCACAAGGATTTCATGGTACGCCTATAGATTTGTCATGAACATCGAACGCAAGGTGGATCACTTTTTTAGCGAACTAAAGGCAATTTTAAAAAATTCATTGGGAATTCGATACATTGATAGTAATGAAGATATTGTTCATTGTGCCATACAGGTTGAAATAGAGATTGGAGAATCTCAGTGGTCTCATGGGCCTTGCAACAACTAGTGGAAAATTGAGAACAATATGGGTGGTTTGACAAACAAATCCCAAGATGAAAAAATGCATGACTTTTACCCTTTCAAAATGTTTGGGATGAATCACCCTATGAACTGTCTAAAGGGTACCTAGAATGGATTCAAATGTGCAAGGTTTTGTTATCTAGCTAAAAAATACCAATGGTATGTGAATAATCTCACTAACGAGATAGAAGAAAAGAAGACTCAGATCAAAAATCAGCCTTTATTTTAGTGTTTGATCTGCAAGGAGCATCGTCATTATTCATGAAACTTCTCTAAGCTAAGGGTTGTTGAATGCAATCGACAAAAAACTCCAAGGCAACAAGGAAGGGCGTATGAAATCACTACTATTTAGGTAGAGACATATAATGATATGATGATAGGTATACTAGTTATTCATTCATGAATATAGAACGTACTATTTGATTCTAGTTCTACGCATTATTTTTTATCATGCAAGTTTAGTAGAACTATTCAAACACCACCTCAATGTTTTGAGGAAAAGTTATATATGAGAATAGAGAATGGGGAAATTATTATGTCCATGGATTATTACTCCTCCCCAGTTAATTGTTTTGGACTGAACCTCCCATAAAATCTCGTCATACTTCCTTTAGTTGAGTTAGACGCTATTATGTGCATGGATTGGGTATATTTATACAAATCCAAACATCAAAAGTTTGGAAATGGAGATCACTCTTCACTTCACGAAGAATCCTCTAATTTGATACAAGTTTAAGGATAAAGTTGAATCTCTTTTAGAATAATCATATCAAGAATGGACATTATTGCCTTATGAGAAGGCTTATATTGCTCAAATGAACGAGACAATGAAGATAATAAATCCTAAAGACATTCCCATCATGATGGATTATACTAATTTATTTCATGAAGACATTCCTAGTCATCCTCCTAATCGTGAGGTTGAGTTCTCAATTTAACTTATTCCGAGATCTCTACTTATATCAAAGAAAACTTATATAATGGCCACCATAGAGCTGGAGGAGCTGAAGAAGCAGTTACAGGAGAATTCAGAGAATGTTTTTTATTCCTGAGTGATCCACCATGGGTTTTTCCAGTCTTCATCATCAAGAAGAATGATGGATCAATGCACTTCTACATTGATTATCATGAGCTCAATAAAATCACGATGAAGTAAAAGTATCCCCTACCATGGAATGATGACTTGTTCTATAAGATTCATGGGGAAAATTATTTTTCTTAGGTGGAACATTGTTTAGGATATCATGAATTAAAGGTGAGGATGGAAGATATTTCCTAGACTGCCTTTCAAATAAGGTATCAACACTATGAGTAAATAGTGATTCCCTTCAGACTCACTAATGCTCCATAAATTTTCAATGATTTAATAAATAGAGTCTTTAGATATTACCTAAGAAAATTTGTGTTTGAGTTTATTGATTATATTCTGATATACTCAAAGATAAAGGAGAAACATTATTAGTATTTGAATAATGTGTCAAATACATTGAAAAGGGAGAAGTTGTATGAAAAGTAAAGTAAATTTCAATTCTGAATGGAGGATGTATCATTCTTGGGGCATGTTATCACCCACAAAGGGTTATCTGTGGACCCATCCAAGATGAAGGAAATATAAGAGTGGTCCAGGCCAATATCTGTAACAGATATCCGCATTATTTTTTGTCAAGATCGGTATCATTGATGATTTTTGAAGAACATTACATGATTTAAAAATCCAATGAACAAGATGAAACATAAGGGGGTAGTGTTTTTCTAGACTCAATAATGTGAATACTATTTCACAAAGTTGAAAAAGAGTATTATCACTGCTCCAATACTGACACACCTAAGGATTAGAGAACTATTTGTGGTCTACATTAGTGCTTCAAAGAAATGATGTTTTTGTGTGATGATGCAAAAGGATAAAGTGATAGCCAATGTCTGAAGGCAGCTGAAAATCAATGAGAAAAACAATCATACCCATGATCTTGAGTTGGTAGATGTGATCTTTGTTTTGAATATATGATGGAATTATCTCTATGTGGAGAAGTGTTAGATATATACTGACAAAAGGAGTCACACAAATATATTCAAACAAAAAGAGCACAATATGTGCGAGAAAAATGGATAAATATCATCAAGGATTATGCCTACTCAATCCACTACCATCTTGGTAAGGCAAACAGGGTGGAAGATTCTCTAAGTAGAAAGTATCCAACATCTTTATCAATGATGTGAATTGAAAAGGATCTGAACTAATTATATTTTCGGAGGATGGACATTGGAATCATTATGGTAAGAACATCATTAATCCTTTCTGAAATGATTTCTCAACCATCCCTCGTGGAGAAAATAAAGGATTATTAATGAAATGATGTGTAAATTATGAAAAAGGTTGAAGTGGTTAAAAATAGAAAAATCCTCTGAGATCAAGGTGGACAAGGAAGGAGTTGTGAGATTTAGGTCATGATTAAGTTCACCATTCAATCTAGAGAAGAAGAAGGAGCCTCTGAATGATGTACATAGCTTGAACTTCTCTATCCACCCAGGGAGCACAAAGATGTATCGAGATCTCTGAGAACTTTTGGAGGAACAATATGAAAAGGGATATTGATGAATATACCTCAAAGTGCCTTGTAGGTCAACAAGTGAATATTGAGAGGAATATTCTAAGGTGATGAAAAATCCCTACCCATACCAATTTGGATGTGGGAGAACATTACTATGGACTTTGTCACTAGACATCAAAGTACATCCAGAGGAGAAAATGTTATAAAGGTCAGTGTAGATCGTCTTTCAAGGACAGATCACTTTCTCATGATTTGAGAGGACTTCTCATTGAATCAACAAGAATGAATTTACATCAAAGATGTGGTAGGGAAGCATGAAGTACCACTATCTATTGTTTTCGATTATGATCCACGATTCACCTCAATGTTCTAGAAAAGTATCCAACATGCTCCAAAAACTGAACTGAACTTCAGTACGAACTATCATCCTCAAATCCATAGCCAATCTGATCGAACTATTCAATCATTGGAAGACATGTTGAGAGCATGTTCCTTGGAATTAAAAGGAGGATAGGACCAACATCTTCCATAGGTTGAATTCACTTACAACAACCATTTCCACACGAGCATATGAATGGCACCATTTGAATCTATTTTTGTGAAAAGGTGCAGAACACTGTTGTGTTGGGATGAAGTCGATGAGCGTAAGCTGATAGGAAATGAAATGGTCACTGAAATGGTGGAGATGGTGAAAACCATTGAGCACCATATCAAGGAAGCCCAATGTTGACAGAATATTTATGCAGAAAATCATCCCTGTTACATTTAGTCTAAAGTTGAATACATGATTTTTTACGCATATCTCCATGGAATAAGGTCATTATATTTGTAATTAAAGGGATGTTATGTGCCTGGTACATTAACCCCTTCAAGATCCTTGATTGATTCGCAGCTATGCCCTATCGACTGGAACTTCTACATACTATGTCAAAAGTACATGATGTCTTTTATGTATCCCTCTTAAGGAAGATCATACCAAACCCTTCACATGTACTCTCTTCATAGGTGATAGAGTTGTAGGATGATCTTTCCAATAAGGAGCAACCAATTAAGATCTGGGATCGCAGAGATAATGTTCAACTTAAAAAGACTACTCTCCTAATCAAAGTACTCTAGCAGAACCACAAGTATGAAGATGAATCATGGGATTTAGAGGATGAAATGAAGGAAATGTACCAACACCTGTTTAGGGATTATAATGTAATATTAAATTTTGAGGGAAAAATTTAATACTAGGGAAAAAATGTTACTACCAAATGTTTTATAAATGGAACTTCCTCCCTTATAAAATATAATCACATGAAATAAAAACATAATTAACTACTAAGTTCTATGTGACCTAGTTTATCCTTTTTGTGAGCGTTCTATCCTAGGTCTTCTTAGGTTGTGATTTTTCTTGTCTGATCGGTTCCCGATGGTTCCATCTCCCTCAGTGCACCCAGATTTAGTTCTGCGGTTCACCTTTATTTCATCAAAATCTGTGTTAGTTGTTCATTTTACCCATTTCTGTGCTTCTCCTCGACCCCTCCACTATGAGGAAACATTGTTTATTTTTCCTCCTATTATTCTCTGCCTATTCCTGGACCCCGTTTTCTGTGTTTCGGATGGAGTCTGGCTTCATAATCTTCTTGAATTAACCTTCAGGAGCAGTTCCAGCCTCCCCTAGGGTCCTGAAGCGCTTTCTGTCGCCGTCATCCCATGTCGGTGCTAGATATGTGATAGGGAGGGCGGTTCCAGATCTCAAAAATCTCAAACTCCATCAGTAATACTAATCGTAGAATTCTTAGTCTTGAGAAATATAAAAAATTTTGAGGAAAACCTAATCATAATCGCAAATCCCCATTCAATATATTGATCCGAGAATTCATAGTATCAATTCAAACACATAAGTTCAAGGATATTTTTACCCTAATCGCCTTTCTTAACTACTCTGGGAAGAAAATCGGTGACCTGTGGGTAGTATGCTGATTCCACATTTTTTGTGAAGTTTCTTCCACAAAGTGGTTTGATACGCGAATCAACTTTCACAAAGATTCACCACATTAAGAGATCCTGAAGTGGCCGCCATGACATGTCTAATCCGCGAAGTGCCTTCGCGATCCCTCAACTGTGTTGTTTACCCACGATGTTTCTCTCGTTGGGTGTTTCTCCACGAAAACTCAGTGAGCACAATGAATACCAGTGGTGACCTGTGGGTGGTAAGCAGTTTTCACGATTCTGTGATGTTTCCGCTGCAAAGTGGTTTGATTCTTGAAGAACCTTCCGTGATTATTTGACACATTGAGGGATCACGAAGTTGACGTCGCTACGTTTCTAGTTCGTGATGTGACTTCAAAAAGCATCAGTTGTGTTGTGAAGCTTCAATGGTTCTGTCATGGGGTGTTGCTATGCGAAGACTGGTGTGCACTGCAATGCGGTTTTCTTGGGCACACCCACTTAAGGGGTAGTGAAGATTATGAAGGCCATGGTGATTGTATCAGTTGAGTGGACCATGTGAGGGGGCCGAAAAGAGGTATCCAGTCCAGGGAATTCCTAGTTAGACCAATCCTTGACTCATGTGAGGTCAGATTAGGTCGGCCTAGCGCATAGGGCATTTTCAGAGCTTTAACCCACTTCCTATGTAAGGTGTACCAGGCCCATGGAGATTTCCTGGGCACCAGTCTTTAAAGTGGATAGAGAATTCAACTTTTAGTATTTGATCTATGGATATGGACTTAGTAAATCAAAGGAATAGGTTGTCCCTGACAGACAACGAAAAGGCGGTGATCGAGGCATGGAGAAAAAATAACACACTCTTGAAAAAAAAAATGTCTCTACTTGTTGTAGGAATGTATGTGGAAAACATATCAGTAAATCAGGGGTCTCTCAAAAAAACTCTATAGAAATTCTGGAAACTTGATGAAGAAGTGGGTATTAAGGAAGCGGCGATCGATCACTTCATCTTTGAGTTCTTTAAAAAGATAGATAGACACAAAATATTTCGTGGCAGACCGTGGTCCATCAATAATAAACTCCTCCACATGGAAGAATATATAGTGGGAGACGATAACCATCAAGTGAATTTAACCTGCTCCCCCTTCAGGATATTAATTAAATTAATCCCTTTCCATGAATTAACAGAATGAATCATGAGAGAAATTTGGGACATTTTAGGTCGCATTTTTTACTAAGATTTCTAAGACCCAATACAATGGGGCCCCGAGGTTTGGATCAAGGAGGTAATTGAAGTGTCAGAGCCCCTGATGAGGGGAATTTTCTTGAAAATCATAGATGCAAACACTTGGATATCATTAGAGATTGAGAAACTCCCAATCTTCAACTTTTTTTTGGTCTCCATGTCAATCTGGAAAGAACGTGCACCGCAAAACATAAGAGCGGTTCAGGTAACACCATCCTCCAATATGGCCCTTGGCTCTGTGCCAAAACGAATAAATATGATTTTATCCCTAAGATGGAAAAACAAAAGGATCGTGATCGTATCACGTTGGCACATACCAGTCAGGCAGAACGCATACCTGAAAAAGCCATAATGCTTGGACCATTGGATTTCTCTAATGTTGGCTATCCCACTCAGAGAGAAGCTGGAGTTCATCCTAACCACCTGAAGGACAATACTCAAACATCCAGATGGTTGGTGACAAAGTAAAAAGAACCACCAAGACATTGCTCACTGCCAATGGTGATTCACATCGAACCACCAGATCCATACCCTAACGCAAAATAGACCACAGTAGGCAATCTAACAATAAATGCCCATGGAATGACGAGAACTCCAATACTGGGCCCAATTACCCATCGAATGTGGAAATGGGTGCAACGAGGAGAAATGGATGGTTACACGGAAGACCCTAAACCCAGGGTCAGGAAAAGACAAAATGAAACATGCCAATCATGGAGGAATCTGACCAAAATATATAAAATGAAATGTGGAGAAACAAGTCTGGAGGAACCAAAGGTGGTGGCGGGCGAGACCCATACCTGCCTAGAGAAATGATTGTTTTATGCTGGTAATGTCATGGGATTTTCTCCCCATGAACGGTTCGCATGCTGTAGCAAAATTTCACTCAAATTCACCCTGATATAGTTTTCATGTATGAAATCATACTGGAAAACAAGGACACCACTGGTATTTCTCTGAAATGCAGCTTCCAATGGTTTTTCCCAATGTCCATACAAGGCCATTCTGGGGCCTCTACCTCCTTTGGAAGGACATTATCGAAGTCAAAATACTTCCTTTCTCCTCTCACCATGTGGTAGTGACAATTCAAATAGAAATTCACCCACCTTGGAATTTTGTGGGATTCTATGGCTGACCATCCCATAATGATAAGGTAAAGTCATGGGATCTTCTATGCAAGTTGTGTCATAACTTACAAAGCCCTATTATTTTCATAGGAGATTTCAATGAGATTATGTTCCACAGGAAAAGATGTGAGGAATCATCCGAACCTAAGATTCGATGTCAAACATCAAGGATGTGGTCTCCAGGGAAGACATGGTCGATCTGGGGTACACATGTAATCTATTTACATGGTTCGACGTCAATACTAAAGTAACCCACATCATTGGGTGTCTTGATAGATTTTGGGGCTCTACTTATTGGATTAATCTGCTCAGCATGTTTCATATCGGCCACATGGCCCTTAACTGTTCGGACCACTACCCAATTATCATTGATTTTATGCAAGGTGAACGAAATAGACAACTCACCTGGCCCTTCAGATTTGAGAGCGTCTTGTCAAAAGACCAAGAAGACGAATAGGTCATCAGATCAATCTGGAAAAGTACTCACGTGTATGTTAACATCAATCTACAACTTGTCGCATCTGATCTGAGGTCTTGAAGCAATAACAAATTCTGCCACCCCGACTGGCTCTATGGTTTCCTCGAAAAGATACTAAACAACCTCCTAAAAAAACACATCCAATTGAAATCTCTCGATGATTGGAGCCACACAGAGAGACGGACACGACTCTGTGTGTCATGGAATGTTTCTAGGCTATGCGGGCTCGAGATAACCACATTAAAGAAGGGGACTCTAATACCTCATTTTTTCCCACAAATTATCATCCATGCGTCGGAGAAACTCTATTAATTGCATCTCAAAACCTGATGGAAGAAAAGTTTCTAACACCAATGGTATCCATGAATCATTGAAATACTATTTCCAGAATATCTTCTCTGCAGGAACCCCCTTCCTATCCACTGAGGTGGAATACTATATCAGACCTTTGATCACCGATGATATCAACAGGCATCTCACCAAAGATGTGACAAATGACGAGATATACCTGGCTTTGAATCTTCTTCATCCCAATAAGTCCCTAAGACCGGATGGGTTCCATGCCCCATCTTTTAATCAATACTGGAACATAATCGGTCCCGAAATCTGTAACATGATAAAAAATATATGGGCTGGGAATACTAGCCTTGCTTCCATCAATGACACTATCCTCTTCCACATCCACAAAATTAAGAAACCTATAGCGATCCCTAATTTTAGACCTATCAGAATTTTAAATGTCTCTTACATGATCTTCTCTGAGATCCTTGTCAATCAGCTGCAACCTTGGCTACCTGATATTATCTCTGAAAATCAGACCTTTTTCGTGGCCAAGAGATTGATCGCTGATAATACGATCATGTCCCATGATGTGTTCCATTATATGAAATCAATATCCACCGCAAAAAGAGGATACATGGCATGGAAATTGGATATGAACAAGGCCTACGATAGAGAGGAATTTCACTTTCTTAAAGTCGTTATGCTGAAAATGGATTTTTGCACTAAATGGACAGATATGGTCATGGACTGCATCTTGACCATATCCTTCAAAATTGAGGATTATGGGGAGCTCACCAGAGTATTTGACCCATCTCGATGCCTTAGTCAGGTAGATCCTCTCTCCCCTTTTCACTTCATACTGGTGGCTGACATATTTTCTAATCTCATTTCCAGGGCTGAATCCTCTAAATCTATTTATGGGGAAAATGGCTGTCAAGATAGCACACCAGTGTCGCATCTGCTCTTCACCGACGACTGCCACCTTTTTTTCAGAGAAATAATTAATGAATGTTGGGTGATCAGCCAAGCGATCTATCAGTATGAGGCGGTGTCTGGCCAGCCAATAAATCTTGGAATATTTGAAATATCATTCAATGTAGGGGTGCCTATTTCTAAGAGGGATGAACACTGCGCATCAGCTGGCATCCATATGGTTGTAAATCATCAGAAGTATCTCAGGCTACCCACGGTGATTGGCTGATACAAAAAAGGAACCTTCGCATATCTAGTGGACATGATCAAGAAAAAATTTCTACAGCTGGTAAAGAGTCCCTCATCAAAGTTGTAGTCTAGTATATCCCCAGCTACTTTATGTCCCTGTTTATGCTCTCAAAAATAATCGTCGACCTGATCTACACACGCACTACCAATTTTTGGATGCGGGATAATGATGGAAGGAATCGACCCCACTGGATGGCCTAGGTGATACTCTAAAAACCCAAATCAGATGGAGGGATGGGATTCCAGAATCTTCTTCTCTTAAATGATGCACAGTTTACCAATCAAATATGGCGCCTTATTAACCGTCCATCATATTGATATGCACTGGTTCTCTAAGCTAAGTACTTTCCCCACACGGACTTCAAGGATTCCTCTCTTGGTACCCATCCTAGCATCCTCTGGAGAAGCATTTGGGGGATCAAAAGCTCCTGGAAAAAGGTCTGGGTTGGAGGACTGGGTCTGGCTCATATGTCAATATCAGGACTGATCCTTGGATAATCGATAAGGAAGGTATGTGGGCTACATCACCCTTCCAACCAGGTCTTGAAGACGCCACTATCAGCTACCTCATTTTCGACCAGGGACATGGGTGGTGTTTGGAAAAGATCTTTGAATGGTTTAACGAAAGGGATCAATGAATTATCCTAAGCATTCATTGGGTCCCTGACGCAGGACCCAACCATATTTTCTGGATCAATGACATCTCGGGCGAATACATGGTGATATTTGGCTATAGACATTCTCTATAAACCCACTCAATCGGCGGGGATGAGGGACCATGGAAATTGAATTGGATGCTCAACTCTCCCCCTAAAATATGCCAATTTTGGTGGAAGATTTGCACAGGTACTCTCCCAACCATGAGCCTTCACGCATACTGACATATGTCCAGTATTCCTTTTTTCACTTTCTACATTGACATTCCAAAAAATCCTTTACACGCCATCATTCACTACCTAGGAGCTAAGGAAATTTGGAATAAATGGGGATCAGCTTCTGCTGCTTCACTGGCTTTGCCTTTTGACCTTCCTGATCTTTTCACGCATTGGTGCTCCTCACTATCCTCGACTTTTTTAGGTTCACTTTTCACTTTTTCCTGAATTATTTGGGTCCAGCATAACGATGGTGTTTTTTTATCAGGCTCACAAACCCCATGAATTCTGGATTGAATGGGCCACTTCTTGGACTGAGGGCTGGAAACACCACAATAGACATTATATTCCAAGTGTTACTCCCACTTATCCCTCACATTGTAATACCCCAATGGAAGGGATTCATAAGATTAATGTGGAAGTATCTCTTCCAAATGATGGGATTGTTTCCCTCACTCTCCAACCGAAAATCATCTGGGGAAAATCCTAGCTGTAAAATATGAACCACATCAGGCATTCTGGGAACCTTCAGCTGCTGAGGCCATGGTCATCCATACCGGTATGATGATCACGTTGGAATGTGGATGAGGTGATATAATTTTTAATTCTGACTTCTTTATAATAATTGACGATATTAACCACAATGATGGCAGAATCTAGTCACTTGACATCATCATCAAGATAATTCTCTCACTTTTCCCATGCTTCTCATTATGCACCTTCTCCTTTACCAAAAGGGAAGGAAACAATGTATCCCATCACTTTGCGGCCTCAGGCCCATTCGATACCTACAATCTCTAGCTGGACAATTTCCCTTCATGGATTTTCACATGTACTTCTTCTTATCTTCATCATTAATGATTTCTGTTGCTAAAAAAAGTTTTATGTGACCTTTAAACACAAGTTTTTCTCAAATGTGACTTGAATTTAGAAAATATAATTTAACAGTTGCTATTAGTATGTAATTTGGAGTCTGATAAGAAAAACGTAATTTTTTTTAATAGTAACATACCCCTATAAATAGTAACATACCATTACGAATTGTGATATACCCTAATTAATAGTAACCTTAGCTATGATAGTATAAAGGTAATTTTCAAGTGAATGTATGATTTACCAATATTTTAGAATAAGTAAATGAATGTTTTAAAACTTGTTTTTTAATAATAAATTATATTATTAATTAAATATTGAACAAATTATATTTAGAAAATTATTTTAGAAAAATGAATTTCATTTTTTGTTGCTACATATCAAAAAATTGTTAAGGTGAATTTTTTGGATTTTTCTAAATACTTGAATTTTCATAAAATAGTAAAATATGAAAATTTACGACCAATGATAAAGAATGGATTTATTGATTCATTGATGATGATATACTGATGTAATCCCAATAGGTTTGAAATAAAATTCTTTTATTAATATTAATGGTCCTAGAATCATCACTATTGATCATCTTGAGGTAAATTAATAAACTAATTAATTTTTTTGAATACCCTCATCTCCTCCACTATACCCCCCCCCCTCACTCTCTCTTCTCATCACTACTCTCAAGCCTTGTGCCTTGCCAATATTCTTCCCAAATCTCTCCCCAACCTCATCCCCCACATCAAAAATCTGCTACCCTCTTTAAAATACCAAAACCTCTTGCTTCATGTGTTTCTCAAAGGAGATAAACTCAATAGGTAAATTGTTCCTTCAAAAATCATTAATTTATTTTATGTTCTTTTATTTTCTTATTTCATTCGACACCTCCCTTCACCCAAATAGTATGATAAATCCATTAAAACACATGTATTGGAATGTTTTTAGGCTAATGATTTATTTCATTATCATCTCTCATTTCACCATTTTTTATTTGAAAGAAATGAAAAATCCATTTGGGATATGTAAATTTAACACATTCAAGGACAACAGTTTATCAATTTCTTTTGTCATATTTTATTATGATCATGAAACCATTTGTGTTATGGTTGAACCATATAATTATATATGTAATATACCCTTGTTATGGTTCTATAATCCTTTATTACTAATGGTATTATTTTATAAATCAAAACATGTTCATTTTCATCAATCCCACTGATTAACCAAAATGGTTATCTCTATGGTTTTATATGATAACTCGTATTTACTCCCAAAAACTAAACGATTTTTTATAACTCTCTAATTTAACGGAATTTCAATAATTACATACAACTTCAATATTGGACAACCATAGTCATCTTACTTGATTATCCAAACATGAATATAAGCAAACCAGTCATTAAAAGAAAGTATGCAAATGAGTCAGAACAATTAAATTTAACCATATAACCAATAAAAATGGTATCAAAGGAACCAAAAAGGGTTATTATAAATCAATTAAATTTAGAATATTTTCATGATTTATTAATTAATAATCCAATATTTTGTATTCGAGTCATTAATAACAATTGAGGAACACCGCCAGATTTAAGATAAGGGACCTTCTCCTTTTCTCTCTTAATCAAGATTTCCTTTATGATATACCCTGTTATCTATAATACTATATTATGGGGTATGTTTTTATATATCTCTCATACTTCCTTGTTGATTTATAACTGATGAGAAACCCAATTTCTCTCTCATCAATCCCTCCTAGGTACACCCGATATCATACCAATAAACCGTAATGTATTCTACCCGAACCATATTTTTTCATTCGGGTTGCCTTGTCTTTATTTATATCAAAATATAGTTAACTTATCTGTTTATGTACATATTATAAATTAATTTTAATTAAAAAAAATTATATTATGAGTACCCTTTCATCACTCTCTTTCAAGGATATACATGTTTTTAAATGATTCCCTCCTTAGAACTTTCCGATAAGCAATCTGACTTTAAGAGAACATCCTAAGTTTTTACCCAATTCATGTGCACTCAATCCTCTTTTTAAGACACCATTGTATTTATAAAATCAGTAATTTTATTATTTAAAACATCTTATTTATTTTTTTTGATATAAAATATTGTCATGTTTTCTATTTTATAGGCCCTATATTATTATCCTTAAAATGATAAAAATGGTTTTAATGATAATGTTTCTCAAATACATTTATTATATGTTATCACTTCCGTGTGACACCACTTAATAGGTTATTTAACTATTTTAGATTATAAAAATCCATGTATGTTATAATCCATTTCGTTCATGGACACTTTCATGATCTGCCCATTGGGTTTTCTTTATTTCAGGAATGTTGTACCCAATTCTTTCTATGGGTACCCTTATGTTTATGTATGGTTGATTATGCATGATTATTTATGATTAAGGAATAGACATGAAAATTTTGAGATGGATGTGCCTCAATAATGATCAATTGCATTAGGTGAAGTTAAGAATCAGGATATACGATGTGAAATGGGATTCGAGGTTAGCCATGACCTGTACGAAAATGGGAATAAGGATCGGATGTTATCCTTGACATGTACTAAAATCAGAAATGGGATTGGGGGTTAACCTTGACCCATACTGATGACATGTTTAATGATTCTTCAACATTTATATGATTCCATGTTTATATGATCCCATGCTTATATGATATGATTTCATCTGTTCCATGATTCAGATATCATTATGTCATGCCTCCAAACTCATGTGCTAAAGATGTATCCATATGTTCTTTCCCTTACTATGATTTATAGCTCATCCCATTTATCATGTGTTCCCTAGGGTACCCTAGGATGATCTAAGGAATTAAAAAAAGTTAGGAGATATTTATCAAGATTAAATAAATATGTGTTTTTTTAGCCCCATGGTTTATGTTTTATGTACCTAGTCTTCAAAGTAACTAGACTTAGCAATCCTTGGCTTGTAATCTGATGTATAATTTTGCGTAAAAACATTTTATGTTATATGTAAAAGGCTTGGGAATCTATATCTATCATATAAATCGAAAACCAAATTGATGAATATCAATAAAACAAATTATATAAAAAGATAATAAATAAATAAATGACACCATAAGTCAAAGGTTATGTATATACGCTTCTTAAAAGAAGGTGGTTTTATTCTATCAAACTATGACTCAATGAATGGTGATCGAGGCATAGTCCCTTACCTCACATATTCCAATTGTTAATTTTTTTAACCAATTAAATAATTTATTAAATCATGTTACTTATTTATAATATAACGCTTTTATATTTATTATCCCATATATGATCATATTATGTTAT
This sequence comes from Viscum album, assembly GCA_963277665.1. Lineage (NCBI taxonomy): Eukaryota > Viridiplantae > Streptophyta > Magnoliopsida > Santalales > Viscaceae > Viscum > Viscum album. The sequence continues at coordinate 1,197,468,088 of OY728139.1, forward strand.
TTTATTGTTAGTTTTTTTAAAATATTTCATTATTACCAATGTTTCATGTGTGAAGAACTTCATTTCCTAATGAAATTTTCTTCTTGTAAGTCATGTTTACTATAAGAAAGAAATATTTATTTCATCTCCAGAATGAAACTACATTAATATATATCATATTTATTCATTATATTCAATTTATAATCATTCCAGTGTTGATTAATTGAAAATTAATAACAATAAATCGTGGATATGGTATGATTTATATACACAAAAGGTATGATATCCTTCACATAATAGTGAATGGGTGAGGGGTGGATTGAATGTTATTTTTTACAGAATCAATATCAGGTCATTATTATCATATATATCCATTATATCAATCATTATACAAAACCAAGTAAATTGCTAAGGAAAAATAAATTACAACACATCGTGGTGATGTTAAACAGTACATAACCATGCGCGGTGATTTCATTTTTCATGGGCTTGATAAAAGGTATAATTTGGTTCCCTTAATCATATTAAAATTTTAGAATATATATGAAACTAGTTTATATTATTATTTTATATAATTACCTTATGAATAGAATAAAGATTAAGAAATGAGAAAGAATGAATTGTTAAAAAAGTTATTCAATGGAGGACTTCATGTACATATCCTCATTAGTGATCTAGAGTTTATATATTTTAGAAGATAATGACCTCTAAAACATGGTTATGGATGTTGGGAAGAAAAATATTTAAATATTGGCGGAGCTATAAGTCTTAATGAGTTGTGAATATATGAGGGAGGAGGTGTCCTATAATAATTGAGGGTAGGGGATCTTTTGGAGATTATCAAAATATTAAATTAATATAATTTAATATTCTATAACAAAATTACCCAAAGCGATTTATTTCATAGATAAGATGAAAATATGTCAAAATCATCAACCAATAATTTTTATGCATGTTTAATTCACATCATTATCCTTAAAATTTCAATTTAACCATTAGTTAAACCCATTAACTCATTCAGTCACGCCTTGTCTTTTTTAGTGAATATCGGTTAAAATAGAAAATAGAAAATGAAAAAATAACCATTAATTGGTCATCAATTTTTTTCCAAAATTATCAAAAATTATTGTCAGAATTTTAGACTCTTTTTAATTTTATACCATATAATAAAATATAATTAATTTTAAAATATCATTAATAATAAATTTGACACTCTTCATTACTTTTCATTTTAAAAAATTTAAATACACAAGATAACATTTCAAAAAAAATTAATATATCTATAATAGGTATAAGTCTTCTATAAAATTATTTTATGTCATTAATTATCTTAAATTATTTTTATATTATTATTTTTAATATCATTTATTTGATATTTCTATTAAGTAAATGATTACGAAATCTTTATTGTGTAAGTATTCAAAGTAATTATTTATTACCTAAAAATTAAAAAAAAATCATAATGAATTTCATTATTTTATATTTATAATTAATTTTTATAGTTGAAGATATCTCTTTAATAACAACATATAAAAAAATTAATGCATATTAAAAATATGAGTGTGACATACTAGACTTTCCTTCGAATAAAAAACTAAAATAGTCTTAAATTCATCCAAGTGTCTCGAAGAGGACATAAAATCGGCCCAAGTAAGGTTTTGGTTGAAAATAACTCATATAATAAAATTAGTACATGATTTATGGTAATTTTTTAATACATATAATATTATCTTAACACTTATTTACCTGGTTTACCCTCAATCATGGTAATTTTTTTTAAAAAAAATAATGGCACTCTAAATATTTTCCCAAAAATAAAGGGACCAATATAATAAATTTTTACATTTTCATTCAAAATATGTAATCAATATTCAGAATACAGAACAAATAATTAGACAAAATTAATTTATAATTAACCCCATTGATGGAATGAGAAAATATATTTTTAAAGTGAAAACACTCAAAATAATCAAAAAAATTTATAATCATGTTCAATGTGTAATTTATTCTAATGAAATGCATTATATTAAATGAATAAATTGATTTAATTACACTTTAAATCCAATGAAAATATAACTTAGCACCATAAATTAATTGGATGAAAATTCTATTTTCCATTAAAATGCAATACGTTATCTATTTGGCTGTTTTGTTCAGATGGTCCTTGTTGCAGTTTAAGTTTTGGATTTGACTCTCTGTGGAGGATTTAGTGTGATGAAGATGTGGTGTTATTAAAAGCGACATTCAGCAGTACCCATTGTTTGCATCAGGTTTGTTTCAGTTTTTTATTAATGATTTCATCATGTATGATGGGGATCTTGTATAGAGAATTCGATGGAGTGGTTCAGCTTCTCATATAACTCATTACGACATTCATCTCTGGTGGTTTTAGTGTGATGATGGTGACTGGTGGTAATGAAGAAGGCCATGACATAAGTTTCTATGATTTTCTAATCCAGATCTCCTTGGGTATCAGTTTGTATTGGGTTGTTTGAATTCTGAATTTTGTATCCTGCTTGGTTAATAGTTTCAAAATGTATTTGTTCTATGTTGAAGTTTGAATTTATATTGGGGTAGATTTTCATAGTTTTAATTTTGTGTGTGCTATTTTTTTTTCATTCCCACTAACCTAGAATGTTGTTTACCTTAAAAATGAAAAATGGGGATTTGGGAATATGTTATCATTATTCATCAAAACCTATTACATATCAAAAAAATACCAAAAATTAAAACTAATAAAATATTTTTTAATATTTAAAATTTGATGTTTATTTTTTCACATATAATTTATAAAAGTGTAAAAAATATATTTAAAAAAAGTTTTCCATTAAAAGGTGGCAGCAAAGACTTTAAAAAAAATTCATATTTTATGCATACAATTTGATTTGTTCTTATATCATGTATAGGAAACACATAGTATTAAGGATACAATTTATATTGAATATTTTATAAATAAATTTTATTGATTTCATTATATAATAGTAATAAATATAATTTATTATGATGAAACACCTTTTGCACAAAATAATATTTGTTTATAAATATATTTCTCCTATATTAAATTGGTTTTTAGTTAAATTTCTAATTAATTTGTCACCAATTAATTCAATCATATATCTTCATAATTTTGTTATTCCTATTAATAACCACAAATTTAATGTATAGGAGATAATTTTCATTTTATATAATACAATTAACAGTATATCAGGGTTCTTTTAATATCACTATTGTGTGCTATGTAAGATAAAAAAAAAGTTAAATTCAAAAAGAGACATTATATAAAATCTAAGGGTGTTACATTCTACATTCCATCAATAAATTGAATCCCCAAAATATTAAATTAAATGTCTAAAAATCAATGGTCGATAAATTAATATTCTTCTATGGGAAAACTATATTAGAAATAGGGTAAATAATATATATACCTAATAAGAGGGAATGAGAACTGTGATGGTTTCCAAAAAAATAATCTTTATAATAGGAAAACATTAGTATAAAGTAAAAAAATGAACCTTTAAGATAAATCTAATAATAATGTTAGGATGAAGAGTGATATATAACAAGTTCAGTAGAATGTTAAGGATTAAAAAACTGAAAATCATGTGATTGGTTAAAATTCCATTAATTCTGTAGTAATAAAGGTACACATATTAATTTTTTATTAATAATCCTTTCAATAAACATGATGTATTATTTTTCTATCTGGATAATCAAATTATGAAAATAAAATTTCATTTTTTACATTCCATGTGAAAAGTATATTCTCGTCCTTTAGTTGTGCTTCTATATATTTTCATTTCTTTTCATGAACCTCATGATTGACATTCTTGTTGAATTTTTCATACAAGAAACACTTTTAATGAATCATAATGTCTTCATGTTATTCTTTACTCATATAAATATGTATAAAAAGTATTTTTCGGATATGATTTCAAATAAGATAATTCATTCATTAACCTCAAATAATAATATCCCATGTTTAACTTAATATAGTAAATAAGTATTTACCTTATGAATCTTTTAAAGTAATTATTTCCAAATTCAATTTCAATAAATTTAGAAAGAAGGTAAGTAAATTTTAAAAAATAAACAAAACATTAGATTCCCTAGACAACATGATATAGCTTTTATTATCACATACCATATATTTTATCACTATAATTAACTTAATCAAAATTTTATTTATTAAAAATCCTAAAAATAATTACTTTAGTATAATACAAAGATATCTCATGATTCTTTTAACCAGAGCACCATTGATGAAATAATTTTGAATCCAAATACCGACGAACTTTAACTATTCTACAACATTCTAAAACCATTAACTATGCTTCATAAAATTTATTCCCAATACCACCTTGATTTTATTTTTCTATTTTTGTTTCTTCCTCAACAATAGTATAACCATTACTTATATATCTTTGGTGATTCAAACACTTTCCCCAAACTCAAAGCACAATGTGAGAAAAAATAATCATAGTGATATATTCATATAGAATAATTCACAGGATGTCTAAATCACAACATATTCTTCTCAATTTAGAAGACCTTAGGTTTAACATATATTATCCATTATAATTACCAAATATATAGGACACTATAATATACATAATTTTCCCCATAAAGTCCATCATATTGTTATGTTTTTTATCAATAAATTCTTATATCTATTTCCCACGGTTTCAATTAAAATTATATGATACCTACTATAATGTCCCATACATGGTTTAATGTAGACACAGACAATGTTTATTATATTAGAACTAGATAAAGGTGATCACATCCAAATGGATCGAATAGTTTAGTAGTATTGGAAAACATGATAAATATTTGAAATTAAAATTGCATATAAAAAAAGAAAATAAAAAATAATTTAATTGAATCTTACATAATTACCCCTTGGTGTAACCCAACATAACATTAATAATAATATTCATGTAATCCTACGGAAAAAAAAAATCATATGAAAGGGGTGAGCTCAAATTCTCAATAAGGGAAAGCGTATAGTTGAAATTATGAATAAATATTCCATAAAAAATATACAAATTTAAATAACTGAAACACATGACATTTAGTAAAATTAAATAATCTTGGATACTTTACAATTCCCCAAAAAAAGAGAGTCTAGATGAAACGACTCTGAACATATAATAAAAATAAAATAAAATTTACATGAGGTGACTGGGGGTTCAAAGAAAGGGACATTCCCACATCCTTCATACAATATATTCAAATATCATTAATGGAATTATCATTTACAAAATTACATTCATCAACATTTTCCCTGTCAAATTGAGACTTACCCTAGTTGAAGATCTTATGAATATCAGAATTTTCATTTTTGACAACTTATAATAAGATCTAGTAGACATAGTGAATTGTGTATTAGAATAGTCTTTCCTTGGTATTATTTCATGAACAACTGTTTGATAGTTTGAAAAATGGTGAGGTATTTCATTCTCCATATTTAGAGGGATTTCATCTTCCTAAGCTGATAAAATGATATTATGAATTAATCACATGCTTTGGTCATCCTACTCAGGTACCCTAGAAAAATAACCAAACATGCTGGCCTAAGTGGCTCAGTCTATTTTGATTAGAATTCCAACAGATGATGATATACCAAATAGTATAATAGGATGACATAGGATCTAACTGAGACTAATTTTTTTTATCAAAACATGATCCCAATTATTTTTTTATATAAAATAAATTGAAGAGGAAATCCCATTCATAAAAGAACGTCATACATGGCATTATGAAAATTGAACTAATCCCCTAAGCCCTACACATCATTTCATAGGATAGGAAAATGATGTGAATGAATCCTCTAACCATGGGTTTAAATATCATGTAAAACTAGTTCATGATAGATGTTAATCATTGACCCAAATAATAAAATTTCTAAATACTTCCACACGCAAGAAGAACCATTGTAGAAATAATTGAATAATTGAAAATATTAAAACTATCAAATATAGATTCTTTATTTGTGATGAAATGAGATGTCGAACCCTTATTAACAATTGGATATGGAAGATTATCCTTCATATGTGAAAATGACTTCTCAGGAGCCCCTCTATGCAATGAAAATACCAAAAGAATTCACTGCAGCATTAAAATAAACAATTTTATCATTATTAGATGGAATTGATCATGTAGTTACAAGTGTAACAATTGATCTTAGATATAAACCGTACATAGATTCAAAATAAAATAATGTTGATCAATTAGAATTGTACATAGATACCTTCAAAACCAGATCCTGACTGGAACCATTAAATTCATTCCCTTAGGCATCACGATATAGACCCTTCTTCACTAAGGACTGCCCATGATCGCCATATGCTTTAGTTATCTCCATCGCGGTCTGAATTTTCTGAGACTGGTCATCCCCAAATTCATTTTAACAAAAATATACTGTCAATTTCATCATCATCATTCATTGATGCTCTCATGTCGCCTCCATCATTCTCATATTCTGTCACTCGTAGCCTGTTCTACTCCACAAGGCATTATGAGATTCATTATGGTTAGATCCAACTATCTATGGTAATGCTCTACTAAGGCTCTCATTACCTGATCGAGGATAACCATCAACATTATCATATCTATTCAGTTTAATGGAGATTATAATGATTTTGAGTGCTATAAAAATAAGATATAACATTCAAGGATATCGAATACTCCATTGACCAGGAGTTAGAGAACCCTCACATGTGCCCTCTATATCTAATCTTCATTCTAGGAAACATAACCATTGATATTATACTAGTATAATGATCACATGGAATATCAACAACTTATATCATAGTGATGTAATTTATAATTATGTAAATATAAAACATATCATTTATTCCTCGACCAAGACATCTCAATGTAAATGGAATAGGCCTCAGCCAAATCCAAATCTGGTTTATCTCATGAGACATACCAATTCATAGAGGGGCTATATCATGCCCCGCCCATTAAATACTACATCAAATACACTCCTAATTTTATATTCATAAAGAGTAATCAACTTATACATTTGTATTGAAACCATAATAATGAATTTATATAATATTCATCAAAAACCATCCTGAGTAATATGGTGAATGATATCAAAATAGCGCTTCAAAATTTAAAATAATCATAAATCATTACAACAAACGGTTTATGATATCATTAAAAAATATCACCAAAAATATTATTTAACATACCGTGTTGTCATTAATGAATGTAATAGAATAAAATTATTGAAATTTTATGGGGGGAAATTATCATGTTATTCCAATATTACAAACACATTTGAATAAAATAAACATTTCGTTAAAAATATGCATTTTAAATATAAAATATACCAAAAGTAAATGATATTTTTTTCATATAATAAAATATATAAGCGTCCATTGGAATCTAGAAATAAAAAAAATTCATGATGGCAGTAAATTCATTATCATCGTGAATTCTATGAAAAAGACATTACTTTTTTTTCAAAACATTCCACATAAAACATGTAAAAAGATAGAACTTGAAAAACATGAAATCAAATAAAAAATATGAATAAAATTTCCTTAAAAATCAGTTTATATCTATATAAATAAATATTTAAAATAATATTATGAATATTGACATAGAGAAAATGATTTTTTTAATTAAATCTTTAAACATTCTACGAATCACATACCACATTGAACATTTATTTCATAATACATATGAAATAATAACATTAAAAAACAAATATTAAGTTAATAAATAATATAATGACAATATAAGTCAAAGGGTATGTATATACACGTAATAAAATATGGTGGGTGTATGACATCAAGCTATGCATCAATGAAAAGAGATTGGGACAAAGTCCTTTATTTTTTATTAGCTTAATTGAATTTTGTTTAACCTTATGTATACTGATTTAAATCATATAATTAATTTTTAAAATAACCTTATTTATATTTTTAATATGATATATGATATTATTTTATTATCTTCTCACTAGTTTTTTATAATAGATTGTTATTACCAATGTTTTCGGTGTCGACTTCTTTATTTTCTTATGCTAGTTTCATCTTGAAAGTTATGTTTATTATGTCTATAATAAATTTACATTATCTCCAAGATTATATTCAGTTCTTATATATAATATTTATTCATTTTATAATTCATTATAATAATTTTTTTTAGATCATGGAATATAAATCACAATTCCTCGTGGATATTCTAGGCCATATGTATGCACGTGCAACGATATAATTCCCTTAATAGTAAAAGGGTGAGGAAGTGGGTGGTATATTAATTTTTATAGTATAAATATCATGTCATAATTATATTTGTATATATATTATCTCAATATTTATTCCAATCTATATAATGTGGTGATAAAAAAATTAAACCATGACATATAGATGGTAAGGCATACATACGAATACATGGTGCTTTAATTTTTTAGAGTCTGGATTGAAGGCTGAATATCATTTTCCCATTATAATAATAACATATAAAAATATATATGATACTGTAGTTTTTATTTTAATTTAGAAAAAACACTTGAATTGGATGTAGAAGAAGAAATTAATTTGAATGAGTTGGTATAACAATTACCTCTTTAACTGTGGACTTCCTGTATATTTCTTTGTACGAGATCTGTAGTTCATCATTTTGAATATTAGGGTATCCATAACATGGATAAAGATGTTGGGAGGATAAATTATCAGGTTATTGAGGAGCTATAAGGATATGTTTTATGTGATGAGGTGATGGATAAAGTTCCATTTTTTAATATAGGTTAGTGGAACTTTTAGAAACTCACAAAATATTAAATTAGTATAATTTCATTTTAAATTACAAATGTCTCCAAAGGGAGTTATTTAAATGAAATGATGAATATTGATCGAAATAATCAACTGATAATTTTGATAAAATTTAGGTCACATTATTACCATTACCTTTTTACATTAACTATTATTGAAATTGTTTAACTCTTTCCAGAACAACAAGTCTTTTTAATATTTAAGGGAAAATATAGTTACTAGAAAATTTCTAATAAACTATAAATTATTCATTAATGATGTTATAAAATTTTTCTAAATTAGTTGACTGAATATTGTATTTTTATAATTTTAATATCATTTAAAAAAATATTATTTATAACAAAATATAATTAATGTCCATTTTGACACTATCCAATACATGACTTTTAAAAAATAATAATAAACTAGTTAAAAATGATAAAAACATTTAATAAATTTATTATATGTCTATAAAAAATATAATATTATTTGTATGATATTAATTATATCAAATAATATTTATTTTAATATTTTTAATAACATTTATTTTATAATTTATTAATTTAATAATTAATACATCATCATTATGTAAGCATTTAAGATAATTATTTTTTTCCTTAATAATTTAAATACATTCTCATGATTATGATACAAATATTTTTTTAAATGATTATTTATAGTTTAATTTATCTTTTGATTAATTACATATGCAAATTTAATACTTATTAAAAATATGATGGTGAAATATTGGACTTTTTATAGAATAAAATACAAAAAAAGGCTCAAAGTCATCCATATATCTCAATGTGGACATAAAATAATCCCAAATATGGTTATTATCAACACAAAATCATAGAATAAAATTATTAAATTTCTTTATGTATATTTATAATACTTATAATATTACTTTACTCTTAATTAACTTATTTACCCCTAACCATGGTAAATTAAAAAATAGAAATGTTACTATTTATATTGCCCCAATCTAAAACAGACACTTTTAATAAATTTGTATCTTATTAATTAAAATTTATTATATACATTGAATATTTTAAAACATGTAATTGTTTCAAAATATTTTTTAATAAATCCCATTGATTGAACATGAATTTTTGTTAATGTGAAAATGTTTATAAGATTATAATCTATTTATATCCAAATTTAATAAGATATTGTTTACAATGTATTCATTTGATTAAATGGTATAAAATTATCTAATTATACTTGTAAAAAATTAAAACTATATTTAAACACCAAAAATTATTTATAAAAAATGTATTTTCTATTAAAATGCAATATTTTATCATTATTCATCAAAACATGAAACTAATCAGAGAAATGAAAAAAAAGTCAACCAAAGTAAATTTTTATATTGATATTTAAATGAATAATATATTTCCTCGAATGTAATTTATAATTTTTTTAAAAATATATTTAAATTAAATGAACAATTAGATGGTATTAAAATTGTCTTTTATAAAAATACATTTTTAATGTGGAAAATTAATCTTTTTCATGCATCATATCTATCAAAAATAGGATAAATTTTAAACCTTATATTGAATATTTTATACAGAAATTTCATGAATATCATTCAATGATATTTGTTAAATTAATCGATTATGATAAAAAGACATTTTGCGCATTATATTACTTTTTAGTAAACAAATTTCTTTCATATTTAATTGGATTTTATATTAATTTCTAATTAATGTGTAAGAAATTAATTCATTAATATATTTTCTGTCATATGTTAATCCTATTCATAACCACCGATGTAATGTCTATGAGATAATTTTAAATTTATATAATACTATTAATTGTATGTCATGGGTCATTTTATGATTTGTGTAGCGTGCAGGGTAAGCTATATAAGATGTTTAAATTTGAAAAGATAAATACTATGAAATCATAGGCCACTACATATCCCCAAAAATAGAAATATTAAATCAAAAACCAACAATGTGGGCCACATTGTTTTTCTATGTTGGACCTCAAGTCATGATATTGCCAAATTAAGGTGTAAAAGGGGGATATTCTCAGAACTACATATCAAATAGGGTATGTAACCTTTTCCGTTCATATTAATTAAATTCAGATTAAAAAATGATTCAAAATTTTTATGGATGTAACGAAAAATTTCTTTAATTATTACCATTATAAATTCTTCATTGTATTTATAGATAATTTTATGAAATACACCATGTGAAAGGCAGGGGAGTGGATCCTCCAATGGCCCCACACTCACCATGATCCCAACATTGTAACAAATTCTCCACCTTCAATTCCCTCCATGGTTTCTCTACAAGGGGTAATGGTAATCCTCAATTCATTATATATTTCACATTATCTTATTCTCTATACCCTCCTCAACCTAATCTGTGGTTGGTGCAAATTCGATTTTCCTCTCACCACCCCTCTTTCTAAAAAACCGATGTCCATCATACCTCAATCTAGTTCTTGGTGATTGATATGAAGATGGATTGGGCCGATGATGGTGGTGGTGTATTTTTCTCCCCTTATCATATAACCTCAGAAAACAACTAATCGGGTTCAAATCCATCTTCATCAGGCTCAATGTGGGTCTCATGGTATTTTGGGATGGTGCTGTAGGAGGAATGACATGAGTCTTGGTCATACTCATTATCAATGTTGGATTTATTTCCACATCAGCTTCTCGCATTCTTTATTTCTTATCCAGGATTTGTTTCTAGTCGTAGGTTTCAATTTCTATTTTGTTCTTTGAAAGTATTTTATTATTCATGTAAGGATTAATGATTCTATGATATTATTTGAAATGGTTACATTTTTTCTGGTATTTTTCATGTTGGAGGACATGACTATGTATGGATGCTAATGATTCCAAAATCTACCATGGAATCAAGTCCCTTATCCTCTCCCAAATTTGTTTTAGTGCAATAGTTACATGGAGCATTAGGATGTTGTGTTCGGGTGACCAATTTCTTTCTTAGAGATGAGTTCCCTGTTTAGAGGTCAGTATGTTGGCGAAGTTCATTTCCAATGAAAACATTCAAATTTTTTGTTATTACATTTTATGATTCTTATGTTCATGATGATTTATCATGTAGTATTATGAGATAACGATATATAAATTATGTTTTCAATGTTAGAAAAGTAATATTGGTGAATGATTCTACTTGTTTCTGGTTTCATCTCTTCATGTTGGATGTGGAGTGGCATGAGTCATCTTCGAAAGGCAGTGGGTTCGGTGTTCTATTATATGGATTCAAAATGATAATTTTGGAGGTTAAGTCAGTGTCGTCATTTGGTGTGACTCATGATAATGATGACAACATTATTGACTTATGTGGAAAGTGTGGGTCTTTTCAGATCAAGAATTTGTTATGTTGTGTGATTTTTATATTATTTTATTTTGTATATGGATGTTGTGTTTTTTCAATTTTGAATCTATATGATGTGTTATTCATACCAAAAATGTATTTTTGGTTACCATCCAACCCCAAATCAGCTAATTTAATATAAAAAAATAGTATTTTTAGTAAGTCTAAGTGAAATTTTGAGCATGAGGATCATTTTAATAATATTATAACGACTTAATTAAATCTTAAGAATTATGTAATGTATATTATATTTGTGTTTTGGATGGAATATATTTCATTCTTGGGGAATGTTATCAAAATCAAATGGATATATTATTAATAGTTTATGGATAATTCAATTGAGGAAATTTCTAGATGAGCGTCTAAAACTAGTATTTAGAGTTAACTTCGACTAGGTGGGTATTCATTATGATTTTTAAAGAAATAGTCATGATTAAAAACCACAATTACCATGATAACTCATAATGTAGTTATTCTCTCAATAAAATAATATTTGAAGATATATTTAGGGAATTAAAAATATTCTCATCATTGGATAAGAACTTATACTTCCATCACTTTGTAAACATTTCATGTTATAAACATTTTCCTCAAATAATGGATTTGGATATGTATTGATAAATAATACAAATGTTTTATCCTACACCATAATGAAGTAATAATATAATGACATAATTTCACAAAATATGTTTTCAATTGAATTTAGTGATCTTCACATTAATGATTTCGAAACATAATCTTTATAGGTAAAAGTGTAAAATATAAATTAATCATAAAATTCTAAAATATATATTCATATAGAATTATAATAATATATTTCAAAGGGAAATGTAATAGATTTTCTAGGATTATGACTACTTTGTACACAACTATTTAATAATATAGACTAAATTGAATGATTCTTTATATTGAATGGATCATATAACCTTATCCATGATGAGATTTGAGAGGGATTTGTTCATCTTAGACATTAATTAGATGGAAAAGTAAATTTTAAAGGATAGAACATCATCTTTTTTTCCCAAAGAATTACTCATACATCCACTAATGAAAATAAAAATGGTTCCCAATGAAATTATTTTGAAATATATGAGAATTTTGATAATTCATTGAAAATGAAATTAATAATGTTTAAAAATAATGAAAATAAATTTTCTTATTTGGGAAAAAAATATGATTACCTCAAGTCAAATGATATAGAATAAGGAGTTGAGTAGTTCAAAAATATGAAACTTCTACATACAATAAAGAACAAAATGAGGCATCAACATCTATAAAAGAAATACTACAATGACAATATAATATTTGATATTGAAAATATACATCAAATTTCTAGATTTTTTAGTAGGTGAATGTAGAAAAGGACAATTTTAAATGTACGATGAAACAATTAAACATACCAATTTAAAAATGGTAAAACATGACTATGATATTTTTCATTGGATTTTGATGAAATACAATGAATATAATGCTATTAGTGTTATAGTGGATCTATATAGAAATAATCAGAATTTAATTTCAATTATAGAGTATTTTTCACTCGATTTTCATTCTGGTATTTAACTCATAGAAATTGTGAGGATTCATGGAATAGAACTATAAATTTAATTTCTTAGAAATGCATGGTTTTCCCCAATCTTCCTGAAGATTCTCAAATATTCTCTAGAAAATTATTTAAATTTTTATGGATTATCATGCACAAAATAATAGAATATTTGAGAAACTATCAAGTCACATGAATAGATGTTGAGACCACAGATGATGGAATTTTAGGGAGGATGAAATTAGTATTGTCTTCTGGTGGAGTTCATATTTATTAATATCTATTTCATATGGAAATAAATATCCAAATACAGAAATCATTAAGGGATGATTTTTAGAGACCTATGTTTTGGGATGGATTAATTGATCCTAAGATAATGGGACATAGATAGGTAAATGAAATTGGAGAAAATTTAAGACTATTCTGCAATACATCAAGGATTCTCCAAGTCAATATAAGAGTTATAACAATAATCTTCAATGAGAACTATAGATTAAAGTTGGAGATAAATTTCTCCTCCATATAACTCCATGCATAGAGTCATATGATTTGGGATGAAGGAAATTTTACGTCTCATTTACATTATTAGTTTTGAGATTCTTGATTCATCAAGATCTGTTGGTTATTGACTAGAACACCCCCAACCAGGTCTCAATTATATGACATATTAAAAGTATGAATATTTAGGATGTACATAGAACATACCTCACAAGTATGAAATTCATAGGTGTAAAATCTATAAAATAGTTCCGTTTAAGATGATTATCTTGTGATGATCTTTGACTATAGAGAAATTGTTTTACATAACCTGATGATTCCCAAGGATGATTTAATATACAAGAACAAAAACTATAGTGACATGAGTATATAAATAGAGGAAGTGAAGAAAAATAGTTACCCTCACATATATAAAAAATATTATTTTAGAAAAAAATAAACAGCTAAATTTCATAATCAGGATGAATGTAACGACTCATAATATTTTAAGGATAATTTATCATCTTAAATAAATAAGTCATATTTAGTAATGTGGTATTATATAATTCACTAAAACCACATGATGAAATACAATTATTATATTAATTTAAATATTACATTTTAAGAATAAATATGGCTATAATAATTGAAATTCATATAAAGCGATAAAAATTTGAAATAACACTACTAATATAAGAAATATTTGATATGCACAATCCACCAGAATAACTACACCGATGAAAAACACTATATAAATGAAACAGAATATTAGTATTGAAATGTTAGTTTTATAAATTAATATATAAAAAATTGATGGAAAATATATGTTAATTAATATTGAATTAAATATAATGTATTTATATAATGTAAGGAATGTATATGAATATTACATGTTTGCCAGTCAGAATAATTAATTGATAGTGGGGAATGTAATATAACCATTTATAAAGTAATCTATCCATTATAAGTATTAACAATATGGTTAGTTTAGAAACCAGACAGTTGTAAAAGTAAAATTATATTTATATATATTTTATAATGAAAATATGGAATATTTATATCATGAAATGTGTGAATAAATGATTTATGAATATAATGAAATAAGTGATTGTATTTGGGAATAAATCTAAGTTTTATTTGATTTTTATAAAAAACATAAGGATTTAAATTTCTTTTTCCCCATAATATGGGGTTATAAAATTTTGTTGTGTATTTTTATAATGATAATATAATTTTTCAAGACATTTAGTAATTTTTACAAGGGTTCGAAAATTGATAATAATATTCAAATGAGTATTTATTGAACACATAAGTATTTTATTTAAAAATAATAATTTGTCATATTAGAAAATTATTTTCATAAAATGGATTCCATTTTTCAAATCAACTCATCCAAAAAAAATTATAGTGAATTTTTAGTATTTATATAAATTAATTTCATTTTTATTTAATAGTGAATCCCATTATTTAACACACCATGTTAAATACCTAATTTATTGAATAAGGTATGATGTATGAATCAATTATTTCAAAAACAAATATATGATTTACTATATATAGACATAATAGTCAACTCTATTTGTAGCTTTGATCGAAAATAATAGCATAATGAATGTGATATTCAAAAAGCACCCCTCACCTCACCTTATAAATACCACCACACGCCACTTTTTCTCCTCACACATTTTAGAACATGGTTATCACTAAATCACTACCAATATGTCGCCCCATATCTCCCTTATGTATATAAAAACCTTTGCCTCACTAAAATATCAAACAAAGGATCCTTAATTGGAAACCCAAGAGGATACATCCTAAAGAGAAGGAAATATACTGAACAAAATTAATTATATTTTTTCATTGGTATCATCCTGAAAAGAATTTACATTAACATGTAATGATAACTGTATTATTATATATTGGGTGAGTTAATTTTTAGTATAGCTTTATTCATCCACCATCTTCTCTTCTATTTTCATATTAAAAATGAATAGATTTTTCAAATTATAATGATTCACCGCTTCGATGGATAATCAGTTTTGTTTCCCATTAATTCCTTCATGGAATGATTAAATTTACTTATAAAGGTATAAATTACATAAATACTTATAGTAAATATTTTACACATTAAATAATTAATATTTAGTCATAATATTTCAAAATGAAACTAATTTTCTATAGTCTGTAAACAACATAAATGAACTAACCATATAACAATAACATTTTTAATAAATTAATCATCCTTATGGTAGAAAACATATGAATGTATGGGAGTATTTAAATTTATTAATGGAAAGGAACACAATTTCACATCACTGTTTTGTTGTTCTATTTTAAAATAACATAAATAATAATCCATAAGGGATCCGACAATGAAACCATGAAATATACTCCCTCGATATGAATAATTTAATAAATATATCTCATTAGAACTATTTTATATAAAGATTATATAATTATATTAACACAAAAATGAATTTAAAAGTGATATAAATTTATTCATTAATTAATATATTATGATTATTGTAAAATTTGAGTGCACATGTAGAATTATTGTGGAACATAAGGTAATGGATATTTCTAAACCACCACATTTTTTTGGGATACTGTGTATGAAAAGTTTCCAAAAAACCATTCTCCATTATTTTTATATAATTCATATTAGCGTTATATATATTTCTGAAAAAATATATACCTAGTTAAATTCATCTTTCATTTATGGAAATATATATGATTTAAAGGTTATATTCTCAATTTCATTCCTTAAGAAACCCCGATTAATAGAAACATTTGTGTTTCTCACCTCAATTCTAGTACCACTCCTGAAAATATATTAAACCATAATTTGTTTCTAATATATATCTTTATATTTTGTATTTTTTATTATTACAATGTTTTGTTGAATATAATTTGGTTTCCCTTATATTTAATGATTATGTATACTTTTACCTATAAACCTGATTAATTGGTTCATTAAAAAATCTACCAATCAACCATTTTTCATGTCTTAAAATTATTTTGATATCATTTTTCATAATCTATGAATAATTTTACCTATGAATATTAGGAATTTTTTAATCCATTATATAATTAGATCCTTCATAATATGATACCTGATTATTTTAATGAGATATGTTTATGAAACCTATTACATTAAATGTGATATTAATAGTTTTATGATTTATATATGGTTTCCATATAGGTAAAATATAATCATGTACATTATTTAACAATTTCACTCAGAAAGAGGACTAATTCATTGGATAATTTCTATGTAGCATGAGTTGATATATATGGTATTGGTGAGTGAATAAACACCCTTATGGGATTCTATAAATGATGCGATGTTATCATAGAAGTTAACATTAAAAAACATTTACATCATGTTTTACGATTCACCAAAATTTCCATGCTCAGATGATCTGTGGATATCATCTTCTTTGTATCCAATTTCTATATGACTATTCATGATCCATTAAATTTATAATATAGTTTTTTCTATTGAATCATATTCTTTGATTCTTCATCATGTTAATTACCTTATTTGGATTTTTAGATCGCAATTTTTTAGTATTTATTCTTTATGTTATCTAATTAAATTTTAATAGATAAAAATTATTTTTTTCATTGTTATTCCAATTAAAATAAAAATTTCTAATTATAGTTTCATTTTTTTGTGTTATAAACATAATCTTACAACGATAGTAGGCCTCTGGATCACTGTTATGGGTTTATTAGATATATATGTTCAAAATTAATTAATAATATGTAAAAAATTCCTAGTCAAAAATTCTAGTAACAACATAAATACAAAGGAATAATCTATTATTGATGAGAAAATAAATTTCAAATATTACTGTAGATATGGAAATGGGTCAAAAAATTTCAACGGTTGATTTAAAAATACACAGTTACTTTTTGTTTGGATTTAAATTGTAAATTTACAACACACACATATGCATATATATAACTAAATATTGATACACCCAAAACAATTTTTAAAGGATTATTTCATTTAATTATACTACTTATTGAGTGTTTAGATCCAAAAAACACATACTATAATGTGTTTCATCCCCATATTGTGATGTTTTCAAATACAGGAGACACACTATTGGGAATGTGGATAAATCATTTTTTAATATAAATAGATCATATGAATGTACATAATTTTAATTACCTAAGAAATGTAATTTTTTCAATGACTATTTGAAATACAAGTTTTTTAGAACCAAGAGTTAATATCTTTTCACATTAATTAATAATAAATATAATATGCAAGAAGAATGACTACATCTATCCTGAGATCATTATTCATTAGTGCTGCTGATCATTATTTACTAATTATTTTATCTTAATTTTATAATAAGGACCTAATGATGACTCCATTTAGTTGTGATCCACATGTTATCCATCGTGTTTATAATAATAATAACGAAACACCAAGTATTGGTGTGTCTTATTAGTCATCATTTTTTGTTCTCTTTGATTGATTCATATTCCTTCCAATATAAATTAATTTATCATTTTCTTCCATTTTATGAGAGGAAAATAGTAGGAGGGAGATCTTGGGAGGATTTTGTTGTTCTCATCAATTAACCATTCTATGACTGAGTTACAAGTTTATTTATAGACTAAGAGATAGTGTTTATTATGTAATTAATTGCATAATTTCCCTTAATAAGATATTAAACCCAAAAGAAACCTATTACGTGTAATAAAATAATAATATTTTTTGGAGTGCTCTAACATTTACAATGTTCATAATTAATTTTATATTTCTTAAATAAATTTTCACCACCTAACAATATTTTGTCTGCTCGTCCTAATAAACATATCATGAATGATATTATAAATATTCAAATAAATATTATTCAATAATCATGTAAATAAATATTCTATTCATAGTATGGAGAATAATTTTTTACATAATATTCCCGTAATAAATTAATAAAAAATTTAATAAATAAATATTTATTTATTTAATTTGGAATTAATAAATAAATACATAGGAATTATATATTTGCGTAACTTAATTATTAAATTTAAAATTAATAATTATTTAATGTTTTTTACTAAATAATAATTCATAAATAAATATTACTTATTTTTTTTAATAATAAAATAAATTCAAATTTTTAAATATAAATTTTATTTATTTGAGATCAAAGAAAACACTTTTTGTGTGATGTTCTAGGACTTTAATATAGTGGCATTTAGATGGACTACATAATGTCTTGGAATCATTTCTTGAAATGGTTTAGGTATCCTATAGAGGAAGATGATATGTCAAATATTCAACAACCACATATGAACTCTAAATGTGTAAAATAATCCATTTATCATCGTAATAAATTAAAAATGTTACACACTCAAGTCATTAACAAATATTTTTGACACATATCTTTTTTAATATCTATAATAAATTCATTATTAAACCATGTCTGTGGAATATAATGTAACCAAGAAAATTCAATAAAATGGATGGGTTGTCATTTTCTATAAATATGGTTAGTAAAATCCATCCTCGACTTATTCACTATAAACAAGTCATTTGGAACGAACCCAACATACCCTACTTATAATGAATATATAAATTAATATTTTATTTAGTATAAAAAATAAGAAAATAAGGTTATACATTAATAATATGTTTGAATTTTAATGATCATCCCAATCAAACATAGATATGAGATTCCAATGACAAGAAAACATGTGTAATTTAATTTGGTAAATCTTTTCTTATAATCCACCATCTAGGAGGAAACCATGTGTTAAATTCCTAGGAAGAAGTATCATCTATTTATTTGTACTAAAAATTTATAATCAATATATAAATGTGTCCCATCATATACTGTTATTGGATAGTACAACAACACTAAATAATGTCATCATGGAATTATTGGGGTTCATCAATACAGTTAAATGCAATGACATTTTTAATGAAAAAAATACTACTGGACATTATTATATTAATTTAATTCAAAAATATGAACAATATATAATAATATATTTTATACTATTCCCTTCATTAAATAAAAATGTGACTGAAATTAAAAATAATTGTTTCTAGGGAATGAATACCAACAGTGCCCCACATAGATGAGAGCTATCTTCAAAAATCAATTATTATACTTGATCTCATATGAGTATTATGTTTTCACTTAATTATATTTATAGTGAAGGATACTTCCACATGTTCTCCCTTCGACACACCTCTCACTATTATATAACTTATCTATGAAAAATCACTTAATAAGAAATATTTCTGAAATATGTGCATCATGAGATGATGTTATCATAAAACAATTACAAATGACAAAATTATATTATATAACAATAGTGTGTGGTTTGGTCTTCCCTATAAGAAACCACATAATACTCTTTAAAAATTTTGTGAAAAAAAATTATTAACAACCCCATGAATAGAAATTTACTTTAACTTAATTATAGAATATGTTTACATGTCTAAATTGGATCTCTTTATGATTAGAACACCAATAATGTGAGTTAATACGTTTCATGAATGTGATTTCATATTTTATGGATTCATTTGTTAACCGGAATATTTATATCCCCCAATAACTAGTTCTTCATATACTCCATATACCAAAATCATATCATTAGCATGTCTAATACACTTAAAGGTAGTATTGAATTTTATCCCAAGGAAGTCAGCTGGGCCATCTTGATATCATAGTAAAACTATTATGAAAAGGTTGCATCTAGATTTTTACAAAACATAACATACATGTCTAACACAATCATAGAGGCATATGGAATGCATTCCGTTAATATATTTTATCATGAGTCAGTAGACACATTTTTATGTGTCTATTGACACATTTTCATGGAATGGTGAATTCCATGTGAAAATAGAAATTATCTCCTATGGGTATTACATAATAAATATCATCAAATATCTTGTAATTGTTTGTACATTGACTTCATTCAAGTGATATCTTGTGCCTATAATGATGGATTTTTATCCAAATAATATATATTTCTTCATATATGTCCTTTATCAATATGCAATTGATAAATTATCTATTAACAAACTGTAATATTTTTATTTTGTTTCCAACAAGTAATATTTTATTAAAATCCACTATTAAGAAAATTATTATAGTGTCACTATAACATTTACAAAATGAAAGCTCACATTCATTTTTTATGAAAAAAAATTCCATTATGGCATTATCAAATCAATTATTTCATTACATGGATTAATTAATGAGTCTATAATTTTATATTTGTAATATGAAAACCTTGATGGAATCCTTTGGTGAAATAA
Organism: Viscum album; assembly: GCA_963277665.1. Classification (NCBI taxonomy): domain Eukaryota; kingdom Viridiplantae; phylum Streptophyta; class Magnoliopsida; order Santalales; family Viscaceae; genus Viscum; species Viscum album. Next base: position 1,197,489,514 of record OY728139.1, read on the forward strand.
ACCATTTTAGTTATGTTGTACATACATCATTATAATGTTTACCAATATGGAAATGTGATTTGATATCCATCTTCCAAATCCTATTGTCATGATAAACTTCTACGACAAGTGGAAATTTAACGGTTTTTGTATGGAAATTGAAAATAGTTTCTTAATATTATATCCATAGATTTTGTTCAAACCCTTTCAAAACTAGTCATTTAATCAATGTTCTGACTTTCCCATCCATTCCTAGATTCATTTTGAAAACAGATTTCAATCCAATGGGATTTATATCCACTAGGGGAACTATAGAAACCAAAAAACCATTTTGGTATATGTAATCAATTTGAGATTTCCTAGCATTATTCGATTTTTTATCCTCTGTCCCACATACTACTTATTTTTAGTGTACATGATCATTATTACAAACTAATAATGACAATATTATCAATAAATAGAAGACCATTTATTTGTTGTAATAATACCTCTCTCATAAATCTATGTAGTACATGTCTCTCTGGAATGTTCTCTTACAAGGGTCCTTTTGCAATCTATTCATGTTCCAAATCTTGTGTATACTAATAATTCAAATAATTTATGTCTAACTCACTAACACTATCTCAATTAGATATATTTTATCTCTCATGTAATTTTTCATGTCATTCAATAATTCCAATTTTTCTTGAGGGGGCATATATGTAATATCCTCTATATTCCATGAGTTATCCGATAATAGTATCACGTTTTATCATGGAAAATCTTTTTGACACAATGAGGACGTACATACACTTCACAACCTCACACATGTAAATTTTACAACACATAATTCCTTATACAAAATGTTTTATGCGGAATATAGTTTTTCTCAATATTTTGAACATGGTTTTGTAAATATGTCATCGTATGTATTGTATATCAGTAGAAATGTATTGGAATACCGTGTTTCCAAAAAGAAAATTTGTATTTTTTGATTTATTCACAAAAAAATGATTTTGGGGGTTTAAATTGTTGCACAATCATTCACATATAATTCATCATTTTTGGAAGGCCTCTAATGGGTTTGGTTCATATAACTTGAAACACCACATTGTTTTGTTATTTGAGGTGTCTACAAACCTTCTTTCTAAAGGATGTAAACTACTCGTAAATGGTATAATCCCTCTTAGGGAATAAAATTGGTCGAGAGGATGGGAGTTCAGTTTCATCACGGTAATTTTTTAGGGAATTATTTCCTACTATGGTACTATCTTAATGATTTAAAACATATTTACAATCATTCATTAATGAAAATATATTAAAACCATTTTACAAGAATTAAAAATAAATGATTATCATGTATGAACTATAGAATCATCTTTATGAATTCATGATTTTTCAACAACATAGAGTTATGCCTGTATATGTGGTTCTTCATTGATTGTACCCTGTTGCGTGAATATTAGATATTCTTTGGATTTTTATCATTATGATGATGGTTCTATTCCATGTAGTGGGGTACTCTAGAAATTGTCATTATCTAGAGAGACAATATTTGTTTTGATGCCTCGATAAGGCCCATATTATGGGTTTCCTATGAATCCATTTGAAAATAATCATAACCCATGTGTTTTGGTGCCACTTAATAGGATACATCATATATTTTATGGCCATATGACTATGAAAAAAATATTCAGTTTAATTTCATATAGAAATGATATCCTAGAGGGATTTAACCATTTAATGGATGATATGGGACTTTTGAGAAGGTGGTCCAAGGATACTTGAAGGGGTGTAGGATCTATGTTTGGATGTGAACCCACTAGGAATTTGTCCCAGACGAAGTTATGGTTTATTTTGGGTTGATGGGAGTAGGTCTCACGGTGGATTCCGACATAGTTTATTTGGATTGGTGTCAATTTCTAAATAGTTTGAATGTGAGGACCTTTTCAAATAGATGCCCTCTGATTGTTTTTTATCACAGGGTATTTTTCCCTTGGAGATCATGACATAGTTTTGGACTACACCGTATAGAATGATTCCCATTATCATTAAAGGATTGTGGACCTATGAGATGGAAACATATATTTGAATACAAGTATCTATGGGGTAGGGCCCTCTAAGGTAAGGTGACAAGAATTTCTAAAAAAATGATTCTCTACAAAGACATACATCTTGAAACGTGGATTCTGTGATCATAACTAGAACCTAATCCCACATGACTTGTTCTCAGATTTGAGAAACAAGATGATCCAAATGATATGGAAAACTATAAAACCATTCTTCTACTGGGGGAATGTGGCGGGGTTATGGAAGAATTGGAAAATGATTTTATGATACCATATCCTCTGTAGTTTTGTAACCAATATACTAATATCTAACTAACCATATGGATCTTGTCCATAAGAATGGATATCTGATTACTCTACAAAATATTTCCTTATACATAGTTCTATAGGAGAGTGGAGTAAAACCTACAAATCGTCAAAAAATAGAAATGAATTTGTGTCCCACAACTACATTAAATATAGGGTAACTAGCCTTATAGTAATGATTTATGGATATTACCCAAAACCTTATGTCATAGAGGTGATGTGGGAAGGATATGGCCTATAAACATGTGTCTGAGATTGAAAGGTCTATAGTATTACACCCAGGATTTGAATCCTCATGGAAAAATGGATTCATAATAGCACACTCCTTGATAACTATACCTTTTCGGTAGTACAAGTGTGGGGATCCTCTTACCAAAGAAATTAATAACCTAATGGGAGACATAATATTGTGCCTTTAATCATGGTTATGATGTTGTGGAAGTTTTAGTGGAGGTTTTGATTTTATATCCCTTATATGGGTGTCCCAAGGAAGCATGTTCCAATATTTTTGTGAAATAGAATAGGGCACAAAGAATCCCCACATAGGGTAAGGTCTCTACGAACAGAAGTTTTCCCACACCAGTGGAACCTAGGTAAGCTATAGAGGCATTCCATATGGTAAGGTATGCATGTATCAGAAGTGATTAGCATAAGTTAGTAATTCTTGAGAAAGATATGGCTTCTGGATTGGGGAACAAATTAAGATATATTAGTTTGATGAGGCCTTGTTTTATTCTCCAAGGGATTCATTTTGTTTTAATTGGGGGATTTTGAATATTTATTTGTTTTAGGAGGGACATTAATAAAAGATCATTCTTGATTATGGGTGATTGATTCATCATACATATATATTATTCTTCACACAGTAGGGATTCTTTGATCACACTCTTCCTTATAAATGTGTCTTCTCTTAGGTTCTGGAGGGCTCCCTTGATGGTTTAGAAGGCTTGGGTGAAAGATAAGGGGGATAAGAGCTTTGTAATATCTCAATGTTTTTTCTTGTTGAATGAGGATCCCTATGGCTAATTTTAGGTAATGTTGGGACCCAGGGTGAGGTATGTTGTCAGAAACCATTATTTGGGAAATATGTGCTTTCAAATTAACTTAATATTATTGATAATTTTCATTTCACACATCAGTGAATATACTTTTTTATACAAAATAAATATTATTTTTATATGAAACAACAATTTAATCATTCACTACACGAAACAGATAGATTAGATTTTGGTATACGCATCACCATGATTATCTTGTCTGACATAAAATACTAAATTCCTTCAATATATTGTGTTACATTCATGGACATAAAATTTATAGATTAAATATTTAATCAATATTTTATATACTCATAAGATTTATTTTATATATATAATATATGAATAAATCATATTTTATGAATAAAGAGATATATTTTTCTAAAAGGCAATTTTACCTTCTTTTTGATAGGGAAGATATTTTAAATATTATTATTAAAAAAATTATAATTTTTTATTAAAAAAATATTCTTCATTTATGAATTTTAATTATGAATTTTTACATATTGAAAATTCTGGGTATTTTATTTTGAAGTTTAATTTTTTGATGAATAATGAAAAAATGAAAAATTTTATTTAAAAACTGTTGTTTGATCCAGTTTATTTATTTAGATAATTAAATTTTTTAGTTTTTATTATATAGTAATTAAATATAATTTTTATCATTTAAAAATATTTAGTTATTTGAAAAAAAATTCCACATTAAATATAGATATAAAAACATGTAAAACATTTGACCATTTTTACATTAAAACAACACTTAGTCGTCCCATATAATAGATTATCTATAAATTAATATCATCCACTTCTATGATTATGATTTGGAATAAATGTTTTTGATATTATATATCATAGTAATTTATATTTTCCAATATAGTGAAATTTAATTTTTTATAAAAAATATTAGTGATTGTAATTAAAATTAATTAAACCAGTTTTGTTAAAAACATGATTAGTTAGTCATTAAAAATTAATCTTAAGAGGCCAAATGACATATAAAAATTTTCAAAAATCTAATGGATTGAAATATTTTGATGTATTACCCTCCTTTATATAATTATAAAAATTATTGGATGAACATTATGTTATAGATACTTCTCAATAGTTTATTTATTTTTATATTTACAAGAATGGAACTCCTCCTCAATAAAAAGGAAATCACCCCAACACTTTCACACACCACTCAAGAAACAATTACTTAGAAAAACCCTACCAAAATATCATACCAAAATCCCTCAATTTGTCCTAGGATCCTTTCATTTGGAATAAAGACATCCAAGGAATCTCTTCGGTTCAAATGATGAGGAGTAACCCCAAGAACTAAAAATATCTTTTGTCTAGATCCTTTATTTTATCTTCATTCTTCGAAACAAAACTATTATTATTCAATTATTATATAATAAACTTATCATAATCAGTATACTGATATTATGTTATTCTATGGTTCTTACCCAGACTTACACACACTTCCATCTAATTGGTAATGAACTTATCCTGCTTTTGTAAGATGAACTACAGCCCCATTAAATTATGTTTTGTTTTTTTCATTAGAACTACTCCTCGTTGGTTATTATGATTTAAATTTTTTATAGGATATGTATATTATTCATGGTAATGTTATTCTTTAAGAAATACTATAAAAATCATACAATCATGCTTTCCTATAGTGACACAGGCATAACATACATGGATATTACATCAATATACGTGAATATCCAGCATAATACAATAGTACATTCAAGTGGATAGTAATAGTTTAGTGTATTTTGATACACGGAATAAAATATTATATCTTAGTGTATGTTATTCACTGTTTCCCACAATTAGCATCCCCTTTCATACTTCAACTTAAAACCCATTCTTTATAACCTGAGGAAACGAAACATAAGAAATGGGTGTGATTATATTCTCAGTAATAGTAATAAATGAATATATGTAAGAATAATCATGAAAATAATCAAATGAGAACATGATAATAACATCATATGATCATAAAAATCATATAAAATATCAAACATAAGAGTCATTGCATAAATACGAGTTTTTTATAAGGCAAGATTCATAAGGGATTCCAGATCATAAACTTGGAAATCATAAAATAGTAATAGGACATAGATTTTTGTTTTAGACACAGAAGCGTATGAAAATTGTATCCATATTAGTCAATGATTTTTTATGTACATATTTGATGTATTGTATCACTCCCCTTACTATTTTCATATTCATGGTTTAGTCTCATCACCATATTAATAGTCAATGTTAACTGCAAATACCATATTAGAAGTATTGGTTCACTCCCCATACTGAATTGATAATCATGGTGTACTCTCATTATCATATTTCTAACCAAGTTTCACACCCAAGACCATCATTATGGGAAAATAAATTTACTATATAGATTTCACTCGCCATTCGAGGAATCTATATATCATGAGATCTAAAACATTACCTAATGCATTGTAGGGAGATATAGGTCCCACCCATAACATAATGAAATCATTCATATGTGTTCTGTAAGATCACAAACAATCATATCATATCCCATGAAATTAAATGGGCATCAAAAACATGTAATCATATAATAGGTTTTCAAAAAATATATTGTTTTCATAATCATTTCATCAATTTATAACCCGTAAATGGATGTGGGTTTCATAAGAAAATAACTTCTAAAATAAAAACTGGTTTCATAAAAAAATAACATGAAAAAGGAAAAGTAGGTTTCATAATCATCATGCCACAAAAACAAAATCCATCCAGAGAAAGTATATAAATATAATATTTGGAACATTTTCTATTATGTCAGGAGTAATAACAACAAATTTCATATTAGATGGAAAATAATTTGGAATGATCCATTAATACTATTTATTGATAAATATAAACTTTCATATTTTAGAAAATATTTTTAAAACCAAAATTGAATTTTAATAAATTTTCATAAAAACAAATTAACGAATATTGAAAACAATATTAAAACCATTTTTTAGAAAACTGATTTGAAAACATATAATAAAGCTTTGAAAACATTTAGAGATCATTTTCCCTTCAATATAAATTAATGAATATTGCAAAAAAATTAAACCATTTTCATTAAAAATACTTTTATACTATAAAAATAAGCTTAAAAATCACTGAAATATTTTATTTGAAAATATTATTTTCAAAAAGTATAATAGAAGCTTTGAAATTATTTAAATTACTTTTCAATCATAAAATAATTTTTGAAGACCCTTTTTCTTTGAAAAACTATTTAAAACAATTTTTTTTTAAAAAATTAGGAATGAATTATCTTTAAAAAAACAATAATGTAATCATAAAAAGGAAGCACTATGGAAATGATAGTAAGGGCGGTGAGTAAATATCTACATCTCAAAAAAATCACATTAGTAATCTAGAAAATTTCCTTGATTGGAAAATTAAAAGAAGATTCATTTTTACATTCATGTGAAAAAAGGTGATAAATGGGTAAAAATTTCCATTAAACATCATCAGATAGTAGTGAATTTTAATTTTTTTTGGAATATATATTTCAAATGAAAATAGATTTCTAACTGAAGGGATAAATAATGACTGATTTTCCTAAAAATCAATTTCTAAATTATATTATGTACCAAATATTTGATAAAATGTATCAATACATGATGAAATAAATAATTTACATATGTGAAGATAATTCATGATATTTATTGTGTGATGAACATAATATTACATCAAGGAAATAATAATCACACATAATCCTGACAAATGATGATATTTTTTCAATAGACTTTTACCCTTGATAACATTTAATCATACTCCCCATGACAGAAAATAAAATTAAATGATGCATAAATTATGTAACACCCCAACCCCTTTTGGCTGGAGCCAGAGCATTACATCTGATATTGGCATGGTTATAAGGAATAAAAATCCTGAATGAACAATCAGTTTAGTAGTTTTGAAAAACTAGGTACATAGAAGTTAAACAAATTACATTGGAAATGTTTACAAAATACAATACATAACGAAACTAAAAACTACATCCAAAAGTACTCAATAAACAATCTACTCTTTGTCACCTATTGAAAGTATACAATGAAAGAGGTGAGCTCAAAAGCATAGTAAGGGTTACAAATAGTAGAATCATGAGTAAATAATAAGCTAATCACAATCAATATGACGTAATCATTTAGGCATAGTGAATAAATGAATAACTAATGCCCCTAATAATCAGAGAACGAAACTGCATCCATAGATTTTGTCATAGTGAAAACATAATGGATAATAATAAAAATTGATAATTAATAAAAATAATTCTTATTAATTGGACATCATTTATCTGGAACATGAAACCATAATACCTTAAAATGGTTTCATTCTATGGGTAGAAACCCGTCTAATTTTTTGAAACAAACTCAAAGGGTTTGTCGCCAACTGATTTGTCTAATAAAACCTACTGATGCATTGATGGGGTGTAGCCAGTCCCACCCACCACAACATGTCCAAAACATTCCTTTTACATTGATTCAATACAATATAAATATGTATTTTCAATATCCGTATAGAGTAGAGAATACAGATTCATCAATATTTCCATAATTAAAATATCTTTCCAAAATAAACACTATATGTAAAATGGTATATGGTTTAGACAACAAAATATACATGATATGAGATTGTGGATATTTATTATCAATAAAATTTCAAATGAAAAGTGATCTCAAATGGGAAGTAGGTACGCCACATAAGGATTATTAGGTGCATAATAAAGCTTGAGTCACAACAAAATAGTAGTTGAGACTAAGTCTTTTACAACAATGTTATCGGTCGAATTATATGACCAGAAATAAATAACCCTCAAATAAAACATTGAATGACATAAATATAAATAGAATAATATTATCATATATCAAGTGGATGTACACATATAAAACATACAAGAAATAAGTGGCGAACAATGAAAATCGCATAGAAACGAAAGTGAGATGAGAAACCCCTTACAAACAATTCGGCAAGGTAATGAGTGTTATTATGAGGGCTTAATGATAGGTAAAGGTGTATTCCATTATTTATATGTCACAAGGGAATCATGGAGGAGGTTCAAAACATACCCCATCCTTAGTAATTGAAAATAAAAAGGCACAACATATGGGAGATTCTTGAACAAAAGTGAGAGAGAGGATCCCTCACCTTATGCTTGAAGGTGTTATTGATTGTTCTTAACGACCTGAACAATCAAATTTAGATTCATTAATTAATAATTCCAGAACCTAATAAACATTTAATAGATAATTTAAAACATTATAAAGTTCATTAATGTTCTTTTTTATTGGTTTAGGAGATTCAATTTTATTTTTTTGGAAGCATTCTCTTACTTGGTTTCATGATTTGTTTACTTGTATTCATGAATGAATGTTGGCTTGATATATGGTTAAAAATCCAGTTTCATAATATATATTATTAGTGACATTAAATAGATAGAAATTATCTTATAATTATATTGGTTATATACCATGAGGATGACTCATTAAATGAGTTAAACATAAACCCTTGAATTTGGCTTGGCTGTTTTGTGCTCTATAAACCTATTTTGTATTATTATTCCATATTATTTATGTGTAAAGATTCTAGAACATTAATAAATATAAAATAAAAATTCTATTACCTGGTTCAACCAAAAATATTGTATAATGTCTAGTCATGAATTGGTGATTGAAGAATGAAACTTCTTCTTCCACGAAGGTTATAAATTGGAACCTCATGGACGTTGAATTCGTTTATAAAAATAAAATGAAATGATTAATAATATTGATGATGTTTCTTCCATTCAAATGAAATAAATCTAGTATAGAGATGATAATGGAGTAATCATGATCATTTGAACATTGGATGTGAGGATAGGATAACAAATGACGATTACTTGAAATGAAACTAAAAGAAATAGAATGGTGTTTTACCACTTGAAATAACTTCCTCGAGAAGATCCTTAATGGAAGGGATTTTGGTCTTTTGGGAAGACCAAGAGCATCCTCATCGTGGGGATGGACTAGGTAATTTTATTTGGGCAGAACCTTTAAGAGATTCAAGGCATAGTGGAGTGAAGAGTAGAGAAAGCTGTGAGAGGTTTTTATAGTGGAGGAGATAGGTACATTTTGAATATTTAATTCATTATTTGATTATTTCCCTAAATAAAAAAATATTATTGTTTTATGTGACCCAAAATAGTAATAAGTGTTTGTGAGTTCGAAACATGTGGCCTTATATCACTTATAATGTCATAAATATTTTATTTAACTGATAATTTTCATATACGATATTTTATCGTATTTCACCATTCATCAAAAATTATAACATTTCTGAAAAATCCAAAAAAATTACCCTAACCATTTTTCAACATGTAGAATAAAAAAATGAACTCCATTTTTGAAAATTCATTTTCTAAATATTATTAATTTAATTTTAAAATAAAGTCATAGTTGATTTGAAAAATAAAAATCTTAAAGGGAAATTAGTTTTATTTATCATTGAAAAACTAATTAAGATCTCTTTATCTTATTGCCTTAAGAAAATAAAATTATATTATTAATTACTACTCATATGGGTCATATTAATTTTCATATTATTATTCAAAAGGGTATGTTAGTATTCACCAAAAATCAAGTTTGTTCTATCAGACTCCAAATGACTTACTGATCACAACTCTAGATCACCATTTTTTTAAATTCAAAACATAGAAGTGGAAAATTTATAATTAATTCCTAGATTTTAACTGTCTCATAAATAACCTAGTGTGGTTTGAAAGGAGCAGAGTGATGAATAGAATGTATTTAAGAGAAACATACCATAAAATGTTTGGGGTGTTACATTATTCCCTCCATCGGAAATTTCTTCCACGATATTTTATGAATAAACCCCCAAAAATGATGTGGGTGAATATTTTTCATAACCTCCTCAGGTTTTCATGTTGCTTCCTTAAAATTATTGTTTATCCAAAGAACCTTTACTAGATGAGTTGTCCGATTTCTCAATATCTTCTCCCTTGTGTCAAGAATAGTGATAGGCTTTTCACAGTATGACAAATCAGGTTCCAGTTCAATTTATTCATATTTGAGTACATGCATCAGGTCTGGCATTACATCATTAATAATGATATGTGGAACACATCATGAACTTTTGAGAGATTTCGTGACATCACTAAATAGTAGGCTACATCTCCGATTCTTTCTATAATTTCAAATGCTCCGATGTACCTAGGGCTCAGTTTCCCTTTCTTATCGAACATTAAGAAACCCTTCCATGGAGATAGTTTCAGAAATACATGATCCCCTACTTGGAATTCCATGTCCTTTCTCCGGTTGTCAGCATAACTATTATGCCTACTTTGGGATGCTTTAATATGGTCTTGTATTTTCTTCACCATTGTCATGGTTTCTTCAATAAGTTTTGGGCCTATAAGTTTACGTTCACCAACATCATCCCAACAAGTTGGAGTTCGACATATCATTCCCTATAATGATTCATATGTAGCCATTATGATTGTATAATGGAAACTATTATTGTAGGAAAATTCCTCCAAAGGAAATTATTGATCCCATATACATTGATAGTCCAGAGGGCATGATATTAGCATGTCTTTCAGAGTTGAATAGTACTTTTAGACTGTCTGTCAGCTTGAGGGTGATATTCATAACTCATACAAAGCTCAATATTCAAAGACTTATAGAGACTTTTCTAGAATTTTGATGTAAAACAGAGATCTCTATTGTACTCAATCGATATAGGTGCACCATGAAGTCTCACAACATCATTAATATAATGTCTTTCCTAGATTTCAAGTGTTAAATTTTGTCCTATTGGAAGGAAATGTTCAGATTCAGAGAGACGATCAACAATTACCCAAATTGCATAATTCTTTCTTGGTGACCTCTGTAGTCTTCTGACAAAATCCATTGTAATGTTATCCCACTTCCACATAAGAATAGGTAGATATTGCATCAATCCTTTGGGATGTTGTCTCTCCGCCATCACTTGTTGACAATCAAGACACCTAGACAGGTATTCAGCAATTTATCGCTTCATATTATCCCGAAAATAATATTCCTTCAGATATCTATACATCTTGATGAAACCTGGGTGTATAGATAAATTTGAGCTATAAGCATCAACTTATAGTTCCCTTTCTAGATCAGGTACTGATGGAATTCATAACCTCTTCCCAAACTTCTGAACTCGTTAATCATACATGAATTCATCCAGTCTCCCATCCTTAACTGCATTAATTTTCTTGTGCATATTCTCATCATCAGATTGATAAATTGTTATATTCTCTAATAATGATTGTTTAGAAATAATTTGAAAGAAGGGTGATGGTTCCCCTTCCTTAACAATTTTTATATCCATATTCAGTAGATCCATGAACATATTATCTCTTTCAATCCACATTTGAGTCAGAAGTCCATGATATTTCCTACTTAATGCATCTTCCACCTTATTCACCTTTCCTATGTGGTAGTGTATTGATCAATCGTAATCTTTGAGTAACTCCAGCCATCTTTTCTACCTCATGTTGAGTTCTTTTTGTGTGAAAATATATTTCAAACTTTTTTGATCCATATAAATCTCACATCTCTCTCCGTAGAGATAATTCCTCCATATTTTCAAAGAAAATATTGCAGCTGTTAACTCAAGATCATGATTTGGATAATTTTTCTCATGAGTCTTCAACTATCTTGATGCATAATAATTAAAATTATTGTTTTGCATAAGGATTCAACTCAGTCCATTATTTGATGTATCATTGTATATTATCAATCCATCACTTCCAGATGGAAGAGTCAAAATTGGAGAATTGACCAATATTATTTTCAATTCATCGAAACATTATGTACATTCTTTTGTCGAGACAAACTTAACTCCTTTACGTGTGATCTTCGTTAGCGGTTTAGCCAGTTGGGAAAAATTCTAAATGAAATGTTGATAATAACATGCTGTGCCAATAAAACTGTGTACCTCAGTTAGGTTTGTTGGCATGGGCCAATCTTGGATTGCCTATGTCTTTGTAGGGTCCACTAGGATTCCATCCGTAGAGTCAATATGGCCTAGAAATGAAATTTATTGAATACAGTATTCACACTTTCTAAACACCCCATATAATTTATTTTGGTTATGAGTTCTCATAATAACCCACAAGTGATTATCATGGTCATCATATCATTTTGAGTATATGAGGATATCATCAATGAATACCAAAATAAAGTTATCATGAAATTCCTCGAAAACTCTATTCATGAAATCCCAGAAAATAGGGGGTGCATGTGTTAGTCCGAAAGGCATCACTGTAAAGTTGTAATGCCCATAACTAGTCTGAAATGCTGTCTTGGTAATATATTACTTCCTTACACACAACTGGTTATATCTGGATCAAAGTTCAATATTCAAAAAGTATTGAGCTCCATGAAGATGGTCAAATAAATCATCATTCATGGTCAGAGGATACTTATTCATTATTTTAGTAGCATTGATTTCCCTATAATCAATGAAAAGCCTCATCGATCCATCTTTCTTCATGTCAAGGAGTTCATGGGAAACCCATAGAGAAACACTTGGTCGAATAAATCCTTATTCACTCAAATCCTCTATATGATTCATTATCTCTACTAGTTCCATAGTGGCCATTCTATAGGGAGTCTTTGATATAGATCTTGCATCAAGAATTAAATCAATTGTAAACTCATCTTCCTACTCTGGAGGATGTAAAGTTAAATCCTCTAGAAATAAATCAATGTACTCTATCACTATGTGCACATCATCATTTTGAATATTTCTTTCCCTACCCATAGATATTGTTTTATCTTCTACTCCAAGTATTGTATTCGGTAGAGCTACTGGGGTGGTTCTAGATAAGAATTAGGTGGCGAATTTTATTCCCTAAAGGAAAGTGATTCTACACTATTTTCCAAAATTGTAACTTCCTTCTTCTTACAATAAATATTCGCATCATAATTTGACATCCAATACATACCGAGAATTATATAAAATTCATTCATTGGTATGATGATAAGGTTAAAAACTAGATAACATTTTGGTGTCTATAGGGGGACTTGTCGACATGCCTTGGTTACAATGATACATCCCCTATGAGTTTTGATTGAAAACTCCTTTATTAAATCAAATTGGACATATCTAATTTTCTTAGAAAACTGGGAAAATAAAAATGAATGTGATGATCCAAAATCAAATAAATTTTTGGCTATGTTTGAGGAAATAATTGAATTACCTTCTAACACATCATTAGGAACTTCAACCTCCATGGTTGTAATGGAAAAGGCTATCCCTTTCTATCTTGGACTTTTCTGAGTCGAGTATTCGGGACTCTTAGGAAACTCATTTGCATAGTGTCCCCATCTCTCTACAATTGTATCATTTAATATCATTGTATTTTTTTTGTTCCCTTGCATTCATCAGATCGATGACCTATTTCTCTGTAGTTGTAACAGACTCACATGAATTTTAAGCATTTCCTGAGATGATTCTTTCCACAGTTCTCATATCAGGGATATAGCTTTGATCCCTTTCTATTCATTGGTGCTTGTCATTTTACTTTGATATCAGAGTACCACTTCTTATCTTGGTATCCTATGAAAAGATTTGAACTAGAAAATTCCCTCTCTGTTTTTATGTAACTTTATACAATTTCATCATATGATGAAAATGATTGAAAAGCTAGAGGCCTTCTAATAATTGGTTTAAGACCTTCAAAGAAATGATCCATCTTTTCTGTTGAGTCACGTATATAATCGACAACATGCCTGACTAGCCTTGTGAACGTAGCCTCATACTCTGCAACACTGTCTTCTTCCCTTTGTTATAAGATAAGGAATTTCCTCTTTATTTCAGTTCGTTGCTCATGAGGGAAATATATTTCAAAGAATATTTCCTTAAAATTCATCTATTCCCAATCTTCTATTTCTTCTTCATCCATGGTATTCTGAATCAAGGACCACTATTTATTAGCATCGTCCTTGAGACAATATACTGCAAGTAATTACTTTTCATTTTCATTGCATCTTAATGCCATGAATATCGTTTCAAGGGACATGATTCATTTCTCATCAACCACTGGATTTGTTGTCCCGCTGAAATATGGTGTCTAATGCCGCATGAAATGATCCAACACAGGTGTGGAATGGTAATTCATTACAACCTGAGCAAGGTGACCCAATATAGTCATGATTTGATCTACTCCATCATTGAATGTCTTGACTTCCTTAGAAGGGAGATCCCTACCTTTCCCACAAGTATTGATTCCCCTTCTTTTGTTAGATTCCATTTCTAAATAATCTGATACACTTGATTATTTTATGAATCTCCAAAAAAAAATCACTCAACATAGATTGAAATTCAATGAATAGATAATCTTATAAGCATTGTTTCTCTGAGGAAAAATATTAATTAATCTCCTTCATAATGTCTTGTAATGAAAATGTGAATTATCCTAATCATATATCTCGGGAGTGTCGTAACCAAGAGTGTAGCAAGGCTCGTTTTCGTCCACCAGTTCTCGTTCAAGTCTATCTCCAAGTGGTGTTTTCATGTTATACCCCTAGATACATCTGTGCTAGAACTGCCTCTACCTGATTGTATCAAGATAGGGACGTATTGCTTAAAATATCCAAATAATATATTCCTTACCAAAATACCAGGATGTTCTTGTATGTTTATCCTCAAATACTACCTTAGGGATTTGTTCCCTACTATTCATTTCCTAATCGTATTTCTATGTTTCCTATTAAACTTCCTTTGATACAAACTGTAACACCCCAAACCCTCTAGTATAGAGCCGGTGCATTACTTATGATATTGACATGGTTATAAGGAATGAAAATCCTGAAGGAAAGATCAGTTTAGTAGTCTTGTAGAAACTAGATACATTGATGTTACTCAAATTACATTGTAAAATTTTACAAAATACAATACATAAAGAAACTAAAAATTTCATCCAAAAGAACTCAATAAATGATGTCCTCTTTTTCACCTGTTAAAAGTAAACAATGAAAGGGGTGAGCTCAAACACTCAGTAAAGGTTACAAATAGTGGAAGCATGCGTACAATAATAAGCAAATCACAATCAATCTAACATAATAAATATGGAATAGTGAATAAATGAATAACTAATGCCATTAATAAACTAAGAATGAAATTGCATCCATTGATTTATTCATAGTGAAAGCATCATGGATAATAATAATAACTGATAATGAATAAAGAGAAGTCTTTTTAATTTGATGTCATGTATCTGGCATGTGAAACCATAATACCGTAAAAACAGTTTAGTTCTATCGGTAGAAACCCGTCAGATTTTTGGAAACAAACTCAAAGGGTTTGTCTCCAACTGATTTGTCTCATCAGACATACCGATGCATAGAGGGGATATAGCGGGACAAACCAACCACTTCATGTTGAAATTATTCCTTATACGTTGATTCAAAACAATAGAAATATTCTTTTTCAATATCCGTATAGAGTAGAGTATATAGATTCATCAATATTTCCATAATTAAAATAACTTTCCAAAATAAACACCGTAAGTAAAATGGTATATAGTTTAGACCAAAACATATCCAAGATATGAGATTATGGACATTTATTATCAATATAATATCAAATTAAAATTGATGTCAAAGGGGAATTAGTTACACCACATAAGGATTATTAGGTGCACAATACAAGGTTAGTCACACAAAAAATAGTAGATGAGACAAAGTATCTTACCACAATGTTATCGGTCGAATCATATAAATAGAAATTAATAAACCTAAAATAAACCATTGATTAACATGAATATAAATATAATCATGTAATTATATATCATATCGAAGTACACATATACACATACAAGAAATAAGTGGCAAACAATGAAAATCTCACAGAAACAAATGTGAGATGACAAGCTCCTTACAAACATTTGGGCATGGTAACGAGAGTTATTTTGAGGGATTAATGAGAGATAAAGTTGTATTCAATTATTTATATTTCACAAGGAATTTATGGGGTAGCTTTAAAAAGATACCCCATTTTTAGCAATTAAAAATAAAAGGGGCACAACATAGGGGAGATTCTTGAACAAATGTGAGAGAGAGGATCCCTTACTTTATGCTAGAGGGTGTTCTTGACTGTTCTTAACAACCTGAATAATAAAATTTAGATTAATTAATTAATAACTCCATAACCTATTCAACATGTAATTTACATGTAATAACCTTATTAGGTACATTATTGTTCTTTTTGATGCATTTAAGAGATTCATTTTTATTGTTTTGGAAGTATTTTCTTACTTTGTTTCATGATTTGTTTACTTATATTAATGGATGGAAGTTCGTTTGAAATACAGTTAACCATACAAAATTGTTAATATACATTTTTAGTGACATTAATGAGATATAAATGATCTAATAATGATTCTGGTTATATACCATGAGGATGACCCATTCAATGAGTTAAAAATAAATGCTTGAATTTGGATTGGCAGTTTTGTGCTGAATAAACTAGTTTTGTATTATTATTCCATATTTTGTATTTGTAATGATTCTGGAACATTTATCAAGATAAAATACATATATTATGAACTGGTTCAACCATAAATATGGTTTCGTGTCCATTAATGAATGATATATTTAAGAAAGAAACTTCTTCTTCCATGATGGTTATAAATTGGAACCTCAAGGACGTTGAATTCGATTATAAAAATAAAATGAATGGAATAAGAATATTGTTGATGGTTCTTCCATTAACATGTAATAAATCCAGTATATAGATGATACTGATTTTTTCATGATCATTTGGACATAGGAGGTGAGGATAGGATAACAAATGAATATAAATTCAAATGAAACTAAAATAAAAAGAATGGTGTTTTACCTCTTGAAATAACTTCTTCGACAACCTCCTTAATGGAAGGGATTTTGGTATTTTGGGGAGACCAAGAGATTCCTAGTCGTGGGGAGGGACTAGGGAAGGGTATATGGGCAGAACATTGAGGAGATTCATGTCATAGATGAGTGAAGAGAAGAGGAAGTGGTGAGTGGTTTTTATAGTGGAGGAGAGAGGTAAATTTTGAATATTTTATTCGTTATTTTATTATTTCCAAAAATACAACAAATATTGTTATTTCATGTGACCCTTAATAGTAATAAGTGCATGTGAGTTTGAACCATGTGGCCTTATATCACATATGATGTCATAAATAGTGTATTTAACTGATAATTTGTATATATGGTATTTTATTTTATTTCACCATTCATCAAAAATTCTAAAATTTCAGAAAAATCCCAAAACATTACCGTAATCATTTTTCAATGTGTAGAATTAAAAAATTAAATCCATTTTTAAAAATTAAGTTTCTAAATATTATTAATTTAATTTTTAAAAAAATTCATAGTTAATCTCAAAAATAACAATCATAAAGTGAAATAAGTTTTATTTCTCATTGAAAAACTAATTAAGATATCATTATCTTATTTCCTTAAGAAAATAAAATTTTATTGTTATTAACTATTCTTATGGGTCATATTAATATTCATATTACTATTCATAAGGGTATGTTAGTATTCACTAAAAATAAATTTTCTTCAATCAGACTCCAAATGACTTACTGATCACAACTCTAGATTACCATTTTTCAAAATTCAAAACATTGATGTAGAAAAATTATATTTAATGGCTAGGTTTTGACTATCTCATAAATAACCTATTGTGGTTTAAAATGAACACAGTGATGAATAAAATGTATTTAAGAGAAACATACCATAAAATGCTTAGGGTGTTACATTATTCCATCCTTCGAAAATTTCTTCCTCGATATTTTATGTATAAAGCCCCCCAAAATGATGTGGGTGATTCTTTTTCATAACATCCTTAGGTTTTCATGTTGTTTCCTTCATATTATGGTTTCTCCAAATATCCTTTACTGGACGAGTTGTCTGATTTCTCAATAATTTCTCCCTTGTGTCAAGAATCATGATAGCCTTTTCATAGTATGACAAATCCGGTTCAAGTTCAATTTATTTATATGTGAGTACATGCATTGGGTCTGGAAAGTACTTCATTAACAATTATTCATGAAACACATCATGATATCTGGAGATATTTGGGGCATCGCTAAATAGTAAGCTACAGCTCCGATTATTTAATGAATTTAAAATTGTCCGATGTACCTGGGGCTCAGATTCCCTTTCTCGCCAAACCATAAGACACCCTTCCATGAAGATACTTTCAGAAATACATGATCCCCTACTTGGAATTCCAAGTCCTTTCTCCAGTTGTAAGCATAACTATTCTTCCTACATTGGGATACTTTAATATGGTCTTGTATTTTCTTCACCATTTTCATGGTCTCTTCAATAAATTTTGGGCTTATAAGTTTCCTTTCACCGACTTCATCCCAGAAAGTTGGAGTTCGACATCTCATTCCATGTAATAAATCATATGAAGAAATTTTAATAGTAGAATGGAAACTATTTTTGTAGGAAAATTCCACACAAGGAAAGTATTGATCCCACATACCTTGAAAGCCCGGAGAGCATGATCTCAGCATGCCATTCGGAATTTGAATAGTACTTTTAGACTATCATTCAGTTTGATGGTGATATGCAGTACACATATGAAGCTCAGTATTAAAAGACTTCTGGAGACTTTTCTAGAATTTTGATGTAAACCGGAGATCTCAATCAGAGTTAATCGATTGAGGTGCACCATGAAGTCTCACAACTTCATTAATATAAAGTCTTTCCAGGCACTCAAGTGGTAAATCCTCTCATATTGGATGGAAATGTAATGATTTAGAGAGTCGATCAACAATGACCCATATTATATCATTCCATCTAGGTATACTCTGTAGTCTAGTGACAAAATCCATTGTAATGTTATCCCACTTCCACATAGGAATAGGTAGATATTGCATCACTCCTTTGGGATTTTGTCTCTCCGACTTCACTTGTTCACAAATAAGACACCTTGACACGTAGTCAGCAATTTCCCACTTCATATTATCCCCAAAAAATATTCATTCAGATATCTATACATCTTGGTGCTACCTGGGTGTATAGATAAATTTGAGCTATGAGCATCATCTAATAGTTCCCTTTTTAGATCAGGTACTGATGGAATACATAAACTCTTCCCAAACATCAGAACTCCTTCTTCATACACGAAGTCAGCCAGTCTCCCATTCTTAAATGCATTAATTTTCTTGTGCATATTCTCATCATCAGATTGAGAAATTTTTATATTCTCTAATAAAGATGGTTTAGAAATCATTTTAAAGAGGAGTGTTGTTTCCCATTCCTTAACAATTCCCATATCCATCTTGAGTAATTCCATGAACAAATTATCACTTTAAATCCACATTTGAGTCAGAAGTCCATGATCTTTCCTACATAATGCATCATTCACCTTATTCGCCATTCTTGGGTGGTAGTGTATTGAACAATCATAATCTTTGAGTAACTCGAGCCATATTCTCTACCTCATGTTGAGTTCTTTTTGTGTGAAAATATATTTCAAACATTTATGATCCGTATAAATCTCACATCTCTCTCCATAGAGATAATGCCTCCATATTTTCAGAGAAATGATTGAGGCTATTAACTCAAGATCATGAGTTGGATACTTTTTCTCATGATTCATCAACTATCTCGATGCATAAGAAATAAAATTATTGTTTTTCATAATGACACAACCCAGTCCATTATTTGATGCGCTGTTGTTTATTACAAACCCATCACTTCTAGATGGAAGTATCAAAATTGGAGCATTGACCAATCTTCTTTTCAATTCATCGAATCAATATGTACATTATATTTTCCACAAAACTTAACTCTTTTATGTGTGAGCTTGTTTAGTGAGTTAGCCAGTCGGGGGATATTCTAAACAAAACATCGATAATAACTTGCTAAGCCAATAAAACTATGTACCTCAGTTATGTTTGTTGGTGTGGGCCAATCATGGATTGCCTTTGTCTTTGTAGGATCCTCTAGGATTCCATCCTCTGAGACAATATGTCCTAGAAAAGAAACTGATTGAAGCCACTATTCACACTTGCTAAACTTCCCATATAATTTATTTCTTATATGAGTTATCAGAATAAACCGCAAGTGATTCTCATGGTCATCATAAATTTTTGAGTATATGACGATATCATCGATGAATACCATAAAAAAATATCAATATATTCCTTGAAAACTCTATTCATTAAATCCATGAAAATAGAGGGTGCGGCTGTTAGTCTGAAAGGCATCACTCTAAACTTGTAATGCCCATAACTAGTCTGAAATGTTGTCCTAGGAATATCATCCTATCTCACACACAACTGATGATATCCGGATCGAAGTTCAGTCTTCTAAAAGTATTGATATTCATGAATTTGGTAAAATAAATCATCAATATGGGGAAGAGGATACTTGTTCATTATTTTAATCGCATTGATTTCTCTGTAATCAATGAAAAGCCTCATGGATCCATCTTTCTTCATGACAAAGAGTTCAGGGGAACCCCATGGAGAAACAATGGGTCGAATAAATCCTTATTAACTAAAATCCTCTTTATGTTTCTTTAGATTTACTAATTCCACATTGTCCATTATATAGGGAGTCTTTGATTTAGGTCTTGCATCAAGAATTAAATCAGTAGAGAACTCAACTTCACGATCTAGAGGATGTCCAGGTAAATCCTCTATTAATACATCAATGTAATCTATCACTATGTACACATATTTGATTTGAATATTTCTTTCCTTACCCATAGATATTGGTTTATCTTCTACTCCAAGTATTGTATTCAGTAGAGCTATTGGGGGTGGTTCTAGATTAGAATCAAGTGGTGATGCTTCTGCCCTAATGACAAGGGATTCTACACTATTTTCAAAAATTGTAACATACTTATTCTTACAATAAATCATCGCATCATAATTTGACAGCAAATCCATACTGAGAATTATATCAAATTCATTCATTGGTATGATGATATGGTTAGAAACTGGAGCACATTTTGGTGTCTGGAGGGGGACTAG
The DNA here is from genome assembly GCA_963277665.1 of Viscum album. NCBI lineage: Eukaryota > Viridiplantae > Streptophyta > Magnoliopsida > Santalales > Viscaceae > Viscum > Viscum album. Next base: position 1,197,510,930 of record OY728139.1, read on the forward strand.
TCGACATGCCTTGGTTGTAATGATGCATCCCCTAGGATTTTTGACTAACAACTCCTTTATTAAATCAAATAGGACATATCTAATTTTCTTGGAAAACATGGTAAATATAAATGAATGTGATGATCCAGAATCAAATAAAGTGTTGGCTAAGTTTGAAGAAATAATTGATGTACCTTCCACCACGTCATAAGGAACATCAACCACCGCGATTGTAATGTCAAAGGCTCTCCCTTTCTCTCTTGGCCTTTTCGGAGTCGAGTATCATGGACTCTTTGGACTCTCATTTGCATTGTGTCTCATCTCTCTGCAATTGTAGCATTGAATATCATTGAATTGTTTCGTACCCTTGCTTTCATCAGATCGATGACCCATTTCTTCGTAGTTATAGCAAACTCCCATAACATTTAAGCATTTCGTGAGATGATTCTTTCCATAGTTCCCATATAATGTAAATATCTTTGATCCCTTGTTCCTTTATGTTGCTTATCCTTTTCCTTTGTTATCAGAGTACTGCTTCTTATCTTGGAATCCTATGAAAATATTTGAACTAGCATATTCCCTCTCTATTTTTTTGTAACTTGATACAATTTAATCATATGATGAAAATGATTGAAAAGCCAATGCCATTCTAAGAATTGGCTTAAAACCTTCAAGGAAATGATCAATCTTTTTTGTTGAGTCATGTATGTAATCCACAACATACCTGGCGAGCCTTGTGAATGTAGCCTCATACTCTGCAACACTGTCTTCCTCCCTCAGTTTTAAGCTAAGGAATTTCCTCTTTATATTAGTTCGTTTCTCACAAGGGAAATATTTTTCAAAAAAAATTCCTTAATATTACTCCATTCCATATCTTCTATTTCATCTTCCTCAATGGTATTCTGAATCAAGGACCACCATTTATCATTATCGGCCTTGAGAAAATATACTGACAGTACTACCATTTCATTTTCATTTCACCTTAATGTCATGAATATCGTTTCAAGGGACATGATCCATTGCTCAGCAACAACAGGATTAGTAGTCCCGCTGAAAGATGGGGGCTTCTTCTGCATGAAACGATCCAACACAGGTGTGGAATGGTTATTAGTTACAACCCGACTAAGGTGTCCCAATGTAGTCTTGATGTGATCTACTCCAACATTGAATGTGATGACTTCCTTAGAAGGGAGATCCCGACCTTTCCCATGAGTACAGATTTTCCTTCATTCGTTTGACTCCTTTTCTAAATAATGGGATACACTTGATTATTTTATGAATCTCAAACAAGACATTCACTAAACATAGATTGAAATTCTATAAATATAAAATCTTATAAACATTGTTTCTCTAAGGGAAAATGTAAATTAAACCCCTTCATGATGTATTTTAATGAAAATGTGAATTATCCTAATCATATCCCCTAGGAGTGTCGTAACCAAGAGTGCAGCAAGGCCCATTGTCATGAACTAGTTCTCGTTCGAGTCTATATTAAAGCAGTGTTTTCAGGTTATTCCCCTAGATACATCTATGCCAAAGCCGCCTCCACTTCCTTGTATCCAGACTGGGACATATTGCTTAAAATATCCACATAATATATTCCTTACCAAAATTACAGTATGTTCTTGTATATTTATCCTAAAATACTACCTTAGGGATTTGTTCCATACTATTAAATTCTTACTCTAGTTTCCATGTTTCCTACTAAACTTCCATTAATACAAATTGTAACACCCCAACCCCTCTAGGCTGGATCTGGTGCATTACTTGTGATATTGGCATGGTTAGAAGGAATGGAAATCCTAATGGAATGATCAGTTTTGTAGTATTTCAGAATCTAGATACATTAATGTTACTCAAATTATATTGTAAAATTTTAAAAAATACATACATAACAAAACTAAAAATATCATCCACAAGAACTAAATAAATGATCTCCTCTTTGTCAACTGTTAAAATTAAACAATTAAATTGGTGAGCTCAAACACTCAGTAAGGGTTGAAAATAGTGGAATCATGTGTAAAATAATAAGAGAATCACAATCTATCTGACATAATCAATATGGAATAGTGAATAAATGAATAACTAATTCCATTAATAAACTGAGAATGAAATTTAATCCATAGATTTCGTCATAGTGAAAACAACATGGATAATAATAATAACTGATAATTATTAAAGTGAATGATTATTAATTGGATGTCATGTATCTGGCACATGAAACTATAATACTGTAATAATAGTTTAGTTCTATCGGTAGAAACCCATCTGATTTTTGGAAACAAACTCAAAGGGTTTTTCGCCAACTAATTTTTCTAATGAGACATACTGATGCATCATGGGGCTATAGCATGAAAAACCGACCCATTCATGTCCAAATAATTTCATATACATTGATTAAATACAATAGAAATATGAATTTTCAATATCTGTATAGAGTAGATTATACAGATTCATCAATATTTCTATAATTAAAATATTTTTCCATAAAAAACACCGTAAGTAAAATGGTATTCGGTTTAGACAACAACATATCCATGATATGATATTATGGATATTTATTATCAATATAATTTCAAATAAAATGTGATCACAAAGGGGAAGTAGTTACACCACATAAGGATTATTAGGTGCACAATACAAGGTAATTCACAACAAAATAGTAGATGAGACAAAGTCTCTTACCACAATGTTATCGGTCGAATCCTATGACTAGAACTTAATAAACCTAAAATAAAACATTGAATAACATGAATATAAATATAATCATGTTATTATATACCATATGGATGTACAAATATACACATACAAGAAATAAGTGGCGAATAATGAAAATCACATAGAAACGAAAGTGAGATGAGAAACCCCTTACAAACATTTCAGCACGGTAACAAGTATTATTGCGAGAGATTAATGATAGGTAACTGGGTATTTAATTATTTATATGTAACAAGGATATTATGGTGGAGGGTTAAAAACATACCCCATCATTAGGAATTAAAAATAAAAGGGCACAATATAGGGGAGATTCTTGAACAAATGTGAGAGAGAGGATCCCTTGCCTTATGCTAGATGGTGTTCATGATTGTTCTTAACAACCTGGATAATCAATTTATATTAAATAATTAATAATCCCATAAACTAATCAACATGTAATTAATATGGTATAACCTTATTACGTTTATTATTGTTCTTTTTGATGCTTTTAAGAGATTCAATTTGTTTTTGGAAGTATTTTCTTACTTGGTTTCATGATTTGTTTACTTGTATTCATGGATGGAAGATGGTTTGAAATATGGTTAAACATACAGAATTGTTAATATAAATTTTTAGTGACATTAATGATATTTAAATGATCTTATAATGATTCTGGTTATATACCATGAGGATGACTCATTCGATGAGTTAAAAATAAACTCTTGAATTTTGCTTGGCAGTTTTGTGCTCAATATACTTGCTTTGTATTATTATTCCATATTATGTACATGTAAAGATTCAAGAAAATTAATCGATATAAAATAAATATATTATGACCTAGATCAACCATAAATATGGTTTCATGACCAGTAATTAAGGAACAATTGATGAACAAGTCATCATTGTCCACGAAGGTTATAAATTGGATCCTCTTGGACGTTGATTTCATTTATAAAAATAAAAGCGAGGGAGTAAGAATATTGATGATGTTTCTTCCATTCACATGATATAAATCCAGTATATAGATGATACTAGAGTTTTCATTATCATTTGGACAGATGAGGTGAGGAGAGGATAACAAATGAAGATTAATTTAAATGAAACTAAAAGAAAAAGAAAGGGGGTTTACCTCTTCAAATTACTTCCTCGGGAACCTCCTTAAGGGAAGCGATTTTGGTCTTTTAGAAAGAACAAGATCTTCCTGGTCATTGGGAGTGATGAGGGAAAGGTATTTTGGAAGAACATTGAGGAGATTCAAGGTATAGAGGAGTAAAGGGAAGAGGAAGTGGTGAGGGGTTTTTATAGTGGAGTAGAGGGGTAAAATTTGAATATTTAATTCATTATTTTATTATTTCCCTCAAGACAACCAATAGTGTTGTTTCATGTGACCCCTAATTGTAATAAGTGCATGTGAGTTCGAACCAAGTGGACTTACATCACTAATGATGTCATAAATACTGTATTTAACTGATATTTTTCATATACGGTATTTTATCTTATTTCACTATTCATCATAAATTATAGTATTTCAGAAAAATCCCAAAAATATATTCTAACCATTTTTCGTCGTATAGATTTCAAAAATGAACTCAATTTTTCAAAATTAATTTTCTAAATATTATTAATCTTTTTAAAATAAAGTCATAGTTAATTCAAAAAATAACATTCTTAAAGTGCTAATTGAAAAACTAATTAAGATCTCATTATCTTATTGCCTTAAGAAAATATAATAATATTCTTATTTACTATTCATAAGGGTCATATTACTATTCATAAGGGTATGTTACTATTCACCAAAAAATCATGTTAGTTCTATCAAATTCAAAATGACTTAATGATCACAACTCTAGATGATAATTTTTCAAAATTCAAAACATTGAAGTAGAAATTTATATTTAATGGATAGGTTTTGACTATCTCCTAAATAACCTAGTGTTGTTTTAAAGGAACACAGTGATGAATAAAATGTATTTGAGAGAAACAAACCATAAAATTTTTTTGGTGCTACAAATTATAATGAAATTAATTATATTAAGGATATAAAAGAAATTTCATTCAAATAATATAAGAACATTGGGTCATAACATTTCATGTGTCTCCAAGAAGGGAAATTGAGACAAAACAACATTACAGATTTCTTAACTTTTCAAACAAAATATACATGGAAGAGATGTAAGAAAATGGATATGTAAACAACCAAAAATTTACTTATAATATTTATATAATACGTTCATGGGAATTAACCACACCAAATATATGAAATATGTTTGGAACATGGCATTCCTTTCACGTCAAATAATGGTGAGATTAGAAAAACCCTTACCTTATATATTGACTATCACCGTACTCGATATATTCTCATGTATAATAAGTTTATTTTTATTAGGAATACATCAAAAAAGAAAATTAATGTATATAATATCATGTTATATTTTCTTATTACTTTATATTAATCTTTCATTAATAACTAAATGATAATGTTATGTTTTTGGGTGATAAGCGCCTTGTTTTTTATACATTTTTTGACTTGTTATTATGGGCCGTCTTACTTATATATTAATTAATAAATTACAGGAAATTAAAAATGATATAAACATAACATAAATTCAGTATATGTGTAATATAATAATCCATATAATAAAAATAATGATATAGAATACACTATTAATAGAGGCGGTCGGTCGTATAAAGGGATGAACATTGTTTCTAATTTATTACAGTTTTGAAAGAATGAATGTAAATGTCATGTATGTATATATATATATATATATATAATATCACTAAAAATGTAATTAATATTTCATATATATTATTAAATTTTTCTAAACCCATCTATAATGAATTACATGTCTAGTCTGAATGATTCATATCTCATTTAGAAAGCGGTAGTCTACACGTCCCCAAATGATGTTATCATATTTACAGAAAATGGAATAAATGAAGGTATGTGTTATATAAAAATTAAAGAAGAATAAATTAAAATTAAATATAAGAAATATCATTTTAAAACATATTTTCCATAAGAATTGCAAACCATTAGATGAGGTAATGGGAAATTGAACAGCATCGTTTTGTGAGGTCATAGTTCGTCATACACATGAACAATAATATCATTACCCATTAGATAGAATCAAGTTTAATTATATGTAGAAACATTTTAATTAAAAAATATATGTATATTGATGATAATGAGGTTATTATTTTACAAAAGAGGAATAATATTTTGGGTGGTGGATAATGAAAATGAAACAAAGTAGCTTAAGAGAGAAGGTAATGTTTTTTGGCTAACTTCTTTTTGGTTTGCAAAAAAGAGTGGTTTCTAGGATGAAAGTAGTGATTATGGAAGAAACATTATCCATATTTTTCCTATTAAAAAGGTCTTTGTAGGTGTGGAAAATTGGGAGGGGTGAGTTTCTTTTTATAGTTGATGAGGAGTGGTATTCATCTAAATTATTGAAAAATGAATTCCACCTAGGTTTTTTCGATGATATGTGGCCCCAATAATGGTACCAAACCAATTTAAAGCAAGAAAATGTGTCAATATGAACATCCAATTGCTTTTGGACCAGATTATATGTCATTTTGGGTCTTATGATTATGGTTTAGTTCTTTTTTAAGCTAAGGTTTCTCTTAATTGTTGTGATTAATTTTATTCAATTTAAATAATATTTGTGAAAAAAACATATGTATTTTTAGAAATTCTAAATTAAGATGATTTAAAAAATTTAATATCAATTCCCAAAGTCTAGTCATATAAGAGGATGAAATGAATTTAAATTTTAACCAATGGTCTAGATGACAATACGTGTTTTATTGTAAAAACATTCAATATTTTTTCATGTTTTTCTATCAAATTTCATTATGAAATTCATTCCAATAACATAAATTGATATAATTTAAATAAACTTATTCTATTTGGACATTAAAATTAATAAAAAATTATAATTTAACATTATAATGAATTAGATGAAAAAGCATTTTTGAGTTATAATTCTGTATTGTTCACTATTCATTACAACATAAATCATAATATAAAAATACAAAAAATTAATTATAATATAATTTTCTTGTTTTTCATTCAACAATGATGTTTATTTTTATGTATAAAATTTATAAATGTTGAAGAAAAATATTTAAAATATATTCCCCATTGAGGGGTGGTAAAATTACCTTTTAGAAAAATACTTCTATTTATATTTAAATTGTATTTATTATTATCGTATACATATAAAATATATTTGATGAAAATAAAAATATTTAATCAATACATAACATAGAAATTTTATTGAAAACATTAATCAGAAGTGGTTTATTTAATTTAGTAAGATAAAATTATGTTTTTACATGGAAAAATATTTTTCTTATAAAGGTTGTTTCTTTATTTTCAAATAGTTAATTTATTTACTTAAAATAATTTATAAAAAATAAATTCATTTTATATAAATGTATAAATAAATTTTATTAAAATTTATTTATATTATTAATTAATTCCATTCTAATGGGTATGTATTAAAAATAATAATATATTAAGTATAATATTAATTTATTATTGTAGTTTGGTAAAACATGGTGTCGTGTGTAATGAAAGATATAAATGGGACTCATTAGTATGTGTAACATATGGTAAAAATAGTATTTCATGTACCACAAACTTATCTAATTTTTGTTTATGTTACAAAATTAACTTTGTGTTGTATATAATCCAAGACAAATTTATTTATTTTATATATAAAAATTATCTATTATGTGCTGTATGAAATGAAAAATATCAAAAAGAATAAATTAATTCAAGAAAAATATTTCACAAAATCTTGGGGTGTTACATTCTACAACCATAAAATGAATTTCACCCTCAAAATTCTCCTTTGGTTTTTAAGGATTAATACCTGACTATTCCTTTCATCCAAACCCACAAGATAATATTGAATACTAAAAATTATTTTAAAAATGGAATGTTGGAGACCTAATGGTTACCCAATGTATGAAATATCTAATGTAACATCTCTCTCCATCTCATTGTCATAAGAGGACGTAAGAATTCTACTTGGCCTTAAGCAACGTTCAAGAGGCACTGAATGAAGAAAATAAATGTTGAGGGATACATGAATAAATTGGGTGATGATTTTCCCTTTCAGATTAAACTATCCAACCAGGCAATTCACTATAAAAAACATGATGAATGTCGACAAAAAAACAAACCCATGCATTACCAAAAGACAACCAATTGTTTCATCACAACCCCATATACCAATTCAAAAAAGTCCAAATAAGAGTACCAAATATATGACTACACAACAAGACCCAAAGAAACATGGACTCCATCCCTAGACGCACACCATGCTCCACGCTCCAAGCTCCACAATAACTCCATGGAATTATGCCGAACCACAAGAATAATGAGATTCATTACTCTTATATGTGTCCTAAAATATAAAATCTGCAAAACCACTGAAGTTCCAAATAGGGGGTGAGTAATAATACTCAATAAATTATCAAAGATTTATCTCTATAGATAGACCATGATGAAATAACCATCATAAAATTTATATAATTCAGTTTATGTAAAACACTAAATAGTTCAACAACTACCAATAAGACAAACACAGTCATACCAATCCACAGGTACCCTTACCGTGCAATATAAGGGAAAGCCAAACAACCATGCCATAATCCATTTCACCATTTCCCATTAGCACCCAAAATTATAACTTGCAACGAAATAAAAAACAAAGTAATAAAAACATTGGAGCATCCATCTAACCCATACACAACATTCCAAACTAGCGGTGCTTCATAACCACTATCCCTAACGGTTGTTCTTCCAACCACTATCCATCAACTTTATAGTGAAACCTCCCACCATGATCACCACAACATTTCAACATAATCCATAACCCTTAACACACCGTCATGCACTCCTCACCATGGCCACTCAACAAGCACACCATCATTTCAATCATATTCCAATTCATTTCAATAAATAAGAAATTTATAGAAAACATCCTTTAAACAACATTCCATGACCAAGAACATTTAAATAAACCACATCATTATTGAAAACCATCTTTCACAATACAATTTTTTATAGTCAGAAACTAACAATTTTAAATCAACATTTTAAAATCACATAACAAATCCCCCTTTTTTGAAAAAACAACCCATTTTCCCTAAAACCATTAAATCCTCACCAAATGGATTTACAAAAAGATTCTATAATCATTAAAAACATTAAATTCAAGCAAAAAAATTATTTGTAACCAAAACAAGTAGTAATATGTGAGAGAAGACATCTAACATTAGGGTTCTAGTGAAATCGGCCCACAAGAAACTACACCTCAAATCCAGAGAACATGCCCCCAATACCACTCAAGATCATCTTCTATATCATATAAAAGCCATAAAATCATAACTATGGGATAAGAAACCACTAAAACTTTATTAAATGGATGTAGATATAGGAAAAAAAGAATGAGAGAAGATTAGTTCTTCAGAATGCCAAAGAAGTAACCAATAGGGTAGAATTACTCAGGAGAAAACACCTTCAAGCCACTTTGAAACCCATTATAATTGCTTCCAAAATAAGTGGGAGAGCCCCTACATCCCTTGAGAACTAAAAATCATGAGTGAGGCTATAGTGGGGGATGCTTTGAGTGATATAGTTCAAGCCTATGTGAACCTGGATTTAAAATACCCTTATTTATATGGAAGCATGGTTAGCCAGCATAGTTTGGAAAATCGTGCGCTAACAATGTGCATGCCACTACCTCAATAAAAGGGGACCCCCATGGTTGTCTCGAACAGTTTGGAAAACCATGCAAAGATGATGCATGTCCTACTATCTCCCCCTACATAGTTACCTAGATAACCCACACCGTTTTCCATAATGGTACTCAAATCGTGCGTCTTTAGAAAAGCCGTCAAACTTATTCAAAACCATTCCAAACTCTCAAAACATCTTCCTAACTCATCCCAAGAACATTAAAAAAATAAAAATGAATAAAAAAGGGAACATACCTCAAACCATGGGTGCTACATTCTCCCCAAGATTGGAATTTTTGTCCTTTGAATGTAGAGAACCATCACGTTGTTGAAAGATCTAGGGCCAATTATTGGCTATATCTTTCTCCAGTTCTCATGTATCCTCTTATATCTGACCGTGCTTCCACAAAACTGGAACTAAACTAATTTTTTTACCATGCAAGACATTCTCTTTCCTGTCCACAATTCTCACTGGCACATGCACCAAGGAAGAATCTGGTTCTATTTCTACATGATCCCAATGAATCACATGATTACAATCCTGCTGATACTCATTCCACAACTACACATGAAACACTTTGTGCACCATAGTAAATTGTGTTGTAAAAACCAATAGAAAGTCCCCATATCTTATCTGCTCATGTATCTAAAAAGGAACATCATAACTCATTGATAAGTTACCAAACTTCCTAAACCAATGATATCACAATATAGTAGAGATTATAAAAAACAAACAATCGCCCACCTCGAACATAAACAGTCATCGAAGATGGTCCATATACAATTTTTGATGACATTGAGATATCTCCATCCTCTTCCATATCAACATGATTTTCTCCATAGTCTCTGGGACAAGGCTCAGTCCGATAATCAAAGTCTTTCCCATTTCAACCCTATATAGTGGATAATGAAACATATGCCCATATAATGCCTAAAAACATAGCCATATATATTAAAGCCTGATAACTATTATTATAGGAGAACTCTACCGAAGGTATTTTCCCCCCCAAGAAACCACAAAAATAAAATACACAAGAACTTAAAATATCTTCCAGTGTTTGATCAACCTATCGGATTGGCCATTAGTCTATGGATGATACGCAATGATCATAGTACACTGTGTTCCTAGGGTTTTATATAAGTATTAAGAAAAATGAGATGTGAACCATAGATATCTATCAGATAAAATTGACAATAGAACAACTTGCCTCTTTAGCACCTCTCGGTTATAGATTTTGGATAGATCCTACACCATATGAGATTCGTCAATTGGGATGAAATGGTATGAAATTGTGGGATGATCTACAATCACCCATATGGCATCAAGATTCCTGAGCATTATAGGGAGACCCATCACAATATACATTGCGATCTGATCCCATTCACACACTAGGATAGGTAAGGACTACAACTTGGATTCTGGATACTCATGCTCTCCCTTGATATGCTCACAAGTTAATCATATTGAATCAAACCCAACTACATCCATTTTCATTCCAGCCCATCAAAATCATGCTTTGAATACCTTGTGTATTTTGTGAATTAAAGGATGGATATCCCACCTTGAATAATGATAATACCAAATAATTACTCCTGACAAGCCACAAGTACCCCCTATATTTTTCTAAAAAGAGAAGACTGAATTTCCAATTCCGTTCCCAGCACTCAATGGTCTCCCCACCATTGAGTTTTGACTTAATCGCCACACATTCAAAATAAGATGTTTGTGCCTCTTTAACCATACCTTCCAAGCCAGGAACCAACAATACCAGATAGAAGACAACCCTTCCAAACAGGTCCTCACATTCCAACTACATGTCAGTTATGACTAACAACAACTGCCACTGATCTTATTCATGTTTCACCACCGAAGTATATGATTTCTAACATAAATCATATGATACCAAATTTTCCATACCTGGTGTGTACATAATGTTGAAATCATACATTTAGAGATATTCCATCAATATCTTTTAATGTAAATTTAATTCTCTCTTTGATATAATATGCTTTAAAATAATTTAATTAGTAAACACTATAAAATTATCATAAAAGTTATAATGAAGAAATATTTTTAAAGCATGATCAACTGCCACCAACTCAATATTAGGTGTTGGGTAGTTCTTCTCATGGAACCTCTAACACTGTGTACCATATTCAACAACATGGTCCAACTTCTTAATAACACACCCCAAAATAGATCTTGATGCATCACAATACACCGTGAACCCTTTCCCTATTTCATGAAAAACCAGGATTGGTGCTGATGTAAGGAGACCCTTTAACACTTCATAGAATTTTTGACACTACCCATCCCATTAAAAAGGGATATTCATTGTTTTCAAAGCTATTATAGGTGAATCCAATTGTTACAAATCCTGAACTAAATGTAGTCATTACCCACCTAGAACAACGTTGCTATGTATTTGGAAAACATTCTTTGGTTGTTTTCATGAGATAACAGCCACTATCATTTCAATATCAACTAAAACACCCTTCTCAAAAATTAAATGGAAAAGGAAATGAACCTTCTGTATCCAAAAGTCACACTTTGAAAATTTTGCATATAATTGATGGTTCCTGAAGTTCCCCTAGACGATCTCCAAGTGTTTCTATTTATATACACTTGTACTTGAATACACCAATATATCATCCACAAATACCACCAAAAAAGAATCTAGATATATCTTTAATATATAATTCAGCAATTTCATGAACACTACTAGTGAATTGTTAGTCCAAACAAAACAACCACATTCTCTTAATTTCAATATCTACTTTATAAAGCTGTTTTCAGAATATTGTCGTTCCTCCCCCACAATTGGTGATACCCTAACCTCAAGTCAATCATGGAGAACCACTGATCTCCCCTAAATAGGTCAAGAAAATAATCTATGCATAGAAGTGGATATCAGTTCTTTATCATAAACTAATTAAGTATATAATAATCCACCTCGATCTTTAAGGTTCAATCCGAGTTTTTAACAAACTAGACCGGTGATTCCCACATAGACATGCTAGGCCATATGAACCCTTTGTTTTCAAATTTATCCACCTACATGATTAATTCCTACAATACAACAAGTTACATTCTGTAAAACCGAAAGTGAGATAGGACTTGTCCCCAAAAAGAGATCAATAATAAATGTGACTTCTCTCACAGGTGGAAACATTATAATTCTTTGGGAAATTCATTAATGAACTGATACACAACTACCAAAAGAACACTCTACTCAACACATTCTAGTGATGCCAATAACAAGGCCTCTAACTGATATGAGATCATGAAAAGTGTTTGTTCCAACAAATCCTTTACACACATCTTTTCATTATTCTCCCCTTAAATGAGTTGTTCAACCCAATAATCTATCGTAAAACCAACTGTTTGTGCATAACAGTCGATGTGGGATTTAGAAATTTCCATCCACTACATTCTTATTATTATTTAATTAGAATCCATCTCAAGAACTGAGAAATTACTCATCCATTCAGTGATATCCACAATATTAAACAACCTTAGCATAAGAAGGCTTGGCACTCTTCTTGACCAAAGTGAGTTTGATGTTTCAAAACTGAAGTCATCATTTCCACATGTAAACCCAAAAAATAAATGATTCTAGAAGAATGAAAAGAAAGAGACACACCCATATCAAACAACGGTTGCATCATTGTGGAATTTAAATGAACTATACCTTTCACCGTGGATGGTCCCAACATATCTTCCATCAACTCCTGCTCTACTCCAAACAACTACTTACTAGCCATACTATGCTCTTTATTTCCCAGTTGAGGTGTCGTGTTATTATTATAATAACCATGACACACTTTACATTGCTGATGAGGGGTATGCTGGCATTCACGTCCCATCGAGGAATAATACCCCTGCAATCCCTAAGAAGGGCCCCGAACACTCTCCCTTGGAGAATACTAAAATAAATACGCTTTCGATGCCCCATTTTCTTACAATTATGACATGCTTGAGGTAGTTTTTTACAATCCCACTTGATCTGGCTCGGATAACCAAACTAAAAGAAACCCTTCTTTTTCTAAGGCATCATAAGAAGATTCGCCAATCCTACCACTATATTTGGATTCCTACTCCCTATATGGAAAGTAGTGTCTATCTTCTGCTAGAACCCAGCATTCGAGTTCCCAATATTTCAAATGCATACCCAATTTCTTCCCCCACCTATAGACCCCAAAAATTCCTTATCATCAACCATAGCTCTATTCAACATTTCTATGTAATCATGTACACACAGCGTTGCAATCTTGGAAGCAATTTCTTGCCTCATCCCAACTTAAAATATTTTTCCATCAATGATATACTACCCACGTAGTCTAGAAAAAACTGCACTATGTTTGTAAACATAGCCTCATATTCCTTCAAATCCATTTTCCCTTGCTTAAAAATAAATAGATCCACTGAATTCCAAGTTCTGAATGTATGATGTTATAATTGTTTATTAATAAATTACTTAGAACCCTCTCATGTCACCCCTTGGTCCACCCCTTCGTGGACTACCTGCTCCCATCACAGAAGTGAAAGATCATCCATCATGTACACAACTAATTTCAGTTTCAGTTCTGCTGGTGTTTCCAAGAGGTCAAATATCCTATTCATTTTCATCATCCTCGCTTTAGCCCTTTCCTGCTCTAATTCACCCCAAATCAAGGGTGAATTGTGCCATTGAAACAGAACTGCATGATGCACATGTCTTGGTTCATATTATTTATTCCCACATTCCACATCTTGGAAATCTCGTACTATACTCTGAAATTTCTACTAGTACATATGGGTCTTAGGTTCAACTATATTTTCAGTATCTTCTTCTTTTTGGTCTCTATGACACTTACCCAGTTCCATTTCGATCAATACAAAAACAACCATATGTCCACTCTCATGTAAATAATAGTTACATAATTTCCAAAATAAATTACATAAAAACTATAATAACTAGGCTCTCCAGAAGTTCACATTTTCTATATTTCACATTTATTAAAAATCCATCATGTTTTGAAAATCAACCCATTTAAAAAATACCAATGGTTTCCATGTTTCAAATCCTTCTGTTTTGAAATACAATTTATATTTTCAAAATCCAAACATTCATATCAAACCATAGATCATTAAACCCCAATGAAATATGCACCCTACTAGGAATCCATTTGTATTGTGCATGTCATGCTCATCCCATTGGCTACACCCACGACAATGAGTGATCCAGTGCCTATAAGTGTCTCCAAAACACATATGTACCCAACTCACTGGTATCTTGAAGTTCAGCATAAAGGGATAGCTATGTCCTTTTATACTATACATTTCATGTTCTAAACTTCCTACACCGTTATAACATCTCAACGTGAGGAATATGACAAGAATGAATACCAACACCAATACAAACACTCCACACCAAAGGACTGGACAACTGGTCTCATTTGATAGCTAAGGATCGAACAAACTAATAACACCTGTAACATCCCACCCCATCTCAGTGGTTTGAGAGGGAAAAGGAATGCTACTTGGAATTAATCGATATTCTCAAGGTTCCAAAAGTTGGAAATAAATACCGAGGGCTGGAAGAATAAATTTGGGAACAATTTTACATTGAGATAAAAAATCCAACCATGAAATCCTCTATTAACAAAAAACATGATGCATTTCGACAAAACAACCAAACCCATTCATTACTAAATCAAAACCAATTGTTCCATCACAATCCCAAATTTCAAATACAACTAAGCCAAAATCATTGTACCAAGAGGAATACTACACAATAATACCCCACAGAACTAGGATTTCATTACATGCTCCACACAAACTCCATGCTCTATGAAACACAACCTCTCCAAACTTTCTTTCTGAACCTCTAGAATAATGAGTTATTATACTCTTACCTATGTCCTAGAATAAAATATCTACAAAACAACCCATCTTCCAATGTAGTGGTGACTAATAATACATAGCAGGATTTCCCCAAATTACATCCCAACACATGCCACTAAGAAATAACCATTAGCACATTTATATAAATCTGTTTACATAAAACATTAAATAGTTCCAGAACTACCAAAAATCCAAACACACCCTTACTGAGAAACCCTTAACAAATCCATGAAACCCAAGGGAAATCTAAACAACCATTAAATAATCAATTTCACCATTTTACATCAGCACAAAAAATCCATATTGCAATGCAACACACAACAAGGAAATGAAAATGGTCTAGCTTCTGTCTAACCCATTAACTACATTCCAACCAAGTGGGGATTCCCGACCTCTATCCATAACAGTGGTTCATCCAACCACTATCCATCACCTTTTATAGTGATTCTTCCCTCCCTCTTCCCAAAAAAAATTTCAACACAATCCATAACCCTAAATCAACTAACATGCACAGAGCACCCATGACACACACCATCATTTCCATCACATGCCAATTCATTTCAATAAATCACCCATTATTGAACACGAAATTTAACAAACATTCCATGCCCAACAACATTTTAATTAAAAAAATCATTATTTAAAACAATAATTCGTAAAACAATTATTATAATCTACCACTATCTTTTTTTAAATAAACATTTTAAAATCACACAACAATTCCCCCTTTAGAAATAATAACCCATTTTCTCCAAATTTCCCCAAATCATCACCAAATGGATTTCCAAAAATATTCTCAAATCATTAACACAATTAATTATAAAAAACAAATTAATTATATCAAAAACCACAATTTGTAATAAAGTGGAGTCTAGAAAGAATCCACCTACCTTTAGGGTTCTAGGGAAATTTTCCAACAAGAAAATGTTCCACAAATCCTATGAACACATCACTAAAACCAATCTACATCATCTTAACTATCATCAAAAATACCTAAAATCATCACTTTGGGATACCATAACCCGAAATGTAAATGAAAAATATGAATATATTGAATACCAAGAATGAGAGAAGAGTAGATCTAGAGAAAACCCAGGTAGAATTCCATAGTGGAGACATACCAATGAGAAAAAATCTTCAAACCACCTTAAAACCCATTAGAACAGATTCAAAATTTGTTGGAGAGAACCTACAACCATTGAGAACCAAAATTACTAAGTGAGGATCGAGTGGGAAGAATTTTGGAGTGAAATAGTTCATGCATGACTAATCCAAGATTTAAAAATCCCTTCATTTAGTGGGTACATAGTTTGCCCACATGGTATGGAAAATTATTCCAAAACTGTATGCATGACACTACCTCAAGAGAAGGGGACCCAAATGGTAGTCTTACATTGTTTGGAAAACTGTGCGTAGACCATGTGAATCTCACTGTCTCCCCCTACACAGTTATCTAGAGAACCTGCACTATTTTCCCTAACTGTGCTCAAACTGTGTGACCTTAGAAAAGCCTCCACACTTATTTAAAATCATTCCAAAATCTCCCAAACTCTTCCCAACTTATCCCTATAACATTAAACAAATAAAAATTTAATAAAAAGGATATATACTTCATACTAAGGGTGTTGCATCTATGATTCTAAAAAGATGAACATTGTAATGTAGTGAAGCATGGACATGTAAGATAAATTGTACCATCATCTTCTGATGTTGGGTGATGATGAATGTTAATTGGATATTGTTAACAATCACAAGTCCATAAATCCACCATGATCTAAGGGGATATTTGATTTGTAGGAATCAAAGTTGATGTGAAAAAAATTGGTTTCAGGAAACTTTTTCTTAAATTTGAATAATTTTTTTGGTAAGATATACATAGATGATTTCAGGAAAACCTTACATTATTTGATGATCAATATCCACATAATCTCAATTACTTAAAATGAAGGTGAATTTTCTATTTCTGAAGCATTAAAAAATCATGAGATCTTCAAATAGAATGAAGGGTAATTCCATCCATTTTTATAACAACCAATAGTTTGCAAAAGTTATCCAATTGGAATAAAACCTCAAATGGTGAGATAATACATTAATATCTAAAATCTTATCTGAAGGGTAACATAAAACATTCCATAAATGGTTAATTTTATAACCCTTATAGAAGGGAAAATTACAAAACTATACAAATAAGGTCACTGAATTATTCAATACCATCTTTAGATTTATCCCCCATATATCATATAGTGTCTCTTATAGGTGACATATGAAACAAGGGAATACATTCATCAAGTATTCTATGGGAACATGGTATTGACATGAATTATCATTAATACTTATTGAGAATATGAATGTTTATTTATTCCAAAGTGTGTTGGATATATTAAATAAATTAAAATATATTTTGAACTTTACCAATGATATCATAAACCACTTATCTATAAATCCTTAATTGTTAAATGGTAATCAGTACCATCGAATTAACATATTTATTTCCTACATATATTTATCCAAACATCAGTATCATAACATAAAGAACATATTACAAGTTATCTTACCATTAATCACTGGATTTCCATGATCATAACCTTACCATTAAATCACATTTCGAGTCGATTAGAACCATTAAACATACTCTTGTAAATCCTTAGTGAAAACCCTAAACTGAAAAATCCATCTATAATGAACCATTAATAATTATTTAATCAAAATAAATAAACACATAGATTATTCTAAATCATCCATAAGATATTAATAAGTTTACATTATGATATTACTTAATACCTCTTTTCTTTCAAATTTTATCTATAGAGTCAACATTATTGACAATATAACCATTACTCATAAAAACTTGATAATTCTCATCATGATCATTACATTTGGGATATCTATTTGAATAATGACAATTCATTCCACCCATAATGAATTTAAAAATTCATTAAATCCTAGGGAGGTCAATATTTCCCTACACTATGTTAACTAAACTTGTTATTTTTCCTTTAAAGTTATGTTTATTTGTTTCCTTATTTTCAATAGTCAAAACATCTTATTATTCCTCTAGTACATTCACTAGGGTGATTTAGTCCACATTCCTCACATAAAATGAAATTGAATATTCTATCCTCTATAGCCTCTAGTAACATAGATCTTATAAAACTATTTCCATTTCATCATGGGCGGGTTTTAGAGGTAGTTATGGTACACATTGTTAATCATGTTCCTTGAAAACTGATTAGGCAAGATCACAACATCCATCACTCCAGTGATCATCCCATTTTTATATTGATAATAATATTTTCCATTGAATTTGGGTAAAATCAATTCACTAATTCCAGAAGGTATATTGTGAGAAACATTTATCAAAATAGAAAACCACATAATATGAAAGACTTACTTATAGAATGCCTAAATCATGGTTTCTACTTCTTTACTCAATAACACCATAGGTTTACCCTAATTTATTAATATAAATATCATAAATAAATCCATAAATATGGTTTATAATTTGTTTGTTAATATATAGTGAATATCCCCCTGGAGTTTCAAATTAGGTGTCAATAATGGCCCAATGTCGTGTATAAGGATACGTTTGAGTCAGGCTAGATTCACTTTTTTTAGAGTTGTTACCCCTAGGTACTCTTATTCTATAGCAACATCAACATGTATTATCAAGAAACGAATGTACATATAGAAAACCACTAACTCTATCCTTAAAAAAATTCCATTAAATTATCCAATAATTTTTATTATCCTTTAACATATACATGGAGAAATCCCTAAACATGTCATTATAAATAACCCAAGGTATATCAGCAAATTTCAATTTTCAGAGTTTCAAAAGGTTGAATAAACCATCATTTGATACCAAATATAGAATACTAGGCTACAAATAAATGGGTATTACATCAATTTAGATTAATATTCAGCACAATAAAAATTAAAATTCATTAGGACCATAATAGATTAGCGTATTCGAAAACCTGGAAGTAAATACTTAATCTTAGTAAAAGATATTTATTGATTACAATGAAGATATTCCCCTTTAATAATTATAATTATTACCTTTATTCATGACCCAATGAAATGAAAAATAATAATGGGGTGAGATCAAATGCTCAGTAAGGGTAAAAAATGAGAAAACTATTCATTATCATAAACATAAGGGTATTAGGACATTATAATTACTTTATAATATCATACCCAAAATATAAAAAATCACACACATGTGACATGGAATAAATATTTTCATTTAATAAATCATTGATCATTAGGGAAAGTATAGCATAATCCATGAAAGAATAACATATAAATAAGATATATAATATATCGCAGACACATAAGAATATATAATTGTTTTCTATTGTAGTCAAGGATAATAGCGTAGTCTATCTTAGAAGTATTATTTAAATCCCCATACCATATTGGTAGTAATGATTAAATCCCATGACTATATTAGTAGTCTAGGTTTACTCCTAGAAACATCTTAGTAGTATAAATTCATTCCTCATACCATATTAGTAGTCCTGGTTCACTCCCATAACCATCATAGTATCTAAGGCACACTCCCAAGAACATCTTAGTCGATAAAGACCATTAATGAGATACGTTCAGTCCCCAATCTATCTATATCTATGTCATGAGATATTAATCACTACCTAATGAATAGGATGGATAAATATGTCCCACCTATCTGATAATTAAATCATACATATGCATTCCACAAGGCCATAAAAATCATATAACAACACATTAAATAAAATTGGTATAACAAACATCTAATCATATCATTACATTGTGAAAAAAGAGAAAATTTTCATAATAATATCATTAAAGAATTAACAGTTAATGAAAGGGGGTTTCATAAGAATATATCTCATGAAACATGTACAAATTCCATAAACATATTATCCATTAACGTGAAATTTATTTTAAAACCACCATTGCAGAAAACATAATTTATTTATAGAAAGAAGTTAAATGGATCCTTGTGAACATTATCTGTAAAGGTTTTAGTAACATAGAAAGTTGTCATCTTAGATTGAATATAGTTTTAAATATCCTTTAAACCCATTTATTGAGGAAAATATCCTTTATTCATTGAAAATTTATTTATTGAATATAATTAATTTTAAAAACATTTTTATTTCAAAACATATTAAGGAATACTGAAAAAATATTCAATCATTCTTTCCTTGAAAATATATTTCAAAACATATAATGAATGCGTTGAAAAAATTTGAAAATTGTTTAACACAAATTTTTTAAAATGAGATGAAAACATTTTGAAAAGATTTTTATAAATAAATAATTTAAAAAATTATATATTAATATTTTAAATAATTGAAATAAATTTCATTGAGAACAACCTATTAAAGACATATAATTTTATATTCAAAAATCATTTAAACACTTCTTAAACCTATAATTTTAAAAACCCTTTTAATTTGAAAAATATTTTAAAATAGAAAAACATCCATATTATTATGAAAAAAATATTTTTTAAAAATAGCCTTCTAAACATTCAAAGGATGAAATAAGAAAATGAATTCCATCAAATTAGGTAATTTCTTACATGACAAGCATTTTTTATACACCTTGAAATATTAGATAAATGACTTCATTGGAAAATGAGATGAAGATTTTATTTGAAATCAATTTTAAAAAATGTAATATATTCATAAAATTTTTTTTTACATCATTAGAAATTAGTAAAAATATATTTTGGAACCCATGTTATTTAATGAATATATATATTTGACTGAAAGGTAAAATATTTTCGGGTTTTCAGAAAAACATTTCTAAATTATTTTATATATTAAATAGAGTAAAATGGTAACAATTAATTAAGATATCATGAATAACCATAAGATGAGAAACTTCAACATATTTTTAGAGATATGGATAACAATATTTCATCAATGGAAGCATTATAATAAACATTCTTGATAAATGACGAGATTGTTACAATATATGCTTACCACTTTGTATGTTTGATTCATACTCCCCATGAAAGAAAATGAAATTAAATTAATTTTAAAATATCATGAAAATAAGGATATTAATTATAAATCAAGTAATATATTATTTTAAACACTTCATAAGCTAACATAGGTGAATATCAGGGAATGTGTATTAATGATAGGACATTGAGTCGAAACTATATTATCGATTGAGTAACTTTTCAAACATAGAACCCACGAATGAGACTCTCAAAAAGATTTATAAATAACCAAAAATTTATTTATAATAATGATATAGTACATTAGTTGGAATTCAACACCCCACATATATTAATTAGGTGGTTAACATGGCTGGTGTCTCATAGAAAAGAAAAGCTAGATTAGAAAACCCTCACCTTATGTATTGAGTCTTCTCGTACTCATTCAAAACTATTATATAATAAGAATAATTTTTTTATAAAACTATAAAGGAACTGTATTAATATAAATATTGTCATTATTTATTTATATATGTTGTTATATTACCTTTTCATTATTAACTCCAGGTTAATGATCTATTTCGGTTGATAACCACATTGTTTTCCATTTATGTTATTACTTATTATTCAGGGTCCTCATACATAGATCATGATCTCATTATTTAAAGAATTTAGAATGTGATATAAATTTCATATATATTCAATTATGTTTTATTATAACAATCTATATAATATTCAAGGATGAAATGGAATACAATGTTCTTGAAGATGATTAACCGTACGTAAACATGCATGTAGTTTCCTATTTATCTATTTTTTTAATGCATGAATGTAAATTTTATATATGTACACATATATAAAAATAATTTAAAATTATTATATCATATATATCATATAAATTTCTAAAACTATCCATAATACATTCCATGTAGATTTTGAATGAATCAAATCCCAGTTAGGATGCTGTAGTCCACACATCCATAAGTGATGTTATCAAATTTGAAAAAATGGAAAGAATAATGGTATGTGTAATATAATAATAAAAGAAGAAAAAATACATAAAAATATAATATATAAAATATAAAAACATAGTTTCTATTATAGTTCACTACCACGAGGGGTGTTGAAGGAAAAACAAACAACATCATTTTGTATGGCGGTAGTTCTCCGTACATAAGAACAATATGTGTATAACCCATTAGATGGATATTTTTGTCATTATAAATTAAACCGCTAAAAAAGAAAAATTTAATTATATTTATAATACTGTGGTTAATTATTAATAATTTAATATTAATATTGTAGTCGATGGGGAATAAATATGAAAAAAGGAGCTTGAGGATGGATGTTACTTCTTTTTGTGTAACTCCTTTTGGTTTTCAACAAATGGATTCCTAGGATGGATTTATTCTAAATATTATAATCATATAATTATGATGTGTATTTGGGGAGGATATTTAGAAATAATTGTTTTTTGAAATCCAACAGGATTGAGAGGAGTGAATATGTGAGGGGTGTTGAGTACGTTTTTATAGTCGAGGTGAAGTGACATTCTAATAAATATTTGAAAATAGAATTACATCTTCATTTTTTCATGAGGATTGGATCCAATAATTGTCCAAAAACCAACATATGTTATGATATGAACAAATTACGAATATCTAAATGATTTTGGACATCTTTCTAAGACATTTTGGAATTCTGTTTATTGTTTAGTCGTTTTTAAGATAATTTCTCTTTTTATCACTATAATTAATTATAAACACATTCACTAATATTTTTAGTAATAATCATTATTAAAGTTGATATAATTTAAAAAAAATTATTATTAAAAAATATAATCCATTTTATCAAATTATAATCATAGAAGTTCGTAAATTTAATTTATATTTAACCCCACACACATTATGACAATGATGGTTTTAAGGAAAAAATATTATAAGGATTCTTTTGTTTTTATTTCCAATTTCTTAGTAAATTGTTTACAATTAACTAAATCTGATTAATATATATAAAATTGAATAAGTTAATCTTTTAAAAACAATTAAAAATATAATTTATCCTTATAAATAAATTAGTGGAATATGTTTTGAATTAAATTTAATTATTTTCATAATTACTAATAAAATAAAACTTTACAAAAAAATACAACAAATTAACCCTAATCTATTTTTATGGCCCTATTTCAAAAATGATGTTTTTTATATGTATAATTTATAAGTGTAAAAATCATATTTGAAATGGGGTTTCAATAAAATGGTGGTAAAATTACCTTTAAGAAAAATACATCATTCAACTAATTAAATTTGATTAATTCTTATATTATACCGATCAAATATACATGATGTGTATCAAAAAGATTTATTGAATATATAGAATATATATTTATTAAAAAAATAAATCAGAAGTGGGTTTTATCATTTTTTGATAAAATATTGTGTGTTTATGTACAAAAATAATTTTCATATAAATGTAATATCTTTATTTTCAAATAGTTATTTAATTCAATTAAAATAATTTATAACCATGGTTTTCCATTTATATAAGTATATAAATCATATTGTACAAATTTAGTTAATCTTATTCATGACTTCCATTTTAATTTGTTAAATGGTAGCAATAATAATATTTTTTTAATAATATTAAAATTTTATGGTAGTTCAGTAAAACAAGCTCTTGTGTGTTATGAAATCTATGAAATGGACTCAATATTGTGTGGAACATAAGGAAAAAAAATGGTATGTGTACTGAAAGCTAATCTATGTTTTGATGGTGCGTAACATTAACATTGTGTTGTGTATAACGAATGTACAACTTAGTAAATTTATATATAAAAATATTGTATTCATTATTGAAATAAATGAAAAATATATAAAATATTAAATTACATTAAAAATATTTCACAAAATCTCTATGTGTCAAATTTTTATTTGTGTAAAAGTGATAAATTAATTTTTGGACATGTCGACTATTACATCCTCAAAAAAATGAGATACATTCACACTCTATATATAATGTATTAAGTAAGTGTTTTTTAAATATACATTAAATATATACATAATAATGCTACAATATGTATTATATACATATATAAATATATGTCATTTATATTGATTACGTAAAAACTCTAATTAAACAGAACCAATATTAATGTGTTTGTATGACTTACCATTTCAATGGAAAGTGTGTTTCATTTAAAATTATTTTATTTTATATATAATTATAAATATTTAAATACATAATATATATGATATTTATATCATGTTATACATCCTTGAGGAAATTATATAGTTTTATAAATAATATTATCAATAATAAAAAGTAATAACTTATATGAAAAATTGTGTGAATCTTACCTGAAACAAAACATTAACATGAGATTGTTAATAAACATTGAATACAATGTAATGAAAAATAATATATGGTGTTAGATATAATAATATGGTTATTCTGTTGATTTATAAAAAACATATATTTATTTAACTCCTTTTTTTCAGTATAATTTGAGTCAATAAATAAGTAAAGGGATTTATCATCTCACATTTTATTAATGAGATTCATGCCATATACACTAAAAACCCGATTTGATTAATATCATGATCACATATAAATGAATAGAGATTAATGGGGGATATAAATGGGGGATCTGATGTACATCTACAATGATAATAATAATTATTTTCAAAAGGTAAAGATCCATTACATCCTAAAGAAGGGATTCCTTCACAAGGGTTTTCATTACTAGCTAGGTAATCTATAGTATAATTACCTTACCTCCATCTGTGGCTCACATTAATACATGACATAAAGAGAATTATACACCTCAAAACAAAATATATATTAGTTGGTTTTCCCAAAAAGAATTATGATTATCATGCTTGAATCTGATTCCACCTCGGCCTGATTAATATTGTAGAACCTCTAATGAAAATTTTTTGTGTTTAGGAAAATGGCCTATATTCATAGTGATCATCCCAAAATGTAGTAGGTGTCAAATTAAAAAAGCTATGATCCTTGATTTTCCCACACAATCCCTCCTTCACCAGTCATCTCTCTAGAAACACATAAGACACCGACAATTAACATTAACCCCATAACATGGTAACTCCCATTTTTCCCAATGAAATGTCATCCCACCGCTCCATCTCCATTTGTAATAAATATATATATGGATTAAAATTATTAGTAGCCTCATGGAATCATCATAATTGATTAGAGGCCCCAATTATGAAACATCGTATTTCTCTTAATCCTTGATGAAATTATGGGATCACTTTTTCCTTCACCATCCTTCTTCCTTACATCTGACAATACCCATCACCCCACAATAAATTTCATACCACATATTATTCTCTACATAGTCTGATTATGTACACCATGTAACAAGATTTATATTCATTGAGAAATGGAATCCCTTACTCCCCTTTAATTCATATCAGGTTCAATTATTTATCAAATCATGATTTACCAATCAGTTTTGAAGAATAATAGCAAAACAGATACATGGATTATAATTTCACATCATCTCTATTGTGAGGGGATATAAATACCTTACCTCCATAATTTTCCTTCACTATGAATCACTTAATATTTCATCATACACACTAAAAAATTCATCTTCAATTGAATATTCTCTCATCATGTTTATACACCCATCCTTCATGCCCATTATTTCTTGTTACTATAATATTGAAATCATGCATGCTGTAGTGGCTATCAATTAATTTAGAATAAACAACTTATCAATTTATTACATGATGATAGTACTATTGTGGATAACTTTTTGGTCTTGGTAAAAGGTGGATCCGACCATGGTAGGGAACTTAGTAAAATCCCATAGAGATATACATAGGACCAAAGAGCTCAAAATGAAACTAGGTTTCCCAACCCATTTATCGTGCTAGTAGAGAATCTCACCATAGCCCACAACCTATAGAACCTCTTATTATAGGGCCTCTAGATGTTTGATAACATTTTTAAGATTGATCATCTACATCTACATTTTTTCACAGCAATTACACCTATCTTCATACTCAGTATTCATGAACATGTCCCATAACAACTTACTTTAAATGATTTCCCAAGATAATCTCCCATGAATGGTTTTCATATCATCAAAAAATCTCCATAGATCAACTCCACCTTTGGTTTATGGCCTATCCATTCTCATCTAGGATGATTGATGACACTTTTATACTTGATATGCATACCATACCAATTATATTATTATTTTTAATGACATTTAAATCATTACCTTTTATAAATTGAATATTAATATTAAATACTTCAATATATATGATAATCATTGTTATTGAATGTTATTATGCCACCAAATTATAGAAATTCATTTTTAAATTTACATAATATTCATAATATCTAAACAATAATATCCCCAAATAGTATCTTTGTAATTTTTCCATTAGAAATGGGTGCTCCTAGGTAAAAAATAAGAATGTATCTTATATTTAAGAACAAACTATCATTAATAGTTCTTCATCAACTGATTGAACATTAATTATAAATATGATTTTTTTCTTTTTTACCCTTTTCCGTCTCTATTTATATTATTCTTCCAAAACCTTATGGAATCCCCTAATAGATTTATTCTTAACATAGTGAAAAAAGATCATATCAGCTGTGAACATAAAATGAGAGATGATTCCAATCCTATATTTTTTCAGAAAAGGGAAATATTACCCTCATCAAGTATTTTCCTGATATTCACTGAGAGAGAATCATGAACCATTATGAATAGATTGGGTTACATGGTATCCCCATATATTATACCTCTAAAACATTTTAAAAAGATGAATCCTCTCTCCATAGATTAAATTTATTGACATGGGGGAGAAAAAAATTTTAATGCATGGTTAAAAACTGATCCCATGAAAATAAAAATTATCACAACACTAACTAATTTGTTCCATTTTAATAATTCATATGCTTTATCCATATCAACATTGACCATAATGCAGGATCAAATGATTTTTTTATTGATACCATCAACCATATATTTGGATAAACTATTAAATCCTTAAATGATCCAAGAATTTATAAACCCACACTTATCTTCTAATACTAACCTCAAGATACCTTGATTGAGACTTATTTTAATCAGGAAAGAGAATATTTTGTAGGTGATGTTTCATAGACTGATAGTCATGTATTGGTTGGTAGAGTTTGGTTCACTAACTTTTGAAATTAAAACCATATTAGATGAACCCACTACCCTATTTAAAATTTCACCTCTAATGTAGTCCCTAACTACCTCCACAACCTACAATTTTATAATATCTCATGAATCCCCATAAAATGTTTAACACAATCCATCAGGCCTGGGCACACTCTCCAAGTTCATACTGCTAACCACATCTGGGATATCCTTATAATTCGTTAATTCCTCCATAATGTCATTATCTAAGTCTTAAAATAGGCACAAAATGTTTTCCATGAATTCCATATACATTCCTTCTTTTGTGTGGTTTCCCTCATTATGACTACTATGAATTATCAAAATTTCTTTGAAGTTATTTGAGGGCATAATTGAATCCACATCAATCATGGTTATATAATACCCATCATCCAATTTATGGTTAAAATTTGTGAACACCTTACTATCATTAAGGCATTTTTATAAGTAGTATGTGTTCCTGTACAACTCCCAAAGAAAAATAGTCATGATTTTTCTCTTTAAAATCATTCAGTTTCAATAATTTTCTCAAAAAGAAGGCTTTTTTATCTACTAGATTCTCATGAATGTATTCTATAATTCGTAAAAATGAATTTGTGGTAATTTGGATATCAAATCAATAATCCTAATTTAATGGGGTATACGATTCAAAACATACCAAATGGGTAGAGTAATTGTTGTCGCGTGTTTCCTTCTTTGAGATACATGCGATGTCACAAACCTTTATTTTTATATGGGGTGTATATACCACCCTTTTACATGTTATATCTAAAATATTATACGTTATTGGTATTTTAATATTCATGTAATATTTTTATCCCATCTATATTATGAGTCAATGTTAGAAAATTTAAAATGGTGTTTTTTCTACAATCTCATTGTTTATTAGGATTGTTTTCTATTATCCTTCCATTTATGAAATCATATGATGCATCAGAAAAAAAAATTCATGAATTCTCCTCTCCAATGTTTTTTAATGATATCATAATTTATTGGTACCATTTTCTACAATTTGTTATTATTATAATGAGTATTGTTTTTAAGAAAAATTGACTTTATCTCTCTCTTAGGATATAATTCGGTTATATTTAAAACCATGTGTTCTTAATATTTTAAAAAAAATTAATGATTGAAAATTGTTCAAAATGAATTTAGGAATTTTTTATGTTTTCAACAAAAAAGTCATTGAAAATGGATTTCAAAACATTTTCATGTTTTAATTATAAATGTTCATTATTATATTTAAATAAATGGTTCTCAAAATATTTTCAATATTTATTTATATTTTTTAAATGTTATTTTCAATTAAATGGTTTTCAATGCATTTTTCAATGTTATTTTCAATGAAATGGGTTTAAAAACATTTTTTTGATTTTCTTATAATTTTTCAATTTTATTTAAAATGAAATGGATTTAAAAATATTTATAATATTTATTTATTTGTTTTCAATGTTATTTTCAAAGAATTAATTCTCAATGTGTTGTTAATATTTTATTATAGGAATTCAATGTTTATTTAAATAAAATTGTTTTAAAAATGTTTTAAAACTTATTATGTAAATTTCAAATGAAATATTTTTTTTCAAAATGTTTGAATATTATTTTACAAAAAAATATTAGACAATAGTTTTCATAATTTTTACTAGAATCCAATATAAGTTTTCATTTTTATATTTAATAAAAAATGTAGTTCAAAATTTTTTATCTTATAAATAGTTTTTTAAATGAATAAAGGATATTTTCCTAAAGAAACTTTTTAAAAATATATTTAAAATTTATTTTCCATCTCACATGACATTCATTGGTGTTACTCAATCCTTTAATGGGAATGGTTAAAAGGATCCATTCATAGTCTTTCTCTGAAAGGATTATTTTTTGATGGAATTATTTTATGAAACAAATTTCTTTCTCATTAGTTATGTGATTTTAAAACATGTTCCTCCTTCCCGTGTTAAATATTTATAGAACCCATTTATTTTTTATGGTTTATATGTTTAGGAAAATTTATTTCTTTCATAGGTTATTATTTTATGAAATGATCATGAAACATGACTCTTTTTCATACGTTATAATATGATTACATGTTTATGATACACATTTCAATTCATGGGTTATGATATGAATTTTTATGATCTTTTTTAACAAGTATGTATGATTTAGTTATGAAATGTGTTGAACCTACATCTCCATCTAATGAATCGGGTATGCAATATTTCTTATGAGATAGACATGGATGGAAGAGAGAGTGACATATTTTTAGTTAATGAATTTTTCCTATAAGATGGTCATGGGAGTGATGCATGACTACTAATTTGGTCATGGAAGTGAACTATGACTACCAATATGGCATTGGAAGTGAACCCATAGTACTATGATGGCCATGGTTGTGATTTATTGACAACTATAGAAATAACTTTATAATATTACGAGTCTGCCAAAAATTATATTTTTAATCCTATGTTATTATTTTATTAAATTTAATGGTGATTCCATTATGATTCTAGATTATGGCCTACCAATATTTATGACATGACACATGTACATGATTTTTGATATACAAGATATTATCTTCATATGGTCTTCTCATGTTCTCATACCCTTATGCTCATGTTATGATTAAATATATCCTTTTTTTAAACTCAAAAGGAATATGAGAATACCATTCAAAATGATTCCATTACCTAGGTTTTGAAGATATTTTTTTATGTAAAATTAATTATAGATAATATCATTTTTTGAATTATTTATGATCATTCAGTAAGATATAATATTTTGTACAATGTTCCAAAACATGCTAAACTATTTTTGTATTAATCCATGAAATTTTGTAATGTGATAAATATTAATCAATATTATCATAATATCCATGTATGTAAATCATGGGACTCTATAGTTGGAATCAATAGAATTTTTTAGTCAACAATTGGAAACTAGGATGATAAAATTTTAGTGATATCGCACGGTATTTTTCTAAAGATATGTCACAAAATTTATATAAGGATTTGTATATGGATGAGTTAAGGTTTAAGAAAATGTATTGGATATTTGGTAAAGGATAAATAGTGTAGTTTTCTAGAAATATCCTAATATATATAATCCATGTGGATGTGGTTTTTGAACATATGTACATGGTGATAAAAAACCTAAAAACACAGTATTGAGATAGACTCGATCTGGAATTGGTGCACGACAATAGGCCCAGTTGCACAGCTCATTAGACACTCTTAGGGAATATGATTTTTCAATTCACAAAATTGTTATAAACCATCCTGAATAATTTAAATAGAATATGAATATGAATAAACAAAGATAAAACTAAGTAGTCTTGGATAAAAAAATTGGTGTCTTGATTTAGAATACTATAAGTAATTTTTTTCATGATTATGTTGTTGGCTTCTATGATAAGATTTTCTCAAACTATGCTCTCTAGTGTTAGTCAATAAGGGAATCTTGAAGGAATAGGATTAACGTTTACTATTTCAGATGTGGAATGTATGATAATTATAAATATCAGTGTCCATAGTTGCGATACCATGAATTGAATTATGGACATACAAGTATTGGTTATACATATGAAGATTACGAGACCAAAAATGAAATTTCAATAGTATAGGATTTTCAAACAATATTTTTTACATTAAACATTACATTTATGATTATATTTTTGATGAGGAACCTTAAGAAATGATTAATCTTTTATATTATAGGAAAAGGGGTATAAGGGAATAATATGATGAATCATGAGTAATTGTTAAAGAATAAATATGGATTATTGATTTTTATATGTTATGGAATTCAAATATTTTGTTATATGAATCATGAAATATATAATTACTATTAGTATAAGTTTTTCATTAAATATTGAAAAGGATATTTTGATTGTTTATGAAGACATTGGAATGTTATTTAAGGTAAATGTGATATTTAAAATTAAGGGAAGGTAACCCTTATTTTCTCAAGATGTTCCGAAAATTATCTTTGGCATGATTAAAGATATGATTGATTTGGACAAATTATGTTGGATATTATAAATTACCTCAGAACTGATAGAATATGTTTTTAAATTTGCTTTTTCTATCATGGATATGGATTAACGAATATGACCAGCATAGTAGTTTATTATTTGAATAAGAAAAGAGGAATATTTCAAAAAAGGATGTATTTTAGTTCTGGTTATTATATATTTCAAGAGAATACATGTTAAAGGTATTCACATGTTTGGACTATGACTACCTGGAGCTTTATTATGATATCTATGGAATCAATGCAAATCTGTTTTTGTGAAATTTAGTGACATTATTTCTAATGTTTTGGATTTCATCATTCAGAAGTTTTATAAGGATAAAATATTATTGAGGGTTCATGTTAAATGTAGGATAATGATGAAGTGAATAATGTATTATCTATCCATATAATGATTTATCTATATTTTATAACCTGTAATAACAATTTTTATATGATGCAAACTAAATACAGATGTAAATAATTATAATTCAACCTCTTGGTCCTTTAATGCATTAGGAATGAAAAATTCACCATCATGTCATGAAATAATTGATGAAGTGGGAATTGATCAATGCACAACCAAGTTTGAGGTTTTCATGATATCATGTAATTATATATTTTCATGAAAAAACAACATCATTAGGAAAAGAGGTCTTGAAATAAACTTTTCTCGTATTATTCTCATATTTCATGATATCAATGACCATTTTCAAGCCACTTTTGGTTATGGATTTTTAATTGTTATCATTCTCTTAAAAATGTTCCCTATCACACTCCATAAAAAAATTGGTAGTTAGATTTATCTTCAATGTTCATGTTTTCATTTACTACCCGGGTTGTATTATGTGTAAATCTAGTTAGGAGTTACTTTGGGTAACCATTCTAGTTTAATATTTTCTTTTTTAACAGAATCATTAATATTCATTTTTTCTATGTGGGTTTCTAAGAAATGAATTTTCAAGTAATAAATCTATAATAACCCATAATAATTCAATGGTGAATTTTATTTAATGGGAGTATAATGTGACACCCTATGATTTTGTGGATTGTTTTCAAAGTAATTTAATCTTTTTGATAATTTCCATTTCCCGTGACATATAATATATACTTTTTAATATAAAAGAACTATGTTTCTCTTATGTTATATGAATCCCCAGGTTAATATTACACCACATTAAAGATATAGGATAGCTTTGGGTACATGGAAATCTATACTTGAATTTTGTTACATTAAATAATGGGTTACATTGTTATCCGGTGTTATACAAAAGGCATTTTATTTAACAAAATACCATACACTGTTAATATTATTGTTAAAATAATATTTTAGCAAACACATGGACATTGTAATGGATGTTGTGAATAAGGTTAACTAAATTGTAAAACAAATATTTACATGTGTCTATAATATCATTTGTTTTGTTATCAATAAATAGATGTGAATGAATTAACTATATGAAAATAAATAAACTACTTTTCTTAAAAAATTATTTTTCAATGTACATATATATTTTTATCTCAATTACTCAGAAAAATAATTCTTGATTAATGCATTAAATAAAATTTATATATTATATATTGAATAATTATTTTTGATAATCATACAATATATTATATATGAATATGATAAAATTAAACCAAATTTTATGATCAAAATTATGTATTTTTCTAAAAAGTAATTTAACCACCTTTTAATGGCACATCATTTTATATAAAATTTATAAGATTTTAATAAATTTTATATGAAAAATTAAACATCATTTTTAAAATAGAAATTCCAAAATTTATATTGGTTAATTTTTAGTTTTTTTCCTAAGAAGATTCAATTTTTTGATGAAGAGTTAAAAAACATTTGAATTTTTATTTTATATTTACTTTTCATCAAATTTTTTTATAAAGATAAATACTTTTATATAATTTTTGAAAGATTAATTATATAAATTTATTATCATTTAATACAATTTATTTTATTGGATAAAAATATCACATTAAATATAGATAAAAAACATAACATTCATTTGCATATTTTAACTTTAAAAACTATCTTTGTCATTCAATCTATAGGATCAACATTATATTAATTTCTTCAAATTATTTGACTAGAAGTTGTAAAATTGGATTAAGTATATCAAATAACCATAATTTATAAATTTTAATAAGGTAAAATAATTTCCTTACTAAATATAGCAGTGATTGTAATTAAAATTATGTATGGGGATTAAGTTTAAAAAAAGACTAATTAATGGATAAAAATTAATATTAAGAGGGAAAATGAAATATAAATAACTCCAAAATATATTTTATGGAAATAGGTGGACCCATACCTATTTTATGTAACTTTAATAGTTATTAAAGGAATATTATGTAACGAAATCCTCTTAAAGGTGTTTACCATTTTATATTTACAATAATGCCACTTATCCTATATAATGGGTAAATAACCCCTACAATTACTCACACCTATAAATCCAAATTGGATTAGAATTACCCATAAAAAACTCCTCCATAAAATCCCTACCTTATTACAAGAATATTTCTTTTATGTGCAAACCCAAAAAGTAATCCCTTTGGTGCAAACCAAGAAGAGTTACCTAAAGAAGAGGTAGAATCCTTCCTTAATCACCTCTGTTTTATTTTAATTATCTACCACATAAAATATTCTTCTTCCATGATTATATAATAAATTATATGTGTTTAATATACAACTTTTTTAATTCTAATGGTCATACCTATCTACACACACACTTCCATCTAATGGGTAAACAACATATCAATGTTCTGTTTGGATAACTACATCCTCACAAAATGATATTGTTCATTTCATACTTTACCACCACTCATATATTGGAATTTTGATGTAAAATATATTTTTATTTGATATTTTTATGATATTTATAATTTCTCTATGATTATATAATTATTATATAAAACATACCTTCATTATTTCAATTTCTCAAACACGAGAACTTGTTTGTGGACAAGTGGACTACCGCCTCCTCAAAGAGATGTGATTCATTCACAATCTATATAGAATTTATTAAGTATTTGTTTACTAATTTTATGTGAAATATGAAACCTAATAATCTTAATTTATATATTATATATATAATTATATCTTATTTAATTTGTTTTTAGAAAATGATAATAAAACAAAAATAATGTTCATGTGTACGTACAACCTACCATCTCTAATAAGCTTATACTTCATTTAATATTTCTATATTTATATATTATTATAAATATTTATATACTGTATTAAAATAACCTTAATATAATTTTATATATTCTTTAAAAAATTACATACTGATCTATGTGTATCAATAATAAAAAGATAAAACATATATGAAGAAAAATATTAATTTTACCCAAGACATATAATTAACATGGAATTATAAATAAATTGGTATTATAAAGTCATAAAATAATAATATATGGTATTATATATAATAATATTGTTATTTGTTAGATTTATAATTAACATATATTTATTATTCATTAATTTTTATTATTATGGTGAGAGTCAAGACATAAGGTAACTGTTTTCTCATATCACTTTTTATGCATGAGATATATGACTTATTCCCAATTAATTTCTTTTGTATAGTAGATATACTAAACATGATGTATTATTTGATTATTAAAAGTGAATTTGATGTTTTTACATATCCTTTTTATTATCTTTCGTTCATGGGGTTTATGGATCATATTTTTCCAAATCAGTTATGTAATTTTTTACTCATGTTGCCTTCTTTGAGATACATACCATGTGATTCCCCAATATTATTCTATGGGGTGTATGTACATTTCATTCACATGTTATATCAGAATTTAATTCTTTATTTTGATTTTAATATTAATTTGGTGCTATTATCTCATGTAGAGTATGAGAAAAGTTTACCAATGTTGTTATGTTTTATTGCTATAATCTCATCACTTATCAGGATTGTTTAATATTATACTTCAATTAATTAAATATTATCATACATATCTCATGAAAAATCATGAATTTTTTTCACCTAATGTTTTTAAATAATTATTAATGCATTTTTACCAATTTCCCATAGTTTAGTAATTAATATAATCAAGAAAGTGTTTTTAAAAAAATTTGACAGAATCTCTCGCTTCAGTCAAAAATATGTGTTATTTAAATCCATGTATTCTTTAAAGGATTTCAAAAAAAATTATTTTTAAAAAGTGTGTAAAATGATTATATTAATTTTTTATAAGTTTTCAAAATATTTTCAAATAAAATGGGAATTAAGATGTTCTCAATATTTATTTATATGTTTCCGAAGTTATTTCCAAAGAAATGGGGTTGAAAACATTTTAATGAATTCCTTATTTTTTAATAATTTAATCTTCAATGAAATAATTTTCAAATAACATTCAATATTTCATTATATTTTTCAATTTTATTTTCAATAAAATAGTATTCAAAAAAATCAAGATTTCATTATAGGTATTCAATGTTATTTTAAATGTCATGGTTATCAAAATGTTTTCATAATTTCATTATATGTTTTAAACATTATTTTTAAATAAGGAGTTTTCAAAATTTCAATAAATGATTTCAATGTTAATTTAACTAAAAATTGGTTTTAAAGGCTTTTTGATATTATCTTATTAATTTATATGTAAAATTATTTTCAAATGGTTTTACTAATTATTTTAAATGTTTTAATGTAAAAATATTTTCTAAATATTATCTAGACACCATTATGAATTTTCAACATTATTTTCAAATAAAAAGGTTACAAATAGATATAAGATTTCAGAATTTAGTTTTGAATGAATAAAGGATATTATTGTCATTAAATTATATTAAAATATATTTTAAAATTATTTAAAATCGTAGATTACCTCAATCATTGATACTCATGTCTTTCTTGTAAAATGATATAATGGTTTCCACCATATTATTTCTTTGAATTGTTTTCATTTTTATGTCAAGATGATTAGGAATTCTTTTTCACTGTCATGGAATATATGTTTGTGAAACCAATTTCTCTTCCAGGTATATGATTATGAAAACTATTTATTTCTTATGGTTTTAATTTTTATGAAACCTGTTTCTTTTTCATGGGTTATATGATTATGAAACCCACTTATTTTCATGGGTTATTCATTGATGAAATTATAATGAAACCTTACTAATTTATATAAGTTATTATATGATTATATGTTTATGATGCCTATTTAATTTCATGGGTAATGATATTATTGTTTATGAACTTGTGGAACACAAATGTACTATTTCATTATGAGATGGGAGGTAATTATATCTCCCTCCAATGCATTGGGTAGACACTTAGATCTTATGAGATAGAAATGGGTGTACTGGGACATGAACTTGGATAAATAAAGGACATGTTTACCTAAATTGGTCTTAGAAGTGAACATCTATTACTAGGATGGTCATGGGAGTGAACCAAAACTACCAAGATGGTATGAGTAGTGAACCCATAATACTAATATTTACATGGTAGTCATTAATTGAATACTATGGAAAAAATTGTATACATTTATGTGTATGACAATATATGTCATAATCCTATGTTATGATTTGATATATTATTCTCATAGTTTCCTTATGATTCATATTTTATGAACTAACAATATTTTTATCATGACTCATGTATATGATTATTAATATGGATGATATTCTCTTAAAATTATATTCTCATGATCTCATACACTTATACTCATATTATTCTTACATATCCCCATTTTTTACCCTTAATGAGCATTTGATCTAAACCATTATTATGATTCCTTTACCCAAGCCATGCAGAATTGTTTTTATAGAATTACATAAGGGAAATAACCTTGGGGAAACATTTATGATCTTTTACTATGATAGAAGTTTTTTTTACGATTTTTCAAAAAAAAACTGTACTATTATAACCCCCAGCGGTGTAATTTTTAAATGTGATTATTATTTATCTAAATTGAAGTAATATCCACATATGTTATGCATGGGTTTCTACAAATAATGAACGTTCATGTACTACATGTCGTTTAATATTCAATCTTGTCTAGATAGACTCTCCTAGGTGCACCCATATGGGGAATGTGCACTCACTCTAGTGCATTTCAGTGACTTGAGCAGTGATTTTGATTTAGGCCCTTTGTCATACTACATTGAATAATTGAATGAAAATTGTCATTATTTACATCCTTATTCCAAGTAGTCATTCAATCTATATGTTATTATATTCAAAATAAAGAATAATGTAAATAAAATCCCCCCATTATGATTTATCTGATTTAATTAATTGGGTATGATCCTAAGGTTGATGAAGAAAATATAATTGGATACTTAATTCATTTTACTTTTTTTAATCTTTAATAATATAGGATCATCAAATATCGAGACTTCAATTTCACATAAGATATAATTTGGAGGGATTCCTTAATATGGAACCCCTGATAGTGTATAATTTAATTTTACTATGTATAGGTTTCATTAATTTGTCCCGCATAGATATCCATATTTATATAAATAGATATGAGGGCCTCATAGTTTCTTCCTTATACTGTCTCTTTATTGTTGTTTCCATTATAGTGATCTCATTGCACTAGTCTTCTCATTGAGATTTTTTTCACATAGACTCAGAATTCTATTATCAATGTGGAACATGCAATGAGTTGTATTCTTATATGAGGTAACCTATGTTAGTGAACTACATGATCTAACATGAGTGAGTAACTTTCAAGAGATCTTGAGTTTTCAAAATTTTTAGTTTTAATTTTATTTGAAACAAAATATTATCCCTAATAGAGAATCAGTACTTCCATAAATGTTACCAATCAATGTATAGATGGATATTGTTCTTATTGAATAGAGGAATATTTGATGAAAGTTATGATTGATGTTTTCAGTCCTAAATATTTTGACAAATGCGACATGACATTTCCAAATATGGAGAACTAATGAACAAGAATCATCATGAGCATATCAAGAGTACCTACCTCCCACTATAAATTCATTGACATATGAATAATGGTTCATCCCAAAAATGAAGAAATATAACATACTTCCATGTTTATATGATTATTATAGGTTATTCACTACTAACACCATATCCCAGAGCATGTAAATAATTTTTTCAACATTATCCATTACACGTGTCACATATCGTAGTTATTCCCTGACAGATTAATATATGTTCTAGAAGGATGATTTTGACCACTAGCTAGAAGGGGGTGTTAGACCTGAATTTATGTGTGTGTAATGGGTGATCTATAAATGTGAAAAATTTATAATTAAGATGAATATTGAAATAATCTATGAATTTTTCATGGTGAACCATACATATGTATAAAACAATTCTGATATCTATCCGGAACTACCAATCTAAAAAAGCACAATGATCAATTGATTTCCCCATACATGTAGAGAATTTTGTATTGGTATATGAGAGAGCTACAAGATATCTATAGCTCCCATACTTAGAGAGATGTGTGATGAATTTATTCCAATATAATCCCCTCAGTAAGATACATAAAAGGATGCATATTATCCCCCATGAGTTGTTGCAGATCAACCATTATATCAACAATTACATCCCTTAGATAAATGAGGTCATTCATTGTGATGGATGGATTAATTCTTTCCTAGAGCCAATGGGGAGGGTCCCATGTCAAACAATTCTTTAGGATGTCCCATAATATATAAATGGGGAATTCTGGGTAAATTATGTACCATATTGAAGCTCAAAAAGTACAACATGTGGGGGTACACATCGATTTTTAACATTCCTATCAATATGGGTCTTACTAGTTACTTAGAAATGTGGATATGAATTTACATAATTATAGTACATAAATCATATAGTGGTACGTGTTTAAGGAAATTCATTATAATGTGGCTACTAGAAATATGGATTCATAAAGGGTTAGAATCCCTTATCATGTTGAAAATATATTGGTTCCTACTGTATGTGGACATAGGGTTGGACCTAATCATAATATTAGGTATATTCCTTGTTTTTTAAAATAGATTAAGATCCATTTTTCTTTTTATACCATGTTGAGAAGAATTCATGCTCTTGAGGTCCTATTCCAACCATTTTTTCAAGCTGTTTCTCACATCCATACCATATCCCTAAAACATGGATAAGACTGATAAAGACTAAATGTTCATAGGGAGATCAATTTCATTTCATATGGGGATCCACGAACTAGGATGATCACCTATAAATTCAAAACTAGTGATGAATTGAGATTGTACTTGATCCCCTTTAGAGTAAGTGTGATAGAAATATGAATTGATGTCACGGTTATATGTAAAGACTATGTTCAATTTTTATTATCACACTAATTCATGTATGTACGTAAAACAATTGCATCCCCTCCTATTAACATTTAACCGAAGAGTCACCCAATGATGTCCTGATAGCTCATGATCCATTTAGGTGTAAGGGTTACATGATATGTAATCAATCTAACTGATGATAGTAAGTCCAATGTGTTACCCTCCTAGTGTGATATGTCTTGGATATCATCATATCCCAAAGTGGTGTTCATAAAGGGAATTACTCGAGTCTGGACTGTAAAAACTAATAGATGTTGAAATCCTAGTTGAAAGGCTCCATCCATTAAAGGGAGGGATTTTGATGATACCTTGGGCTCATAGAAACATCCATATACACATTTTATAACCTTGGTATGGGTAAATAGTTATAAAACCATATATATTTGTACTATATTTTCTAACCTCTATTGAAAAATGGAAATCTAGGAACTTGTTACCCATCCTTTGACAATAATGGAGAGTTCTTGGAAGCCCTTGAAATCAAGGAGTGTTAGGTATGCTACATAATAATCTAGAAAAAATGATTTTTTATGGCTTGAGGAGGTCCAGATTTTGGGGGATAGGCCTTCTAATTCCATTTATCTATCAACACATCTCCTCATCTAGGTGAGAAATAAAAATATTGGGGGAATTAATTCCTCATAATACTTTTAATGGGATCCTATCGAGATTTTAATGTATATCATCAAGATGAAGATGATCATTTATTCAATTAATAAATAGATCATAGACACAAATCAAGTAATTGACATGCTAGAATATGGGCTCGATAATGGATTATATTTTCCATCTATTTATTAATGGGAAAAATTCATTGATC
The DNA here is from genome assembly GCA_963277665.1 of Viscum album. Lineage (NCBI taxonomy): Eukaryota > Viridiplantae > Streptophyta > Magnoliopsida > Santalales > Viscaceae > Viscum > Viscum album. Next base: position 1,197,551,519 of record OY728139.1, read on the forward strand.
CTAAGGATGTATATTTTCCCTTATCTTTATTTACTTGTTCATCATGTACCTTTTGTAAGTAAAAGTTCAATATAGAGTAATGGATAATCCTTATTTTTTGTGGGTTTCTAGAGAAATATCCATGGCCCCTTCTCCAAAAATATGGTCCAATGGGCTCCCCTGTGGGGGTTGATGAATCAGCCCAAGGATTAGAGGATCCACTCATAGACCAAAGGATGAACTATGAGGATATGGGGGTACTGTACTGTTGACTAGAACTAGCAATACATGTAATTACAATGGTCAGTTACAACCTCCCTATGCCAATATTAAAGGAACAATAGAGAGTAAATCACTTTTTCCAGTGCATCATTATTCAAGGTGACTTTCTTTTGACACTATTTTTCAAGATTTTACCAAAATAAATTTTTAATTATTCTTGGGGGTTATAGAATCCACTACCCTATATGTAACACCCCAGGTAAATAAAGAATATGAAATTTTCATATTTATCCATATTTGTGAATAATATGTTAATATTAATTTAAAGGGAATGCTATGCTCGATTGCGTACCCAATACGCAACAACGAGTTTCTTGGAAATCATACGCTGCACTCTAATAATAAAATAATATTATTTTAAATGGTATTTAACACCTAGTTGTTGTAATGGAGGGAATGAACATAACTAACAACAAAATGAATATATATGTTTGTCAAATATTTTTACTTTTATCCAGTAAATGTTAGAGGCTTAAATTGTGAATGAATCTAATTTAAAGCATAAATATTCTTATATTCTTTAAAAGGTCCATTAACAGCCTTTTGATGGCGAACCATTTTTAAATACACTTTTTCATAATTTCATATGTTATATTGGACCAAATATAATCCTTATTTTGAATCGGGACATCAAAATTTACTTTGTGCATGTTTTTGTTATTTTTTCGATAAAGTTCATTCTTATTGAATAAGTGAAAAATGTTGTATTATAATTCAAAACCTATTTTTAATATATTTTATTTCGATGATTAGGTCATATTTTGAATTGGTTTTAAAATAAATTTAGAATATAATTTTACCATGTAATCCAATGGTGGTCATTGGAATTATTTTCACATTGAATTGGACTTAAACTAGTGTCAATCTTTTAATATATATTGTTTCTTAAAAACATGCTACTTGTTTTGACAATAAGAATTAATTATTAAATTATTTTATTCAACTTATATGTTTTAAATTTTTTAAAATAGAAATAATTTTTTAATTTGGAATATCAAATATAGCTTAGGGTAAATTTTTGGTATTTTTCTGAAAAACTTCATTTTTTGATGAATAGTGAAACCACCAAGTGGTAGTTAAAAAACTGTTTTTTTCATTTAAATGAAACCTTACCACTTTTGTGATTTTATTTTCAAAAAACTGACATACATTGTTGTGATTAGAATGTAAAATGTGTTTCAATGGGATTAAAATAATTTTTTGGTGAATAGTAACTTTTAAGTATGATTAATCGCGATTAAATGTAATTAGTGTAATTTATTGTAAAGATAATGTTATAATAACATGAAATGACCTTGACACATGTCCTATCCTTATTGGATGAGTCATGTCTGACCATGAAAATCCATGGGTCAACTTCGGGACCCCATGGAGCAACTTGGGTAAGAAAATGACATTAATAACTTTTTATTTAAAGTTAAAATAAAAATGTCACAAACATGTATTGTTTTACTAAAATAATTTTTATATGGGGTTATAGAGGTCATATTTTTTATAATAAATATTCATTTGAAAGATAAAAATATTTCCTACATCATAGTATTTGTTTTATAATTTTTAGACTTTAAATAAATTAATTTATTTATGACACCATGATGATGCAGTGATTACCTCATTAATGAACGATTCAAATAAAATGAAAATATAATGTAAAATCTAATTTATACACTTGTCAAAAACCTATTGGATGGGTGTATATCGAACCCTTATCACCTTATCCTCTAAATATATAATTGTGGGACCTTTAAAATCTGAAACTCATTATATAATAAAGTAACATTTTATAACATTCCATGTTTTTGAAATGTTCTCCACATGACTTAATGATGAATAGGGTCAAGGATGGGATCACGGAAAGACATGGTATCTAAAAGATGGAACTAGACATGTTTATTTATAAGATTTTTTATTTTATGGAAACTTAATATAAGTGTATACTTTGTAATCTTTTGAGATGTAATAGTTATGTCCTAATTCTCTAAAGCTCTAAACTTGAAAAGATCCTCTATGTGAATTATTCATTTAATTCATGATTATATAATCTTTTAAGGTTGGGTCCTTATAGTTGGTATCAAAGGTTGGAATAGACAACATTAGAGATTATGAGTTTTCATTAGAGACATTGTTAGTCCCTATATCTATTATTTCAGTTAAATTCTTGTTCTATAACTTTTTTCAGGTCAAGTAAAGTCGGTTACAATTGGAAGGAGGAGGATCTCAAACGAAATTCATATCTCTTCATAAGGACAAGCTTGCAATAATTATTTAAAATTAATTTTCGGATGATTGTGAAACATTTTCTAGAATACAACTCTCTTGCAAGAAGTTGTTTGAAATATCAAACACCTCAACTATACCTCGTTATCATCGTGGATCATGGGTTGTATTTAGACAAATATTATTTTCACAATATTCTCTTATTTTCAAGAAAGGTAAATTTTATCAAGGCATTTTAAAATATTTTACTTATCAAAAGAGGTTGAAGCATATTATTATTTTAAAAGAGGTTCTGAAGAAGGATACCCTTGTGCAACCTATTTGTATTTTCTTTTAAATATAATCTCTCAGCACATACCTATGGTATTTTAAAAGGACCATTAATTGAATGTTTCAACTCAAAATCGGTCTAACTATTTTATAGAAATCATGGTTTATCAGATGTCTTGAAATTATATGTCATAAATGATTATTTTCTAAAACTCTTTTCTTGTGAACACCCATATGACCCATGTTGTACAAGGTGTATTTGGATGGAGGAATAATATGATTTTAAAGGATCTCTAAATCATTATTGCAATGCATGGACCCTCTACCTACGTGAACAAGATAACAATGAAACCAAAGAGACACCATGATCAATGTAGGATGTTCTTCATTTCTGGGAATCGTTTTATTTTATCATATGGTGGTGAAATATGATTTCAAGAATTAAGATGTTGAGATCACAACGAATTTGGATGAAAATGAGAGGTATAAGGAAACCATTGAGGTTAAAACATGTTAGGATTGTTTTTTGAGTTTTATAAAAAGGAAAACCTGTAGGATGGGTGACAACCCGTCGCATATGGTAAAGCCACAAGAATCAAACTCACAATTGCAGGGCAAAAAGGGCACACCGCCTACCACTAGACTACATGAAGTGCATGGTTAGTATGACTTATTAATTTTAGTTAGATGATTTTTTGAAACAAGAATAAGTTTATTTTGGGGTATCTAGGAAAATATTGACCTATCATGGAGGATATAAGAATACGTTAATTACTTTTCAATATGAGACATTAAGAGAAACTGATCTTTTTTTGAGATAAATGTTAATTTGTACCTTAGAAGACTATTTTATTAAATCCATCAAATATTTGGGTTTCAATCATAGTTTGGTTTAATTTGAAAAATTATATGGACAAATTTTTTATCGAATGGTCTTCATCGAACTTTGGGTTTTGTTGGACAAATTTTGGAGATTAAGAATAGATTTTTTTATAATGGATTATCCTTTTATGGATTATCTTTTCTTGTTCTAACAGTTTTGTTTTTGGTTAAGGTTTAAAGACATAAGAAATATATAGTTCTCTTTTGTGGATTAGGTTATTCTCTAGAAGCTGATTACAGCTCTCTTAATGTGAACAAGTCATCCTAAATACTCGTCTTTTGGAGAAAATATGAGTTTGTGTAAGAAATCTAGTAGGAGATGAGAGTCTACATGACAAGTAGGTATGTTTCCTTATGATTTAGTTAAGCTCATAAACAAATTACTCAATTAAAATTAACTTAAAAAAATGTTTTCTATTAACTTTTCCTACTAGGGAATCAAATACCGTTTAACCCATCACCAGTTTGTGATTTTATGGAGGTTAACATTCTCCTAAACATGTTTTCTATCACTCTCCATTAGAACATGACCCTTTGTTTTCCCTTACATGTCTATGTTTTCCTACATGTAATCCTATTATGGGTTAACTCGGGTGACCATTGTACTTACATTTCATTTTTTTAAAGTGACAGTTTAATTGAATCCTTTTTTTATGTGGGTCTTTCAATGAAGTTTCCAAGCCCATGTTTAAAATTGCTAGGACGCAATTCCCAATAAGGGGAAGGATGTAACACCCCAGGTAAATAATGAATATGCCATTTTCATATTTATCCAAATTTTTGAATAAAATGATAATATTAATTTAATGGGAATGCTATGCTCGATGGTGAACCCAATACGCAATAATGAGTTTCATGGAAATCATATGTTGCACTCTAACAAGAAAAGAAAATTATTTTAAATGGTAGTTGACGCCTAGCTGTTATAATGGAGAGAATGAACATAACTAACTACAAAATGATTATATATGTTTGTGAAATATTTTTACTTTTATCCAGTAAATGTTAGATGCTTAAAATGCGAAAGAATCAAATTTTAAGCATAAATATTCTAATATTCTTTAAAAGGCCGATTAACCGCTTTTTGAGGGAGAACCCTTTTTAAATCCACTTTTTGAAAATTTCATATGTTATATTGGACCAAATAAAATCCTTCTTTAGAATTGGGACATCAAATTTTACTTTTTGTATGTTTTTGTTATTTTTTCGATAAAGTTCATTTTTAATGAATAAGTGAAAAATGTTGAATTTAATTTCAAAAACTATTTTTAATATAATTTATTCATATTATTAGATCATATTTCGAATTGGTTTTAATGTGAAATTAGAATATATATTTACCATTTAATCCAATGGCAGTGATTGGAATTATATTCAGATTGGAATCAGACTTAAACTAGTGTCAATCTTTTAATATATATTGTTTCTTAAAAACACGCTACTTGTTTTGAAAGTAGAAATTAATTATTAAAATAATTAATGCAACTTATATGTTTTGAATTTTTTAAAATTGAAATCATTTTTGAATTTGGAATATCAAATATTTCTTAAGGTTAATGTTTGGTATTTTTCTGAAAAACTTCAATTTTTTATGAATAGTGAAACCACTAAGTGGTAGTTAAAAAACTGTTTTTTTTCATTTAAATGAAACTTTACCACTTCTGTTATTTGATTTTCAAAAATCCGACATACATGGCTGTCATTAGGATGTAAAATTTTCTTCAATGGGATTAAAATAATTTTTTGGTGAATAGTAACTTTTAAGTTTTATTAATCGCGGTTAAAGGTAATTAGTGTAATTTATGGTAAAGATAATGTTATAATAACATCAAATGACCTTGACACATGTCATAGCCTTATTGGATGAGTCATGGCCCTCCCAAAACATCCATGGGTTAACTTGGGGACCGCATGGAGCCACTTCGGTAAGAAAATGACATTAATAACTTTTTATTTAAAGATAAAATAAATATGTCACAAACATGTATTGTCTTACTAAAGTGATTTTTTACATGGGGTTATACAGGTCATATTTTTTACTATAAATTTTAATTGGAAATATAAAAATATTTCCTACATCATAGTATTTTTTTGATCATTTTTATACATTAAATAAATTAATTTATTTATGACACCATCATGATGCAGCGATTACCTCATTAATGAACGATTAAAATAAAATGAAAAGATAATGCAAAATCTAAGACAAACACTTGTCAGAAACCTACTGGATGGGTCTATTTCGAGCCCTTATCACCTTATCCTTGAAATATAAAATTTTGGGACCTTTAAAATCTGAAACAAATTATATAATAACGTAACAATTTATACATTCCATGAGTGCCCCTCCTCCCTCTTATAAAAGGCCCCCACCTCTACCACATTACCCACACCTCTAAAGCAATTGGATCGGCCAAGATCTGCTCATTTTATCTCTTCACATCCTTTGCCTCATTCTAGAAGCCTTACCTTAGGCAGAAATCTCTTCAAGAAAACACTTTTGGTTCAAACCAAGGGTAGTTACCCGATTTAATGCTAAAGTCTTCCCTAATGTTCTTTTGTTTTATTTTGCTTCTCCAACCCCCAAAACTCTTTTTATTCATTTACTTTGTAACAAAACCTATATCTTCAATATACTAGGATTTTATTATGATATGTATTCGAGTTACACTTACACACACCTTTGTCTAATTGTGAAAGAACATACCATTTCCGTGGATGGAGAATTATTGCCTCTCGAAATGATGATTGTTCAATCTTCTCCTACCACCTCTCATGGCGGCCATTATGATGGAACTATATTTATTTATGATATATATTATATTTATTTCATCTCTATGCTTCTGTATTTTATAGTTAATACATACCTTTATGCTTTTCATGTTGTGTAAATGATATAATTTCATTTGGGGAAATGTGGACTATCGCCCCCTCAAGTGATGTGACTCGTTCATGAAATACATGGAATGTATAATGAATGAAATTGATGAAAATATGTGACCTATATAAAATATATATTATTATGGAATTATAATATATATATGTATATAAATATATATATATCTCATCTAGTTTTAATACCATTAATGTGCCGAAGAAATGGAAGTAGCGTTCATGCGTACGTACGGCCTACCGTCTCCATTAACGGTGCATTTCATTTCTTTTTATTTACAAATGTTATGGAATAGTATAAAATGAATATATAAGGGATATATATGATATTTAAATCATTAATACTATTCTTTAGATGATGTACTTATAACTACATGGAAAAATCTTTTCTAACAAGTTCAATTTTTACTCATGTACCAAACATCGACAAAAACGTCTTATATGAACTCACATTATTAACTAATTATTATAACATTATAATATGTGATATGAACTGAATAATAATTTTTAAAGGATTTACTTAAGAAATTATAAATTAACCAATGTTTATTATTCAGGAATATAAAGAAACGAACAAGACAAGTCGGACTTGAGGTAAGGGATCCTACCTCTCTCTTTCTTTTTAAGTACTCTCTTTTATGTCAGTTTTTTGTCTTATCTTAATTATATTTGGGGATGTTATTTTAAATTCCACATTCGGTAATTTTATGTTCATATTATGAGAGACCTTATTTGATCTCATATCTCCCTTTTTGGACGTTTTAAGTGGCGTCGTTAGGCTGCCAAGTTTTCACAATGGTTTTGTCATCTCGCTTTTATTCTCATGAGATTTATGATACATTTGCCACCATTTCCTTTGAGTGGTGTATGTACTGACCATTATTCTACTCTTTGTGTAATATATATACATTTATGTGAATTTACATCAATTTTTTATAGTACTTCTTTCATGGGGTGTACGTTTCGAAAGTTACCCAAATCGGTAAGGGAACCTTTCACCCTCCTCTTTTTAAAAGACTTTTTTGATGGGTCTTTTAATTTACATATTGTTATGTTGGGATATGTTCTTATATATACTTATTGATGTAAATTTTATGTCCACGTTATGTGATACCATTTTCTCTCTCATCAAATCATTTTCTGAATTTTAAAGTGACTTTGTTAGGCTGTAGATTTTTTGTAAGGGAACTTCTTAACTCAATTTGAATTCTTTGGGTTAAACTTGTACTCCTTGAATATGTCATTATATCAATATGTGTGAATTAATATGATTGTTTTACACTTAATATCCACTTATATTGGGTATATTTATTTGTCACACATAATTATGTAATTAATTTATCCTTAATATAAGGATATCGTCTTTGAACGTGACATCGTCTCAATCTCCTTTCATTGAGGCATATTTTGTTCTAATAAAAAGCATTCTTTTATACGGTGTATAAACCCCTTTTACATTTAATTTTAAAAAAAAGGAATATTTTTTTACAAATAATATTACTAAATGAAAAAAAGGAATGTTTATTTTAACATACGCGGTGACAATGACCTTTTCCGCCGCTGCGAGTATTATTTGGTCTTTGGCTTCCTCAACAAGCCGTAATGTTTTTAAAATGAAATAAATACCGTATACTCTTTTATGTATTTTGGTATTGAAAATGGTTTTTATAATGGATTTGTCATGTCAATATATTTAAGTGATATATTGTGATCGAAATGTGGAATTGTTTTCTTTCCATTATATTTTTTTTATATCTTACGATTTTATAATGTTACATGGACATTTGACGGGTGGTTACGTTATAACCTCCAATGCATTGGGTATGGAAGTCGGCCGTATGGCTATTCCATTTAGTAATATGTGTGGTAGTCGACTTTATGGTTATTAAATTTATGTATGTTTATGTCCCAAGTGACCTTTAAATGTTATGTGTTCTTTATATGTGTTTATGGTAATATTTTGGTTACAAAGGATAAGTAGTGATCTTTTATTCAATGAAGAGTATTTACTACTTCATAAAGGTGAAAATTATAACTTTGATAATGTATTCATGGTTTACTTGTTGTTTTGAAAACATAACTTTTTTATTCTTTGTGTATCCTTTACTAGTATTTTTATGCTCATCCCAAGTTTTTGAAATGTTCTCCGCAGGACATAAAGATGAATAGGGTCAATGATGGGATAAAGGAAAGACATACTATCTAAATCATGGAACTAACATGTTTCTTTTGAAGAGTTTTTATTTTATGGAAACATAATAGAAGTGTCTACTTTGTAATATTTTTATATGTAATAGTCATGTCCTAATTTTCTAAAGCTCTAAACCTGAAAAGATCCTCTATGAGAATTATTATTTTAATTCATGATTATGTAATGTTTTAAGGCGGGGTCCTTATACTATACATTCTGAATGGGATTAGATATGATCCCCCTAGAACTTAGGAGTAATTCAAGGATGAGGAATATATTATTATTGGTGAGTTTGTTCCCTCAGTAGGAAAACAAAATGGTATAAGGATACATCTGTTCCAACTAATATAGTGTTAGATGTTGATCCTGGTGAATATATGTTCATATAATATAGTGTCTTGTTCAAATAACTATCTTATTCTCCTAACGGTCTATCAGATCTTCCGCATATATCTGTAGGCACTACAATTACTGGTTCTGGTCCTTTTTCCCTCTCGAAAAGGTGTCACATGGATCTTATTCCATCCATTAAATGTGCTGGAATAAAAGCTAATCTAGAGGGGATTTAAATGTTATGAAATTTTTATTCATGGTGAACCTTATTGGGGGATGATTGAATCTGGTTTTGAGATAAAATCCCTTGGACACCCTTACTTGTCAATAATATTTGAGACATGATTCAAAATATCATGGAATAATGGACACACATATTCTAGATATAGATATAATATGACCTCTTTAGTTTTTTGGGGAAATTAATAGGGAATTGTATGTCTGTGAGTTTTCTATTAATTGAATTTTTAAATTTATATCACCTACATTCATTTTATGTTTTATATCAAAGTCACTATTGTGCAGCTTTGTCATTAGAAATACTTTTTTATGCACATAATGGACTAGGAATCCAAGTCCATCATATTACAATTTTTTAAGGAGTAGAAGTAAACAACCATGAAGTGGGAGATCCCTGAGGTCCCTCTTTATTAATCAATGGTAAAAAACGGGTGGAATTTCACTACAAGGTGGTCCCAACATATTTAATTAAGACCAAGGTTGTTAGGGAGGAATCAATTTTGGTTGTTGATCCACTATTGGGTGTTAATGGATAACATCTCTATTTTTTCAATACCTTTTATATATTTTAACTTCCTCATGTTAATGAAGTGTTCCATCTGCCATCTAGTACTATAGACATCAGTGGTCTTTCAATGAGGGTTGGATTAAGTTCCAGATCATCTAACAATAGAAGGAGAAGATAATAATATTTTAGAGGGTGCATAGTAGGGTTTTTTTCATTGAGTTCACTAATCCCAAAATATATCTCTCCATATAATTTTTTTATTATTTAGACATGGAGAGATATTAAGTCATAAACAACGCACACAATATCAACTAGTTGGAAATCTTAATGATTGTATCAGTGATTCCTTTCAAATACCTATCATCTTAACATCCCTGAATCCAATAATTGTTTCCTATTTGGGTACACCAGGTTTGATTATCATATGGTCCATCATTCTTTATATTAAATTATTCAGTATTGATAAGAGGAGAATTAGTCATAATAATATGATTCACAACTGATGGAATAGATTAAAGAACTCAGAGTTATTTATATAAGGTAGAGCTCATCCATTCCATGATCGTAGTGGTGTATATTTTCTATATAGATAATAAATCCCACCAAATGGTATGTATTGAAGAAGAACCAAATCCAAAATAAGAATATATTGTCCAAATCAATTGTTCTTTGAAGAGGGTCTAAAAAGAAGGTAAGGATTCTCTATCTTTAGAGAAAGAAAAAATCTATCATATCGAGGAGGCCATCGTCACACAATTGTATTTTCAAGATGTAGATAATTATCAATCCACTATCCAAATTCTCCTGGCATATGTCATGGAACACCTATTAACATTGATATAGAGACTCTAGTGTGTGGAATATCCACTATATTAAAAACATGAACAAAATTAACCTTTTCACCTTGATCACCTATTTCCATTTTTATGTCCTCACCATAATCATTACATTGAATATGTCATATTTTATTTAATCCCATTTTGTTAAAAAAAATTATACCACAATAATAAGCATATGAGAGCTCTAATTTCATCAGCTATGTGTCTAGACCTTTTGTGCATAGATTGATTGTTTATAGGATTGTATATCTTACCCCATAAACTATGTTTCTTATTAGTCATCACCATAATCATCTCTTTATGTTAAAATGAAAATGACATATTGTGCGTGGAATATATTTTTTATGCTTCCCTTTTCAGGTTTTCAACATTTATTTTTTTGTTCCTTTTTGGTTCATTTCTCATTTTTTTTAAACCGTGTAGAGTTCTGCAATAGAAATAAGATACTCAAATTTTATCTTGTTTATCACTCATGTGTTATCAACATGAAAAGTACAATGTCTCTTTTTTTATGTAGTGTAATGTCTTAAAAGACAGACTAATGCAACTAGTGTTTTTGGTCAAACAACATTGACAATATGGCGTGATGACTCAAACATAGAGTACTAATGGATAACATTATAAAATTTTTCAGAATGGGTTAGTTTTAGTTAGTTTCATTATGATTTCCAAATATTAAACATAAAATGAGATGATTATTTACAAAAAGAGAATGGGACATATTCGATAGTCAGTTTCTGACAGGTTGTTGTTTTTTGGGCTTACAAACTCAAAATAGGTCTCTCCTATAAACTAATTCATATCTGGTTGACATTACATGTGGGTGGTAGAATTATGAAAAGCCATGTATGTGGTATTAATTTTTAGATATTAAATGGTGTCTTTATGAATGTTTCATTTTAAAATCAACTGGATGGGTGTGTTTTTAAAACATAATTTCTCAAGATTGTGGAGGGTTGTTTTGAAGAGAATATTCCTAAGAATCAAGGGAGTTTCTTTGTTGTAAATGTCTATGAATGGGAAATCCTCCCACAAATTTTATTTAGTTGTGTAACTAAGGGAATAAATCAATAGGTGGCCAACATTTGGAGGAAATGACACCGAAAAGCAAAGTTTTAATCATAATAAAATTTATTTTCATGCAAATAGGACATGGACCATTGAATTTTATGTCTTTTGAAAAGGATGTTTAGAGAAAAAAAAATTTTGCTCACTTTTCATTGATCGATATATTAACGACATTCCTGATAATCCTTCAAATATTGTTTTATCATTATCATGTTTGAATGTTAAAAGATGTAAGCTATAATCTGGTGGTTTCTAGATATGATGGGTGATTTGGGAAAAGTATGGATGGAATGATAAGGGAAAAATGGTCTAAAGTTGTGTTCTTAGCATCATTTTGTTAAGGATTTAAGGGATGTAAGAGTTATCTCTCAAGGATTATAGTTCCACTTATTCACATTTATTTTTTTCATGGGGGTATTCTAAAATGCCTAATTGGAAATTTTACTACATTCTAAATCAAAGGGATCATCATAGTGATAGGAACATTTAGTGGAAACTTATTCAAATAAAACTACTTAGCATAACTAAATAGTCAGACAAAGGTGTTTTCAAGAATCCAATATTTTATTACAGATTACTGAATAAATATTATCGAGATTAAAATTTCCATAAAAAAATTGGTGCGTAAGATGGAAGTGGCCGAAGAAGTAAGGATCATTTCATAACAAAATTATCATGAATGGGGAGAAATGTTTCTTTATGATGGTAGGACCCATATTACAAAAAAGACATTCTTTTGACATGAATGAGACCCTTTCATAGGATATCGGTGTCACTACAAATCTCGTCAAACAGAGAATCACGTCATACATAGTTCTCTAACATATTCCCCATGATGATTGGATTCTATTAAGGAGAAAGGGAATTAATTAAATACAAGCTCACGAATGGGGTGAGAACTCATATTGGACACTCTTATGATGATCTAGCTAATAAATAGGAGAGAAAGGTAAATTCATTATGTTTTGACTGGACCTATGATTAGATAAACGAGTGTCACTATGAATCATGTCAAAGTATGAGTCAAGACATAGAAATTCCTAGAATTTACATCATGCAAGAGATGTCATCCCTGATGTATAATTTCATATGGTAAGGAATTATGGTGTCCCTATAATATTCATGCTTTTAAGACCATTTTACCACTAACATAAACTAATATTAATTGATCATGTGGGGAATCCTTCACAAAAAATCCTAAATCCACATGAGCTATGCTCGGTGTAAGAAGAATGTAGTTGTGAATAATTACTCTAACATAAAATGTTATTCCAAATTAATGGAATTTTCATTTTGATTAATTGTCATATAGACTCGTATATATTATCTAGTAATCACTAATTATTTTATTTTAATGAGAATAAAACCATATATAGTTCTTGAAAACCCTATAGTTTAGTGTCCTACAGTGAGGACATCAATAGTGCAGTTCAACATCATGAAGTCATATAGAACTAACTTATCTAGAATAATAAATATTATAGGTGGGGCCAAAGTTATTGGATTTGAGTCTCTTCCTATTCCATCAATGAGAGAATAAAGCCACACCATGATCTTATATTTCTGTTAACTATGTAGTTTGACATCTTGTGGATAGAGAGTCTAAATTCTTGTTGTTTTAGGTCATACGACTAGGGCCAACAATCATTGAAATGATGAATGATGTAAGGGTGAGTGGTATAATGATGCATTGGAATTATTACGATGTGAGAAGGTAAATCATAAATGATAAACTTCAGCATTTTCTGATTATGGGATATTGTATGGGAAAAAATAAAAGGGATGATCAGAGAATTTTTTTCAAAATGATGGTACCTAGAATAGTGTTCTTGAAGCATGGAATAATTGAATATGGCCCCATGAGGACCAATATAATTTGTGATTATATCCCATTACATATAGTGACTAAAAAATCCAACTAGGGAATTTCGATACATAATAAAACACATTAATCCACTAGTTGGTATGCCATTTTTAGTGGATACTTATGCAAAGAAAACTTAGGCATAATAATTCTTATTCAGAAAGGGGTGTTTTCCTGAATCTATCATTCCATTATTAATATCAATAGAAAACTTATGGAGATATGATATTTTTAAAAACATGGAGTTTGATGCATTTATGGAATATGTTAAGGGGTAAATGAAACATTTGTACAAGTGTTGGTGATGGACTGTGAAGTTCCCTACATATAAATTTATTCATATGTTGGGGAGGGGTATTCTTGTTTCCATGATGGGTCTATTGAGGAGGGAACCTAAATTTTTGTCTCCTACATAGATATTTATTTTACTATACTAGAGGGTATATTTGTTTATTCATGTGTTGGCCCAAGACATGGGTTCTAGGCATCAATTGTTATCCCATTTTAGGATAGAATCTATAACCATGCAATTCTTATATAAAGGCTCAATTTAGGAAGTATAATCCATTCATAGGGAGACGATTTTTAAATTTTAGGGGGACTCAATAATATATATATATATATAAAGTATTCACTATGTAGCAAGAGACTACATAAATCAATCCAAACATTGTTTTTCAACAAACTTTTAGTGGGAGAGATACACTAGATATTTGATCCATACAAGAAAAAATTGAAATGTTACATATTATTAAATTATAAAACACAAACATTAAAATTTTAATTTATACCATTTCGGTGAAAACGATGACATATATTTTATCATATTTGGACTAAGTGATTTTGATATGTTGTTTAAATTAATACATCTTTGACAATGTTGACTTGTAGTTTCAGGTTGTATGGTTAAGACCATATGGTGTAAATTCTATTTTCATGCTTACATGACCATGATTATTTGTAGTTTAAAATCATAAAACAAGGATATTAATGTCATTATGTTTATAATATTTCTTTATGGGTGAATAGGATCCAATGTGTAGGCCTGCTCTATACTTAGGAAGGGAGAATATTTATTTTGTGAAGAGATCTAGAAATAGACATATAGGAATCACTACATATCCTTTGATGACATGAATAAATACACACATTGATCTTGAGTAATGTTTTGGTGGGATACTAGCACCATTTATTATGATATATTCAATCCAAAATTGAAATGTTGTGCAGTTTTACATCATGAAACATGGTCATGAACAATGAAGTTTTACGACATGCAGCAAGTATATTTGATAAGGTTTAACATCATTCGAGTAAGAAATTATTCTATGAAGTTAATATTAATATAGATAAGAAAATTAGGTGTAACACCCCAGGTAAATAAGGAATATTACATTTTCATATTTATCCATATTTGTGAATAAAATATTAATATGACTTTAAAGGGGACGCTAAGCTCGATGGCGTACCCAACACGCAACAACGAGTTTCTTGGGAATCTTACGTTGCACTCTAATAATAAAATAATATTATTCTAAATGGTAGTTAACATGTAGCCGTTGTAATGGAGAGAATTGATATAAATAACTAAAATATGATTATATATGTTCTTAAATATTTTTACATTTATACAATAAAAGATAATGGCTTAAAATACGGAAAGAATTCAATTTTAGGCGTATATGCCCAAGTTTTCACTAAAGGTTCACTTATCACCTTTTGATGGAGAACCATCATTAAATATAGTTTTGTTCACTCTTAAACATTCTTTTGGACCAAATAAAACTCTTATTAAGAATCGGGACATCAAAATTTACTTTGTGTAAATTTTTTGTATCTTTCCGATAAAGTTCTTTTTTTTAATGAATAGTTTAAAATGTTGTATTTTAATTCAAAACCACTTTTTAATCTAATTTATTTATATGATTAGATTATATTTTGAATTGGTTTTAAAGTGAAATTAGAAAATATTTTTACCATTAAATCCAATAGTGGTCGTTGGAATCAATTTCACTTTGAAATCAGACTTAAACTAGTGTCAATCTTTTGATACTTATTGTTTCATAAAACACGCTATTTGTCATGACAGCGGGAATTAATTATTAAATTAATTAATGTGACTTATATGTTTTGAATTTTGTAAAACGGACTTCATTTTTGAATTCATAATATCAAATATATCTTAGGGTGAATTTTTTGGGATTTTTCTGAAAAACTTCAATTTTTGATGAATAGTGAAACCACTAAGTGGTACTTATAAAAACTGATTTTCCGTTTAAATGAAATTTTGCCATCATTGTGTTTTGATTTTCAAAAATCTGACATACATGGTTGTCATTAAGAAGTAAAATGTGGTTCAATGAGATTAAAATAATTTTTTGGTGAATAGTAACTTATTAAGTTTTTAATCACGATTAGTGGTAATTAGTATGGTTTAAGGTAAAAATAATGCTTTAATAAAATGAGATGAGCTTGACACATGTCTTACCCTCATTGTTTGTATCATGGCCGACCAAGACAATCCATGGGTCAACTTGGGGACCCCATGGATCCACTTTGGTTGGGAAATGACATAAATAACATTTTATTTAATGTAAAAGTAAAATTGACACAAACATGATATGTTTTACTAAAACAATTTTTAAGTGAGGTTATACAAGTCATAATTTTGATTATAAATATTCATTGGAAATCTAAAAAGATTTCCTACATCATAGTATTTTTTTTATAATTTTGAGACATTAAATAAATTAAATTATTTATGACATAATAATAATGCAGCGATGACATCATTATTTGACGATTTAAATAAAATGGAAAGATAATGTAAAATCTATGAACTACACATGTCCAAAACTTATTGGATGAGTGGATTTCGAAGCCTTATCACCTTATCCACGAATTATATCAATGTGGGACCTTTTGAAACCGAAACACATTTTCAAATAAAGTAATATTTCTTTACTTTCCAAAAGTGCCCCTCTTCTCCTCTTATAAAAGGCCCCCACCTCTACCTCATTTAACACACTCCTCAAGCCTTTGGCTCGGCCAACCCCTACCCATTTACTCTCTACACATACCTCTCCTCATCCTAGAGGATTCCCTTTGGGCAGAATCCTTTCAAATGAAGCCTTTAGGCTCAAATCAAAAGGAGTTACACTTTTAAAGGTAATTCACTCTCTCATGTTCATTTGTTTTATTTTGCTTCTCCAACCCCCTAAACTCTTTTTATTTACTTATTTTGTAACAACACTAGTATCTTAAATATACTAGGATTTTTTTATAAGATTTATTCGAGCTACACTCTCACACAACTACATTAAATGGTTAAAGAACATACGGTTTCCGTGGATGGTGAAATTCTGCCTCCCGAAACAATGATTGTTCAATACTCATTTAACACCTTCAAAGGTGGCCATTATGATGTCACTATTTTTATATCTGATATATAATATGTTTATGTTTAATTTACGCTTCTGTATTTATCATTTTTGTCTTACCTTTATGGCTTCCATTATGGGTATACGCGATATCTTCATTTAAGGAAGTGCGGACTACCGCCCCCTCAAAGTGATTTGATTCGTTAAATACCATATGTGGGACTTATAAAGGATGGAACTATGATATTATATATGATATTATACTGTAATTATAATATACCTTTATATCATTATTATTCCATTCTATAAAATATGAAATAGAAATGAAAGTAGCGTTCATGTGTACGTACGGCTTACCGTCTCCATGAACGGTGCATTTCATTTCTTACCTCTAAATGATTATGTAATGTTATAAATGCATGCATGTACTGGATATATATGACATATATGATATCCAAATCATGAATATTATTCTGGATATAATAAACATTTGACCACACGAACAACATGTAATGGTAATAAGTCCACTTTCGACTTAAGAACCAAATATCGACAAAACAAACATTATTAACTTAAATGTTTACATAATGTTTATAACATGGAAATAAGTGATCTAATAGGAATAATGAACTAGAAAAAGGTTCTTAATAAAGTGGAAATTAACTCAAGTTTATTATTCAGGACGTTAAAGAACGATCGAGTCAAGTCGGACCCGAGGTAAGGGATCTTACTCCTCTCTTTCTTTTTAAGTACACTCTTTTATGTCATTCCTTTTAAAGCTCATCTTTCTTGTTATTGGGATGATATTTTATATTAATCCTACTGTAATTTTTATGTTCATGTGATGAGAGACCCTATTCTCTCTCATCAATCCATTTTGGAAGTTTTGATTGGCGCCGTTAGGCTGCCGAACTTTCGTAAGAGATCTAACTTCTCTCTTTCTTTTTAAGTACTCTCCTTTATGTCACTTATTTTAAGCTCCTATTTGTAATGTTGGGGGTTGTTCTTTTATATTCCTCTTTCTGTACATTATATTGTAATGTGATGATATACCCTGTTTGATCTCATCAATCCATATTCGGAAGTTTTATGTGGCGCCGTTAGGCTGCCGAGTTTTCGTGAGGGATTTTTCATCTCACTTTTATTCCCATGAGATTTATGCTACATTTGCCAAAAATTCCATTGAGTGGTGTATTTACTGCCCATTATTCTACTCTTTGTGTAATATACTTTCGTTTATGAGTATTTACATCAATGACCGATTGTCTTTCTTTCATGGGGTGTATGTTTTGAAAGATACCCAAGTCGGTAAGGGAACCTTTCACCCTCATCTTTTTTAAAAGACTTCTTTAATTGGGTCTTTTAATTTACATATTTTTATGTTGGGATATGTTCTCATACATCCTTATTGATGTAAATTTTATGTCCAAGTGATGAGATACACTTTTTATCTCTCATCAACTCATTTTGATGTGATGTCGTTAGGCTGTCAAGGGAACTTTTTAAACCAATTTCGATTTCTTTGGGTTCAACTTGTATTCATTGAATATGTCATCCATTGAATATGTGTGAATGACCTTTTATTGTTTTACACTTAATATCCACTTATATTGGGTGTATATATATTTGTCACACATATTTTTTGAGATTTATTTGTCCTTAATTTCAGGATACCTTCTTTATAAGGGATTTCATCACATTTGACATTTCTATTGAGGGCTCATTGTTGTTATGAACCAATTCACTCTTATATGGTGTATATACTGTCCTTTGGAGTATTATATCATGAATCCTTTTATTATCATGATATTATAAAAATCTGACTAAATGTTATTCCTCGATTATTGTATTCAAGTGTCTCTAATTTTGGTAAAAACCCTTTAACCAAAATATCGTTTTAAATGTTTTAATTATTTGTTCCTATTAATATCCATGTTTTAAAAATGGTTTTAAGGATTTATTTATATGGATATTAATGGTTTAAAATGTTAAAAGCTTCAAGTTGGTATGGGACTTCGTCTCAATCTCCTTTCGTTGAGGCATATTTTATTTTATACACAACTTTCTTTTATACGGTGTATAAACCCCTTTGACTTTTACGTTTATTCAAAAGGAATCTTTTTTATACGAAGTGTTTACTAAACGACAAAAGGGAATGTTTTTGTCCTACGTATGCGGCGACAATGAATTCTCTGCCGTCGTGACCGTTATTTGAGTTTCGGCTTCCTCTACAAGCCATACCTTCTTTTTAAAAGAAAAATAAATACCATGTTTTACTTTTCTTTTACTTTGGTATTGAAAATGGTTTTCATAATGTTTTTATTATATCAATGTGTTGTATTGATATCTCGTGATTGAAATGTGGAAATGTTATGTTTCCTTTATGCATGTTTTATGTGATATGATTATGTTATGGTTCTTGGGCATTATTATGAAGACGGGTGGTTCCGTGATAAACTAAGGGCGGGTGAGCCCGTTATAGCTCTCCAATGCATTGGGTAACGCGAAGGAGTGAAACGTTAAGGTTTATCCGAAGATATTTAGGGAATATACTGTGATGGGTATTCCAAACGTAACCAAGAGGGTTACTCCCAACGTAAGAATGTTATGAATGCCTCAAGTTACCTTTATGTCTTATGTTTTCTATGATTTATTCATTATTTGATATGCCTATGTTTTATGGGTAAAGTATGATTTCATTCTTATGTATTTATGAACTCATGTTTCCTTTCCATATTTTTATAACCCTTACTGAGCTTTTTATGCTCATCCCAAGTTTTTGAAATGTTTTTCACAGGTCAAGGGAAAGGTACATGATGTGATGATAGTGACAAGGATGTGTCAAGAAAGAATCCGTGTTTTATTTTAAATAGGTTTCCGTTGATGGGAAGAATGAATATTGTCTTTTATGTAACCACTTTGTTTAAATGTGGAATGTAATGCAAGTTTCATGATCTAATTCTCTAAAACTCTAAACCTGAAAATATCCTCAATGTGTAATCTTGTAATAACTCAAGATTAAGTAAGGTTTAAGGCTGGGGCCTTATAGTTGGTATCAAAGGTCGGTTTAGATAACGTTAGAGGTTAGGGTATTCTTTAAGCATAATTGACAATTACCATAATGGTTAGGATTTCAGAAAGAGTCTTAGTTTTAGATAAAGTGAATGAGTAAGTATATCTTATTGTCTATCTTACTCATTAGTACATGATGGTTTTGTTGATATACTCACACTGACCTTTTTGGTTTTAGTAAATGGCTGGATCTAGCTGGCACCAAAGTAACAGTGGATGTGAAGGAAACTGTGACAGTTTTTTGAGCAAGCAACTGAATGATATGGGAGCTGCAATGAGAACTCTTTTGATTATCCTCAACCAACTATCTGGAGTCATGATTGACCACCTAAACCTTGGAGATTTCTCTAAGGCATCATATATGCAAGAAACAAATCCCTACGGAAGTACTGGTAATAATCATAAAGGTAAGTGTGTTCAAAAACCTATGTGTCAAAGATGTGGAAAGAAACACCTAGGAAAATGTTTCAAAGGGACAGAAATATGCTATAGATGTGGAAATGAAGGTCATAAAGCAAGAACCTTCCATGGAAAAAGGAAGCATCCAGTTGACTCGAGGAAAGGGAAAGAAGTTCTTTCTGAGGGATCAATTGAATGTTTTAAATGTGGTGTGCATGGCCATTATGCAAACACATGTCCTATTAAGAAGTTTCGTGAATGGGGTCTTCAAGAGCGTACCAATATCCGTTTACCAATACCTAATGCCATTCCAAATGAGGATGAAGAAACTGACAATGACCAATCAAAGGTATGTACTATTTCATGACTATTGTTTTCTTATTTTGGAATCTTAGGATATGATTCATGATTTTGATTGTAGGAAAGAGGTATTTCGGAATAAGTTGGAAAGGAATGGATAATGGATCATGAAGAATGTTGAATGAGTAAGATGTCAACATATGAGGGCTTCAAGAGTTAGGGTGAAATTCTTTAGAGTATTAAGTCTCTTTTGATGATGGGATTACATTAGAAGACTTTTTATATTATGTGTAACTCTGATGTTTAATATAGGAAAATTTTATTCAAGTAATAGTTATCTTTTCTTTTGTGGACATAGTTATAAAGAACCATTTGGGTTTATATGATCCTTACTTTTGAGGTAATTATGGGTTA
The DNA here is from genome assembly GCA_963277665.1 of Viscum album. Lineage (NCBI taxonomy): Eukaryota > Viridiplantae > Streptophyta > Magnoliopsida > Santalales > Viscaceae > Viscum > Viscum album. The sequence continues at coordinate 1,197,572,649 of OY728139.1, forward strand.
AAATATGTTATGATTGAAGTGAAAGGCATGAGATAAAATTGAGGTTAAATTATGTTATGGTTATTTTTGATGATTTTATCCCTTTTTGGGTAATGATTTGAGAATTATATAGTTTTGGAAAAAGTACAACACGCAGACCGTGTGACAACCCGTCGCGTCGGACAATGCTGCAGGAATCGAACCCACAACCAAAGTGCGATTGGTATTTATCACCTACCACTGGACTACGTGAATCCCCTGGTTAGTTTGACTGATTATTTTTAGTTATATGATTTTATGAATTAAGAGTAAGTTGATTTTGGAGGATATGTGATTAGGATAATTACTTTTCAATGTGAGACTTTAGGAGCAACTGATGTTGTTTGGAGATAAATGTTACGATTTAACTTGGAAGACTATGTGACTAAATCCTTAAAATATTTGGGTTTCAATCTTATATTGGTTTACATTGAATAATTTTATGGACAAATTGTTTATCGGATGGTCCTCGTTGAACTTTGGGTTTTGTTGGACAAATTTTGGAGATTAAGAATAGATTTTATTTTTATAAGGGGTTATCCTTTTCTGGATTATCTGATCTTTTACTAACCTTTTTGGTTTTGGTATTGGTTAAAGCCTAAAAACATGGGATGTATATAGTTATCTTTTGGGGATTAGGTGATTCTCTAGAAGTTGATTATAGTACTCTTAATGCGAACAAGTCTCCCTAAATACTCATCTTTTGGAAAAAATATGAGTTTGACTAAGGAATCTAGTAAAAGTTGAAAGTCAACATGATAAGTGATTATGCTTCCTTATGAATAAATTCCTCAATAAAAAGTAACTTAAAACAAAAATGTTGTCTATTAACTTTTCCTACTGGGGAATCGAATACCGTTTAACCCATCACAAGTTTGTGATTTTCTCGTGGTTAACTTTCTCCTAAACATGTTTTCTATCACTCTCCATCAGAACATGACCCTTTGTTTTTTCCTCCATGTCCATATTTTCATACATGGAATCCTAGTATGGGTTAACTCGGGTGACCTTTGTACTTATCTTTCTTTATTTTAAAGTGATTTTTTTACCGACTCTTCTCCGATGTGGGACGTTCAAGGATGTTTCCAAGCGCAATTTTAAAATTGCGAGGACGCAATTCCCAAAAGGGGGGAAGGATGTAACACCCCAGGTAAATAAGGAATATGACATTTTCATATTTATCCATATTTGTGAATAAAATATTAATATGACTTTAAAGGGGACGCTATGCTCGATGGCGTACCCAACACGCAACAACGAGTTTCTTGGGAATCTTACGTTGCACTCTAATAATAAAATAATATTATTCTAAATGGTAGTTAACATGTAGCCATTGTAATGGCAGGAATGGATAGAAATAACTAAAATATGATTATATATGTTCTTAAATTTTTTTACATTTATACAATAAAAGATAAAGGCTTAAAATACGGAAAGAATTCAATTTTAGGCGTATATGCCCTAGTTTTCACTAAAGGTTCACTTATCACCTTTTGATGGAGAACCATCATTAAATATAGTTTTGTTCACTCTTAAACATTCTTTTGGACCAAATAAAACTCTTATTATGAATCGGGACATCAAAATTTATTTTGTGTAAATTTTTGGTATCTTTCCGATAAAGTTCTTTTTTTTAATGAATAGTGTAAAATGTTGTATTTTAATTCAAAACCACTTTTTAATCTAATTTATTTATATGATTAGATTATATTTTGAATTTTTTTTAAAGTGAAATTAGAAAATATTTTTACCATTAAATCCAATAGTGGTCGTTGGAATCAATTTCACTTTGAAATCAGACTTAAACTAGTGTGAATCTTTTGATACTTATTGTTTCATAAAACACGCTATTTTTCATGACAGCGGGAATTAATTATTAAATTAATTAATGTGACTTATATGTTTTGAATTTTGTAAAACGGACTTCATTTTTGAATTCAGAATATCAAATATAGCTTAGGGTGAATTTTTTGGGATTTTTCTGAAAAACTTCAATTTTTGATGAATAGTGAAACCACTAAGTGGTACTTATAAAAACTGATTTTCCGTTTAAATGAAATTTTGCCATCATTGTGTTTTGATTTTCAAAAATCCGACATACATGGTTGTCATTAAGAAGTAAAATGTGGTTCAATGAGATTAAAATAATTTTTTGGTGAATAGTAACTTATTAAGTTTTTAATCGCGATTAGTGGTAATTAGTGTGGTTTAAGGTAAAAATAATGCTTTAATAAAATGAGATGAGCTTGACACATGTCTACCCTCATTGGTTGTATAATGGCCGACCAAGACTAGCCATGGGTCAACTTGGGGACCCCATGGATCCAATTTGTTTGGGAAATGACATAAATAACATTTTATTTAATGTAAAAGTAAAATTGACACAAACATGATATGTTTTACTAAAACAATTTTTAAGTGAGGTTATACAAGTCATATTTATGATTATAAATATTCATTGGAAATCTAAAAATATTTCCTACATCATAATATTTTTTTATAATGTTTAGACATTAAATAAATTAAATTATTTATGACATAATAACGATGCAGTGATGACATCATTATTTGACGATTTAAATAAAATGGAAAGATAATGTAAAATCTATGAACTACACATGTCAAAAACTTATTGGATGAGTGGAATTAGAAGCCTTATCACCTTATCCACGAATTATATCAATGTGGGCCCTTTTGAAACCGAAACACGTTTTCAAATAAAGTAATATTTCTTTACTTTCCAAAAGTGCCCCTCCTCTCCTCTTATAAAAGGCCCCCACCTCTACCTCATTTAACACACTCCTCAAGCCTTTGGCTCGGCCAACCCCTGCCCATTTACTCTCTCCACATCCCTCTACTCATCCTAGAGGATTCCCTTTGGGAAGAATCCTTTCAAAGGAAGCCTTTAGGCTCAAATCAAAAGGAGTTACAGTTTTAAAGGTAATTCACTCTCTCATGTTCATTTGTTTTATTTTGCTTCTCCAACCCCCTAAACTCTTTTTATTTACTTATTTTGTAACAACACCAGTATCATCAATATACTAAGATGTTGTTATAAGATTTATTCGAGCTAAACTCTCACACAACAACATCAAATGGTTAAAGAACATACGGTTTCCGTGGATGGTGAAATTCTGCCTCCCGAAATGATGATTGTTCAATACTCATTTAACACCTTCAAAGGTGGCCATTATGATGTCACTATTTTTATATATGATATATAATATGTTTATGTTTTATTTACGCTTCTGTATTTTTCATTTTTGTCTTACCTTTATGTCTTCTATTATGGGTATACGCGATATCTTCATTTAAGGAAGTGCGGACTACCGCCCCCTCAAAGTGATTTGATTCGTTAAATACCATATGTGGGACGTATAAAGGATGGAACTATGATATTATATATGATATTATACTGTAATTATAATATACCTTTATATCATTATTATTCCATTCTATAAAATATGAAATAGAAATGAAAGTAGCGTTCATGCGTACGTACGGCTTACCGTCTCCATGAACGGTGCATTTCATTTCTTACCTCTAAATGATTATGTAATGTTATAAATGAATGCATGTACTAGATATATATGACATATATGATATCCAAATCATGAATATTATTCTGGATATAATAAACATTTGACCACACGAACAACATGTAATGGTAAGAAGTCCACTTTCGACTTAAGAACCAAATATCGACAAAACAAACATTATTAACTTAAATGTTTACATAATTTTTATAACATGGAAATAAGTGATCTAATAGGAATAATGAACTAGAAAAAGGTTCTTAATAAAGTGGAAATTAACTCAAGTTTATTATTCAGGACGTTAAAGAATGATCGAGTCAAGTCGGACCCGAGGTAAGGGATCTTACTCCTCTCTTTCTTTTTAAGTACACTCTTTTATGTCATTCATTTTAAAGCTCATCTTTCTTGTTATTGGGATGATCTTTTAAATTAATCCTACTGTAATTTTTATGTTCATGTGATTAGAGACCCTATTCTCTCTCATCAATCCATTTTGGAAGTTTTGATTGGCGCCGTTAGGCTGCCGAACTTTCGTAAGAGATGTAACTTCTCTCTTTCTTTTTAAGTACTCTCCTTTATGTCACTTCTTTTAAGCTGTTATTTGTAATGTTGGGGGATGTTCTTTTATATTCCTCTTGCTGTACATTATATTGTAATGTGATGAGATACCCTATTTGATCTCATCAATCCATATTCGGATGTTTTATGTGGCGTCGTTAGGCTGTCGAGTTTTCGTGAGGGATTTTTCATCTCACTTTTATTCCCGTGAGATTTATGCTAAAATTGCCACAAATTCCATTTAGTGGTGTATTTACTACCCATTATTCTACTCTTTGTGTAATATACTTTCGTTTATGAGTATTTACATCAATGGCCTATTGTCTTTCTTTCATGGGGTGTATGTTTTGAAAGATACCCAAGTCGGTAAGGGAACCTTTCACCCTCCTCTTTTTTAAAAGACTTCTTTTATTGGGTCTTTTAATTTACATATTTTTATGTTGGGATATGTTCTCATACATCCTTATTGATGTAAATTTTATGTCCAAGTGATGAGATACACTTTTTATCTCTCATCAACTCATTTTGATGTGATGTCGTTAGGCTGTCAAGGGAACTTTTTAACCCAATTTCGATTTCTTTGGGTTCAACTTGTAGTCATTGAATATGTCATCCATTGAATATGTGTGAATGGCGTTTTATTGTTTTACACTTAATATCCACTTATATTGGGTTTATATATATTTGTCACACATATTTTTTGATATTTATTTGTCCTTAATTTAAGGATACCTTCTTTATAAGGGATTTCATCACATTTGACATTTCTATTGAGGGCTGATTGTTGTTATGCACCAATTCACTCTTATATGGTGTATATACTGTCCTTTGGAGTATTATATCATGAATCCTTTTATTCTCATGATATTATAAAATTCTGACTAAATGTTATTCCTCGATTATTGTATTCAAGTGTCTCTAATTTTGGTAAAACCCCTTTAACCAAAATATCGCTTTAAATGTTTTAATTATTTGTTCTTATTAATATCCATGTTTTCAAAATGGTTTTAAGGATTTATTTATATGGATATTAATGGTTTAAAATGTTAAAAGCTTCAAGGTGGTATGGGACTTCGTCTCAATCTCCTTTCGTTGAGGCATATTTTATTTTATAGACAACTGTCTTTTATACGGTGTATAAGCCCCTTTGACTTTTACGTTTATTCAAAAGGAATCTTTTTTATACGAAGCGTTTACTAAACGACAAAAGGGAATGTTTTTGTCGTACGTATGCGGCGACAACGACTTCTCCGCCGTCGTGATCGTTATTTGAGTTTCGGCTTCCTCTACAAGCCATACCTTCTTTTTAAAAGAAAAATAAATACCATGTTTTACTTTTCTTTTACTTTGTTATTGAAAATGGTTTTCATAATGTTTTTATTATAGCAATGTGTTGTATTGATATCTCGTGATTGAAATGTGGAAATGTTATGTTTCCTTTATGCATGTTTTATGTGATATGATTATGTTATGGTTCATGGGCATTATTATGAAGACGGGTGGTTCCGTGATAAACTAAGGGCGGGTGAGCCCGTTATAGCTCTCCAATTCATTGGGTAACGCGAAGGAGTGAAACGTTAAGGTTTCTCCGAAGCGATTTAGGGAATATACTGTGATGGGTATTCCAAACGTAACCAAGAGGGTTACTCCCTACGTAAGAATGTTATGAATGCCTCAAGTTACCTTTATGTCTTATGTTTTCTATGATTTATTCATGATTTGATATGCCTATGTTTTATGGGTAAAGTATGATTTAATTCTTATGTATTTATGAACTCATGTTTCCTTTCCATATTTTTATAACCCTTACTGAGCTTTTTATGCTCATCCCAAGTTTTTGAAATGTTTTTCACAGGTCAAGGGAAAGGTACATGATGTGATGATAGTGTCAAGGATGTGTCAAGAAAGAATCCGTGTTTTATTTTAAATAGGTTTCTGTTGTTGGGAAGAATGAATATTGTCTTTTATGTAACCACTTTGTTTAAATGTGGAATGTAATGCAAGTTTCATGATCTAATTCTCTAAAACTCTAAACCTGAAAAGATCCTCAATGTGTAATCTTGTAATAACTCAAGATTAAGTAAGGTTTAAGGCTGGGGCCTTATATTAGGTCTCGTAGATTTAGGTCTTATTGATATTATCCTGTTGTGTTCCATTTTACGATCATGCATATAAGACCATGATGCAATCTAGTTTAATTTAATATTATAAGGATATTGTTTCTATTCAGTTTATCATCATGAAACTTTGTTAAATTTTCAATTCAGTGTTGGTCTGATCCATACACATGGAGGGGGAAATATTTAAGTTGTGTCTAGATCCATGAATGAAAATTCGATCATCATTATATATCATGTGTCTGTAAGAATAAATCCACACACAATTCTTGAACAATGTTGTGGTGGGTGACGAGAACCAAATATCAGGTTCCGCTCAACAAAGGACTAAAATGTCATATAGTTTTATGTTGTGCACCAAGGAAATGAACCATGTAGTTTTCAATCATATAGTGAGGAAATTTTTATATAGTTTAACATCATGTGACTAGGATGTTAAGTTATATTGTTTAATTTTTAACATCATACAATATGACATATTTTAGTTTTATGTTGTACGACTATGACCATATGTTGTTCCTTTCAATGTTAATCATACACATATATAATGTTATTTAGAATAACATTACACAATAAGGATAATGTTTTCAGGAAGTTTTATGTTATGAGTTTTGAATGATTATATATTTCTCACCTGAATAATTTCATGAAAAAACCCCAATAGGTAGTAATAATAGAATCTTAATCCATCAAAATTATGGAAAAAAAATTAGAGATGACCTTGTGTATGGCGTAAGGTCCCTCCCACTCAAGCTCAGTAATTGGAGGTTTCCTCCATGTAATCATCTAATTATTAAAGTCCATAATCAATTCAACTTGGATGAATCAGTGTAGGTGGGGTTTATTGTTATATTCTTTGGTTGTCCTATTTTGATGGACTTCTAAGTGATGGAATGTGTGTATTATTTTATAATCAAGTCTCTCAAATTCATCCATTTGTTTTTTTTTCTCATCGATAGATAGGTGGCTATATATAGTAATGTATAGTGACGAAAATTGGATCTATATTGGTAGGAACTCTTTTATCTTTTATACTGGTGAATACGGGGTCACCCACATGGTAGTGTGGATAGTACATTAATAGACCCACAAGGAATGCCTGAGCTTGTTAAGGAATAATTTTTTATCCATATCCACAATCTTCTAGACTAATATTCATAGGGGTTTTTAAGGAATATATCATTTTATTAGTCACAACAACGGTGCATGATTAATTATTGGATTTCATTTATGATGGTTGATGGATAAACATTGTGTACACCTTGTAGGAATTAAACTTCATGGTGATTTTTCATTTTTCCTCCATCATTGAGGTCGAGATGTAAAAATGTGGATATATTTGATTGGGAACCTAAAACCTGAATTGTCAGAAATGTAATCTCCCATATGAACATTGTTTGTGACAGTAACAGACTCTTTTCCATCAATTCACATGGAATGGAATCTATCATATCCACATTTCTGGAGAAATTTCCAGTGATTTTTACCATTATAAAAAGTTCCGTTGGTCTCTCATTTTCATATTTTCTTTTTTCTGGCTCAATATAATGAGAGAACTCCATTTTTAGATATTATATATTTGGAATCGACTAATTTATTGTCAGATCATTCAATATTGGGATGGGATTAACATTTTAAATTTTGATCATAATGATATAGAAAAATGGTGAGGCCATTTGGTGGCGGTTGATGTAGTAGATTGTTTCATCTATGTATGGATTGGACAAATCCTTGGAAAAATTCTTTAATGCAACATATTTTGAATTTTTTGATAACGGGGTGTGATTTAATGTCAGTTCTATGGGGATTTTTTCAAGTAGGATTCAAATATAGTCATGAAGTGGGACTAGATCTTCCTTTCTAATGGAATAATCATTATTTATCTTCATGAATACCATATTTGAATCACATCTCTCCTTTAAGAGGTTTAGTGTCACTTGATGCACCAATTTTAGCAATTAGATGAGGGATTGATATACACAGTCATTGATTTTATAGCCTTCTAACAATAAGAATGTGTAAGGAAATACAATCTTTAATAAAGAGATATCCAACACCCCAACGCATCATTTTTGATCGGTGGGTCTTCCACTCTCTTCCTTATTGGACTTATGGATGCACCATCAAAATATATATACCATATCTGTGGGACCTTTTAAATAGTGAAATCTCTTCATCGGGTAATTCAGTATTTAATGACATTTCTTTTGTAGATGAATAAATTACAAGGATATTTTCAATGGCTTGGATGATTACCACATTCTAAAGTAAATAATAATTTCAAGTTACTCTAGGATATACAGAAATTATTCCATATATCTAGTCCAGATAGGACATCTAATTATGTATTTGGATGAGTCATTACAAGAGACCAAGTGGACCTCGTCATTCTGTTGATAGAGCCTTAGATTCTAAACTGGGAATATTAATTCTAGTAACTATTATCGATATGATTATAATGATTCTCATTGTTGAAAAATGTTCAACTGAGATACTAAAGGTTATTTTTTCATTCCCTATGTCATTATTTTGTTGATGGAATGTTCATAGTGATTATTCAAAGTCTATCAAGTATCGAATGAGTAGTTTCCCTTCAATACTCAGCATCAGCACAGGTAGGATCAAAATTTATTTCTTGGGGATGTTTAATTCGTCTTAATAGTCATATATTAACTGATATATGACCCTGTTATTCATCAACCTGGTGGAGGGAAAAAACATTCATTTGAGGTTCTCTATAGAGCACCTAAAGATGACATGGGGTCCATAAAATCCTTTCAACTCTATGAGGATCTGAGGTGGTTAAATTTTAATCATATAATTTCTATTCTCAAGGTAAAATTTGATTACAATATGAAATAGGAATAAGTCTATAAATTTCCATATAGTGACCTCCAAAACACATATCATGGGGTTCATCTTCAGGCATTGTTGTGGTAGTTTTACTAATATTATCTCAATATCCACCAATTGGTCAGAACATTATTGATAATTAACCACACAATCACCAATGTATCATTCTATGAACCTTATCAAGAGGGGTTTGATGATATTATTTATGGAATTTTGATATGTACCACCAACATTCTTCAATCCAAATTTTATTACTAAATAAAAAATTAATATCTAGGGGGCATAAAAGTGGTGTATTATTCATATATTTGGGCCATTTAGATTTTATTATTTCCTCAATAGACATCCATGAAAGAGATGTCATGATAGACACATGTATCCCCAATATGAGATTTTGTAATAAAAATAAAAAAATAACCTATTTCAAAATGCTTCATAAGATCTATAAATCCAATGAAAACCTAGAATTTCCATTGATTCTTTGTTTCCAGATTTATATTTGCTAGAATTTTTGGATAATAGAGTTTACAAATTAATGTGGAATTGATTATCTTTCCATCTTCATCAACAATTTTGATATCTTGAGTCTTGTGTGTCCTTCTAGTGACCTATTTTTTAACCATTGGTTTTCTGGTAGGTATAAGGGGTGAATGTCTATATACTGATGATGTTCAGTTATCCATTTTTAATTCTATGAAAAGAATATTGATCCTGATTTATAAAGGATTCATATATATCATATTTCATGTAACATGTGGACACTATGATCAATGTTATCCAATGGCCCTCTTTTGTACCGAAATTAATTTCATGGTGTTCATCAATGGGGGTAGAAAAAGTTATTTAAATACAAGACGAGAGATCCTAATATCACCATCTTTTTCCTCTTCCTCTTCCTCTTATAATGATATCGGTGGGGATGTTTTTATTGAAAGAATCTATTTACAGTTAGAAGAGGAATAGTCATTTTAAATTCAATATTATAATGTGAATTTCCCTGACAATACTGATGGTGTGAGGTATCATAAATGTTATATAAGGGATTGGAATGAGGGACAGAAAAGGTTTTTCTTTATCCTAATTTGGCGTTGATGATGATGTAGGGATCTGTTGAATCACATGTGATTGAATAGTGAACATTCATTTATCATTTTCCACTATCTAATGACTCAATGTCCTTCATGACTGATGCCATAAAGGTTTCCGAATGTGACCTCATATTTAGACCCATTACATTGATATTATGGATGAGAAGAACATAATTATTACTTCTATGTTTTAAGGGATTGTACGAGTTCATTTCTAGAATATTTTGGAACATGAACCAAGAAAAAACATCGATCATGGTTCGTTTCCGTTTACTTTGACTGACTCTTTCATAAATATATTGTGTTTTAAAATATTATAATGGGGCCTTATCACTAAAAAATATATCAAATTTTCCATTAATTCAATATTTGATTCATTTGTGGTATGATTAGTGGATTTCTACATGCGGATGATACCATGGACTTTCCAGTAGAATATTTAATGTGGTGTCTTTCTGAATAACCATAAATTTTTAATCAGATACCAGGTCTCTAAACATGGCCTTAATAATGATAATAACAAAAATCCTTCTATGTTCTCTTATCATAACATTGTTTTTTTATTTTATGAGGTTACAAGTCGGCTTCAATATACCCAATATAACAAATTCATTAGACTAAAAAGAAGTTGAATACAAATATTTTTTCATTGAAATAATATCATATATCAACATCAATTATAATTCTAGACACATATAAGGGTTTTATGTGTCCTTGTATAAAAGAATATTTATCATATTCGATGAATAATGTTATTCTATGGCACTGCAGAATATATATATATATATATGAATATGATATACAATAGTAGTATTTTCATTAGCTTCAAACTCTTTATGTATTGAAAAATCCTCTATTACAGCTTCTTAAAGGTATTTCGGTAGACTTTGAGCATTTTGGATTGAAGAAATTGATGTAACATGCGAAAATTTATTATTAATTTTATATTATTTAGCTAAATGGAAACACATCCAAATAGAAGGTTATTTTTTGGGTACTTTATGGGCTTATTTACATGATGGTGGAATTTAATCCCTTAAAACATGAGTTTAAGGCACACTAATCCTTAGTGGGTTGGGTCGTCTAGGTCGGAATGCATGACATTGATGATTAGATGAAAATGTAACCTCTATTATATCGTACTGTATTACTAGGACAATTCAATAAATATCAAATTTTGGGGACCTTTTTTTCTCTCATTCTCTCCCCTGGAGGGCTCTCTCGTGAGTTTTTAAGCAAAGATGGTCCGAGCAGCGATGTTTTTGACATATTGAATTCTATCAGGACTGAATATTCCACTATATACTCGGTCCTTATTGCCTCTCCCCCAAATTCACCAATCAGATATATGGAATATGGGTCTATTTAAATATTCATTATCATAATATGGATCCATTATGTGAATAATATTAATAGAATTGAATATTAACTCTCCATCTGATGAGGACATTTTCTGTATAGTTAAATCTTGTTGTACCTTTCAGCAGGGTTATGCCCATGATTTAGGGAGTGATGTGATAAAGGGTCATATAGTTAAATCCATATTTGACCATTTAATAGGTTCATATTCATTCATTTTTTCCCTCTAACAACAATTGACTTTCAAAGATGACTGTACTAGGTCATCTCAAAAAGCATAAACATTATTATACAGTTCATAAGACCAGTTTTTCTTCTGATACCTTTACTCATATTGATGAGGATGGATTTTGTGTTCATGCTTGGGAGGGGGTCTCATGTTATATGGTTCATTCATTGGAACTAGAGCTGTTGTAAGGCTTATCCTATGTGTGACTGCAACAACCTCTACTTTTTTTCTTCCCATCACTGAAGCTGATAGAATTTATTGGTAAATGGGCTCAGTTCACATTATGGAATCATAAAATTTTTTAGCAACCTCAATGAAATAACCAAAACCTCATATTTTTTATTCATGGATGAGTGTTGTTCACAAATCATCTCAGAGATGCATTACACATATATTTAAAAAAAATTAGGTGGTAACTGTGTGTTCTGGTTGTTGGTAAACCACTTCAAATTAACAATGAAATCTGATAAAAACATATTCTGTTACTATTTTTAGTTCAATATGCTGATTAATATTTTATTATATACCGTTGATCTAAATTTAATGGGATGATTTTGATTTATTTATTACTATGATGAAATTTACAAATAAAAAAATGGTCTAATATACAAAGGTAAGCCCTTGATGTTTTTTTATGATGCATCTATGTATTGCTACATCATTCTCTAATGGGGTCCACATAATGAGATCAAAAGTTGATAAGAAATTCATCAAATCTTTCTCTAGATCCCTTAATCCATTAAAAATATGATGTGTAGTGTTCCCAAATTGGGGGGTGGGGGTGGGGGTTCAGATCAACCCATTCAATGTAAGGACACATTTATGGTCATACTAGTGAACAACATTAATCAATTGTTTTTAATCATGTTTTCAATTAATAAATATTATTTCTAATCCTTTAACAGATATCTAGTTTATTTGGGCTGGAGTCACAATATTTAGATCCATCTAGGGAATCACTATTTGTACTGTTGGTGGGTAAAATGCATGGGGCTTAGCCCCTAAGGATGTTTCGGACCCTAACCTAGTTGTGTGACAAAGGGACGGAATCCTTGATATCCCACTATCAAGGGGTTAAACTATAATGGCCTTTGTTTTTGAATGTTGATATAATATTCTAGTTCTAATTCAGTTTTCATAGTCAAACCACTTTGTTGAGGTACAATGGTTTGGATTTCATGTTGAGTCTTTGCATATAGAACATATCAAATAAGAACGATTCCTCAGTGTATTTATGAATGGAGAATTATTAACACTATCATCTCTTACTCTTACTTGGGAATTTTTCCCTCAATTATGTGGGTATCAACCACTTTAGGGGTGGGTGACACACAACCATTCTTTTAGACTAATCTTTGATGGATTATCACTGAGGGGGAATAGATGGAGTGATTGAGGGGATTTTGAAATTCATAGAAAGCCCATAGTTCTATGTACGCTCACCTCATTCAATTATTTTTGTGTGGACTATATTATGAACTAAAACTTCCTATTTCTTCTCCTATGTATTTTACTCACATACTTTTCCATCTATAGGGGTGGTTTTTAAAAATTCCATCAATTCCTAACACATTGATAGCTTTTTTCAGTCTCATTAATTGTTTTTCTGTTTTTTCAAACCATGAGGGCTTTTCATCTATTACATTGGTCCTCCATGAATTTTTTGGTGAACTGTAATCCAAAGGGAATATGCAAAAAATGTTTTTCAATGTGTTCCAAGAGAAGACACTGGGTCATGGGATAAGAATAACATATAAGATTCTTTATGAGACATTCTCTCTAGTTGAGAGAGGACTAAATTATGTTGAGAAGGAGGTTGTTGTTGTAAAAACACCCATATCTAATTGGATGTGGATATTCCCATTCTATTTTCAAAACCATTCAACCTGTTTTTATAACCATGATAGTTGTGATAAAAAAATCCCCCACAATATGGTATTGGGTTACTCCATGATTGTTTTTTCTTCAACTATCATGGATTAATTCAGGATTGTATGTATCTATTTTTGAACATGGGTGTGATTTTTGGTATGTCCAACACCAAATAATCCTATAGATGAATAAATTTGTGAAATTTTGTAATACTTGATGGTTGAATTCCTTTAATCGGTAGTTTTTATCAATATTTTTAGATTTATTAAGAAATATTCTATTGATTTATCACTCTCTTGTAGAATGAATTTTGTGAGAGTCGATTAGGGATAATTTTTTTTCAGAATATTTTCTACTGTTAATATAAACTATTTAATAAATTCATCTTAAGATTATGATGTTACATGATGTATCTTTTGTTTGGATCTACTAATTAGGTGTAGTTTTTGAATGCAAGGAACCACACATGCTCCATCCACTTATATTAACACTATATGCGGAATCTACAATTAGATTAAACAATTACTTTGAAAAATTATGACATGCACATTGACGGTATTCCATTGTCTTTCTGGTGTTGGACTTCATTCCACAGGGGAAGCCGCCAAGTCAATATGGAACTGTATCCCATTTAGTGCATTGATGTGACTAGGGTTTTCTTCACAAGGTAACACATTTTGTTTTAAATGATGAAGAGAGTTCAATCTATTGATGTAAATTATGAACATATAATTTTAAAAAAATACCAAATGAATGAAATATTGAGGAATAAATAAATGCATGAACAAAAGTGGTATATCTACTTTATCCAAATTTTTTATCATTTTCATCTGGTTTTATTCATATTTTATGAGATAATCTCTAATTTGGTCCAACCATTGTGGTTGCTTCTATGATTCATCAATTTTAACAGATATATTGGTAGGTAATTTCATCATTAATATTGAATATAAATTCATCTAATGGTGTTTCGGATAATAATCATTTCCTTGGTCTGTCTTTCTGATGAGAAAGGATTCCATTTTCGATGATGTGAAATTAGGCATGACTGGCATTATCTTCCAATGTTCCTTACGGTTGGAGGGTTGTCACATCATTAAATATCTAATGGGAGGACCTTCATGATGAAGTGGAATTCCATTATTGGGTGGACTACTATCGCATATTTATGTATGACTATGAGGAATGATGATGCAACATTGACAATGGGGATGAACTTCAGAGTGGATAATAGAAAGGGGAGGAAGACCTTGTTGTTTAATATTCAATCCACACTAATGGAATATTTGGAACTCATCGGAATATGGGATTTTGTGATCTATAAAATTATGGACATGAAGAAATCCATCATGGTATGATGTCCGGGGTGGTCCTTCGAAATTGGTACACCAACTTCTATAATCTTTTACTGAATAATTTGTACCCTGATCATACATTGAAAAATTTATGAAGGACTCAAGAACACCTTCATTAAGCAGAGAATGAACATATATTATCTATTGGTTTTCAATCATCTTATGCAGATGCTTTTTTTCGGATGCCATCATGTTTGGGACAAGGGATCTTCTTAGGGTTTGTGATTTTCCTAAAAAGATTATAATTTTATAGGCTCCTATGTCAGTACATGTGTATTCCAAAATTATTCTCGAATCCTGGAATGGGTATGTTTTACCATAGAGTGGCCATTTTATTAGACTAATTAACTCCATTTTAAATAAGAGTGGTATTCATTTCATTGTTGGTATATCATGGATAATCCATCTCGCGACCCACCATGATAAGAGAAGATGTGTGTGTATTCCTGTAATTGAGGCTCATATTTTTTGGTGATTCATCCCAACTATAGTGATAGTGTTGTATGGCTATCCCACTTTCACCACCGCTTCATCAATTACATCATAAAATATTTGTTATATGTGGGAGAAGATTTTAGTCCACCCATTCTCCATTGTCAAGATGTTATTGTTAATTTTAAATGTTGGTAGAGGGATATTTACCATTCCATTGAGGGTTGTATTCCTACATTTTTCCTCCATTTACGGTAAGTCTGTACTGACAGTAGTCATGTGTGGGGAGAGAGGTATTGGTCTGTCCCCATTTTTTGTAGATACTTGAAGATAGGTTTCTTCAATTTTTTATAGGTTAGTATGATAGAATTTATATGTGTGGTTAGTTGTGACATATTTTACTTTGATAGTTAGCATATTTGGTTGGGGGGAATTGCTGACACGGGAATGTCATTGTTCATTATTGCAGTTTGCTGCTGAATTTATCTAGAGGACTTCCCTAGATGTTTCTGACTTTTTCTAGAAGGCTTATATGGTGTGGGATGTAGTTTTGTCCTCCTCATGGTTTGCACCAAATTTTATTCAGCAGCATTGGGAGAGGTATTATAGGTTTGAACCAACTATTTAATTCATGGGTTCTTACCTATGTGGGCTATCATGCATGTTCAGTTATGAGTCAACTAGTCTGGTGATTCAAGGAAAACACCCTCATCATTATGGGGGCCTGTCATTTTAAGATGGTTCCATCATAATATCATTATAGTAACCCTTTTTTGGGACCCATTTCATGTATTTATGAGGCTTTTAGTGAACTTTTGATCATCCTCTATAGGATAAGGAAGGATTTTTTTCGGAATTATATGGATATGTCATCTAAATGTTTTGGGATGAATTTTTTTTATTCTGCTTCAATGCAAAAAACCGTAATTGAGTGGATGGATTGATGAGCTTCATAATATCAACTGAATTTCAAGTAGTCTCCCAGATATGGATAGTAAATTTTAGGTGGTACTCCCTAACAAGTTCATTTGAATCCTAGTGTTAGAGATGCTGGGTTTGTGATGGCTTCCAATGTTTGGTCAAGGATCGAGCTAGTGTATTGACCCAAACATATGTATGTGGGAACATGTATGATTCATTTTTTATTAAAGTGTGATATTGTTAATGTTTTGGGATTAAATGTGAAAAAAATACAAGAAAACCCGATCTAATCAGCATCTTCATAAATTAAATCATGCATAATTGACACTTTTATTTTTACCTCTCTGATTATGAGTTTGAAAGGGGGTCTGTAGTGGGTGAATCACTCATCTTGGTTAAATATATATGTTGTGTTCACAATTTTTTGTCCCAATTTTTTTCTTGAATTTTGATTTTATGCTCTACATATTTATTGTCGTGGTTTAAATGGATGAACAATCATTAACTTATGATTTACCAATTTTAGATGGTCCCCAAGTAGTTTTATTCTGGGATATAGAAACACCGAATAGTTCCCTTATTGCATATGTTTATGACCCTAAATTTGCAATGGATTTATGTTGTTGGTAAGTGGTCTAAAAACACATAAGTACTCGAATTTTTTAGGAGAATGTTATTTTGGGATCATAAATCCATTTTAATGGTGAAATAATTTCTAACTATGGAACTCTCTTAATGATTTATGTCATATTCCTGAATCCTTCATTAACTCCTTAAGATGAAAAATTTCTTCCTTAAAATTGAAATTTAATAATTACCACATATGAACTGTTGAATCATATATTTTGTCTATTAGATTCTTTGATATTGGATATAGATTTATATTTCTAATGACGTCCATTGAAGGTACATTATAGCACGTGGATTACAGATTCATTACCTGTTTTTCATTATAATGTTAGTTTCAATCCATGTAATGGGTTGTTGTGATGTTTTTCATAATATAGGGAGACTATAGTTTTTTTATGTTAGGATCAGGCCCATATGTTGGGATTCCATCATATACCTTTGAATGTAAAATATATCCATGTATTTCAGTTCCAAAAAATGGGACACATCATTATTTTTAAGGTCATGTGATGAGGAACAACATTTTAGATTAATATCATGCAACCCAGACATTTAGGTAAAAGGATCCCTATCAAAGGATTGTGTGGGGATTATTACAAAGATACATAGGAAACCTAGATAGGATGTTCTCTAACATGTTGGATATGAACCCATTAGGGATAATGAACATTTAAAGATATCGATTTTTTGGCTGTTGGGCTTGGACAACAATAATGATACTTATGTATCCCATTATGATGTGAATAGAATTTAACATACATTGAATGGGAGTAACTATGCCAATGGAGGAACTCATAAGGGTGTTATCACATAGGAATTATGTTTGAGATTGTGAAATTGTCGGGTATTACAATAAATAAAAGAATTATCATCTCTTACAAGGAATGTGTCCCATTGACATGGAAACATTAATTTGAGGACTGGCACCTATAGAGTTACTTTGAAGGATGTAAAGAGTAAAATCTATCAAATTATTCATTTCTAATATATGGGTCATTACATGAGGATTTTATGATCATTGATAGCCTCTAAGACTAATTGAATCATGATCACATGTGAGAAAAAAGTGTAAGTGAATGATCTTGAAACCCAAAAAATACTTCTTTCATTGGTGGAAGATGCTAGGTCATTGGTGGGAGTTAAACAGACATCAATGGAATCATTTAATCCGTAATTTCATAACCATGATAGTCACATATGACTGAGTATATAAGAACCTAGTTTTTTCTACGAAAGACTTTGGAATATTCTTGATGTTATTCTAGAGCAGTGCCTTTAGATGGCGTCCAATTCCGAGCCCCGGTGTGGCCGGAAATAAATTTTCACTGTGTTCAAACTGAGAACGCAAAATAAATGGGATAACTCCTAAATAGTGCTTCAGATCAGAAATCTGAGTGTACGGATGGTTCCGAAATGGGGTGTTTACCTTATAAATTACATATAGTATGTCAGCACAAGACATTGGGACCCCTCGCTCACTATCAGAATGTTAAACATATAATTAAATTAATTAATTTATTCGTTTAATGTTGAAATAAAAGTATCTCTTAAACGGTGGCTCGGATTGGAAAATTGTGGCACCATTGAATCCGGAGCGTTCTGTTTACCCTAGGAGGGGTGTAATTCTCGCGGGTGCGGCCCATCTGTGAAAAATGGCCCCAGGGGCATTTTCATAGTTTAGAGGCCTCGGGCATTGAGTGTAATAACTTTTGAACGGGGCCTTCGAATAAAATTTTGAGACCTCCATTGTGCTCAGAACGTGGTGTTTACCCCAGGGGAGGCTTAACCTCAACCCCATCGGGCGTTTCAGATGCGGGTTATTTTTGGGTTTTTAAATTAATTAATTTTTTAATTAATTTTTTTTCTTTAGAAACACCCTCCCCCTTCAATTCTACTTTGCAACCCCTGGCAGAAGGAACACACCAAGGCAGAAATCTCCTCCTCCATCCTCCCCTCTCCAAGGTGTTTTAGGTGGCCAGCGGATCGTCACGAAGCGACAGGCTACGCCCCACCAGGTATCAGTTTTTTCATTTTTTTTATTTCAATCCCCTCCCTTTGAGAACATTTTGCATCATCTAAATTCTGTTTAATCTTTGACCAAACCCCATGGTTGCGTACTATGAATTCTTTCATTTCCAATGCAATTTCCAGTTTCGAACTCAGAGTCCCGAGACCTCTGCAGTCGCCCACCGAAGATTGCGGGTTTTTGCTGGTTATCCGACGGTTTTGGGGTGGTCCAGCAGTTATCCCGGGCGGCAGAGGCCAGTGCGGCTGGGTGAGCACCGTGGAGGCGTGGCGGAGGCCAGTTCGACCGATTGAGTGCCAAAGAGGCGTGGAGGGGGCCGGTTCGGCCGGGCGAGCACCGCGGAAGCATGGCGGAGGTTCAAGCTTCGACTCAAGCAGGGGGAGCAGTGGTGACCCGGGGCGGTGCTCGCTTTGCATCGTGCTGCGGAGGAGGCTCGGTCAGGCACAGCCGGCCGAAGGGAGGTTGCCGGAGAAGACCTATGTGGAGGCCAAGACTCGCAATCTGCGGGTCTCTCATTACCTAGAAAAGGAGTCGGCGACCCCTGTGTAGGGGGAGAAGACGAGCAAAAGAAAAAAAAAGAGGAAAAAAATGGTGGCGGTAGGGATATAAAAAAAAGAAATTTAAAATAAGTAGGGGAAAGGGTGGTGATGCGTGAGAGGATAGGGGGAGTTTATTGAATATTTAGATTAAAAAAACATAATAATAAATAATAATAATATAAAATGTTATTATTATTATTTTTTGTTAAATATTGTTTTCGGTCATAACTCCCATGTGTGACGTCCAATTGAAGCACTGCCAACAGCGACATGATCCTATTTCTGAGACGGTCATTTTGAGTCCAATATTGGATACATAGTGCATAGTTGAGGGGTGGCCCGCACGAGCCACCGTTCGAGCTGTGTACAGTGTTTTATAACTTTTTCATCGGACGACTCTTTGGGGCGAATGAGTAGTCGTTTTAGAGTGTTTTTTCAAGGGCATTGCAATGGTGCAATCCACCCGCTTTAATTTTTAACACTGGTGCGGGACACAAGAGGGTCATTAGGGTGTTGACGATTATTTTTCTAGCTATATCACCGGGTGTCCATTTTGGACATGTTATTAGTAAAACATGTGTTTTTTTCGAGGGGATCGCAATAGTGTGGTCCGTTCGTAGTGCTTCGGGACTGGGATGCGGGTCCCATGAAGCACCGATCGTGTGTGGTACGATGAAATGCATCCTTTTATCTGGATATCCATTCCACTCAATTGAGTAGTCCATTTAATGCGTTTTTTTTAGGGGATCAAAATGGTGTGATGTGCCCGACTGTTTTCGGGGCCGAGGCTCGGGATCACGGGACGTCGTTTGGGCGTAAAGCGGTGTTAGTGACTTTTCCGTCGGATATCCATTTGAGGAAACTAAGTAGTCTATCTCGTGTTTTTTTCTTCGAGGATTACAACGGTTTAATTTGTTTAGGTGGGCGGATCCTCTTACATGATCTTATTAAATATGGAAATATTAAGGAGCTCCATGGCAGTTCTTCTACCGTGTTTGTAGTGGTCCCTTTGCGTGTGATCGCGTCCACTCCTGGGAGAGTGAGGTTGCTGTTTAAAGAGATGTGGGTGGTTGTGTCTCAACCATTGAGGTGGTAGGTTGGATTTTTTACGTTACACCTTCGCGTTGATGTTGGGTGCCGTGCACACGACAGCCATTGGGATGGAACATGGTATACTCTGGGAGTATACGGGAAAGCATGGAGGTACATGTTGTTGTTTGTACATGAGAACATTTGTGTGTTTAGTTGGGGTTGACATGGGGCCACATGTCATGTGGGCCCCATGTGCGTGTCGTGTTCTGCTTTCCATACTTTTGACCTCTCGCGACGTAGATGGTTCCTCTGCTCTCGTTTGTGGACCAGTAGGGTTGAGTTTACCCCTGGTCCTACTCACGTTTGTTGACTAGCAGGGTTGAGTTTTCTCCTGGTTTTATTCTAGTTTGGCTGACAGAGATGGTTTGTTTCCTCTATCTCATCAGCTGTGAGGGGATTCAGTACCATTCCCTTTCACCGGACTACTGCAGCGTTTACAACTATGGGTGTTCGTACAACGTGGGTGTTCCCACTTTCTGGGATGAGTTGTCTCAGTCCTCTTCGACAGTGACTCAACGGATTGGAGCGTGATCGCCTTGAAAGGCCCGGGGAGTTTATCCCATTCCTTCGTGATCCCTGGTAGAGTTCTTGTGGATTTGGTGTGACCAACACATTAAGCGGGCACCGATCCTCTACCCAGGAGGTTGTTTCTAGCAGGGCTAAGGTTGTTTCTAGCAGGGCTGAGGTTGTTTCAAGCAGCTCTCACTAGTTGTACCATCCCGCAGGGATGACCAGTGGGTTACCATCCAGCCGGGACGGCCAGTACAACAGTGTTCACCGAGCAGTACATTCCAGCTGGGATGGCAAGAGCAGTTCTGGGTTTACCTCCATCGGGGCTGGGTAGTGGTCCCCAATGTCGGGCTTACCTCCAGCGAGGCTGGGCAGTGGTCCTCGATGCCGTGTTTACCTCTGGTTGGGGTAGGAAGTGGTCCCCGATGACGGTTCTGAGCCTCCCTCCAGTGGAGTACACGTTTACGGGACAGGGTATTGGGACTCATCGGTGACTTTAGCCTGGTCGCCCTCCAGTGGATTACCCTGTTACAGGATTGGGCAGTGTGGCACCCGTCGACTCTTGTCGGGTATCTCTCCAGTGAGAACCTATCGATTTCTAGGCATTACCCTCCAGTAGGGCTGAACAGGGGGACGCATGTCGACTTTGAGGAGACCTCTCGACTGCGGGGCAGTGACGAGGTGTGGCTTGATGTTCCCCTAGAAATATCATGTACGAGGGGCGCTTTCCTCATCGAGACGCATCCTTGTGACATGACCTAAAACCATGCAGGCGAGTCAGTGCTGCCCAAATCTGATTGTTTCGAGGTGTGATGATTTGAGCCCTTAACATGCAGTTCGGGGAAGATGTTTGGGATGTTGGGCATTGATGGTGTTTACTTCTGGGACTGTTGGCTACTCACTTTCTTGGGATGAGCTACGGGATGGATATCCCCTTAAGATCTTGTCCAGGCTTCTTGATTGAGCATATGGATGTGTATATACCTTGTTCTAGTACCAACTCCTTGGGGTTTGGTTACTCTCCTTCCAGGAGAGGCGAAGACATGTGGGGTATGCCACGTGCTTTCCATGTCTAGCTTCTCCTGGTTGGATGAGTCTACTCTACTGCTATAGGTAGCGAAGACTCAACGAGAAGTTCATCTTCTAACCATTTCCAGATCCTTGTGTCTGGATGAGTCTACTTCCTTCCTCTTGTTGGGTTGAGCTGGACTCTCTACTATTACTCTTTACTGCACTCTCGGTTGTACTCCTTTACTTTTCCTTGTTCAATCTACTGATCACCCTTCGGTACCTTCTTTGTTTCTCCGTTGAGCTTTCGGGGTATCCTACTGAGTATTTTTATACTCACCCCTACTTCGGCTTTTCCCGCACCTGGTGTTCCCTTGCAGACGATGGACATGTTGGTCGTGACTTCAGTGGAGCATAGGAGTTCAGGAGCGTGGACTGCGTGTGGTGGTCGGAGTCGGATTCTAGGTGGGGGACCCTTCCACCTATTTACTTTTTTTTCACTTTTTGTCGTGTTGTGGCACTTTTCTTGTTGGGCGCGTGTTTTGCCCCTTTTATTTTCATTTTTCTTTCAGCACTTTATTTATACTGATTAGAGGTCGATGCACTTTTGGTGGTTTATATATAGCAGTTGCACTTTACTCTGCTTGCCTTTTCCCTTTTACTTTTCACTTTTTCATTGAGAGTGTTGCATGTGTGTGTACATGTACTTAGGTAAAGGCATCCCCTAGTTGTTTTTCCTTTGGCGCTTGTCGCCATCCCCTGGCCTATGGTGACGTTCTTGAGGTAGTTGTGGCTCGAACCCGGGTAGGGTCGGGTCGTGACAAAGTGGAATCAGAGGTGGTTCATTCCTTGGGACGTTGTTCGGACGTCCCTAAAAAGTAATTGGTTGGGATATAGGGAAAAAATGTTAACGTGTCTCAAGAGAGGCGCTTAAGCCATTGAGTCCAGTGATGGTGTTGCAGCCGACATATCCATTTACCAAGACCTTGATAACCCGCATATCGACTCGGCATGCTGAGACAATTGTTGTAGGGAAAATTTGTTTGTTCATCACATAGGATTGAGTCTTTGACTGTCCTTCTTGAGTTATCTCCCCATTGTTGTTACTATTATATACATATATGCTCATTTGACTATGGCACTCCTTGATAATATTTAGGATGTTTCAACAAAGACAGTCAGCTAGGATACCGGATTTGGTTTGTGACGATGACCCTTTGAGCTAAGAGGCCTCAATTCAGTACCCATCATGCGATCCCCTTTCTACGGGTGGTCTGGTAGTAGCACCCCCACCTGTTGAGCAGCAGACAGCTTCAGCAAAGTAGACGGGGCTTGAGCACAGGTTGAGCGCGCACCATGAGTTCCAGTGGAAGGGAATGATAAGGTTCAGTGGTGAGCCAGACCCTCAGGCAGCAGATGTTTGGATAGAGATAGGTGTTCGCCTTTTCATGCTTTTGCAGATGCTGACAGATCAGAGAGTGGCTTTGGTAGCCAACCTTTTCCACGGAGCAGCTTGGTGTTGGTGGAGTCTGGTGACTTAGTTTCCTGACAAGTCGTTGCTCTCATTGGGCGACTTGCAGTTGTTGTTTCATGAAGATTTTTTCCCCTCTTGCTTACTCTCCATTCGGATTCAGGAGCTCCTGCAGTTTTAGCAGGGAGGGATGATGATGGCCGAGTACACGGCAAGTTTCGCAAACCGTGCACGCTTTTTTCTGAACTTGGTCCATGAAGAAAACATCTGGGCGCGGATGTTTGAGCAGGGTCTCCACCGAGAGATTCGTGTTTTCATTGTACCCTTGGGCATTTGCACATATGCTGGGGTTCTAGAGTAGGCACTGGTGACATAGAGATTCATGTCACGTTCTAGAGTTGGTGGTGGCAGTAGGCACATTGGAGCCGAGACGTTTGCTGCAGATAGCGGGCGTTGGCAAGAAGAACCTCGACGCATGTGGCTTTCTGATAACCGGACTCAGGGGCTTGGTCGTACACCACAGTGGCACCGGAGTGCACCTGTGCAGCCCAGAGAGATTCGGTGCTATGCTTTCGATGGGTGAGGTCACTTGGAACGGGACTGCCCGACCATGCATGCAGAGAGATTTGGGCAGGCAGCAGGTGCACCACCGCGATAGAGGCAGTGTCGTGATCAGAGTAGTACCCAGAGAGGTGGTGCTAGCAGAGGAGTGGGAGGAGCTAGGAGTGGGGGATGACATCACGAGGTCTTCCCATCACAAATAGGCAATCCATGTCAGGTTCCAAAAGTTGATGGTTGGGACCGCGAACAGTCGCAAGCTTTTGATGTCTACGATCCAGCATAGCATGAGGTAATAAGAGGTACGCTATACAACTCTTCTAATTTTTGCAGTAGAATTGTTAGGTTCTGCGTGTGAAATGCTTTTTCTCCCAGATCCTTACTAGGGTTGTTACCAGGGTGACTTGGGGCGTCAGTGTAACCTTGTGTTGGTAGAGTAGAAGGCGTGGAACCTTCCTCTTTAGTCGATGGTAGCAACTCTTCACATTTCGAGCGTGTTAAGAGAGTCTTGCTCGTGGGATATCAACTATGAAATCATGCATGACCAGATATCCTTGGGTCATTCACCATAAGGATATTCTGAAGGAGGGAATCACCGGGCCTTGTTCCATGTGCGTGTGGTGATTCCAGTCGAGACTTGTGACATAAGGGGTTTAGTCGTGGAGGCAAGTTACCCCCAAGGGACTTTGGGCCATTTGAGACCGTGCGAAGGGATGGTGAGGTTCCCTACCGCCTTTCCTTAACCCCAAAGTCTAGAGTGGGTGCATGATGTCTCCCGTGTGGCTTACCTGAGGAGATGTGTGCTTTATCCTATGCATGTCATTGGCAAGGGCAGACCTCGTGTGAATAGATCAAATCCTATGGTGTGTGTGCGGTGGCACAGAACTGGGCATGAGTTCTTCTAGATACGGGAGAGCCAATTGCGGGCTTAGTACCGTGAGTTGTTCCTTGGTTTTGCTTTTCAGGGATGAAATTCTAAAAGGAGGGAATGATGTAAGAACCCAGTTTTTTCTAGGAAAAACATTAGAATATTCTTGATGTTATTCCAGAGCAGCACCTTCAGACGGCGTGCAATTCCGAGCCCCAGTGTGGCCATAATTAAATTATCTATGCGTTCACACTGAGAACACCAAATAAATTGGATAACTCCAAAACAATGCTTCAGATCAGAAATCTTAGTGTACGGATGGGTCTGGAATGTGATGTTTACTTTAGGAACGACATAAAGTATGTCGACGTGGGACATTGGGACCCCTCGCTTGCTATCGGAACGTTAAACATATAATTAAATTAATTAATTTTTTCATTTAATGTAGAAACACAAGTATCTCTTAAAAAATGGCTGGGATTGGAAACCCGGGGGCACTGTTGAATCCGGAGCGTGCCTTTTACCCTAAGAGTGTGTAATTCTCACGGTCGTGGCCCATCTGTGAAAAATGGCCCCAGGGGCGTTTTCGTAATTTGGCGGCCTCGGGCGTTGAGTGTGATAAATTTTGAACAGGGCCTCGGATTAAAATTCCTAGACTTCTATTGTTCTCATAACATGGCGTTGACCCTAGGGGGGCTTAACCTCGACCCCATCGGGCGTTTCAGATGCTTGTTATTTTGGGGGTTTTAAAGTAACTAAAATTTTAATTAATTTTCTTTATTTAAAAAAACCCACCCCCATCCCTTCTCCTTCGAAATCCCTTGCAGAAGGAACACACCAAGGCAGACCTCTCCTCCTCCATCCTCCCCTCTCCAAGGTGTTGTAGGCAGCCGGCTGATCGTCGTGAAGTGACGGGCTAAGCCCTACCAGGTAGGAGTTTTTTCGTTTCGTTTTTAATTTCAAACCCCTCCCTTTGAGATCATTTTTCATTGTCTAAAGTCTGCTTAATCTTTGAGAAAACCCCATGGTTGCGTAGTTTTAATTATTTCCTTTCCAACGCACTTTTCAGTTTCGAATTCGGAGTCCCGAGACCTCCGCAATCGCCCGCCAAAGGTTGCGGGTTTTTCCTGGTTATCCGGTGGTTTAGGGGTGGTCCTGAAGTCTCCCGGGCGGTAGAGGCATGTTCGGCCGGGTGAGCGCCGCAGAGGCCAGTTCGGTCGGGTGAGAGCCGCAGAGGCGCGTCGGAGGCCGGTTCGGCCAGGTGAACTTCGCGGAGGTGCAGCGACGACCGGTTCATTTGTGTGAGCACCGCGGAGACGCGTCAGAGGTGTGGGATTCAGCTCAAGCAGGTGGAGTAGGGGTGACACGGGGCGGTGCTCGCTTTACGTCGTGCTGTGGAGGAGGCTCGGCCGGGTGAGGCCGGCCGAAGGGAGGTCGCTGGAGGTGACCTATGTGGAGATCGAGACCCGCAATCAGCGGATCTCTCTTAACCTGGAAAAGTGGGTGGCGACCCCTGTGTAGGGGGAGAAGATGAGCAAGAGAAAAAAACAAAGGAAAAAAAGGGTGGCGGTAGGGATAAAAAAAAAATAAATTTAAAATATTAAGGGGAATGGGTGGTGATGTGTGAGAGGATAGGGGGAGTTGATTGAATATTTAGATTAAAAAAATACTGATAAATAATAATAATATAAAATGTTATTATTATTATTTATTGTTAAATATTGTTTTCGATCATAACTCCCCTGTGCGGAATCCAATTGAAGCGCTGCCAACGACGATGTGATCCTATTTCTGAGATGATCATTTTGAGTCAAATCATGGATACATAGATCGGAGTTGAGGCGTGGCCTGCACGAGCCGTCGTTTGAGCTGTGTGCAACATTTTATAACATTTTCATCGGACGTCTTTTTGGGGAAAATGAGTAGTCATTTTAGAGAGTTTTTTCAAGGGTATTGAAATGGTTCAATCCGCCTGCTTTAATTCCGCATGCTGGTGCGGGCCCCATGAGGGTCATTTGGGCATTGACGTT
Organism: Viscum album; assembly: GCA_963277665.1. Classification (NCBI taxonomy): domain Eukaryota; kingdom Viridiplantae; phylum Streptophyta; class Magnoliopsida; order Santalales; family Viscaceae; genus Viscum; species Viscum album. The sequence goes on from OY728139.1 coordinate 1,197,599,719, forward strand.
GATTTTTCTAGCTTTATCACCGGGTGTCCATTTTGGACAAGTGATTAGTGAAACTTCTGTACTTTTTCGAGAGGATCGCAACAGTGCGGTCCGTTCGTAGCCCTTCAGAACTGGGGTGCATGTCCCATGAAGCACTGCTCGTGTGCGGTATGATGAAATGCATCTTTTTCTCTGGATATCCGTTCCACTCAAGTGAGTAGTCATTTTGACGTGTTTTTTCGAGGGGATATAAATGGTGCGATGCACCCGACTATTTTCGGGGCCGAGGCTCGGGATCACGGGATGTCATTCAGGCATAATGCGGTGTTAGGGACTTTTCCATCGGATATCCGTTTGAGGAGAGTAAGTAGTCTATCTCGCATGTTTTTTCATGAGTATTACAATGGTATAGTTTGTTCAAGTGGGCATATCCTCCTACGCGATCTTATTAAATATTTAAATGTGAAGGTGCCCCGTGGCGGTTCTTCTACCGTGTTTGTAGCGGACCCTTGGTGTGTGATCACGTTCACTCCTGGGAGAGTGAGGTTGGTGTTTAAAGACATGTGTTTGCATATGCCTCAGCCATTGAGGTGGTAGGTTGGAGTTGTTTTGTTAAGCCTTCACATTGAATTTGAGTGTCGTCTGCACAATAGCCTTTGGGATGGAACGTGGTATACTCTGGGAGTATACAGGAACGCATGGAGTTACATGTGGTTTTTTGTACCTGAGAACGTTTTTGCGTTCGGTTGAGGTTGACTTGGGGCCACACTTCACGTGGGCCCCATGTGCATGTCGTGTTCTGCTTTGCATACTTTTGATCTCTCCCAACATAGAGGGTTCCTCTGTTATTATTTGTGGACCAGCAGGGTTGAGTATATCCCTGGTCCTGCTCACGTTTGTTGACCAGTAGAGTTGAGTTTTCCCCTGGTTCTGTTCTCATTTGGCCGACAGAGATGGTTTGTTTCCTCTGTTTCATCAACTGTTAGGGGTTTCAGTATTGTGCCCAATCACCGGACTGCGACACCATTTACCACTACGGGTGTTCGTACCGAATGGGTGTTCCCACTTTCTGGGATGAGTTGTCTTAGTCCACTTCTACAGTGACTCGGTGGATTGGAGTGTGATCGCATTGAGAGGCCCAGGGAGTTTCTCTCATTCCTTCGTGATCCCTGGTAGAGCTCTCGTGGATTCGGTGTGACCAACACATTACGTGGGAACCGATCATCTACCCAGGAGGTTGTTTCCAGCAGGGCTGAGGTTGTTTCCTGCAGCGCTGAGTTTGTTTCCAGCAGGGCTGAGTTTGTATCCAGTAGGGGTGAGGTTGTTTTGAGCAGGGCTCGCCAGTTGTACCATCCAGCAGGGATGGCCAGTGGGTTACCATCTAGCAGGGATGGCCATTATAGCAGTGTTCACCGAGCAGTACCATCCAGTAGGGATGGCCATAGCAGTTTCGGTTTTACCTCTAGTGGGGCTAGGCAGTGGTCCCCGATGCCGGGCTTACCTCCAGCGGGGCTGGGCAGTGGTCCCTGATGCCGGGTTTACCTCTAGCTGGGTAGGGAAGTGGTCCCAGATGACGGTTCCGAGCCTCCCTCCAGTGGAGTACCCTTTTATGAGACTGGGCATTGGGACTCATCGATGACATTCGCCGGTCTCCCTCTAGTGGACTACCATGTTATGGGACTGGGCAGTGTGGCACCCGTCGACTCTTGTCGGGTCTCCCTCTAGTGGGAACCCATCGATTTACAGGGATTACCCTCTAGCGGGTTTGAGAAGGGGGCCGCCTGTCGACTTTGAGGAGACCTCTCAAATATGGGGCAGTGACGAGGAGTGGCTTGACGTTCCCCCAAAACTCTCAAGTATGGGGGGCGCTTTCCCCACTGAGACGCGTCCTTGCAACGCGACCTAAAACCATGTGGGAGAGTAAGTGCCTCCCAACGCCGATAGTTTTGAGGTGCGGTGATTTGAGCCCTTGACTTGCAGTTCGGGGCAGACGTGGGGGATGATGGGCATCGATGGTGTTTACTTCTGGGACTATTGGCTACTCACATTCTTGGGCTATGTTACGAGATGGAGATCCACTTACGATCTTGTTCGGGCTTATTTATTAAGTATATGGATGTGTATATACATTGTTACAGTTCCCACTCCTTGGGTTTTTGTTACTCTCCTTCCAGGAGAGGAGAAGACGCGCGAGGTATGCCACGTACTATTAGTTTCTAGCTTCTCGTGGTTGGATGTGTCTACTCTCCAGGTATAGGTAGCAAAGACACGATGAGACGTTCATCTTCTCACCGTTTCCAGCTCCTTGTGTCTGGATGATTCTACTTCATTCCTCTTGTTGGGTTGAGCTGGACTCTCTACTGTTACTCTTTACTTCACTCTTGGTTGTACTACTTTAATTTTCCTTTTTCGATCTACTGATCACCCTTCGGTACCTCCTTTGTTGCTCCCTCGAGCCTTCAGGGTATCCTACTGAGTATTTTTATACTCACCCCTACTTGGGATTTTCCCACACTAGGTGTTCCCTTGAAGACGACAGACAAGTTGGTCATGACTTCAGTGGAGCGTAGGAGTTCAGGAGGATGGAACACGTGCGGTGGTCGGAGTCGGGTTTCAGGTGGGGGACCCTTCCAGCTGTTTACTTTTTGTTCAACTATTGCTGGGTTGTGGCACTTTTCTAGTGGGGTGCATGTTTCCCCCATTTTTTCAGTTTACTTTCAGCACTTTCATTGTACTGATTAGAGGTCAATGCACATTCGGTGGTTTATATATAGTAGTTGCACTTTACTCTGCTTTCCTTTTCCCTTTTACTCTTCAATTTTGAATTGAGCGTGCTACATGTGTGTGTGTATAGGTAATTAGGAAAAGGCCTCCCTGAGTTATTGTTCCTTCGGTGTTGGTCACCTGCCCTTGGCCTATGGAGTCGGGCTTGGGGTTGTTGTGGCTCGATCACGGGTAGGTTCAGGTCATGACAGAGTATTTGACTATGGACTATTAGAAAGTCGATGGGATTACTATTGAAGGGATTTGATTCTCCCTGTTATATATAAGTGAGGAGTATAAGTACCTAATCCAAAAAATAAAATAAAAAAAAAGCATGATACCCACCACACTATCTAAAATGGGAAGTCCCTACTATCAATGAAGATAATTTAATGACATTTTCCTAGAAATTTTGTCTTAGAGAATCTGTTGGATAGAAAACACCCAATCACATGTTCATGATACAAAGATGTCCTTTATTGACCCAACCGGGTCGAGGTCCCCAGGACTAAACAGATATAAAAATGCAACAACCCCATAACTATACATGGCAAGTACGACATGTGTGAGGCACCTCTGATCGAATGAATTAATTAATTAATGAGATACGACTAAGATTTTATTTATCTATAGTTGGGTAAGGAATAATTCATTTATTTTATTCTCCCTCAGATGGGATTCCTATGGAAGGAGGTTCCCCAGAATTAGTGGCATGAATAAGCGATTCAAAGCCAAGATTGTGTGGGAAGATTTGGGAATGTACAAGTGGGAGTTGGGACAGCTCGTTAGGTATCACATAGGGTAATTATTATGAAAAATATATGTTATTCATGAAGGGTAATCCTATGTAGGCTAGAGACTATCGTTGGATGATGATGAATTGGGACGTACGTGTTATTCCTTTGGTGAAGTGAATGTCCTGGATAATTCATCACATCCCTTTTCCTTGATATATTTTCCTTTGGAAATTCTTATTTTCAAGACAGAAAAAGTATCCAACATACCTGTATGACACATCATTGATATCACCATTTCAAATAGAGTGTGGTTCTTCCTTTCACTTATAACATTCTAATATGGTTTATCCAATGGAGTGCGATCAGACAAAATCCCTATCTGTCATATTTAATCAATGATGTCTTACCTAATATATTCTCTTCCTTGGTATGAATAATGTTTTATAATATTCACACCATGATGGATTTAAAATTAATTATTGTATTCCATGAATCTTTCAAAGTAATCTTTCTTGCACCTCATTGTGTAGATCAATATCAACATAAATCATTATAAAACATCATGAAATATGAGTTACCACCCCTATATTTAGTTTAAAATAGTCTATACACATTAGTACGAATGATCTTAATAAGATTTATAGATCATTCACAATTTCCACTAAATGGGTATTTGGATATTTTTCTAATATGTATGGCATTAACCAAGTTGTTTTAATTATAAAGAATTAAAATATCAATCTTCCTAAAATATATACCAATATTTTCACATTACATGAACTAGAGGTCAGTTCCATAGTTAAGTGTTGTATGAGCTAGGTGATGTTTATTAATTATTGCTTTCCATTATTTTAAATTAAATATAACAAATAAATAAAATTATTAGAAAATTCCCTTTCAGGAATAAAACATTATTTTTAATATAAGAAAAAAATTATTTTGAAATTTTATAATAAATCAATTTGTATCATGTTTGGAGATAGATTTTTTTCCTGTAACTTGTTACATATATCAAAATAATTAAAAAAATGATAATTATTGTAGAAAACATGTTGTGGTAATAATTAATAGAAACCAATGAAACTCTATTCCATTTTCCTCTCATAGATACACCTCACCATAATAAATAATTAAATATGTAATTGGTTCCTATATTTGATGAATTTTTTTAACCAAATGATGTAGCTAATAACCAATTTGTAAAAATAGAAAGATTATACTCATAAATGAATACACGTGAATGTTACCCTTTAATCATTAAATGGGTTCAGTTATTATTCTAGTGTATTTGAATTAGACATTAGAAACAATGTGCATCATTTTCCCTTCATTTCCCCTTAATACTCATATCCTTCGAAGGGTGTAAGATATAATCTAGAAATGTGGAGTTAGTGTTAGAGATAATTGACCATATTTTCCATTTATACACCATTATAGAATAATTATTTTCACACATCATATACTTATCAACATGGGGAAGTTGATAAAGAATATCTTATACATAATTCTATTTGTTTTTCATATTGATGTTTACAATGAAACTCATGATTCATTGATGGAGTGATGAAAGAATGAGATCTGTGGGTCGTTATTTAGGAAACATGAAAACTAGAATGTTTATATTCTCCATGTAACCAATTAATTTTGTTATTAAAGTCTTATATGGTACACCTTCTCTATTTTTTAATGATGAGTAATTTGGATATCTCAAATTGTTCCAATTTAGACCTATCCTTATGAAAACATAGAGATGATAGACCATTCGATAGATGACAATATTTTGATAAAATAACCTATGTTTAGAGATATGTATGAAAACATTAATGAATCTATATAAAAAACATGGGGGGGGGGGGTTATATAGAATGAAGTCCATATCTGTTGATTCTTTAGCTGGTGAATCAAATATTGAGGATGCTAGAACGTAAGACTTCTATTCATGGAATAATAGAAATCATAAGAATCTGAACAACTCATGAATTTACATGAAATAAAAATATTGTATTTATCAAAAATTTAAAATAAATATAATGATGTTAATGAAAATTTTCATTTTTCTAAAAGAGTTGAAAAGAAAATTATTATCACTTTAATTGATAATAAATTGTGCGAGTTAGATTTTTTTCAATATATTTTAATTCGCTCAATTTTATCCTTTTTCAAAGGTCCTTACTATAAAACTCATAATTCACTATTATATCAACCATATAGTTACTAGGATATATATTACTCATTTCATAACCCATGAGGGACCGTTTTGTTTACTCAAATGTTTTTAGATAGAAAATTTACTAACTATGAGATAAAAGTTCCTAAGTGTGTTGGATGGACTCCCCATTCCGAAAAACATGACTCACATTTCTTCAACACATGACTTTATGATATATAATGTCCATAAAATTGATATTCATATTGGAATTATCATGGTTTACTCAACCCAAAATCATTTTCGAACTCCCTAATAAACATACTCTTCATATCAAGGGTTGGTCAAACACATTACACTATAGTTTCATTAGAAATTTGATAATGGACGGTGTGATAGATTAATATTATCTTTATGATTTTTTTTAGTATGAATATATTTTCAAATTATATCAATAATATATAATGATAATATTAAATTGATTTTCCTTAAGTGGTTATCTATGTACTAATAAATTTTTTTGGTATAATACTATAATTTTAATTCAATATTTTTATATAAATCTGATTATTTTTTAGATCAGAGTATTTCTCCAATAATATAAACAATATGAATTGAAAAAATATTAAAAATAAAAAATTGAAAATTCATGATCTTTATCTTGATGTTTGTTTATTTAGTTAACCATAAACACACTCCTTCCCCAATGGTTAAAAAATCCTTGATTGGGTTTGGGCCTAGGTTTATAGTATTGAATCTCTTTCCTATGTATCTCTTTGGTTTGGTTCCACCTCAACACTTTCTTGAAACAATTCCATGATCTTCGGTGCTCCATCCTAAAAGGATTTTACATCACATATATGTGAAGGGAACGTAAAAAATGATGTTTACATAGAAGATATAGTGGTAACTATCCCCATACATTATAATTATAGAAGGATGAATTGTTTCTCTTGAATTTAATTTAAAAAAATAATTTTCAAACCCCAAGAAATTATTCAATTTAAAAAATTCATTCACATACACATGTCACATTATTTCCTTGATAAACTACTATAGAATAAAATATAAATTTCAAATTAATGGTATTCATAAATTTAGATTCATTGTTTTATTATGATAAACATGTGGGAATTAATCCGATTAATAATTCCATTAATTAAATAATTCAACTTCTGTTAACATCCATATACTCTTACATAAAGATACCAATCCACTATGATCTTAAATAAATAAATAATTATATTTTATTTAAAAGATAATAAAATAAGTAAAAAACTTGTACTTGCATGTAATTCAGTGAGTACATATTAAAAATATTCAACCTTTATATAGACAATATATTTTCAACTCATGCGGCATTGTAGAAATAAAACAAAATATTCCATCAACATTTTCAGAGAATTACTAATGTGATCCTCACTTAGATAAAATATTTGAGATTTATTAACAATTTATATCCAAGACTGAAATATATGAATCATATATTTACATGTTCCTTGATACAACTCCCAATTTTGGATAATTATTCCATATAAATGCTAATGAAATAAGAATGATTAGTGGATACACCACCCACTTCAAGAAAAGGACACATATTCATGAAAATAAATGATAAAAAGTTGTAAAAATATTAAAAAAATTAGTATAGTCCATCATCTTTTTGTGTATTAATTATATCAATTTCTGTATTTATCTCCACAAGTCTCTATTGGTCTGGACAAAAAGACCAAACAGACATACATATCAAAATATATAGTCATCAAAAGTTGGAAAATTAGATCTCTCTTCTGAAGCCATTGGGAAAGAGACTCAAAAAACCCATTTCATGAAAGACCCTCCCTCATGCCCATTTACACAAGGCCATTGAAGAAAAACCCTTACCCGGGTCCACTAGATGATATATAAATTGGCCCATATAACTGAAATTTATAGAAGAAAAAATGAACTCGTGGATGAAAAACTTTGGAGAGAGTTTTTTTCAGGGATCACATTTTCTCATATATTCCATCCCTAATTGGGAAAGCTATTATATTAATCCCTCTATGTGGATGAGGAAGTAAACTAGGCCAACCACTTGTATAACCCCCCCCCCCCCCCCCCCACATGTGTGAGGTAGACTAATCCTCCCATGTACTACTTGGTTGATGTAGTACAATACACCCAAGAAACATTTGGGAGAGGTAGCCCAATAATCCCATCCACAACATGGGTGAGGTAGTCTATTCCTATAAAAAACCACATGGGATGGAAATTCCTATACTTCTAAGTACCACATGGGTGAGGTTTTCCAATATATTGAAACCCATACCTAGGTGACCCATACATGGGAATCACATAAATAGATGACCAAAACATGGCAGACCAATACATCATAGACCCACACCAGGGGTGAACCAAACCTATGTGAGGAACCATCTAGGTAAATTACTTATTTCTACCTTTTCCCAATCCAACCCACATTACGGAAATATTCACGAGAAAGACTTTTCCCATTATAGTCCATACCCCATTGGAATATACCTCAATACCTGACTCAATATCTGTGTCAAGCTACATTCCTAGGCCTCTGACACGGTCTGATTGCTTCAATCACTGACCCCATAAAAATGGATAGTCACATTGTGATATTTTTTGGTAGGTATCAGAAGTTTGTTTTTCACACATACTATCCCAACCATTATTTCAAACCACCATTGGTTGAGATACACCTAACGATTCCAAAAAAAGGGTATCCTCTTTGGTGAATTCCCTAACCAAACCATTATGTAACCATTTTATCTGATACTCATCTTGGTTCTAAAAATATTTTCAACATCCTAGGTGTAATGCAAATAAACCAACATCCCTATGAGTCATGATACGAATCATTATTCTAGAAATATGGGCTTCCTCATATGTTCCATCCCCAACCAAACCTCTAAATCGACATGAGCCGAGATCCGCCACAGGGATCGAAATGACTCAAAACACTAAAGAGGAATTGAAGATCTACATTCCCTTGTTCTTCATATAGGCCTTTAGACCATTTTAGTTATTTTTAGAATCCTAAAAAATATAAGATTAAAGATGTTGTATGATTATATTTACCCTACTATTTTAAGCATAGAACACATCTACAAGACATCTACGATATTTCTTGTACACTAGGGGAATGACCAATTATCATGTTCAGGGCATATGAAATTATACTCCCAAGACATTGAGTAGCCCATTAGAGCCTACATCATGCCCACTTCAAAATATTGTATCCCTTGTTGTCCATCACCCAATTAATTTAGGACCCTAGAACACCCTGATAGGTGAAGGGTGAATCTGGGTGTCATCTTTTTCTTCTAATTTGATGGATCATATTCCCACATTGGTTGGAACCAATTAATCCATTTATATGAAAACATGTAAAAAAAATGACATTCAAAGAGACAACAACAAAATTTTACATGGTTCAGCTCGAATTGATAGTACAAGGAAAAAAAGAGACATTTTGTTAGTCATATATAAATCCATTAATCATCAAAAAATGTGGAATACAGAAGTTCAGGTATATTGAATCTATTTGTGGAATGCTGAATTTCTTGGTTTTTAGGGATAGAATGGTAGGACCCTCCGAACACTTCTATGGAATACCCTAACTTACTACTCTGGAAGAAGAGTCACTCTATTTATTGACATGATGTTTACTTCAGTAGGTTGTAATTAAATCTTTTTTCTCTATCTAAAACATGACTTTTCTTTAAAAATATCCCTAAATTGATTCACATGAAAATACTAATAGAAAAAACCAGATACTAAGAACCAAATATTATCTTAACACAATATATTCACGTAACACATATTCTTGCTCGCATGTTTTTGGAGTATCACACAAGATGTATTCATAAAAACCCATATCTTTCACGAAAATTCACCATGAAATTAAAATTGTCTAGATATACTCATGTATTATTCCTTTTCCATATATCAAGGTGACGAATGTCAAACCCAACTTGTGTGTAAGACTATTTTGATGTCGTATTTGGAACGTAAGATTGTTTTAGTCAGAAACTACTCTTTCACATTGTTCATTCATTTTATATATTTTCAAGAAAAAAATCATGAAATGTAACTTGAACACAACATATAGAGTCACCTTGAATATTGCATACAACTTTATTTTCCAAAAACCGCTTTCTTCATTCTCCATTTTTTGACAAAAAAATATGAAAACACTATAAAATGATGACACCAAGAACATTTTAGTCAACTATTTCTATAATATCAATTTAAATTCTTACTCTATGAACAACCTAGTGTGGATTGAAAACAAACTTAAACAATACTCCATTACTAGAATGAACAGCCTCGGTTCCCAAAATGATATCATCAAATCACCAAGGAACACCCTATGTGATAACCAATCACCTCTCCTAGCCATAACCAATGTAATCCATTATGTTATCACCAAGGTACCACATACACGAGCCACCTTCTATTTTCTAACATACCACATGTACGATCCATCTAATGGGACCCTTTTTCATTCCACCAATAGTTGTGAACCTCATCCATTTGGACTCCAATTAGAGGAAGACAAAATCCCATCCTTCAACGAGGCTTCAAAAAATTCAGAAACATTGAAGAAGAAACACTAGAATGTCTCCCATCTGTTTGTGCATTCCCTCAGTAAGACGTTTCCCATTGTTGGCCAATGTGATGGGAAGGCTCCTCAGGATTTTTATAGTTCTGCATGCCCTTAATAAGAAAGAACAAAATCGAACCAGTCGTGATAGGTTCCTCCATGTTTAATATGTGAGGGTGAGTTTTGTTTCCTTCCCCCATCACCATGGAAACTAGGGACCTCACCCTTTCATATAGTTTTAGAGTTTGGAACTCATATATCCCTTTGATGATGGTTAGTAACTTATCATTCTCTCTTCATTAGAAATTATGATAGGGGATATATCCTTGAGTAATCCTCTAGTCCTTGTTTTATAATTCTATAACCCTCCTATCATCCATCCTAATGTTTCACGAAAAAAAGGATATAAACAAACAAACATTTTTCGATCTCTCCTCACCCCATCTTATCCACCTTTAAAAAAGGGGATGTGTTGTTTCCCAGATCATCAACTAGCTCTTATTTATCAAATAAGTAATTAATTACATAGGAATAGAGGATAGTTATGAACATGTACTCCACAAAATAAGACCAATTTACTTGTAGATAACTCCTTTTGTAGATATTCTCATCCCCTTACATTAGTGGGAATACAATTCGTTGTAAGACACATCCATACACACTCAATTGGAATTCCTATTCGGTATAAGTCCAATAACCATATCAAAATCCCCTCAAAGGGACACATTCCAAACGATACTAACCTTCAAAGGAGATTTATATGTGTAGTTACTCAAATCAATCTCAATGGGATGTATCCCCAATGAGACAAACCATCATTGGGCCTGCATAAGAGTGGGTTTTCAACATAATTTGAACTATGTGGGAAATTATTCCCAACCAAATGCGAAATATAATAAGTCCTCCTAATGTTCATTCCAGAAACCCCAAAATCACCCTAATTCTTTTTGGGCCAAATCCACAGAATGGTCACTCTATGCCTGATATGTGATATCCCTTCCTAGTCATTTTGGTCACTTCTTCACCTGTCCCTCACAAACCCTTGACAATTCACTTATCACATCGATGTCCTTTCTACATGAAATTACAATATAGTATTTGTTCATCATAAAATTTTCTTTAAAGGTTTGATGCATCACATTATGTGTAACCAAACTACATGGATTTTTATTCTTTTCATAAAGATATATTAGAATGCAATATCTTGCGACCAATCCTGACCTCAAAAAATCTCTCATCATCCCAGATAACGATAAATTATAGAGATCCACATTGAATTTGATTAAAACCAAAATCAAAATAACATAAAACCTAATAATCTCGAATTTTCATCCAATTGGTTACCATTGATGGAGAATATTCGATGTATACAGATATCCCCATCTATGAAGAACCTCTGAAAAATATGTATTACATTAGAGAAAATAGATGATAATATTTAATTATATATAAAAGGTACACACATGTAATATTTTATATTTATTAATAGACTCAATAACCTATCATTAATATATAAGAGTTTCTTGAAGTAGGAAATAATTCATACCAAAATTTTTGGATAAAGTAAACCTCACATTCAATTGAACAATATGATTATAGAAGAATCATTGAATCAATTTCCCCATGAACACCTATCTTTTCAATGAATAATAATGAAACATCTCTAATAAGGGAACTATTGGGTGGTTCTAGCTCAATGAATGTACCCATTGGAAGGGGTTCGATAATAATGAACTGGATGTGAATGATTACGGAATATTAAAACCGCTAGAATCCACTATTGGGAAAGAAAAATTTCCATCATAAAAAAGGGTGAACATGACCTGAATCCTCAACCACGATGATTGTGTCTCCAATAATAAATTCCAATTTTTAAAGAAAAAATAGGTATAGACATGGATCTAGGAAAATATATTACATTTGAGTACAATAATGTAATTTCTTCTTTTATGGGGTTTCTATTTTTCTTCTATGAACATATATTTTAGTCTCCTTAAATATATACTCCCTTAAATCCTATGGTTTCCAAATATCTATCAATTAAGTATTCATTAACAACTACACAAGATGAGTCCCCATATCACATGAGGACATCATCGCCAACGTAGCTTCTTCAACACCAGTTCTCTATTCTAAAGTAAGACATAAAATGTTTCATCCCAACCATGGAGGGTATTCAATAACCCCAAATCTCATTAAAAACTACCAATCATCTATTAAAAGATGAATAGTGGTCCAAAATAATATTAAACTAGTTCCATATGAAATCATTTCTGGAGCCTATCCTCAAAACATAATAACATGACCCTCACTAATCATAGTGATGCATATCAAGAGGCCATAGTCATTCACATCCAGATAGACAAGGAATCAAAACAAATGTATCAGACCAACATCTATTGCCACCAACACCCCTTGGAAATGAACCCTGAACATAATATGGTTGTTTCCCTCAGTAGTCTAACCCATGTCACCTAGACCATGGCATATAAGAAGACCAGCTAAGTAAAGTAAGATGGAATCCTAGAATAGGATCACGCCTCCCCTCCTTATAGAGAATATTTCAAACCAAATATGATAGTAATCTATGATGAGGCACAAACACATGAACACATCAACCAAACCTACCATCATATTTTTTCATCACATGGAAAATGCATCTAGTAAAATTAGATAGAATATCATGAGCAGAAACGAAACACATACTAGCTTAAAAATATGGGGTGATCCCATATATCTTCCACCACACCTGAAAAATATAAATATATAATGACTGGAAATATAATATAAATGATGGTACACTCTCCTTCTCGAGCAATGGAATGGGAATATATGCATGTTTCAGTAACTAATGTAACCCAACACATCATAAAATTGGTAAAAGGGTTGAAAAAAACTCAAACCCGCATCCTACATATATATTATGACATAATAAAAGATTTAATAGTTCTGCATTGGCCCAAAAACAACTCTATCACCACATTTCGGGTGGCTCATCAACACAATGCTTGGGTCAGTCTTGATCAAACACGTATAGTTTCTCAAATCACAATGGTTCATGGTCAATATTTACCAATGATATATGAACAACTGGATCTGGAAAATACTCCCATTTGAACTGGAGGTCATCGGTCTATCTTAGTTGCCCCTATCAGGTAGGTATAAAATTCATTCATGATTTAAAAAATATGTTAATATGATCTACCAATGTCAGGGGGGATAAACCAACAAGATTATGTATATGCATTCCACTATCACTAGTAAGTGGCTCTAGTTTCCCCAAAGAGATTATCCCAAAATCAGCCACATCAATGGACATTGTAAAATTTATAGTCATTATATGATCCCAAAAAACATAATTGTTATGTTAATGAAGCCCTCATAAATTTATTTATTGCAATTAAAGACTACACACATATATTAATACATTATTTATGTTGTAGTATCTATTTTAGAGGTTCTCCCTATATATAAATCCATGAAGGGTCACTTCATTTCTAGTATCTAATCGACCAGGATAGCCTATCTATGTAATGCCCCGGTTCTGAAAGCCACCCAGAGGCACCCCATACCCGGTTGGTAACATGGCCTCAAGCGCATTTCCCCGAATGCCAGAGGCTGCCAACTAGTAGCGAGGGCCTTTTTTGTGATTGTAGGGAAACTATGCCCTCATTCGAAGAGTACACATTGGAAGTAAACAACACATACAATAGAGGAAGTAGTAAATATCCAACAACAGTAAATAGCAGAAGAAAAAAAATAAAAAACTAGAGCACACACATATATATGAAATGATGCATGATACATATGTCTAGGAAAGCAGCCAAACAAGTCACAATGCTGACTAAAATACTAATCCAAAGTACAATAGAAAACAGAAAAGCAACATTTCAGCATCGCAAGCCTCAGCTTGGTCACATGCTCTCCTGCTCCAATGCTAGTCATGTACCTGAAGTCAAAGGGTGCTTGCCCTTGTCTATACCTACAATGATATAATATTTTTTGTCCCAAAAGCTTGACCCAAACAGGGTGTGAGACTAAATCTCAGTAGGAAAGCACCCGAAGATCTGTTCCTAATATTAAGTGATCATATTACAGGTAATCGTACTATAAGTAGTAAGCATTAGGCAGCAAATAGGATGATACAAAACAGTAAACAATCCACAGATCAACAAGCAGCAGTGAAGAAAACAGCTAACCACAACATGAAACCCTATGGGAAGTACTCATAGAAAACCCCTATGGTCTTCTCCAAGAAGTACCAACAACCCTCTGGGTAGTACACTCAGCCTAACCCCTCTGGTTTGGTCATATGAAATTATAAGACTCTCTGAGGAAGAACGCTCAGTCAATTCCTCTTATAGTATCGGTTAGTCAGGGACTCTCTATGGTAGATAACGGGATATAATCCCCTTATAGCTCCAAGGTATAGAGACACTCTGAGAAATCTCACTCGGTCAATTCCTCTTATATCCTCAGGTCTATAACAGACTCTTTGAGGCAGCTCACTCGGTCAATTCCTCCTATAGACTGGAATAGTTTAAGGAAATTCAAACAAAACAAAGACTCTCTAAGGTAGCTTACTCTTTCAATTCTCCTATATTCTATAAATCTCAATAAATTCTGAGGAAGGTCACCCAGGATACACTCATGTATTCTATAATATCCAAGACTCTCTGGGAAGCTCACTCGGTCTATCCCCTATATTCTATAAAGACTAAGAATATTTGAGGAAGCTCACTCGGTCTATCCTCTTATAGTCTATAGCACCAGGTTCTCTCGGCCCCGTTCCAGTCAGTGAATAATAATTCTATAAGTCCAAAGTAATCCTACAGAGCTACATGGATAACCAGTCTATAGTATAACAAGTATGTCAGGGAATCACAGTCCATCCTATGGTCACAAGGCATGGAAAATAGGTATAACGGCCAATAGACTGAACAAAACCAAATGATCATAGACAGAACAAGGTATGGTAAAAACATCCAATCATAGCAATTATCTTTATACATCGCCAAAATACCTCTACACAAGCACACAAGGAAGGCAAAAAAACAATAGAGGAAACATACTAAACACGCAGTACCTCATTCACGGGTATTGGTGGAAATTGCACATAAAACTCAAAGGCTTAGAACATAAAGGAACAAACCACCAACCATGATGCTATGAGATCGATATACTAGAAAAAAATAAGGCACGAATATCCTTAGAATGTCATAGATTGCTTTAGTTCCAACGCAATCGACAGAGGTCAATTCGGAGAATGGAAGGAGGTTCGGGGACTCGGAGAAGTTTCTTGGCCGTACGACATCTCTCAGATGAAGATGTTGGAGAAGAAGTTGGTTCTGGGATTAAGACACGACCCTAGTCCATTTAATGAAAAAAGGTACATGGAGTGTACTTTGGAGTACACAACATTTACTATCCTTTTCTATACTCCACTTTAAGCAGCCTCGACATCACCCCTACATGGTTGTGTGTGTGGCCATGACACGGCCAACACATGGCCTCAAGCGGCATTAATGTACACAGCGTGTACTTAAAAAATTTCCAGAAACTCCACTTTTCTCAAAAACTCCAGAAAAAGGAAAAACATACCTGAAACAATGGTCCAGGTTCTTACAAACTTCCCCCCTTAAATAAATTCTTCCCCAAAGTTCCATAGCGTGGCATAGAAGAAGAAAACTGAACCACTCCGACCACTGTGATCTTACATCACCCTCCCTCTCCCATGTCTTGTCCTATAATCGCATGTGCTACCATAGCAACCATACCAAAGGAACAGACCCGCCAGAGGTCCTTCATACTATGATTGAAAATCCAGAGAGAATTCTCCTCAAATGATGCATCCACTTCGAGATCAACCTCCTCTAGTTGAAGGACATGAAACTGGCCTTAAAAGTAATGTTGGAGCTGAGAAACAAGGAAGACGTCATGCATAGCCTGGTACCTCTGAGGTAACTGCAACCGATAAGAAACTGACCCAACTCTCTCCAACACCACAAACGGTCTGGCGTACCATGGTGGAAGCTTACCTTGTCTCTGAATCCTCTTCTGTCCCAACCTCGGTGCGACATGCATGAAAACCTGATCCCTGACCTTGAACTCCATAGGTCGTCTCCGCTGATCAGCATAAGACTTCTATCGAGACTGTTCTATAGACATCCTCTTCAGAATCAACTCAATCTACTTTGAGGTCTCCTGAACAAGATGAGGTCCCAACAATGTTGCTTCTCCTACCTCCATCCAACATAAGGGTGATCGGTATGGCCTACCGTAAAAAGCCTCATAAGTTGCCAACTGAATAGTCACCTTAAAACTGTTGTTGTAGGAGAACTCCACAAGAGATATATGCTTCTCCCAAGAAACTCAAATGTCTAGAATGCATGCTCTGAGAATATCCTCAAGAAAATAAATCATACGGTTAGACTTCCCATCTGTCTAGGGATGGTATGCTATACTCAGATGTACCTCTGTACCCAAAGCCTTTTAAAGCCCCTGCCAGAACCTTGAAATAAAACACGCATCCCTATCTGAAATAATGGAGCGCGGAACTCCTGTAAGACGTAAAATATCTTGGATGTACAACCGTCATGGATCAACAACACTGAAGGTCTCCTTGATCAGTAAGAAGTGAGCAACCTTTGTAATCCAATCGATGACAACACAAATAACATCATTCCCTCGAGGTGACCTCAGAAAACCGGTCACGAAGTCTATCGCAACATCATTCCACTTCCACTCCAAAATGGGTAACTACTGTAGAAGTCCTTCTGGTCGTTGGTGCTATGATTTCACCTACTGACAAGTGGAACACCTCATGAAAAAACCAGCAACATCTCTCCTTATACCTGTCCACCAATACTGATGGTGTAGATCATGATACATCTTGTTGACGCCAGGATGAACTGCCCAAACTGAGGAATAAAAATCCTACATCATCTCTATTCCTCTGTCTACTGGCACCCATACACATCCCTGGAAATGCAAGATCTCATCATCACCCACTGTCTATCCTGGAAGAGGGTCCTCTCCTGACACACTCTCCC
This sequence comes from Viscum album, assembly GCA_963277665.1. Lineage (NCBI taxonomy): Eukaryota > Viridiplantae > Streptophyta > Magnoliopsida > Santalales > Viscaceae > Viscum > Viscum album. The sequence goes on from OY728139.1 coordinate 1,197,617,014, forward strand.
ACCAGACTAGGCATTCTGAGTCTGATAGATGCATCATATGTACCGGATCGAGAAGAGTAGAGGTAGCAACTAAAAAAGATATAAAATTGTGTTCCTATCTGTTGTGCACCTCCAAATGCATCTCATAGAACAGATCCATTAGCTGCCACTCTCTTCTGGCCTCCTGAACAGCCTGTTTCTGAGTTCTTCTCCTCAATGCATCAACCACCGAGTTTCCCTTCCCAGGTGTATAGGCTAGATCAAATTCTACGAAATAAAGATACTTGAACCATATGTGCTATCTCAGATTCAGATCACGCTGAGTGAAGATGTACATTATACTCTTGTGGTCGGTGAACACCACAATGTGCTCTCGCAGAAGATAATATCTCCAACAGCATAAGGCATGGACAACCGCTGCCTACTCCAGATCTTTTGTCAGGTAATTCTTCTCATGTGGACACAATTGGCAAGACCCATATGAAACAAATCCATCTCCCTGCATAAGCACAGCTCCTAGACTATTACCTGAAGCATCACAATAAATAGTATAGTTCATGCCAAGCTCTTGTAAGACTAGTGTCAGTGCTGAAGTCAACCTCCATGGCAGCTCCTGAATGGCTGACTCGCAAGAGTCTGACCATAATAACTTCTCCCCATTCTTGGACAGACCTGTTAGTGTTGCTTATAGGAGTGAAAAGTCTTGTATGAAATCCTTGTATAATCCAACCAGACCTAGAAAACTCTTCACCTCAAAGACATTCTTTGGCTGCTCCCAGGAAACTACTACTCTCACCTTTACTTGGTCTACTGATACTCCTGTCTCTGAGATAACATGACCCAATAGTGAATCTGATCCATCCAAAAGTGGCATTTCGAGAGATTTTCATATAACTGATGCTCTCTCAGTGTACTCAGAACTATCTCAAGATGGGTAGAATGGTCATGTAGAGTGTGAGAGTACACCAAGATTTCATCCACGAAAACCACCAAGAAGGAATCCAAGTATGATGGAACACATGGTTCATCAGTTCCATGAAAACTACATGCGTTTTTGTGAGACCAAACGGAATAACCATATACTCATATAGACCATACCTGCTTCAGATAGTTGTAATATGTATATCAGATGGTCTAACATGAAAATGATGATAATCAGATCTCATGTCAATCTTAGAGAACACCCGGGATCCTCAAAGCTGATCAAAGAGATCATCAATCCTCAGCAAGTGATATCGGTTATTGACCATCAACTGGTTAAACTTATGATAGTCCATACAAAGCATGAGGGTACCGTCTACCTTCTTCGCAAATATGATGGGTGAACCCCAAGGAGAAGTACTTGTTCAGATGAAACCCTTTGCCTGTAACTACTCCAAATACATCTTGAGCTCCTGTAACTGATGTGTAGTCATCCTATAAGGAGTAATGGACACCGGTGCCACTCCTGGAACAAGATCAATCAAATGTATACCTCACACTCTAGAGGAAAACTAGAAAATTCATCTGAAAACACATCTCTGAAACGTTCCAACATTGGAGGAAAATCTAACTGTGAAGTCCCCTGGTCATCCAGATATAGAATAAAAATATGGGAAGTAACTCCTCCTAGCCCATGATGCTCGTGTCCTTCTCGACTTTCCTGGACATCCCACTCACCTCTATAAAGAAAGGATCCACCCTTAGGTTATATGAAACTCAACAATACGAAATAACACTCAACAAATACCTGAAAGGGAATTAGCTAGTCTATTCTAATAATGACATCATAACATGTCATCTCTAGGACATAGAGTTCCCATAAGAAGTGAAACCCTGCCACCTCAAGAGGGCACTATCTGCACTGACGTACACTAAATGATCTAGCCCCCAACGGTGTGTCCATCATCAAATTATCAGTAGAGGAAAATATGTAGATCCCAAGGCTCTCCACAACAGCAACATAGATAAATTTATGCATAGCACCAGTATTGAAAAGAGGTAATGATAAAATTGAGGATACTATGATCTTATCTCGAAATATAGAAGGGTCGAGATCCGGCTCTTGATGGGTCTGCTCCACTAAAGATGTATGGAATGTACCACGTCCATGTGACCCTACCTGACCAGACTAAGCTGATCCACTCTGCTTTCATTGGAAACCTGGTGACTGACCACCATTTCCGTGACCTCCACCTCGGCCCAAACGGCTGGAATAACTCCAGTTCTCATAATGGAGATAAACTAGAAATGCATCTCCTGTATATGGGGTCATAGTGGAACCCCTACCACCAGATGTAGGACAGAAGATCTGGCAAAAATGCTAAATATGTCCCATATTTCTGCAATATCGGCACTCTATCGGGTCTCTCTGGCACTGAGGCCTAGTATGCTCGCTCCTCCCGCACTGGTAGCATACTACATGGATACCCAAAGATAAATTTCTCCTCCTATGATCTCCTTAGGTAGACTCCCTGTGGTGCATCCTGCTATCAGTAGGAGGAACATTAACTCTGTATGTCGAACTGACCTGGCTCACTCCTCCAGAATTCCTCTGATTGCATTCAGTGATCACCGCCTGGATGAAGATAGTAGATATCGAATTCAACCTAAAGATTTTTACATGGGAACAGATCTTCTTCCTAAGACCATCCTCAAACATCCTAGCTAGGAACCACTAATCAGCTGTTGGGGTCAGCATGAAACACTGCATCTCGGTTAAGCAAGATGAGTACTCAAAAACCGAATAAGTACCCTACTCCAGACTCATAAAATCACAGGCTCGATCAGCCCTAAAGGTCTCCGGGTAGAAGTAATCATAGAAGTGGCACTGAAAATTATCCCAAGTCATACCCTGCTGGCGTCCTGACTGTGAGATCACCTCCCACCACCTCTTGGTGGAGTCTCAGAGCATATCGGTCATGAGTATCACCCTATTATCTGGAGGTATCTCCATATGATGGAAATTTATGGGTGTGGCCTCTATCCATGACTCTTCAGCCTGAGGTCCTCCTTCCCCTGTGAAGGTGAGAGGATGCTGCTACTGGAAAACCCCTATCAATTCTGCCATCGATGGGGTAGGAGGCAGCACTTACTAGAAGATCTGCATCATCCTCAAAAAATCTTCCCTAAACTGTGCATCAGCACCTGCAACTGGTTTAACTGCTTGTTCCAAGGTAGGCACAACATGAGGATCTGCAAGAGGTCCCTGGTCGTCCATATCCGGTGTTTGATCACTGTTTGGTAGCTGACACACAACAAGAGGACGTCTCGAGGTCATAACTCTGAAAGGTCAAAATCACACCTTAGATCAGGATTATCAAAAATAGAATACATGTGTAAATGAGGGAAACAAGAAAAATAAACATTCAAGTTGTATGAAACATGACTACACAACGTGCATAAACACTACACGGCGTGTTCTCTATGCCATTCACATTGGTGCGTACCTCTGCCATAAATGGTCGTGTAATTCCCCCAAACACATGGCGTGTTTTCCCCACACAGAGCGTGTACATGAACTCTATTCCCCTGACCGAGTCTCCTTACAATGATAACCCACATGGTCTTCTTAATCCTAGACTACACGGCGTGTTCACGATGGAAACAGAGTGTACTAGACAAGGTTTCAATGACCCGTGTTGTCAGTTACACGGCCGGCTACATGAATCAGTCTACACGGGATGCTCCCCGAGAACATGGAGTTTACTTGAAGGTTTTCCCAACCCATGCTTTTCGTGACATGTCTGAGTACATAGGTTACATGGCACGATATGTGAGAATAGGACACGACATTTAAAGTCAATTTTCAACCATCTGTGTCATTAGTCACACTGGTAGACTCACAGTCTCTACAAACTGGCCTATACCTACCATACACGGCGTGTTCCAATAGATTTTCACAAACCCGTGTTTCTGCCTACCCAGTCAGCAACATGGTTTGAAAACTACACAGCGTGTATTCATAAGTACACACCATGTATTCTGGGTTTTCTAGGAATTACTTCCAAAACTACTCTGAAGGCCATAAAAACACAGAAAAAAAGTATGATGGTGCCAAATTCTGATCTGTGAGGGCCCATACTCTCCACGGATCAATGCTTGGTATCTCCTACATATCATATACAAGGGAAACAAATCGATTATCCACCATGTTCTGATTCATGAGTTCCCATAACACCTCAAGAATCAAAATTTGGTGTTCATTCAAGTAAATCTGTATATAAAAAAATTCCTTATCAAACAGTAGATTTTCTATCAAAACATTTATCACAACAGCATCCATACATTACACAACGTCTATCAAAACAACATGCAATCTCTAATGCATCCTAGATGGCATGAAAAGAATGCATGGAATGCGATTTCTAACATGTTCATATATGATGCATGAGATATAATACACTCATCTCATTAGGTTGTGATAGAAATACAACCACAATAACAACAATGGTAAAATCACAAAGCATATGAATCACCAAACCGTGAAATCAAATCAACTGTAAAAGTGTAAACCAGTAAAACTGCAATAAACATGGTATTATGGCTTTTCCCTGTACACGGGTTAGCTAATCCAAGGCATATCTTATCACCAAGTACCTATTCCATCCTACCCCTGGCTATAGACTCAAAACAGTATGTCAATAGAAAATAATTTGTCTAATACCACTTTGTAACACCCCGATTCTGGAAGCCACCCAGAGGTGCCCCGTACCCAGTTGGTCACATGGCCACAAGCACATTTCCCTGAACGCCAGAGTCTACCAACTAGCAGTGAGGGCCTTGGGTGTGATAGTGTGGAAACTATTCCCTCATTGGAAGAGTACACAACATATGTGAACAACACTTATAGTAGCGGAAGTAGTTAATATCCAACAGCAGTAAATAGCGGAAGACTAAATAATAAACCATTGGAGCACACACATATATATGAAATGATGCATGATACATATGCCTAGTAAAGAAACCAAACAATTCAAAACAATGAATACAATAATACGAAATAGTAAAAAAGAAAATAGATAAAAAAACTCCTCAGTATCGCAAGCCTCGGCTTGGTCCCATGCTCTCCTAGTCCAATGAAAGTCATGAACCTGAATATGAAGGGCTCTTTCCCTTGTCTATACCTGCAACAATATAATCTGTTTGGGCCCAAAATAATGACCCAAATTGGGTGCGAGACTAAATCCTAGTAGGAAACCACCCAAAGATCTGTGCCTAACAGTCAGTGAACATATGGAAGGTAGTAGTTTAGTAAGAAGTAAATAGTAAGCAATAAACGTGATGATAAAAAATAGTAATCAATCCACATATCAACAACAATCAGTGAAGCAAACATCTAACCACAACATGGAACCCTCTGGGATGTACTCATAGCCAACCCCTCTTGTCCTATCCAAGAAGTACCAACAACCCTCTGTGCAGGACACTCATCCTAACCCATCTGGTTTGGTCATACAAAATTATAAGACTCTCTGAGGAATCATGCTCAGTAAATTCCCCTTATAGTCTAGGGTAGTCAGGGACATTCTAAGGTAGATCATAAGGTGTAATCCTCTTATTTCCACAAGGTCTAGAGACTCTCTGAGTAATATCACTTGGTCAATTCCTCCTATAGCCTCAGGTCTATCACAGACTCTCTTAGGAAGTTCAGTCGGTCAATTCCTCAAAATGCCTGTAATGGTTTAAGGAAATTTAATCAAAACAAAGACTCTCTAAGGAAGCTTAATCGGTGTATCCTCTTGTAGTATATAATGCTCAAGACTCTCTAAGGAATCTCACCTGGTCTACCCTCTTATATTCTATAATATCCAAGACTCTCTAGGAAGCTCTCTTGGTCTATCTCCTATTGTTTATAAAGTCCAAGACTCTCTGAGGAATCTCACTCAGTCTATCCTCTTATTGTCTATAACACAAGGATCTCTTGGCCCCATGCCAGTCAGTGCATAATAATGCTACAAGTCCAATGTAAACCTAAAGATCTACAGGGCTAACTAGTCTACAACATAATAAGCATGTCAAGTAACAACAGTCCATCCTACGGTCACAAGGCATGGAAAATTGGTATAACGGCCAGTAGGATGAACAAGACCAAAAGGTTGTAGACAGAACAAGGAATGGGAAAAACATCGAAACATAGCAATTATCCTTATACGTCACCAAAATACCTCTAAAAAAGCACACACGATAGGTAGGAATACAACGGGAGAAAAACATTAAACATGCAATACCTCGTTCATGGGTATTAGTGGAAATTGCACATAAAAAATCAAAGTCTTCGAAAGGAAAGGCACAAACCACCTACCTTGATTCTAGGAGATCGATATAATTGAACCACAATACCAGTTGGTAAAATGGACACAAGGGAATTTCCCCAAATGCCAGAGGCTCATGGCTAGCAGTGAGGGCCTTGGGTGTGATAGTGGGAAAACTATGCCCTCATTTGCAGAGTAAACAGCGGAAGTAAAACTAATATACAATAGCGGAAGCATTAAATATCCAACAACAGCAAATAGATGAAGAATAAACAATAAATGACTGGAGCACAAACATATATATGAAATTATTCATGATAAATATTTCTTGGAAAGCATCCAAACATGTCACAATGCTGAATACAATACTAAACCAAAGTACAAAATAAAACAGATAAGAAACATCTTAGTATCGCAAGGCTCGACTTGGTCCCATGATCTCCTGCTCCAATGCAAGTCATGTACCTGAAGTCGAAGGGAGCTTGCCCTTGTCTATACCTGCAACAATATAATCTGTTTGGGCCCAACAACATGACCTAAACAGGGTGTGAGATTAAATCCCAGTAGGAAACCACCAGAATATTTGTGCCTTACAGTCAATGAGAATATGGCAGGTAATAGTATAGTAAGAAGTAAACAGTATGCACATAACAGGATGATACACAACAGTAAACAATCCACATATAAACAAGAATCAGTGAAGCAAATAGCTAACCACAATATGAAACCCTTTGGGAAGTAATCACAACGAACCCCTGTCCAATTCAAGAAGTACCAACAACCCTCTAGGCAGTACACTCAGCCTAACCCCTATGGGTTAGTCATAAAAAATTATAAGACTCTCTCAAGAAGCACGATTAGTCAATTCCCCTTATAGTATAGGGTAGTTAGGGACTCTATAAGGTAGATCATGCAGTCTAGTCCCCTTATAGCCCCCTGTTCTAGATACTCTCTGAGGAAGATCACACTGTAAATTCTTCCTATAGCCTCAGGTCTATCACAGACTCTCTGAGGAAGCTCACATGGTTAATTCCTCCTACAACCTGGAATGGTTTAAGGAAATTCAAACAAAACAAATACTTTCTAAGGCAGCTTACTCGGTCTATACTCCTGTAGTCTATAATGATCAAGACTCTCTGAGGAATATCACCCGGTCTACCCTCATGTAGTCTATAATATCCAGGACTCTCTAGGAAGCTCACTCGGTCTATTCACTATAGACTATAAAGCCCAAGACTCTCTGAGGAAGCTCACTCGGTCTGTCCTATTATAGTCTATAGCACCAGGTTCTCTCAGCCCCATTCCTGTTAGTGCCTAATAATTCTATAAGGCCAATGTAAACCAACAAAGCTACGTGGCTAACCAGTCTAGAGCATAACAATCCTGTCTGGGAACAACATTCCATCCTACGGTCACAAGGCATGGAAAACAGGTATTACGACCTATAGGAGGAACAAGAACTAAAGGTCGTAGACAGAACAGGGCATGGGAAAAACATCCAAGCATAAAAATTATCCTTATACATCACCAAAATACCTCTACATAAGCACAAAATAATGGTAAGAAAATAACATGGGAGAAATAGTAAACACGCAGTACCCTGTTCACGGGTATTGGAGGAAATTGCAAATAAAACTCAAAGACTTCGAACGGGAAGGCACAAACCACCTACTGTGTTGTTAGGAAATCGATATAGTTGAACCACTAGGCCTGAATCGTCTTAGAACATCGTAGATCATAGCAGTTCCATCACAATCGACATCGGTCGATTCAGAGAATGGATGGAGGTTCGGGGCTCGGTGAAGTTTCGCGGTTGTACGATATCTCTCGGTCGAAGAAGCTGGAGAAGAAAAAGGTTCTGGGGTTAAGACGCGACCCCTATCCATTTAATGAAAAAAAGAAAGTACACAGTGTTTAATTTTGTAGTACATAGCATGTACTAAGCTTTTCTGTACTCCACTTTATGTGGCCTCCACATCACCCCTACGTGGCTGTGTGTGTGGCCGTGACACTGCCATTACACGGCCTCGAGCGACATCAATGTACATGGTGAGTACTTATAATGTACATGACATGTACATCAAAAATTTCCAAACACTCCACTTTTCTCAAAAACACCAGAAAAAGGAAAAACATACATGAATTGATGGTCTGGGTTCTTACAATCTTAGTATTTGTACTATATAAACACTTATCATATCCAAAAGATAAATTATAATAAATTTCCTCCAATTACTATCTTCCTCCCTATAGGTCATCCCTGTGGTATATGCTGTAGGAATCACCCTTCATTCATATGTCAAACTGTGATTGTAACCCTCCCCATGTTGACCTTCATAGTGAACGTCATCTCCATAGAAACACATCACTTAATCAATGCTGTAATTCCCTAAAATATTTAATTATGAGTAACCCCTTATATCATGAGTCACTTAGGAAAATGAGGTGATACTGGCCTGATACCTCATCTTTGCCAAGTGAAACACTTTTTCAATGAGATTATAGACCTAGGAAACAATGATTCTAAAAACCATCATTAGATCACCCACCTTATAGTATTTTTAATGAAATCCATTCCAATATATATAATTACATTAAATCTATATGGATGAATCATCTTTGGTCAGTCTAGGTGAAAGAGCCTATAGTAAAATATAAATAAGTTTGGTTGAACATGGGAATATAGTTGGCCATAGTTAAAATACAAGATATGTTGTAAAATTTATCCACTTGTTAATACATAATTACAATGTTTTAGAAGGTTTTTTTTTCATGACATCCCCCTGTGTGTATGGAAATATCCTAAAAACAATATTAATCTAACATCTAGTTAATCCAAAGGATACAACATCCAATCGAATCAGCAACCCTCCTAGCTCTATGACACCAACAATTTGGTATAAAAAGAACCCATAAGTTAATATGTATTGATTCAATAAAATAGTTGGTTAAGATGTTAAATAATCCATAAAACATTATTCATATTAGTGGATGGGTTAATATGTTGAATTTCATTTCACCTCGATTCCCACGTAGAAATACCTATTGATGTTGACCTTATGAAATTTCATATCCTAAGAATGAATCACAGAAATAGAATCTTTTCTCAATTGATCGTACAATCAAAAAATTTATGTACTAAATCATAAAGATATATGGCAATAAGGAAGATAGAAAATGAAATACACTAGGTTTTTTATAAATTCTGTGGCTGGTACACATATCGTCGATGGTGACACACTTCATGTGGCCCTATATTAATCCATTTTAAATGCTACTAGCATCCTTTTCTTATTTATTGATTTTTTATCCTTTATCAAAACATGATGATATGATTTTTATTTTTACTTCCATGGAGTCCTCGTCAGAATTAATTATCTAGTCTTGATCTTCCACATATATTTGAGTTTTTTTTCATGTATCTCATTCCCAAATACATATCTTTGTGGACATCGGTTAATTATTATTTTTCCGTCTAAACATTCCAAGGGTTCCAAAAAGGGAATCATCCATTGGTTGGAGTAGATGCTAACATCATGCATGTCAAACATCTTTGGATCTGTGAAAATTGGTCAAATGTGTCATTTCTCATAGGCGGCCATCTTAGGGGAACGAAAACCAGAGGCATTCCTAATTAATTGTTAGAATCAATGTGTAAGAGGCATTTGTTCATGGTTTTCCTTGGATGTGCATGTTTAACATGGGGTATGAGACGAGTTTACCTTATATTAGAGACAAATAAAACTGATCATAATAGTTTTAAATGTGAATCATATTGGCACATCCCTAAAAGGGATTACCTAGAAGGCTTACCGAATGGGTGGATCAAAATGTTCAATGTGGATGGATCCAATATGGTGTGCTCCATAAAGGGATTGTTTCACACTACGAATGTGGTTTTGAACACCACTAAGGGTGGATTGGAGAGGGATGGGCCCTATATTGTGGTACACTAGATTGAAGGATTAGAAAACCCAATGAGAAAGGACTCGTGATGAATTTTCCCACTAAGGGAGAGTCCATGGTTTACCATTGTCTAGGATTGAACCTTAGAGAGGCTTCATACGCACAATATTTGGAAGACATGGATAATATCCCACGTATTTTGAAAGGATTATTTCGGGATTACAAATGGCATGGTGCCCGTCACAAGAGGGTCACCCTAGCTTGTATTATAGGGATTGTACGAGGCTTATGAATTTTTAGCTTCCAAGGTGTGGTATAAAATATGTGATGATCAATGGGTATTATGCGTGGTTAGCTTCGAATATTAATGGAATCATCCTTCCATGATAAGGTGGCCTGGGTCAGAATACATCAGGATGATGGAGGGTTTAATGAATTGGATATTGAATGAGATTTAACCAAAGTGAAGATGATGGTTGGTTTGGTCTTGAACCTCAGAGAGGCTTCTTATGTATCCCTATAGATGGGAATCAAAGTCCACATAGTTCATTAGGGTGATGAGACTTTTGAGGATGTGGCTTGTGAGAATTAAATTCATGGATATGGGAAAAGAATATGTAGAACCTCTAGATTGGGGAAGCACATTACCGAAACACGAAGGCTTGAGGGAATGACCAGGACGGGACATGGGTGATGGGTATGATCCTTATAAAGGATTCCTACATACCTTAATCGAAAATGGAAAAGATCAATGTCTATGTAGTTTAGGGTGGGGAATATAATTGGGGAGTATGTAACGACAGTGACCTGAATACATGCTAGGGCTAAAACATGGTTTGCAGACCATTTGAAGAGGGACACTCTTGGATGGGGGAGTACGATGAAGTGTGGGGATTGTGAATGGTCAGATGCTCTTTAAAATGAGACTTGTGGTCATTGTGTACACCAAGGACAACAACCCTTCATCATTATGGGTCATACACATGGTTAGAATCCCAAATGGATTGAACCGAACACCATAGGGAGGCAGATCTAGGTGACATGTCCCAAAACGGGAATAGGTCACATCATGAGGGTACATACCTAGGAGTAAGGAATGGTGTTTTCCATTTTTTGAGTTAAAATGCCCTGTGTGGTGTGTAACCTAAAAATAAGATGTCACGTCATAAAGGCTAATCTAGATATCGATAGAGGTGGGTCAAATAGGTTACACCCCAATAAGGGGAACCAACATTTACCACTGGTCTGGATTCAACCTCAAGGAGGCATCCTAAATACCCAGGGTTGAAGAGTGGGACCAAATTCAACATAGTTGTGATTTTCGCTATCTACACATGGTTAGTGGACCATGATTGTATTATATGGTTATTACTCCACAATTGATGCTCGAGTGAATGATTTCAGGGTCACTACTAACCTCTAAGACCACACGAGTCATGATTGGTGTGAGAAACAATTAGATTAAGTATACCAAAAATACTTGTCCCAAAATCTACATACACAAGGGATAGTTTGGGGAACACATGTGGAAGAGGCCCATGTGAAATTATGGTTCAGAAATGGTGAAAGAAAACACACATGGAAGCTTCATAGATGCCTTTATGGAGCTACAATTGGGAATATGGCTTAAACATGGAAGCATACCAATTTACACTTTGGAGTGGCAATGATGGATAGGGCTTACGCTTGATGACTGCCAGGGAAAGCCTCCCCATGTCAGGTGATAAGGGAATCCCATGTTCATTACACGAGGTAAGTATTTAGTTTAATTTCATGTGAATGGAAATTTTGGGTGGGGTTTATGTAATGAGATGCTTATTATGTCTACCTAATGTTAGGCTAGGAGGGAATCTCAACTTGCAGATGGCTCAATGAGTTTTGTTGGGGCATACAACTGATGAAGAGGCTAAGTGTGTTTATTTTATATTCCTATCAAGATGAGTAATATTATTTCTGATTCATAAAATTTTATATTCTTGCATGATTTTTATGCTACAATTTTGAGTCATTTAGTGAGGAAATTAGGCATCATAGCCATGTTTTTGTGTGGTCGGGGCGGAAGATGACCCTTTGACGTCACATTGGGCACATAAATTGTTTTTGTGACGGGTTAAGAACACGATTCAATTACTGTGTCCATGATTTAACTCTTGGGCACAAAACTTCCATTCCTACGTGAAAATCCATACATTTCAAATAAATCGACCCGAATGGACTTTTTCAGCTCTCTGACGTCGAAAAACCATATGTTTGGACCCATATATATGTTCAGGCCCCTCGACTAGTCAAATCGAACCCTTAAAAATATTCTATCCTCCAAAGTTGTTTTTTGAATCATTTAGTGCATTACATGCATGAGTTTTTTGTTTCCAGCACTCCTACATTAGGTATATGAAAATATAGATCCACCCTCACAGTTATGGGTGGTCAATCATCAATAATTTCCAATATCATTGGAAGATGGTAGTTCAAGTTAAGTCATAAAATTCACCAATCCCATAGTCGAAAAATAATCTATAAATTTAATAATGGATCCGCCAATGTAGTAGAAATAGAAATCCAAGGTCATCCCTATCTCATTAAGTTTTGGTTTTTTTAAACAACCTTATAGGAAATCAAATCAAGCTCAAATGGTTGGGGAAACATGGTAGAAGAAGACCCATACCAAAGGGATTGAGACTTTATTACATCAAAAACCTCCTCCTCAATGGATGTTAGCCTTCTCCAAATTAGGGGGAATACTGAATAATGGAATCCCCTTGATCGTACTACTATGTGATTCGGTATCCTCACTTGGGACATGCAAGAAGAAATTATCAAGTAAATCCCTTCATATCACCATTCATAAAATGAATCTAGGAGGAGCAATAAAATATCAAATGAGTCATTATTGTGGGAATAAACCTAATCAATCACTCAAAGATGTTGATGAAATTCCACCAATGTATTATACACCAGTGAACATTGTAAACACAAAAAATGAATATTATATAGAACACATGGATGAGAATAAAAATTAATTAAAGAATTATACTTTATTGATATTATTCACACCAAAATAATAGAAGGATTTGTGTGTTCCTAGAACCCGAGGATTTATACAAACTTTTTAATTCCCTAGAAAACACTATTCTAACCTCATTAGTGGGAATATGTAAAAGAAAAATGTTAAATTATGGTCTTATATGACCCAACACATAAGGTGTCTAAACTCAGACATTTAAGGAATGGTTGGATCAAAAAGAAAATGAAATGAATGAGTTTAGAAAAACCAATGTCGAAATACTCCTTAGAAACATCCCTAGATGATATTTTCTTCAAGAAGAGCCTTTGTTCTGACTTTGAAATGGCATACCACATCTAAGAGGTTTCAAACTATCAACTAATATTGAGCCATGACATCCACTCAATGTAATGGAATAAAATCCCATATATTTGGACACCATGTAATCTAGATATCAAAAGATTCCAGCCTTGGGTACACTACCTGGGATGGGTCAGATACATCCCCACGAACCAACCCCAATAGATTCTCCACCACATGTACAAATTCAATTTCAACATATGGATATAATTCCTTATTACCTTGGTCAATATATTGTTCAACCATATGTCCCATAAGGTAAAAAAATCCTATTGAGTCATTTGAACGTCATTTGGATGATAGAGAAGAATGATGTTAACCCGAAAAACTAGAAATGAATCCATACTCTAAATGGGTGGATCAGACTCGTATACAAAATATTGGGAACCATACATTTCAAATTTTCAATGGATCATGAGACCTTGAGTAGAATTTGATGAATTTAATGCCCCATTGTGATTCCATTATAGAACAAACTGCATAATAAGATACAGTCTAACTCGTATGCTTCATCAAAAAATGCACGGTCTATCCATCATATGGTGCACCATTTTTCCATCTCAGTTAATCATGGGATGGGATGATATTTGTTGACAGTTTCTTATTGAATTAAGATCAACACCACAGAACACAATATTCCAAGACTTCTCAAACAAAAAACCATGGGAGAAATATAGGGTCTCAAATTTCATTTCTTTTTGGAAGGGATTTAAATACTCCCTAAATCTAAAAATTTCCAAATAAATATTTTTTATTTATATGTATATAGAGTATTCACAACTTGTTTCCCAAACCACTCATAAATATAAAATATAGAGGATGTTTGAGTAATTATCCATAGTTATGGAATTATTGGCAGAGTCCATGTTATTATCCATGGTCATGTCATAATTAATTATATTTTCTCAAGGTTAGGTAATAAATATGTTAGGGTTGTTGTTGCCATTCTTAATCCACCCCCTTCACCAGCTCCATCTCCAAAGGCCATATCATACAGTGGGGTACCCCGTCATGAGAGAAAAAAACCATGACTACCTCATCATAATTATATAAGGGAGAAGCTTCCAAGCATTTTTAGTGAGTTAAAGAACAATTTTTATTTTTTATGAAACGAGAATATCCCTGGTAACATTCTTATGCATTTGAACAATAACATTATGAAACTGAAAAGTACCAAAAGGCCCCGTTATGATGGTCTTAATGATCTCCCAATCAATTTACCATAACACCCTACATTGTGTATAATCAACATGTAATGTTTTTTTAATACATCTTAAAAAAAATGATGGCAACTATGTAAGTCATGATGGGTAAATAACACAAATTAATAGCATGCGTTTTTTCATAAAATTTAAAGGAAGAGGGTGAATGGAAGAATGTTACAGTATAGGGTGTGTCGAATTTTAGTCATTAGCTTAGTAAAAAAAATTCAATGTGAATCTTTCTATCCTATGATTATATTTAATGAATCCAAATATTCTCGCACTTCCTTCTTCTACCAAAAAAATGATTTTGTTGTCATTGTAGTTCTATAATGTAAAGTATTCAAAAAAAAACATGGCTATTATAGAGGGAAAATAATTCCGAAATATTATCCTATAAATGATAAAAAGTTATTATTGAATTTTTTAGGCATGGTGCCTCTATTTTCAAAATAATGGCCATCTCCCCTGTAAAGACCCGCAAATTTCAAGGAAATTTTTTTCTTAATTTTCTTTGGAATTTTACAAGAGCGCAGCTTCAGACGGCACCTGATTCCGAGGCCCGGTGTGCCCGGAATCAATTTCCGAAGTTTGGCTCGGGTACGTTCAGTGAACGGACGAGCGGGTTTTTCTATCTTTTGAACCGGTGCCCGGAATCGAATTCTGAGGGCACCGATGAAATCGCAGCGCCGGTATTTGCTTAGAAACGCCTCTTCCGGAGTTGCGTTTGCTCAGACGTGGTTTTTAAATTTTGCGGCTTTAAGTCAGAAATAAAATAAAGTTTGTGCGACAACTTTATTTTATTTCACTTAAGCTGCTTGGAAGCCACTTGAAGTCACTTAAAGGCGGCTTGAACTGAGTTGAACTGGATAGGATGCTATCCAGAAATATCCTACCCCTTGGTAGGATATTTGTGCGGTGGGACCCGCACGAGCCCCGCCGTTTCTTTCGCTAAGTAACGCACCCGCGAAAACCCGTCAAAGTAACTGAAAAGTCAACCGACGCGTTTTCTTTAATTCTTAACAGACCATTTAATTGGGCGGTTTATTTCGTGAATTAAATGGACTGTTTCTTCGTGAATTAAATGGGTCGTTTCTTTCGTTGAATTAATTCAACGAATTGATGGATCGTTTCTTAACCGGTTTCGTGTTGGCATGTTTATAAATTAAGACCAACATAAAAATCCTTGGAAAGGATTTGAGAGAATCTTCGTTCCTCCACCCTCTCCGCGAAGAACGCGAAGAACGCGAAGAACGCGAAGAACGCCGAACCCGGAAGTCGACGACGCTTTCGCCCGAGACGTTCTTCCGATCTCCGATCTCCGATCACCGACCATTCGAGGTGAGTGATTTCGGATTTCGTCTCAAGTTCTTTTCTTTGGTTTTAAACGAAACACAGATTTAAATATTAATAATTTAAATCTGTTGTTCTTGATTTGTTGAGCTCGCCGGCTCAACGCCGGTTTCCGCGACGACGCGACACCTTCCCGCGACGACGCGACGATCGATCTCTTCCGCGACGATCTCTTCCGCGAAGAACGCCCGCGCTCGACGATCATCAAGGTAGGGATTTGATTGTGATTCTTTTTCCCGTGATTATTCTTTTTAAATAAAGAACCCGATCGAAACAATTTTTAATTTATTTAAAAATTGTTGTTGATTATTCCTCCCGTGATTTATGGCTAACGCGGAGGGTGCGGGTCTAACAAACAAGACCCGGCAACCCTCCGTCGATCTTCCTTTGTGTGCGGATTTGGCGAGCGACGGCAAAAGCGCGACGCAAGGGCCATATGTTGATTCCGCAGTGGAGGACGCATCCCGGGAGGAACAACGGCGCAGACGGGAGGCAAATCGGGCCACCGGAGCATCTCCGGCGGCCCGCGGAAGGAGGCGGCGGCGCGGGTCGCCGGCGCGGCGGCGCCGGCGACCGGGGGCGGCGGCGCCCGGCGCGCCGCCGGAGGAGTCCGCCGCGGCCGAGCCGCGGCGGCGGCGAGCCGCCGGACCGCGTCCGCGGTCCGGCCTTCCAGCACGCGGCCCGCGCGGGCCGCGTTTTCTCCAAAGCCGCGGGTTTGACCCGCGGCGGCAGCGCTTCGGCCGCTCGGCCGAAGCCGAGCCGGTCCGGTCGGCCGGGCCGCGCCCAGGCCGGACCGGACCCGGCCGAGCCGGTTCGGGCCGGGTCGGGCCGACCCGGTTCGGGCCGACCCGGTTCGGCCGACCCCAGGGGGGGGTTCGGGCCGGGTCGCCCCGGGCCCAGTACCCCCGTTTCGGGCCCTCTACGGTCTTTCGCCCATATCTTGGGCCTGGGACCTCCGATTGACGAACCGTCAGCGGCTACGCGATCCTTGGATCGAGACGGTCGTTTCGGTATATTATACTCAAGGTTTCGGAAGACTTTGGGTTCGGCCGGGTTGGTTCGTACACGAAGCCAACCGGGCCCTCGGAGCGGAAACGCTCATAACTTGAGCTACGGACGTCCGATCGACGTACCGTCAGCTGTGGTAGTTTCCTCTAAGTGAGACGGAACTTTTGGCATACTCCGCCCGAGGATCGGATACAGGCGGAGTACGGTCGGGTTGGTTTTGCCCTAAAAACCAACCGGGCCCCTGGGACGGAAATGCCAATAACTCTCAGACCGGGCGTCCGATTGACGCGCCGTCTGTTGCGTTGAGATCCTGTTGTCGATACGGAACTTTTGGATACATCAACTTCGGACTACGTGTCAGTTGATGTATCAGCCCCTCGGCTCGTGGAGCGGACCCTCCTAAACGAGCTCGCTACGTGCGGGAACCCTAGTGCTGGCTGTGGCTTCGACGACAGAGCAGAGATCCTCCGTGGACTGCGACGACGACAGAGCAGAGATCCTTCGTGGACTGCGGCGACGACTGTGCAGAGATCCTCAGTGGACTGCGTCGACTACTGCACTCAGCGATCCTACGTGGAAGAGTGCTACCGAACCTGTGTGAGCTGAATCTTCTTTTTACCTTGAGCGGTGGAGCGCTTGGGTGTAGCGGCGGACCCGTGGTACTTGACAGTGGTGGTGCGCTTAGATGCAGCAGCAGACCCTTGGCGGTGGAGCGCTTGGTTGTAGCGGCGGACCCGCGATACTCTACGGAGTGTGTGCGCTTGGTTGTAGCGACAGACCCGCGACGGTGGAGACGTGCGTGCGGAGTACGGAGACCGTGTAGATGACTGAGACCTGACGACTGCTTGACCGACTCGACTTGGAGTGAGTCGACTAGCCCAGTGGACGGAGCGCCCAGTAGTTGGCAGCAGACCCACGGCGGACGGAGCGCCTGGTAGTTGGCGGCAAACCCGCGGTACTCGACAGGAGGAGTACCTCAGTAGGCTATCTGGGTGAGCGCCCGGTATTTGGCAGCAGACCCTCAGCGGACGGAGCGCCCGGTAGTTGGCAGCAGACCCGCGGTACTCGACAGGAGGAGTACTTCAGCAGTCTTAGGTTAGTGAGCAGTACCTCGGAGTCGTGACAGGACCACTGTACACTTCAGAGATGGGGCTCTTCAACACTTACGGTTTCGATAATGAAAATCCTGGTTGAGCTGAATCTTATGTTACTCTCCTTTGTGGTTTGTGTTGAACTATCCTATGTGGATTTACTATTTACTCTCCTTTGTGGATTGTGTTGAACTATCCTTTGTGGATTTACTGTTTACTCTCCTTGTGGATTTGAGTCTTGCTTCCTTTGTGGATTGAGTTGTTCTTGAGCTCGTGAGCAGAGCTAGAATTGGGGACTTAGGTATATGTATGGGCATATACCTAAGTCGAGTCAGATGTTACTTCGTGATTGCATCTTTCTTTTGTGCTATATCCTTTGTGGATTTCGGGAGACCTTCGGGGGTCTCGGGGTCCTTACTGAGTAGTTGTACTCACCCCTGCACGGGCTATGCCCGCACTTCGTGGTGTTGGTTGCAGACGACGGACAGCGCTGATCGCGGTTGGGGCGTGGAGCAGGACGGTACCTGGAGGTGGACCACTGGACGGGACGTGCTCAGAGCGGACGTGGGGCCCGAGGAGCTTGGAGGCTATCTGTACCCACCCTTCAGGTGGGATTGCCAGTGGACGACACGAGGCCGCCGTCTTTTCTTCAGTTGCTGTACTTTACTTTTCAGTTGTACTTTACAGTTGGGCTTGTATTTCCGGCCCCTTTACCTTTCTGCACTTTACTTTCCGCTTGCTGACTCTGTGTGGTTGTTACTTATAAAGGCAATGCCTTCCCTGTTTACTGGGATTTTACGCCTTGGTGCTAGTCGCCAGCCCCTGGCCTATGGAAGGCGGGCTTGGGGTAGTCACGGCACGGGCCCCGAGGACGGGTCGTGACAAATTGGTATCAGAGGTGGTTGGTTCTACCGCAGACTCTGATCGTCCTTTCTTTCTATGTGAAGCAATAGTGTTTAGTGTATTGAGTGTGGTTATCAGTTCAGGGAGCCCAGTGTTGGTGCGGCGGCCGACGTATCCGTACACCAGGACCCTGACTCCTGATTTCCGACTTAATGCATGAAAACATTGATTGCGTGTGTGTTTCAAGTTTTCTTTGTGATTACTTATGTCAGCTCACCGGGTATACTGATCTGCTTTATGAAAGTCTCAAGTTTTCCTTGTGATTACTTGTGCCAGCTCACCAGGTATACTGTTCTGAATGTGGTGCTCTTGTTCTCCTTTTCAGGATGGCCCCGCGACGACTGCCAGCTAGGGTTCCGAGTGTTGGGCGCGACGGCAGCCCACCGAGCGACGAGGCCTCGGTGCAGGGCCCTTTGCCAGCAGTGGCACCGGCGGCAGCTTTACCCGCCGAGCCACCGATGCTACCAGTACCAGACGCTGACGATGCACGTCGCCTCAGGGCACTGCATGAGTTTCAGAGCCAGCGACCGCCCAGGTTTCGCGGTGAGGCGGACCCCCAGGCCGCCGAGGACTGGCTAGAGGCGGTGGTACGGATCTTTAGGCTAGTGAGGACACCAGCGGATCTCATGGTGATTCTCGCGGCGAGCCTCCTGCAGGCGGCGGCAGGACGATGGTGGAGCTTGATGCTCCAGGTGCACGATGAGGCATCTCTTCTTTGGACGGACTTTGAGAGCCTCTTCCGCTCGGAGTTCGTCCCAGCCACCCTTCGTGCGGTGCGTATCCAGGAGCTTCTACAGCTGCGGCAGGGCAGCATGACGGTCGCTCAGTACGCGGCAAGGTTCACCGACCTTTCTCGGTACTCGACAGACATGGTACGGGACCCCTTCTTCCGGGCCCGGACCTTCGAGCAGGGTTTGAGACACGAGATCAGGGCATCGCTGATCTCCCTCAGCATACCGACTCAGACAGGAGTACTAGAGCGGGCCCTTCTGATCGAGAGCTTCCTTGCTGAGTCTACACCAGCACAGAGACCCACCGCAGGGCGGCACGTAGCGGAGTCTTCGGTGGCAGGTAGCCGACAGATGACTCAGGGTTCCAGGCAGACCAGACCTACCAGTGGCCGACTGCACGACTCAGGCTCAGTTGTGCGGGGAAGCCGGGGTGGAGTCAGAGCCAGGCGTGCCGAGAGTGGGCAGTGCTACTCCTGTGGCGGAATTGGTCACATGGCTCGTGACTGCCCGACCCGCCATGCGGGGGAGCAGCAAACGGTTGAGGAACCACCTAGGCAGAGGCAGAGGTTCGACCGTGGCGGTCTGCAGGGAGGAGACGGACGAGGTAGAGGAGCTGGCCGAGCAGCAGGTGGTGGACGACGCTTTGAGGCTCTACCACCACCACCACCAGGAGGTCCACCCCGACCGCAGGGGAGAGCTCAGCTTCAGGCAGTCGAGGCCTTCGATCATGGAGCCCTGGGAGCTGATGGACAGGAGCAGAACTAGTGGATACATCCTTTGTACTTCTGGTTCCTTGTTGCTTTTGTGTAGCGTCTTGTAATATGAGCTGCAATAATAAAAGATGCATACCTTTGTGATATTTTCGTTCCTGTCCTCTTTCGTGATGTTACTAGGAGATTCCAGTTTTGGCTGTTGACTTGACCCTCACTTGTGAGACATCTACTGGAGGAGACCCAGTTACCACACACTGATGCCGACAGTGTGACTCAACCCTTGGAGGCGAGAGTAACAGTTGAATCTCTTAGTAGTAGCGTCGAGGCCTTACGACGTCATCCTTGGTATGGATTAGTATCATCCATGTTAGGATTGACTGTTTTAGGCAAAGAATGTGGTTCATCCAGGGGATGAGACCAGATTTCTCTTTTCGGCAAAGAAGAAATCTTGCAGCTCTTATGGGACCTGTGATGGTCCAGGCCACGACAGAGAAGGTCCAAATCATCCAGGAGAGGATGAGGACAGCTCAGAGCCGGCAGAAGTCATATGCTGACAGGAGGCGGAGGCCACTAGAGTTCGAGGATGGCGACCACGTCTTTTTGCGTGTCTCACCTCGACGTGGTTTACGGAGATTTGGCCGAGGCGGCAAGTTGTCTCCACGCTTCATCGGGCCCTTCCAGGTCCTCAGCAGGATAGGAGAGGTGGCTTATCGCCTGGCTCTACCACCTCAGTTGCACCGGGTGCACGACGTCTTCCACGTGTCTCAGCTGAGGAGATACGTGCACGACCCGACGCACATCATCGACTTTGGGGAGCTGGACGTGGACGATGGGGCGACTTTTGCGGAGGTTCCAGTGGAGATCGAGGATCGACAGGAGCGGGTCCTACGTGGGCGGGCGATTCCTCTTGTGCGCGTCAGGTGGCAGCACGGGAACCTCCAGGAGAGCACTTGGGAGCGGGAGGCTCAGATTCGTGCTCAGTACCCCCATTTGTTCCCCTAGTTTTTGATGTATCTTTACGGGGACGTAAAGCCCTGAGGTGGGAGTAATGTAAAGACCCGCAAATTTCAAGGAAATTTTTTTCTTAATTTTCTTTGGAATTTTACAAGAGCGCAGCTTCAGACGGCACCTGATTCCGAGGCCCGGTGTGCCCGGAATCAATTTCCGAAGTTTGGCTCGGGTACGTTCAGTGAACGGACGAGCGGGTTTTTCTATCTTTTGAACCGGTGCCCGGAATCGAATTCTGAGGGCACCGATGAAATCGCAGCGCCGGTATTTGCTTAGAAACGCCTCTTCCGGAGTTGCGTTTGCTCAGACGTGGTTTTTAAATTTTGCGGCTTTAAGTCAGAAATAAAATAAAGTTTGTGCGACAACTTTATTTTATTTCACTTAAGCTGCTTGGAAGCCACTTGAAGTCACTTAAAGGCGGCTTGAACTGAGTTGAACTGGATAGGATGCTATCCAGAAATATCCTACCCCTTGGTAGGATATTTGTGCGGTGGGACCCGCACGAGCCCCGCCGTTTCTTTCGCTAAGTAACGCACCCGCGAAAACCCGTCAAAGTAACTGAAAAGTCAACCGACGCGTTTTCTTTAATTCTTAACAGACCATTTAATTGGGCGGTTTATTTCGTGAATTAAATGGACTGTTTCTTCGTGAATTAAATGGGTCGTTTCTTTCGTTGAATTAATTCAACGAATTGATGGATCGTTTCTTAACCGGTTTCGTGTTGGCATGTTTATAAATTAAGACCAACATAAAAATCCTTGGAAAGGATTTGAGAGAATCTTCGTTCCTCCACCCTCTCTGCGAAGAACGCGAAGAACGCGAAGAACGCGAAGAACGCCGAACCCGGAAGTCGACGACGCTTTCGCCCGAGACGTTCTTCCGATCTCCGATCTCCGATCACCGACCATTCGAGGTGAGTGATTTCGGATTTCGTCTCAAGTTCTTTTCTTTGGTTTTAAACGAAACACAGATTTAAATATTAATAATTTAAATCTGTTGTTCTTGATTTGTTGAGCTCGCCGGCTCAACGCCGGTTTCCGCGACGACGCGACACCTTCCCGCGACGACGCGACGATCGATCTCTTCCGCGACGATCTCTTCCGCGAAGAACGCCCGCGCTCGACGATCATCAAGGTAGGGATTTGATTGTGATTCTTTTTCCCGTGATTATTCTTTTTAAATAAAGAACCCGATCGAAACAATTTTTAATTTATTTAAAAATTGTTGTTGATTATTCCTCCCGTGATTTATGGCTAACGCGGAGGGTGCGGGTCTAACAAACAAGACCCGGCAACCCTCCGTCGATCTTCCTTTGTGTGCGGATTTGGCGAGCGACGGCAAAAGCGCGACGCAAGGGCCATATGTTGATTCCGCAGTGGAGGACGCATCCCGGGAGGAACAACGGCGCAGACGGGAGGCAAATCGGGCCACCGGAGCATCTCCGGCGGCCCGCGGAAGGAGGCGGCGGCGCGGGTCGCCGGCGCGGCGGCGCCGGCGACCGGGGGCGGCGGCGCCCGGCGCGCCGCCGGAGGAGTCCGCCGCGGCCGAGCCGCGGCGGCGGCGAGCCGCCGGACCGCGTCCGCGGTCCGGCCTTCCAGCACGCGGCCCGCGCGGGCCGCGTTTTCTCCAAAGCCGCGGGTTTGACCCGCGGCGGCAGCGCTTCGGCCGCTCGGCCGAAGCCGAGCCGGTCCGGTCGGCCGGGCCGCGCCCAGGCCGGACCGGACCCGGCCGAGCCGGTTCGGGCCGGGTCGGGCCGACCCGGTTCGGGCCGACCCGGTTCGGCCGACCCCAGGGGGGGGTTCGGGCCGGGTCGCCCCGGGCCCAGTACCCCCGTTTCGGGCCCTCTACGGTCTTTCGCCCATATCTTGGGCCTGGGACCTCCGATTGACGAACCGTCAGCGGCTACGCGATCCTTGGATCGAGACGGTCGTTTCGGTATATTATACTCAAGGTTTCGGAAGACTTTGGGTTCGGCCGGGTTGGTTCGTACACGAAGCCAACCGGGCCCTCGGAGCGGAAACGCTCATAACTTGAGCTACGGACGTCCGATCGACGTACCGTCAGCTGTGGTAGTTTCCTCTAAGTGAGACGGAACTTTTGGCATACTCCGCCCGAGGATCGGATACAGGCGGAGTACGGTCGGGTTGGTTTTGCCCTAAAAACCAACCGGGCCCCTGGGACGGAAATGCCAATAACTCTCAGACCGGGCGTCCGATTGACGCGCCGTCTGTTGCGTTGAGATCCTGTTGTCGATACGGAACTTTTGGATACATCAACTTCGGACTACGTGTCAGTTGATGTATCAGCCCCTCGGCTCGTGGAGCGGACCCTCCTAAACGAGCTCGCTACGTGCGGGAACCCTAGTGCTGGCTGTGGCTTCGACGACAGAGCAGAGATCCTCCGTGGACTGCGACGACGACAGAGCAGAGATCCTTCGTGGACTGCGGCGACGACTGTGCAGAGATCCTCAGTGGACTGCGTCGACTACTGCACTCAGCGATCCTACGTGGAAGAGTGCTACCGAACCTGTGTGAGCTGAATCTTCTTTTTACCTTGAGCGGTGGAGCGCTTGGGTGTAGCGGCGGACCCGTGGTACTTGACAGTGGTGGTGCGCTTAGATGCAGCAGCAGACCCTTGGCGGTGGAGCGCTTGGTTGTAGCGGCGGACCCGCGATACTCTACGGAGTGTGTGCGCTTGGTTGTAGCGACAGACCCGCGACGGTGGAGACGTGCGTGCGGAGTACGGAGACCGTGTAGATGACTGAGACCTGACGACTGCTTGACCGACTCGACTTGGAGTGAGTCGACTAGCCCAGTGGACGGAGCGCCCAGTAGTTGGCAGCAGACCCACGGCGGACGGAGCGCCTGGTAGTTGGCGGCAAACCCGCGGTACTCGACAGGAGGAGTACCTCAGTAGGCTATCTGGGTGAGCGCCCGGTATTTGGCAGCAGACCCTCAGCGGACGGAGCGCCCGGTAGTTGGCAGCAGACCCGCGGTACTCGACAGGAGGAGTACTTCAGCAGTCTTAGGTTAGTGAGCAGTACCTCGGAGTCGTGACAGGACCACTGTACACTTCAGAGATGGGGCTCTTCAACACTTACGGTTTCGATAATGAAAATCCTGGTTGAGCTGAATCTTATGTTACTCTCCTTTGTGGTTTGTGTTGAACTATCCTATGTGGATTTACTATTTACTCTCCTTTGTGGATTGTGTTGAACTATCCTTTGTGGATTTACTGTTTACTCTCCTTGTGGATTTGAGTCTTGCTTCCTTTGTGGATTGAGTTGTTCTTGAGCTCGTGAGCAGAGCTAGAATTGGGGACTTAGGTATATGTATGGGCATATACCTAAGTCGAGTCAGATGTTACTTCGTGATTGCATCTTTCTTTTGTGCTATATCCTTTGTGGATTTCGGGAGACCTTCGGGGGTCTCGGGGTCCTTACTGAGTAGTTGTACTCACCCCTGCACGGGCTATGCCCGCACTTCGTGGTGTTGGTTGCAGACGACGGACAGCGCTGATCGCGGTTGGGGCGTGGAGCAGGACGGTACCTGGAGGTGGACCACTGGATGGGACGTGCTCAGAGCGGACGTGGGGCCCGAGGAGCTTGGAGGCTATCTGTACCCACCCTTCAGGTGGGATTGCCAGTGGACGACACGAGGCCGCCGTCTTTTCTTCAGTTGCTGTACTTTACTTTTCAGTTGTACTTTACAGTTGGGCTTGTATTTCCGGCCCCTTTACCTTTCTGCACTTTACTTTCCGCTTGCTGACTCTGTGTGGTTGTTACTTATAAAGGCAATGCCTTCCCTGTTTACTGGGATTTTACGCCTTGGTGCTAGTCGCCAGCCCCTGGCCTATGGAAGGCGGGCTTGGGGTAGTCACGGCACGGGCCCCGAGGACGGGTCGTGACATCCCCACCAAATGGTACGATGATAGTTGACACGCTATATGGAGTCCTCATTAGATGAAAAATTAATCATTAGATACATAATGTTCACTAAATAAATTATTACATTGTCTGATGATGAATGTGGTAAGGAACATGAGTTACCTATATCGAATTAGAAAACTAGAGGAAGAGGCAGCAACAACTAGTGATATAGGGGATTAAACGATCCTGGAATAATTTAATACTCCACCCATATCCCCGCTACGATTGGCTATGCTACAGAAACTCATGGTATTGCCCTACAGTTAGGACAGTGGGAGAAAGAATGATACCCAAATTTTTTTATGGGTTTCCCTAGACCTTTGAAAATATGTTTTTATGAATTTCATGGGTCTCCCATTAAGGGATCATTGGAAAAATCAAAACATAGAACAGGTGGTGTGGGAACCTAAGGAAATTATGTTGAAGGAATACCCAAATCTGTTCTTGTGGTGTAATTATTGAAATTTAATGGTTGAAATATTTTATGTTGATAGGGATGTAAAACAAAATTACATTATAACAAATATCTTTTTAAAAAACATTATAGTCATCGATACATTTTGACACATACAACCTTGAGTATAAATAAAATCATAACACAATATATCATTATGACCTAGATATTCAATTGGTGGTCATGAATTCAAATATCTAAATTACGTATATTATACGGGTTACACATGTGAAAATAGTATTAATTTTCTATTAATATACTAAAAATAAGAAATAATAGTGATAATAATCATTTGAAAGTAAAATAATGGATCTTCGAAAAATCTATTATAATATGTGTAACGTGTTTATATATTAATAAATTAAATTAAACAAATTCCAGAATATTTTATATCAAATTTATATATTTGATATGATATTTTTTATAATTGATCTTATTTTTATGAATTTGATAAGAATTAATCGAGGTTTATGCGATAAAAATTGGTTCTTTTTTCTAAAAGTCTGTTTCCTCGCATTTATCAAAATTATTTTAAAATTAATTTTTTCAGAAATTATAAAATATATTATTTAAAATGGGATTAATCTTTTATGTAAAATTTTAAAATTATTCTTAGAATTAATTCTGATAATTTTCTGAAGGGATTAATGTTCTCATGAATAGTAAAATATTCCAGTTTTTTTTGAAAACTAACTTTTTTGCTTAAGGAATTTACAAGTATATATTTGGTTTAAAAATATTATGAAATATAAAATTAGTAAAATTATATTTTAATTAAACTACTTTTGGTTATAGAAACAAATTTTATGTTGAGATTTTATATAAAACCGTTTATTTCATAAGAATGGTTTCCTTTTGAGGACCATTTTTAACACATTTACAACTTTAATTTTAAATAAATAACATCCACAACTTTGTGATGAATATTATAAAAGTAATTCCATACATTGAATTAGAATAATTAATGTTATTTAATATTGTTTCTTATGTTTTTTTAATAATAAATAGATAAAATGGTAAAAACAAATTTCCCTTATCAATGTTAAAGCAGATAAACCATGGTGTGACTTAAAGGAAAAAAATATTACTTTTTCCAATTATACATTCAAAAAACAATATTCGATATTCATTTCGGTAGTTTATCCTACCAAAATATTGATTTTAATGATTTTATCATTTTTTATTCTTCTAGGAAATTTCTATGTGGTTTCTTAGAGGGTACCCTCCCCCATATAAAAATTGTAACCTCTTTACCGTATGTGTTTACTTATATTAAGAGATTTATATTGAATTAAAATAAACTATACTCCCCTAAAAATAATTTTCCATGTTATAGAGCTCGTATTCTTCCAATAATAAAAACACTATGGTCCTTAATAAGATATCAAAATGTGGTTTTTTTAAGAAAAGGTATGTGTCTTCACGAAGAGCTTTCTTTTTTACATATTCTCTTTCCACCATAATTCATATAATTATAATTAAAATCTAATAAAATAATTTTCTAACACACACACACACACACAGATATATATATATATGTTAGTGTTTTTATGGAATATCCCATATCCATCCGTTCTTCCTCAAATGTAAAATAAAATTGTTGACCATGTGTACGATGGAACACCACATCTCGAACTGATGTAATTAATTTTCCATCACCACCTATCACTGATGGATACAATGATGGATATAATTTATATATATATATAAATAATAATTATACTATTATTATATTTCATGACTTTTAATATCATAATTAACTATTTATGTTTTAGTTTGTTGGAAAATGATAACGACACTCATGAATACGCATGGACTACCTGTTCAAAGAAGCGATGTGATTAATTTTTCATTTTATGATGAAAGGAACTATAATGATGATATTTTTTTTAAAAAAACAATTCATTATATTTAATTAAAATTATAAAAATTTGTATTAATTTTTTATTTATCATTCTTTTCATTCCTCAAAAAAATTAAAATAGTGTTCTTACGTACATACCACCTACAATCTACATGAATGATGTAATAATTTTTCAGTCTAAAAATATTATTACTACTATAAATACACATATAAGGAATATATATGATACTAAATTTATGTTTCAAATTCTAGATACGATGGAACCATGATCAATTTACAAGTATTGAGAATACCAATACAAAATATTCATGAGAAATGAATGAGTTATTACCCGAAACAAGGATATTATTAAAGGGTTGTAAATGAAATGGTGATAAAAGATGATAGGTAATTAATAAAAAGTATTATATATATTAAAATTGTTCATCAATATATTATAAAAAATATATATTTATTATATTCTATCATCAATGACGTTTGAAAGAAGATGGACATGATGTAACAGTGTAATTCACAATCACATTATTATTAAATCATATTTATGTTAATGTATCCTCTAGGAGAATTATTTGAAATTTCAATAATAATCCTAAAATATATATATATATATATATTATTTAATGATGTTACATGTTTTCATAAATTACACACTCCTTAAGTACTCATGATATAGAAACCCTTTTTTATATAAAATTAGACTTATTTTTATGTGAAGATGGGGAACATATTTGAAGCATATAAATATTTTTTGGATATTTTTACAATATATATATATATATTTATATACATTTTCGAAATGTTTTATTAGTTAAATTGTTTACCATTATTTGACATATGGTTTAAATTTATCCTTCTTGTTGTTTTCCAAATGTGGAACTTTTATACTTTTG
Source organism: Viscum album (assembly GCA_963277665.1). Lineage (NCBI taxonomy): Eukaryota > Viridiplantae > Streptophyta > Magnoliopsida > Santalales > Viscaceae > Viscum > Viscum album. The sequence goes on from OY728139.1 coordinate 1,197,645,641, forward strand.
ACCAAAAATGTGAATATAACATATGTTTTAACGTACACTGCATGAATATAATTTCCTAAAATCATGACATCTAATTTCATTAAATATTTCATTAAATTATTCCATGAATCTTTTAAAGCAATATTTTATATAATATTTGGGAATATTTTGTTTTTTAAAGTGATTGTCGTTATCAAAAAGGAATTTTCTAGAAAAATGTTTTTAATTGCATTTTTATGGTATTTTTATTCATACATAAAAAAACCTTATTTATCATATGATCTGCTAGGGATATGTTATAATTATACCTTCCTAATTATATATATAGATGCTTAATAGTTAGTTTGAATTGGAATGTACTTTTTAGATACCATTCACCATATTATATCTGATGATTTATGACTATGTTTATTAATTGGGGATATTATTATAATTTCATATGATTTTTTTTTCAATATGAATGTTTATTTTGATTATGTTTCACCCATTTCATATACAGAATACATTAGACTATGAATGTTATTGGAAGGGCCTACTATTGTCCCTAGGGGGGTCGGTAGGTCCCATGAAGTAATCTAGATTTAGTATTTGGTCTAGTAATTTCCCATTTATGTAAGATGTCTTTAAATTAGGCCTTGATAATTTGTTTATGATGTATGATATTTGGAATCCCCTTATTATGATATTATTAATTAATGTCCTTGCGATTTTTTTAATAGTTATGATATCCTTGGATTGGTTTCTATATCATGTGATTAGTTATGTAGAATTATTTGATCATAATTTATTCATTCTATATTATTTAGTGTTTTCAAGTTATTAATTAAATGAAATATGTTTCCACATAATTTTTTAAGAACCTTCTCATTATAACACAATAATACAAGTATTATTACGTAAAATTACACTTTATAAAATAAAAAATGATGAGAAGTAATGTTTCATTGGTAATTAGGTACATTTCAAAACAATGTATAACAAGGGTTATATAAATTAATCAACACATCTTTGATATGGATATAAAATTTCAACAAACATAAAAATTCATTGGATAACCTGGGTACAAACATAAGAAATGGGTGAGCTATAAATCAAAATATCTGAATAAACAAGGAATAACATGAAAATTAAAATACAGGTTAGGAAATATACATTTCAATAGTTCATAAAATGAAGATAAATAATATATCTTGATCTAATAATATTATCATGACATGGGAAATGTGGGAACAACAAAAAAACATCACATAATCACGAGTCGAGGTTATCTACCAAGGACATTGAACTTGAAGGATCGTGGTTCAAGGTTAACCACTAAGACCACCGCACATGACAACTCATGAGACTAAACATTATCCAATCCATGGGAGCTCTATTTGGGTTCATCGATCAAAGTCATTTCACTGTCAGGATTAATAATGCTACATAGATCATACAACAAGGATTCATTAAACATCGTAATTTATTTCACAATAATGTAATGGGGGATACATACATGTACGCTACCAATTAATAAGTATTTGTGTATTAATATAAAAACCCTTGATTGGAAATTGGTATGGTATTCACCAGAAAATTGTTTGGATATATAAGGTCACAGTTATATTTCGACAGTATAACTACATTACATTTAAAGTAATAAAAATGGATGATTTGAGTGAAAGTGATATCTAATTATTTTTTCATCAAATGGTCAGTAATATGGTTATGAAAATTAATATAACAATATTTTTATTTGGTAACAGAAGGCGTAAGGTAATGAAGAAACATGAATAGATAAAGGATACCTTACGAAATTTCTGCATGATAACATTTGTACTTAAGGAACATGGTTATGTTAATGAAAGTGAAAGGATGAACTTCTCATTTTTAAATTGAATGGATAATAATGGGATCAGGGAACATCATATCCCAACATATGAAAATTGAATATATTATTTACAATATAAAATAAGTGCTTGAATATATATGAGAGAGAGAAATCCCTTACATGAGGAAGTGATTCCAATGGTTTGGGAGGGGCATCCTGAAAGCCTTTAGGCCTCTTGGGAGGACTTTAACCTAATTAGGGTACAATTTTTTAAGCTCCAAGGATTTTTAGTGATGTGAATTGGGACAATAGGTTGTTTAATAAAGGAAAGGATGAGGATTTACTTATTATTTTGGTTTCTAACTCAAAGTAGTAAAATATTCAAAAACACAATCCAACCCATTGTTTTCGACCATGGTTTCTTCCAAATGCGAATGGTACAAATTATTTTATAATTACATGGTCTTAAGATAATATGTTAATTCTCTTTATTAAGTGTACGTTAGTGAAACTCTCCAAGAAATGAGTTTAAAATATTAAATTATATTATAAGTATTTGAGGATTTATTAAGGATATAATAAAAATAAATATATAATTACATAATTTTTAATGGAAAACATATATTTTGTCGAGGATACCTTCTATAGTATTTCTTACAACACTACTAGTCTATTATGATGATATAAAAAACATCACATATTTATGATGTATTTTTTTACCAGAAAATTTGACTGTCTCAGAAAGTTATAAATAATTCCACATTGGATAATTTTGAAATAACGATTAAAAAAATAATATTAATTTCATCTAGATAATTATCTTTATCAATGAATTTTTATATTTAAAATAAAAAAAATCATTTATTGAAAATGTTAGGATTGTTTTACAATTATATTTTTCAAATCCTTATATAAATAACATTTTAATTCATCAAAATTATATTGTCATTTATATTTTATAAAAAATATTTAATAATAATATTTTATAAAAATATAATTTATTTAAAATATCCAATAATTCATTAAAATAGATTTCATAAATGAATTTTAATGTTAACCAAAAATACTATTTGTGCATCAAAATTCATTTACAATGTAACAATTTTAGGATGAAATTATGATCATTATAATATAAAAATATAATGTACAAACTCATATTTCTCAGGTCTATATATATATCTATATCCCTTTAATAGAATAGAATATTCCCTAATTCTAATTATTTTGATGGTATGGATTTCATGGGGTTGTTCAATGAACATGTTTTGTGGCATGGTACTTATGTGCATAAACATCTCTTATAAATGGTTTCGATCAGGATTATGTTGTTTGATTTCAGATTGGGATTATTATATACCAAATCCTAGATATTATATTTCTATTTTAATATCTTATGAATGGTCTTTAGATGGTACAATACTTCTTATTGAGGGACTCACTTCCACTATTTGTGTCAAATTAATTTGTTAAAACCCAATATTTCTACCAGTCTTGTGATTTCAAGACATGGGATTTGGATAAGTACACGTGTTTTCTATCAAAAATTATATAATAATAATTTTAATGGAATAAATAGGGGAATAATATTTAAATAGTTCATTTCATTTTAATCACCCTCTAAAGAGATTTTTCCCATGAAATTTTTTTCCAACACTAAAACAGATGTGGGTAATTCTGCTTCATCCCCTCCATCTATACCCATGTTTGTTTTCAAATATTCAACTTTCTCCACAATAAATTTATGAGGTGAATTGTATTATTTTAAGGAACATTTTATCTATGATCTTCATTTACTAATCATAAGAAATGACTTTATTCAGTGGTACCAACTCTAGATCGAGTACATTTGAGGGTATTGGTATGTAAAATCTCTAAAGGGATACTTGAAATATATCATGTACTAGAGATAGGTTTTGTGGGAGTTCTAGTCGATACGACACCACTCTGATGTGATCAATGATCTCAAAATGGTCAATGTACCTTGGAGTAAGATTTACCTTCTTCTCAAATCTCATCACCTTCATTCAAGTAGATATGTGAAGGAATGCCACTTCTATAACATCGAACTATAAATCTTGTCAATGATAATCATCACAACACTTATTCCCACTCTAAGATTCCTTGATTTTATTCATAATGGTTTTAACCTTATCAGCTATTTTACCAACACTTCCATAACCTAAAAGTTTTCATTCCCCCACATCATTCCAATATAATGGTGTTCTAAACCTATTCACATGAAGTGATTACCAGGGATCTATTTGGATTCTCAACTAGAAACTATTGTAGTTAGGTATCATAACCAAATGAAGATGTTGAACTTATCTTCCCTTTAACTCCATAGAATAAGATCACAATATGTCTTCTATTGTAATAATAGTCTACTTCAATTGTCCATCTATTTGAAGATTATAGACCGTACTGATATTCAGATTAGTGTTTAGAGAATGTTGGAGAATTTTACTATTCTTATAGGTGAATATTGGACCACGATCAGAAAAAATAGATTGTGGTACACCATGCAGACATACCACTTATATAAAGTATGTCTATTATAGATTTTGTAGTGATAAACTCCCTTGAATCACATTTAAGTGTGAAATAATTGTAAGTAAACCCACAACAACACAAATATAATTCTTTCATTTTGATTTCTTCATATGTCATGTTAAAAATTCCATGGTTATGTTTTCCCATATACACTTTTGTATTGGTAATGATTGAATCATCCTATATAACTTCTTGCATTCATCCTTCACATGATAACATATGAGGTACATTGATGTCACTATATGATCTCATTCTTCATGTTTTCTCTCAAATAGTGCTTGCAATGATCTCAATACATATTTTTACTTCATAGATGAATAGAAAATGTTGACTTATTTTCATCATCTAAGAGTTTGTTCGTTAACATATTATTTTATAGAACACATAGTATTGAAATAAATCTCAAAATCCATTATTCATTAACATTAAATTATGTGGATTTCCTTTCCTTATAGTTTCCACTATCTTCTGAATTCCTAAATCATATTTTTGATAATAAATTATCTTTTGAAAAAGACAACGTTGAGAAATAATTTATGAATAGATTGATGAAGATCCTTTCTCTAGGGTTCTCATTGCCATCCCCTTAAAATCAAGAAAATATAATAATTCTATTTTTTCAATAAAATAATTGTTGGGTCCTTTCTACATTGGGTATATGCCACCTTATATTCATTACCAGAATTATAGTCCATTAAAATATCATAATACTTGATTAGCTCTAACCATCATCACCTAAAAATATTTTGTTCACTCTATGGTAATATATATTTCAGTCTCTGGTGATCAATATATATAAAACACTAATCCCCATATAGATAATTTCACTATCGTTTCAATGAAAATACCACAGCTGCCACTCCTGATCAAGTGTGGGATTGTTTTTCTCTTGAAATTTATACTTTTGGGAGGTGTAGGAAATGAATTTTTAATCTTTTATTAACATAATTCTCCAGACCATTTTTTATGCTTTGCTAAAAAATTAATAATGGTTCTCCACTTATGTGTAGTGTAATCACAGGGGTAGTGATCTACCTCATTTTTAACTCCACGAATCTTTCTTCACACTCATCATTCCATGAAAACATGTCTCCCATTCACATTATCTTGGTAAGGGAGTTTAAAAATTGATATAAATTATCAAAAAATCATTGATATTATCCAGAAAACCCAAATATTCTATAGATATCTATCACCAATGTTGGGCTCGCACATCCTTCAATTTATTTTTTCTATTAATGATCCAAAAATAGCTCATTTATTATGATTATTTTCCCATTTATGATATTTCCTTCCCCCCAAACCAAAATTGTTTTTTCATTAAATAGAGCTTCTCCTTTCATAGGGTCTTTGTAATTGTTCTCAGTTTCGCCTCAGGTTCATCCATGGTTTTGGAGTGCATTAATATATCATATATAAAAATGATATCAAATTTATCGAGGAAATCTCTAAATAACCTATTCATTATGTCCATAATGATTTTTGTAGCACTAGTGATCCCAAATGTAATTTCTTTTAACTGGTAGTGCCCTCACATTTTATAAAAATCAGTCTATAGGATATCCTCATTTTTCACCCTATCATGGATATATACTTACTCCAGATCCACCTGGGATAAGTATTGTACCCCACGTAGTTGACAGAAAAAATAAAAAAACCAAGGAAAATGATACTTTTTCATTATCGTGATCTTTTTGAGATCACAATAATCAATGAACATGATCATTCACCCATCCATCTTCTTGACAAAGTGGACTAGTGCACCACATGGTGATGAACTTTTCCATATACACACTTTATCCAGATTTTTCAATAGCTCCTTCAATAGAATGTCATGTTCCACAACATCCATCATATATAGAGTCTTTAATATTGGGAACTCTCTAGGAATAAGAACTATTGAAAATTAAACCTCCTTAAAAGGAGGAAGACCAAGAAATTCCTCAGGAAATGCAAAAGTGAATTCCTTCCCCATAAGAATATTTTTGATGATGATCCTTTCATTATACTCAGTCATTTGTCATATATGTGATTGATCATAGTGCAATAATATCCACATTTGAGATTATGGTGCTAAAGAATATTCATATCTTTCTTTTCACTTGAATAGAATGGGAGGTTGATAAACAAAATAGAGTGTGATTTCTATATCTCAACCATTTATATATGAACTATATAGGGAATCTTAATCCAAGCCCATAAATGAAACATATTACACCAATTAATGTATGATAATTTTTTTTGTAAATTTGTCCCACTAATTGTTAGAGTGGAGGAGTTATAAAATGTGGATGTAATTATTTACCCATTTTCTATTTTCATTGACATTTCTACAACCATGCTTTGTGGTGTTATTTAGATTGTTATTCTATACTATAGTGATATAAAGGGATGCATAGAACTAGAATTAAAAAATACATTTGTTGTTATTCAATTATTCATTAGATTACACATCACCACTTTATTTTCGTGATTCAATTTAGTGGTAGTGATGGGATATGATCTCACTTTCTTCCTTGGAGGTTGTTGGTTGCCTCTAAAAACCCTTTGCCTAGGGAATTTCATCACAATGTTCCATGGTATCATGAAGTTCATGAAATGTATAATGGACTTAGGATTGAACAGACCTTTCCCTTCCTCTGTCACATTCATGGGCCTCACATGCAGTAAATTATTATGGTGGTGTCTTTCCTTCCTACACTTAATGAATTTCATTGTTCCCCTTAGGCAATTTCTTGGAAGCTTCTTCCCACACCATTGATTGGTGAGATGTTTGAAAATTTTGTCCCTATTATATCTCTCTAATGGACCACTAGTATGAAAATAGACATTCAAGTTATTATCCATATGATACCCCTAACATTCACTGATATCCATTTTAAATTTTTGGGAACATCGGACAATTTCTTCATATCTTTCAATGTGATGATTCACAAAATATTTTCATATACAATGTAACACCACAGCCCTAGTTACCTAGAGTCGGTACATTATTACATAACTTTTCCATGAACACAATATATCACTTCTAGAAAGATAGATTAGATTAGCAGCATTGGAAATAATAGATACATACATAATTTTTACAATATATCATGATTTAAAAAAATAACAAAATTGTGTCCCCTTTGAACACGCTCATATCCCATAGTCTATCCATCCATGTCAATCACAATACACTTCTTCACATCCCTGGAAAAGGAAAATATTAGAATGTGGTGAGCTCAGTTTCTCAATAAGGATAACAATATAGTGGAAACTATCATAAATAATTATAAACATTCATGTAAATGTAAAAGAATAAAACACTAGACTTTTAAACATAAACTTATTCATAATATGGATAAGATAAATCAAATAATTCCATTTAATTATTAACATGGATATTCTACAAGTTGAATAATCACATGTAATATCAATAGCTAATTTCATAATGATGGAATGCATAATGTCGGACATGATAACCACATAGTGAAGGCCTTGTTCCAAGACAAAAAATAAGATTTTTTTGAGGACATGTTCTAGGAAACTAGATTATCTCCTGAGAACTTATGATACATTGAGGAGCTATAGTGGGATGCACCCGTCAATTACTAATTCCAATTCATTCCTCATATGAAAATTTCAAAACATAATATAAACATCCGTACTAAAACAAGCATACGAAAGGATAATACTTTAACCAACCACCATGAATGGAATAATATTAGCACATCCTCAGTAAATCATATCACCAAATATTCAATACAATATATAAAATTCTAACATAATAAATCAACTTCAAACAAGAGTGATATCAATAAAAGTTGTTGACATAGATGAAATCAAAACAATTTGAGAGAAATATCTCTCTATATTTTGAAATCATTTAAAATTCACATAATTATAAAAGAAAACATTTATCTTAAAAATATTCTAATAATATTTTAATGGAATCATTAGTGCTTTATAATGCAAAAAATAGCAACACCCGCCATATAAGTTAAAAACCATTCTTTCCTTAATTTTTTGAAAATGTCATAAAGTGTCTAGTTTGGAAAATGAGAGAAAGATTCTGATCATACCATTTTATAAAAAGTAAAACTGGGATATAAATAACTTTAAACCATAGTCTAGTAAACAGTAAAAATGTTTTGAAATATATTTTTAAGAAACATGGATGTGGATAATAAATATGTCCCATTAGATACTTACTTATAAAAAACTTCAGATAATAAAGAGATTGTAAAATTAACCAATACCTGTTAATTTTCCTTATTTGATGTTACTTCAACCTCTTGTATATTGGATAAATAATTGTTATTAATTATATTATAACCATATTCTTAAATATTATATCATATATTATCTTCATATATTTATTTTTTACTAATATTTCAGAAGTATCATTATTTTGGGTGTTAACTATTTATTTTCCTTTATATGTTTTCTTATATAAGTGATTTTTTTATGGATATGATGTATTTTATTCATATAAAAAATGATATTATGTTCTTAAAAATTATTTTTAATCATCAAATGAATATTATTCTTGAATGGTTATGTTGGGGAACAAAATCTCATTGTGCCATGGAGGCAGTAAGTTGTATGTACGTACGAGAGATAATATTATTCTATTAGTGGAAATATTTTACTCCATTGGAAGGAATATTATATATAAAAAATCATTAATATGTTATATTTATTATTGAAATAAATTATACTCATTATTATACCCATGAAAATAATGATGTGTGGAATGAAAACCTAAACCACGACGAGTAGACGGTAAGTTGTGCGTACAAATGTATGGTGACTTTGTCATTCATAAGATCGATATAATAATGAATATGTTTATACCATATTGTTAATAAAATCTCATTATGTAAAAAATATTCAATTTTTTATTTTAATATAGAGAAAACATAGACTGATGAAGTTGAAGAAGAAAAGAACATTGAAGGATATGATGAAGTAATTACCTTTTTTCGGGTTTATCCTATTGATTTGAAAAAAGGGCTCCAAAGCATAGAATTCTGATCAAAGTATGACCTCAAGGATGAATTGATGGTATTTGGAAAGATATTGGATTTGGGGTTGGATGAGTTAATAGGATTTGGATGGGTGAAATAAATAGAAGGGAAGTACCCCTTTATAAGAGGGGTGAGGGTCACTTTTGGAAAACTTTAAATATTATTTTATTATAAAATCTTTTTTTGTTTCTAATATCTTAAAATGTATTTATTTCGTGGATAAGGTGAATATTGGTCAAATACCTCTCAAAAAATAGATTTTAGACATTTTTAGGTCACCATATTAACATTATCTTTTAGATTTAACTCATAATTAAATAGTTTAACTTTTACCATGTCTTCTTGTATTATTATAATAAATTGTTAATAAACATACAATGAAATTCCAAGAGAATGTAATTTGGTTTATTAATGAAATATATAATATCATATAAGTCCTTTCTGTGAACCTTAGAATGATCTGATTATTATATAATTGAATAAAATAGTATCGTTTTTAGAAACTCATTTAGGTCAGTTTTGACACTATTTTGTTTTTGGTTATTTTGAAAGTCATAACTATCTTATTTCATAGAAATAATACATTCAATCATCCATAAAATGTAATATTGGCCTAGAAATTTCATGTAATGCCTCAAAAGTCTCAATTTACATTTATTTTAATATTTATTATATCAATTATTTTAATGTTTCATTAATTAGGTAATTACTGCATCATCATTGTGTCACAAATAAATTTATTTATTTAATGTCTAAAAATTATATTTAAAATACCATGATAAGGGAAATTTTATATCTATCCAATAAATATTTTTTTCAAATTTATCTTTTGTGTGAACCTATATTAAAAATTGGATTGTTATAAAAATTTGACACCAAAGCTTTTAACTTTTCATTAAATAATATATATTAAATGTCCTAATCTAATTCAAGTGGATAAAAAGGATCATATTATTGTCCTAATATTGATTTGGGTCAAAATATACTTATCTAATAGAATTAGTTCATCTTTTAGGGAAATTATAATATCATTTTTAACTTTAATTACCATATTTACTTTTAACCGTTCTAAATAAAATTCATAAGATACTATTCATTAAAAAATATTTTCATTTTATTGAAAAAAAATTTACATATAGATTAAAAATTTATCTCTTGCATTTTTGAATTCTATTCACAGAAGTAGTAAAACTATGTTTTATGAAAATTTTCAAATGTGCATAGAAGATGAGTAAAAGGCGTTAAATATTCCAATAAATTTTTATATATATAATATTATTATAAAATGACTCCAATGAATTACATTGAACTTATATAGGTATTATGTATCTATTTTGAGATAAAATAAATTTTAAAAATATAATTAGTTATTTAAATAAAAAGTCTATTTTAAACAATATCGTATTGTTCTACACTATTCATCAAAAATTGAATGTTTTCAAAAAAATACCATGACATCCCCCTAAGATAATATTGATATTCATAATCCAAAAATGAATTCAATTTTAAAAAGTTAAATTTATAAAATTTCAAAAGGCGGTATTACTATTCATAACTGCTAGTTTGATTGGTTGTGGTGTTCTAATCCTCAAAGTTTCGTACAATGCCAGCTATTGCATTATTCAAAGTGATGTGTACCATGGATTCTTGGGGTGTTACATTCTTCCATCTAAATAATTTAATCCTCCAAATTTCTCGAATACTACTACCCTAAAATATTTGGGTAGTTCTTCATCATAAGTTCCTTAGGTTCCCACATTATCTCTTCCATCATATCGTTTCTCCAAATATCTTTTACCAAACAAGTAATCTTGTTTATGATCACTTTTTCTCTAGTATCATGAATCTTGACATAATTTTCAAAATAAGAAATATCGGGCTCCAGTTCTATTTCATCAGAGTTGAGTACATGTGGAGGGTCAGCCGTTTATTTTCCCAAAAGTGATATGTGGACCACATCATGAACTTTGGAGTGACTTGGAAGCATTTTCAAACGGTAAGATAAAAATCCAATTTTTCTAGAATATTGAAAGGTCTGATGTACCTGGGATTTAATTTACCCTTCTTATTGAAATGTACAACTCCCTTATAGGGAGATACCTTCAAGAAAAACATGATCACCTACTAGAAATTCAAAATTCTTATTTCAGTTATCGGCATAGATCTTTTCCCTAAATTGATCTCCTTTGATGTGTGTTTGGATAATCTTAACCTTTTCTATTGTTTCCTTAAAAAGTTATAGGCCTATGAGTTTTATTTTACCAACATCATCCCAACAAGTTGGTGTGTGACATAACTTTCCATATAACTCTTCATATGGTGTCATCTGAATACTTGAATGGAAGACATTGTAATATTAAAATTCTACCATAGGTAAATATAGATCCCACATATATTGAAAGTCTAGTGAGGAAAATTTCAACATGTCTTCTAAAGGTTGAATAGTTTGTTCTAATTTACCATCAGTTTGAGGGTGGTGGGCAGTGATCAAACAATGTTCAATATTTATTACTTGTTGAAGAATTTCTTAAATCTTGATGTAAAACTAGGATCATTATCATAAAAAATTGACAGAGGTACACCATGAAGTATTACAATAACATTAATATGTTATCATGCTAATTTTTCATGTGGTAAATATTATCAAATATCATGAAAACACACTGACGTGGTAAGATGATAAAAAATGACAAATATTTCATCCTTTCTTCTTGGTGCCTTTGATAGACTCATGACTATTTCCATTGCAATATCATCTCATTTACACTAATGTGTGGAAATAGGTTTCATGACTCCTCTAGGATGTTGTATTCCAACCTTCTACTATTGAAAAACCATACATCATGAAACATAATCATCAATATCTCTCTTCATGTTCTCCCAAAAAATGCTCCATCAAATATCTATACAACTTAGTGCTACTGGGGGGTATAGAGCAATTGGAGCTATGATAATCATCCAAAAATTCGTTTTTTATATTAGTTATATTGGAAAAACAACGACTCCTCCAAAATTTTAAAATTCCTTCATATAAGATGTCGATCAATCTCCTATCATTAACAGCTTTAATTTTCTTTTGAAACTCCTCATTATCAGTCTAATATCTTTTATCCTTTCTAGTAAAGATTGATTAGCAACCATTTTAAAATATATTTAGTATCACCTTCCATGACTATTCCCATATCCATAATTACGTGATTCATGAATATAGGATCCCTTTCAACTCACATCATGTTCATAACTCTGCGATCCTTTATGCTCAAAACATCAGCCACCTTATATTCCATACCTAGGTGGTAGTGTATAGTGAAATCATAATCCTTGAATAGTTCAAGAAATATTCTTGGCCTAAAGTTGAGTTCTTTATGTGTGAAATTACACTTCAAACTCATGTGATCGATATATATCTCAGATTTTTAACCATAGAGATAGTGTATTTTTATCTTAAAAGAAAATATTATAGAAGCAAAATCATGATCATCAGTATGATAGTTTTCTTCTTAAATTTTTAGCTGTTGTGATGCATAGGAAATTACAATTTCAATCTCTATATGGACAAAACCAATTCCTTTCTCTGAATCATCACTATAAATAAAAAACCAATCAATCATTGATGGTACTTTCAAGATGAAATCATTGACTGAACTCCTATTCAGTTCTTCAAAACATTCTTCAAAATCAATTTTCTAAATGAATTTTACCCGTTTACGTGTGTGTTTGGTTAATGGGAAATCCTATAAAGCAAAACTGTGGAAGAAATTACAAACATAACCAGCTAAACTAGTAAAACAATGTACATAAATTATAGTCATTGTTATTGGAAATTCTTGTATTACTCTTATCTTAGAAGTATCAATAGAGATTATATCATTTGAGAAAATATGAATAGTAAAATAAATCTCTATAGACGAGATTCACACTTGCTAAGCTTCATATATAATTCATTTATTCTAAGAGTATTTTGAATAGTGTACAAGTAATTTATATGATATTTATAGATTTTTGAGTATACCATGACATAATCAATATATTCCACTAAAAAGTCAACAATATATTCCTTGAAAACACTATTCATTAGATCTATGCAGACAAAGGGTGCATTAGTCAGTAAAAAAGGAATTACTGTAAACTTGTAATGCCCATACCTAGTATGAAATGCAGTCTTTAAAATGTCTTGCATCTTCTTGGACAAATAATGATACCCCGATAGAAGGTAAATCATTTAAAAATATAGAGCACCATGATGTTGATCAAATAAATCATCAATGTGAGGTTGGGGATAGTATTTCTTTAATGTTATAACATTGATCTCACTATAGCCAATGCACAACCTCATATATCTATATTTTTTCTTAATAAAAAAGAACTAGGGCTCCCTATTGAGAAACACTAGGGAGAATAAATCCTTTATATATCAATTCCTCTAGTTTTTTTATTTAGTTTCATTAATTATATAGTGGCCATTCTATAAGGGGTATTTGATATGTCCCTTGAACAAAGAATTAAGTCAACAGAAAACTCAATTTCCCATTCTCAATGATGCCCAGGTATATCCTTTGGAATCACATCAACATATGCTTCCACAATAGTTATGTCATCTATTTGAACATTTCTTCCCTCACCCATTGATAATTCACTCTCTTCCTCACCAAAAAATGAATTTAGTATATGTATTGTGGGAGGATCTTGATGAGAATAAAGTTTTGTTTCTACTGTAATCATAAGGGGTAACTTATAATTATCAAAAAAATTAACCTCCTTATTCATCCAATAAAATTTTTCATCATGGTCTGGAAGCCAGTCCATACCAAGGATTATATAAAATTCAATCATGGGTATGCCAATAAAATAAGCATATAAAGCATGTTTATATTCAATAATGATAGCTGGTTGAAAAAAAAATATTGCAATGATACTAACCCTATGTGTTTTGACTGAAAAATCCATTGTTAAATCAAATTGGAAATATCTAATTTTCTTGGAAAACATGGAAGAAATGAAAGAATGTGATAATACAGAATTAAATAAAGCACCAGAAAAATTTGAGGAAATGATTAACATATCTGCCACTTCATCGTTCAGAACTTCAACCTAGGTAGTTGTGATCGCATAAGTTTTTCCTTGGTCCCTTGGTCTTTTATATGGAATGTTATCCTTGAATCTTAGGAAATTAATTTTCATAATTCCCAATTCCATTACTACTGTAGAATTTTACATTAACAACCTCTTTTTTCTCCTTACAGGGATGAGCTTGGTGGAATTTCTCTCCACAGATGTAACAAACTCCCTTCCCCTTTAGGAAAGTACTGGGGAATTCATCCCACATTTTCTTCCCTGTTGAAATGCAACTTTTCTCTTCTTCCCCTTTTTCCCATTTCTAGAGTGTTTAGAAAATATCTTATAATATTTCATTACTTTAATGTCATAAGACATAGAGAATTCATTTCTTATCATATTAACCTAAGATAGTATTTCATTATATTATTATAATACATGGGAGACTATTTCCCTTATAAATGTTGTCTTAAGACCATGAAGGATATGATCCTTCTTACTCTTTGGATCATGGGTATTTCTAGAGTTATTAGTACTTCTATTGGGAACCATTTATAATTGATGACATATATTAGTTTTGATCATATCGTAATGTTTATTCTAAAAACTATAAAAATTCCCAACGTTGATTGAACATTTTCACACATCTTGTCTCATAATGACAGTAATGGTTTCTTTTCTAACATATTTACTCATAAATCGATCACAATGGGTTGTAAAGAAAATATGAATTATCCTAAGAATATCCTGTGGGTGTGTCAAACCAGGTGCGAAGTAAGACCCATTTTCGTGTACCAGGATACCCCAGGTCAAGCCCGTAACTCATTGTTGGAGTTTTAACTCCTAGGTACATTTTTTTAGAACCATGTCCACTTGTAATATCAAAACATGGATGTATTTCTTATAAAACCCACATAATATATACATTACCAAAATTTTTGGATTTTCATCTATACTAATCCTCAATTTCTATCATATGATAGCGTTTCCTAATCATAGATTATCTAAATATAATTTCCACTATTATTTCTAAACTTCCTTTGATTCCAACAGTAACTCCCCGACCATAGTTACCCAGGGTTGGTGCATTATTACATAACATTGGCATGATCATAAGAAATCATTTCTTAAATTACTGATTAGTTTATTATCCTTGGAAGTACTTGATACATACAAAATTTTTACATTAAATTATAAAATAAAAATACAACAATATTGTGTCCCCATCGAACACACTCATATCCCATAGACTATCCATCCATGTCTATCTTAAAATAGATCTTCACAAACTAATAAAAAAATATAATAAAGGGGTGAGTTCACATGTTAAATAGGGATTAAAATATAAAGGAAAATGTCATAAATAAGAATAAACATTTAATGAAATTTATAAGACAAAAACAAAATCCTTTTAAAAATAAAATTATGCATAAAATGACAAAGATAAATCAAATAATGTCATTTACTTATTCACATGGATATTCTACATGTCGAATAATCACATGAAATATCAATGGCTAATTTCATAATGATGGAAGGCACAATTCCATACATCATAACCACATAGTCAAGGCCTCATTCCAAGACTAAAAATAATATTTTTTTAAGGCCTTGTACCAAGACAGTACATTGTATCTTAAGACCTACTGATGCATCAAGGATTATAGTGGGATCCACCTTTCACTTATTATGTCCAATGCATTCCTCATATGAAAATGTTGAAACATGACATAAACATTCATATTAAAACTAGCAAAAAATGTTAATACTTTATCCATAAACCATGAGTGGTATAAAAATAGCACATAAACATACTACATATCACAAAACATTCAATACAATATTGAAGATTCTATGTTAATAAATCGACTTCAAACTAGAAAAATATCTAGTAAAGGATTTTGACATAGATGAAATCAAATCTATTGGAGAGAAATATCAATTTTTATTTTGAAATCATTTAAAAGTAACATATTTATAAAAGAAATAATTTATTTTGAAAATATTCTTATAAGCTTGTAGGGAATGCTTTAAATGTTTATAACAGTGGAAAATAGCCGCACACACCATATTAGTTAAAAAACATTCTTTCCTAAATTTGTCAAAATGGTCATAGAGTATCTTGTTTGGAAAGTGAAAGAATGATTCCCTTCATACCATTTTATAAAAATTAAAACAAGGGTATAATATAATTTTAAACATAGTCTAGTAAATAGTAAAAATCTTTTGATATTCATTTTTATAAAACAAAGATGTGGATGATAAAGGGGTTATAATAGATACTTACGTATAAACCACATCATATAGTAAAATGTTAACAAAATTAACCCTTACCTTTTATTTTCATTAGTCGAGGGTATGATAACATCTTATATAATGGTGAAATAATTGTTATTATATTATAAACGAGCCACATACATAATTATGATATCATATATGTTCTTCTAATATTGCTTTGTTAATGATATTTTAGTACTATCATATTTTTGGGTGTTAACAGATTCGTTTTCCATTATATGTTTCGTTATATAAGTCAGGTTTGTTAAAGAAAGGATGTATTTGATTCATATCCAAAAAAATATTATGTTCATAAACAATATTTTTAATCATCAAATGAAAATTATTGTTGAATGGTTATGTTGGGGAATGAAATCTCATCGCGTCATGGAGACAGTAAGTCACACGTATGCACAAGCAACAATATAATTCGATTAGTGGTGCAATTTTATGTAATTGGATGGTTTATTATATATAATAAATCATTAACATGTTATATTTATTATTTATATCATTTATACTCACTATTCTACCCATCCAAATTATAATATGTTGAATAACAAACCACACCATGATGTAGAGATGGTAAGCCGTACGTAGGCACGTTTGGTGACTTTGTCATTCATAGGATGGATAGAATAATGAATATAGTTCACACATTTATATAATTACATATCAATATGTAGAAGGTATTATATTTATTATTTTAGTATGGAAACAAAAAAGAAAACTGAAGTGGAAGAAGAATAGAACTTTGAAAGAGTTGATGAAGTAATTACCTCTTCTTCGGCTTATTCCTTTGGATTTGAACAAAAGGGCTCCTTAACTAGGCTTTCTGATAAAAGTAAGGCCTCTAGGCTGATGTGAGGGTAGTTTATAAGATAGTTTAGCAGGTTTTGGATGATCCAAATGTCTTTGATGTTGTGAGATTATGATAATGGTATTTCCCTTTTAAAAGAGTAGTGAGGGTCACTTTAGGAAAAGATCAAATTATTATTTTATTATAAAACATTTTCGGTTTATAATAGCTAAAAATGGAATTATTTCTAGTCTAAGGTTGGAATGTATCTTTAACCTCTCAAACAAAAGGTTTTAGACAACATTAGGTTACCAAATTTACCTTATCTTATAGATTTAACAATAAGTTAAATAGTATAACTTTTACCATGTCTTCTTGTATTATTATAATACATGGTTAATAAACATACTATTTAATTACAAGAGAACCTAAAGTGGATAATTACTGACATATCTATCATTATATATGTCCTTTTTTTAAACCTTAGATTTTCAATACTATTATAAAATTTAATAAAATAGTATTTGTTTTAAAAACTCATTTATGTCAATTTAGAAACTGTTTAGTATTTGATTTTTGTAAAATTTGTAAAAATATGGTTTCTTAAAAACCAATACAATTAATCAACCCTTACATGTCATATTATCCAAGAAAATTTCTGGAATGCATCCAAATTCTCAATTTTGAATTATTTTAATATTTATAATATCAATTTTTTTAATCTTTCATTAATAAGGTAATTATACATAATCACTCTCTCGAAAATAAACTTAACTATGTAATGTCTAAAAATTAAAATTAAAATATCATGATGTAGGAAATATTTTTTTATATTATTAATGAATGGTAATTTTTGAATTTATCATATGTGTAACCCTATATTAAAAATGATTTGGTTAATAAAATTTGAATTTAACACTTTTAACTCATAAATAAATAAGATATAATACATGTCCTAATCTAATCCAAGTGGATAAAAAAGGATCATATTTTTTTCATATTGTTTATTTTTTTCAAAATACACTTATCCAATAGAATTATACATGTTTAAGGTGATTTTAATATAATTTTTACCTTCAATTTCCCTATGTACTTTTAACTGTGGAAAATAAAATTAAGAAGTTAAAATTCATAAAATATTTTTTACATCCTATTGAACCATATTTTACTTACTGATGCCAACCTTTTGGCTGTGATTTTTAAAAATTCAATTCAGAGAAGTGATAAAATCAAATTTTATGAAAATTTGCAAATGTGCCTAGAAGGTGGGTAAATGGCGTTAAATAGTTCAATACAATTTCATATATATCATCTTTTTATAAAATGACACAAATGAATAAAAATAAAAATATATATGTATTATGTATCTATTTTGACTTAAAGTAAATTTAAATTTAATATAGAATTATTTAAATTAAATGATGGTTTTAAACAATAACGTAATGTTTTTAACAGTTATTCAAAAATTGAAAGTTTCCAGAAAAATACAAAAAATTCACCCTATGATATTTTTGATATTACGAATCCAAAAATTAAATCCATTTTGAATGAATATATAAAATTTTAAAAAGAGGGTATTACTATTCATAACTGCTAGCTTGATTGGTCGTGATGTGCTAGAAATTGAATTTGGGATCCCACGTTGCATCTTCCATCTTATTGTTTTCCAAAGAACATTTACCAGACGATTCATCTAGTTTCTTAACACTTGTTATCTGGTATCAAGAAAATTTACGAGCTCCTCACAATAATTCATATTAAAATATATTTCAATTTTTTTCATAGGTGAGTACATGCATAGATTCAAGTATGTATTTCCTCAATAGTAATATGTGTAACACATCAAGAACATTGGATAGACTTAATGGAATTTCCAAATAGCAAGCTATAACTCCTATTCATTCTAGAATTTGAATATTTATAATGTTCCTGGGACTTAATTTGACCTTACTAATCATCTAAACTCACCCCTTTCTTATTTTTTGTATTCCTAGTATTTCAAGAAGTGTATTATGATTGATATGTATGGTTAGTCTTAAAGAATAATGGACTTATCAAAGGATTATAAATGTTGTATTTTATTTTTTAAATTTTAATGTAATGTTCATGTATGTAATCTATTTTCCAATACTACAAAACTAATCAATCCGTTGAGACTAGATTCCTTTTAATCATGCCAATTTATTAAAATAACTCACTGGCTCAGGGATTCTGGGGTAAGGGCATTCCAAACTAGGTTTTATACCACCAAAAAAGGGGTCAACATTGAATTTGGGGGTAACAACAACATTGGAGGTGTACCATTAAAGTCTTGGGATGTTTTCCTAGTGCTCCTCAATATATTCTTCATCTTTTTTATTGAGTTCAGCAAATCCCTCTCCATTTAATGGCAGAAAGTAAGAAGAAAATATTTATTGAATTTTTTATGAAATTTCTTCTACTCCATAGATTCGATATCCTTCTTATGCATAGTATTCTTGATTAATTTAAACCAATGAGAATATTCTCTATCATTTTGATAAAAAATTATTAGAACCTTATATTTTTTTCAACATTTATGGCATGAGAGGTTCTTATCAATGGAGGTAATCATCTGTTTTGTGATTAAGGGATCATATGATCAATTGAATGTATAAAGCCTCGATTCCATGACGATCGAATTTATGGTTTTTTTATCTATTAAGGGGTTTGGGTTCTCCTCATTATCGTGGATTCTATTGAATATTGCGTATCTGGGAGATTACAATGAAATAAATTCACACTATTTCTCCCTTCGGGTTTGGAATCTCATTGGGGAAATTAGCACACTACCCTCCACATCAATGTTTAACATGATTCATCATATTAATAGCCATTGGATTGAATAAAAAGGAAATTCAAAGGCCAGTACCTTAAATAATTAAATAATTAATGGGGAATCAAATTATATTACATGGATAAATTTTAAATTACATATATATACTTATCATATAAGTTTCTAGGATTCAATATATTTTATCCATTATCTATATCCTATCAGATATTTTTATTGGAAATTTTCCAATTTATAATGGTTCATTATGAGATAATGAATTTTCTGATGAATGCCCCCAGGAGTTTCAAACCAAGTGCACGTTAGGGGATATTTTTGTGTACCAAGTTAACCTGAGTTGGGCCCAAATAATCTTGTCAGAGTTATTACTCCAATGTACATCTGGGCTAGAACCTCACCCACTTGTAGGATCCAGACATGGAATTGTTTTCTTGATAAACCAATCACTCTATAAAATAATGACTTGTTAAGTTTTCTTATTCTTATTCTAATCTATATGGATTTCTCTACATTTCTCTAATCCTAATCCCCAGAATATCTATTCTACTAACTCTGATACCAACTATGATGGCACTTTTCATCATTACACATTATTAGATGTTTTCTACATAATCATACAATTAATATAACCAAAAAAATTTATATGTTTAGGGTATTTAGGAATTAGATACGTTAAATAACAAATTATAAAATGTGATAAAAGTCATTATTTAAGACATATTTTACATTATCATAAAATGCCAACATACATAAAATTGTATTGGATGACCTGAGGAACAAAATAAGAAATTGGTGCCCTATAAATCCCAGTACGTGAATAATAAAAGGCATAAAATGAATAATATAATACATATTAGTCAATAAAAATATCAATGAAGCATAAAAGTAACATGAATAATAAATCATGATATTGCATGACCATCGTAATAGGGGAAATGTGGAAAGAACGAACAACCTGACATAAGCATGAGTCAAGGCAAATTGTAAATTGAGGAGAAATAGTAAAGGTTGATAAGAAAGACCATTTAACCTGGAGGAGGATGAGTGAAGGTTAACCAACAAGGCCTGAACACTTGACATATCATGAGACTGAACATTTCCTAATACATTGGAGCGCTATCTCGAAGAAACTGTCCTAATCATTTTATTCCCATGCTTAAGTGATCAACTTAGATCATAAAACATGGATTCATTAAAAAACAAAATTAATTCTAAGATCATGGAATGTGGAATAAATAAGTTTATTTATTTAATAAGTAAGTATATGTTCGTATAAGTGAGCCCCCTTCATAGGAAATTGGTTTGGAAATCACTACACAATTGTTTGGGAATTGAAGGACGCTATGAACTTTAGGAATCATAATAGTGTTACATAACCATTTTAAAATATTTGATGAGAGATAAATGGGTCTATAATTATATGGTAAACAAATATACTCAAAAAAGGATTATGAAAAATAATACACCAACATTGTAAATTTAGAAACAGAAGAGATAAGGTAAATAGGATACATGAAAAATGAAATGAATCCTTTTGGAATTTCGGTTTGGTAATGGGTGTACATAAAGGATCGTGTGAGAGAATAATTAGTGTGGAAGGAAGATATCATAAATTTAAAATCGAATAGTGGGTAAGGGTATCATTGAAAATCATTTCGTAACATACTGAAATAGAATTTAAGTTTCATTTTATAAATGAAGTGCATGAATTGAAATGAGAAGAGATAAATCCTTCACAATAGTGTGTGCCTCCAATGATTTAGGAGTATCTTCTTGAATGATTCTAGGGAAATTGGGAGGAATATAAGAAGTAGAGTGTAATTTTTGTTCATGATACAAGAGTTTCAGTAAATTTATATTAGAGAGTGGGTGGGTTTATATAATAAGGGTGGGGGATTTCATTATTATATATGTTTTGGGAAATAAAAAATAAAAAATTCAAAACCACAAACCATACCATGATTTTTTCCCAAAAGTTCTTCCAAATAGGATTCATTTAAATTATTTTATATTTCCATGGGTAGAATATAATAATATTTTTCACTTTCTTATTTAGAGGTTATCTTGTTCTCAAAGAATTTATTTTAAAATAAAAACATATATTATAAGTCTTGGAGGATTCATTAACACATTATAAAATAATAAAATTAAGAATAAAATTCAATTATTTTAAGGGAAATAAAATATTTGGAATATGATACATTTAATAGTATTTATTACATCACTATTTTTCTAGTATGATTCCAGGAAATAGACAATATATTTATACCGTATTTAATTTTTACCTGAAATTTTGATTGTCTTTAAAAATTATGAAAAATTCACTATTGGATAATTTAATTTTCTGATTCCACAAATAATATACATTTTATATAAAAAATCATAAATATTTCAATTTCCCAATTAATAATCAAAATTTGAATATTATTGAAAATAAAGGGTATTATGACAATAACAATTATCAAGCCCAAATATAAATCCCAATTGACTTCATAAAATTTATACTATCATTTATATATAATTAAATATATTTAATAATAATATTCTATTAAAATATTAGTTATTTCAAAATCCACTCACTCATCAAAATAAATTCCTTAATTGGATTTTAATATTAAACAAAAATTTTATTTTTTATTTAAAATTCATTTTAAATATATCAATAATAGGATGAAAATATACTCATTATTCTACACAAAAATTATGTAGATTAGAATATTTATAGGGTCTTGATACTTATACCATTAATTAACCAGAATATTCTATAAGAGTATGGTACGTAATGTTGGGACATTACTGTGGTCCTTCAATAATCATTTTTTGGGTCTTGATCTCAATGAGCATGAAATTATCCCATAAATAGTTTCCATCATTCTTAAGTTGTTGGATCATATCTTGAGCTTGATATCTTGAAAATCCCAAAATTTATTCTCCCTTGGACTCTCAGATAAATATTGTTTTTACGGTTTGATCCTACTAGATGAGTCGATCACTTCCTTTTTCTAAATCAAATGGATTTATTAAATCTCTATATTTATACAAGTAATGTGATCACAATTCAACGCCTATATTATCAATAGTAAAGATACATAATAGTCATCAAAATACAATCAAAATAAATACATTTGTTCTATATAACAATATTATATTATAATACATTTAATTGAATCAGTAGTATAATTTTTTATAACATTTTAGGTCTTGAAACTTACCTTATTATATTTATTATTTTTTACTTATGCATAATATTCTATTATGTATGAATACCCTTACTTTGATTGCGAACTCAACAATTTCAGAGGTTTCCATTCTAGTAGACTCCATAAAGTATATTATGATTAATGTAAAGGAATATACTAAATGTGAATAATTGAGTTCTCAATGAAATATCTATGTTTTATTTTACATTTTACATTATAACGTGAGAATAATATATATATCCAGTTTTCCAATACTACATAACTAATCAGAACATTGGAATGTGAATACTTGTATAGTTCACCAATTTAATAAAATAATCACATACTGTATTCTACCATGGTTAGGTTATTTATAGATGAGAAATTCATTTCATTAGGTGCATAAACATGAAATTTAAAATATTTTCCTTTAAAAACATATTCCGATTCAAAATTAATGATGAATATTTTTATTATTTAGGAGCCAAAAAAATTACTTTTTCCAAGGAAACATTCATTTTCGGTAAACCAAATATATCAGAAATAGTTAAACTCATTTGGTTATGTATTATTTTGTGTCATCACTACTACCTTCATTGATTTCTATGTCTTTTTTTAGTCAAATAATTTAATTTTTTCCATGGCGTAGTTCTGTTTCTTATTTTCATTATCTAATAAATGTGTTACTAAATGGAAGAAAAATTTCTTTCAAGATCCTTGATTATTTGGAAATTTTCATTTAATAAATCATTCAATCCATAAATTCTATAATAATTTCCTATAATTTTCATTTGTCAAAAATCTTCTCCGTGTATCTATAATTAATGGATTTTTCCTTTAAATTTCATTTAATAACTAGAATATTTAATCGTTTATATACTTAATATATAGTTTATAATCACAACAAAATCCATATGGTTTTCATGTTTTATCCATAAAAATATAAATTTTATTAATTTCAAATTCATGTTCAACCCTATAGTTCATTATTCCCACTATTTCACCTCAATAATCATAATTGTCCTATAAGGTATAGGTTATTTATGAGCAGAATAAAAAATTAATTGAGGTATTTATAGACCTCAAATTATTCTATATATATTTCATATTATCTATAATCATATTTTGAAATAAATAATGTTTAATTTTAAAATTTTATATTATTATATCTTCCTTACATAAATATATTGAATGGAATTCTTCAATGGTTCTTCATCTTCATCACTATTTCAGAATTTAAATGAAATATTTTCTAAGAGATGAATAAATTTTTTATATAGACTTTTTTTGAAAAATTGTATATAAATCATCCATTTCATTAATTGACATTGGTAAAAGGGAAGGAAATCACATCATTAATTTCTCATTGTAATGTCTTGACACTAGATCATCATAATTTTTCCCTGAACAAGTGGGTTACATGGCCTCAATTGTGCCCCCATATACCAGAGGCTACTCACTAGCAGCAAGGGAGTGAATTTCGTACGGTGTAAGGTAGTACCCTCACATCAATGTGGAACATAATTTAAAATAATAATCATACAACATTTTAACCATATATATAAACTGAAAAAATAAAGCATTTAATGAATATAAATTACTAAAAAATTGATAACACTAATCAATATCTACTATGAAGTGTCATATACATAGATGCATGGAATCCTAAAATACAAAAATAAATCAAGGAAAAAATTGAAACGATGATTTAAAAAATAAAAAAGGATACTCCACTATCATCTTGATCATATTCACAGTCTTAGGATCATATCATCCTTTTAGAAGTAATGAACCTGATTGATCAGTTACCTGACACCTGACCTTTTCGGTATGTTCAAAAAATTATTCTTCTTTAGTATCAAAGACATCCTGAAAATGGTGTGAGATAAAATATATATAGTCCTCTAAAAATGTTGTTTATATGAAATCACTGTATTTATTATAGCTAATGAAAAGTTTTATGGTTGACAAAATTAATTACAAATTAAAAATATATAACCGCTCATTCGGGTTCCTAAAGGACACCTAGTGACTCTATATGATTGTTATAATTCCTAGGAATAATGTCTCACCAATCATTATATACAGATTAATAATATATATACATAGATTAGTTATATATTTCATTAATCCATATGAACCGATTACGTTAGGGAAAGAGTGACTATACACATGGAATACAAGGTGTTGGCTTGACTGGGGAAAATCTCAAAATTGATTATAAGTCTAAAGAGCCTATAATTTCAAGAAATAGGATACATTCCCTATATATTATAATTATTGAGACAATTCATTCTCATCACATGAGATAGTGAGTGGTCCATTATGTCAAAAAATAAAACATGAGATACAGTATGTCATTACCACCATCCAAATAGTGTCATTGGTTTGCGATGTCATGCTCAACACATGATGTACGATAGTGTCAAACTAGCATTCTCAATAGATCACATTCCTTCAAACTGAAACCTCTAAAATGGATTAATAATATTTATAATGTAAGTAATGAGGAATTTATATTCAGGTTTCAAATTATTCAAGACGAATTCCAATAAATATTTACAATTCATAATGAAAATATCATAGATCATACTCAAGAGGGATATCCTTACCCATTATTATAAGTCAATACATTTCATAAATTTATTTTATTTATAGAATGGAAAACAATTATGTAGGATCCATTTGATAAAATCATTGAATTTAATTCAATAATCAAGGAAACAAAACCTATAAGATTTAAAGGTGCATTTAGAAGGTATATACATGACTAGGGAAATTTACAACATGGGAAATTATATTACTTAGATAAGATAAATACATTATAAAATTTAAATTTTTATTAATAAGGAGAAACCATACATCAAATGAAAGATAAAGACCAGCCTAAGGAGGTCTAAAATGATGAAATCCAAGGGCATCACCTATAATCAAGTTCACCCCTTCAGGCTACAAAGTGGAAATTCTGTGCAAACAAACCAGATTGTGACCAAGTACTTCCGTAGAAGCAAGATGATCTACCACTTGGTTAACCTCTCATCGGGTGTGGATGATTTTGGAACCATTGGAGAGTATACCTTTTCAATTTATGATAATATAGATAATAGACCAGGGAGTGGTGCAGATATCCATCAAAGTATCATGCATAATTTTGGAATCTGTTTCAGCTTCAACTAAATCTATTCCATTTTGGTGACAAAGGCTGATAACTGTGAGCATGGCCTTGGCTTCGGCCGGAAGAGAGGAGCCATGTCAAAAATAGGAGGAGAAGGCAATGAGGACCGATCCCAGCGAATTCTGGATATCCCCACCGCCATGCAGAACTCCCATCGAAGTGGAGCCATCAATATTTAGTTTGAGACCCCTGATAGGGGGAATTCAACTAAACCAAAGACCTCTGTTATTACCAGCTCTCTGCTAGACAACATGAGGGCTGGAAGACATCCAGCTGAAGGATGGTCCATCCTTCCAGTTATAGAGTAGATGAGCTAGATCAATGAATATATTTTTCGACCTGATGATGGGAGACATACCCATAGACCACGACCCCTCGTTCCTTAGATTATTCTTAGATTTCCATATAGACCAACACCCCGCAGGGAGCATCAAAGAACGTGATGTATTTTCTGTCCCTTTGGCTCTTGACCCGTGAAACCATTTTTCAAAGAACGGAAGTTCCACCAGTCTCGGATCACGAATCCTTGTAAAGTCCCCATAATAACTCCATAATGCATTTGACCATTCCCTTGAGAAAAAGAGATTCTATATCATTTCCTCTTTGTAAACTGTACAACAGGCACACTGAGAAACAAGAGGGATTCCGAATTTTTTGATGTTTTCGTCAATGGGATTGGTGTGGTTCCAGATTCTCCATAATAAGAAATTAAATTTCGAGGGATCCACATTAGGACACAGAACTTCATTCCATGTATCCTGAGCCTCCAACGTGCCCAGAGTGTGACTGAAATATCGATCAGAAAAGGCCCCTTTGAGGAAGGAGAAAAAACGCGTTGGTCTGGGTCCTATGATAAAACAATGAGGTTGAAAAGATCCTGATGTTCCTCATCCAACACCGCTTTAATGAAATCCAGGTGTGAACTTGATTCTCTAAACGAGATAGTGGGAGAAGGAAATCCTGATATTCCAAGCACCTTCCTCACCCAGATGTTGTGCCAGATGGAAATCCCACCTCTCCCTATAATCCATTGCGAGTGACCAATAATTTCAGAAATGAGGAGTGAAATATTGGGCGAAAGTGAAGAGACTCATCCCACCACTGAGGACTAATGGAAAAACATAGGGATCAATGTTTTCCCCCAAAGTGTACTCTAATCCACAACTTCCGAAGCTAGTTTATCATGCATGCTTCTAAGGGTGTCATCCAAACTGCGAACATTAATACAACCTTCCCTAGCAGGAATATCAAATCTTCTCTAAGCTACCTAGTGTGTTTTCCTTTTGGCCAGAGGATCCCAAATAATCCCAGCAATAATTTTGTCAATTCTTATGATTACACCTTTTGGATGCATAACCATAGAGAGAGTATGAACTGGAGTAGCCAACAACACACAATTAATGAGGGCCATACAACCAAATAATAAGTACCGGTTTTCCAGTTGTGGATGTTGTCCGCGATCTTGTTGATAAGGAAATCAATGTCCCAAATCTGATGTTTTCTAGAGGCAATAAGAGCCCCAAGATATTGCGTGGGAAAATATCCTATTTTCATGGAAATATTGTTTTTAATATCAGAAATCGGATTGGAAGAACATTTGTTGGAGATGAAGAAGAAGCTTTTCTCTTTATTGGTAAGTTGTCCGCTCTAGTAGCAGTACTCCTCCATAATCCTGTTCAACTCAGAGATATACTTTTTTCCTTCATTAATAAACACAAGAGTATCTTCTGCAAACAGATGGTGATAAATGGGCATTGTCCTCATACTCCTATGATATGCCAAAATATCTTAATTATTGATTCTCTTGTAGATGAGCTTGCTCAAGACCTCCTGAGTGAGGATGAAAATGTTGGGGGACAATGGGTCCCCTTGACGAAGGCCATGAATGGACTTGAAGAAGCCATAGGACTTCCCCAAGAACGAAACCTCCATCCACAGAGAGCTGAAACATCTAAATAGAAGGTCAATATCCCTGGGAGAAAAACACATATTATCCAGCTCCTTACTGATGAAGCTCCACTCCACACAATCATAGGCTTTATTCATATCTAACATGAGATCCACATTTGAACCCCGGGTTTGAAAGATAATATCCCTTATCATATCTTGTGCATGGGATATAGCACCTTGGATATACCGGCCCCTCCGAAATCCTTGTTTCTCCATGGAAATCAACTACGCAAGATGAATTGAAAGCCTTGCATTAATGACACTCACGAGGACTTTATATGGGATGTTACACATACTCACTGGTCTGTATTGCATGATAAAAGAGGGTCACCTATTTTTTGAAATATGGACCATAGTGGTTGAACAAGAAACCCGCGACAAGATACCTACCCTGAAAAACTTCTGAATAGATGAAATGATATCCTCCTATACGACTATCGACAAGCCTCTATAGAAGGAGCCTAGAAAACCATTTGGTCCCTGGGAGCTATCTGGGTGAAGGTTCATCATGGCTGTGTAGATCTCCTTTTCATCCCGAATTGAACTCAACCTCTTATTTTCCTGGTCAGTGACACAATTTGAAATAACCTCAAAAAACCCATTGTTCCTTCCTAAATAACCATTGGGCATACAAATATTGGGACCAGCCAACAGGTCCTTGAAACAGGATTGAGCGATACCTCCCAAAAAATCTCTATCATCCATATAAGATTTTTCTTCCAGAAGAAGATTGGGCTTAATAGGTCTCTTTCTCTCTTTGATACATGCATGAAAAAACACATTGTTTTTTTATCCCTCTCTGAGCCATTTAATTCTTGTAGTTTCCCTGGCCTGTCATTCCTAGGATTGGTGAATTTCAGCAAGAATTTCCTTCTTGTTATCATGTTCCTCAATGGTTTGGTCCTCCCAAACATCTTCTAACCATGATTCAAGACTTTAAACCTCCTGCACAGCTCCATCAATATCAATGTCGACCCGAGGGATATCCTTCACCATCAACTGGAGATGAGTCTTCAGATGCCCGCAGTTTATTATGAATGGAAACCCATAAGCTGACTTGGCCAAGAGTGTTCCAAAGACCACAAACTAGCTCTTGATAACCTTGTTTTCTAACCCACTATTGGAGAAAATGAAACCTCTGTCGATAATCCTGCCCATCTAAAATTGAAACCAAAAGGGGGAGTGGTCAGAGATTCCTCGACCCAAATGATACACATTAGTGTTAGAGAACGTAGAAATGGATTCCATGTTGGCCAAAAACCTATCCCGATGGCTCCACAAACAATGTGACCCCCTTTGGTTGTTACACCAGGTCAAATAGTCACTTGAGTATCCCATGTCCATAAGTCCTTTCCCGGCCATGAACTGTGTAAACTCTCTATTGTATGTTCTCTAAAAAGATCATTGTCCTTTACTCTCTTCTAGATTGGCAACAATATTGATGTCCCATCCAACAAACCAAGATAAGTTTCCCAGGCGAAATTCATTTAACTCACCCTATAGCTTAGCCCTTTGATGAGGGTAACAACTCCCACAAATAAAGGTAGTGAAGAAGCTGATATATCCTGTACACACCTTAGTGGTGATAAGTTGATCCCCAAAATGCACCATCTCGACAGAGGTGTTCATGCTATAAAATATCCAAATATTTTTATTAGTTGGATCATCTTGCAAGCAGTCAGGCATCTTGATCTGCCATGTGAACTCTCGAATTCTTGCAGGGTTCTGCTTGTGATCAATATTAGGGACAACTGTAGCCTTATGTTCTATCATTACAGAGGCAATGAAATCAACATTTACCTAGGCACTGAGACCGTGGGCATTCCAGATTAATATAGGAGTCATTATAAGTAAATGGATCTAAAATTGGCCCCATAACTAGTAGCTAGCTTGAAAAAGGAGAATGGGCTCTACCTGCGACTCCTTGCTTTTGAGCGAGTGCAAACTCCCTCACAGTAAAACACATTCATACCATCTGAGGATCCAGGACCAACTGGGTTGGACTTGGGCCTATCTTGAAACTTATGATCAGACAGGGGTGTCTCCTCTGGAGATGGCGAAATAGAAACTTGATCTGCCAACTACAACTTATGGCCAAGTCCTTGGGGGAGCTCTCAGAGAAACCATTACAAAAAATATGATCCACAACCGAAAGGTCCCCTGAAGCATCAGGAAAAAAACAGGGCAATACAGAGAGCATGTGTGAAAGTTCTAGCATAACTGATAGGTAGGATCTTAACCCCTGTAGACACTCCTCTAAGTACATACTAAGCAGAGGTATTGAGAAGTGAACGAGAGCGTCCCAACACATACCATCCTCAGGGAAATCATTTAATTGTCCAAGATAAATTATTATATGGTGATCCAAGTATATATTAAATATATTATAATAATGAAATTTTATCTAAAACATCTATGGGGTATTCATAACTAAGGTCATCATCCTTTAATCCACTAAAAATGTATCATTAGAAATATGTCAAGTTTCATAGATTAATTTTAATTTAATAACTCAATTAAATAATGATGAGAAAAGAAAGATGGAATGACAGACAATCAAAATCTATAAAAACACTAATTTTTTGGAGAAAATGATGAGACCACCTACCATAGGGACATAGAGGTCTTGTCATCTAATTTGAGACTTAGATTTGATGTTGGATTAGTGGAATTGAAGAAACTGTCAAAATCCATGAAAATAAGAAAATATAGATTTATCCAAAATAACATAATGGTTACAAATATAAACATTGATCTAAGGGAAGATAACTCGACAGATCACATAAATATATTCAATGCCTTCAACATATATAGATTTTTTAAATGGATATGGGACTTATAGAAGAACCTCTATTGAAGAGGAAGTTGGATCGTAGGGGGGGAAAATCCATCTAGCTACTGATATGGTGATGAGGAATACACACACACACACATATATATATATATATATATGGTTATAATATTAAACAATTATTTGATTTCAATTAACCCTCTATATAGGGTATTCACAGTGAGGGAGCATAGTTTCCCAATCCGTTCTC
The DNA here is from genome assembly GCA_963277665.1 of Viscum album. NCBI lineage: Eukaryota > Viridiplantae > Streptophyta > Magnoliopsida > Santalales > Viscaceae > Viscum > Viscum album. Next base: position 1,197,677,280 of record OY728139.1, read on the forward strand.
AAGCCACTCTTTAAGGGAATCCCCTACATGGTTACGGTACAAGATTTCCCAAATGATGTGAAAAATGTTAAACAAACTATTATCAAATGTCATCATTTTTCACACAACTGTGAACATATTGTCAAATGGTTTCATAAAAACTTGGTGGCTCTTGCTACACCTATATTTCTCCCCAGATGGTTATCTGAGACTATGATGGTTGGGCTACATGGTTTCCAATAACTATGTAGCCTTGTTATATCTCAAAAATATGGGGTTCCATGTTCCAAAAAATAAACAAACACCCTCATTCTTCTCTTGACTTCTTTGTTAACATTTCTAGGTATGTTTGAAAGAATATAAACAAAAAACAAATGTGATATACCATCATGAAATGATGGGTCATTACAACCACCCCTTCTTAATGGAACTCATCCATATGTGGTGCTTATGAGGGTATAAATGTATCATTAAAAAATAGTTCTTCGAACTGAAGTCATATATAATAATCCCATTTGTAGAACTCATCCTGTACATGTCTGTGGTGCCACAACATAGGTACCAATTGAACTAGCCTACCTAGATATGTATTGATTCTCTAGTCTATTGAACATATTAGATACTCCTCCAATAAATAATCTTAAACCAATTCAACATTATCAAGAATAAAGATATCTGATGGGTCTAGATAATATTATCAAGGATAAGATACATGGAATACATCATGTAATGAATAATATATCTCAGTAAGTGTTATCATGTAAGCCACTATAATTTTCTGTTTCACAACCTCGAAGGGTCCAACAAGCCTAGGAGAGATTTTAGCATGTCTCGGAATATGTATATGGCCAAACATGGGTGAAAATTTCTAGACAACCCCATAACTAACTTGTAACTATATAGTTTTTCAATGTTAGTTGGCATGTGAGTATTTTCCAGATTGACCTATCATCAAGAACGTTCAAATTAGCTATACATACTCTGTTGTCTCTGAATCTAGGCATGGTCCAGGAATATCTGCATCCAATACACTTATCCAACACATAGGTGATCTGAATGGCATTCCATACAAGGATTTATAAGGATCCAAACCTATATTTTCCTCTAAGTTGTTATTATTATTTAAGTCAATGAGGGGAATTGTTTCCTCCTAGGAAACCCAAATGTCAAGAACTCATGTATAGGGCATACAATACAGGACTAGAATAATGCACTACATCTGTCCCTTGGTCTATGGGTGATAAGACATTCTCATAATCACCTATTTACCCTAGGAATTTTGTGACAAATTTTAGAATACATATTTAAAACATGAATCTGTATTAGAAATAATAGAGAAAGGATCTCTATAGAAATGTACAACCTCCCAGACCTATAAAATTATTAGATTATCAATTGAGAAGGTATGTCACAAAGGAAATATGTGCATGATCATATTCAATTGATCAATAACTAACCATAATGTATCATTTTCATGAATTGATATAAGTAAATCTATTATAAATTCCTTTAAAATTTATTCTCACATACCCTTGGGAATTTAAAACGACTGTAGATATACTTCAAGATGATAATGTTCCTCCTTCACCTCCTAACAGGTGGAACACCGAGTGATAAAGCCTGAAATTTCACATTTTATACAAGGACACCGATTATATCAATGTGGACCCCAATACATATTCGTGACTCTGGGATGAACATCTAATGCTGAGGCATGGAGTTCTTGCATCACCTCATCCCTGATGTCTTATGGGACCCACATGCTCTAATGGAATAGTAAGTTATAATCAATATCCACAGTACAACATGTAGATGTATCATCATCTAAGATGATTTACCATTTGAAAATTCCTTCATGATCATATTGTTTCCTCATTTTTACCCGTTCATGAAGTGTATAGGTCACTGCTGAGGTAGTGGGGATGGACTGAGGATGACCTTTATAACACCATAAAAATTTAAAATATTTTCAATGCTCAATAAATTTAATTTTGTTCCATGCTTTATTTTTATGAAACACCATGTTATACTGATGTTAAACACAACAATTGGTTTTTATGTGTTACACGCAACGACCAATTCTTACGATTGGCAAAATATTAATAAAATAGTATTATTTAATATAATATATAACCTCAGCGTGAAATTTATAATTATGAATAGTATTTACTACATTTAGATTTTTTTTATATTATATAGGATTTATACATTCAATTTATCTAGTTTCTAGACAAGATATAAGAAAATATTATTATTTCAGTAAATGAAGTAATTTTTATTTAATGATGTTTTTTCTCCTTTTGATGGAATGCCGATTTTAAATCTTATTTTTGAAACATTTATATATTCTATTTAATAAAATAATCTTTATCATTGTAATCAGGATAAGAATATTTACATTTTATGAAATGTTTTTATTTTTCTAATATGTCTGATGTTTTTATGAATGATTAAAATATATTAAATTTAAATTGAAAAAAAAATCATCATATTATTTTATGTTGATAAATTATATTCATGAATAGATTTAAAGTATAAATAGAATATATTTTTAAAGGTTAATATAATTATGGAAATTATCATTACTTTACAATGAAATATGATGGAAAAATATATCAATCATTTATAATTTTGTGACATTTAAAAACCCTTTTTTATGAAGATAATAGGATAAATATGAAATTAATTACTACATGTTATGTGGTTTTAATTTGGAAAAACGGATTAGATATTTGAAATAATTGGTTCAATATTGTTTCAATAAGTTACTTTTATTTTTGTGAATTATGACTAGTAACATTATTAATATTTTATATTAATGTGGTTAAGGATAAATCAGGTAATCAAAGTTAAAACTAATATCATCATTACCCTAAACATTGTCATAATTTTATAGGGATTTTTTTTCAACTGAATTCATCCATGGTTCTATTGTTGGACCAATTGGTCCCACTAGGATGACTTTAATATATTTATAACATTATTTTTAATCGAAATCCAATTTCTGTATACATTTTTAAACAAGTAAAATATTTTTAATATTAGGTTATATGAGTGATATGGTTGGCTATTCAAATTCTTTAAAAATAAAAAATATTTATCTGTATCATTGTAATTTATTAATAATTTTATAAAATAAACAACTAAATAAAATGATGGCACAATGATTATGTAGTAATTTATTTAATAAAAGAAGAATCAAGTAAATGTTATAAATAATATTAAAATAAATATAATTTAAAATATTTTAGGCCATACATAAAATTATTGGATGAAATTTAAATATAATGGAAGATTTATGGTAGTTTTTTAAGGAATAATATTGTTATGAATTTAAAAGAAGTCAAATAATAAATAGTGTGAAAATTAAAAAAATTATATTATAAAATAAATAATAATTTATAAAATGATATTAAATTAATAAAAAACTCTAATTAGACGAATGTACTAGTATAATGTTAAATATTTCATAATTACTAATTTTGAATTATTTAATGGAATCTTATACATGAATATGACAGAGAAATGATTAAAATTAAAGAATATGACACTATGTCACACTCTCATTTCATATAAGTTCAATAATTTTAATATATGGATATCCTAGAGATAAAGTTGATCATACATAGTCTATTTTAAGCGAATATTATTATAAGAAACATAGTAATTTATTTATTATTTTAGATACTAAAGAATAACCTTAAAGAATCACACAATAAGAAAGAAGTAATTATTTAATTAAAAAAATCATATAATATATTTTACAAATAGTAAAATAAATATAATATGAAATAATTGAGGTGATCCATAAATATAATAGGTTATTATTACATTAAACGAGTGTATTAAATGGGTTTTTATGTTATATTTTTTTTAGTTTATTTAAAATCAAAATACTGAATAGTGTCAAAATTGATACTATTGGTATTTTATGAAAATAACATTTTATTAGATTATTTAATAACTATAAACTTATTTGAATATTAAAATGTGATAATTATAAGGTCTAAAATGTCAGAAAATTATCATTTACCGTAAATGAATATAATATATGTTAATATTTATAACAATTTAATATTTAGAATATTATTACCACAATGAAAAATAAATAGATTAAATAAGGATATATCAAAATAATAAGGATTAAAATAAAATAAAAAAATATAAACATTATTGGTTGAAATTAGTTGTACCCATAATTATTTTATATTCTAAATAATTTAATTTGGATACATTTAGGGTTTCACGTTAATTTATATTAATTTAATATTTGGACAATGTTTTAAAGTACCCCTCACTTCTCTTATAAAAGGGCACATCTTCTTATCTTTTATAAACACCTATAAAGCCATTTTAATCCTCCAAATCATACCCAATTATCCTCCTACATTCCCTCTCATCTTATTAGATCAATTAATTTAGGATGAAATAAATCCTAAGGAGGTGAATTTTGAAAATCAAAAGGAGATACCTAAAAAAGATGCAATTGTTCTATCACCTCTTTCAAAGATAATTTTTCTTCTACATCATCATGTTATATTGTTTCCATAACAATGTTAGAAATATAGTATGCTAAAAATTATTATATGTTATTATAAGTATTAGACAATCATATTCTTCCTTTTATCCATCTGAGGAATTCAAATATCATCATATGTGCGTACGTGCAACTTACCATCTCCACATCATTGTGTACATTTTTATTAAATACTAATTTATCAGGATTTTTATAATTAAGAGTACAATGAATTATAATAATGAATATAACATGATAATTATTATTCATAATTAGTATAACATCAAATTCTATACCATTTAACCATCAATGGAATAATAATGTTGATCGTTCGTATGTATGACCTACTGTCTCTATTATGTCATGATATTCAATATCCACGTTGGCCATTCATTAATAGTAATAAAATTTATATGATGAGTAAAAAAATTTATAAACTTAATATCATATTGTAAATGAATAAAATACTACGTATTCATAAAAAACATGACCTACATGAATAAAGAGGAATGGGAAAATATATTAGTTTACAACTGAAACAATTGTAGTACTTAAATATTATTAGAAAAAAGTATAAGAGGATCATATATGATATCATAAATAGGTACATGGTTCAGTTATAATTTAATAAAATACATTATCTATTATTAAATTTATTAATACACCCTATACTATATGAAAGTACAAGAAAAGGATTAATTTCACATTCTCATAATTATTCAAGATATTTTATATGTAAATATTTACATGGACATTATTATCATACATGTATATGTTTATAAAAATATTTTTAAAAGGACCCATTTTATATTTTTATGTATGGTAAAGTTTATGTAAACCATTATCTTAAATTTTTTAAAAATTAATTCTTCTATATCGTTTTTATAAATATCCTTGTTTTTAAAATGGGTTTAAAGATTTTTTATATTGAAATAGATGTTTTAAAATTTGAATTACTTAAAAAGGATCAATGTGGTATGGGAAACATTGATTACGAAATATAATTTTAAATTCCATCTATTATAAGTGTTAGAATTTTTAATAAATGATTTCTGGGTAAAAAAATGGACATTTCTCTCAAATAGGTTTAATGATTGTCTTCATCTAAGTAAATATCCTTTGTAGGATTTTATATTTATTCGGGGTTGTTTTTGTATGACATAATCTACCATATTGAGTTGGTTTTTTATGATATGTTTGATTATAGATGTTTTATTTTGATAACATTCATGGTTTATGTTTAAAGTATTAACATTTCATATACTAGTTTTAATAAGAATGCTTAATTTGGTTATGATTGATCCCTTTCATAAGAGGATTGTATTGGACTTAGTATGTAATGGGAGGGGACAACTATAGAACCTCAATAAATCATTAGATATTAAGAGAAATACTAGTGTATTGGAATGATTCCATGATGATATGTTTATTTATGGTCTTGGAAGGAGGCCTTGAAGGTATTGTTATGATGCCTAGAATTATTAATTACCTCACGATAGGATTTGTTGTTGGTATTCTATGTGATTAGTAGACTATTAGAATATCCATGTTAATGTTAAAATGAAATTATTTTATTTATTCTTTCCATATTATGTTCATGTTTATGTTTAAATGCTTTTTTTTAGTTTTATAATTGTTTTAATGTTTATGATTATTTATAAATGATTCTGTTGTATTTTTTAACCATAATGAGCATATGATCTCACCCCATTGTTATGTTTCATTTATCAAGGATGCCAAGAAGTGTATTATTATTTATACAAAGGGCCAACCATGAAAAATAATGTCGTCCTAAAATAATAATCAATCTTTCATATTATGTTTTGAAATGAATGTACATTTCATGTATTTAATCTATTTTCCAAGGTTGCTAAACTTATCATCCCTTGGTGATATAATTTCTTGAAATCATGCCAACGTAATAAAATAATGCACAAGCATTGGGCTTCAGCAGTCGGGGCACTACATATGGTATTAGGGGATTTATAGAAACAACCATGGAAATTATATTTAGAAATAAAATATTGTAAAACATAAACATATGAATGAATTTGAGGATAAGTTTATGTATATGATATCATCCATTAGTTTTGGTGATGGATAAACAAGGTTAATACTATGTAAAAATGTATTGAGAAGATGATTACACAATTTTGAGATCCTATAAATGATTCTTCCTGAATACATCACTATGATTAGGGTTTTCACAATATGCTTTGAGTTTTGGTCGATGGTTTGAATTAGATATTTTAGACCAAAAATGATTATACTGAACATAATGAAGAGGCAACAGAAGAAAAATGAGATGACGATGGTATTAAAGAATAATTTATTGAAGAATGGTTAATGGTTTAAGAGTTAAGTGGAATGAGTATGGTATTTTTTTATTTGGATTTAATATATATTACATTAATGGTTCTATGGTTATAATATTCATGAGATATATAAGGAATTTTACTATAGTAATATCTTATTAAAGATTTGATATTTTATAGTACAAAGTAAGTGAACATAGTTTCAGGATAATATTTTTTTTCATATATATGGTGGAGGGTAATATAACCCTTAATATGTTTTTGATATCAAGAAACTGATGTTTGAATAATGAGATGATTGATTTAGATAAATTAAATTGGCTATTATAGACTGCCTTGGATCAGATTAATGGTTTTCATATTCCAAAATTGTTGGAGTTTACATAATTATTTTATTTAATGTGTATATCCAATAATATAGGATTTACACAAGGAATAAAAAATAATGAACGTATTCGATATGGTTTTATGGTAATTTAGGTTATTATCATTTTTTTAATAGAATACATGATGAAGGTATTCACATGATTTGTATGTGATAAAAAGGATATTTAGTATTATATGATGATTTTAGAAATTTTGTTGACTTCTTTAAAAATAAATCGACTGTGAGTTTTTTTGTTAGGATTTTGGATAAGTCTAATGGTTGTAATGGATTATGTTGAAAATTGAATAGTTTTATTTAAATTTAAGAAAATTATTATTGTAATTTTATGAATATTATAATAATATATTTTTAATAAAATGAAACACATTGGTTGGGTTATAACCCATCATGTTGTCCAAGACATTGAAATTGAACTGAAAACCGCATTTTGATAAGGGTTTATAACCAACCACTGGCCTACATGAAGTCACTGGTTGGTAGAACATAGTTTTAGTTTTTAAAATGGTATATGTTCATTTTAAAAAACTTATATGATTCATATAAATTGAATATTTTTAAATATTATTATATTTTAATATAGAAATATGATTTTGTTTAAAGAATTTGTTAAATGATGAAACTCTACATTTCATGTAAGTATGATTCATTATGTTCTTATTCTATGAAGTAAATTATTTCTTCAACTCTATGTGATATGTTCTTAAACCCAAAAATGTTGGAATAATACTTTTTCTAATGAATAAAGTGGTCTATTAGATCGTCAATGTCTTGTAGCATTGTAACTATTCACATTCTCCTAATAATATTCTCTATGAATCTACCTTAGAATATGATGGTTAGGGTTTTCATTCTTTTTCATGTTTTCTTTCATGGAACCCTAGTATGTTTTATCTATGGTGATCTTCTTACTCAACATTATTTAGTTTAAATTTGATGTTTTATCGACCCTTTCTCTGATTTGGGTTGTATTATTGGAATTTTGAATAATAAAACATTATTTATTAAACTTAAATTAAAAAATTGTGAGGGAATAATTTATTGAAGGAGGGTCAAATATATCACCCCAATGCATTAACATATTTTAATTTCTAAAAAAAATAAATTTTTCTTCCTGCATTATTTTTACGCAACTTTATATTATGCTTACGATAAACACAACAATGAGTTGGATTAAGGTACATGCAAGGACCAGTTCTACCGAACAATTATATATTAATAAAATATTATTATTTTCCACAATATGTTTTTGAGATGTTAAATTAACGATTTTGAATACTATTAACTACATTTTGAATTTTTTATATTCTATATAATTTTAAATTTCATATTACATATTTTTGAGTGATGATATATGAAAATATTCTTTTCTTAAGATAAAATAAGTATTTAAAAACCAAGTTTTCTACCTTTTGATGGCACACACATTTAAAATATATTTTTTTAAACAATTATATTTTATATTTAACTTGATAAACTTTTTTTATTCAGGATATAAAAATTTGTGTTGAATTAATTTTTTATACTTTTTGGATAAGTTTTATGTTTTGGATAAATAGTAAAAATATAGAAAATGTTAATTGAAAACATCCATCTTCATCAAAATATTTTTTGTTGGATAAATTATATTATTTTATAATTTAGAAGTAAAAATAAAATATATTTTTATCGGTGAATATAATACCAGTTATTGGCATAAATATTTTGATGAATTTTTATGTAAAATCATTTCAATCTTTTATGATTTTTTAACTTTTAAAAATGTGTTTTTCATTCTATCAATGAGATTAATTTTAAATTAACTAATGCACCATCTATGGTTTGAATTTTGGAAAATGGATTCCATATTATATATATGTGCTTCCATATTATGTAAATACGTTTCTTTTATTTTTGGGAATAATAAATAGTAACCTTATTACATTTTTTAATACAACTATTATGAGTAGATTACATAATAAAATTTAAAAATAATATTATTATTTTGCTAAAAATTATCATAATTTTAGTGTGTATGTATGTTTCCACAAAAATAATTCTTGGGTTGACTTTGGGAACACTCAAAGCCATATATAAGACTTTAAAATATTTATAATATTACATTTAATGAAATTCCATTTTTGTTATACTAGTATTTTTAACAAGTAAAATATTAGTAATATGAGGTTACTTGAGTGATATGGTCAACTATAAATAGTCATTATAACGCCAAAAATATTTTTCTTCATTTGTTTAATTTATATATAATTTTATAAAATAAATATCTAAATGTTTGAGAGAGACATGTATTAGGTAGTAATTAATTAAATGAATAATCAATTAAATGATATAAATAATATTAAAATAAATATAACTTGAAACCTTTATTTAATCTACAAACATTTCTTATGAAATTGACATAATAGGGATATGGTAATTAATTTTTTCGAAGGAATCTACATGTTATTTATTTATAAAAAATCAAATAATAAATTGTATCAAAATTGACCTAAATGAGATTTTAAAATAAATAATAATTTATTAAATGATATAAAATTAACAAAAATATATAATTTGAAAAAATTAATAGGATAAATTTAATAATATCATAATTATTTATCATGAATCATTCAATGGTTAGTTGTACATGAAAATTTCATAGATGTAATTAAACATAAAAAATGTGACAAAGTGTCACACTCTCATTTCATAAAAGTTCTATAATATTTATATAGGGATAACCTAGAAAATAATTTTATCCTGAAGAGTATATCGAAATAGAATAATATTTACCATATCATAGTAAATTATATATAATTTTAGAGACTATTTAACAACGTTAAATAATGAGACAATAATAAAGAAGTAATTATTTTAATAATAGATATTAAAATATATGAATTTTAAAATATTAAAATAATTGTAATTTGAAATAATTGAGGGTATAAAAAAATATTACAGGTGAATATTAATTGTTATAAGAATATTAAATGGTTTTATTTCAAAGTTATCATTTTTTGGATTTTATTTAATGTCAAATTAATGAGTACTGTCAAAATTGACACAATGAATATTTTTTAAAGATAACATTTTATTAAATTATTTATAAAACCTAAATATTATTAAATATTACAATGTTATTGTTATAATGTCTAAAGAATCCTAAAAATCCATTTATGATCAATTTACACCATATAAGTAAATATTTATGACCATTTAATATTTAAAATATTATTACCACAATTAACAATAAATATATTAGAAAAGGTTAAATCAAAATGATGCAGTTTATAATAAATTAAATAAATGTATAAATTCTATTTTTATTTAATTTTCTACCCATAATTATATTTTCATAAGTATAATTTACTTTTGATCCATTTAGAGTTGAAACATAATTTATATAAATTTAAATTTTTGATAAATTTCTAAAGTACCCCTCACCTATATTATAAAAGAGAACATATCCTTATATTTTATCCACACCAATAAAGAACTATTTCATAGAAAACACTACCCTATTATACTCCCCAAATCTATCACATCATCTTTGAGGCCTTACTTTCTGAAGAAATCCATCATAAGGAGTCCTTTTGTGCAAAAAAGGTGATACTCCAAAAAGAGGTAATTATTTTATCAACTCTATCAATGATATTTTATTCTTCTACATACTCTTCCTATTTTGTTTCCATAATAAATTCATAAATACAGTATAATATACATTATTATTTTTAATTATAATTTTTATACAACCATATTTTTTCTTTTATACACTCTACGAAAAAAATACTACCATGTGTGTGTACGTATAACTTAACATCTCTATGTCGTGGTGCAATTTTTTATTCAATAATAAATTATTTGGATGTATATAATACTTATTTTAATGGATGAAAATGTTTAATATTATAAGATAATTATTTTTTATAATTACTATATCATCCAATTCTATACCATTTAACTACCATATAAATGATACTATTGCTCGTGCGTACGTACGACCCACCATCCCCACGATGCTGTGAGGTTCATTTTCCATATTAACCATTAAAGTATCATTATAAAATATATATGATGATTATAAAATAATATTTACTAACATAATAACTTTCTGTAGATGAATAAAATACATCATATGAATAATACACAAGAGTTATATGAAAAAATAAGAATGGTAAAACGAAGAAGTAAAAACACAAAACAATATTACTACTCAAATATTACTAAAAAATTGATATAAAATGATCATATATGATATCATATATATGGATATGGATCTAGTATAGTTTAATAACATACATTAATTGTTATACTGAGGTTGAAACACCCTAAACTAATGGAATTTACAAGGTAATAGTTAATTTCACAATCTCATTATTATCTGAGATTTTTTATACATAAGTATTAAGTAAGACTTAATAATCATCATTGTCCTTGTATCTTGAAATTATTTGGAAAACGAATCATTTTAATTTTTTATGAAATTGAATCATTAACTAAAACATTATTTAAATGTTTTAAATATTTACTCATTTATGTATTTTTTACTAATATCCATGTTTTCAAAAAGGGTTTAATGATTTATTTATACAGACATGAAAATTTGATAATTTTTATTCCTTCAAAATGAATCAAAGTGGTATGGGACACTTTGATTCCATAATCTGTTCTGAAATTACTTCTTTTATAAGTTCTTGTCTTTTGAATAATTGATTTCAAATTAAAAATGGATATTTTTATTAAGTTTTTTATGGTTAATTTTTATCTATTTTAGCATATTTTGATGGATTTAATATTTAATTGAGGTTTTTTCTTATGATAAAATCTACCTTTTTATTGATTGGTTTATGAAATTATTGGTTGTTGATGTTTTTTTTATAATAGTAATGGTTTATGTTTAATGTGTTATCATTTCATATGCAATTTTTAATATGAATGTTTTTGTTGGTTATGATTTTCCCCTCTCAAAAAAGGAATTCATTGGACATAGTATGTGATGAGAGGGGCCCAATGTAGCTCCTCGATGCATCTGTAGGTCTCATGAGACAAACTAGTATCTTAGAAAGAGTTCATGACTGATTGATTATATATGGTCTTAGAACAAGGCCTTGACAGTATGGTTATGATGTACAGAATTATGAACTCCCTCATTATGAGATTATATATTGATATTTCATGTGATTATTAAACTAGTAAAATATCCATGGTAAAATTAAATTGAATTATCTGATTTATTCTTACCTTATAATCTTCACATTTATGTTTAAATGGCTTATGTTTTAGTTTTATACTTTCCTTAATGTATATGATTATTTATGAACTCTTCTGTTGTATTATTTAACCTTACTAAACATTTGAGATCACGCATTTATTATATTTTATATTACTGGGATGAAAATATGTGAATATCTAAGAATAATAAAATTATATTCTATTCTCCAGTAGACTCCTGAACTGCCTGTGAATGATTATTTTAGCTCAGATCATTTGTAATTTCATTACCATTCCCATACATATAGGAAAGATCGAAATCAAGCGAATCTAGGTACTCGACCCACCTGTGCTGCATGAGATTCAAATCCTACATTGCAGATATATATATGATTGTCTTTTGTGACTAGTGTATAACTAAAAACACACTATTCGTAGATAGTTTAACCAACAATGTTGAGCATGTAAAACAATCCCAATATCCATGTCGTGTGTTAGGTGATTTTTCTCATGATGACTCAACTTATGAAGCTCATACATGATAACATTCCTGTATGGAATCAAAAAAGCTCCATGGATGATACCCGATATTTCATGGTATACATTATACCTCCTTCATGGATTTAGTTGAATTACTATCAGTACTGATTTCAATATTCCGTTAACCTCCACGAATCCTTTTAAATAATATTCGAACAATAAATTTTTTACAACATTCTATATCAAGATCATATGTGGGATTGAAAAATGTGATAAATCCATTATGATGTGTCTTTAGTTTGCAAATCTCCCCCAATTACTCTATAGGCAAAATATGATGTCAGGATGATCATATGAAATCACATGTTTTAGTTTCTATGGGTCCCTTGAATCTATAGACTCTAAGATAGTGTTACCCAATAAGTGAACTTTATCTATTTAAATGTGGAATTTACAGAGAATAGCATTGATCTAAAGCTCTCTATTTATATTATGCATGATCTCTAGATGGTTGGAATGATCCTATAAGTAGAATGAAAGCACTATGATTTAGTCACAAAATACTACCACAAATGTATCTAGATATGAGTGGAAATCATGACTCATTGGGGCCATGAAGGCAACATGAATGTTCGTGAGTCCAAATAGCATAACTAGGTACTCATATATACCACACCTTCTTTGAAACATTGTTTGAGGTATCTATTATGACATGACAGTCCATTGATGATATCCAAATTACAAATATATCACAGAAAACACACATCCAACCAAGAGTTGATCAAAGAGGTCAACTATTCTTGGATGGGGATATCGACAATTAACTAAAAGTTGTTTCATATTGTTTAATCCACAAAAAGCAAGACGATACCATTCATCTTCAAGGAAAAAATATCGTGTAAACCCCAATGAGATGTACTGGGGAATATAAAACCATCATCTTCCATATCCTCTAACTATTTCTTGAGATCCCGATGTTCCATATGTGCCATCCTATATATATGAATGTTCACTTGTGATACTCCGAGAACATTATTGATGGTAAATTATAACTATCACAGTAGTGGTTGACTAGAGATATCTTCAAAATAGATTCCCTAAATTGAATCACTATAGTATAGAAAATAGAACATCACAACCCATCATAATCTACGAAAAGACAAGCGTTCATAGCTCTCACATCACACAACCTCTTCTTCTTGGGTCCTGATCAAATTGATTGTAAATACAATTCTCTCTTTTTCACATGTCTACTGGCCTCTGATAATGTAAACCCCACCCTTTGATAATAGGTGCCTATATGGGCTTGATAGTGAACAAACCAGTCCATCACAATGATTACAACAAAGATTGTCATGCCAAGGATGAAAATATTGTATATTAAATGGAATCCCCTAATATCATTGGACAATACAAAAAAATAATGATGTCCCTCTAACCTAAAACCTAATGGGGTATCTAGAATCATAATTCCATGAAATTACTAAACCAAAAGTACCAAACTATCCATAATTGTCTCGTATATGTATGAGTGTGATATGCATGTGTCATGTAAATAAGACACTAATGTAGAGGGTACTATAATAGTACATTGTTCATTATATGTCCTAGAACTCTACTCCTCCTGCATGGACTAAACAACATTTTACATGCTTGTAACATGAATCTGAGTCACTCCATTGCTTCCCTGAGCATGCCAACTCTTTTGGTGTTGAGAATACTGAGTCTGATTGCCTCTACCTTGACTGCCACCTCATCTTTAGCATCCATTGGTGTTTCAACTTCATAGATGTCCTGATACTATAGACCCTACTTCACAACGTGGGGTGGGAGTAGATCCACACTCTCTAAATTATGATTTAAATGTCATAAGGAAGTAAAATATAATACATCATTCTTCTACAACATCAACATTAAACTAGATCTCATATGAAATAAGTCATGTTGTGTCCTAGTATCCCAAACTGGTGACATATTAGAATGATATCATCCCATGGAGCATGTATACTACTACCTCCACGAGAAGCTTCAACATGTCTACTTTTACCTAATGAAGAACCATTGATATCTCTAGGTTGAGATCCACCTAGACTCTCACCATCTACTTCCCACAAAATTTCCCTGATGATAAGGGCATTGTTGATGGTTTTTGATTTAGTGGTCAACCTGATGACATATAAGAAGGATGAAATGGTGTATACCATACCATCAATGAGTTTCCTTCTGGTCATAAGATTTGACCATAAAGAGTAGGAAATAACCTCCATAAACTAGTTAAATTAGCAGTGTATTCCACAACATACATACTTCAATTTTCTATGTTTATGAATTATATATCTATTTATTCCCTCAATGTATAGGGAAATAACTATTTGTCAAAAATAGTCTATAATTATTCCCAACCCATAAAAATATTCCTATATTTTTTGGTAATAACATACCCCTACCGTTTAACAATGTCACATAGAATATAAGCCAAAAGTTTGAACCTCTACTCTAGATGTATCTTTAGATGCTCAAATATAGGAAGAATAGCTTCGAGCCATGAATTAGTAGCATGTGCTCCACTATCCCATAAAATTAGGAGAAGAAGTTTATAATATAATTATCATGAAAACTCCAACATACTCTGGGATGGACGAACAAACTATTTCATATTTTGCATCATACAAAGAAATTAGTCTAGGAACTAGGCATCTGTGCCAATTTACGATGCAAGAAGAGGTGCCACAAGTGGAAATGTAAGAGGAATCACTGGTGGCTCAGGGCATACCACATCGGTTTTATGGTCATCACTTCATTTATAGTGTACATATGGAGGACATAATGGGAAAATGATACTATAATTCTAAATACACACCTCAAAAGAGATCTCGACAATTGAAAATATTGTTGCTAGAAAATAAGGACGTGTGCATAGCCTTCCTATAGAAATGTCCATGCATCTCTTCTTGTTCCGAAACCTACATCTAGGTGGAAGAAGAGGCCATAATAGGAATAATAATCTATGAGATACCCCACTACCCACTAATATGGTATGGTTCAGGTCAAATCATTTATTTCACATTTATAGGTTAAATAATTTCACTTTAATAGTATTCTTCATTTTAATTTTCTCCTGATCAAATATTTAAATCTCTTTAAATGTTTAAATTAAATGGATTAACATTTTTTATCCATAAGTTACCACAAGCACTATGAACTAATATATGGCATCAATTTAACCTGCACCATGAATATTCCATCCCATGTGACCAATGGTCTATAGCTCACAATGACACAATTGGCTACATAATGTGTTATTGTCAACTTTTGCATGAAACACTATTAGTTTCAGGTAAGGACATTAAGTGTCATTTTTTTCTAATCCATAAAATAAATTTCATCACATTTCAATAAATTAACATGGATCTATAAATATGAAAAAGGAAAATTTACATTAAAAATAAACATGTTATAAAAAAATGCAATGCATATTAGTCCTAGTGCAATAAATGATGCATTTTATGTAACACCATCATTTCATCTTTCCAAGGTAAATGATTTCATTATTTAAATAATACCAATATCAATACCATTATAAAATAATTGTTTCAGACAAATGTGATTTTTTATCAACATTAAATGAAATAATGAATAATTGAAATCACACATCCTAGGTAGCTTGGGTTTCCATATACATGGGTATGTTATGACCATGTACAAGGTAAATTCCAAATTCAATAGCTCATAGTATCCTATATAATACCCAAATTGTATGGAAAATGTAATAATATCTATGATATAATTTTGTATCATCCTAACTCGGGATCCACTAAACTATTTCCATGTGATAGTTTTTCCAATGGTCTCACGCACACCTCCCCGTATGCCAGGGGACATTGACTCATATTGATTATTTAATTGTTTCATGGTAGGGAGAATATACCATTATATTATACTATAATAGCAGAAAAAATCATAAAAATAAAATAGAAAAATATTTATATATAATTAAATAGAACAAATAATTAGTGAATGAATATAAATAATAGAACAACTGATAACCCAAATCAACTGCCTCTAGGTGGTGCCATGTAAATGGATTTATAGAATGATGAAATTCAAAAATTTAATTGGGTACATTCATATAGAATAACTCTATACAAAAAAATTAAAATAAATACATTATTCCCTATCAACATCTCAATATTATGCGCATTCCTCTACTTATATGCTTCATCTGATAGTAATGAACTTCAAAAACATAATAGCAGGGAGAATGACCTTATATATACCTATAGATAGATAGTATTCTCGCAAACCAATCCTTGCCCAAATAAAGTGGAAGATAAATTCCACATTGGCCCCTACCTACAGTGTCTCAAAGTAATCTATGTAGTTATCATAGATAAAAAATAGCGTGCAGGTACAAGTAATTAATTAGAAATGATTAATAAAGAAATAACATCTCGTTAAGGTTCCTAAAAAAACATGGAAGTTCTACGTACATTAGCTTTGGACTGGGAATAATGCTTGACCAGTAATTATATATATAGTAATAATATCTATACATACCAGTGTTATATATTTCATCCACCTAAATTAACCAAGTACATGTGGAATTAAGTGGTTATATACTTAAAATATATGGTGTTAACTAGAAAAGGCATAACATAGAAATATATAACCCGTCTAACATGCCTATATGATCATAAATTATGGTACAATCCGTACATTTCAAAATTTGTGAGATACATCATGATCATCACTCAAGATTGTGAGTGTTCCATTATGTGGGCACTAAAAAAGGAATGTGACATGTCAGGATCACGATCCAAATTGTGTTTGTTGTGTGAGATGTTTTGATCAACACCTGATGTAACAAAGAAAAAACTATCATTCAGTAAAAATCTATTACCATTATGAAAAAATCTATAATATGGATTAATAATATTTTTAATTTATTACATGATGTATTACATAAAATGTTTCCCACTAGTTGTGACCAATTCCAATAAGGCATTAAAAATCATAATTAGAATTTAATCAATAATAGACCAGCATTGTAGACTTACCAACCTTTATAAGTCATTCAATTACATCCATTTAATTTTTTAATGAACTGTAACCAATCAAAAAGTCTACATTACATATAATCCTTCAATTTAATTCAATAAACGATGATTATTATTATATAAGGTTCAAAGGGTAATTTAAATGGCGTTAACATCAATATAGAAATTGAATACATTGGAATCACCATTCATAAGACAAGGAAAGAACCAAAAAAGTTCTGGGGGTAAATTTACAAGTAAATAAAATAGTATTAAATTGTACACGTAGAATTCCTAGAAGGTGATCTAGGTATATATTCAATTAATTATAATTGGGAAATTCATGGTGGTAAACTGAAGATGTGACTATAATTGAGGTCAATATCCATTAATATAATAAACATGGATCATCATGTTGAAATCATAGTGTGTTGATCAATTTGACATGAATAAATCAATTAAATTGAAAAATAGGGGAAATGATGACATGAAACAAAAAATAAATCCATGAAAATCCCAAAACATTTTTGGAAAACAATGAGAAAATCTAAATTCATGTTTCTGAGGACTCATCATATAATCGCAACCTCATATATAAACTAGGTTGAGATAAATTGGAGAAACATTCTAAAACCCAAAGAATATGGAAAAGATCCTGAAATTACATAACACAATAGATATAAAGAAATCCACATCGAGACATTAGATTTATCACATTAATCCTTTAAATTCCTTTGAAGGGTATTGATTCAGTATATAGACATGAGTGTTATAAATGAGTCCATATTGGGCATAAATATGACTCATAGAAGAAGAAAACCCATACAAACACTCTAATAAGGTGGAGGAAAAGTGAAATAAGTTTTTAATATTGAATAAGGGAATTTTGGAATATTAACCATCAAAATATGTGGTGCATGGTTAGGGTGCATGGTTACCCAACCATGTGAAAACATTGATCAACAAACTACATAAGGGATGACACCACATAGGTGCATAACATAGTTCCCATAACCATGACCAAATCCTGTGAAATACCATTTTAAATGGCTTTAGTTTTTTTCACGGGTGTGGGCCATGAGGTCGTTGGTTTCATAAACATAATGAGACTCGTATTTTAACTCTTTTTATCTTTGTATGGTTAGCATAGACTATTCTAGTTGGGATGTAAGGTTTGTACCAACCATGCGACATAGTTATTTACCAACTATCTGGGGTTCTAGGCTTCAAAAAAACCACATGCACTATTTCCACCACTTTGACATAATTATATAACATGATAAGGTCAGTTTGATGGAATTATAATAAAAAATAATAATATATAGATTCATGAATATATGGTTACTTAAACTCCATCTTCTGGATCATATTTCAAAAAGAATATCTATATCTACTTGAAAACATATTCTTGAAAATTAACTTTTATCACGAATTATTTTTAATTACCACACATAAATAATAAAATGAGTATTTTTTAAGAATATCTACCTTAACCCCTTTGTGTCACTATTTTCAAGTTACACAAACTTTATAATGATATGTAAATATCTTTAGAATCCCATTCATGATCTGAATATCGTTGTGGTTTTTTCCAACTTGACACATATACTCAATAATGATATTCACCTAATCAAAAAAGTATCAATAGACTCATTTGGGCATATCATAAAATCAACGTACATGTTTTGGTGTACCATTAGTTCAGCTTCACATACACAAGAAATACAATAATAGATGCTGGATTTTTTTTCACACATGTTGTGTGATTGTTTATATAACCTCACCTTCACATGAATTAAATTGTAAGGGAAAATTATAATGTATTAAGATATGTGGCCTCAACATCAGTTTACCATCTAATTTTTTTGATATTTCAATTCTCTCTATACTAGTTGATAATATATATATAGAAACAACAAAAACAACCATTCCCAATGACTAGAAGATTTTTATATGATACATCCAAGTATTGAATGTTTTACCATGGAAGGTTATAATTGTCGTATTGCTGAAGATATGTGTACCCTATTATATAAAAAAATAATTCACAATCAACCATTTTAAATGATACAACTTGTTGAACATATTTATGGTAATGTACCCACTAGAGGGTGGTCAGGGTATCTCAATATTTATAAGATATCCCATCACCATCAATATTTTTCTAAAATTATTAAGAAGATTATTATACCTTATGACTGATATTAATTGCTAAAGAAAATTTCATAGGGAACCAATCAATATACAAAGATTCCAAAAAATTGACATTCTAAGGAGAATGCAATGAAAATGTGATAAGTATATAAAAAATAAGTACACTAGAATTTTGGTTTTTCAAGAAAATTAAAACACATATATAGGTTTATTAAATTACAAATATATAGTTTTTTTATGGATATTAATTCCAAGATTTAATGGTAGTTTTCAAACATATTTGTACATGATGACATATGGGTACAAATCATATTCAAAAACTTTTATGGTGTCAAATGATTGTTTTAGTATTACTCAAAAATATGGATTGATGAAGACCCTTTGTTTCTTGTAACTATATTGGATAATTTTTTTGTACTCCACCTATCCAGAGGGTTCATGTAGTGTATAAATACCTATAGGAAGGGTGATTTGTTTAACTTCATTCTCACTGATTGTTTGAATGGAATCATTCTTGGAATCACCATATATTAATTGAATACATTTATAGTCCAATTCAAATATAAACAAATTATGATTCTAAATTCATATGATGAATGTAAATAATATAATTTAATTTTCCCATTGTTGGGTTCATTAATATCAAAATAGACCATAAGTAATGAGGTTGAACCCCATAAAAGTCTCAAAGAAATATCATTATTTTATCAAGGTCGAACATCCTTTGAGGTGATTCAAATCTATAAACATGACCATTATTTGATTTATAATGGTGTCGTTACAGTCTCTAAGAGTGCATGGGTGTATACATCGAATTGGATTATCGTTCCCAATATTGAGTATGTATCAACCTTTATGGGATTTCATTCATTTCCCATAGTGATGAATTTTAAAAATATATTCTTGAATATTTGGAGTCTCCGTACACTAAGAAATAGTGAATGCAGTCTTAGTAACATGGTCATAGAACATCCATAAATATGATTATTTGAGATTTAGTGTTATAAAAATTTGATGTTTTCAATGTTGAATAGGGTGATTTTTTCTAATGAATAAGATGAGGAGTTCAATTTCTATGGGTATGATGACATTTAAAATGAATTAATACCATGTAAAAATGATTTAAAAGTTATATCAAGAATTATATTGATTTTTTTAAATTTGAAAATTATTTTTAGACATATTATATTTATAATGTTTTATGGGGTAAATGCCATGGTCCATCTGTAGGGATCACCCAAGGACATGATTTATTTAAAAATGAGTGGGGTCTTTATGGTAATGGTCTTAACACTATGGTCTCAAAACATGTTAATCAATATCCATATGAGATAAACATCCAGTGGGTAGTGATAGACTATAGGACATGGCTCAAATACCTTTCAACACTTTGGGATCAACATTCTAATGTGAGTGACAAATAATGATTACAATGGTATTTTATAAAAACAATCCAAAATATATTAATGAATGGTCAATCATGGTCAAATGTAACTTGTCTACAAATGGATATAGATGTTTTCATAATGACCAGGAAGAGGAACCAAATAATATGGTTTCAGACACATATGAAATGTATATGTTTAGTGATACATTTATATATATCAACTGTGATACCAATAATACATGAATTCATGTGAAGTTAATTATCAAATAACACAGTTGACATTTTTAGAGTAAAATAGTGTCTTCACGATGTTGAAAAATGAACAATAATATGAAACAAATTTACCATTTATGAAGTGTTCTCTCACAGAGTTATTGGGATATTTCCATTCATAATCAAAATATCCATGACAATATTTTAAATAATAGTATTAGAAGATCCTCAAGAGGCCATTGATAAAACAATTGAGTATAATATGACATTGATAAATTGTATAAATATAGAGTCATTTCAAACACAATTCACCATTAAATTGGTTTCATATATTCCTCTCACTATATTTATTTTATAGGCTATTATTATTCATTCATAACCATGGTCTTTTTTTGTCACGTAAATAATTTAACAAGTCACTTTGACAGAGCCAGTTTGGAAAGAAATTATTACTATGTTTTCTAGTCAGGTGGGATCAATAGATATTTTAGACCATTGGATGTTATGGGAAGGAAAAACCATCCATTGATCTCCAATGATATTTAATGATGATGGTAATATGATTGACTAAAAAAAATGCACTTGGGATTATCATCATTCCCCATATACTTGTCCATAGTTTCCACAGATAGAATTATATATCACTTATATAGTGAATTTAGTATCTTAAAGGGATCCATTGATAGAAAATATGTTTCTGAATTATGATCTGGTGCTGGAAGTTGATGGTGATTCTAACCCCAAAGTCATTCTTAATGTCCATATAGTGAGGAGTTTCTTCAAGATAAAACTACACACACTAATTAAAAAGAACCCATTATAAGGGACGAGTTTCATGATAGGTCATTTATATTGACTACTCAATGATCTGACAATTTTAATATTTTTAATCTATGAATTGTATATGATATATCAGAGAATTTTAATCAATAGAGAACTAGATTATTAAAAATTATCAGATCTCCACAATTATAATTATATGAGTAATCGTAAATAGTTTAAAAATAATTCTCAAGGAAAAAATTAGTGGTTGGAGAAGAAATTTTTTATCTAAACATGGTTTAGTGGAGATGAAGCTAAAATATAATTGAAACAACTACAACTGATAATTTCAAGGAGAAAATTTGGTGGAGTGACTTATAGAGAATAAATAATTCAGAAATATTAAAAATAACTAGCAACTAAGAAGTAAAAGCTATATGACTATAATGAACATAATGTTTCTCAACCATATAAGTTAGTAGTGAAAATTCATAATTTTTACTTTTTTTAAGCTGAATTAAATATCATGAATAACTAAATGATATTCCATAATGGTATCTATTTTGGTTGAAAGTAAATTATATAATTTTTTTTAAAAAAAATCTCATTCTTATTATGATCTTATTTACAAAAACACCAACCAAATTATTTTATGAAGTAAGTGTTCGCGATAAATGTATGTTTTAGGATTTAAAAACACATAATCTGATTAGTATCATAAAAATTTATAATTTTTCACACAACATATAAATTCACCTCTATAATGACGGATATTTATTGGAAATAACATATATGATAACTTAGAACATCTAAAAATGATAATTGAAAGAATTAGTTTTAAATTATTATTTAAAATATCTAGATTTGAATGTTTTAAAATAGTTAATCTATTGGTTTATCTATAATATGTGAACAAATAGAGAATTATCAGTATTCCATGTGAACTTTTGTTGGCAATATCATATATGGTGGACCTGTTGAAAAATATATTGAAATTAAATCTCACTATTGATGTGTGAAAATTGAGGTTTATTTTTGAGTAGATTCTTTCAAAAATATTTATTATATTTTGATAATTTCATTTTCCCTTACTTTTAGTATTATTTTTATTATTATTATGATTACTTAAATAAATAATATATACATATTTTTTATGAGTTAATCTGAATTATATTTTTATTGATGATTAATTTTTTCAACTAAAAATGATTAAGAAATTCATTGGATACAACCTTTATTATAGTTCTCATAGATTTTAGAGATCATAACCAGCATTGTGCTAAAGACGACTTTCCAATTCTGGTCACATATTTTTTAATTGATGTAACAACTTGATATGAAGCTATTTCCTTTATTGATTGTTACTATGGGTATAATAAAATCTATATGTCCCTAGAGGATGAATAAGTTTAATCCTTTACAGCCCCTCTATGTGTATTTTACTATGGGGTAATGCCCTTTGGATTAAAGAATTTAGGTGAAATGTATCAATGTGTGTTGCACCATAGCTTCAAACACTTATTATAGAATGTTTTCGAATGTTATGTTGATGATTTTTTTGTCAAATACCGACAAATTTCCAATCACTTGGCTGATTAGGAGACCATATTAAATAAAAATCAACAAAACAGTTTGATGATTAATCCCATGAAATGTGCTTTTAGGGAACCCTTAAGAAAGTTCCTTGGATTCATTGTACACCATCATGGTATCAAAGTTGATACTAAGTGTAACGTCCCAGAGTTGGGTGCCACTCCATGGGTGCCCCGAACCCAGTTTGTCATATGACCTCAAGAAAATTTCCCCAAATGACAGAGGCTTCCGACTAGCAGTGAGTGCCCATGTCTGATAGTGGGGAAACAATGCCCTCGTTTTTCAAATTATAGCACACCAGAATACAAAATAAAATATACAACAACAGCGGAAGAAGTAAAACATGACTGAAATGAAAAACAATAATAAAAGATAACTAATAGTTATATAGATAATGATGCATCATGTCTCTAGTTCTAAGAAAACATCCAGAACATGTTACACTGTAATACAATACATTACAATATAGCTCAAAGTACAAGGTACAGTTAAGAAAAATAAAATAGTGCAACTGGAGCTCAGCAGAATAGCAAGCCTAAGCTCGGTCCCATGCTCTCCTACTCCTCTGCTACAATCAAGTACTTGTATAGGGACCCTTACCCTTATCCACACCTACATCAACATAGTCTATTTGGGTCGAAGACACGACCCAAATAGTGTGTGAAAAATAAATCCCAGTAGGCACCCACCAAAGGCCCATGCCCAACTGTTAGTGTTAATGTGAAATAACATGTGCTGTAGTAAAATACAACAAACAAAGTAGAACACAAAATAAATAATTCTACCAGTTATATTTCTATTTTAATATTCATTCAACCATTCAAAAAAAGACATCACCATGGTGAATTTTCTATGGAAATAGTCAGTGTACTCAGGCACATAAACCCTCACCATCAGGTAAAGAGAATCAAAACCCACAACCATCTTACCACAAGCATATCGAATAATGCCCATAGGCGTACCAGGTGTCACCCACCGGCATATAATCTACATCCCACAAGAACGAAATTAGTTTCCCTTGGGATGAACAGAGCACTGCCCATAGGCTAATCACAACACTGCCCTCAGGATAAACATGTAACCAAGCCATGACCAACATATAAACAATAAATTTATGTACAATTCCTCTCAAGTCAATTCAATAATCATTATTACAATTGAATACCTTCAGGTATCCTGGCCACACGGCTAAAAAGGGGAACACACCCCTGGGGTGGTCCGGGATCAAAGAAGTGACCCCAAACAGCAATTTAATAATTACAACAAATTACCTATGAAATTATAGGTATTTAAAACAGCCAAGGCCTCAGCCACATGACACACCAACATGGGTTCATAGCACAACGGTACAATAAAACACACAATTGTTGGAATTTAAACACAAGACCACCTACCTCGATAGCCCCTGATCAGTATACATGAACGATGCTCCTCAAATTGTCCAAGAATGACGTAGATCTAAGGTAAAAGAATTCCCGTTCAAATGTAAATAACTTCCCCTCAGGAAAGAATTGGTAATAACAGTTCAATGAGTGTGGAGGGCATACCCATACGGTTCCAACGAAATTGATGAATGCAAAATGGGATTACCGATGCTCGATCAGGTGATCTCCAAAGCTCCAGCCATCCTCCCTAGTTCTCCTCCGGTTCTATGCCTTATCTGTGAACAGTGGAGGCTACCGCCCTTTTTATGCGAAACAAAACTGACTACGCGGCATGTACCTTCCATTTTTTATTTATTGTTACAAAGGCTTCTTTCCACCGCAGCTTTGTTCATCTGTCTACATGATTACACGAACTGTAAGACCTGAGTACATGGAGTGTACTATCGCTCAGCTGGTGGATACCTTCACCACCTTACTATTCACCTCCCGATGGAATACACGGCATGTAAATACCCTATACATGGTTTTTAGTCAGTTGTTACACCCTTCATCATCGACAGCCCGACACGCCCTGTGTATTCAATCAACACAGCTAAAGTAAATGATGTGTGGAAAAGTGCACAGTGTGTAGTCACAAAATTTATTATTTTCCCATTTTCATTATTTTTTTAAAAACACGTAAGGAAAAAAAAGAAACCCATACCTCAATAATAAGAACTTGGTTCTTACAAACATCCCACCTTAAAACAATTTGTCCCAGAAATTCCCTTCCAAGTGTGGTGAAGATGAAGCTCAGAACAAATATGGACACTGAGCACATATGTGTTGTACCTCTCGTATCCCCTCGTGGTTTAATTTTCATGATCACAATCACTTTCATGTTTATCTAATTGTGTTTTAAGTGTTTTTGTTGATAGGCAATTGATTGCCAAAGGATTGGCCCAAGAAAGAACATCAAGTGGACTGCAACTCAGTACACCGGCCAATCGGTGTGATAGCACCGGCCAGCCGGTGGACCTGGCAGAGGCATTGCCCGCTGCCAGGTTCCACCGGTCAGCCGGTGGCTTGACCACCGGCCAGCCAGTGGCATCCAGCCCAAATAGTGTTTGCTACTGTCTTGCCACCGGCCAGCCGGTGGCTCCTCCACCGGTCAGCCGGTGGATCCTGGACCAAATTCTTCTCCTCTGCCAAGGCACCGGCCAGCCGGTGGAGCTGTACCGGCCAGCCGGTATCCCAGTCAAACTAGCCGTTGGCTTTGACCAGTCAACTCCCATTTGGCCTCCAACGGCTCCGAGGCCTTTTCCAACGGCTCCGAAGACTCCCCAAGGGTTCCTAGCCTATAAATAAAGGCTGAGGAAGCCCCAGACACTAGTCGGATCATATAAAAAGCCACCGTACACATTTTCCATCTTTGGCGTACCTCCGGCGGACTTCCTCAAAGGAACCATCTTTTCTCCAACAACTTCCACATCCAAGGAGCTCCTTCAAAGAAGCTTGGAAGCGGCCTTCAACATCTCCAATCAATCAAAGGCGCCCAAGGCTTCTCAACATACGGGTTTTATTGTTTTATTTATTTTGAGCTTTAATATTGGGTTTGTGCCTACAACCCCCAAACTCTTTCTTCATCCCTCTTTCTTTTGGGTTTCACATCACCACTATGGTGTGAAGAGGTTTCTTCAAGCCTTTCCTTTTAAAAGGCTTGTGTCATAGGTGAGCTATCCTTCACCTGTAAGAAGGATAGTGGGTTCTTGCTAAACCATTAAAAAGCAAGTGGGTTCTTGCTCAACCATCAAAAGCAAGCATTAATAGGTTCTAGTGCTACCTCAAAGCCTAGTGGGTTTCTTGCTAAAACCATTGAAAAGCAAGCGGTAGGAATCTCTCAACGGTTGAGTTGGGAGCGGAGACGTAGGCCGGGTTTTGGCCGAACTCCATTATCAATTTTGTGTGTCTTGCCTCTTTATTTCCGCTGCATTCTTTACTTTGATTTTTAATTTGTTAATCATTTTTTAAAAGGCAATTCACCCCCCCCCCCCCTCTTGCCATCACTACCTTGCTTTCTTCCGCCCAACAATTGGTATCAGAGGAAGTATTTGAATAATTCCCTAACCGGTTTCAAATTAAAGATCCTTTTTGATGGCATCTACCTCTTTCGCCCCCGAGGGCTACTCATTGGGTCAGGCTCCATTTTTTGATGGGACCGACTATAATTATTGGAAAACCCGCATGACCACTTTTTTAAGAAGCATAGGATATCCTATTTACAAAATTGTCATGCAAGGTTTTACTTTGTCTACCCCCGACGAATCCAAATGGACCCCCGCCGATATTAGAAACTTTGAGCTTGATGGCAAAGCCATGAACGCTCTACATTGCGGCCTTGACCGAAATGAGTTCAATCGTGTATCCACTTGCACCACTTCGCATGAAATTTGGAAGCTTTTAGAAGTGACCCATGAAGGCACTAACAAAGTTAAGGATACTCGGTTAGACATGTATAGACAAGATTTTGAAAGTTTTTCCATGCATCCAAATGAGTCTATTTCTGAAATGTTTACACGCTTCAATGATGTTTGCAATGGTAGAAAATCTCTTGGTGATGATGTTTCAGCTGAAGCAATGGTCAAGAAGATTCTATGGGTCCTTCCGAGCTCATGGGCACCTAAGGTGACGGCTATCCAAGAAGCTAAGGATGTAAAGAACATGCCGGTCGAAGAGCTCATCGGATCCCTAATGACGTACGAAATCACAATGAGGAGGCAAGCTCAAAAGGAGGGCACACCAATCAAGACACCAAAGAACATCGCCCTCAAGGTACAAAAAGAAGTAAGCTCCTCCTCCTCATCATCATCTTCATCTTCTTCATCATCAAGTGGCGACTTGGAAATGGAGAATCTCGCCCGCCAAATGCACAAATTTATGAAGAAGCACAAGAAGAAGAAGAAATCTCGCAAGGCGCAAAAGCAAGAACCCACCGCAAGATCTGAGCCCAAGGTAAAATGCTACGGGTGCGGCCAAAAAGGGCATTACAAGCCCGATTGCCCACTCAACAAAAAACGGGCCACGCAAAAGGAAAAAGGAAAGAAAAAGGTCCTCAAGGCGACATGGAGTGACACCTCATCATCCTCATCCTCCTCCTCCTCAAGCGACCAAGGTACAAATTGCCTAATGGCAAAACATGAGGTATCTTCCTCCTCTTCCTCCTCTTCCTCCTCTAGTTCTTCTAATTCATTTAATCATCTATCTTATGAAGAACTCCAACATGATAGAGACCAATTAGAAAATGGTTTTCCTGAACTTTATTCAAAATTCGTTGCTTTGAAAAATAATTTCAAAAAACTCTCTTCCGAAAAAGAACAACTTCTCAAAGAGAAGGAAGAGTTGACCCTCAAAATCCAAAATTTTTCAAATGTTGATTCTATGGAATCAACCATCAAAGATTTAAAAGAATCCTTAGCCAAGTTCACCCAAGGGGAACAAAATTTGAACAATTTGCTTGGTTCCCAACGTGTTTCCCGAACCACCCAAGGGCTTGGCTATTCCAAGCAAGCTTCCTCTTCCCATGCACCTACTATTTTTGTAAGGGGGAGCACCCAATTAAAATTTTGTAATTATTGCAAAAAACTCGGGCACCTCATTTATGAGTGTGATTGCAAAAATGCCCGGTACGGTCAACCCAAATCTATTTTTTATTCGGACGAGTTTTATAGGAGAAGACCCGCCATGAAACAAATTTGGATTGAAAAATCCCTTTTGGCGAGTCTCTCCGGGCCAAAAATAGTTTCGTTTCCCCGATGATCTTTTGTTTTATTTAGGGGGAGAAATTTTCTTAAATTCAAAAATCTCTTTCGATTCATTTTTCAATTTAAATTCATTTTTGATTCAAAACTCTCAATTTCAAAAATTTCATTTGGTTTCAAATTTCAAATTTCAAATGGGTTTTGATTCAAAACTTTCAATTCAAACTGTTGTTCAAATTTTCATTTCAATTTCAAAAATCCCAATTGATTTTTCAATTCTCATATCTAGTTTTTCAAAACCATTCCCTCAATCAAGTTTTATGCCCCGTGCTATTTTGATAATCACAACGGGGGAGAAATTTCTTGATTGATTGGGGGAGAATCCTTTTCATCGTGCTTAGCATTTCCTTTCAATTTCATTATTTTACATTAATTGTTTTGGTGATTGTGATCATCAAAATAGGTGGAGATTGTTGTACCTCTCGTATCCCCTCGTGGTTTAATTTTCATGATCACAATCACTTTCATGTTTATCTAATTGTGTTTTAAGTGTTTTTGTTGATAGGCAATTGATTGCCAAAGGATTGGCCCAAGAAAGAACATCAAGTGGACTGCAACTCAGTACACCGGCCAACCGGTGTGATAGCACCGGCCAGCCGGTGGACCTGGCAGAGGCATTGCCCACTACCAGGTTCCACCGGTCAGCCGGTGGCTTGACCACCGGCCAGCCGGTGGCATCCAGCCCAAATAGTGTTTGCTACTGTCTTGCCACCGGCCAGCCGGTGGAGCCTGGACCAAATTCTTCTCCTCTGCCAAGGCACCAGCCAGCCGGTGGAGCTGTACCGGCCAGCCGGTATCCTAGTCAAACTAGTCGTTGGCTTTGACCAGTCAACTCCCATTTGGCCTCCAACGGCTCCGAGGCCTTTTCCAACGGCTCCGAAGACTCCCCAAGGGTTCCTAGCCTATAAATAAAGGCTGAGGAAGCCCCGGACACTAGTCGGATCATATAAAAAGCCACCGTACACATTTTCCATCTTTGGCGTACCTCCGGCGGACTTCCTCAAAGGAACCCTCTTTGCTCCAACAACTTCCACATCCAAGGAGCTCCTTCAAAGAAGCTTGGAAGCAGCCTTCAACATCTCAAATCAATCAAAGGCGCCCAAGGCTTCTCAACATACGGGTTTTATTGTTTTATTTATTTTGAGCTTTAATATTGGGTTTGTGCCTACAAACCCCAAACTCTTTCTTCATCCCTCTTTCTTTTGGGTTTCACATCACCACTAAGGTGTGAAGAGGTTTCTTCAAGCCTTTCCTTTTAAAAGGCTTGTGTCATAGGTGAGCTATCCTTCACCTGTAAGAAGGATAGTGGGTTCTTGCTAAACCATTAAAAAGCAAGTGGGTTCTTGCTCAACCATCAAAAGCAAGCTGTAATAGGTTCTAGTGCTACCTCAAAGCCTAGTGGGTTTCTTGCTAAAACCATTGAAAAGCAAGCGGTAGGAATCTCTCAACGGTTGAGTTGGGAGAGGAGACGTAGGCCGGGTTTTGGCCGAACTCCGTTATCAATTTTGTGTGTCTTGCCTCTTTATTTCCGCTGCATTCTTTACTTTGATTTTTAATTTGTTAATAATTTTTTAAAAGGCAATTCACCCCCCCTCTTGCCATCACTCCCTTGCTTTCTTCCGCCCAACAATATTTCGGTCTCCCACTCCCAGGTTTCTTCGTTCACTCAGCCATGCTTCCATAGCACTCGTACGAGTGGAACTGACCAGCCTCTGAGAACCTTGGTGCTCCTATATACAATACAAATCGAATTCTCCTCAAAGGATTCATCGATCTAACGCTCAACATCCTTAGGCTGAAAGATGTGAGACGGGTCTGAATGATAACATCGCAACAGAGATACATGGAAGACGTCATGCATGGCCATGTACCTCTATGGTAACTGCAACCGATAGGCAACCGACCCGACTCTCTCCAGAATCTCAAATGGCCCCCCATACCTCGATGAAAGATTACCATGTCTCCTAATCTTCATGTGTCCCATCCATGGTGAAACAAGCAAGAAAACCTGATCACCGAACACAAAATCGATTGGTCATATGTGGTGATCAGCATAATATTTCTGATGAGACTATGCCGTAGCCATCCTCTTCTAAATAAACTGGACCTACTTAGAAGACTCCTGCACGAGACGCCGTCCCAGTAAATCTCCCTCACCTGCCTCCATCTAGTACAATGGTGATCGGCATGACCTACCATATAAATCCTCATAAGGTCCCATCTGAATTGTTTCCTGAAAACTGTTACTATAGACAAACTCTACTAGGGGTATATGATTCTCCCAAGAGTCCGCAAAGTATAGGACACATGCACGCAGGATGTCCTCTATAACCTGTATCCCACGCTCTAACTAAACCTTGGTCTAAGGGTGGTAAGATGTGATCAGAAGCACCTGTATACCCAATGACCTCTGAAAACTCTACCAGAAACGAGACATTAAATGGGAATACCTATCTAAAATGATAGAATGAGGGACCCCATGAAGACATATGATATCTCGGATATAGAACCACTTGAGCTTGTCAACTTCGAAGGTCTCCTTAATCGACCAAAAATTGAGCTACCTTTGTGGGTCTGTCCACAACAACCCACATGGTATAATTACTTCGAGGTGACCTTGGCAACCCATTCACGAAGTACATCGCGACATTATCCCATTTCCACTCTGGAATAGGTAACTTCTGTAATAGTCTGGCTGGCCTCTGATGCTCCGCTTTCACCTGCTGGTAGGTGAAACATATCATGACAAAACTAGCTACTTTTCTCATCATACATGGCCAACAGTACTGAAGTATCAAGTCATGGTACATCTTGGTAACTCTGGGATGAACTGCCCAAGATGAAGCATGAAACACCCACATCAACTCCACGCGTATATCCCCTTGAACCCACACTCTTCCATGAAAACACATTACCTCATCATCACCTATCATACAACAAGGAGGAGGGTCCTCACTTGCAACCGTCTCCCATAGATCTAGGCCTTCTGAATAATATAGTTTTCTCATCCTCAATCTATCTAGTAGGGTAAAAGTCACATTTAAAGATGAAAGATATGTTTTCCACTGACTGTCTTGAACCTCCATATGCATCTCAGAGAACAAATCCATAAGATACCACTCACCACAGGCCTCATGAACCACCTGTGTCTGAGTCTTCCTGCTCAGTGAATCAACAACTACATTACCCTTACCTGGTGTATAGGAAAGCTCAAAATCGAAGGACTGAAGGTATTCAACCCACCTTTGCTACGTCAGATTCATGTCACGTTGAGTAAAGATATTCTTGAGTCTTTTCTGGTTGGTGAAAACCAAAAAATTCTATCCCAAGAGATAATATCTCCCACCGCGTAACGCATGAACAACTACAGCCAACTCGAGGTCACGTGTCAGGTAATTCCTCTCATGTGGAATCAACTGTTGACACCCATACGCAACTACCAGATTTCCATGCATCAACACAGCTCCCAGCCAAATAACGGATGCATCACAATAATCTTTTTAGCTTTTTCCCTACTCTAGAAGTATCAGTATTGGTGCTGATGTCAACCTTCCCTTCATCTCATGGAAGGTTGTCTCACAAGCTTCTATCCAAACAAACTTCACTCCCTTCTTAGTCAAAACCGTAAATGGCGCTGCTAAATGGGAGAAGTCCAGTATAGAATGCCTATAGTAACCATCGAGCCCCAAGAAACTTTGTATTTCAAACACATTCTTAGGTTGATCCTAGGAAGCTACAACTCTCACCTTCTCTAGGTCAACTGCAACTCTAGCCTCTGAGATGATATGACCCAGGAAGTGAATATGTTCCATCCAAAAGTGGCACTTCGAGAGCTTAGCATATTGCCGATTATTAGTCATTGTACTCAGCATGATCTCAAGATGGGTGGCATGGTCATGTCGAGTGTTAGAGTACACCAAGATATCATCCACAAATACTATCACTACATAATCCAGATAATTATGGAACGCATGATTCATCAGATCCATGAAAACTTCTGGTGCGTTCGTGAGTCCGAACGGCATAACCATGTACTCATAAGGAGCATACATACTCCTGAAGGTTGTGAAAGGTATATCAGATGGTCTAATGCGCTACTGATGATATCATGGCCTAATGTAATTCTTCGAGAACACTCTTACACCTCAAAGTTGATCAAAAATATCATCAATCCTTGGTAAGGGATATCGGTTCTTGACCGTCAACTTGTTCATATTCTGATAATCCACACAGATTCTGAGGGTATCATCTGCCATCTTCACAAAAAGGACTGGAGAACCCCAAGGAGAAGTATTGGGTCGGATAAAACCCTTTGATTATAGCTCCTTTAACTGTATCTTGAGATCCTGTAACTCATGTGTATCCATATTATAAGGAGTAATGGACATCGTTGCCGCTCCTAGCATAATATCAATAGAGAAATCCACCTCATGATCTCAAGGTAGACCGGAAAGTCATCCGAGAAGACATCCCTGAAATGATAAACTACTGGAGGGAAGTACTTCTGAAAATCCCCCTGATCTTCTAGATATAAACTTGTAATCTGGGATGTTACTCTACCACGCCAACGACGCTCTTGTTTAGCTCGACTCTCCTGAACATATTATTCTCCATTTTATAGAAACTCTCCACCCTCTGGTGATGTGAAACGCACCCTACAATGATAGCAGTATACAAAGGCTCGAAAGGGAACCAACTAGTCCATCCTGAGAATGAAAAATTATGCTATCATCTCTAAGACATAGGGGTCCCATAGAAAGTGACACCCACTAACCTCAAGGGGGAACTCCCTGCACTGACGTACACATGTCGTTCTCATTCCCAATGGAGTTTCTAATGTCATAGCATCAGAAGAAGAAGAAACACAAAGCCTAAAGATCTTCAAAATGGGAACAGATATGAAATTATGTGTAACACTCGTATCGAAAAGTATTGAAGA
This sequence comes from Viscum album, assembly GCA_963277665.1. Taxonomy (NCBI): domain Eukaryota; kingdom Viridiplantae; phylum Streptophyta; class Magnoliopsida; order Santalales; family Viscaceae; genus Viscum; species Viscum album. The sequence goes on from OY728139.1 coordinate 1,197,711,411, forward strand.
TAAAATAGAAGCTACTAGAATAGTACCTCTGACAGCAGAAGGTATAGGATCATACTCCTGTTGGGTTTGTTACACTGCATTTGCCTACCCAGTGCTGCGGCACTGCGACACAACTTGGCTACCCTAAGCTGTCTTTTCCTACTACCTCTGAGATCCTGGTTTCTGGCTACCACGGCCACGACCACCATCTCTTCTTGCACTCCCAGACATATTCCAGTTTCCTAATAGGTATGAAGCTGTTGGTCCTTCTCCCACACACAGTGTCTACACATAACCCCTATCACTAGCCACTGGTGGAAACACCCTGCAAAACAGTGTAGATTCCCAATCCTTCCACAAGTTCGGCATTCCACTGGGTCAAGTGGACACTGAGGTCTCTTGTACCCCTACTAACCACAATGGTAGCACATGACCTGGCCACCTGACACATTCTTCTTGCTGGTACTACCACCATGAGAGAAGTCCATCTGTCTCTTCATCTTACTAGTAGAAATGGTACTAGATACTATTATAGAACCGCCCTCGGCCAAACCACTAGCCTCCCAAAGGTTCCTCTCTGTAATCAGCGCCTGGTGCACAATATCATGTACAATAGGCAACCTAAAAACATTCACCAGTTCTCAGATGTCATATTGGACACAATCTTCAATGCTTCTGACCCTCAAAATCTCATCACCCACCAGAACGGGTGCAAAATGCTAAATCTCGGTGAAGCAAGAAGAATAATACAACACCAACATAGCGCCTTATTGTAGATTCATGAACTCTCATGCTCTATCTTCCCTCAATGTCCTTGGGAAGAAGAAGTCATAGAAATTTGTCCGAAAATATTCCCACTCAATTTCTCTGTGATGCTTAGACTGAGTGGTAACATCTCACCACTTCTTGGAGGAATCACACAACATATAAGTCATGAGCTTGACCCTCTGCTCTGGAGGCATCTCAAGATGCTCGAAAATAGTCTGCAATGAATCCAGCAAAGTCTCTATAGCCTGCGGTCTGCCATCCCCTGAAAACGTAGGTGGATGCTACTGTTGGATGGTATGAGTTAGCTAAGCCATAGATGTGGCAGCTGGTGGTTCTCCCTGAAATGTCTTCATGAACCGCATAAAGCCTTCATGGTACTGTGCATCCACGCCTGTGTTTGGTATAATGGATAGTGCCGCATCAGGCTCTGCTAGAGGATCCACTAGTAGCCCATGGCCTACCCTCTATGGAGTATAATCATTGCCGCTCTCCTGGCGAACAACGCATGGTCGTCCTGGTGGCATTACTCTACAGGGACAAAAACACGCCTTAGATTTAAGTTTATCAAATACTGAAAAACGAGGGGACCAAAAAGGGAACATGACGAAGAAGGAATTTCATGATTTTCAAAACAAGACTAGATGGTGTGTATATTAATTAAACGGCATATACCGAACTTTTCATCCCCTTCCCGGGTCCTTCTACACGGCATAGCCATATGGCTCTCTTCTAAACAATACTAAACTGTGTGTATGACAACTACACGGTGTGTATGTTTTAATTTCCATCTACATTTGTTGTTCATGACACGGATGACTACTCGGCTAATACTACATGGTGTGTTACACCCGCACACGGCGTGTACACCACCCAGTTTCCCCAGCCACACATCTTAGTCCACACGGTCACCCACCGGCAAGGACTACAGAGCATATCCCACAGGTACATGGCGTCTTCAAGAAATGATAACACCGACCCATATTTGTTAGCTACACGGTCTGGTCTCCAAAGTAGACTACTCGGCATGATCCACAGTGGACACGGTGTGTATGTCTTATGGTCTCCTCCGTCTGTGTTGTTAGTTACACGGGCTGACTTCGGGTCAACACTAGATGACATGTACATATGTTACACGGCGTGTTTTTTACAATCCATTCCGTACCCCGTGTCCCTTCCCACGCGGTCTATGACACCGGAAGAGACTACATGGCGTGTACTGAGGGTACATGGAGTGTACTCAATAAAATTTCATTTCATCCCGAATAGAAGTACCCATAGCTTGTGTCCATGTAACTACACAGTGTGTATACTAGGTTTTAAATATAGTAAGCATCAGATATTACTCTGGAACCTAGAAAATACCACAAAACAACACATATGTGCCAAATTATGCCCTTTGAGGGCCCATATTCCCCGCGAATCAAATTTTTGCATCTTATACATGTTATAACAAAGTAAACACGTTAATGACCCACAAAATTCCAATCATTGATGGCCCATACTCCTCAAGAACCAAAGTTTGGCATTAATTTTATCATTCTCACACAAAAATAAACTATCAAATAGAAGGTATTTATCGAAGCAGCTATCACAACAGTATGCTTCTCTACCACAATAACTATCACAACAACATGAAATTTCTAATGCGCCTATATTGCATTGAACTATGCATGGCATGTGATATCTAGAATGTTCCTAAATGATGCATGAGATGGAATACCCTCATCTCATCTGGTTGCAACTAAATAGAACCCATGGATAATATATAAACAACACAATCACAAGTGCATCACCCATCGGTGAAAATCAATTCAACTGTAAAATTTGAAAATTGAGTATAATTGAAAAAATATGAGGTAGACTGGCATTTCCTTGTACACAGGTTATCTACTCCTGAGCATAGCTTATTACCAACTACCATTTCTGTTCTATGCTTGACTAAGTCTCCAAATAGAACGTCAAAGAAAGGAATTCCTCTAATACCACATTGTAATGCCCTGGATCCGGGTGCCACTCCACGGGTGCCCGGAACCCGGTTGGTCACATGACCTCAAGAGCATTTCCCCAAATTCCAGGGGCTATCGACTAGCAGTGAGGGCCCAGGTCTGATAGTGGGGAAACTATTCCCTCATTTTTCAATGTGTAGTGTAGCGAAATAAAAAATAAAACATACAACAACAGTAGAAGAAGTAAAACGTACATAACTGAAATGAACAACTACTGTAAAAGATAACCAAATGTTATATAGATAATGATGCAACATTAATCTAGTTCTACAAAAATAGCTAGAACAGGTCAGAAAACAATACAGAAAAGTACAGGGTACAGTAAAGCAATGTAAAACGGTGCAACACATACTCAGCAGCACCGCAAGCCTAAGATCGGTCCCATGCTCTCCTACTCCACTTCTACAATCAATTACCTATATAGGGACCCTTTCCCTTATCCACACCTATAGAAACATATTATTTTTGGGTCAAAGACATGACCCAAACAGGGTGTGAGAAATAAATCCGAGTAAGCACCCACCAAAGGAATGTGCCCAACTTTCAGTGTAAATGTGCAACAACGTGTCCAGTAGTAAAATGCAACAAACAAATAAGAACTCAAAAGTAACTAACTCTACCAGTTATAATTCCATATTAATAATCATTCATCCATTCAAAATAAGACATCACCACATTGATTTTTTTAAGTAAACAGTCAGAGTTCTCAGCCACGTAAACCCTCACCCACCGGTAAAGAGAATCCAAACCCACAGGAATCTTCCCACAAGAATATAGAATAATTCCCACAGCTGTATGAGGTGTCACCCACTAGCATCGAATCAACTTCCCACAGGCACGATAGAATTTTCCCTCGGGTTGAACATAGCACTTCCCACAGGCACGGAAGAAGATTCCCTCCGGTTGAATAGAGCACTGCCCACAAACTAATCACAACACTACCCCCATGATAAACAAGTAACATGGACATTCCCAACATATAAAAAAGAAATTTTAGTAAAATTCCTCTCAAGGAAATTCAATAATCATTATACAATGGCATACCCTCTGGTATCCTGGACAAATGGATAAACAGGGGAACACACCCCCGTGGTGGTCCTAGATTCATGCAGTGATCCCAAAAAGTAGTTTTACAATTACAATAATTTAACTCTAAAATTATAGTTATTTAAACCATCCAGGTCCTCATCCACACGACCCCCCAAGCTGGGTTCATAGCACAATAGTACAATGAAAACACAGTTGTTGGAATTTAATCACCAGACAACCTACTTCGATCACCCCAGATCGGAATACGTGAAAGACGCTCCATTAATCATCCAAGAAAGACGTAGATATGAGGTAAAATATTTCCTGTTAAAACTTAAATAATACCCCCTCGGGAAATAATTGTTATGAACAGATCAAGGAGAGGGGATGTCTAACCCATACGGTTCCAACGAGATTGACAGAGGCGAAATTAGATTCCCGATGCTTGATTGGGTGATCTCCAAATCTCCGGCCTTCCTCCTGAGATCTCCTCCGGTTCTAAGCCTTCTCTATGAATAGAGGATCCTACTACACATTTTATGTGAAAAAAACAGACTACACGGTGTGTACTATTGAGTACACAGCTTGTACTTTTTGATTTTTTAACTATTCCTACAGCGACTTCATTCCACCATGGCACTATTCATCTATCGACATGATTACACGACCTGTAAGACCTGAGTACATGACGTGTAGTGTCTCTCCGCTAGCAGATGCCTTTAACGCCTTACTATTCACCTTCCGACTGAATACATGACGTGTAAATACACTATACATAGCGTGTAGTTAGTTTTTACACCCTTCATCATCGACTGGCCTACACACCCTGTGTACTAATTCCACACGGCCAAAGTACACCGTGTGTGGAAAATTACATGGCCTGTAGTCAGAAAATTAGGCATTTTCTCCCATTTTCCTTATTTTCTCAAAAACGCTTAAGGAAAAATAGAAAAGAAGAAACCTTTACCTCAAGAATAAGAACCGGGTTCTTACACTAATAGATCAAAATAAATCCTTGGAATACCACATTATTTGCATTTGAATGAATTAAGAGTACTGCAAGGAAACTTGGCAGATATTCTTCACTTTATTTCCAATTCGGTAGGAAAGTGTTTTCCCTTCACTAGACTAATGGAGAAGATAATAACCTACCAATGGACTGAAGACTCATAAGAATCATTTGACACCATCAAGAAATTTCCCTTTTGTCCACTAGTATTAATAACACATATTGAAGGAAGAATATAGATTCTCTATATGACAACCTTAGAGTGATCATTTGGTGTCGTCCAAGCCTAGAAGAATGATGATGGGAATGAAAAAAACCATTTTTTGTCTTAGTAAAACTATGTTTGATTTAGAAACTTGGTATTCATGTATTGAAAAGTGTGTCCTGACATTAATCTTTGCAGTTCAAAAACCGAGGCACTACCTACAACATTATGAGTTCCAATTGGTATCTCGTAATAATCCACTCAAATTTATTCTTAGTAGTCCAATTCTTATTGGGCACCTGGCACGGAGGGTAGTTAATTTACAACAGTTAGATTTCCAGTTCGTGCTTGATAAGGCAATTAAGGGCCATGATATGGATGACTTCCTTGTTGAACTCCCATCTTCAAAAGAAACATCATTGGATACTAAACATCCTGATGAAGAGGTCTTCTCTTTTCAAGATAGTTCCCAAACATGAGATATGTACATTGATGGTGCCCCCAGAAGTCCAACAGGGAAGAGAGTATAAAACAATTAACTCCACAATGTTTGGTTAGTAATTGTACTTATCACTCCTAAAAAGGTAGGTTTTTTTTCTTTCTTGTTGTCAGAATGTGGTGCCAAAAATGAAGCAAAAAATCAATATTTCATCAATGGATTTGAATTGGTACTTCAAGTGCAAGTGAATCACTTAAAAGTGAATGGTTATTCAGAATTGGTGATCAAAAAAATCAATGGGGAATATTTTATTAGAAAAGAAGAATTATTCCCTTTGTGTGATTGTTTTAGAGGGTTAATTTCTAAATTACCCATAGATCCAACATTGTCTTATGTCCCACAATCACAAAATGACCATTATAATACACTGGCTAATACAACTACAACTTTGGCGAATCCAAATCAGGGGAGCCAATAATTTGTATAGCCCGTCGTCGTGTAGTCTCACCTTTTATTCCAACCAGAATGAAATAAATTAATGAAATTATCCATATTTCTAATCCATATGGTCATAACATGGTATAGAGAACAACCATCATGGAATAACATAAAAATAGAGTACTTCAACCAAATAGAGCTGAAAAAGAATAGATCATATGAAGAGTATCCAATTTTACTCATTATGATAGTCTAGATCACTAGAAGATCCTATTCAAAAGAGACAATGAAGGAATCCTCTTTAGATATATTGATGGAGAAGAAAACTGCAGTTTTCCTAAAATAAGTACATTTTGGATGTTGCAGTGCTCACCAACCTGGGCATAGGCTTTATGATCACATCCAAGGCTTAGATACATTTAACCATCAATGATGTAAGATTGTGCAGATTTCTCTAAGAAATGCATCACTACCTATTGAATTCCAACTTCATTCATATTCCCCCAGTGTTTTTACATATAGATAAATACTCCTGGCCATTTTACACAAGGGGAATGGCTATAGTAGGAAATTATCCTCCAACTATGGCTAATCAGTTCAAGTACATTCTTACTGCTACTGACATCTTCTCCAATTGGGATGAGGTAATACCTCTCAAAGAAGTCAGAGAAAAAAGCATTGTTGGCTTTTTCAAAACTAACATCATCACTAGATTTAGTGTCCCTCATACTATATTGATGGAAAATCACACCAATTTATGTTCTGTTGAGGTAAATAATTTATATCATGAGCATAATATCAAATCCAACCATTCATCTTGCTATCATGCCGTAGCCAATAGACAGACAAAGGCCATCAATAAGACCCTATAAAATATACTCCAGAATATGGTGTAAAAATATAAGTAATATTGTCCTGAAAAACATTTTCATTCTTTAGGGGCATATCAAACTAATACACATACTAGCACTCAAGCAACCCCTTATTCATTGGTGTACCGAACAAAATCAGTTTTTCTAATTGAAAATCAATTTCCATCACTCAGAGTTGCAATCTATGATCACTTTTCTATAGATGATAGGTCTCTAGAATGGTTTGATGATCTGGAGTGATTAGATGGAAAAAGATTTATTATTTTTAATCATTTATATGATTATCAGAAAATAATTGTGCAATCTTTTTACAAGAATGTTTGCCTCCACTCATTCCTTCAAGGTGAATTCGTATTGGTCCTCAGGACTCAAAGGATACCTAGAAAGTAAGCTCCAAAGAATGAGAAAATGTGGGACAGACCTTATTCAATGCATATGGTTTTCTCAAATTGAGCTTATTCCTTATTCTTAATTTATAAGGAGTTTATTACAACTCCAACCAATGCGATATTCATGAATAAATACATTGTGTAATTTCCTACATCATCCCCATAGCAAGACTGAAAACTGCACAGCCTCTTGTCTTTACTGCAAGAAATTAAACTACATAGAACAAAGTCTTAGACATAAGACTTTAAACTGCATAACAATAAAAAAACTCCCATGATGCATGATGATAAAATCTGTAGAAACGTTTTCTTTGTTGCATGTGGTTAAACTGCATAACCTCATTTTTCATCATTACATAAAATTAAACATTATGGATAAATTCTTCTTTACATGGCATTAGGAGCTTCCATATGCAAGAATCATTGACATAAATTCTCCACATTAGTGGGATAGGAGTCCCTTTTGTCCCAATTTCTTAGTCAAATATACATAGGGACCTCATTTCAAGAACTATGTGTGGCTTGATTCTCATTTATACACGATATGCAAAGATGCCTAAATCTCCAATCTTGGGCCCATCCAAAATCAACAAAATTTTTTATTTCCCTTTTCATTTCTTCTATATGAACTAGATTTATACAAAGTGCTCTTTTATGATACATGGTTTGATTTTGATACCATCTTGTGTCCTAAATTTAATCATTCTTATAGAATGTGTTAAAGAACATCGTCTCCCATGTGAAACTTGACTGTTATGGGAAATGAATGTTTCAAGAACTATGTACAGCTTGATTCTCATCTATATGAGATACGTAGAGATACCCAAATATCCAATCATAGGACCAGCCATGATATAAACCCCATCCGCCATTATTCATTATATAAGAATCCAACATCGATAAAAAATGATTAAAGAACTATGTATGGCTTGATTCTTGTCCCCAGAAAGACACATAGTGACACTTGGGATTTATCTCTTAGTGTTGTTACAATATGAATTTCATTTCACATCGGTTCATCATTTCCCTTACTGTAGGATGTTAAACTGCATGGAAATCTAAAACCCTTATTCTTCAACTGTGTCCCTTTTGGTGTTACAGAAGGAACCCTTACTGCTCCTTGTTTCTCACTCCAATCATAGCTCATGTGGACTTGGAATTATGTAAGAGGCATCTCTGTATAAATAAGGTCTCTCAATTTCTTATGGGGTTATAAATGTTCCCACTGCATGACTTAAAACTACACATTACATTGTACTAGCGGCATGACTCTAAACTGCATAACATAATATTGATTCAAAGGAAACAAAGGGAGTCTCCATTTTACATGTGATTTATATTTATTTAACGGAAATCCAACTCATGGCCAATATTGATTCAAATAATTCCCATGTGAATTGATCATTACCCCCTTCCATATGCCACACACAAAATTTTGAATATTTTCATATTTTCATAATCATTCTTATGGTTTCTAGTGATATAGTTTCTAATATCTGATAAGTCTTTTGAATGAATATGAATTATGTACCCTTAGGTGGCCCTACATAAGTTTCCTACCTAACTGGCATGTTTGTAAAAGGATGATACTATTTGGATATGCAGCATATTTCCCAGTTGGCCCAGCATAATACATCCCCCATAATGAGTTTTTCAAATTATCATAATTTCATTCTTGGTTGTAGTGTTTATTCCCCTTCAGACATTGATGAAAATATACAAGAATATGAATTTTAAAACATTAATTATTGTGTATTTGTCCCATTACCTTTCTCTCGATCTGAAATTCTTCAAGACCATAGTATGCACATCTCTCTCTCTATGTGCTGACACAAATATGAAATAACCTTGGATAACTTAACCACATATCAAATATTGTTTCCATTTCTGGTCCTAGTGGTATAACCTAAAACAAAAAACACCATACTTCCTACATTGGGGTTAGAACATCATAGAAATCATATTCCTCTAATTATTTGGAAATCATGATTTGAAATACTCTCTATGTATTCAGAGACCTTTATTCAAAATCCAAACATTGTGCCTTGGAAAATATAAATCTCAAAAAACATTCTTCAACATTTATAAATATAATAAAAAAAATTAAAGATCATTTTCCCCACTATATTGTACGTTCCCTTAGGTGTCCTTGCGTTAATGTCTCCTACAAAAATTTTCCTATCAATCATAAGATGCCAGTATTTGTCTATGAATCATTTCTCTAGTTAACCATACATAACACAATCCCCATAACAAGTTTTTCAAATAATGGTAACTTCATTATTAGAAAAGACTTCCTCTAATGCTTTTCCAATATTTTCCTATCATTCTTTGGTTCCAGAAATTCCCAAATCACAGTTTACAATTTTCCCTTCCATACCTGAATAAGGTAGTCAGTTTTGAGAAAAATTAACAATAAATTGGGTGGATCTCATACGTTTTTTCAAATCTAATGTCTATAATGTAAAGCCACATAGTGTACTTACTACATGAAATAAAACATCATATAATAATGTCCTCACTGAATGAATTAAAACTCCATAGTATGATGTCATAAATTCTACTTGATGAAAATTTTAACCATTCCCTATAAACATAATTTTTGTAAAAGTGATTTTTTTATTCTGAAATTTTTATCAAAGATAGCCCTTTATTTTCATAATCCATTTCCTTAGAAAAACCACCCACTATGGTATTAGGTTTCCCATATTTTATTTTCCCTTGTCTATCAAAAATAATTTTTAAATTCATAAGATCTCTTTTACTTGACTATGCAGTACGTGCCCTTAGGTGTCCATGCATAAAATTTTTCTACATAATGGGAATGGCAATAAAATGATGAAACTATTTGGATATGAAACATATGCCCTAGTTGGCCCTTCAAAACACAACCCCCATAATGAGATTTTCTGATAATGTAACATTGTTCTTAGAAGAGACTCCCCTTATGTTGATACAAGTTTTAAATTTTGTGACCATAAAAATAATGGTTCAAAATAATCCTTGGAAAAATCTATAGAATATTAACGAAATTCTTAGCCACTGTGTCTTTCTTTGGAACGAATTTAAGAATTTATGGTCAAAGATGTTCAACTATAAACATTATCCCTTTATAGTTCAACAGGCATAACTGTAAACTACCAAAAACAATAGATTTGGTACTCTCCAGATTGTAAACTTGCAAAGGGAACTCTGAATAGAAGTCGAGTCCCATCTCACTAAATGCACATTTTTTATGATTTAGATAAAATTGAGAAATAAAAAATCAAAACATTCAATGTTTATGGGGTTGATTCTATAACCCTTATAAAAATCAAACTATGCTTGCTAGGTCTCCTAGATTAGCCCAAAATTATTACATTATTCCCAAGATAACATTTCTCCAAATCTGACCAAATGCTGTTGGAATGCATCAATGTGCAAAACATTTACCATAGAAGACAATTATTTTAATTCTGAAATAATATAATTCTAAATGGGGTTTTTGTAGACTCTACAAAATGTGTTCGATGAACTTTTCCGCAAAATGTCCTCAACCGAGATCGAAGTGTTTATAGTTCAACTTTGAACTTTTCATGGGGGTTAGTGATGATAGCAGAGGCACTAGACCAAATGGCTATGACCGAAAGCTGAAACTAATCCCATATAGGGGTGCAGAGGTGCAGCCCCCGTGGTATGGAACAATATATTTGGATATGTTCACAAAGAGGTTCCCAAGTTAGCTCTGTTTATACACATGCGGGCCACCATGCTGGAGCTGAATGAATGTATTATTTTGGCTAAGTCTTTCAAGAGGTTCCCCAGTTATCCCAAATCATCATCACTGTGAAAGCCTACATGGGTGCCACCCATCTGGTGCACAACCACTTTTATGCACCACAATGTGGCATGAAACCCACTTGCTCACCCAGACTTCTTTCCCCCAAGGTTCTGCTCATTCCTATAAATAGATCATTGGGGGACGCGTTTGTAAGGAAAAATTTCCCTGAAGCCCAATTTCATCTATGGTCTCTGTAGTGCTACTCCAATGTCCTCTGAAAAATTAAAGGTAGTTCTTTAACACCTATAGAGGAGTATTTGAAGGAGTATTGTAGCAATTAATTACTTTTAGTATTTGAAATTCATCACACTTGCATGACTAAGGATCCCAACCTCCCAAAATTAAAAACACTTGGGCACCACCTATTCCATTCAAAGGAATGTGAGCACCCCACTTCTAGGATCACTTGTGAATACTCCTACAGGATTGATATAGGTCTCTCCCAATTATTTCAATATAGTTTTATCATCGCATAAGTGAATATCAGGTCACTCATGCCTACTTGCGCACCCATTCTTGCGTGACCTTACCCAATTGGGCGACCCTATTTGATTCACTTATTTTATCCAGTCTACAATCTATCAAGACGTCTTAAAATCCATCCATGGAATGACTTATTGTTCAATGGATCCATTGTTTGAAAGGGATTTTGTGGAGACCTCCACAAAAACCTCCCAAATTATCAAACATTTGGGAAAGTCACATCAACATGTATCATAGTTGTGTTTGTATACTTATAGTTATAGATTTCCCACTTTTTTCAATGGGGTTATGATTCATGGAGTGTCTTTGGTTTTGTATATTTTTAGTCACATGGACCTTTCTCCCAGGAACAGTGATGAGAAGTTCTCAGTTTTGAGAATAAGGGTTTGGCTTCCAACCTATCTGTTCTCGAAAAGATCGAAACTCAAATTTCTGGAAGGGAAGGTGTGGTTCACAATTTAATTACCATTTAAGTGAATGAAAAACCTCCCTCCCCTACCAAGATAAATGTTATTGTAGCCATCATGGTGTAATACCCTAACCTCTAACCCTTCTTACATTTTTTGGACCCATGTAAAATATAAATTTAAGAGAGGGAAGGATCGTTGATTCACCCTTTTCTCACGTCACCTCACACTCATCCACCCTGTCCATTATAGGTGCACCCTCTTCCCTCGGCAAAGGAGGAATAGTGTGGGTTCCTTTTTAGAATCTTTTACATCCACTTGTTTCCCACATTGATAATGACTCATGTGGGCTTAGAAAATTTTCATGGTCACAAAAGTTTCACATCTAATTAACTATGAGTACTATGATTTCCACTATAGCTAGGATATATAGGAAGCCTTCTTAGGGAACGAGGTCATTGGATATCCTCTTCAGGAAAGAACCCATAATTCTATTAATCTAGGTAACCTCCTTAGGAATAATCCCCAAATTAAACCTCCCAATCATAAATGAATACCTTCCAAGAAGTAATCCAAAACTCATTTCTATAAATGGACTATACTCTCTTATGAGACACATCAAACTATGTGGGTTTTGATTCCCATCCACATGAGAAATATAGGAAGCCTCATTGGGGTTCAAACCAATCACTTCAAATCAACCCTATTCTCCTTAGTCCATATTCCCAGCAGGTTCTAATCTTACACGGAAACCCATATCCATTGGATGTTGCTTGTGATGATTCCGCATAAGTCCCACACAAAACATTGAATACAAACCTTTCTCTTAGATTTCTACACCACATGACATTAAACAGTATGGATATGTCCATATCACAAGACCTTAAAATGTATAACATTTCCCATTAATCTGCACCAGACATCGAGGGATATGGTTCCTTTCAGAAGGATACATATATAGCCCATTAGATGGGTACGATCCCAATATCAAAACCAACCTTCTTCTCCCCGCATGATAATAAATTACTGAGTGCCCCAATGAGTGGCTTAAAAACCAGTATCATCATAATAATGACTAAAAGACTCTATAAATAGTATATGAGAGGATACCATTGATGGAGAAACACATATACATATGAATATCTCCACAAATGACGAACCTTGAATACATATAAATGATTCTAAATTTTACACATGTTAATAAGTGATTGAAAATTTCAAGGGAAACTTATGTTATACATGGTGACATAATGAGATTCATGAAAATATCATAAATTTATTAAGAGTGTCCCAAAGATGAAAATAATTCCCCCCAAAAGGGTTTGAGGAGTCTGACCTCTCATCCTCTCAACCAATGCACTTTCTTAAGTATCGTAAAGTTCAAACTTAATGAAAACAAGCCTTTGGAAAGCACATCCCTTTTTGATAAATAATTGTTGGAAGTTTCCTGTTCCATGAATAAATCCATTGAAAACTACCAGGAAGTAGGGATTCTTCAAACTAGATCCCACATTTCAAGGAACTATGAAATAGTGATAATCCATACCCAATGTGAATGAGGATGAGGTGCACACCACACCACACACAATTCCAAGGTGGAAACCTCAGGCTGAAGGTCTATAAAAAAGATATAGAATTTAGGGATGGACCTGTGGATGAAGCATCTAGGTGATCCTATGTATCCCATGATGATGTGAATCAAGCTATACATAGATTTGAGAGTGAAATTTATTGTCATGTGGGATAATTGGGAGGAGATAATAGCTCTTAGAAGGGGAGAACATGGTGCGGCTATTACAAACCTAAACTAAATGAGGACACTAAGTCTAGAAACACCACAACACACAGTCCTACGAGATTCTGGGCCCAAAGGTCCGTACGGATGAGATAATTAGTGTCACCTGAGCTGAAAGTAGAGATAAGATTCAATAGTATTCCTACATATCCCAAGATGATGGTAATCAAACTCTATGTAGTTCTAGGTGTGTGTTTTTTACACCTCGTGGAAAAGTTGTAGAGAGAACTTAGTTTAAGGTCATAGAGCTCGAATCATTGACAAGTGAGACTCTTCCAAATTGGCACAAACCTCGACCAAATCCATAAGCCCATGTGATTTATGCTCGATGTCAGAAACAAGGGCACTTGAGGTATTTTAAACATATGGAATACATGAAAACGGGAAAATGGTGCACATTCTCAAATGACGCCTCACCGGGTATATTTCTTCCAAAACACAAATGTGCATAGAGGGATAGTACCAAGAGAGTTAAAATTCCACTTGGACAAGATGTAGTGGAAAATGAGGTGAATCATGCAACCAATATTTAGGGCATGATGGGGGTTGGTGTGACGATATAGGATGGTTGTTGACCATGTTCGAAACATAACATTCACATTGTGTGACCTGAAATTGGAAGAACAAATGAATGTTGACCTCTGGCCATATTCACAATGTGGGACTTATATCAATTCTTTGTTCAAGATCCTCGAGGGAGTTGGCTCAAAATGGTAGGATTTCACCACATCCTATCAAAAATGACATTCGAGGGTCCATTAGGATTTGAAAGATGATGAAATCCCAAATAAAGGGAAACATTTAGCCATAAATTAGGGGAAACATGCCTATGTAGATTCCAACACTCTAGGTCCTGAACCAAATTTATCTATGGAACATTGTGGAATGGATAAAGAGGGTCGTGGTGCCCAATACTAGAGAATCCAACTCAAAAATATGGGTGTAGTATGGGGATGGGGGGGAAGATCTCTCAAGAGGGAGACATACAAGGTGTAGCTATTAAAAACCTAACATGAATGAGAAAGTAATCCCATTCCACAACACATACCTCCGCCCGAGGAACTTAGGCTAAGGGTCTAGGAAGATGAGAATGTTTCTAGGAAATAGGGTTGGAACTGAAGACCAAATCTTAGGGTAGTCCACTGTATCCCATGATGGTGGGAATCAATCCAGACGTAGTTCAAGAAGATGTTATACATTTTTATGTCATGTGGAAAGGATGCGATATAAATGAGAGGTGTCTCAAGGGGATATGTGAAGCATATCAAAAATAGCCTAACATGATTGATGTCCTGGAGTCCACACCACACCGCATAATCTTAAATGAGAACATGGGCCAGGGGGCTGAAAAGGTCTTGGGACCTATGATTGGATGTACCAATGGGTTTTCAGTTTAAATTCATGCGTTAATGATAGTGAATGATCTTATTTTAAGGTCATATGGATCATACCATATATACATGGCCCATTATGTTAGTATTTCCTTACCAAAGCTCTTATTCCCACATAAGCAATTCTCGGTGTGGGAAATAAGGAATAAGATCAGGCTCTCTCAAATATATAATTGTTTGTTAATGAGGGAGGATGATCATGCAGGGTCGATCCGGACCATATTAACTCTTCTTCTTTAGGAAGACTGATGTTTTAATGGATAACATTAGAAAATGAACCACTACACCCAATATTTGGGGCATAGAGGTGTGGTGATAATGATAGAGGATGGCTATTGACCATGTTCGAAACACAACATCCATATCGTGTGACCTAAAATGTGAATAAATGAGAGTCAACAATTGAACAAATTCGGACCACGGTACTTATGTCAAATTTATATTCAATAACCTCCATGATGTTGGCCTAAGATGGTAGAAGAGCCCCTAGGTCATAAATCTGGACCGTTCAGGTGTCAATTCTGATGTGAATGCTGATGGAGACATAAATAAATGTGACATATGATGCCTGAGTTTTCCTGTACTATTTATAGTCATGAGGGGCGATGAAAGAGGTGGATATCTACAAGGATATGGATACATGGTGCTGTCAGGATGATCTCAATGTGAATAATGGAAAAATCTTGCTTCACATCATATGTTTAGACCAAAGGGGAGATCATGTAGTTTTGGTATCATTATTAAGAATAAATGTATGTTCATTCTTACATATCCCATGGGAATGGTAATCAATCCAAATGTAATTCTGAAAGGGCCATGTAGTTTAACATCGTGCAGTGAGGACGTGAGAGGATAGAAAAACATGGAGGGGCCCATGGTATGATCATCGTATCCCCGACATGAGTGCGGGCCAAAGTGTCCTACACTACAACATGTGGGATCCTCCAAGATAACTACACCCATGGGGTAGTCAAATACAATAATTTGGTGGCTGGACTCTAAGACAAAGCATCTGATCATTCCTATATATCCCACTAGGATGGGAATCGATCCGTACATTGTTTTTGAAATATTGTGCGATTTAATGCTGTGAAGCAATGTTATTGATAAAACAATATTTTTTTGAATATTTAATTAATAATAAATGACATAATTTCCTCACATTGTGATAAATATATTTATTTATGAAATATTTGGGATTAGATCCTTCATTTGAAAATTTAATGAAAATTCTAATTTTACCCTTTTAAAATTCACTTTTGTATTTCGCACATAAATATTTTTATATGAATTATTTTAATTTAAATTTTTTTTTCAGTTTTATTAGAATAATTTTCTACAAATTTATTTCAAGACACTAGAGAAAAGAGTGAAATTTGATGGAGTAAATGGGCCATTAAATCAATAATGGGCTGGAATCTCCAGGATGGTCATGGGTTTTGTATTTGGATCATAAAGTCTTCATACATGATTGGATTAGGACCCAATTTTGAGAGGATCTCTATGATTCAATTTATCTCAATGTATCCTTCTGGAAAGAGAGCTGATTCACGCATATTTGTGGTCAAATAGGTAGTTCAAGTTGGATTAAAATATTTTTCTGAATTTCCCCTTTCACAATTAACACCACTTGTAACCTAGTATCCCCTCAACATTATAAATTTTTTTTTTTCACATTTTGATGGATTGGGACGTGAAAAATGAGATTTTAGAGAGAGGAGAAATGGTTTCACCCAAATTATCCAACCATTGTACGAGGGGTGTCTCTTGAAGCAAGGGTCCCCTCATCGAAGCCTTCTTCTCTTCACCATGTTGTAATGTTTTCATTTATGTAAAAAAATTCTTTGCTCATCATTTATTTCTTATCTTTTCTTATGTTTTGTTAAAATTTATTCTTCTATTAATCTTCCTAATTGGGTTTTAATCAAGATAATATATGACATTGGGTTCTACCCTTTCAATCCTTTGCTCATGCAAAAGGTCTCCGTGGTGACCACACCGCCCATAGAAGAGTAGTTTACTAGTGATCGATTTATCTTCTAGATTTTTCATTTAATTATTTTGAATCATTGAGCTACTATAATTCCCATAATATGATCAATGAATTTTGTTCTTAAATTATTGGAAACTAAGGAAGTATTTGAACAATTAACACAAAAACATGTGAGGTCAAGGTTTTGTTTAAATTGTGAGAGTGAAAACGTAATTGGTAATACAAAACCACACAAGATAAGTTTGTAGAATTCAAATATATTCACTAAACACAATTCATTATCATTATCTATAATGTAAATTTGCCTTAATTTACCACTAACCATTTGATAACATTATAACATCAATCAAATAAAGGTGCTGTGATTGCATGTTCTGAAGTTAGCCTAGGGTTAAATCACTTCATCTTTGTTGTAATGTTAGTTCTATTAGTGTTTGGGATTTAAAAAATTAAAAGATCATAATTAATTTAATTATAATTTTAATGATAATGATAAATAATTGAGTGAAGAGGTAGAGTTATATTGATTACCACTTTTGAATATTGTCTAAAAAACATCTTCATCTTGTGTATTTTTAATCAACCAAAATTTCAAAAATAAAAAAATGTAATCCTGTTCCTGAAAGCTTTTTCTAATATTAGAAAATAAAAACAACCCTCCATGAATAAAATTATTTCTCTTTTTCTCTTTCATTTTATTTTTAGAATACCATTAAGATGTTGATATAACATTCCTTTTCCTTTGAGAGATGGCCTTGGTCATCCACTCTCATGCACCTATGTAACCCAAAACCGAACATCATTTGAAAGCGCCCATGATAGTGCCTTTCAAATTGGCTCTATTTCCAGGAAGGCAAGTAATTTATTCAATCAATTATAGGTATTTATTTTATTTTTCATTTAAATCTTTTCTTCTCATCTTTCCATCTTCTTTCCCCTATCTCATGTTTTTTTTCATTTTTTCTCTCTCTTACACTCTCCTTTTATTATTATCCGAGCAACTAAAACTTATTTTGTTTTTATGATGGTCCAATTTTAATCAATTACTTTTTACATTTCATTGATTTATGACATGAAGTAATCCTGAAAGACTCTAAGATCATGACCCTGAGATTGAACGCAGCCTTAGGGATCTAATAAGACATTCTCAGTCTACGGGATGTTTCAACATTCAACCTGTAGGTGAATTCCTCCACTCCATGATCATTGAAATTGGAAGAAATTAAAATTTAAAAATAAATGAAGAAACAATGGCATAAAAAATGGAAATGAAATTAATAGAACCATTTGAGAATTGGCTGCATCTGATATCAATTATAAACCAAATTGCATTCCATACCGAAATCTCGAATCGAACTTTGAACAGATATATGGGTTAATTCGTCTTCTTCCAAAGTTTCATAGATTATCTGATGAGGATCCAAAAAAACATTTGAATGAATTTAATGTGTTTTTCTCACTCCTTAAACCCAATAATGTTTCTAAATATCAAATAAAACTAATAGAATTTCCATTCTCACTTGATGTTTCTGCGAAAGATTGGATGCATTATTTACAACCGGAAGATTTATCTTGTTGGAACGATTTCAAACGACTTTTCATATAGAGATTTTTTCCAGATTCAAGGACCACATCTATTCGAAAGGTTATATCAGGGTGAAAAAAGCCCAAGGGGAGTCAATGTATGAGTACTGGGATCGATTCATGAAGTTCTGTGCGAGATGACCACATCACCAAATTAGTGAGAAACTCTTCATCCAGTACTTTTACGAAGGACTCACACCAATGGAGATAAGCATGGTGGATACTATGGCTAGATGAGCATTGGTGGACAAGACACCAGTAACAGTACATGCATTTATTGAAAAGATGGTCCCAAACTCCGAACAATTTGGTGATAGAGGTACACAACATGATCGAGGAGTACATCAGGTAAGTCCTTCTCTTGAAAGTTAGCCAATTGATACTAATTTTGAAGAATTTACCACTATGGTCAGACAGATTTCATTGGCTCAAAAGACATCCCAACCCCCTCCATCAAGGCCTTATGGCATTTTCACTGAGACAAGCAACCCAATAGACAGTTTCCCAGAACTACAAGAGACAGAGGATTGTGAAACAGTATTCCCAGGGAGACCATATCCGCAGCAACAATAGACATACCTCCAAAAAAGGATTTATTCATTTTCCCCAACATACAACCATCGTTGGAAGGATCAATCAGACATGAGGTATGACTCTGGACAACAAAAATGGCCCCTTTTCAACAAAACTTCCAACATCCTATGCCTCACCAGCATGGTTTCCAACAACCCCAAAGGAGATTTGAAACCCAAACATCAACAAGGCAACAACAAGGGAATCCCCCAACCATGGTAGATTCTAACACTAATGTACTTTTGAACCAAAATGATCTTAATCAATAGAATGAGGTGAATAGTCAAGGTTCATAGCTGAGAGAGTTGATGACTCAATTGAGCCAAATTACCATATCCCTCAATGGACTGGTAAGTAATAATTATAGAAATCTACCATCCCAACCAACTCCAAATCCCAAGGGGAATGTCAGTTCCATCACCATGAGAAGTGGGATGAAAAAAACTGATACATCTGCACCTATCATTCAACTGAGATTCACCTCAAATCTGGAGAAGCCTCATTCCATACTATCTGTTGAGAAATCCAAGTAGAAAGATAAAGTTAAAATAAAGATTGAGGATGTTACTCCTAAACTCCTTCCAGTTCTTAATATAGTTGTAAAGACAATGAAGATGGATGATGAGGCGATACAAAAAGAAGTTTTAGATACATTCAAGCATGTGGATATCTACATCCCTTTACATGAATCGATCAAGAAAATCCCAAGGTATGAGATATTCTTAAAAGAACATTGTACCAATCAGAGAGGGATCAAGGTAAATGGGAGGATCAATCTTGTAAAGAATGTGATAGCACTAATTACACCAACTCTTGAAATGCCGACAATGTTCAAGGATCCAGGGACATTCACTATCCCATGCACCATAGGGGATTTTCACTTTTATGACATACTTTATGATCTCGGAGCTACCATAAATATGATGCCTCACACTAAATTATTTTTTTATAGGTCAGTGAGTTCAATCACACGAGATTAGTGGTCCAGATGGTGCTAATAGCTATAACATATCCAGTGAGAGTTCTTGATGATGTGCTTGTTTGGGTAAGAGACATGATAGTTCCAGCAGATTTCTACATGCTTAACATGGAGGGTGGTCAGGTATGTTCTTATGATCCCATTATCTTCGGTATAACATTCCTCAAAACTACCAAAACTATCATAAATGTAATTAAGGGTAAACTTTACATGGAGTTTGGAGAAGAAGTTTTTATATTTAATGTTATGGACTCCATGATGTGCCAATCCAATGACCATTCTATTTTTTTATCTCTCATTTTAAACAACAAAATAAAAACACTAGGGATTTTTATTGTCCTATTATTAGGGAGATTTTGAGTATTTTTTATAGTTTGATGAAAATGTGTACTTCCACACCTATTTATAATGCACAAGACTCTATTAGATTTGATTTTGAAAAGGAATCATATTCTGATTTTGATCACGTGAACCCTAATTATGACATGGTTTTTGAGTATGCTTATGGATTTCATACATTATTCTCAAATTTTAATGATGTATATTCTGATACTCAGGCTCTTTTGGCACATATTTTTGTTCCTTCTATGTCTCCATCCATAAACCACCCCCCTACACATGAACTCAAACCATTTCCACCAAATCTCAAATGCTCATACTTGTTAAGTGGTGAGAAATTAATTGTTATCCTTTCTATCAATCTCCCTATTAAACTTGAAGAAAAACATTTTAATATTTTGACAGAGAACATACAGACAATTGCGTGGACCTTGGCTGTCATATCATGTATTAACACCTCCATTTTCATGCATAGGATTCTTTTGAAAGATGAGGCTAAACTGGTTAGGCAGTCACAAAGAAGACTCAATCCAACCCATCAAGATGTTCTCAAAAAAGAAGTTGATAAATTGCTCGAGGTAGGTATAAGCTTTCCCTTTTTAGATTCTATGTGGGTAAGTCCTATTCAGTTTGTGCCTAAGAAAAGTAGTGTTAAAATTGATGAAAATGAGAAAGATGAGTTAGTTCCAATGAGGGTTCAAAACATTTTCTGTGTGTTTATTGATTATAGGAAAGTAAATCAGTCCACTCACAAAGACCATTTCCACCTCCAATATACTGATCAGATTCTTGAAATACTAGCTGGGAAGGCACACTATTATTTCTTTTTTGGATTGTTTTGGATATATTTAGGTTCTTATATCTCTGGAGGAGCAGGAGAAGACTACATCAACATGTCTCTGTGGAACGTTTTCCTACTGAAGGATTCCATTTGGAATTTTCAAAGCCCTAGGTACCTTCTAGAGATGAATGGTATGTATTTTTTCTTATTTTATTGAGACTTCCATGGAGGTATTCAAGTATTATTTTACAGTTTATGGGTCTTCATTGGATGAATGTCTAAGTAGTTTGGGAAATGTATTGAATTGTTTATTGAGAAGAATCTGGTCTTGAACGTTTAAAAGTGTCATTTCATGGTAGAGAGTGGCATTGTCTTAAGGAATGTAGTGTCAAAACATGGGATAGAGGTTGATAGATATATGGTAGATATTATTTCATCCTTACCATAACCTTCTTGTGTGCATGAAATTTGATCTTTCATAGGGAATGCAGGATTTTATCAGTGCTTCATCAAAGATTTTTGTATGATTTATCTTCCTATGTAACAATTTCTTCAAAAGGATCATAATTTTGTGTTTATTGATTCTGGAAGGAAATCCATTGACGAGATAAAGATGTTTCTAACCACTCCACCGATCATACAACCCCAATGGTGGGAGATTCCTTCTGAACTTATGTGTGACGCCTCAACCTTCGCAGTTCGGGTTGTCTTATCTCAGAGGGTGTAGAAACGTTCATATGTGATTTCCTATGCATCGAAGATAATGAATACAACCCAATCAAACCAAAAAACCATTTAAAAAGAGTTTATTTCTTTTATATTCTATTTATAGAAATTCCATTCAATTTTATGGGGCTCTAAAGTAGTTGTCTTTTATGACTATGCAGCTCTGAGGTACCTCTTGATGAAGCCAGATCCAGAGTTCAGGATAATCCAATGGATGGCCATTCTTTATGAATTTTACATTGAGATAAATGATAAAAAGGCCACAGAAAACTTGGTGGTGGGCCACATGAGTAGGCTTACTCACACACTAGAGGATGACACATTTGACCAGGTACCACTTCGGGACAGTTTCCCAAATGAGCATATTTATTCCATCTCAGGCATGCATCCTTTGTATAAATATTTAGAGAACTACCTTGTGGAATCTAAAATACTTGAAAATTTAAAGAAACATCAAGTAATAAAAGTTAATGAGTGATTCTAGATTTTATGTGTGGGATGATCCCTACTTAATGAGCATGTGTATTGCCCATTTTATTAGGATGTGTGTTCCTGATCATGAGTTTGAGTCCATTTTGTGATTATGTCATACACATGCTTGTGGTGGACACATTGGACCCCAACATATATCTAAGATTGTTTTGGACTCTGCATTATTTTGGCCTATCTTATTCCATGATTCCCAACTATTTTTTTAAATCGTGCTCAAGTTTCCAACACATGGGAAACATTTCGTGGAGACAGGAGATTCCCCAACAACCCATAATATTATGTGAAATTTTTTATATATGGGGCATCAATTATGGGTCCATTACCTAGTTCATTTGGTTTCCTATACATTTTTGTTGACTTTGATTATTTGAGAAAATAGTTGGATGCAAAGGACACCAAGACTAATGATTCTTATGTTGTTGTGGACTTTTCAAAGTGCAGATTTTTTGCTTGTTTGGAGTACCTAAGGCCATCATCAGTGACCACAGGACACACTTCTGCAATATGAATTTGGCTTCCCTCAATCCGAAGTATGGGGTGACACAGAAAACAATAACACCATACCACCCCTAAACAAATTTCCAGGATGAGGTTTCAAATCATGAGTTGAGAAAGATTCTGGAGAAAAATGTGCAGCCAAATAGGAAGGATTGGAGCTAGCACTTGGATGATGCACTATGGGCATATATAACAACATAAAATACTCACATCAGTATGTCCCCATTTTGGATTGTTTTTTGGAAGGTGTTCCATCTCCCCGTGAATGTTGAGCATGAAGATTAATGCGTTATAAAAAATGCCACATGGATTTGGCCCAAGCTATAATCCAAAGGAAGATGCAAATTCAGGAGCATGAAGAGATTAGATTGTCTTCATATGAAAACTCAAGGCTCAACAAGGAATGATTAAAATAATCTCATGAAAAAATGATCCAAAAATGAATATTTCAAGATGGAGAGAAATCCTGGCACTATAGTTCACGACTGAAGGGGATGCCTGGTAAGTTGCGTTCTAGGTGGTTAAGTCCTTATGTTATAACTAAGGTTTTTCCTTATGGTGTAGTTGAGATCACCCAAGAGGACACTATAAGGAGCTTTACAGTCAATGGTAAATGTTTGAAGAAATAAATTGAGGGACTTCTTACTGATGTAGTGGATTTCAACACATTGCATGATCCCATCATCACTTAAGCATATCAGGTTGTTCCTAACACTTTAACTTTTTTTATTCTTTGTACTGTTTAAAATTATACATTTCAGGTACATATATCATCTACTGGGTTAAAATTTAGGAAAATAGAAATATTTTAAGTGTGGGTGAGGTGGCCTTTTAGTTTAGTAATTTCCATTGTTTTCCTATTTTACTATGATTTTCAAAAAAATTGTATTTGTCAAATTTGTGTGTTTATTTTTCAGTTTTTGTATGTTTTTTATGCTTTTGAGCAGAAATGATTCTCATAACCATTTTAAAACCCATATCAATGAGTGAAACAATTTTTTCCCTTGAAACTGAACATAAGTGAAGGCTGAAAATAACATTGTTTCATGTTCAAATCTTTTTTAATTTTAGGAAAACTATTCTGAATTTTGAATCGCATGCAACATCTCACTGTCTTTATATTTGAAATCCCTTTCCTATGAGTCTTCGGAACCATTATTTTCATATTCTTCACATTCACCTCACTTCTAGAGAGAACCAACCCATGATTGATTTAACCAAAATTTTATTTATTACTATCCAAACATGAGGGTTTGAGGTACTTATGTTTTCAATGAATGAGGAATCTATTTGGTATTAGTGCCCCTATTTCAAAGAATCATTTTTTATTATGGCCAACCATGAAAATTTAATCTTTTTAGCCCTTAGATTCAATGAACATCCTCTTAGGTTGGCCTCATTACAAGCCAATGTTCCCTATCCAACCAAATCCTGAATTGAAATTGCGTAATCTAGTTGAACTTAAGTGTGGGGGAGCTGTCTTATGTTGTGATACCACATTTAGTGATACTTCGGGTGGAAGATTAAATTCTAAAGAGATGTCTTTGTTTTTAAAGAAAATCATTATATTTCATTTTGTTCCTTTTCTGGAGCTTTCATGACAATTGAAAGTTGTTCCTTCTCTGGAGCTTTAATTATAACAGAATTTGTGCCTTTCTAAAGCTTCTAATAGAGGATTTCTTTTGTGCCTCTCTGGAACATTCAAGAAAATCATTCTTTATAAGATTGACATTTTTACTAGGGAAATGTTGATTGGTGTGAACAATCATTTATTTTTCATGATGATGAACATGAATTGATGCTATGGGTATTGAGGAGGAGATAATATTTAAGTGAAAATTAGATTAATGCAATTGTGCTTCAAAAAGAGTCAAGCCCCTCACATTAAGCCTCAAAATTTGTCACATCTTAATCCTACCAACGGAAACCCATAGAATAAACCAAAAAATTCCTCATGATAAAAATAATTCCTTGACTCATATTGGGTGGTGATGTAGGAATTTATCAATCCTATGATGACCCTTTTCTGTGTTTGGATGAGAAAGGCATTTCTAAAAAATGGACATTTGTGTGATAAGAGAACATTCTAGTGAGGTAAGTGTTTTATACATGGGACGATTAATGATTTGGAAATACATTGAGTGATTTGAATGAAAAACTTGAAAAAAGTTTTTCTTATAAGGCATGATATCTGTTGTTTCTTAGTGTGTAATTTTTGGATCTCAAGGATATCTGTTTTAAATTTTTTTTTTGATTTGATATTGATGTTAACTTGATATGAGGTTTTTCCCATGAGTGAAACTAGTAATTGTTGAAGAGTTGATAAATAACTATTTTGTTGAATATTTTATTGATAATAATTGAAATAATTTCCTCACATTATGCTAAATATTTTGATTTATGAAATATTTGCGATTAGATCATTCATTTAAAAATTTGATGAAAATTCCAGTTTTACCCTTATAAAATGAATTGTATCATTTCGAACATAAATATTTTAATTTTACATCTTTGAATATAAAGGTTTGTAACAGTGTTCCTAACTTAATTTTATACAACTTTTATTCAGAATACTAGAGCTAAAACGTTCATTGGGATGGAGGAAATGGGTCATTTAGTAAATGGTGCACTTGAATCGCCAGAATGGACATGGGTTTTGTAATTGGGACATAACACATTCATCCATGCTTGGATTATGCCCAAAATTTGATAGAAGATCGAGGATTCAAGTTCTCAAAAATATTTCTTCTGGAAAGAGAGTTGATTCACACGATTTGGTGGTCAAATGGGTGGTACAGTTTCGAAAAAAATATTTGACAGAATTTCCCCATTCACACTTGAACCCACTTGTATCATAACCTCCCCTCCACTATATAAATTTTTTTTTTCTCATTTTAAGGTATTGAGATGTGAATATGAATATTAGAGGCCAAGGATAATTGGTTTTTCCCAAATTTTCCAGACATTGTAAGAGGGGTAGCTCTTGAAACAAGTATCCCCTCATCGAAGCCTTCTTCTCTTCATCATGTTGTAATGTTTTCATTTGTGTAATAATCATGTTTGTTGTTTTTTTAATTTATTCAATTTTCTTCTATTTTATTCAATTTTATTCTTCCCTTAATCTTTTTAATTGGGTTGTAATCATGAGTGGAGACTAGATTGGATTATACCCTTCAAATCCTTTTTTCATTCAAAATGTCTCCAAGATGACCACACCTCCCATGGAAGAGTAGTTTTCTACTGATCGATCTATCTTCTACATTTTAATTTTATTAATTTTAATCATTGAACTAATTTAATTCACCTAATATGATTGAAAGATTGTTTTCTAAAATTATAGGAAACTAAGAATGCAATTGAATAATTGACCCAAAAACATGTGAGGTCGAGGTTTTGTTTAAATTTTGAGAGCACAAACTTAATCGGTAAGACAAGACCCCATAGGATAAGTTTATATAGTAGAAATATATTCACTAAACACAATTAAACCACATTCCCCAGAATTGAAATGTTCCCTAATTTACCACTTAACATAAACTAACCATCAATCATCAATCAAAGCATGGTGTTTTGATTGCATGTTCTGAAGTTAGCCTAGTGTTAAATTTAATTCATCTATGTGGTAATGTTAATTCTCGTAGGGTTCAGGATTTAACAAAATAAGGGATCATGGTTAAATTAATGTAAATTTAAATTATAATGATAAATAATTGAGTTAATAGGTAGAGTTAGATCGACTAAAACTTTTAAATATTGTCTAAAAATTATCTTCTTGTTTTGTATTTTTAATCGAACAACATTTAAAAAAAATGAAATCTTCTTCCAGCTAACTTATTCTATTTTAAAAAAAAAATAAAAAAACTCCCATTCTTACCAATAATGTTTTTTTCTATTTTATTTTATTTTTAGAATAACTTTAAGAAGTTTTTATAATTTTCTTTCTCATTTGAGAGACGACCATGGTCAACCACTCTGCTACACCTAAGTAACCCGAAACCAAAAATCATTTGAAAACACCCAAGACAGCTCCTTTCAGACATAATAGATCATATTTTATACATATTGAGGTTAGAACATTATTTATTTTATCTTTTCTCATAGTTTTATGTATGCTTGACGAATTCTAAGTAGTTTTACGTCTAATAACTTGGACTGATTACTCAGTTTTATGTTGTGGGGATGATGAAATTGTTTTAGATCTTATAGGACCATTAACTCAAGTAATGTATTTGTTGAGGAATATGGAATTGGAGGGCGGAGATATAATCTCACCATCCATGGTAACTATGGGGTAGGAGCTATAGGGGTAAAACATTTGAATGATGTAAGGTATTTCCTATTTAGGTTCCAATTTGGGTGGTTTCCTATTTGGTATCATCTTCGTTCTAAGATCCAAAAACATGTCACCTAGTAGGAAAGAGAAGATGAAAAAATTCTTGTTGAATGCTCTCGATTTCTTGTCCTGATTCCAATCAAGATTATGCATGGAAGAAATCCAATTCTCATAGTGTGCTTCTATTTCAGCCAGACAGACTTCAAATTCATTATCTACTACTTTTTTATCGTTGAAATCTCTACATAAAGAAGGAAACTGATTCTCAATGGTCAGGATGACCACTGTTCCATCCACCAGGGAGTATGGGGTCTCCTGGGTGGAATTATGAGTCGTCGTATGATAATCCCATGGGGCATTGGGGAGTTTGTCTGGCTAGAATTTCTTGTTCTAACCAACCGTTTTATACAGGATGTTAGAGTGAGTTTTGTCGAATACCTTGATTTACCCATATTCTTGAACGTGATAATGGAAGGAATTTTTCGAACAGATGTTGTACTTTGTGCAAAATTTGTTCAACTTTAACACCATAAAATTTGTATTTTTACTGATGAGAATGGCGTGAGGGACTCCAAATCATTAGATAATGATGGAGCTCAAAAATTAAATGATAGAATGGGTCTTTACCTCCTTGATTGGAACTGCCTCTACCCACTTGGAAAAGAAATCCATAGTGGTAAAGATGAACCTGTACTAGCATGATGTCACCGGTGGATATGGTTCCAAGACATTGAGTCCCCAGACCACAAAGGTCCAAGAGTACTTGGTATTGTGGAGAGGATATGGTGGTCGATGCACAAAATTATTATGGATTTTTCATGCATCACACCTCTTGGAAAACTCAATAGAGTCACAGATCCTGGTAGTCCCCATTTGATGAGGATCTTCTCAAGACTGGGGTCACCCTAGAGGGTAAATTGTAATGTGTGGCATCAGATTCGCTCACACACATCTCAGTCTAACTAGAGATTACTATACTGGAGGTACTCGATAAAGGTGGTCCTTTTGTCCGGATGCACTTCCAACACTATGTTATGTGGACCTTGGTACAATGACGTGGAGGCTCTGGTAGTATGGCGGCATACCATTGGGATATCCTCATTGTCTAAAGTGACGAGGTAGATTACTGTCAGGTGTGCCATGTGAATAATTAGATCATCCAGATCAGGTTCTACAAGTGATCCGGCCAATCTTTCCTAGACATCATCCCGACCGTTCTACAAATGAGGGACATGAGTATTTTCTGGATGAGATTGGAACTAATCCATCATCTAGTGGGTATGATCCCACAGTGGTACAAGAATTGGATTATTAAAGACATAGTCACCGTCAATATTCTTGATGACTAGTTCTGAGTACCCTTTCCCATGTAATTGGGGAATATCAAAATCAAGGGCCAGCATGAAGCCTATAATGATATCTAGATACTTAGCCTCATTGTTGGTACAACCTTCTGATAATAGAAAAGAATGTGGAAGAAAAACGTATACCAACTTCATGAAGATGATATCCATTCACACCCTCTTAAGTCTGGGATCATTGAGCCTTCTACCGATAGGGCTGTGTGAAACGCCTTCAAAATGAATCTGCCAACATAGAAACTATTGATCTATAGCGGGGATAGACACATCATGAAAATCATGATCTTGAGACTAGTCCACGGGAGTTGGATGGGCGGCATGTAAGACTGCAAATGAATGTTCGTTGATTGCCTTCAAGGGGAGAACCCGATGTTGAACTTCTAGAGGATTAATTACTACCGAGCTAGATGGCCTATCAACATGGGGTTATTCTAGATATATATAAACAAATTCACTCAGAAAACTAGCTGTATCGCATGGTGCAGCATGTAATATTTCAATTTCTGTGATGGGAATAAAAGTGCAAGGTGGATTTTCATGATAGAGGAGTATCTAGTCTCGGTATCAATAAGTAGGCAGCTAAGATAGAAGAGACTATTTTCAATCCCCTAATTGTTCTTCTGGGTGATAAGGGTGCCAATAGATCATTCCTATGAGGTCACATAAAGGACTAGCAGTTTTTCGGAAACTGGTGGCATCAGGACGAGAGACTGTAATAGGGACTGGTTGATTTCCTCGAAAGCAGTATGACATTCCATATCCCATTGATAGATTGTTTGTTTATTAAAGAGTTGAGAAAAGGTATTACACTTTCCAGAAAAATTGATGTTGAATTGACGTATATAGTCCAAGTTTCCTTGAATGCCTCGTAGCTCTCGAATGTTGCTCAGAGGAGACATCTAAATGATGGCCTTAATCTTCTTTGGATCGATCTCAATGCCTCTATATCTGAAAAACAATATGAGAAGCTTTCCAGAGGTTACCCCAACGGAAAACTTCAATGGTTTTATCTTCAGATGGTGAGAACGGAGGAAGCCAAACAATTTCTCGAGATCTTTGAGATGGTCCTGTTGCTGGGGACATTTGACCACCAGATCATCCATGTAGAATTACACCAATGACCCATGGATCAATATAAATATGTAATGCAATGGACTCTGATAGGTGGCACTTAAATTCTTTAGACCAAAGGGATTTTCCTGGTTACATAATGTACCTTGGGTGCCTAGAATTCTGTCAAATATTCATCCTTGGGGGCTATTCAAAATTTGTTATACCCCGAATAACCATCCCTGAAAGAGAGAGAATGAAACCCAGCGGTGTCATCTGAAAACAGTTCCATTACAGAAAGTGAAAAATCATTCTTCAGGCAGTGACTATTGAGATCCTGAAAGTCGATGCAGACTCTGATCTATCCATTCTATTTCCTAACATGCACAATGTTAGCTAATCATCAAGGTTACTAGTACTCCATGATGATGTTGGCTTTGATGATCTTATCAACCTCGACCTCTACCATGGCCCCATGAGATGGGTGAATCTATCTGAGTGTTCTATTGAACCCACAATGATTTTTTGGAAGACCAAGGTGGTGGGAAGTGACCTAAAGATCATGTCCAGGAATATTATTATAACTCCAGTAAAACACATCATGATGTTGTTTCAGGATTTCCATGTACTGTTTTTTCACTTTTACGGGAATATCACCACTGGTCAATGTGGGTTTTAGATCTATCTCTTTACTGAGGTTCACATGTAACCATTCATCTACTGTGTCAGAGATAACCTCTTCGAAAGTAGGAGGATCATCATTTAAATCCTCTTCGTCATTCATGGATAAGGGATCCTCAGTGGGATATGATTCCTCTTAATAAATAGATCCCAATGGGATGCTAGTGTCAACCTGAGTAGCGGCGGATATAACAACCAAACTCTTTATTTCACATTTAAATATAATTTATTACATAAAATCATCACTTGATTCAACTTAGAAGGTCAATATTTATACTGTCTTTGGGTATTAAGAACATTACATAACAACTTAAACTAAGAAATAGACATATTTTTTTGAAGACATCCTTTACATGACCACACATATTTTTTTGTACATAGAATTTCATGGGATAAATTGAGGAAAAAAATAAGAAAAGGGATATCTATAAAGCCTTATAAGAGACTAAGAAAGAAATTACATTAGCATTATAGTACAAGTTAGGAAATAGACATATAAATGGAGTAGAAGAGAAATATGAACATAATGTCGTGGTATATCTAGATTATCATAAACATGGAAATGTGGCATCAATATTTAGCTGGAAATTAGCTTGGCCAACACTCATTGCACATGGATCATGAGTAAACCCTCATAAAACATGAATTTCCATGATTAAACATTCATTGAACTTGATTTATCATGATTAAACCCTTATTCTACTTGAAATATCAGGATACTAGTCTTTTCCCAAAGCGTTGGAGTGCTATCAGGGCACAACCTTCTTAATCATTTCATTTCATGCATAAGTGTTCCACATAGATCATAAACATGGACTCATTAAACCTCATCATTTATTACACGATAATGGAATAGGGAATTCATATATTAAAATCCATAATAAATAAGTAAATTTGAATATTTGTTAATGACCATGATAGAGAAATCATAATGGTATTCACTACACAATGACTTTGGCTTGGATAATCACGTTGCAATTTCAGCAGCATAACGTCAGGACATAAGAATTCAAAAAATATTATTGAGGAATTAGAAAGTTATATCTCATCATATGTACATTCAATGAACAATAAGGTGTTCATATACATACATGTATCAACAAATGTGATGGAATATAGATTCATAATATAAACGAATTGTATGAATGTAAATGAGAAGGGAGAAATTCATTACAGAATCTTGGTATGGTAACGTGTTTTAATGGGAGGAATTAATGAGAGATAAATAGGTTAATAATCCTTCAAACATAGTTATTTATGTATGGGGGAGGTTTGAAATCATATAATAAAATTTTTTATTGAAAAAAGTTGTATAACAATATAATGTAATTTGGAAAAAATTGAGAACGGAATAAATCTATTACTTTGAAGTGTTGTCCAGAGGATTGGGAGATTTTTGAGAGGGGATTATTGGGAGATTGGGGAGCCTTGGAAGGATAAAAATGAGAGGGGGAAGTATAGGGACATGATATATGGTCTTTTAGTGAAGATAATTGGGTTCATGGGTGGGTTTATATTGGAAAAGAGAGGAAACTATTTATTAATTAGGTTCTTGACACCACAGATTAAACTAATAAAAACCACAACCCAAACCATGGATTTTGGCCATGATTCTTACAAAAAAAATAGTTTAAAACATTATTTTATTAGGAAAATAGACTAACATATTAAAAATACTAGGTTTTCATATTTGGAGGTGAGCCACTCTCTCAATAAATTTATTTTAAAAGTTAAAATGTTTTATATGTTTTAGAGGGTCCACTAAGGCACCATAAAATTAATAAAACCAATATAAAAACAAATTGTTTTAAAGGTAAAAAATATATTTTCGTAAAAAAATTTATATTATTTTATTACATTACTATTGGGGCATTATGTTGTCATAAAACACATTATATATTTAAACTATATTTAATGTTTACCCAAAAAAATTATTGTCTCAGAAAATTATGAAAACATTACTGTAAGATATTTTTAAAATCCTCATTACAAAATTAATATTAAAATTATGCAAATAACATTTTTAAATATGTTATTTTCAATTAAAAAACAAAAATTTATTTAAAATTCATGGATTTTGACAAAGATAGTTTTCAAACATTAATAAAAATTAAAATTGTATTTATAAAAATTATATGATCATTTATCATTAACAAATTTTAAATAAGTAATATTAATAATTTATTAAAATATTATTTAATCCCTAAAATTGGTTTATTCATCAAAATATATTGCTTAAATGAATATTAACAAAAAAATAAATTTTTTTGCATAAAAAAATATTTACAAAGTATTAATAATTTAATGAATGTATATTAAATTATTCAAAAAATAAATCACATAATCATAGTGATAGATTCTTGTTATATAATCACTAATCATGCCCATATAAGACATAATGGTAAGGTGTGCGATGGTGATAGACTCTTAGGGTGGCTCTGATTACATCACTAAGGTGGAAATCTCTATCCACATACACTTCTCTCATAGGTGGTTCATTTCATGTTTAACGTAGTGAAGCTCCACATGGGTTTGGTCAAGAGAAAAGCCCAGAGATGCTACCTCCCTTTTGAACTATGACAAATGGGCTTCGTACAGAGAAATTTTACTAGTGGGTCTATCACATCCTTTGACTGAGTTAATAGGATTTGTTAAATCCCTATATTTATACTAATCATGTTATCACTGTTCATCAGCTATATTATCAACCGTCACAATTCATACATGTATTTTAAAATCAAAAACATAAAACCCAAGAAATTTGTACTTTATTAAAAAATAAAACCTGAAAATATATGTTATTAGATCAAGAAGAAATTTCACTGATAAAATATTGGGTCGTTACAATCTTCCCCCATTATGAAATTTCACCCTGAAATTTTTTTTCCCACACTCAAAAAATTTGGGTAACTCTGCATCATCATTTCCTCTAATTCCCACGTATCCACGTCATCCAGGTGGTTTTTCCACAAAATCTTTATATGGGGCATTGTATTTTTTTCGTATAATATTTTTCCAATGATCTATGATGTTCACTTATATCTGTTCATATGAGAGGTCATTCTCCAATGGTACCACCAATAGATTGAGTACATGTGATTGTCTAGGTAAGTACATCCTCAATATTGATTCATGGAATTCATAATGTACTTGAGATAGGTTCATTGGAAGTTCTAGTCAATAGTCCACTACTCCAGTTCTATGAAGGATCTCAAAAGGGCCAATGTACCTGGACTAATCATTCCCTTCTTCACAAATCTCAGAAATCTCTTCCATGGTGTTATGCGAAGGAATACCATATCTCTGACATCAATATCTAGGTCTCATCAATTATTATCTGCATCGCCCTTCTGTCAACTCTGAGTAGCTTTAATGTGAAACTGGATAGTCTTACCCTTCTCCATCAAATCTATGACCATTTCTGGGCCAAGGAGTTTCTACTTTCCAACATCATCCCAACATGTCAGTGTTCTTCACCACATCCCATAAAGGTACCCTTAAGGATCTATTTGGATGATGGATTGGAAAATATTATTGTATGAGATCTCAATCAAAGTAATATGTTGATCTCATCCTCCGTTGAATTCTATTTATCATGCTCGGAACATTTCCTCGAGTGTTTTTATAGTTCCCTCAGATAGTACGTCAGTTGGTGGGTGATAAGATGTATTGATGTTTGGCTCAGAACCCACAGTATGTCGAAAACACTTCAAGAACATAGAGGTGAATCTTGGATCTCGATCAAATACAATAGATAGTGGTACTCCAAGTAGACTTACCACTTCGATGATATATATCTGTGTTAGTTGATCCAATGGGAAATCCTCTTGAATTGCAATGAAGTGTGTAGTCATTTTATGATGATCCAAAAAACCCAGATATCCTTGTTTCCTCTGGATTACTTCAGATGTATGGTGAAATAATTCATGGTGATGTTCTCCAAATTATATGTTAGTATGCTAAATGGTTACATCATCTACCTATACTTATTCCTCTCAGCCTTCACCTACAGACATACCAGGCACTTTGATCTATACTCAGTGATCTCCTTCTTCATTTTATCCCACCAATAATTCTCTCTGAGATCTCAGTAAATAATTATGTTTCCTATGTGAATGGTGAAATATGAACTATATTCATCATCCAAAAGATCCTTCTTCAACTCCATATTTGATAGTTTACATATTCTAGAACAAAATCTCAAAATTCATTCTTCATTTACATTGAACTCCCATGATTTTCTTTTTCTGATAGTTTCCACTTTCTTTTGAATTCCTAGATCATCCTTTTGAGAATCCTTTAACCTTTTGAAAATAGACACTTAAACAATAATTTCTCAATGGATTGATGATTTTTCCTTTCTTTATGATTCCAATGTACATCTTCATCAAATCTAGGAATATTGGATCCTTTTCAATTTTCATGAATTATTGAATCGATGGGACCTTTCTACATAGAGAATCGTCCACATTATCCTATACCCTTAGGTGGTACTATATTGAGCAGTCATAGACATTGATTAGCTCTATCCATCTTCTATTGGACATGTTTAACTCTTTCTGTATGAATACATACATGAGGATTTTATGATCTGTGTATATTTCACACTTCAACCCAAATAGGTAATGCCACCAAATTTTCAAATAGAACATTACTAGAACTGACTACAAATCATGTGTTTGATAGTTTTTCTCATGAACCATCAATTTCTATGTAGCATAGGCAATGAATGTATCAATTTTCATCAACACAAAACCCATTCCCTTATTTGAAACATCACTAAATATCACAAAACATTCCCCACTTGTGGTTAGTGTGGGAATTGAAATAGTGATACGCCTCATTATCATCTTCTTGAAGCTCTCTTTGCATTCATCACACCAGGAAAACTTTTCCCCCTATCATGTTCGCTTGGTAACAGTGTTTGAAAATTTTGGGAAATTTCTCACAAATCGGCGATAATATCCAGCTAACCCTAGGAAGCTACAAATATATGTTACCAATGTTGGCCTCAGTTATCCCTTAGTTGCAGCTATCATAGAGGGATCCATAGATATCCCATTTCATTTGATGATATGACCCAATAATGAGACCTCCTTTAATCTGAAGTCACACTTGCTATACATTTTATATAGAATATCCTTTTGAAAGGTATCTAGTATAGTGCTTAGATGCTCCTCATGATCCTCCGTAGTTTTGACGTATATTAGAATATCATCTATAAATACTACCAAAAATAATTCAAGGTAATCTATAAATAATCTCTTCATCAAGTCCATGAAAATTGATGGAGCATTAGTGAGTCTCAAAAGGAATTACTATGATTTCATAGTACTCGTACCTTGTACGAAAACTAGTCTTGGGGATATCCTTCTTCTTCAAACATACATTGTAATATCCTGACCGTTGATCCACCTTGGAGAAGTATCATGCTCCATGTAGATGATCAGAAAATTCATTAAATCATGGAAGAGGGTATTTTTCTATTATCGTGATTTTTTTGAGCTCACGATAATCAACGTATAGGTGACTTGACCGATCATTCTTCTTGACAAAGAGGATTGGTGCACCCCATGGTGTAGCACTTGGGCGTATAAACCCTTTATATAGATTCTCATTTAGTTGTTTCTTCAGCTCCTCAAGCACTACAAAAGGAATTATATACAAAGTATTGGATATTGGAAACACCTATGGTATAAGATCAACTGAGAATTCAACACCTCTTCATGGTGGAAGACCAAGATATTCCTACGGATTCTCTATAGGGAATTATCTCACAATAATAATGTCTTCAAGGATGGTTTCCTAAATAGACTCAATCATTTGAGCACGATATTCCTGCTAATAGGGCATTAATATTCATTCTTGAGATGACTGTGCTAATGAAAATCCAGCCTCCTCCTTGTAGTTGTACT
This sequence comes from Viscum album, assembly GCA_963277665.1. Lineage (NCBI taxonomy): Eukaryota > Viridiplantae > Streptophyta > Magnoliopsida > Santalales > Viscaceae > Viscum > Viscum album. The sequence continues at coordinate 1,197,747,746 of OY728139.1, forward strand.
GAATTAGGGGTCGATTCGCCATATGGAGAGTGATTTTCCACTCATGGAAATTTATGATTGATCTATATAGGGAAATACAATCCATTCCAATATTTGCATTAAATTCCACTAGAGAAAGTATGACGAGGTTCATCGGGATGTTCAACCCCCAAATTGTCATAGGGGAGGAGTTATATTCATTAAATGCAATGATTTCCCCATTTTCCATTCTCACCAACTTCTTTACTTTCTTCATTTTTGGTGGTGTAAGGATTGTTCTACTAAACATTCAAGATATAAAAGAATGCACATAACTAGAATGAAAAAGTATGTTCTATATTATATAATTAATAACAAGTGTACATGTCACCACTTCATTTTTAGGGATCATTTCGGTGGTAGTGATTGAAAAATATCACCCTTGCTTCCTTGGTGGTTCTTGGTTGGCTATGAAATCCCTTGTCATAGGGCACTAGTTTGAAACATTCACTGGTTCATTGTAATAGAAGCAATGAAAAATGATTTGAGAGTCTAATAGCGGTTTCATATCCTCTATCACAGCCGCAGGGTTTTCTTGTCAGTAGTAAATGTCTAGGTGCCCTTCTCTTCTACAACTAAAGAATTTCCTCATACCCTTCACGCAATTCTTGAGGTGCTTCTTTCAACACATTTTGAAGGAGGGGTTCCATATTTTCATAACCCCATTGTATTTGTCCAACGAACCTCTTGAATTAATTCCCACCTTAAGCTTATTATCCTTATAATACCCCTTAGACTCTCTGATCTCCAATTCGACTTTTAGGGTACATCTGAAAATTTACTGCTAGTTCTCAAAGTCACAGATCTGTATGGATTTTCGTAGTCTTGGTTTTAGTCCACCAAAGAAGAGGTCAACCATGCATTCAAGGGTAATGACAAAGCCAAAGGCCTATGATGAAATCCTTGTGATGTTTTTCTCATTCTCTTTGATAGATTAATCGTCTTTTTTCTTGAGGTAATATATTTCCCCTTCCATATTTAGTAAGAGGGTGTGAGTAAATGTTTTATCAAAATACATTTTCGAAAAATCCATCAAATTGAATGGCGTGATTTCTTCCTCAGGTTTCGTATTTTTTTATCAATGTACACTATTGATCAACTTCACCCTCCATCTGATAAGCTTCCAAAATAACCTTCTATTGTTCGGAACAATGAAGGATAGAGAATATCTTTTCAATTAATTTGATCCATTGTTCGAAAATTGAGGTATCGTATGATCCATTAATAGTTCGAGTCTGTTGTCTCATTAATATCTTGATTGCGACTTGTTATTTCTTGGGGGGGGGGGGGGGGGTTGAACATTCCTCTTGACCCGTGTTTTAATTTAAATACCAATTTAACTGAGATTGTATCATGATAATGTTCATGATTCCCACTCCCGACACTACTGGAAATGTGACCTTTCCCAACACTTCTATACCCCCTTTCCCAGCAGTTTGGCCAAACTGTTGGGAAATCCCACTTTTTGGCCACTTTTCCTAACGGTTTGCTAGAACCGTTGGGAAAGGGTAGGCTTTCCCAACAGATTGGACAACCCATTGGGAAAATTCCACTTTGTGGCCACTTTTCCCAATGGTTTTGCCAAACCATTGGGAAAGGGTAGGCTTTCCCTACGGTTTGGGAAAACCGTTGGGAAGAGTCCAATTTGTGGTCACTTTTCCCAACGGTTTGGCCAAACCGATGGGAAAGGTCACCAATATTTCAACATCCATAACAAGCTTCCATGGACCTATACCAACGATTTTAAAAACCGTTGGTATAGTTACATACAAACAGTTTTGACAACCATTGGATAGGTCCTTTGATTTTTTATCGGATCCTCTTAACCAGAACATTCTATAAATGAACATTTAAAATAATTGTGATAATAAATATATATATTTATGAAATTATTTTCAAAAAAGTCATGTTAGGTTAGTGGTTAGGTCATTCAATGATAAACCGGAGGTCCTGGGATCGAATCCCAGCGAATGTTTTTTTTTGGAAATACATACACCAACGATTTTAAGGAACCGTTGGTATAGATTTTCATATTACGTATACCAACAGTTTTCAAAACCATTAGTATAGGTATATACCAACAGTTTTCCAAAAACCGTTGGTATAGACCTATCCCAATGGCTTACTTGCCTACAGTTCTCCAAAACGCTGGTATAGGATATACCAATGGTTTATAGGCCTATACCAATGGTTCCAAACCGTTGGTATAGGTTAGTTTTCCATTAGTGCAATGGATTTGGCATCTCATTACAACAATCATCACAATGATCCTAACATCGGTTGTCAGCCCGAATCCTCCTATTTTCGTTCATTGGAAAGAATAAATAGAATTTTAGTGGTCACACAAAAAGGTTAATCCAAATACTAAAGGGGATGAATTATAAATTACTTTTATTTCCTTAACATATGAATTTATAGGCTTCAATCTACATTATCCATGATCTACTTCCAACATTTATTTTTAGGTTCATTTTTATTATCCCCTTAACAATTGTTCATCCTACGCTTGTGAAATTACCAATCCATATCCCATGGGATTATAATAAACAATACTTTAGAAAATATCGATGTCATGCACTAGATCATTTTTTAGTATAGCTCAAATTAGTTTTTTTGGGTTTTACCCCAAGATACATCTGTGTAAGAGCCAACTCTACCTTCTCACATCCATATAAGGATGTAGTTTATTGATTAACCACTTACTAAATACTCAAAAAATTGAAGGATGTTTTTTTATAAATTTTATTATCCCTAAATCATTCACTAGGTTTTCAAATCCTATTCCCAAAAATAACTAAATCAGTCCTATGACACCAACTATAACAACCATGCTCTTTTTTTCACATTTAAACTCAATTTATTAGAAATATTCTTCTCTTGATATAAAATAGAAGATCAATAGGTCTAGTGTCATTAGAACATTGGAACATTACATAAAATATTAACACATGAAATACATATCATTGTTGAACACTTCTTTTAAATGACCACACACATTTCTTCGTACTCAGCATTGCATGGGATAACCTGGACACATGCATAAGAAAAGGGTGAGCTATAAAGCAAATTAAGGGAGTATGAAATGCATAACATGAATAATATATTACATTTTATCCAATAGTTAAATCAATGTAGTATAAGAGAAACATCAAAATAATTTCATGGTATAACATGATTATCGTAACATGGAAATGTGGCAACAACATTTAACATGATATTAACATGAGAAAATGCTCATTGCACATGGATCATGATTAAACCCTTATTTCACTTGAATTAGAATGAGTAACCAGAAATTTCAAATTAATTAGAGTTAGTAACCATTATATAACTTCACGTATCAGGATTCTATTCTTTACCCAAGGCATTGGAGCGCTATCAGGATACACCCTTCTTAATCATTTCAATTCATGCATAAGTGCGCCACATAATCGTACAACATGGATTTATTAAGCTCCATAATTTATTACACAACAAAGGAATGAGGAAATAGTAAATGAAACTCTAAAATCAATAAGTAAATTTTCATAAATTTGAAAAACCTTGATAGAGAATTTGGCATGGTATTCACTACACAATCACTTTGGCATAGAAAATCACGGTGCAATTTTTGCAGCATAACAGCGTGACATAAGAATTCATAAAAAATTGTTAATGGGAGAGAAAGAGTTATCTAATAATATTCATAGGAAATGGATAGTATGGTCTTCATATAGATACATTTCCCAACATTTGTAATGGAATATAGATGCATAATATAAAAGAATTTCTTAAATGTTAATAACAAGAGAGAAATTCCTTATGGAATTTTTGCATGGTAACTTGTGTAAATGGGAGGAATTAATGAAATATAAATAGGTCTCTTATTATTCAACCATAAGAAGGAATGTATGGGGGAGGTGTGAAATCATACCCCAAATTTTTTTATTTTAATCATAAGGTTATAACAATATAATGTAATTTGGAAAAAAATGAGAAAGGAAGAAATCCCTTACATAGAAGTGTTATCCAAAGGATTGGGAGATGCTTGAGAGAAGATTAATTTGAACTTGGTGATCATTGGGAGGATACTAGATAAAGTAGGGAAGAGTAGGTATATACTACAAGGTTTTGAGTGAACATAATTGGGAGCTTGGGTGGGTTTATATATGAAAAGGTTGAGAATTCTTTATTATTTATGTTGTAGACACCACACATTAAACTAATCAAAATCAAAAACCAAACCATGGGGTTTTACCCTATATTTAGCCTAAGGGTAGTAAAACAATTATTTTATAAGTCCAATGGACGACTTTATTAAAATATTAGGCTTTCTTATGCAGATTTGAGTCAGACTCGCTAAGAAGTCATTTTAAAAGTTAAAATGTTTTATATGCCTGGGAGGGTCTACTAAGGCACCATAAAATTAATAAAACAAATCTAAAATCACATTATTTTAATGGTAAAACAAATATTTATTGAACATATAGTTTATAATTTTTTATTACATCACGATTGGGTCATTATGATGTCATAATACACATTATATATTAAAGCGGTATTTAATAATTTCACCAAAAATCGAATGTCATAGAAAATTATGAAGACCTCACTACCGGATACTTTCGACCACTTGATTGAAAATGTAATATTAATTTTATCTAAATAATTTTCTAAATATCTTCACCCTCCCTTTTAATCTAAAAACTGATATTTATTGAAAATTCATGGGTTTTGATAAAAACTGTTTTCAATCCTCAATAAAAAATACAATTGTTTTCATAAAAATTATATGCTCCTTTATTTTTAATAAAAAGTAATTTAGTAATAATAATATTTTATTAAAATATTTTTTAATTCCAATAATCCATTAATTCATCAAAAATTGATTTCTTAATTGAATATTAACAAAAAACACTATTTGTGCTTTAAAACGAATTTACAAAGTATCAATATTGAAATGAATGTATATTAATTATACAAAGAATAAAGTACGTAATCAAAGTGATTGTATTATGTTATATAACCCATTATAACACATGCATATGACGGAAGGGTAAGGTGTGTGATGGTGATAGTCACTTGGGTGGCTTGTATTACATCGCCTGGGTGGTAATCTCTATTATCTTCCACTTATACCGTAGGTAGTTATTTTCAAGAATAACGTGTTGAATCTCAGCTTGGGATTCGTAAAAGTTGAATCCTTGTGACACCACCTCCTTTCGAAGCTTTAGAAAACGGGATTCTTATGGAGCTATTCTACATGATGAGGACATCTATTTCTTTTTTTTTTGAGTAAATTGGATATGTTAAATCCCTATATTTATACAAATCATGTGATCAATGTTTAATGGATATATTAGAAATTCCCTCAATTCATAACGGTATTTTAAAATCCAAAAACATAAAACCCTGGAAGTGAATATTTTGTATAATTATTTTATATAACAAAAAATTTAATTCGATAAATAAGAAATTTCATTAATAATGGATTGTGTTATTACTGTGGACACCATATCAGGGTCTAATGTGTTGCCCAAACCATAACTATGAATGATGTCAACACAATCTCATCTGGTCTTTGGCCCAAGGGTCAACAGATAACGATATCAAATTAATAGTTTCATGTCAGCTTAAGCCAACTAATCCCATCCCAGAAAAACGAAAAATTAGGATGTATTTCCGATTCTAATGGTTGGACATCCCAATAACTTATTGAAGTATAGGGAGATAAGACAACCCATGCCTAATTTGTGTTGGAATAAGAGATAATAATCCAGCGTCTCATAGAATTCATAATGTGCATCCCCCTTATTCTAGAAAAATCAAATCATTTCCCCACATCCAGGGTTATAGACTCCAATTAGTGGATTGAAAAAATGTAGGCATCATCTAGGATTGTCCATTGGTTAGTTTTTGTTGTAGAATATTCAACCTCATTTTCCTGAATCTTCATTTCCTTTCTCTTGTAATAGTCAGCATCCATGTATTGAGCTTCACAAGAGGCAATGGGAGATGAGTCACCTTGGAGTACGCCCACTTGACCATTAATGAAGTACATAAGGAATTAGTGATATGATGAAGGGACTGTCACATATAGGTGAAGCGATGCCCTACCCAAAAAAGCATTGTAGGCGGTGTCCTGAGAGGCAAACATGAACTCCGTGATGGATACCAGACCAAAAAATTGTGTCTTCAGGTGGTTCTTTCCAACATGTGTCAATTCCATCCTATCATAATATTAAATTTTTATTTCATAGGGACTCAAATCATCCTCACACAGCCACAAATTTTGAAGTGTCTTCATAGGTATTAGGTTCATCCCATATCACATGTCGACAAGACAATGATAAAAATCCACTCTATTGAAGTCTTCGGTGATGTAAAATGGGTGGATGTTCCCCTGTATGGGAGAGCATTAATTTTATACTGTGAAAGAAATAATGTATTGAAATTCATCATGCTCGGATTCCTCCGCATGGAATGATTTTGCGAATGCTACATCCATCTCAAAATGGAGGGGGCTTCTTAAAGATTCAATGAAGGATTCATCTATATTCGCAGACAGAAGAAGATCATCAAGGATGGGCAGCCTCACTGGAATGTTGGAAAGAAGAATTAGGATATCATACATCGGTGCCAGATGTGTTATTCTACTTATAGGAGGTCATTCTGTGGCATGAGGTATGACCATCATTTTTGGATGAACCAGTCACCATATTGTACTAGGAATGTCTCACTTCTCACTAGTCGAAACACGTTTCGAAACCAATAGATAAGGGACAGATGACCGCAGCTGATCTATAACACATCATGGATGATTGTAGTAGGAGTGTGGTGGCTCTTCAAGATCAAATAACATAAATGGTGTTGATTTTGGACCTGATGATACCAGATTAGAAGGCTACACATGCAGAGCTCTACAATGGGCCTATTTTCTTGTTTTGGTGGCATGTATAGCCTACCTGAAAGTATTGACCGAGGTATTCTAATGACCTATAGAGCCAGGAATCCTTTGAGGTTGGTGAAGGAAGGGGACATTGGGAGGATCTGTCTAGCGCTCCTCATTGTCAATAATCATGTAGGGGTTAACCAGTGTGACGGTGTTAACCAAAGCACAACCATGATCATTATATAAAGAATCATACACCAATAGACAGATCCTAGGGGAAATATCCATATCTGAGGGCATGAAGTCACTGAGAGTACGAGATGTTGATGACATTAGTGGGGGGCTCTGTTTTACCTTGTTCTCTGAACAGTGGACCTTCTGAGATAGGGAAGGCTGGGATGCCGACATAGAAGTAGTAGCTACAGATGACCCAATGACTTTTGAATTATCAAGTCGATTTAGACAAGCATGGAAAATACCATGGGCACATGTGGCTGCCTTACACGCCATCTGGTTGTTATATTTTGGAGACCTGTGGTAAGGAACCTGGTGCCACTCACCTTCGCTATAACAATCTCTATCAAGCTTGAGGAATACATATGCCACCTATGTCGGAGCAAGGCCGAACCTGACTATGTTTTTTCAACCTAGTATTTACACTAGTATTTATTCATATAGCCTTATTTTGAGGGTGTTCCCAAGGATTCAATGATTGTGGCAGTAGTTGGGGTGATCAGTGAGATCCACCTCTTCGGGCCTCATTCAATCAGGCCAAAGAAGAGTTCCATGTTCAAAGGAACATAAGAAATAACTGGGGACTTGAGACACCATTAGTTAATAGGTTGGTTTTCTATTATCCAGGAATGGGGATTTGGGAACTTGGCCATGATGAGTGGCTATAGGAGCATGTCGATGAGGTGGAACCTGGTTATCTCACCTAGGTGGTGGTGGAGCGTTACGCGGGGGCGCCTACCGATTTTATGGTGGGCGCTGCTATGCTAGAGGTTGTTCCAGAGGTGGTAGGACTCTACATGGAAATGGAGTTGTCTCCATTGGTAATTAATCAGGTTTTCTTGGGGGCCTCTATTTAGTCCACCACAGTGGGCTCGGCCTTAGCAGCCCCTCTTGTGGAAACTGTAGGAGGCAACAGACATGCCTACTTTGCCAGCTGCAATGAATCCTCTAGATAATGGCCCTTATTTAAGAAATCCCAGAATCCCATAGGGTAATTTTGAGTAATTATAGATGGGAAATTTTCAGTTTTTACATTCCACACACACATTGTAAGTAGTTGTTCCTGAGTCAGTGACATATCAAGTGAATAGGTGGGTCCTTTCCACCGGGTGACAAAGTCCACAACACGCTCGTCCGGCCTCATCTTGCACTTAAAGAGGTATAAAATACTCATATTATAGGTGTTAGAGCTGAAATGGTAATGAAATTTCCTATTTATATTTTCCAAGCCATCTACCGACTCAATGGGTAGCCGGATGTACACAAAAAAGCAGGCCCTTCCGATGTCTGTATGAAACAATGGAGTTTTGTGAGCTTCTACAATGCTGGAGTTCCCATCATAGGTCCAAACCATGAGATTAAGTTGACCAGATGCTGAAGCTGGTCACCCATCCCATTAAAGGGGGATAATGTGGGGTTTCCGAAACTAGGGGGTGCTGGAATATCATCCACCCATGCCGGATATGGCTTACCATTGGAAGGTATTGCCACCAATCTAGTTTTCAATGACATGAGATGGGAAATGGGGGATCCCATTGGAAAATCTAGATGTGTATTCTTGACTTCAAAAGGATCCCTAACCACTTGTGCCATGGCAGGTACTTCTACATGATAAGTAGGAAACTCGACTCATGGGGTGGCTGTTGGGATGACCTATGGAGCGGCTGGGGAAACCTAAGTCTGGTTCCAAATATTATCACACCATTTAGGTGGATCTAGTGATACTTATCATTCCCTCTTGTCATATGTCCCGATTTCTACCCAATCTATGTGGACATGATGTCCCTAGCTACCTATAGACAAATATGTAGGCAGAATTTGTACCTACTACTGATGCATTGACCATGGATTATCATAGCCTTGTCGTCGCTATATTTTTCATTCAGAATTGTTGTCATCGATCATATTCTTATCCTCCTAAAGATGTTGAAGCTGTGCATCCTTTTTTAGATTATCTTCCATCTTTTTCACTGAGCCAGATGGGTCAGAGGGTTTGACGGACCCAATAATAATATGGCCATTATTTGGATTCCGGCTGAGGGAAAATGACTTGGTGGGCATGGGAAGACCTAGTTTATTTCTCTGCTGGTGAGTAACCCTTCTCAGTGGATAAAATAGTTGTGAAACTCCACCCTAAGGTATGTGAACACCTTGTAGTTCTGTATCATTCACTTCCATTGAAAATTTGGCCATGTTAACTGCAAGTCTACCAAGGGGAATATCCTCAGTATCTCCTAGAAGTTAGGCTGATGGAAAATCAAAATGAAATAGAAGGTGACATACTACCCCCAACCATAGAACAGAATGTGGGGGGAATCCCCCTTGATAATTCTGTGGAGCACTTTAATTCACTGAACACATCTTTTTAGGAGGGTTAGATGGTGACTCGGTGAATAATGGCTTTGGGATATAGGGAGTACCTCTAAGTCGACCATACAACATTACTGGTAAACATCATCAATGTGTTCTTGACTCTTGGTGTATGCAAATTGATGATAAAGGAAAGGGAAGTGGATCTCCCATAGGGTTTCGGAAAAACACACAACTTCCTCTTGAGTAAGTGATTCTGACACACTGATGTTTGTGGTCTCAGATGAAAATAATATATCTGAGAAATGATCTACTACAAGAATTTCCAACAAGATCCTCAACTCAGAATCAGAATTTGGCATATTTATTATCTATTCTTCGACTGGGGGTGGATGCTGGACCAGTGACAGAACTAAATCAGACTGCTATGACAATGGACTTGCTAGTGGAGAATACAACGACTGAGCTAACAAGCCACCTCATCTTGGGCTATCCTGCGATGAATGCAATGACTGAGCCACCACATCTTGGTAAGACGGAATGATGACCATGGAATCTAGCATAAGGAATGTAGTAATTAATGGTGTCTATGTTGTTTTTTTTCCTATACCAGTCCCTAAAATAAATCTATGTGATCTCTAGTTGAGGCAGAGAATGACCCAATTAATGATAGGTAGGAAGTCAAGGCTAGGTCGTAGAATGAGGTCAAATATTCCTCATCGTGGATGTATCAGGGAAGGGTGGTAGGAATCCTATGGACCTCGCATTCCGGAATGATGAAGCTTTTGTGCCTCGTTCATACCTCAACCCTTGACACAAAGGATCGAGGTGAGGGTTCCATTTCCAATTCACATTCCTCATTTGAATTAGAGAAGAAGACAATCTTAATCATGGTTTGAAACATATAATTATTATTTTTATGGTGTTGATGACCCTCCCGAATGCCCCAGTGTGGTTTTATGGTACATCGTTGATTTTCAACTCATGGAGGTCCTTCGGACAAATATATTCTGGGGCGGAGAGGACTTGCACAAGTGTGATCTAGGGTACAAGGAGCACCTGAAAAAATATCAAAGGCAACATGGGGAGTACCTCTGTGTTCACTGGATGACGTGCAGTGGGAGTCTCTGCAGGAAGTGCTAGAGTGGGTGGGACATCCGCTGGAGCTTATAGAAGAATGGGAAGGGCCTCCATTCTTTTTTTTCATTGACATAGTCAGTATGAGTACGGTCCTCATATTGGTTGAGCTGAACATGGGTAATACCTCCGTGTTGGTTTCCCATGATGTGAGACAGACCTATAATTCTGTGATTTTTAGGATGAGGAGGACCTTCTTCAATTTTTATTAGAACATGGGGAAGACCCTCACATAGATGATTGACTAGACAAGAATCATCTTCACATCGACATCATATGACAGGATGAACGACTACATACCCGAGGTCACAGGTGAGAAATTGGTTTCTGTACATGGTGTCAATTCGGCCGGGAGGACCTTCGCTCGGATTGATGGTGTCATGGGGAGAACCTCCATGCTAAGATTGTGAGTGGGACAGACCTACACTCCCATTGGTGGTGGGATGGGGAGGACCTCTATATAGGATGTCGACGCCACGAGTTTTCCGGCAATGGATGTCAATTATGTTAGTAACCAAGAGATTCATCCCAACCTACTAGCGGGGCGGTTGGGATATCGATCCAGGATGAGCATTTAAATTCCCCTTCTTAGTATGAAAAAGAAATTTACCTTATGCGTCGGCAGTGGGAAGGGCCACAGTAGCCGTTGATGATGATGATACCCCTTGGCGGGTGTTCTCCTGAGATTGTGCCCGACGCTGGCATCAAGTTAACAATAATGGGGCCATTAGTGAGGGTGCATAACTCAGTTTCTACTCTACTATTGGGGTTGGGAGGTAGCAATAACGTGGCCTAGTTATTTCCCATCTTTTTTGGCCACTAGTACAGGATTACAGCTAGGATAACACATACATACTTAATCTCACTAGGGTAGGGAAGGGAGTCTTCAATGCACTCATAGGAGAGGCTCCCAAAAATAGTAGTAGGTTAGAGATGGGAGCAGTGGATCCCTGTGTGGCCTTTTTGGTGGTGGGGATGATGAGGTATAGAATCCTCTATGTCTTATTGGTCCATAAAACATGTTGGTATAATCCCCACATCCTCGTATCGTCGAACAAATTCATTAATCATCCCTCTCTAAATAATATTAGATGAGGAGATGGGGCATGGATGCCCATTGGCCATGGATGTGGAGTCCCCTATGGAAGAGATGAGTCCATGTGGGATTGTGGAATTGATGTTTCCCCGGACCCTATATTGGGGGTTAGGTGGTGATCGGTTTTCTATCATGACAGATTGGGTCCTATAAAGTAGGGAGGTTCATCCATTAGTGTTGAATGGAAGGAAAGAGTTGTCCAGTTCCCCAATGCCATTATGCCTTCCATGGATGGTTAGAATGATCCACACTTACGACATCACAGACTTGGATGTCCAATGTTTATCTATCCCAATATCTTGTGAGTTTCACGACAGAACCACTATTTTCATGGAAGGACCTGGTGCTAGATAAATTGATCCAGGGACACACTAATCCATTAATTTATCAAACACATCTAGTCTCTACTTTGAGGGGAAGAACTTCACATTGGGTTCAACATTTCTGTTTCGGAAGCTTTCACAGGGTCCCACATCTTTTCGTCTAGGAGGCACTGATTTTTTCTTAGCATTACCACTTTCCAAAGGTTAATAGAATTTTTCCCTTATTCAAGGACATTTTCTCCATGATTGAAATGAGGTGATGGGATGTTAGTTCTTCCATCCAGGGATTCCTCCTCATATGTAGTCACCTTTTCTGGGTCTCCTTCATATACATAAGTCATTGTTCGTGATGCTCTTCCTAGTGAAATTTCTTCATGGATTCCAATTAATTAAACTGCTCCAGTCCAGACATTCCGCAGGGTTTGGTCAGGGCAGCAACCTTCGATCAGGAGAGTAGTAATATTGGAAATCGATGGAATGTCTGGATAATGGAACACTAACAATTTTGTGTTTCTTCTCCTTAGGATAGTGCTTCTCAAATGTGCGGAATCCTGAGGCATCCCACGTTGAGTGTAGGGAATTATAAGCCCTAGGCATGTTTATGAGGTATTTATTAGCTTCCCATGTTTATCATAGGCTATTATTTGAGTTTAACATCTATCATAGATGGATTGGACTAGTTAGAACACTGATAAGAGTGTATTAGATGGTAAAAAACCTAGGAGGGAACAATGATGCTAATAATAATGTGTGGTTAGTTACTCAATTGCTTCTAGGAGTAGTGAGAATGTGGGTGACATGATCTCACCATGATGTGGCAACCTGATTAATAATTGAGATGGACATGAATGGTTGAGAGTTGATATACAATGAGATGGAATTAACATGAGGATGATGGTAATGTTTTGATTGATACTTAAAGAGACCTTCAATGTATCCATGTTGCAGGGAATCGAAGTCCACAATGATTGGTGGGGTGAAGGGAAACCAGATGAGGCTGCCTGTGAGAATGAATGCATGGATGGTGTCCCAATGAAGTATAATTTCCGGGTCGGGGAATGACCTTCCGAAAACAAATTTGATCAAGGTAGAGACCATTAGGGAACATAATTTATGTTCTTAAACCTCAGGAAGGATTCCTAAGTATCCCTGTGGCAGGAAATCAATGTCCACATAGATAAGGGTGGGGTATAGAATTGGGAAGTACCCATAGGACAATGACCTGATAACATACTGGGGCTTGTGAAAGGTTATAATCTTGTGTTATTCTAATTCCATAGAGGTGGTATAGAGATGTGGGTCCAAACAAAAGGGATTAAAACATATTACGATTGGTTGAGGACTACAACAACTTACCATTGGATTGGGGATACAATGGCTTAATTCTAGTGGTGGGTTATGAAGACCTACTGTTCATTGAGGTTAAAACTCAAGGAGGCTTCCAAAATACCATATCCAGGAGGCAAGGATCAAAACCCGCATTGTTTGGCATCATATAGTTTCAATTCATGTGGTAAAATGGGTGGGAAAACATCATAACCTCATGTAGGATGAGGGAGAACTGATGTGTAGTGATCGGGACTGATGTGTGTTGGGCTTGATCCTCAAGGAGAATTCATGGATACATTTCTTGAAAAGGGAAAGAATCAATGTCCTTGTAGTTTGGTATGATGGATATAGTTTAAGATCATGCAGGATGATGGTGAACTGACGTGAAGGGGAAAGGACAGGTCGGTGTACAGATTGAAACTCAAGGAAACATAAAACATACCTTTCATAGGAGACAAGGATCAATGTCCATGTAGTTTGGTATGACTTTTGGGGATTACACACTAAGATTCCCCAAGATGGATACAAAGGTTAGTGATTATGTTAATCTCATGGGATTCATGCTCGGTGTTAGAAATTAGAGGCACCAATGATCTGATGATCACGTCCCAAAATGTACATCCACAAAAAGTAGAGATGGGCTTACAAAATTTTAGAATCCATAGAGTAAACAAATGATTATATGTGCTTAACGGCCCATGGAGTTGGAGATTAGGAATTACTCTAGGATGGAGGCCTGATGGAGAAAAATATTAGAGGGAGAGGGATAGGGTAATGAAGGTCATGGTGCCCATCTCTCTTCCTATCATTGGAACATATGAAGAGATGGGGATAAGGGATGATACCTCTCGCAAGAAAGGCTAGGGACTTACCCCAAGATGGTTGTCCTTCTTAGCTGATAGATGAATCTCCAACATAGATTATCACATTATATGTGAATAAGATCTCACTCTCATAGAGACAAGTCGGTGCAGAGAATGTATATGGTGGGGCACCCTATGTATAATTCGCAGGGTGAGGCCAGAGTTTAACATCATGTGTTGAGGATGATTGTTCATGGCAGTTTATCAACTGGTATCTTAGAGGAAGCAGGTTCACTCTGCACCCCTAAGACATACATGACGTGATACCAACCCACCCTTGGGGAAGGGAATGCATCCACAATGCTATAGTGAAGGGGTTGTGGAGTGATATGCTGAGGGGACCACATTAGCGTGGATGTGTGAAGAAGATATAGTCGTTGATATTCCAATGAGAAGAAGCATAAGGCCATGAAAAAAATATAAAGCACCGCCCAAAGAACCTTTAAGTCACTTCTTACAAACTTGGAGGGTCTTACAGGAGAGGGTGTTTCAAAGAAAATGTGTTCATAAGAGAAGACATTGAAAGGATCGGGTGCTCCACGTAGTGAAGGGACTTCGCAAAGGGGCATGATTCATGAAGTGGAGTGGCCTAGCTTCGTCATATGGTACATATGCAGATGAAGGGTGCATTGAAAATTGAATATGCATTATCAAAGTAGGACTTAGTAGAGTGAGGGTACATTGAAAAGCATACCATTGCGAAGGAATGTGCTTCACGAAACACAGTGACCATGCCTTTGCATATGGTTCACAATTGTATAGAGGGTACATCGCGAATGATGAGTGATTTTTGAAGACCCTAGTACCCTTGGGGATCTCTCACCTTCATGATAGCCCATGGGATCCAAAATGGGAATCCCTTATTGGATAGGGGTTGTATTTGATCTAAGGTAAAATTACCTTACAATGCTCAAGTACCTTGTAGAGAACATATTCCTGAGGTTTCATGGAGCCAAATGTGATTTTTTATTTGAGTTTTAAGAAGGTGAAAGTTCAGGGTATTAATCATTTAAGATCGAGGGGTACCATGAATTTATCGATGAGGGTTGGTGTGAAGAAGGAACCGCTCGATGCGAAGCAATGTGGTAGTCTTTGATCAGCCACAGAATGCTTCATGTTTTTTCACAACTATGGAGTTGATAGTCATCCCCTCCTCAGTGTGGTTCTCACCTTGGTTACTTTTGAGACACTCTCAATGGCTTCTTAAATTTCCCAGGGATCACATAGGTCGATTTGATCCCCTCTACTATATGATGCATCTGGTTAGGTGTGTCATAACTACAAAGCCTTCTGCCCATTTACATTGTGGTGACCACAGAGTGGGCTTAAGCTTCTCACTAGATGCAGTGTTGAGGGGTTCTGCGAATGGTCTTTGTGAGGTATCCCCTCCAAGATTGGTTTTTTTCTCTATGTTATATTCCTCTGCACATATTTTGGTACCCACAATATCCAATGACATGATATTTAACATCTATTTTAACATCATTTAGTGAGGATGGATATTATTGAATTTAATTCCTTATAACTAGAACATTAATTTTATGAATCTATGGTGTTGTGACATATACATATTCATACAAATTTGACACCATTTATCTAGGAAATAAACATGTGATGTTTATGCATTATACACCATCAAGAACCATTCATTAGTTTCAAGTTTCATGTGTTCCCCATTCAGGGTGATTAACTAGTACACACAATTTGGAAAAAACTTATGTACGATAAAAGGTACCTCTAAAAATGGTTTTGTCATTTTTTCTTCCATCTGGGTATCATTTATTATCACCAATATACGATGATGTTTCCCAGAACGAAATATTGGTGGAAATTGTTTGTTACTAATCGTGCCATCGGGTTTGGATAGAGTCTATAGATTTATAGTTCTTGGATACTTCTCATATCAAAGTCTTAAAGCTCGTATAAGTAGAACACTGATCACTAATTTATTGTATATCAATCATAGGTTGCTATTTAGAGTGACAAAATGTGAGCATCTAGTCATAATACATCCCATATCTCTTAGACAATAGATTTCAGGGTTTCCTTGGTTGAATTAATGGTCATCATTTTTTATTCCCCTAGTTTTTTAGATAATTTTTAGGTCATATTTTTATGTTCTCACCCAAAAAATTAAATATAATTCTATGTAGGGGTTTTTTGGGGCCTAAATATTTAAAATTAAAATTTATGGTTTGGGGAATTATGATTAGAACATATATTGTACTTGAAATATAACTTATGTAGATCTGTATACCAATAGATGGTAACATTTTCTATGATAATGGTTTGATAAATCATATATTAAAGGATGATATGCATTTTTAAGACTCTATCATAGGCTAGGTATTGATCTCTCAAAGGAGGATACATTCAACCAACATCGAGCATAAAATGTTAATAGTGTGAATGAACTTACACTATCAATCTATCATTTCAATATATAGACCACCTACATGACGTTTTCTTGATGAAACCAACTAGGAGTACTAGGTGACGTGAAGGAGAGATGGTGGCTAATTCAGAATGTTTACATTTGTTTCACTAATAACACTTCTTAGTGAATTCATTATAGTAAACAACTACGATGGGGATAACGTACCACATTCCTTTGTTCTAGTGAGAAAGAATCAAACCTAATTTATGGGATTAATATGATCTCCTAGAATTATCATATAAAACTAAGCTAATTTATCTTCCCAAGATACAATATTGGATGTTACAATTGAATAAATATTTTTAGTGGAACTACTAATTATTGGGTCCATTATAGAGGGTAAAATATTCCATGTGAAATGCATTTTGTATTGATCATATGTGTTTGCACTCTTTTTCTGGTACTTGATAAGTGTATTCATCCATTTAGGAGATTCTTCCATCAAAGGGGTATTTGATTTTCATTATGAGGATGTTACCATAAAAATTTTATTCACTTGGTAGTTCTAATTATTAGAAGCAACATGGTGAATTTCCTTCTATTGTGTCATATGAATGAATAATCCTTTTTTGTATGGACTATAATTTCATGAGTGTTATTTAATAAGGTTATTATCTATTTCATTATGAATTATTCACTAATTATTTCTTTGAGTAACAATTCTATGTCACCATTCACATGAAACCATTGAACCATAACCTCCTGATCCATCATGAGAGTAATGAAAATGGCATAGTTCTTAGCTTTATTATTTCAAAATATTTCCAATAATCGTAATGATTATGTAATGATGGCCTCTAATAGATTAATTAAAATAATACTAAG
Organism: Viscum album; assembly: GCA_963277665.1. Classification (NCBI taxonomy): domain Eukaryota; kingdom Viridiplantae; phylum Streptophyta; class Magnoliopsida; order Santalales; family Viscaceae; genus Viscum; species Viscum album. The sequence goes on from OY728139.1 coordinate 1,197,765,189, forward strand.
GCTACACATATTGATTTTTGGGTTGTTGGAACTTCACATGGATGATCACCCAGAGGCACCATGAATGTGAATCTACCAACATGGAATGGACTAATAAATAGAGAAGATTAATTTATCATTGAAGTAAACACACACTGGTATCTCTTTAGAGATCTGATGGATGTAGAATAAATATTCTAATTCTTAAAACATGAAATCCATATGGTGATGAAAATGATATCAGATTGTAATTGCATTACTCCCCAACATGATAATCGTCTAGAGAGGAAGGTATGGTTGATAATTTTCTTTAAAAGATTGAAAGAGGATACTAGTGTTATCTCATGATGATGCTGGCATGTTATAGCCTCTAATCCATGATGAAAAAAGTGATCAAACTCTTATCAATGAGAGAATATCTGAGATGAGTGTGAATTTTCAGGTGGATATGATAATAAATAATATATCCCTTACCATTATTTGAAACATTTAGCCAATGTACCACACACAAGACCCTCTATTAGATCAGTACATGAATATATACACAACTCCCCAAATTCTAGAGGTTGATGACTAGTAATGAGGGTATAAAAATGATCACGAGGAAACTATACACTGTATTATAAGAGTAATACACCATTAAAAATAAGTAAACAATATCCAAAAGACATATAATCATTACTACGGTAACACTAGTATCTAATGTTAAACATAACTGGTGAAACAATATCAAATTTGAATAGTATACATGCCATGGTAATCATGTGAAAATGTAAAAATGTAAACCCAAATGTGAAGACAATGAGAACTACGAAGTGGGTCCCAAACCATGTATGTTTCCTTCTTCCATCGTCTATCCCAAATCAGTTATCTATCCAAGATCATTTTCCCTTACCATTTCCATCAAACAAGAAATTTATTCTAGTACTCATCATGTTGCCTGAGTATGGTTGATTACAACTCAGTAGGCCACAACCACTATTTTCTAAATCAATGTCTAATCAATAATATTTTATGCAGTTTTATAAATATATAATTACAATTCATAAGTAAGAAGTTATCATACTATCAAATATTCTTTATTTAACCACATGACCACCGAGTTCCCAATGATACCCAAACATCAATACCTGCTTCGGCCCATGACAAGTCTTAACCATGCCACATTAGCAATACAATTTTCATTATAAAACATGGTATTAAATTATCAATGTTATTTCAATTAATTATTATTGAATCATCAAACCATAGTCTGAAGCCAATATTTTGCGTGATGAATGCCTTGTATAGTACCGAATGATACTTTTGCATCAAGGGTCTCTATCTCACACCTCATGGGTATTTCGATTTGTAGTCCCTATCTTATTCAATTAAGAAAGAATGATTTGGGTTTCAAAAACCATGATTTTTACAACGTGATTATTTTGAACATGACTCCCTATCTCACAAATCATTTATTAATAATTTAAACAGATGACAATATATATTACATCATCACATGAATTGAAATATCACATGTATTCTAATTATCAAAACAACAAATATTAATCAACATTAATCTTATTATCACAATTTACCATAAAAATATTCCATTAATTAATTTAGAATATAATTAATCCAGGTCCATTAATTAATTCAACAACTAAATAATCACAAAAATTTCATTTAGTTTATTCAAAAATTAATTAGTCACCTTCATCCCATTAAATAATGTAACAATTAAATAATCACATTTATCTCATTTATTTATTCAATAATTAATTATTCATAATCAATGATTTTAATATTCACACCATTAATTAAAAAATTAATTTTCGGAATTCAAAATCACAAAATCTAAATAATTAATTTTTGAATCAATTATCCCAATTTAACACCGCTAATATTACAGTAGTTAAATTAAAAATAAATTATCCGAAATCACAATCACAATATATCACTAATTAAATAATCAATGAAATATCCCAATTCACAATAACGTAATTCAAAAATCAATTCATCTCATAAAAATCCCAATTCTCAATCAAATTATTCAATAAAATCTAAAAGTCCTTAATCAATTAATTAATAACATTAATTAATTCATATTAGTAGTTTTGAATTGAAAAATGAACCCTAGATATTATAATATTATATAAATTTAATTTAAATCATGAATGTTGGATTTCATTAATATACCACCTATCTGAATTCATTGATGAATGATCATCCAATTGAACTCCACAATTTCAACAGTGTAATGATATAGAATGAGATCATGGACTATAACATAAATCCACGATTGATAAATAATGATCCTTCAAATATTTCATAGAATACAAAATCAATGATTTAGAAACCCAAGACCAGATCTATATCTATTCAAAAAATTGAATAATAAACCCTTTCTATAATGGGAGAAAAAGGAAGAAGAATAGATAACCAAACGGGTAATTATTCGCTTACCTAGCGAGCTACATATCTTCGATCCTTACAATGAATCACTACAAACAGAGATTGGGATACCTAGGAATCTATCTAGGAACCAAATTAAATGATATAAAAATTATTGGATTTAGTATGGGTCTTTTGTTTTAATGGGGGTTGGAATATTGTTAAAACTAAAAGAACTGTAAATTTAAATCACACACCCTGTTTTCTAGGCTGGGAAGAACATATTTCATAATCGTACCCCAAAACTGATCCCTATATGTGGGAGGGATAGATTATTTTTTTGGGTGTGTTGTATGAAAACTAGGACCATCCCTGAGAATCCACACTCTTTAGGTTCACAGGGATTTCTGGGTTGGGGAACAAAGCTCTCCCTATCAGCACACCAACCACACAGTATCCTATTTCTTCCATTTTTCTCAAATATTCACTAAAACACACCAAATGGTAAAACCCAAAAAAATTTACTCATACCCTAACCAATGTGTACCTATAATATATAATAAGACATATCTATAGAGGATTAATATCTTACAGATTCCCCCACCTTATAAAATCACATATTGGAGGTGCACTCACAAGAATATCAAAGATTACGCGATATACAATTTCTGGAAACTAATGCCTTATAAAAACTTCTATATTCTATTTATCTCTTTCACATTACCATGTTTCCATAAAACATGATGTATTAATATGGTCTTTCCCTACAACACTCATTCACTCTAATTTGATAGACATATCAGATGCTCCTTAGAGTATGCATCTATCTCAATGTTGACATCATCAACAATGATCACATGATAATGTATGGGGGGATACCACCTATGTTTGGAAATATGGACAACAACATACATAGAATTGTATCTTTTTGAAAGATCAAATTAGTACACCACTGTTCTAATTCTCTCCACAACCTCAAATGGATTGACATGCCTGGGTTCCATCTTGAACTTCATCCATATAATGAGGTTAACAACCCTAGGAGAAATCCAAATGAATACATGATCACACTATGTACACTCTAGGGGTCATAAAAATCTATCAGTATACGAATTATGTCATCTCTGAGCCATATCCATATTCTACCAAAATCATCTATTCCTTCCCCGTTGTCTCCTGAATAGGACTCAATCCAAACAACTCTGACTCACCAGCTTCTATCCAGTATAGCAGAGATCAACATGGCCTAGCATCAAGATACTCACAAACAGTAACATGAATAGTTTCAAGTTTACTATTGTTATAGGTGAATTCCTCCAAGGTTATGTTATTCTCTCATGATCCACCAATGTCTAGCATAAATGCTCGAAGCATATCTGCATGCACCTATATATTATCCAATGACATTCCATATATCTATGGGTTGAAAACAAGACAAAAAATACCTATGTACCATGTTAATTTTGTATTCCCCTCTAGAATCATGAAGTAAAATATGAGTCTTAGTTAGAAACTATAGTTAGTGGCACCTCATAAAGATAGACTATCTCAATAACGCACATGTATCCAAATTTCTCTACTCAGAAGGTCTCCCATATAGGAATGCAATGTGCGACCATTTTTAGATGGCCTATAAATACCTAAACATCATCATTATTCTGAGGAATCCTCATGTGACCCGCTATAAAATTCATTATTGCACCACCCAAATTCCCTTCCATAATAGGCAATGGCTCTAGTAAACCTCGTGGTCTTTGATTCTCAGCATTCAAATTCAGAGAGGTATAGCATCATTTCATAAAACCCCACTAAAAATGTCTTCATATGACTTGGTACATATTTTCCATGCATATATGTACCTCCCACATTGATGGATTAAATTCCCACATCGACTCCCCCAGTTTTTTCGTTTACACAACAAATTAGTTACTGACATATATGATCACATCCTCATGTATAATTTTATCTAAATGTGTATCCCCACTATAAAAGAATTCTATCATGGTGAATCAATCCATATCCTTATATTACCTATCTCAAATCCTACTCAAGTGTGTAGGCTCAGCAGATACTGATACCAGAGTAATTTTCTCTTGAATCTCCTAAATCAAAATAGGCATCCCAGCTAGTAAATTCCTCTTCTTCCATTCACCAATAGACTTTTGAACTTCCAGTGTCTTAGTTTTCCTACTTAATATGTCAGTAACACTATTGCCTTTTCCAGTAGTATATTTTTTTTAATGTTAAATGAATTCATACACAAAAACCATATACACATATAGATATTCAAATTTCATTGTGAGAAGATGTAATTTATGATCCTGTGATCTGTATACATAGTAAAATTTTCCCTTGATATAAAATGTTAGTATCACATCAAATAATAATAAATCATACCCATCATGTGGCTTTTTGTGGGGTAGTTCCATTTTTGTGTCCTCAATTTCATAGTCCCATATGTCACAATTCCATCAAACCGCATCGACATTGCTCTAAGACCTACATTAGATGCATCACAATATACTTTATACTCCTCACCTGGTTCTGGTAGGATCATGATTGATGGAAATGAAAAAATCATCTTCAACTCTGAAAAATAATTCTCTCATTATATTGACCATTAAAATCTAATCCCCATCTTGGTTAAGCTCAACAGAGGTGCTTCCAACAAAGAATAGTTATGGATGAACCTATGATAAAATCCCAACAAACCAAGAAATCTATGGACAACAAAATAGTTCTAGGAGTTCTATAAAAGATACAACATCACATACGTTATATGGTTCGTCTAAAACACCTTAGTATGAGATTATGTTTAATGAAAATTATACCTAATAAATTGATAACTGAAGCATAGATAGCATGGTGTATAACCAATTCCCTCTCATTGTACTCAGGATGTTGTCAAGATGTTGGGATTGATCTTCAGAAGTCTTGGAGTACACCATGATTTCATCCACTAACACTACCAAAAAATGATCTAGATATGGGTAGAATATTCTATACATAATTTCCATATATACTACTAGGGTTTTCTACAACTGAAACAACATTACAACGTACTCCTATAATCCATACCATTATTAAAATAATTCCGTGGAATGTAAGATTGTCGTACTCTCATCTGATGATACTGTGATCTCAGGTCAATCCGAGAAAATAAAAAATATCCCCTACACTAGTCAAAAATATTTTTGATATATGGGAGTCAATACCAGTTCTTCTTAATCAAATATTTCATGATTGGGTATTCAACATACATGTGTTGTTTCTTTTCTGCTTTTATTGAAAACGACACTAGTGAACACCAATGTGACATAGATTCTTGGTTAAAACCATTATCCCCAAATCCTTTAATCAAATATTTAGATCGTGAATCTATATCAGTTCCATTTTTTATGATTAGATAGGAAATGACTCAACTCCCGACATGATCTTAATAGTGAGTTCCACTTCTCTCTCAGGTGGAATCCAAGAAAATTATTTATAAAATACATTTGGAAACTTTCCTAATATAGGTGGAATGACATCCTTCTTCACACCTCCATCATCTTGAAAAATACATTGAACTTGGGTCATGAGCTCTGCCAATTTCTGTGTCATTGGTCCTGTTCAGCCTTCCTGAATATCCCACTCTCCATGGTGAATATAGTTGTCACCCATAGGAGACGTAAAATTCACTATACTATGAAAACAATCAATGTGGTCTCAGTATGTTACTAAAAATTTCATACCCAAAATTATGTCGAAACCTAGCATATAAAAAATATAGAGATTATAGAGGAATGGATAATCCCCAATATCAAGAGAACATACCTTGAAGGAGAAGATGTCTCCAGATTGATCCAACCCATGCAACTATCACTGAAACCCCGATCAATAATTCCAACACTATTATCAAACCATTTAAGTGATGTGAAAAAACAGAATGAAAGGCAGCCTCATAAAATAAGGAACTTACTAATGTTGAAGCTACAAGAATAGTACTTATCACTATCGATGGTCCATCCTCAATATCCAAAAGTATAGGCTGAATGTCATGTAATATTCCTTCCCCTCATTCCTATGATGAATTACGAGTACCTTAAGATACACCACTTTTCTGATATTAGTGCTATTTCTAAGAATAACCACATCCACTACCACAACCATCATGGCCAATAGACCTCTAGTCATTAGAATGATATGGTTTAAAAGATCCCCTTCCTACACCATGGTTATGTATAGATCCTCCATCCCAACCTATCTATCATGGGTTCCTAGTGTACCTTTGAAGATAACCAATATTTCCGTAGGCTTGACAGGCCACTGGTTGTCAAAGAAATTGTTTAGGATTGTTCAATGACCTACCACACTGGGGGAAAAGTAAATGAGTAAGATCCAATGTAACTAATTCATCTTTATATCCACTCTACTTCCCATTAATCTAGCTAGAGTTCTCAAAATAAAGATTCATACTCTTGGAACTCACACCTCCTAATAATCCATCATAAACCACCTTTACACAACTAGAATCCCCCTTTAGGTTCCCCTCAACAATGAGATCTAATTCACAATATCTGAAAATATCCTCAACCTAAGGATATTCACTAGTAACGTATTTCAAAATTATGTTTCTCCTAAAATAGTTTTGTTGGTGATTTTTCATTTTCTCCAATGTTGGAGATAAATGTTTCAAATCTCTAACGTTTCCAGCAATGTCTAGCATGAAAATACTCCCCTATGTCCATATCATGAACTCAACTTCTCCCTCTAGCCAATCTATCTCTTGATAAATGTGTTCCATGAACATCTCTTAAAATTCATCAAAATCGATTATTTCCATCTATCCCTCCCATGTATGGATATCCCACCTAAAAATTGGTTGAACAGACAACATGTAAGAAGCCATCTTCAATCACTTAATTGTAGTAGTCTCCATGTGGTCAGATGTAGTCAAAATGGAATCAATCCAGAACTCTAGTTCCTAACGAACATCATCTCCCCAAAACATTGGAGGGTGTTTCATGTGAAACTCCCATGTAAAATCATGAATGTTTTTCACCACCCGCACTATGTCACTTTATGTGAACTGTAGGAAGTGTGGAAATTTCTCTTAAAAATACTCTCACACTTCCTCAATAGGCACTATCAGTGCCTCAGGTTCTACCATTAGAGGATAATCTATATTCATGTCCTCTAATCATCCTTTTAGAGTGATTCATCTTGAATGCATATTATCTAAAATTAGAAACACACATCATATTACACATAACACATCAATAACCCTTGTTTGTAAAAATAATAAACACAGTAAGAACCCACAAGTCTTTTTCCCAACACCACCTGATTGTAAAAAAAAGGATTTATCACTAACCTTAACCATCATATAAATATTTCATTGTTAACAAAGTGTATAGTCATTCTCATTTCTATTTTGACATTAGAAATTCATTTATTCTTCTCTTACATCACATCAAAATTATCATATTATCCTTAAGAAACATTTTAATTTCAATTTCAAAATAAATGAAAAATAGATCATGTTCAATAACATACCCAAAACATATTTTCCTGTGCTAGTCTAAAATAATGCATTTCACAAAATACTAGAACATTATTAGAATAATGCATGGAACTCAACACCCATGATATATTGAGATATGTGTCATAACTAAGAAATATATCACAAAAATTATCACATCACCCCAAATCGTGTGACCCAACGAGAAATAACATCAACTATAACAAAAAATAACAATAAAAACAAACCCACACAGGGAACTACGGTACTCCCCCATACAAGTGCATGATACTCCCCTACATGCTCAGATAACCAAGGATTTAAACTTCATACTATCCTCTCTTTCATTATCAAACTCTATGTAATTTTAATAGAAAATAAATGAAATGTCTTTTGAGACCACTTTATAACATCCCAGAAAACGTACAACATACCGCTTCCCTGATCCAATTTGTTAGATGACCTCAAGAGAAGCTCCTTATACATTAGGGGCTACCGAATCACAAGGAAGGTCTTATATTGATCGTGGGGTGACTATAATAATTTTTATTAGATTAATGCACTAGGGAAAATAAATAAAAAAAACAAAAGACATATAATCAACACCATGATAACAACAGTATATCAATATGACTAGAACATGAGATACAATATCAAAATCAAATAGTAGCCATACAATGTTATAGTACATGAAATGTGTGAAAATGAAAACAAAAAATTATTTTAACTGAACTATCTTAAAAATGTCCAAAACCACGTTTTCCCCTAATCAATTCTCAATCCAAAATCTGCTATCCAACATAGGTCCATTTCGCATGACCTGGCCTACAAACATGATATCTATTTAGGTACTGATCAAGCATCCTAACTTGGGTGTGATATTTCACATAAACAATTCATAGGAATGTGCCGAGGTAGACTGAATTTTTTAATAATAGGAATCCAAATGTATCTTCAAGAGAGTTGAAAATTCAAAATCGATTTGAAGCCCTATAGGCTAAATCTGGATCATCATATAATGAGAATGGTCATGATTATCATTCCATATCAGGGATTTGGGTCAAAAAGAAAAGGGCACAGTAGGCAGTGGATGCATAAATTTCATTCATGGGATTAGATCACATTGGGATATAGATCATATATAGTAGATTCACTTCCCATATGATGGGAAATAAGGATCTAGTGACCAAATTCAGGATTGATAAATAAGGTATAGTAATATTTTTTTATGATGAGGGATTTAAAATTATTGTTTCAGTGTAATGCCCCGACCCTAGTTACCTAGAGTCGGTGCATTATTTTAATACATTGGTATGATTACAAGGAATAATGTCCTGAAGGACCGATCAATTTAGAAGTCTTGGAAAATAGATTACTTACATGAATGTTACATTTCACTTTATAACATACATAGAAACATAAATAATCCTTTATGAATTCCATTATTCCTTTAGCTTAACCCTGTATATCAATCATAATACACTTTTTGGAATCATGGGATAAATAAAACATAAAAAGTGGTGAGCTCTGATTCTCATTAAGGATAACAATACAGCAGAAACATTCATAAATAATCATAAACATTTAAGGCAATGTATAAACCTAAAACAAAAGGCTTTTCAACATAAAATTCATCAAAATATGGAAAATAAAAAATCAAAATAATTCCATTTACTTACTGACATTGATATTCTACTAGTCAAATAGTCACATGTAATTTCAATAGCCATTTTGATAATGATGGAATGCGTAATGCCAGATTTCATAACCACATAGTCAAGGCCTTGTACCAAGTCAACAAATAAGATTTTCTCAAGTCGTTTTGCCAAGAAAATAGTTTGTCTCAAGAGACATACCAATGCATCAAGGAGATATAGCAGGCTCCACTGGTCACTTTCTAAGGCCAATGCATTCCTCATATAAAAAGGTTTAATCATTACATAATCATTCTTATTAAAACTAGCATACTAATTGTCAATATTTATCTATAAAATAGGAATGGTATAAAAATAACACGTCCCCTATGAAACATAGCACAAAAACATCAATACAATATTGAAGATTTTTATCATAATAATTCATATTCAATCATGTTTAAAATCTATCAAAGGGTGTTGACATAGATGAAAAGGATTTGTAAAACTCATTGAGAGAAATATCACTTTTCATGAAAACATTTAAATGTCACAAAATTTATGAAGGAAGGCATTTAAAGACATTTTTGAATCAAAGTGTCCCATACCACTTTGAAACATTTTAAAGGAATTAACATTTTAATAAAATTCATGTTTATATAGATAAATCCTTAAAAACCATTTTGAAAACATGGATATTAATGAGAATGATTTAAGAAGAATAATTATTTAAAACATTTAAAATGATGTTTTTGTAAAAAAAAATCCCATAAAAAAATCCCTTTGGAAACTCTTTCATGAAACATGGACATGGATAATTGATATGTCCTATTAGATAATTATGAAAAACAACCTCGGATAATAATGAGATTGTAAAATTAACCCCTACCTATCACTTTCCTTTGGTCGAGGGTAAATTTAACGTCTTGTATAATGACCATTGAATGTCATTAGATTATAACAGAACCATATGAATATTTAATATATCATACATTATTCATTTATGACTTCATAGTACCTATTTAATAATGATTTTGATGTTAAATTAACGTTTCAGGTAATAATCGATTTCTTTATCCTATATATTTTAACTTGTTATTCTAAACCATATCATTTAGATCATGATTTAAATAATTCCAGAATAAAATCCTTGATTCATATATAAAATATATTTAGACTATAAATATTTATAATAGATAGATTTATTAAATGGAAAACACAGTTTATGGAGATGATAGGTTGTGCGTATGTAAAAACGCTGATTCTATTTTCATATCGTATTGAAAATAAGTGAATAAGATATATGTAAGTACATATATATATATATATATATCTAGTATAAATATTATTTCATATATTACATATTTATAAGTAATATATTTTTTTATAATTGTCGATGAATGGTGAATGTGGAAATGAATCTCATCGCGTCGTGGGGATGGTAATCAGTACGTATGCATGAGAGACAATATCATTTCCTTAAAAATATTAAACTGGATGGTATATTAATTTTCAAGAGACATTATCATGTAATTTTAATTATTTATGTACATATTACTCTTCATTATATCTATCCAAATAATATATTGTTGAATATCAAATTACACCATGCCGTGGAGACGTAAGCCGTACGTACGCATGCATGGTGACATTATCATTCATAGGATGGAAAGAATAATGAATATTTTTATACAATTTATATAATAACATCAAATAATATATATGGTACTAGAGTTATTATTATGGTATGGTATTAATAAATAATGAGTAAGTGGAAGAATAAAAGTACTTGAAAGAGGGTGGTGAAATCCTTACCTCTTTTTTACGTTCTTCTTTTTGATTTGATCAAAAGGGCTCCATAGGTTGGCTTTCTGACCAAAGGATGGCCTCTAGGATAAATTTTGGATATTTGGGATGATATTGGGTAGGTTTTGGTAGAGACAAATGGCTTTCGAGGTCTGAATTGGAGATAAGAGGAAGTGCCCTTTTATTAGATGGGTGAGGGGCATCTTAGGAAAAGCTTAAAATATTATTTTATAATAAATTCAATTTCTATTTCTAATGTCTCCAAAATTAATTATTTAAAGGATAAGGTGGTGCGGGGACCGAAACAACTCAATATATAGTATTTATACAGGTTTAGGTCACCATATTAACATTATCTTTTAGATTTAACACTTAGTTAAATAGTTTGACATTTACCATGTCTCTTTGTATTTTTATATTATATGATTAATAAAATTACTATAAAATGAAAATAGAACCCCAATTGGTTCATTAATGTCATATATATAATTATATAATTTCTTTGGATGAACCTTATATTTTTAGGTCTATAATATTAATTAATATTATAATATTATTTTAAAAAACTATTTTATGTCAATTTTTAAACTATTTGGTATTTGTTTTTTTAAATCATAAAAGCATGATTACTTCGAAAAAAAATTGATTGAATAGACCCTAAAATGTCATATTAACCTATATAATTTTTTTAATTCATTAGAAGTATAAAATTACATTTATTCGTGTATTTATAATATCAATTATTTTTTTCTTTTATTAATAAGTTAATTACTACATCATCAATTTGTCATAAATAAATTTAATTATATAATGACTATAAATTATAAATAAAATACCATTATGTAGTATATATATATATATATTTATAATGAATATTTATAGTGTAATTTATCTTATGTATAACCCTATATCAAAAAATTTTTATTTATGAAAACTTGAATATAACACTTTTAACTATTCTTTAAATTAAATAATAATAAATGTCCTAATCTAATCCAAGTAGACCTAAAGGATCATATTTTATTCCTAAGGTTGTTTTTGGTCTAATTACACTTATCCAATATAATTAAGTCATGTGTTAGGGTAATAATAATATCATTTTTATCTTTAATTTCTCTATTTACTCTTAACCGTGTCAAATAAGAGTCAAAATTTACTATTCACCAAAAATATTTTTTATCTTATTGAACCCCATTATACATAATGATATCAACCTTGTCTCTTGGAGTTTTTAAATTCAATTCACATAAGCAGTAAAATTATGTTTTATGCAAATTTCCAAATGCTCCCAAGTGATGGGTAAAAGACGGTAACAAGGTCAATTTTTTATATATCTAAACATATTATAAAATGAATCAAATGAATTATATTGAACTTACATAGGTATTATGTTTCTAATTTGACCAAAAATAAATTAAAATTAAATAAATAATCTTTTAAATAAAAATTCGGTTTTAACCAATAACTTAGTGTTGTCACTATTCATCAAAAATTGAATGTTTTCAGAAAAATACCAAAATTTCACCTTAAGATAATTTTGATATTCTGAAATAAAAAATGAAGTCTATTTTACCAAATTAAAAACATAGAATTTGAATTTATTAATTTTAAATTAATTTCCGTTTTCAAAACCAAAAGGAACATTTTTAAGAAATAATAACTATCAAAATATTGATAGTTGTTTATGTTAAATTTCAAACTGAAATTATTTCCAAAGAATAAAATTGGATTAAGTGCTAAAAATATAATCTATTTATAAATCCAACCCATTAAAATGTAAAATTTAACACTATAAATTAGTTTGATTTAAAAAGTTATTTTCAATTAAAATATAGTATTTTTCACTATTCACCCTAATATAATGCTTTTTAGAAAAAAAACAAAAATTTATTGAAATTAAATTCATATGTCCTGATTTTAATGAATAAGTTTATTTTGACAAATGGATGATATAAAAGTATCAAATATTGGATTTAAAAAGGGTTCGCTATTAAGAGGCAGTAAAAGTGAATTTTTTTTTGAAAAATACTTCTTTTATCTGAAAAAATGAATTTATTATTAAATTTTTCCTAAGAAACTCATAATATGGATTCTAAAATTATAAGGATTATATAATATTCAAAATTCAGTGAATACTATTCGTAACTGCTTTTGAACAGCTAGTTTGGTAAGTCGTGGTGTGCTTGAACTTAGTGTTGCGTGTAGTGAATGTTGTTGAATTACATTGAAGAAATAATGTACTATGAAATAATGGGGTGCCACATTCTGCCCTCATTTAATAAATTGGGGTCTCGTAATTTGAAATTGTTCTTCGAAAATAAAATGTTGAAAATAGAAAATACCTTTGTGGGAAAGACCACATCGGAAATTGGGTTAATAAAATTTAGACTTAATAAAAAGAAAAGGGGGAATGAAAATGTCACAACCAAATTATGATCTCGATTGAATAACATTGGTGGAAATTAGAAACACATAATTAGGGGGAAAATGTAAATATTTATAGTGAGTTATTGAGGTCATAAGTCACAAAGAATTGCAGAATTGAGTGTCTCAAGGCCATCAATCTATGATATTTAAAATATCATCGTCTCAAAAAAACATAAGGTATTATGATAACACATATTTAGTTTTAATATCCATTACCTAAAGATTATGAATAAATTTCTTCATAGAATAAGAGAAGAAAATATATATATATATATACATGACAATTAGAGTTCCATTCTTTAACTAATTTCTACCACAAACTCATCTTTCACTCCTAATGATAATAGAACTTAAAAAAATATTACATTTAGCCTATTTGTATAGGGTTCCAAAAAAATGAATTTATAATTCATCTACCAGAACTTTTAGAAAAACTACATTATTCAATATAGGACATTATGTGGGACGGTGGAAGTGATACACCCTTGTCACCCATCGGTTGTGGGTTCATGTCTCGTGGCCTTGCCGGACGCGGAGGTTTTTCGCCTAACCTCCAGGTTGTCCTTTTTAGGGAAATCCAAAAATAATCTCAAACTAGACTTATCCAAAATACTTTTTTCCAAACTCACTATTAAAAATATTTAAGGAATGTAAACACAATGATAATCCTTTTATCCACGTAATAACATGTGAAAACATTCATCATGTATTCTTTTAAAACACTGCAACATCATGAATTACTATATAACCTTATTGATTACATTCATGATACCTTGTTCCTTATAGAATACATGATATTCTAATTCTATCCAAAAATATTGAATATTTCAACAATGATGAAATAAAAAAACTATTAATCAGATCCAAGGAAGTCATGAGTATCTAATATAATTTATCAAAATCAACAATCTCTTATTATAAAATCACTATCTCGTTATCAAAACAATATTAAGGATTATATTTCCTTCAACCATGTATTTTTTTCAAAATCTATAGCTTACTATTATGCCACAATTCATAGAACCATATAATCCCAAATCCTCAATAAAATAGTACTGCTGTACAATCCTTATTTATCCCCATAATTCATATAACTAGTTTATTTCTTATACAACACTCAAATGAAATAATTCTATAATAACATCATAAGAACACTAGTCATTCCACTTCATCTGAGGTAGTATCATGACATCATTATTATCCAATATCATCATTTAATTTGTACTCTAATGACTTTGACATAGATTCATGTAGTGTCCCAACGCCAAGCAGATGAAGCATTGTACATTTAAAAAAATTTTCTTACCCTTGCAATAATGTACTTAGTGTCCGTTTTCTCCACACTTATAACAAACCCACATTCCCTTCAAACATGTACCATGGTGTTTCTTCCCACATTTACTACAGGGTGGATATTCATCATTTCCCTTCTACCCCTTACTTCTATACCTTCCAGTAGTCACATTTTATAAACAATGGCATAAACTAGATTAGTTTATGAATCACTATACATAAATCAAAACTTCTAAAACACTTAACATAAATTGAACATTTTATAGATATAATCCATAATCATAAAAATGGTTTCTCTGAGGATGTATATACTCATAAACCCTTCATAATTGTTTGTAATGAAAATGAAAATTATACTAAGCATATCATCTGAGAGTTTCGTAAACAAGAGTGCAGTGAGGCCCATTGTCGTGCACCAGTTCCCATTAAAGTCTAGCTCATAGAGGTGTTTTCGGGATTTACACATAGTTACATATGTGCCAAAGTTCCCTTTACCTATTCATATCCAGATAATGATTTATTTCTTGGAAAACACACAAAAATTCTATCTTATCAAAAGTATAGGAAGTTCTTCTATACTAATCCTCATAGTCTTTCTTAGGGTGAGGTTCTCTAATCAGAGTTTATCTAAATATTGTTTCTAGTGTTATTTATAAACTTCCTCTGATACCAACTGTAACGCCCTGACCCCAGTTACCCAGAGTTGTTGCATTATTTTAATACATTGTTAGGTTTACAAGGAATCAAGTCCTGAAATACAGATCAGTTTAGCAGTCTTGGAAAATAGATTACAAACATGAATGTTACATTACACTTTACAACATACATGAAAACATAAATAATAATTTATTAATGCCATTATTACATTAGATTAACCTTTCATATTAATCATAATACAAATTTTGGAATCTTGGGATAAATAAAACGTAGAAAGGGGAGAGATTAGATGCTTAGTAAGGATAAAAATACAGCGGAATGTTTTATAAATAAGAATTAACATTTAGGGAAATGTATAAAACTAAAAAAAAAATCTTTTTCAACATAAAATTAATCATAATATGGAAAATATAAATCAAAATAATTCCATTTACTTACTCAGAGGGATATTCTACTAGTCGAATAATCAAATGAAATATCAATAACCACTTTTATAATAATAGTATGCATAAGGTCAGACTTCATAACCACATAGTCAATGCCTTTATCCAAGACTGTAAATAAGATTTCGTCAAGGAAATTCTCCAAGACACTAGTTTGCTCATGAGACCGACAGATACATCGAGGAGTTATAGCGGGATCCACCCGTCACATAAAAAGTCTAATTCATTCCTCATTTGAAAAGGTTTAAACATAACCTAAACATTTGTATTAAAACTAGCATACAAAAAGTCAATACTTTATCCATAAACCATGTATGGTATAAAAATAACACATCCATATTCAAACATATCATAAAACCTTCAATACAATAAGGATGATTTGTATCATAATAAATCATCTTCAATCAGGTTTAAAATTAATCAAAGGATGTTGACATAGATGAATATGATTTTTAAAACTGTTTGACATAAATATCCATTTTTCATGAAAACTATTAAAATTCACCAAATTTAGAGATAAAGACGTTCAAATACTTTTTTGAGTCAAATTATCCCATAACACATTGAAATTTTTTAATGGAAATAACATTTTAAAAACATTCATTTCATTATAGATAAATCCTTAAAACCCATTTTTAAAACGTGGACATTAATGAGAAAGAATTAGAGGATTAAATATCAAAAACATTTAAAATATTGTTTTAGTAAAAAAATTCCCTTAAAAATACCTTTGAAAACTCTTTTATGGAACATGGAAATGGATAATAAATATGTCCCAGTAGATACTTATGTAAAACAACCTTGGGTAATAAATAGACTGTGAAATTATCCATCACATTGCACTTTCCTTTGGTTGAGGGTACATTTAACTTTTTGTATAATGACGATTGTATGTTATTAGATTTTAACAGAACCATATTCATATTTATTATATCATACATGATTCATTTATGAATTTATACTACCAATTTAATAAATATTTTCATGTTAAATTAACATTTCGTGCATTAATCGCTTTCTTTATCGTACGTAATTTAACTTGTTATTCCTGACCGTATCATTTAGATCATGATTTAAATACTTCCAAAATAACAACCTTGATTCATATATCATATATATTTAGAATATAAATACATATAATTGATATATATATGAAATGGAAACCCCGTTTATGGAGATGGTAGGCCGTACGTATGCATATATGTTGTTTCTGTTTTCATATTGTATTGAACATAAGTAAGTGAATAATATATATGTAAGTACATAAATACATACATATATATATATATATATATCTCCAGTAGAATTATTATGTAATATATTACATATTTATTAGTAATATATATTTTTATAATCGTCGATGAATGGTGAATGTGGAAATGAATCTTATCGCGTCATGGAGACGGTAATCCTCACATACGCATGAGCGACAATATCATTTCCTTAAAGGTGTGGAATTTGATGATATATTAATTTTAAAAATACCTTAACATGTTATATAAATAATTTATATACATATTACGCATCATTATATCCATCCAAATAACATAGTGTTGAATGACAAATTACACCACGACGTGGAGATGGTAAGTTGTACATACGCACGTATGGTGACATTATCATTCATTGGATGGATATAACAATGAATATGGTTATGAAATATTTATTATAAAATCACAATATATATAAGGTACTAGATTAATTATTTTGGTATTGTAATAATAGTGAAAATGTAAGTGGAAGGTTAAAAGAACTTGAAAGAGGGTGGTCAACTCATTATCTCTTCATCAGGTTCTTCCTTTTAATTTGATCAAAGAGGATCCATAGGGTGGATTTATGGACAAATTAAGGCCTCTAGGATGAATTTAAGAATGTTGGGAGGATATTTGGGTAGGGTTTGGACGATACAAATGGCTTTGGAGGTTTTAATTTGAGAGAATAGGAAGTGCCCTTTTATAAGACGGGTGAGGGGCACCGTAGGAAAAACATAAAATATTATTTTATAATAAATTCATTTCCGCTTTCTAATTGCTCTAAAATGATTTATTTTAAGGATAAGGTGGGTATGGGTCAAAAACATTTCATCTAGTACGTTTTAGACAGGTTTAGGTCACCATATTAACATTAACATTCATATTTAACTCTTAGTTAAATAGTTGGACATTTACCATGACTCTTTGTATTTTTATATTAAATGGATAATAAACTTACTATAAAATGACAATAGAATCCCAATTAATTCATTAATGTAAAATATATTATTATATATGTCTTTTGGCCGAACAATAGATTTTTAGAACTATTATATCATTTAATTATATAATATTTGTTATAAAAACTATTTTATGTCAAATTTGACACTATTTGGTATTTGTTTTTTTGGTAAAATCATAACAAATTTATTACTTCCAAAAAAATTGATTTAATCAACCCTAACATTTTATATTAACCTATAGAAGTATTTTAATACATCAAAAGTCGCAAATTACATTTATTTGGGTATTTATAATATCAATTATTTTAATCTTTTATTTATAAGGTAATTACTACTTCATCATTGTGTCATAAATAAATTTAAATATTTAATGTCATAAAATTATAAATAAAATACCATTATGTAGGAAATCTTTTTATATTTATAATTAATATTTATAATATAATTTATCTTATGTATAAACATATATTAAAAATGTTATAGTTTTGAAAACTTGAAATGTACACTTTTAACTCTTCTTTAAATTGAATAATAATAAATGTACTCATCTAATACAAGTGGAACTAAAGGATCATATTTAACTAATAAGGATTTTTGGTCTAATTAATCTTATCCAATATAAAGAAGACATGTGTGAGGGTAATAATAATATCATTTTTTACCTTTAATTAGCCTATTTTATTTTAACCGTGGTAAATAAAAATCAAAATTTATTATTCACACAAAATTATTTTTATCTTATTGAACCACATTTTACATACTTATGTCAACTGTGTCTCTCAGAATTTTGATATTCAATTCCTAGAAGTGGAAAAATTATGTTCTATGCAAATTTGCAAATTTTACTAGGAGGTGGGGAAAAGACGGTAAAAAGTTCAATAAATAAATTTTATATCTAAACATATTATATAATGACTCCAATGAATTATATTGAACATGAATAGGTATTATGTATCTATTTTGAAATAAAAAAAATTTCAATTAAATAAATATTTATTTATTTAAAAAGTTGGTTTTAACAAATAACACAGTGTTTTTCTTACTATTCCTCAAAAATTGAATGTTTAAAGAAAAATACCAAAATTTCACCACAATATAATTTTGATATTATGAATTCAAAAATGAAGTCCATTTCTCCATATTAAAACATAGAATTTTAATTTATTAATTTAAAATTATTTCCCGTTGTCAAAACCAAAATGCGAATTTTTATGAAATAATAACTATCAAAAGATTGATACTTGTTTATGTTCAATTACAAAGTGAAATTATTTCCAATGATTAAAATTGGATTAAATGGAAGAATATAATCTGTTTATACTTACAAACCATTTAAATGTATAATTGAACACTATAAATTAATTTTATTAAAAGAGTTGTTTTTCAGTTAAAATATAGTATTTGTACCTATTCACCCAAATATGAATGCTTTTAGAAAAACACCAAAAAATGATCGAAACTGAATTCTTATGTCTCGATTCGAAAGAAGAAGATTATTTAGTTAAATTGAATATATAAAAGTTTCAAATATTGGATTTAAAAAGGGGACACTAATAAAATGTGGTAAAATTTCATTTTTTGAAAAATACACCTTTTATCCAAAAAAGATGAATTTATTCTTATATCATGTCTAAAAAACTCTTAATATGGATTCTAAAATTATTTGGATTATATGAAAATTAAAATTCAGTTAATACTATTCATAACCGCTTTTGAACAATTAGTTTGGTAAGTCATGGTATGCTTGAACTCGGTGTTTCGTGTAGTGAATGTTATTTAATTACATTGAAGAAATAACATAATATGAAATCATGGGGTGTTACATTCAGGAAAAGACATGTTTTGATGAAAAGACATGGGATGCGAAGATGTCTTTATTTTTGAGGGGCTTGTTCTCAATCTTGTTAGTGTTAGAATATTTTATGACTCAGGACATGCCATATGTTTTTTCAATAAATTATATATCATCAGAGAAATGGATGGTGGTGTTGTATTTCAGGGAAATAGTATAAAAGGGAATATCTAACTCATAAGTGGAGAAGTAGATATGTTATTTTTGTCCAAAGATAATGAAAACTAGTAATGGCAAAAGTGTCTTTTCCAGAAAAGCCATGGTTCCTGGAATGATCTTGTGAAATATTATATTGCTCAAAATCTCCCTTGATTATCACTTGATTGTACTCAAACGTGTGAGACCTATCTATAGGGGAATATCATTCGAAATAATTATAAGAAAGGGGAGAAAAAAGCCAACAAGATTTCTTGAGTCATTGCATATTGATGTATTTGGACCCATTTCACCAATGGCTATTGATTGGAGGAGATATTTTGTTCACTTCATTGATGACTGTAGCATAATGGAATGGGTTTCAATAATCGCCCACTATTTTGAAGTGTTCAGTTTTTTAAAAAGATATTGACAGGAATGTTAAAGATGCTTGGTCACAAAATATGGACGACTTGAATATAAAATGGAACAAAGTTCATAAATAACCCAGAGGAGGATTATCTCAAAAAAGACAGGTAATGCATCATGTTTCAGATGTAATAAATCCACATTAGAATGGATTTGTTGAGATAAGAAATTACATTGTCAATAATATGGCTTGAACAATGCTCGTTCAGAAATACCTTTTGGAGAATCTTTCGAAAGAAGCTGTGATGAGAGCATTATACACTTCAAATAGATATTTACTTATTCCAAAAGAGAATAATACTCCATACATGTTATGGTATGGGAAGAATCCATCATTGAAATAATTTCTAATATTTAGAATAAAATGTTTCATTCTCAATAAGGAGAAACACATGAAATTTGAATCTCATTGGGATGAAGGATTATTTCTTCTATACTCAATGAAGTGAAACAAATATAAATGCTTCAATAAGAGGCTAGGAAAAATAGTATAAATTCAAGGTGTAACTATAGGGTACAATGAACAAAATATTCAGAAAATATATTATCAGAATTATGAGGACATTGATTATTATACTAGAAGTTATGAAGATGCTCCATCTCCAATGTTTGATTCAAAATATGAATTAGATGATGAAAAAAATCAGAGTCTTCTTAGAGGCCAGTGAGAAGAGATGAAATTGATAGGCAAACCATAATTGTTGATACTGCCACACTAGTGAAAACAAAAAGGATCATTTCTCCATAGAAAGAAACATACCTTTCAGAAGTAGACCCTAAATGCTTTTATTAACCCTTTTGAGATGATAATTGGGTTCATAAAATGAATGAAAAATTTGGATAAATTTAGAAGAATTAGACGTGGGAAATGGTTCCGAGGCCAGAAGACATGAATTTCATAGGGACAAAATGGGTCTTTCCCAAAAAAAATGAGTGAAGATGGTGTCATGATTAGAATCAAATCATGCGTAGAGTGAAAAGGGTATTGTCAAAAATAGGGTATTGATTTTTATTAGACATTTGTACATGTTGCAATACTGGAGACAATCATATTAGTTTTGGCCATAGTTGTGCAATGAATGTTTAATGCTTCATAGATGGTTGTCGAGGTAGAATTTCTATATAGAGTTCAAAAAGAAGAAGTTTACATTGAGCAGCCTAATGGTTTTCTCATTCATAAAGATATGCATAGAGTTTATTGGTTGAAGAAGACATTATATGGTTTGAAGTATTCCCCAAGAGCATGGTATTCAAGGCTTGATCATTTTCTAAATAATCTTAGTTTTCATTGTGGGGGAGTTTATTAAAATTTATATTTCAATGATGAAAGTAGTCAATGGATGATGGTGCTAGTTTTTGTTGATGAATTAATACATGGTGGTTTCGATGAAGACTACTGTGGAAATTTTTTTGCTTACATCAAAAGAGTGTTCGAAATGTCTTTGATTGTTGCACTAATTTTTTCCTAGTCATACATGTGAGAAAAGAAAGTAATGGATCTTTTATTTCTCAATATATATATTCCAAGGACGATTGGAGAATATTTTTATTGGATAATTCCAAAGATATGAAGACTCTGGTTTTTATCCAGTTGAAACTTTCATGGGATGAAGATGGAAAGTCAGTTAATGTCATGGAATATAGGGAAATAATTGGATAACTGTTCTACCTGATAATAATAAGGCCGAATATTTTATTTTACACATGCCAAGAAGCGACGTATCAATGAAATCATAAGGAGAGCCACATGATTTCAGAAAAGATAATTCATCATTATATCATGGGAAGATTGGATTTCCCACTAATGTATAATGAAAAATATTAGCCATAGTTTTTGGGATATACAGTGGCAGATTCGGCTGGTTGAGTTGATGATTTAAAATCTATATACAGAGGTTCCTTTCATCATTGGGGGTTATGTATTTTTTGGTTTAGAAAGAAACAAGATTGAATTTCATTGAATACCAAAGAATCTAAATACATTGCTTCTAATCAAGCATGCACATAGCTATTCTGGATAATGATGCAACTTGAAGATATGGTAATTGAAGTGAAATCTCTGATCAAAATTCATTATTATAATTCAAGTGCTATAAATCTGAGAAAAACACCATTCCATCAATTAAGGTGAAATAACATGGAAATAAATTATCATTTTAACATGGATAAAGTAGGGAAGTGTCTTATGATGTTGGAATATGTGACTACAGAACAAAAAGATATAGATACTCTTGCAAAGGCCTTACCCAAAAATCATTTTAAAGGAATTGAATGGCTATGAGAGTCGAGTCGACTTCCCACACTTGTAAAAGTGTGTATGTGGGTCCCCCTCTCTCTTAGGTATGATGTGTATTTCTACAATGTGTTGATATGTTTTCTTTACCCTATTGAAAACAACCATGATGAGCCCTTTGGGTTCATTGACAAAGGGGGACAAAGTGTCACTATTACAGAGGTTGAAAAGAGATGGGAGAAGTTTCTAAGTGTAGCAACGAGATAGGGGGAGTTGAGGCCATTGGAGAAGTTGAAAGTTATGTGGAGAAATATATATGATCATGTAATAAGTGGTCAATCTATTATTAGCTATCTTGATAGTATTGGTTTATGATGACAAATTGTTTTTTGTATCAGTACATTATCAATAATTGGGGTCCGCAATGAAGTGATTCATTGATGAAATTTTAAAATCACTCTTGTTTCTCACACCGAGAAAGGCTCATGTGGGATTAGAGTATGTGTAGAGTAAATCCTCGATTTCTATCTTTATATCATGAAGCAAATGGTTGTCGAAATTTGAAATAGTATTAATGAGGTATAAAATTGTGCAACATTGTTGTGTGAGAGTTTTCAACAAACCCAAAGGGGGAGATTGTTGGGAAAACATCTCACATGTTGTATTCTCGGTATGTTTTGGGTGTGGTTGGGTTTGTTGAAAAATACAGATGACTAAAAATGAGTATGGTTTGAATTTTCCATAGAGAGGTATCTAAGGAGGCATAATATCCCTATGTGCGGTGCAATGGGAATGGTATGCTAGAGAATTTCACGAAACTGAAAACGGTTTGTAGAGAAAGGCAGTGCGGTACACTGATGTGTTGATAATAAAAGTGGAGAGTGATCACGTAGCAGCAATGGTGGTACTCAGATCGCATATGGAAAATAGTATTTAGTTCGATTGCGGTTCACGACGACATAAGGATCGGTATGCGGTGGAGGATGGATGGATGATTTGGTAAATCATAGATTAGTGGATTTTGTGGATATCTATGACTATACAAGGGTCGCTAATCCCACTGATTACTATTCAAATCGAATATCATTAGAACAAATTTTGGATTTGGGATTTCGGTGATGTCTAAAGGTGGTTTGCAGGGAGGAATTATATGAAAGAAAAAGTTATTTTTGCAGAAGAAATTTTTTCGAAGGTTTTTGTGATGAGTTGTATCCCAAATAAGACATGGTACACAAAAGAAGAAGGTGTGTTATGTTTGTGGTTAGTAAAGTAATTTTGTGAACAAAGAACAGTTCATAGGCATATGGTATTTCACATAGGTAGTCGATGAAGAAAAATAGTTCGTGGACATGAGGGGTTTTGAAAAGGAGGAACACAGAATCGGTATGCAGTAGCAGTATGCGATTGCGTAGGCTGAGGCACTCTACAGATGAAGGGAAGTTCACAGAAGCGGTACCAGTATGCGGAGGTGGTGATGCAGATTCCAAACCCACTACTCAGTATGTGGGTGGAGCAGGTGGTTCTCGTTTTGAAATTGGAATCTTGCAAAACCTTTAAATCAGTTTGCAAAAGGATTTTCTAGTTCCTAGCCTTATCTGGGAATGTAGACTTCATCTGCGGGTTAAAATAGAACTTCAACAGAGCACATAAATATAGTTGAGTATGTAGGAATTCATGAAAATGAATGGACATGCATTTATGTAAACATTTTTTGACCTATGAGTCGATAAACTCTGAGTGGATTATTTTCCAAGAGAAGGGAGAGAAGGAAGGGGAAGACGGTGACCATTTCCACCGATAGTGAGCCAGAAAAATAGTCATAGGGAGTGTCCCTTGGGGATGTTGTGAGAAGACCCCAAACATTGTAATGTATGTGAGACTGGGCATATAAGATCTAGCCCAATCATTATACTCATTATTTTTAGTGAGCCTTAGTGAATTTCGTCCATCGGTGCCTTGTTGTGGAATGCTCTTTGGATGTTTCCCATTGAGGGTGGACCAAGTAAAAATCAATGTGTCATGTGCATGACTTCATATCAGTTCACATATTTCTATGGGAGTAATAGAGAATTGAGTTATGTTTAACAATTAAACCAGATCTGAATGGGGGAATGTTTTAATCTATCATACCTTGATTCACCCTCCCCCCTCTTAGGGTAGTCATCTTAGTGGACATAGAAATGGTTTTTCATTGAAAACCTACAAATCTAGAAAATACAATACTGTATGGTTTTGGAATATTGAAACTAAGGTTAATAACTTTGAAAATAGTTTGTCGACTTTTTATTATAAATCATTCTAGTGAACGGTGAGTGTCACCTTACATCACATATGGGTTGACACTCCCAACAGATATGATTAGATTAATTGTAATTTTATTTTTAAACCATTATGATGTAATTGAATATATGTTGATGATGGTTGAAGTTGGTTAAAACTAAGGCTTAATATATTGAAAATATTTTTTTCAATATTTTGACATCATATTAATGAATTTTCATGATTGGTCACAATGATTAAATATTCTAAATGGTTATGCTAAAAATTTTCATTTCTGAAATCTACTAATGATATAATGATAAAGTTGAGGTGCTTATAGGTTTTCTCATATTATTAATTATATTATAGGAGCTTAGTTATATGAATTACAATATTTATTGAAAATACTATATGAATGTTAATTTCTACCATCAATGATTGGATATTTATTATCATTGAGAACTCCTAATTCTATGGTGATCACATATCAAGTCTATGATTCATCGTTGAATTTTGTTTGTGGGAATGAGATTCAACAATAATTATTATTCACCATCTAGTTTAACATGATGTTATCTTAGGCATGTGTTGGATTTCTATAAAAAAATATCCACAATAATTTTCAAGTAAGGAAATCCACATTTTATATTCTTAACCAACTTATGTTTTTTAGAAGTACAATGATAAATATGAACATAAAAATGAATCTTAAACCATTATATTGGAAATGATTCCAATTAAAATGGTTTTTTGTAAATTATAGTCGAGGAGAAATTCAATAAGATATATATAGAAATTTTACGGGAATGATGTTTGGTCTTTATTAAATAGTTTTAAATTATACCTCAAAATCACAAATTTTGGTTTTCAATAAAACTATAAAATTGTGATGCACCTATTTTAATGACTCTTTATTCTATGTCCCTAATTGATTTTTCAGAATTGAAGAACAAACTCCAAGAAAAAAAATATAATGTATTAATTCATTAAAGTACATCACCATTTTGTGAAAATGTTATTTTTGATAAGAATAAATATGGATGAATTTGAATCTTCATTGTTTATATAGATGATACAAAAAAAATCAATAATTACTATCCATTTCTCTATAATTATTATTTATTCAATCAAATAAAATGAAGTAATTTTTTGGGGACAAGGATTTGTTAGATAAATATCATATTTCATCACTGTTTAGTCATCTTGGATATAGGAAAATTTATTTAGATCTATATAAGTTTTTATGTTGGGATAATACAAAGAGTGATATTATAGACCTTGATTCCTGATGCCTCGTGTATCATTAGGTTATGGATGAGAGACATGAGTATAATGAGATATTATAATTACTATCCATAAAAAATGAAATCAAGAAAACATCATTATAGAGTACATTGTCAGACTCCGTAAAACAACAAAATTCCATAATTCTAATTTTGTTTTAGTCTATCTCTTATGATGTCGGTACACATCATTGATATTAGAAACTATTTATCTATTGATTAAAATTTTAGAATATTCAATAAATATGTTGTATGGTTTCATGGAGTGACACATTATATTTTAAGTAATTTATACTCATTGTCTACATCAATATTCTGGTTATGTATTTAGTATATCCTAGATTTTGGGTTGTGGTTCAGTACTAATTATCATCCCTAGAAAAGCAGTTAGTCAGAGAGAACCATTAATACCCCAAAATATGTTTTGAGGTACTGTTTAATGAAAAAAAGGTCTCCAAGATCAATAAAATCATTTTTTTGTTATCTGACAATAATAGTTTTCACTCAACCATTTAGACGTCTCCTTATAAACATATCTATCAAATAAAGTGAATAACCTCGATGTGTTGTGTTGAAGATAGATCATGAATGCTATTAGGACCTGATCAAGCTGAGTAAATGGAAGATAATGTTAGATATAGTTAACTTCACTTTTTATACATATATCTTACCTATTATTAGATTAATATTTATTACATAACCATACACTCTATATGAGAATCATATAGGATTTCTATCTTTCAAACAAGGACACATAAGTAAACTTGTCATAAAATATATACATAATATGACATTTATTTCATCAAAACATGAACCATTTTTTAAAAAATAATTCCTAAATCTTTTATTCCTAAATCTTGGTAATGAATCCGAAGAAAAAAGAAGGATCAAATGCGATTTATGGGTAAATAAGGGAGATATTAATTATCACATAAACATAACATGATCAAAAAATTTTGATAACATGAGAATAAAATTTTAAATCCATACCTTGTGTACCATATATGATAATTATGAATCATTGAATAAATATTGGAGGTTCATCAATATAAAAGGAGTCAAATAAGATGATCTACCAAAACAAAAAATTTGTATTAAACAAATATATTTGGAGTATAAATAGTCATCGAAAATTATTTCCATAGAAGTCAATGTTCACATAGAAGATTATATAACATGATTGGTTTCACTCCCCAAAAAATCATAGTATTCATGTAATAATCTCAAAAAAAATACAATTGGATATATTCCCTTACACAATTGGGCTTACTCAACACTGTAGTCCTATTTATCTCATGAGAAATACATCATAACCCAATGAATTAAAGTATCATATAATTCTTCTTCAAAAATAACATAAAAACCGTACAAATGTGGGATAAAGGATTATAAAATATATATTATATAATCATAATAGAAAAAAAGGAAATAAAATTGGTCTCATAGACATTTTATCATTACATAACCTATTGAAAAACAAGTTTTAGAAAAAAATCATCACTCAATAATAGCGCAAACTTTTGAAATGAAATTTTTCCATAAACATATTTTCATCATAATCATAATCCATATATTTAATGAATAAGGATGGTATTATTAGATCACATCCATAGAAAAAATTGTGAAATTTAAATGGATTACATATTATATAGAAAATTATTTTTAATGATCACATGGATCCTTAATTTTGGAAAATATCCTATTTTCATTTACATTAGTTTTTAAATTCAAAAAATTTCAAAAATAAATAAGATAAATTATTATTTAAAAATGAACATCAAAACAATTATGGAATTCTTAAAAACATTAATCAGTCATGATGGTGGGAAATTCTATTCATGCTTTATATGTTAAAAAAATATTTATCTCATTTTTCGATTAAAACATCAAAGTTCCTTATTCCGAAAAGACAATATGATTCCCTTTAAATAATTTATTAATAAATAAAAAATGGTTAAAAAGTAATTTATATAATAATTTTAAATGTAAAAACATTCTTCAAATATTTTTAGAGAACATGGACATTGAAGAGATATGATTGTCCACAAGAGAGAGAAATAAAGACAATTTTACAAAAAAAAATTATTTTTACCTATTAAGTCCATGAAGAGAGTAAAATTAAATTTAAAAATGTATTATCTTGAAAAATTAGTATAGAATAAAATTTATTAGATTCATGAGAGGTAAATAATGAAATTTAATCATCAGAAAAAAACTGTATACAATCCTAACATATAATGATATTATAACGTAATATGTATTCCTTGAGTTCCAATTTATTTAAAATAACTTTTTACACCTTTTTAGAAATAATAAATATATTATAGTTCAGTTCTATAGTCATGAAAATTCTTATAATGTCATATTTAATACAATTTTATATTTTCATATTAAAATAATTCGGTATTCCTTATTAAGAATGTTATTTTCTATTGTTTACTACTTTATTTATTCATAAGAATCATGGTTCTATAGTCCCTATCCTTGTACATTGATCATGTTAACATAATATATTATGTATTTATTATGATATAAATATCATATATATTCATTATATATATACATATTGAGTAATATATAAAATTTAGATTTGAAAAAATGAATTAAACCTTTCATTGAGATGATATGTCGTATGTACACATGAATATCATTTTCACTTTTCAAAAATTATGACAAATGAAAGGTATATATTGATTCATATTACTAGAATCATTTTTATATCATATAAATAATATATAGTGATCAAATTCAACACTATTAAAGTCAATGAAAAGAGTAAATGAATAATTATTCATATCACTTCATAATGGTGGTAGTCCACACATATGCACGAGTGAGGTTATCATTTCCATCAGATTTTAATATAAGAAGAAAAATATAATATTATCACTCATAACATATTATTATATCATAAAAACCATGTATAACATTAAAAACTTCATAATTATCATAAAAAATATGATGATGAAAAAATAATTGTATAGCGACATGGATATGGCTACTCGTATATAAACACAAGCGATGCATTCACGTTCTAATTGATGAAATATAGGGAGGAAAAAGTTGGGTTCATAATTTTAATAATATTTATTCATAATTAGTTTACATTAGTATTAATTTTATGATAAATACCACATATTTTGAAGGGAAAAGTAAGATTTAAAAATTATGTAATCAGTTAAAGTGAATAATTCTTCTATGAAAGCACTCCTTTCGATATCCTCTTAATGACATCAGGGTTTATCTCTCAGAGAGACAATAAAACTATAGAGTATATATAGGGAATTTGAGATGATAATTTTTTTTGTTTGATCAAAATATAAGGATCATCTTGGTTTTACGAAGTGAATTAAATGGTTCCCTTTCACAAGGGAGGGAGAGGACACAAATGGAATTTAATTAATGATTAAAATATAATAACATAATTAAATAGAAAAATGATTCAAAATGAAAATAAACTCATATATAATGTTGTATTTTGTTGACATACCATCAAATAATAAAATTTAAATAGGTTTATGTTGGGTTTTATACATTATCCATTATTTTGAACATTAAGTAAACATATTTTATCTTTACCCACATTAACATCTTCTACAGACTTAAGGGGATATAAAAATATTAATAAGATAAATTTATTTTCATAAACGACAAAGGTAAGAAAATTTACTCTATATATTACCCAATTTTTTTGCTTTATTTATTTATTAAATTTATAAATAATTTAATAATGTTTCAATTTCAAAAAACAATATCTCTAATGTAATTTTGAGGCAATTTATTTTTTACCCTAATGAAACAAATCATTGAAAAACATTAAAATATAATTTTCTAATATTAAAAAATATGTCATATTCATATATAGTATTTGTTCAGTGGTATAACTCAGTCATATTAATTAACATTTAATATTTTAAAAATAATTAGTTACATTTTTCTATTAATTAATGAAATACTGTGTCAACAATAACTATGAACATTTTATAATTATATAAGTAAAAAATTATAATGAAATTTTTATAATGAAAATAATTTAATAGTGATCAATATAAACATAAATATTTGTCAAAAACTTCATTATATACATAGCTGAAGACATTAAAGCTATTTAAAAGATAAAGAGTAATATTTTGTATTTTTCTTTTCTTTAAATATTTTATTGATCATTTCCCTGGATAAGTCTCCAATAAAAAATTATGTTTCATGCAATGTGGATAAGGGTAAAATTATCATCCTTGATTATAAATTAAGATGAAAAATGGTTACCATAAAATTTAGTTTCATCCTAGGGTTAATTGACATTGCATTTACGATGGTTATATATTTTACCATAATTAATATTCTTAAAGACAAAAAATAATGATGAAAAATATTTGAACCCCTAATTAGATATTTGGAATCCATTTTTTAAAATTTATATAATTCTAAGAGATCTATTTTAAAATAACCTCACAAAATGTGATGGATACAAATTTATAGAAAAAAATATTTTTACTCATATACAAGATTTAGTGTTATACCATTCTTAGAAAACAAAATTTTAAGAATGTTAAATAATAAATTGAGTTAATAATAAATGAATTTCATTAAAACATAATTCCTAAATTGGAAATGAATAATTTTTTGATGAAAAAAAAATTATTTATGTAAAAAAATGTTTTTATAAAACCCTTTATCTTACATTCAATAGAATTTTATTATCACATCTAATGAATTGATAAAAAATGAATCTATTTTATTACTGTATAGAAAATTATATTTTTATTAATTTATTTATTCATATTCATACCCAAAAATAAAACCACAAGGTGATAACTATCACATTAGAGTGATATTATTTTATTAGAATATTACATTTCATTTACACTCGTTGATTCTTATAACCCTACCTATCAATGAAATAAAGAAAATTTAAATAGAAATACATATGAAAATGTTAGGGAATTATATTATACCATCTGTAAAATGAATTTGTCTCTCAAAATTATTACACTCTAATAAAAAATGAGGTTATCTCTGTTTTATTATATATTCTGGTTCCCATGAATTTTTTTTGAATATCAGATTCCACCGATGAACATTAACCTAGTGAGTAGTATTGTTTTGTAGTAGTTTATCACTATATTCCAGGACATATAGTAGTTTTTTACAATAATAAATTTCATTCTTTAGTGGTATGACCTCAAAGATTAGTAGATTTGGTAAATCAGTTGTATACTTCCTTAGAAAAGATAAATAGAACACATATTTAATTTTAGATAGGTTTAGTTGAAGAATAAAGAGATAAGATACCATCCCAAATTGACCATGAATCTTGAACAGACCAATACACCTACGGAATAGATTTCTTTTTTTCATGAATCTCATATCATTTTTTCATAAATAAATTCAAAGAAATGCCTTTTCACAAACTTCATATTTCCAATTTCACCAATGATTTCTATCATATCTTTATTATAAACATTTAGTTATCTTAATGAAATGATAAATAATTATTATTTTATTTGAAATATATATATATTTTAGTTCCCAATAGATTTATTTTTTCAGAATCATCCATACACATCTTTGTTTTACACTTTTTTTCCATAGTGGGATTTAGAAGGATCCATTTGAGTGATATTGTGGAAATTGTAGTTGTATGAAAACTAGACTAGATAATGGTGTAAATCAAACCAATATTTTAAATCCTTCGAGAACAAACTTACTATGTCCCCCAATTTTGGAATGCTTTACTCATATTTACTATTATTCTGATGATCATAAGATATACTAAAATATAACTCTTTATGGAAATCATTCTGAATAATTCTTTATAACATTGATGTAAATAATGAATCCTGATCTAGAACAACGTATTTTGATACACTATGAAACCATGATCAATCATTACAACATATTCTTGAAAAATGATCAAGTGGGATGCCTTCGTCTATAGAAATTAATTGTACTGACTTTATAAGGTGATCACCTATAACCAAAATAGCATTATGTACTTTAAATATTTGGTGATCCCGGAGATAAAATTCATAGTGATGTTTTTAATTTCCAATCTAATATGGGTAACAGTTATAAAATCATATTTTACTGCTATCTATGAGTTCTAACCTATTGGCATAGAAACCATTGAGATATATACATATTAATATCTTTCTCCATTCTATCCCACCCAAAATATCCTTTTAGATCATTGTATATCTTCATAAATCATTGATAAATAGAAAATAATGATATTTGAGCCTCATCCAATGACTCCTAATTCAAATATTTTATTGATGAAACACAAAAATTTCTCATAAAATATATCATTTGATAACAATGAAGGTTGAAATTAGAGAAATTTATGAGCATCTTCTATTGTTCAATATCATTCTTCTATAGATCTATAATCCTAAAGTGGATATATATTTGAAAAAT
The DNA here is from genome assembly GCA_963277665.1 of Viscum album. Lineage (NCBI taxonomy): Eukaryota > Viridiplantae > Streptophyta > Magnoliopsida > Santalales > Viscaceae > Viscum > Viscum album. The sequence goes on from OY728139.1 coordinate 1,197,798,127, forward strand.
AATTTTTCAAGTGTAATATTTCTCCCCTCATTCAATATTTTCATATGTATCCTTTTATAATACATATGTATTTGAAATATTGGGATCCCCATAATATATATGATAGAATTATATTTTTGAATCAAAACATTTACCATGTTGTTATCCTTCATAATGTGGTAATGTATTGAGTAATAAAAAAATTTAATCCACACAAAACTTATTATTTGAAGCTAATTTAACTAAATATATGTTAATATATTCATTAAAACATTATGATTCATAAATATATCATGAATGAATTCATGAATATTATTCCTCAATATCTTTAATGAAAAAAATATGTAATTGACTCCAAATCATTATATGGGTAGTTTTTCTCATGAACCATCAATTTTAATAATGAATAATTTATAACCATGTCATTTTTCATGAGGATGAATCACCGTCAATTATTTGAGGCATTAATATTGATTATAAAAAAATATCCACTATTTGGTAATTTTATAAAATCTTCACAAACTATGATTCTTTTTTGTTGTCTAACATTATCTCCGCATTCATCGGTCCATAAGAACTTTTATCCCTTTGGAGATAACATTTTATGTTTATCAGATAGTCATAATAACGTTTCCACAAGACATTGATAATATCCAACGATACCAATAAATATATGGATCTCAGTCATTGTTTTTTTCTTGGAAAATGTTCAATAACATTCATCTTTTATGGATGCACTAATATACCCGCTCATAATATTATATAAACCAAAATGAGGAAGTTTGTTTCTAAAAATAATAATTTTAAAATTATTCATATATATTCACCATTTTTAGTGTCTCCAGAATAATACTCATGTGATCTTATTATTCTTCCTTTACATTGGAGTATATAACAATATCATAAACATATACTACCAAATACTAATCAATTTAACATATAAATTATATATTCATTTAATCAATGTAAACAGTGGTGTAATAATTATGACCAAATGAAATAAAAATATATTAATAGTTTCTATACCTTATAAAGTAGGATGTCTTTATTATACCCTCTATCGTGAACCTCAACTAATGAGATACAAGATGGAGATGAATCATGAAAAAGTATTGAGCTAAGTAGAGTGGATCAAAAAATCATCTATAAGAGGTAGATGAAAAATATTCTTTATATTTATCTTGGAATGTTCTCAATTATCAATCAGGAGTTGAAATGATCCATATATATTAATAAAAAACAGATACCACCTAAATTTAGGAACATGGATTAAATTAAAAAAATTCAATATTCTTTAAGATTATCTTCTTTATTTCCTACATCCTTATCAGGTCCCCTCTATATAAAGTATTTTAAATAGGTGCAACACCATGAATTATTTTTAATGAAAAAAAATCATGAGGAATCAATTGTATTCTATGAATCTAGTATAGAATGTCTTCAACCAACTCCCAAAAATAATCATACCATAAATTTTTAGTTTTTACCTAACAATTTGATATTATACCCCATATTTAATAAGAATCAAGACCCATAAAATTAAATTTTTTTCATCTAATTTTTATATATGTAGTTGTATTGATAAAATTTCATATTATTGTTTGGAATATAAATTGTCAGTTCCCTTACTCTACAACTATTTTTGGATATATATACATAAATCCAATCCCAAATTAAGATATCATCAAATTCAATAAGTGGGGAAATAATGAGATATTTAGGATGCACAATCCCACAAACATAAATGGGATTATGATAATATACATGAGATGTGATCATCACACCATTGAAGGGTTTCATTGTTGATTCAACATATAATCATTAATGATATTAATTAACATTCGAATGTTTTTTTCATGATATAAAGGAATGCATATGACTAAGCTCATAGACATTACTTCATTATTCGATGACACATGTTACCAACTCAATTTCAAAATTTAAACTTTAACACATTAGAAAAACTGAAATGGTTAGCATGGACACCATGAATCATTCTTCATTGTGATTAATATAGATATATATTTCAATGAATTTCTAAATCATTAATCATTTTTAAATCTATGTAAAATTTTGTTGAACATAGATTATTTATGGCGATCGTAAATTCAAATCCATCAAAGAGATTTGTAAATGTGAATTAACACTAGAATATGCACATGGAGTATTAAACTAGGTGAAATGTAAGGCTACACTCACCATGAACAATAATAATGGATTATTTATAATCAATAAATAATTTTATACGTCATTACCCCAAGATTTATCTATTTCAAAACCACATAAACTTATAGAATTTAGATACTGATGTCTTTCTTTCAAAACCATACTTTATTATATACCATAAACTAAAAAATTATAATATACATCAGATTGACATAATGGTCCTCACTAGATAGCTCTCAACCAATATTTTGAAGGTAAGTAAAAGTGTTTTATATGAACTATTATGACATAATCATATCATACATAGATATTACATATTATTGGATGCATATTCATTGGATAACCTAAAGATCCCACACTATAATTGAACATGCATAATATCATTGTAATAAAGGACACATATGTAACTTATTCTTAATGAATCTATATAATCTCTAATTATTCTATTCGTAACCCGAACCCATCATTGACATTAAATACCTATGAAAATTCTTCCTAACCTTGGGAAAGGAAACATAAGGAAGATATTAGATTCTATGTAAAGGTAAACAAGGGAGATATCAATGATAACATTAATATATATAATTAATAAGGGTATAATAATGTGATAATTACATTATTAAAACATACCCTAAATATAATATACTATAATATTGATCAATGTTATAAATATTGGAAGTTCCATAGTCTATGAGAAATCAATGAAGATGATCCAAGAGAGTGTAACATTTGAATAAGTAATAAGGAATTGTAACACACTTGAGTATAGAATATAAATTAATTACTATTAAAGGTTCACTATTAATAATATTATTAACAAATGTGTTCACTCACCAACCAACTTAATAGGCATGCGTAACACCAATACTATCATAGTGGACAATGTCCATTTTTAAATGTGGTTCACCCCCAATTAAAATAATTTCTATATGATGATATATATATATATATATATATATTTATCAATACACAATAAATTAAATATATGTATTATTATATTACCACACATAACATTATGGAAAACACCAATTTGTTTTTTATAAGGTCACAAACATTAATTATATAATTATAAAATAACATATGGAAAGAAAATTAGTTTCATAAAACATTTATCATGGAATAATTCATTCAATGAAATGGGTTTCATTGACTAATCATCAATTCGTTATAGAAGAAAATTTATAAAATAATGTATCTTATGAATATAGTGTTCAATGATCATAAATAATCTAAAGAATGAAAAATGATGATATTTGTAGTACCCTAGTAGTATTCTCCAACTCAACAATATTTTTTTACGTTAGGCTATTAATACTTCATGGGCTTTCTTCAAGATAGATAATATTATTAGACCTATAACCAAAGGATGTAAAATACTTTTTTGATTAATAATAGGATAAAATGTACATAAATTACAGACTAATACCTCTCCAATACTTGATGTTGAACTTAGGGGTAAATGTCATGGAGTTCCGACCAATGGTCTTGTCGTGACACCTTGCATCTATATATTAGAAAATTTAGTCCCTAGTCATAACTACCATAAGGTCACATTCTACTTTAAATTAGGCCAAATAACATACCCTTCATCAAGTTCCCTATAGAACTCTTCCTATCAAAATATCTAATGCCACATTCAGGACCCCAACTATAGTCCTCACAAAAAACATTGTCCACTTTAGGCTATTACTCTTTCATTATTTTTCAAACTTAGGGATTATAATATTCCAACACTAACCCATGGGTAAATAAGGACATAATGATATGAAGGAGATACAATGGACTTATATTCAAGAAACCCCGACCCCCTAGAAACCCAATTTTAGAATTAGGGGTAAGTGTCATGTCGTGTCATCATATAGTCATAAACAAATTCCTTCCTTCTAAGATGATGGTTAGTTGGCCCCCTCTTACGATCACCATAAGGGAAAAAATTCTTTCAATTGAGAAAAAATATATCATTGGATAAAATACCTAATAAATATTATCATGTATCAATAGATTCCAACATTGGAGGAAAAATATTTTAAAAAACACTTTGAACCTTTCTTAAAGAAAATATACATTTTATATTGATATGACTTGTTTAAAATAAAATAAAATCTACAGATATAAATAGTTTTATTTAAAGATAAAAAATATTTATTTTCATATAAGAATCAATTAATTTGGAATTCATGACCATAGTATGTTCTATTTATGAAGTATACATTTAAACAATGATTCCTCTCACATTTTTTGGAACAAATTCAAGTCATTTTTTCAAAAAATAAAAATAAAAAAATAGTAAATTTAAAACATATATAATAAATTAATGAATACTAAAAATGAATTTAAAATATAATTTTATAATTGTAAAAAAATACTACAAAACATTTTTAGAAAAAATCGACATAGAAGTGAAATGACATTTGAATGAGGAGGTAAATATTGTCATTTTTCATAGAAAAATCCATTCGATTTATTGAGTACATAATTGGAGGAAAATGAAATCAAAACAAGTATTACATAGAAATAACCCTAGGATAAAAAATAATATTATTAATTAGTGGTAACTCCTAAAATTTCATCAATCGAAATAGAAAACTAAAATATCCTAAGAAATAATGAGATTGTTACAAAAAACCTTACCTCGAGCTCCACTAACTTCAAAATCACTCTAAACTCATAAAAAAATTTAAATTTATTATAATTTTATTCCATGTTGATTAAAATGGATATAATGTCATATATTTTCCACTTTTGACATTTCAACACCCATTTATTAATTTTTAAATATTTAAATTATCATTTTTTGGTGTTAATCGTTTCATTTTTTGAATAGAATTTAGATTTGATTGATCATGGCCTTTACATTAATAATAGTTCATTCATCAATATGATGTTAATTATTATATATATATATATATATATATATATATATTTGTGTGTGTGTGTGTATTAATCCATTAAATTAAGATATTGAAAAATTAATTACACCTATCATGGATATGGTAGGTCGTACGTTGACTGCGTTGTCGAACGCGTCAAATTAGTTGTTTAATTTTGACTAGAATTTCTGCAGTATAGCAGCAACCCTAGGTCGTCTCTCGACGGAGCCTTAGATCATTAATTATGAAATGTGGTTCTGATTATGAAATTAAAAAAAAGGAATTGGGGTTTTATAATACTTGGGTTTGATGATTAAAGATGACAATAGAAAATAGAAGCTATAAAATAAAGTAGATATTAACAAAATTAATTAAGCATGATCAACCCGGGGTACTCGTATGATGTTTTTCCTTCATCGCTTCATGATATAAGGTTATGATCTTTTAATCCATGGTTTGTAACACCTAGAACTAGAATGTTACTGAGTTTATACTAGGATACCTCCTAGGGTTCAATCAAAACACACAATGATTCACCGGACACCGCCGATGATTGAATGAATTGTGTTTGACTTCATAACCAAAACTCACCAAGGCAACACACGAAAAACTCGATGCACTGTATAGATTTTTAATGTTATTTCTTTGTGATACCATGACATAAATGTACACGGCCTTGACAGTACTTGTGTGAGTTCAATTTACCAATATAAACCACACAAACACCTCAATTGAAAAGGGGGAAAGAAAGTGGTGAACGGTGTGTGAAACATCACATGAATGGGTACCCCCAAACATGATCATTTGAGTTGAGCATGACATAACAGTACATAACTCAATAAAATAAGAGTAGAGGATGATGAAAAACAACACAACAATCTGGAATTTAAAAGATCATTCAAATATTACAAACATGAAGCTCGGGATGTACATCACATTCCTCCCCGGGTGATCACAAGGGGTTTAGAAACCCATGGGAGAGGAAGAAGAGAAATATGTTGGGGTAGAACTTCTCGTAGCCTCCAGAACCTCTATAGATGTTGAGAATACTCCTTGGGGACTCCAAAATGGCAGCACCTTGCCTCTTGGCCGAACTTCCAAATGAGGAGCCCAAGGTGCCCTTTTATAGGAAATGTGGGAGGTGGTTTTGGGAACACAGATTTCATCAATCCACTTTTGCGATGAGTTTAGGCCTTCAGACAGTCTTATCTCGCTTTGGAGAAAATAGAAAAGTTTTAGCCCTACCTCTTGCCTGTCTCCACCGAAAGTTTGGCATCGTTTGGACAACTACATGTCACGATATTGATAAAATACAGAACACTGCATTTGACTTGGTCCAAATTCGGTGGCTTGGACAGATCAGTTCAGATGGGCCCCATAGAAGCCGAATCAGCATTGGGTTCCTTAATATGAAATGTAGCCTATTAAATTTTGGACAGGCCACAAAATTCCAGCCCATTTGGATGCACGGATGTTGTGTACTATGCAAAACAGTGGACAGATGTCCATGGATCCATGCAATTTTGGCCCATTTTTCTTCCACTTCATCAAAGGCCATCCAAATCACCTCCACCTACATTGAAACAATAAAAACAAGTAACATTTCCCATTATAATATTGATTAACATTAATTGATTTATTAAAACATGAAGTGAAATTTATTATTATATTTGGAATATTCATTTCAAAACTAGTTTAAAACTGCGGTGTAAGGGTGGAATAAAACAGTGAATCGTGGTACGATCACACCCCCACACCTAAACATTTGCACTCCTGGGCAAAGTCACATATCCAAATACAATGATTCATATGTATATTTATATTTCCAACATCATAAATATTTATCATTTGAGTAAATTTTATTTAAAGTAAAGTGATCAATGCACGAACCACACCAAGGAGTTCTTCCTAGTGAAAATAGAAAAAGATGTCTCATAAATCATATCATAGTGAAATTCAAAAAGATTCATGATACCCAATTGAGAAAGGAATTCAAAAGTAAACCATGACACTAAATCTCCATGTGTGTGTGTGAAAACCATTACATGCTATTCTTTCCACTTGATATCTAATAAATATATGTTATTTTAACATTTTTCAGCTTAAATGATTTTGTCACCGAACCTGTCCTACATCCTTTGTAATCATATTTCAAGACCCACTCATTTAAGCATTCCCAGAAGTCAAACCATAAGCTCCTGACCTAGATATCCCCATATGTTGCACATTTCATCACTCCCCTCATTTATTTTTTTTTTGAAGTTGCAATTGGAACAAATCTCACACTCATCTCTCAACCCTTGTTTGATCTCCTCACGACACTAATTGCAATAGTTATAATAAGATAAAAGTTTGAGGAGGAGTGGTTTTTGACCTGACTAAGATACAACAATGTTTTTTTGAGGGCGTACAACAGTCGGACATTAGGTACACATGCATAGGTCAATCTGGTACAGTAATGAAACAGATCGGATAAGGAACGAACGTATGGAAATATCATTTAAAGCTGAAAAATATTAACCCAACATATATTTACCTTATATTAAGTAAGAAATAATCACACTTTGTGGTTTGGTGCAAAATTGTTTTTGGATATATTAGTGACACAGTTTTCCTAAAAACTACTCACACAATGGGCATCAATCATCTCAAAGGTTTCACATAGATACAACCATTTATATCATTGACAGAAAACCAATTCACTAAAAATCACTCCTTGATGGTAAACTCATACACTTTCTCTTTCTAGCCTTCGTTATGGTATTTTTACTTTCCCCACTTTATGGTCGCCACATCATGGAATTTTGAAATTGTTGATGGGGAAAAATACCATAAAGAAGGCCAGAAAGAGAAAACAGAAGGAAAAAAAGATGAAAAATCCTAACTAACTCAGGAATGTATCCACCCCCCCCCCCCACCACACCTTGAATGTGCAGTGTCCTCACTGAAATAATTGAAAATGTGGGAAGGAAGGATAAAATCTGGTATGTTTTATTGGTATGATGCATTGATAAGGTGGATTTCCTCCACCGGATTCTTTGGAAAATCCTCATAGAAGTGTTTAAGTCGCTGCCCATTGACGGTAATAATTCGTCCACTCTGCTCATGCAAAACCTGTATTGCACCAAAAGGGTAAACATTAGTAACAGTATAAGGACCGAGCCATCGGGAACGAAGCTTACCTGGGTGGAGCTTAAGCCTGGAATTGTACATGAGGACCTTCTCACCAATATGGAACTTCCGCTGGTGAATCATGCTATCATGAATAGCCTTTGTCTTCTCTTTATAGATTCGGGATTTTTCATATGCATCACGTCGAATTTCTTCCAACCCTTGAATCTGAAGCTTTCTTTCCTCACCTACGTCTGAAAGGTTCATATTACATTGTTTAACAGCCCAATATGCACGGTGTTCGACCTCCACCGGGAGGTGACAAGATTTCGCAAACACAATCCTATATGGTGACATTCCGATCGGTGTTTTAAAAGCAGTACGGTACGCCCAAAGTGCATCATCCAAGCGCAAACTCCAATCTTTCCTATTGGGTTGTACCGTTTTCTCCAAGATTCGCTTAACTTTTCGATTTGAAATTTCTGCTTGTCCGTTAGTTTGGGGATGATATGAAGTGGAGACTTTATGAACAACCCCATACTTACGAAGCAAGTTTTTCATGTTACGATTGAAAAAATGTGAACCCTGATCACTAATGATGAATCATGGTAGACCAAACCTACTGAAAATCTGGGACCTCACAAAATCAACAACCACTCGAGAGTCATCGGTCCTGGTGTCCTTTGCTTCCACCCATTTAGATACATAGTCAACCGCCAATAAGATGTACACAAATCCAAATGAATTTGAAAAAGGCCCCATGAAGTCAATGCCCCATGCATCGAAGATCTCACAAAATAACATGGGCTGTTGGGGCATTTCATTCCTCTTGGAGATATTCCCTGTGAATTGACATCGAGTACATGATTTACAAAATATAATCCTGAGTCAAGGACCTTTCGAGCTGTACGTTGAGAGCCAAAGTGGACCCCACATGCCAAGGTGTGGCAGAAGGTCAAAATAGAGGTGAACTCATGGTCAGGGACACACCTACGAACAACCTGGTCACTACAAATTCTCCACAAGTATGGGTCATCCCAAATGTACCATCGAGAGTCATGCTTAAGTCTATGGGATTGTGAAGTTCTAAAATCAAGGGGGAACCTAGATGATGCTAGAAAATTCACAATGTCCGCATACCAGGGGGTAAGGTCCACAACATCACAAAGGCTCTCATGAGGGAAGAATTCTCCAATGGGTAGGGGTGAGTCAACATGATGGTCCAATGGTGGGGAAATCCTACTAATGTGGTCAGCTACAACATTCTCCACCCCTCTCTTATCTCTAATCTCAAGGTCAAACTCTTGGAGGAGGAGCATCCACCGAATGAGGGGGGCTTGGCTTCAGGTTTCTTTAGGAGGAAACGAAGGGCAGCATGGTCAGAAAACACAATCACTTTTGACCCAAGAAGATATGAACGGAATTTTTCCAAGGCAAACACAATAGAAAGGAGTTCTTTTTCTGTGGTTGTGTAGTTTACTTGGGCAGGGTCAAGGGTACGCGAGGCATACGCAATGACATGAGGAGCCTTTTCAACCCTTTGTGATAAAACTGCCCCAACTGCAAAGTTAGAGGCATCACACATAAGCTCGAAGGGGAGATCCCACCTAGGTGGATGGATTATGGGAGGTGATGTGAGACTCTTTTTTAGTGAATTGAATGCATCCTCAAAATTTTTATCAAAAACAAATTCAGAATCCTTTTGTAACAACCGAGATAAGGGAAGTGCGATCTTACTAAAGTCTTTAATTAATCGTCGGTAAAAACCAGCATGACCCAAGAAAGACTGCACCTCACGAACACATTTTGGATATGGAAGGGATGAAATCAATTCAATTTTAGATTTATCAACCTGAATTCCCTTATTTGAAATGATATTACCAAGAACTATCCCCCGCTCAACCATAAAATGGCATTTTTCATAATTTAAAACAAGATCTTTTTCAATGCAGCGGCGGAGGACAGAACCTAGGTTTTCCAAACAATCATCAAAAGAAGAACCGTAAACCGTGAAATCATCCATAAAGACTTCCATACAACTTTCAAGGTACTCAGAAAAAACACTCAACATACATCGCTGAAAAGTACTAGGAGTATTACATAGACCGAATGGCATCCTTCTGTATGCAAATGTGCCAAATGGACAAGTAAATGTTGTCTTTTCTTGATCCTCAGGGGCTATATGGATTTGGAAATAACTCGAATAGCCATCAAGGAAACAATAATTAGACTTACCAGCCAATCGTTCTAACATTTGGTCAATGAAAGGTAAAGGAAAGTGGTCCTTCCGCGTGGCTTGATTCAGTCGACGGTAGTCAATACAGACTCGCCAACTGTTTTGCACACGTGTTGGAACCAATTCATTCCTTTCATTTGACACAACTGTTACTCCTGTTTTTTTAGGCACAATTTTCACTGGGCTAACCCATTTACTATCAGATATAGGATAAATGATCCCTGCAGCAAGTAATTTACTAACTTCTAATTTTACCACTTCAAGGAGAGTGGGATTCAACCGGCATTGAGATTGCCTTACGGGTTTAGCCTCATCATCCAAAAGTATATGGTGCATACAAATAGATGGGATAATCCCGGGAATATCAGCCAATGTATATCCTATTGCCTTTTTACACTCTCTCAAAAGTTTGAGAAGTTTCAATTCCTGTTGTGGAGAGAGGTTATTGGCAATAATGTCAGGCAATTGGTCAATACCTTCAAGATATTCATATTTTAAATTAGAAGGAAGTTGTTTAAGTTCAAACACCGGTTGTTTCTGGATTGAGGGAGGGGATTTATGGGGAGTGAGGTCCATGAAACTATCTATCTGCTCATGTTTATTCTCAAAGGAAAGAGAATCTACTGAAATGAGATTTGCATAATCATCGATAGTCATGGGTACCTCAGAATAAACACACTCATCAATTAAAGCACAAAATTTACATTTTTCTGAACCCTCACAACATTCAAATGAAGAACCAAAACTCAAATCATCCAAGGATGAGGAAAAAAAAGAATCAGAGTTTGGGTTGAGGAGAGAATTGTGTGTGTGTGCATCGTTTGAGAGCACTCCCATCGAATAGACAGGAAGAGTGGAGTGCTCTTCAACGGGGTGTTTCATAGCCTCAAGGATGTTAAAACTTACCTTTTCTCCTCCGAATTCCATGGACAATGTGCCATTGTGAACATTGATGATCGTCTTTGCTGTTTTTAGGAATGGCCTCCCATGTATGAGAGGGGCATTTCCTTGGGTTCGGGTATCTTCCATCTCAAGAATGTAGAAATCAGCAGGGAAGATGAGATTCTTTACTCTAACAAGGACATCCTCAATCACTCCTTTTGGATGTGTTGTACTCCGGTTGGAAAGTTGCACGATAATTCCTGTTGGTTGAAGCTCTCCAACCTGTAGAGAAGTATATACGGAGTGAGGCATTACATTAATGGAAGCACCTAAATCTAACATAGCATCAGAAAAGAAGGTCTCCCCTATGGTACAAGGTATGGTGAATGTGCCAGGATCCTTGCATTTTGTTGGCATTGCTGGTTGAATCAAGGCTGATACATTCCTCCCTAGGTTGACTCTCTCATTCCCCTTCAACCTCCTTCTATGGGTGCAAAGCTCTTTAATAAATTTGGCATAACGGGGAATTTTCTTGACTGCATCCAACAATGGAATATTAACTTGAACTTTTTTAAATGTATCCATTATTTCATTGTCAATCTCATTATCAAAGTTTTTCATAGATTTTGAGAGTCTTTGAGGGAAAGGAAGAGGAATTGATTGTTCATTTGAATCATCAATGATAATTTGATTTCCCTTTTTGTTTTGTTTTTCATTAAATGAAATTTTTGAGGGTTGGGAAGGAGTGTTTTCAAGAGGGGGACATACCTGTTTCATAGGATCAGCAGAAGGAGAAACTTATTTACCACTACGAAGTGTAATTGCACATACATTACCTTTATCCTTCGGATTGGCAATGGGTTGGGATGGTAGTTGTCCAGAACCTTGCATCTTAAGCTCACCGATGGTGTTCACCAATTGTCCCACTTGAGTTCGTAGGTCTTGAATTGCCGATTGTGTGGTCTGTTGGAACTGAAGGTTCTGGGTTGCCATTTGTTTCACCATGTCCTCGAGGCTTGGTTCAGATTTGGGAGGAGGAGGAGGATGATTGTTTTTCGAAGTTGAAGGATAAGAAGGTTTCATACCTTGGCCTTGTTGATACCAATTCTGCTTCGGGTAGCTTGAGTTTCCTCCTTGTCGGTATTGTGGTTGTGCTTGCCACCCGGGGTTTGGATTTGGCCTGAACGGTTCTTGCTTGAAGGGAGGCACTTGTTGGAATGGACGCCCTGGGAACACAGCTGCACAGGACTCAGATGAATCTTGAAGTTGTGGGCACTGGTCAGAAAAATGAGTGTTATCAGAACAAATACCACAATGCAATGGAATAGAAGTAGAGTGTGAGTTACCTTGTGCTTGAGCTAATTGCCTTAGAAGGGTATGCATCTCATCAAGTTTAGTATCTACCTTTTGTTCTAGGGCTGAATGACTTACCTCATGAACTCATCAGGTTGGTGCAATAGCTCGTGTACCAAATTGTTGTGCATTTTGAGCCATGTTGGCTATTAAGTCACGAGCGGCAGAAGGAGTTTTGTCAACTAGGGCACCACCAGCTGCAGCATCAATCATTCCACGATCCATGGGGATAAGTCCCTCATAGAAGTATTGGATTAATAGTTGTTCACTAATCTGGTGGTGGGGGTAGCTTGAGCAAATTCTCTTAAATCTCTCCCAGTATTCATGAAGGGTCTCTCCTTGTGATTGCCTAATTCCACAGATTTCTTTCCTAATTGATGCAGTTCGGGAGGCAGGGAATAACTTCTCTAGAAAAAAGTCTTTTTAGGTCATTCCAGCCCCCAATTGTGGAAGGCAAATAGTATAGCCAATCTTTGGCTACACCATCAAGGGAGAAAGGGAAGGCCCTAAACTTAATGAGGTCCTCAGACACATTTTGGGGTTTCATGGTGGAGCACACGATGTGAAACTCTTTTAGATTTTTGTGAGGGTCCTCTCCGGGAAGACCATGGAATTTTGGAAGGAGATGGATGAGGCCTGATCTTATCTCAAAATTGGCCGCTTCCTCAAGATATTGGATGTACGCAGGTTGGTACTCCACATCCGGGGTGGTCAGTTCTTTTAATGTTCTGTTATTTGCAGCCATGATCTCTGGGGTTTGATTTGGTTCAATTTTGGATTGTTTTAGGACCACTTTAGGTTCCACAAGGGGTTCCACAATGTTACTTGATTGACCTTCTCTAGATGCCTTGATTTGTGTGTAAAGTGACTTTTCAATTTCAGGATCAAATTCAAGTAGTGTTGCTTTACCAGATCTTGTCATGCAACAATGATGTCTAGTTTGATTGATTGATTTTTTTTTTGTGTTTTTTATTTGAGATAGATTAGAAAAAAATTAAGAAGGGTGAAAGAAGAATAGAATGTTATACTATAGAATTAGAGAGTGAGATGGATAAGAAGAGAGAGAGAGAGAAAGAACACACCAAAAACAACAAAAAATAAAGACAAAACCCAAAACAAAAACAATCAAATGGGGGTGGGGTATTTAGAGGAGTACTAATCAAGAAGTAAAATAACCCAATAAAAATAAATAAAGAAAAAAAAATGATCTTGGCTCCCCGGAAACGGCGCCAAAATTTGACCGCGTTGTCGAACGCGTCAAATTAGTTGTTTAATTTTGACTAGAATTTCTGCAGTATAGCAGCAACCCTAGGTCGTCTCTCGACGGAGCCTTAGATAATTAATTATGAAATGTGGTTCTGATTATGAAATTAAAAAAAAGGAATTGGGGTTTTATAATACATGGGTTTGAGGATTAAAGATGACAATAGAAAATAGAAGCTATAAAATAAAGTAGAGATTAACAAAATTAATTAAGCGTGATCAACTCGGGGTACTCGTATGATGTTTTTCCTTCATCGCTTCATGATATAAGGTTATGATCTTTTAATCCATGGTTTGTAACACCTAGAACTATAATTTTACTGAGTTTATACTAGGATACCTCCTAGGGTTCAGTCAAAACACACAATGATTCACCGGACACCGCCGATGATTGTATGAATTGTGTTTGACTTCATAACCAAAACTCACCAAGGCAACACAGGAAAAACTCGATGCACTGTCCAGATTTGTATGTTATTTCTTTGTGATACCATGACATAAATTTACACGGCCTTGACAGTACTTGTGTGAGTTCAATTTACCAATATAAACCACACAAACACCTCAATTGAAAGGGGGAATGAAAGTGGTGAACGGTGTGTGAAACATCACATGAATGGGTACCCCCAAACATGATCATTTGAGTTGAGCATGACATACCAGTACATAACTCAATAAAATAAGAGTATAGGATGATGAAAAACAACACAAAAATCTGGAATTTAAAAGATCATTCAAATATTACAAACATGAAGCTCGGGATGTACATCGCATTCCTCCCCGGGTGATCACAAGGGGTTTAGAAACCCATGGGAGAGGAAGAAGAGAAATATGTTGGGGTAGAACATCTCATAGCCTCCAGAAACTCTATGGCTGTTGATAATACTCCTTGGGGACTCCAAAATGGCAGCACCTTGCCTCTTGTCCGAACTTCCAAATGAGGAGCCCAAGGTGCCCATTTATAAGAAATGTGGGAGGTGGTTTTGGGCACACAGATTTCATCAATCCACTTGCACGACGCGTTTCGGCCTTCAGACAGTCTTATCTCGCTTTGGCGAAAATAGAAAAGTTGTAGACCTACCGCGTGACTGTCTCCACCGAAGGTTTGGCACCGTTTGGACAAATACATCTCAAGATATTGATAAAATACAGAACACCGCATTTGACTTGGTCCAAATTCGGTGGCTTGGACAGATCAGTTCGGATGGGCCCCATAGAAGCCGAATCAGCATTGGGTTCCTTAATATGAAATGTAGCCTATTATATTTTGGACAGGACCACAAAATTTCATCCCATTTGGATGCAAGGATGTTGTTTACTAAGCAAAACAGTGGACAAATGTTCATGGATCCATGCAATTTTGGCCCATTTTTCTTCCACTTCATCAAAGGCCATCCAAATCACCTCCACCTACATTGAAACAATAAAAACAAGTAACATTTCCCATTATAATATTGATTAACATTAATTGATTTATTAAAACATGAAGTGAAATTTATTATTATATTTGGAATATTCATTACAAAACTAGTTTAAAACTGCGGTGTAATGGTGGAATAAAACAGTGAATCGTGGTACGATCACACGTACACATGATCCTTGATTTATTTTCATGAAAGATGAAATAAAATAATACTAAATAATAAATAAAAATTATATAATAATCCTCATATCATATAAATCATATAAATTAATAGAATCAATACTTAATATCTTTCTTAAAGAGTAAATGAGAAATGAATTATATCACATTATATAGGTGATAATCTACAATTACGCCAAAGCTAGGTAACTGTTTTTTAATTGATTGGAAGGTAAAATGGTATATATGATATTATCCTTAAATAATTATAATTATTTAATTAAAATAATTATATTAAAATAAATTGATCATTATACCCATCTCAAAAATATGGTTATATTAAATGAATTGTATCTCTATGTGAAGATGGTAAATTGTATCTACGGATGAGAGATAATTTCACAACCCATTTGATGGGTAATAGTGTGCATAACGGTTGTTAATATTTATATTATAATTTTATTATAGATAGGATAATAAATCTTTTATTTTATTATAGGGAACATATATTTAGATAATGTATAATATGAAAAAAATAGTGTGATCTGTTAAGGTGACTAACTCTTTTTTGAAAAGTCTTCTTTGGGTATCCAATTAAGGACCCTACTGTATTTATTTAAGGAGTAGATTAAAACCTATAATAAGGGATATATAATTTCATAAGATAATTTCATAGGGCTTTGTGAATATATAAGTATCAATGTGATATAAATAATAGAGTAGAGGGGTCTCTTTTTATATTGGATGGAGGGACACATTATGAATTTTATAAATGATTAAAAATATTATAAATTCATTATATATAAACATCCTTCAATAGTTATATATATTTAAAGATATTGTTTGGTGTGGATGGAATCCCAACTCATAATAAACATTATATAGGGTAAACTATGGTTTTAAACCTTTTTTCTTTGTTTATCCCATTAGTGAACCCATTTTATGCATAATAACAAGAACATATTTGTTCAAACTAATGGGTTTTAATTTTAAATATATAGTGAAATTTTGATCATAAATGACAATGTTATAAACTGGTAAACCTTATCATATCCACCATATCCTTTTCAAAAAATTTATGACCTCAAAATAATTTAACAAACCATAATTTCCAAACAACAGTAGCAATCTCATTTTTAACACTATTCATTTAATTTAACACAAAAGAGTCCACAAAAAAGATGTAATTTCAATATAATCCTACAATAAACAACAATATTATATATATGAGTCTATCTAATTTCTCGGACAATATATATTGATAAAATTATATTTCTTTTTCTATTTTAAAAATAATTTATTTTATTTTCTATTAATTGAAGAAATAAACTGTCATTTTTTCACGAACATTTAACATAAATATATATTTCCTAAAATTTATAAAAAAACCCATTATTAAAAAAATTTATTTATTATAAAAAAAATTATTAAGATTCAAACACAAAATACTTTTGTCCATATGTGAACACATAAGAGTTTTTTAAAAGTAAACTGGTGGAAATTTGTATTTTTCCTTTCATTAAATATTTTAAAATACAATATCTAGGAAATGTTTCCCATAAATAATTTAATTTAAATATTAATTTGATAATTGTATTATTTGCATAATTCATTATTAAATATGATTAACCACTATTTCTTTAACATATAATTTTAACCTGGGTTAACCCAATTTATCCATTATCAATGTGATAAATTTTACCACGACTAGTATACATAAAAACTAAAAATAAAAAGGGAATATTAACCAAATTTGTTAATACTTATTATAAATATAGAATCCAATTTTAATAATTCAGTTTATATAAAAATAAAGAATTTATTTTGAAAACCATTTGGCGAAACATAATAAAATTTGATTTTATATAACATCGATTTTAATAATAAAACAGAATTATTTCCTTTCACATTCAATGAAAAAACAATACATGAAAATTAAAACATTTATTATATATATAGAATATAAATATCAATAAAAAGTTATCAATAATATTGATTAATTTTTTTATTATAATAAAATAACATTTGGTAAATATATAATATTTTTCTTAAAAACACCATTATCAAATTTATAGGAATTTTGTTGTAATTTTTAATTAATGAATAACCAATGAAATAAGTTTATATATAAGTAAAAAAAATTCTTTTATTGTTTAATTATAGTTATTAATATCATCTAATAACAAAACAATGTGATAACTAATAAATTAATACAACAATATTTTAATAGCATATCACCATTCGTTTAAACACATTGTTTCATGTAAAAAAAGAAATAATTTTTTTTATTTATTTGAAGAAAAAAATATTTAAAAACATTGGGATTGTTCATTAGAGCCATTTATGATCACATAAAAGAAGATTAACGTCTACAGAAAAGTTACAGTGGCAACCATTAGTGAAATATTGAATATGAAACTGGTGACAAGTTATTTCTATATATTTCTCAATGGAAAACATTTACAAGAAAGAAAATAGTTATAATTTATACACCTTGGTATGTATGACCAACTATATTATTAATTTATTTTTGATTTTAAATAATTACATTGCAATAAAATCAATTGCAATCAGGTTCTCGATGTTTCATATATTTATAATGACGTTGTAATAACAAAAACACCTATTATACTAAACTCAGAGGTTTTAACGCTGCAACACTATATTTTTTATGTTTTAAAACTAATATAAATCTTTGATAATAGTGATATTGTGATAAGGATCATGTATTTATACCTTTTTAATGTTCTTTGATAAAATTAGAAATCTAAATAAATACTTTTAATCCTGAGTATGTGATGAAACATTGATATTTTCATTTGTTTGTATCAGATTGAAAAACATTCAAGGTAATAATTTAATTTAATCATGGTCGAATATATCCTCCGATGATTTAATGATATATTTATCTTTATATATGTTAAGTTTATTTAATATCTTATGATACACAAAAACCTGAGTATAAATTATTCGTATTATTGTTAGCTATAATAATATTTATATTAAATTTATAAATTGAATATGAATAAGAATTTATAAATATGATTTGTTTAATGTTTTTTGGTAGTAAAAATATATTGATAAATAATTACTAATGTTTTATTAAAGGCATTATTTTCCATAGAAATATATTTTTTGAGAAAATGGCTTTTATTGATTTTTATGAGGAAATAATATAAATAATTTCTACCTATTTTAGAAAATGAATGTTACAAAATTAGAATTATTTATATAATCAAAAATTTCAAAATTATCTAATTGTGATTTTTTTTCCGAATTTAATGAAATGGTTATTTTATTAATAGAGAAATACTAAATTTAATGGAAATATTCCATTTAATTAAAAATAATTAAAAATATTAATTTAATTTTAAAATTATTATAAAATTATCGTCAATTAAATAATATTTTTTATAATTCAATTTAGTTTATTTGAATCAATATCATGTTGAATTTTGATCTAAAATATTTTAATAATGAAGAAAACATTTTTTAAAATACATTTCCTCTCATTTTGTATGATTAATTATAAATTAAATTAATAATATACTATGAATTGAAAATTATAAAAAATTACATTTTTTGAAACAAAATATATAATATTATGTAACAAGTTCAACATATTTTTTTTTCAAAATAAATACTAGAAAATAGTAAAAATAATTTATAGTGATTAATGTTAAAATGGGTTAAATAAGGGTTCTAAAAAATGTTTTAATGGAAAATATGTAAATTTAACTAGTATAAAACCAATTTAATAGGCATATTATGATCTATTTATATCCCAAACACAAATTTGTGTTCATTATTGATGAAATTTTCTTGAAAAATTCATTAATATATTTTAATCATTTAATAAATTCTTAGTCTATCATCATGCCCCATTAATAAAAGGTAACCACTACTCTTATTCACAAAAATTTTAATCCACTTGCTTAAAAAATACCTAATTAATTATCAAATGAACATAAATATCCTGAAATTAAGTGTTTCTGTATTTTTAATATACCAATCCAAGGGTCCTTATGAAAGGTTCTATTTGAGGCCAATGAAAGAAGAGGTCATCTTAGCTGACATCTCTCAATTTATTTCATCACACACCACATCAAAATATATGATATTAATCTTATAATAATTAATTATGTGTCATTAAACCACTAAATATTATTATGATTATTGAACTTCCAAAATACATTCAATATTTGACTAAATCGTGTGAAAAACGTATCACTCGAGCATACATGTAGAGTACTATCTCCATGTAGCGATAAACTTATTTCTGAATCACCAGGATTCAAGATATGGATATTATGATGGGTTAAATGATTATACATAGTATTTTTAACATTATTATTTTATTGGAGTTATAAAATAAAATATTCCTTATTACCTTGAAATCTGTTGGCGTACATTAACATTACTTGTTCGTACATGTGGACAACAACCTTCACAATGTAATGTGAATCATTTTTTAATCCCGACATACGTGGTTGTTAATATAGATATATTTAATAAATATATATGTTAAAAATGATATAATAATTATTTTATGATGTTAAATTAGAATTAGAATTTATTTCATTCTATCATCTAAAAAGTGAAAGCATCAGTTATAAAAACAGATGACCTACCATATCCATGAATGATGTCATTAATTTCTCTATCTCTAAATTTTATAGATATGAATATATATATATATATAATTAATTTATATTATATCTATATAATTATTTATAATCAATATTATATATATCCATGATTAACGTATATTGAAAACAACTATTGACAAACAATTCTAAAAAAACCGAATATGAAACAATCGGGAATAATAATTTTAATAAGTAATTTTTAATAAATTATCTTTATAATTTATTTTTTGATCATATATGATGTTGTAATTATTCAAATATTATTTGAATATATTTAATATCAATTTAATGTTTTATATTGATAGTTAGAGCTTTATTGATGCATGTCAAATATAAGGTAATATATTTTTCTCTCCCTTATATTTAATTGAGACACACGTCATATTCACCACAAAAAAATTGTTTTTGGTTTTATATACATTAAATGAACATATTTTATGATTATTATGTTTATAATTAATGGTATTTACATATCCCTATAATGTTCCTTCTTTATTGAGGTTTTTTTTCTAATGTTACCATGTTATAATCTCCTTTATTATCGATAAAGGGACCTGACCCAGATTATAAAAATTTCTTGTGACATTGAGCCTGAAATATCATTCATAAATTCAAAGTGATATTATTGGTTTGTATATTTATGTTACTAGTAAAAACATCTTACATATTAATCCCATACATTACATGTGAACAATTATACATAGTATCCATTATTTCTATAAAATAAATATTGTAAAATAAAAAATGAATTATTATCGTGATAAACATTAAAAATTTCATCTTTACCATGTCCTTGTCCTTAATCTTCCATAAGCCCTATAAAAACAATTTAATAATTTGGAATGATCACAAAAAACCATATTAAGGGACATTAAAACATGAAATTAATTCATCCAGTGAAGAGAATGAAAACACATATAAAATTTACCGTTACATTAACGTTATTTTACATAATCGAATATATCATTTTCTCATGGAAACTCATATAATTTTTTCTCATAAGGAATTGTAAAAAACCTTATGATGAAAATAAAAACCCATTTTCACAACATAGAGCATCACATTCATAAACCTTTTTGAACCCAGGTCAGAAATAAATAGAGAAAAGTTAAATTTATAAGATAATCCTTTTGATAACTCCCTACATGAATCAAAGGACATGTTATATTACATAATACATTAGAGAATTATTTGGGTACACCTGAAGCTATAATTGTCACACCCAGTGCAATTTGGGTGCACCCAACATATATGATATATTGGGATCATACTTGAGATATAAGGGGGATTTACCCTTTGTTTCTACTATATCGAGTGAAATCATTTCTCATATTATTCTCAAGTTCCATATCATAACCAAACAATTTTATGTTTCCAATTATCATCATAAAAAATCCCATATATCTTTAATGTCTATATGAAAAGAACTTTTTTATACCAAAATAGAAATTTATTTTAAAAAAAATCAATAACAAAATGGCCTAAACAATATAAATAATGGTTTCTATTTTATGAAAAAAAATCATTTACGTCATTCTTGCGGAAAATATCATTTTAATTTTGAAAACATATATTTTTTCATAAACAATTGTGCACTATTGAATGTAAAATATTATTTTAAATTAATCTATTTAATAGGTAACAAAATCTACAAAACATTGAGGAATCCTGATTGTAGGAAAATCTACACATGCCATATAGGTTTAAAAAAATATTTTTTGAAATATTTAATGAGGAACTTTAAAAGAAATTTTTAATAAAATATCCCTGAACATGAGTATGAATGATAAAATATTCTATTTATAATAATTAATATTTATACTTATTATCATAATTTACTTTTTTATATCCATTTATATTTTTAATACTCTTTTTTCACTTATTTCTATTTTATAAAAATTAATTAATTATTTAAGTTCACATTGGATGATTTGATTGTTTTATATTAATATATCATGAATGGAATTGGTAGGTTGACTATTGTAAAATAGATTAGCTTTAAAAAATGTCCATAATAATATTCATGAGATAATTATTAAACATGAAATATAATTTTTAATTAAAAAAATTCGTTTGATAAACAAAATATATTACAATCATATAGAATGTAGGGTGTAGGTATAAATGAGTAACATTTTCAATTCCAACCACCATTATGTAATAAGGTTTGTATTATTTTACCTTTTAATGATTATATTAATTATATACATATAATATTAATTCTTATATATACATATATATATATATATATATATGATCCCTGTTATTTGGAGATGATAAAAATCTCCTCACATCATATATGAATTAGTCCACACGTACGCATATATGATGTTATCATTTTCTATACATGGAATATTAAGATTTCAAATGATAAGTTGTTTTTTTAATTACAAAACATTCATAAATATCATAAATAAATACTAAATCCATCATTATAACCACACTTTAGAGGCGGTGAGTGAAAATTAATTATGTCGGTTTGTGTGGTGGTAGTCCGACTTACACCGAAATAATAAATAAATTTTCCATTTTTGGAATTGGATATTTTATTGGTCATCAAAATAAAATAATAAAAACTATGTATATTTAGGATACAGAATTTATAGATTTTCATAAAAAAAAATTAAGTTTAGGAATGTTGAGGAATAAACAAAACAAAAACACTACAATAAAAAATGATACATCTTCTTCACACAATCCCTATTTCGTAATACCTTAAGACCAAAAGGGTGGTGTTCTGAATAAAATAATACCTTTAAAATGAGTTTAGAGATTATTGAAATATTATTTTGTATGCAATGGATGATAAAAAATTGTTTTTATATGTGATGGATTTCGAAGAAGAGAAAACTAATAATAGGAGATGGAAGGGGCACTCTTGGAATTTCTCAAAATAATATATTAACATTATATATTTTTAATACCAGATGGATAAAATATTATTAATTTCTAGTATAAAATGAATATTGGTCGAAATTCCCTCACCCAAAAAAATAATATATCTTTTGACAATATTTCTACCCTTCTATTTTGATAGTTACCCTTATTTATCCACTTTCCTTCGTACCATAAGAACATAATGTTTACACATTTATGGATAATATATTTCCTATAAACTAAAAAAACTGATCAATTAATCGTGGATGATATTTTAGATGTTATCCATAAAACATATCTAAATTTAAATTTTTATAAATTTTATATCATTCAATGAGATATAATTTACTATAAATCATCCACAATATCTATTTTTAAACAAATTAATAAAATATATCCTATCATGATAAAAATTATTATTCAATAAAAAATATTTTATTATATCCATAAAATTACAAGCTAATTTATAAGATTACATTATCACATTAATTATCTCATATTATTTCTATTTCCATTTTTTAATACCATTTATTTTATTTTTTCTAATAATTGAATAATTATTTGATCAATGTTGTGAAACAATTAAGGATAATTATTTATTTAATAATAATTAAAAATAAACTACCATGTTGAGGATAAGTTTTTTAAATTTCAAAATAATATTTATAATCTAAAATATCTACAAGATAAATCTATATTCAAAATATTATACGTATTAGAACATATGTATGGCATTTTTGGAACTTCCTAAAATGAAATACTATAAAAGTAATAATCGTTTATAGTGGTCCCAAAAAGAAATAAATTAATTTATTAATGGAAAAAAAATTATCATCAAAATAACTATTTTGACCCATTATGTTTATATTATAACTACCATCTATATCATGGAAACATATTTCATGTGTTATTTTGAAGTTGATGGCCATATGAGAGTGTTTCATAACCAATTGGATTATCCACATGTAATATAACCCTAAATTGTTTTTGAGAATTAATAATCATCAATAATAAATAGTAGTAATATTCATGCATATGATAGAGTTATTTCATCCAAATAATTTTTTTAGTATATAAAATTGACTTTTCCCAAGATAGGCAGGCTCTACGACCACACTCGAGATGATTTCCATATTTAGTATTCAATAAATTCTAATCCATATGAATTAAATAAATTATTAATAATTTTTATATTATTTTATCATACTTTATTAGTTCCAAAAGTATCATACATTTTTAAATTATTTCCATATCTTGTTGATTTCATAAAATATACTATATTTAATGAAAATAGTGTTCTTCCTTTTCAATAAAAATTTTCTTTTTTAGAAAAATATAGAAAAACTCATCCTATGAAAAAAATTATTACAGAACCCATAAATAAATTATATTTTATGAAATTAAATTATTATAAGGGTTTGAAATTATTTTTTAAAAATAAATAAGCATAACATGATGAAAATAGCTTTTAGAGGAAAAACGATTTTCTTAAAAATTCTTATTTATGTTTGAAAATGATTTTATACCGAGTTCAATTGAAAAAGTATTTTATAATTTAAAAATTCATTTTAAAATATGAATAATTTTTATTTTAGTCCAATTAAATAAAAATTATAAATTCTCATATTATTAAATAAAAAATATTGTTTTCAAAAACAATCAAAATTTTCAACAATTCATTAGAAAATCAATATTTTCATAATATTATCTTTAATTATAGTTAATATAATTTTGAAATTATGGATTATAAAACTAAGTTCAATTTTTTTTAAAAAAATCTATAATTAAGAATTTTATTTTTTATATAAAATCTAATATGAAATTAATCTATTTCATTTTTAATTTTAACAATTACCAACTATATTTATAATGAAAATAACTACATAATTAAAAAAAATATTTATTCCATAATTATCTATGTTGTTAGTTTTTACCCCATTCTCAAAATTCTATCCTTATAATTTTGAATTTATACTTGTTAACTGTTTTATTAATTTTCAAAATACCTATATTTAAATCTCGTATCCGGAAAAGGATTAATAAAAAAATCATGTTTATATGATATAAAATAATTTATAAAAGGTCATATGTGGTAACACATACATAGTTTCCATGTATGAGAACATAACTGGGATATGAATACATGGAAATGGAAGACAAAACTAAACCCCTAGGATAGATAGTGAGTGATGGAAAACAAGGTCATGAGAAAGTTAACAATCCCAAAATCCTAAATCTTTGATTTTTTTAAAGGCCATGGAATTTTTGGTAATATAATTAAATAGATAATGTTTTTATTTCAATATCTTATTCCTAGTGTTATGGAATTATTTATCTATATACACTATGAACATAGTGAAATATAATATATTGAAATGTAGAATTCCATCATTTAGTCAATTTCTTCCCCAAACCCATCTTTCTAACAAAATGATTCTATGAATTTTTCATGATTGATGCAATTTTATGAAATTCAAAAAATCAAAAATATCTACAATCAAAAAGAATTATATTCCTATATCCATAAGGCATTTACTAAAACGTAAATGTATAGGACATGATATATTTTTTCTTAAAAAAATAAAATAAAATTAGTTTATCATCCAAAATTCCACATATAATGGACTATAAATTTCCACAAAAATATTATTCACTAAGATTATAACTCAGAAATCAAAAGGGGTTTCTCAAAAATTCCTCCATTATTTTATATTTATCTCCAAATATAACATTAATAAGTCATAATGTGTTATAAAAAAATTAATTTCATTAATTACATAGTCTCTAAGTTATTTTAATAATTCATATTTATAGCATTAATAAGTATAAATCTCCAAAAAAAATATCAAATGATTTCAAAATATAATTCATCCATTATTCTTTAAAAAAAATTCCTAGTAGTCGGTTTAACTTAATCTTATATGGGTCTCAAAATAGTGAACCTCTTTTGAAATAACACTGATCACTTAATCAAAAATTCATTTTCAAATCACATGATTTTATATTCAATAAAACATATGTTCCATGAAATTAATATAATAATTATCCCACAGATATTTCAAACAAAAAAATCATACAATGTCTAAAATATTGTAGGCCAATCTTAGGTGATGAAACATTGTCTCCCTTCTGTCATGTGTTCAATCCCTATGACCTTTCCAGATGTGATGGGTCTTCACCCATCCAATGTTGTTTCCTTTTTCTAAAACAATATTAATATAATCTTCATAAAATCCTAGAAACATGGTAAACATTCTCAAAAAATATCATTTATATATTAAGCATGAAAAAATGTTTTAACCAAAAAGGATATCTCATACCTTTAATTTTTTATCCCAATGTGTAACAAACCATAATTTTCTAAAAATATATAATAGAATATATACCATAAAAATTCCCAATAACATTAAAAAAATTCCATAATAAATGAATGAATTATTCTTCAAATAGTATTTTCAATATAACTGAAACTATACTTATGTGTTTTAATACCATAAATTACTCTCAAAATACTATTAATCAAATTAGTTATCCAATACTTGAAACGTAAATATAGGTGTATATGAAATTAAACATATAATTATCATGAAAATAAAAAATCCACCATGATATCCATAACTCTTTAGAATACATTGGAAGGAAAAATCAGAATGTCCATATTTAAATACATCATCCTCTAATACCAACTATAAGGATTCAGCCATATGAATTACATATTGTAGTGAAATTTCAATACAATCCAAATTATACTAATAATAATAATTTTTTCGTTTTATACACTTATAGATTCATGAAATTCTCATAAATAGTAAACTAATACATTAGAGTTGGATATTTATTATCAATATCTATTTTTTCATAATATAAAACACCCCATATAGAACATGATTTTTTTTCACGATAAATATTCACAATTTTCATCTTAACATCATCATTGTGAATATAAATTCATAATCACCATGAAAATAATTTTAAAAACATTTGTGAGTAAACAAACTCACTAAGGGACATAAAAATTATAAATCTATTAGTTTAGTGAAAATAATGATAACTCATGTAATATTTACCTTTATATGAATGTTCATTTAGGTAATGAAATAAATCCTTTTACCATGAAGGCAAAGGTAGTTTTAAATAAATTTTAATAATTAAAAACCATAGAATTAAAATAAAAATCCAATTTAGAATCGTATATCATCACATTCATAAGCCGTTAAAAATAGAGACATAAGTAAATGGAGATCTGTCAAATCCATCAGAGAATACCTTTTGTAACTCCATAATTATTACCTAAAATGATAGGGTAAATCTCCTAATGAATTGTATCACAATCATAGTGAAACTGGAGAAATAAAAGGAGCATCCCATGATATCTAGGAACAACCAACATATAAGCTATATTTGTATCAATAATGAGTTATAATGGAACCCAATCCTTCATAAATGTTTTTTTGGGCTCACAAAATTCACATATAATTCTCATGTAACAAATCAGGAATATCACATTTTAGTCATCAATAATCATCAAAAACCCATTAAAAACTCTTTAAATACTAGATTAAAATTGATTTTTGATTTCTAAATATCATTTTTTTAGAAAAACATTTTCAATTCAAAAATACCTAAAAAAGTGAAAATATGATTTATCCTTCAAGAAAACATCATTAAAAACAATTTTGAGGAAAGTATTATTTTCATTTCAAAAAAACATGTTTTATTATATGAAATTGAGTAATTATAAATAAAAACATTATATTTTAAAATAAAAATTTAATCATGTAAAATAAAATTCAAAATATTGTGGCATATTGATGGTGGCGAAACCTGATCATGTAATATATGTTTTAAAAAACTTCCACTTTGACCTTTATAAAAGGGAACATTAATAATTAATTTTTAAAAGATTGTCTGTTGCCTTGACTATAATCATTTTGTATATTCATTGTAATCATGTATAATAAACATATGTAAATTAATTACTTTCATTAGAACAATATTAATGATTATTATTGCTTTTATTTAACTTATTACTATGTTATAAAAATTATTTAATTATTTAGGTTCATATCTGATTCAGTGATGATATTCAATTCATTCTTCCAGAATGACTTCGGTAGGTTGAACATTGTAAAATTCATCAGAATTAAATCATATCTAAAATAATATTAATTAAATAATTATTTAAATAAATTATAATTTTATATTCAAAAATTAAATTTGGTTACGATGAATGAACTACGTTGCCATCATGGAGATGGTAGGTTGTACATGCCAATGAGCAACATTTCCATTTTTCAATAAACATTATTGAATAAAGGTAAGTATTATTTTTTCATTACAAAATTTATTATAATATTTAAGATATCATTTAAATTCCTAGAATATTCTTATATATAAATGATCCAAGTGATTTGGTGTTGAAAAATAATCTGAGCACTACCTGGATGTGGTAGTCCACACATATGAATGAACGACATTATCATTTTTATATGAATTAAAAGGAATGAATGTAAAATATATATTTTATTTTGAGAATGATAAATTTTTAATAATATCATATAAAAACATTAATTCCATTCTTATTACTAGCATTTAGAGATAGTGGGGGCCAATGAATTGCATCGGTTCCTGAGTCGGTAGTCATTCGTACAAATGAATAATGAATTAGTATCCCATTTCATTGACTTAGAGATTGATATAGATCATTTCACTAACAAAATAAATTTTCAATATATGCAGGATAACAGATTTAAATTTTTACAGTAGATAAATATGGTTTTAGGATGTGGATGAATAAACAAAACAAAAACAAACAATGAAAAATGATATCTCCTTACCAGATAATCTACATTTAGTAACACTATAAGACCACTATGGGTGTTTTTATACATAAAATAAAAAATATATAACATGTTTAAGGATTAATTTAATGTATTTGGGATGGTCATGACCAATCCAAAATTGGTTTTAAGTGTTAACTAGTGAGAATAAGTGGGAACTTTTTATAAAAGAGGGGGGCATACTTGGAATTTCTCAAAAGTATATATCAATATTATTGTTTTTAATAAAAATGTCTCTAAGAGTATAAATTTACATTATAACATGATTTTGTGTCTAAATCCCTTCCTCAAATAAAATAATGCTAATTTTTTAATATAATTAGACCCAAATATTTTTCCCTTTTACCCTTATTTACCGCCATTAACAAATACTATTACCATATTCATTTTTCATATTGTAGGGTCAATATATTTACTATAAAATGGAAATATTCCTATAAATGGACCATGGATTATATTTGAAACCATATCACCATGGTTTGGAAAAAATTTATATTTTTAGGAATTTTATGTCTTTCAATAACATTTTATTTAATATAAAAAAATTCAGCATGTCAACTTTTAGTACTATTCATTACACTTACCACAGTAATATCAACCAAAAAATTATATTTTGAACAAAATATTTTATTATATTCATAAAATTTTAACACCCAATGATTTTTTGAACTCTCTATTTATAATTAATTTAATCTTTTTTATATTTTTTATTTCACACGATATTAATAATAGTTATGTTATATAAATTAATACTCTAGGTTTGGAATATTTCATATGTACTTCCAAGTTCATCATAAACTAATCAACCTATAAAATTATATTTCTATAAATGGAGAACTATGGTATGCTAACATTCCACACAAGACTGACTTTTCTTGATGGATTGGGAATTATGGATGATATAGTGTTATCGAACAATAAAATATTATCAAATATATATAACAATATAAATCAAAGTTGTTAAATTAGATTTTATGAATACAATTAACTAAATTCTATAAATATAAGGTCTTCACAAAATTTAAATATAATTATTTTGATAAAAAATATTTTAGAAATTTATATAAGAACCACTAGAATATAAATGGAGTATTTTTATAGAGAACTATTTTATGATCATAAGGTTGTTTTAGTCATAATTAATTAACTATAATTGGTATGTAATTTTAATATAAAATATATATTATATATCCAAAGAAATATTTTTGATATTCATTCAACATATTTTATAAGGATATGAAGAAAATAAAACAAATTTATGACAAAAAACTCAAGATTTTTATTATTGAAATTTTCCACCTTTTATGGGACAAAAAATTTTATATCAAAATTTTGTAAATTTTAATGATTTTATGTCAGAAAAATATTAAATTTCATATCGAATAATAAAAATTTGGTTTGAGTGAATTTTTTGTAGTTTTGTTTTCTGAAGTTTCATTTATAATGAATTGTTGAAAACACCGAATTTTAGTTCATAACTGCTTGTAAATTTAATTTTTTATAAGGTGAAATTATATTTTAAATATTATTCAAAGTATATTTAGATAGAAGTTTTTGAATAAATTCATTTTAGTTCAATAAAAATAATTTCACATAGAAAATATATATAAAAACATTGAAATCTTTTTATCATTTGTACTTTAAAACACCACACTATCTTCCCGACTACAAGATTATATTTATATTAATTCCCAAAAAATCTATGATTGGAATTTGTATAAATTATTTACTTATTTGGAATAAAAATAATTTATATTTTATAATAATTTCACCTTAGTTTTGATTCTAAAATGATTAGTGAATTAATTAAAATTAATTACAACAATTACCGATAAAGTAAACATAATAAGGGACAAAACCATATCTTTAATGACTAAAAATAATGATACACTTGTCAAAATTCCATTTAATAGACATATGTAGACCCTATCATACATTTACCTGATGTTTTACCATTATTGGGTCCACATGAAATAAAAATGAGTGGTGGGGATCCATTATATTAAAATATTACAAGAGTTCCATTAATCCATTATAAAAGGGTTCCTCTCCTCCCATTTAATCACATCGATGAGGAAAAATAAGTTAGGAAATTCCTTACCCAAATATCTCCCCATCATCCCTCACTTCCTCCTTGAGAATACCTTGTTCATAAATCTTTCTAAGGAATCCGTTTGTTTTAAACCCTTAGGAGTTACCCAATTTAAAGGTAACACCCAATCACAAACTGATTCCTTTTATTTTATTTATCCACTCACTTAAATAATCTTATACCATGATTCTGTAACTACACATATATCCTCAATATTATATGATATTATTTTGATAATTATTCTACCTACAATTACACACACATCCATCTACTTGGTGACATACATACTATTTACATGTATGGCAGACTACTGCCTCACTAGATGGTCATTGTTTGTTTATCCATTACCGAATCTCACGGTAGAAATTATAATGGAAACTATATTTATATATGTTATTTATTATATATATTATGTATTTAACCTTCTGTAAATTCATTTACAACATTTATCTTTATATGTCCCATTTTGTGTTAATATGATTACATTATTTGATGAAGTGTGGAGTTCACCCCTCAAAGCGATGTCATTAGTTCCTTGAATAAATGGAATGTAGTAAGGATTTATATAGTGAATATATATGACATATATGATATAATAATTCAAAATTAATAATTATATACATAAATATATAATTAACTTTCATTATTTTAACACGACATTTAAATTACAATTCCATTTATGCGGACGCATGGATTATCATCTACAAGAACAGACTATGTCATTTGATAATTCTATATTAAATGGATTTTTATTGTAAGAATATACCTAAAATAATTTATATTTAAATAATGTTTTACATTCTGGAAATAATTATATAAATTTAAGGAATAAAGATATTATAACTAAAGACACTTGCGAAGAACAAAGCAGATATTTCTCGAAGTGAAAACATAACATAATATTATTATCAAGAGGGTAATATAAATCCATAGATAAACCCATACATGATATCATATATAATAATATTCTTCTATGATATAATTATAATAGATTTATACTTAGTATACATTAGGATTTTATGAGTATGAAGAGATTCAAGACATGTGGAAAAGGAATTTTATCTCAATATTTATTTTTGTGAGATACATGCCTATTCACCACTCATTTATTTTGTCTGGTGTATATACTTACAATTAATGTATTATAGGACTCATATACCTAAATATATAATTATTTTTATAACCATTTTATCAACTTTCTATATTGTGCTTTATGATTAAATGTTACCAAATCAATAATGTAATATTTTTATCAATTTTCCTTCTTTAAGATACATTTCATGTTATGCAACAATATGTTTTAGGTGTATATACTACATTTTACATGTTTTATACAGAATATAATTCCTTTTACGATATTTTATTATTCTTGTAACATAAATTTTTTAAACATGGGGTATGGTTTAAAGATACCATGTTATAACAATTTATTGAAATTACCACATCGTTTTTCAAGAATGTTTATGATTATGCATTCTTTAATGAAATCATATGATACATATGTCAGGAAAACTCATGAATGTTATTATTATATAAATATTGATGATATATTCATTTATTTTTAATATTATAAACTATTTGGTATATAATATATTTTATAATTTTTTTCTAATAAATTATTTATTTACCTCATTCATTTGTTAGAAATCTGGGATCATTCAAACCCATATCTTCTAAAACGTTTCCAAAAATATTTTATTATTCTCATGTGTTTGCAATACGAAAATGTTATCCATTTTTACCCATTTAAACAAAAGGGTTATTAATAATTGATCTTATTATTGTTTTTAGATATAAACACCTGACTAAAAATTTTACGGAGTAAAAGGAAGGTTCGATGTTCTCAGGTTTATCCACCATCTTCACCAACATTCCCTTTAATCATCCTATAAATGAATACAATTTTATTTTATATTAAAAATATAATCTTTAACAAAAATTATATAAATTCATTGTTTCAAATTATTTTTAATGGAAAAAGGTTTTTAAAATGTCTTGAAGCTATTATATATGTTTTAAAGAAAAATGGGATTCAAAATTTCTACAAGATTCATTTATTTGTTTTCATGTAAAATTGTTTATATATTGTTGTCAAAAAAATTATATGTTTTATTCACAAGAATATGGTTTTCAAAAGAATTTATGTTTTAAAAAATACTTATTCAAAGATTATATATTATTTTCCTCAAGAAATGTTTTTAAAGATATTTCAAACTTATATTCCATCTAAGATGACATCCATTGATGTTACACATACATTTTGTAGAAATGTCCAAAATGTTCTATTAATTTTATTTCTATGAATTTATTATTATAGATGTTATAAATTTATGAAAAATACTACTATTTAATTTTTTATATGAGAATGAAATCTATTTTTTCACATGTTAGGATTTTGATTAAATAACAATGGAACTTTTTTCCTTTCCACAGTTTATGATATGATTAAATTTTTATGATACCCATTTCATTTCATGGGTTAGATTATGATTATTTCTAATTTTGTTTCACATGTATATATGAGTTAAAATGAGATGGAAATGCCCTATATCTACCTCCAATATATTGGGTAATGATTTATATCTAATGAGATAGACCAATACTATTTTCGGAGTCAACCATGAATAATAAGATGGCTATAGGGGTAAACCATGACTACCAACATGGTACGATGAGTGAAATTGGGCTACTATGATGGACATGGAACTGAACCATGATGACTAATAGGGTATGCAGAGTGAAACCATACTACTAAGATTGTATTTGAAGTGATTACATTGCTAATATGGAAATAATATTATTTGCTTATGTTTTTTCCCAAATTCAATTTATTATTACTATGATATAATTTCATCGATTCTGTTCTATATTTCATTAGGATTCATGAACTAAAATAATTATTACATTGTTTATATTAATTATATTTTATATTTAGGTTATGATCTCCCATTTCCTGATCATGTTCTCACACACCTATGCTCATGTATATGCTTACATGTATCCCATGTTTACCCATAATATGTATATAAGTACAAACCTTTTTAATTTTTCTTACTGAGGATATAATAATATGTATCATTTTTTAGGAGTATAATAAGGGTATTAGATAGGGAAAACCTTGTGAGAGATGATGTATCTCTTTTATATACATGTTTTTATGTTTCCATTTTTTCAAAGGCATTAGACTAGCATAGTGTTTTGGCATCTGGTGGTATTATTATTTTTGTATTCTAAAAAAGTGGTGAAATATCTATGTATGTCGATAAAGGGTTATTGTAGTTTTTATTAGAGAAAATGTTTAGTTAAACATTAGAAATAAGAATGAGAAAACATTAGTAAAATTCCTACGTCTATTTCTATGGACATATCTACTGATATTTGTAAACATATGTATAGGATGAGTTTACATTTAGAAAAATGTCCTGGAATATGGATGAAGGATAGAGTGATATGATTCATATCAATATATCTATTCCTTGAATATACAGGTGGATGTGGAGTTTTAACAGATGTAGTTATGGGTAATAACTATATCATGATGTTCATGTCCAAACTTATGGTAATCTGGTACACAACAATGGGCCTAGTTTCACAATTTTGTTGACACTCCTAGGGGATATGCTTTGGAAATTAAAAAACACTTCAAAGAACATTATAATGTATTTGAATATAATATTACTATTAATATCCTAAGATCATCGAAGGGTTTCATAGATTAAGAAAGGGTTATGATTTATACATCATATATGTAATTTTTTTCATGACAATGTTCTTTTCCCTATGAAAAATAATGCTAACAATGTGATTATAGTCTTAGTAATTGGTGGGAACAGAATTAAATATGATTAAAATTGAATATGATGGTTTTTTATGATAATTAAAGTGGGATGTTCATTGGAGGGAAAGATGTTGTGATAATTCCTAATACGTTTTCATGGAACATCGTCAATAATTTCCACCTTAAAACACTCATATTAACCAAATAAGACATATAAGGATTTCACATAATGTTTGGGTAATGGAGACATAGAGGAAATAATATTGGGTTTCATTTTTATCAATAATGTGAAAGAAATCACATATGCGTATCTCATTTAGGAAAAATAAGATGTTTTGAATGTGGAAATCAATGACACAAAGTTAGTGACATTATGGGGAAAATAAAGAGCACAATTAATTGAATAGATGATAATATTGGCTTCCTAGTGTTATTATTGAAGGTTATGTGATTTAAATGTGGGATAAATTGTCTTTAAACAACTCAATGCCCCAACTGAAAATCTCATGAAGAGGATCAGTAATGTGGTTTGAGTAATATTTACATTGGTGATGATGATGACACTATAAGTGAAGTGTAAAAGGATAGAGGTATTTTTTTAATAGGACTATTTATCCAGGTTAATTTCTTGGATGATGTGGAGTAATAACTATTTTTATGTATTTGGATTGAAGAAATGTGTTATATTAATGGAGAAATATATAATGATAATTCAATTTAGGTTTTTTCTATGGATTTTATTATTATGATGAATGGTTATAATGGACAAGAAATGTGATTTTATTACAAGAAGATATTCTTGGGAGACACAAGAATAAAGGAATGGAAACCCTTTAGGTGTCACAAACGCTAAGATAATTAATTTTTAATAAGAGACATAATGGATATAAAAAGAAAATTTGATGGTATTGGTTACCCAATATTGGATTATAGATTGGTTTATAAAGTGGAATATTTCATCATGGATGTAATTTAAAAAAATTTCGATTTATGAATACATTCTGTAATCTATGGAATAATGAAGAATGCATGTTTTCCTGAACAATAATGGGTGATTTTTTGTTGAAATCATGAAAGTATATGTTATCATTAAAATTTGTTTAACTTTAGGAAAAATGTCATTGTAGCTAATTTTTTTCCAAGTTAATTCAATTCCAATGAACCAAATGGACCCTTAAACCATCTCAAATTTATGCCTTTTTGATGGTTAACAACATCATAACCACGTTCTCTATCACTCTCTATTAGAACATGATAGTTAGATTAATCTTCTATATCCATGTTTTCACTTCCCACATATGTTCTCCTATGTAGGAATCCCATTATGTGTTAATTTTGGTAAGCATTATGGTTCCAACATTTCCCTATAAGGGATGTTTTAATATTAATTTCTACATTGTGTGAATCTATGAAAATAAATATCATTTATTAAAACATTGATAACATGGATGAATTTGGGGGGTTAAATTCATTTTAACAGGGATATAATGTAGCACCCCAATATTTTGTGTAATATTTGTTTTTCTAAAATTAGATTAAAATTTTGTATTTTTTATTTCTCACAACATTGAAAATAGCTATTATATATATATTAAATATTTAAGAGTGGCATTAATTAGACAAAATATGAATTTAATCATTCACTAAAGGAAATGTAAAGTTTATATTTCTCTATATAGAACACTGAGGTAAGCTTATGTCTCACTTACCACTGACTCTCCTCGATGTCATGTTTAACAAAAAAAAGGGTTTTATTGAAAAATTATATATTATAAAATAACTGTAATAATATATATTTTAGATGTTAAATTTTATTTTATCAGTATTATTATCTATATTTTTAAATATATTTTTTTACAAAATATAATATTAAATAATTAGTAAAAAATCATTTATAAATGAATATAAGAAACTATTGAATATAAAGGTGTATTTTTATAGAAACTATTATTATGCTCGCAGTGTTATTTTAATACTAAGAAAAGAATTTCAATTTCTATAAAATTTTAATGTAATATATATTTAATATATCCATCGAAATATTATTTATATTTATAAAATATGTATTATAAGCATTAGAATAGAACCAAACTAGTTAAACACATAAAACCCAATATTATTATTATGGAAATTTAACCCCCTTTTAATGGAGAACAATTTAATAATAAAATATTTATCCATTTTTAGATTTTTTATCTCAAAATAAACCTCATATTTTAATTTTAAGAAAAATATTATGTTAGGGTGAATGGTTGTATTTTTCTCTGAAATTTCATTTTTAATGAATATTGAATAATACTGAATTTATGTTCAAAAATTATTTTCTTCTAATTTATTTATAAGCTTAAATTAAATTTTCAATAGGTTTAAATGTTCATTTAGAATATATTTTTATCAATTAATCCAATGTAGGTCATTAGAACCAATTTCACATTGAAATTTGATATAAAACATAGAAATATTTTGATCATTTTTTACTTTAAAAACCCACATTGTTGACCTGACTATGGTATTAAATTTAAATTCATTTCGTCCACATATATTATTTTAATTTGAAAAAATGTATTCCATATTTGGAATCAGATTAATATTTTATTTCTAATCATTTTAACATAGTATATGAAAAAAACATTTGCAAAGTAATTAATATTAATTACATTAAATTAGGTTAAATTGTGCGTAATAATGGACAAAACCATTAGCCAAAAGTCCCAAATGACCTATATACTTGTCCAAAATCAATATTATGGATATATTGTGCCCTTATAAACACTTTTATCTAATTTTTTCTATTACTGGATCCACATTAAATAAAACACATGGTTGGGGTTCCGCTATATTAATATATTCCAAGAGTGCCACTACAAACTATTATAAAAGGCCTCCTCTGCTCCAAGTTCCTCGCACATATCAGGACACATATGTTAGAAAAATATATACCCAAATAGATCCCCAAAATCCATCACTTCCTCTTTGAATCATTCCTTGGGTATAAATACTTCCATGGAATCCTTTTTGTTCAAGGAAAAAGAAGTTAACCGATTCAGATATAACTCCCTCTCTTGAACTCCTTCATTTTAATTTTCTCTCCACTCCATAAAATATTATAATTCCATTATTGTCTGTATAAAAACATATCCTAAATATACTATTATGTTGTTATCTATGGATTATACCAACACTTATACACACTTCCATCAAATAGGTAACAAGCATACTATTTACGTGCATCATGACTTCCGCCTCACAAAATGATGATTGTTTATTTTCCCCTTAACACCTATCATGTTAGAAATTATGGGGTAAAATAAATTTATATATGTTCAAATTATAATTTATATATATTTATCCTTCTATAATTCTTTTCCAACAGTTATATTTATCCATTCCATTTCATGTTCATACGATAATTTCGTTTGAGTAAGTGTGGGCTACCGTCCCATCAAAGTGATTTGATTCATTCCTAAACTACATTGATGTATTAATGATGGGTTCAATGAATTTATAGGGTATATATGATATAATAAACCAAAATTAATATTCATATATATACATATATTTCATTTTCATTATTTCTTTTAACATCGAAATTAAATAGAAATAACATTCATGCATACGTACTCCTTACTATCTCCATGAAAGATGTATTATTTTTTATACATTCATATTCTATATATTTTTATAATAAAAATATTATAAATATAAATTATATATAAATCATGGTTTATATTCGAGAAATCATGATATAAATATAACAACCAAGGGTATAATGAATTAAGACACTTGTGAAGAATAAAGAGGATATTACCCGAAGTGAACCCATAACATTAAATTATTAATGAGAATGTAATATAAATTCATTTATCAAAAAATATATGGTATTAGATATAATAATATTGTTCTTGTGATATATGTATAATAAATTTATATTTATTATACATGTTTTTTATTATTATGATGATAGTTAATACATAAGGTAATATAATTTCATCCAGATCTTTATTTTCATGAGATAGTTGTCTTATTCACCACTCACTTATTTTTTGTTGTGTACATATTGAAAATTAGTGAATTATATGAAACATATAGTCAAATATATATGTTTATTTATATAAACATTTTCTAATATTTCTATCATGGGTTTTATGTTTCAATGTTACCAATCAGTAATGTAATGTCTGCCTCAATTTCCCTCCATTGTGACACATTCCATTTTTTGTACCTATATTTTTATATGGGGTTTATATACTATAGATTACATTTTATATCAGTAATATTATTAATTTTATTAATTTTTAACATTCATGTACTTTTATTTTCTTACATGGGGTGTAGGGTTCAATTTTACCAAGTTATAAGATTTTATTTAAATAATATAATTGCTTTTCAACATTATTTGTGATTATTATTTACTAAATGAAAAATTATGCTAATTTTTTAAATATCACTCTTGAATATTAATATCCTATGTTTATTCAGCTAATATTTATGTATTTGTACCATATTCCACTCTTTGGTACATAAGATAGATAACAAATTAATTCTCAAAAGACCAACTTCACTTCTATATTCGATGGGAAATATTTGTTCATTCAAAACCATGTCTTCTAAAAGGTTTCTAAAAATAAATTATTATTATTCTATGATAATTATAATAAATATTTACCTTTATAATGGAAATATTTTTTAATAAGGAATATTATTGTTGTTTTGGGGTCGAAGAAGCTTTTTAAACTTTTTATGATGTAAATGAATGAATTGTTGTGTTTGGGATTATCTGCCATCATGACCGACATTACCTTGAATCATTCATTACATGATTAAAAATTTATTTTATTTTAAAAATATTTTTTTACTAACATTCTGTAAATTTATTTTATTAATTTATTTTCAAAGAAAATCATTTTCAAAACATTTTCATGCTATTTTATATGTTTTAAAGGGGAATATTTTTCAAATTATTTTAAATCCTGTTTTATAATTGTTCATGTAAAATACTTGAAAAATGTTCTGAATATTTATTATTATGATTTATTCCCATGAAAAGAATTTTCTAACAATTTTTTGTTATTTAATGATAGTTTTTCATTAAATAATAGTTTTTTTCCTCAAGAAATGTTTTTAAATGATATTTCAAAATTAATTTTCATGTTAGATGACATCTGTTAATTATATTCATTTTTTAATTGAAAATGATCTAAAGGTTATATTTAGTCATTCTCAAAATGGATTATTCTTTATTTAGTGGAATTAATGAAACTCATTTCTCTTTAAGGGGTTATGTTTTTTGGAAATCTCATTATATGTCACATGTTGTTTTTTTAAATAAATTATTATAAAACATGTATCTTTTGCAAAGGTTATAATATGATTACATGTTTATGACACTCATTTCATTTCATGGGTTAAGATATGATTATTTATGATTTTGTGGAACATGTATGTATGATTTCATTATGATATGGGTGGGAGCTATATCTCCACCCAATGGATTGGTTATAGATTTATTTCTCATGAGTTAGTCTAATATGGTCTTGGAAGTGAACCTTGATAGCTAAGAAGGACATGGGAGTGAAAGAGGACTACCAAGATGTTACGAGGAGTGAAATCATGCTACTAATATGTACATGGGAGTGAACCATTACTATAAATATGTTATGGAGAGAGAACCTCTATGATTAAGCTAGCCATAGAAGATATGCCATGGAAACTATGGAAATTATATTACATTCTTATGTGTTTTTTATAATTCCATGTATTATTCCAATGTTATGTTTTCATGGATTTTGTTCATTATTTCATTATTATTAATGAACAAATTATATTAATTCCATGATTTATATTTATGTTTTTTATATATAGAGTATGATATTCTATTCTCATAATCATGCTCTCATACCCCTTATGATCACTTTTATTTTTACATATCTTCCATTATTACAATTACTGAGCATATGAGCTAATCCATTTGTATATTTACTTCCATAGGTTATGATGATATGTATAATGTTTATTGTGTCTATGATGGGTGATAGTGTGGAAGAACCTCAATAGAGATGATATAGCTCCATTATATACTAATGTTTATGTTTCCATGATTCCAAATGCACTAGATTATTATGGTCATTGGGTGTCTAGTTATATTATGTATTATGTATTCTAAAAAAGTGATATATTGTAATTGTATGTAAATACATGGTCGTTTTATCATTGTAAGGTCATATAATAAATTATTAGA
This sequence comes from Viscum album, assembly GCA_963277665.1. Classification (NCBI taxonomy): domain Eukaryota; kingdom Viridiplantae; phylum Streptophyta; class Magnoliopsida; order Santalales; family Viscaceae; genus Viscum; species Viscum album. The sequence goes on from OY728139.1 coordinate 1,197,839,043, forward strand.
ACATTTTAATTATTACAGATTATATTTATTTTAATATCATTAATATTTGTAATTTAATTTTTACAATAATTGAATTATCACTAAATTAATGTTGGAAAATAGTTTACCCTGATATTTTCATTTATTATAATTTAAATAAAACTAACATTATAAATTTAAATATATTATATTTCATAAAATAATATAAATCAAAACATATCTGTTGGATGAAACTATGTTAAAATAGTTCAGTTATTAACAACAAGAATGTGATATGTTTGAATTTTATTTAAAGAACGACAATTAACACTCCACATTGTCACGTGAGATGAAAATATTATGTTGAGTACCTCATTCATGATATATATATGAATATACCTCATAAAAATCAATGGAACTTTCCCATCATGGCCTGCTCACACCACCCTTGTGCACTAGAAGGCTTGTGTTTCCCCCTGGGCATAGAAAGGTTATCCACATCTGTGCTGGGATCCAATGAAATGTACATTCAGCAATGCCTTATGTGGGGTAACTCCTGCAACTAGTCAAACCAATTTTACTATAAATTGGACCCCCGTACATTCTCATTAACTCCACTAGAAAATTGGATGATTCCCTTAATATCTTCTCACATATCCCCTTTCCAAATGTTATAAAAAATAACCAGGTGTCCCTCCAAAGCATGATGGAATGAAGAATTAAAAGAGATTGTGATATGCATGCATGTAATGGTTCATATGCACAAGAAAAATCATTAGGGACCAATTCACCCTTAGTCAGTGAACAATTTTGGTAAGGTCTAATCAATAACCAAGGACCTGCATGAGACCATTCTAGGGGTACCCAAGGAGACCCCTGGGGCCTAGTGAATGGCCATGTACACGTTTTTTTCGGTTGAACCATCACCCAATGAACCTTCAACTCATGAAGGTATACTTACCTATGAAAATAACTTATAACTTGTATAGGGGCCTACAAGAATCAATATTTATCCCCATTCTAAGAAATGTACAATATAGTTTTGATCCCACATACAAGAAAAATATGGTAAGGATCAAATCCTTTTGGATACATTGTTCAAGGGGGAAACTGGTAACTCCTTCAAATCCACCAGACAAGAAAAACCACGGAAATATGAAAAAACATTTTCCCCCAAATTTATTATTAATTAATTCAATCATAGATTTCCTGAAAATGACTTACATGATGGGTAGGGTCCTCATAGTGAATGCAGATATACACTCCAATGGTCATGAAGACCTAAACCCTGGGGGACATGTCATGGATATACCAGTATTAGGTATGAGGGATGATTACATGTCCTTCCCCCCATTGTATTTATAATCAAGAACCTACAGTTCCATAATGGAGGCAGATGATCATGCTTTCAATTCCCTTTCAGGTGTAGTGCCTAATCCTCCTCTCTTTCACATGAACCAGTTCAATGGAATCTCTCATAGAGTCTGCACATAGATATTCTTATAGGACCTCTCATTCTTCCTTCCATCCTACTACTCATACATGGTATTTATCCATATGGGTATTAAGACATAGATATCAAGGATGCAGTGAGAAGAGGGAACCACATTGGCAAATCCTACACTCTTTCACTCTCTCACTATGTGTAATGGCCTTCTCCACTAGTGGAAAAAAATAAGATTCATTGTTTTCCATGATCATCCACTTTTTCATGGATCTTACAAAGACCTTGAGTCATGAAGGATCATATTTTTAATGTTTCCATACCATCTTCATGATATCAAACCAAAGGGAATCCCTCCTTGAGTTAGCCGCTAATATTTCTTATCAGATGTAGAACTCTTGCTACGCTTTGAATGCCAATGTCATATACAAAATTCATTTATACTATCCCAGTTACAAAAAAAAAATAGAGTATTGGAACATTAAATTCCATCTATATAATGCCTCATGGTTTTTAAAAAATTGAAATTCATGAAACTGTTCTTTATGTATATATTTATAACAATCCATTTAACATAATTTTTCAACTTCTATGTTTTGAATTTCAAAAAAATATCATCTATAATTGTGTTCAATAAGATATTTGGAGTCTGATGGAACCAACATTTTTTTTAGTAAATAGTAACATACCCTTATGAATAATAATCTGACCCTAATTAATAGTAAATTGTAATATTATTTTATTTTTTTTAGGCTTTAAGATAATAACATCTTGGTTATTTTTTTAATGTGATATAAAAGTATTTATAGTTTAAATATTGTTTATCATTGAATTAAGTATGATTTTAATTAAAAATTAAATTATTTATATTTAAAAAATTATTCTAAAAAATGGAATTAATTTTTGATTTCTAAACGTTGAGAAATGGATAGGGTGAATATTTGGGATTTTTCTAAAACATTTCATTTCTCGGTGAATAGTAAAAATATAGTTTGGAGATTCAGTGTGTTAATGAAATAATTAATGATGTAATAATGATGTAACAAAACTAGTATAATTGTGTACAGTAAATTAAGATGTGAGGTGTCCCAAGTGGTTAAAACATTGGGAAAATACCATTTTCAATCCCATGGTTTTTCACATACAACTAATGAGGTGCCCCTAGAAAATTATTAAAATATTCCATCACTTTTGCTATAAATACCAACACATTACTTCCTTAAATTCATTCCAAATCCACCATCAATGATTCTCTACCCTCACTACATCCCCAATAGTCCTCCCAAGTTTTTCTCAAGAACATAGGTCCAAACCTTCATGTTTTGGGTGTTACTCTACAATGTAATAGAATTATCTACTTCTTTTTCTCCATTAAAGTTCTCTTTTATGTGGTATCACTTTATAGTATCCATACCATGTTCTTATTTCCTCTTTATTCTGGATCTATTATGTAATATGATTCATTTTTGGATGGGTGACCCATGTCCATCTCTTTTTAATATTTTTTAAAACCATGTTGCCTACCCATTAGGCTACCGAATTTTAGAAAGGGATTTCTCAGTTATTATTTTATTTTGAGATCATTTATTTTATTATTATTTCCTCATATATTCTTACCCAAGTGTAATTAATGCTCTATAAATCGTGCATATTCTGGATGATCTCATGTTCTGGGAAAATTCATCATCATTCTTGTTCTCCTCTCCTACATATTCAAGGAATAATAACATTGTCTGTGATGTGTAAAATTACCGACATCATGGACTATGTGATTTCAATTTGCATTAATTATTTCATGTATATTCATGATGCCATTTTAATAGGTAAACCAAGTTATAATATATGTATTATTTTTTTTCATGTTTCTTGAATTCTTTTGTAGTCATGGTTTTAATTTATAAGACAAAATAAGGTCGTTATTATCGAAGAACCACTAAAATGATCTTAACGAACATCATTAATGTTTTTACTTATGAATCATACTCATATCGAAAATCCAAATTCTAAATTGAAAAAATTATGGTACTAGAAATACGTAAATATATTTCCATTGAAATTCAGGTGTTTCACTTGCAATCGACTAGAATATCCATCATTAACCCATTATGGAAAACATGTAATGAAAACACCCCAAAACTATGCAAGGTACAACATACTAATAAATAAAGGGTGGAATTATGTAATCAAATCATCATTTATGATGTTATAAAGATGGATATGTTTTTGTATGTCATTAATAACACTCTTTTAACCAAAATACATACTTTTTAAACACATTTGAAGTAAAAAAGAACTTGAGGTATGGGAATTCTTAACCCAATTTCCAATCCTTGGGATAACACGCTTCTTTATTAATTATGTTTTATTAAGATTATTGGTGTGGGGAATTTTTGTATATATTATTTTTTATAATGTGTATTTAAATTTTATACACATATCATTTCAATTCTATTAATTATCACTATAATTATAGGTTAGAGGACTTTCCTTTATAGATCCTTTTAAAACTCTCTCTAATAAATTTCAAAAGGATTGTTTTTTCTTATGTGTATGACATGAGTGGATTATCCTGATTTAGTGATAATTTATCAAAATTATATGTTCCTTGAAAATTATTTATGTTTTTGAAGCCAATTATAGCTCAATATATGTTGGGTAGTGCCCCTTTAAAGCTCAAGATATGTTTGGTTGAGCCCATTATAGCTCAAGATATGATTGGTGAGCCCCATTATAGCTCTCCAATACATTGGGTACTATGAATATGGAGGTGGAAAAAAGGATATTACATATATTTTTTTGAATTTAAGAGTGATATGGTAATTATTTCCCATTTAAACAACATGAATATACTATGAATTTGAGTTTGCATGAGAAGGGTTTTATTGGTTATTATGTTATCACTTGACTAATGATTTTTATCTTTATTTCCCATTATGAGTTTAATACTCATACCATGTTTTTAAGATGTTTTTCACTAAATATAAGGATGTGTAATGGAAATAAGGGATTCATGATTCTTGATATGGATTTTTTTTAAATATATCATGCTTTATGTTTTAATATCATAAATTTTGAATATAATGGAAACTGTTTTTAATAGTGTCCTCTTGGTAATAATGTGGAATGTTATGTAAGTATGTTATCCTAATTCATTAAAACTATAAACCCCAAAAGATCTCCATTGTGTAATCATGTATTTTCTTGATTAAAATTCATGAATAAGTGGTGATTAAAGGTCGGTCCTTATAGTTCGTATTAGTGAATGGTTTAGAGAACTTCTGGGGATGGGATGATATTAAAGAATAACATAAATTTTTCTTAATCTATGTTAATTTGAAATTTTATATAATATAATTATTTCCATGTTTTTCATCTGTGATATGTTTGTACATAATGGTTTTCCATAGAAGAGACATGGAAGCAGATGTAGGAAGGAACCAAGAGGCTGATGTGTTTTTGAATCTGTAGCCCTAAATGGTTTGAATCAGAACTGAGCTATTTGTGACAACAATTTCTCAGTTCACTCGAGATATATATAGTGGTGGTATCCATTCTCTATAGGAACATGATCAACAACAAAAAAACATGTCTTTTGTGGATCATTGTATGAGGAAACATCCTATAGCATTCGGTGGAACTACCGATCCAGTGATATCCAATGGATTAATCAATTCTCTAAAAGAGATATGTGATGTCCGGGGATGTTCAGAAATTCAAAAATTAATACAAGAAATTAATTGTTTTGAAGGTTAATCTGATCAATGGTTGTCTCTGGTTAAGAATACTAGAGAAATATATTATCTTGATAGTTTGGAATGGGATAACTTTAAGAGTCTCTTTATGAAAAAAATATATTCCCAAGACAGTTCTACGCAGAATGGAGAAATAATTCATGGAACTGAATTAGAATGATGATTATTATGAGGCATCGTATAAATAAATTTTTACAAGACTTTCCACGTATGTACTTGATTTTACTCGGTATTTTAAAAGAAAAATTAAAAGATATCACTCTTGTTTGAAACTATTTTGGTGAAGTGATTTCTCCTCAAGAAGTTTAAAAGATATGATAAGATTTTTCATTGTGATGAAAAATTTGAGATGGAATTTTAATAAACATATATTCATTTTTATATAAGAAATAAGAAGTTATCAGGTTAGAAAAAAATGGGGAAGAACTCGAAAAAGATTTCTGGAGGTAAAAAAATGAATTTCCCTTCTTGTGAAAAGTGTTGTGAAAGTAATCCTGGTGAATGTCTTGTAAATTCATTGAAATTCTAATGATGTGGGATGTTTCGAAACATGTCTCATGAGTGAAAGGAAAATTATTCGAAAACTAATGTTAATATGATAGTGAGATGCTTTAACTGTAAGGAATTGGGTCATTTTCCTAATGTTTCTCCAATGCTAGTTACTCAAGCAGTGAATCAACATGATTGGAAGAAAAAGGTATTGGTAAAATCATTTTCCACCACTACAAAAGATTTTGATCTATGAAATGAGGTGGTATCAGGTACATTTCTTGTTTCAATATATATTTTAAATGTGTTGTAAGATTCAGGGTCTACACATTCCTTTATTTATTGGAATTTTTTAGAAAAACTATGAATTCATCCTCAAGAAATGAAGTCAGATATCATGGTAAAAGTACCTTGGAGAAATATTATGGCAAAAAGAAATTATAAGAGTCTTCCTATCCTTGTCTATGGAAAGAGTTTACCTAAAAATCTTGTATTTTTTCCTCTAGTAGAGTTTGATGTTTTTCTGGGTTTGAAATTGATTTCTTTTTATCATGCTATGAATGATTGCATAGAAAAGGTAGTTATTTTTCAGAAAGTATTTTAGTTTGTGTACAAAAATGAACCCATACCATTAATAACATATGCTAAGGATATGAAACTAATTATGTATGGAAATTAATGAAATCTTCCTCATGTTTTTGTAGATAAAGAAATGATCTAGATTATGGAAGTACGAATTGTAAATGAATACCTGGATATTTTTGTGATGAATTTCCTAGTGTTATTCCTAATCAATATGTTGAGTTTACTATTGACTTAGTTCATGATGCTATGACAATTTCAAAACCACCTTATCTAATAGTACAAATGAAACATCTATAATTTAAAAATTAGTTGCAAGAATTATTAGATAATGGCTTCATTTGACCCAGCACTTCACCTTGTGGTGCTCTTATCTTGTTTGATCAGAAAAAATATAGTTCAATGAGACATTGAAAGGATTAAATATCCCTAAATAACATTACTGTTAAAAACATGTATCCATTCCCTCATATCTATGATTTGTTTGATTAACTCCAAGTAGTGTAGTATTTTTCAAAGGTTGACCTATGTTTGGGGCACAGTCAGTTTAAAGTAATGGATGATGAAATCTAGAAGATGGTGTTCCATACTAGATATGGTCATTATGAGTTTATAGTTTTGCCTTTTGGTTTAACTAATACTTCTGTTGTATTCATGGATCTTATGAACATATTATTTCATGAGTTCTTGGATGAGTTTGTGGTTATATTTATTGATGATATTATCATATATTCTTGAAGTGAAGAGCAACATGAAAAACATCTCAGGGTTATTTTTCATACATTGAAAGAAAATAAACTGTATGGAAAATTCTGAAATTGTTATTTTTTCATGCAAAAAAATTATTTTATTGGGGACATTGTAAATAAGGATGTACTAACAGTTGATCCAGCAATAACCAAAGTGGTTGATGAATGTCCAAATCTAAAAATGTTACTAGGATGCATTATTTTCCTAGATTAGAATGTTATTACAAACAATTTGTTAAATATTTTTCATGGTTATCTAGGATGCTAATTAAGTTAATAAGAATAGGGGTTAAATATGTTTGGACAGAATAATGTGATGTTTGTTTTTAGGAATTGAAGAACATATTGGTGAATTCTCTAGTTTTGGCCTTGCCTTCCAAGAATGGTTTGTTTTTCTTTTACAGTGATACTACGTTGAAGGGACTTGGTTGTGTTTTGATGCAGAATGTTAAGCTATTTTCTTATTATTTAATACAGCATAAACATCATGAGTTAAATTATCCTATAGATTATTTTGAATTGGCCACTATGGGTTTTTCATTGAAAGTTTAGCGAAATCAATTATACAGAGCCAAATGTCAAATATATACTAATCATAAAAGTCTAATGTATATATTAACATAGATGGAATTATACATGACGCAGAGAAGATGGCATAAACTAATAAAAGATCGTGATTTCATGATCAATTACAATCCTGGAAAATCAAACAATGTTTCAGATTCCTTGAGTCAAACAAAATCATGCATTGTTAACCATGCTACATTTCAAAATATGATCCCTTGATTAATTGTTTGATAAATTTTTTCTTAGAAGTTATTGGTATAGGGAACAATTTTTTTCCCCAGTTTCAGTGTAGTCTTCGTTATCAGAATGAATTAATCAACCATGAAGGAAGACCATGAGCTATAGAAAAAATGAAGAATATTTTAAAATGGGTAAGCTGCCAGGATGTATAATTTATAAAGATTTTGTTTTATGATTTATAAAAATGTTGTGTGTGCCTTGTGATTCCCAATTGAAGAAAGATTTTTTGTTCAAAACATATAGTTCTTCATTTTTAGTTCATCCTGGTAGTACTAAGATTTACGGAGACCTTCGAGAGTGTTATTGGTGGGATAGAAGAAAAAAAGATATTGCATTTTTTATCATTAAATGTTTGAGATGTCAACAGGTTAAAGAAGAGTGTCAATTACCGAAGGGGATGCTTCAGCCATTCCTAGAGATATTGTGTAATTGGGTGAATATATCCATGGACTTCATGATGGGAATACCAAATACTTCTCGAGGTAACAAGGAAATTTGGTTTACTATTGATCAGTTTATAAAATCTAAAAATTTTCATTCTATTTGAGATATAATGCATTTGGATCATATTTATCCATTTTACCTCAAAGAGATTGTCAGGCTACAAAGAGTTCCACATTCTATTGTATCTAACATGGATCCCAAGTTCACTTGTAACTATTAGATGGGGATTTAGAAGTCATCTGGCACAAAATTAAATTTCTGTACTGCTTTTCATCCACAATCAAACGGGTAGTCGGGACAAACGATTTAGACATCAAAGGATATGCTTAGATCATGTTCAATAGAATATCAGGGATGTTTGGATCAGAAACATCCTTTAATTCCATTTTCTTATAATAACATATTTCATTCCAGTATAAAAATGGAACCTTTCGAGGCTTTGTATGGGAAGCAGGGTCAGACTCATACCTTTTGGGATGAAGTCGGTGAAATAATGTTTATGGGGCCAGAATTAGTAGAAGAAGTGGCTGAAAATGTGTTGATGATCCAGTAGCACATGAGGAAAACTCATAGCATGTAGAAAAGTTATGTAGATAAATGAAGGAAAGACTTCTCATTGAAGTTAGGTGACCATGTTATCTATAAAATCTCTCATTGGAAAAGATTGATGTGTTTTAGTATAAAAGGGAAGCAAATTCCATGGTAAATTGGTTATTTTGATTTCAAGAGAATGTGGAAATAGTTGCATATTGAGTAGCTTTGCCTCTGAGTTTGTCTCAGGTACACAATATTTTGTATGTTTTGATGATGAGGAAGTATATTCCAGATTCATAACATGTCTTGAGCCCATAAGCAGTTCAGTTGGAAGAGAACCTTTCTTATGAAGAGTAACCAATTCAAATTCTTGACTCACAAGAATTGGTATTGTAGAATAAGGTAATCCACCAGTTAATTGGTTTTTTGGGAAACCACATGGTTGAAGAAGCAACATGAGAGTCTAAAAATGCTATGAGGGAAAGGTACCATTACTTTTTTAATAAGTATATAAAATGTCGAGGACCCAATTTCTTGAAGGTTGGGATAATGTAATTCCCCAAGGATTAAAAAAATGAAATGCATGAACCTTTTTATGTATATATTTATAACTATCCTTTAAACATAATTTTTCTGCTTCTATGTTTGTAATTTTGAAAAATAGTCATCTACAATTATATTCAATAAGTTATTTTGATTCTGATAGAACCAATATGTTTTTTTGGTGAATAGTTACATACCCTTATGAATAGTATTATGAATCGTAATATGACCCTAATGAATAGTATATTTTATTATTATTATTTTTCTTAAGGAATTAATATAATAACATCTTGGTTAATTTTTCAATGTGATATAAAAGCATTTACAGTTTTAAAATTGTTTATTTTTGAATTAAGTATGATTTTATTTGAAAATTAAGTTATTGATATGTAGAAAATTATTTTAAAAAATGTACTTCATTTTATAAGTCTACACATTGAAAAATGGTTAGGGTGAACTTTAGTTATTTTTCTGAAAGAGTTGATTTTCTGGTGAATAGTAAAAATATAGTTTTGAGTTTCTATGTGTTAATGACATCATTAATGATGTAATAATGATGTAATAAATATGGTAGAACTTTATATATTAAAAAAATATGTTAGGTTTCCCCAGTGTCTAAAATATTTGGTAAATAACATGGGCAGTCCCATGGTTTTGCAAATACCACTAAGGAGATGTCCCTGGGAAATTATTAAAACATTCCATAACTTTATCTATAAATACCAACCCATCCCTTCATTAAATTTTTTCCAAACCCCCCATCAACGAATTCTTTCCCTTATTACAACCCTTGTAGTCCTCTCTATGTTACCTCAATCCCCCAATGTCCCAACCATTAAATTTTTGGAGTTACTCAAAAAAGTAAGAGAATTATCAACTTCTTTTTTTTTCAAATCATGTTCTCTTTTATAAGGTATAACATTCAAATTGTTCATACCATGTCTTTATTTCCTTATTAATTTTGATTTATTTTGTATTATGATTCATTTTATGATTGGTTACCTCTTCCCCTCTCTTTTTAATATTTTCCAAAACCATGTTGCATAGCTGTTAGGCTGATGAATTTTGTTAACAGATTTATCAATTATTCTTTTATTTTGAGTTCATTTATTTTATTATTCTTTACTCATGTACTCTTACCCAAAATGAATTAATGATAAAAAAATAATGTATATTCTGGTTGTTCTCATGTTCATGGAAAATTCATCATCATTATTCTTCTCCTCCCCCACTTATTCAAGGAATACAAATATTTCCCGTGATGTGTCAAATTACCGACATCATTGATAATTTAATTTCAATTTTGATTATTTATTTCAAGTGTGGTGATGAAAAAAATTTTAAGGTTGAAAATGATTCTAATATATGTATTATTTCTAATAGAGGTTTCAATATTTCTTTTGTACTCATGGAATTAATTTATAATACAAAATGAGTTAGTTATTATCGAAGAACCACTAAAATGATCTAAACAAACATCTTTAATGTCTTAACATATGAACCATCATCATATCAAACATAAAAATGGTAAATGGAATAAATTATGGTACAATAAATATTTAAATTCTTTTCGATTCCAATTATATAGTTTCACTTCCAATCGACAAGTATATCCATCATTAACCAATCATGGAAAACATGTAAAGAAAAACCCCAAAACACTGCAATTTACAAAATACTAACAAATAAAATGAGAAATTACTTAATTAATTGATCATTTATGATATTATAAAGATAGATATGTTTCTTTATGTTATTAATAACAAACTTTTATCCATTATACAAGATGTCTGAACAGATTTTATATAAGAAGAACCCATGGTAATGGAATTCTTAACCCGATTTCCATTCATTGGGTTAACCTTCTTCATTATTCATTATGTTTTATTAAGATTATTGGTGTGATGAATTTTATGTTATATATTATTTTGTATTATGTGTATTTATAGTTTATACAAATATCCTTTCAATTATATTAATTATCACTCAAATTATATTTTAGAAGGTTATCATTTTAAAATATCTTTAAGACTCTCTTTAATAAATTTCAAAAGGATTGATTTTTTTCTTATCTGTATGTGATTAGTAGTTTCTCATAATTTCAAGATACTTTGATACCATAACATGTACCTTGGAAATTATTTATGATGGGTTGAGCCCATTATATCTCATGAGATGTTGGGTTGAGCCCCTTTATAGCTCAATATCTGTTGGGTTGATTCCATTATAGCTCAAGATATGATAGGCGAGCCCTATTATAGCTCTCAAATGCATTGGGTACTCCATATATGGAAGTTGAAAAAAATGCTAATCAATATATAAGGGTGAATGTAATAGTGATATGGTAAATATGTCCCATGGAAACTACATGAGTATACTATTCATTTGAGTTTTTATGATATGGGTTTTATTAGTTTCTATGTTATCACTTGACTAATGCTTTCTATATTTATATATGTTACTGAGTTTTATACTCATCCCATGTTTTTGAAATGTTTTCCACATGGTATAAGGATTGATATGTGAAAGAAGGGATTCATGATGTTTGATATGTAGTGTTCTCATTGAAATCATGCTTTATGTTTTAATGTATTATATTTTCAAAAAAAATGGAAACTATTTTTAATAGTTTCCCCATTATATGAATGTGGTATATTATGTTTCTAAGATAACCTAATTATTTAATACTCTAAACCCACAGCGATCCTTAGTGTGTAATAATGTATATTATTGTTTAGAATTCATGATTAAGTAACATTTTAATTTCTGGTCCTTATAGTCTCTCTCTCCCTTTGTGATCCAATATCCATCCACCAGCTGAAACATAAGATTTTAGAGTTTCCTAGATCAATTTCATTATCTTGTTTTTCACACCGAGCATGACTCATGATGTCTTAGAGGTTGGTGATGATCGTAACATACACATGATGACATAACTATGGGAATCCATCCATGAGTAATCCCAAACCAAAACAAAAATATTCCATTATTCAAGATTTTCCTCTTAGCCCCACACAAATGTGCCTCTTACATCGTATAATACCCAATCAAACTCAAACCATTTGGAATCATTTTATGTGTTTGAACCAAAAAACCACAGGCCTCCAACATTGAATAAGCCCAATCAATATCTCCATAATTCCTAAGAGAATCATCTATTATTCTATATGTCCCCAAATCATTCATTAATCATTTAAAAGGACCATATTACCCTATGACATAACCCTTTAGAGGACCTCTAATTGTGTGGTTCCTTATAACTGAACTACATGGGAATTGATTTTTATGCAAATGGGATTTGATGGAAGCCTCTCTAAGGTCCAATCCCAACACCCAAAATCCTCACTAATTATCTCTATGTCACATTCTCCATTGATTGTTATCTACCCTTGGAGTCCATATCCATCATAGGTTTCCTACACCTTTTCAACCTAAGTCTCACCATGAACTTTGACTTGGTTCATTTGACAAAAATGTCCTTGCCACATGATATAAAACTAAACAGTTTGGTCTTTATCATATTACTTGAAAAGGTATCATGTGTCACATTAATTCTCACTAAAATATATGCGTTTTGATTCCATTAATAAGGTTGTATAGGAAACCCATCTCCTGGGTTCAATCCCTACATCCAAATAACTACCATTTTAAGGATAATGATACACTCCAGATCACCTCACTATTGGGTGCAAATCCAGCATCACGATAGTAAATGAAAAATGAATATATTATCACAACATAAAAAGTTACCATTTATGGAGAACCCCTTATACATATAGATATATCCATTTATGACGATCTTCAATACATATAAATGATTCCAATTTCCACACATGATAATAATGAATTGATAATTCCAAGATTACCCATGGAATAGATGACAATTGTTGATGGATTCAAAAAATTTCTTAAATATACATTAGAGTCCCAAAGTAGGCTAAAATTCTCCAAAAAGTTTTTGCTGATCTTGGACTCCTAGCCACTGGACGAAGTGGATTTGTTAACTAGCATTTTCCAAGATTTGCAATCAGAACCTCCCTTTGGAATGATTATCTATGATTGCTCAAAAATATAAAACTATTTTTTGTTTCCTATTAAAAGAATAATACCCATTAGAAGTCACTTGTAAGGGACGTGGGAATGTATATGATGTAATGGTCATCGTACCAACATAAAACAACATCATTACAAACCCACATGAGAATCCGAGGTGAATCAAAAATGGTGATAACAATCTGAATCATTAACAACGATTATGGTGTAACCCACATGATAGGCCCCTTTATCTCTAGAAATTTAAAATAGAGAAACAATTCAATGAATTAGGCTTGTGTTCATTTATTGATATGCTACATTGCATGGGTTTTCTGGTTTTTTAGATATATATCATACACATTCATCACAACCTCCTTATAATTCAAATGATGTGACCCCAACTCACACCACTGTATGCCCCGAATACTATTCATGATGGGTCCTTATTCAATCAGGGGACATCGTCACCAACCTAGAATATTCAAAACTGTGTATCTAAATAATTCATCTACTTGTAATGCTGGAATAGTACCATTCTGACCGTAGAGACTACTCGAAAATCCCTCCATCTCACAGTTCCCTTCCACTCATCCACTCAACAATGACTAATGTCCCAGAATCTGATTTCATCAATCATTATATTAAATTATTTTTTGGATCTTATCCATATAACCCAATAATCAACTCCTAAATTATCATATGGAGCTGGATCAAGAGGCACAAAATAGACTCACCTCAAAGTAGCATGGTTCTTTTGAAAGGGTTCCTTCAAGCAGCCACTACCTCCTACACCGTATGATAGTGTTCACTCATATATATGAGGGTTCTACCCATGTATGTCCAAACCGTGTCATTGAGAATAAAGAATTCAATATGCCCTAATGGGGGGAAAATGGAAGATAGTGAACATGTCCACATCATTTCCCCTCTTGATAATTTGGCCAATAAATTTTTAAGGAAAACTGTGAGTTGAAGATACACCTTAGAACAATAATATAGCTATCCAGTAGACTCTTTTGGAATCATCCAAGGAATATACTCTTTCAAATATGATGGAATACCATGAAAAGGAATATAAACATGGCTACAATAACCAATATTTAAATCATAATCATTTACCAATTTTCTAAGAATCCATCCATTCGAATTTGGTGACAAGTAAGGAGTAGGAAATAATAATCCTACCTCAATCATTCACACCATCAGCCTCATTTTGTGGTGTCTAAAGAATTTTTTTGGTCATAGTCAAAGGAAATCCATAAGAAAGAACACACACCTACAAACACTCATCAATCATACTAGCCACCTCATCTAAATCTTTCGAAGAAGATAGTTGGAATTTCCAAAATATGAATAGGGGTATATCAAACCTTATGGACCCACACATAAGTATATTTATTATCCATTAGAAGGAAATAGTGGACATGAGAAGGATCATACCCCTACTCCAAAAATGGAATGAGAATATATCCATGGTCTAGTTGATGTATTGACCAAGTATATTCTGAAAATGGTGAAAGGGTTGACATAAATCATTTTAACATCTTATAGACCTTCTGAGATATCATAAAAAAACTAAAATCGTGGTAAATAGTATAAAACTCTAATCCACCACATCAAATTGGGAGACTCATCAATAGGTCACTTTGGACAAGAAACATCCATGTACACCCATCTAGGAAGGAAGTGTGTCAACAAACCTCCATGAGATAAGGTCAAAAATATTTATTACATACACGTGTTCCATAATGAGGTAATAAACCCTATCCAATGGACACTCTAAGGAATTTATATACCCCTGGAAAAAATCTAGAAGTATGTTGAAAAAGTATAACAGTGCTATGAGGGCTAGACAATGAAAATTATTTACCTTAAACAGAATTCCAATAGTATGTGGCACCAATCTATCATAATAAGGAATCTTAAATGAAGCCCTATCAGAGACGACTATGAAATATAAATCCATTCTATGATCCCACTCTACTGAATTTAAGAGTTCATGAATACCATATATTCTTACATGTGGATGCTCAGGATCCAAATCACCCATTACAAAATTATTGCAGTAGTAGTAATAATTCTAAAAACCCACCCTCGAAAATTTACCATGAAGGCTTGATTCATGCCTATAATCTAATCAATCTTGAGATCACATCCCATGAAAATTGTAATATATAACCTTTTCATGGCCAATAGTTTAAATAAATGGAGATTATTCTCCTTTCTACAATCCCCCATGGTATCCCTCCCAATGATGGAATATAGTGATAAATTTCTTTCTATGTAATAGTTTCATTTCATATAATGGTATTTCATTTGTTAATTTAATTATGAAAAAGCCCTACTACCATGAAGAAGTTTTAAAAACAAGTCCATTAATGGATAATACCTTGATTCTAACAAGTGAAATACTTTCTCAGTTGGAAGATAAACCAATGTGATGGATTTTTTCGAACCCCCTATATTGTTTTCCTTTCATTATGATAGGGTAAATCACGAAAAAATATTCTGTTTATAGTAATGTAGAATAGAAGAATCCACTGTATTAAGACCATGTCGACGAACCTCTGGAAAATTACAATGATGAAATGTTATACATGAGGATAAATATTGAAAAAGGCGACATTAATGTCATGTTATGGAATTTAGTATATCCCTAATAAAAAATTCAATTATTGATGTTAGAAGATTAGGTGTTATATTTCTACCTCAATATATTGAAAAAACATCGCCACATAAGAGTAATGAAATTAACTTATGAGGAGTATCTATGTCACATCAAGGAAATTGAAGGGGTGTAATTCCAAATTGAATTTGTTGATTTACTAATTTCACAACATCCAAGATTACTGAAATATAAAAGATAACTTCATCAGGAATGTCTTTATGTTTTAAAAGATTTTTTTTAGTTGATCTTAGATACCCCATTCTATTTTATAAATAAGAGGATGAGGTTAACACAGTCCATTAAATTCCACCATGCTCTGAAATCAAGAAATTCAACCAAATATATGATCTTTTAATGGAATAGGATTATAATAGAGAATGTTCATAATCTGTGACATGCTAAAAAAATGCACTACCATATCTTACCAATGTTAGGCCATAAGAGATCATGACATGAACTGTTTATTGCATCATACATTAGAAAATATTGAACATGCCTTCTTCATAAGGGATGTCAGTCATCGGATATCTCATATTTCATATAGAGTGTAATGGTCTTCATAAATTAGTGGTGCACGTGAAACTAAAATGAGGCACCTTAGCCATGTTAAAACCTGACATTTTAAAATTACAAAGATATTTGTGTTAGTAGAAGAAACAAAAATCTAGGATAAACCCTTGTCAAGAGGTATGGGGGTTTCATAATGCACCCTTCAATGTCAGAAAACCAAGATTAAAGAGTTGTGAAATTAGTATTGGAACATCATCCCTCTTAATTTATTACTTCCCGTTATTTCGTACCAATATTAAGGATATGCACAACCAAACTATCAAGAGATTCTATTTAGATTACCATCTTCCAAACATCACAATGGGGAATAGTGGAGGAAATGACAAGGCCTCATAGTGGGTGTTTAAAAAATTATTCACAAAATTGAATCCAACAAAGATAAGTGTAAAGAAACGATTGTGCCTCACCTACATCCCATAGTTGTTTATCCACCTACATATGAGGAAATATTTTGTTTATAAGATGTAGTGATGAAATAATTGAGATGTATCATTGTTAAAATATTCTATGGAATCCTTCCTATATGATAAATTCAATAATAATAATATCCTATACTCACAATCCTAATGGGTGCATCTAAAAAATAGTGTTTCACACATTACCCAAACGGGGGTTATAACATCCTCTTAAATTAGGCTACCAACAAACCATATATTTAGACCATGTAGTAGCATATTACATGTTACCTAATAGGGTACACAACAATAACTAGTCTAGGAACATCATTTCTAGTCTTCCTGTATATGCAATATATGGTAGATACAAATAGTTACACCATAGTTAGACCTACCAATTGCTCACCAATTTAAATATCTTGCTTATATAGACATTATTCATGGGATCATTAATACTATTGAGTCTCTAATGGATTGACTAGAAGATATGTAGGGTTGGTGGGTATCCGCACATTCGTTTACAAAGCCTTGCATAAAATGGGTTGACAGGAACCATCCCTCACTAAACATTGGGAACCCTATGTTTTTAATTTTGAATGGTTCATGGGACATGGAATATAATTTGACACATTTTCATTCCTTCAATGATACTATGTTTTGGAATCCATCACAATAGGAATCAGTGACACTGAAGTGCTTCATGCAGTCACTACAAAGAATACCTTATGTATCATACAATCTGTTTCCTACGCGGTCGTTTATATAGTTGGAAGATCCCCATCAAGAATTATTTCTTCTATTTCAACAAAACATTACATAAGACAATGTTCCATGACCTCTAGAACTACAAACTATAAGATATTGATAGGGTCAATGAATTCATTGCTCATTATAATGGTTAAAAACCTTCATAAACCTACAACATTCTCATGAACATTTCATGTAAATATGTATATATAATATTAGTTAAGCGTTTAATACAACACTCATCCCATTAAAATGAAAAATTAGGATTCAAGACCAGGAATAAATTTCTCAAATATTCTAAGCCAAACGCATACAATCAAAGGCTATATTCTGAGAAATTCCATATTCTCATGGAAATAGAATAGTGAAATAAGATGCTTCTACTATTACACTTAACTAGGACACTACAACCATTCTAACTCTAAATCATAAACTATATTATGTGGCTCCCCCTGTGAATCATCAACAGAAAAACCCTATTTTTTTTAATGTGAAATGGGAAGATAGGAGAAAATATTTTTAGGAGATGAATAACATGAATTATTATTTCTCAAATGACCAAGTGTCTAGATTCTTTATATTGTTGTTGGAGAAAAAAATTATTTAGCTTCCAAATATCAATAATACCAACCATGATTGTGAAACTTTTCTCATGAACTATTTCACCTTACACTCATTATTGGGTCACACCATAAAGTAATGTTTTTTATAAATAATTCATGTTTAAAATGGTGGACTCTAGGAGATTGATGTCTGGAATTCCCCATGTGCTAGAATTATGTAATTAGTCCACTAATCTGGTGGAAGTGAATTAATGTCAGGAATATGTTATTAAGGATATAGATAATTTTATTGATTCAGATCATTGAAATATGATAAACATAATTCATATTATATTCCAAGAATTTTTATTAACATACGAATATGCCCTAGGATGATTCCTCTACAACACAACTCTCTCCTTTAGCACCATAATATTTTGAAAGCTACTCTTTAAATAAAATACATCCCCAATAAATCATGCGGAAAAAATTGGATGATGAACTCGTGCTAAGGATTAACATAGATTTTACTCTAGTGGAATTCAAGCCATAAATCCTAGAAGCACGGGCTCCTCCCCACCAAATGGTTAAAAAAGAGTAGACCCCCATGAAAATTGTTCAGTTGAAGACGAGATTATCTTCTATTCAATTAATGGTATACACTGAATGTATCCCTTCTTAAATAATGAGTGAAATTTTGAACCAAAATTACTTGAATTTTAATTTCAAACTGGGGAAGTGGATGTCAGATTCGAGGATACATGGGATGATGCGATTATTCTTGGAGTCACTAATTTTACCATGTCTATGGTTGAACCATCTATGCACCCAAAATTTGTATCAGAGCTCTACAGGGAGCACATAGAGAGAATGAATGTTCCCTAACACATGATAGGGTTATACCTGACACGATCATCATAGAAGATTGACTAGATGGAAAACCATCACCTAATCAGCCTCATCTAGAATTTAGACCCCTTCGACCAAATCCACCCCCAGAATAAGACACATCACCTCATACACAATGAGATGATTCGCCCATATCAATTAATTCAATTCTCAAAGTACCTGCATAAGATAAACCCCACATTGGTAGGCATAAACATTTAGACCAAAATTATGAAATCATAAATCTATTACCCCATGTATCAGCCATTTTTTCAATAATGGATTCCTTAATTATATCAAAAGTCCTCTAGGAGTCACTCAAAGAGGCTTTCCCAATCCCTCAAGAATTTTAGGATGATGTTACTGATGATTAAATATATTTTCTGGCGATATATCAAAATAAATTATTCAAGATCATATAGTTCACAATGTAAGACTAGTATTCCATGATACATAGACATGTCAAGATTATTTTTGTAACTAACATGACAAATGATGTCGATAATTGTTGATCCTCCATTGATATTGGCGTATGAGTCAACCTCATTCAATTCAGAGAACATCTCCAACAAGGATTCAATAAAAGATACATATTATCCTATTATATAACCCAAAAGGGTTATAGAATGAATGGGCAATTTCATTGGGTGAAATCAAACTGAGGACTCAGTTCGAGGATCTCATGCAAGACTCATAAGTCATGGTTAATCAAAATGACACAACCATCCACATTATTCTTGGATGCCCTTGATTCTATAAGCACGTAGTTATTACCTCTTCATACCACCAATGCATCATGTTTTTTTATAAATGGTCAAATTTGTGCATTGTATAGGGAAATGGACATAATTAAATCCTACAAATAACAATACATTGATGAAATATTCTATTAGGGGGTGGGGGAAATGACCATGACAAATGGTGTTTCTTCAACTAATTCCTGGAATATTCTAGAGATGGTCCCATTTATACCTTTCAGGAATCTCGGTGTAGATTATGTGAGGACCATCAAATATATTGAATAATAGGGTCGAAATTTAGAAACATGTTCAATGATCGTCGTTCCTTCATTCATAAAAAATGAACCCAACCACGTTGTATAATTCACTGACTATGCAAGGAGTGGAAATAGGCTTGGTGAATATGCCTTCTTTCAACCCAATGATCATCAAAAAGTCCTTACCTCATCAGCTAGGTCATAGGTGGGTTTTTTACCATCCAAATGTCTAAATGTTTCCACCTATATCAACATTGAGAAATTATCTTCGTCATATGCTTCCCCCAAAGTGAAAGGTAGAGGTGGAAGGGGGAAAACAAGAATGAGATGATGTAGAGGAAGATCTCTGGGATTTCCCAACGTCATTTGAGGAAGGTTTGTCTACCAATGTTAATGAACTAAAAGAAATAAATACTAGTATAATAAAACATCAATGACCAACTCTAATCTGTGCATCCATGAATTCCAATGAAAAAATTGTATAAAACATCTACATGGAGTAGCATTATGATGTGTTTGGCTATAATTAAAAGGTGATTCTAGACCTTGATCATATTGTTTCCACCAAACACATGGAATTTCTAGATGACCATCATGAAAAAAAAATCCAGAATAACACACCAATCTAAAACCTCTAAATCTATACTGACGCGGATAAGCTTATCAAGGCTAATAAGATATTGGAATTTTTGTGTCTGAAATGGATAATCATGATCATCACATTAAAGAGGAGGAATAAAATCATTAGGGTCTACATTAGCTTCAAATATCTCAGTCAGTAATGTTTTAATGTCAAATTTCCAGTTCATAGCATCGATCTACACAATGATGAAACTATTGGCTATGAAGACCTCTCTTTCATGGATGACTATTCTAGGTACAAAAAAATTTGGATGAACCTAATTGATAAAAATAAATTTCTTTTAGGGTACCATAGGATATATTTTTCAATTATTTGATTCCCATTATCTTGAAGAATGCTTACACCAGACATCAAAGGTCCATGCATCACATCACAAAACCACTACTAGGAAACTATGTTGATTTCATCATTGATGACTTTTTTGTCATATCTCTGCATATTTATAATAACTAGGATAATATATTAACCATATTCAACAAACTATGACAACATATAATGAGGATTACCACATTGAAAAGTTGTTTTGGGGTACACTAAATGAAATTTATCCGCTTCATTGTATGTCATCATGACTTTAAAGTCAGACATGAGAAAACAATGTCTATCATTATCATGTAACCTCCTATAAATGACACAGAGTTGATGGGAATTTAAGGAATCATTTCCTACATTTGGTTCCTTATATCCAACCTCACTTGAAATTGTATTCCCTTCACGAAATTTAGGAAGAAACGGGTCACATTTCTGTGGAGCGATGATTGTCAAGAAGCATTTGATAGTCCCATGAAATATATAGTGTTCCAATTCGTTCAAATTTCTCCAGTTGAAGATATGTAACTCATATTTTATGTGATGGCCCTAGAGAAGTAAATTGTAGCATTTTCTACAAATTGGTGATGTCAGTAATGAAAATAACATTTATTATCTAATTTTAAAAATGATCAATGCCTAGACTCATTATTATGAAATTGAGATTAGATGTATTTACATAATCATTGGGGTTATGAAATATATACACTACATAAAAAACCATGAGGTACATTTCATCACTCTCTATAATCCATTAAAATGAATTATTTTTCATCCATTGTTCATAGGTCATAAGGCATTGTGGTTGGTTATCCTGCAGCAATTTGTCATACAGTTCACGACCCAGAATGCATTGAAAGGCCATGATTTTTCCATTTTTCTTATAAAACACTGAATTGTAGAAACAAGTTCATTAAATATTTAATTTGAAGATGAAAATATATTTTTTAATCAATAAAACCTTCAAACAAGAGGATATGTGTTTTGTTGGTGAATCATAAACTCCCATCGGGAAGATAACAAATGACACTGAGATAAAACATTTCAGGTCTGGATATATTCTCATATATTAAGAAAACACGGTGTACATAATTTAATCATATTTTCCAAAGGATTTAGAAAACATTATGTAGAATATAAGTCCCTATTTCAGGATGAGAATGGTAAATCAAAATATTTTTAAAATTACTATAGTTGAATGGATATTCAGAGCAGGTAATAAAACAGTTCAAATGGGATTAAGCTATCAAAAATAAAATCACATCCCCTTTCTTGACAATGTGTAAGCATTAATTAATGAATTCCCCTCAGATTTAACATTAAACAATGTCACATGATCATAGAATGACATGAAAGATGCATTGGACAATGCATTCACAACTTTCAAAGATCCAAACTAGGATAAAATGGTGGACAAAATTGTACATCCCTATATAGTTTAAACATTTGTTCATGAAAAAATGGAAGAGATCGATTGATTTAATTATGTCAATGAACCATACGCTACTTCCAGTGGGGCAAATATAACCATAATAGAATACATTAAAATGGATTACTCACATCAGATAATGATGGGAAGAATAATATTTGATTGTGAGCTACCATATTCACTATTTAGGATGGCCCCAATCACCATAGAGTACGTCATAAGCATGAAATTGATAGATTCTTTCTAAGATGTATTTATCGATAGGAGACTATAGTTATCCAAAAATAAGTACACTAATGAGATTGTGTGAGATACTAGTCATGGCTCAATATTTCTCATCAAATTTGGAGACATGGGTAGTGTCGGCTCACTATGACCCATGATTGAACAATAGTCACCATGAAATGTAATTTCTTCAGAGTGAATGAAAAATTCAACATTGAAAACTTAGAGTTTCTATATAAAATGAAATACTCATTGATATATTCTATATAGGGAATGGAAGTTGTGGGGCCATACCCTCCAACTACACCCAAGAAGTTAAAATACATCTTAAATTCTTACAATTTATTCTCCAAATACATTGATGCAATACCCCTTAATTAAGTCAGCACCAATAGAATCATCATCTACATGATGGAAAACCTCATTACTAGATTTGGTTTCCCTAATACAATAAATACAAACAATGACACCAATTATTGTTCTATGTTGGAAAAAAGATATACCAATAATATATCATTATAACCAACTAAGCATCTCACTTTAATCTAGTGGATAACAAATAGATTGATGCTATTAACAATACCTTATTGATAATAGTCTAAAATATTGGGTTAACGGATAATATATATTTCCCTGATAAGATCATTCATGCTTTCTGTGCCCACCTAACCACAAACCATACCGCTGCATGGGTAACCCCACATTCACTTTTTTAAGGGACAGAAAAAATCCTTCACATTGAGGTCCAATGTTAATTTCTCCATATTGGCATCTGTCATCAACTATCCATAAATGAGAAATCTAAAAAACATGATGAATTCGAGTGAATTGATGATAAATTACTCTACATTTTTCATCACATCGTTTTCCATAAAAAATTGATATTTCTTACATTAAATAAGAGAGTATTCCTTTATTCATTCGTCCTCATAGAATTGGTATATATCCTTATGACTCTAATGATACTAGGAATGAATCCTTGAAGGAATGATTCAAAATGGGAGGGAATACACTCTATACATAAAGTCTACTCTAAGAGATATTATTCCTTAAACTAAATTAATGGAGAGATAGTTATGGCCCGAACCAATGAAAGGCTCCAAAAAATTATTTCATTTATTTACATGACACTCATCATAGAAACATGATGATAAACTGAATAACACGATATAGTAAAATTTGTATGAAATTAAACTATATTTCACTTCTTCCTAACCGTATGAAATTAAACTGCATGGTATTCATCTTAGATAAAAGATGCTAAACTACACATGTTGTCTTTCTCTAATGTCCACAAATGAAATAAATATCATCCAAATCACAAGGTATTAAATTATATGAAAATGTCCTCATCTTGTGACATAAAACTTAATTGTAAAATCCCTTACTGCATGATGTAAAACCACACATCATTTGATTATGTAATTGAGTGGATCCAGATTCTTAGTATTGGTCCCTTAACACAATATTGTTGTAGAACAATCCATGTCTTCATTTGAATATATAGATATACATAGTGATGCTAAGACCATATATCATGGCCTGATCCATATTTCTAAAATATAAAAAAATATTTTCCCCATTCCAAATTCTGATTGAAGTGAATAACTATTTTATTTAAAAATGAGGGGATTAATTCTCAATAAAAATAGATATGTAGTGATATTTGAATCCCCATTTTTGGGTCAAGACACAACACATTATAGAAAACATTCACCCCTACCTATGTAATATCCAGACCTACATAGGTATCCACTCAATAACTAAATGTGTATTTATTCTCATTACAATTAGATATGAAGCAATGCTTGGACCCTGTGTCCTGGTTTAGCCACCAAAAATTATAAATTACCATATCATTCAAATATACAACATTTGGGTGGCAGAAGAAACATTTTCGAATCATTTTTATCACACTGAGCATAGTCCACATGGAATTAAGATATTGATTAATGATGTTCCATTCAATATTATGGATTATCAAATCACATCGATTTTATCCTAGTCCTGACTGTAAGACCTTAAAAGGAAGTCCATATATCTTTTCCAAAAGGTTTTATGTTGCATGAATTCTTTATGAAATATGTACAGATTTATTCTCATTATCATGAGATATGTAGTTATTCACCAATCATACATCCTAGTCCATTACCAATATAAGAAATTTCCAAACTCTTCATTGAATAAGTTATATATACAAAAAGGAATCCAATATGGATTTTCACCCAATGCGTGAGCTAATATTCACACCACCCTTTCTTCACACAGGAATTCAATTACGTTATGGAATAGTTTTTAAAACTATATAAGGAATCCTTATTTATCCAAAAAGATACATAGTGATGCATATGTCTTATACCCTCGTCAAGCTAAAATATTCCTTTTCCACGTCAAGAAACCTTCTTCTTTACAACATGACTCTAAACTACATGAATGATGTCCTCCCCAAATTACTATAAACTACATTGTTTTGAGAACTAAAAGTGGATTAATTATTATTGAAATGAGATATGTAGGGACACCTAGACTATATGTGCTAGTCCCAACCATATGTTAATTAAAAATTCCGTTGTCCAATGTAAAAACCCTCATCTATGTAGAAACTCTTAATTTGGATCCCCTCATTCTAGTGTCCACAAAGGAAACATAGATTTCCCCCTCTTACATATTAGTCATATCTATTAATGTAAATAAAAACTCATGGACATTATCATTTAAATAATTCTTTTATTTTATGACATATTAATTTCAGATATCATACCCATAATCTTGACCATGTTTTGAAGCCTCATAATCATTTTTAGATATAGTTCAGAAAATTTATAACACCTGAGTAATCATTTGTATGATGATATAGTAACTAGACCCAACTGGCATTGAATCTTTCCCCAACATGAAGGGTATTCCATACATAGGATTCCACTTTTTTACTATGAATTAACATGCTATATTTGGATTTATATAAATTCTCCCCTAAATGTGGATTGTCACCCAGTGGTACATTATGCCTCGATATATGTCTCTTATGGCGGTCGTGACGTCTTCGGCGATTCTTCTATGCTCCAACCCTAGGAGGTGATGGAGATCGCGGCGGCCCCTCTCCCCACGGGGGAGGGGCCTCATCGCCCTCAGGAGCACCGACGCAATTATCGTCTCCCCTCTGATTTCAGTCTCATGCCCTGTATACACGTTGCACCAAGGGTTCTGGGGTGCTTCAATGGTCATCCGGTTGTTCCAGTCTCTGTGCAAGAATTCACCGAGGCCTCTTCAATGTTCTCCAACGCACTGGTTGCAAGATTCGTGCGGCGTCGACCCTCGATTGAAGGGTTTGACAGGTATGTTAATGAGTCTTGGGGTCTGAATCGTAGGGCGGTCATCGGGATTTTGGGTCCGAAGCAGTTCTTGATATGCTTTG
Source organism: Viscum album (assembly GCA_963277665.1). Taxonomy (NCBI): domain Eukaryota; kingdom Viridiplantae; phylum Streptophyta; class Magnoliopsida; order Santalales; family Viscaceae; genus Viscum; species Viscum album. The sequence goes on from OY728139.1 coordinate 1,197,865,208, forward strand.
ATGATGAAGAGGACTTGATCCGTGCCTAGTCCAGAGAGAGTCGATCCTTACGTGGGGAGAACTTTCATCTCTTTCGTTGGTCGTTTGACCTACATATGAACAGAGATCCTCCCACCTCGGCGATTTGGATTCAATTACCAGGCCTCCCACTGCCCTTTCAAAATATCGGTCTTCTTCAGTCGATTGGCCATTCTCTGGGTCGTTTCCTATGTTGTGATCAACATACGGCGAGCCTCAATTATCCAATGGCTGCTCGATTGTGCGTTGAAATGGACACTTCCAAGCTGCCGCCTGAGCTTGCCTGGATTGTTGTGGACGGTGAATACAGATATTCCCAAGTAATAAGGTATGAAACTTGGAGCCATTTCTGTAATTTCTGTTACAAAAAGGGACATTGCAGCTCGGATTGCCGCAAGAGGAAGAATTTTTCTTCTCCCTTCGTTAATGAGCCTCCTGAACCAGTTGTCCACTGTGAGGAGATTAACACATGTGAGATTTCTGGTGGTAGCTGCAAGGAGGTTGGTGATTTTGAGAAAATCAGCGGGAAGGTGCAAACCATAATTTCATCCGAGGTGCCTGCCCCTGCATCTCCTAATGTGGTGATTCCTCTTTCACTGGGGGCTTGCAAGGATGTCCTGAAGGAATCCTCACTGGCTGATTCCGAGGTAAGCACTCCTACTGTTTTCTCGTGACTTAAAAGTGATCTTGGTTTGCCTCGGTCTGGTGAGTTAGGGAAGGATTCAAAGGCCTGCTCCACTGGGATTGAGAACTTCGAAGGGGAGGGTGAGCAGGGCTGGCAGAATGAAGAAACCTACTTGAAAGAGATCAATGGGTGCTGTCCAGATGTGATCTGTGAAGAGCTGATGGTCACTATGAAGTCACACCACGATTTGGAAGTGGGAAGTGAGCATACTAGATAGCCAGAGGCCTCTACTCTGGCTAAACAATCTAATTTTCCCTTGAACAATGAAAAGTTAGGAGGCTGTTCAAGCATATTGACCAAAAACAGCTTTGATGTGCTGGGTGAGCAACATGATCTGGTCAACAGGATGGAGGGAGAACAGCCATGTCTGGGTGGAGATGCTATTGATGTCAACCCATCGGATGATGTCCTGGTAACCCCCGCTTCAAAATTCTCAGAGGTGGGAATGTGAATGGGAGGTGAAAAGGAGAATGTTACTCCAAGAGCCTCGCATAGAGACATCACGAAAAATGGATGCAAAAAGACCCTGTGTAAAGATGTGAGCTAGAACACTCCACCCAAAAGAAGGACGAGGAAAGACTACTCTGATCTTCCGAAGCCCATGGCAACCAGATCTGCTAACAAATCGAGAGGAGGGTCCATACATATGATGAACAAAGAACCTAGTAGCAAACGTCCACCAAAGGAGAAAATGTCCAAGGAAATGCTCCAAAAGAAAATGATGTATCTTGAGATGATGCGGAAGTACGAGTCTTCTGAATGGGAGTCAGCTGATCCTGACGATGAGAGATCTAACTACAGGGACAGGGATGGGGAGAAGGATGAGTATGGGTTTGATGTAATGTAATGATGCAGTTTGTCTATTACTTTTATCTGCAATCTTTTTTCTTAATAAATTTGTGGGACCGGGCTTTCTCCTGGTTCTGACTTTCCTGGTATATGTCTCTTATGTCTCTATAGTCCTCAAAGGCAATATACTGAATCCCATAATTCGAATTTGTTCCACACTCATACCTCACATATTTTTCAGACATCATTTCTCCAGATATAAGAAATCCCAATATTATGGTTTACGATTTCCTCTCTCTTGTGTGAGGAATGTCAAGACGACCGCGGATAGATAGTTATCATATTACCTTTTGGGTCCATAATACAATGGTCAAAGTCATATTACCTGATACTATAAGATCCATTCATTCCACATTCATGTTAACCAAGTTAGAAAACCAATTCCCCCATTCTTGGGTAATTTTGACATGGAATGCATCTCCAAAATTCAGGCATAATCATTCTACAATCCAAACTCTGTTTTTGGGGAAATCTTAATCACCACAATATCCATTCATCCATAAGAAATTGACTGTTATAATTTATGAGAAATCTTATATATTACTATGTACTAAAAACATATATTTTTATTTTCATATATCACCCACATAAAGGGGATTTCATCAAGAGGATTCAAAAATTTGACTATCCCATAACTTTACCCATTTATCTTTTCACATTGACCCACAATATGGGTTTGTCAACCAGTGGTAATTTCATCCTCCTGAGATACTTTATGTATCATAAAATTACCTTTCCCCCATTTAACTCATCAAATTCTAGGACCCCAAATATTACATCTTACAAATTTCTAACTTCTTACCTGATTATGATTGGACATTATAGATAGATTACCGTGGAAGTGAAGAATAACCAATCATTATGTTAAAATTAAAAAACTTAATGTATAGCCCCCAAATTTCCCCATTGTATGAAATTAAACAAAATAATATAATTTTCAAATCAAAATATCATAAACTATAAGGAATCTTCCTTACATTTTGATGCAATAGTACATGATCCTTTCCATGGAAACACAACTTTAAGCTACATAATGCTTCAACCTTTTGTCATAAATGGGGCTTCCAATAGAAATTAGTCACCTAAAAAATGAATCCTCTATCACATCATTAAAATTCATTTAGGAGTGGTTTCCCATTGACAACCAATTCCCAAACATATATTTCATTCACTCATATTAATCATATATTGGGAAACTACACACTGTGGTTTTTGAGAAATTTTAATTTTCATATTTTTTTCCATCACTAATAGAATGTACATATTCTAATAAAATCTTTTGTCTGACAATAAATTAAAACACCCTTATTAGATATTCATATTTCACCCACACATAGGAAAAATTATATAAAAGATGAACCTATTAGACAACGTAATAACACTCCCTGGTTCTCTTTGCATAATGTCATTCACAATTTTTTTTTCAAACAAAAGTTCAATTTGATTCCTGGGTGACCATCTATATCCCAAAATGACCTGATAGTATTATGATGGAAACTATTTTTCGAACTCATTCCAAGGCCATTCCTCACATACATGTCTCGCGTAATGTTTTAGATTTAGATATCATACGATTGTGAATCAAAAAACCCAACAATGTATCTAAATAATATCAAAAAATTCTTATCAAAAAATCCATGTTTGGGTAACCATTTAAAAACATATGGTTAAATATATTATAACTAAATAATTAATGAAATTAGTCTATCTAGAATTCCATTAAAAATCCTTTAAATATAGAAATAACACTCACAATTTTTATAAACCTCAAAATGGATTACTAGAAACAATTTGAGCCCTATCTCACTAGATCTGGAATCCATATGGTTATGAAAAAACTAATTAATTAAAATATAAAAGGAATAAAACAATTTAGGATAAAATCATGCAAAGGGAGGCCAATGTAAAATCCAGGGCTAGCCTGTTATGTCTTCTCATGATAGACATTGGAAAAAAATAAGCGAGATGACCAAAAATATAGTATGTTTGTACGGTTCTTTATATGAAATTAGATACAATCAAACAACACTCGATAGACCCCACAAATTAGGGAAAATATTATAGTGATCACTCACCCTTATCATTGTAATTATTATCAGACGTTTTTTAATCAAATGAGTCATTTTTAATGCTCTATTACAGTTATAATAAGGACATGAATAAAATAACAAGTTATTAGGAAAAAACTTATTGATTTATATTCCACAAATTTGAGGAATTTTCACATGCAACAGCTTATTCACCGAATTTTATAATTTTTCATTGATATATGATTTGATTAGTTAAAATGTCTCTCAAGAGTTTCTTTACATTAAGAAAACAATGAAATTTTTGTGGCGGTGGATTATCCAATATGATGAAACATTTGTATCTCTGCTTTCACAGAATAGTTGACTTATGTCAGGGACCTTTTCAAAGTGTGGTGTATTTGAACAATATCTTAATCTAAGGCTTTTAGTTCATTATGAAGACACACTATTTAGAGGTATTTCTCTTCTATACGGTGATAAATATTCTCTATATCCTTGGTAAGATTTTTCTCTACCTAGGACATAGAAACCCCAAGATCATCAAACTATCCTATTAACTATTCCATATCCCACTACTACCATAAATCATCTTAATTTTTTTAGAAGACCGACATCAGTTCATGGAATAACGTGCAATAATAAAATACCATATACCCCATCATCGAAAACATGAGATGAATTTTAGGAATTGTTATTGTAGGACTTTAAGATGTTTCATTGGAGATATATTAAAAATATCACACTAAATAATATGACACATGGTGGAATGAACCTCTCACATATCAACGAAAGACTTTGAGATAATATGGGAGGGAGATGGATATTATGGGATTAGTTCACTCAATGATTTTACTTGTTTTTATCCCACTAATACTTCCTAAGTTTCTCCAACCAACATTGATTGAATTTTACAAGAATCCCAAGTCTTAGTATCAGTCATTGATGTTGATGGAATAGAACAACATTTAACACCCTATATCAACATCATTAGATCAATTAATAGAAACTGATGTGATGTAACCAAAATTATTATGGGAAGTCACCCATTGTTGGGAGTACTATTTGTATTGATACCCCTCGATTACTCACATCCACAATTCCTAGATAAATTAAATCTTGATGAGAAACTTCCTCCTTAGGATTCTTATTAACTAGGATCATGGGATTTTAAAAATCACCAACTACACATTTTTCAATGTCACTTACTCGATAGAAAATGTAGGATGGACTTGGATTCCTTATTCATAAAGGTCCTTGGAATAAATTTCTATTGAAAAGTATATATTAAATATACACGAATGTTATAAATCAAATGAAAAGTGGATGAGTGTATTTTTAATAAATTCTTTCAATAAAGAAAGAACTCACATTTTTCAAATAACCTAATAAGTTTCTCAAACTCATCCGCTGGGGCGAGAATACTAATTTTTTGAACCAATAATCAAGATCCATATTTTCAACCCTTATATAAATTCTATCACATCATGTAAAATCTTTACAAATAAGGGTATCCAAGACATGTCACTCTGGACCCGAATTGGCCCCATTATTGAAACATCTACTAACTACGTTGTTGGAGAAAACATCATCAAGACCTATGGAGTTGGGGTTAGTATTCAAACCTTCATCGGACCATCATAGATCTATATCATCCATTTACAAAGCGACAATGATATCAATATTGACTTAAAAGAAGTCCTTTAATGTAAGAAACATATATTAAATATCATTATGATAGGAAAGTTAGAACCATCACATGATACCATATGGTGTGAAGCTAACATTACTATGGACCTATAAAATATATACTAGAAGTGTGGTAGATGTAGATTAATTTCTTAATGTTTCATTCGTTGAGATGATGGATATAATAGCATGGGTCTATGCCTCGTCCAGAATATTACCCTCAATCCATGAATAAATTGTGTCAATTCCCTTAAGGGAGAAAAGTGTTGACGACTATGTAATGGAAGATCATGGCCAAAATATTATATCTAGAATGTATTTAGATAAAATCTAATAAAAAAATACATTTTATGTATGATATAATCTACAAACGTTTACCACACTATTTGGCCTTATATCTTGAAATAATGATGGGCCTGCATCAATCCTTCTAGTTATAGGCACTCGAAGTGGTCGTTGATTAGTTCCCCCACCATTTCCTCGAACACCATCCTCCAACCAAGTGAATGTTTCAAGGATCCAATAGATTCATCAAATAACCTAATGATAGTGACTTTGGGCCTATATTATGGAAGCTTAAGAATCTTTTCAACTGGTACTTCTTTATCTTCTTCTTCACCACTTAATTACAAGAATGACCCCATCAAAATTAATGACAGAATATAAAAAAAGTAAATGAAAATTAAGAAGATTGAGATAAATATGGAGGGTCGATGTAGTCATCCCATTCATATTCATGTTGACCAGTAACAATATCAATGTTTCATTGGTGAAGTATATTAGATAGTCACTATGTGGTTGGAATCTGATCATCAGTTTCATATGTCAATATATATGGATCTAGAATATATTTTCCCACCTCAGCAAAATTACTATTAGGGGGGATATCGTGTTGTTCTATGACATATCCTTGATTTAAGATGCATATTGGGGCCAAGATAAATTCCCACATGTGTCTAAAATCACAAGAAATGCCCTACCAAGCGAGGATCATCTGAGGATGTTCATTCAATGTTAATATTGAATCTTGTATATGGAAGACCAATCATATTTTCACATGGAAGTATTTTGAGACCTCTTTTCTCTCATAAGAATCATGTGATAGAGTAAGATTCTCCTATATGAAATTATGATTATAACACATTTTCATTGATGATATTTTTACACCCGTAGTTTTTGGAAATTAATTTAATTCAAATAAATTTAATTTCATTGATCTCATGAATTAAATGTTAAACCATGTTAAATTTTTTTTATAAAATATTTCTATATCTGAAATACTTATATTATCTTGCATTAAAAATAAAACTATAATTTTTTTTGTTACACTCAATGTCAAGTTCCTTCAGTAGCTTATAGTACACATAAGACCATGTTTTACAAAATAATAATATACTGTTAGTATTGTTATTAAAATATTATTGTAGTTAACACCTAGAATGTTTTATGAATAATATTAAATAAAGTATGAAAATAATTTTATCAAAGGTGTATAGAAATAATTATTTTTGACAAATTAACAAGATATAAATTTAACCTCCTTTTGAAAATATTTGAAATCTTTTGCTGGAAAACAATATTTATGTAATGTTATATGTTTTACCTCAATAAATTAATTAAAAAACTTTAGTTAAAATATTTTTCTTAAATATATATATATATATATATTAATCTTTAAACTATTTAACATTAATAAAAAAATTTATAGAAAACGGAAAATAATAAATAATATTTTACAGATAAAGATATAAATAGGTCTCAAGTAGAATATTTTACAAACTTTTAATGGAAAAATTATTTTAAATATTATTTTAGAAACGATTATAAATTTTATTTTTAAAAATAAAATTCATTTATGAAATAAAAATACAAATCATTACTTTGGGTAATTTTTTTAAAACTAATTATGGGAATTTTCCTTCTTCAATGAATAGTAAAAAATATTGAATTTTAATTGTAATATTTATTTTTATGCAATTTATTTATATATAAAAAGTAAATATCAATTTTTTAATGTATATTTTTATAAATTCTACGTCTATTAAAAAAATTTATGTAATTTTAGTTAATTTAATATTGAAATTTAATATAAAAATCTTTTCAAACATTTGAACATTTTCACATTAAAAACACGTTATCTTGCCCCATTTACGAGAGTAGTTTTAAATTAATTTCAAACAAATATATGTATAGAATTTAAAAAAAGGGATTTTATATTTATAATAATAATAATATATAACTTATATTAAGATCTAGTTATTTTTTACCAAAACAATTTGTGAAACAGATTATTATTAATTACAGTGATTAAGGGGAAAACAGGATTACATAGTGGTTAAACAATAATATAAGGTTCCAAATAGCGTAAAAATGTCTAAAATGAATTTTTTTAGCATATTTATACTATATAATCAATTTAATCTAAAATGGACCATTATTAGTGGCACAAGATGCAATGGAGGTATCTCAACAGTGTTTTTCTTTTAGTATTTATAAGAATCTCACTCCTCCACTATAAAAGGGAACTCAGCCCCTAATATATTAACAATTGTAAATCTCATTATACTATAATGTACCTTCCCATATAAGCTCTAAATATGCCTAATATCATCATAAAAGCCTAAAATTGGGCATAAAGTAGAACATACTAGTTGTATGGTGTGATCCAAATCAAATTACCCAAATAAGTGGTAGCATTCTTCAACAAGCACTTTTGATTTATTTATTTCTCCACCCAAGGAATACACCTTATTCATTGATTATATAATAAAAAGAGACTCTGAAATATAATGAGTTTTTATGTTATGATTCATCTCAAAACCTATACACACTTCCATCAAATGGGATAGACAATCATCAACCATGTGTATATAGGACTGCGACTTCATGAATAGTTTTCCTTCATACATACATTACAACATCTAATTGTTTTGATGTAATGATGTAAATATGTCTTTTATTTGATATATATTAAATTTAATATTTATTTTTTCTTATGAAATTATTATATAACACATATATTCACCATTTTATCTTGTGGGAATATGATAACTTCATTTTTGGATATATGGACTACTTTCTCTACAATGCAAAGTGATTTGCTGACACTTTACATGGAGTGTATTAAGGATGGGTTTTTTAATAATATATTTTATTAATGAAAAAAACATCTACTATAATTATAATATATATAAATATATTTCATTTAATTTCCATTCCATTTAAATACGATGTCAAAATGTAATCATTGTTCTTGCATACATACAACTTACCATCCTAATGAACAGGGTATTTGATTTAATATTTATATATTTTATAGAATATTATAAATTCATATATACTAAATATATGGGATATTTATTTCATTTTATACATTATAGTAATTTTTTAATCACAATCTATGTATATTGATCAATAATAACTGGTCAAATCATATTCAAAAAACAATGCAGTTATTACCCAAAACGTAAATATAGCATGAAATTAATAATAAATGGGTAATGTAAAGATGTAATAAAATAGATATTGTATTATATTATATAATATGTTTTTTAGAAATATAGTAAACATGTATATATATATATATATTTATGGGGTTTTAATGTTAATGGTTAAATTAAAGACTTAAGATAAGGGTTTTCTCATCTCACTTTTATTTCAATGAAATATATGCTATAATCAACAATTATTCATATTATATTATGTAGATTTAATCCTATAAAATGTAATATTTTGAATTTAATTAATTTCATGATATTGAAACATTTAATTTAGGTTTTTCTTTCTCATATCCCAAGATTCCAAATTTCTCAAGTACTAAGGCGATTTCTAGTCTCAGTTTTACTACTACGAGATGTATGCCTTATTTACAAATTTTTTCTTATGTGTTGTGTATATACATATCGTAAATTTAATCTATGTTTATTATCCTTAATTTTTTTGTTTATTTGTTAATAAATATTATTATTTATATTCCATTTGGTTTTATAGTTCAAATGTTATCAATATTAGTAGTGTAATTATGTATCAATTTTTCGTCCTGGAGACAAATGTTTTGTTCTGCACCTATATTCTTTCACATAGACTATATAAATTCCTTTGAAATTTTATATTGGGAATCTTAATCTTTTTATGATATTTTATGATTCATTTAATATTATTCTTTCATGAGAAATTTTATTCAACGTAACCAATAAGGTAAGAGTTTATTTCAATAATCTCGGCATTTATCCAAATATATTATGTTTATGCTTAAATTTATGAAATATAATTATCTATGTCCCTTGAATTATCATGAATTATCTTATCCTATGGTAAATAATGACTTTTTAATATATATTGTTGAACTCATTGGTACCTATTCTGATGAATAAAATATTTTTAATAATATCCATCTTCACGTATCTATTTGGTAGGAAATATCATTTCTTTTAAAACAATGGTTTTAGAAATAAATGTTTTCATAAAATGTTTTTAAATGATATATCAAATATTACTTTGAAAAAAATATTATTTCTATTATTTACACGGATTCCTTTATAAATTTTCAATGCTATTTTTGATAAAATACATAAAAAAAATTATATGATAAAGAATTGTTTTGAATGATTTTTAATGAATATATAATATGTTTTCAAGGAAAAAGGTTCCTAACAATGATTTACATTTAAAATGTTTTTGAATTGATTTTAAAAACCCCTTTTATACAATTTTTCATGTGATTTTTAGTTTAATGAATTTTTAAATTATTTTATTTTAATGAATTTTTTTTTGAAGAAGGGTTATTTTATTTAATAAATAGAACATGTTATCAATAAAAAAATTCTCCATATAAGATGAAAATTTTTTGTATAGTGTTTTATTTACTGAGGATATGATCCATGTAATTTATTTTATCATATATTTTAATGGATTATTTTAATTACAATAATTTTCTTTTGAAACTTGTTTCTCATCTATGGGTTTTAAGTTGATAAAATGATTATGAAACCGACATCATTTCAAGGGATATTCTATGATTAAATGATTATGAAACAATATGCATTATGCTTGTTATTATATGATGAAATTTTTATGATACCCATTTCTTTTCATGGGTAATGATATGATGTTTTTAGAACCCATTTCTTTTTAAAGATGTTTCTTTGTTCAAAAGACTCGAGCACTGAGATATATAATGATAAAAAGGATGCAGTAGTCTAAAAGAGGGGATTTTATTATAATAATTTCACTACAGGTGTGTAAACTCAGCTTAATGATTCTCCATGCACGTTATATTTCTGTAGAAACCCTTATTAGCAAGACCATACACCAACTTGTTTGCCTCTCTATATGAATTAGTGATAATATGATTGAGATATGGGAGGTGTCAGAGGCATGCAATCTATTTATCCATGAGGTTCCACACAAGGTGAATAATACCATGCCTAAGAGCTTGGACAATGGTAGTAGAATCAATTTCAATCCATAAATTATTCCATTCTATTTGTCTAATAAAATCAACAACAATGATGACACTATATAATTCTTCTTCTAGGGAGGAGGCATGACCACAGGAACCAAATCAGCATCTAAGTATATTTCCATTTTGATTTCTACAAATGAAACCATAGCCTACAATTCCTGGATTTCCTTTTGAAGAACCATCCACATTGATTTTGATCCATCCAAGAATATGAGGTTCCTAAAAAACATCAATCAATCATTTTGGACGGTTGTATATTCTATAAATACCTATCCATCGTAGGATAGTGAAATCTTTAACTGAGTTGTGACAGGAACCTGATTGTATAATTCTAGCATCCTTGATCACAGTATATATATTTATTTTAGATTCACAGAAACTAAAAGTGTTATTTTTATGAATAATAGAGTTTTTTTCATATAAAATAAGATGTATCAGTTCTGCCATATCAATAATGAAGAGTTGAGTAATTTGATGAGATGTATCAGTAGTAGTGCATCTTTGAATCTTTTGACTAATAGAGCTCAAACCTATCCATCTACGATAAAAAATATCAAAATTATATATAAATAGAGAATTCACAGTTACAAAACATTAAAATAGGTTATTAGCATCCTCTCTATGCTGGTTTAATATGTGACATTTAGAACAAAGTTGAATACCACACATCTGAAGGTTTTAGTTCGTGTGGATTCAATTATGAATAACTTTCCACACTTGGGTGAGTCAGGAGGTTCTAATCCAACATTTTATAAAGTGCAGTACCCAGTTGAAATCATTTTTGTGGGTTTTTAAATTATAATTATAGTGTATTTTAGAGTTTAGAATATCCTTAAAAGTAGGTTCCCAAAAATCATTGGTGCGGATAAATTTATATTTGTTAATAATACTAGATATTTCATTCGTTAAAGTGATATTAGTGGTGTTTAAACAATCAATAATTGAGATGTTTAATTTTTTGGATAATTGAATGGTTTCAATCATGTTACGAAGCGGGATGTCATTCTTGGTGTCTTCCCAAAACCACAGCAAGGAGTTTCTATTAACTATCCATCCAGAGAAAGACATGATTTTTTAAAAGGTGTGTCTAATGGAAGGCCTTATAAAGGATTCCATATACATGTTTTTTCATTTTTCTATGTTTATTGTAAAATATCCCACGTAGGGAATCATAAGGATTTGATTTTTTGTTGACCATATTTAAACTATGTTTGGCATAAAGGGGTTTATTAAAATTCTTGAGATTCTTAATACCTATTCCACCATTCTCAATGGTGGTGAAGAATGTTTTCCAAGAATCTGTGACAAGGTTCTATTCAAGAGTGATTCCCCTCAAATAAAAATTATTATTTTTTTTAAATTATATTTTTGAGGATATCAACAGGACATTTATACACCATCCTAGAGTAAACCAGTTTAGAAATAATGTTATATTTGACAAGGAATATCTTCCCTACAATTGATAAATTTTTCCTTTATAGGAGGAGATTTATCTACTAATCAAGTAAAAAAAGCTTCAAAATAAGAGTTTTTGGGTCTTTGCAAAAAATGGGGACCATACGTTATGTAAAGAGGAAACATACTCTTTTATTCCCTAATCATTAAAAATATCATATTTCCTATTAACGTGGAAGTATTTACCGAATAAAATGGACGATTTACTCCAGTATATGGATTGAATAGAGATTTCTTCATTGTGGTAGAGGGCATATTTAAGATTTTTTTATTATTTTCTTATGTATTTGGAGGAATAGAATTATATCATATGTGTATAAAAAAGGTGAGTGAACAATTATATCTCTTGAGGTGAAGATGGGATTGAGATCACCACTATTAATCGAATCAGTAATAAGTCTATAGAATTAGTCCTTAGTAATCGCAAACAGGATGGCAGAAAAGTGGTCCCCATGTCTAATACCATTTGAAAAAGTGTGTCGGTCGGAGTGGATACTCAAGAGGGGGGGTGAATTTAGTTCCAATTAAAATTTCTGTTAAAAATATTTCTATTAAAATCCGCCAATTTAAAACCAAGTAAAACTGTAGTGAATTTATACAGATTGTAAATGTTCAATTAGTTTCTAAATGATTGATTAGGTCTCAGTTAATTTAATCGGGAGATTAAATTAACTTTTCAAACTAACTTACTGGTTCACAATAAGTATAAACACTTGCTAATTTAACTGTCAATGTAACTTAAACACAAATTTTATTTCAATGTAATTAGCAGTGGAATATAAATTATGTATATAATGTACTTTAGATTTAAACTATGATGCCCAACAGCTATAAACAAAAGGTTCAGTCTCAAGCAGAGACTTAGTCCTCTCAAACAATTTATATAAATTCGATCCACACCCTATATTAGGGTAAACAATAGTGAAAACATTTTCCAGGTACTAAGACCTCTACCACAGTTATTTGTGGGAAAACAAACAAAAAAAATAGCACACAGTCTATCCAGGTCACAGTTGACCTCATCCACAATTCATAGTGGGATATAGTAATATGTAAGAATATTGGAGTGAGTATGTAGTATCCTTCAGTTTAGTCCAGGAGTATGTGTGTAAATACACTACTCAAAAAAGTAAATGAGTAAAACACAATACAGCTAAATATATAGAGATGAGTTTATAGTTCTCTATGTGTTGTGAGTGAAGCTCCTGACTCCTTGGATTTATGTAAGTGAAGCTCTGAGTCCTTCCTTGGTTTTTGTCTGAAAAATAGTGTGTCGTTTTCTTCCTTGGTTTTCAGGTTCAGCTTTATCAGCTTGAGTGCATGAAGATTTCGGTTTAGTTCTTCACTGAAGATGCAGCTTCTGTCCTCCTCTCGAATGAGTGGCTTTATTTATGTTTAGTGCTCTTTGTAACACCCCAAGCTTCCACGGGACGCTTCTCTTTGAATAATACAGTAGCATGTGTTGTACCCAACTTCAAGTTCTAACACACACCACAACCAATCAAACTTGTTGTTATGAATAGTAATACCCACTTTTTGAAATTTTAAAAATTTTATCTTTCATAATGGACATCATTTTTTTATTCGGAATATCGAAATTAGCCTAGGGCGAATGTTTGGTATTTTTATGAAAAAATTCAATTTTTTATGAATGGTGAAAACACTGAATTATTGGTTCAAACCAACTTTTTATTTAAATAATTATTTATTTTATTTAAATTTATTTTATGTCAAAATAGATACATAATACCTATATATGTTAAATGTAATTCATTGGAGTTAGTTTATAATAATTTTACACATATAAAAATTTTATTGAACTTTTCACAATCTTTTACCCATCTCCTAGGAGAATTTGCAAATTCACATAAAACTTAATTTTATCACTTCTGTGAGTAGAATTTCGAAAATCTGAGAGACAAAGTTAATATCAAGGAGTAAAATGGGGTTCAATAAGATAAAAATAATTTTAGGTGAATAGTAACTTTTTACCTTTATTTACCACGTTTAAAAGTTAATAGGGTCATTAAGGGTAAACATGATATTAATATTACCCCAAATCATGTCCAAATTATATTGGACAAGTGTATCCCGACCAAAAACAACCTTAGGAAGAAAATATTTTCATTTAGGACCACTTGGATTAGATTAGGACATTTATTATTATTTAATTAGAAGAAGAGTTAAAAGAGTTAAAATCAATGTTTAATAACTAAAACATTTTTAATATAGGGTTATACATAAGATAAATTGGATTATAAATATTCATTATAAAGATAAACTGATTTCATACATAATGGAATTTTATTTATAATTTTTAGACATTAAATAATGTAATTTATTTATGACACAATGGTGATGCAGTAATTACCTAATTAATGAAATATTAAAATAATTAATATTATAAATATCCAAATAAATGTAATTTGAGACTTTTAATGAATTACACCTTTTTTAAGGATGATATTACATGTTTGGATTGATGTAATTAACTTTTTTAGAAGTAATCATGCTGTTATTATTTTCACAAAAATCAAATTCCAAATAGTGTCAAAATTGACAAAAATGGGGTTTTAAAATGTATATTATATTATTAATTTATATTCTATTCCTAAAAATCTAAGTTTCAGCGAAAGTACTTCTATCATGATAGGTGTATCATTAATGGAACACTTGGGGGGCTCGTGGAAGTTTATAGTATGTTTATTAACTATATAAAATAAAAATACAAAGTGACATGGTAAGTGTCAAACAAATTAACTAAGAGTTAAAACTGAAAGATAAGGTTATTATAATGACCCGAACCTGTGTAAAATCTATTGGTTGAGTGGTTTAAGACCCATCCCCACCTTATCCTTTAAATAATCCACTTTGGATCCATTAGAAACATAATATTAATTTATTATAAAATAATATTTCTAGCTTTTTCTAAGGTTCCCCTCACCCCTATTATAAAAGGGCACTCCCCCTGTCACTAATTCACACCATAAAAGAATTTTTTATCAGCCAAAACCTACCCAAATATTCTTTCAACTTCACTCACTTCATCTTAGAGGCCTTAGTTTGATCAGTAATCCAACCTATGGAGCCCTTTTGATCAAATCAAAAGGAAGAGCCCGAAGAAGAGGTAATATTTTCACCAACCTCTTTCAAGTTCCTTTCTTCATGAACTTCTTCTTTCATTATCATTTAAATTATAAAATAATAACTCTAGTATCTCCTATATACTGTGATGTTATTATAAATATGGTAAAACCATATTCAGTATTCTACCCATCCTTTTAATGACATGTCACCATACGTGTGTATGTACGGCTTACCGTCTCCACATTGTGGTGTAATTGTTATTCAATACATTATTATTTGGATGGGTATGATAATGATGTATAATTAATGTAAATAATAAATATAACATGATAATGATTCTGTATATATGATATACCATCCAACTATATATTATTTAAATATCAAAATAATGATATTGTCGTTCGTGCGTACGTACGAACTACCGTCTCCACGAACGCGATGAGATTCATTCCAAATCATATCCATTCAAGAAAAAATTCATTTGATGATTAAATATAATGTTTAATGACTTAATATCATTCTGGACATGAATCAGATACAACCTATCCATAAAAAACATGGCTTATGTAACAAAACATATAAAATAAAACGAGTAAGTTAACACCCGGAACGACGATAATACTATGATATTATTAACAAAGAAATGTTAAAAGATAATATATGATATCATATTAATGTATATTATTCCTGTATAATTTAATAACAATTATTTAACCATTATACAGGAGGATAACCTACCCTCAACCAAGGAAAATTACATGGAAAGGGTTTATTTCACAATCTCTTTATTATCCGAGGTTGTTTATACGTAATTATCAACTGGGACCTCTTTATCATCCACATCAATGTTTCTTAAAAATGTATTTCAAAATATTCTTAATGTTTTATAGAAAATGGGTTAAATCCATTTATACCCTTGTTTTAATTTTTAAAAGAATTTTATAAAGGAATCTTTCTGTCATTTTCCAAACAAGGTCCTTTTTAACCTTTTCGATAGAATTAAGGAAAGAATGTCTTTTTTTAACTTATATGACGCGAGTGGATATTTTCTGCCATTATAAAATCATTGAAGTTTCCCTTACAAGCTTATAGAAATATTTTCAATGTAAATGTTTTATTTTATAATTTTGTGACTTTGAAATGATTTCAAAAAAATTGATATTTCTCTCAAATAGTATTGATTTCATCTATGTCAACATACTTTGATGGATTTTAAGCGTATTTGAAGCTTATTATTATAATACAAAACTTCCATATTGTATTGAAGGTTTTGTGATATGATTGACTATGGATCTATTATTTTTATACCATTCAGGGTTTATGGAGAAAGTATTGATATTTCGTATGCTAGTTTTAATAAGAATGTTTATGTTATGTTTAAACCCGTTCATATGAGGAATGCATTGGACTTAATATGTGACGGGTGGAGCCTGCTATATCTCCTCGATGCATCGGTAGGACTCATGAGACAAACTAGTGTCTTGGAACATGGCCTTGACAAAATCTTATTTGTAGTCTTGGCACAAGGCCTTGACTATGTGGTTATGAAAGTCTGGAATTATGCATTCCATCATTATGAAAGTGGTTATTAATATTGCATGTGATTATTTGACTAGTAGAATATCCATGTGAATAATTAAATGGTATTATTTCATTTTATCTTTGCCATATTTTTCTGAAGTTAAAGTTTAAAAGGCTTTTTTTTAGTTATACATTGCCTTAAATGTTTATTCTTATTTATTAAAGTTTCCGCTATATTTTTATCCTTACTGAGCATCTGAGCTCACCCCTTTCAATGTTTTATTTTTCCCAGGATGTGAAGAAGTAATTTATAAATGTCCTGCAGGGATAGTATAAGGGGATCTGAGTGTGGGGACAAGATGTTGATGTAGTTTTCATTGTATGATGTAATGTAACATTTATGAATGTATCTAGTGTTTCCAAGGCTACTTAACTAATCGGTCTTTCGAGATTTGATCTTTTGTGATCATGAAAATGTTATGTAATAATTCACCAACACTGGGTAACTGGGGTTGGGGCGTTATAGTTGGTATCAGAGGAATTTTAGTACAAACCTTGGAAGTTGGATTTTGATAAACTCTGATTAGAGCACATAGCCCTAAGATATACATTGAGAATGAGTATAGAAGAACTTCCTATAATTTTGGTATTGTAGGGATTTTGTGAGTTTTCCAAGCAAAACATCTCTATCTAGATACGAGTAGGCAGAGGAAGCTATGGAACAGATGTACCTAGGGGTTAAACCTGAAAACACTGCTTTGAGCTAGACTCGAACGGGAATTGGTGCACGACAAAGGGCCTTACTTAACTCTTGGTTACGACACTCCAAGGGGATATGCTTAGGATAATTCTCATTTTCATTACAAACCATTATGAAGGGTTTATGAGTATATAATTTCCCAAAGAATTTTTTTTTATGATTATGGTTTATATCCATAAATAGTTCAATTTATGTTAAGTGTTTTACAAATATGGAATTATGTATTTTGATTCATAAATTGATCTAGTTTATGACATTATTTAGAAATGGCGCCTAGTGGAAGAAATGGAAACCGTGTCAATGCACGCACTCCATGTAGGGATTTCCCTCCTGCTCAAGATAATTATAGTGGAACTGGTGATGCAACTTGTGCTGATCTTCTTATCACCATTTTGGGACAACTCACTCCGGTTATGAATAATAACCCTACCCGTATGGAGCACCCTTATCCACAGCATGGAGGATTAATGTTAGATCGCTTCATGAGGCAGCAACCACCAACATTAAATGGGAGTACAAATCCATTAGTATCTGATCAATGGATAAGTTCCCTAGAGAAAATATTCCATGCCTTGGAGAGTAGTGAAAGGGAAAAAGTTATCATGGCAGTTTACCGCCTCACTGGAGATGCCGATCAATGGTTTTCATTGATTCAAAACACTAAGGAAGATGATGAAGTATCAAATATGGAATGGACGGAGGTCAAAGAACTTTTTTAAAAAAATACCTTCCTTGTGACCATCGAGCAGATATGGAAAGGAAATTTCTGAGTCTGAGAGAAAAGGAGGATGGGAATGTCAAAAGTATGAGTCTTACTTTACAAGGTTAGAAAGGTATGATGGAGATTATATACATAACCCAAGAAGTAAGATTGATCATTTCTTTGATGGGTTAAAACTATTTCTCTATCGAGCATTAGTCTCAGAAAACTTCTCGTTGTACGAAGATATTGCCTCATGTGCTATCAAGACAAACAAAGTAATTATCTAAGTCTTATAAATTTAATGAAAAGAAGGAGAAGAAGAGATATGATGATCACACTAGGAATGGTAATAAGGTGAATAAGGTAATAGTTTAATATCCATCCGGTAGTAAATGTGGGAAGAAACACCCCGGTACTTGCTTAAAAGGAAAGGGAGTCTGTTACAAGTGTGGTGAAAAAGGCCACCAATATCGTGATTGCAAGGGGAAGAAAGAATCTACTGATGTTCAGTGATACAACTACAGGGAGATGGGACATTATGCAAATGACTATTCTAAGCGCCAGGGTATCCTACCTCAGAAAAGGTCGAGGGATCAAGGCCAAGCTTATTCTATCACTACTGTTGAGGTAGAAGCTCTGAAAGACGTGGTGGTAGGTAATTTAATGGTTTCCTCAAGTTTTGAAAATGCATTATTTGATTTTGGATCATCACATTGTTTCATATCTTCCTAGTTTTCTAAGAAAATTAGATATTTCCAATTAGATTTAACAAGGGAGTTGTCAGTTAAAACTCCTAAGGGAAGTATCATTGCAACATGGTTTTGTGAATCAGTCCCCATTAGAGCACATAAATGGTCATTATCTGCTGATCTCATCATCATACCTATGATTTAATTTGATATAATCCTCGGTATGGATTGGCTTTCATACCATGATGCAAAAATTTATTATAAGAAGAGAGATGTTAATATTTTTGATGATGATGATAAGGAACACCTTATCATTAGAGTGGAATCATCACCACCTAATTCTTATCTAGATCCACCCCCTGTAGCTCAACTAAATTCAATTATTGGGGTGGAATAGAATGAAATGACTGTGGGTAAGGAAAGGAATGTTCAAATACAGGATGCACCTATTGTTAAAAAAATATGTAGATGTGTTTCTGGAAGATTTACTTGGACATCCTCCAGAATGAGAAGTTGAGTTTTCCATTGATTTAATTCCTGGATCCAGGCCTATATCGAAGACCCCTTATAGAATGGACAATGTGGAATTAGTATAACTAATGAAAAAACTAGAGGAATTGAGTAATAAGGGATTTATTTGACCTAGTGTTTCTCCATGGGGAGCCCCTGTCCTCTTTGTTAAAAAGAAAGATGGATCTATGAGGTTATGTATCAACTACAGGGAAATCAATGTTATAACAATAATGAACAAGTATCACCTACCTCGCATTGATGAATTATTTTACCAAATACATGGAGTTCAATACTTATCAATGATTGACCTTAGATATGGATACCATCAGTTGTGTGTGAAGAAGGAATACATTCCGAAGACATCATTTTGAACCAGGTACGGGCATTACGAGTTTACAGTAATACATTTTTGGGTGACTAATGCACCCTCTGTATTCATGGATCTAATGAATATAGTTTTCAAGGAATATGTCGATGATTTTGTGGTGGTATTTATTGATGATATCCTGGTATGCTAAAAAATATATGAAGATCATGAAAATAACTTGCGCATTATCCTAAAGACTCTGAGAAGACATGAATTATATGGGATGTTTAGAAAGTGTGAATTATGGCTTCAAGAGATTTATTTTTTTGGCTATATTATCTCTAAAGATAGAATATCTATTGATCCTTCTATGAAAAGATCAATCCAATAATGGCCAGCACCAACGAGTATAACGGAGGTACACAGTTTTATTGGTTTAGAAGGCTATTATCAGCGTTTCGTCCATAATTTTTCCCGATTGGCTAACCCGTTAATGAAGCTCGCACATAAATAGGTTAAATTTTTTTGGATAAAGGAGTGTGAATAATTTTTTAATTAACTGAAGAGAATATTAGTCAATTCCCCTATATTGACTCTACCATCGGGGAATGATGGGTTCGTTATTTATAGTGATGCATCAAAGAAAGGACTTGGTTGTGTTCTTATGCAGAATGATAGGGTTATTGCCTATGCATCACAACAGCTAAAATTTTTTGAGCAGAACAATCCTACTCATGATCTTGAGTTAGAAGCTGTAATATTTGCATTGAAGATTTCGAGACAATATCTCTATGGTGAAAAATGTGAGATTTATACAGATCACAAGAGTTTGAAGTATATTTTCTCACAAAAATAACTCAACATGAGGCAAAGGAGATGGCTTGAACTACTGAAGGATTATGATTTTACAATACACTACCACCCGGGGAAGGCAAATAAGTTGGCCGATGCTTTGATTAGAAAAGATCATGGTGTTTTGAACATGATGAGAATTGAAAGTGATCTTATTTTCATGGATATAGTAAAGTTGGATATGGGAATCAACATGGAAGGTGAAACATCAATTCTTTTTCAAATGGTTTCCAATCCATATTTACTAGAAAGTATTAAGAGTTCTTAGACCAATGATGATGAATTCCAAAAGATGATTAAAGTGGTGAATGATGGGAGATTGAGTGACTTTGTGTATGAAGATGGAATTTTGAAATTCGGGAAGAGACATTGTGTTCCCGATATACCTGATATAAAAAGGGAATTATTGAAGGATTCTCATTGTTCCAATTTCTCTATACACCCTAGGAGAACCAAAATGTATAGAGATTTGAAGGAACATTTTTTTTTCAGACAACATGAAGAGAGAGATTGCTGATTTTTTATCAAGATGTATGGTTTTTCAACAAGTGAAAGCTGGAAGGCAATAGCCTAGAGGAGTCATGAAACCTCTTTCCATACCAGAGTAGAAATGGGACAATATTACGATGGACTTTGTCATGGGGCTACGAAATTCCCCTCGAAGGAACGATGTAATATCGGTTATTGTTGATCGTTTTACCAAGACAACACATTTTCTTGCTAATAGAGAAGATATACCACTGGACGTTTAGCAAGACTACATATTAATGAAGTTGTGAGACTTCATGGAGTAACCCTATCGATTGTTTATGATCGTGATCCCCATTTTAATTTATGATTCTAGAAGAGTCTTCAGAAGGCCTAGGATACTGAACTTCATTTTAGCACTGCCTACCATCCCCAAACTGGTGGACAATCAGAATGAACTATTCAAACCATAGAAGACATGTTGAGATCATGCTCACATGACTTTAAGGGTATGTGGGATCAATATTTACCTCTGGTAAAATTTTCCTATAACAATAGCTTCCATTCATGTATTCGAATGCCACCATATGAAGCGTTATACAGAAAGAGATGTCGTACACCAACCTGTTGGGATGACGTTGGTGAAAGAAAATTTGTAGGCCCAGAACTAGTGGAGGAAACAATGGAAAAGATAAAGGTAATCCAAAACAACATCAAAGCAGCTCAAAGTAGGCAGAAGAGCTATGTCAATAACCGAAGGAAGGATTTGGAATTTCAGGTAGGAGATCATGTTTTCTTGAAGGTATCTCCATCGAGGGGAGTTATACGTTTTAGTATGTAAGGTAAATTGAGTCCCAGGTACATCAAACCATTCGAAATTCTAGAACGAATTGGTGTTGTAGCTTACTGGTTGGCAATACTGCCAAGTCTCTCCAAAGTTCACGATGTTTACCATGTATCACTATTGAAAAAATACATGCCTGACCCAATGCATGTACTAACTTATGAGGGATTAGAAATGGAATCTGATCTGTCTTATTGCAAAGATCCCATCATAATTCTTGATACCAGAGAACAAGTGATGAGAAACCGGATGACTCGTCTGGTAAATGTTCTATGGAGAAACTATAAGATGGAAGAGGCATCGTGGGAACCCGAGGAAGTCATGATGAAGAACCACCCATGAAATTTCATGTGGTAGTATTCTAGAAATTTTGAGGACGATATTATTTTTAGGAGGGGAAAATGTAACACCCCACGCTTCCACGGTACACTTTTCTTTGAATAATACAATAGCGTGTGTTGTACGCAACTTCGAGTTCTAACACACAATACAACCAATCAAACTAGCCGTTACGAATAGTAATACCCAATTTTTGAAATTTTATAAATTTAAACTTTCAAAATGGACTTCATTTTTGGATTCGTTATATCGAAATTAGCCTAGGGTGAATTTTTGGTATTTTTCTGAAAACGTTCAATTTTTTGATGAATAGTGAAAAACACTGAATTATTGGTTAAAACCGATTTTTTATATAAACAATTATTTATTTTATATAAATTTATTCTAGGTAAAAATAGATATGTAATACCTATATAAGTTTAATTTAATTCATTGGAGTCAGTTTATAATAATTTTAGACATATAAAAATTTTATTGAACTTTTCACCGTCTTTTACCCATCTCCTAGGAGAATTTGAAAATTTACATAAAACATAATTTTACCACTTTTGTGAGTGGAATATAGAAAATAATAGAGACACGTTTAATATGAATGAGTAAAATGTGGTTTAATGAGATAAAAATAAATTTTGGTGAATAGTAACCTTTTACTTTTATTTACCACGATTAAAAGTAAATAGTGTAATTAAGGTTAAAAATGAAATTAATATCACCATAACACATGTATTAATTCTATTGTAAAAGTGTATCTCGACCAACAACAACCTCAGTAATAAAATATTATCATTCAGGTCCACTTGGATTAGATTAGGACATTTATTATTATTTAATTCAAAGAAGAGTTAAAAGAGTTAAAATCAATGGTTAATAACTAAAACAATTTTAATATATGGTTATACATAAGATAAATTAAATTATGAATATTAATTTGAAAGATAAAATTATCTCATACATAATTGAATTTAATTTATAATTTTTAGACATTAAATAATTTAATTTATGTTTGACACAATGGTGATGCAGTAATTACCTAATTAATGAAATATTAAAATAATTGATATTATAAATATCTAACTAATTGTAATTTGAGACTTTTTATGAATTACACTAATTTTATAGGATAATATAACATGTTAGGATTGAATTAATTTACTTTCTTAGTAGTAATAATGCCGTTATGATTTTAAAAAAAATCAAATTCCAAATAGTGTCAAAATTGACATAAAAGTGTTTTTTAAACGAATATTATATTAATAATTTATATTCTATTCCTAAAAATCTAAGGTTTTTCCAAAGGACTACTTTCATTATAGGTGTATCATTAATGGACCACTTGGGGGTCGTGTGGAATTTTATAGAAAGTTTATTAACTATATAACATAAAAATACAAAGTGACATGGTAAGTGTCAAACTAATTAACTAAGAGTTAAAACTAAAAGATAAGGTTAATATAATGACCCAAACCTGTCTAAAATCTATTGTTTGAGTGGTTTTAGATCCATACTCACATCAAAATTTAGATAATTCACATTGGATCCATTAGGAACCGAATATGAATTTATTATAAAATAATATTTCTATCTTTTCCTAAGGTACCCCTCACCCCTCTTATAAAAGGGCACTCCCCCCCCTCTCACTAATTTACACCTTCAAAGTCTTTTGGATCGGCCAAACCCTGCCCAAATATTATCTCAACATCCCTCACTTCAACCTAGAGGCCTTAGTATGATCAGATAGCCAACCTAAGCATCCCTTTTTATCAAATCAAAAGGAAGAACCCAAAGAAGATGTAATATTTTCACCACCCTCTGTCTAGTTCCTTTCTTCTTCAACTTCTTCTTTCTTTGACATTTAAATTCTAAAATAATAACTCCAGTATCTACTATATATTGTGATGTTATTATAAATATGGTAAAACCATATTCAGTACTCTACCTATCCTTTGAATGACATGTCACCGTACGTGCGTACGTACGGCTTACCGTCTCCACATCGTGGTGTAATTGTTATTAAATACAATATTATTTGGTTGGGTATGATAATGATGTATAATTAATTTTAATAATAAATATAACATGATAATGATTCTGTATATATGATATACCATCCAATTATATGTTATTTTAACATCAAAAGAATGATATTGTCGCTCGTGCGTACGTACGAACTACCGTCTCCGCGAACGTGATGGGATACATTCCCCATCATATCCATTCAATAATAAATTTCATTTGATTATTAAAAATAATTTTAAATACTTAATATATTTATGGACATGAATAAGATACATCTTATCCATAACAAACAAGTCTTATGTAACAAAACATATAAAATAAAATGAGTAAGTTAACACCCAGAACGACGATAATACTATGATATTTATAACAAAGAAATGATAAAAGATCATATATGATATCATATTAATCAATATGATTATTTTATAATGTAATAAAAATTATTTAACCATTATCCAGGAGGTTAACCTAACCTTAACCAAGAAAATGTACAAGGTAAGGGTTTATTTCACAATCTCTTCCTTATCCGAGGTTGTTTATACGTAATTATATACTTGGACCTCTTTATCATCCACATCCATGATTCATAAAAATGTATTTCAAAATATTCTTAATATATTATATAATATGGGTAAAATTCATTTATACCCTTTTGTGACTTTTTATAAGATGTTTATAAAGGAATCTTTCTATCGTTTTCCAAACAAGGTCATTTTTAACCTTTTCGACAGAATTAAGGTAAGAATGTATTTTTTTAACTTATACGGAGGAAGCGGCTATTTTCCACCATTATAAAATCATAGAAGATTCCCTTAAATGATTATAAGAATATTTTCAAAGTAAATGTTTTATTTTATAATTATGTGACTTTTAAAAGATTTTAAAAAACGTGATATTTCTCTCAAATAGTTTTGATTTCATCTATGTCAACATCCTTTGATGGATTTTAAGTTTATTTGAAGTTTATTATTATGATACAAAACTTTCATATTGTATTGAAGGTCTTGTGATATGTTTGACTATGGATGTGTTATTTTTATACCATTCATGGTTTATGGAGAACGTATTGACATTTCATATGCTAGTTTTTATATGAATGTTTATGTTACGTTTAAACTTATTCATATGAGGAATGAATTGGAATTAATATGTGACGGGTGGAGCCCACTATAGCTCCTCGATGCATCGGTAGGTCTCATGAGACAAACTAGTGTCTTGGAACAAGGCCTTGAAAAAATATTATTTGCATTCATGGCACATGGCCTTTACTATGTTGTTATGATTGTTTGGCATTATGCATTCCATCATTATGAAAGTGGTTATTGATATTTCTTGTGATTATTTGACTAGTAGAATATCCATGTGAATATGTAAATGGGATTGTTTCATTTTATTATTTCCATATTATGCTGAAGTTCACGATTAAGAGGCTTTTGTTTTAGTTATACAATTCCTTAAATGTTTTTACATATTTATGAATGTTTCCGCTATATAGTTATCCTTACTGGGCATCTGAGCTCACCCCTTTCAATGATTTATTTTTCCTATAATGTGAAGAAGTAATTTATGAATGACATGGAGGGCTAGTATAAGGGGATATGAGTGTGGAGACAACATGTTGTCATCGTTTTCATTCTATGATGCAATGTATCATTTATGAATGTTTCTAGTGTTTCCAAGGCTACTAAACTAATTAGTCATTCGATATTTGATCTTTTGTGATCATGCCAATGTTATGTACTAATGCACAGACTCTGGGTAACTGGGTTCGGGGCGTTACACTCTTTCAGTATGAATGTAGCTTTTTTCTTTTGTGTGAATGCACCACGTTTCAATGATGGTCACCCCTTGTTGTGTACACCCTTCACGTGTCTTGTTCATTCCTTGATTCTCTCACTGTCTAATTTGAACAGTCTTTGTCCTTACTTTTATAGCTTTCAGCTCTAGTAAAAAGAATGATTACCCTTTTTATGCATACTAGGTACGGTTCCCTGACATGCCAACAATACACATTAAATAAAATTAATTCCATTAAAAGCATAAAAAACAACCATTGCATAATAAATAAATAATATTGAGTAGTAGATTTTGACTAGTCTGTCTTTCATTAGTATCCTTCTGTTGGGAGATGTGTACGGTGGACTTTGTGTAGAAGGAATTTCTATCAGTAGCTCTTTAAACATGTACCTGTAGCTCCTGGTATCGGTAGATCTTACTCTGTATCAGTAACTCTATATACCATTGAATAAATTCTATCAGAAGATATTGGTCTTTTTGTAGCTCTTGGTCTTGGTTGCTCGTTGTATCGGTGACTATTTGTATCAGTAGATCTCTTTTTATCGATATCTTGATGTATCCGTAGCTTCATGTATCAGTAGACTTACTCTATCGGTAACATGGTAGACTTGATGTACCGGTAGACTTACTCTATCGGTATCTTATCTTCTGTCTGTAGCTGTCCGTATTGGTAGACTTGGTCTATCAGAGACATGTGATAACTGGAGGACTTGGTCTATCGGTAGCTCTGTGTATCGGTGACCTTAGCTTATCGGTGACTATGTCTATCGGTAGACTAAGTACCAGTATGTGACACCCGAGACTTTTATGAGAAATATTTTGTTTTTATGTTATATAAATCATCGAATGAATCTTTCTCTACAAACAACACTATCTTGGCTTGCTTTACACGCAATCACGACCTTCCTTGATAGCTTGTGTCGTACGCAATACCAAATTTCACTAAACAATGATATGCTATTAAAATATTATTAAAACTAGCCGTTATGAATAGTAATACCCACTTTTTGAAATTTTGTAAATTTTATTTTTCAAAATGGACTTAATTTTTGGATTCGGAATATCGAAATTATCCTAGGGTGAAATATTGGTATTTTTCTGAAAACTTTCAATTTTTGATGAATAGTGAAAACACTCGGTTACTATTGAAAAACAGACTTTTTATAAAAATAATTATTTAGTTTATTTAAATTTATTTTAGGTCAAAATTGATACATAATACCTATATAAGTTCAATGAAATTAATTGGAGTCATTTAATAATAATTTTAGATATATAAAAATTTTATTGATGTTTTCACCGTCTTTTATCCATCTCCTAGGAGAATTTCCAAATTCACATAAAAAATAATTTTACCGCTTCTGTGAGTGGAATTTTGAAAATCCGAGACGGGTTAATATCAAGGACTAAATGTGGTTCAATGAGATGAAAATAATTTTTGGTGAATAGTATCTTTTTACTTTTTCTTACCACGGTTATAAGTAAATAGGGTAATTAAGGGTAAAAATGATATTATTATTACCCTAACACATGTCCTAATTTGATTGGATAAGTGTAATTCGACCCAAAACAACCTTAGGAAGAAAATATGACCATTTAGGCCCACTTGGAATAGATTAGGACATTTATTAATAATTTATTTAAAGAAGGGTTAAAATAGTTAAAATCAAAGTTTAATAAATAAATCATTTTTAATATATGGTTATACATAAGATATATTAGACTATAAAAATTCATTATAAATATAAAAATAGTTCCTACATAATTATTTTTTATTTTTTATTTTTAGACATTATATAATATAATTTATTTATGACACAATGATGATGCAGTAATTATCTTATTAATGAAATATTGACATAATTGATGTTGAAAATACCCATATAAATGTAATTTGAAACTTTTTATGAATTACAATAATTTTATAGGTTAATATGGCAAGTTATTATTGATTTTATTAATTGTTTTGGAAATAATCTTTCTATTATGATTTTCACAAAAATCAATTACCAAATAGTGTCAAAATTGACATAAAATAGTTTTTAAAACAAATATTATATTATTAATTGTTATTTTATTCATAAAATTATAAGATTCTTCCAAATGACTTATATAAGGTTATATATATTAATAATAAACATATTGAAGTTCGTTTGGCTTGTTATAGTAAGTTTATTAACCTTATAGTGTAAGAAAACAAGAAGACACGGTAAAAGTTTAATTATTTAATTTAAAGTTAAATCTAAATGATAAGGTTAAAATAGATACATAAACTTGTTTAAATTATATTTTATGAGATTATTTCGACCCATTCCCACCTTATCTTCTAAATAAATCAATTTGGAGATATTAAAAACCAAATATGACTTTATAATAAAATAATATTTTTGGTTTTTCAAAAGGTGCCACTCTCATCCCTTATAAAAGGGCACCTCCTCCCTCTCTTCCTCAGACCACTTTGAGCCTTAATTATAATCCAAACCATGAGAAATTCTCTTCTCCACTTCCCTAGAAACATCCTAGATTTCTTTTTCTTCTTCAACAACCAATTTTAGTTCCCTAAGAGGTGGTCTCAAAGAGGCACTTCAAAGAAGAGGTAATGTCTGTTATTGATTCTTTCAGCTTTATTTCTTCTTCCACTTCTTCTTCTTTAGTTGTTTCATTATTAAGTAATAACATCAGCATCACTAATATACTGATATTTTATTATAAGTATGAAACAACCCTATTTCACCATCTATCCATCCTATGGAAAACGAAATCACCACGCGTGCGTACGTATGGAATACCGTCTCCACGCCGTGGTGTAATCTATTTTCCACCACCACCATACTTGGATGGCTATAATGGTGCAAATAAATAACTATATAAGATTATTTTAAAGTGGTATTTATTCTTAAATAGTATACATACACTCTAATAAAATTCCACGATCATGGGAATGATATCATCGCTCGTGTAGACGTACTGACTACCGTCTCCATGATGTGATGCGACTCGTTCTACATGATCTTAATTTTATAATGATTAAATAATTGAATTGAATGAATAAAAATTATATATAGTACACTAATACCATTCTGTAAATGTCGTATCTATAACCTAAAGGGAAGAATAAGAATTTATTCGACAAAACACGCAAAAGAACAAAAAGTAATAAACAGCCGAATAACAAGTAGCAATGAAATTGTACTAATAAGAAGCTAATTATATGAACATATATGATATCATAACAATGATTATGATTCAAGAATAAGTCAATGACATTATTTAAAGATTATACAGGAGGTTCGGACACTTATGAAGCAAATCGGACCTAAGGTAAGGGAAAATCTCAGAATCTCATTTTTATCCGAGATTGTTTATACTTCAGAACTTACTGGGGAATATTTATCATCCACATCCATGTTTCCCCAATATGTAATATTATTTCCATCCACCTACAATTTTTTAAATTAAATTTTACCCTTTGGTGAGTTTTTAGTAAAATATATGAAAGGAATCATTAGTCGTTATTCGTATGAGGTACTTTTTGACTTTTCCGACATAAGAATGAGAAGAATGTTTTTTGAACTTATACGACATGAATGTATTTTTAAAAAATTATTTCCAAGAAGCTTCCTTTTCAGGTTTTCAAGTTTATTTTTAATCAACTTCTATTAGTTTAAAATGGTATGGCATGTTAAGAATGGAAAAATATTTTTGAAGTAGAAAGGATATTTTCCTCAAGAATGGAGTTTAAGTGTTTTATCAAAATTATTTTCCATATAAGATAATATAGGGTTCTGTTTCTATCCCTATTATTACATTGATTTGATTATGATGTGATGGAATTATTTTTATGAATTCCTTTATCTTATATGAATTTTTTTATGATGTCACAATGTTTAAGAATCCCATTTTTATTACATTGATTATGCAATGATGTATGATTTTTGATTTTGTGGCACACATAAGAATGGTATCATTATGAGATGGGTGGGACCTATATCTCCATCCAATTCATTGGGTAAATAATTATATCTCATGAGATAGACAAGGCTGTAACGGAAGGTTAAACCGTTTCAGTGAGACATGACTGAAACAAGGAGTGAACTCTGTTCAGAAAAGGACTTTGTCTGCTAAGATAGTCTTGGCATTCAGTTTTGATAACTAAGAAATGAATTTCTATGATTATGTGTGTATTCCACAAAGTTTCATGTTTTATGTTATGATTATTGGGATTACATTTCACTACTATGATTTATCCCATGTTATGAAATTATGATCTCTTTTGCATGTTAGGATTTTCAAAATGATATGTTCTTATGAATATGATGTGATTGATATTTCTTTTGATTACCCTTACTGAAAATTTGAGATCACCCTTTGTATGTTTTCTTTTCCCTAGGTCATGAAGAATGATATTAAGTATGATATGCCAAAAGGGACTCTAGATATGATAAAATAAAAGGGAGAAAGTGTAGATGATTTATGAACCAGTTTTTTATGTTTCCTAGTTTCTAAAGTCACTATACCTATACTCTATTTTCAAGGTTTTGTTATATGTGGTAATAAGTGTGCTTAAATTCTGATGTAATAACAATGTATGTAAAGTATGTTTCGTTATATTTGGTATCAGAGGAAAGGTATAGTCAACCTTTGGAAACTAGGATGTGAAAGCCTTAGTAAGACGCCTAAGGATAAGTCTAAGCATAGAACACGATCTTAGTGTTTTTAAAATGTCCATGAACAACCTATGATAAGACCATAAATGTGAAATTTTATTCTTTATTATGTGTTTTTACTATTATAAATAATGTTTCTCACACTATTCTTCTTGGTCTTAGTCAATGGCTGGAACCCGAAGAAACTGTGCTAATGCGGAATGCGATGGGCAATGCAATGATTGTCCCCCTAAGAAACCAAACGTTATGGGAGCTGGAATGAAAAATCTTGTAGCCATGCTCATACAACTTTCTCAATCTATGAATCTTGGAGGACTTCCAAATGATCAAAAGATGGAGCAACATTCGGTTGAATCCTTCATGAGGCAGCGCCCACCTTCATTCAGGGGGTCTTCTGATCCATTAGTGGCTAAACAATGGATCTGTTCCACTGAAATGATATTTTCAGTTATTCAATGTTCTGAACATGATAAAGTCATATTAGTAGTGTATTTTTTGGAAGTATATGGTGATCAATGGTGGAATCATATCAATAATATGAGGAAAAGAGATGATATTGAGTCCATGGAATGAGACGAGTTCAAGAATGTATTTTTCAATAAGTACTTCTCTCGTATTCTTTGAACAACGATGGAGAAGGAGTTTCATAAACTAAAGCAAAAGGATGATGAATCTGTTGGAACCTATGAAACAAATTTTACAAGACATGCAATGTACGCTTCTGGTATTATTATCCAACCTGAGAATAAGATCGATCAATTATTTAGTGGCATTAAACCTAGTCTTTGAAGGGCGTTATCCATAAGGGACTTCAATAGCTACGAGGAAATCTTTCTATGTGCTCTCAACATTGAGATATAGATTGGAGTAACCCATCAGTCATATTGGTTTTATAAGAAGATGAAAATATAATTCAAAGGGAAATCTAAAGAGCACACTTAAATGATGATGAGTTTTCCCTTATGCTCAAAGTTTGGAAAGAATCATGGAGGGAGTTGTCTTAAAGGGACAATTAAATGTTTCAAATGTGGAAAGGAAGGTCATCGGGAATTTGAATGCCGCAATGATGGGAAAAAGATGTCTAGTGATGTAGTCATTGAAAAGGCTTCACAGAGTGCACCTCCTACACTTCAATGTTACAAGAGCAGGGAAATGGGGAATTATGCCAACCAATGTCCTAATCCAAGGGTTGTTGATGATGATCGATGTCAACAAACTCTTATAGCTAAAGGCAATGGAAAGTCACATGTAATTTCTATCAGCGATGTGGAGTAAGATAAAGATGTGGGAAAAAGTACACATACCATCCACACTAAAGTAGAAAATGATTTATTTGATTCTGGATCCACACACTCTTTTATTTATGAAGAATTTTTTAAGGGTATCACCATATTACCTCAATAATTAGATGTTGTGTTAGCTGTGACAACCCCTAATAGCACAATAGTCGCATCAAAAGTTTATAATTCTTCTCTGATTGATGTTTGTGGGAAATTGTTTCATGCAAATCATGTGATCCTTTCTATAGTGGAATTTTATGTGATTCTTGGCGTGGATTGGCTTCCTTTATATGGAGCTCATATCAATTTCTAAAGAAGGGAAGTCAAATTTCATCTTCCAGATCAACCTATGATCATATATTGAAGCAAGGATGAACATAACATTCCAGTGGAAATTTCTTCCATCTTATGGGTCTTGATTTCCCTAACTGAAGGTTATTTATCTCAAATGGTTGGTGAGAAATTCCCGATTAATAATATTCACATTGTATGAGAGTTTGATGATTTCTTTCCGGAGGAATTACTGGGTCTTCTACCAAATCGTGAAGTGGAGTTTTCAATAGAACTCATACCGGGTGCTTTGCCTATTTCAAAGACACCTTATAGAATGGCCCCAATTGAGTTGCAGGAATTGAAGAAGCAACTCCAAGAGAATCTTGATAAAGGATTCCTACGCCCAAGTGTGTCACCTTGGGGAGCACCTGTTCTGTGTGTTATGAAAAAAGATGGATCAATGAGATGATGCATTGATTATCGAGAACTTAACAAGATCACTATCAAGAACAAATATCCTCTCCCGCGCATTGATTACTTATTTGACCAACTACGCGGAGCTAAATACATTTCCATGATTGATCTTCGTTAAGGGTAACATCAATTAAGGGTCAAAAGAGAGGATATACCATAGACGACTTTCCGTACAAGGTATGGACAATATGAATTTATAATGATGCCATTTGGTCATACTAATGCCCCTGCTATCTTCATGGATCTGATTAATAGAGTATTTAGAGACTATCTTGATCAGTTTGTGGTATTCTTTATAGATGATATTCTTGTCTATTTAAAGAGCAAGGAAGAACATGAAGATCACTTGATAATTTTATTTAAGACCCTGAGAAAGGAGAAGCTTTATTCCAAATTTACCAAGTGTGAATTTTGGCTTCAAAAAGTTTCATTTTTGGGTCACATAATCTCAAAAGAGGGGATATCTATGGATCCAGCAAAAACAGAGGATATCGAAAGATGGTCGAGACCAACAACAGTAACTGAGATCCGAAGTTTTCTTGGTTTGGCTAGATATTATTGATGTTTTGTGAATGATTTTTCACAATTATCTAATCCAATCACCATGTTGACTCGGAAAGGAGTTATGTTTGTTTGGATGGAGGAATGTGAAGAGAATTTCAAGGATTTGAAAAGAAGGTTATCCAGTGCACCTATGCTCACACTGCCCTGTAGTGGAGAATGGATTGTGGTTTAATGTGATGCATCCAAGAAGGGACTGTGGTGTGTTCTTATGAAAAATGATATGGTGATATATTATGCCTCACGACAGTTGATAATCCATGAGAAAAATTACCCAACTCATGATTTGGAGTTAGTGGCGGTAATATTTGCATTAAAGATTTGGAGGCATTATCTTTATGAAGAAAGGTGTGAAATTTATACTGATCATAAAAGTTTAAAGTATATTTTCACACAACAGGAGCTGAATATGCGCCAAAGAAGATAGTTGGAGCTGATTAACGATTACAACTTCTCAATTCATTACCACCCTGGGAAAGCAAACAAGGTGACAGATGCATTAAGTCAACAAGACCATGCTAGCTTATCCATGATGAGGATCACAAAAGATCCAAAACGTATGGATTTAAAAAGGGTGGATCAGGGAATTATAATGAAAGCGGAAAAATCATATCTTTCTCAAATGAATGTGCAACCATATATACATGTGATGATTAAAGAGGGACAGGAAGAAGATGTAGAGTTACAAAAGAAGGTGAGAAATGTTCTCGAATTCAACCTTGATTGTGGCTGGATAATAAAGTTTAGGAATCGGGTTTGTGTTCCTCCCATCCCAGAATTAAAGAAGGAGCTGCTGGATGCGGCTCATAGTTCTTCATTCTCTATTCATCCTAGAAGAAAAAAAATGTATAGGGACCTAAAAGAGTAATTATGGTGGGATTGAATGAAAAGAGATGTTGTTGAATATGTCTCTTGATGCTTGGTTTGTTAGCAAGTTAAAGCTGAGAGACAGAAGTCTAAGGGGATGTTACAACCATTACCCATGCCAGAATGGAAATGGGAAAACATCATTATGGACTTTGTCACTGGACTTCCAAAAACACCCAGAGGAAATAATGCTATCTGGGTTATAGTTGATCGTCATACAAAGTCTGCACACTTCATTGCTATTAGAGATGATTTCTCTCTAGATCATCTTGCCATGATATATGTATAGGAAGTCGTAATATTGTATGTAGTACCACTTTTATTATATCTGATCGGGATCCGAGGTTTACCTCACTGTTCTGGCGAAGTCTTTAGCATACTCTGGATACAAAGTTGAGTTTTAGCACTACTTATCATCTTCAGACAGATGGTCAGTCTGAGAGGACAATTCAAACTCTAGAAGATATGTAAACAGCTTTCTCTATGGAGATCACTGGTGGTTGGGATAAACACCTGCCTTAGTTGGAATTTTCTTATAATTATAGCTTTCACTCCAGTATTCAGATGGATCCTTATGAAGCTCTCTATGGAAATAAATGAAGGACTCCAACTTGTTGGGATGAAGTTGGGGAAAGAAAGCTATTAGGACCTGATCTTGTTGATGAGTTGTCAGAAAAGGTCAGATCTATTCAACAACACATTAGAGCTGCTCAGAGTCGATAAAAAATTTATGTCGATAACCGAAAAAAAGACCTAGAGTTTGAAGTGGGTGATAAAGGGTTCTTACGAATATCTCCTTGGAAGAGAGTAATGAGATTTGGAATGAAGGGAATGTTGAGCCTAGGTATGTCAGTCCTTTCGAAATACTGGATCATGTTGGGAATGTAGCTTACTGATTGGCGCTTCCACCGAATCTCTCCCAAGTTCACGATGTGTTCCATGTATCTCTCCTAAGAAAGTACATACCTGTCCTTCACTTGTACTCATCTTAGAAGTTGTACCGCTGGAGCAAGATCTTTCTTATGAAGAACAGCTGATAGAAATTCTAGATCGTAGCAAAAAAAGTCCTACGGAACATGACCACTTTCTTGGTGGAAGTTGTATGGGGGGAACCACCAATTAGAAGAATCTACATTGGAGCTTGAGGATATGATGAGGGAGAGGTATCCTCATCTGTTTGTTACAAAGTGACGGATTTCGAGGGTGAAATTCATTTTAAGGGGGGTAGAATGTAACACCTGAGACTTTTATGAGAAATATTTCGTTTTTATGTTATATAAATCATCAAAGGAATATTTCACTACACACAACAGTAGCTTGTCTTACTTTACAGGCAATTGTGACCTTCCTCGATAGCTTGGGTCGTACACAATACCGAGTTTCACTAAACAACGATATGCTATTAAAATATTATTAAAACTTGCAGTTATGAATAGTAATAACCAGTTTTTGAAATTTTGTAAATTTTATTTTTCAAAATGGAATTCATTTTTGGATTCGGAATATCAAAATTATCCTAGGGTGAAATTTTGGTATTTTTTTGAAAACTTTTAATTTTTGATGAATATTGAAAACACTGGGTTACTATTTAAAAACCGAATTTTTATTTAAATAATTATTTATTTTATTTAAATTTATTTCTGGTCAAAATTGATACATAATACCTATATAAGTTCAATTCAGTTCATTGGAGTGATTTTATAATAATTTTAGGTATATAAAAATTTTAATGAACTTTTCAACGTCTTTTACCCACCTCCTAGGAGAATTTCCAAATTCACATAAAACATAATTTTACCACTTCTGTGAGTGGAATTTCGAAAATACGAGAGACACGGTTAATATCAAGAACTAAAATTTGGTTCAATGAGATGAAAATAATTTTTGGTGAATAGTAACTTTTTACTTTTTTACCACGGTTAAAAGTAAATAGGGTAATTAAGGGTACAAACGATATTATTATTACCCTAACACATGTCATAATTCTATTTGATAAGTGTAATTCGACCAAAAACAACCTTAGGAATAAAATATGACCATTTAGTCCCACTTTAATTTGATTAGGACATTTATTATTAATTTATTAAATGAAGGGTTAAAATAGATAAAATCAATGTTAATTAACTAAATCATTTTCAATATTAGGTTATACATAAGATAAATTAGACTATAAATATTCATTAGAAATATAAAATGCTTTCCTACATAATGATATTTTATTTTTAATTTCTATACATTAAATAATTTAATTGAATAATGACACAATGATGATGGAGTAATTATCTTATTAATGAAATATTGACATAATTGATGTTATAAATACATAAATAAATGTAATTTGAGGCTTTTTATGAATTACACTAATATTATAGGTTAATATGACATATTATTATTACTTTTAGTAACTTTTTTAGAAGTAATCTTTCTGTTATGATTTTCAAAAAAATCAATTACCAAATAGTGTCAAAATTGACATAAAATAGTTTTTAAAAAAAATATTATATTATTAATTGTTATTTTATTCCTAAAAATCTATGGTTCGGAAAAAGGACTTATATAAGGTTATATATATTAATAATAATCAACTTGGGGTTTGTTTGGATTATTATAGTATGTTTATTAACCTTATAGTGTAAGAAAACAAGAAGACACGATAAAAGTTAAATTATCTAACTTAAAGTTAAATCTAAATGATAAGGTTAAAATAGATACCTAAACATGTCTAAATTCTATTTTATGAGATTCTTTCCACCCATAACCACCTTTTATTTTAAAGAAATAAATTTGGAGCTATTAATAACCGAATATGACTTTATAATAAAATAATATTTTTAGTTTTTCGAAAGGTTCCCCTCTCCTCCCTTATAAAAGGGAACCTCCTCACTCTCTTCCTCACACCACATTGAGCCTTCATGATCGGCCAACCCCTGAAAAATTCTCTTCTCCACTTCCCTAGAAACATCCTAGAGGTCCTGGTCTTCTTCAAATACCAATTTTAGTGCGCTAAGAGGTGGTCTCAAAGAGGCGCTTCAAAGAAAAGATAATGTCTGTTACCGATTCTTTCAACTTTATTTCATCTTCCACATCTTCTTCTTTAGTTGTTTCATTATGAAGTAATAACATAAGTATCACTAATATAATGATATGTTATTATAATTATGAAACAACCCAATTTCATCATCTATCCATACTACAGAAAATGAAATAACCACGTGTGCGTACGTACGAAAAACCGTCTCCATGCCGTGGTGTAATCTATTTTCCACCACCACCTTACTTGGATGGGTATACTGGTGCAAATAAATAATTATATATGATTATTGTAAAGTGTTATTGATTCTAAAATAGTATAAATACACTTCAATACAATTCCATGATCATGGGAATGATATCATCGCTCGTGCGTACGTACAGAATACCATCTCCACGATGTGATGCGACTCGTTCTACATGATCTTCATTTCATAATGATTATATAAATGAATTGAATGAATAAAAATGATATATAGTACACTAATACCATTTTGGAAATGAGTAATCTATAACCTAAAGAGAATAATAATAATTTATTCGACAAAACACGCATAAGAACAAAAGGTAATAAACATCCGAATAACAAGTAGAAATGAAATAGTACTAATAAGAAGCTACGTTTATGACCATATATGATATCATAACAATTATTATGATTCGGGAATAAGTCAATGACATTATTTTAATCATTATACAGGAGGTTCGGACACATACGAAGCAAATCGGACCTAAGGTAAGGTAAAATCTCACAATCTCATTTTTATCCGAGATTGTTTATACTTCAGAACTTACTGGGGAATATTTATCATACACATACATGTTTCCTCAATATGTAATATTATTTCCATCCACCTAAAATATTTTAAATTCAATTTTACTCTTCGGTGATATTTTATTAAAAGATATGAAAGGAATCTTTTGTCGTTATTCGTACGAGGTACTTTTTGACTTTTTCGACATAAGTACGAGAAGAATGTTTTTTTAACTTATATGGCATGAATAGATTTTTAAAAAATTATTTCCAAGAATATTCCTTTATAAATTTTCATGCTTATTTTTAATCAAATTCTTTTAGTTTAAAATTTTATGGAATGTTAAGAATGGAAAACTGTTTTTGAAGTAGAAAGGATATTTTCCTCAAGAATGGAGTTCATGTGTTTTATCAAAATTATTTTGCATCTAAGATAATATACGGTTCTGTTTCTATCCCTATTATTACATTGATTTTATTATGTTGTGATATAATTGTTTTTATGAATTCCTTTATATTATATGAATTGTTTTTTGATGTCACGATGTTTAAGAATCCCATTTTTATTACATGGATTATGCAATGATGTATGATTTTTGATTTTGTGGCACACATAAGAATGGTATAATTATGAGATGGGTGGGACCTATATATCCCTCCAATTCATTGGGTAAATATTTATATCTCATGAGATAGATGGCTGGAACGGCTGGTTAAACCGGTTCAGTGAAACAGTACTGAAATGAGGAGTGAACTCGGTTCAGAAAAGGACTTTTTCCACTAAGATATTCTTGGAAATGAGTCTTGACTACTAAAAAATGATTTTATAAGATTATATGTATATTCCAAAAAGTTTCATGTTTTAAGTTATGATTTTTGGGATTACATTTCACTACTATGATTTATCCCATGTTATGAAATTATGATCTCTTTTGCAGGTTATGATTTCCAAAATGATATGTTCTTATGAATATGATGTGATTGATATTTCTTTTGTTTACCCTTACTGAGCATTTGAGCTCACCCTTTTTTATGTTTTCTTTTACCCAGGTCAGGAAGAAGGATATTAAGTAAGATATGCCAAAAGGGACTCTAGATATGACAAAATAATAGGGAGACAGTGTAGATGATTTATGAACCAATTTTTTATGTTTCCCAGTTTCTAAAGAAACTATACCTATATGATCCATTCCTGGTTTTGCTATATGTTGTAATAAGTGTGCTTCAATTTTGAAGTAATAACAATGTATGTAAAGTATGGGTCGTTATATGGTAGATCTATATCAGTAGATTAGAAGCATATCAATGATTTAACTCTTATCTGTATTATGCAGAACACATCCGATTGAGTTAGAATTAATTCAAAAGTCATATAAAAATAGATAAACAATGATTAACATATTTCAAGAACTATTTTAATATTATTATCATCTTGATAATATAATATCATAGATTGAATGAATTAATATATATATTATCATTAATTTGGATTATCAAATTATGTGAAAGCATAATTGGGATTATCAAAATTGGTGAGGTCAACAATCGCTCCCTTTTTGATAATCACAACTTATAATATTATAGTCTCAAAATAATCAGTAATTGTATTAGAGGATATATCATTAAATCCAATTGTATCAGAGAAAATAGTATATTATAGTGAAAAATGTATCAGAAGTAGAATTAAATGAAATGGTATTAGAGGTGCAATTCATAGTAGCTCTTCCATTGATAATATGTCTCCACTTTCGCATAAAAGTTAGTATGCCCAGATATGTTTCCTTATTATAATATTTCTCCCCTTTGTGATAATAAAAAAATGGGAAACAACAAAGAGAAAAGGAATAAAATTAAAAAGAAAAGAAAACCATTTGTATTACAAGTTTCAAAAAGGTACATGGAAAGAAAACAATATACAAGGGATTATTGTCAAATATCTTAGCCACTTATTCAATACACGTCTTCAAGGTGAGATTTTCCCTTGGTATCAGAAGAGGATTCAGGTTGTGTGGATGTATTTGAAGGCTTAGGAACACCAGAAATGATCACATGAGGCTGAGCCACTGAAACTGTTCCTGGCCTATACTGAGTAGTTCGTTGAGTGATCATAAGAGTAAGGCTTCAAATGGCTTGGGCTAGAGTCATTTGAACAGGAGAAGCATTAGTGGATGAGAAAGGTAAAGCTGGAGGTATAATCACTGGCTTAGCATCGACATGCAAGAAAGGAAACAAGAGATTTCTGAAATCCATAATGATTCCTCCTCCTCTATCAATAGAAGATATTAAATCATCCTTGTTCTCCTTGAATTTGTCCAAGTATGGAGTCAATTGTCTTAGCTTGCTAACTTTCTCTCTGAAGGATTGATTGACATGAGGTAACTTCAGGTTTTCTAACATAAGTTTTAAGTGATTGTTGAGTTGATGTTTGGTATAAATCCTTTGAAAATAGTAGTCTACCTTTTCTTTCACTTCTTTTTGAGAGGCAGAATATTCTCTCATATAGTCTTGAACTATCTTCATTATTTCTCTAGCTAAATCTCTAGTATAAATCACCACTTTTCTCAGGTCGGATGAGTCCACAGAGCCACTATTTGATGCTGAACCAAGCTCCTTCTTCATCATATCTCTAATTCGATCCAAATCCACTAATCGTATAGAGGAAAGATAACCAACAGAGAACGTTATTGTTTCCTTGATATTTTTGGTCAACCCACTGATGAGATTTTTGACTTGGGAATCCTGGGTGCTGACATGATCTTTTATGGATGTTTCAAATCCTTTAAACACTGATACCATCTGGCTCAAAAAACTTTTGAAATAAGATAAATCATTATCTACCTGAGATTTAGAAACCATATAAGATTCTAAAGAGATAACAGATTTCTTTAGAGCTTCAATATCCTCTTCCAGTCTAGATACGTGAGTCTAGAAAGTTGTAACATCATCCACTATTTCTTCCACAAAGGTAGAGACATTACAGCGGAGAGATAGTTCAAAATATTTTTCCAAATTGCTCATCTCTTCAACAAAGAATCTCTTTAATTCAGCTATAGAAGCACTCAAAGACTCTTTCATTTCATCTTTCAAGGATGGTAAGTCATCCTTGGTGATCATATCAGTAGGTGCAGCCACAACAGGTGCTCTTTCGGACACTATACTAGCCACTGATTCATTCATAATAGATTGAATGGATGACACCATTAAAGCTTCCATTTTCCTTATTTCTTCCACAAAACTGAATTTGAGATCAAACATGAGCTTTTCCACATCATTCATTTTTTCCACATCTTCAGGTAACAACTGAGTCTGAACATCTTAATTGATTTTTGGTCTATTTAGAGATGCCTCATTATCAGAATCGAGATAGTCCAATCCACAAACCACAAAACCAGGGTCTTCTACCCAATACTCAATTTCAACAGCCACTGAAACACTACCAAATCTGGTTTGATGCTCCCCCTCAATTGGTGTATTATCTTGT
This sequence comes from Viscum album, assembly GCA_963277665.1. Lineage (NCBI taxonomy): Eukaryota > Viridiplantae > Streptophyta > Magnoliopsida > Santalales > Viscaceae > Viscum > Viscum album. Next base: position 1,197,906,678 of record OY728139.1, read on the forward strand.
ACAGTAAGAGAATTCTCAGCAGGGATTTCTTCCTCAGAAGAATATTCTAATATCAACTCCATCTCTACAACAGCTACAGCAGCAGGAGGCTCCTCTAGATTAGGCACAGGTCCTTCCATTTCAACCAATACTTCCTCAATAGGTACAACTGAGCTTCCAATAAACGGACTCAGACTTAAACACACAGAATCAAAGGCTTATGATTCAGTCTCTCTTTCTTCTTCATTATTAAGGATTGGCTGGTCTTCCACATTATCAGGAGTTTCTTCTTCTACTAAAGTCTGTTTACTAGATTATACAATTTCAGCAATAGGACATGGTGGAAAATCTGGATCTCTTCCATCAGCCATAGAGGTTTCCTCATCATCGGTCTCATCACTGTACTCAGGTTCTTCTTGATCAGGTTCTAGACCTGGATCCCTCACATCCTTAGGCCTTGAAGGATGTTCCACAGGATTGAATTTATCATAAAACATCTAGTCATCATTGACCCACTCTCCCCTCCATGGGTTTCAGTTTATGTTAATATATTTTCCAATTGTGCTTGTGATACAGAAGTTGTTCCTTACTACCATAGTCTCATCGTGAGACTCATCTACCCCTTTCACTTTGATCATCACCGATATCAACTTGGCAAAGAACAAGGCATTAGTCTTTGATTTTGGCCTAGTCATGTCCTCCATTTGAATTATCAGCAATTTGCACAGATTCACTTTCACACAATGTCTCAAAAGATGTAGCAGATAGATATCTTGATATCATAAATTTTCAAAGTCCCCTCTCCTTGGTATTAAGACATGTTGAACAAATTTGAACAGTATTATGTTCTCTCCATCCATTTCAGCAGCCACCACTTGTCTTTGATTACCACTACCAGTGAGCTCCTCTAGGGAAGTTTCATAATCGAATATATCACTTGTCGGTGGTAGTGATTTTGAGACATATCCAGAAACAACTTCATGTGGATCCTTCCGGAATTCATCCCACTCAACAGATGAAAAATATATCTCCTTTCCATTCACTAAATAAATCACTTGGTTCTCATCTTCAGATTTATCAAATCTCACAAACTCGTAAAATTATTTCACTGGCTTCGGATAGTCGGGGCCATTGTTGTTTGAAAAGAAATATACCCACTTTTGATCTTCCATCACCTCAAGCACTAATGATTTTCTAGTCAACAACCATTCCACGCACATCTCATTTTCGATCACAATAACTCTATTCTGCAAATGAGGATTCACTGGTCGCTTACCCGACCTTGTTCAACCAATACTACTACTTGCTTCTGGCTCGGTCTTCTGCTTCTTCACATTCAGCTCATCAATGTCATCTCTGATGGTAGGAAGTTTGTTTTTTTCCATCTCTGGTTCGAGGAATTTATTGTTTTCGAGAGATTCGTGAGCTATGTTTTGAGGGTAAAGGAAAGATTCGGTGAATTTAAAAGTAACTAAGACTTCCTTTTTATCATTTAGGAATCATAAAATAAATAAATAAAATAAAATAAAGAATAACCGATTCAGATTATGGTGGTAGATAGAATTTTAAAATAGCACACTCATCCGTAGGGTTTATCGGTGAGAATTCCTATCAGTGATTTCAATCGGTGAGGTTACATCGATGATGTTACATCCGTGAGGTTACATAGGTGAGGTTACCTATGTGAGGTTACATCTATGAGGTTACATAAGTGATGTTACATCAGTGAGGTATCTACTGATTAAATTTAATCATTCCTAACTCATGTCTAATGTAACTTAACCTATCCAAACTTAAAGGTTTGGTGAAAATGTCAGATAATTGATATTTAATACCAATAAATTCAAGAGTAATATCACCTTTTTGGTAATGATATCTCAAAAAGTGTTTTCTTACATTAATGTGTTTGGTTCTATAGTGAGATACAGGGTTCTTCGAAATATTAATTGCACCAGTGTTATCATGGTTGATTGAAACATGCTTAAAATCATATCCATTGTCTAAAAGAGTGTGCTTCATCCACAGAGATTGTGCACAGCAACTGCCAGCATCTATATACTCTTCTTTGGAAGTAAACAAAGCTACAAAATTCTGCTTTATTACTACACCAAGATAATAAGGATTTTCCCAATAAATGACATGTTTTAGAAGTTCTTTTTCTATACATCTTTCAACCAATAAAGTCAACATCTGAATAACTCATTAATTTAAAATATTGTCATTTTGGGTAAATGAAACCTAAATTTATAGTGTGTTTAAGATACATAAAAATTATTTTAACAGAAATTAAATGAGATCCTATTGGATTATCTTGAAATATTACACACATACACACACTAAACATAATATCTGGTTGACTTGTAATAAGGTAAAGTAAGCTTCCAATCATACCTCTATAATTGTTTTGATCCAGTAGTTTCCCAGTTTCACCGGCATGCAATTTACAGACTATACTCATATGAGTATCACATTCCGTAATACTATCCAAACCAAAACTTTTTAGAATATCCTTTGTATATTTAATTTGAATCAAAACAATACCATTTTCATTTTGAAAAACTTGAAATCCAAGAAAATATTTGAGTTCTCCCATTAAACTCATTTCAAATTCATTTTGCATACTCTTTGAAAAATCAGCACATAAAGAATGCTTAGATGATCCAAAAATAATATCACCAACATAGATTTGTACTATCAAAACAAATTTAGAAATTCTTTTAATAAAATGATTTGGATCAGTGATCCCTTTAGGAAAACATTTTGAAATAAGAAAATTGCTAAGTCTATAATAACAAGCTCTTGGAGCTTGTTTCAAACCATATAAAGCTTTGGATAGTTTGAGAACTCGATTTGGAAAATGAGGATTAGTAAATCCAGGTGTTTGTTCAACAAAAACATCATCAATTATAAAACAATTTAGAAAATCACTTCTGACATCCATTTCATATAACTTGAAATTAGGATGAGCACCATATGCAAGAAGGATCCTAATGGCTACTAATCTAGATGCTGGTAAAAATGTTTCTTCATAGTCTATACCTTCCTCTTGACTATATCCTTGTTCAACTAGAATTGCTTTGTTTCTAACTATATTTCCAGATTCATCAACTTTGTTTCTAAAAACCCATTTTGTTCCTATTGTCAAAGTGTCATTGGGTCTGTCTACTAATTCCCATAATTTGTTTCTTTCAAATTTATTTAACTCTTCTTTCATAGCCATAACCCAAAATTCATAATTTATTGCATCATTGATAGGTTATTGATGTGAAATAAAGGCTCTATGTTCAACCTGGTTTCTTAGAGAAGCTCTAGTCTATGTCCCTCTATCAAGATTACCAACAACAGCATCCAAAGGATGATTCTTTAGGATCCCAGTAGATCTAGTAAAGGTAGGGCTAGAAATTTCAGGTTCATCTATAGGTTCGGGTTCAACAGAAGCAGATTTTGGAATATGTCCAGAACTAGATGTTTTTACAGCAGGTTCCTTAGTTTTATCATTAATGTCCAGAACAATCAAATCTTCTTCAAGATTTTCAACAGAAGACTTAGGTTCCTGTGGATTAGTTTCATCAATCTTGGTGTGAACAGATTCTTCCACACATTTGATTCCTTTATTAAAGACTCTATAGGCTTTTCTAGATATATAATATCCAAAAAAAATTCCTTCTTCACTTTTGGAAACAAACATGTCATGATTATCCTTTGTATTGAGAATAAAAACATTGTATCCAAAGACTCTAAAGTAACTAACTTTAGGTTTTCTATTATTCCACAATTCATAAGGGGTGTTCTTAATAACTGGTCTAATCAAGACTCTATTGATAATATAACAAGCTATATTCACAGCTTTAGCCCAGAAATAAATAGGAAGGTCATACTCATTAAGAATTGTTCTTTCAATTTCATGAAGGGTTTTATTTCTTCTTTTTACTACACCATTATATTGAGGTGTCCTAGGGGCAGAAAAGTTATGACTATAGACATTATGTGAGCAATACGATTCAATATCTTGACTTTCAAACTCAATACCGTGATCACTTTGTTGGGTTTTAATCTTATGTTCACTGAGGTAATCTAAAGACTTGGAGTATTTAATAAAGTAAGAACATGCTTAACTTTTGTAAGCTAAGAAGTATACCCCTGTATATCTAGAAAAGTCATCTACTAAGACATAGACATAGTTCATCCCATTGAAACTAGAAACTCTAGAAGGTCAAAACAAATCCATGTGAACCAACTCAAGAGGTTGAGAAGTTGAAACTTATTTCTTTGATTTAAAAGAATCTTTATATTGCTTTCCCTTTTGACATGGATTACTAACTTTGTCTGATGGGAATTCAAGTTTAGGTAGGTCTCTAACTAAGTTATTCCTGGTCAGTTTTCGTAGTGAATAAATGTTGCAGTGTCCCAATCTTCTGTGACAAAGCCATGATTCTTTATGAAAATAATTTAAACAAGTAACATATTGTTTGGATAAAGAATTAAAATCAACAACATAAACATTTTCATTTCTTAAAGTAAAGAATACTAAAACATTTTTAGAGTTAAAAACATTACAAGAATCATTTTAAAACATAACATTAAAACCATTATCACATAACTAAGAAATACTTAACAAGTTATATTTAAGTCCATCAACAAATAAAACTTTATAAATTAAAACTGAATCATTGTTACCAATCCGGCCTAGGCTGATGATCTTTCCTTTAGAATCATCACCAATGGTGACATGGGATCCATCAACCATTATTAAGATCTTGAAGCATGAGTAATCTCCAGACATGTGCCTTGAACGTCCACTGTCTAAGTACCATATCATCTTATGTGAACTATTCAAACAGGTTTCCTTCTAAACAGATTTAGATGGAAAATGATTTTGGTACCCAAATCATCTTGGTTCCAGATATGTTAGTAATCAAAGCATTAAATACACAAAATTTTCTTTTGGGTCTCATATAATTAATAGATTCAACAGATTTTAAAGATAAACTCTATCTGATCTATAACAATGTGAGTAACTAGTTGAAGCATATGAATTTCCAGAACTGGAACTAGCAGAATTCTGTCCAGATTTAGAAATAAATCTACTTTTGGTAAACTGTATCTGTCCAGGATGATATCCTATTCCAATGGTCTATTTTTGGGGCCACTTTGTTTCCTAACATATTTTTAAGTTTATCCTTTACATTTTGGAATTTTTCTAAGTCCTTCCTTTGTTGATCATTAGATATTTTGAGTTCAGTATTTTCCTTAACTATTGTTAATTGTTTTCCTTTTCTACATCAAGAGAAGATTTAACAGTGCTATATAAAGCATGCTATTTCTTCAAGGTTTTATACTTGTCAATTATTTTATTAAATTTCTCTTCTAGAATATTACAATATTAAAATAAATATTTACTATAAATATTTTCAGATAAATAATTAAAATCAGAATCAACACCAGAATAGTATGAATTTAAAGCAGTAGTGTCCCGTGTTACCTCAGAGGTGTTTGTCATAAAACACATGTTAGATTTGTGATAATCTTCATCCTTAGTAAAATAAGAGTCACTTTAAGTGTCTTCGGGAGAACTCCAAGTTTCATTCATTTCTTTCTTATAATTTCTGTCCTAGTAATCATGTTTCCTCTTGAGCTTCAATTTTGGGCAGTCTGCTTTAAGGTAACCTTTTCTCTTGCATTCATAGTAGATAACTTCATCACTCTTATCAGCTTTCTTCCAATATTTCTTCCAATTATCTTTGTTGTCAGATTTACTTTTGTATTTTGATTTTCTGAAGAATTTATTCTTCCTATATAATTTCTTAAACCTCCTGGCTATTTGAACCATCTTAGCATCACTGTAAGAATCTGAAGTTTCACTTGTTGAGCTGTCAGTAGGTGTGTGAACTTTCTCCTTTTCCTTGCTCCTTGAGGAAGTAGAATTAAATGCTACAGACTTCCTTTTAGGTTCATCATCTTCTTCCTTATTCAACTTGAGTTCTTCCTCATACATAATAAGCTTACCAATAAGCTCTTTGACAGGAAGAGCACCATTGTCAAATGACACTCTTATTGAAACAGATGTGCCTCTCCATCGGTCTGGCAGATATCTCAGTATTCTCATGATTTGTTCCTTTGGTGGAACAACCTTTCCATGTGAGGTCATAGTGTTGATAATATCATTAAACCAGAGATACATGTCAGAGATAGGTTCATTATTCTTCATTTTAAAATTATCATATTTAATAGTATAAGTGGTTAATCTTATTTCTTTAACATTGGTTGTTCCTTCATGGTAAATAGCCAAAGTGTCCCATATTTCATAAGCAGTTTTACAAGACGAAATGCGATTGAATTCTTCATCTCCTAAAGCACAGTATATTGCATTCATAGCTTTACAGTTATTATTGTAAGCTGTTTTATTATGTTCATCCCAAGTAGTTCTTTCGGTATCTTGAATTTTAAATTGAGTTTCTATAGTAGTCTAGATATCAAACCCCATACTTTCCAAATGAATTTTCATTTTAATCTTCTAATGGGCATAGTTTGTACCATTAAAGAAAGGTGACATGTTGGTAGTAGCACCATCTAGTCTATTGTCCATAACTAGATTTTATAAAATATATTTAAAGAGAAAAAATTTAGAAGTATTATAAATTATGATCTTTAAAGATGAAACTAAAATCACAGTTGAAAAAACAAGGTGTTTTGAAATTTTGTATTAATATAAACAACCTTTGATACCAAATGTTGGTCAGAGTGGATACTCAAGAGGGGGGTGAATTGAGTTCCAATTAAAATTTATGTTATAAATATTTCTATTAAAATCCCGCAATTTAAAACCAAGTTAAACTATAATGAATTTATACAGATTGTAAATGTTCAATTATTTTCTCAAAGATTGATTATGTCTCAGTTAATTTAACCAGGAGATTAAATTAACTGTTGAATATAACTTAATGGTTCACAATAAGTATAAACAATTTATAATTTAACTATCAAAGTAACTTTAAAACAAATTGTATTTCAATGTAATTAGCAGTGTAATATAAAATATGTATATAATATACATTATAAATAAACTATGGTGCACACTAGATATAACCAAGAGGTTCAGTATCAAGCTGATACTTAGTCCTCTCAAACAATTTATATAAATTTGATCCACACCATGGATGGGTGTAATCAAAAGGGAAAACACTGTCCAGGTACTAACACCTCTACGATAGTTATTCGTGGGGAAAAAAACAAAAAAATAGCTCACATGATATTCAGGTCACACTTGACCTCTTCCACAATTCATAGTGGGATATAGTAATATGTATGAAGTTTGGTGTGAGGATTTAGTATCCTCCAGTTTAGTCCCAGAGTCAGTGTGTAAATATACTCCTCAAAAAGTAAATGTGTAAAAGACAATAGAGATAAATATAGAGAGATGAGTTTATAGTGATCTATGTGTTGTGAGTGAAGCTCTGGACTCCTTGGATTGATTTAAGTAAAGCTCTGAGTCCTTCTCTGGTTTTTGTATGAAAAACAGAGTGTCGTTTTCTTCCTTGGTTTTTAGGTTCAGCTGTATCTGCATGAGTGCATGAAGAGTTCAATGTAGTTCTCCACTCAAGTTACAGCTTGTGTTCTCCTCATGAATGAGTGGCTTCATGTATGTTCAGTTCTCTTCTAGTATGAATGTAGCTTTTTCCTTTTGTGTGAACACACCATGTTTCAATGATGGTCATCCCTTGCCGTGTACACCCTTCATATGTCTTGTTCATTCCTTGATTCTCTCATTGTCTAATCTGAACGGTTTGTGTCCTTCCTTTTATATCTTTCATCTCTGGTAAAAAGAATGATTACCCTTTTCATGGGTACTAGGTACAGTTCCCTAACATTCCAACAATACACATTAAATAACATTGATTACATTAAAAGCATCAAACATAACCGTTGCTTAAAAAATAAATAATATTGAGTATCAGAGTTTGACTGGTCAGTCTTTCATTAGTATCCTTCTGTTGGTAGATTTGTATGGTGGACTTTGTATAGCGGTAACTTCTATCATTAGATCTTTGAACTTGTACCGGTAGCTCCTGGTATCCGTAGCTCTTACTCTGTATCAGTAACTCTATATATCAGTGACTGCATTCTATCGGTAGCTACTGGTCTATCGGTAGCTATTGGTCTTAGTAGCTCGTTGTATCTGTGACAGTCTGTATCAATAGCTCTCTTTGTATCAGTAGCATGATGTATCTGTAGCTTTATGTATCAGAAGAATTAATCTATTGGTAACTCGCTAGACATTATGTTCCGGTAGACTTGCTCTATCTGTAGCTTAGCTTCTGTCGGTAGCTGTCTATATAGATGGACTTGGTCTATAAGAGACATATGCTAACAGGTGGGCTTGTTCTATCTGTAGCTCTGCATATTGGTGACTTTATCTTATCAGTGACTATGTCTGTTGGTAGACTACGTACCGGCAGATATGTATCATTAGCTTATAAGCATATCAGTGATTTAACACTTATCTGTTTTATGCAGAACACATCTGATTGAGTTAGAATTAATTCAAAACTCATATAAACATAGATAAACAATGATTAACATATTTCAAGAACTATTTTAATATTATTATCATCTTGATAATATAATATCATAGATTGAAATAAATAATATATAGATGATCATTAATTGGGATTATCAAACTTTTTGAAAGCATAATTGGGATTATCAAAACAGGTGAAGTCAACAAAGTGGAATATCCTTTTGGGGATCCATTGACCAGAACAGAGATGTGGCTAGAGTTAGTATTTTTATTTTTCTTATCAGGTTGTTATTAAATCCAGAACTATCAAGGATTTTCAAAATTAAACTCCAATAAATGGTATCAAAATAGTTTCTAATTTCATGATTGATGGCAACACTTCCCCCTTATTGGTCCTTTTTAAGCATGTCTGTAATTTTAGAGGAAAGGAAAATGTTGTCTTAGATATTCCTTCCTTTTATGAAGACATTTTTATTCCAAGATTCAAATTTTCTATAAATAAGTTCCAATCTCACAACCCAATACTTAGAAATTATTTTATAAAATGTATTAATAAGGTTAATAGGCCTAAAAGGTGTATTTATAATGCATTATCCTCATTAGGAAGGAGGGTGAGAAATTTTTCATTAAATCTATATGAGAGGTCTCCATTGGTGAAGAAGGATATGAAATGGTGATAAACATCATAGAATAAAATTTCACAATGATGCTGATAAAAACTATTGGGAGATCCATGAGGACCAAGAGTACTATCCGACTTTAGACTAAAAAGTACATCTTTAATTTCATGATCAAGTGGAATAAAATTCAAGATGATATAATAATTGTCCCTGACTAGGAGAGGAATGAAATATGTTTTGATATCCTTATTTAGAGTAGGGCTATTAATTATATTGCTAATGTATGAGGTGAAATTATTAGAAAGTCTCTATTTATAATCAAGGAAATTATCCCCATATTTATGTAACGAATGAGGTCTACTATATTTTCTAAATCTTTCTAGATCATTTAATAATTTGGTGTTTCTATCTCCAACTATGAGCTAGTTGATTCTGAGATCTTGTTCCCTTTGATTTTATCTTAAGGTGATAAGAGATTTGAGTTTATTCATTATTTCAACTTCTTATTTTGGGTCAATATTAAAGTAATTTTGTGTTGATTTTGTTTTTATTTGTTTGAGAGCATTCACAAGGGATTAAACTTCATTATTATTATTTTGAGTTATGTCATTGCACCATACTATTAGTTTTTTCTTTAGTAGTTTTAGTTTTATAATGCACACAAAGGAATAATTCGAATTGATCAAATTCAAAGTGTCATTTTCAATTTTATTACAATCCTCCACTGTGTTTCATGCATTTTTGAATCTAAAAGGAAGAATAGTAAAGTTGTCTATAGTATTGAAGCTAACCAAAATTGGATGATGATCTAAATTAATCCTCAGCAAAGTAATAAAGGAGATGGTATTCTAGTTATCAAGATCATTGAAGTATGTGAAATCTTTTTCATGTTTACTTGATAAAATTATATTGTGCTTCATTCGATACAAGGTATACATAGCCCCAACAAGATTAATCTGAACAAGGTTATTATCATTAATATAGAGTATACAATCATTAATTGAAGTGTTTGAGTGCAAGGTCCCTAGATTTTCAATTGTTTCTAGGATAGAAATAACATAACCGACAATGACCCAGGGTACATGAATACTATTTTCAAGGGTAGATATATTATGACACAAGGATCTTCTATATTGATATTTATTGAAGGTATACACTAAAGTATATCAGATAATATTATACTGAATGTTTAATTCACTTGTCAAAGACTGAGAATCAGCATTAACAATATGAATTTTATCTATAGAGATATGTGATAAGACCCAAAAAGAATCACATTTTTTATTATGGGAAGTTGCACCTATAAAAGTACAACTATATTTTTCATGAATATTCAACACTGATGTAAAGTTGATTTTTGGTTCAGATATAGAAAAAACATCTGTTTATGAGTAAAAATAATATTTTTAGTGTTGTGATAGTGGCAGAGTTTCCAACACCCTAACAGTTCCTATATAAAATATTCATTTATACTTACGCTTGGGTCTAGGCCCCTTGTTTTTGTAACATCCGGAATTCATTCCCTGCTTGTATTTTCATAACTACTTGGAAGAATGCTCTTTAGGTGTCACTGCATTTTTTCCCTAAAAAATCCTTAAAGGGTTTAGAGAGCTATGATTATTTTTCATACATGTTGATTCCCCTTCTTGGTGCAGTTAGTTGTTCTCATTTTACTTTTATACCACTATCCATTCAGTTTCTAGTCTTATGTGATGAGATTCACCAAATTTGTCATCCAATTTTTGATCGGTGAAGTTAGTCGTTGTAGGGGTGCTTGTTGAATGTGTCTATTGTAGTTACAGATTATTTCCATCATGTTGAATGTGTTTTGTTTTTTTAATAACAGCCACATGTATATTGCAAACACGATTATGAACTACTGCTTTGTCCATCATATCTTCACCGTGTGAAGGTGAGGAGAGCTGATGTTTCTTTTAACTGTCAATAGTCATAGAAGAGGTGTCCTCAATAGCATTGCTTAGGTTCTAGGAAACCTCCATTATACTCTCAGTTATTGGGTGACCAAGAATATGTGACTTTAGATCTAGAATTATGTAGACATTTCAATGGATATTGTTAATTATGCTTGTATTGGCATTCTTATTATCCCAGTGGTTTCTATCCTATTGCACAAGATCAGCCATATATGTACCAAGTCATTGAGTTTTGGAATTCAATGATGAAGTCCCCTCCTCAATACTTTCAGTTGACGTAGATTTAGAAACATTAGTAGTAGGTTGGGTGTCTAGTGTAGTGGGTTCTATGGCTTTAGAGGAAGTAGTAGATTGAAAGACATTGAGAGCACCTATTATAGCATAAATATGAGAATTTCGTCTACTAATATCAGTTTTTATAGTCCCACAATCTTCTTATTCCATATGATAGACAATATGCAAGACCATATCAGCAATTTCTCCAGAAAAGTTCTGCCTTTTAGTGTCTAGTTCATCCTTTTCAATCTTTTCAACCCCTGATTTCATTGATGGGCTCTTTGATAAAGATACATCACTCATTTTCTTCTTCCAAATCTCCTGTTTTTTCATGACTTTTTCAGATTCCTCCAATACAATTTTTTATCCTTATTGTTTCCTCCAAACACAATCTACTACTTTTTAGTAAGAGGTTGGACCTATTTTTTCTCAATTTTACAATTCAACATGAAGTTCCCAATGTTCTTACAATATTCATAATGTAGAGGTATATACTCATACTGTATGCAAACCTCATTCTTTTAATCCTTTGCATTGAAAGCAATGACATGATTTAGTTTTGTTTCCTGATTTACTTCAACCATGACTCTTTCATAATGACCCAACAAACCATTCAATGTTGTGTAATATATTTTAAGAGGTACCCCTATGCAAGAGGTAAGGTCATTTAATATTTTTTGTTTCCAAAAGAACTATCTCAGTCCATGTAACTAAGTCCAAATATAGAACAAAGAGTCCCTATTCATAAATGGATTGAAAGTATAATCCCAAGTAGAAATTCGTTGTAGACGAGGATAAAAATGTATTGTGCATTGTTTCTAAGATGGATCAAATTACACTCGGGAGTGTATTATGATATGGTAATATCCTTTCTCAATGGGAAAAAATTTCCATTTTATTCTGATCAAGTAGTGGGAAATTCTAAATTTGAGTTCATACGTTTACCATGATTAATCCCCTTTAAGGTAAGAGATTCATTCGAGAATATGGAACATACACATTTTTTCACTATGATGTTGTTCTTCTGGATCAACAACAACTGAAATGCTTCCATCATAGAGTTTTTTAAAAAATGGGGTCATCAATGAGGAAGATTTTTCAATATCTATGCCCTTAAGTGATTCTAAAAAAGATATCTATTCGAATTCATGAGTCATGGCCTGCATGACATTTTCTGGAGTCGTATGATATTTTTTTAAGCATGGGGCTTGTGGAACATGTTTATATTATTTTATTATGTGATTGGTGGGAACAATTTATCAATCAAATTCATTGGATAAAAATTTATAGTTCCTAATATAGTCATGTATGAAAGGAGATTGGATATATGTTTTGTAATACAATACTAGAATGAGGCTTCAACATAGTTTAATAGTACATATCTTGAACCTGGAGTGAAATATGTATATTAATACATGGTTGGAACAAGGACTAAACCCTTTTTGGTAAACGACATTTTATACTAATGTGGTTTTGGTAGTTAACCATGACTACTAATATGGTTATTATATATAAATAATTCCACTAATACATTCATGTTAGTAATTTTTGACTACTATTGAAATCATTTTATATGATTATATGTCTTCCAAAATTATATATCTTATTACAATGTTATGATTTCATAGATTATTGTATTTTTTTCTTTATGATTAATGTTATATTAAATAATAATCTGTATTCCCAAAATCATGTATATTATCATGTATATATTGGCTATGATCATGAAATGTTTTTCTCTTGTTCTCATGAAATTATGTTCATTATATGATTATATATCTTTCTTTCATGAACTTAATGATATTCTCTGGTTACCATTTCATATGATTCCCTTTCCAAGGGTATGAATAATTTTTTTATGTTCTATTACTAAATGTGATGATCATTATTAGAGGCTTTGGATATAGTTCACCAGTTTGTATGATATTATTCTATATTTTCAATTATATTATACAGTTACTCTTATTAAGAATTTATTTTTTGTAATGTGTTGAATATTGATTTAAAATGATGTAATATACATGTATGTAAATATTAGGTCACTTTAGATGCTATAAAAAACTATTTTAGTCATACATTAGAAACGAAAATGATAAAAATTTAGTGTTATCTGTCGGGATACATCTATGTGTATGTCTTGGGATGTCTCTACGTATAAGTGTAATAATTAGATAATTTATACGAAATGGTCCATTTATTTTGGTAATGTATGTAGTGAGTGGTTACTTATCAGTACATCTTTATCAAGATACTATATGTGGATTTGTATTTGGATCAAATGTACGTAGTTATAACAAACCCAAAAATATGGTGTTTAACTATACTCTATCGAGAGCTACTGCACGAAAATAGGTCTTGTTGCCCACAACGTCTGACACTCCCTAGGGATATTATTTAAGAATTCATGAACACATTATAAAACATCAAAAATTTGATTTAGATATATAATTACATTTAATAATATTTTATAATCACAATTATTCATATATTATAATGTAGGTTTTATGATATAAATATTCTCCATGTGTTTTTTAATTAGCATATGGTTTGGCACTTTTGTTCCTTTTGATCACACAATGTGTTGGATTTAGTCAATTAATGAACCCTAAGGGAACCATGATAATGAGGTATGTAATGGATAATGTAATTATTTTCCTACAAAGAAAACTGAATTTATTATAAAATAAATGAGAAAATACTCTACATTGCTCACACAACTCTATGAAGTTGTAAATAATGGAGAGCATCAAAATGATAAAAAGAGGGAAAATGTTTTTTGACTCCTTCTTGAGAAATCTCTAACCGTCATTAAATGTCTCCATTGATATATTATTTGTTGATAAATGGATTAGAACAAATAATAAGATATCTTCCAGTATACAGTGTTCAAAGCACCAAAATATCACTTTGGATTTCTACCATCTGGATGGTGAGGATGATTAATGGTGGAATCTTATAATGAATATGAGGAGACACGATTAAATTGACACGATGGATTAGGATGCATTTAAGGCAATTATTTTTCAATATGTACATTCCTCACATTATTATTATGAAGATGGGGATTGAATGTCTATATATTAAGCATAAGGATGATGAGTTTGGGAGTGCATATGAAGTAAATCATACAAGGATTTCTAGGTACACTTTTGATATTATCATCAAACATGAATGTAGGTTTGATCTATTATTGTGTTGCATAAATCCAAGTTTCTAAAGGGAATCAGCCATAAAATATATTAGTAACTATTAGGAGATTGTTCTATATTCTCTCTATATGGAATTGGAGGTCAGAGTTATGTTTCAATATGTTTGTATTAAAATGATATGTAAGACAACGTTCAAATGAAAATCTAAAGAATAGGGAGATAATATTATGATTTTCCTTTTTTCTCAGTGTTTCAGAAGAATCATTGTGGAAATTGATTTAATGTGACTAAAAATATTTTATGAGTATAAGGAAAGGTTACCGAGAAACTTATTTCTTAATTCATGGGAAGAAGTTATATAATGATGAAAATAGAGAGAAAGTGGAAAATAATTCACCTCCCACACTCATGGGTTTCAATGTATATGTATTTTGGGAAATATCGAAATATATGCCTCATTCCAGGGGTGAATGTCGATGTTAATCTACAACATCCTCTAAATAAAAAGGATAATGAGAATGTTTATGAAAAATGGGGGTTCAAAACCCATTGGGTGCAGGGTACAATAGCAGTACTGTTGCGAAATGTAGCGACAATGACACTATAGCAACAATGGACACTATAGTGGTGGCATGTCACTATAGCGGTTCTAGGGTACTGTAGCAGCTATGGGTATTGTGCCACACTGTAGCAGCAAGGGTATTGTAGAATTACTATTTATAGAATGGGCCTTGGGCCAAAAAAATGGGCCTACAGGCCATGTAATTGGCTAAATTCCCACTGGGACTTCAGACTACGTAAGGGGTCTCCCTCTACCCAGTTAAAGATGTATTTGCTTTTCTTTAATAATAAACGAGGCTTCATCCCCAACCTTCAAAAAAAAATTCGGCGCACTTGTCCTCCCCACCTTAGTTGGGAATTTTATGTCTTATTTTTTTTGAATAATCTCTTTTAGTATCATGTTTTTTATCCATTAGTGAAGACTCATGGGATTACGTCCCCCTACATGGATTTTTGAATTATAAGATCGCATTTTTATTATATCGATACTAGGATGGAACAAAGATTCCAATTAAAATGTATTTTAATAAGATAACAGAATATTTAATGAATACTATGATAAATATATTTGGTAAGGGTAAAAAGGCATAATATTTATATAATGGTTTAAGTTAATCTTGCGACATAATTTTAGAGATTAATGTATTATATATCCATATCATGATTTTGGAAGATTTAATAAACAAGGAATACTATATTTTTGTGATAATAACTAAAGATTTATGGAATGAACTATCGTTCAACCAATGAATCTTATAATACAATGGTGTTTCAGGAATAACAAATTCACGATCATTTTTGGAGAACACGATGAAGTGGAAATTTTTTTCATGACACATCCAAAGGGTTATATTGTGTATATGAAATGGAATAATATCATGTAAGTATATGTTCCTATAAAAACTATTCAACTTTAGAAGAAGTGTATTAAAATGAAATATTGTCATGTTATCATTATTTTTTATGTTATCAATGAAATATTTCATGAAAAATTTCATTATGAATTTTTTATTCTTAAATTTATCATGACCATGTTCTATATCACTATTCCTTAAAACATGATAGATATATTTCTATTATATATTCAGGTGTCCACATGCCACATATATTATCCTATGTGGAAACCAAGTTATCAGTAACTTTAGGTAACCATTATATTCAAAACAAAAAAATTTAAGGATGTTTTAGAGTTTATTTTTATGATGTTGAGCTATATGAATGGACCTATCTAGTATTAAATAGTTAATGACCTGAAAATATTTGAATGGTGATATTCATTCTAATGGGGTGTAAAATGTAAAACCATGTGATTTTATGATTTAATTTTTTTTTCGAATAAATTATATTTCATTGATGGCTTTTACTAAATGTTTCAGAAATTAAAGATATGTTAATACAAAAATTCAATATGTGAAGAAATTATATTATCTTTCAGTACATTCAACACTATTTTTTGCATCTATTACACTAAATGATTACTACGTTCCATAGTTTATATTACCTGGAGACCCAGTTTTACTGAACCAAAATATACTATTTGTATTATTAAAAAAAATTTATCATTTTTTACCGAGAAATTTTATGAATATGAATAATTAAACTATGTTAATATGGGTTAAACCTGTAAATTAGATGAATTATTTGGTGAATATTTTACTTTAAATAAAAATAAAACCCTTTTAAAAATATAAAAAACCAATTGGTGTAAAATTATATTTATGAAACCAATCACGTTTTTCGAATATAAATGAATTATTGTTTATTTGATAAATGATTTTATTGAAATATTAATATATTAAACTCCATAAACTATTAAATTACCATCTTCTATTTTTTATATAATAGTGATAAGATTAAATTAAATTTTACTGATAAAGATATATATTATGTTCTATAATATAATATTACCACTTTTTAATAGTGAATATATATTAAATATAATTTGTGATAGTTTAATAAATTTTCTTTGATTATATTAACGTATTTTTTGAAATTAAACTTTTAATTTTATTTGGTAAATTGTTTAACTTTGGACGAAGTTATAATTTTTTGGATGAATAGTGGAAAATGCAAAATTTTAATTGAAAACTACATTTTAATATAATTTATTCCTATATTAAAATTATATATTATACTATTGATAAATTATATATAGAAAATTTATATATCTACTAATATAATTTATTTAATTGGAACCAATTTTATATTTACAATTTATATAAAAAAATTTCAAACATTTAAACATTTTCACAACAAAAAATGGTCATATTGACCTGCCTAAGAGATTAATTTTAATTTAATTTCTCCAAAATATTTTTTTAGAATTTGGAAAATTTTATTTAATATTTTTAATATTCATAATTTATATTTTATTATATGTTAACATTTTTTCCCCAAAATGATAGTGAATGTAATTAAAATTAATTACAGAGATTAAGGTAAAATGAGTTTAAAACGTGGTTAAACATTAACGTCTATGGCCAAATAACCAAGAAACTTGTCAAAAATCATTTGGTATGACATATTGAAATCATATAATCTCATTTTTTTTAAAAACATTATTATTTTACACACATGATGTAAGGGAGACCTCTCAATTGCATTTACCATTTTTATTTACCAGAATGTCAATTCCCCCCCTCTTTAAAAGGGAACTCACCCCCCCCCCCCCCTCACATCGTCACAGCTATAGAATCAATTGGCCAGTCCAATACCTACCCAAATAAGATCCCAACATCACTATAGTAATTATATAAACCTTTATTTTTAATAAAAGAATGCCAATTTTGGATCATTCATGAAAATAAAAAGCAATTACCCAAATAACTATTGACATTAATCAATAATCACTTCTTAAATGTTTCATTCTCCAACAAATAAATTATTTTTAATATTTACTTATATAATAATGATACAGTCCTATATATAATAAAATTTTTAATTTTATGGGTTTGACCTAGACCTGCACACGTATCCATCAAGGGGCAACTGTAGTTATCATTTGTTTGAACGACATACTACATCCTCATGAACACATGTAATTTGTTCTTCAATTACTATCATTAATTATTGGGAATAATAATGAACATATTATTTATATATGTTATATATATATTTTATATTTTATATTTTTTGATTCTAGAATTATTATATTACATATACATTCAGATTTTACATTTTTTTGGAAATTGATAACTTCGTTTGTGGAAGTGTGGACTACCGCCACCTCAAAGGGATTTGATTTGATCACACATTACATTGAATTTATTAAGGATGGCCTTGTTAGTAATATGAGATATTTATAATGTAGTAATTATAATTTAATTATAAAATTGATATTGATATTGATATTGATATTGATAATCACCATTTACATTTCATAGGATTAAAATATGACAAGAAAACAGAAACAACATTCATTCATAATTACAGTCTACCAACATCAAAAATGGGGAATTTAATTTCATATTTATATTTTTATTTAAATATTATAAACTATTATATACTGAATATATATGATATATTTATCATGTATTATTTAAATTAAATAAGTCAATCTTGTTCTATGTCAGATAATCAAGAATAGAATGTCAATACATATTCGAAAACAAAGCGTTTATTACCCAAAATGCATCATTAACCAGAAATTGTTAATTGAAAGATAATATAATGTCATAACAAAATAAAATATCCTAAAATATATAAGAATAAATGTTTATATGTATAAAAAAACATAATTTATTATTTATGAGGTTTTAACATGAATGATGAACATCAAGACTTGTGGTAATTGTTTTCTCGTCTCACATTTATTTTAAATTGATACATGATATATTGACCACTAATTCGTATTATGTGGTCTAACACTGAACTATGATATATTATTTAATTAAATTCATCTATTTAATTATATTGAAATATTCTAATTATTATATTCTTTCATGGATTTCATGGTTCAATAGTCATTTAAGTGGAAAGGTGATTTATAGGTTCACTTTTATTTTTAATAGAGTTATTCTTTATTCACCGATTGATTATTTTTTTATATTGTAAATAAGGATGATTTATATATTATATGATTAATAACTATAAATTTATCAGTATTTACATATAAATTTAATGTTATCTATTTCATGTGATTTAAATTTTCATATGATACATAATCGGTGAGGTAATTGTTTCACAATTTCCCATCTTTGTGACACATGTTCTTTTATACACATAAATTATTATTCATGTTGTATATACAAAAAATTTTCATGTTATATAATGAAAACCCTTATTTTAAGTACATTTTAATATCTCTGTAGTGATATTAATTTTTGGGGACATTGATTCAATGTTACCAAATGAGTATGATTTTATTGTTACAATCTAACTGTATATGACAAATGTTAATGATTATTCTTCATTTAATGAAATATTATGATGAATATATCAATAAATATCATTAATTTTATTATAATCAGTCTATTAATTATATATTAATCTATTAGTTCCAATTCATTACATATTGGTACCGAGTATAGTTAAGAAAATAATTTTTAGAAAATCGGACTTTATGTGTCTTATTGTTAATAAATATGTTTTCTTACAAAACTATATTTTCTAAAATTATTTTCAAAAAGGCTATTAAATTATCATTAAATATTTTTTTCAATGAAAAATTATTTTAATTATTTTTAAATCTTCCCTTATTTTTTTCAATGTTACTTCAATGAAAATTGATTTCAGAAACTATTTATTTTTAAGAAGTGTTTTTAAAGAATTTTGAAGTTTCATATATATCTATTCATGGAAACGTTCGTAAATAATGTTTTATGTTTAAAAAGTTTTTAATGTTTTTAAAAATATACATTATAGGTTTTTAATTGTGGGGTTCAATCACTATAATTGAAAAAATATTGTGTTCTGAAAGGTGATTTAAAAACAAGATTATTTTCCTTATGAAATGATTCAAGTTATATTTCAGAATAATTATCCATCTACAATAAAAAAAATTATATAGTTTATTATTTAATGGGTATATAATCCTAGGGGTAATAATTATCCATTCTTTTAAGGGTTTTTTTATAATGAGGTGTTGTTTATAAACCCTATTTCTCTTCCACAAGTTATACCATGATCAAATTCTTATAAGACCTTCATCCTTTCATGGGGTATTCTATGATGAAATTATAATAAAACTTATATCCTTTTAATTGATTTTCATATGATTAAATGGTTATGATACCTATTTCATTTCAAGGTTTTATGATATGATGTTTATGAAACCCATTATCTTTTTTTGTATTGTTATATTTTGAATGTTTTATAATATTATAGAAAACATGTATGTGATTTCATTAGGTGATTGGTGGGAAATATATCTCCCTTCAATTCAATGGGTGAATAATTATATGTCAAGAGATGGACAATTTTTGAATAAGGAGTGAAATTAGTTCCGTAATACCATGATGGAACAATGAGGGAACTGAGTTCCATAATACAAGCTCGTAACGAGGAGTGAAATTGGTTCAAAAATACTTGGAATGAACAGAGTGTGAATCTAGTTCAGTAAAAGGGTTTTTTCATGAATATGGTCTTCATAGTGAACCTTGAATACAAATAAGGATTTGGAATGAACCCATTCCAATATGATAGCCTTGATATAAATACTTTACTACTATAGAAGTCATTTTATAAGTTTACATGTCTTCCATATTTTCATTTCTTATTCTTATATAAGGGTTTCATTGATTATGATCTTGATTCCATTATGATTCATGTCTTTTGAATATCCAATTTTTTTTCCATGACTATTATATATATTATTTGATATGTTTGGAATTATCATCAAATGTTATTCTGATGACCCCACACCACATTGTTCATGTTATGCTTATGCATCATACTTGTTTACCCTTACTGAGAATCTGAGATAAACCATTCTTTTTTTTCTATCACTATGTTATCTTGAAATGTATTATAAAGGATTACTATAAGTGAAGTCATTTATAGGATAATGTTTAGATCATTCACAATGATTTATGAGATTATTTCATGTTTCAAAAGACAATAAGATATTAATTTCCACAAGAAAGTATATTATTTAGTTTCTTAACAATATACTAAAATAAATAAATGCACATGTATATTAATATTATGTTACAATAGTTGTGGTTTTCTCAACAGTATCTAGTTGTCTTGTTGTTGTCTGATATTGTCATGAAGACATCAGATCATTAGCATCGTCTCTTTCAGTCTGAACCATTATATTTCACCTACCAAGACCAAAAGTTGTAATAACCATGGCCCTATGAATAGATTTTGATTATATTGCCTGAGGGTATGAGTATATCCATGCACATTCATACCCAACTTCTATCATAATTGATGAATACGGGGGATATAGTTTAAATAATATTTTAGACACCTCAATGGCCATCAGGAACCAAAACTATTAGATCATTATCAGGTGTTTCTCATGATGAATGTCTATGGGAGGATGAAATTTGACTGTTGAAGACATTCGAATTGGCAGTAAAATGAATATGGATCATATTATTATCATATGATGTCATTGTAGATATATGATTCTAATACACTATATTTGATTTCTAGAATGTATTCCCTCAGTTCATTATTATCCATACCGATATTAGTGAATGTCTCAATCAGAGGATCACCATATGTTAAGAAGTTGAATTCTACCGACAATTTCAACATAATTAGCACTTAATCACACACCATGAACATATATTGGATTCTTGGAACCATTTAAAAAACAAGTTAAATTTCCCCTTAGAGACTTTAACACCACTCAACACAGCCTAATAAATGATTTGTGTTGCAATCGACCCCAGAATTATTTTAAATAGACCTTTTGTTAAGAACAAGGCCTTTTTTTTGTATGTATTCAGGAAAAACTAGTAAATAATATATAGGATAGAATAATGGAAACTTATATGGATCCTTATACAAGTTTGGATGAAAAAAAAGTCTATGGTATTTTAAATCCATTGGATTCAATGATTAGAAGAAAGTAGATACCTAACATCATTATTTAAATTCTAGCAAGGTGGGACATCGCAGAAACTCTAGGTTTGAATATGTATCCCTAATGTGTATATTTTACATCCTCTAGTGTAGCCCAGAATGGGTCGAGAGAAACCTGATTGTCTAATGTGGGGAATCATATCAGGTGCTGGAAATTCGGACCTTGTCTTCTTGGCTTGATGAAAGCCTTTATCCATGTTCTATGATATATTTCACCTTTAGGGTGAGGATATTTATTATTGAATTCCTAGTCCACCTTAAAACATTTGTGGGACTAGGGAATTTACCTTTCAACATCGTCCCACACTATCCAAAATGGGATAAAATGTTCATATATATCCTGGATAATAGGGGTTGCTGAATTTTTGCAGGCATCCCACATTCTATTATCAACTTCACCATACTATAGATGGAAGGAGTTTATCTATATAATCCACTATATTTGTGGTTCAGAGATGATTTTAGGGTTCTTTTAAACCAATGATTTTCGTTCCCAAATATCCTCATATTTGTTAGCATCTTGCATCACCTTTTTGATTTCTTCAAAAACCAGGTGCACCCAGTATGACTTAATCCATTCAGAAATTACTCCCCTTCTTCAGAGGAAATCGTAGTCCCCCATCCATCCTTGAGACTGGAATATCTTTGAATCATGGAATTTTGAGTTATAATAGTGATTCTTCAATTATAGGGTATGACACATCAGATCTAGGGTGTAGTGGTTATGATGCATGAAATTGGAAGTATGAGATTTTCCTTGATTAATGTAGACAGTTTAATAGGATACATTGGTGGAACTTAAATTTATATATTCCATGAACTAAGTTTTTAGGAACTGACTAGGATACTCCGAGATGATAGAATCTAACAAGATTCTATGACTACACAAGGGAAGATAGTTACTTCATCGATACTCAGATTTATATGATGTCAAATGTTCTTCAATCTTTGGGAGAGTGGATTCAACAATATCATTATTACATTCCTCAATAGCATTGATTATTTCCGATACAAGTGTAGTAGTTTTTTCGATTGATTCCATCATAGTAGATATTTATAAATGGTAATATAACATAGACAATGGTCACTATATATAAATATGGATTTAAACAATATCAATATTTTGGAAAAGGAAGGATCATCACAATGGCCACTTAGTCTTGTCTCTCTCACACCCCCCATGATTAGGTTTTTCACACATGGACCTTGAGCATATTGTTCGGTGCATGATCCTCAATATTATATCTCCAAATAGTGTTTTCTCTCTAGTGGTTGTACTACTAGAAGTTCATTCGTAGAATATCACGAAAATACAAATACAGCATGGATGGGTGGATGATTTATATGACACATTCATGATGTTAGAATCTAAATGGAAGAAATCCATAAAGTGTTAAATGTTATTTATAAAAAAATTTAGACTACAAACAACTCTTATGCCAATGATTTGTAATCCATACATGACGTCCAAGACTATGCTCTTGGGCTGGGAGGGTACCCTATGTGGTAGACCTACACAAGGTTCATAATCATTTACATCATCTACCACATCACCTAACCTTCTCGTTTCAATCATATCCAATCATAGGGGGTGGGTGCTATATTTTTCCCTCCATTATTTCCCCTGGGATGAAAAGCGTGTGAAGTGTACTTCAATTATGCTAGATAGATGAGGATCTCTATTAAAATTAAATGAACCTACCCATGATTGCCTACACACACCACCAATCACTACGAGAAAAAAAATCTTTAGCAATGGGCTATTTGTGACGGGAAATAATCTCATCGGAAATAGTCATGTCCAGGGATTATTTGCGACAGGGGGGTAATCCCGTCGCAAATAACATGTTATTTGTGATGGGTATTGGTGGCCCGTCACAAAAAGTATTGCATGACTTGGAGCTGTTAGTGCACCAACCCGTGGGAAGGTTATTTTTGAAGGGAGGAATTTTTTCATCGTATAATGATCGGCCCCCATATGTATTTGCGATGGGTCCCGTCCCAAATACCAGGCGACCTTAAATGAGTTTTTGTGACAGGAAGGTTTTTTGCGACAGGGGAATTCCCCTATCTCAAATAGTTTGTCGCTTGGAGGGTATTTGAGATGGGCCACGTCACAAATACCTATAAGTGGTAAATGGGTATTTGTGACGGGATGTTGCCCCATCGCAAAAAGTGTGTCAGAAGGTACCTTTTGTGATAGGGCCCGTCACAAATACCCTTTTAACCGCCGACAAACATTAAAGCGGGCTAAGGTATTTGTGACAGTATTCCCGTCGCAAAATGTCTCATCGCAACTAATCTAATCTATATATACCCCCATCTATTTTTTCAAATTCTATTCTCAATTCTCACTTTCTCTCTCTCAACCATATTTTTCAGTGTTAAAATTTTTTTGAGTTAGTTTTTTTTACCAAAAAGTTTTGAAGTCGTCTACATCAATAGATGATCATGTTTTAAAGTATTTATATTTTATTTTATTTTATATTTATTTATTTTTTATGTTAATTTTAAATATTTTTTATTTGTTTTAATTTAAATAGATTTAATTTTTTTTGTTATCAATATTTTTTTTAATAATAAATTGAAATTGTTAGTAATAATTAATAATAAATGTGAATCATTATTAATAAATATGAATAATTTGTAATAAATAGAAATAATTAGTAATAAATAGGAATAATTAGTAATAAATTGGAATAATTAGTAATAAATATGAATAATTAGTAATTATTAAGAATAATTAGAAATAATTAGGAACAAATATTTATAATGAGCAATAAATAAGAATAATTAGAAATAAATAGGTATAATTAGCAATAAATAAGAATAATTTTTAATAATTAATAATAATTTGAAATAATTTGAAATAAATAGTAATAATTACGAATAATTAGGGATAATTAGAAAAAATAGTAATAAGTAGGATTATATAGTAATAAATAGAAATAATTAGTAATAAAAAAGAATAATTAATAATAATCAATAATAAATAGGAATATATAAAAATAAATACTAATAAATAGGAATAAATAATAATAAATACTAAAAATAGGAATAATAAGTAATAAAAAGAATTAATTAGTAATAATTAGGAATAATTAGTAATAAATAAGAGTAATTAGTAATAAAAAGGTATATTTAGTAATAAATAAGAATAATTAGTCATAAATAGGAATAATTAGTCATAAATAGAAATAATTAGGAGTAATTAGTAATAAATAGTAATTATTAGTAATAAATTCGAATAATTAGGAATAATTTGAAATAAATAGTTATAATTACAAATAATGAAGTATAATTAGAACTAATTTAGAATAATTCGGAATTTTTAGTAATTATTAGAACTAATTAGTACTAATTATGACTAAATACTAATAAATAGTAATAAATAGTAATAAATAGTAATAAATACTAATAATTAGAAATAAAGAGAAATAAATAGGAATAATTACTAATAAAAAGAAATAAATTGTAATTAATAGCAAAAAATTAGTAATAAATATGACAAATTCGAAATAAATAGGAATAATTAATATTATATACGAACAATTAGTAATAAGTTGGAATAATTAGTAATAAATAATAATAATTAGTAATAAATAGGAATAATTATTAATAAATATGAATAACTATTAATAAATAGGAAAAATAGTAATAAATGCTAGTAATTCATAATAAATATGAATAATTAGTAATAAATTGGAATAATTAGTAATAAATAAAAATAATTAGTAATAAATATGAATAATTAGAAATAAATACGTATAATAAGTAATAAATAGGGATAATTTGTAATAAAAAGGAATAATTAGTTGGAAATTAGAATAATTATAAATAATAATTAATAATTAGGAATAATTATGAATAAATATTTTTAATTAGAAATTAAAAAGAATAATTAGAAATAAATAGTAATAATTAGAAATAAATAGTAATAAATAAAAATAATTAGAAATAAATTAAAATAAATACTAATAAATTGGAATAATTAGTAATTAATTGGAATAATTAGAAATAATTATTAATAAATAAGAATAATTTGTAATAAATATGGACAATTATAAATAAATAGAAATAATTAGTAATAATTAGAAATAAATAGGAATAATTAGCAATAAATAGGAATAATTAGTAATAAATAGTAATAAATAGGAATAATTAGTAATAAATAGAAATTAATAGTAATAAATAGACATATTTAATAATAAATATGAATAAATAATAATAAATAGGAGTAAATAGAAATAATTAGGATTAATTTGCAATAATTAGACATAATTAGCAATAATTAGCAATAATTAGTAGTAATTAAGAAAAATTAGTAATAAAAATGAATTAGTAAAAATAAATAAGAATAATTAGATATAAATAAAACTAATTAGAATTAAATAGTAATAATTAGTAATAATTATGAATAATTAATAATACATAATAATAATTAGAAATAAATAGGAATAATTAGTAATAATTAGTAATAAATAGGAATAATTAGTAATAATTAGTAATAATTAGCAATAAATCGTAATAAATATGAATAATTAGTAATTAGTAGGAATAAATAGTAATAAATAGAGATGAATAATAATAATAAATAAAAATAATTAATAATAAATAAGAATAATTAGCAATAATTAGGAATAATTCGGAGTAATGGAGAATAATTAGTAGTAAACAAGATTAATTAGATGTAATCAAGAGTAATTAGGAGTGAACATGAGTAATTGAGAGTTCACGGGAGTAATTTGTAGTTAACATGAGTAATTAGGGGTTATTAGGAGTAATAAGGATTTAACAGGAGTAATTAGGAGTTAACAGGTGTAATTAAGAGTTAAAAGAAGTAATTAGGAGTTAACATGAGAAATTATAAGTGAACAAGGGTTATTATGAGTTAACATGATTAATTAGGAGTTAATAGGAGTAGTTTGGAGTTAACATGAGTAATTAAGAGTTAATAGGAGTAATTACGAGTTAAGAGGAGTAATTAGGGGTTAACTAGAGTAATTATGAGTTAATAAAAGTAATTATGAGTTAATTGGAGTAATTAGGAGTTAACATGAGTAATTAAGAGTTAAAAGGAGTAATTTGGAATAAATAGGATTAATTAAGAATAAACAAGAATAAATATGAATAAATTGGAATAAATATGAATAAATTGTAATAAGGTATACTAACATGGAATAATTTTCTGTGGATTGATGAAACTCCTCTTAAAATTCCAGTAGTCTATGTTCACATGAAGGATTGTGAGCCCCCCCCCCCCCATCACACCCCAATGTGGAAATGAAAGGAAGGCCATACAAACACTAAGAACATACACATAGTACCTGTTCCAGAAACTTTTGTGTGGTAACTCATTCAACATTGGTTCCAATGTTTCCTAAAAGTAAGACATTATAGCTCCTCATATGTATAAATAGAAACTCTAAAGAAGAACCTAATCTATAATTGCGCATTCCCTTCACCCAGGTCATGAAAAACCCCTCAGGTTGGCCTTTAAAACTCAAGATAAGTGATCATTATGGTGGGTAGTGGTATATAATTATATCTAGGGTCGGATACAGAAGACCACTATGTGAATATCCTTTTCTCTCATACATAATGACCACAATCATGATGGTACCTTCAATAACCTGGGACCTACATGACACCCATCTTGGGGTACCTAAGTAGAACATTAGTTCCTAGGGTGGGGCTTATCCAAAATGTTTTCACGAAGGTGTACCATCACACATGAAACATATAACTCAAAAAAGTCCCCCCCACCAATATAAAACACTTCTAGAACAACTTACGGCCTATTAGATAAACATTTTCCCAGAAATAAAGGATCTATATGAGACCCATCAGAGACCTCTTCCAAGACACAATTGGTAGGGCTCCTATTTTATAGGATATATCTTTGGAGGGGTCTAAATTGAAACCTCCATCGAAGCCTCCAAACATCAAGGATATATGAAAACCAGAATGTCGAACACTCATAAATGTATTCCTTCAGGTAGATGTGACACACACTTGTCCAACCTAATGGGTTGGGGTCCTCAAGTTTCATAAAGATATAAATTCCTACAGTCAAAAGAATCCCAATCATAGGTGTGGTGACTTAGATATATTGGTCTAAAATATGAGTGCTATGATCAAATCCACCCCTCATCATCTATATGAAATGGGTCACCTTGTTCTAGTAGGGAGGGAGAGGATTAGGCTTAATCTTCCATTTAATATTTAGAGAATAATCCCCCTCCATTTCCTTGGAACCAATTCTAGTGAACCCCATAGGGAGAAGACCATTATGCTTTCATATAGGTCCTTTTATTATTTATTCATTCAAAATCTATTCCCATGGTACAAGACTATATGGTTAGTATGTCATTGATAAAATGATGGGAGGGAATCCACCCATGGAATACCACTCTAATTCCCTCTCCCTTTGGTTCTTGGACTTTTCTACTAGAGGAGTAATTAGATATTGTGATTTCATAGATCTACCATGTCCTCATATTTCTCATAATGAGAATTAATAATGTGGGATTAGATATTGGCAGATATTGTAACATCCTCAATATCTCAAACCTAATAAAATCCCACCTGTATTAAGTATCTAATATTCCTTGCGAGAGGAAAGATTATCTATATTCTTCACCTGCTCGGGTTCTATCCATGAGTTATTTTCACAATCTTGGTTACCAAAATCCAAGAGGATATGAGGGAAATAAAATAATTATATCTCTCCCTTTAGGATTCAGAATTTGTCCGCCAACTTTCAAAGTAGAATTTTTGTTTCCCAGACCTACCACTTCCACTTTTTCTCATAATGAGTGTCACTCAAGTGTGCTATGAATTTTTTTTGGGATCATAAAATCCACTATATCTTAGTCCTTTAGGAACACCACCAATATTAAGAACCATAAAAACATTAAAAACTCTATGAATCATTAAAATCCTCATGGAATAACTCATATTTCACTCATATTTAGTATAAAATGAAATTAAACTAAAACCATAAGGAATCATTTCATGTGTAATCCCCAACTGGCCAGGGGCCTCTAACTCTGTATAATCCCACAATATTTCACAACAAAACATAAGGGATTCCACTTATATAATATTTTTTTTGAGATCCTTCCTTAATCATCTCAAATGATTGTATTCCTCTATTATTCAAACTCTACGAGGACCTCTATAAGCATGATTCCTCACAACCAAACAACGTGGGATTTTACTGTTATTCGGATGTGATACATTTGAAGCCATGAAAAGGTCCAAGATATACATTAAAAATCAACCATAATTTTTTCTAGATCATATTAACAATAGTTTCTTATCCAACATGGGATTCCAAACCCCTCCTAGGTTCCTTGGGCCACATTGTTTTATGTCCCAAACTGAACATTAACTAGAATCTGTTCACCTAGACTTCCTTGATGCATGATGTAAAACTAAATGGTTAGGTCCTTATCACAAGACAATAAAATATAGTTTGTGTCCCATTATATAAAAACCCATGTGTGTACAATACACTTATTTATAAATAATTCAGTAGGTTGTGGGGCACATAACACCATGTTTAAGCGCATCATGGCTAGAAATTTAAGAAGAGGCTTTGAAAAGTATTACAAACATTTTTTAATTTTATTAAATCCACATATTTTTAATATGAATATAATTTTTTTTTCATAGACATGATATAATAGAAAATTCAAAATATCCAATAATATAAGTATTTTTTTAAAAAGTATATAGTTTTAAAAAATATTAAAATATAACTATTTTTAAAGATTTTATTGGAAAATTTTATTCATTACATTTGAAAAAATAATCATCCTCTTTAGAATCAAGAAATAAAATTTTAGTTTGGAAAATGTTTCAGTGTTTTTTGGATAAAATTCATATTTTAATGAATATTAAAAAATAATGCATTATAATTCAAAACTGTTATGTTATATTATTTATTTATAAAGTTATTTTATACTTTTAATTTTGTTTAAAATATAATTATTTTATGTTTTTATTATTTAATATAATTAGGTTCATTTTAATTATATTTAGAATAAAATTAGATATAAACACATGGAAATCTTTTGATAGTTTTTACTTTTGAAGCACCTATTTTCTTATTTTGTCAACAAGGATTAAATTTAAATTATTTACTAAAACTACTATGATTTTTATTTTTACAAATGGATTAAATATTTTAAATTAGTAATTCCAACTTATGTTAATAGGTTAGCTTTATTTTTGGGATATTATGAATAGGAACTGTTCTCTTTTTTTTACCATGTTTCAGACTAAATCCACTAATTAAAGGTAAATATAATATTAATAATTTACCCTAACTCCTGTAAAAAATATTATTTGGACTAAATTAGAAAATTATAACCTATTTAGCTAAATTTAATCATTTATTGGTCACATATCCAAGAATATGTCCTGAATATTATTAAAATTCAGGAATGTGACAAAATGTCACACTCTCATTTCTGATGAGTATAATAATTTTAATATAGAGATATCCAAGTGATCAAATTGATTATAAATAGTCTAGAGAAAGTTAAAATATTTAAATACATCATAAAAATTTGTTTATAATTTTTGGAAATTAAATAATTATAATTAATGATGACACAATAATGATGAAGAAATTATTTTGTTAATAGAAATGCCAAATAAAAGATGTTAAAAATTTTAAAATAAATATAATTGGACTTAATTAATGACATACAAGAAATTTATATGTAAAATAGACATGTTAGTGACATATTTTAATAATTTAGTATAAATTATCATAACAGTTTTATATTTATTAAAAATAAAAATATTGAATAGTATGAAAATTCACATTAACGCTACATTAAAATAAATAATATTTTTTTAAATGATATGAAATTAAAAAAAATCAGGTTCGTAAAAAAACTATGATAGTGATAATTAGGCCATTAATGATCCAATTGGGGCTCTTTTTTCCTTTTATAGTAACTATATAAATCATAAAATATAAAAGACAAGTAGACACGATTAGAGTTAAACTGTTTAATTGAGGGTTAAACCCAAAAGGTATGGTTACTTTTGTGACATAAACAAGTCTAAAAATCATTGGTTGTGAGGAATTATAAAAATAATCATCTTAACCTCTTAATAACTCATTTATATGGATTTCAAAACCAAAAAAAATTGAAATAATTTTATTGTTTTGGAGTTTCCAAAAGTGCCCCACTCATCTCTTAAAAATGGTAACCTCTAAGTCTCTTTCATTCACACCTATAAATCCCTTTTTCTCAGCCAAAACCTTCATATTTCACATCCTAACATCCCTAACATCATCATAGAGGCTGTACATTTGGATAAAAAATCCAACCTATGTATTATTTTTATGATAATCAATAGGAGATGCTTAAAGAAGAGGTAATTGTTTTACCAATTCCATTCAATTTCCTTTCTTCCTCTACAAACAATACATACAATTTTCCACAATAATTGGATATATCCAATATCATATACGTTATTATATTTTATTTTATTTATCAAACAACCATATTCTTTCATTTATCCACCCTACAAATAACAATATCACTATGCGAGTGTGTGTACGACTTAACATCTCCACACTGTGGTGTAATTTGTTATTTTATACATCTTTATATGGATGGGTATAATTATGATTATAATGGTATAAATAATTAATATGAAATTATTATTATTACTTATAATTAATATACCATTCAATTCCATACTATTTAACCAATAATGGAATGATATTGTCCCTTGTGCGTCCACACGACCTACCATCTCAATGACGTAGTGATATTAATTCTCCATGTTAACAATTCAAGATTGATTACTAAATTTATATGTTATGTGAAACCTATTATTATGAATTTAATATAAATTTTTGGTGAATAAAATATATCCAATTTATAAAAATCATTACAAACATGGAAAAACAGGGCTGGGAGAATGAAGCTGTTAACACCCAAAGTAACGAGAGTACTAAAATACTACGAAAAATGATATAATAAGATCATATATTTTATCAAGAATACACATATAGAATTTTTATAATTTAATAACATGATATAATGATTATAAAAGTGTTTAACTCTCCCTCTACTTAAGTAATGTACAATGTAAGGGTTAATTTAACAACCTCATTATTATCTTAGACTATTTATAAATAATTATCTATATATCACCATGTTTCATGAAATGTTTTTAAAAATATTATAGATAATTATTTAATTTTGGGTTTACAAATATTTTAGTTTTTATATAACATTTTTAAAAGAATCTATCAATCGTTTTCCAAATGAGTTACTTTATAACCTTTTCGGCAACTTTATAAGAAATATCATAACTTATACGGAACAAGTGGCTTTTTTAACCCGCTATGACGCATTAACATTTTTAATCTATCCTTATATTATTACAAGGGTATTTTCATATTAAATGTTTCATTTTATAATTTTATGTCTTATAAATTAATATAATTTAGAAAAGGGAAATATCTCTCAAAAAAAATTAATGAATTTATTATATTATTTTCATCTACATAAACAAATTTTATTGGATTTTGTGATTGATTGATGTAGATTAATTATGAAAAAAATAAAATATTATATTAAAGGTTTTATGACCTTTTTTACTTTCATTATTCTATTTTTATACCATTCATTATTTATGTTTTAATTATTAACATTTCATATGCTAGTTTTAATACGAATGATTATGTTATGTTTAACCCTTTTTATATGAAGAATTCTTTGGACTACATAAGTGACAGTGGGTCCTTCTATACCCCCTCGATGCATCCATACATATTATCAGAAAAACTAGTTTCTTGGATTGAGACATTGGTATTATAGTTATTTATGGTTTTGGAATTATGCATTTACTGTAAGGTTGTGATATTTGACTTTATGCATTTAATAATTATGTGATTAATATTAAATTTGATTATTAAACTAAAATAATATCCAAGTGAATGTTTTAAAAAATAATTTGATTTAATAATTCCATATTATTTTTTATATTATGATTAATTGGAGTTTGTTTCAGTTTTAAACATGGAAATGAAATTTCATTCTTATTTATGATAGCTTCCAATATATTGTTTATCCATATTGTGCATATGATCTCCCATCATTATTATGTTTAATTTTTTAATTGGGTGTGTGGAATTATATGATGATTTACTTAAAATTATTGTCTAATGTATATGGGTGTTATAAAATAGGATAATATGGTGTTTTTCAATTCATGATGTAATGTAAAAAATGTTTTTTATCTAGTATTTCAAATGCTACAAAACTGATCAGTCCTTCTGGATTTTATTTCTTAGGATCATTGAAATGTAATAATATAATGCAATATCACTGAAAAAATTGGGGTCATGGATCTATAGTTGGTTTCATTGTAAGTTTACTACAATCATTGAAAACGATATTTAGAAATTTATTTAATTAGGGGACACACCCCTAAATTAGACATTAAGGATAAGTATATAAGAACATACTAAAATATTGGTAATGTAGAGATTATGGTTGTATTCTAATTAAATAGATCCCTTTATGGCTGCTATAATTAGACGTGGTTATGGCACATATGGGCATATGGATAACAACTCTAATAAAGTGTGTTTTTGGGATTTCCTTGGGAGTAACATGGTACACGACCATGTTCCTTACTGTGCACCAAGTGTGACACTCCGAGGGGATATTCTCAAGATAATTCAAATTTTCTTGACAACCCATTATGATGGATTTATGAGTACATATGTCCCAAAATAAACCATTATTATGATTATGGGGTAGATATGCATAAAATGTTAAATATGTGTCAATTTTTTACTAGTTTAGAATTATGAATTGAGTTTCATAATCTAATGTAGTGTATTAATTTGTTCTGAAATGGTTCCTAATATAAGAAACATAAATTGTAATTATGAATAGAATACAAGTAGGTATTTACCTACTATTCAATATAGTGATTATGCTATATGGGATATAATTGGTGTCAAATCACTTATAAATATACTGGTAAAACTTACTCAGGTTATAATAGATAACCTTACCTTAATGGATCACCTAGATCCATAACACAGGGGATCATTGATTGATCGATTCTTGAGAAAACAACTTCCAACATTTAACTGGAATACAAATCAATTTATGGCCATGAAATGGATAAGTTCCTTAGAGAAAGTATTTCATTATTTGTGGATTAAGAAAATGGAAAAAGTTTTTATCAAATTTTGTCATTTATTAGGAGATGCAGAGGAGTGGTGGAAATTAATTTAATACATGAAGGAGGATGAAGTGTTATAATATATGTAATAGAGGGAATTTAATGAAATCTTCATATAAAAATACATTCCTCTTGATCTACGAGAAGATATGGACAGGAAATTTCCAAGTGTGAGGTTGAAGGAGGATGACAATGTAGCAAAGTATGATTCAAACACCACATGGTTAGCAATGCATGTTCTAGACTACATATGTAACCCATGATGTAAGATTGATTAATTTTTTGAGGGGTAAAACCATTCCTACAATAGTCATTTCTCTCATAGTCATCCTCATCGTATGAAAATATAGTCTCATGTGATATAATAATGAAAAATAATTCCATATGTATTTTGACTATAATGTAAAGAATGAGAATAGAGAGGGTTGATGGGAAATAAAGAAACAAAAATAAGTTGAATAATTGGAATGTTTAATTTTAACCCAGTAGTAATTGGGTGAAGAAACACCTCGATACATGAGTAAAGGGGATGGAATTTTTGTATAAGTGTAGGTAAAAATACTACCATGATTGGAACTGTGTTGGGAATAAACAAAATAACAATATTTAATGATACGATTGTAAATATATAGGACATTAAAAAAATGATTGTCCTACGTGTTCAAAAAAATGACCCAGAAATGGCCAAATGAGAAAGGTTATGATTTATTGATCAAAATTCCAAATGTTAATGTTGAAAATGATGTGGTGGTTGATACATTAATAATTTCTTGAAATTTATCCAAAACATTATTTGATTCTGGATCCTCGTACTAACTTATATCTTCATTGTTTTCAAAAAAAACTAGATATTTCCCATCACATTAACAATGTATTTTTCAATAAAAAACCCATAAGGGATGTCTCATTGTAGCAAATATGTGTTAGGAAGTCCCAATATGTCATAAAAACAAGATTTATATTCTGACATTATCGTCGTACCTATTGCCCACATTGTTAAATTCCTCAGTATGAATTCACATTGAAAATATGATGTGAAAATTTCATGAAACAATAATGAAGAAGTGATTTTTAAGAAAATATAGAATCAATTATCTTTAGAGTAGAAACTTCATCACTTGATTTATATCAAAACCAACCCCAGTAATCTTTACTGGACAACATTATTGTGGAGGAACAGGAAATAACATAGAGTGACAAAGGAAAAAATCTTCACATTTAGGATGTACCAATTATAATAATAATATATGGATGTATTTTTAGTGGATTGACCCACACATCCTATAGCATAGGAACATGAGTTTACTATTTATTTAATCCATGATGCAAGGAAAATATCAAGAAAATACCTATTGAATATCCACCAAGTAATTAGTGGAGCTAAAGAAACAACTAGATGAGTTGAGTAATAAGGGATTTAAATCAGCTAGTGTTTCTTGATGGGGAACCCAGGTTCATTTTGTTAAGAAGAATGATTGGTCAATGAGGATATGAATTGACTATAGAGAAATCAATGTTATTACTATAATTAACAAGTATCTTCTTCTACACACAGATAATTAGTTTGACCAACATCATGCAGCTCAATATATCTTGATGATCAGACATTGTTCTGGATATCATCAATTTTCAGTAATGAAGAAAGATATTCAAAATACAATATTCTTATCTAGGTATGAGAATTATGAGTTTACAGTATATCCATTAGTATTGACTATTGCACACATTGTTTTTATGGATCTAATTAATTGAGATTTCAAGGTATTTCTTGAATATTTTATAATTTTATTTATTAATGATATCATGGTATTCTCCATATGTTGTGAAGGCCATGAATACCACATGAGGATTGTTCTCAAGACTCTTAGATGAAATGAACTATATGAGAATTTTTGCAAGTGTGTATTCTAGTTTCCGATAATTTATTACCATGTCCATATTTTCTATTAGAAAATAATCTATGCTGATCCTACAAAGACAATGGAAGTCCAATAATGGAGAGCACCGATGAGTATAATTATGGTAAACTGTTTTATTGGTTTAGTAGGTTACTATCATTTTGTCATCAAAATTGTTTCCGACTGGAAAACCCATTTACCAAGATAACTCATAAAAGGGGATAAATTCACTTAGGAAAAGGAGTATTAATATGGTTTTGAAGAATTGAAGAAAATATTAGTCAATTATCATATCTTTAGATTACCATATGAAAATAATGGGTTTGTGATTTATAGTGATGCATAAAAAAGATGACTTGGTTGTGTCCTTATGGAGAATGATATAGAGTTTCTGATTATGAATCGAGGTAATTAAAAATCAATGAACAAGACTACCCCACTCATTATATTTATTTAGAAGGAGTAATATTTTTTCATAATATATAGAGAAAATATTTATATGGTGAAATATGTGATATATATACAGATCAAAAGTCTTTGAAATATATTTTCTCCTAAAATTAACTCTATATGATATAAAAGTGATGGCTTGAGATACTAATGGATATTTATTTCACAAAAAACAACCACATAGGGAAGGAAAATAAGATGGAGGATTCTTTTAATAGAAAAGAGCATGGAGTTAAAAAAAATGATAGTTTAAAAGGATCCTATGTTAATGGATATATTAAACAAGGATATGTGAATTATCATTGAAGGTGAAACATCACTACTTTTACAAATTGTTTCCAAAACATATTTAATAGAAAGGATAAAAAAAATTAGTATTATGATGAGTATTTTCAAAATAAAATTAAGGTTTTAATTTATGGATGATTGGTCAACAATTTTTAGGAAGATTTGATTTTGAATATTTAGAGAGGATTTTTCTTTTTATTATTCCTAGTCTAAAAAGTGGATCATTGTATTATTATCTTAGATCAATTTGTTTTATACACCATGGTGGTAGTATAGTATATATAGGGATTTGATGGAACATTTTTTTTGAGATAACATGAAGTCATAGATTATTGATTATTTTTCAATATGTTTGGTTTTTCAACATGTGTAGGATGGATAAAAACATCCTCGAGGATTCATGCAACCACTTCTTATACCTATGTGGAAATGAGTTGATATTATGATTGAATTTATCATAGAGATATAAATTTCTTCAAGAAGATATGATGTGATATGGGTTATCTTTTATCATCATACTAAATCCTTACATTTTCATGATATAAGTGATGATTTAACAATTGAAATTTTTGGAGGACTATACATTAATCGAGTTGTAAGCCTTCATGGTGTAACCTTATTAATTATTTCTGAATATGATCCCTAATTAAATGAAAATTATAGAAATATATTTAAAAGGACCTGGATACTAAGTTTATTTTAAGTACAATATACAACCCTCAAACTGATGGACAATAAAAATTGAAAATTCAAACCTTTAATACAAGTTGATATCATACTCACATGACTTTTAGTGTATGTGGAATCAGTATTTACCTCCAGTATATTTTTATAATAAACATTTATTCCATACAAGTATTCAGATGACACCATATAATGAATTATATGGAAATAGATTTTGTACACAGACTTATTAGGTTGATGTTGGTTAAAGAAAACTCTTAGGCCTAGAATTTGATTATGAAATGATGAAAAATGTAATGGTAATTCATACACATATCAAAATAGTTGGATGTAGAAAAAAAAGAAATATATTTATCATCAAAGGACAAATTTTTAATTTCATTTCAGATATCATGTTTTCTTTAATTTATCATAATGGAAGGGTTTTATACGATTTTCTATGAAGTGTAAATTAAGTACAAGGTACATTGGACCTTTTGAAATTCTTGAAGAAATTGGATATGGTTCATACCTTTTGGAAATTCCACCATGTCTCTCTAAAGATAAAGATCTGTTCCACATATAACTATTATAGAAATACATTCAATACACAATGCATATTTTCACCTTTTAAGAAATATAACTATAACTCTTTTATCTTACCATGAAGTTCCATGAAAAATTATTGACAATAGTTAACAGGTGTTGAGAAACTATATGAATCAACTAGTAAATGTTTCATAGAGAAACCATAAAATATTAGTGGTGATGTGGGAACCTACAGAACATATGATGAATAACCAAGAAAATATTCTTTTGAAGTTATATTATAGATATTTCTAGGATAAAATCATTTAAAGGGAAGAAGAATTTAATTACCCAACATTTTATGGTATGTATCTTTTAAAATAATTCAATAGCTTGCGCTACACGCAACACTGGGTTTGAGCGCACCATGACTAGCCATTTAAAAAGGGGTTATGTATATTGTTAAACACATCTTG
Source organism: Viscum album (assembly GCA_963277665.1). Lineage (NCBI taxonomy): Eukaryota > Viridiplantae > Streptophyta > Magnoliopsida > Santalales > Viscaceae > Viscum > Viscum album. Next base: position 1,197,945,296 of record OY728139.1, read on the forward strand.
AATTTAATATATCATGAAAGATTAGTTCATGGGAACTTTCAAATGTTGTTTGGTTTCGTGTAAGTTAGGTGTAGTAGACTAGCTGACCAAAGTCATCTCTCAAAGGATATAGTAATTTAAGACAACATATTAAAGGAGTTTTTTTTAAATATTAAATAACTCAAACACATTAATTGAAATGATGGGGGTTTTTTATAGTTTATAATACTAGAAAACATTTTCTAGAAATATATTGAGTTTCTTTGGTTTTGTTTTATAAATGATGTACGATTAAAAAAACAACAAGAAGATGTTTTTAAAAAAAATTATTTTAAAAGATGTAATTGATCTAACACCACCTCTTCACTAATTATTTATTAATATCATTTAAATTTAAATCCACTTAATTTTAATCTCCTAACATTTTAACACTCTAACCTATGGGGGTAACGTAACCACAAAGATGAAATTACATAAACTCTAGGCTAGCTTCAGAACATGCAATCACATCATTCATCTATGATTAATATTATTAGGTTAGACTATGGTCAATGGTTTATTAGATAACTTCTAAACTCTCAAAATTAGTTTTAAATGATTATAGGGATTATATTTTAAATCTAAAAATTTATTCAATGTTGTTTTGTATTACAAATTTACATCACACGCTCACAATTTACACAAATGTCGGTCTCACTTGTTTTTGTTTCAATTACTAAATTTCATTCTTAGATTAATTTAAATTAAAAAAATTAATAGATAATATTATGTGAATTATAGAATTTCATTAATTCAAAATAAATTAATTAATAAGGTAAGAGGTTGATTGATTACCTAAATGAGAAAATCATCCATGGGAGGTGTAGTCATTGTAGAAACATTTTATATTCACAATGGTTAGAAAGGGTATAATACAATATTTTTTCAACACCTGAATTCCATACCAAATATGAAGATTAAATGAATAAGAATATTTAAAATAATATTAGAAAGGAATGAGAAACAAATTATTTATTATAAGAATAACAATATTACTAATTGAAGAAGATGAATAAGAAGGCTTCGATGAAAGGATCCTAGTTTCAAAAGCTCTACATGTTGAAATTCCTAGAGAAATGGAGTTAAACCAATTTTCCTCTTCCATAAATCTCACAATTCACGTAGTGACCCCTAAAAATGTGGCAAATACAAATTTATCTAGTGAAGTGGAGTCTAGGTTATAAGTTGGTTCAAGTGGGAATGGGGAAATTCGTCGTAATATTTTGATCCACCTAGAACCGCCTGTTTGACATCAAAAATGCACGATTTAGCTGTTCTTCCAGACTTATGAAATGTTATAAATTGGATCCATGAGATCCACTCAAACCTAGATCCAATTACAAGATTTTATAAAGTTGATATCGCCCAAATATAGAATCGATGTCCAAACTAGGAGGTTAGGTCCATCATATACTTTATGGACCATTTACACCCATTAATGCACAATTTTTCTTCAATGTCCTGAATGAAAATTGAATCCCATTAAGTCATGAATATATTTACCAAATTTTATTTTCATATATAACATATCAAAATATTTATTTCTAAAATGCTACCGTGAATTTTAAATGCTAAAGTTAGAATTTTCACCGAATTTTCAAATGAATGATCCAATCCAAAATATTTAATAAATTAAAATATTTTACACAATGTGATTAGAATAATTCATTTATTATAAAAAAATTATTATAATAAATTATTTTATAAATTCCATATTATTTTAATATCTCTCTCTCTCATGTTTCTTAGACCTGAAATAAGAACCAAGTCCTTTTTTCAAATAAAATAATTTTTTTAAAAAAAATACAATATTACAAAAATTTAATGTATAAGCCTATTCAAAAAGAATATTTGATGATTTTCTATATTAAATTTGATTAAATAAAAATTTGTTTTGAATTTGGACATAAAAATTTAGTTTGGACAAATATATGGTGTCTTTCTGATAACTTTCATATTTTAATTATTATTATAAAATAATGTATATTTATTCAAAAAACAATTATTAAATTTATTTATATTTTTGTATTTTTATGTTAAATAGTTTTAAATTATAATAATATTATGTTATTATTATTTAATATAATTCATATCATTGTCATTATTTACACATTGAAATTAGATGTAAACACGTGCCAATCTTCTGATGGTTTTTACTTTTGGAATACATGTTTTCCCATTTTGTCAACGAGGATTAATTTTTATGTAATTACTATAACTTATGTGTTTTAAATTTTTTAAATTTTATTCCATATTTTAATAAGTGGGTCAATATTATTTTAATATGTTACGTTTATATTTTGGATATTATGAAAATTAATATTTGTAATTTTTTATTACTGCGGTTATGGATAAATCATGTAATTAAAGGTAAAAATAATTTTATAAAATTACCAAAACACCATTGAAAATACTATTGTATCTATAAATTATACCACTATAACCTATTTGTATAAATTTAATCATTTAAGGGACTCTTGTACATGAATATGACAAGAATATTATCAAAAAAAATGATTGAGACAAAATGACAGAGTCTAATTTCTTATAAGTATAATATTTTTAATATTGAGATCTCTGGGAGATCACATTGATTATAAATAGTATATGTAAATATAAAATAAGTAATTAAATCATATAAATTAATTTATAATTTTTAAATATAATTTAATTTTCATTGATGATGACCCAATAATGTGGTGTAACTTATTTTGTTAATAGAAGTATCCAATTAATGGTATTAAAAATATTAAAATAAATATTATTTGGCTTAATTAATGACATCCAAGAATTTTAATGATACCATGTAAATTTTATTGATATATTTACAGTATTGGTTATACATTATCATGATGGTTTGATATATATATATAAATTGATAATTTTGAAAGGTAAGAAAATTGACATAAATGATACATTAGAATAAATAATATTTTATTAAATGATATAAAATTCATAAAAATGAAAGTTTTAGGAAAATAACTAAGATAGTGTAATATATGTCATTAATGAATCAAATTTTATTATTTTTAAATTTTTTAGTTACTATATTAACCCTATAGTATAAAAGACAATTTGATACTATAAGAAGAACAATGTTTAATTAAGGGTTAAACTAAAACGATAAGTTTACATTTGTGTCCTAAAAATGTATAAATATAAATTTTTTGTTACAATTTACACACATAGAAATAGAATACTCTAATTAATCCACCACATAGCTTTTTTTAAACTAAAAATCAATTTATAATAATTCTATAGTTTTTTTGTTTCAAAAAGTGCCCTCTCATCTCTTATAAAATGGCTCTTCTCCTTCCCTTTTATTCACAACTCTAGTGACCTTATAATCAGACTAACCATAACCAAGTCTCCTACTAACATACGTAACCTTACCCAAGAGTCCATTATATTGAAATAAATCCCTCATGATGATACTTTATGTGAAAATAATAAGGAGACACTCAAAGAAGGGTTAATTATTTTACCAATTCCATTCAATTTCTATTATTCTTATACTTCGTCTTCGTATGTTGTTTCTATAGTAATATTATAACTACAGTATCATATACATGATTACATGTTATAATAATAATGTAAATAAAATATTCCTCCAATTATCTATGCTAAGAATAAAAATATCACCATTCGTGTGTACATACGGCTTACCATCTCCACGTTAGGGCTTAATTTGTTATTCAAGACTGATTTATTTCTATGTGTATAATGAAGAGTATAATGGATATAAATAATTAATATAAAATTATTATTAGTCATTAAAAATTATATAACATCTAATTACAAATTATTTAACCATTAAGGGAATGATATTGTACCTCTTATGTATGTATGAGCTACTATCTACACGGGAGAATGAAAATAATTCTCCACGTTAACCATTATAGAATTTTATAAAAAGGTATATGATGTGTAAAATAATTATTATTAACATAATATAATTCTTTATATTAATAATATATATCTTATCCATAACATAAATTAATTAAATGGTATAACTGGAATGGTAAAATGATGCAGTTAAGACTAAAAATAATAGTAGTACTTAAATACTAATAACAAAATAATATAATAGGGTCATATATGACATAATAAATCTGAATATGGTCTGGTTATAATTTAATATAATTCTTTAACCATTTTACAAGAGGTTAAATCCCAATTGACAAAAGGAAATTACATGGTAAGGGTTAATTTCACAATCTCATTATTATCCCAGATTATTTATATGTTAGTATATACTGGGACATCCTAATCAAATAATTCCATATTTCATAATGTGTATTGCAACATATTATATTAAATTTTTTAATGTTTCTTAACCATGTTTGTGTATAATATGTTTTTAAATTATTCGTTCAATTGTTTTTCAAACAAGGTACTTTATGTCCTTTTAAAATAATTAAGGAAAAAATGTATTTTAACTTATATGATGTGAGTGGATATATTCCAATTTAATGATGCCTTAAAATTTTGAATGCTTCCTAAAAATATTCAATGTTTTTTTTCATAATAATATTTTTCTTTTGTAATTGTGTTAATTTTATTTAAGTTCAAATTAAAAAAGGAAAAATTCTCGCAATGATTTTTCATGAATTCATTAGATTATTTTAATTTATGTAACCATCATTTGTAATATTTTTTGCATGATTGAGGTCTTTTTATTTTTATGCACACTTCAATATTATATTTAATGTTTTATGATATGTTTGGCTATCATTGGGCTATTTTTATACCACTCAGAGTTTATAGTTATAGTATTCACATTTCGTATTTTAGTATTAATACGAATGTCTAAGCTAGGTTTCACACATTTATTATATGGAAGGCATTGGGCATAGTATGTTATAAGTGGGACCCTCTATAACCCCTAGATGCATAGGTAGGTCTAATGAGAAAAAATAGTATCTTGGAATGAGGCATTGATGGTATGGTTATTCATGTTCCTGGAACAAGGTCTTGATGAAGTTGTTATGATGTCCGATATTATAAATTTCCTCATAATGTGATTAATATTACATGTTATTATTTTACTATTAGAATATCCATGTGAATATTTAAATGGAATTATTTTTTTATTCTTTTCAAATAATTATTAAGATTATGTCTAATAGTCTGGGGTTTATTTGTTATACCTTGCATTAAATATTTATGATTATATATGATAGATTCCTCTATATTGTTTTTCCTTACTAAGAATCTATGTTCACACATGTATTATGTTTTATTTTTTCCCATGATGAGAAAGATTATATTATGACTGACTTGCAGGGATAGATTCATCTATATTGTTTGTATCTATTACTTTCAACTCTAATAAACTGGTTGATCCTTCAAGATTTGATTTTTTGTTATAATGCCAATGTAATAAAATAATGCAATAACTCTGGGAAATTGGGGTCGGGGAAATTCACAGTAAGTAGAAGTGAACTACGTCAATTTTTAATAAATTCTCTAAGGATACTTCGGAATCCCATCTTATGGGTTTAGTGCCAATATCAAAATAACTCCCATCTCCATCTATGATGATATACTATAGAGTTCTGCGTTGGCAAGATCCAAACCATCATAGTAATAAAAAACCAAAAAATAATATCTAATTAGTAAAAAAAAGTAACATTGATTGGGAACCATGGATACATAATGATATATCCATTGATGAGGAAACTCATATACATATAGAAGATTATAAATTCCACAAATGAAAAAAATTGATTATTAATTCAATGATGAACCAAATAATACTTGGGAAATAATGAAAGTCTAATGAAAAAATAACAAATCTATAATAGAGTCTTAGAGTATGTAAATCATCCCCCCATAAATGGAGTGATGAGCCTAACCAACCATTCTCTGGAAAAATGTGAGATATTAAGTATCATTTTCAATGTTTCCCAATAAGAACATTCCTTTGGAATGCAAGTCTAGTAGTCATAAAATGTATAAAACTGTGGGGTGTTTATAGATCCACAAATGAAGCCTCTAGGAATCATCCTAAATATTATAATGATATTTTTCAAATATAAAGGTCATTCCTCCAACTCTAGAAAACACCATTCCAACCCCATGTGGCATTTATGGATGAACAAATACAATAAAATTAATAATATTATCTAATTGGACCTAGAAGTTTATAAATCAATACATATAATGAAAATAAGTTTATTATAATCATAAAAACAATTTATATTCATTAATTATCTTTTTTAACTGATATCTATATAATGAAGATGAATTTAATGTGTTATGTTGACTTTGATGTCCTCATGCAAGAACACAACAAATGTTTGGATAAGTCACATGATATATAACCCTGAAATTATTGTCTAACATTAAAGATGATCAAAAACAAAAATATTTAATTTACATTCCATTAAAAGTCTTATCACATCATTAATATTATATTTATCTAATAAAATATGTCTTTTCCAATGATGTGCAGGTTCAACTTCAGCAATAAAAAATATTTTCGTGTTTATTATAGAATAAATTATAATTTCTACATGTTCAATTATTTTTTAATAGTATATATATATATATTTACTTATCATACTTTTGTCATTCAATAATTTTCAAAAGTTTTTATGTTATTTTCATGTCTTGTCGGTACTTAAAAATATATTATATTTCATAAAAATTGTATTCCAATACTTTTCACTACATATTTTTTCATCTGTAAAATGAATAAAACACATTCTATAATAAATTTTAATTTTTGAATCAAAATAGACATCCATTTTATGAATATTAATTTTTGTTGGTGATATAGATTAATTTCAAAAATATGCACACAAAACATGATGATAACTGCATTTTAGAAAAATAATTATTTCTATTTTAAATACTAATTTAGTTACAAAAGTAATTTTATACCAAATTAAATTATAATTTTAAGGAAAATATATTTATTCAAATATTTTAAGATAAAAAATTCATTTAAAACATTTTGAAAATTAAATATATACATACAAATGCTATAATTTTTTTTCCAATTAAAATTTTTATTTTGACCTATTCACTGCCCAATAAATATCTTCCAAAAATTCTCAAAAAATCATCATATGATAATATTGACATGATGTATCCAAAAAATAAAATCATTTTTAAAATTAAATTTATATATGTGTAAAAGGTATCATTTAAATAAAAACATATATGAAATAAAACCATTTCATTTTGGATTTGAAGAATTTTGTAATATATTAATAAAAAAATAACTAAAAAATTCAAGAATAAAAAAATTATATAATTGAAATATTCCCTCATTACGTGGGATGTTAAACTGGGTATTTTTATCCATATTTTTCTAATGATGAAATTTTATGACCAATATCTCAAAAAATCAATTCATTTTATTATCAATAATTTAATTATAAACATTACTTATTTTACATTCATTTTACAATCCTTATTAAGTATACAAACTGAATTAATATTTTTAAGTAGAACTGTTATTATTTCCCTCTTTATTCCAAATTACTTTTTATTGAATATCAATTTATTATGAAACTATTTTTGAATTTTCATTTTACTATTCTAATATAAATTCTTAAAACCATTTTTTACATAGTAGAAACATCTTAAATTTTTTTTAAAGGAATTATAATGTCATTTTATAAAAGTTTTAAATCTATTTGTTTTATCAAAATCTGAATGGAATAAATATTTTAACATAGGGGTATTTCTTTTATGGTCATGGTCTATGTTTACCATTAAAAAAATGTTTTTCCATAACTATAATGAACATTATTTCCCACCAACGTGACCTCTCAATAAATTCAAGCTTCCATTAATATACTGCACATTTATTTTCAATGAAAATTGATTCCTTAATATTTGGGATATTATTAGTTTTTAAATAATTTATTTGAATGATAAAATGAGATTATCCTTAGGATATATTATAGTGATCAAATAATGGAATTTATCAATTAAGAGAATATCCTTCAATGTTACATAGGCTTTATTGGGGTTATTATGTAATGATAAAATCCACATACATTATATGGATGTCTTATAATGATGATTATAATTGGATGAATCTTTCAAATCAATTTTTTACCCATTTCTTAAATATGATATGATGAAAACTTTATGAAACATTTTTCATTTACATGGGTTTTACTATGATGTAATGTTAAAATTCCAATGAAACAGTTTTTATTTTCATGGTTTAAGCTATAATGAATGTTTTATGTTCTTATAGAACTCATATATATGATTTTAATTACGTGTTTGGAGGGAATGTAAGTATATATTGATCAAAAAAATTGGGTAAATATGGATTACTCATGAATTAATTAAAGTGGAATGGGTAGTAAAACTATTCCAGTATGTGATAGTATCATCTATGTTAGTCTTATAAGTAATCATTGAAAAAATATATGACAAAATGTTGAGTGAACGCAATAAACTACGATTTTCTTGGTAGTGATGCATTACTATGTTAAGGATAAATATTTTCGTCTTATTCTAATATTATAATCACTTTAATAATATCCATTTATTATGTTATGATTCATGTATTAGGAACTTCTATAATCTATTGCATGAATCAATATTACGATATGAAATATGATATGTATAATTTTATGATGTTGTGATCTGGTCCCATATCCTAATTCTTATGTTTTGTAAAATTGATCATTATTATAACCCTTTTTTGGCATTACAGTTAATCCAAGATCTCCGTTTCTTATGTTTCCTATCCCATGGTTATGAGTAATGGTTTTATATATGATATGTCTATGATGGTAGATATCTATGAATCACATTATGTGAGATGATGTAGATATATTATTTATAATTCTCCTTATAACATTTTTCCAAACACAATAAACCTATTACATTTTGGTATGGATCAAATTGTAATTTATTAAACCTTTATATAATGAGATATAATATTTATATTATAAAAGTGTTGGTTGATATCACGCATGTGGAAATCTTTTCAAAGTATATTTATTTCAAACATTTATGATGTTTATATATTGATCTTATTTCACCATAAATATAAATCCCTTATATATTCAATGAAATGATTAGGACTACCAAATCAAGATCGGGGATTTTTAATTTTAGACAATAATCATAAACTAAATTTATGTATAGGAAATAACTCTATCATTTCGAAAGACTATATATCTAATTACTTTATATAAAGAAAAATTGTATATTACAAATCATTCCATTAAAAGTTGTAATGTTAATAAGGTATCACTATAAATATATCATTTAATTCATCAAGACATTTCTAGCATTAGTTTAACTATATGAAATAAACCCATTACATTTCATCTATTTGGTCATGTTACTTAATTAAGATTTTTTTTGATCAAATCATTAGTATTAAAATTCCAATACAAGGAAACAATTTACCGCCATTATATTCATGGACATTAGACATACATTAAATTTCTTTTTAATGAAATGATAAAGTGATATTCAATCCATAGAGGGCATATCTCCCAGAAAAGACATGTTATGAATCCAGAAATCACATTTGATAACTTTTCCAAATAACTCCTTTTATCTATGAGACTAAAGAATTATTTTTAAATGACTCTTACTCACCGCATATATATATATATATATATATATTAATTTATATCATTTTATATTAAATAAATACAAAAATTAAATATATTGATATAATCCTTCAATACAATGTTTAATATATCTATTAAAATAGTGGGTGAATTAGTCAACCAATAGATAATTACTATAAATTAGTAATTTAAAAACCTCAAATGAATTGATTTGTTTAGAATATAATTCTTCATTACTAATAGTTTTTGAAACCCAAAAAATATCAATATATTTGAACTATTTTTATCTATGAATTTGATTGGACAAGCCATCAATGTAGGATAGATGGTTCCAGACCTGTATAGAAATTGAATTGATTGTGCTATAACTAATGTAAACCCTCATTGAACTATCATTTATATTATCAAAAATAACATTGGATCCAAATGGATACTAATTTGGGAATATAAATCTCTTAAAACACATTCCTATAGTGTTTATTCAGTTTTAATAATACTTTTATGTCCATCTAGTTTAGTGCCTTTTGTATAGGCCTTGCATCTGAGTTGAGATGATTAGAAAAGTCAACATCAGGATTAGGTGGGGGTACTTGTAGTTATTAAGTAAATCTATAATTTTATTACTGAAAAATTATTTAATTATATACTATGAGTATAATTTTCCTATTCATTGATTATTTATTAACTTCTTTAGTAATAATTTCATTATTGAGATCTTCTTATAGTGGATTTAGACATGATTTATATGATGTAATATCCCAACTAAATACAAGTGACTCATTATCTATATTGAAAATCATAATATATTTATCTTTATGATAATAATTTATATTATAAATTGAAATTCAATCAATACCAATTATTATATCAATATCGACCATGTGTATAATAATCATGTTGGAAAATTGGGTATGTTTATAGATTATAATGTCGCCTGAAAAATATATTTTGGTTTTATAATTATTTTCATTGGGAGCTTATTTTTAAAACTCCCTTATTAATAATATATGTAAATATCTTGTTTTAATTTCAATCCTGGAATATATAAACAAGTTTCAGGATTAAGAATGAAATATTGTCGTAGGTAAATTTGATCCTATAATCAAAATATATTCCACTACATCTTAAGAATGATCATGCTCTGCTTTTGTGATAATATTAAAATAGTTCTGATCACTTATCATTTTATGGAAAATTCCATTGAATCATGTAGAATTAATCTTAAAATTTCCCCACCTCTTTGTTGTTGAATATTTGAGAATTGAAAACTTATTCATACAATTAAAATAAAAAGCATAATGGTCTTTTATACACTTTTAAAGAAAAATATCAATCCCATAAATCATTATCCATGTTATTTTATAAAAAATTATTAAAATATATAAATTAAATCCTTCCCTTTTTTCAATTGGATATTTTTTTCATCACGAGTCCTCAATCTACCACTATTGTTTTTTTCCTTCGAAAACATCTGATATGGGGAAGTATTTATATATCTAAATTAAACTCAATATTATATCCTCATATATTTTTTTTGATGACTAATTCTCATCGAGGGATAATATTTATCCAATCAGTGAAATGATCTACCTTAATCATTAGATTAAACATTTATAATATATGTAGTTAACCGTATAAGGAACTCTTCACACTCAAAATATTTTCTCCTTCATTTTGACTTAGATTTATGAATTTCCACTCCATATCAAACGATTTATTATGAGGAATGAATTTTTTCAATTAATATCTCCTTGAATGTATTCATTAAAAAAAATTATTTTAACTAACTCCTTAGTGTTTGGAACATTGAAAAACGTTGATCAATGTCTCCTTTATAATGATAAACATCTAGGAATTTTTTTTTCTTTCACTATACCCCAAAGAGAGAAATATCTTTCTTAGGGACATGATCGATTAACTGAAACCTAAAAGATTGGTTGTCTCATTAAATTTTGATGACTTTTTTTTATGGAGCACTCTAATATTATGTAACCGTGTAGGGATTCAACATGTCACCAAATGTCTTATTGTTATATGTCTTAACATGTGATAACTACCCAAATATAGATTCTATTTTTCTATCTCTATGAGATTCTCCAACTATAATTTCTATTCCATGTGAGAAATCTACATATAATTTACATGTAGTAATATGGTTTTAGATTCATTTTCAAATCACCAATTTTAAACATTTGAATATACTCAAATTTCACATTACATTCTGAATTTAAATTATGCTATGTAATTCTTAACCATGTTTAAAACATAATATAAATTCACATTATATGTATTGATAATCTCATAATCATAAACATATTATCTTTTGGAATATCCTAAAATCATTAAAATATATCTTGATATTTCAAAATAGTTTCAATGTTCTTACACATCAATCAAAATATATCCAGAGGGTGTATCTATACAAGTGTGTCGTCTTAGACTCGCTTATCATGCATCGGTGACAATCGAGTTAATAACTAGTATTCTCATTTAAATGTTTCTACAACAAAGTTTTTATATAATAAAACTACAAACACAATATAGATTCTAGATATGGATTCAATTTCATGGAAAACTACATAATCTACACATTACCGAAACATTATGATATTATCCTACAATTAGTTATATCCTCATTATATGTACTAGGGATATGATATTGAAGGGTTGTTTTCCTAAAACTATACCCCATTCTTTATAGTAAGAATTAATTTATAGAAAATTTAACATCCATAATCTAGAAGCCTTGAGCTGGTGGTTATATTATTACATTTCCACAATATAAAAGGGATCATATAACAATGTATTTAATATTTTGGAAGTATTGGGATACAAGACACATTAAAAATTAACCAATTATTCATTAAAATAGAAAATAAAACATTAAATTATTATGATAAAATTTTTATTTCATCTAATATATCCCTGAAATCCCTCATAGTACCATCCTTTGTGTCTTGTGTAAAGGTATAAATTAATAAGGGTGAGCTAAAATAACTTATAAGGTAAAGTATAAAATATAATATATAATATAAAATGTTAATCATAAATAAAATAGTATAGATTATTAATAATATCATATAACAAATAAAAAATATAACAAATGGGAACTAAATACAAGAATGGTGTAGAAGAATTTTTATTCACATAGATAAAAAAACTACATTCATAATGATATAATGCATAATGTATGACAATATAAAATTACTAGTAATTACTTGTCCTAAAAAAACACACATAAATATGTATGGTGTAGACCAAAAACCTTGACTTATTTGTTTTATGAGACCTATAAATTCATAAAGGATATATTATGAGCCCATCGTGTCAATTACAATGTCAAAAAAATCATCTTATAAAGGAAATAAGAAATAATTTAACACATCTATAGTATAAAAATTCATATTGAAAAAATATCATTTGAAATGATAATATTTTCCCTAAAACATTTACTGAACAATAATATAATAATACATACAAGGTAATATGCTTGATGGTATCATTATATTATATCTTATGTAATGAATCAGATTCCTCAATGTATATTGAAATTGATGAAAATACATTTAAAAGTGAAATATAACATTTCATGAGGAAAAATAAAATTATCATTTTGAAATCACATATTAAAAAATATAATTTCCATTTAGTATAGTTGGAAAATATTATCTTAAATAATAACCCTCTGAATGTTTAAGGAAGCTTCACGAAATGTTACAGTTGTGATGGTCAGAAATTTTGTTCCTCTTTTAAATGTGAAAATAATGATTTTTCTCACACCTTTTGTAAAATAACCTCATTAATAAAATGACAAGAAGATTCAGTCAAATAATATTAATAATACCTGAATCTTATAGAAATTATTTTATGAAATCCTTATGTAATTGTTAAAATATTACAAAAATCATTTGAATTAGAATACAAGTATGAATGAAAATGATTCATGGCCGAATATAAAGACAATGTCAATTTTCCTTAAAATACTTTTTTCAGTGTTCAGTGTAAATATATAGATATATTTGAATAGAAAAAATGTAAAATCAATAGATAAAAAAGACATTAAAATCGTCAATTGTTTTAAAATTTTAAAATAGAAAATTTATATTTATTGGTATTTAAATAAAATAAATCCTCGATAAAGATAGGATTGAATAATAAACCATAACATGTGGTCTATCATCCATTATAAGTTATTTTAACATCATGTATAACAAATTCATATTTAATATATTTTTATACAATAATAATATTAATAAATATAATAACATAAATATTTTACTTATACCTTCATAACACCTATTGATTTACAATATTCCGGTATCATCATTGGTTTCATTCATAAATGTTTGATATTTAATATAAGTTTCAATTCATCAATTATGATCCATTCTTATTGATTATTGTTGAATCATATATTTAATTTTAATAATTATAATAATATCTTCTATATTGATTGAATATATATTTATAATCATTAATGAATAATAGAAATGAAAAATAAATCACACAACAATTTGTGGAGGTGGAATCCTATATGTACACATGGATGAACTTTTAATTTTGATGATCATACGTTTAAGAAGATAAATGTCATATTATATTCATTGAATTTTATTTATTTAATAAGTTTCATACGTATTCAATATTTCATTTTTTATAAAAATTCATGTAATGTGGTGATGAAAAACGAATTACACCTCAACATATAGACAATCATTTAACTATATGAAGGATTAATCTTTTAATTTTCTGTTGGATTGAAAAGAAGGGGGGAGTTGTAATGTATTAATAATAACAAATCATAATATTTAGGAAACATTATTCATTTCATTGAATTGGTATATTATATATTTATGGAGTATAAAAAGAAATAAACTGGGAATCAGTCGAAAATGATGATTACATCTACTCTAGGAAACCTTAGTTGGATTATATATTATTCCACCAAATTATGGCCTTAAGATATAAACATAAGAACTATTTTAAAGGTAAGTAATCTAGTATGGATTTTTAGTTGTCCATGGCTAAGCTTGAGTTTTCATTGTTTCTTAATAATAGAGGATAAGATGTATGATTTCATGTGTTATGGGAAGGACACAAATATAAATACTTTGAAGAACAAAATAATTTATATTAAATTTCATTCTAATGAGGAACCCAAGTGTAATAAATTCACATTAAAAATAACATAATGTTAAAATAAATTCAAATAATAATATAAATTCTAGTTTACAAGGAATGTTTTCATCAATAGAATGCATTCAAGCATGTTCTTAATAGTTTATCTATTTATTCTAGATAAATAAATATTTGTTGAAAATAGTTTGGTTTCACAATTTTCACCATTACAGTTTATTGATATAATACAAAGTTAATTTGTAGTCAGAAAACTTGATAATACTATTCTATCCTTAACCACAATAATAATTTTTTTTTCATTTTTTATTCATTATGAAATAAATCAATTTATAATATTTACCTAATATTAATTATGATAATTTAAAATATTGAATAATTTTTTCAAGAATTATGTTGTATATGTGGTTCAAAAAAAAATATACGTGTAAAGAAACAAAATCATTTTAGGAAATAGTTTATTTTAATAGTAAAATTGGTTTTATATAAAAATAATGTACAATGTTTATTATAGTGAAATTAAATAGATTATATTAAATAATGTGAAACATTTTTTTTATTAAAATCATATATTACCAATAATAGTTCGTAAATCAATTGACTTAATGAGAATTATAAAAAATAGTTTTTATTTGGAAAAAATAATTACATTGATTTTTGAAATGTTAAGAATTTATTTCATAGGTCACTATAATATATTCATAAGAGTTATAATACCTCTTAAATATTTTTTTAGCAGCAAAATATGTTTAATAATACTTTAGGTAAATATTTTATTATTATAATTTCATAAATCTAACTATTTAAGTATAATCATTATTTATCATTATTTATCAAAAAATATACTATTTGTGAAAAATATCAATAGATAATAGTTACATGATAAAATTAAATTAAAATTAAAATAATATAATTAAATTTATAAATTATAATAATTTATGTTTTAGAAAAATAAATAAAATGTTTTGATAATTATAGGGGTGTTCTATTGAGGGAAAACCATACTCTCTTTAAATTAATCTCTAGTGTCACACCAGTCATAAAATTTCTATACACCTCATCCAGAGACCATATTCCATTCATTATGATCTTTGACTTCACCAATTAGGTTACTGATACATATGTCAACAATATTGGTAGATCACCCAGCCTTGTTACACCCTAATTCGCCTGGTATTAGATCTAATGGTTAACCCTAAAACACACTTTGATGGTGTTCCCAAGGATCTTGTTGAAGAAATATAAGTTGGTATAGTTATATAACATATCCAAAAGTTCTATTTTGACTTTTAGAAATTTCAAAAGGCGTCATTCAATGGTGTAAAGATTGAAAAATGTGATATGTTCTTCCCTGAAGGATTATAACATGTTTTTTCATTCTGTGAAGGTAGCACTAGGTGTTTGACCATGGTGTTGGACTTTATGATAATCTTCATAGAATGGTAACACTTGGAAATACCGATATGGAGGGGTATCAATGTGAGGTTTTTTAAGAGGCTTATAATTAAAATACTATAGTTATATCAACTCTCACAAGAATTTATAGTGATTTTTAAGGATGGAAGAGGGGAAAATTTTGTTTGGACCATTTCATATCTTCTTTTATTTGATAAAATCTATCAATGAGTTCCTAGAATAAAACTATTCATTTCATATAGATAAGGGAATAGAATAGTTTATCTCAAAAATTCCCTATAAAAATCCCCAATTAACCTTCCCGTGGATGCTTTAAATTATTGGGGAATTTAAATCACCTAAATCATGTGATTAATTTAGTGACACTCACTATCACTATTACTCACCTTAGAAGGTTCATTGGTCCATATTTTACATGAGGTGGAGAGGAATTTTTAGAAGAAAAACCTAAATAGATTTTCCATGATAGTGTTGGATAAAGGGTATAACTAAAAATACCTTGTAGAGGAAGGAAAATCTATATTTTGGAAAAAATATGGTGCATAGAAAAATCCTATTTCTCTAGAGTTCCTAGAATGGGGACACTCTAAGAAGAAAAGAGGGTTATATATCTCTCTTGGTCACATGTACCATTGATCAAAGAAAGGATCTGGTTTCTGAAATCTAGTGTTATGGGTGTATGATCCACCCAAATCATATGTGTTTAAATTTGAAACCAGTTGAAGTACTTTTTTCATCTCCAGCAAATCAAGATGATATGTTAGAGAACTTATCACATTGTCAATGGAGGATTGATATATGTCGAAACCCTGACTGTATTTCTAGATCATTAAGATGAATAACCATTGTACGAGCATGGGAAGTCACATTGTTCACTTGCAGATAGATCCATACTATTCAATAGGGTGTGTCTTAGTATATGGGACCCACCATCCTCAATGACAATTGGATGGATGGGGAATCCCTCCTTATCTATTTATGATGAACTAATGAAAATGGTTTTTGAGATTCCATTGGGGGAATAGAGGTGTCCCATTATTTTTATTATTGACTTGTTCCTTTTTTGGTGAAACGTTATTTTGTGAGGCTCATAAATCATTCTAGATCTAGAAGTAAAGAGTCCATTATGGAATCCAATTCAGTCTTCTGGGAAATTTGAGATGGACAAGTGGGTATAAAAATCTACCTACCCTTTTTATGTTGTCAAAAAACATGTGAAATCTCTTAAGTGGTACTCCCAAGAACCAATGTGTGTCTATGATGACATGTAGATTCACATATTTGAAGGTCATTATAATATTACATATCCCCTAGGTATGTGTCTTCATCCTCATTCCCCACGCCAAAAAACTCATTTTCCACGTAAACCAAGGGATTGAGTATGTTGACCATCACAATGGTGGTGGTTTGATGGTGGATTATATGGATTATATATGGATTAGTCAGAGGTACATATTTTCACCATGAGCGAATGTTAAATTATAGAGTAATATATTTTCCTCATACACTGATTTGCACATGATGATTTTCCTTTTTCAATGATATGATGAACAATAGTGAAGATTCTTATATAGGTCCACTAAATACTCCAGGGGTACCCTAGTTAATTAGGACATTAAGATACTGGTTTCAATATAAGTGAAACCCTTCAGCACTTCAGTTGACATCCTAATGTTTTTAATGGATACCAAGAATCTATAACCATTATCCTTGAAGGTGGCTAACCATATCCCATTGGTTATGATGGAGGCATTCTGCAAGATCCTCCAAAATTATATTTGGTATTGTGAATTGATTGGGTGGAAAAATCCATCACACTACAATTAATTGGACAGTTTCCAGAATCGACCACCAAATTTATTCATCATATTCAATTTATGTGGAGTATTCCTTCACATGGTGACCACAATCTCTAATCTATTACATATAGTATGATAGGGGAGTGAGAGATATATATCTTCTCCATTTCATATATTCATGCATAAGTGGAATCATTAATATTAAAGGTTATATTATGTAGGAAGTTCAATATTAATTACAAAATCAATATATGATGGGGCATCTATTACCTCTTCCAATAGGGAATTACATAGAGTTCCTACGGTTTAATAGAGTGTTCTCCTTCATCATATGGTGAAAAATCTATTTCTGATGTCACACATGTTTATAGTGTACTAGTGGATATTATGGAAAATGATGTTGGTAGGGTTTGATACATGGAGACTCCTTGAAAGAAGGACAATACATCCTCCGCATATACAAACATATAGAGAGACATAGGAACTTTATGGATCACGGACTCAAAATGATCATCCTCTTCTGATGGGATCATTCCCACATCTCTAGTGGTTGTGGAAACACATTACTCATGAATCATCTACTCCCTTAGACCCTAAAATGTCAAGATTCTAATGAATATTATTCCCACAATCCTCCTTGTAGTTATGATACAGATCTCTATATGCAAGATGTCCAAAAGATAATGGGGGTTCCTATACACATGATATTGTTTTCACTATGGGTAGGTCCACCATAATAGATAACACACCTTCAAACATATAATATACCCTAAAGTTATTGGAGTTTCTCTACATGATAATGATATCTAATTTAGTCAATGGATTTTTAGGGAGAAAATCCATGGAAGGATTCATCATGAAGATTTGGTTTTTCATTATGGTGGATAGTGGGTTCCATGATATGAAGATTTGACGTAACCTACCTGATTTGGTGGTTGGGGTCTTGATCCACAGATATTGAATTTGTTACCCAACATAGTGGTAATGATGGAAGGGGACCACTAATTTGTGGGTTGGTCCATGTGAGTGTTTATTGTGGTGCACATTTGGGAAGTATTAGTAGAATTCATATAGAGATAATGTCATATATTTTGTAAAGGGGTAGGTAGAGGAGTGTTGAAATTAAATAATTCATATACTCTTAGGTACATTAGGAATTATCATTTTTATAGGGTGGTAGTATCCCACAATGTAAAATATTATGTCGTTGTTATAATTTTTACAATTAAAACATCTCTCACCACCTTGTCACAGGGATATAACAATCATAGATCTTTAAGGAGAGTCTACAAAAAATATTTTTTGTTATAATTTTTGGATTTCCCCATTCATGATACTTGT
Source organism: Viscum album (assembly GCA_963277665.1). NCBI lineage: Eukaryota > Viridiplantae > Streptophyta > Magnoliopsida > Santalales > Viscaceae > Viscum > Viscum album. Next base: position 1,197,964,569 of record OY728139.1, read on the forward strand.
TGATGGTCGTAGGGGTGTGATTTTGATGCCTTAAATTTTTTATAAGACATAACACATGTGGGGATCTCTCATTTTTCATTATATCAATGGATTGGGGTGTTGTTGAACCTCTACTGGATTAGATCCATGAAATAGGTAGTTTATGGATTCCCCATAATAGTGGGAGTTATGTTTATTAGACCTTTGTGTAATTTTGTTTTATTTTTATATTATCAAACCATCATCCAGCACACCTACTCATGGATAGAGATCATGCATGACTGGAAATTTTTGTTCTATGTGACATATGATTAAATAATTCAATATATGTCTATTGAAGGTGATTCCCAACATGGGATACACTACTTATCCTCTCTATGGTGGTGGAAATTAGATTAATGATGATTATATATTAAACTATAGATACCAAATACATCTCATATTCTTCTTATTATAGAGGAATAGATTTATATAAGGAGTAACATTCTATATTCCAACACATCCTCTAAGGAATGATTCTGTTTTGGTATCTACATCCTCAGATTGGTCATAATCCGCAATTCCCCATATTACTACATTCTAAATTTGTGTGGGATTTACCCCAATTTTTTTTAAATGAACTCATTGATTGGATTAGGATGATCATATTTTTCTTATCTATTAATGGATTCCAAAATAGAGTTAACCAACATGTTCATGTCTTTGATATATATATATGACAAGTTTTTTTAATCTCATTACTGACACCATCATATATTGAAGATTGATAAATTATGTTTCTTGCTACTATGACATGGTTTATACATGTTTTTGGAAACAATAATTATGTTGGGTTTGTTTGGAATCTAAGAAAATATTCCTCATTTGAGTTTTTTGGGATATCTTTTTCATGTGATGTAAATAATCTCAATCAAAAACACACCGTCAACCCATAAATGTGACAAAATAACCTATATTCAATTCATAAGTCATCCAATGATCTTTACCTCCATCATCCATAGCTCACCGCATAAGTTCTCTCACATTCTTTATGTGATAAATTTATCTTTTTTCATGCATGGAAATTTATTCTTGTCACAGATGGCTTCCCAGGATCATCACATGGGGTATCCTTTTTTCATCATACCATGTAATAACATAGGATCATAACCTAATGAAATGGTAGATATGACATATGATAATCACATATACGTTTTATTCTCATCATATATGGAATATCAAGATCTGGACATGATTTATATTCCTATACTCATAACCTTTGTAGATGGTGAATAGATCCTATAATCGTTATAGGATTTTTATGTTAATCACGAAGGCATAAATTGATCATCACAAGCTATAGAATCTCCATATCATTACCACAATAGTGGAAAAGAAAATTATATTCTCATCACATATGTTTCTTATCATTTTCTCTTTAGGAAACTTATTCACGTGACATTAAGAAATGATATTGATGCATAAGTGGGATTCATTGGTTTAAATCAAAGTGAATGTATTTTTATATTTAATATCTAATTGAAATTTAAAACTAATTTGATCTTCAATTATCATGATAATCACAATGAAAATGATGAGTGATTTTTGTGAATGATTAAAATATAGGGGGTATGTAATGATTTAATGTCTACTTTATTAATCCTTCCCAAATACACTTGTCAAATAATTTCCTGTGCACATGTCGGTTTATTATGGTAGTACCATAATATTAGAGGACATTGAATTTTTTATCAGTAGTTTGTTATATTATGGATAGAATTTTAATCCGTAATGTTGTTGTCTCCTAATGAGATGGGGGGTTGCATTGTGAAACCTTTTTTGGAGATGGTGATGTCATCTCTGAGTCATTACCATTGACTTGGTGATTTAATTATTGGGATATTAGGATTGGATCTAATATTGGAACCCTAAATTACCTATAAGAATGCAGTGATAAAAACACACATGGTTCTATTATACTATTTAATGTCATGTGATGGGATTATTTCCAGCATTTTAACATCATGTGGTAGGGATGCTTACAGCCCTAAATAAAGAAGGATAAGAGATGGTTTGGGGTTTCTGAAATGAATCTAGTGGATTATATGTGGATGATCTCATTTTATTAAATAATAAATATTATGATCATCACATGTTTAACATTTTTCACATCAAATAGGGTATCCCATTATCATCACATGGGTTAAGGCAATAGCTTAATTTTTTAGGCTGAGGACATTTCGAAGTAGTTTAACATTGTTTGATAAAGTTGTTGGTTATATGAAGTTTAATGTTTATAGCTCAAATGTTGTTTTTTATTAAATAAAATGATTCCAATTCTTAGTTATGGTGGGAAGATAAAATGATAGGAGGATCCTTAACCTGATCAATGAGGGGTATGATGGTTAGTTTCCATTGATGATTACATGGTTGGAAATTACATGTTCACTGATTGAAAGTTAGATTTTTTTAAAATTAACTTTTATGGAAAGGTTGGAAACATCAAAACATCATTCCATATAAAATACGAGACAATAAGAAATAAAAAAATAAATTAAAGAAATCACGATATTAGTAGATTCATTAAATCTATATAATTTCTAATAAAGTGAATTTTAGTTCATATCCAGACCATACATGACGTGGTATTCAAAAGGATAATCCATATATTCCATAGTCTCTGTGAACACTATATTGTTTATCATCCAATATTTTAATCATAATGTTATAATATGATCCTTATATTTTTATCCAAAAACACTTCTATTTATTTTTAACGTATATAATAATTCTTTCATTCATCCTATCAACATCCTATTTGCGTGAAATAATCAATAACACAACCTCCATCATTTTTTACTGAGTGTGAATTATAAAATACCATGGTTTTTTAAGGCCTCCTCACCTGATTTCCATTACTAGAAAATCATTACATCCTTTTTAGGGTTTCTGGATTTTTTATAGACACAATGACAGAAGTAGATAAAACCATAATATCTACCTATATCTGAGTCAAATATTCCATCATACCAATAGACTCATCACCTTCTATAACATCAAAATATTTGGCCATTTTATTTATTATCTGATGGTTCAAAATCTTATTTTGTTCCTAGTCATTAGATTTCCTCCCATTGAGTATAATGCATCTCACCAAATCCTGATTTATATTCTACCTCTTCTGTCTCCATGGGCTATGAATTCATTTACCATGGAATACATATGTACTATATACTGCAAAATGGATATAAGTCCCATGACATGGTTATTACATTGATCTCCCTTAGCCTTCATTGAAGTTATATTCCAGATCTGATTCTCTTTGTTCCTGAGATGGTTTTTTAGTTTACAGCCCTACAAAGCCGTTTCCAAGATTAATATTAAAACTTCTCCATCTATTTCATAACATGTTCACTTTATTCACCGACCCCATATATAAATAAAGACACATGTATAACATTCACATAGTCTATGCATCTCAATAAACCATGCTCATATATCCAATCTATAACAACCTCATGTGTGGGTCCTTGTCAATAATGAATTATTTTTTATAACACTATGATTTTAGTATGTTGGATCCTATAAACAAAGAAATAGTTTCACACACCCCCTCATTCAACACTAATAATATGGGACCATGCACTGAAGACATGTAGTTATCCAAATCATGTCTCATATGGTAGAATATTTCTATGATCTTTAGATCAAAATTCAAGTATCTTTCCTCTTTAGAGATGGGATCTTAATTTTTTGTATCAATCTTGTCAAAAATAATGTTTGTGAGAGCCTCTACACCAAATTTATATCAAGGGATCTAGTCAATAATACCATGGTAATCCCTATGAGTATGATGGAATGTTAATATAATATGACCGAGCTATTTTGACCAAAAAAACTAATCTTTCAATGTCTAAAATACAACCACTTCTTTAAAATGTTATTCTTCCCCAACTATGATTGAACCCCAATCTTGTAATGGCTTTGGAACACAGTATTTAAAGATATAATTTTAAAATTGGAAGTTAAAATCAATTTTCAACTATCTGAATATAAATATCAACTTATAATATGTCAATAAATATTAAAAATAGATGTATTTTGGGAAGGTAAAAGTTTCCATGTAAGTCTTATCCATGCCCCCGCGGATGAAACATATAATTTCATATGAAAATAATAAGACCATGGAAATTGGTATAAATGAAACACATTATAGATTTCAGAGGATTTGAAATAAGTTAGGATCAAATCATCCTAAAAATTATATCATTTCATAACATTAATTTTTTTGAGAAGACCAACCAATTCCCATTTCTATAGATCCCATGATCTGAAAAAGAACATTTTGAAGGATTCAACCTAAAGATGATACTTTATAATATTTTCCACCATGGTACGATTTAAAAGTCTTTATTCTTCTTTGAACAATTTAATTGAATGAGTAAGTTGAGTCAATCCATATAATAGGTCGGAAAACATAGGGCTAATCGAGATTGTTGGGAATGGGGAAAAGAAATCGGGTTTATAAAATGATGAAAGAGGATGTATCAGTATTCATATGAATAATGAGTATGATTAAGCCCCCCCTAACAGGGTGGGAGGTATCAAAGATAGAACCATCACCACCAAGGTAATCACTTACAGAATAATAATAGAGTGCTCGATGATCTATGAATGTCCATTGTGGATGGGATTTTATAGATCCAATGGTGATGAAACTACCCATATTTAGTAGTATATGAGATAAAATATAAAAGAGTGACTATGCCTTGGAGACAATTTAAAGGAGTCTACATAACCTATGATTTGTGAAAAGGAAGTTGACATAAGATTCCATTATACAAATTTTGAATATGGTTTTAGAATGATAGAGTCATGTTTGAGTGAGTGTGGACTATTTGATAACATAAACTTCATGAATTTATGATTGATAAAATGTGTTATTATAAAAGGACCATTGATGTGTGTTTTATTATTTTTATTTGATTCATGATGCTCAGATATTCATGAGGCTTTTCTTCTATACATATGTGTTATTTTTGTGTGTGCATGGAAGGGGTTTCATGAATGATAAACTTCTCGTAGATACCTAAGTGTTGTGAAGAATTTTCTTTTAGCTTGAATATTGTTCATTATCGATAGGGTTTTTTAATAATTCAATTTAGTCATGGGTTTATTCTTTGGATGACCCGTTAGAGGACATTTTCTATGAATCACAACCTTTTAGAATCCATGTGTATTCCAGTGTGTGATGGTTAGTGCTTCATGATTCATGTTTTTTGGTTTGAATTCAAATTGTAATATCACTAAAAGGAGGAATTATGGAATATTTATAGGTTATAGGGCCGTCATAAGATACATTGTGTGAGGCATATTCTTCATCATGGATTTATATAGTTTTTGGTACTAGAATCTAGGCACAAAAAGTTACAGTCTTTCAAAAATCATGGTAATTTCATGAATCTAATTCCTTCCGTAGAATTTATTCCATGGTTTTATTGGTTTTTCATCAATTGATTTTTACTTCCTTTGATTAATTCCTTGATTTTTTTTCTAGTTTACATAAATAAAATTGGAAGGGAGGAAATCATATTGAAAATTTAATGAGATTTAAAACAAGGTTTAAATGGAAAATATATTACATCATGTCCCTACTCGATTTATTCATCTTTTACTATCCTAATTATTAGAAATAGAATAATTTTTTTTACACTATTAAAAACCAATTTCATATTCACTACCTTATTATTATTATTATTATTATATTTCCTTTATTATCTTATTTAATTTAAAAAGTAAATCAATATAGTCCATGTTGGTTAATTTGGGGTCATTCAGTTCATAATCTCTAAAATGTATTTAGTATCATATTTTATAATGAATAATTCCATGTAAAAAGGATCCAATGTTTTAGATGATCCAAGGAATAATTTTTATATCATTTGAGGAACAAATGCATTCAATAGGATAGGGAATTGTTACTATTTCATGAATATCCCTAAATAAGATTCTTTTTAATGTTTAAAATGAAAATTATTGTTCAATTTTGTATACAATATTTTTATGGCCATTAAATCATTTATTAATATTAAAAAATATGTAAAAAGTATTTTTGATTTATTTCTTGATTCCATTGGATATCTTATCAAAATGATGGCGAGGAAACATGCATAACTCTTAAAAACATTTATTGTAGAAATTTTTATAAAGATAATCAATTTTATAAAAACATGATTATGTAAACAACATATATATAACTGCTAATATATCATAAATTAATTATTATCAAAAAATATTAAAACTATTTACAGTTTTTTAATCATTCCTAATATTATAATTCTATAATCCATCATGTAGTTTAAGAAAGCACAAAAAATAAACATTATTTCAAATAAATGAGTGATATTATATTATTTTATTATAAAAATATATATTTTAGATAATATTAATGTTATAAAAAAACATTCCATTAATGTGATAAATTATATTCATGAATGGTTATATGAACAATAAATATGATTGAGAATGAAAATTAATTAATTCGTACAATGTTTCTTGATATGGTGGTTTTAGGTGGGTAAATTTTATGACGATAAATAATTATAATCATGTATTATGGAATTTATAATTTATTTATCATGATATTTAATTATAGTATAAATATCATATTAATTCATGAAATTCATTTATAGAACTATCTGTGCAATTTTATGATGAAAAATGTAATCCATTTTCAATGGATGTGGTTATCCTTAAGTAACATGAGTGGCATTTTCATTTTAAAATCTATGAAATAAAGGTTTCTAAGGTTTTCGATATGAGTATAATAGAATTTGATTATAATATTTTCAAATATTTTTGTTATATTTTAATAGTTATAATATATTTGGAAAACTTTTATGTGGAAATAATCTCTAAAGGACTCAGTAAAATAAATTACATATTCATGTGATATCCTTCTTTAGGACTATCATTAAGAAATCATATGATAGTATTTTCAGAAGATAGAAACTACTATGATATGGGAACAAGAGTTTTGGAAGGAATTGTTCATGGATTGGTTGATTTTGGTCGGTAAATATTTCTAGAGAAGTGAGGTACTATGGGGAATTTATTATAATTGTGTGGATTGGAACAATTTTAAATAATTATCTTTTAAGTGTACAAAAAATTTCAAACAACAATTATGTAATGAAAAATTTATAATTTTTGGAGATAATGTGACGTTTATTTATAATTTCCACCAATAAATTATAAATATAATGTTTGGTATTGTCTGTAAATATTAACCCTAGTGAATAACTTTTTCTCTTTTCCTATGTGACTGTTTTTAACTATGGTAACTTATTTTTACGGCTAAAAATGAAATGGACTATTTCAATAAACATGATCCATATATTTATAAATTTTAAAACTATTCTAATATATTAAAAAATAAAATGTGGTAAGAAGAAATTTTAATATTAGTTTTCATAACACAACAAAAAATCGTTTTAGAATAACTTATTTTAATGTATAAAAAAATTATACACATTTCATAAAAAATAATAATCATTTAATTTTAATTTATTGGTTTAAATAAAAATATACATTATCAATTAAATTAAACTACTACTTATGTTATGAGACTTGTAATATTTATATAAATATAACGAATACAATAAAAACAATATTTCTGTTTGAAAAATCCTTTAGGAGTGAATGTAATACTCATTTTATTAAAATAATTATATGTTGAATGTCCCTAAATTATTTTCATAATTTTTTAATTAAAATTTCATATTCTTTTTATTTATATCATCTCCCAAATTTGATATTCATAAAAATAGTTCCATTAAAATCAATCACGTTTCTAAACAACCTTTTTATAAAAATTGAAAAAATTAATCCTAACATAATTTTGAGATGATGTAATCATTTGTTTTAAAAATTATCAAATTAAATGTAAGAAATAGATTTTTTACATCAAAATAACTCCAAATAATTTGTACATAATTATTGGTAATAAAAATATTTTATTTTTCAATGTTATATTTATATAATTATTTTTTTTAATTTTGTGGAATTTAAACTCAAAACATGTACCATAAGTTTCATTATAATTAATACATATTTATAATTAAAAATCATGAGGGTTGTCTCACTCATTTGAAACACAAATTTTCTAAAATGAATGCTCAAGTTCTTCTAATAAATTATATTCTAACTGTTAATCAGTTTTATTTCTAGTGTACTACACATAGACAAATGGTTCATAAAGAAAGAATGATTCATACATAATGTTTTAATTGATATGTATTCATTTGAATTTATTTAATTACAAGTCTAAAAATAGTTTTTTGTTATAATTTAACAAAAATACATTTACAAATATATTCAATTAATAGTAAATCAATATTATATATTTTCCAAACTATCAAATTTTTATTTTAGAGGTATAACAATTATATTGTCATGGGGAAATGATACATGATTGCTTTTATGACTCTTGTCTAAAATTGTAATAGTTTATCCATTCATTAGTTTATCTAATAAGGAATAAAAATATAATATCTCTATTTATTATCAAATATTATCCATTTATCAGGAATTTTCAATTTATCTAATTCTTATATATGCTTAACATTCTCTTTGAAAACCAAATATATCTTTTATTCAGACTTATTAAATTTTTCTTTACTTTCAGCAATAGAATTTAATAAACCATAACACATTTTTTATTGTTTATGACACATATATTCAGATTTGATAATATATTATTTCATTCTATCATTTGTTTGAGTAACATTATCTTCATCATGAGAATGAAACAAACATTCATCATCACTTTAATCCTCATCAGAAAATATCATATATTATTATTCAAGGAATCAGATTAAAATATTTTGTAGTATTTATCATCCCCATGGAGCACATTTCATTACCAAGATTTTTTATCTTAGAATAAAATGTTGATATATATTTAATATAATAAAATTAATCTGAAGAAATATCAGATGAATTATCACCGCTACTTATACAAAATGTCCCCAAAGCCTTGATAATGGTTGTATAATTGTTCTTAGAAGACTTATTATAATATTTTCTATGTATTTTCTTCAACTTTATATTGTATTGTATTATATATCTAGGATTTATACACTCATCAAATATAATTATTAGTATGTATTTATGGAATCTATTTTATGTTTAATCATTCCTATTAACATTCTGAAAATTATAATTTTTAATAATAATTATTTTAGTAGATTAGGTTTATTTATCTATATTTTTTAAATCAATGTAATATTAAATTAATAATAACATTTTCAATTCTATGCTAATCTTGTAACTATAATCACTTAAATATTAACATATAGTTATAGAAGCAATGATAACATAATTCTTATCTGATTCTATATTAACATCTCTTTTTAATCTATATTTTTACTACATTGTTTTTTTCATGATATCATTAGTAATAAACATTTTATATTATTTTGTCATCTATATCTATTCTATTTAATTCCCATCCATTTGGTTTTTTGTTAATAATTATTTAAACCTACTTATCAACTAATAATTCCTTCTTTATAAGGTATATTATGCTAATAAAAATCATTATCCATCATTAATGCCTTTATGAAACTCCTCTATGATAAAAAACAAAAAAAATGACAATAATATTTTAATAGATCACATTGTTTTTGATGAACATCCTATTTCAGAATTCCATAGCCTCTAAATTATTCTATATACCCAAAACAGATTTTCATAATGAAAATGGACAACATATCTTCAATTTAATTAAACATAAAAATGTATTTATAACATTAAATATCAATTAAAATTAAACTAGTTCCTTTCTACTGGATTTAAATTTATATTTTTCTATAATTTTATATGTTTTGTGGGAATTATAATTTTTTTCTAAACAATTTTAAAAAAAATTCTTCATGATACCTAAAATACTCATAGTAATTTTAATAAAAAAAAATATGTCTGTTTTTATTGAGATTAATTAGAAAACCAATAAACATAACACCGACAGTATGATAATGTAAGCAGGTATTCACTCTATAATAAATTCAATACATGGAAAAAGAGAGATCAATTCCCACAAATTTAATGGAATCATACAATTGAAAATACATCCATCTCAAACATTGAGAATTTCTTTGATACCAAATTTTATCCCTATTTGGAAAGGTAGTTAATATAAATGTTGAGTTAGTTGGAAAACCATAATTTTTTAACCACATCATGTTAAAAAATATTAGAAACATGAACTTATGATTCCTAGAAAATAAGTGTAGTAGAATACGAACATAGTAGAATTTAAAATTTTTATAACTTAAAAAACATCCAAAAAAGAAAGCACAATGTAAATATAATAATGACAAGAAATGTCTAGAATGATCCACATAGTAATGATTACAATCATTGAACTCAAAATATATATTATATAAATGATATTACTTTTATACCCTAGTTAATGGAGGGTGAATAACATATTTTATGGTGTCCTGGTTCCAAAAGAGAATACATCATCTATCTTATCCTCTCTAAAGCTATAACTGTCATCCATCCCATAAGGCCATATAATTTAACCTATTAAAAGGAATATACATCTTCATATCCAGAATTGTTTTTACATAAACATGTCAGATGGTATTATATTCCTAAACATAAACAAATAGACTTCGTATCTCAATAAATTTACTAAATCACATGATTATAACTTCATCTATCATTATATCTCCTCAAGTTAAAAATCATATAAGATCTTAAAAGGAATGACTAAAGAGGAAAATGAAAAATGGATTTACAATATGAAACATCATATAGTTCTATATATTCACAAAACCATCAGTATTAAAATATTAAGTTTTTCATATTATCTCTCATCAAAAATAAGATTCGTAACTTCAAAACAACTGTTAGATTTTATAGTGAAATTTGCATGTGAAAATAATGTGTTAACTTCATATTTTATTCCTCAATATATATAAAAACACACAACCTGAGTAGTAAATTTTTATAAAACCCTCATTCAGTTGAAAAGACATTAAAATTAGAATCTTTATCATCAAATGGATTCAATGTGTTTTTATAGCATAAAGACTTTAATATGTACCATTTTAGTACCACAACATCCAATAAATGAACCATAAAATTACCTAATTGATCCTTTTCTTTTTATAATTTTTTTACACTGACTTAAATCCTTCATAATTAATTCTACTATATTTTCATAATGAAAAAAATGAATGGCTCAACAATTTCCCATGTTCCCTTCTATGGTTTTTTACATTTTTTATTTTATGTCACTTTTGTATCATTTTTTTCATCGTTTATTTCAATAAAAAAGAATCTATTAATATAATGGTATAAGATTATGAATAAGATAGAATTATTGGATTTTCATAATATTACATTGATTAGGTTATGTCTATTAGTTAATGGGTGAGTTCATTGATAGAGTCCACTCTATGTGGGATTTGAAAGATGCACCCAAATTTTGTGATACTTTCAACATTTGGGTTATAATATCATAATTTGGCCCCATTGTTTTAACTGATATAGGAAAATGCCACGTCAAATGGGAGAGGTTGACATACTAATTTTAGGTTCCCCATTGGACCTCCCACATGCAATACGGGTATCGTGTCTGGAAGGTGGTTTCCAAACCATGGGATTTTATGAAGCATATTAAATCCCTACGAGAGATGAGATTAGGTTTAGATATAAACATGGAATATATGCTATAAATTTCGTTTTAATCCCCATTCGATATAATAATATGCCCATGTTTGATAACCAATTTATATAGTGCATAGACAAAGCGCCTTCCATGTACTCCTAACCTCATACTCTCAGATACAACTATACTATCTTCATAGGTGTTCAAATTTCTTGGTTTTGAACTGAGGGCATCATAATATTTAGGAAAATGCCTCATAATAATGTAGTTTCCCAAAACCTAATTTCATGTCCACTATATGACCTACCACACCACATGTGGTAATCAATACTATCATAAATCTCACTCATCATAGAGTTTGAATGATTTTTATTATGGCCTTATCAAATATACGATTAATCCAGAAACTAGAAATTGGAAAACAACTTTACCTAAACAATGAGTATTAACCTGATAAGAAGGAATATTTAAATATTGATGCAACTTAACAGGAGAGGTAATATTAGAGGATTTATTTCAAGCATCTTCGAAAGAAATACTATTTGAAATCAATCAGTTTTAGTATAATAAAATCAATATGATTTGAATTTTATTTTTGTTACATGTTGTAAAGATATCCAAACATCGTCACAATTTATAAAGGATATGCTTCCTTAAAATATTTGTATTCTTGAAAATATATTAATTTTGTTGAAAATTTGTAGTTTTTCATTTTTTTTAGGAGATATATGAATCCATTTGTTTCATATTTTAATATGAATCATTATGTACATAGTTAAAAACATAATAATCATTAGAAATATATCTCATATATCTAATAAGATGAATGGGTTAATAACCCTTTTATGAGGAAAAGAGTCATATAACCTAGCATAAATAAGGACTCATTAAACTATATTTAAATAGAGAATGAGATTTTTAAGGAATTGAAACATTATACTGTGATACAAGATCAGGGTGTACATATGCATCACAAGTTAAAAGGAATAAATAAACAAGTAGTTTGGGGATATGAGTTATGGTTGGTGATATAGTTCATTTAAAGAGGAAAATGGAATTTTAATACTCTATATTTCATATATTATGGTACTTCCTCTGTTAATTATTGAACACCCAAATACTATACTTATTTATACTTTTTAAAATATATAACATGGAATATTATGGGGTTTGTATTAAAAAAATTTATCTAATGATATCAACGACCAAATCTAAAGAAAATTTATTGGTTTATATGAAGTACACCACTCTGTGTAGTTTTATAGGATACACTGAATGGACCATGTGTCGTATATCTCATTGTTATATATTAATAGCCTAAATCCATATGGGTTGTTTTAATGAAACAAGTACTAACATCCTTGTAGCTTATAGGCTTCTGATTCGGACTATATGTTATTATAGATTCATGATAAATACATCCGTCAAATACATCCAGTATTAGGAGGCGAGAAACACTTTCTTGATTAGTGATTATGAAGTGTTATTGTAACACCCCAGGTAAATAAAGAACATGAAATTTTCATATTTATCCATATTTTTTAATAAAATATTAATATTACTTTAAAGGGGATGCTATGCTCGATGGCGTACCCAACACACAACAACGAGTTTCTTGGAAATCTTACGTTGCACTCTAACAATAAAATAATATTATTTTAAATGGTAGTTAACATATAGTCGTTTTATTGGCGTGAATGGATATAAATAACTAAAATATGATTATATATGTTTTTAAATTTTTTTACATTTATCCAATAAAAGATAAAGGCTTAAAATATGGAAAGAATTCAATTTTAGGCGTATATGCCCTAGTTTTCACTAAAGGTTCACTTATCACCTTTTGATGGTGAACCTTCATTAAATATAGTTTTTTTCACTCTTATACATTATATTGGACAAAATAAAACTCTTCTTAAGAATCGGGACATCAAAATTTACTTTGTGTAAATTTTTGGTATATTTCCGATAAAGTTCATTTTTTTAATGAATAGTGTAAAATGTTGTATTTTAATTCAAAACCTCTTTTTAATCTGATTTATTTATATGATTAGATTATCTTTTGAATTGGTTTTAAATTTAATTTAGAATATATTTTTACCATTAAATCCAATATTGGTCATAGGAATTAATTTCACTTTGAAATAAGACTTAAACTAGTGTTAATCTTTTGATACTTATTGTTTCATAAAAACACGCTATTTGGTCTGACAGTGGGAATTAATTATTAAATTAATTAATGTGACTTATATGTTTTGAATTTCTAAAATAGACTTCATTTTTGAATTTGGAATATCAAATATATCTTAGGGTGAATTTTTGGGATTTTTCTGAAAAACTTCAATTTTTGATGAATAGTGAAACCACTGAGTGGTACTTATAAAAACTGATTTTTCCGTTTAAATGAATTTTTGTCATCATTGTGTTTTGAATTTCAAAAATCTGACATACATGGTTGTCATTAAGATGTAAAATTTGGTTCAATGGGATGAAAATAATTTTTTGGTGAATAGTAACTTATTAAGTTTTTAATCGCGATTAGAGGTAATAAGTGTAGTTTTTGGTAAGAATAATGTTTTATTAAAATGAAATGACCTAGACACATGTCCTACCCTCATTGGATGTGTCATGGACGACAAAGATAATCCATGGGTCAACTTGGAGACCCCATGGAGCCACTTTTTTTGGAAAATGACATAAATATCTTTTTATTTAATGTTAAAATAAAAATGACACAAACATTAGATGTTTTACTAAAAAAATTGTTACATGGGGTTATACAAGTCCTATTTTTGACTATAAATACTCATTGGAAATATAAAACGATTTCCTACATCATAGTATTTTTTTATAATTTTTAGACCTTAAATAAATTAAATTATTTATGACATCATGATGATGCAGCGATGACCTCATTATTTAACGATTTAAATAATATGGAAAGATAATTTAATATCTAAGATCTAAACATGTACAAAACCTATTGGATGAGTGGATTTATAACCCTTATCACCTTATAATCTAAACACATCAATGTGGGACCTTTAAAATCCGAAACACTTTTGAAAATAAGGTAACATTTTGTAACTTTACAAGAGTGCCCCTCCTCTCCTCTTATAAAAGGCCCCCACCTCTACCTCCTTACCCACACACCCAAAGCCTTTGAATCGGCCAACCCCTGACCCTTTTGTCTCTCCACATCCCTCTCTAACTCCTTGAAGCCTCACTTTGGGCAGAAGTCTTCCCAAGGAAGCCTTTGAGCTCAAACCAAAGGGAGTTACCCGATTTTAAGGTAATGTCTTCACTTGTGTCCTTTTGTTTTATTTTTCTTCTCCAACCCCCAAAACTCTTTTTATTAATTTATTTTGTAACAAATCCAGTATTTTCAATATACTATGATGTTTTTATAAGAAGGATTCGAGATACACTTACACACACCTACATCTAATGGTTAAAGAGCATATTGTTTCTGTGGATGGCGAATTTCTGCCTCCCGAAACGATGATTGTTCAACATTCTTCTAAAACCTTAAAAGGTGGCCATTAAGATGAAACTATATTTATATATGATATCTAATATGTTTATGTTTTACTTAAGCTTTGGTATTTTTCATTTAGGGCGTACCTTTATGGTTTCCATTTTGGGTAAACGCGATATCTACATTTAAGGAAGTGCGGACTACCGCCCCCTCAAAGTGATTTCATTCGTTAATACCATATGTGGTACGTATAAAGGATATATTTAATGATATTATATATGATACCATAATGGAATTAAAATACTATTTTGTATAATTATGTTTTAATTCCATTAAATATGAAATAGAAATGGAAGTAGCGTTCATGCGTACGTACGACTTACCGTCTTCATGAACGGTACATTTCATTTCTTATCACAAAATGTTATGTAATATTATAATAACATATATATAATGGATATATATGTAGTATATTACATCTAAATTATGGATATAATTCTGTAATTATAACATATATATATATCTCTCATTTTGTTTTAATTTCATTAATATGACAAAAAATGAAAGTAGCGTTCCTGCGTACGTACGGCCTACCGTCTCCATGAACGATGCTTTTTGTTTTTTATCTCCAAATGATATGTAATAGTATAAAATGATTATTTACTGGATATATATGATATTTTAATCATTAATACTATTCTGGAAATTAGTTATATATAACTACATGGGCAATCGTTTTTCAAACAAGTACATTTTTGACTCATGTACCAAACATCGGAAAAAACGTCTGATATGAACTAAAATTATTAAACAATTATTATAACATTATAATATGTGATATGAAATGAATAATAATATATAAAGGAGTTAATTAGGCAATTATTAATTGAAAAAAGTTTATTATTCAGGAATATAATGAAACGAACAAGACAAGTTGGACTTGAGGTAAGGGATCCTACTCCACTCTTTCTTTTTTAAGTACACTCTTTTATGTCGTTCCTTTTAAAGCTCATATTTCTTGTTATTGGGATGATCTTTTATATTAATCTTACTGTAATTTATATGCTCATGTGATGAGAGAACCTATTCTCTCTCATCAATCCATTTTGGAAGTTTTGAGTGGCGCCGTTAGGCTGCCAAATTTTCGTAAGAGATCTAACCTCTCTCTTTCTTTTTAAGTACTCTCATTTATGTCACTTCTTTTAAGCTCCTCTTTGTTATGTTGGGGGATGTTATTTTATATTCCTCTTTCTATAAACTTTATGTTAATATGATGAGATACCCTATTTGCTCTCATCAATCCATTTTTGTATGTTTTATGTGGCTCTCTTAGGCTGCTGAGTTTTCTTAAGGGATTTTTCACCTCACTTTTATTCCCATGAGATTTATGCTACATTTTCCACAATATCCTTTGAGTGGTGTATGTACTGCCCATTATTCTACTCTTTGTGTAATATACTTTCGTTTTTGAGTATTCACATAAATGATGTATTGTCCTTCTTTCATGGGGTGTATGTTTTGAAAGATACCCAAGTCGGTAAGGGAACCTTTCACCCTCCACTTTTTAAAAGACTTCTTTTGTTGGGTCTTTTAATTTACATATTGTTATGTTGGGATATGTTCTCATATATCCTTATTGATGTAAATTTTATGTCCAAGTGATGAGATACACTTTTAATCTCTCATCAACTCATTTTTATGTGACACCGTTAGGCTGTCAAGAGAACTTCTTAACCAAATTTTGATTTCTATGGGTTCAACATGTAGTTATTGAATATGTCATCCTTTGAATATGTGTGAATGACCTTTTATTATTTTACACTTAATATCCACTTATATTTGGTGTATTTTTTTGTCACACATAATTATGTAATTGATTTATCCTTAAACCAAGGATATCGTCTTTGTATGGGACTTCGTCTCAATCTCCTTTCATTGAGGCATATTTTATTATATACACAACCTTCTTTTATACGATGTATAAACCCCATTGACATTTACGTTTATCCAAAAGGAATATTTTTATACGAAGTGTTTTACTAAATGACAAAAGGGAATGTTTTTTTCATACATAGGCGGCGACAACGACTTCTCTGCCGCCATGACCATTATTTGAGTTTTGGCTTCCCCTACAAGCCATACCTTCTTTTTAAAAGAAAAAGAAATACCATGTTTTACTTTTATTTTATTTTGGTATTGAAAATGGTTTTCATAATGTATTTATATAAATGTGTTGTATTGATATCTTGTTTTTGAAAGGTGTAAATGTTATGTTTCCTTAATGCATGTTTTATGTGATAAGATTATGTTATGGTTCTTGGGCATTTTTATGAAGATGGGTGGTTCCGTGATAAACTTAGGGCAGGTGAGCCCGATATAGCTCTCCAATGCATTGGGTAATGTGATGGAGTGAAACGTTAAGGTTTGTCCAAATAGATTTAGGGAATATAATGTGGTGGGTATTCCAAACGTAACCAAGAGGGTTACTCCCTACGTAAGAATGTTATGAATGCCTCATGTTACCGTTTCTGTCTTATGATTTCTATGATTTATTCATGATTTGATGCGGTATGTTAAAGTTACTATGTTTTATGGGTAATGTATGATTTCATTCTTATGTATATATGAACTCATGTTTCCTTTCCATATTTTTATAACCCTTACTGAGCTTTTTATGCTCATCCCAAGTTTTTGAAATGTTTTTCACAGGTCAAGGGAAAGGTACATGATGTGACGATAGTGTCAAGGATGTGTCAAGAAAGAATCCATGTTTTATTTTATATATTTTTCCATTGATGGGAAGAATTAATACTGTCTTTTATGTAACCACTTTGTTTAAATGTGGAATGTAATGCAAGTTTCATGATCTAATTCTCTAAAACTATAAACCTTAAAAGATCCTCAATGTGTAATCTTGTAATAACTCAAGATTAAGTAATGTTTAAGGCTGGGGCCTTATAGTTGGTATCAAAGGTCGGTTTAGATGACTCTAGAGGTTAGAGTATTCTCTAAGCATAAGTGACAGTACCATAATGGATAGGATTTTAGAAAGAGTCCTCGTTTTAGATAATGTGAATGAGTAAGTATATCTTAGTGGTTATCTCCCTCATTAGTACATGATGGTTTTGTTGATATACTCACACTGAAATTTCTGTTTTTAGTGAATGGATCGATCTAGCAGGCACCAAAGTGACAATAGGTTTGAAGGAAACTGTGGTGGTTCTCTGATTAAGAGACTGGATAAAATGGGGTACTCAATGGGGAAACTCATGGTTGTTCTAAACCAACTATCAAGGAGTCATGATCAACTACTCGAACTTTGGTATGTTTTGTAATGCATCATGTACGAGATGACCAATCGATGTGGAAGTTTAGGTAATAATTATAAAGGTAACCATTAGTGTTTATATGATCCTTACTTTTGAGGTAATTATGGGTTATTATATGTTATGATGGAAAATGAAAGGCATGAGATAAACTTGACGTTAAAATATGTTATGATTATTTTTGAATATTTTATCTCGTTTTGGGGAGTGTTTTGAGAATTATTCAGTTTTGGGAAAAGGACAACACGCAGACCGTGTGACAACCCGTCGCGTCGGACAAAGCTGCGGGAATCGAACCCACAACAAAAGTGCGACTGGTATTTATCGCCTACCACTGGACTACGTGATGTCCCTGGTTAGTTTGACTGATTATTTTTAGTTATATGATTTTATGAATTAAGATTAAGCTGATTTTGGGTTATCTATAGAAATTTATTAACCTATCATGGAGGATATGTGATTAGGTTAATTACTTTTCAATACGAGACTTTAAGAGTAACTGATGTTATTATGAGATAGGTGTTAATTTGTACCTTGGAAGACTATGCGACTAAATCCTACAAATATTTGGGTTTCAATATTAGTTTGGTTTTCATTGAAGTATTTTATGGAAAATTTGTTTATCGAATGGTCCTCGTTGAACTTTGGGTTTTGTTGAACAAATTTTAGAGATTAAGAATAGATTTTCTTTTTACAAAGGGTTATCCTTTTCTGGATTATCTGATCTTGTACTAACCTTTTGGTTTTGGTTTTGGTTAGAGTCTAAAGACATGGTAAGTATATAGTTCTCTTTGGTGGATTAGTTGATTCTCTAGAAGTTGATTATAGTACTCTTAATGCAAACAAGTCTCCCCAAATACTCGTCTTTTGGAAAAAATATGAGTTTGATTAAGGAATATAGTAAAAGTTGAAAGTCAACATGATAAGTGATTATGTTTCCTTATGAATAAATTCCTCAATAAAAAGTAACTTAAAACAAAAATGTTGTCTATTAACTTTTCCTACTGGGGAATCGAATACCGTTTAACCCATCACAAGTTTGTGATTTTCTTACGGTTAACTTTCTCCTAGACATGTTTACTATCACTCTCCCTCAAGAACATGAGCCTTTGATTTTTCTTCCATGTCCATGTTTTTCTAGATGGAATCCTAGTATGGGTTAACTCGGGTGACCTCTGTACTTATCTTCCTTTATTTTAAAGTGATTTTTTTACCGACTCTTGTTCCAATGTGGGACTTTCAAGGATGTTTCCAAGATCAATTTTAAAAATTGAGAGAACGCAATTCCCAAAAGGTGGGAAGGATGTAACACCCTAGGTAAATAAAGAATATGACATTTTCATATTTATCCATATTTTTGAATAAAATATTAATATGAATTTAATGGGGACACTATGCTCGATGGCGTACCCAACACGCAACAACGAGTTTCTTGGGAATCTTACATTGCACTCTAATAATAAAATAATATTATTTTAAATGGTAGTTAACATGTAGGAGTTGTATTGGCGGGAATGGATAGAAATAACTAAAATATGATTATATATTTTTTTAAATGTTTTTATATTTATCAAATAAAATATAAAGGCTTAAAATACGAAAAGAATTCAATTTTAGGCGTATATGCCCTAGTTTTCACTAAAGGTTCACTTATCGCCTTTTGATGGCGAACCGTCATTAAATATAGTTTTGTTCACTCTTATACATTATATTGGACCAAATAAAACTCTTCTTAAGAATCGGGACATCAAAATTTACTTTGTGTAAATTTTTGGTATCTTTCTGATAAAGTTCATATTTTAATGAATTGTGTAAAATGTTGTATTTTAATTCAAAACCTCTTTTTAATCTGATTTGTTTATATGATTATATTATCTTTTGAATTGGGTTTAAAGAAAAATTAGAATATATTTTTACCATTAAATCCAATAGTGGTCATTGGAATTAATTTCACTTTGAAATCAGACTAAACCTACTGTCAATCTTTTGATACTTATTGTTTCATAAAAACACGTTATTTGCTCTGACAGTGGGAATTAATTATTAAATAAATTAATGTGACTTATATGTTTTGAATTTTGTAAAATAGACTTCATTTTTGATTTTTGAATATCAAATATAGCTTAGGGTGAATTTTTGGGATTTTTCTGAAAAACTTCAATTTTTGATGAATAGTGAAACCACTAAGTGGTACTTATAAAAACTGATTTTTCCGTTTAAATGAAAATTTCCCATCCTTGTGTTTTGAATTTCAAAAATATGACATACATGGTTGTCATTAATAAGTAAAATGTGGTTAAATGGGATAAAAATAATTTTTTTGTGAATAGTAACTTTTTAAGTTTTTAATCGCGATTAGAGGTAATAAGTGTAGTTTTTGGTAAGAATAATGTTTTAATAAAATGAAATGACCTAGACACATGTCCTACCCTCCTTGGATGTGTCATGGATGACCAAGACAATCCATGGGTCAACTTGGGGACCTCATGGAGCCACTTTGGTTGGAAAATGACATAAATATCTTTTTATTTAATGTTAAAGTAAAAAATGACACAAACATGAGATATTTTACTAAAACAATTGTTACATGGGGTTATACAAGTCATATGCTTGACTATAAATAGTCATTGGAAAGATAAAAAGATTTCCTACATCATAGTAGTTTTTTATAATTTTTATACATTAAATAAATTAAATTATTTATGACATCATGATGATGCAGCGATGACCTCATTATTTAACGATTTAAATAAAATGGAAAGATAATTTAATATCTAAGACCTAAACATGTCCAAAACCTATTTTATGAGTGGATTTAGAACCCTTATCACCTTATTCTCGAAATATATCAATTTGGGACCTTTAAAATCCGAAACACCTTTGAAAATAAAGTAATATTTTGTAACTTTACAAGAGTGCCCCTCCTCTCCTCTTATAAAAGGCCCCCACCTCTACCTCCTTACCCACACACCCAAAGCCTTTGGCTCGGCCAAACCCGGCCCATTATGTCTCTCCACATCCCTATATAACTCTTTAAAGCCTCACTTTGGGCAGAAGTCTTCCCAAGGAAGCCTTTGAGCTCAAACCAAATGGAGTTACCCGATTTTAAGGTAATGTCTTCACTTGTGTCCTTTTGTTTTATTTTGCTTCTCTAACACCCTAAACTCTTTTTATTCATTTATTTTGTAACAAATCTAGTATTTTAAATATACTAGGATGTTTTTATAAGAAGTATTCGAGCTACACTTACACACACCTACATCTAATGGTTAAAGAGCATACTGTTTCCGTGGATGGTGAATTTCTGCCTCCCGAAACGATGATTGTTCAACATTCTACTAACACCTTCAAAGGTGGCCATTAAGATGAAACTATATTTATATATTATATCTAATATGTTTATGTTTTACTTAAGCTTCTTTATGTTTAATTTAGGGCGTTCCTTTATGGTTTCCATTATGGGTAAATGTGATATCTTCATTTAAGGAAGTGCGGACTACCGCCCCCTCAAAGTGATTTGATTCGTTGATACCATATGTGCTACGTATAAAGGATATATTTAATGATATTATATATTATAACATACAGGAATTAAAATACTATTATGTATAATTATGTTTTAATTCCATTAAATATGAAATAGAAATGGAAGTAGCGTTTATGTGTACGTACAGCTTACCGTCTCCATGAACGGTACATTTCATTTCTTATTACAAAATGTTATGTAATATTATAAGTACATATATATAATGGATATATATGTAGTATATTTAATATAAATTATGTATATAATTCTGGAATTTTAATATATATATATATCTCTCATTTTGTTTTAATTCCATTAATATGACAAAAAAAGAAAGTAGCGTTCATGCGTACGTACGACCTACCGTCTCCATGAACGATGCTTTTCGTTTTTTATCTCCAAATGATATGGAATAGTATAAAATGAATATTTACTGGATATATATGATATTTTAATCATTAATACTGTTATTTAAATTATTTACATATCACTACATGGGCAATCTTTTTTCAAACAAGTTCATTTTTGACTCATGTACCAAACATCGGCAAAAACGTCTGATATGAACTAAAATTATTAAACAATTATTATAACATTATAATATGTGATATGAACTGAATAATAATCTCTAAAGGAGGTACTTAGGCAATTATTAATTGAAAAATGTTTATTATTCAGGAATATAATGAAACTAACAAGACAAGTTGGACTTGAGGTAAGGGATCCTACTCCACTCTTTCTTTTTTAAGTACACTCTTTTATGTCATTACTTTTAAAGCTCATATTTCTTGTTATTGGGATGATATTTTTATATTAATCTTACTGTAATTTATATGTTCATGTGTTGAGAGACCCTATTCTCTCTCATCAATCCATTTTGGAAGTTTTGAGTGGCGCCGTTAGGCGGCCAAATTTTCGTAAGAGATCTAACCTCTCTCTTTATTTTTAAGTACTCTCCTTTATGTCACTTATTTTAATCTCCTCTTTGTTATGTTGGAGGATGTTCTTTTATATTACTCTTTATATAAACTTTATGTTAATATGGTGAGATACCCTATTTGATCTCATCAATCCATTTTTGTAAGTTTTATGTGGCGCACTTAGGCTGCTGAGTTTTCGTAAGGGATTTTTCATCTCACTTTTATTCTCGTGAGATTTATGCTACATTTGCCACAATTTCCTTTGAGTGGTGTATTTACTACCCATTATTCTACTCTTTGTGTAATATACTTTCGTTTGTGAGTATTTTCATCAATGATGTATTGTCCTTCTTTCATGGGGGGTATGTTTTGAAAGATACCCAAGTCGGTAAGGGAACCTTTCACCCTCCTCTTTTAAAAAGACTTATTTTGTTGGGTCTTTTAATTTACATATTGTTATTTTGGGATATGTTCTCATATATCCTTATTGATATAAATTTTATGTCCAAGTGATGAGATACACTTTTTATCTCTCATCAACTCATTTTGATGTGACGTCGTTATGCTGTCAAGGGAACTTCTTAACCTAATTTCGATTTCTTTGTGTTCAACATGTAGTTATTGAATATGTCATCCTTTTAATATGTGTGAATGAACTTTTATTATTTTACACTTAATATCCACTTATATTTGGTGTATTTTTTTGTCACACATAATTATGTAATTGATTTATCCTTAAACCAAGGATACCGTCTTTGTATGGGACTTCGTCTCAATCTCCTTTCATTGAGGCATATTTTATTTTATACACAACCTTCTTTTATACGGTGTATAAACCCCATTGACTTTTACGTTTATCCAAAAGGAATCTTTTTATAGGAAGCGTTTTACTAAATGACAAAAGGGAATGTTTTTGTCATACATATGCGGCGACAATGACTTCTTCGCCGCCGTGACCATTATTTGAGTGTTGGCTTCTTCTACAAGCCATACCTTCTTTTTAAAAGAAAAATAAATACCATGTTTTACTTTTCTTTTATTTTGGTATTTAAAATGGTTTTCATAATGTATTTATATCAATGTGTTGTATTGATATCTTGTTATTGAAAGGTGGAAATGTTATGTTTCCTTTATGCATGTTTTATGTGATAATATTATGTTATGGTTCTTGGGCATTGTTATGAAGACGGGTGGTTCCGTGATAAACTAAGGGCGGGTGAGTCCGATATAGCTCTCCAATGCATTGGGTAATGCGAAGGAGTGAAACGTTAAGGTTTCTCTGAAATGGTTTAGGGAATATACTGTTGTGGGTATTCCAAACGTAACCAAGAGGGTTACTCCCTATGTAAGAATGTTATGAATGCCTCAAGTTACCTTTTATGTCTTATGATTTCTATGATTTATTCATGATTTGATGAGGTATGTTAAAGTGCCTATGTTTTATGGGTAATGTATGATTTCATTCTTATGTATATATGAACTCATGTTTCCTTTCCATATTTTTATAACCCTTACTGAGCTTTTTATGCTCATCCCAAGTTTTTGAAATATTTTTCACATGTCAAGGGAAAGGTACATGATGTGATGATAGTGTCAAGGATGTGTCAAGAATGAATCCATGTTTTATTTTAAATATTTTTCCGTTGATGGGAAGAATGAATACTGTCTTTTATGTAACCACTTTGATTAAATGTGGAATGTAATGAAAGTTTCATGATCTAATTCTCTAAAACACTAAACCTGAAAAGATCATCAATGTGTAATCTTGTAATAACTCAAGATTAAGTAATGTTTAAGGCTGGGGCCTTATAGTTGGTATCAAAGGTCGGTTTAGATAACTTTAGAGGTTAGGGTATTCTCTAAGCATAAGTGACAGTACCATAATGGAGAGGATTTTATAAAGAGTCTTAGTTTTAGATAAAGTGAATGAGTAAGTATATCTTAGTGGTTATCTCCCTCATTAGTACGTGATGGTTTTGTTGATATACTCACACTGTCATTTCTGTTTTTAGTGAATGGATGGATCTAGCAGGCACCAAAGTGACAATAGGTTTGAAGGAAACTGTGGTGGTTCTCTGATTAAGAGACTGGATGAAATGGGGTATTCAATGGGGAAAGTCGTGGTTGTACTAAACCAACTATCAAGGAGTCATGATCAAAAACTTGAACCTTGGTATTTTTTTAATGCATCATGTACGAGATGACCAATTGATGTGGAAGTTCAGGTAATAATTATAAAGGTAACCATTATGGTTTATATGATCCTTACTTTTGAGGTAATTATGGGTAATTATATGTTATGATGGAAAATGAAAGGAATGAGATAAACTTGAGGTTAAAATATGTTATGATTATTTTTGAAGATTTTATCTCGTTTTGGGGAGTGTTTTGAGAATTATTCAGTTTTGGAAAAAGGACAACACGCAGACCATGTGACAACCCGTCGCGTCGGACAAAGCTGCGGGAATCGAACCCACAACCAAAGTGCGACTGGTATTTATCGCCTACCACTAGACTACTTGAAGTACCTGGTTAGTTTGACTGATTCTTTTTAGTTAGATGATTTTATGAATTAAGAGTAAGCTGGTTTGGGGTTATCTATGGAAATTTATTAACCTATCATGGAGGATATGTGATTAGGTTAATTACTTTTCAATACGAGTCTTTAAGAGTAACTGATGTTATTTGGAGATAGGTGTTAATTTGTACCTTGGAAGACTATGTGACTAAATCCTTCAAATATTTGGGTTTCAATATTAGTTTGGTTTGCATTGAAGTATTTTATGGACAATTTTTTTATCGAATGGTCCTCGTTGAACTTTGGGTTTTGTTGGACAAATTTTGGAGATTAAGAATAGATTTTCTTTTTATAAAGGGTTATCCTTTTCTGGATTATCTGATCTTGTACAAACCTTTTTGGTTTTGGTTTTGGTTAGAGTCTAATGACATGGTATGTATATAGTGCTCTTTGGTGGATTAGGTGATTCTCTAGAAGTTGATTATAGTACTCTTAATGCGAACAAGTCTCCCTAAATACTCGTCTTTTGGAAAAAATATGTGTTTGATTAAGGAATATAGTAAAAGTTGAAAGTCAACATGATAAGTGATTATGTTTCCTTATGAATAAATTCCTCAATAAAAAGTAACTTAAAACAAAAATGTTGTCTATTAACTTTTCCTACTGGGGAATCGAATACCGTTTAACCCATCACAAGTTTGTGATTTTCTTATGGTTAACTTTCTCCTAGACATGTTTACTATCACTCTCCTTCAAGAACATGACCCTTTTCTTTTTCTTCCATGTCCATGTTTTTCTACATGGAATCCTAGTATGGTTTAACTCGGGTGACCTCTATACTTATCTTCCTTTATTTTAAAGTGATTGTTTTACCATCTCTTGTTCCGATGTGGGACTTTCAAGGATGTTTCCAATCTCAATTTTAAAAATTGAGAGGACGCATCTCCCAAAAGGGGGGAAGGATGTAACACCCCAGGTAAATAGAGAATATGACATTTTCTTATTTATCCATATTTGTGAATAAAATATTAATATGAATTTAAAGGGGACGCTATGCTCGATGGCGTACCCAACACGCAACAACAAGTTTCTTGGGAATCTTACGTTGCACTCTAAAAATAAAATAATATTATTTTAAATGGTAGTTATCATGTAGTCATTGTATTGGCGGGAATGGATAGAAATAACTAAAATATGATTATATATGTTTTTAAATGTTTTTACATTTATCCAATAAAAGATAAAGTCTTAAAATACGGAAAGATTTTAATTTTAGGCGTATATGCCCTAGTTTTCACTAAAGGATCACTTATTGCCTTTTGATGGCGAACCGTCATTAAATATAGTTTTGTTCACTCTTATACATTCTATTGGAACAAATAAAACTCTTCTTAAGAATCGGGACATCAAAATTTACTTTGTGTAAATTTTTGGTATCTTTCCAATAAAGTTCATTTTTTAATGAATAGTGTAAAATGTTGTATTTTAATTCAAAACCTCTTTTTAATATGATATATTTATATGATTATATTATCTTCTGAATTGGTTTTCAAGTTAAATTAGAATATATTTTTACCATTAAATCCAATAGTGGTCATTGGAATTAATTTCACTTTGAAATTAGACTTAAACTAGTGTCAATCTTTTGATACTTATTGTTTCATAAAAACACGTTATTTGCTCTGACAGCGGGAATTAATTATTAAATAAATTAATGTGACTTAAATGTTTTGAATTTTGTAAAATAGACTTCATTTTTGAATTTGGAATATCAAATATAGCTTAGGGTGAATTTTTGGTATTTTTCTGAAAAACTTCAATTTTTGATAAATAGTGAAACCACTAAGTGGTACTTATAAAAACTGATTTTTCTGTTTAAATGAAATTTTTCCATCTTTGTGTTTTTAATTTCAAAAATCCAACATACATGGTTGTCATTAAGAAGTAAAATGTGGTTCAATGGGATAAAAATAATTTTTTGGTGAATAGTAACTTATTATGTTTTTAATCGCGATTAGAGGTAATTAGTGTAGTTTTTGGTAAGAATAATGTTTTAATAAAATGAAATGACCTAGACACATGTCCTACCCTCATTGGATGTGTCATTTCCAACCAAGAAAATCCATGGGTAAACTTGGGGACCCCATGGAGCCGCTTTGGTTGGAAAATGACATAAATATCTTTTTATTTAATGTTAAAGTAAAAATGACACTAACATGAGATGTTTTACTAAAACAATTGTTACATGGGGTTATACAAGTCATATGTTTTACTATAAATAGTAATTGGAAAGATAAAAAGATTTTCGACATCATAGTATTTTTTTTATAATTTTTAGACATTAAATTAATTAAATTATTTATGACTTCATGATGCTGCAGCGATGAACTCATTATTTAACGATTTAAATAAAATGGAAAGATAATTTAATATATATGACCTGAACATGTCCAAAACCTATTGGATGAGTGGATTTAGAACCCTTATCACCTTATCCTTTAAATACATCAATGTGGGACCTTTAAAATCTGAAACTCTTTTGAATATAAAGTAACATTTTGTAACTTTACAAGAGTGCCCCTCCTCTCCTCTTATAAAAGGCCCCCACCTCTACCTCCTTACCCACACACCCAAAGCCTTTGTCTCGGCCATACCCTGCCCATTATGTCTCTCCACATCCCTCTCCAACTCCTTGAAGCCTCACTTTTGGCATAAGTCTTCCCAAGGAAGCCTTTCAGCTCAAACCAAAGGGAGTTACCCGATTTTAAGGTAATGTCTTCACTTGTGTCCTTTTGTTTTATTTTGCTTCTCCAACCCCCTAAACTCTTGTTATTCATTTATTTTGTAACAAATAAAGTATCTTCAATATACTAGGATGTTGTTATAAGAAATATTCGAGCTACACTTACAAACACCTACATCTAATGGTTAAAGAACATACCGTTTCCGTGGATGGCGAATTTCTGCCTCCCAAAACGATGATTGTTCAACATTCTTATAACACCTTAAAATGTGGCCATTAAGATGACAATATATTTATATATGATATCTAATATGTTTAAGTTTTACTTAAGCTCCTGTATTTTTCATTTATGGCATACCTTTATGGTTTCCATTATGGGTAAACGCGATATCTTCATTTAAGGAAGTGCGGACTACCGCCCCCACAAAGTGATTTGATTCGTTAATACCATATGTGGTACGTATAAAGGATATATTTAATGATATTATATATGATACCATACTGGAATTAAAATAATATTATGTATAATTATGTTTTAATTCCATTAAATATGAAATAGAAATGGAAGTAGCGTTCATGCGTACGTACGGCTTACCGTCTCCATGAACGGTACATTTCATTTCTTATCTCAAAATGTTATGTAATATTATAAGTACATATATATAATGGATATATATGTAATATATTACATATAAATTATGGATATAATTCTGGAATTATAACATATATATATCTCTCTCATTTTATTTTAATTCCATTAATATGACAAAAAATGAAAGTAGTGTTCGTCCGTACGTACGGCCTACCGTCTCCATGAACGATGCTTTTCGTTTTTTATCTCCAAATGATATGGAATAGTATAAAATGAATATTTAATGGATATATATGATATTTTAATCATTAATACTATTCTGGAATTAGTTACATATAACTACATGGGCAATCTTTTTTCAAACAAGTTCATTTTTGACTCATGTACTAAACATCGGTAAAAACGTCTAATATGAACTAACATTATTAAACAATTATTATAACATTATAATATGTGAAATGAACTCAATAATAATATCTAAAGGAGGTACTTAGGAAATTATTAATTGACCAAAGTTTATTATTCAGGAATATATAGAAACGAACAAGACAAGTTGGACTTGAGGTAAGGGATCCCACTCCACTCTTTCTTTTTTAAGTACACTCTTTTATGCCATTACATTTAAAGATCATATTTCTTGTTATTGGGATGATATTTTATATTAATCTTACTGTAATTTCTATTTTCATGTGATGAGAGACCCTATTTTCTCTCATCAATCCATTTTTGAAGTTTTGAGTGGCGCTGTTAGGCTGCCGAATTTTCGTAAGATATCTAACCTCTCTCTTTCTTTTTAAGTACTCTCCTTTATGTCACTTCTTTTAAGCTCCTCTTTGTTATATTGGGGGATGTTATTTTATATTCATAATTCTATATACTTTGTGTTAATATTATGAGATACCCTATTTGATCTCACCAATCCATTTTTGTAAGTTTTATGTGGCGCTCTTAGGCTGCGGAGTTTTCGTAAGGGATTTTTCATCTCACTTTTATTCCCGTGAGATTTATGCTAAATTTGCCACAATTTCCTTTGAGTGGTGTATGTACTGCCCATTATTCTACTTGTTGTGTAATATACTTTTATTTGTGATTATTTACATCAATGATGTATTGTCCTTCTTTTATGGGGTGTATGTTTTGAAAGATACCCAAGTTGGTAAGGGAACCTTTCACCCTCCTCTTTTTAGAAGACTTCTTTTGTTGGGTCTTTTAATTTACATATTGTTATGTTGGGATATGTTCTCATATATGATTATTGATGTAAATTATATGTCCAAGTGATGAGATACACTTTTTATCTCTCATCAACTCATTTTGATGTGACGCCGTTAGGCTGTCAAGGGAACTTCTTAACCCAATTTCGATTTCTTTGGGTTCAACATGTAGTTATTGAATATGTCATCATTTGAATATGTGTGAATGACCATTGATTATTTTACACTTAATATCCACTTATATTTGGTGTATTTGTTTGTCACACATAATTATGTAATTGATGTATCCTTAAACCAAGGATACTGTCTTTGTATGGGACTTCATCTCAATCTCCTTTCATTGAGGCATATTTTATTTTATACACAACCTTCTTTTATACGGTGTATAAACCCTTTTCCTTTTACGTTTATCCAAAAGGAATCTTTTTATATGAAGCATTTTATAAAATGACAGAAGGGAATGTTTTTATCGTACGTATTCGGCGACAACGACTTCTCCGCCGTCGTGATCATTATTTGAGTTTCGGCTTCCTCTACAAGACATACCTTCTTTTTAAAAGAAAAATAAATACCATGTTTTACTTTTGTTTAATTTTGGTATTGAAAATGGTTTTCATAATGTATTTATATCAATGTGTTGTATTGATATCTTTTTATTGAAAGGTGGAAATGTTATGTTTCCTTTATGCATGTTTTATGTGATAAGATTATGTTATGGTTGTTGGGAATTGTTATGAAGACGGGTGGTTTCGTGATAAACTAAGGGCGGGTGAGCCCGATATAGCTCTCCACTGAATTGGGTAACGTGAAGGAGTGAAACTTTAAGGTTTCTCTGAAGAGATTTAGGGAATATACTGTGGTGGGTATTCCAAACGTAACCAAGAGGGTTACTCCCTACATAAGAATGTTATGAATGCCTCAAGTTACCTTTTATGTCTTATGATTTCTATGATTTATTCATGATTTGATGAGGTATGTTAAAGTGCCTATGTTTTATGGGTAATGTATGATTTCATTCTTATGTATATATGAACTCATGTTTCCATTCCATATTTTTATAACCCTTACTGGGCTTTTTATGCTCATCCCATGTTTTTGAAATGTTTTTCACAGGTCAAGGGAAAGGTACATGATGTGATGATAGTGTCAAGGATGTGTCAAGAAAGAATCCATGTTTTATTTTAAATATGTTTCCGTTGATGGGAAGAATGAATACTATCTTTTATGTAACCACTTTGTTTAAATGTGGAATGTAATGCAAGTTTCATGATCTAATTCTATAAAACTCAAATCCTGAAAAGATCCAAAATGTGTAATCTTGTAATAACTCAAGATTAAGTAATGTTTAAGGCTGGGGCCTTATAGTTTTTACATAGAGTAGACCTTCTGTAGGACATATAGACCCTCCAATTTAATTTGTAATTTTGGATGTTTCATAATATGAATCATTACCTTCTTTGGAGATAACAAGATTACTTCTTGAATGAATGTCTAGATTCAAAATATAGTTATAAAATCTCAATATGGTTTATTGTAATTCACATATAAGATATAACTAGATTTTAAAATTTTCTCATTTAAACCTTTCAACTCATTTGTTCATATTTTTTTTACTATTTATCATTAGTTATTTGGTAACATATGGTAGTTTTTTGTGGGGGTAGCGGAGTCCAAATTGGCATGAATTATTCTATCCTATACACTATAGAATAAGAATTTTCATGTGTAATGGTGAATTGGGTGGTGAAACAGGCCCATAGATAATTGAAATGCCTATTTAGATATTTTATTTTATCTTTTTCCACAATACATAATAGTATATCTAATTGTGTTCATATTAAATGATTTTTTATTATTATTAGACATTTCAATTTATTTTTTTAACTTGAATGCCTCTATAGTAGGGTTCATATTGAATTACTCTAATAGGGTTCATATTAAATGCCTCTTATTTCATTAAATTGGCTTCAAATTAATGCATTTATTTTTAGAGAATATTTGTTTAAGTAGTTGTTTTATTTGGTATAAAATATCATTACCTCAATCAAATTAATTTTTTAGCTATAATTGGTAATTATGGTGTGAAGAACATCAATTCCATTAATGATGATTGTAGATGAATTCAAAAATTCACATGGTAATGAATTCCATTAAGGGTGATGATTCATCCCTTGTACATATTATAACATTACTAGTAAGTATAAATTTAAGGGGTTGGTCTATCCCTGAAGGGTAAGGTGCCAAAAAATCCAATCCCAATAGATACATGGAACATCTTTGGGGGTTGATTTTTGACATTGATCTGAATATCACACATGTAAAATTTCATTGTAAATATGAGACTATTACACTTTATTAAAGTTTAAAATTATTCAAAACTTTTTACATTGTAACTAATTTTGGCTATCACAAAATGAATATGACATTTTCCAATTTGAACCTCCTCCATAACCTGATGGATCTATCTCCATTCAATCCAACTATATAGGATCCCCTAAAATAATTTGTAATTATTATATTTTTAGTTAATTTTATCCATTAAAAAATATAATGTTTTATTATTATTTGTGTATTTTATGTTTTTAATATCAATCCTATCATAGAGTTTCAAGATTTTTGATAGTCCATTATTAGGGAAAACAAAAAATTTATCTGAGTTCCTTGGGGAGATTTCATCACTTCTTCTTATAAAGGACATATTTTAATCTCATCTACACCTTTGACCTCCCTATATATGAGTGGGGATTTTTCCTTATAATGTTTCATATTGGGAGTTTTTATATCTTTTATTAATCGTTATGGGTTGTGGAAAAGTTCTTAAAAACATCCTTTATTGTTTTTTTGAAAAAAAAAGAATAAATTTTACCCCAGATTTTTTGAAAAAGTACTCCATATCTTCTTATGTATAGTCAATTATTGGATTTATCCCCTTCATCATAGCAGAATATTAGATATTAATATAATTTTTAACTAGGAAGAAGACCCATTTAATTTCATGATATGATATTGAGATTTAGAAATATATATTTATAGATTTGATTGGATCCAAATACCATGCCACATTATTGGTGGACCCCTCAGAGAGAGAAAATGGATATGGTAGAAGTGACTTGGTATGGTAGGGGGAAAAATCTATATGCAAACACTTTTGAATTATGTTTCATCTATCTTAATATATTTTTCTATCCTAAATAATCCGTAAGATAGATCACCATGGTTTTAGAGACATCATAAATAGATAATAAACATTTTATATGGACCATTATATCAAGAGGAGTTTTTTTACAAAAGGAGGAAATATGATAATATATATTTCATGTTCCTTAATTTCATTTTTGGTGAAGAATCAGATTTATAATTTTTGTAGTGATAACAGAAATGAAACTAGATGACTGGTAAATATATTTTTATAGAGAATATATTTTGGAGGATTAATGATATATACTAGATGGTCCACTTGATTCTTTACGTAGTGGAAATACATTATTTATCGCAATGATATGAGTGATACAATTTTTCATGACTATGAAATACCTACTATTTCTCTCTATCATGATATAATTTGTGTTTTATAGGCCATCTTATTTAAATTAATAATTGTTTTGGCATAGATCCCATTAGCTATCACCATCGAAATTTTATTTAGAGATAAATAAGTATACCTTTTAAGTGTAATAACACAACTAGTGGTTATGAAATGTATTGATTTAGTGTTTTCCCTAATCATTTGATATCGTCATTACATTAATGGGTCACACCATTTTTCATAAATATTATAAATGGAAAACCATTTCATTTAGGGAGTTGGTTGATATTATGATACAATTTGTGAAATTAATTTATTCCACTTAACTTTGAAAAGTTTTGAGGAGGGGTGTGTGAAGAATATTTTTTCAATTTTCAGGATCTACATCAATTCCACGTTGAAGGACTAAAACCTAAAAAAGTTTCCCATAGGTTCACCCAAATGTGAATATTGTAGTTTCCAGGTGAGGATATCCCTATATAGATTTTAATTACCATATTAGGATCATTGAAATGATTATTACACAGACTATACTTCACCAACCAATTTCCCACAAAAAAATTACACCATAATAATAATGAGAGGATTAAATATTTAATTTATTTTCAAATGATATAATCCCATAAAATTTTTCCCACCAAAATGGTATAAAATAATTTCCTCACATTATTTTCAGTGTCTAAAATCCATGATCTAATCAATCAAAATTTCAATGTTCATTTAATTTTATTTTATCATTAATATTCATCCATTATGGATCTGGATTATAATATTGGCATAGAATAAATTTGTAAGTCCATGTTAAATATTAAAAGATAAAATATTGGGTTGTGGTTATTGAGGAGTAAGAATACAATATAATATCATATTTTTCTATTACTCTTAAACAATGTACAATATTGGAAAACCATCTAGGGTTTTTAATTTTGCTCAAATATCTCTTAAATTGTTTATCATGCTTAACCTCCACCATGGTTATAATATGGATGCATCCCTCTTTTGGATTGATTATAAAAATGATACTATGTTGTGATACCCATGATACACTAAAAAAATTGGGATCTCAACCCTATATCATTTTATATCTAAACAAAAATGGGTCTTGAGGATTCATCAAGAATGATTTAGATTTATACAATTTATTTTGGAGTAATTTACACACTAATAACTGTTTGATAAATGTCTTAATTGGTTACGAAATATGCATGCATTAGATAATAAATTGTTTTTCTAAAACCTATATTAATTTCTTATAGATCATCAATGATATCCCCCTATAAATTTTATGAAGTGAATTATTCTTACTATGTAGATATTTTTCAATGGGCACATTAATTCTATGCCAATATCATTTAGGGCATTACAGTTGAGGGAACATTTTATTGATAATGACCATTAAATATAAAAAGAAAATTCATAAATATATCTCTCCACTATACCTATATCATTAACTTTCCAGGAAGTATTATTCTATTTAACAGAATATTTGAGGACAATTATATATCAGTAAACATGGTCTTCTGGTTGGTTTTAACTATAAGAGGTTTTACCCAAATATAATGAATGGGTCAAAATCATGTTAAAAGGGTGTGGGGTGTAATTATGATCAAATACATGTATTCATTATTGAGAAAGTGTTTTCTTCCTACAGAATTGTGGTTTAGATTGGAGAAAAAAGAGGTATTCTATGTATTTCTATATTATATTAATAGAGTGAATGGGAAATAGGAAACATCATTTCATGTATTTCATGGAATAATAATGGAATTTGTTTCTATTAGGAGCTATCAATTGTTTTTTTCAGAATTTGTTGATGTTTTTCATTTATTTTATTATTACCATGAATTAATGTACTTTATTATTTATTCTTTTAAAGAGAAACTATCTCAATGAGTTGCTAATATATTCTATATGATAAAATAGATCAACAATTGGAGACATGATGATAGAAATACAAAATGCATATAAATCTAGGGATAGAAATGAACTGTGCTCAATTAAATTTCCTATCTAATGACCATGAATTCCATTTTAGAGTATATATATTCAAATAAGGTTCTATATATAAAATTTCCAATGGTTTTCTCTCAATTTTATCATATCCTTAGATTGTTATATTCAAACAGTTAAGGTCATCCTCTTTTAATTTTAGTTTTTGAAGGGTTTAAGATTGTATAAGGTTATTCCAAAACAATTATTAACTAAGTACTTATTAATATCAAATAAATTGAGTTTTTAATCCATATAGATGGGGATAATGGTATTTCGTATCATGTTTAGTCATTTTTCCTCTATATAGGAAATTATAATGTGATTATTTTAAATATTTATTAATGATTTATACATCTAATCTATATTCACCAAAGATTCAAATTCATTCATTTTCATTTTTGATTTTAAAAGGACCTCTCTAATTTCCTTATATATGTGAAGAGTGTCCATTATTATTATTGTAGATGAACTATAGAAATGTGATTCAACAAAATATATTTTATGCATAGTGTTGTAAGATTTATTTATTATATCAGTTTATGTATTTGACATTATATTTATTAACAACACAAAATTCAAGGAAGTGGTTCAAATGTTATTTTTTATCCTCATTAAAATTACACCCAAAACCTATGATATTGTATAACTATTGATTAATTGACCAGATTACTGGATAGATGGATTGGATCCCGATGAGACCCTAAGGGCACTGGATTTGGTTGCCACATTGATCATGCTTATGGAATCACCATTCATAAGATTTATCTATTAAAGATTACATGTTACATGATATCTAAAATAATTAGTGTTCCATGGAATGTTCTTCCTTGGTCTACTTTTCATTGAGCATTGTAATATAAATCTATATCATATATTTATTTTGTTCCTTCATGAAAATCATCCAATTATATGAAATTCAATTTTCAATATTACTTATTATAATCTATGGGGTTTTTTGTTTTTTTTGGTGCTTCTCATCATCCAAATACCAGAATCATATATTCCACTAGGATATAGATTGGATTATGGATCCATGGGGGTAGTTCATTATGTAATTTGTTGTGTTAAAGATGGTTTCATTGTATTTTAAACAAAATTGATCATGAAAATAGATCTAATATGGCCCTATATGGATTTAAGATCAAGAATTCATTATCCA
Organism: Viscum album; assembly: GCA_963277665.1. Classification (NCBI taxonomy): domain Eukaryota; kingdom Viridiplantae; phylum Streptophyta; class Magnoliopsida; order Santalales; family Viscaceae; genus Viscum; species Viscum album. Next base: position 1,198,001,204 of record OY728139.1, read on the forward strand.
ATTATCCTCATATTATGTTATGTAATTGAGTAAACAACTTTTGGGAAAGAAATTTTAAAATATTTGTGAAATTAACTTTCTTACTTTTACCACTCTCTTTCTTCATCATGAGGGTAGAAATATACTTGGGTCAGATGTACTCATTTTGTATTCAAAGTTAATTTTCAGTTATATACCTATATTTTGAGTTTATCCTTGTTGGGGATACATTTTTGAATAGTTTTTCTGAACATTTGGCATACATGGAAGTAACTGAAGTGTCTATGAAGTCCCTTTTAATTATAATTTTTGGGAATCTTTAGATATGTTATTCTTATATCTTCCATAAATGAGATAATGAAATATGAAACTTACTTCGTCCATAAAGAGAATAAGTGTTTCTTCATATCCCCAAATCTATATCCTCCCTCTTTCCATTATATATATTTCATTATGTGGTTTTCACATGTCTGTTATTATTTAATTTGTCATGTTTTATTTAGTATTTCTTCTTATAATAGGAAAATTTAGGGAGTTGGTCCAAACATTACTATCCACTTAGATGAGAATCTAGTATCTTTATTTTATAGAGATATTTCTAATCATGATTTATATATGGATATAAGAAGACTGTATTACAATAGATTTAATATATTTGTGAATTCTTAGATTATCATTATGTATTTATATGATATTATCATGTTAACTAATTCTTCCAATAAATTCCCTGATTTTAATATATAAATATTTTCATTGGGAAATAATTTCTCCACAGAGTACTCCCTGATTTTCCAAAGGATAAAAATTTTAGTGATTCACCTAGTTTTTATTTTCAATTAGCTATACTGTAAACATGTAATTATATTATTAAATTTTAAATTGAATGTATATCATAATTATTAATGACAGTTATCTTAGGGATATATCAACCTAGATGGTTGGTTATATTACTAATGGAATGTTGTCCCTTTCATTTTTGGGGTTATGCACTTGATCCATTATTCCACATAATGTTCACGGGTTCCTATCATTGTGAAAAAAATGGAAGAAAAATTAGTTCTATGCAACTCAAAGATCATTATATCATTATATATTGGAATGATGGTATTTTTAATGATTGTATTGGAGGAAAAGAATTGTATCTTTTTGGATATTTCCATTTATTATGTTTTATAGGTGATTAGTTTTCTCTAATATTCATTAGTCAAGTGGATAGTCTCTTAATCATTTTCCCTTATGATATTTCTACTCCAAATATGGAACTTATCCTCTATGAATTTCTTCAGTAGTACATGGATGATAGTTTTCATAGGGAAAACTCGGTGATCCCCAATGAAAAAAGTAAATCGAATATATTATCATGTAATTTATCCATTTTTATAATGTTTTACTCATTCACATTAGGAGTTTCCTTCTATTATTTTTGATCAATTAGAGGTTTATATTTATCTTCCTATAGAACATCTTCATTATGAAGTGTAATCCCTCAGTAACTCAATGTAATATTTCTCTAAATCCACTAATTTTCATTAATGTAAAATGAGTTCCTTCATGCCTTTGAGATAATTGTTTACTTAAGTGGTGTTAAAAAATACCCATAGGTACCTCAAGTTAAATCATTATTCATCAATATTATTTTATTAATAATATTCATCTATAAATAAATAACCATCATATACACTATATTTGTTAGTCATGTTAAATTCTTTTTTAAAGGGGATAACAACATTTTAAGATATACATTACCACTAATTTATAATAATGTTCATATTTTGATACTTGTTAAATTAATCTACAAGATATGTGATTATGATAGTGTTCCTACAAAATTTTATAAATCAACAATTAAAAGGAGATATTTTCTTGTCATTGTAAGTGAGTTCCCATCCTTGAAAAGATATATTCCTATAAATGTTATTACAACATTGATTCATCCTTTTTTAACCACATTGGGGGAGTTTGTAGTTAAGGATAATGGGGTTAATATTTTCTCAAAATATTAATATGTTTATTCAAATGATCAGGTTTTAATATAGTCAACACGTCATTTTGGGTCCCCATTGAATGGTTTGTGTTTTTATGGATGTTTAATATTTTTTATTTTAGGCCTGTATTATTGAGTACATCAAATGAACTTCATATTTTATAGGTATCTTCATAATTTCAAACCTCAATCAACGGTGAACCACCATTGTGATGGGTTGGATTTAATATTTCTTTCCATTATTTTGTTTTACCACATTTCCATAAGAGTAAATTCTTGGATTAGCCTATCGATTAAATGAAGAAAATAATATTGCCTCTTTTGAGCCATTGAGGTAGTGTGAGTTTGCTGAGTTGGTTTATGAGTAGCTACTCATGAGATGTATATATGGTAAAATTTCACTACATATCTTTATTACACAATCTAATATCAAAAGTGTTGAGTTAAAATTGAAATCTATAAAACCATAAATTTTGAGAAAACATTTTTGAATTGAAGGGCACATACTTCCCTTATCATTTAATTCATGTTTTGGGTGAGGCATCCACAATAATTCCCTAGATAATTGAAATAATATCCCCATCTGTGTACTAGAGAAGATCAAATTTTTTCCCAAATTCGGGGCTTATGGATATCAAAATGATATATAGCTCAACTTATTTACATATCTAATTAAATTAGTGACTTTTTATTCAAATCAAGTATATTTTATTCACAAAAAATTTAAATGACTGAGGGTTGCACATAGATTGGGTTTTGAGGTAGGGTTTCCTCAATTAATGTGAAAAAAGGGATAATACGTGAACAATACATAGACTTCGTAAACCATATTAAATTAGTTTTGTATACTATTTAAATAAATAAACATCTAGTTTATCCTCTAGAATTAATTACTTATATGTATATATTTTTCATAGGATAATAATTTCTAGGGAACCACCACTAGAAATTTATGCTATAGTCATAGTTTCAAACCATGGAAATAGGTTATACCCATGGTTCAACAGACTATGGAGGGTATTGGTTTGGCTATAGGGCAGGACCTATAGCCAAAGTTTAAAACTATGGCAGAACATTAAACCACACAAGGCATAAAAAAATATTTCAAAACTGTGGCTATATAGATTTAGCCATGGCTTAAAACCATGGAAATATGCCTACAAACACAGTTTAAAAATGTGGCTCTAGGGCTTTACATTTCATAAAAAAAATTCCCCCACAGCACCCCCCTGAACAGCCACCCATGCTCCCCCCTGCACCCCTATGCCACCCCAAGACAACCCCATTTCACCCCAACATAGACCCTTGAAACCCCATTCCCCCTCGATAGCCCCCTGGCACCATCATGAACACACCTTGGACAACCCCTTTCACCCCTGGAAATCCCCCTTGCACACCACTATAATGTTCTGGAGCACCCTATTCCCCCTGGAAAGCCGCCATAGACCCCCTAGACATCCCTTGCACCCCCTAGAAAACCCCCTTGCACCCTTGGATAGCCTCTGGATCCCACATGACCCCCTCCCCTCTCACTCCCATACCCCCGATACATCCCCCGTCACACTCCCATGGATAGCCCTTGCACCCCCTAGACAGCCCCCTTGCACCACCTGGATTTCCCTTGCACCCCCCGGGATAGCCCCCTTGCACCCACATGACAACTCCCAAGACAACCCTTACACCCACTAGTTATCCCCCTATACCACAATTCCCCCAATAAAACCCCCTTTCAACCCCCTAGACAAACCCTTTACCCCCTCCCACACCCCCACTCATGCAGTAGTGCACCATTACCCCCCCCCCCCCCCAGGCATCCCCCTTTCACACCCGGACAACCCCATTGCACACCTTGGTACATCCCCCCCCCCACCTGTACACCCCCAGTACATCCCCCCCCCCCACACACAAACCACCATATCCTCCAAGGTAGAACCCTTTCACCCCATAGAGAGCCCCCCTTCACCCCATGCCCTTTAAGTAACCCCTTTCACCGCCCCTAGATAGCCACCTTCCTCCACCCCCACTCCTGTAGTATTCACCCCATCCCGTAACCCCCTTATGAGTCAAAAAAGTCATTGGATATTCTCATGGTGTCTCAAATGAGAGAATATGGGGTAAGGATTGAAATGGAAAACATAAATCCAATAATGTCTAACAAGCTATATAAACATAAACTACCACTGTGAGTTTTCACATATAGCCCTCCTCTATTGGAAGAGTTTTATTTCAAAACCATGACTTTTTTATCAATCGAAACAATTATTTTATCAAACACTTGATCAAGAATAGCTATTTAACATAAACAATCAAAATAAAGAAGGCTATAAAATGGAATTTAAAAAATTCTTGAATTAAAGAGTCTAAAAGAGGGACTCTACATCAATGGATTCCAGTCACACACAAGAGGGTATTTATATATATACTCACAGGCATAAACATGGGCTATGTTTTGTTATTGGTTCTCTAAATAGAATATCTCCCTATCCACAGACATATCATATCGTGTGAATGTATAAACACATAAAATCTAGTTCTTGTGAAGTCATTGAGACAACTACCCTAAAAAATTATTGATATCTAACAAAGAATATATTTTTTCTTATGAAAAAACAATTGTTGAGATACACACTGATCACTCAAAAATAGATTATAGATCACATAACCTAGCTTATATCATTCAATTTTCATAATACAAAAAATAAGAGAGAAAGACAAAGGTTGAATGCTACCCCTAAAATCATTCAAGAAGAATTGGAATACCTAAAACAAGTTCTTAAATAACGCATATAGTAATATAATAGATAAAATAATGTGTTAATGTTTTGGATTCCATGCATCCCATGCATGAAGTGTACTTAATTAAATTGATTTGATGAATCTTGAATATGCGATTTGATATTATGAATGTCCTATATTAAATAAAATATTTAAGAACATTATGTGCACCTCTGGCATGCATTTTATTGAAGTCATTACATTAGATATAATGAATTGTAGACCAAGAATTGATTCACTAATTAAGTTGGTCATTACATGTTATCAAAATTAATTGATCATGTTATATAGACAAATTCAATTCTTTTCTAAGATACTTTAAGTATACACAATAAAATCTGAAATTACAAGATATTGGAAGAAGATTAAATATTATCCTATGGCGGATTAAGCCTTCATTATTTGTTTAATCTTAACCACATGTTGTGATGCATAGCGTGAAATTATCAGGCTGTGTTTCCATTTTACTACAAAACTATTTATAAAAAAATTAATCCATTGATAAACATTGCTTTATACAAATGTAACACATCATTTGGACCAAAAGAGAATGCTCTTACATCATCTAATAATTAATTCATTGGTATAGTTAAAACCTAAATGATAAAATCATTAAATATTAAATAAGAACATGTGATTATGTTATGAGTAGAAACAAATCTATTACCTTTGACTTTATCCAAGTAACAAATTCATTGTTGTGTAACAATTCCTTCCTCTTACTAGATTGAGAGGGATTTCACTTTTTTATCATTTCTAAATGTTTAATACCAATATGAAAGAATATTAATGTTAGATGATATGAAGAAATAACAAATTGACTAAAAATCTTATTTTTTTAGTTTACTTACTTTATATAATCATCAAAAGAACCACAATTGAATAATACTGTTCGATGAGACATTTTCCACTCTTCCCTGCTTAAAGTACAAAATGAGTACGATCTAGATAACCCTCTTTTTAGGGGCAGTGAATGATTTTCTAGCTCAACGGGATCATATTGCTCATATTCAGTTCTCATTAGTCGATTAGACCTCATAGTGACGTTATCCAAGTATGATTGACATAAAACCATACATTCTTGTGATAAATAAAATTTCAGAGTAGAGCCTTCGGGGTGATATTTATTTCTGACATAAAATTTCAGTGTAAAAATCATTCTTTCTGTAGGATACAACCACTGACTCGAAACAAGACTCCCAAAAAACGTCTATGGGATGATACATAGTCATACAAAACATACATGTGAAAAATAACGGTGGGAAAATTATCTCCATGTCACGAAGAATAATCAGTGCATCTCTCTGCAAATTTTTTAACATTACTTTTGTTCTGTCTGTTGGCACAAAGGCCTCGATAAAAATGACATAACTTGATCACATCAACTCTAACATTAAGGGAATATAAATGCCAAATGGAAATAGTAATCAACCAATGTAACATGACATGGTAATCATGTGTTTTAAGAGATTTTAGTTTCACATCTTGTGTATTCACCCTTTTTGATATATTGATGGAATAACCATCTAGATCCCTTAATCCTTCTATGACCTGAAGTAATTGATTCTTCTCAACATATGTCATTGAATAATAGGCAATAGGTAATTTCCACTTATTTTGACCAATTAACTTAGGATACTATTTTTCTCTAAAACCGCAATCCATCAGATCACGACAAGACTACAAATCTTCTATGTTTTTTCCTTTTACATTTTAAATAGTAGAAAGTAACATCTCACAAATGTCATTATCGATATTCATTACATCCAATAAATGACGTAATAAATTCAATGACCAATACGGTAACTCAAATAATATGATTTTCTTTCTCCAATTTCTATTGAAATTCAAACAAACAAGTTTTCACATTCTAATATTTTATTGCCTTTTGACAAGAATATAATTTAAATCATCATGTTCTTTAACAATAACATTCTCGGACATTCGTTGAGATGTCTCAACTGTCTCAATGGAATTATCGAACAAACTTCGATTTTTCCTATATGGAAGATCCATTAGTTAAAATTGTCAATTCCATATAAACCTGAATGTTCATTGAAACATGAATATATGGAAATGTGTATTTTTAATTTAAATAGGGCAGTACAATTTCCCTTTATTACATTAAGAAGACATCATTTTGTTGGCATGGAAATCCTTCATCGTCCATAATAATGCGGCCCCAAACATAATGTACTCTTTTTTGAATACATCATATACAGGGCCACCAGCAATCCAATTCACTTTTAACTCCCTTATTAATGGATGCAAGTATATATCAATATCAGTTCATGGATCACTGGGTCCTTATATCAATCTACTCATGTTAATAAATTCCTTCTTCATATGCATCCATGAAGGAAAGTTATAAATGTGACTGAAAATAGGCCATCTACTGTCTACAGTATGCATTTGAAAAAATGGGTTGAAAACATCACAAGATAATACTAAACTAACATTTTGTGGGTCAGCTAAAAAATCAGGATTTTAACTATCAAATTTCAGAAAAGCCAACCTATCTGCAGGATGCACTATTTCATCATTATCTTTATTTATATCATCATTATTCCATCTCATATTCTTTTCCATTTTTTTTGACATAAAATGTTTTTGAATCTTTGGAATTAAATTTCAGTGCCATATCAATTTCTCTAGTATCCAAGATTTCATTCCATTTTATTAGTCTTCCACCTTGATTTTCCACCTTATTTTCATGAACTCACTGATGGATTTTCCTTCTAGAACAGATAACAATTTTTGGGGAAAGAATGAATCTTAATATATTAAAATCCAAAATTTTAAACCAAATTTTATTATATTTAATCATTTTATGAAATAAATGCATCATTGGGCAGTTAATCATTAATAAATGTAAGAGAGATAGTCAATTACATTATTACTAAATCCATAAATTGTGTTTGAATTATTTATCGCATTAAAAACTCATGTTTGCTTATTATTTTCAGATGCCTGATATACTGGGGTATCTGTATCATCCATCATCTTTCTAACACTCTCTTCATCATCATCCTCGTGATTAATCATTGAGAAATGTGTTCCAGAATTCATTTCCTATTGCACTGGTCTACATGAGGATCTGGCTTCAGAAACAAATTTAAACTAATCAAAAATAAGATTTTTCGTTCTAATCCTTTCCTCTAAATCGATGTCGCTCACCACTTTCACTTATTCTACATTGTGATACCACACAAGATAATGTTTTGGGAAACCTTCTTTATTGATATGGTGACTCACATCCTTGATAGTTAACCAAGGTCTTACAACATAATCAAAACATGGGCATCAAATCAATAATCCATTTGAATCATTAGTGAATGAAAAGTCCAATAAATATTGTTTCTCTTTCTGTAATTCATCAGTGATCTGATCAGCATTTTTATCCAGTATGTATCTATTCTGAGGCATATAAACATAAATTAAGTAAATAATTATGAAAATCAGTTAAAAGTATATCTATTGTTTCATGAGATAATAAGTAACCATCAATAACATGTCAATAAAAAAATAATAACCAATATTATGGTTAAGGTAAATGATAAATTTTCAAATTATAAAAAATCATGAATTGTCACTCCTTTATATGGCCACATATGATTGTTTTGTTGTACTTCCAACACCCACATTAAAACCTAGATGTTTGAAAAATGACCTATTATAATTTTTATAGAATTATCTGATGGACACCCCCCTCATAGATACCCCTCCCCCCAGACCCCCTCCCCCTGGACACCCCCTAGACAACTCCCCTCCCCCTGCACCCACACACCCCATTCCCCACTAGACATCCCCCTTGCACCTCCTAGATAGGCCCTTGCACCGACATACCTAGACAACCCTTGTACCCTTCTGTATAGCCCCCTTTCACCCCCTGGACAACCCCTTGGACAACCCTTGCACCCACGGGACATCCCTCATGCACCCCCATGCCCCATGGACAACCCCCTTCCCACCAACCAGACACCCCCTTAACTCCACACCCTTACCCCCACTCATGCAGTAGAGCACCATCCCACACCACCGGATAGCCCCCTTTCACCCCCCGGATAGCCCCCTTGCACCCTATGGTACTACTCTCCCACCCACACCCACACCCTCATGCCACCCTGGATAGCCCCATTACACCCCGGGGCATCCCCCCTTCACACCATGCCAACTGGACAACCCCCATGAACCCCCTGGATAGCCCCTCCACCCCAAACTTTTATAGTAGCCTGTCTCCCCTCCCTACACCCCCTTGCAGCCCCCTCCCTGGATAGACCCCCCACCACACCCCCACCACACCTTTCAGACCCTTTCCCCCTGCACACCCCCTATGAGTCAAAAAAATATTTTAAGATTCTAATGGTGTCTCAATTGATAGAATAAGGGTTAAGGATTAAAATTGAAATCATAAATGAAATAATGTCAAACAATCTTTATATGCATAAACTACTATGGTGAGGTATTGTAGAGAGCTCTCCTCTATTGTAGGGGTTTTATTAGAATACCATGAATTTATTATCAAATGAAGAAATTATTTTAACTAACACATGATCTGGAATTTCAATTTAATATAAACAAGAAGAATCAAGAAGGAAATTAAATGCAATTTAAAAAATTATTGAATTAAATAGGCTAAAAGAGATACTCTACCATAATGTATTCAAGCCACACAGAATAGGATAATTATATATATACTCAAATTCATAGGCATGAGATAAGTTTTGTTGTGTGTTCTCTGAATAGCATGCATCCATATCCACATAAAAAAAACTTATCTGGTGAAAGTAGACACACAAGAAATCCATTTATTATGACGGAATTGAGACAACTACCTGAAGAAAATTCTTCATCTATTAAAAAGGATCTTTTTTCTTATGAAAAACTATTTGGTGAGATAAACCTGCGTCAGTCAAAGATAGTTAATTGATCACATAACCGAGCATCGATCATTCATTTTTCATAATAAAAATAATAAGAGATAAATACAAAGGTTTCATGCTACCAATAAATTTATTGAAGCATAATTGTCATACGTAAAACATGTTGTTAAATAACACATAAATTAATACAATAAATAACAAATGTTTTAATGTTTTGGATTCCATGGATCCCATGCATGAGTTGTACCTAATAAAATTTATTTGATGATTCTTGAATAAGAAATTTGATATTATGAAAGTCCTATATAAAATAAAATATTGAATAAAATTATGTGCACCTCTAGAACGCATTTTATTGAGTTCATTACTTCATATAGAAGGAATTGTAGCCCACGAATTGTTTCAATAAGGAAATTGATTATTACATGTCATAAAAATTAATTAATCATTATATATATGCATCATCAATTATTTTAAAAGATATTTTAAGTGTACACAAACAAATATGAACCTACAAGCTGATGGGGGAAGATTAAATATTATCCTATAGTGAAATAAGACTTCATTAGGTGTGTATTATTTAAAATCTGTTGTTGTTCTTATCGTGACACTGCCATGATGTGTGGCCATTTTTTGTCACAACTATTTATAGAAAGTTTATGTCTGCTGAAAACCATTACAATACAATCACGTACCACACCAATTTGACCAAAATAAAATGCTCTTAGATCATCTGATACTTCATTCATTGACAGAGTTAAAACCTATGAGATAACAACATTGAATATTAAATACAGACATGTGATTATGTTATGAGATGGAAAAAACAATTACCATTGACTTTAACCATGAAGAAAATTCATTGTTGTGCAATAGTTCCTCTTAATAGATAGAGAGGGATGTCACTTTTTTATAATTTCTGAATGTTTTCTACAAATATGAAAGCATAAAAAATTCATAAGATATGAAGAAATAACATATTGAAAAAAAATCATAAATATTAGTTTACTTACTTGATATTATCATCAAGCACACAAGAGTTGAATAATGTTGTTTCATGATCAATTTACCCCTCTTCCCAGCATAAATTACACAATGAGTATGATCCAGATATCCCCCTATTTCGGGTAGTGAGGTAAATGTATGCTCAATGGGATCATATTGCTCATCTTCTGTTCTCATTAGTCGATTATACCACATAGTGACGTTATCCAAGTATCATGGACATAAATCCATGCATTCTTGTGAGAAATAAAAATTCAAAATAGAGCCTTCAGGAGGATATTTATTTCTCACATAAGATTTCAATGTAAAAATCATTCCTTCTATAGGATAAATCCACCAACTCAAAAGAGGACCACCAAAATGAACTTCTGTGGGAAGATTATCATTCATATTTTACATATATATCAAAAATATTGGTTGTAAAATTATCTACATGTCACAAATAATAATTGGTGCATCTCTCTGCAATTTCTGAAAAACACTTCTGATCAGTCTTTTTGCACAAATACCTTGTTAAAAATGACAGAACATAATCAAAGAAACTCTAAAATTATGTGAATTTAAATGAAAAATAGTAATAGGAATCATCTAATGTAACAAGTCATGATTTAAATGGGTTTTAAGATATTTTAGATTAAAATCATGTGTATTAACCCTTTTCAAAATATTACATGAATAACCATCTGGAACTATCAAACCTTCTAAGACCAGAATAAATTGTTTCTTCTCCACAATTTTCATTGAATAATAGACAATAGGGACTTTCAACTTATTTTGACCAATTCACTCAGGGTAATGTTTTTATCTTATACCCCAATCAATAAAATCACGACGAGACCAAAAATCAACTTTTTTTTGGATTTGATATTTAAAATAGTAGCTACTAAAAACTCAATAATGTTTTTCTCGATATTCATTACATCCAAACAATTATGCAATAAATATGATGACCAATACCGTAACTGAAATAATACTATTTTATTTCTACAATTGCTATTGTAATTCTAACTAACATGTTTTTTCTTTCTAATATTTGATAGACTTTTTCCAAGAACATAATTCACATCATCAAGTTCTTTAACAATATCATTCTTTAACATTCATTGAGTTGTCTCATCTATCTCGATGGATTTATCGAACTATCATTGATTTTTCATTTATATATGATCCATCGGTAGAAATCGTAGATTCCCTTTGAAGCATAAAGTTAGTACTCCAACCAAACATAATTTTGTAGGCAGGTAAATCCTTTATTGTCCCTAATAAGGCGACACAGAACATAAAGTACTCCTTCCAGAATGCATCGTACGGTTGTGAAACAACAACACAAAGCTCTTATAACTTCTCTATTAATGGCAGCATGTATATATCAATATAATTTCTAGGATCACTAGGTCCATATATCAATATTATCATCATAATAAATGGCTTCTTCATACACATCCTTGGTGGAAAGTCAAAAATGTGAATGAAAATTGGCAAAGTACTGTGTGCATTGTGAATTTGAAAAAATGGGTTGAAACCCTCACAGGATAATCCTAATCAAACATTTAATGGGATAGTTATAAAATTATGATGTAGCCTATCAAATTTCTTCCTATCCAACCCATCTGTAGGATGCACTACTTCATTATTATATTTATTTATTTCATCTTCATTCCAAATCATATTCTTTTTCATTTGTTCTGACATAAACTTTTTTTAAAGCTTGGTAATTTATGGTAAGTTCCACATCACTTTATCTAGTATGTGAGATTTCATTCCATCATTATTACTCTTCCTCCTTGATGTGCCACATTTTTTCCACTAAATCCACTCTACATTTTCATTCCAGAACAGACAAAAATCATTTGGGCAAGAATGAATCCTAATAGATGAAAATCAAAATATGCCAACCAACATTGATGACATGTATTCATTTTCTGAAATACAAGCATAATCAGGAAGTAAATCATAAATTAATTTATTAGAGATAGTCAACCAAAGTATTACAAAATCCATACATGGTTTTTTCATTATAAAATTTCATTAAAAACTCTTGTTTGCTAATTTTCTCGCATGCTTGATATTTTGGGGTACTTGTAACTTCCATCATCTTTCTGACACTCTCAACGTCATCATCCTTATTAATAATCAAAAACTTTTTTTTAGAATTCATTTCTTCTTTCACTAGTCTGCATGAGATGCGAGATTCCGAAAAAAGGAAACCGACCAGAAATCATATTTTTTTATTCCAATCCTTTCTGCTAAATCGATGACATTCACCACCTGAACATTTTCTCCATTGTTATACCACACATGATAATTTTTTTGGAAAGCTTGTTTAGTGATATAGTAACTCACTTCCTTGGGAGTTAACCATGGTCTTCCAAATCAATCAAATCATGGCCATCGAATCAATCTTCTATATGAATCATTAGTGAATGCAAATTCCATGAAGCATCAGAACTCATTCTAAAATTCATTAGTGATCTGATCAACATTGAACATCCAGTATATATCTATTCCAAGGAATATAAATATAAATTAAATAAATAATCAATAAAATGACTTAACATTATATTTATTGTTTTATAAGAAACTAAGTAACCATTAATAACATGTCAATAAAAATCATAAACAATATTATAGTTAAGGGAATTAATAAATATTTAAAATTATAAAAAATCATGAATAGTTACTTCATTCTGTGACCACATAAGATTGTTTTGGCGTACATAAAACACCCACATTAAAACCTAAATGTTTAAATAATGATGTATTATGTTTTTTATAGAATAATCAGATAGACCCCCCCTCTTGGACACCCCTCCCCCTGGACCCCCCCCCCCCCCCCCCGTCCTGGAAACCCACGGAACTACCCTCTCCCCCTACACCCCCATACCCCTTGCCCCCCTCCATTTCCCATGAATGATTCTCCCCCAGCCCCCCTTCACGCAACCCACACTCCTACTATTTCGCACCCCCACCCCAGACAACCACATTGCACCCCCCAGATAGCCCCCTTAAACCCCCTATACAGCCACCCCCCACACAACCCCATGCCCCCTGGACAGCCCCAATGCACCCCCTAGAGAGCCTCCTACACCCCATGCCCCCATGGAAATCCCCCTTGCACCCCCCTCGACTTCCACCCCCCCCCCCCCCCCACACCCCCAAACCTATTCTAGCCCCCCCCCCCCTCTTTGCACCCCTCCCCCTACTCCCTCCTAGACAGACCCCCAGCACACCCCCACCCAACCATGCTCATCCCATGCACACCCCCCTGTGAGTCAAAAAAATATATTTGGAGATGCTCATGGTGTCTAAAATGATAGAATATGGGGTAATGATTAAAATGGAAAACATAAATGTAATAATGTAAAACAATATATATATATAGGCATACACTGCCACTATGTGTTTTCATGGATAGCACTCCTTTATGGATGAGTTTTATTAAAAACCCATGACTTGCTTATAAAAAAACATTTATTTTAACTAACAGTTGATCAAGACTTGAAATTTAATATAATCAACAATAATCAAGAAGGCTGTTAAATTCAATTTAAAAAATTCTTGAATTAATGTGGCTAAAAGAGGGACTCTACCTTAAAGGAGTCAAGCCACACACAAGAGGATATTTATATATATATGCTCAAATGCATAAGCAAGGGCTATTTTTTTGTTGGTTCTACGAATAGAATGAATCCCTATCCACAGACACAACCTATCATGTGAAAGCATACCTAAAAGAAATCATGTTCTTGAGAAGACATTGAGACAACTACCCACAAAAAATTCATGATATCTAATAAAGAATCTTTTTGCATATGAAATAATATTTGGTGAGACACACATGGGTCACTAAAAGATCATGAATATATCATACAACCTAGCTTAGATAATTTACTTTTCATAATATATAAAATAATATATAATTAAAAAGGTTGCATGCTACCCATAAATTCATGCAAGCATAATTGACAAACCTAAAATGAGTTATTAAATTATACATAAATGGATATAATATATAAACAAATGTGTTCATTTTTTGGATTCCATGCATACCATGATGAAGTGTACCTAATTAAATTTATTTCATGATTCATGAATAAGTGGCTTGATTTTAAGAAAGTACATTATAAAATAAAATTTTTTAAAACCTGTTCACCTCTTGAATGAATTTTATTGAGGTCATTACTTCATATAGAAAGAATTGTATCAAAAGAATTGTTTCACCAAGGCAATTGGTCATTACATGTTATCAAAATTAATTGAACATGGTATATAGACATATTCAATTCTTTTCTAAAATAATTTTTGTATACACAATCAAATTCGAAACCTACAAGCTACTAGAGGAAGATTAAATAATATCCTATAGTGGGTTTATCCTTCATTAGGTGTATAGTATTAAAAATAAGTTGTGGCACTTATCGTGACACTATCATGAAGTGTTGCCATTTTTTTGAAATTATATTTATATCAAATTTAAATCTATTTAAAACCATTGATTTACAATCATGTACCAAATCATTAGGACCAAAAGGCAATGCTCTTACATCATCTGATAAATCATACATTGGTAGAGATAAAACAAATAAGATACAGACATTGAATTTTAAACATAGACATGTGATATTGTTATGAGAATGGAAAAAAATTACCATTGACTTTAACCATGCAACAAATTCAATGTTGTGAAATAGTTCTTTCCTCTTAATAGATTGAGAGGGATGCCACTTTTTTATAATTTCTAAATGTTATCTACAAATATGAATTCTCAAAAAATTTAGAAGATATGAATAAATAACATATTGAAAAAAAATTAATATTCATTAGTTTACATACTTTATATAATCATCAAGCACACAACAGTTGAATAATACTATTCGATGAGCCATTTCCCACAATTCCCTGCTTAATGTAAAAAAAATGTATGATCTTGATATACCCCCTATTTGGGACAATGAAGGAAATGCAGGCTCAATGGGATCATATTGCTCATCTTCAGTTCCTATTAGTCGATTAGACCTCATTGTGATGTTATCCAAGTATGATGAACATAAATGCATGCATTATTGAGCTAAATAAAATTTAACAATAGAGATTTTGGGGTTATATTTCTTTCTCACATAAGATTTCTATGTATAAATCATACTTTCTATAGTATACATCAACAAACTCAAAACATGACCACCAAAAAGAACTTCTGTGTGAACATGCACAGTCAAATGTTACATACATGTGAAAAATTATGGTGGGAAAATTATCTCCAAGTCATAATGAATAATTGGTGCTTCTCTATGAAATTTATGAACAATACTTCATATTAGTCTTTGGTCATAATGGCCTCTATAAAAATGACATAACTTAATAACAACAACTCTAACATTATGGGATGTAAATGCCGAATAGAAATATGAATCAACTTATGTAACGAGACATCATAATCATGGATTTTAAGAGATTTTAGTTTCACATCTTGTGTATTCACACCTTTCGAAGTAATACTAAAATTACCATCTGGATCCATCAAACCGTCCATGAACTGAAGAAATAGTTTTTCTCCACATTTTTCATTGAATCACAGGAAATATGGACTTTCCAGTTATTTAGAAAAATTAACTCAGGATGATGTTTCTCTCTTATAACACAATCCACAAAATCACACTGAGACCAAAAATCGTCTTTTTTTCCTTTGACATTTGAAATTTTATCAAGTAACATCTCAAAAATGTGTTTCTCGATATGAATTACAACCAAATAATGATGAAATAAATTCGATGACCAATATGGTAACACAAATAATATGATATTCTTTCTACAATTTCTATGAGAATTCAAAGTGACATGTTTTCGCTTTCTGATATATGATAGACCTTTTTCAATATCATATTTCAAATAATCATGTTCTTTAATAATATCATTCCCTAACATTGGTTAAGGTGTATCATCTGTCTCAGAATCATTATCGAACTATCTTTGATTTTTTCTTGTATGGATGATCCATCGGTAGTAATCACTGATTCCCTATAAAGCTGAAAGTTCATCGAACAATAATCTTTGGAAAGGTGTATTTTTCATACAGATAGGGCAGGATAATTTCCCTTTAGTACTCAAATCAGAAAGCAATCCGTAGGTAGGGAAATCCTTTATCATCCATAATAAAGTCACATGAAACAAAAATTACTCCTTCCTGAATGCATCGTATTCTAATGCACCAATAATCAAAATCTCCTCTATCTCCTCTATTAATGGCTGCAAGTATGTATCAATTTTATTTCCCAGAACAGTGGTTCCAGATATCAATATACTCATGATAGTAAATGGATTGTTCATACACATACATACGGATAATTATAAATGGGAATGAAAATATGCCAAGTACTGTGTGCAGTATGAATTTTCAAAAATGGGTTGAAACCATCATTGGATAATCATAATATAACATTTCTTTGGTCAGCTACAAAATCAGGATGTAACTGATCAAATTTCATCCAATCCAACCCTTCTGCAAGATGCACCATTTCGTCAATATTCTTATTTATTTCATCATCATTCCATATCTTATTATTTTGAATTTGTTCTGACATAAATTTTTTTGAAGCCTGGGAATTAATGGGAAGTGCCACTTCACTTTCTATAGTTTGCGATATTACATTACATATTTATTAGTCTTCCACCTGGATGTGCCACACCGTTTTCACTAACTCAACTCTGAATTTTTCTTCCAGAACAGAAAACAATATTTGGGGAAAGAAATAATCTTAATAGATGAAAATCCAAAATTTTCAACCAACTTTGATGGTATGTAATCATTTTCAGAAATACATACATCATCAGGCATTAAATCCTTAATAATTTTAGGAGATATAGTTGATCGTAACATTACAAAATCCATACATAGTATTTACATTATATAATCTTATTAAAAACTCATTTTTGCACATTTTTTCACATTCTTGATATACTGGAGTATTTGTATCATCCCTCAGCTTTCTAACACTTTCAATGTCATCATCCTGATTATTAGACAAAAACTCTATTCTAGTATTCATTTCCTCTTGCATAAGTTTACATGAGGGGCTGGATTCAGAAACAAAAGGAAAACGATTAGATATCAATTTTTCATACCAATACATTCCACTGAATTGATGTCATTAACCTCTTGAAATTTTCTCTATTTTGATACCAATCATGATAATTTTTTTGGAAACCGTGTTTAGTGATATGGTAACTCACTTCCTTACGAGTTATCTATGATCTTACAACACAATCAAAACCCGAGAATTGAATCAATCCACTATCTGAATCGTTAGTGAATAAAAATTCAAAGAAATATTGTAACTCATTCTAAAATTCATCAGGGATCCAATCAATGTTGTATGCCCAGTTTCTATCTATTCTGAGGCATATAAACACTAATTAAATAAATAATCATGAAAATGAATTAACATTATATGTATTATTTCATAAGATAACAAGTAACCGTCAATAAAAAATCAATAAAAAATCATCACCAATATTATGGTTAAGGGAATTCATAAATGTTTCAAATTATAAGAAATCATGATTAGTCACACCTTTATTTGACCACATAAGACTGCCTTGGTGTACTTACAACACCCACATTAAATCATACATGTTTGAACAATAACCTATTATGTTTTTTATAGAATTATATGATGGAAAACCACGTCTTGGACACCCCCCCCCCCCAGACCCTCTCCCTCCTGGACACCCCCTCGATAGCCCCCCTCCCCCTGCTCCACCACACCACATGCCCCCTCCATTCCCCCTATAGACTACTCCCCCATCCCCCTTCACCGCCCCTTGGACATCTCCACTCCACTTACACACTTTTACCGTTTACATGAACACTCCTCACCCTCATGGACACCCCTCCCCCTTGGACCCCCACAACACCTACCCCCAGCAGCCCCACACCCCCTGATCTCGGCCCCCACCTTCCTACCCACTCCTAGAAACCCCCTCTTCGTACTCCCACTACCCCTCCTTACACAATGCCCCTGGACACCCCACCCCAACCGCACCCCACACACTTACTCCCATCTCCCTATACGTCACAACCCCAGCTCACTGCCCCCACAACACCCACCCTAGACACCCCCTACTAGAAAACCCCATACCCCACACCCCCTTCCCCCTCCCCCTGAACCCCCACACCCCCTTCACACTACCCCCACCTCCCACCCCCTCCTAGATAGCCCCCTCCCCCTGCACCCCCTCCCCCTCGCAGAAAACTGCCCCCCCCCCCCAGACACCCCTGACACACTTCCCCCACAACCCCCACCCTAGACACCCCCTCCTGGACATCCCCCTCCCCCTACACCCCCTCTACCTGCACCACACCCCCTGCTCCCTTCTCACTACCCCCATACCCAACTCCCCCCATCCAGGATATACTACATCCACCTACACCCCCTGGGCCCTTCCCAACTTACTACCCCATGTAGAAACCCCCTCCCCCTGCACCCCCACCCCTTCAAACTGCACCCAACCCCCACCCTGGACACCCCACTCCTGGACAACCCCCCTCCCCCTGCACCCCCTACCCCCTTCCTATAAACTAAACCCCCCTAATAGGTCTCACGGGATTGCTCCATATATTCAAGTTGGTATATGAGAAAAAATAATGGAATTCAAAAATCATAGTAATAAAATACCTAATAGGAAAATCTATTAATAGACTTGTGAATTTTGATTCCAATAAGGTTAAACATGCCTCCAATTTGGGGAACGCAAAAAATCACACCATAAGAAATCCACTACTCATGTGAACTGTTCACCCAAAAAAAGATATTACACCAAACACATTCCCTAGTTGTAGCCCAAACATAAATAAATATTTATGATGAAACTACCTATGATGTATTATAGGAGAAACCCCACCCCATAATTATAAGGATATTATTAGAAACATTTCATCATAAAATATAGTCATAATGGTGGATTAGTAACTTCATACCATATAGATAGGATAATTATTACACAATTCCACTTAAAGGTATTTGGTCATCTTTTGGATAGGAGGTACTTCATAGGAAGAATAATCTTGGCTCCATCAATCTTATGATCATCCTCTCCCATTGGGATCTAAATTAATTAAATCCATTGAAAGGTAACTCACTTTTATCTATCAAAAACCTATTTTAATGGATCATTAAAGAGAGAGAGAGAGAGGGACCTCATAGTGATCATTAGCTAAAATGGACTACCATGATTGATAATATAAATGATAGTTGTATTTTCCATAAAAAAATAGCTTTATGGAAATAAATCCCCCTATAACACTGAAGAGGATTTGATCACTATTATTCACATTACATAATTGAATTTTTTATTATTATTATCCATGTAGATAGCATATATGATGAAAAAACAAGGATGATCACAATGATATTATATCCAACCAAAATATTTTTCTGAGTAATGTACATGATGAATGAGTTTTCACTTTGTTTAATAAGTATATTAAATATCCTATATATCCTAAAAATATTTAGATATTTCATGACAAGTCCTCAACAAAATAAAGTGTAAATTTCATGGATATATCCTAGCCAACACATAAATTATTTCACGCTCTTTCCATTGAGAATTGATGCATTGAATATGAAATTGAAATATAGAATTTGAAGAGAATCTGTATTAAGGGACATATATGTGATTTTCCAATTCTGTGATACATCATGAAGATAGACTATATATACTATCATGTGAATTTATATAAAAATTGGGTACTTATCAATCATCAATATTATATTCAACACATTTGGATAACCCAAGTCACATAAAATTATATTATCTTACCCTCAAGTATCATGGATATCATTAAAAACTTCCATTATTTTTTTAATAACTAATATTTCATGTGATATAACCTAAGGATGATATTTATGGATAAAAATATGGAAAACATGATAAAATACATATTTTGATCTACCCTATGCCTTCAAATGATTGTATTCGATGGAAAATATTCTTTCAATAATCCCTAAGTTAATCAATTCAATTTTCTTCTTTGAATGAATCATTGTATGAGAGATGAAAATTAATTCATCCTAAGAGGAATCCATACCATGAGTTGGTAGATCTAAATCTAGTATAGATGGATTTTACAAACCCCATATTACCTATATAAAAGAGGAATGGAGATAAAAAACCATCACTTGAAATTAAAATCACAGTACAACATTAAAATCCGAACATTGATTAAATAATAGGGTATGAATTACTTGCATTGATTGGAAACATCCAGAAAGAGGTAACCATAGTGACATGTCATCAGATAGGAGGGTACCACGGTCAGAGTGGTCTCAGGGGATGAGGGTGCCGATGTAAGAGAGGTCGACGGGGAGGAGGGTGTCGAGGTGAGAGAGTTTGTCAGAGAGGAGGGTGTTGTAGTGAAGAGAGGTCTAGGAGGAGTGGTCAGGAAGGGTTAGTAATTAGGGAGGTGGGAACCACTATATGGAGAGGTCGGGAAGGAGAATTTTTTAGGGAGTAGAATTCTTCGGGAAGGAGGGCCCCGCAGTGAGTAGATGTCGGGGAGGAGAATTCATCGAGAGGAGAAGTTGTCAGGGAGAGAACTGCGAGGTGAGTAGATAACCGGGGGAGGAAAATAAGGAAAATTTTTACGGATGTGGAATAACCACTTTGGATTAATTAAAATGTGGAATTTTGACATCTATAGCCATAGACCAGTAAAAGCATGTCTATATATGTAATTTCTAGTTGTGAACGTTCTTCAATTTCTAGTGTTAAGTGTTACTATAGTGGAATATATTAGGATTACCATTTTCATGAATATTAAATCATTTATGGATTAACATTGGTATATAATTGGATATATTTTTTACCCATTATTTATTTTAATATGTTCTTCTATGAAATGGGTTACATTACAACAACTCGGGTATCCACTATCATTTGTTTTGTTGGGAACAATTATTCCGACTCTAAATTATTTGGTACAATAGAGGATAGTTTTTTTTGTATAATCCTAGTTTTATTCAATATATATATATGTGAATGAATTATATAATGTGACAGAATTTCTCTTCTAGTATTTGAAAAACCGATCATACATGTTATTAGATAAAAAGAATCTTAAGAAACATCATATAGGGTCTCTCTATTGGGAACATAGGATGACTCTATTATTGATTGGTTTATCATTCGAAATGATCTCTATATAGTGTATCATTACCATCATATGAATAGATTTACCCATACTTATTGAAAACCCTGCTTAATTTGTCTACACATTTTTTCTCCACCCTTATATAGATTATTCCTAAGAATGGGTCCGTACAATCATGTTCATAAGGTAGTTGAGAACCCTTGTATAATTGATAGGTAATTGTCTTTGATTTTCCACAGTAATTTAAAGGAAAACCATAGTGATCTTAATGGGAACATTACCTCAGGTCATTCCCCACTTGAGTTTAGGTTTGATATGGCCGCGGTGGGACCTACACTATGGTGTCTTTATTTGTATGATTAAGAATAGGGTTTCTTTATAATCGATTATTTTAGTTATTCCCACATGTTGATTGTGATGGTTATGATGAGTAAGATAAATACATGGAACCTCAATGATATTCTACATGGATATTGATTACATTTTTCATGACCCGTCCTCGGGGCCCGTGCCGTGACTACCCCAAGCTCGCCTTCCATAGGCCAGGGCCTGGTGACTAGCACCAAAGGCATAAATCCTGATAACTGGGAAGGCATTGCCTTTATAAAAGTAAACAAAACACCACAGAGTACAAGTGGAAGTAAAACACTTAGTACAAAAGAAAGTGCTGAAAAGTAAATGGGCCAGAATACAAACCCAACTAAAAGTACTACTAAAACTAAATGAATATACAACAGAAAAAGACAAACAGCTGGAATAAAAGAAGCAGCTCTTGGGTCGTCCTCCTTGGATCCTACTTGAAGGGTGGGTACAGATAGTGCAGCTCGTGGATCGTCCACCATGGATCCTACCTGAAGGGTAGGTACAGATGGCCTCCACAACGCTCTCGCTCTTCAACCTCCTCTGAGTGTCGTCTCTCCGTGAAGTCCAACTCCGGATATTGACTCATCGTGTGGTACACCTCAGGGTCTCGTCCAGTCCTCGAATACTCGGCCTTTGTCAGCGCTGCTCGTCGTCTACAACCAACACAATGAGTTGCAGGTATAGACCATGCAGGGGTGAGTATACGACACTCAGTAGGGACCCTAAGACCCTCAAGGTCTCACTAAAACCAACAATGATAACCACAAAGAAGATCTCAACATATAACCTCTACTTAGGTACATGCCCATACATATACCTAAGACATCAAGTAACTCATCTCAATCATGAGGAAACACAAAGATTATGAAATCAACGGATAACCACTACCCAGGTAAATGCCCATACATATACCTAAGTTATCAAGTGACCCATCTCAATCATGAGGTAAACACAAAGGTCCTAGACTCAGCTCAAACCAGGATTTTAATTATCGAAACTGTAACTGCTGAAGAGCCCCATCTGTGGAGTGTACAGTGGTCTCGTCACGACTCAAAGGTACTGCTCACTAACCTAAGACTGCTGAGGTACCTCTCCTGTCGAGTACCGCGGGCCAGCCACCCAAACACAGTAGCGCTTCCCGCCGGGGTATGCCACCCAATCATAGTAGTGCACACCCCCTAATAGCCTGTAGAGGTACTCTTCAGAAGAGTACCGTGGGTCTGCACTGTCACACAGGTAGTGCTCCGTCCGCCATGGGTCTGCACCTAAACAAAGTAGTGCTCTGTCCACTGGGCTAGTCGACTCACACCAAGTCATTTCGGTCAAGCAGTTGTAAGGTCTCAGTCAGCTACACGGTCTCTGTACTCCGCACGCTCATCTCTGGGAGGGTCCGCTCCATGAGCTTCATTTCGATGCTCCAAGTATATCAAATTCCAATTAATAAGTATCTCAAATAACTGCCTCGTCATAGGGGTCTCAACACAACAGATGGTGTGTCAATTGGACGCCCGGTCTGTGAGTTATTAGCCTTTTCATCCACGGGGCCCGGTTGGTTTCGTGTGAAAACCAACCCAGCCGGATCTCAACTGTACCCCGAACTCTCATAGGGTATACTCATAGGGATCGTTTCTCCACGTGATCACCAACGCCGCTGACGATTCGTAAAACAGACGTCCAGCCTGAAAGTTGTCATCTTTTCCGTTCTAGGGGCCCGGTTGGATTTCAGGTACAATCCAACCCAGCCACTATCCAATTGCATAAAAATCTCAATCAGAGTATTCCAAAAGTTCCATATCTACAAGAGGAATCCAACAAAGTCGACGGCACGTCAATCAGACGTCCGAAGCTCAAGATATAAGGGTTTCCTCTCCGAGGGCCCGGTTGGTTTCGTATCCGAACCAACCCGGCCGAACCCAAAGTCCTCCGAAACCTTGAGTGTAAAATACCGAAACGAATGCCTCATTCCAAGGAATTCATCTTAACTGATGGTGTGTCAATTAGAGGTCTGTAGCCCATGTTATGGGCATTTGAACAGAAACAATCCGAAATGGGGGGGTCTGGGACCGGCCCGGCCCCACCACCCTGGGTCGGCCCGAACCAGGGCGACCGGACCCGGGTCCGGGTCCGGCCCGACTGGGCACGGCGCGACTTGGCTGCGCGGCGCGTCGCGGCCTGGCTCGGCGGCCCGGCGAGCTGGCGGCCCGGCACATGGGCCAGGGGGCTTGGCCGAACGTCCAAGCCGATGAGGGGGGGGGGGGGGCTACCCCCCCCCCCTTTTTTCGTAACTGCGACCCCCATAATGGGGGGCCGCTCTAGCTGTCCACCGAGATTTTGTAACCCCCAGCTCTTCCCCTGACCGGCCGGCCCGCACTGGCCGGCCGGCTGCTACCGACACGGGACCAGCAAGGCAGGTCCCCCTGCTCCGACGTCGGCGGCCCGGAATCGGCCACCGGTTCCCTTGCTCCATTGCGACCCGAAACCGGCCGCGGCCTTGGTCCATCCGGCGTGGCGCGACGATGTCGCGCCCCTCCACCGCGGCCGTGCTCCGGCCCCAGTGCATCGAGGTTCCTTCAAAGTTCATTGGCGCGGTGCGACGGCGTCGCAGATTAGTTTGCTTCCAACGGTGCGGTGCGATGGCCCCGCGTTTCACCGCCCTTTCATTAACATTTTTCGCGCGGTGCTTCGGCACTGCGCCGCCTTACATGAGCCTCAACAAAAATAAACCAACAAGGGGGAGGATGGTCGGCCGTGTTTTTGTGGTTTGACCTCCTCCCGTTATTGCGATAACAGGTGATTCAAAATAGACGATAAACCAATGATGAAGTAATCAGGAACAAACAAAATAAATAAACCTCTACAACCTCTTAAATCAAAAGAATCATTCCAATATTCCATCCGGAAAAATAAAACATTCATGGATCAACTTAATGATGAGTTGATCTGGGTTCTTTGTTTTAGAAGGAACAACCAAGGGAATAATACCATTCTCAAAATAATCCCCCTACCTCATGTAATCGTTGAATGAAGGTTCGTCGCAGAAGAAGGCGTCGCGGAAGGAGAGGGTCGTTGGCGTTGCGGTACACGGCATCGTGTCGTCGATCTTCGAGGAAGACATCTCTCACTGTTGTCCTTCATCGGAGGTCGGTGTTCTTCTTCGTTGACGGTGCGTTCTTCGCGTTCTTCAAGGAGGAAGAACTTCCTTCAGAACATAGAGCTTTCCTCCCCAAATCCTTTCGCACCATCAACTATCCTCCCATGAAATAAGTCTTAGTCTTATTTAATTAACACACAATCCAAATTAATTCATTTGAAATTCAAACGAATCCAATAATTAATTAAATGAAAAACCTACACAATTAATGAGTTGACTTTTCAATTAAAGGGGGTGCGGGTGCGTTAGCAAATTAAAATTGGGGGTTTTTCTTTTAGAGTTACAAAAATAAGAGGGAAAAGGGTTATGAATGTTAGAAGAAGGTGAGGGGTTGGGCTCGTGTGGGCCCCACCCCACCTTAATCCTCACAAAGGTAGTTAACTACAAGTGGGTCCCACCCCCAACTCCCTTACTTAGGTTATAACCACATAAGAGAGGGGAAAAGTGTTGTGACACAGCACTTAATCCACTTAACAAGAAAAGAAAAATATAATTGTAAAACAATTATATTATTATACCTCACTTATTTAAACAAAACATCCTGAGATAACGCAACTCTAGAAAGGGGTCTTCTTAAGCAATTACCGGCGCTGCGAGTTCATCTGTGCCCTCAGATTTCAATTCCGAGCACCGGTTCAAAAGTTAGAAAATCCCGCTCGTCTGTTCACTAAACGTACCCGAGCCTAACTTTGGAAATTGATTTTTGGAACACCGGGCCTCAGAATCAGGCACCATCAGAAACTGCATTCTTTTAAAATCCCAAAGAAAATTAAGAAAAAATTTCCCTTCAATTTTACGGGTCTTTACATTACTCCAACCTCAGGGCTTTACATCCTCGTAAAGCTTTAACACAAACTAGATATTCAAAAGTGGTATTGAGCACACATCTGAGCCTTCCGCTCCCATGTGCTTACCTAGATGTTCCCTTACTGCCAAAGAAAGTGCACCTGGGGAATCAACCATCCTCGTAGAATCTGCTCTTGTCGATCATCGATCCCCACTTGAACCTCCGTGAATGTCACCCCATCGCCATCATCCAACTCCTCATGGTCGATGATATGAGAAGGGTCGAGCACGTATCTCCTCATTTGAGATATGTGGAAATCGTCATGCACCAGGTGCAACTGAGGTGGATGGGTCAAGTGGTAAACCACCATGCCTACCCGGCTGTGGACCTAAGAAGGTCCGCTGAACCTCGGAGACAACTTGCCGCCTTGGCCACATCTCTGTAAACCTCTTCAAGGTGAGACTCGTATAAGGATGTGATCATCATCCTCAAACTCTAGAGGTCTCCAATTCCTGTTAGAACTAAAACTCAAAATGTCTGATGCCACGAAGATAATGTTGACCGACTGAAGAGTGATCGGTCGCACCCTCCTGTGCATGAGTTTATCCTGTGTTTCCTGGGGTTTCCTTTTCGCCGACCAAGGGAAACCCATCCTGACATCGTAGTTAAACCACACCCTTTTCACATAATACCGTCAATTTGTGTAAGAACTGTGATTGCCCAGTCCATACTCAAACCAACATTATAAGGCCTCGACGCTGCCACAAAGAGATTCCAACCGAAACTCTCGCCTCGAGGGTCTGACCACACCGTCGGCGTATGTGTGATTATCGACTCTCCTCCCATGGTATCTCCAGATGTGAGGGACAAGTCCTCGGATAACCGGAAACTCTAGGTCTGGGAAAAGATTCATGGAAGGAAGGAATGATTCATATCAACGTCTGTTACTATGGAAGCTAGTAGTGGACACAAACTATCCCTTGAATCATTCATAGTGCTAATGGTTCACTCTCCCTGACCACATGCAGCTACTCTTTTCCCCTGCCCTCCAGCTCCCTGAGCCCGGCAGGGACAACTAAAGCGGGTGGTTGTAGCATGTTAAAACGTACAGCACCTCATGCTGCTCTCCTAGCTCTGCCTCCACGTCTGCTACTTCGCAGACTCATCTCTCTTTAAAGCTTCCTCTTATTCAAACATTTAACATGCCCGAGTCTCTAAGACAGATGCCGATTTCCTTTTTCTTACTGCACTGTGCAGTCTTCATCCTCTCTTGGATGATCTGCACCTTCTTTTCCTACGATCTGTAAGAGCTGCTAAGATTTATCCTTTTCCGAAAAGAGAAACTTGGTCTCATCCCCTGGATGAACCACACCCATTGCCTAATATAGTAAATCCTGACATGAATGATGTATTCATGCCATGGATGACGTCGTAAGGCCACGATATTACTACCAAGAGATCCAACTGTCACTCTCACCTCCAAGGGTCGAGTCACACTGTCGGCATCAGTGTGAGGTCACAGGGTCTCCTCCAGTAGAAATCTCGAAAGTGAAGGTCAAGTCAACAGTCTTAACTGAGACCACTTCGTATCAACCAAACAAAAGGACAGGAAAGAAAACATCACAAAGATAAGTGTCTTTTTATTATTGCAGCTCATAGTACAAAGACACGAATAAAACAACAATATGGAACTAGATGTACAAAGGACGTATCCACTAGTTCTGCTCTTGTCCACCTTCTCTCAAAGCTCTACTTCCTTGTCCACTTCTTGGTTGTTGCTCAAGCACTCGCCGCTGCTTCTGTCTCGGTGGCTCCTCCAACGCTTGTGGATCAACTGTGCGAGGAGTCGGACAGTCACATGCCAGGTGACCCTTCCTGCCGCAGGAGAAACACTATCCGTTTCTGGCATGCCTGGCTCTGACCCCACCCCAGGTTCCCCGCACCACTGATCCTAAACCCGAGATTGCCCAACTACTGGTCTGGTCCCCTTGGACCTCTGCATCATCTGTCTATTGCCTACAGATGACTCGAATATTGATCGAAAAACATACGGCAAAGGCATCAGATCCTAAACACGCTTGGGGTGCAGAGCTACTATTACAAACTCCACCCTGAAGAAAGTCTCAAAGACTCTCCATGTGAAGGTCATCCCGTCGCAAAACTGGAACAAGTGGCTCCACCACCTACCTGCTGCTTCCTGAAGAAGGCTGGCAGTAAAGATCACCATGAAGTCTTTTGGCATTCCCACTAGCCTGAAGACTCTCACAATAGCCTCCAGCCAATCCTCAGCCGCCTGTGGGTCCGTCTCTCCCCAGAACCTAGGTGGCATCTGGCGCTGGAACTCATGCAGCGCACTCAAGTGGCGTGCATCGCCTACTACTGGGGCTGGTGGCATCGGTGGCCCAACATATGGTAGTACCGCTGGTGCCTCCACTGGTGCCTCCACTACAAGAGGGCCCTGAACTGAAGCCTCGTCGCTCGGCAGACTGTCAGTACACACATCCCTCGGGGCTCTAGCTAGTCGTTCGTGAAAATGCATCCTGAAAGAAACAA